>OX387245.1:86012662-88512662 GCA_947561735.1 Cenchrus americanus | reverse complement strand
GCTTGGCGAGTGCCTGCGGGCGAGCCTTCTTGTGGCGAATCAAGTGGTGCTACTGGGAGAGACTTGGTGACTCCGGGAAGCAATACTCTTGTGTGAGTGCTTCTCAACAACGTGGACTAGGGGTGGCTTAGTGCCTACCGATACCACTCGGGATAAATCGCGTGTCAAGATACTATCAGAAATGCTGCACCGTGACGATTTGCTCGTGACGCCGCTCACTTTCGTCATAGAATGGTATGTCATTCAGGACGAAATCTCCATTTTCGCTCATAGGTGCCAAGTGACGAAGATTTGGGTCTCGAAATTTATGACGAAAATAAAAATAGCATCACGTAATAGTAAAAGGAGATCGTCATAAAACGTGTTTCGTATACCTTAGTGGAATGACGAAAGTTGATCGTCACGTAATTAGTTTTGTTATGGTCAACATATATTGGCATTGCTTGACACACTTAATGATGAAACAAATTACCACAAATCGGTGGTGGATTTGACTCGCGTGGTTAGTTGTCGAAATGGGCCGCTCCCTTCCTCGGTATTTTGGTATCGGGCCATAACTAATGGGGCCGCTTCGCGTCCCCGTTTGTTTGGAACCGGGCAATGGCATAGGCCAAAAACAAGCCCCCGCGAGCTTCGATCCCCGAACCAAGGGGTATGCAAGTTAGAGCTTTACCACTACACCGTGTGAGCTTTCGTGCAGGTGTTAAGTATAGTTGTTATTTGAACCTTTAATACGTTGTAATAAGTCGTGGGCCTTCTACTAGATCGATTCCCCGTTGTTCCTCGGGCCTAACGTGCCGAGGCCGATCAGCGTGAAAGTATCCAGGAGTACGACGAGGCCTATCGAAGCTTCGTGCTCGTGACGACGTAGATAGGCTTTGCACACGTTGTGGGGCGCGCGCCCGCAGTGAGGAGGTCGAGGGCGTTGCGTGGCATCGAAGATACTTGCCGGCAGCTTGGCCATAGGAGGCAAGAGCGGGGGCCGCTATGGCCGAGGAGGTGTCGACTGGCAATGAGAAGAGTGGGGGCCGCCTCCAAGGTTTGTAGAAGTATTTGTTTAAAAGTATTTGGTCGATATGCACATGAGTTTAATTTGAAGGTTTTTTTCATATATGGATAAATGGTTTGGATTTGTAGAGCCTATTAGCATCCGATTATCAATTAATTGTTCAAGAAAACAAAAAAATATATTGTTTTCAGCTTAATATATCTCGCTGTGTTTTGATTTTTTTGTGTTTGTCAAAACAAACATGGATAGAAGCTTCGGATATTTGGGAAACAATTCACACGTGCATATTTGAAAGGAGTTGAAGAGTTATGGAATTTGTTAAGAGCAAGATACACACAAGACATCGAGATACGTTGTCCTTTGCCGCAATTGTCCGAATCAAAGGGTGCGACCCCAACATGATGTTGAAAAACACATACACATTTTTGGAATGCCGCCTACATATACCATGTGGATTCATCATGGGAGCCCAGAGCAGGCCGAAGTTCGAATACAGTATGCCAGGATGTGGAAGGTGATCATGACTATGGGATACATGTGGATGTGGACGATGATGGTCATCTTGATGAGGATCTTGGAGTACTGCAGATGATTGGAGATTCAGATAAGCTCGGGCAGAGGTCATAGTGAACAACAAGGTTTGCAAGAGTACTTGAGGATGCGAAGAAGGCACTTAGCCCGGGATCTGTGCATTCCAAATTCTCTTTTATGGTGAGTGGATGTCGTATATCAAGTCTCATTACTTTAATCAAGAATACAGGATTTTGAATGATGATGAACTTGATCTCATCAGATACCCTAAGAGTGAGTTGCCAAATTCTTATGACGAGGAAAAGAAATACCTTCGAGAATTGGGCCTTGAATGCGAAAACATACATGTGCAAGAATAATCGTGTGCTGTTTTGGGATTCAAAAACAACCAAGTATGCGAAGTTGAATGTGTGCCCGTATGCAAGGAGTCTAGATGGAAAGACGAAACTGGACGAAGCAGGTGTTCCACATAAGGTACCGAGGCATTTTCCACCGTTGCCAAGGTTGAAATATATCATATATGCTTCAAAGCGTACTTCCGAGGAAACTCGATGGCACATGAAAGTTAGGACGCCGTTGAGAATGTAATGAGCCATCCAAAACATGGGGAAGCATGAAAGACTTTGACAAGAAGGAAAAATCACCCGTATCCGATACAAGGAACTCGAGGCTTGCTTTAGCTACAGATGGGTTCAATCCATTCGCAACATGAGTACCCGCATGATGTGGCCGTTGCTTCGACTCCATCGAATCTCCCACCCCGGGAATGTGTTAATCCCGCAAATTGCTTTATGTATTTACTCATCCCAGGCCAAAATCTCCAGGAAAGGATTTTGATGTGTTCCCGGAGCCCTTAATTGAAGAATCGCTAGAGCTATGGAAGGGTGTAAGTGCCTATGATGCATGTACCGGTAGGAAGTTTGACCTTCGTGCCGCCGTGCTATGGTGTATACATGATTACCCCCGCGCTGAGCACCCCGTCCGACCGAACAACAAAAGGGTATTATGCATGTATTTACTGCGACAAGGATCCTATGTCTCCCTACTAATAAGTAATAAGATATGTTACATTGGACATCGTCGATACCTTCCAAAGTCACATGCATGGCGAGAAGCTTGGCTTTCGATGCGAAAAGCGTGAGAACCGAGATGCACCGTAAAAGTTCACTTTGGCAGGTCCTGACGAGCTAGATAAGGTGAGAGAGATGTCGTACCAAAGGAAGGCAAGAATGAAACTCAAAACACCGGAAGAAAAAGGAAGCGTGATGTGGGTCCAAAGATTTATGTACGAAAATCTCGTGTTGTGGAGGTTGCCTTATCGATACATTTGAAGCTTCCACATAATCTTGATGTCATGCACATAGAGAAAACGGTGTGAAAACATTCTATGCACATTACTCAATGTGCCCGGCAAGACCAAGGACACACATAATGCTAGGCTAGATTTGTATGATATGGGCACGTACACCATTTGCACTTACAGGAGAAAGGAACAACCGCAAGTGCTCCACCCACTCCTTGGCGTGTGTCGTAGCGCAAAGGGTCGAGTTTTGCAAGTTTCTCGTAGTATCAAGTTTCCCGATGGATATGCCGCTAACCTAGCAAGGTACATAAGTGAAGATGGTGCGAGGGTGGTTGGAAAGCTCAAGACACATTCTTGCCACATACTCCTTCAAAGAATCATTCCCGCCGGGATCAAGAGGATCGGTGCCGAAGGATGTACACAATAGCCGAGCTCTTAGACATTTTTTAGGAGCTAAGTGCAAAAGAGGAACATAAGGATTGATGTTGTCAAACGGCCGAAAGAACATATTCCATCGATCTTATGCAAGCTTGAGAAAATCTTTCCCCCTCGCCCTCTTTGATGTCATGGTTCACTCGTGTGTCCATCTACCCGACGAGGCACCGCTAAGAGGTCCCTTGCCTTCAATACTTACTGATGTACCCAATAGAAAGACGCATGGGCACTTTGAAGAATTTTGTAAGGAACAGGCGGCTTTTAAGGATCAATTGGCCGAGGCATATGTGGCAAGTGACACCTTGACATTTTGTTCTAGGTACATGGAGGATATGGACACTAGGAGTCAACTCTGGGGATGATAGTGGTGGAGAGGTACTACCGCTTCCTCGATGACATCTCTCGTTTTTCAAAGACATGGTGTTGGTATCTTTGTTGGAGGCAATAGTGGTCCAAGAGGACAAGATGATTTAATGGGCAAGTTAGTTTGGTATGTGCTACATAATTGTGAAGAAGCCGATGAGTATAAGGAGTAAGTATGAATTTTAAGACTTGTCGATTTGTTAATTAATTTTTAAAAATTTAATTTAAATAATCTTGTATTTGCAGTCGTACAGAGACGAGTTGTTGCAAAGCAAGGTGCAATAACAAAATAATGTTGACAAAATGGTTGAACAAGGATTTGCCAAGTGGTTCAGCACCACGTTAGTAACTACAACTATTTAGATATTAAGTGGAAATGTATTTTTGCTAATTATTATTTTTGTTGTAACAGATCGAGGACCAACGCAAGGTGAATCCATGGTCGGTTAGCTGCTATCAGGCACCGTCTTGTGGACCATGTCTACGAGTTAAGTTTTCTCGCAGCCTTGCAAGATCAATGGTGTTCCGTATAGCACAAATTTCGATCGTGAAAATTATCGTACACAAAATAGTGGTGTCATGACTCCAAGTGAACATAATAACAACATTATAGATTTTTATGGAGAACTTCAAGAGGTGATTGGAGTTGTTGTATAACTCGAACCTTCAAGTTTGTCAACTCGGGTTATATTTCGATGCAATTGGTACAACCAAAAGGCAAATTCGCAGCGCGCCCGGCCTTAGTGGAGAGCTCCCCGCGTGCGCTCGCTCGAAAATTGCGTGAATCACAATTCATTTGCATCTAGTGTCGATGAAAATTAAGTGTGAAGATTTAACAAATGACAGTAAAAGTGAGTAACTAAAAAGATTTAAAAGAATCCAATTAAAATTAAAATATATGCCATATATAGTCACCGAGTAGTTCATCTACAAAAATTAAAGATATGCCATTTGTAGTAAATGAGTAAATTGTAGCATATGGATATCTCGTAAATAGCATAAATTTAAGCATATGGATATCCGAAAAGAGCATATATATGTCCATCAAGATATGAATATCTAAAAATAGCACAATTTCCACCATACCGCACAAAAACCATACCGCTTAAATTACAAACCAAAGGCATTGTAAACCATACCGCCTCAAATTACAAACCACAATTTTCCAAAGGCACATAAGTTAGTACTACATTCTAGAAAAATATGATTGAACTTAAAACCCCACCACAAGCATTACCGAAAAATCCCCCTCAAGATTCTAAGGGCATGCATATATCTAGTGGCGCAGCCTAGTACGTAAATCACAAATTAGGAAAATGCAAAATTAGTGAGTAATTGAACTTAAAAAATCATGAACATCTAGTGATTGAATTAAAAAACCCGTAAACAAGGACAGTGAGAAAATCAACCTTAGGTTTTGCGTATGGGAATGTCGATCCCCCGCACGCTTCGATTGGGAGCGATCCTTCGAAGCCTGGTGGGACGTCAGAACGACGTCGGCCGGGAGGCGCGGAGGCCTCGCGCACCACCACGCCATGGGAAACGCCAGTTAACCTCCGTCCCTCGTCCCACTTCCGGTTACTCGCACGCTTCGATCGCTTCCAGGTTCTTCACCGCCTTCGTCATCTTCCACACGCCGACGCCCATCGCGGCGCGCAAGTGCGCAGGCAGGGCGCGGGGCGAGGGGCGCAGATGGCGTGGCGAAGGCGAAGCGCAGAAGACGAGGAGGTGGTGGACACGTATTTGGGGGACGCATTTGGGGGAAGCCGTCGTGGCGACCGCTATATAGACCGGCATGCCAGCTGCGCCTCTTATGTTGTTAAATAAAATGGATCTTCACATCCATCGAATACACCTTCGTAGCCCACTCAAAACACGCTCTAATTCGTTAGTCCACAGCCTCCCGGTTCGAACCCTATGGGAGCTTTTTTAACTTGTTTTGTTATTAACATTTTATTTCATTTAAACATTTTTTAACTTGTTTTGATATTAACATTTTATTTCATTTGTTTTCTACATATCCCACTCATTAGAATAAAGTCTCGCTTGCACACACGAGTATACGATGGAACACATGCCGCACTACGACCAATGTGCCTGGTGCAAGGACGTCTACACATGTGAGATATGCCATCACAAGTATCTCGAAATCATGAAACTATCGCAGCGTGTTATTGGAGGTAAACAAGGAGGTTTGTGCAATTTTGCAATTTTCGTTGCATTTTTACCTATTATCTTAATTTTTTGATGATTTAATAAAGAATAAATGTGAAAATTAGCAAACCATGCTAGAAAAATGTAAAAACTTGCAAGGACACCACCTGTGTGTATTCATGACAAAATTATATTCAATTCATTATACCAAAGGCGTACGTGCTACGATGGAACACATGCCCCACTACGACCAATGTGCCTATGCAAGGGACGTCTACACATGTGAGATATGCGCATCACAAGTATCTCGAAATCATGTGAAACTATCGAGCGTGTTATTGGAGGAAAACAAGGAGGTTTCGTGTACCTTTGCAATTCTCGTTGCATTTTTACCTATTATCTTAATTTTTTGTTGATTTAATAAAGAAATAAATGTGTGAAAATTAGCAAACCATGCTAGAAAAATGTAAAACTTGCAAGGACACACCAATTTGGTGTGTATTCATGACAAAATTATATTCAATTCATTATACCAAATTGCCAAATTTTGCTACGATGGAACACATGCCCCACTACGACCAATGTGCCTATGCAAGGGACGTTCACACATGTGAGATATGCGCATCACAAGTATCTCGAAATAATGTGGAACCACGTACCGTGCTATTGGAGGTAATCAAGGAGGTGTTAACGAAAAAATATAAAGAAATAGAAGTAACCGATGTTTTAAAAAAAGAACAAAGTCAAAAAAAATATGCCCATAGGGAATTCAACCAACACCCAAGGGTTCCAAAGAATGGGCCTTACCACCGCGCTACTCTGAGGATGTTCATTCAGTAATCGAAATAGTTATATATGAATCGAGTAACCGACGTCGCGGCGTAAACGCTGAGAAATTGAGCCAAAATTTTTCGACACCATTCTTTAACGAAAAAAAGGCTAGACTTATTTACATGCCTCCCCACAACTCGTCAAACCTCCCCATTTCCTATTCCCATCTATTCGACACCTCCCCCGGAACCACATGCGCCGCCGCCGCCGCCATGCACGCGACCCATCACCGCGACGAGGTGCTCCTCACCCCAGGTTCGTAGTTTCCAAAGCCGCGACGCCTCAACCTAACCCTCTCCCTCAATGCCCCACCTACCCAAATTCCTCCCATCAACCACCACCACATCAACGAAGCCCTAACCACAAGCCCGCCGGCGATGAGTAGCTCCGACAATAACCCAATTTAAATTCACGCCGCCCCCCAATCCCTCTCTCTCAC
This sequence comes from Cenchrus americanus, assembly GCA_947561735.1. Taxonomy (NCBI): domain Eukaryota; kingdom Viridiplantae; phylum Streptophyta; class Magnoliopsida; order Poales; family Poaceae; genus Cenchrus; species Cenchrus americanus. The sequence continues at coordinate 88,505,597 of OX387245.1, read as the reverse complement.
GTACATTTCTCTCGCCCCATGCACCTCCTTTTTGTTCCCCGACCTAACCCAAATCTCATCTCGAAGCAGTTTCAATGGTGGCAACAAGGGGGCAAAAGAGAACGGCCCGCAGTCGTCAAAAAATTCAACTATATTTCGAGAGTAGATCTACAATTTTGATGCCGTCGTATACAAGTGTCGTCAATTTGAAATGTATTTTTTTTGACACGAGACCATTATCATGTCACTTGCCATCGTAATATTCCCCGATTTTTGGTTGATAGGAAGATTGTAGTTCACTCTATTCTATATTCATACTTACTAATGTAGTTATACGCTCGATTCAATCAATATTCTGTGGTTTTCTAATCTAGGGGAGTACACATAGTTGTAGGTCTTATCTCATATCTTAGACCTCTTATCTATCTTTCATGTAGTTGTTAAACTTGGAACTGCTGGTTCAGGACTTTAAAATTCTAATATAACTCCAATTTCTTGTCCTTGAAAGAACCTAATATAATCGATTATGAGCGATGCCAGACAGATTGCTGCAATAAAATCAAAAGATGCTTGAAGAGCTTGGATTGAATACCTTAGCTTCCGAAATTATTACATCCTTGCCTCAACCCGCACAAAAGAAGGGAAAAAATCGCAAACAAGGGAACCGATAACGAAGATTCATCATCATCGTTATCTCCTTGATGAAGATGATCAAGGAGATAATACCGATGATGAAGACATTGAATCTAATGAGTACCACAACTTAAGGTGCTTCTTCTATCTTCACAAGAGGAATGGGCATACTTGGAACATACAACTTGTTTACTACATTGTATTCATTATTATATATAACTTTGAGATTAAATGTTTTACTCCGAAGTATGGTACTATATGGTACTTAAATTTCATTACAATTAAATGTTTACTATATGGTACTTATTATTAATAAAGTTGATTGCAATTTACTCAAGCTTCCGATCTCAGATTTGATCTCCGATTTATTTGCAAATTCAATCAAACTATAATGATGTTAATATATGGTTTTCATTATTAATGCACATGACTTACATGACCTTTCTTTTCCCCACAAAATTTCTCCAACCCGTATAGTCGCAAAAATCACCCTCCAAAGATCAAAAAACTGCTAAGTAATGGCTCCAGGAGTTAGAACAAGAAGAGAGTGAGGGCATCAACCTCGCCCGAAAACCAAATTACCGAATCCGAAACAAGAGCATCAAAAAGGCTTCTCAGACAGATCCTACAACCCCTTATGAAGACAATCCACTCATAGAGAATCCACATGGACCACCAAGGATGAGAACACACCATTGTGAGGATGGCAAGCAGTACTGCCCGGTCATGACAATGCAGGTTTTGAGAGGCACACATTGCAATCGCTAACGATGACAACACACTAGCCGAAGGTTTTTATCATGCAGCTTTTGACATCTATTTAGTTGATTTTGCATCAATAAAAATAAAAAAACTAAATCTAAATTCAATGATGTAGGTCCTCCACAAGCCGAGCTCCCAGGGAGGCCCTACCACCTACCGTTGGAAAGGTCAGATAGGATGCGACCAAAGCTATGGGAAGGAGATTGCCCATAGTTGTTCGTGATGGAAAAAAAGACCTCTCAAGATCCTCGTCTCTGCCGCCAAATTAGTCACAAAGGCCGGCGCTTACTGGCCCTAGAAAGTATTCCCGTCCTCCCACATTTGAAAGATTACAAGAAAGACGTACGTACACTACAAAGCCTTCGAGGTACGCCTAGTCGTAAGTGCATTACCGTAGCCATATGAAACTATTGTTCATTAAGCTTATTTGACTAACTAAATAACCAACTATCATATGCCTAGGGTGGTCGCTTTGGCCATTAACACAAATCATGCCCCAACAAGGGCAAACTCTATGACTCGATCTCGATGCGTGTTGCGATAAAGAACCAACGCTATCGATCGAAGAAGAAATACTTCAATGGTGTTCACAAATCAGATTTGTACAACTTCTCCGCCCGCTACATGACTCCATCTCAACGAAGGGCACTGTTGCAAGGTGGTCGATCCAAAGAACATGGTATGGGCATCAACTCTTACATTCACTATCGCCTTACAAAGTCACTTATTTTAAACTTCCGTGATATCAACCAATATGCTCATCGCTTTTTAGTTAAAACATGTGAGAAGAACAAGAAGGAAACCGTAGTAAAGTCAAGTATCATCAAAGTTACTGTTCTCGTCAAGCATGGCACACTTACATGCATACGTAAGTAAAACATTACCTTGTTCACTACCTGCATATTACTGGACTCAACTAATTATTTTCCCTTTCATCCGTGCCTACTTTGCCGTCATTTTTCAATTACACAGAAACAAACAAGAATCCTCGATGAACCAAACCTAGATCAAGGTAGCAGACGTAGTGGAAGCCTTCCAGACGTGCTGCATTTAGTCTGTAAACGTGGCTTAAGTGACCAAGTAAGAGAGGTATCGAAGTGCGCGCATTATATGCCTAGCTAGCGTGCTATCACATAAACTATGTGTGGATCTTTGGCATACATAGTAGGTTTTCTGAAATAATCCGGGTTCTTTTGTGTGCATCTACTTTATTGTACTATTAAACATTGACATGTTACTCTTCATCAAATACTTGTAACTCTTTTTACCTCGACACTATTTCTGGCCCCAAATGGAAGCTTGGAGACCGAACTGTTTTCTCAAGGTGAGATGTCAAAGATCCAACAGGCAAGTCGGTCGAAGGTGCTCTCTCGTAATGTACTCTCCAACTTATTCATGAAGAATGTTGGCTTCCCAAACACCGCCATCCTCCAAGTCACGTATCATCAAATGAAAGTTAGCTTAGGGAGCAACTTGAAACGAAGCGCATTGGCACTGCTCAAGGTGAACTGATAATCTCTAGGAAGAAAAATTCGTGATGCGTAGGAAGAACGGCAAGGACAATGCAGAGCCGGATATGGCTGGTGCTTGCTGCAGAAGAACATCAAGGAGATGAAGTGAGATCAATTTGCTCCTCACAGTTCTTCTCCTCAGGAAACAAGCTCATCACCACTTCAACATAATGGCCATTTTCGCCTTTCTATTTTTTGCTGTAGGAATTTGCCTATCGTAGTAATCTTCTGGTCGTGTGTGCAACTTTTTATGGTACTTGGTAATCGTTTCAACAACATATTTATCGAATTTGCAATGTCTAGTGGTGGAATTTCAGCTAAGGAGGACACCTGAAAAGGGCAAGTAACTAGGCAAAAGGCATTTAGATTTAACCTCCAGCCACCTCTCAACCCAAGCACATTCTGTAGCTCCTCACACTTTATGCTTTTCTTTGAATAAAGAAAGATCAACAAGAAAGATGGAGCAATCAAGACAATCAACCTCATCAAACAATGACTAGCCTTACAACTGTCCTGCTTGCTATCATAATCATGTTTTGGCTTAGCCACTCTAGTCCTAGCATCCTCGAGTGAACCCCAAGTTTTTCTTCTCATTTTCACACTTCTAAGCATGTCATCATGATTATCAAGCAAAGTACCAAGCCGTTCATTCTCCCCGGGGGCGCAAGAAGAGAAGCTCATCACGTACTGCTTCGACCGTAGTCCGTCGCCTGCAGAGCTCTTGCCGCCGAGCCACGCTCACAGCAAAGCCATTCCTAGCGGCGACAACCGAAATTCTCGCTCAGTGTTCTTAGATGACTTCTTGCTCTTACCGATCACCTTTGTCTTCGATCGCTACCGAGCCCAGGTATACGCGGAATCGGAGTCGACGTCGCTGGCTCCAACCATCACTCGGCCTCGGCTCTCGCTCTCTTCTCGACCGTCGATCGTCCTTGTGCTTGCTCGCCGTTCTTGTGGCCGCGCCTTGACCGGTACTTGCCACTCCTTCCCGCTGTGTCGGTAGCCATCCTATTCTCACCCTCCGGCAGCCAGCGAGCGGCGGTCCCGGTGTTGACTGCTAAAGATTGTATCAAAGTTCGTTCGTGACTCAAGCATGTCTCCGTGGCCGTAGTCAAGGACCCTTCTTCCCAGTGGTGAACCCAAGGTATCGAATCCGTGGAACAAATGTGTGACGCAAGACTTAATCTATTAAAGCCAAATAACTGCAATATTCAATAAAGAACCTAATGCATCTAAGTAAAAGACACAAAACAAACTAATCTACTAAAAACCTGAGAAAAACAAAGTAAGATTGTAGATAACCATCAGAGACTTGCAAGTCTTTGTTAAAGTCTCATGTGAGGAAGGAGACCAATCTTAAATAGAAGCCTCAAATCGTGGCTTCTCAGTCCAACCTAAAACATCCGCCTTTCAGACCCCCGTTCGTCACAACGTATCCCTATTCATGCTAGGAGCTTAGGGCGAGTCAAAAGACAAGTCGAGATTCTTCGAAGATCCGTTGCAGTACTTCCTTAGGCCACCGCTGCTACAAGAACACCCTATGTAATCTATCGCGCGAATAGAATTGGAATAAGCAAAGCCGATCAAAACAAATCTTCGAGGAAACACCTGATCGCGAAGAAAGATTCAAATCGAGAATTCAACTATGACAATGATACATACACAAGATCACCAACGGGATCCTTCCTGGATCTTGCTTCTGGGCCCGGAACTCCGACGTGGTCTTCCATGCAAGGTTCCCACGCTCTGGCCAGGGAAACCCCAGTCAACTAGCTCGACCCTCTCCTCTCCGACATGGTGTCCCTCTCTTCTCTCGCTTCTCGGGCGGGCCGAAGACGAAATCTTCCCTCCGTGGCTATTTCGTCAGTGGGACTATAAATGTTCTCGACGGCGAGGGCAAGGGCGACGGGTTTGGGGCCCCTAATGTGGGCCCACACCGGACGGGCTGGCCGGCCTGGGGCCCGGACAGGTCTGCCCGCGGGCTCCTTTGCTCCGAGGTCGGCCTTGCTTCTCGGATGCTTCCCCCCTTCGCATGTAGGTCCATGTCACGGCCCGATTGGACTCAACTCCTTGTCTTGGTAAGATTCACATTTTTTCTGTCAGCGTCCGGAGTCCGTCGTTCTCTCGACTCTGTCCCGCCTTCTTGGAGTTAAGTTTGTTTCCATTGCATGACTTGAACAAAGGGCTTCAAAGGGCTGCCGAGGTGCTTGATGGCAACCTATCCCGAAAGTCTTGTATTCAAGACCAAATCCTGACAGCATTAAACTCCAAAAACGACATGTACACGTGAACTTGTTATACCACTTCAAGGTACCAATGGATAAGGTATAAAACTCATCCCAACACCGAAGGTAAACTCATGGCTAGGCTGACGTACTTTTCACCGCGTCAACATCTCTCCTCATGCTTAAACCTTGCTCGTCCTCGAGTAAGCCTTCGATGGATATCATCATCGTTTAAACAATGTTTAAACTTTGCACTTGATTACACATGAGAAAGTATAATGCTCTCAAAATTTTAATTCGTTGTTCCATAATGTGCTAGCCTTCATCTCTACTAGAGGGTAGATTCTTATTAAGCTTATCCCACAAGTACACATGCTCACAAAGTTTTAAATAGATCCTTTAATTTTTGAAATAAAGAACGAGATAAAGAAAAGCTAAACCAAATTCACAAATTTAAATCATCTTGTATATTGCTCATGAACTCATCTCACTTGTCTCTCAAGCCTATATATTCTACTCCTTTCCCTCTCATATATATGTGGTAGGCTTATATGGAGCTTTGGGAGTTTAGTCCTAACAAGATTTTATAAATGAGGTGTTGTCAAAACAAGACAAGCTTCTCATGGTCTTACCGAGACTCTCGTCAAAAGGTCATTGGAAAATAATGTTAAATCAAGGAGGGGAAAGAGAAAAATACACACACTTTTAGATAAGTGACATGTGCAAATGGCAAAGAGTGATCCCAAGGCACAAAGGAAGTCCTTGTTATCGGATTGCACATGGTTGGAAAATGAGAATGGATCTTTTTAACTTGAAGCCTTGAATGCACTTTTAGAGAGCCGGGGAGTTCACTTACGCACATTTTTTCTTTCTCATATTTCTCATTCTTTCTTTCTTTCATTCATTAATTTTTTCTCGTCATATATTCACCGATGACCTACACAACGAGTTTGATTTTTTTTTATACCTTGAAAGTCATGAGTATCGCTGGATTTTTTTTTTCTTTCATCATCATTTTTTTAAAATATTCCCCTTTGAACTCTAAAACTGCACCGTACCTACCTCCTCCCCCATGCTTAGACGTTGCTCGTCCTCGAGCAAAGAGGCGAAAAATAAGGTAGGTACCGGAGATATTTTTCCTTGGAGAGATACTTGAAATCTTCAACGTTGGCACCGTCTTGCGATCTTCCTTGAATTGATGATCCATTCTCAATGATAGGTTGTGGTCAAGGAGGTAATCACAAAAAATGATATTTGGTTTAAGGGTGGATATCCGGCGAAGTTTGTGAGATCACCGACATGTGGGATACACAATGCACGGATAAGAGGCTAGCAAAAAGATAGATACACAAAAATGGAATGACCAGCTTCTTAGTCTCAAGCGTAGAAATCATGGCCTGCAATAACTCACTCAAAAAATAAATCTTGTACACTAAGGTTCATGCACTCAAATATATATAAGGCTCGGATAGGTTGAGCAACACACAAGTGATATTTGTGACAAGGTTAGCAATATTTTTGAGCATAAAAGACATCTTTAATCTATTCATAACTTGAGAGCACATAAAACACTATGGGTCTTTATTTTAATCATAACCTCCGCTGAAAATTAAGCTAGCATTTAAATAAATTCAGATCTGCATTTTTAAGAGAGCACTAGCTTAAACATGCATAAATCAATTACAAAGATGAACAAAGCTGCAATTTTAATCATATATCATCATGGCACGAATTTGTAACTTTTCCAATGATAAAATCAAGGTGGTGTCTTTATTAATGATGACATCAAGTTGAAATACACACTGAAAATAAACTAACATGCTTGCTGAAATTTAAATAAAAACAGAAAATACTACGCAAACACACATAAGCAAAAGCTGAAAATTATAGAGAAAAAGAAAAGAAAAGAAAACTAAAGTTCCTAAATCTTCTAGTCCTCCGCCGGTGGTTGATGTTGATGATCTTGATAATAATACCCTTGCTCATAATATGATTGGACACTTCCTCCGACGAATTGATTTGGCTCCACAAGGTGAAGGCGTCCAAGTTCAAAGGCAATATTTGCGTTGCCTTCATCAAGTTGAGCTGCGTTAGCTTGGATGGCTGCGATGTTTTGAGCGTTACTTGCAGCAAACCCCTCCAATAATGGCTAGCGGTTGTTGTGGTTGGGGATGATGAGCGTAGACTCCGCTTTGGGTTAGCGTTAAGTACAACATAATTTTGTGGGGGTACCGGTGCACTAATTTCATGCTTGCTCTTGTGGCCTCCGTAATAACTTGGCGGAGGAGGGACCCCCTCCGAAGATGCCTTTCCTTCCACCGGACGGACTCTTTTCCGAATTGGACCCACATGTCATACTCCTTACCAAATTTTGGTGTTAACGGCGGGTAGGGGAAGGGGCGGCGACGGCTTGCCATTGATGGCCGGCGGGCCGTCCGGGCTTAAAGATGGCAAGGGAAACGGCCGTAGGTTTTGGGTGGGGAGTAATTGCCTTAATTGGCATGCTCACGGAGAAGAGAAAGGAAGGGGAGAGGGCGGGAGCAAGGCGGATTCAGCGGCATGTGGCGGCGGCCGGCGGACGCGGGGAAGAAGAAAGGAAGGAGGGGGAAAGGGGGCTGACAGGTAGGTCCCTCCTGTCGGCGCCGCGGTGAAAGGAAAAGGGGAAGGGGGGTGAGCAGTGGGCTGGCGGGGGAGTTGGGCTGGGCCGCCTGGGCCAAATAGAGCCGGGCGCGCTTTTTGTTTTTTTTCTTTTTTTTCAAACTTCATTTTCAAATCCATTTTCAACTCAAATTCAAATCAAACTTTTGCAAACTTTTCTCAAATATTTTATAGACTTTTTAGAGACCACACAAGCAACCAAAAACCATGCAAGCCAAATGATGATGCACATGCACTTGTTGTCTCTAAGGTTATTAAATTACCTTTAATATTTTTAGAGCTCAATTTAAATAGCAATTTAATCTCCTTAAATCCCTAAGACAAATCTAAGTTGCTAAGTGATTTTAGTGATGAAATTTTAGGGTGTCACAGCCGCCCACTACGCGCGCGCGAGCGGCCGCAGCGCCTAAAAAGACGCGCCCGCGCTGCAAAAAACCGCGGCCTCGAATGCGAGGCATTTAATGACCGGGTCCCTTGCCAAGCAAGGAGAACCCTCGAGCGGGGCGAGCCCTCGGCTTAAAACGAAAACAACCCTCGATGGGATATCGACGTGAGAAGGCCGCCCGGGACCTGCTCGATGTAGAGCAGGCACCACGGGTACCCATGCCACGCAAAACCCTCGAGCGGGGCGAGCCCTCGACTTAAAACGAAAACAACCCTCGATGGGATATCGACGTGAGAAGGCCGCCCGGGACCTGCTCGATGTAGAGCAGGCACCACGGGTACCCATGCCACGCAAAACCCTCGAGCAGGGCGAGCCCTCGGCTTAAAACGAAAACAACCCTCGATGGGATATCGACGTGAGAAGGTCGCCCGGGACCTGCTTGATGTAAAGCAGGCACCACGGGTACCCATGCCACGCAAAACCCTCGAGCGACGCGAGCCCTCGGCTCAAAACGATGTCAGCCCTCGAAGGGACATCGACGTGAGAAGGCCGCCCGGGACCTGCTCGATGTAGAGCAGGCACCGCGGGTACCCATGCCACGTAAAACCCTCGAGCGGCGCGAGCTCTTGGCTCGAGACAATATCGATTCCCCAAGGAGGAGCACATACGCTGTGCTATCAACCAGCGCCTCGAGGGATGGCTCGCCTAGACCCCTCGACGGCCGCAGACGCGAAAAGACGGGGCCGCCCAGGCGCCACCCCGCACGGCCCTACTGATCAGAGGTCCGAAGCCTGACCCTCGACGGGTTTGAGCAGGCGCCTCAGATTGCAGAGTTAGGGACGACGAGGGCACGCACATTCGAGCCGTTCCTCGAGCCCGTCGGCTCGAGGGTGCCCCACATGTCGTGTTCGAGAGCCGGCCGAGGGCGGCTAGCGGGGGATCCCACCGAGGGAGAGCTTCCGCGCCCTCGGTCCCTAGCGAACGGGACCGAGCCCCACCTAGCAAACCCACGCAAGCGCTTCCATGGACATGTCTCCGGACCGCGCAGCCTACCCTTATCGAACGGGGCATGGACGTCCACTTGAACCACCCGCTACCAGCTCGAAGAGGAATCCGCAATTCGCGACCCGCTCGATGGGAGTTGCAGAAACCTCACCCTCCGTCCCGGGGAGGGACGGCGAGGGCGCGCTTAGAAACAAGTCGTGGAGCTCTACCCGATCGCCTCGAACGGGCCAAGGCTCGGGGGCTCGGCGCACGGCTACACCTCCTTGAAATTGCACCCGCCGGAGACAGTGCCAGCAGCGCGTGCACCCCCGAAGCCGGCTGAAATACCGCCGATGCCGGTTGGCATATGTGCCACGCCCTCTGACCAAAATTCTCGCGGTTAACCCCCTGCGAGAACACCCACACTCCCCGCAGGGCTTCGGGGCTAGACCCGCGGGTCCGCCGACGTGGCCCCACGGAAAGCGTTCGCGAACAAGGAGGGAAGAACGTCCTATCAGTAGTTTCCAACATCTGTGGGAGCCTCAATGGCAAACCCACAGATGCTCGGGGGCTACTGTCGGGGACAGCCCTAGGGGTCCCCTTAAACAATGGGGAAAACCTCACTTAAAACCCGCAACGAAACCAAAACACGTTAAGTCTAACCATGCAGGTGCCTAACCATGCAGGACACGGCCCACGCCACAGGGACTCCGACGGCCCATCGGGACGGCCCACTTAGAGATCCCCTCGAACAGGCTCCGCCCCGTTCGAGGATGCGTGCTCCCTTTGGGCGGGCTCCGCCCCGTTCGAGGGGCAGCACTTCCCTCGAGCAGGCTCCGCCTCGCTCGAGGGTACGCCCCGCCCTCGGCCGAGGTCCGCCACGCTCGAGGGCGCCCCTCACGCGTGCGCCGGCTCCCCGTACACGGGCATTTAACGCCCGACGCCGGCGGGACGGCGCCATCATGCGCCGGGGCTCGCACCCCGGTGCCGCCGCACCAACTCCCCAGGGAGGAGCCCATCCCCGCCACTGTGGGAGGGGACTGTGCAGCGCGGCCGGTGTCAGTCCCGTGACACCGTGCGCACGCTCCAGTACGGCTAACGCGCCAAGCCCTCGAAAGGGGGCCGGCGCACCCTCGATTCACTTTCTCGTGACCCTACAGGGTTAGGTGGAGGCGCTAGGCCGGTGGACTGCCATCCCTGTCGCTGTAACGGCGTGGCCGCCGTACCCGCGCGTGCAGGAGCACGCCTGGCGCTGTAGCAACGACTCCAGCCCTGTGAGGCGCATCGGGAAGGAACGCCGTTCTGCCTACTTCTGTACTCTGTACAAGCCTGCGTCAGCACCTCCCTCGAGCCTATCAGAGGATATCACCGCCATCCGCTGCTCTACTACCCTCGAACCGCCACTGTTCGGGTACAAGTCAGGCCATGATGACCAGATCGCTGCGAGGATCGCCCGGACGGCCGCCCATTATACAGCGTAGCACGTCGCACCCCCCCACGTAGCTAGATAGTGCGGCGTGCATGTGATTCGCCTCCCCCTTGAGCTATAAAAGGGGAGCGAACCCCCCAGCCGCAGGGGACAGACACACGAAACAACAGACAACAGGAGCCCTTCACACACACCACGTACTCACTCCGCAATTCTTCCACAACATCTTCAGCTAGGGACTTGGAAGCACGCTTCCTCTCCCGCCTTGCTTGTAGCAGCCCCACTACAGGCACCCCCGGTGCTGAGCAATATAGTGCCGAGAGCACACCCCTGCTGGACGTACAGCCCCCTCGGCCGGAACCAGGATAAAAACCTTGTGTCACTTGTTGCTTAGCATCGACCATTGAGGGATAGACCTCGGCGCTATCTACTGGTTAGTGTCGGGACCATATTCCGCACCGACAGTTCTGAAACCATGACTTGAATTCATCAAGGCATTTGTACATTCAAAAATGGATGGTGATATAAATCATTCCTTGTCCTTACTTTGACCTACTACGAATAATGCTTATTCATATGTGTAGCTACCATATGCCCTTAGTAGGAATAGATCTAATCCTGGTGATTAGTCTGTGTCTTGCGGATTTATCATAGTAGTGCACGAGAATTTGGTGGTTGATTACCATCGTGTGGTGATAGCATGTGGGAGGGGAAAGGCCGAACGAACCTGTAATGTTGAGTAGGATGAATGGTGAGTACCATGGGAGTCGTTGCGCAGCCACCAAGAGGAGAAGCTGTGAGTAAAGAGCACTTGGTGGGCGTTTGAGCCTTTGAGGTAAAGCTTTGGGAACACCGGAGGCGTCAACACTCACCACGCAAGGGCGTCCATGGGAAAGTTCTTAGAGATGACTCTTTATCATGATACGAGATTAGATTGATCTTCATCTTGGCCGGAGCAGCAACTAGAAGACGATGAGCTTGGGTTACCTTTGGTTGTGTTACCTTGTGTCGTCCGAATGTGATCATTCATCCATACACATTCATGTTCACCCTCATATGCAATCTATGCCTAATGTTGGGATTAGATCCGTTAGCTAGGTAGAAAACCTTAGGTAGTTCATTGTCGATCCACAGATTGATAAACCTTGGGAATACTTTAATGGAAGAGCTACAATTAGTTGTGCACTTGTGGTTAAACTTAACGCGCTATTGAGTCGTCAACAACTGACATAGTTTGAATCATTTCAGACTAGGTAGGGGTGTACAAACAGAACCCACACAATGCAAGATAAAGCTCCATAGCTTCTGCCCAACATAAGTGTTGATTCAAACGATCAATCTTTCTCAAACCTACCCCTAATGCTAAAAAAACAACCATAATGGATAGGTATAATAAAACCATTGACCACACTTCGGCCCATCTAGTGAAAGATTCAGCTTACGGTAGTCAGCTTACCATTCCCATAGTAGGTAGTGTCTTGTACAGATTAGAGGTCATTAGGATGAACTATGCTAATGACTCAGTCCTTACTGAGTGTTATTTCTCCACCAAATCGAGTTATAGTTGTACTCTATAGTATGTGTGTTGTAGTCTATATATAAATGCAGTATATGTACACATGTACGTGTTGAGATTGTGATATTTTGGCCTCAGAAAAAAAGACCTGAGATATGTGAAATATTTCTTGTGTAAGTAAATATACAGATTTATGTCTATATTCTAAAAGGAAAAAATAAACATAGAGAAATAATTGAAGTGTAGGTGGTGGCGTTAACTGCTTCATTTTTTTTGAGAACTGCTTCTTTATTCATTCACTAGCAATGTTACAATCATCTTGCAACGCAGGCAAGAGGTGGTGGCGTTAACTGCTTCATTTTTTTTGAGAACTGCTTCTTTATTCATTCACTAGCAATGTTACGATCATCTTGCAACGCAGGCAAGAGGAAATTAGGCATAACATTTGCCCAGCATTGCGCAACACTAGTACTAGCAGCTTGAGCACAACTATGGGCAGCATTATTAGCTGTCCGATTAACATGCACTACACAAAAGGAAGAAAAGAAGAAGCTAGATCCTGGATATCACCAAGGATAAACATAAACTGGGAACGTTGGGATGTCCTGTTGTTCTATAAGCCCACCAGCTCCAGGGAATCCGTTTCCATAATTACCGGCTCCTGGGTGACCGTGTGAATCATCTGCGCACCTGCACGAAGGGCTTCCACCTCTGCCGCCAAAGGCGAGGCCACAACTGGAAGCTGCTTATTCATGGCCATTACGAACTCTCCCACATCATTCCTGGCCACCGCTCCCACCGCCCCTGAGTCGGCATCTGCTAAGAAAGCTCCATCAACATTAACCTTGAGAACATTTGCCGGGGGGGGGGGGGGGGGGGGGGGGGGGGGTTGCCACCGTTGGGTGTATCTGCGGCCAGTTGGAGTATGGATGCCTCCTTTTGGCTGTAATAAGATTGAAGCATACATCAACCACCCAGTCAATTTCCACTTCCATTCTGATCGGAGCTTTCCCATGTTGTCGCCTGGATCGCCCGATCGACCAGCAGCCACACATAATAATAGTTCTATCGCTCTCCCGACACACTTTATTTGTCATCCAGCAGCGCCCTGGTCCATGATTGAGGGTTTAAGCCCAGCAGCTTTACACCAGTTAGTTCCCGCAGCCGTTCCCAAAACCTCCTAGCATAGGTGCATTCCATCAGAGCATGAAAGGTTGTCTCATCACAAGCACCACAGGTGTCACATGTGCTTAGAGGGTCGATATGTCGATGATGTAAATTGGCTCTGTAGGGTATGTAGTCATGAGAGATGGGCGCCACCGGACTAGGGATGGATTCGGATGTCTGGAAATCCGAATTATCCGTATTCGTATCCGCTAAAAACGTTAATATGGATATTCGTATCCGTATTCGTTTTTAATATGGATGTCAGATGGGTGTATTCGAATCCGATTTTCAATATTATCCGAATTCGACATTATCCGAATTATTCGACAAAAATTCGACATATCCGACATTATTCGTATCCGCAAAAATAAAGTACCCATAGAAACCATCTAAATTTTATTTATATTACTAAGTAATAATTACAAATGATGTTAATTTTAATATTGCTAGTAAAATAATTAATTTACACCATTTTAACTATTAAAAATTATATATATGACAACTAACTAATTATGCTAACCTAATATTACTAAACTATATAATGATATTTTTAATTAATTTTGATGTGTCTAATCTTAGTATTTTAAATACATTATATTATTTAGCAAATAAATAAACTATATTTAAATGTATTTGTGTATTTATTTTTACTAATAAAAGATGTTTATATATTTACAAAATTACTTATTTTATATTTATTACGATATATTAATTACTTTATTTATTAGTTAATATGTTATTTGCAATAAGATATCTATTTCAATAATGATCATAAATTACTCTCTACTTGTAACATGATTTGATCAACTATAAAACCATCCACAAATAAAATTGATACTCATTATATAAATCGAGTAAGTATTCGAATGCGAATCCGAATTCGAAATATCCATTTTGTATTCGTATTCGATAATATTCGTATTCATATCTGAATTCAAACTAAAATGTGGTAAATAGTGACATCCGAATTCGTATCCGTGCGTATCCGAGCCGAATCCATCCCCACACCAGACCCTCACCTTCGGTGGTACTTTACAAGCCCATATAGCTTTCCATATAGGGTCACTTAAATTGTTGGAATGTGTAGCTTTCTTCTTCTGAAATGCTCTTTGTGGTGCGTCTTGCGCCTCTAGCATTCTATACTGTAGAGAACATGGCCTTATATGCCATTAGTTCGAGTTTGATTTTGGTGATTCATGACAACATGATCAATGGGACTAACCATATTGTTTAGCATGTCTTTGTAGACATTTCTAGGTCCCAAGGATGCCAAAATACCACATGCCAAAATGGGAAGATAGTCTATTTTTCTAGGGTCAAAACCGAGCAAGAAAGAAAAAGAAAACACACCGTCGGATGAACCGACGGTACCTAAATAGCAAGCATCGGTGCAATCGTTGGACGAGTTGATTCACTAGGTGAAACCCTAGGAGCCATCGGATGAACCAACGGTCCATTTCCTAGTAGCGTCGGATGAGTTGCAGAGGAAGAGCAGCGAAGACAGTAGCACCAGATTATACGATGGTCTGAGTGAGGACACCGTCGATCTATCCGACGCTCAGTTTTAATCAAGACAAAGACGGGCCAAGACGAAGTCTTCAGCACCGGATGATCCGACGCCTTGGTCAAGGGGAAGCGTCGGTCTATCCGACGGTCGCGTGAAAGCTAACAGATACGACTTGGCCGCGGGGTCTTCAGCACCAGATGAACCAACGCACCGTCGGTGTATAACGTTGGAGTAGTTGTGTCAGAGAATCTGAACGGCTAAGTGACATGGGAGGGGCATCGGATGAACCGACACCTTGAAAAAGATAGCATTGATTCATCCGACGCTTACTTTTTCAATGGTCGTTAGCCAACGGCTAGTTTGATGCCTTGGGCTATTTATACCCCCTTCGCTCACCCATTTGAGGTTGCTGGATTGTGTGGAAGTGCACAGGAGTTCAAGACACCTAGAGTGCTTAATTGATCATCCTTAGACTTGCATATGCTTAGTGTATGTACTTAGTGCTAGGCTTAGTTTAGAGTTGAGTGAGTGCAAGGTTGTGCCAACCTTGCGAGGTGATTCTTGAGTGAATCAAGTTGTACAAGGTTCGCCGGAAGCCTTGGGGCCTAAGTGGCTCACCGACAATCGTCATGGACCCTCCGGCTTGGTGTGGAGTGGTGGGGACACTTTGTGCGGGGGACGTGGAGACCCCCTTCCTAGGTGGAGAAGCTCCTTAGTGGAGGCGGCATCAAGGTGACCAAGGGATCTTGGCAAGTGCCTAAGTGGCTAGCCTTTGTGGCGAGTCAAGTGGTGCTCTTGGGAGAGACTTGGTGACCGGGAAGCAATACTCTTGTGTGAGTGCTTCAACAACGTGGACTAGGGGTGTCTTAGTGCCTACCGATACCATGGGATAAATCGCATGTCAAGAGTTTGCTTCCTCTCATCCCCTTTAAGTTTCCGCATTTACTCTTTAGCAATTTTTGCTTGCCTTTACTTTCCTAGAGTAGTATCATGCTAGGAGTGGCTATAGGTTGCAAACCTTGTTTTGGGATGAGAGTTTCACACTAGAACAACCTTAGTTGCACATCTAGATAGTATGTTCTAGTTTATCTTTGTGTAAAAGTAGTGAAGCCATAGGTTAAGGTTTTAGATTGCCTAATTCACCCCCTCCCCCTCTTAGGCTAACGAGCATCTGATTTCTTACAAGTGGTATCAAAGCTGGGACTCACTTCCTTCAAAATGATACGCCAATTCGATTGGTAAATTGTAAAAACCGGCTCATTGGAACGGTTAGGCTTCACCGCCTTGTGAGTTGCTCTATCGAGGAATGAAAGGGGTGGATACCTTAGGTTTGGCTCCACATTTCGATGGCACGGGCTATCCTCGGTGGAAGGTTCTCATGGAGGCCTATCTCCAAGCAAAGGACCTTGATGTTTGGAGAGTCACCGATGAGGGCATGAAAATGGTACTAAGAAGGAAAAGCAATTTGATGTGATTGCTAAGAGTATCATTTTGTCCTCACTAGATGTAGGCGTTTTCAATAGAGTTTTTAATTGTGAAAATGCTCATGAGTTGGAAAACCATCAAGGAGCAAAATGAGGGTTCAAAACAAGTTGCTAATGAACGCTACGGTTGTCTCCTTGAGGAACTCAATAGCTTTAAGCAACTTACAAATGAAAATGCCAAATCTATGTACTCACGCCTAAATGTGCTTGTCAATGAGATCAATGCTTTAGGTGTGAAGGACATCACTGACTTGAACATCAACCGCAAGATCCTTCAAAGTCTCCGGAAGCCCGATTATGACTTGGTGAAAGCTATCATCTATGAGAAGAAGCTCGAAAAATTGAAGCCATCTCATATCTTGAGCAAGATCATGGCACATGAGCTTCAAATCATGCCCAAGTCAAAGAAGGCACCCCAAGAAAAGACCCAAGAACCACCCTCTCCAACTACAAGCCATGCTCTCTCAAGACAACTAGAGAAGATGTTGAGTAGGATAGCTACTCATGGAAGCTCAAGCGAGGATGATGGTGATGATGGTGACAATGAAGGTTCCTCAAGTGATGAAGAGGTTGAATCCATGGTGGCCGAGTACGTGAAGAAGATCTTCAAGAATGTGAAGAAAGTCAACATGTACGACTAGAACGTCCACTTGAGAGAAGGGAGTCATCATCAACACATCAAGTTCACCAAGATCGAGCACAAGCCTAAGAAGAAGGTGGTCAAGGAGAGGAGACCAAGGCAAGAAGCAACTATCGCCGTCCGTGAGTGGACAAGTGGTGGAGAATCAAGTTCTTCTAGCTCAAGTGATGAATCAAGAAAGAACTTCACCACCCGCTTCATGCAAGGTCCTTCATTATCACTACACATGTGCCTTATGGCCCAAGGTATGGAGAGTAATGTAAGTGATGATGAATCCGAAACCACCTCTCTCGATGATCTTGTTGAGCTAGTCCATGAGCAAAAAGAATGCTTAAGAAACAAGCTAATAAAATTAAAGAACTCAATGCTCTCAATGATCTTAGTGCAACCCTTGCTACAAATTATGAACATTTGTTGTGCAAATTCAAATTGCTTAGCAAGGAGTGTGATGAGCTAAAATCTAAGCTTGAGAGCAAAGAGACTAAAACAAGTAATTCCTTTGAGCTTGATGAATCATCTATCCCTTGTGCAATTCCTATCTCCAAGGTAGATGCTTCAATTTCTTGCATTGATTTAATTGTTGAATCTTGCTCACCATCTTGCAATGAGAATGTTGTTGTGGAAACATGTGATTCCCTCATAGGCAAGAAGAATGATGAGCTTAAGCAAGAAGTGAAATGGCTCCGAGAGAGGTTGGCAAGCTTGATGGGCAAAGGCAAGAGCGATGAGGAACAAGTGGACATCTCTCAAGACATGAAGAGCAAAGTTCAACCTTCTCAAGATAACCGTGATCCCATGGTGAAGAAGCTTGAGAAGGGTGCAACCTTGACTTGCTACAAGTGTCATGGAGAAGGGCACAAGTTCTACAAATGCCCTCAATTTGTCAAGAAGATGGACAAGGGTGCAAAGAAGAAATTGAACCCCACAATCAAGAGCTCCCTCATCTACACCAAGCCCAACTGCAAGAACAAGACCGAGAGCAACACCTACGTCATCAAGAAGAAGGCTAATGGCAAGGTGGTTGCACACAAGGTTGGGAAGATGAAGGAGGATCGGGGTTAGAACCAACCCATTTAGGTGCCCAAGGAAGTCATCATCAACATGAAGGGGCCTCAAATGGTTTGGGTTCCAAAGGCCACTTGAAGGCCATGAGAGCGGGGACTTGGGAGGCTTGGCACAAAGAAGATGTGAAGGTTCAAGCCAAGAAGCCAAGCTTGCAAGTTGGACATGTGTTGCTCAAGTTCCCTAGTTGAGGTAATGGAAACTAGTACCTATCTCTTGTATCATTGTAGCTCCATTGCCTTGTTTAGGTTGCATTTGTTGCAATGTTTACATATGGTAGGTTGCTTGTGTCATGTGCTAACCCATGAGCAACTTACATGGTTTGATTAGTGTGTAGGAAAGCTACACTTGTTCTTTCATGGTGCAAGTTTTCATATATATCTCTTTGCATCATGAGCAAGCTATAGGGTTAGCTTCCCTTTTGTTGTCATAAACAATGTGCATACATTTTGTTGTTGATTCAAACACTAAATGCACACATTTAGAGGGAGCTTATCCTATGGTTTGGTTATGGGACTAACATTGTTTCAAGATTATCTTATGTAGTCCCTTGGTGACGCGTTCCAGTGCGGTACTTCATTCTAAGAGAATGCTATTTCACTCTCAATATGATCTAACATCTCTAAAAGAGTGAATATAGCAATATGAGCTTCATGCTATTGAGTCATGTCCTTGTGAGCTTATGTCTCTATACAAGTTCAAAGGCAATGCACTCATACACTCATAATCCTTGTGGTACCCCAAGTGTCTTCTATGCAAGCTTCTTTCAAATGGTGTCACCAAGTGATATCATTTCCAAGTGGCTCATCTCAATGTAGTGCCAACAAGGTAGAGAGGATCAACCCCCGGAGGCATGCAAAGATTAAAAGACTACAAGTGATATCTACAAGTGGTAATGTAACAAGAACCCATTTGTCTTATCTCTTGTCCTTTAAGCTACCTCCTTGCATGATATGCTCTAAGCTTCCTTGTCTTACAAGTTTGTAGTTGTGCACTTGATTTTCACACTATCTTATTGTGCACACACTAAGGGGGAGCTTAGGTTGTATCATGCTAGTCTCATGAACTTGTGGCCCACCTTAGTTATTCACACATGTGGTATCTTCATTGATATCATACATATGGATCATGGTTCATGCGGCTTTCTCCCTTGTATTTAACATTTCTCTTTGAGCTATGTTTGCTAGGACTTGCTAGTTTCCTTGGAGCTCTTTTGTTTTGGGACTTTTTGGAGATTTTATTCCAAAGGGGGAGAATGTGGGACCAAAGCAAGCTAGTGGTTCCAAAGTAGGAAGAGGCAAGCTATGTGTGAACATAGGAGGAGAAGATCAAAAAGGGAGAAGTTTGATCTAGGGGGAGTTTGGATGATGGTAAACATCCAAGCAAGTGTAAGTGGTTCTAATTTTGTCAATTTTTGTAAATTTAGGCTTGCTTTTCTAGTGTTGTCATAAATTACCAAAAAGAGGGAGATTGTAGCGAACATGGCCTTATATGCCATTAGTTCGAGTTTGATTTTGGTGATTCATGACAACATGATCAATGGGACTAACCATATTGTTTAGCATGTCTTTGTAGACATTTCTAGGTCCCAAGGATGCCAAAATACCACATGCCAAAATGGGAAGATAGTCTATTTTTCTAGGGTCAAAACCGAGCAAGAAAGAAAAAGAAAACACACCGTCGGATGAATCGACGGTACCTAAATAGCAAGCATCGGTGCAATCGTTGGACGAGTTGATTCACTAGGTGAAACCCTTGGAGCCATCGGATGAACCAACAGTCCATTTCCTAGTAGCGTCGGATGAGTTGCAGAGGAAGAGCAGCGAAGACAGTAGCACCGGATTATCCGATGGTCTGAGTGAGGACACCGTCGATCTATCCGATGCTCAATTTTAATCAAGACAAAGACGAGCCAAGACGAAGTCTTCAGCACCAGATGATTCGACGCCTTGGTCAAGGGGAAGCGTCGGTCTATCCGACGGTCGCGTGAAAGCTAACTGATACGACTTGGCCGCGGGGTCTTCAGCACCGGATGAACCAACGCACCGTCGGTGTATAACGTCGGAGTAGTTGTGTTAGAGAATCTCAACGGCTAAGTGACATGGTGTAACACCCGCGTTTTTAGCTCCTAACAAATCACCTGCTAAATCGCGCATGTTTTCAAAACCTTTCCGTTGAGCTCGATTATCTCCTTGAAACCCCGATCATCTTTTCCCTCTCTCTTTCCCTCAGCGCGCGTGCCGCGAAGCCCTCCAGCACGGCCCGCCATCGCTCGGGCCACCGCCGCTCACCGCGTGCCGCCCCGCCGCCGTTGACGGCCACCTCTCCGGGAATCCCGGACTTGCCGTGGTCCCGCCGGCCAGCCCGCCTCGCCATCACCGCTGTCCCGGAAATTACGCCAGCACCCGAAAAACCAGAAAACCCCATAAAATACCTTTTCCCCCTTCCTCCTAAATTTCCTAGGATTTCTCCTAATTTTAGAAACTCTTTTCCTTTTCCCTTCTTTTCCCTTTTCCCTATTTTCCTTTTTCTTTTCTCCTTTCTCTTTTTCTTTCATTCTTTTCCTTCATCCTTTCTTCCTCCTTCGGCCCGACGCCTCTGCTCCCGGCCCCGCGTCTCTGCCCCAGCACGTCGCGCCCGGCCCCCTCCTCCTCTGCACGCCACAACGTCCCCACGACGTGACCGTGCTCTGGCACGACCACATTCACTCTGCCTGCCCCAAGCCGTCATCTCCACAGCGCCATCACCGCCGCGGCTTCTGGCCCCGCCGGCCTACCCCTGCCCGACGGGTCTCGTCTAACAGCGCCACCACCTAATTGGTCGTGAATCCCGCCGGCCAAGTCCACACCGGGATCCTTCACGAACCGCCATGGACGGCAGCGTATGCTCCGCGTGCCTGACCCGAGTTACCGCCTCCCCACGCCTATAAGTAGGGGCCGACGCTCCCTACCCCGCCTCGCACCTCCACAGCAACCCCACTCCCTCTCCCGAGCCTTCCAGCGCCGCCGCCCCTGAGCACCACCGCCGAGGCACACCAGCCGCCGCCCCCTCACGCGGAGCCAACTCCACAAGCCACCTCAGCCTAAGGTGAGCGCGGGGTTGAGACCCCCTCAGCCCCCTCTTCATTTTGCCCCACCTCCTAGCCGCTGCCGTGCCCGGGAGCGCCAGCAATCGCCGACGCTGGCCGGACCGGTCGCCCCGATCCCTTTCTCCTCTATTCTGAATCGAGGGGGGGAAGGAGATGGCGGTTTTGCTAGGAACCCCTCCCCTTTCCTCTGTTTTACACCGAGCCCCTCTCTTCTTTATTCCCTCTCTCTCCCTTCTTTCAAATAAACCCTATCCATTAAACCACACTACAAACCAACCCCTACCATTCCAAAGCCATTTACATACAGACCCTTAGGCCATTTTATTTAAACCCCCACCCTATTTATATATTATAATTAGGTCCTTTCCCTTAAACCTAATTACAACTAAAGTCCTTAATCTTTCTAAGTCAATCCTAATGACGCCTTTAACGCGTCATTTCATGTTCATATTTTCACCCGACCGATCCCAGCTCTTGTCTCAGCCCTTCACTTATTTTTTCCCATTCAACCATACCCCTAAATAATATTTACTCCCTCATTATTTATTTTTCCTCAAGCTCAGCCGGTAAATTTGTGTGCTTGTATTGATTGAATGCCTTCTTGTGTGTACGCTATAGCCGACGGAGTGAACGAGGAAGAGTACCGCGAGCTGGAGCTTTGAGCCGAGTACTGCGAGCAGGAGACCGGAGTCGAGAACCGTGAGCAGGAACTCTAGGACTTCGAAGACGGCAAGTTCAATCTCATCCTTTGATGCATGCTTTTGTCCTAGTTTTATAAACACAACCCTATACCCGTTTTATAAATTGCATATTGTTTTACTGCAAAAACCTGGTAGGATAGCCACCCTTGATTGCTATGATTGAACCTTGTTTGGCCAAAATGATTTCTTTAAAATGGTGTGAGTGCTTTGAAAATGGGAATGTGATATTTTTGGAAAATGAGTAAAGAACTGGGTAGACGGGATGGACGTGTGTGTCAGGAGTATGGGTGAGCTCCTACCTTTGTGGTTGAGCGTGCTGGAGATGTCCATCTTGTCGTTAAAGACCGGGTTGCGTGACATCTTACCTGGCCAAATTTATCGTACAACCACTCGACCGTTGTATGTGGCAACGGCTTAGCATAAATCCCACTAGTTGATCTACTTTCCATCAGGGGTGCGGGTGAGCGCGAGAGACCAAGGAGTAGGGCTACCATTTGTGTGAGGTACGCCCTGGTTATGTGAGATAACCCCTTGGTTGCTTCCGTGGTGGCTTGTAGGGTTAGCTAAGGTGGGTAATGGCTTTGATAGGATCCTCGCCGGCACTAAGGTGTTCGTGTGGTGGTAACCTACTTGTGGGTAAGGATGTACAACCTCTGCAGAGTGTAAAACCTATTCGAATAGCCGTGTCCACGGTATTGGATGAGTCATGGTGTGGTCACAAAACTAGTGTTTGGGTTTGGGATGTTTTCATGGTGTGAGTTGTTTTCTAGAAAAGTGTGTGGCTGTGTGCCTGGGCTACTGCGGATGGGGAGTCCGGTAGTCCCTAATTGGTTTTTCTCAAAACAACTGAGTTATTTGGGCATTAAAAATTGTTTTGGGAAAACCTTTCGAAAATAAACCCCTGCATGAGTAAATGTGTTTGCAAATAAACCTTAACCTGATCCTTGATATATCTCGTGCATGATCTGCTTATAAGCCCCTCCGTGGGTGGGGTTGAACTTGTTGAGTACGTATGTACTCACCCTTGCTTAATTAACTGTTTTTCAGAGGAGGATCCCGACTTTGTCCCCGAAGACGTCGAGTAGGTTGTTGTCCTACACCCAACTCGTGCCTGTGGATTCAGGATCTCCACAGGAAGCTTCCATGACGCTGTACTCTGATGAGGCTTTAGAAGCCTTCACTATCGTAGTTTTGTCACTAGTTCTTGTGTTGTTTCTCGTGGCAGTGGCGCTTCCGTGCCCATAGCCCCGCCATGTTGTAAGGGAATAAACCACCTATTGTAATATATGTGTTACCAGCCTCCTGGGACTGATATTTGTGTCACATTTAGTCACCTCTGATGAGGGGATGCTTCAGGTGGTATCAGAGCCGTAGGTTGGCCGTAGGACGCTACCCCTAGAATCTGAGACCCCTTTTCCTGGCCTTTCTCTAATTCTCTTCCCTGCTGAGCTCACCTTTCTACAAATTCCTTACCTTGATCCTTACCTGGTTCTAGATGGCTAACCTGGAATGGAACGGAGGAGTCTGCCCCGTAGAACCTGGCCTCCCTAACTTGCTACTACTCAGCCTGGAGCGTGTCGGAGTGAGGGACCCGCTAGAGTACATCTATTGGGAATACGAGCGCTATGGCACCCTTCAGTGTAAAGTGCTGATCTTCGTGGGTAGGAGCACACTCTATCCCGACATAGAACCCTGGTTCGTCTCCACCACTGGGTTTCGTTTTCATGACACCTACCCAAAGGCTGCCCGGAAGGCCCTGCGACGTCTACGAGTGGTTTATAGGAAACATCTCAGACAGACTCCAATGGGATTTTCCCGCCCTCAAGAGGTAGAGGACGCTCATGGATTGACCACATGAGGGGACTGGAAAAGAGAAGAAGAAGAAGACCTAAAAAATGCAGTTTCCCACCTGTCCATCTACCTCAATGGCCTAGACCACCTCTACTGTGAACAAGCCGAGCAGCTGAAGCACCAAATCAACAGGGTGGAAAGAGCAGAACAAAGGATAGAGTTGGAAAGGGTAAAGATGAGAATGGTAGAAGTCGACCTAGCTAACCTGGAGCGAGATTACACTAGGGAAAGGGAACGAACGTTATTAGCCAATAAAGCCCTATGGGATGAGGTCCACAAGGAACGTAGAAGGAGAGAAGAAGTTGGTTTGATGAAAGATGAACCCGAAGAAACTTGGGACAAAGGATCCCAGACCGAGGACGTGATACTGGAGCAAGACCTCCCACCAAAGAAGCGTCGCATTCAGACGGAGGAAGAGTCCCCATGAGGATAGACTAGAGTGCTTAGGCTAGAGCTATGTCCTAGTAATAATGAATGTACCCTAAGTAGTGTACCCCAACCTTGTTACTAAATAAAACTATCTATCTTTTGTACCCTAACCTTTGCACAACTTGTTCAAATTCTACCCTTGTTTTCAGATGACTGAAGATGGATGGACCCAAGGAGTGTGCCAGGAAGAGCCTGGTTTTAGTCGCCTCCTTATCAACTCCCTGGAGCGCCTCGGTATCACTGAGTGCCCAAGGTACTACAGCAGAGAGTATGAGCAACTCGGCACTCTTTGCTGTAGGGTGGTCCTCTCCATCACCAGAAGCAACCGCTACCCAACGTCGAGCCGTGGCGGGTGACCGCCACAGGGTTTCGACACCGAGACACCTACCCCTTGGCCCTCAGAAAAGCCCTCCACTACCTGTGTCGGATCTACGAGGAACACCTTGTCCCCACACCGATGAGGTACTTTCCCCCCGCCATCAGAACCCCAGTCTGGTAGGCCCGCATGAGAAAACTGGAACGGCGCCGCCACCTAGAAGACTTTTTGTACCTTATTGTTGCCTACCTCGTCTCCCTGGACAAACTCTTTGATGACCAGGCCAAGCTCTTGAGGGAGCAATCAGTCGGGCCAAGCAAGCAGAAGTCACAGTAAGGATGCACCAAGTCCGAGTGGCTCAAGCTGAAGCAAGGACTGCAGCCGCCATAAGTAGTGAAGCGGTTGCCCATGAAAGCCTCAGGCAGATCCAAGATCAGCACATGCAGGAATGGACTAACAGTGGAACACCCGTTCCGGCTATTGGAGAAGCACAAGTCCTCCTGGGCACACCCCTTGTTGGATGGGGAGGAACTATTGAAACGCCGCCAACACCACCAGTAGTCACCGAACAACCAACAGCGACCGCAGAAGCTGCAGCAGAGCCCCAAGAGAATGGAAACCCCGAGGGCGAGAATGACGATGAGCTTCTCATCCCACTAGAAGTGCACTTAGCCCCAGAAGATGGCTCTCCTCACGAGTAGCATACCTCAGTTGCTTTGCCCAGGGAATGAAGCCGTGCTGGTCCGAGCTTAGAGTCGCACCCTTAGCTTTTGTCGTAGTACCAGGTTGTGTAGCTTGTCCGTGTTGTAGTTCGGGGTGTATCCTCCTCACTTGTTGGCAAAAAAAATTTGTCGGTGTTTGTTTGTTTGTTATGTGCTTGTTGTGTGCTTGCCGGCAGGAGTGAATCTTGTCTTTTCAAAAAGAAATCTATCTTAATCAACTTAAACATCACATAAAACCTAGATCTCTTAGAAAACCCACTCCTCTGCAAATGGTTTCAAGGCGTCCTGCTAGGACCCTCCACGGCTCTAGTCGTATGGATGCGGAAGGATCTCAAGCCGATCGAAGGGAGTGCCTTAACGGCCAAGAAGTGAATCAGGGCGAGGATGGAGGAGAGAACCAGGTCCTGCCACTGCCACCCCCTCCCGTAGACCTAGCGCAAGTTTTGGCCAACCAGACTCTACTGATGGAGGCCATATTCAATGCTGTCAACTGTCCAAGGCCCTGAGTTCTGGGCATGAATGAGAAGCTGATAGAATTCCTCAGGACGAAGCCACCCACTTTTGGCGGGTCCATGAATCCTTTGGATGCTGATGACTGGCTGAGAGCCATCCTAAGGGAACTAGAGCCCTTCAACTGTTGAGGACCATGTGTGGTTCGAGGATCGGTGGATGGTCGCTTCCTTGTGTGATGAGTGATTGACAACGTTGTGTGGACTGATTCTTGGCTAAGTATTGCAGGTGCAGGTTGCGGCTTGACTGGTGTTGGTGCAGGTGAAGAACAAGCGCGAAAGGTCGTCGCCGGTGAGGCCTCCAGGTGTGGAGAAGACAAGTAGGCTTCATTCGAGGGACCCGATGGCCAGCGGGGTCAAGTGCGGGCCGCATGGTGGCATGAACAGCAAGATGAAGTCGTGGAAGGTTTCTTGGTTGAGCCTCAAAACCAAGGTCGAGCCGGCACTTCGTGGGAGCCGAGTCATGAGTGGTGATTGGCGGAGGCTACACCGAGTTCGCGGGGTTTCAAGTGGTTCACCAGAAAACCACTGGGTTCCTTGGTTGATCCACAAAGCCAAGACCGAAGAACCAAAGACGGTGCTGCAGCAGTGCTAGACCGGTCTGACCGGTGGGTCTGAACGGTCTGACCGGTGAGGAGCACCGGTCTGACCGGTGTGCGACGACGCAGTCCGGAGCCTTCGAAGCAGAGGACACGCGTCGGGATCGCATGGTTTGCGTCGAGGCTACGCAGGGTGCGGTCGCCGGGCATCCGTCCGATGAAGAAGACATGAAGACTTCCAAATCCGCCCTTGAGGGGCTTGTATCCCTAGTTATTAGGAAAGGGCATTTTAGACTTTCGGTTGCCTCCATATAACCCAAGAGGTGAGAGGATGGCAGCCAACTCTTGGAACCCAAGCTCATTTGTTTTCCTATGTTCCTTCCTATTTTCCTTAGGATTTCCATAGGACTAGCTTGAGAGCTTCATGGTGAGATCTTGTGAGAGGGTTGGATGATCGGGCGGCAAGCTAGACCTTGTATGAACCTTTGTTGCATGTATAGATGATTCGGCGTGGTTCCTCAAGGTTTGGATGTGTTGTTCCCGGTTGTTCTTGGTGGTGATTTTCGGAGCCCTCTCTTGGTGATTTTTTTGGGTTGCATCGATAATAAAGAATTTCTATCGGCTCCCATTCACTCCCTGTCGGTGTTTTAGACCGGCAAACCTACCGAGGGGGTACCCGAGGTAGTAGATTGTGCGGTGGGGATCGTGATCGGGAGACCGAGAACTCGAAGGTATGCGCAAGGACGCGGGACACAAGATTTATACAGGTTCGGGCCGCCAAGGTGGCGAACCCTACGTCCTGTTTGGGGGATCAAGTATGGCGCCCTGCGCTTGGTGTTGGGTTGTCCCCGGAGGGATCGTGGATGTGCGGCTAGGTACCCGCCCTCCTTTATATAGCCCAGGGGGCGGGTTCCTAGTCGGTTACAAGGCAGGAGTCCTAGTAGGAGTACACAGAGCGAGTCCTAGTAGGAGTACAGGGGAATTCTACCAGGAGTCCGTCTTCTACTATTCTTCCTTCCTTGCATGAGTACCCGGGGAGTATGCCCGACAAGCCCCCGAGCACGTTGGAGTCGAGAGTAGTAGTTCGAGTAGTCTTGAAGCCTCTTCGAGTAGTCCTTGAGCGTCCTCGAGTACTGCTTGGAGAAGCCTTCAATAGTACTTGAACTGCCGCGAGGCTGGAAGGTGGTCCAGCTCATCAGTCTTGAAAAAATTTGAATGATGGGTGTAGCATAGCAGCCCCCGAGCCTTGAAATGATTAGGTAATCAATCCAAGGGTCTTCGGTGTTCGCGAAGCCATCATCCGAGTACTCTTGCAGCGTGTAGCCCCCGAGATAAGAGAGCCGTATGAGCCACGTCGAGTAGTGATTGGTGAGGAGCCCCCGAGCTTGAGAGCGAGCGAAGCATGCTGAAGTTATCTTCAAGTAGCCCCTGAGCTGGAGAGATTCCAAGTAGCAGTTTGGCGTCGAGCCGTGGAGCTTGAGAAGTAGTCGTGCCGTCAGAGAAGACTTTAGGTGCGACCAAAGTCGACTTTAGATGCCGGCAATGCGGACTTTAGAATGCGACTTGAAAACCGAAGTCGACTTTGTGATGCCGCGTGGAGCGGACTTTGAGTTGCGACTTGAAAACTGAAGTCGACTTTAGGGTGCCGCACAGAGCGGACTTTGAGATGCGACTTGAAAACCGAAGTCGACTTTAGGGTGCCGCACAGAGCGGACTTTGATATGCGACTTTAGGAGTCGACTTTTGAATGCCGCGCGGAGCGGACTTTGAGATGCGACTACAATAGTCGACTTTGTGCCACGCAGGGTGGACTTAAGATGCAAAAAACGAAAAGCACTTTCCGGAAAGCCAAAGCGAATGAAAAATCAGAGAAAACGAATAGTTTTGCCGCCGGAGCGGGCTCAAGATTGCGACCGGAGTCGGCTTGTGCCACCGGAGTGGGCTTGGGTGCGACCGGAGTCGGCTTGTGCCACCGGAGTGGGCTTAAGTACCCGAGCCATGGATTTCAGACCCAAAGTACAGTTGCCGCCAGAGCGGGCTTGTGCCACCGGAGTGGGCTTAAGTACCTGAGCCATGGATTTCAGACCCAAGGTACGATTGCCGCCAGAGCGGGCTTGTGCCACCGGAGTGGGCTTGAGTACCTGAGCCATGGATTTCAGACCCAAGTTATGGTTGCCACCGTAGTGGACTTGAAGGTGCGACCGGAGTCGACTTGCGTACCACGGGCCATGGATTTCGGACCCAAGGTACGGAGCGCGAGTACTTAGGGTACTTGGACCCATGGTACAGGCGCGAAGACCACGTGCGGCTAGGTTCCATCGTCGCCGGGACCCGAGGGCCGCTTACGGCCTAGGTTCCATAGAAGCTTACACACGTAGTATGCTATCGAAGCAGGCGAAGATGCGACCGGAGTTGACTTTAAGTTGCCGCACGGAGCGGACTTTGGAATGCGACTTTAGAAGTCGACTTTAGATTGCCGCGCGTAGCGGACTTTAGGAGTTGTCTCCTTGGGATAGCCCCCGAGTTGATGAAGTAGACTCGTGGCGACTTGATTGATATACCCCAAGAGTAGTCAGCAGAGTGTAGCTCCCGTGAAAACCCGCCGAGAAGCATACACAAATGAGTAGTCGGCAAGTAGTCCTACATGATGAGGAAAACAAGCCAAGAGAACAGTAGTCATTTAAATAAATGACTTAGCTGTTGCTGCCTGGGCAGACTTGTAGATGAAGCCGTGGCGATGGAGCCGCGACGGTTGTTGTTGAAGTCGACTAGTCAGAGTTGATTCCGACTAGTTGTTGGGGGCGTGACTGCCGTTCTCGACTAGTTTGGAAAACTAGTCAAGATGAAGGGTCGACGCGATGCGACCGGAAGACGACGTCGTGGCGGTGCGCGGCATACTCGAAGCCGAGCCAGTGTTGCCGCGAGACAAGTAGTCACCACGTACGGTGTGGCTGAAGTAAAGCCAGTGTGGCCGCAAGACGAAGTCGCGGCGCACGGAGTAGTCGATGATGAGCCGTGTGACAAGCTGCGCGACGTGCCGAGGCACCCGGGCGCGCAGCGTAGGCGGAGTAGTCGACGATGAGCCTGCGCGAGGCGAAGTAGTCGACGACGAGCGGCGCGACAAGCCGCGTGACGAGCCGCACGACGTGCCGAGGCACCCGGACGCGCGGCAAAGACGAAGTAGTCGACGACGAGTGGCGCGACAAGCCGCGTGACGAGCCGCGCGACGTCCCGAGGCACCCGGACGCGCCGGCGAAGACGAAGTAGTCGACGACGAGTAGTCGACGACGAGCGGCGCGACAAGCCGCGTGACGAGCCGCGGGACGTGCCGAGGCACCCGGGACGCGCGGCAAAGACGAAGTAGTCGACGACGAGTGGCGCGACAAGCCGCGTGACGAGCCGCGCGACGTCCCGAGGCACCTGGACGCGCTGCGAAGACGAAGTAGTCGATGACGAGTAGTCGACGACGAGCGGCGCGACAAGCCGCGTGACGAGCCGCGGGACGTGCCGAGGCACCCGGACGCGCGGCGAAGACGAAGTAGTCGACGACGAGTAGTCGACGACGAGCGGCGCGACAAGCCGCGTGACGAGCCGCACGACGTGCCGAGGCACCCGGACGCGCGGCGAAGACGAAGTAGTCGACGATGAGTAGTCGACGATGAGCGGCGCGACAAGCCGCGTGACGAGCCGAGCGACGTGCCGAGGCACCCGGACGCGCGGCGAAGGTGAAGTAGTCGACGACGAGCGGCGCGACCGCCGCGTGACGAGCCGCGCGACGTGCCGAGGCACCCAGACGCGCGGCGAAGATGAAGTAGTCGACGACAAGTAGTCGACGACGAGCGGCGCAACAAGCCGCGTGACGAGCCGCGCGACGTGCCGAGGCACCCGGACGCGCGGCGAAGATGAAGTAGTCGACGACAAGTAGTCGACGACGAGCGGAGCAACAAGCCGCGTGACGAGCCGCGCGACGTGCCGAGGCACCCGGACGCGCGGCGTAGGCGAAGTAGATCGCTGCAGC
This sequence comes from Cenchrus americanus, assembly GCA_947561735.1. Lineage (NCBI taxonomy): Eukaryota > Viridiplantae > Streptophyta > Magnoliopsida > Poales > Poaceae > Cenchrus > Cenchrus americanus. Next base: position 88,475,482 of record OX387245.1, on the reverse strand, counting down.
CTGGGGAGTGGAGACGAGTACTCGAGGTGCATGGCGAGGTTGACGTAGAGCGCGTGCGGCCGAAGACGAGTAGTCGCGGTGCACGGCGAGGTCGACGATGAGCACGTGTAGCCGGAGACAAGTAGTCGCGGCGCACGGCGAGGTCGACGTAGAGCAAACTTGATCGGGTGACACGAAATCGATCCCGTGTAGAGTTTCGCCGAGCCTGCGAGTTGCTGGCCGTCGAATGGTTGTCCACGTGACTGTCAGCGTCGTCGAGCAGATTGATCTTGATGATTAAGGTCCTTCGAATTCGTCCGGTGGTGATGATCTCCCCTACTTGGCGCGCCAGCTGTCGGTGTTTTAGACCGGCAAACCTACCGAGGGGGTACCCGAGGTAGTAGATTGTGCGGTGGGGATCGTGATCGGGAGACCGAGAACTCGAAGGTATGCGCAAGGACGCGGGACACAAGATTTATACAGGTTCGGGCCGCCAAGGTGGCGAACCCTACGTCCTGTTTGGGGGATCAAGTATGGCGCCCTGCGCTTGGTGTTGGGTTGTCCCCGGAGGGATCGTGGATGTGCGGCTAGGTACCCGGCCCTCCTTTATATAGCCCAGGGGGCGGGTTCCTAGTCGGTTACAAGGCAGGAGTCCTAGTAGGAGTACATAGAGCGAGTCCTATTAGGAGTACAGGGGAATTCTACCAGGAGTCCGTCTTCTACTATTTTTCCTTCCTTGCATGAGTACCCGGGGAGTATGCCCGACACTCCCCCCCCTCTCTGGTTCGCCGTATCGGTCCTTCAAGTGGTATAAGAGCCGGTTCGGGTCTTTATTGACTCTAACCAGTCTAAGATCCAAGGATGACGTACCAGGAACAGGGTTCGGGTCCTCCACACTTCGATGGCAAGAACTACCAGATGTAGAGTAAGCGGATGGGTGCGTTCCTCCGCGGAAAGGGTCAGATCCTTTGGGATGTCACAGTGGACACAGGCTATGTCCAGCCGATGGACTTCCTCACTCAAGGATCGAGGGACAGATTCGACGCCAACAAATAAGGCGGTCGACTACTTGTTTCGTACTTTGTGTCAGCCTGAGTTCGATCGGGTGCACACCGAGCACTTGGCTTGTAGAATTTGGTCGGTGCTGAAGGAGGCTCATGTTGGGAATGTCCAGGTTCAGGCACGGATGTATGCGACCTACCGGAGAGAGTACGAGAACTTCACTCATCTCCCCGGTGAGTCCATCGATGCCTTGTTTCAGAGGTTCACGGTGGTTGTGAACAACATGAGGGCCAATGTGGACGTGCTCCCGTACGATGATCATGATAGAGCGGTCAAGCTCTTACACTCTTTGGATCGTACGATTTGGGGCGGAAAGTTCGAGGCCATTGTGGAGTCAGAGAAATATGACACTCTGACGGTGAACGAGCTGTTCTCGAAGCTCAAGTCAGCTGAGGTGGATAGGGGCATGACTGCCAAGCTCGAGGGACTGACTGATTCCCATAGTCTTGCCCTCGTTGGTGGTTCGAAAGGAAAGGCTAACACTAACCCATCCATTAGGATGTTCTCTTTTTCCTCTTTGATGTCTATGCCAGATGAGGAGTTCGATGTGCTTGGAGAGGATGAGCTGGCGCTCCTGACGAGACGGTTCGAGAGGCTGCACGAGAACCGAGTGAACATGAGGAGGAACACGAGGACATGCTTCCAGTGCGGCAAGCCAGGACACTTCGTCGCTGACTGCCCAAAGAAGGTCGAGAACAAGGACGTCTACAAGCACAAGCCGAGGAACGATGGCAAGTACCGGTCGAGGCACGACCACAAGAGCAAGCACAAGAACAAGTACAAGGACGAGCGACGATCGAGGAAGAAGGAGAGCCGAGGCAAGGCCCGAGCGATGGTTGGAGCGAGCGACGTCGACTCCAGTTCCTCGTACTCCACCTCGAGCTCGAGCAGCAGTGAAGATGAAGGTGATCGTCGCAAGAGCAAGAAGTCGTCCAAGAACCCGAGCGGGGGCCGAGCCGCCGCGAGAGACGGCTTCTGCACCATGGCGCTGAGCTCCGGCAGCAAGAAGAGCACACAGAGCGACTCGGACTCCGATTCCGACGACGAGGTGCGTGATGAACTTCCCTTCTTGCGCCAGGAGAATGAGAGGCTTGGCACTTTGCTTGATAACCGTGATGATATGCTTAGAGAGGCCAAAAAAATGAGAAAAGAGCTTAGGGCTTCAGTCGAGGACGCTAGGACTAGAGTGGCTGAGCTAGAGACACAGGTGCTTGATAGCAAGCTTGAGATTGATTCCCTTAAGGCTAGCCCTATTGTTTCGGATGAGGTTGATTGTGCTGGTTGCTCCATATTTCTTGCTGATCTTGAAGCATGCCTCCAAGTGTGAGTAACTAGATGTGCTTAGGTTTGAAGTGGCTGAGCTTAAGTCTAGACCTGCTTTGCTAGGTGCTTGCACTTCTTGCCCTGTTTTGCATGCTAAGATTGATGAGATGCATGCTTACACTAGTTCTCTTGAGGCTAAACTGAAAGAACCCATGCCTACATCATGCTCTACCTGTGAAATGCATGCTTTGAAAAAATTGGAACTTGCACATTATGTTGATCGTTTCCAGGATGAGAATGATGAACTGAGGAAGTTGATGGGTTGGTTGTTTGGTCATGAGCCTCAGTTGAGGATGATGATCGAGGCATTTAAGAGGCAGGATGGTGAGGGACTTGGGGCAAACAAGGTTGGTGAGGGAAGTGGAGAGAATATCCGCATGACCACCAAAAACCCACCACAAAAATGATTTCCCCCAAAACCTAACCATCTTAGGAACCGACTAGACACAACCCCAGCTCCACCCATGTTTCCTACACCCACAAATGATCTACAAAAGCCTATCAAGTTTGTGAGCACATCGGGGAAAGTGTTCTTTGGGAAAGAAAGTGAGAAGGCTAGTGAGGGGAAACCGGTGGAGGAATTGAGTGGAGAGAAATCAAGTGAGCAGCCACATCCCAAGCCTAAGCCTAAGCTTGTGAGGTTCCATTGTGGCTATTGTGGGAGAGATGGCCATAAGGATGAGTTTTGCTTCAAGAGGAAGCGAGAGGAGAGAATGGCGAAGGAGTGGGCTATCAAGGACAAGTACCACCCTTCTGATGGTGTACTTGAGCCTCGTGTGCAGATGCCCAGGGCTAAGGCGAGTGTGAGGACAGTTCGGGCTTGGGGAGAGCGGAAGGTTGTTGGAGGTGCTGCTGCCCAGGTCACACCGGTCAGACCGGTGTGGGGCACCGGTCGGACCGGTGCGAGGCCCCGGACGAGCGGCGGTTTGGGTTTCATGCTCGTACAGGTGCGAGGGTTGTTTCTGGAGGTCGCGGTTCTGGTGGTTGGGCTGGAGAGCTTGCAGGTGGTCAGGTTGCTAGGCGTTCTCCCCCTCGAGTTCACTACGGGGATGGGAGGAGTCGTAGCTTTGAGAAGGAGAGGAGGGACGGTCCACGGGTGCTCTTTCGTGGTTTTGGTCCTCCTCCAGGCAAAGAGGGGTGGTTCCCTCAAGGTGGTTACCGTGGTGGTGTTCGTGGAGGTAGCTTTGGTAGGAGAGATGCTTTGGTTGGTGCTAACCCCACTTTCGAGCAAATGGCTCGGCACTGGTTTTACTCTTTTGGTACTAACCCCGGTGTTGAGTCGTTTGTTCGCTCACGTGCTCATTTTTGAATTTCAGGTGGGAGACTTGAAGAACATTTGGTTGATTGACTCCGGTTGCTCGAGGCATATGACTGGAGACAGGGGGTGGTTCTCAAGTCTCGTCCCGGTGGTGACAAGGAGGTACATCACATTTGGGGACAATGGGCGTGGGCGTGTTGCTCTTTTTCAATCGCTAGGGTACAATCTGCTTTATGTGTCCCAGCTGTTGGATGAGGGCTTTGAGGTGTTGTTTCAGCCAGGTGGTTCTCGGATTTTGGACTCTCGAGGGGACCTTGTCTGTATGGTCGTTCCCGAGGGTCAGGTGTTTCGTGCTGATTTTTCTCAGTCTTCGGGTGTGGAGCGTTGTTTCTTGGCTGGTTCTTCGAGTGAGTTGTGGAAGTGGCATAGGAAGTTGGGTCACTTGAGCTTTGACCTTTTGTCTCGCTTGAGTAAACTCAATTTGGTCCGTGGATTGCCACGGTTGAGGCTTGAGAAAGAGTTGGTTTGAGCGTCGTGTAGGCATGCCAAGATGGTGGCCTCTTCTCACCCGCCTCTCACCGATGTGATGACTGAGCGTCCATGCGAGCTGCTCCATATGGACCTTGTTGGCCCAGCTCGTGTGCGATCTGCAGATGGGAAGTGGTATGTCCTTGTTGTGGTGGATGACTATTCTCGGTATGCGTGGGTGTTCTTTCTCGAGGATAAGGGGGGAGACGTTTGGTTTTGTTCAAGATCTAGTCTTGAGGTTGAGGAACGAGAGGCACAGAGATGTCATACGAGCTATCCGCAGTGATAATGGCTCGGAATTCAGAAACTCTCGTTTTGAAACCTTTTGCCATGACTTGGGTCTTGAGCACCAGTTTTCGAGTCCGTATACGCCTCCCCAGAATGGTGTTGTGGAAAGGAAGAACAGGACCTTGTGCGAGATGGCTCGGACGATGCTCGATGAGCATAGGACTCCGAGGAGGTATTGGACTGAGGCGGTGAATACCGCGTGCTATGTGTCAAACAGGATCTACCTCAAAGTGCACAGGAAGAAGACATGCTATGAGTTGATGCATGGTCGCACACCCAAGGTGAGTCACTTCCATGTCTTTGGTTGCAAGTGTTTCATTCTGAAGAAAGGCAGGAAGTTGGATAAGTTTGAGGCTAGGTCTGTCGATGGTATTTTCTTTGGTTATGCATCTCACTCTAGAGCATATCGTGTGCTCAATCTTGAAACTAACCAAATCGTGGAGACTTGCGAGGTAACCTTCGACGAGACAGAGCCACGTAGTCAGCTTGTCTTTGAGTGTTCAAGTGATGATGAGCTTGGCGAGGAGATCTTTCAGGAGGAGGAGCATGAACATGGAGACGATGAAGATGGCGGTGCGGTGCCCTGGGCTGAACATGTACCCACTACTTCGACTACGGTGATGGACGGACCCTCTACTACACCTACGACGACAAATCAAGAACGAGGAGAAGCTGATGTTGAGGGGGAGATAGCATCGAGGCGAGAACCTCCCCGACGAGTACAAGTGGATCACCCAGCTTCGAGGATCATCGGCGACATGAATGAACGCACTACACGGTCGAGGGTTCGAAACAATTCTCATTTCACTCATGATGCATTTGTTGCTACTTTTGAGCCCAAAGACATTGGACACGCACTATCTGATCACAATTGGCTTAATTCGATGCATGAGGAGTTGGAGAACTTTGAGAGGAATCAGGTTTGGGAGTTGGTTAGTTGGTTGTCCCTCCCCCAGGGTGTAAGCCGATTGGTACAAAGTGGGTGTGGAAGAATAAAGAGGGACAGAAAGGTGAGGTTGTGAGGAACAAGTCGAGACTTGTTGCTCAAGGGTTCAGTCAGAAGGAGGGGATCGACTACGAGGAGACATTTGCTCCCGTAGCCTGTTTGGAGGCGATTAGGATCCTTCTAGCCTTTTCCGTGGCTAAAGGGTTCAAGTTGCACCAAATGGATGTGAAGAGTGCTTCTCTGAATGGTGTGTTGGAGAAAGAAGTGTAGGTCAGGCAACCTCCGGGGTTTGAGAGTGAGAAGTACCCCCACCGGGTGTACAAGTTGAGGAAGGCGCTGTATGGGTTGAAGCAGGCGCCTAGAGCTTGGTATGGCAGGTTGAGGGGGTTCTTGTTTGAGAGAGGTTTTGAGATGGGGAAGGTCGATCGACCTTGTTTTTGCCGAGGCGGGGCAGCGATATCCCGATTGTGCGGTGTGTACGTGGATGATATTGTCTTTGGTGGCTCGTCTAACTCTCTTGTTGCAAGGTTTGCGAGATGATATGAGCAGGGAATTTGAGATGAGCATGATGGGCGAGTTGCAGTTCTTCCTTGGGCTACAAATCAAACAATCAAAGGAAGGAACATTTGTGCACCAGGCTAAGTACACCAAGGACATTGTGCGGAAGTTCAAGATGGAGGACTCCAAGGCTATGACGACGCCGATGAGTACGACTACGGCTCTTGATGCGGACGAGGAAGGTGAACATATGGACTAGAAGGAGTACCGGAGCATGATTGGGTCACTCCTCTACTTGACGGCGACGAGGCCGGACATACAGTTCTCGGTGTGTCTGTGGGCTCATTTTCAAGCGTCTCCGATGACTTCGCATCGGCAAGCGGTGAAGCGAATTTTCAGGTACTTGCGTCACACTCCCGACTTCGGCCTTTGGTACTCCGCGTCCTCTTCTTTGGCACTTCATGGTTTTTCAGACGCGGATTTTGCCGGGTGTCGGTTGGATATGAAGTCCACTTCTGGGACTTGCCAGTTTTTGGGTTCTTCTTTGGTGTCTTGGTCTTCCCGCAAACAATCGAGTGTTGCTCAATCCACTATGTTGCCGCTGCTAGTTGTTGCTCTCAGCTCCTTTGGATTTCATACACCATGAGTGACTTTGGTGAGGAGTATACCCATGTCCCACTTCAATGTGATAGCACCAGTGCCATAAGCATTGCAAAGAACCCAGTGCTCCATTCCAAAACCAAGCACATAGAAGTGAGGTATCATTTTCTGAGAGACAACGTAGAGAAAGGAAAGATAGCTTTGATCTATGTACCCACACATGACCAACTAGCCTATATTTTTACCAAACCCCTAGATCAAGCAACTTTCACTCGTTTGCGGGGAGAACTTGGTGTGTGTTTGATTTCTTGAGTTGGGTGTGTGGGAGCTCCTTTGTAGCATATGTATAGCTTTCCTGTGTGCATTTCTTGCATTTGGCATGGCATATGTAACATGATGTATAGGCATCCTTGTATCTTAGATTGCATGCATTTTGTATCATATGCATTGGATAGGAAAAGCTTCTCTCATATACATTGTTCACAATGGAATGAGATTTATGTCTTTGTGAGCTTGTTTGGTATGCTATGGTCAGTGTGGCTTAGCTCTTAATGATCTTGATGAATAATCCATGGTTGATGGCTATGTTTTTGAAAAATGTCACTATATGCTCTCATGTGTAAATGCCTTTATATGATCATGACATGTTCTAGTGGCTTGGCTATGCCTAATTTGTGGTTGGATAGCTAGATTATTGATCATATGGAGCCAAAGGCTCAATTGCCATCATGAATGTTTAGCCCTCTTGCTTCATCTTGTGGAGGGGCATAAGTTCCCTTTTGTCGCAAAGATATTTAATGTACCAATTATAAATCTGAAAATGAAATGAAAAATACTTGGAAAATGTGCTCCCATGTCATATGTGCTGAATTTAATTTGCTTTGGGTGCTAAACCGTTGCATGATGCCTACCAATGAGAAGTCTCATACATAGAAGTAGGCACATGGCTCGGTGGCTTTGACATGACATGAGGTGCTTGTGGGTGTTTGTGATGGTCTTATGATTAGAATGGCTGTCCTAGCATGAAGTTTGTGTGGCCTTGCCATTTTGATATGCTTTGATCATGTTTAGGACTTTGCTCATGAGAGGCAAATTTTTCGCAAAATTTCCCAAATGCATCTTAGCTTCGTCCGATGGTTGTGAAACTTGGTGATCATGTAGTTGAGATCGATACGAAGTTGTAGAGTATCTAACTTGCTCATTTGGACATGTGTAGCATTCTTTGTTGAATTTTGTCTATTTGAGAAGCTCTAGGTTGAAAATTTTGCATTTTTGGCTTGATTCATGCATTGCCAACAAGGGGGAGAAGTTTGAGCTTGAAATGGCTTGCTGGACGCATTTAGAAAGGTATCAGGTGGTTTCGAGCCATTTCTGGGCTCTGTGCTGACCGGTGAGGAGCACCGGTCTGACCGGTGTGAGTGCTGGTCCTGTGCACATCTTAGGCACCGGTCTTACCGGTGGTGATGACCGGTCTGGCCGGTGTGAGCTGAAGTTGCTGCAGCTGCCCTGTTTTCAGCTGGTTTGCATGCATTCGTCCAGGGGAGGTGCATTGGTTCAGGGGGAGCTTGCATGTGTGCAGGGGGAGCTCTTTGTGGTTTTTCGAGCTTTGCTTTGGTGGTTTGGGCTCTTTGTTTGAGCTTTGTTTTTTCTCGGATGTGTCGAGTCGTTGCCCTTGCCTAAGGGGTCCGAGACTTGTCTTCTTAGAGTGATCTTGTTCTTTGCCTTCGTTTGGTTTTCGATCGCTTGTTGAAGTTTCTTTTTGTTTGTTTCTTTTCTTTTTCTTTTCTCTCTCGTTACCTTCGTGTGGGTGTTGTCAATGCACTCATCAAGGGGGAGATTGAGGACCATGTGTGGTTCAAGGACCGGTGGATGGTCGCTTCCTGGTGTGATGAGTGGTTGACAACGTTGTGTGGACTGATTCTTGGCTAAGTATTGCAGGTGCAGGTTGCGGCTTGACTGGTGTTGGTGCAGATGAAGAACAAGCACGAAAGGTCGTCGCCAGTGAGGCCTCCAGGTGTGGAGAAGACAAGTAGGCTTCGTTCGAGGGACCCGGTGGCCAGCGGGGTCAAGTGCGGGCCGCATGGTGGCATGAACAGCAAGATGAAGTCGTGGACGGTTTCTTGGTTGAGCCTCAAAACCAAGGTCGAGCCGGGACTTCGTGGGAGCCGAGTCATGAGTGGTGATTGGCGGAGGCTACACCGAGTTCGCGGGGTTTCAACTGGTTCACCAGAAAACCACTGGGTTCCTTGGTTGATCCACAAAGCCATGACCGAAGAACCGAAGACGGTCTTTGCAAAGAAGCGGTGCGGACCGGTCTGACCGGTGGGTACCGGTCTGACCGGTGTGCGACGACGCAGTCCGGAGACTTCGAAGCGGAGGACACGCGTCGGGATCGTATGGTTTGCGTCGAGGCTACGCAGGGTGCGGTCGCCGGGCATCCGTCCGATGAAGGATACATGAAGACTTCCAAATCCGCCCTTGAGGGGCTTGTATCCCTAGTTATTAGGAAAGGGCATTTTAGACTTTCGGTTGCCTCCGTATAACCCAAGAGGTGAGAGGATGGCAGCCAACTCTTGGAACCCTAGCTCATTTGTTTTCCTATTTTCCTTCCTATTTTCCTTAGGATTTCCATAGGACTAGCTTGAGAGCTTCATGGTGAGATCTTGTGAGAGGGTTGGATGATCGGGCGGCTAGCTAGACCTTGTATGAACCTTTGTTACATGTATAGATGATTCGGCGTGGTTCCTCAAGGTTTGGATGTGTTGTTCCCGGTTGTTCTTGGTGGTGATTTTCGGAGCCCTCTCTTGGTGATTTTTTGGGGTTGTTTTCGGGACCTTTCTCTTGGTGATTTGATGGGGGAAATTTGTGGGAACCCTTCTTGGTTCTTTGGGCCTTGATTCCCCTCCCAAATCCATGAGTAAAGGGGCTCGATTTTGGGGTTTTCTGAGTTTTAGGGTTTGTGGTGCTCTTGGCGGGATTTCTTCGATTCCTCCTTTCTGGACGAGTTTTGGTGGGATTAAACTTGGCTATGGACTCCTCATGAGGTGTTCCTAATATCCCCAAAGTCTTGTTCAAGTCCGTGGAGCGATTCGGGAGATCGAGGTTTGGATTTGGGGGAGTTGACCCGCGGGTGTTGTTCATCCCGAGCAGCCCAGGCTACACCGGTCTGACCGGTGCTCTTGACCGGTCTGACCGGTGCAACCCTCGGTGGGTCTTTGTCGGGCATACACCCCGGGTACTCATGCAAGGAAGGAAGAATAGTAGAAGACGGACTCCTGGTAGAATTCCCCTGTACTCCTACTAGGACTCGCTCTGTGTACTCCTACTAGGACTCCTGCCTTGTAACCGACTAGGAACCCGCCCCCTGGGCTATATAAAGGAGGGCCGGGTACCTAGAAGCACATCCACGATCCCTCCGGGGACAACCCAACACCAAGCGCAGGGCGCCATACTTGATCCCCCAAACAGGACGTAGGGTTCGCCACCTTGGCGGCCCGAACCTGTATAAATCTTGTGTCCCGCGTCCTTGCGCATACCTTCGAGTTCTCGGTCTCCCGATCACGATCCCCACCGCACAATCTACTACCTCGGGTACCCCCTCGGTAGGTTTGCCGGTCTAAAACACCGGGCCGGCGCGCGCGGTAGGGGAGATCATCACCACGGACGAATTCGAAGGAACTTAATCATCAAGATCAATGCGCTCGACGACGGCCGACAATCACGTGGACAACCATTCGACGGCCGACAACTCGCGAGGCTCGGCGAAACTCTACACGGAATCGATTTCGTGTCACCCGATCAAGTTTGCTCTACGTCGACCTCGGCGTGCGCCGCGACTACTTGTCTCCCGGCTACACGTGCTCATCGTCGACCTCGCCGTGCACCGCGGCTACTCGTCTCCGGCCGCACGCGCTCTACGTCAACCTCGCCATGCACCGCGAGTACTCATCTCCACTCCCCCCGGCCGCGGTGATCTCGCTTCGCCTACGCCGCGCGTCGGGTGCCTCGCCACGTCGCGCGGCTCGTCACGCGGCTCGTCACGCGGCTCGTCGCGCCGCTCGTCGTCGACTACTCCGCCTCGCGCGAGCTCGTCGTCGTCGGCTACTTCGTCTTCGTCGCGCGTCCGGGTGCCTCGGCACGTCGCGCGGCTCGTCACACGGCTTGTCGCGCCGCTCGTCGTCGACTACTCCGCCTCGCGCGGGCTCGTCATCGTCGACTACTTCGTCTTCGCCGCGCGTCCGGGTGCCTCGGCACGTCGCGCGGCTCGTCACGCGGCTTGTCGCGCCGCTCGTCGTCGACTACTCCGCCTCGCGCGAGCTCGTCGTCTTCGACTACTTCGTCTTCGTCGCGCGTCGGGTGCCTCGGCACGTCGCGCGGCTCGTCACGCGGGCGGCCACGCCGCTCGTCGACTACTCCGCCTCACCCGGGCTCGTCGTCGACTACGCCGTCCGCGCCGCGCGTTCGAGTGCCTCGGCACGTCGCGCGGCTCGTCACGCGGCTTGTTGCGCCGCTCGTCGTCCACTACTTGTCGTCGACTACTTCATCTTCGCCGCGCGTGCGGGTGCCTCGGCACGTCGCGCGGCTTGTCACGCGGCTGGTCGCGCCGCTCGTCGTCGACTACTTCGCCTTCGCCGCGCGTCCGGGTGCCTCGGCACGTCGCGCGGCTCGTCACGCGGCTCGCGCGCGCCGCTCGTCGACTACTCCGCCTCACCCGGGCTCGTCGTCGACTACTTCGTCCGCGCGCGCGTCGGGGTGCCTCGGCACGTCGCGCGTCTCGTCACGCGGCTTGTTGCGCCGCTCGTCGTCGACTACTTGTCGTCGACTACTTCATCTTCGCCGCGCGTCCGGTGCCTCGGCACGTCGCGCGCGGCTCGTCACGCGGCTTGTCGCGCCGCTCATCGTCGACTACTCGTCATCGACTACTTCGTCTTCGCCGCGCGTCCGGGGTGCCTCGGCACGTCGCGCGGCTCGTCCACGCGGTTTGTCGCGCCGCTCGTCGTCGACTACTCGTCGTCGACTACTTCGTCTTCGCGGCGCGTCCGGGTGCCTCGGGACGTCGCGCGGCTCGTCACGCGGCTTGTCGCGCCACTCGTCGTCGACTACTTCGTCTTTGCCGCGCGTCCGGGTGCCTCGGCACGTCGCGCGGCTCGTCACGCGGCTTGTCGTGCCGCTCGTCGTCGACTACTTCGCCTCGCGCAGGCTCATCGTCGACTACTCCGCCTACGCTGAGCGTCCGGGTGCCTCGGCACGTCGCGCAGCCCGTCACACGGCTCATCATCGACTACTCCGTGCGCCGCGACTTCGTCTTGCGGCCACACTTGCTTTACTTCAGCCACACCGTACGTGGTGACTACTTGTCTCGCGGCAACACTGGGTCGGCTTCGTGTATGCCACGCACCGCCACGACGTCGTCTTCCGGTCGCATCGCGTCGACCCTTCATCTTGACTAGTTTTCCAAACTAGTCGAGAACGGCAGTCACGCCCCCAACAACTAGTCGGAATCAACTCTGACTAGTCGACTTCAACAACAACCGTCGCGGCTCCATCGCCACGGCTTCATCTACAAGTCTGCCCAGGCAGCAACAGCTAAGTCATTTATTTAAATGACTACTGTTCTCTTGGCTTGTTTTCCTCATCATGTAGGACTACTTGCCGACTACTCATTTGTGTATGCTTCTCGGCGGGTTTTCACGGGAGCTACACTCTGCTGATGGAACCTAGCTGCACGTGGTCTTCGCGCCCTGTACCATGGGTCCAAGTACCCTAAGTACTCACGCTCCGTACCTTGGGTCTGAAATCCATGGCCCAGGTACGCAAGTCGACTCCGGTCGCACCTTCAAGTCCACTACGGTGGCAACCATACCTTGGGTCTGAAATCCATGGCTCAGGTACTCAAGCCCACTCCGGTGGCACAAGCCCGCTCTGGCGGCAATCGTACCTTGGGTCTGAAATCCATGGCTCAGGTACTTAAGCCCACTCCGGCGGCACAAGCCCGCTCTGGTGGCAACTGTACTTTGGGTCTGAAATCCATGGCTCGGGTACTTAAGCCCACTCCGATGGCACAAGCCGACTCCGGTCGCACCCAAGCCCACTCCGGTGGCACAAGCCGACTCCGGTCACAATTTTGAGCCCGCTCCGGCGGCAAAACTATTCGTTTTCTCTGATTTTTCATTCGCTTTGGCTTTCCGGAAAGTGCTTTTCGTTTTTTGCATCTTAAGTCCACCCTGCGTGGCACAAAGTCGACTATTGTAGTCGCATCTCAAAGTCCGCTCCGCGCGGCATTCAAAAGTCGACTCCTAAAGTCGCATATCAAAGTCCGCTCTGTGCGGCACCCTAAAGTCGACTTCGGTTTTCAAGTCGCATCTCAAAGTCCGCTCTGTGCGGCACCCTAAAGTCGACTTCGGTTTTCAAGTCGCAACTCAAAGTCCGCTCCACGCGGCATCACAAAGTCGACTTCGGTTTTTAAGTCGCATTCTAAAGTCCGCACTGCCGGCATCTAAAGTCGACTTTGGTCGCACCTAAAGTCCGCTCTGACGGCACGACTACTTCTCAAGCTCCACGGCTCGACGCCAAACTGCTACTTGGAATCTCTCCAGCTCGGGGGCTACTTGAAGATAACTTCAGCTTGCTTCGCTCGCTCCCAAGCTCGGGGGCTCCTCACCAATCACTACTCGACGTGGCTCATATGGCTCTCTTATCTCGGGGGCTACACGCTGCAAGAGTACTCAGATGATGGCTTCGCGAACACTGAAGACCCTTGGATTGATTACCTAATCATTTCAAGGCTCGGGGGCTGCTATGCTACACCCATCGTTCAATTTTTTTCAAGACTGATGAGCTGGACCACTTCCAGCCTCGCGGCAGTTCAAGTACTATTGAAGGCTTCTCCAAGCAGTACTCGAGGACGCTCAAGGACTACTCGAAGAGGCTTCAAGACTACTCGAACTACTACTCTTGACTCGAACGTGCTCGGGGGCTTGTCGGGCATACACCCCGGGTACTCATGCAAGGAAGGAAGAATAGTAGAAGACGGACTCCTGGTAGAATTCCCCTGTACTCCTACTAGGACTCGCTCTGTGTACTCCTACTAGGACTCCTGCCTTGTAACCGACTAGGAACCCGCCCCCTGGGCTATATAAAGGAGGGCCGGGTACCTAGCCGCACATCCACGATCCCTCCGGGGACAACCCAACACCAAGCGCAGGGCGCCATACTTGATCCCCCAAACAGGACGTAGGGTTCGCCACCTTGGCGGCCCGAACCTGTATAAATCTTGTGTCCCGCGTCCTTGCGCATACCTTCGAGTTCTCGGTCTCCCGATCACGATCCCCACCGCACAATCTACTACCTCGGGTACCCCCTCGGTAGGTTTGCCGGTCTAAAACACCGACAGCTGGCGCGCCAGGTAGGGGAGATCATCACCACCGGACGAATTCGAAGTAACTTAATCATCAAGATCAATCTGCTCGACGACGCTGACAGTCACGTGGACAACCATTCGACGGCCAGCAACTCGCAGGCTCGGCGAAACTCTACACGGAATCGATTTCGTGTCACCCGATCAAGTTTGCTCCACGTCGACCTCGGCGTGCGCCGCGACTACTTGTCTCCGGCTACACGTGCTCATCGTCGACCTCGCCGTGCACCGCGGCTACTCGTCTCCGGTCGCACGCGCTCTACGTCAACCTCGCCATGCACCGCGAGTACTCATCTCCACTCCCCCGGCTGCAGCGATCTACTTCGCCTACGCCGCGCGTCCGGGTGCCTCGGCACGTCGCGCGGCTCGTCACGCGGCTCGTCGCGCCGCTCGTCGTCGACTACTCCGCCTCGCGCAGGCTCGTCGTCGTCGACTACTTCGTCTTCGTCGCGCGTCCGGGTGCCTCGGCACGTCGCACGCGCTCGTCACACGGCTTGTCGCGCCGCTCGTCGTCGACTACTCCGCCTCGCGCGAGGCTCGTCATCGTCGACTACTTCGTCTTCGCCGCGCGTCGGGTGCCTCGGCACGTCGCGCGGCTCGTCACGCGGCTTGTCGCGCCGCTCGTCGTCGACTACTCCTCCTCGCGCGGCTCGTCGTCGTCGACTACTTCGTCTTCGTCGCGCGTCCGGGTGCCTCGGCACGTCGCGCGGGTCGTCACGCGGCGGCCGCGCGCTCGTCGACTACTCCGCCTCACCCAGGCTCGTCGTCGACTACTTCGTCTGCGTCGCGCGTCCGAGTGCCTCGGCACGTCGCGCGGCTCGTCACGCGGCTTGTTGCGCCGCTCGTCGTCGACTACTTGTCGTCGACTACTTCATCTTCGCCGCGCGTCTAGGTGCCTCGGCACGTCGCGCGCGGCTCGTCCACGCGGGCGGTCGCGCCGCTCGTCGTCGACTACTTCGCCTTCGCCGCGCGTCCGGGTGCCTCGGCACGTCACGCGGCTCGTCACGCGGATCGCCGCGCCGCTCGTCGACTACTCCGCCTCACCCGGGCTCGTCGTCGACCGCTTCGTACGCGCCGCGCGTCGGGGTGCCTCGGCACGTCGCGCGGCACGTCACGCGGCTTGTTGCGCCGCTCGTCGTCGACTACTTGTCGTCGACTACTTCATCTTCGCCGCGCGTCGGGTGCCTCGGCACGCCGCGCGCGGCTCGTCACGCGGCTTGTCGCGCCGCTCATCGTCGACTACTCGTCGTCGACTACTTCGTCTTCCCCGCGCGTCGGGTGCCTCGGCACGTCGCGAGGCTCGTCACGCGGCTTGTCGCGCCACTCGTCGTCGACTACTCGTCGTCGACTACTTCGTCTTCGCCGCGCGTCCCGGGGTGCCTCGGCACGTCGCGCGGCTCGTCACGCGGCTTGTCGCGCCGCTCATCGTCGACTACTCGTCGTCGACTACTTCGTCTTCGCCGCGCGTCGTCGGTGCCTCGGCACGTCGCGCGGCTCGTCCACGCGGCTTGTCGCGCCGCTCGTCGTCGACTACTCGTCGTCGACTACTTCGTCTTCGCCGTGCGTCCGGTGCCTCGGCACGTCGCGCGGCTCGTCACGCGGCTTGTCGCGCCGCTCATCGTCGACTACTCGTCGTCGACTACTTCGTCTTCGCCGCGCGTCCGGTGCCTCGGCACGTCGCGCGGCTCGTCACGCGGCTTGTCGCGCCGCTCGTCGTCGACTACTCCGCCTCGCGCAGGCTCGTCGTCGTCGACTACTCCCCCTCGGTAGGTTTGCCGGTCTAAAACACCGACAGTCTTTGCTCGGGTGAACGTCTGGGTGTGTTTGCTGTTGTCCTGGGTTGCTGCTGTTTCAAGTTTCGGTCAGTTTGGTGGTCGGTTGGCTTGTTTGGTGCTTTGGGGGCTTTCAGACTGTGACCGGTCTAACCGGTGTGTCTCACCGGTCTGACCGGTGTGGAGCCACTTAGTGAAAGTTGCCCAGTTTCACCAGCAGGGACCGGTCTGACCGGTGGTGCTCACCGGTCTGACCGGTGTTGGTCTGTAGACTCGGGGTTTGGTGTTCCGCTGCGTTCTCGGGTCGGAAGGTTGTGTGTTGGTTCCTAGGTCCAATGGCACTCCAGTGGCTACATGGGCTTGGCCAACTTGGGTAGTTAGTCGGAGACGTGTGTTGGAAGCTGTGTTCATCAAGTTGGAGTTTCCATCTCCTTCGAGAAGAATTTTTATCAGCTCCCATTCACTCCCCCCTCTCTGGTTCGCCGTATCGGTCCTTCAACTGTGAAGACCGAGACAAGGTTCTCCTCGCTACTCACCAACTCACTGGGACAGCCTTAGCCTGGTGGGAGAACTACTGTGCCGCAGCCAAGGATCCCTCTGCTATCACTTGGGATGAGTTCGTGGAGGAGTTTCGTTGCTACCACATCCCAGAAGCCACACTACAGAGCAAGGCAGACGAGTTCCGTGAACTCCGCCAGGGCAACAAGTCAGTGGAAGAATACACTTATCAGTTCATAGAGTTGGCTCGTTACACCCCTAAGGAAGTGGATAAGGACTCCAAGAAGCAGGAGATGTTCAAGAAGGGTTTGACTCCGGAACTGAGGACTCTGCTTACCCCTTAGATCTACCCGGATTTCAACACCCTTATGAACATGACCATCCTCACAGAGAGAGCCAAGGCAGAAGAGAAGAAAGAAAACAAGCGCAAGTTCATGGAGCACAAGGACCAACAGCAAGAACATTCCCAGAGGCAGAGAAGCTTCGGTCACCCTATGTCCAGGTTCCAAGCCCCCATGTAGTACAGGACCCAGTCACAAGCCACGGGCTCTAAAGGCCCAGAACCCAGTTCAAACCATACAACAACCAGAACACCATGAAGCCCCCACAGAGCAACACTAGCCAGGTCACTACCAACAACAACAACTCCAGGGTGTGTTTCAACTGTCGTGAGACCGGACACTTCATCGCCAACTGCCCATATGCCAAAAAGCCTACAGCTTCAGCCTTCTCCAACTCAGTGAATGGGCAAGACCGCTAGTATCTGGAGCCAACCGCGTGCCAGTTCACAGCAACAACAACTTTGGCAACAACAACAATCAGCAGATGAGGCAGGCCCATGGACGAGCCCGCGTCAACCACATCAACGCACAGGAGGCTCAAGAAGCACAAGACGTAGTGCTCGGAGTTCCTGGTCAGCTCAGTCTTGGCAACCATATTATTTGATTCAGGAGCATCACATTCATTCATATCCTCAAGCTTTGTGGAAAAACATAACATACCTACAGTACTACTAAAAGCACCCCTGTTAACCCGAACGCCCGGAGGTGACATCAAGTGTCAACTGGGTTGCTCCCGGGTAAGGATCATTTTAAGTGGGGTAGAGTTCCTAGCAGACCTAGTAGTACTGAAGTCCAAGGGATTAGATGTGATCCTTGGGATGGATTGGTTAAGCCAACACCGGTCTTATAAGTTGTGCCAATAAGGTAGTGCACCTAACCAACCCAGACGGAATACAAGTGACCTGCCACACCCGAGGACACAGACCAGACATAATGGTTTGTAGCATGGAAGCCAAATCCATAGAGGATGTCCCAGTAGTGCGGGAGTATCCAGATGTGTTCCCCGAAGAACTCCCCGGAATGCCACCAGATAGGGATATAAAGTTAAAGGACTGATACGGCAAACCAGAGAGGGGGGAGTGAATGGGAGCCGATAAAAATTCTTCTCGAAGGAGATGGAAACTCCAACAAGATGAACGCGGCTTCCAACACACTTCTCCAACTCCCTACCCAAGTTGGTCAAGCCCACGTAGCCACTAGAGTGCCACTGGACCTAGGAACCAATACACAACCTTCCGACCCGAGAACGCAGCGGAACACTAAACCTCGAGTCTACAGACAAACACCGGTCAGACCGGTGAGCACCACCGGTCAGACCGGTCCCTGCTGGTGAAACTGAGCAACTTTCACTAAGTGTCTCCACACCGGTCAGACCGGTGAGACACACCAGTCAGACCGGTCACAGCCTGAAAGCCCCCAAAACACCAAACAGGCCAACCGACCACCAAACTGACCCAAACCCGAAACAGCAGCAACACAGGACAACAGCGAACACACCCGGACGTTCACCCGAGCGAGAAACCCACCGAGGGTTGCACCGGTCGGACCGATCCAAGAGCACCGGTCGCCGGTCCGCGCGGCTGTTGCGGCTCGTCTTTGGTTCTTCGGTCTTGGCTTTGTGGATCAACCAAGGAACCCAGTGGTTTTCTGGTGAACCACCAGAAACCCCGCGAACTCGGTGTAGCCTTCGCCAATCTCCCCTCATGACTTGTCTCCCACGTAGTCCCGGCTCGACCTTGGTTTTGAGGCTCAACCAAGAAATCGTCCATGACTTCATCTTGCTGTTCATGCCACCATGCGGCCCGCACTTGACCCCGCTGGCCACCGGGTCCCTCGAACGAAGCCTACTTGTCTTCTCCACACCTGGAGGCCTCACCGGTGACGACCTTTCGCGCTTGTTCTTCACCTGCACCATCACCGGTCAAGCCGCAACCTGCACCTGCAATACTTAGCCAAGAATCAGTCCAGACAACATTGTCAATCACTCATCACACAAGGAAGCGACCAACCACCGGTCCTCGAACCACACATGGTCCTCAATCTCCCCCTTGATGAGTGCATTGACAACACCCACACGAAAGTAACATGAGAGAAAAGAAAAAGAAAAGAAACGAACAAAAAGGAACTCCAACAAGCGATCGAAAGCCAAACAAAGGCAAAGAGCAAGATCACTTGAAGAAGACAAGTCTCGGACCCCTTAGGCAAGGGCAACGGCTCGACACATCCGAGACAAAAACCAAGCTCAAGCAAAGAGCGCGAACCACCGAACCAAAGCTCAAACACCACAAAGAGCTCCCCTGCACACATGCAAGCTCCCCCTGAACCAATGCACCTCCCCCTGGACGAATGCATGCAAACCAGCTGAAAACCGGGCAGCTGCAGCAACTTCAGCTCACACCGGTCAGACCGGTCATCACCACCGGTCAGACCGGTGCCTAAGATGTGCACAGGATCAGCACTCACACCGGTCAGACCGGTGACCTCGACTGGTCAGACCGGTGCACAACAGAGCCCAGAAATGGCTCGAAACCACCTGAAAACCTTCTAAATGCACCCAGCAAGCCATTTCAAGCTCAAACTTCTCCCCCTTGTTGGCAATTCATGAATCAAGCCAAAAATGTAAAATGTTAAACCTAGAGCTTCTCAAATAGATAAAATTCAACAAAGAATGCTACACATGTCCAAATGAGCAAGTTAGATACTCTACAGCTTCGTATCGATCTCAACTACATGATCACCAAGTTTCACAACCATTTGACGAAGCTAAGATGGATTTGGGCAATTTTGAGAAAAACTTGCCTCTCATGAGCAAAGTCCTAAACATGATCAAAGCATATCAAAATGGCAAAGCCACACAAACTTCATGCTAGGACAGCCATTCTAATCATAAGACTATCACAAACACCCACAAGCACCTCATGTCATGTCAAAGCCACCGACCCATGTGCCTACTTCTATGTATGAGACTTCTCATTAGTAGGCATCATGCAACGGTTTAGCACCCAAAACAAATTAAATTCAGCACATATGACATGGGAGCATATTTTCCAAGCATTTTTCATTTCATTTTCAGATTCATAATTGGTACATGAAATGTCTTTGCGACAAAAAGGAACTTATGCCCCTCCACAAGATGAAGCAAGAGGGCTAAACATTCATGATGGCAAATGAGCCTTTGGCCCCATATGATCAATAAACTAGCTATCCAACCACAAATTAAGCATAATCAAGCCACTAAAGCATGTCAAGATCATATAAAGGCATTTACACATGAGAGAGCATACATGTGACATTTTTCAAAAACATAGCCATCAACCATGGATTATTCATCAAGATCATCAAGAGCTAAGCCAAACTAACCGTAGCATACCAAACAAGCTCACAAAGACATATATCTTATTCCATGGTGAACAATGTATATCAGAGAAACAAATGCATATGATACAAAATGCATGCAATCTAAGATACAAGGATGCCTATACATCATGTTACAGATGACATGCCAAATGCAAGAAATGCACAAAGGAAACTATACATATGCTACAAAGGAGCTCCCACACACCCAACTCAAGAAATCAAACACACACCAAGTTCCCCCTGCAAATGAGTGAAAGTTGCTTGATCTAGGGGTTTGGTGAAAATATCGGCTAGTTGGTCATGTGTGGGTACATGGATCAAAGCTATCTTTCCTTTCTCTACGTTATCTCCCAAAAAATGATACCTCACTTCTATGTGCTTGGTTTTGGAATGGAGCACTGGGTTCTTTGCAACGCTTATGGCACTGGTGCTATCACATTGAAGTGGGACAAGGGTATACTCCTCACCAAAGTCACTCATGGTGTATGAAGTCCAAAGGAGCTGAGAGCAACAACTAGCAGCGGCAATATACTCGGCCTCGGTAGTGGATTGAGCAACACTCGTGAAGGACCGATACGGCGAACCAGAGAGGGGGGGAGTGAATGGGAGCCGATAAAAATTCTTCTCGAAGGAGATCGAAACTCCAACAAGATGAACACGGCTTCCAACACACGTCTCCAACTCACTACCAAGGTTGGTCAAGCCCACGTAGCCACTGGAGTGCCACTGGACTTAGGAACCAACACACCACCTTCCGACCCGAGAAACACAGCGGAAAAACCAAACCTCGAGCCTACGGACCCACATCGGTCGACCGGTGAGCACCACCGGTCGACCGGTCCCCGTTGGTGAAACTGAGCAACTTTCACTAAGTGGCTCTACACCGGTCGACCGGTGAGACACACCGGTCAGACCGATGGCAGCCTGAAAGCCCCCAAGGCACCAAACAGGCCAACCGACCACCAAACGGACCCAAACTCGAAACAGCAGCACCACGGGACAACAACGAACACACCAAGACGTTCACCCGAGCAAAAACCCACAAGGGCTCGCACCGGTCAGACCGGTCAAGAGCACCGGTCAGACCGGTGTAGCCTGGGCAGCTCGGGATGAACAGCACCCGCGGGTCAACTCCCCCAAATCTAAATCTCGATCTCCCGAATCGCTCCACGGACTTGAACAAGACTTTGGGGATATCAGGAACACCTCATGAGGAGTCCATAGCCAAGTTTAATCCCACCAAATCTCGTCCAAAAAGGAGGAATCGAAGAAATCCCGCCGAAAGCACTTCCAACCCAAGAACTCAAGAAACCCCAAAATCGAGCACCTTTTCTCACGGATTTGGGAGGGGAATCACAACCCAAAGAACCACGAAGGGTTCCCACAAATTTCCCCCATCAAATCCCCAAGAGAAAAGCCCCGAAAACACCCCAAAGAAATCACCGAGAGAGGGCTCCGAAAATCACCACCAAGAACAACCGGGGAAAACACATCCAAACCTTGAGGAACCACGCCGAATCATCTATACATGAAACAAAGGTTCGTACAAGGTCTAGCAAGCCGCCCGATCATCCATCCCTCTCTACAAGATCTCTCTGTGACGCTCTCTTGCTAGTCCTAAGGAAAACCTAGAGAAAATAGGTGGAAAATAGGAAAAGTAATGAGCTAGAGTTCCAAGAGTTGGCTGCCATCCTCTCACCTCTTGGGTTATATGGAGGCAACCGAATGTCTAAAATGCCCTTCTCTACTAACTAGGGATACAAGCCCCTCAAGGGCGGATATGGAATTCTTGATGTCTTCACCATCGGACGGATGCCCGGCGACCGCACCCTGCGTAGCCTCGACGCAAGCCATGCGATCCCGACGCGTGTCCTCCGCTTCGAAGATTCCGGACTGCGTCGTCGCACACCGGTCAGACCGGTGCTCCTCACCGGTCAGACCGGTCCCCACCGGTCAGACCGGTCTGGCGCTGCTGCAGCTCCGTCTTCGGTTCTCCGGTCTTGGCTTTGTGGATCAACCAAGGAACCCAGTGGTTTTCTGGTGAACCATCGGAAACCCCGCGAACTCGGTGCAGCCTCCGCCAATCTCCACTCAAGACTTGGCTCCCACGTAGTCCCGGCTCGACCTTGGTTTTGAGGCTCAACCAAGAAACCGTCCACGACTTCATCTTGCTGTTCATGCCACCATGCAGCCCGCACTTGACCCCGCTGGCCACCGGGTCCCTCGAACAAAGCCTACTTGTCTTCTCCACACCTGGAGGCCTCACGGGCGACGACCTTTCGCGCTTGTTCTTCACCTGCACCAACACGAGTCAAGCCGCAACCTGCACCTGCAATACTTAGCCAAGAATCAGTCCACACAACGTTGTCAATCACTCATCACACAAGGAAGCGACCATCCACCGGTCCTCGAACCACACATGGTCCTCAATCTCCCCCTTGATGAGTGCATTGACAACACCCACACGAAAGTAACAAGAGAGAAAAGAAAAAAGAAAAGAAACGAACAAAAAGAGACTCCAACAAGCGATCAAAAACCAAACAAAGGCAAAGAGCAAGATCACTTGAAGAAGACAAGTCTCGGACCCCTTAGGCAAGGGCAACGGCTCGACACATCCGAGACAAAACAAAGCTCAAGCAAAGAGCGCAAACCACCGAAACAAAGCTCGAAAAACCACAAAGAGCTCCCCCTGCACACATGCAAGCTCCCCCTGAACCAATGCAACTCCCCCTGGACGAATGCATGCAAACCACTTGAAAACGGGACAGTGCCGCAAAGACTTTCAGCTCACACCGGTCAGACCGGTCATCACCACCGGTCAGACCGGTGCCTAACATGTGTACAGGACCAGCACTCACACCGGTCAGACTGGTGCTCTTCACCGGTCAGACCGGTGTACAACAGAGCCCAGAAATGGCTCGAAACCACCTGAAAACCTTCTAAATGCATCCACCAAGCCATTTCAAGCTCAAACTTCTCCCCCTTGTTGGCAATGCATGAATCAAGCCAAAAATGCAAAACTTTCAACCTAGAGCTTCTCAAATAGACAAAATTCAACAAAGAATGCTACACATGCCCAAATGAGCAAGTTAGATACTCTACGGCTTCGTATCGATCTCAACTACATGATCACCAAGTTTCACAACCATTGGACGAAGCTAAGATGGATTTTGGCAATTTTGCGAAAAACTTGCCTCTCATGAGCAAAGTCCTAAACATGATCAAAACATATCAAAATGGCAAAGCCACACAAACTTCATGCTAGGACAGCTATTCTAACCATAAGACCATCACAAACACCCACAAGCACCTCATGTCATGTCAAAGCCACCGAGCCATGTGCCTACTTCTATGTATGAGACTTCTCATGGGTAGGCATCATGCAACGGTTTAGCACCCAAAGCAAATTAAATTCAGCACATATGACATGGGAGCATATTTTCCAAGCATTTTTCATTTCATTTTCAGATTTGTAAATGGTACATGAAATGTCTTTACGACAAAAAGTAGCATACCAAACATACTCACAAAAACATATATCTCATTCCATGGTCAACAATGTATATGAGAGAAGCTTTTCCTAACCAATGCAAATGATACAAAATGCATGCAATCTAAGATACAAGGATGCCTATACATCATGTTACATATGTCATGCCAAATGCAAGGAATGCACAAAGGAAAGCTATACATATGCTACAAACCGGCTCCTCGAGGGGAGGCAAAACGGGCTCGACACCACCGGCAAAAGAGAGCTCCCACACACCCAACTCAAGAAATCAAACACACACCAAGTTCCCCCCGCAAACGAGTGAAAGTTGCTTGATCTAGGGGTTTGGTGAAAATATCGGCTAGTTGGTGATGTGTGGGTACATGGATCAAAGCTATCTTTCCTTTCTCGACATTGTCTCTCAGAAAATGATACCTCACTTCTATGTGCTTGGTTTTGGAATGAAGCACTGGGTTCTTTGCAACGCTTATGGCACTAGTGCTATCACATTGAAGTGGGACATGGGTATACTCCTCACCAAAGTCACTCATGGTGTAGGTGATCCAAAGGAGCTGAGAGCAACAACTAGCAGCGGCAACATACTCGGCCTCGGTCGTGGATTGAGCAACACTCGACTGCTTACGGGAAGACCAAGACACCAACGAAGAACCCAAAAACTGGCAAGTCTCAGAAGTGGACTTCCTATCCAACCGACACCCGCCAAAATCCGCGTCTGAAAAACCATGAAGCGCCAAAGAAGAGGATGCGGAGTACCAAAGGCCGAAGTCGGGAGTGTGACGCAAGTACCTAAAAATTCGCTTCACTGCTTGCCGATGCGAAGTCCTCGGAGACGCTTGAAAACGAGCGCACAGACACACCGAGAACTGTATGTCCGGCCTCGTCGCCGTCAAGTAGAGGAGTGACCCGATCATGCTCCGGTACTCCTTCTGATCCACGTGTTCACCTTCCTCGTCCGCATCAAGAACTGTAGTCGTACTCATCGGAGTCGTCATAGCCTTGGAGTCCTCCATCTTGAATTTCCTCACAATGTCCTTGGTGTACTTAGCCTGGTGCACAAATGTTCCTTCCTTTGATTGCTTGATTTGTAGCCCGAGGAAGAACTGCAACTCGCCCATCATGCTCATCTCAAACTCCCTGCTCATATCATCTGCAAACCTCGCAACAAAAGAATTAGACGAGCCACCAAAGACAATATCATCCACGTACACTCGCACAATCGGGATATCTCTCGCCCTGCCTCGGCAAAAACAAGGTCCGATCGACCTTCCCCATCTCAAAACCTCTCTCAAACAAGAACCCCCTCAACCTTGCCATACCAAGCTCTAGGCGCCTGCTTCAACCCATACAGCGCCTTCCTCAACTTGTACACCCGGTGGGGGTACTTCTCACTCTCAAACCCCGGAGGCTGCCTCACATACACTTCTTCCTCCAGCACACCATTCAGAAAAGCACTCTTCACATACATTTGGTGCAACTTGAACCCTTTAGCCACGGAAAAGGCTAGAAGAATCCTAATCGCCTCCAAACGGGCTACGGGAGCAAAGGTCTCCTCGTAGTCGATCCCCTCCTTCTGACTGAACCCTTGAGCAACAAGTCTCGACTTGTTCCTCACAACCTCACCCTTCTCTCCCTCTTTGTTTTTCCACACCCACTTTGTACCAATCGGCTTACATCCCGGGGGAGGGTCAACCAACTCCCACACCGATTCCTCTCAAAGTTCTCCAACTCCTCATGCATCGAGTTAACCCAATTGTGATCAGATAGTGCGTGTCCAATGTCTTTGGGCTCGAAAGAAGCAACAAACGCAGTATGAGCAAAATGGGAATTGTTTCGAACCCTCGACCGTGTAGTGCGTTCATTCATGTCACCGATGATCCTCGAAGCTGGGTGATCCACTTGAACTCGCCGGGGAGGTTCTCGCCTCGAAGCTACCTCCCCCTCAACATCAGCTTCTCCTTGTTCTTCATTTGTCGTCGTAGGTGTAGCAGAGGGTCCATCCATCATCGTAGTCGAAGTAGTGGGTACATGTTCAGCCGGGGGCACCGCACCACCATCCTCATCATCACCATGTTCATGCTCCTCCTCCTGAAAGATCTCCTTGCCAAGCTCATCATCACACCGCACACTCAAAAACAAGGCGACTACGTGGCTCGTCTCGTCGAAGGTTACCTCGCAAGTCTCCACGATTTGGTTAGTTTCAAGATTGAGCACACGATATGCTCTAGAATGAGATGCATAACCAAAGAAAATGCCATCGACGGACCTAGCCTCAAACTTATCCAACTTCCCCGCCTTTCTTCGAATGAAACACTTGCAACCAAAGACATGGAAGTGACTCACCTTAGGTGTGCGACCATGCATCAACTCATAGCATGTCTTCTTCTTGTGCACTCGAGGTATATCCTGTTCGACACATAGCATGCGGTATTCACCGCCTCGCCCCAATACCTCCTCGGAGTCCTATGCTCATCAAGCATCGTCCGAGCCATCTCGCACAAGGTCCTCGTTCTTCCTTTCCACAACACCATTCTAGGGAGGCGTATACGGACTCGAAAAGGCGGTGCTCAAGACCCAAGTCATGGCAAAAGGTTTCAAAACGAGAGTTCCCGAATTCCGTGCCATTATCACCGCGGATAGCTCGTATGGCATCTCCGTGCCTCTCGTTCCTCAACCTCAAGACTAGATCTCGAACAAAACCAAACGTCTCCCCCTTATCCTCGAGAAAGAACACCCACGCATACCGAGAATAGTCGTCCACCACAACAAGGACATACCACTTCCCACCCGCGAGATCGCACACGAGCTGGGCCAACAAGGTCCATATGGAGCAACTCGCATGGACGCTCAGTCATCACATCGGTGAGAGGCGGGTGAGAAGAGGCTACCATCTTGGCATGCCTACATGGCGCACAAACCAACTCCTTCTCAAGCCTCAAACGTGGCAATCCTCGGACCAAATTGAGTTTACTCAAGCGAGACAAAAGGTCAAAGATCAAGTGACCCAACTTCCTATGCCACTTCCACAACTCACTCGAAGAACCAGCCAAGAAACAACGCTCCACACCCGAAGACTGAGAAAAATCAGCACGAAACACCTGACCCTTGGGAACGACCATACGTACAAGGTCCCCTCGAGAGTCCACAATCCGAGAACCACCAGGCCGAAACAACACCTCAAAGCCCTCATCCAACAACTCGGGACACGAAAGCAAATTGTACCCCAAGCGATTGAACAAGAGCAACACGCCTCGAGTGATCTTGTCACTCACTTTTATCTCACCTTCCGAAAGCACACGCCCACGCCCATTGTCCCCAAAGGTGATGTACCTCTTCGTCACCACCGGACGAGACTTGAGAACCACCCCCTGTCTCCGGTCATATGCCTCGAGCAACCGAAGTCAATCAACCAAATGTTCTTCAAGTCTCCCACCTGAAATTCAAAAATAAGCACGTGAGCGAACAAACGACTCAGCACTGGGGTTAGTACCAAAAGAGGAAATCCAGTGCCGAGCCATTTGCTCGAAAGTGGGGTTAGCACCAACCAAACCATCTCTCCTACCAAAGCTACCTCCACGAACACCACCACGGTAACCACCCCCGAGGGAACCACCCCTCTCGCCCGGAGGAGGACCAAATCCACGCAAGAAAGCCCGTGGAACGTCCTTCCTCTCCAACTCAACGCCACGACTCCTCCAATCCCTCGTATTGAGCACGAGGAGGAGAACGCCTAGCAACCGACCACCGCACCCTTTCCGGCCCTAACCACCGAACCACGACCACCGGAAACAACCCTCGCACTCCGTACGAGCTCGAAACCCGAACAAGCGTCCGTCTGTGCCCGCACCGGTCGACCGGTGCCCCACACCCGTCCGACCGGTGTGGCTCGGGCAGAAGCACCACCTGCGGCCTTCTTCTCTCCCCAAGCCCGAACCGTCCTCACAATCGCCTTGCCCCCGGGCATCCGCATACGAGGCTCAAGTACACCATCGGAAGGGTGGTACTTGTCCTTGTTAGCCCACTCCTTTGCCATTCTCTCCTCTCGCTTCCTCTTGAAGCAAAACTCCTCCTTATGGCCATCTCTCCCACAATAGCCACAATGGAACCTCACAAGTTTAGGCTTAGGCTTGGGATGTGGCTGCTCACTCGGTTTCTCTCCACTCAAACCCTCCACCGGTTTCTCACCACTTGCCTTCTCACTCTCCTTCCCAAAGAACACTTTCCCCGAAGTGCTCACAAACTTGATAGGCTTTTGTAAATCATTTGTGGGTGTAGGAAACACGGGTGGAGCTGGGGTTGTGTCTAGTCGGTTCCTTAGATGGTTAGGTTTTGGTGGGAAATCATTTTTGTGGTGGGTTTTTGGTGACTCCGAGATATTCTCTCCACTTCCCTCACCAACCTTGTTTGCCCCAAGCCCCTCACCATCTTGCCTCTTAAAGGCCTCGATCATCATCCTCAACTGAGGCGCATGACCGGACAACCAACCCATCAACTTCCTCAAATCATCATTCTCATCCTGCAAACGATCAACATAATGTGCAAGCTCCAAATTTTTCAATGCATGCATTTCACAGGTAGAGCAAGATGTAGGCATGGGTTCCTTCAATTTAGCTTCGAGCGAACTAGTGTAAGCATGCATATCATCTATCTTAGCATGCAAAACAGGGCAAGAAGTGCAAGCACCTAGCAAAGCAGGTCTAGACTTAAGCTCAGCCACTTCAACCCTAAGCACATATAGTTCCTCACACTTGGAGGCATGCTTCTCCTTAAACAAAGCAAGATCAGCAAGAAATATGGAGCAATCAGCACAATCATTCTCATCAGAAACAACAGGGCTAGCCTTAAGCGAATCAATCTCAAGCTTGCTATCAAGCACCTGTGTCTCTAGCTCAGCCACTCTAGTCCTAGCATCCTCGAGTGAAGCCCTAAGCTCTTTTCTCATTTTCTTGGCCTCTCTAAGCATGTCATCACGGTTATCTAGCAAAGAGCCAAGCCTCTCATTCTCCTAGCGCAAGAAGGGAAGTTCATCACGCACCTCGTCGTCGGACTCAGAGTCCGAGTCGCTCTGTGTGCTCTTCTTGCTGCCGGAGCTCGGCGCCATGGTGCGAAGCCATCTCTCGCGGAGCGGCCTCCAGCCCGCTCAGGTTCTTGGACGACTTCTTGTTCTTGCGGTGATCTCCCTCGTCTTCACTGCTGCTCGAGCTCGAGGTGGAGTACGCGGAACTGGAGTCGACGTCGCTCGCTCCAACCATCGCTCGGGCCTTGCCTCGGCCCTCCTTCTTCCTCGATCGTCGCTCGTCCTTGTACTTGTTCTTGTGCTTGCTCTTGTGGTCGCGCCTCGAACGGTACTTGCCATCATTCATCCTCGGCTTGTGCTTGTAGTCGTCCTTGTTCTCGGCCTTCTCAGGGCGGTCGGCGACGAAGTGTCCCGCTTGCCGCACCGGAAGCAAGTCCTTGTGTTCCTCCTCATGTTCACGCGGTTCTCGTGCGGCCTCTCGAACCGCCTCGTCAACGGCGCCCGGCTCGTCCTCTCCAAGGTCATCAAACTCCTCATCCGGCATAGACATCAAAGAGGAAAATGAGAACATCCCGGTGGATGGGTTAAAGTTAGTCTTTCCTTTGGAACCACCAACGAGGGCAAGACTATGGGAATCGATCGGTCCCTCGAGCTTGGCGGTCATGCCCCTATCCACCTCGGCCGACTTGAGCTTTGAGAACGGCTCGTTCACCGTCGAGTATCATACCTCTCCGACTCGACTATGGCCTCGAACTTTCCGCCCCATATCGTACGATCCAAAGAGTGTAAGAGCTTGACCGCTCTATCATGATCATCGTACGGGAGCACGTCCACATTGGCCCTCATGTTGTTCACCACCACCGTGAACCTCTGAAACAAGGCATCGATGGACTCACCGGGGAGATGAGTGAAGTTCTCGTACTCTCTCCGATAGGTCGCATACAACCGTGCCCTCGAACACGGGCGTTCCCAACATGAGCCTCCTTCAACACCGCCCAAATCCTACAAGCCAAGTGCTCGGTGTGCACCCGATCGAACTCAGGCTGACACAAAGCACGAAACAAGTAGTCGACCGCCTTATTGTTGGCGTCGAATCCGTCCCTCGACCCCGGAGCAAGGAAATCCATCGGCTGGACATAGCCTCGTGTCCACCGTGACATCCCAAAGCAGCCGACCCTTTCCGCGGAGGAACGCACCCATCCGCTTGCTCCACATCTGGTAGTTCTTGCCATCGAAGTGTGGAGGACCCAAACCCCGTTCCTGGTACGCCATCCTTGGATCTTAGACTGGTTAGAGTCAACAAAGACCCGAACCGGCTCTGATACCACTTGAAGGACCGATACGGCGAACCGCAGAGGGGGGGAGTGAATGGGAGCCGATAAAAATTCTTCTCGAAGGAGATCGAAACTCCAACAAGATGAACACGGCTTCCAACACACGTCTCCAACTCACTACCAAGGTTGGTCAAGCCCACGTAGCCACTGGAGTGCCACTGGACTTAGGAACCAACACACCACCTTCCGACCCGAGAAACGCAGCGGAAAAACCAAACCTCGAGCCTACAGACCCACACCGGTCAGACCGGTGAGCACCACCGGTCAGACCGGTCCCTGTTGGTGAAACTGAGCAACTTTCACTAAGTGGCTCTACACCGGTCAGACCGGTGAGACACACCGGTCAGACCGATGGCAGCCTGAAAGCCCCCAAGGCACCAAACAGGCCAACCGACCACCAAACGGACCCAAACTCGAAACAACGAAAGCACCACGGGACAACAACGAACACACCAAGACGTTCACCCGAGCAAAAACCCACAAGGGCTCGCACCCGTCGGACCGGTCAAGAGCACCCGGTCGGACCGGTGTAGCTCGGGCGACTCGGGATGAACAAGCACCCGCGGGTCAACTCCCCCAAATCTAAATCTCGATCTCCCGAATCGCTCCACGGACTTGAACAAGACTTTGGGGATATCGGGAACACCTCATGAGGAGTCCATAGCCAAGTTTAATCCCACCAAATCTCGTCCAAAAAGGAGGAATCGAAGAAATCCCGCCGAAAGCACTTCCAACCCAAGAACTCAAGAAACCCCAAAATCGAGCACCTTTTCTCACGGATTTGGGAGGGGAATCACAACCCAAAGAACCACGAAGGGTTCCCACAAATTTTCTCCATCAAATCCCCAAGAGAAAAGCCCCGAAAACACCCCAAAGAAATCACCAAGAGAGGGCTCCGAAAATCACCACCAAGAACAACCGGGGAAAACACATCCAAACCTTGAGGAACCACGCCGAATCATCTATACATGAAACAAAGGTTCGTACAAGGTCTAGCAAGCCACCCGATCATCCATCCCTCTCTACAAGATCTCTCCGTGACGCTCTCTTGCTAGTCCTAAGGAAAACCTAGAGAAAATAGGTGGAAAATAGGAAAACTAATGAGCTAGAGTTCCAAGAGTTGGCTGCCATCCTCTCACCTCTTGGGTTATATGGAGGCAACCGAAAGTCTAAAATGCCCTTCTCTACTAACTAGGGATACAAGCCCCTCAAGGGCGGATATGGAATTCTTGATGTCTTCACCATCGGACGGATGCCCGGCGACCGCACCCTGCGTAGCCTCGACGCAAGCCATGCGATCCCGACGCGTGTCCTCCGCTTCGAAGATTCCGGACCGCGTCGTCGCACACCGGTCGACCGGTGCTCCTCACCGGCCGACCGGTCCCCACCGTCGGACCGGTCGGACCCACCGGTCGGACCGTCCGCGCCGCCGCGCCTCCGTCTTCGGTTCTCCGATCTTGGCTTTGTGGATCAACCAAGGAACCCGGTGGTTTTCCCGGTGAACCACCGGAAACCCCGCGAACTCGGTGTAGCCTCCGCCAATCTCCACTCATGACTTGGCTCCCACGTAGTCCCGGCTCGACCTTGGTTTTGAGGCTCAACCAAGAAATCGTCCACGACTTCATCTTGTCGTTCATGCCACCATGCAGCCCGCACTTGACCCCCGCCGGCCACCGGGTCCCTCGAACAAAGCCTACTTGTCTTCTCCACACCTGGAGGCCTCACGGGCGATGACCTTTCGCGCTTGTTCTTCACCTGCACCAACACGAGTCAAGCCGCAACCTGCACCTGCAATACTTAGCCAAGAATCAGTCCACACAACGTTGTCAATCACTCATCACACAAGGAAGCGACCATCCACCGGTCCTCGAACCACACATGGTCCTCAACTCGATTGTTTGCGGGAAGACCAAGACACCAAAGAAA
The DNA here is from genome assembly GCA_947561735.1 of Cenchrus americanus. NCBI lineage: Eukaryota > Viridiplantae > Streptophyta > Magnoliopsida > Poales > Poaceae > Cenchrus > Cenchrus americanus. The sequence continues at coordinate 88,443,830 of OX387245.1, read as the reverse complement.
AACCCAAAAACTGGCAAGTCCCAGATTTGGACTTCCTATCCAACCGACACCCGGCAAAATCCGCGTCTGAAAAAACATGAAGCACCAAAGAAGAGGACGCGGAGTACCAAAGGCCGATGTCGGGAGTGTGACGCAAGTACCTGAAAATTCACTTCACCACTTGCCGATGCGAAGTCTTCGGAGACGCTTGAAAACGAGCGCACAGACACACCGAGAACTGTATGTCCGGCCTCGTCGCCGTCAAGTAGAGGAGTGACCCGATCATGCTCCGGTACTCCTTCTGGTCCACGTGTTCACCTTCCTCGTCCGCATCAAGAGCTGTAGTCGTACTCATCAGCGTCGTCATAGCCTTGGAGTCCTCCATCTTGAACTTCCGCACAATGTCCTTGGTGTACTTAGCCTAGTGCTCAAATGTTCCTTCCTTTGATTGTTTGATTTGTAGTCCGAGGAAGAACTGCAACTCGCCCATCATGCTCATCTCAAATTCCTTGCTCATATCATCTACAAACTTTGCAACAAGAGAGTTAGACGAGCCACCAAAGACAATATCATACATGTACACCTGCACAATCAGGATATCTCTCGCCTCGCTCAAAAAAACAAGGCTCGATCGACCTTCCCCATCTCAAAACCTCTCTCAAACAAGAACCCCCTCAATCTACCATACCAAGCTCTAGGCGCCTGCTTCAACCCATACAGCACCTTCCTCAACTTGTACACCTGGTGGGGGTACTTCTCACTCTCAAACCCTGGAGGTTGCCTCACATACACTTCTTCCTCCAGCACACCATTCAGAAAAGCACTCTTCACATCCATTTGGTGCAACTTGAACCCTTTAGCCACGGAAAAGGCTAGAAGGATCCTAATCGCCTCCAAACGGGCTACAAGAGCAAAGGTCTCCTCGTATTCAATCCCCTCCTTCTGACTGAACCCCTGAGCAACAAGCCTCGACTTGTTTCTCACAACCTCACCTTTCTCTCCCTCTTTGTTCTTCGACACCCACTTTGTACCAATCGGCTTACGCCCTGGGGGAGGGTCAACCAACTCCCAAACCTGATTCCTCTCAAAGTTCTCCAACTCCTCATGCATCGAATTAACCCAATTGTGATCAGATAGTGCGTGTCCAATGTCTTTGGGCTCAAAAGTAGCAACAAATGCAGCATGAGCGAAATGAGAGTCGTTCCGAACCCTTGACCGTGTAGTGCGTTCATTCATGTCGCAGATGATCCTCGAAGCTGGGTGATCCACTTGTACTAGCCGGGGAGGTTCTCGCCTCGATGCTATCTCCCCCTCAACATCAGCTTCTCCTCGTTCTTGATTTGTAGTCGTAGGTGTAGTAGAGGGTCCGTCCATCACCGTAGTCGAAGTAGTGGGTACATGTTCAGCCCAGGGCACCGCACCGCCATCTTCATCGTCTCCATGTTCATGCTCCTCCTCCTGAAAGATCTCCTCGCCAAGCTCATCATCACCTGAACACTCAAAGACAAGCTGACTACGTGGCTCTGTCTCGTCAAAGGTTACCTCGCAAGTCTCCACGATTTGGTTAGTTTCAAGATTGAGCACACGATATGCTCTAGAATGAGATGCATAACCAAAGAAAATACCATCGACAGACCTAGCCTCAAACTTATCCAACTTCCTGCCTTTCTTCAGAATGAAACACTTGCAACCAAAGACATGGAAGTGACTCACCTTGGGTGTGCGACCATGCATCAACTCATAGCATGTCTTCTTCCTGTGCACTCTGAGGTAGATCCTGTTTGACACATAGCACGCGGTATTCACCGCCTCAGCCCAATACCTCCTCGGAGTCCTATGCTCATCAAGCATCGTTTGAGCCATCTCGCACAAGGTCCTGTTCTTCCTTTCCACAACACCATTCTGAGGAGGCGTATACGGACTTGAAAACTGGTGCTCAAGACCCAAGTCATGGCAAAAGGTTTCAAACTGATAGTTTCTGAATTCCAAGCCATTATCACTGCGGATAGCTCGTATGGCATCTCCGTGCCTCTCGTTCCTCAACCTCAAGACTAGATCTCGAACAAAACCAAATGTCTCCCCCTTATCCTCGAGAAAGAACACCCACGCATACCGAGAATAGTCGCCCACCACAACAAGGACATACCACTTCCCACCCGCAGATCGCACACGAGCTGAGCCAACAAGGTCCATATGGAGCAGCTCGCATGGACGCTCAGTCATCACATCGGTGAGAGGCGGGTGAGAAGAGGCTACCATCTTGGCATACCTACACGGCGCACAAACCAACTCTTTCTCAAGCCTCAACCGTGGCAATCCTCGAACCAAATTGAGTTTACTCAAGCGAGACAAAAGGTCAAAGCTCAAGTGACCCAACTTCCTATGGCACTTCCACAACTCACTCGAAGAACCAGCCAAGAAACAACGCTCCACACCCGAAGACTGAGAAAAATCAGCACGAAACACCTGACCCTCGGGAACGACCATACAGACAAGGTCCCCTCGAGAGTCCAAAATCCGATAACCACCTGGCCGAAACAACACCTCAAAACCCTCATCCAACAACTGGGACACAGAAAGCAAATTGTACCCCAACGATTGAACAAGAGCAACACACCTCAGAGTGATGTTGTCACTCACTTTGATCTCACCTTCTGAAAGCACGCGCCCACGCCCATTGTCCCCAAAAGTGATGTACCTCTTTGACACCATCGGGACGAGAATTGAGAACCACCCCCTGTCTCTGGTCATATGCCTCAAGCAACCGGAGTCAATCAACCAAATGTTCTTCAAGTCTCCCACCTGAAATTCAAAAACGAGCATGTGAGCGAACAAACGACTCAAAGACCGGGGTTAGTACCAAAAGAGTAAAACCAAAGGCCGAGCCATTTGCTCGAAAGTGGGGTTAGCACCAACCAAAGCATCTCTCCTACCAAAGCTACCTCCACGAACACCACCACGGTAACCACCCCGAGGGAACCACCCCTCTCTCGCCGGGAGGAGGACCAAAACCACGAAAGAGAACCCGTGGACCGTCCCTCCTCTCCTTCTCAAAGCTACGACTCCTCCCATCCCCGTAGTGAACTCAAGGGGGAAAACGCCTAGCAACCTGACCACCTGCAAACTCTCCAGCCCAACCACCAGAACCACGACCTCCAGAAACAACCCTCGCACCTGTACGAGCACGAAACCCAAACCGCCGCTCGTCTGTGCCCGCACCGGTCCGGCGGTGCCCCACACCGGTCTGACCGGTGTGACCTGGGCAGCAGCACCTCCAACAGCCTTCCGCTCTCCCCAAGCCTGAACTGTCCTCACACTCGCCTTGGCCCTGGGCATCTGCACACGAAGCTCAAGTACACCATCGGAAGGGTGGTACTTGTCCTTGTTAGCCCACTCCTTTGCCATTCTCTCTTCTCTCTTCCTCTTGAAGCAAAACTCATCCTTATGGCCATCTCTCTCACAATAGCCACAATGGAACCTCACAAGCTTAGGCTTAGGCTTGGGCTGTGGCTGCTCAATTGGTTTCTCTCCACTCAATTCCTCCACCGGTTTCCCTTCACTAGACTTCTCACTTTCTTTCCCAAAGAACAATTTCCCGGAAGTACTCACAAACTTGATAGGCTTTTGTAGATCATTTGTGGGTGTAGGAAACACGGGTGGAGCTAGGGTTGTGTCTAGTCGGTTCCTAAGATGGTTAGGTTTTGGGGGGAAATCATTTTTGTGGTGGGTTTTTGGTGGCTCTGGGATATTCTCTCCACTTCCCTCACCAACCTTGTTTGCCCCAAGTCCCTCACCATCCTGCCTCTTAAATGCCTCGATCATCATCCTCATCCTTCAAACGATCAACATAATGTGCAAGTTCCAAATTTTTCAAAGCATGCATTTCACAGGTAGAGCATGATGTAGGCATGGGTTCCTTCAATTTAGCCTCAAGAGAACTAGTGTAAGCATGCATCTCATCAATATTAGCATGCAAAACAGGGCAAGAAGTGCAAACACCTAGCAAAGCAGGTCTAGACTTAAGCTCAGCCACTTCAACCCTAAGCACATCTAGTTCCTCACACTTGGAGGCATGCTTCTCCTTAAACAAAGCAAGATCAGCAAGAAATATGAAGCAATCAGCACAATCAACCTCATCCGAAACAACAGGGCTAGCCTTAAGGGAATCAATCTCAAGCTTGCTATCAAGCACCTGTGTCTCTAGCTCAGCCACTCTAGTCCTAGCATCCTCGAGTGAAGCCCTAAGCTCTTTTCTCATTTTCTTGGCCTCTCTAAGCATGTCATCACGATTATCAAGCAAAGTGCCAAGCCTCTCATTCTCCTGGCACAAGAAGGGAAGTTCATCACGCACCTCGTCGTTGGAATCGGAGTCCGAGTAGCTCTGTGTGCTCTTCTTGCTGCCGGAGCTCTGCGCCATGGTGCAGAAGTCGTCTCTCGCGAAGCAGCTCAGCTCGCTCAGGTTCTTGGACGACTTCTTGCTCTTGCGATGATCACCATCATCCTCACTGCTGCTCGAGCTTGAGGTGGAGTACGCGAAACTGGAGTCGACATCGCTCGCTCCAACCATCGCTCGGGCCTTGCCTCGGCTCTCCTTCTTCCTCGATCGTCGCTCGTCCTTGTACTTGTTCTTGTGCTTGCTCTTGTGGTCGCGCCTTGACCGGTACTTGCCATCCATCCCCGACTTGTGCTTGTAGCCGTCCTTGTTCTCGACCTTCTCCAGGCAGTCAGCGACGAAGTGTCCCAGCTTGCCGCACTGGAAACATGTCCTCGTGTTCCTCCTCATGTTCACCCGGTTCTCGTGCAGCCTCTTGAACCTCCTCGTCAGCAGCGCCAGTCGTCCTCTCCAAGCACATCGAACTCCTCATCTGGCATAGACATCAAAGAGGACAAAGAGAACATCCTGGTGGATGGGTTAGTGTTAGCCTTTCCTTTCGAACCACCAACGAGGGCAAGACTATGGGAATCAGTCGGACCCTCGAGCTTGGCGATCATGCCCCTATCCACCTCGGCCCGACTTGAGCTTCGAGAACAACTCGTTCACCGTCAGAGTGTCATACTTCTCCGACTCAACAATGGCCTCGAACTTTCCGCCCCAAATCGTACGATCCAAAGAGTGTAAGAGCTTGACCGCTCTATCATGATCATCATACGGGAGCACGTCCACATTGGCCCTCATGTTGTTCACAACCACCGTGAACCTCTGAAACAAGGCATCAATGGACTCACCAGGGAGATGAGTGAAATTCTCGTACTCTCTCCGGTAGGTCGCATACATCCGTGCCTGAACCTTGGCATTCCCAACATGAGCCTCATTCAGCACCATCCAAATTCTACAAGCCAAGTGCTCGGTGTGCACCCGATCGAACTCAGGCTGACACAAAGCACGAAACAAGTAGCGACCGCCTTATTGTTGGCGTCGAATCTATCCCTCGATCCTGGAGCGAGGAAGTCCATCGGCTGGACATAGCATGTGTCCACCGTGACATCCCAAAGGATCTGACCCTTTCCGCGGAGGAACGCACCCATCCGCTTACTCCACATCAGGTAGTTCTTGCCATCGAAGTGTGGAGGACCCGAACCCCGTTCCTGGTACGCCATCCTTGGATCTTAGACTGGTTAGAGTCAATAAAGACCCGAACCTGCTCTGATACCACTTGAAGGACCGATACGGCGAACCAGAGAGGGGGGAGTGAATGGGAGCCGATAAAAATTTTTCTTGAAGGAGATGGAAACTCCAACAAGATGAACGCGGCTTCCAACACACTTCTCCAACTCACTACCCAAGTTGGTCAAGCCCACGTAGCCACTGGAGTGCCACTGGACCTTGGAACCAACACACAACCTTCCGACCCGAGAACGCAGCGGAACACTATATCTCGAGTCTACATACCAACACTGGTCAGACCGGTGAGCACCACCGGTCAGACCGGTCCCTACTGGTGAAACTGAGCAACTTTCACTAAGTGGCTCCACACCGGTCAGACCGGTGAGACATACAGGTCAGACCGGTCACATCCTGAAAGCCCCCAAAACTCCAAACAGGCCAACCAACCACCAAACTGACCCAAACCCGAAACAGTAGCAACACAGGACAACAGCGAACGCACCCAGACGTTCACCCGAGTAGAAACCCACCGAGGGTTGCACCGGTCAGACCGGTCAAGAGCACCGGTCAGATCGGTCTAGCGCTGCTGCAGCTCCGTCTTTGGTTCTTCGGTCTTGGCTTTGTGGATCAACCAAGGAACCCAGTGGTTTTCTGGTGAACCACCGGAAACCCCGCGAACTCGGTGTAGCCTTCGCCAATCTCCCCTCATGACTTGGCTCCCACATAGTCCCGGCTCGACCTTGGTTTTGAGGCTCAACCAAGAAACCGTCCATGACTTCATCTTGCTGTTCATGCCACCATGCGGCCCGCACTTGACCCCGCTGGCCACCGGGTCCCTCGAATGAAGCCTACTTGTCTTCTCCACACCTGGAGGCCTCACCGGCGACGACCTTTCGCGCTTGTTCTTCACCTGCACCATCACTAGTCAAGCCGCAACCTGCACCTGCAATACTTAGCCAAGAATCAGTCCACACACCGTTGTCAATCACTCATCACACAAGGAAGTGACCATCCACCGGTCCTCGAACCACACATGGTCCTCAAGAGTTCGTCATTGACCTTATCCCCGGAACCTCTCCCATAGCCAAGAGACCCTATAGGATGGCAGCCCCTGAGTTGGCAGAGTTAAAGAAGCAGCTAAGAGAACTTCAGTGAAGTGGATTTATCAGACCAAGCTCTTCACCATGGGGAGCCCCAGTGCTCTTCGTAGAAAAGAAGGATAAAAGCCTGAGGATGTGCGTAGACTGTTGCTCACTGAACGAAGTTACTATCAAGAACAAGTACCCTCTCCCCAGAATAGATGATTTATTTGACAAACTGAAAGGAGCCAAGTATTTTTTGAAGGTGGATTTAAGGTCAGGATACCACCAACTCAAGATTAGGGAGAGCGACATCCCAAAGACCGCCTTTGTCACCCATTACGGGCAGTATGAGTTCACAGTGATGTCCTTCGGACTCACCAACGCACCAGCGTATTTTATGAACCTCATGAATAAGGTGTTATGGAAGAGCTAGACAAGTTTGTCGTAGTTTTCATTGACGACATACTTGCTTACTCCAAGAGTGTGGAGGAACATGAGCAACATCTTCGAGTGGTACTGGGAAAACTAAGGGCACAGAAGTTGTACGCTAAGTTCAGCAAGTGTGAACTCTAGCTGGAGAAAAATATCTTTCCTTGGGCATATTCTGACGGCAGAAGGAGTAGCAGTAGACCCCGAAAAAGTTGAAACAGTCTCCAACTGGCGACAACCAACCAATGTGAGCGAAATCAGAAGCTTTCTTGGTTTAGCAGGATATTATCAGAGGTTTATTAAAGGATTTTCTAAAATTGCCCGACCCATGACGGAGTTGCTCAAGAAGGAGAAGTTCAACTGGACTGAGTCTTGTGAGAAAAGCTTTCAGGAGTTGAAAAGAAGATTGACAACAGCCCCAGTGCTGACCCTGCCAGACATTCAACGGGATTTTGCCGTCCATTGCGATGCATCCCGGCAAGGGTTAGGATGTGTCCTTATGCAAGATGGGAAAGAAGTGGTGTATGCTTCCTGCCAACTCAAACCCCATGTGCAGAACTATCCTACCCATGACTTGGAGTTTGCAGCTGTAGTGCATGCCCTTAAAATTTGGAGACATTACCTGATTGGGAATAAGTGCGAAATCTATACAGACCACAAGAGCTTAAAGTACATCTTCCCCCAGCCTGACTTGAACCTAAGGCAAAGAAGGTGGCTAGAATTAGTTAAAGATTATAACCTAGAAATCCACTACCACCCAGGAAAAGCCAATGTAGTGGCGGATGCCTTAAGCAGAAAATCTTACGAGAAAGCAATGCCTAATAGTGCCCAGTTGCAAGAGGAAAAGGCAAGACTTAACATGCATATTGTTCCCTAGGGCTACGTCCGCCAACTAAGTGTTCCACCTACCTTAGAAGAAAGGATCAGGAAGGCCCAAGGGACCAATGGGAATTTGATGAAAATCCGCAAGCACACAGGAGAGAATAAGGCCCCAGACTTTAGAGTGGACGATCAAGGCACACTGTGGTATAAGAATAGGATATGCGTGCCTGAAGACGGAGATTTCCGACAGACCATCATGGATGAGGCTCACAACTCGGCATATTCCATCCACCCGGGATCCACTAAGATGTATATGAATTTAAAGCAAAGGTATTGGTGGAATGGAATGAAAGCGGACATTGCCCGGTTCGTCACCCACTGTGATACTTGTCAGAGGATTAAAGCTGAACACCAGAAGCCCGCAGGACTGTTGCAGCCCTTACCCATTCCGGTATGGAAATGGGATGAGATAGGCATGGACTTTGTAGTGGGTTTGCCCAAGACTCAGAAGGGACATGATTCCATATGGGTAATAGTGGAGACTCACTAAGGTCGCTCACTTTTTACCCGTACGAACCACTTATGGTGGACAGAAGTTGGCAAAGCTCTACATAGAGAACATAGTGAAATTGCATGGAGTACCTAGCAGGATAGTCTTAGATAGAGGGACCCAGTTCACCTCTAGGTTTTGGAGAAGCTTGCATAAAACCATGCGTACCAAGTTGGATTTCAGTTCAGCTTATCACCCGCAGACAGATGGACAGACCGAGAGGGTGAACCAAATTATGGAAGTGTTGATGGTTAATAGTTGTATCAAAGTTCGTTTAGACTTGCAAGCGGACAAGTCTCCCGTCGTAGTCAAGGGACCCTTCTTCCCTCGAGTGGTGAACCCAAGGTATCGAATCCGTGGAACAATGTGCAACGCAAGGATTCAATCTAATAAAGCAAGGAAAGCTATCTAATGAAGAACTAAGTTGCACCTAATCTACTAACTCAGAAAGGAAACACATATAATCTAATATACTAAAGAGGTAACAAGAGAAATCAAGAGATAACCCATCTAGAGAATCTAGATCATGCTTATGTTGTAGCTCCAAACAAGATAGATGAAGATAGAAAAACGAATCTCATTAAAAGCATCTTTAAACTGTGGCCTCCGGTCCGATTCTGAAAACGCCCGCCTTTCGGAACCCCCGTTCTGTCACAACGTATTCCTATTCATGCGGGTAGTCTAGGGAGAGTTCGATAAGAACAAGTTGAAATCACTTGGTCGGTCCGGTATGCACCTCTAGCCACCGCGGCTACAAGAGCACCCTATGCAATCTAGCTATATACTAGATTAGGGGAAGAAGCAAAACCAAGAAGAAAACAAAATCATCGAGAAGGCACTTGATCGCTAGAAATCGAATTCACTATAAAAACTTCACCATGAATGATTACATGAACAAGATCACCACCGGGATCCTACCTTGATCTTGATCCTTGCTCCGGAGCTCCGATGTGGTCTTCCATGCAAGGTTCCCACGTCGGCTAGGGAGACCCTAGACAAGTAGCACGACCCTCACCTCCCGAGATGGTGTCGCTCAAGCTTCTCTGCTCCTCGGCGGCGGATGACAAACTTATTGATGCGTGGCTCTTGGTTAGGGGGCTACAAATAGCCCGAGATGCATCTAGGTCAAAGGGGGGCCGATTGGGCCTCGAAATGGGCTGGGCCGGTCGGCCTGGGCCTACTTCGGCCCAGTCTGCGGCCTCCTTCGCTCGACGTTGCTTCCCGAGTCTTCTAGATCCTCCCCTCTTCTGCACGTGGGCCCTTGTCGTTAGTTTCTCCCGAATTGGACGAAGCTCCTTGTCTCGCAAGATTCGGCACTTTTCTGGCTAGGTCCTCGGAGTTTTCAATCTTCTCGGGTTGGGTCCTTGGGCTTCTTGGAGTCGTGTTCACTTCATTGCTTGACTTCTACCGGGCTTCAACGTCTTGTCATGAGGTGCTTAATGAACTTATCCCGGAAGTCTTGCTTTCAACGCTAAAACCCTGCATAAACACTAAACTCCAAAACCGACATGCTCAAGTGAACTTGTTATACCACGGGGGTTAGTACCAATGGATAAGGTATAAAACTCATGCCAACACCGAAGGTAAACACATGGCTAGGTTGACGGAATTTCGCCGTCAACATCTTCCCCATGTTTAAACCTTGCTCGTCCTCGAGTAAGCCTTCGATGGATATCATCATTGCCCATCAATGCTGTCACACCCGATTTTACAAGGAAAACTGAATGCATCTCATATGTGCGCCAGAATCATTTACACACACATGATAGACAAAACGAGAGTAATACCATTGCTGTAATAAAACGTACAAGAGTTTAAACCAGTACGATAACCATTATTACATCCATAGGGGTGGACTCGAAGGTCCGAACAAGACGATAACTAAACGACGACGAGCAACTCCATCGTTGACTTCCACAGGCATGATGACTGGGGGATCCACATGCCCTAGAACTCCTCGTAGTCGCTCCAATACTCGTCCTCACCTCCGACGTTCTCCTGCGAACGACGGTAAGCAAGGGTGAGCACACTTATGGTTGGAGCTCAGCAAGTGGGGGAAACAATGCAAGGCTATCAAGGATAGGCTATGGTTCACAGCGGTAAGCATTTTATAAGTTGGTCAAGTTTTATTAGCAAGCACCTATTTACTAGATGTAAGTGTATACCAACCCACTTAACCTTAAAATAAGCCTCAAACTAAACCACAAACCCATGATTTGCATTAATCTTCAAGTTTATTAATCATGTGAGGGTCCAAGCCGCTCATAACCATGAGCACGGCTGATCGATCAGTGTTACACTCTGCAGAGGTTGTACAATTTACCCACAGTTCGTGTTCCCCATCTTGCCCGGGTTAGCTAGACCCTTAAACACTTCCAAGGTGAGTGGCTAGGGGTCCACTACGAAGCCTTTACAAAGGAAAGAAGAGAAACCAACAGCCCGCAACAAGTTCTAAGCGGTGGAGCGGACCATAACCCTCCCTAATGGTCAGCACCTTAGCCAAGGCTGCTACCCCAAAAGAACCGGGCTATACCCCTTCAACTTCGGCCCCCTGTGCCCCTCTCGGAAAAGAGCTATCAGCTAACCCACTCTCCTAATTAATTGGCTAAGCCAGAGCCATGTGGACTGTGGTTGTACTGTTATCTTGGGTGGTTCTCCATTTTCCGATTATGAATCAAGTTATCTCGTTTTAAGCACAAACACATAACATAGGCAAAACTGAGATGTAAAACATAAACAAAGCATAACCAAACTCATGTAAAGCAAACTAAGCATTTATCTACCCCAAACATTTGTTTAAACAGGGTTGATCAAGGTAAAGTGGTAAAGCATCTAGTCAAGTCCTTAACTAGGTGTTTGCCCATCAGGTTTATGCATAACAACAGGAATAGTAAATATTGTTTAGCATGCAGTGTCATAGGTTCAAAAAGGTTATGCAGAGGGGGAAAGCCACTTGCCTTCCTCTACGTGCTGAGTGAAATCCTCCTCAAAGACAGGCTCTTCCTGATCACCTCCGACAGGGAGCTCAGACGAAATAGGCACGATATCTACGAATCAAACATGAACAACAAACAATAAATAAAACAGTACACCAAACAGTAACAAAACTGATAAATTTACTATTTAAAAGATTTTACTCGTCGAGACGATCATTTCGGTATATAGAACGCTTAAAACGGAGTTAAAATGAGAAAGATATGATTAAAACAGTTTACAGGGGCCTATCTGCAAGAAAACTAAGTTTACAGGGCTGTTTATAAATAAAATCAGGGGCTAAAACATATTTATAAATTAAATCAGAGGGGTCTAAATGCAAAAAGGAGTGAAAAGGGCCTTTAACAATATTATCCAGGGTAGACAGGGGCTAAATTGTAAAAACCAGGACCTATTCGTAAGGATTCCTAAAGGTGGAAGGACCGGCTTGCTAAAGTTTAAAAACACAGGGGCTCTTAAAGAAAAGGGCCAACCCGGCGCCGTGGATCTCAGATCCAACGGCTGACAGCGCGTGCGCGCGCCGTGGACCCAGCCGTGGGCGCGGTCCACAAGCCCACGGTGGACCGGCCTTTAAACGCGAAGGGGTACGCGATCCTGGCCATCCGCGCGAGATCGAACGGCCTAGGACGCGTGCAAGCGAGGGCGGCGGCGACGTCGCCGGAGAGCAGCGGCGCGCGGCGGGAGCTCGCCGGCGCTAGCTCTGGACGGCGTTCCCGGCCATTACTTCGACCACAGGTTGGGGCAAAACGACGCGGGGAAGCTTGAGCACGTGCTCATGGGGTCTACGGGAGCGATTGGGCCTCACCGGCGGCCAGCACCGTAAGGGGGCGGCGCGGTCACTCCGGCGAGCTCGGGGAGGCATTGCTGTGCGCGAAAAGAAGAGGAATTGGGCGGGGGATTTTGCTTACCACGCATAGAGGATGACGGCGGACCAACGGGCGGAGAGGAGGCGGCAACAGAGGGGCTTGACGACGGCGGCGGCTCGGGCGGCGCTCGGTGAGCTCGGGGCGCGGCTGCCACGGGCGTCGGGTGCGAAATCCTGCGACATCACGAGCTTGTCAAGCTCCTAGCGATCCCAAAAGTCAAGAAAAACAGGCGGGGGGGTCTAGCCCTTCACCGGCGGCGACAAATCGACGGCGGCGGCGGAGACCCGAGGCGGCGGTGCAGGGAAATTGGTGCTTGTGCGTGTGCGTTAGTGCGTTGCAGAGGCAAAGGGAGGCACAGGGGTGCGTGCGTGAGCTTAAAAAGGACCAGAGGATGGAAGGCGAGGCGGGTAGGGGTCGGGACGGCCGGCGGCTTGCCATTGATGGCCGCGGCCATCACGGCTAAGGTTAAAGGACGGAAGGAAACGGTCCTAATTGATCACGGGAAGATTAATTGCCTTAAATGATCGCAAGGGAAAGAAGGGAAGGCGGGGAGGCGGCCGGGCGCGGCGGGAATCGCGTGGCGGCTCGGGCTCGGGGGGAAGCAGCGGGAGGAAGAAGAAAGGAAGGGGGAGAGGGGAGGCTGACAGGTGGGCCCCGACTGTCAGCCCGCGGGGTAAAAGAAAAAGAAGGGAGGGGGAAGGTGGGCTGGCGCGGGAGTTGGGTTGGGCCGCTTGGGCCGAAAGGGAGCCGGTGCGGGTTTTTTTTCCTTTTTCAAACTTCATTTTCAAATCATTTTTCATCTCAAATTCAATTCAAACTTTTTCAAACTTTTCTCAAAAATTTTGTGAACTTTTTAGAAACCACACAAGCAACCAAAAACCATGCAAGCCAACTGATGATGCACATACACTTGTTGTCTCTAAGTTTATTAAATTATCTTTAATATTTTAGAGCTCAATTTAAATAACAATTTAATCTCCTTAAATCCTTAAGACTAATTTAAGTTGCTAAATAATTTTAGTGATGGAATTTTAGGGTGTCACAAATCCTACCCCCTTAAAGAGAATCTCGTCCCGAGATTCAGAAGACTTAGAGAACAGCTGAGGAAAGTCTTCCTTGAGTTCATCCTCCCTTTCCCAAGTTGCCTCTTCCTCAGTATGATGGCTCCACTGCACTTTACACATTCTAATGATCTTACTCCGGTAACTCTTTCGACACATCCAAGATCTTAACGGGGTATTCTTTGTATGTCGGGTCATTCTCCATTTGAATATCCTCTAACCGTACCGGTTCTATCTTAACCTCACTTGTACATTTCTTCGGTTGTGATACATGAAACACGTCATGAACTCCGATAACCGTGCCGGCAACTCTAATCGGTATGCTACTTCTCCTTTCCGTTCCAAAATTTTGAAAGGTCCGATAAATCGAGGTGATAACTTCCCTCGACATTAAACCTTCGTAATCCCCGAATAGGTGACACTGCGAGGTATGCATAATCACCGACTTCCAAAATCACCTCTCTTCGCCGAGGATCAAGATAACTCTTCTCGTCTTGACCGTGTCCGCTTTAAGATTCTCCCTTATGATTTCAACTTGCTTTTCTGCTTCTCGTATGCTGTCTGGCCCAAAGAATTGCCTTTCACGAGTCTGGTTCCAAAACAACGGTGTTCTACACTTCCTTCCATACAGAGCTTCAAAAGGTGCCATTTTGATGCTGGACTGATAACTGTTGTTATAAGCAAACTCTGCATAAGGCAAACTTTTATCCCAAGCGCCATCTTGTTCTTTAACGCACAAGCTCTCAACATATCCTCAAGTATCTTATTTGTTCTCTCTCGTCCGCCCATCCGTCCGAGGATGGTATCGAGCTGAAGTTTAACTTTGTATCCATCGATTCATGCAACTTCTGCCAAAACCGTGAAGTGAACTGTGTGCCTCGATCTGACACTATCTTCTTCGGTACCCCGTGCAAACACACTATCCTTGAATTATACAACTCAGCTAGCTTCACTCCTGTATAGGTCGTCTTCACTGGGATAAAGTGCGCTACCTTGGTTAATCTATCCATAATAACCCAAATAGAGTCATACCCATCACGAGTACGAGGTAATCCCACTATGAAATCCATACCGATTTCCTCCCATTTCCACTCGGGTACCTTCGGAGGTCGAAGCAATCCTGCTGGCCTTTGATACTCAGCCTTCACTCTTTGACACACATCACACAAAGCTACATGAGCTGCTACATCTTTCTTCATCCCATACCACCAGTATCTCTGCTTCAAGTCCCGATACATCTTGGTACTTCCAGGGTGTATAGAGTAAGCTGAATCATGTGCTTCTTTCGAAATAGCTTCTCTCAACTCCTTGATCTCAGGTACACAGATTCTATTCTTAAACCACACTGTTCCTTGCTCATCTTCTCTGAATTCCAGAACTTTGCCTAACTTAATCAACTTCCTGTATTCTGCAATCTTGGTGTCAGTCAACTGTCCCTTTCTGATATCTTGCTCAAGTGTCGACTCAATTTCTAACGTCAAGGTTTCACTTGAAGCAACCATTCCCAAGTTAAGCTGTGCCATCTCCCAACATAGCTCCTGTGGTAACAGGTGTCCTAACAGCATGCTAGTCTGTCCCTTCCGACTCAAAGCATCTGCCACAACATTTGCCTTTCCAGGATGGTACTGAATATCCAAATCATAATCTTTGATTAACTCCAACCACCTTCTCTGCCTCAAATTCAAATCCTTCTGAGTAAAGATATACTTCAGACTCTTATGTTCAGTAAAGATCTTGCACTTGTTTCCAATCATGTAATGTCTCCAGATTTTCAATGCGTGAACAACCGCGGCTAACTCAAGATCATGAGTAGGATAGTTCTGCTCATGTTTCCTCAACTGTCTTGATGCATAAGCTACTACCTTTCCTTCTTGCATTAACACACATCCCAAACCTTGCCGAGAGGCATCACAGTATACATCGAACCCTTTGTGTATGTCTGGCATGATCAACACAAAGCTTGTGGTCAGCCTCTTCTTCAACTCCTCAAAACTAGCTTGACACTTCTCATCCCACTTGAATTCTCTTCCTTTCTCGAGCAGAGTGGTAAGTGGCTTCACTATCTTAGAAAACCCTTCAATGAACCTCCGATAGTATCCTGCAAGTCCAAGGAAACTTCTGATCTCTGGCACATTCTTAGGCGGACTCCAGTTCAATACATCCCGAACCTTGCTTGGATCGACTGCTATGCCTCCATCTGTGATGATGTGTCCGAGAAAAGAGACCTCCTTCAACCGTAAAGCACACTTGCCGAACTTGGCATACAAAGTTCGATGTTCCCGTAGCTTCTGTAACACAAGCCTCAGATGTTCCTCATGTTCTTCCTCACTCCGAGAGAATACCATTATGTCATCTATGAATACCACAACGAACTTATCCAGATACTCCATGAATACCTTGTTCATCAAATACTTAAAGTATGCTGGTGCATTGGTCAGGCCAAAGGACATCACAGTGAACTCATATAACCCGTATCTAGATGTGAATGCTGTCTTTGGTATATCCTCCACACGGATTTTTAATCGGTGATAACTCGATCTAAGATCTATCTTAGAGAAGGCCTTAGCTCCTCTCATCTGATCAAACAAATCCTCAATCCGAGGTAAAGGGTATTTATTCTTGATAGTAACCTCGTTAAGTGATCGATAGTCTATACACAACCTCCTAGATCCATCCTTCTTATCAACGAAGAGTGTGGGGGCTCCCCATGGTGATGAACTAGGACGGATAAACCCTTTACTAAGTAATTCTTCGATTTGTTTCTTTAATTCAGCTAGATCTTTAACATCCATTCTATATGGTCTTTTAGATATGTGAGCGTACCGGGTATAAGTTCAATACTAAATTCAATGTCACGATCAGGTGGCATACCTGGCAAATCCTCTGGAAACACATCAGGAAATTCATTCACTACCCTTATATCCTCCAAGGCCTTGCCTTCAACGGAGTTCACAACTCCTTTGCTTTGGATGAGGGTGCACTCACATATTCTACTCTCTCCCCTTGAGGACCGGTTAACGACCGACCTCTTCCGACACTGAATAACTCCATCACAACTCCTTAACCAATCCATACCAAGAATGACATCTATTCCCCATGATTTTAGGACTACCAGATTAGCAAGAAAGTCTACCCCCATGATATTAATCTTTACTTGTGGGCATATATGACCAGTTTTCATTTCTCCCCCAGGAGTTCTAACTATCAGTGGGTTCTTCATTGTGCTCATAGATAAGTTATATTTTGCCACAAATTGATCAGTTATGAATGAATGTGATGCTCCTAAATCAAATAATACAGTAGTAGGTACAGAGTTGACGAAAAACGTACCCAATACCACACTGGCATCATTCTGAGCTTGCTCCACTGATACATGATTGACTCGGCCACGCACATGACTCTGTTGGCCTCTCTTGCTGGGTGTCTGTGGAGTACGAGCCTGTGAAGATGGCTGCCCAGTCCTGTTTCCATTGTCTCTCTGCGGAGTCTGCATCACCCTCTTGGGACAATTGTTAGCATAATGCCACATCTCTCCACACTTGAAGCATCCACCAGGCTGAACAGGGTTGGTGTTTCTGACAGGTTCCCCAGAGTTATTGCTAGGACGACTCAGCTGAGGGGTAGGAGCTCTGGGTGTCTAAGGATTGAAGCGCTGTGGTTGAAACGAGCGCTGCAGCTGCATGTTCTGTGGGTACCTCCCAGCTTGACCACCAGGACGATATGGAGTCAGGCTCTGCTGAGAACTGTAACGGGGACGGGTGTTACTGCTAGACTGCCCATGAGACTGAAACTTGCGTTTCTGTTCACCCATCTCCTTTCTCTTGCTTTCCAGCCCAATAGCTTTGTTCACCAGCGTCTGAAAGTCTGGGAAGATGTGACTCTGCAGTTGATAGTTCAAAGGACCAATCAAGCCATCCAGGAACCTTTCCTGCCTCTTTGGATCAGTGTTGACTTCATCAGGTGCATAGCGTGACAAGTGAGTGAACTTGTCCGGATACTCGATCACCGACATATTGCCTTGCCTCAGTGACAAGAACTCCCTCTCGCTTAAGCTTGAGAACCCCCGAAGGAATGTGGTAAGTACGGAAGTTGTCACGAAACTCCCGCCAAGTGATGTTATGCCCGTTGGGATGAGGCAGTTGAGTACGCGTCCCACCAATCTGCGCCCGCCCCACAAGTCTTCCAAAGAAAGCATACAGGACCATCTCTCTGTCAGTGCATTGCACGATCTCCATCTTCTTGGTGATAGTTTTCAGCCAGTCGTCAGCATCCAGTGGATCAGCTGAGTGGGAAAATGTAGGGGGATGGTGGCTCATGAACTCCTTGTGCCTGTCCCTTGGTGGCGGGGGTGGTGGAGGGATCGGCTGTGGTGGCTGGTTCTGTTGGGCTTGCATCTGCTGCACTGTGTTGGTAAGGTTTTGAATCAGCTGCATCTGCGCTGCCAGGAACTGCTGCATGTTTGGGTCCATTGCTTGGTTGATCGGTGGAGGTGGTGCTGGGTTTTGCTGATTTGCAATATGTGCCCGGATCACAGGTGGCACGTCTTGACCTCCTCCGGACCTGGTGTTTACCATCTGACCGTTAGAAAAATCATATCTCAGATAATTGTACTTGAATCATTGCATAAGAGGATAACTCAAAATAAAATAACAGCATGTTCTTCAGTTAAGACAGATTCTGTTGCCCTCAAAGAATTATGTATAACCTTCTGTGTAGTTATCCAATGACCACGAATTTTTACCAGATTATGATGTATAAAATTATGGAACCATCCCAACTGGAATCACCTCATTTGGACATCTATAACTCGAGATAAAATTCAAACAGTACAGCTATATCAGCAGTGATTTACAGATTCTGACATTTTCATTACTTCGTGTATAATTCCCAGAATAAATATTGTATACCATTGAATTTTTGACAGAAATTAATCCTCTAAATTTTTGAACTAACCCAACTGGTTTCATGTCATTTGGAGTTCTGTAGCTAGAGTTATAAACAGAACATTACTGGTATGTCATATGACTGCGAAAACAGATTTGATCCAACCAAACTTGCATAAGAGATTAAGCAATGACAACCGATAAAACCCAAACCATTCTTTAATTAACTTAACAATTCAGATTGCATAGTGGCCATCACTCCACCATACAATTCACAATCAAGCAAAGATCCAACTCAAACATGTTTGCAAACAGCATTCATTATTACAAGCAAATACGTTCACGCAGGAACGGTCTAGCGAAAGGTAAATGATAAGGGCGTGCATCCTAGGATCCTAGCCAAGACGAGTGGTGGGTTCATCAGTGCCGTAACGAAGCCTCTTGCGCGGAGGGGAAGCTGTAGTCTGATATGGCATGACTTCCTAAGGGAGTCGCTGTCCTGCCAGTTGTGCTTCCAGACGTGCTATCTTCGCCTGAGCAACCTGCAACTCTTCATGATACTTGTTCATCTCCAAAGTTGCTCCCTCCAGATCTGCGTTCAGAGCAGCAGTCACCCGTGCCAATACGTCAATGCGATCATTGCCTCCTGCTGGCACCACAGTCACTTCTGTGCCACTTGCACGTCGAGGCACATGGCGGTACTCCGATTGAAACAACTGCACCCGATTTGCATGGCAGACCGACCAGAGCGCCCTCCTTGCTGCATCATTCACCTCTGCATCATCCGTAGAGAACTGAGCTGTGCTATGGTGAGATGAGCGATACCTCTACCCTTCTGTATCATTCAGAGGCTTCCTGATATAAACTCTGCAGGTGTAGTAATCCCTCATTCCGAGCTCACTGAAATGCTTGGTCACATAGAGAGGCCTTATGGTATATCCCAGATACCTCAGAACATTCCACAGAAGAATGCAGAACTGTCCATTCTCAGCTTTAGTAGAGTGTTTGTGGTATTCCGCTCCATGGTAGCGGGGATCCTCATCTTCCTCTGGGTTGCCAACAGCATTGTCACCATCATCCTCACCCACACTGTCATCACTGGAGTCTTCTGGGTCACCTTCTTCACCTTCTGGCACAGGATCAACAGGTGCAGGGGGTGCTTCCTCAATGACTACAGGCGCCGGTGGGATCACGATGTCTCCATCTGCGTCTGCCTCTAGCACTGTGCCATCGTACAGCTGTTGCTGTTCCAATGGCTCTTCTGGCTCCTCCTCCTCCATCTCGACCTCTTCAGGATCCTCTTCTTCTTCTTCTGGCTGGACCTCCTCTGGGTCTTCCTCAACATCTTCAAGACGATGGCGAGGGGCCAGCTGTCCAGAAGGAAAACGCCCACCAGTGCTCTTGCGAGGGGTCATGTAAGTCCTGGCCATCTGTCAAAGCAAAACTGATCTCCTATGCAATCTAGCTATATACTAGATTGGGGGAAGAAGCAAAACCAAGAAGAAAACAAAATCATCGAGAAGGCACTTGATCGCTAGAAATCGAATTCACTATAAAAACTTCACCATGAATGATTACATGAACAAGATCACCACCGGGATCCTACCTCGATCTTGATCCTTGCTCCGGAGCTCCGATGTGGTCTTCCATGCAAGGTTCCCAAGTCGGCTAGGGAGACCCTAGACAAGTAGCACGACCCTCATCTCCCGAGATGGTGTCCCTCAAGCTTCTCTGCTCCTCGGCGGCGGATGACAAACTTATTGATGCGTGGCTCTCGGTTAGGGGGCTACAAATAGCCCGAGATGCATCTAGGTCAAAGGGGGCCCGACTGGGCCTCGAAATGGGCTGGGCCGGTCGGCCTGGGCCTACTTCGGCCCAGTCTATGGCCTCCTTCGCTCGACGTTGCTTCCCGAGTCTTCTAGATCCTCCCCTCTTCTGCATGTGGGCCCTTGTCGTCAGTTTCTCCCGAATTGGACGAAGCTCCTTGTCTCGCAAGATTCGGCACTTTTCTGGCTAGGTCCTCGGAGTTTTCCATCTTCTCGGGTTGGGTCCTTGGGCTTCTTGGAGTCGTGTTCACTTCATTGCTTGACTTCTACCGGGCTTCAACGTCTTGTCATGAGGTGCTTAATGAACTTATCCCGGAAGTCTTGCTTTCAACGCTAAAACCCTGCATAAACACTAAATTCCAAAACCGACATGCTCAAGTGAACTTGTTATACCACGGGGGTTAGTACCAATGGATAAGGTATAAAACTCATGCCAACACCGAAGGTAAACTCATGGCTAGGTTGACGGAATTTCACCGTCAACATCTCCCCCATGCTTAAACCTTGCTCGTCCTCGAGTAAGCCTTCGATGGATATCATCATTGCCCATCAATGCTGTCACACCCGATTTTACAAGGAAAACCGAATGCATCTCATATGTGCGCCAGGATCATTTACACACACATGATAGACAAAACGAGAGTAATACCATTGTTGTAATAAAACGTACAAGAGTTTAAACCAGTACGATAACCATTATTACATCCATAGGGGTGGACTCGAAGGTCCGAACAAGACGATAACTAAACGACGACGAGCAACTCCATCGTTGACTTCCACAGGCATGATGACTGGGGGATCCACATGCCCTAGAACTCCTCGTAGTCGCTCCAATACTCGTCCTCACCTCCGACGTTCTCCCCTGAACAGCGGTAAGCAAGGGTGAGCACACTTATGGTTGGAGCTCAGCAAGTGGGGGAAACAATGCAAGGCTATCAAGGATAGGCTATGGTTCACAGCGGTAAGCATTTTATAAGTTGGTCAAGTTTTATTAGCAAGCACCTATTTACTAGATGTAAGTGTATACCAACCCACTTAACCTTAAAAGAAACCTCAAACTAAACCACAAACCCATGATTTGCATTAATCTTCAAGTTTATTAATCATGTGAGGGTCCAAGCCGCTCATAACCGTGAGCATGGCTGATCGATCAGTTTTACACTCTGCAGAGGTTGTACACTTTACCCACAGTTGGCGTTCCCCATCTTGCCCGGGTTAGCTAGACCCTTAAACACTTCCAAGGTGAGTGGCTAGGGGTCCACTACGAAGCCTTTACAAAGGAAAGAAGAGAAACCAACAGCCCGCAACGATTCACGGCAAGGAGTGGACCATAACCCTCCCTAATGGTCGGCACCTTAGCCAAGGTCGCTACCCCAAAAGAACCGGGCTATACCCCTTCAACTCCGGCCCCCTGTGCCCCTCTCGGAAAAGAGCTATCAGCTAACCCACTCTCCTAATTAATTGGCTAAGCCAGAGCCATGTGGACTGTGGTTGTACTGTTATCTTGGGTGGTTCTCCATGTTCCGATTATGAATCAAGATATCTCGTTTTAAGCACAAACACTTAACATAGGCAAAACTGAGATGTAAAACATAAACAAAGCATAACCAAACTCATGTAAAGCAAACTAAGCATTTATCTACCCCAAACATTTGTTTAAACAGGGTTGATCAAGGTAAAGTGGTAAAGCATCTAGTCAAGTCCTTAGCTAGGTGTTTGCCCATCAGGTTTATGCATAACAACAGGAATAGTAAATATTGTTTAGCATGCAGTGTCATAGGTTCAAAAAGATTATGCAGAGGGGGAAAGCCACTTGCCTTCCTCTACGTGCGGAGTGAAATCCTCCTCAAAGACAGGCTCTTCCTGATAACCTCCGACAGGGAGCTCAGACGAAATAGGCACGATATCTACGAATCAAACATGAACAACAAACAATAAATAAAACAGTACACCAAACAGTAAAAAAACTGATAAATTTACTATTTAAAAGATTCTACTCGTCGAGACGATCATTTCGGTATATAGAACGCTTAAAACGGAGTTAAAATGAGAAAGATATGATTAAAACAGTTTACAGGGGCCTATCTGCAAGAAAACTAAGTTTACAGGGCTGTTTATAAATAAAATCAGGGGCTAAAACATATTTATAAATTAAATCAGAGGGGTCTAAATGCAAAAAGGAGTGAAAAGGGCCTTTAACAATATTATCCAGGGTAGACAGGGGCTAAATTGTAAAAACCAGGACCTATTCGTAAGGATTCCTAAAGGTGGAAGGACCGGCTTGCTAAAGTTTAAAAACACAGGGGCTCTTAAAGAAAAGGGCCAACCCGGCGCCGTGGATCTCAGATCCAACGGCTGACAGCGCGTGCGTGCGCCGTGGACCCAGCCGTGGGCGCGGTCCACAAGCCCACGGTGGACCGGCCTTTAAACGCGAAGGGGTACGCGATCCTGGCCATCCGCGCGAGATCGAACGGCCCAGGACGCGTGCAAGTGATGGGCGGCGGCGACGTCGCCGGAGAGCGGCGGCGCGCGGCGGGAGCTCGCCGGCGCTAGCTCTGGACGGCGTTCCCGTCCATTACTTCAACCACGGGTTGAGGCAAAACGACGCGGGGAAGCTTGCGCACGTGCTCGTGGGGTCTACGGGAGCGATTGGGCCTCACCGGCGGCCAGCACCGTAAGGGGGCGGCGCGGTCACTCCGGCGAGCTCGGGGAGGCCATGCTGTGCGCGAAAAGAAGAGGAATTGGGCGGGGGATTTTGCTTACCACGCACAGAGGATGACGGCGGGCCAACGGGCGGAGAGGAGGCGGCAACAGAGGGGCTTGACGACGGCGGCGGCTCGGGCGGCGCTCCGGTGAGCTCAGGGCGCGGCTGCCACGGGCGTCGGGGGCGAAATCCTGCGACATCATGAGCTTGTCAAGCTCCTAGCGATCCCAAAAGTCAAGAAAAACAGGCGGGGGGGTCTAGCCCTTCACCGGCGGTGACAAATCGACGGCGGCGGCGGAGACCCGAGGCGGCGGTGCAGGGAAATTGGTGCTCGTGTGTGTGCGTTAGTGCGTTGCAGAGGCAAAGGGAGGCACAGGGGTGCGTGCGTGAGCTTAAAAAGGACCAGAGGATGGAAGGCGAGGCGGGTAGGGGTCGGGACGGCCGGCGTCTTGCCATTGATGGCCGCGGCCATCACGGCTAAGGTTAAAGGACGGAAGGAAACGGTCCTAATTGATCACGGGAAGGTTAATTGCCTTAAATGATCGCAAGGGAAAGAAGGGAAGGTGGGGAGGCGGCCGGGCGCGGCGGGAATCGCGCGGCGGCGCGGGCTCGGGGGGAAGCAGCGGGAGGAAGAAGAAAGGAAGGGGGAGAGGGGAGGCTGACAGGTGGGCCCCAGCTATCAGCGCCGCGGGGTAAAAGAAAAAGGGGAGGGGGAAGGTGGGCTGGCGTGGGAGTTGGGTTGGGCCGCTTGGGCCGAAAGGGAGCCGGTGCGGGTTTTTCTTTGTCTTTTTTTTCTTTTTCAAACTTCATTTTCAAATCATTTTTCATCTCAAATTCAATTCAAACTTTTTCAAACTTTTCTCAAGAATTTTATAAACTTTTTAGAAACCACACAAGCAACCAAAAACCATGCAAGCCAACTAATGATGCACATACACTTGTTGTCTCTAAGTTCATTAAATTATCTTTAATATTTTAGAGCTCAATTTAAATAACAATTTAATCTCCTTAAATCCTTAAGACTAATTTAAGTTGCTAAGTAATTTTAGTGATGGAATTTTAGGGTGTCACAAATGCTTAAACCTTGCACTTGATCATACATGAGAAAACATAATGCTCTCAAAAGTTTAGTTCGTTAAAGTTCCATAATGTATTAGCCATCATCCCTACGGAGGGTTGATATTCAATTAAGCTTATCCCATAAGTATTAACATGCTCCCAAAATTCAAATGGATCTCAGAAATTTTGAAATAATGAACGAGATGAAAAAGAGCTAAACCAAGTTCGCACATTTAAACTGCCTTGCATCTTGCTCATGAACTGTCATCTCATCTTGTCTCTCAAGCCTATTTATTCTACTCCTTTCCCTCTCATAACATTCATTTATGTGGTAGGCTTTATATGGAGCTTTTTGGAAAAGTTTAGTCCTATCAAGATATTATAAATGAGATGTTGTCAAAACAAGACAAGCTTCTCATGGTCTTACCGAGACTCGTCAAAAAGGTCATTGGAAAATGATGTTATATCAAGGAGGGGAAAGAGAAAAATACACACACTTGAGATGGGTGGACAGGTGCAAATGGCAAAGAGTGATCCCGAGGCACAAAGGAAGTCCTCGTTATCGGATTGCACATGGTTGGAAAATGAGTATGGATCTTTTAATCTTGAAGCCTTGAAATTCCTAATGCGCTTTAGAGAACCGGGGAGTTCACTTTACTTTATTATTATATCACACATACTCATATATTTTTATTTTCTTTTTTTCCTCGTACATATACTTTTTCTTCTTTATTTCTTTTTCTTTCTTTCTCTTTCTCATTTTTTTCTTTCTCATCAATTTTTTTTATTTGCTCCCCTTTGAACTCTAAAATTGCATTGTACCTACCTCCTCCCCCATGCTTAGACGTTTGCTCGTCCTCGGGCAAAGAGGTGATAGAGATAAGGTAGGTACCTGAAATACTTTTCCTTAGGAAAGATACTTGAAATCTTCAATCTTGGCACCATCGATCTTCCTTGAATTGATGACCCATACTCAACTATAGGTTGTGGTCAAGGAGGTAGTCACAAAAAGATGATATTTGGTTTTAAGGGTGGATATCCGGCGAGGTTTGTAGATCTCTGATGTGGGGATACACAATGCACGGATAAGAGGCTAGCAATAAGATAGATACGCAAAAACGGAATGACCAGCTTCTTAGTCTCGGGCCAGAGAAAACAAGGCCTGAAATAACTCACCCAAAAAAACCTTGTATACTAAGTTTTTGCACTCAAATATTTATATGGCTCTGGATAGGTAGAGCAACACGCAAGTGGTATTTATGACAAGGTTAGCATTACTTTTAAGAATAAAAATAAATTATCTTTAATCCATCTAAAACTTGAGAGCACGTAAAACACTATGGGTCTTTATTTTTATCATAACCTCCGCTAAAGATTAAGCTAGCATTTAGATAATTTCATATTTGTATTTTAAGAGAGCACTAGCTTAAACATGCATAAAACAATTACAAAGATAAACAAAGCGGCAATTATAATCATATATCATCATGGCATAAATTTCATAACTTTACCAAAGGTAAAAACTTGGTGGTGACTTTATTCATGATGAAAATAAAAACTAACACAAATGCTGAAAATTTAAATAAAAACTAAAAACACTACGCATACATAGGTGCATACAAGCTGAAATTAAAGAAAAGGGAAAAGGAAAGATTAAACTAAGGCTCCTCCTCTCTCTAATCTTCCGCCGGTGGTTGATATTGATAGTCTTGGTTGTTGTACCCTTACTCATAATAGGATTGCACCACTCCTCCTATGAATTGTCCGACAATGCTAAGTGAAGGAGTCAAAGCTTATAAGCGATGTTTGCATTTCCTTCACCCATTTGGTTTGCATTGGTTTGGATGGTTGCAATAATTTGCATGTTTCTTGCAGCGTATCCTCCAATGGTGGCCACTTTGTTGTGGTTGAGTAGGATGTGCATATGGCTTCGCAAAGGCTACGTTGGGCACCGCAAAATTTGGTGGGGGCATGGCTGCACCACTCCCCCATGCTTGCATTGGTACATCACCGTAGTAACTCGGCGGCGCCGGGGTTCCTCCATAACTTTGTCGTGCACCTCCTTCTTGGGCCATAGAAGATCCTTCTACTATAATCCTTCTCTTTTATTTTTCTTCACCGGCACAAGAAGTCCTTCCTGTAACCAATCTTCTTTCCCCTCATGAAAAAGTCTTAATCTTTCATCCGATAGGGGCAAATTTACTTTGGCCAATTTTGAAGCCTTCTCTCTCATCTTCACTTATATATTTTCCTTTCTTCAAATCTTAGGGAAGCTCGGGTAGGAGATGCTTCGGGTTCCTTGTAATACCTGGTCTTAAAGAGATAGCCAACATGGAGAGGTAACACCCCGAACCAATATCTCTTGAACCCGATGTTGCTTCACAACACCACCGGTTATCATAAGTTGAAGGGGGTCGATTGGCTACCTGGCAATCAAAGCCGACTAAAGCCAATTCAATTCCATGTTGGTTATCTTTGTCTCTTTCATTCTCCCCAAAATCCTTTTGCACATCCTGAGTGAAACACTTGGATGATGGGGTTCCGGATAATATTTCTTCGTTGATGGTCTTCTCCCGCGATCATACTCCAAAAACCTTCTCATGTGCCTTCATGCACATCCACTTGTTCGGAGCTCCCTTTTGAAAACCGAGCTATTCCCTAATACATAGGGAACCGCTTGTTCAATCAAGATAGGAGACACTCGCCCATCGGTCTACGATACTAGAACATACAATCGTTTTGAATATGAAAACCAATCTAATCTATCGGGGGTTGTGACCACGGTTTCACCCTTTCCCTCCTCTCGTACTCACTACGCGAAGGTATTCATGACTAGACCTATGATGGACACGGCGTATTGAATGGATCCAAGGAAGCATTGGAGCTCTACTCCCTTTATGGATTGGTAGCTAACCTTAAGCAATAAGTATATTCAACACAAGATGATAGATAGATAATCCAACAAAGTATGATTACATCTCAAGATCGATTACAACCCATGGATGAAAGGAGATTAACCCATCAAGGTGCTAGACATAGCACCGTTGATCACGGTTACCCTTCCAACGTTGTCTTCCTTCTTCTCCACTTGTGGGTGCTTCCTTCGAGGTGGTTGATCTCCCTTCAAAGATCTCCCTCCTCTCTCTCTAGTTTGTGTATGGCCTCCTGGTGCGAATGGCTCTCTCCAAACGGAATGAGAGACTCAGTACTCCTTCAAGAAGGATATGCGCCATGAGAATTTCCTAGGCGAATTCCTTGTGGGTGTTTGCCGACACTCTGTTAGAGAATTGCACCCAACCTCGGTGTCCCGTATGAAAACCCAATATGTGTCACACCCGGTTTTAAAGGCAAAACCGAATGCATTGATCACGTGTGCGCCAGGATCAAGTTACACACACGCTTAGACATGATGAATACCAAAACAGTGCCACACGAATAAAGAGTTATTACAAACCATAGTCTTAAACGAATCTTAAATAAACGAGTTCTCGCAGCGGACAAAATGCCTCCACAGGCAGCTGACTGAAGACTACGCACACCTAGAACTCCTGGAAATCTCCTGGAACGTCTTCAAAGTTCTCCCGACTCGAGCAGACAATTCCGGGTATTGTAGATGCAAGAGAATAAACAAGCGTGAGCACATATCGTACTCAGCAAGAGAGAACAACATAACATGCAAGGCCATATGGTGGATGGCTAAGGTTCAAGCACTTTCGCATTTTTAGTTGATCAAGTTTTATTAGCAACCTGATTACTAAAGGTGTAAGTTCATACCAACCCAATTAATAAGATATAAGCATCATAAATAAAGAATAAAACAACAGTGTAAACATTAAAATTCCATAATTTAATCATGTGAGTGTCCAGCCCGCTCTTGACCGTGAGCACGGCTAATCGATTAGTTTAACACTCTGCAGAGGTTGTACACTTTCACCACAAGCAGCGTACTTCGGACCCAACCATGCAGTGTTTGCAAGACACCATATCACACTTCCGAGGTGTGATTGCATAGGGACGCTACATGGCCTTTACAAAGGTTCCCTAGCAAGTTATGACCCACAAGGTCCGGATCAGTTAGCAAGGTATAAAGTCCCCTAGCAGGTCGATACCCCACCATAAAAATAATAACTCACCCAACCCCCGCTAGAGCGAGTCCATACCCCACGGGCATCGCCGATCCCTTGTCCTTATCAGGTAAGACCATCCCAAGCTAAAGTTCCTAATTATTCAGCCAAGACCATTGCCCATTAGTTCTTGTGGTTGTACTGTTTTCCTGGGTGGTTCTCCATGTTCCGATTATCATATTAAAGTGGTCTTGTAAAGTAAAAGATCATAAATGGAACATAGAATAACAAAAAGTAACCAAGTAGATTAATGCCAATTCCCAGTTGAGCATGCTAAGCAATAGCTACCACAAGATTAATTTGATTCCCGGTATCAAGGTAAAGGTAGTCAAAAGCTAGGCATGATCCTTAATAGGTTCCCATCAAATTAATGCAAGCGAAAAGGTAAAAACAGTGAATTTAGATGCATGTTATGTAGGACAAGCGGGCATGCATCAAGGAATACTTGCCTTCAACAAATCCTTGATGCTCAAACTCTTGCACGACTTGATCTTCAAATCCCTCGAACGAATCGCTCTCTACGGTCCACAATCATCACATACAAGCATACAATAAGAATAAATAAGAAACAGTCATCAAACAGATCAAACAGATCTAAACAGTAGCATAAAACTAATCTACGCTTCGAGACGAACGCGTGGACATAAAGAACGCTAAAATCGGAGCTAAAACGACTAATTTATGGCTTAGGGAAGGTATAGGGACCAATCTATAAAGATTTGAAAAGGTTTTGGGCTAAAATAAAGAAAAAAGACTAAACTGTAAGAAAACTTCTAAGGTGGAAGGGTATTTTTGTAAATATAGGAAACTCAGGGGCTTTTCTGCAAAATTGCCAGGGCTGGCGGTGGGTTGACCTAGTTGACCGGGTCGGGTTGATCTAGATCCGTTGGATCCAGATCTAGCGGCTGTGGTCGCTTGCGGTTTAAGCAGCGGCGGCGGGTGGATCTAGATCGCTGGATCTAGATCCGGCGGCCAGGGACGCCTGCAAGCGTTGAGCGGCGGCGCGGAGGCGGTGGCCGGCGGTGCACGGCGGCGCTCTCGCCGGAGCACCTCGGTTTCGAACTAGGGGGCTCGATTTCGAGCGTCCCTTACACCGGGGAGATAGCGCGCGCGACGGGGGAGGCTAGCTAGGGCGGCGGCCGTGGCGAGAGAGGCGACGGGGCGGTCGGTCGGCACGGCGGCGCGGGTCGCGGTCTCCGGCGAGAACTCCGGGGCATTGGGGTGCGGGAGCTCAACCACGAACGATGCGGCGGGGTTGCTCACCTCCGGGCGCGGGTCTTGGACGGCTTCGCAACGACGGGCGGCGGCGGAGATGAGAAGTCGGCGGCGGCGGCGGGGAACTAGGGTTCCGGCGTCGGCGGCGCTCGGAGGCTTGGCGGCTAGGGCTCGGGTGGCGGCGGGTAGGCGGTCTAGGGGCAGCGGCTCGCTTTAAATAGCCCCGGGGACCGCCTTGGCGTGCGGGCCACGCGGAGGGAGGTGTGCCTCGCTCGGACTCGGCGGCGGCGGCGGAGTCGGGGGCGAGCCGGCGGAGCTAGGGGATGACGGGTGGGCCCCGCGGTCGGCCGACGGCGGGCGGAGGGGGGGAGCGGGCCGGCGGCCGTGGGCCGGGCCGAGCCGGGCCGGGTGGGCCGCGGAGCGGCGCTTGCGCGAGCCGGGCCGAAAGGCCGGCGGCGGCCCGCTCGCCGCGCGGGTTGGGGCCGCGGCGCGGGTTGGGCCTGCTGGCTAGCTAGGGTAGGGTAGGGGTTAAGGGAAAAGGCTTGGGGTTTAGGATTGCTAGAAAAGGATTCAAACATGAGAATTCAAACCTGAATTTGAATTCTAGCAAGCAAAAAAAATGCACCAGCATGAATGCCACAATTAATTCCTATATTTCATTAACTTTATTTTAGAAAAGTTTTAAATGCCTAAAAATAAATAAAACAACCTTATATTCCTTAAGCAATAGAATGGTTTTTAGCAAATTTTTATAAAGCCAAATTTGTAATAAAATTAGGGTGTTACAAATCCTACCCCCTTAAGAAGAATCTCGTCCTCGAGATTCGGACAGATTGGGAAAAAGATCTGGAAATTCTGCTTTCATCTCATCCTCTCTTTCCCATGTTGCCTCATCCTCTGCATGATTACTCCACTGTACTTTGCACATCTTAATCACACTATTCCTGGTGACTCTTGTCATGGTTTCCAATATCCGAATGGGGTGTTCAACAATAGTGAGATCCTCTTTAACATTTAGATCATCCAAGGGTAACGGCTCCTTGTCATGAGGACCAAAACCCTTCTTCAACTGAGAGATATGAAATACATCATGCACATCAGCTAGCTGGACTGGCAACTCCAACCTGTAAGCCACTTCTCCCACTCTTTCAAGGATCCTGAAAGGTCCAATAAACCGAGGTGACAACTTTCCTTTAACTCTGAATCGACGCAAACCTCTGATAGGTGACATCTTTAGGTACACATAATCGCCTTCCTGAAAGACCACATCCCTTCGTTTGCCATCTGCATAACTTTTCTGTCTAGACTAAGCAATCCTCAAATTTTCTCTGATAATCTGAACTTGTTTCTCCGCTTCTCTGATGATATCTGCCCCAAATAACTGTCTTTCGCCTGTCTCACTCCAATATAACGGAGTTCTACACTTCCTTCCATATAGGGCCTCAAAGGGTGACATTTTGAGACTAGCTTGGTAGTCGTTGTTATAAGAGAACTCAGCATATGGCAAGCTCTTATCCCAACTACAACCATGCTTAAGCGCACGGGCTCTTAGCATGTCTTCTAGGATCCGATTGGTTCTCTCTGTCCGTCCATCTGTCTGTGGATGATAAGCTGAGCTGAAATTTAGCTTAGTATCCGAGAGATTCATGCAACTTCCCCGAAACGAGAAGTAAAGCGAGTACCTCTCGTCCGACACGATCTTCTTTGGTACACCATGTAAACACACAATCCTGGACATGTACAGTTCTGCCAACTTAGCTCCTGTATAAGTAGTCTTTACCGGAATGAAGTGACCTACCTTAGTCAAACGATCCACGATAACCCAAATCGAATCATAACCATCTCGGGTTCGGGGTAAACCCACTATGAAGTCCATTCTGATCTCTTCCCACTTCCACTCAGGCACCTTCAATGGTTGAAGCAAACCAGTGGGTCTCTGATGTTTAGCCTTAACCCGGTGGCAAGTGTCACACAAAGCCACATGTGCGGCCACATCTCTCTTCATACCGTACCACCAATACCTCTGTTTGAGATCTTGGTACATCTTAGTACTACCTGGATGGATAGAATAAGCTGAGTCGTGAGCTTCTCTCAAGATCATCTCTCTGAGATCTCCTGTCTCTGGTACACACAATCGGTTCTTAAACCACACGGTTCCTTGCTCATCTTCTGTGAAATCTGGGGCTTCTCCTTGTTGCATACTCTCCTTAATCTTCTGTATTCCAGCATCCTCTAGCCGCCACTTACGTATCTCTTGCTCCGAGTGGTTTGTACTTCCAAAGTCACTCCTTCTGCATGTGCAACCACTTTCAAGTTGAGCCTTTCAAACTCTTTTACCAACTCGTCAGGAAACTGAATGGTCATAGCCATGTTAGTGTGGCCCTTCCGACTCAAAGCATCAGCAACAGATTCGCTTTACCCGGATGATAATGAATCTCTAGATCATAGTCCTTGATCAACTCTAACCAACGACGTTGTCTTAGATTGAGATCCTTCTGAGTGAAGATATACTTCAGACTCTTGTGATCAGTATAGATCTGACACTTAGTTCCCATAATGTAGTGTCTCCAAATCTTCAATGCATGAACCACTCGCCGCTAACTCAAGATCATGCGTAGGATAGTTCAACTCATGCTTCCTCAACTGACGAGATGCATAGGCTATAACATGACCTTCTTGCATCAACACACATCCTAGACCTTGTCGAGATGCATCACAGTAAATGTCAAAGCTCTTCCGTAAATCAGGCATTACTAGAACAGGTGTTGTGGTTAACCGCTTCTTTAATTCTTCAAAACTGGACTGACATGCACTGGTCCATTTGAACTCCCTGTCCTTCTCTAGCAATGTAGTGAGGGGCTTCACAATCTTGGAGAATCCTTCAATAAACCGACGATAGTAACCAGCAAGTCCAAGGAAACTCCGGATCTCAGACACTGTACGAGGAGCTTCCCACTTCAATACATCACTAACCTTGCTGGGATCCACTGCAATACCTCCGTTGGTGATGATATGACCTAGAAAAGATACTTCCTTGAGCCAGAACTCACACTTGCTGAACTTCGCATATAACTCATGCTCTCTCAGCTTCTGCAACACAAGTCTCAAATGCTCCTCATGGTCCTCCTCATTCTTGGAGTAGATCAAGATGTCATCAATGAATACCACAACGAATTTGTCCAGATACTCCATAAAAATCTTGTTCATCAAGTACATAAAGTACGCGGGGGCATTGGTTAACCCAAAAGACATAACTGTGTGCTCATAAAGTCCGTACCTGGTAGTAAAAGCTGTCTTAGGAATATCTGAAGGCCTAATCTTCAACTGATGATAACCAGACCGCAGATCGATCTTAGAAAACACTTTAGCTCCTGTCATCTGATCAAACAAATCTTCAATACGTGGCAGAGGATACTTGTTCTTGATGGTAACATCATTAAGGGACATGTAATCAACGCATATCCTCTGTGTGCCATCTTTCTTACCCACAAAGATAACGGGTGCTCCCCAAGGTGAGGAACTAGCACGAATGAACCCTTTACCCAATAATTCTTTAATCTGAGCTTTAAGTTCTTGTAACTGATCACTAGACATTCTATATGGGCGCTTAGAGATAGGGGCAGTACCAGGTAAAAGATCAATAACGAACTCAACATCTCGGTCAGGGGGCATACCTGGCAACTCCTCGGGAAACACATCAGGATAATCGCACACTACTCGTATGTCTTCCAAGGCTGCTCCATCAAGCTTATTCATGGCACTGGCATTTGATGGTGTGGGATCTGCTGCAAACTCAAATCTTTCACCAGCTGGACTTGTAAGAAGGATTGATCTCTTAGCACACTGTATCACCGCATCACACGCGGTCAACCATCCCATTCCCAATATCACATCGATCCCCTTTGAATCCAGGATTATAAGATTGGCACGGAAATCTCTGCCCACAATCTTGAGATGGACGTTATCACATTTATAGATAGCTTTCAATTCCCCCCCAGGTGAGGTAACTAACATGTGGCGAGACATGGGACTGATAGGTAGATTATGTTGAGCTACGAAGCGGGATGTAATGAAAGAATGGGATGCTCGGGAATCAAACAAAGCGAGGCGGGAGTAGAGTTGACTAGAAACATACCAAGCACTACTGCGGGGTTCTCCGAGCGACTTCGGCATCAACGTGCATCGCCTTGCCTCATGCATAGCTCGTTGTCCTTTGTTAGGCTGCGGGGTTTGGCTTCCGTTCCTTGTCCGCGCCGGTTTCCGCACCGGGGTGTGTGGAGGGTTCCTCTTTGGGCAAGCATTGGCATAGTGACCAAGCTCTCCGCACTTGAAGCAAGTAGTGGTGGCAGGATTGGGCGGTGCCACGGACCTTACGGGCGTGCCAAGCGGGGCTCTCTCGCCGACTCCGCCGGGAAGCGGGGCGGGGAGTCCGAGGAACGGGACACCGAAAGCCGCCGAGCAGACGGCCGGAACCGCCGAGCGGTGACGCCGGGACGGCGGGGCCTGTCGCCCAAAGTTTCCACCCGGTCCCCCAAAGCGGAACCGGGTGTTCGCGCCGGGTTGAAGCGCGGGCGAGACGCACTCCCAAAGCGCCGCAGCCGGCGGCCTTCCTCTTCGCTCTCCGAGCTCCTTGCGCTTGTGCTCCAAGCGGATGGCGGCATCAACTAGCCGCTGAAAGTTAGGGAAAGGATAGGACATCGGGGCCGTGTACCGTAGCCGAACCAGCTAACCCATCCAGGAACAGCTCCTGCTTCTTCCTATCTTCAGCAACCTCCTCAGCTGCATAGTGAGACAACTCAGTGAACTTGTCTCTATACTCAGCCACTGACATTCCTCCCTGCTTCAGAGAAAGGAACTCCTTTTTCTTGATCTTCATAACTCTAGAGGATATGTGATGGCTCCTGAAGTTGGTGGTAAACTCCTCCCAAGTGATAGTGTCTGGGGTGGCATGAGCGGCAGAATACGCATCCCACCAAGCGGCTGCAGATCCTTGAAGTCGTCCTGCAGCATACAGGACCTTCTCTCTGTCGTCACACTGACAGGTAGTGAGCATCTTCAGTATTGTCTTTAGCCAATCTTCCGCTTCAAGTGGATCAGCGGCGTGAGTAAACACAGGAGGGTGATGACTTATGAACTCCCGGTGCTTGTTGCGAGGCGCGGGTGGCGGCACCGGTGGATTGTTGACCTGGGCTTGC
This sequence comes from Cenchrus americanus, assembly GCA_947561735.1. Taxonomy (NCBI): domain Eukaryota; kingdom Viridiplantae; phylum Streptophyta; class Magnoliopsida; order Poales; family Poaceae; genus Cenchrus; species Cenchrus americanus. The sequence continues at coordinate 88,409,436 of OX387245.1, read as the reverse complement.
AAGTTTGTCACGGCGGTGGTCAAGTTCTGGAGGAGCTGGGTCTGTGCCTCCAGGAACTGCTGCGAAGTGGGATCCATTTGTACTGGCTGGGGTGCTCTTCCTGCTGGTTGATCAACACCTAATCCTGACCTGGTGTTCACCATCTGAGTGTTAGGGACATTATTTTAGATGATTGCACCAAGGGTTAAACTCAGGAAGATAAGATAGCAATGATATTCAGATAAGACAGATTCTGTTGACTCCAAACAATCAGGCATAGCTCTCAGTGCGGGTAACCAAAAATTATGGATTTTGGACTGATAAAAGGTAATGAAATTACGAAACTACTCCAACTGGAATCACCTCAATCGGAGTTGTGTAGCTCTGGTTATAAAATAAACAAGTCAGGTAGGTCAGCAGTGTTTAACAGATTCGTGAAGCTGTAATGTTTCAGTTATAACTCTCTGGTTTGCCATCCAAATATTCTGAATTTTTCACAGAAAATCAGTCACGAAATTCTTGAACTTTTCCAATTGGTTTCACTGCAATCGGAGTTCTGTAGCTCGAGATAAAATTAAAACAGTGGAGCTGACTCAGAAAGCTGCGCGAACAGATTTAGGGATCTCGAGTTCGCATTAAGGGAAACTTAAAGGGACAAAAAGATTAAGATAGCTAACTGATTGACACTGAAAGTTAACCCCCACAAACTTACTACTAAACCAATGTCGTTGTGGTCATCACTCCACAACACATTGCACTCAACCAAAAATCCAACTCATACATTAAGCACAAAATCAAGCATTCAACCACACCTCTAAACTAAACACACTTTACCGATCGTCTACTAGCGATTACAAAGAAATCCTATCCTTAATCTTAAACCTAAGGACTATCTTCTGCCATGGCATCTGTGCGGGCGTTAGGGGAGTCGTAGTGTGGCCTCTTGGGTGACGGGGAGGTACATCCTTCTGTGGCTTCATGGGCTTCTGGCTGCTCCCTGTTCTGAAGTACAGCTTCTAAGGCACGCCTCTGCGTCTCCAGAGTGAAAATCTGCTGCTGTGCTACATATAGTGTGTTGTTGGCATCATCCAATGCAGTGTTCACAGCTGCAAGTTGACTTTGGACGTTGTTGAGCGTTCCTTCATAGGCTGGTGCTGGGGCGATGTAAGTCTTGGCTTCCCCACTTGCTCTGAATGGTGTGTAACGGCAGTGGGTATCCTCCAACCTGTCACGCTCCTTGTGAGAGAGCACATAGAGCGCCCTCCGAGCCGACTGCGCTATCCCGGCATCCATAGTAGTCCCGTGAGCCACGTCACGATGCTTGGACACCTCCTTCACTCCACGGCATGGAATGTACTCCTCCAAGATGGCAAAGCAACCTCCCAATGGGGCTCGAACCACGGATGAGTCCACAGCTCACAATGGTAGACAGGGGCCTTGTCATAGCCCAGGCGGAGTACCATCGCTCTCAGGTGGTCTGCCATGGGAATGCCTACTCCATCAGCTCTGTAGTGGTACACTTCCCAGATCGCTTCCTCAGCTTCCTCCTCTTGCTCTTGTTCTTCTTCCTCCATCTCTTGGTCAAGGTGATCCTCATCTTCTCCTAGCACTTGCTCCTCTAGGTTTGGTTGTTCAGCTAGCTCATCCTCCTCTGGAATCATCTCCTCCGGATCTTCCTCATCATCAGGCTCCATGATAAGGTTAGGGAAAACCATAGGTGCAGGCTCCATCTCAATCTCCTCATCTGTATCTCCATCATGCAAGTCATGGTACTGTTCCTGTGGAGCATACTGATGGACTGCTCCAGCCTGAGAGGTCTTCAAACTACGAACCATCTGTAGTGCAGTGCAGAATGAGAAAGATGGTAAGGCAAAAGGACGAGAGCTAAAGCAAGCACAAGGTAAAGAATGCGGACGACTCAAGAGTGAAGCAAAAAGGCAAGAGTAAGGTTAATAAGAATAAAGCAAGCATGTAAGAGAAAGCTTCTATGAGTATAAAATCCTTAGTTCGACCATTTCTATCTAGGCTAGCGTTCCTACAGTCAACACAGCTCTGGTACCACTCTGTCACACCCGGTTTTAAAGGCAAAACCGAATGCATTGATCACGTGTGTGCCAGGATCAAGTTACACACACGCTTAGACATGATGAATACCAAAACAGTGCCACACGAATAAAGAGTTATTACAAACCATAGTCTTAAACGAATCTTAAATAAACGAGTTCTCGCAGTGGACAAAATGCCTCCACGAACCGCGGCGAAGACTACGCACACCTAGAACTCCTGGAAATCTCCTGGAACGTCTTCAAAGTTCTCCCAGTCTGAGCAGCAATTCCGGGTATTGTAGATGCAAGAGAATAAACAAGCGTGAGCACATATCGTACTCAGCAAGAGAGAACAACATAACATGCAAGGCCATATGGTGGATGGCTAAGGTTCAAGCACTTTCGCATTTTTAGTTGATCAAGTTTTATTAGCAACCTGATTACTAAAGGTGTAAGTTCATACCAACCCAATTAATAAGATATAAGCATCATAAATAAAGAATAAAACAACAGTGTAGACATTAAAGTTCCATAATTTAATCATGTGAGTGTCCAGGCCACTCTTGACCGTGAGCACGGCTAATCGATTAGTTTAACACTCTGCAGAGGTTGTACACTTTCACCACAAGCAGCGTAAAAGCTCCGAAGAACTTTGGACCCAACCATGCGGTGTTTGCAAGACACCATATCACACTTCCGAGGTGTGATTGCATAGGGACGCTACATGGCCTTTACAAAGGTTCCCTAGCAAGTTATGACCCACAAGGTCGGATCGATTAGCAAGGTATAAAGTCCCCTAGCGGTCGATACCCCACCATAAAAAGAATAACTCACCCAACCCCCTGCTAGAGCGAGTCCATACCCCACAGTACCGCCGATCCCTTGTCCTTATCAGGTAAGACCATCCCAAGCTAAAGTTCCTAATTATTCAGCCAAGACCATTGCCCATTAGTTCTTGTGGTTGTACTGTTTTCCTGGGTGGTTCTCCATGTTCCGATTATCATATTAAAGTGGTCTTGTAAAGTAAAAGATCATAAACGGAACATAGAATAACAAAAAGTAACCAAGTAGATTAATGCCAATTCCCAGTTGAGCATGCTAAGCAATAGCTACCACAAGATTAATTTGATTCCCGGTATCAAGGTAAAGGTAGTTAAAAGCTAGGCATGATCCTTAATAGGTTCCCATCAAATTAATGCAAGCGAGAAGGTAAAAATAGTGAATTTAGATGCATGTTATGTAGGACAAGCAGGCATGCATCAAGGAATACTTGCCTTCAACAAAGCCTTCCTGCTCAAACTCTTGCACGACTTGATATTCAAATCCCTCGAACGAATCGCTCTCTACGGTCCACAATCATCACATACAAGCATACAATAAGAATAAATAAGAAACAGTCACCAAACAGATCAAACAGATCTAAACAGTAGCATAAAACTAATCTACGCTTCGAGACGAACGCGTGGACATAAAGAACGCTAAAATCGGAGCTAGAACGACTAAGTTATGGCTTAGGGAAGGTATAGGGACCAACCTGTAAAGATTTGAAAAGGTTTTGGGCTAAAATAAAGAAAAAGGACTAAACTGTAAGAAAACTTCTAAGGTGGAAGGGTATTTTTGTAAATATAGGAAACTCAGGGGCTTTTCTGCAAAATTGCCAGGGCTGGCGGCGGGTTGACCTAGTTGACCGGGTCGGGTTGATCTAGATCTAGATCTAGCGGCGTGGTCGCTTGCGGTTTAGCGGCGGCGGCGGGTGGATCTAGATCGGCCGGATCTAGATCCGGCGGCCGAGGGACGCCCGCAAGCGTTGAGCGGCGGCGCGGCGGCGGTGGCCGGCGGTGCACGGTGGCGCTCTCGCGGAGCACCTCGGTTTCGAACTAGGGGGCTCGATTTCGAGCGTCCCTTACACGGGGAGATAGCGCGCGCGACGGGGAGGCTAGCTAGGGCGGCGGCCGTGGCGAGAGAGGGCGACGGGGCGGCCGGTCGGCACGGCGGCGCGGGTCGCGGTCTCCCGGCGAGGCCTCCGGGGCATTGGGGTGCCGGAGCTCAACCACGAACGATGCGGCGGGGTTGCTCACCTCCGGGCGCGGGTCTTGGACGGCTTCGCAACGACGGGCGGCGGCGGAGACGAGAAGTCGGCGGCGGCGGCGGGGAACTAGGGTTCGGCGTCGGCGGCGCTCGGAGGCTTGGCGGCTAGGGCTCGGGTGGCGGCGGGTAGGCGGTCCGGGGGCGGCGGCTCGCTTTAAATAGCCCCGGGGACTGCCTTGGCGTGCGGGCCACGCGGAGGGAGGCGTGCCTCGCTCGGACTCGACGGCGGCGGCGGAGTCCGGGCGGAGCCGGCGGAGCTAGGGGATGACGGGTGGACCCTAGCGGTCGGCGGCGGCGGGCGGAGGGGGGAGTGGGCGGCGGCCGTGGGCCGGCGAGCCGGGCCCGGTGGGCCGGCCGAGCCGGGCTCGGTGGGCCGCGAAGCGGCGCTTGCGCAAGCTGGGCCGAAAGGCTGGCAGCGGCCTGCTGCTGTGTGGGTTGGGCTGCAGCGCGGGTTGGGCCTGCTGGCTAGCTAGGGTAGGGTAGGGGTTAAGGGAAAAGGCTTGGGGTTTAGGATTGCTAGAAAAGGATTCAAACATGAGAATTCAAACCTGAATTTGAATTCTAGCAAGCAAAAAAAATGCACCAGTATGAATGCCACAATTAATTCTTATATTTCATTAACTTTATTTTAGAAAAGTTTTAAATGCCTAAAAATAAATAAAACAACCTTATATTCCTTAAGCAATAGAATGGTTTCTAGCAAATTTTTATAAAGCCAAATTTGTAATAAGATTAGGGTGTTACAATATGTGGAGAGCTTGGTCGTCGAAATCAATGTTCGCTACAAGCCTCTCAAGGCGAGTGAGCTTCTTCACCTCCTCCTCCGTCATTATGACAAACCCATTGGAACACCACGGAGCGTATGGAGGTGGAGCGGATGATTGTGTCGAGTGGCGAGGTCAGACGGGTGGCTCCTCCGTGCGTCCTTGAGGTTGCGTGAACCTCATAGACGAGCTTCGTTTGGCCCTTATGCCACCGAGGAAAAGAGTGTGGTTCCTCCTCGGCGGTGCCGTGTCCTCCTCCATACTCCGAGGATACTCGAAAACCGAGCGCCTCTTCGAAGAGGTTGTCGATGATGGCTTAGACGACGATGATCCCTTCTTCTTTGGTGAAAAAGCTTGTAGGTTTCTTCCATGATTGCAGCAATCTCCCTCACAAATATATATCCGGGGTTTTCAACCGGTAACAAGGTACACAAATATTATTTTGGAGTCTGGACTTTGAGTGGATTAGGGATGTGATTTGTTGCACGAAACAAACGAGGTGGAGGGCTAAGTCTAAGGTGGTTCCGGACTACAAACTAGAGCACACGAACAAAGAGCTGGATGGGAGACTTACCTCTCTCCTCCTCTTGGTTCGGTTCTTCTCTAGTGCACTCATGCTTCGTGACCGCGTGCACCTTCCAAACGTTCTTGTTCACTCCTTCGCTTGCATTATTGCTCCTTCCACTTGATGTTTTCGCTTTGACTCACTTCCATACTCCCTTGCCTCACATGCCTCCATGATATTCCTACAAAACAAAGCCTTGGCTGCCCCCCCCATGTAGTTTGATAAAAGATGTTGGAGGGGCATCCCATGATGGATCATGGTGCATGCATGGTTAGGTTAACTATATTGCCTCCCTCTAAGCATGTTTTAATGCTAAGTACTCCTCTAATTTCGAAAATAAAATAAGAGCTATTAATGAGTTAGAATATAAATTTAGAGAAGTTTTTAAAGCATTAAAAACAAGATGTAAGTCGAAAATATTTTCCGACTACATTTATATCGGTCTCACCGGTATTGTTTGCATTAATTAGTTGAGAGCAAACTTTCCCCGACTTGATCATGGGGGCATAGGTTTAGGTTCAAATTTTGATTATATGAGAGAGATTTTGAATGAAATAAAATTAAATGAGGCTTAGAAAAATTCTAATCTTAGAGAAACCAAGGATATGGATTTTTAAATCAACCAAAAGTCAAGTTTCTAGGTTCACGCGAGTCCTACCACGTGCTGAAATCATAGGTACAAGATGTGGCTCTACTCGTGTGTTTTTAGCATGTAAAACAAGTCAACCACAACATCATAAAGAGGATGAAAGGTTAAGATAGGTTCTGAATTTTTTTGGTTTTGGTTTCTCGAAAAGAAGCAAATAACATAGGATGGTTCATGTAAAGGGTTTATGATAAACAAAATATTCAACCACGAATTATGTCTCTAATGTTATTCAAACATTCTAAGTCTAATGTTTTGCGCAGTAAATTTCAAAACTAAATTACTTGAAAGGATTTGAAAAACCTGGAATCCGGTTGTCCTCCCGGTAGCTTATTCTTGACTCGACGAAACGGGTTGCCTCCCGCCTAGCGCTTCGTTTATAGTCCATGGCTAGACTTCTTCACTTGATTACTTCGGATCAACACTCTGTGCGGGCGTTGCAATCTTGGGTACCCACTTCCGCACCATCTTGGGCACGGGCTTATTCTTCGGCTTAGTCATATTTTTTGTCTTCACAGCCTGGCTTTGTCTTTTGGTCTTGACGGATGCAACAACTTCCTTCATGTAGTGGCTCGGTACCTCAAACTTCGTTGCTTCGGTCATAATCTTCGTGGTCTCCTTAGTGTGATTCTCCATCACTCCTGAATGAGTTTGAGTAGCCTTTGCCGTCTTGGGACCTTGGGGTTGTCTCGGATATTCTCCTTTGCTACCCATCGGGCGCCCGGCAAGTTGTCCCACTTGTGTCTCTAGCATCTTCATCACGATGAACACTTTATGCATGGAGCTTCCGACCTCCATCACCTTGCCATCTAGATTCTCTAATGCTTTCTCCATAGCCTCGAACTTAGTGACAACGTCCTTGTTGATCTTGGACATGGCCGTACTCCTCACACTCCTTGCATGTGGATCTTGCTTCGGCAGCCGTTAGGTGTTGAGCTTCTTTCTCTATCTCCATCTTCTCTATCCTCCTCTTAAGTAAACCGATATGCCACTCAAAGAATCTGGCTCATATGTATTCATTGAAACGCTCCAAAGCTATCGCAATCGTCATGCGGATAGTTGAGACCTTGATCTTGAACGGCCTTCCGGCGTCTTGAAGGTTTATGATAGGTAGATCAATGATGTCCAGGGTGCATAGCTCGATCTCGCGCTCCGGTTGTGGTTGTTCTCCAATGGGTGGAGGTTGAGGTTGATCTTCCTTTGAACTTGGAGGTGGTGATTCCCTTGGAGATTCCGACGGTCCTTCGACTTTTTGATCTAGGGCTTGCAACCCTTTAGCTTGTGTTGCACGTCTCCTTTGCCTGTAAAGTTTTCCTGGATCATCCACAAAAAGTTTTAGGTTTCTTGGAGAGGTAGCCAACCATCTCCGGTTAGGGTTAGCAAAAACAAAAATCTAACAAAAAGAAAAATTAGGGTTAATCAAAACTAGATTAGATTGATATATTTTTTTAGGATGATCAAACATAAGAGATGCAAAAGAAAATCAAAAGAAAAACTGAAAAATAAGTGATACTAGATTGGATCTTGATTGCTTGCTCCCCGGCAACAGCGCCAGAAAAAGGGGCTTGTTGACGGTTAATAGTTGTATCAAAGTTCGTTTAGACTTGCAAGCGGACAAGTCTCCCGTCGTAGTCAAGGGACCCTTCTTCCCTCGAGTGGTGAACCCAAGGTATCGAATCTGTGGAACAATGTGCAATGCAAGGATTCAATCTAATAAAGCAAGGAAAGCTATCTAATGAAGAACTAAGTTGCACCTAATCTACTAACTCATAAAGGAAACACATATAATCTAATCTACTAAAGAGGTAACAAGAGAAAGCAAGAGATAACTGATCTAGAGAATCTAGATCATGCTTATGTTGTAGCTCCAAACAAGATAGATGAAGATAAAAAAACGAATCTCATTAAAAGCATCTTTAAACCGTGGCCTCCGGTCCGATTCCGAAAACACCCACCTTTCGGAACCCCCGTTCTGTCACAACGTATTCTTATTCATGCGGGTAGTCTAGGGCGAGTTCGATAACAACAAGTTGAAATCACTTGGTCGGTCCGGTATGCACCTCTAGCCACCACGGCTACAAGAGCACCCTATGCAATCTAGCTATAGACTAGATTGGGGAAGAAGCAAAACCAAGAAGAAAACAAAATCATCGAGTAGGCACTTGATCGCTAGAAATCGGATTCACTATAAAAACTTCACCATGAATGATTACATGAACAAGATCACCACCGGGATCCTACCTCGATCTTGATCCTTGCCCCGGAGCTCCGATGTGGTCTTCCATGCAAGGTTCCCACGTCGGCTAGGCAGACCCTATACAAGTAGCACGACCCTCATCTCCGAGATGGTGTCCCTCAAGCTTCTCTGCTCCTCGGCGGCGGATGACGAATTGATTGATGCGTGGCTCTCGGTCAGGGGGCTATAAATAGCCCGAGATGCATCTAGGTCAAAGGGGGGGCCGACTGGGCCTCGAAATGGGCTGGGCCGGCTGGCATGGGCCGGCCGGCCTGGGCCCACTTCAGCCCAGTCCGCGGCCTCCTTCGCCCGACGTTGCTTCCCGAGTCTTCTAGATCCTCCCCTCTTCTGCATGTGGACCCTTGTCGTTAGTTTCTCTCCGAATTGGATGAAGCTCCTTGTCTCGCAAGATTTGGCACTTTTGTGGCTAGGTCCTCAGAGTTTTCCATCTTCTCGGGTTGGGTCCTTGTGCTTCTTGGAGTCGTGTTCACTTCATTGCTTGACTTCTACCGGGCTTCAACGTCTTGTCATGAGGTGCTTAATGAACTTATCCCAGAAGTCTTGCTTTCAACGCTAAAACCCTGCATAAACACTAAACTCCAAAACCGACATGCTCAAGTGAACTTGTTATACCACGGGGGTTAGTACCAATGGATAAGGTATAAAACTCATGCCAACACCGAAGGTAAACTCATGGCTAGGTTGGAATTTCACCGTCAACAGGAAGACATGTTGAGAGCATGTTGTGTCCTCACCTATGGCAAAGACTAGGAACAAAGTTTGTCATATGCAGAGTTCTCCTACAACAACGGCTATCAGGAGAGCCTAGGAATGTCACCATTTGAAGCCTTATATGGAAGGAAATATAGGACACCCTTAATGTGGTCAGAAGTGGGAGAACATGCCCTGGTTGGGCCCGCACTTATAAAGGAAGCCGAGGAGCGAGTAGCCGAGATCCGAGAAAAGTTGAAGGCTGCCCAATCCTGACAAAAGAGCTATGCAGACAAGAAGAGGCGAGAAGTAAGCTTCAATCCTGGAGACTTTGCTTACCTCAAGGTTTCACCTATCTGGGGAACTCGAAGATTTCAAGTGCATGGGAAGTTGGCCCCTCGGTACATTGGACCGTACAAAGTGCTGAAGAGAGTTGGAGCAGTAGCATACCGGTTGGAGCTACCAGAGGAAATGTCAGATATACATCTGGTGTTTTATGTCTCCCAGTTGCGAAGGTGTTTGAAAGTACTCGAAGAGAAACGAGTGCCGGTAGAGACAATTGATTTACAGCCAGACCTTAGGTGCCAGGAGGTGCCCGTCAAAATTTTGGACACAGTGGTCAAAAAGACAAGGACATCAGAAGTACGGGTATGCAGAGTCCAATAGAGCAAACACGGAGTAGAAGAAGCCACGTGAGAATGAGAGGACGCGTTGAGGAAAGAATTTCCCCACCTGTTCAGGAACTAGTAGAATCTCGAGGACGAGATTCATTTTAAGTGGGGCAGGTTTGTAACGCCCGCGTTTTTAGCTCCTAACAAATCACCTGCTAAATCACGCGTGTTTTCAAAACCTTTCCGCCGATTATCTCCTTGAAACCCCGATCATCTTTTCCCTCTCTCTTTCCCTCGGAGCGCGTGCCGTGAATCCCGCCAGCACCGCCCACCATCGCTCGGGCCACCGCCGCTCACCGCGTGCCGCCCGCCGCCGCCGACGGCCACCTCGCCGAGAATCCCGGACTTGCCGCGGTCCTACCGGCCGGCCCGCCTCGCCATCACCGTCGTCCCGGAAATTACGCCAGCACCCGAAAAACCGGAAAACCCCATAAAATACCTTTTCCCCCTCCCTCCTAAATTTCCTAGGATTTCTCCTAATTTTCTAAACTCTTTGCCTTTTCCCTTCTTTTCCCTTTTCCCTATTTCCTTTTTCTTTTCTCCTTTCTCTTTTTCTTTCCTTCTTTTCCTTCCTCCTTTCTTCCTCCTTCGGCCCGGCGCCTCTGCTCCCGGCCCCGCGCCTCTGCCCCAGCACGTCGCGCCCGGCCCCCTCCTCCTCTCGCACGCCACAACGTCCCCACGACGTGACCGTGCTGCGGCACGACCGCATTCACTCCGCCTGCCCCGAGCCGTCATCTCCAAGGCGCCATCGCCGCCGCGGCTTCTGGCCCTGTTGGCCTACCCCTCTCCCTGTCGCACCACACTCAGGCCTGCCACCTTGGGATGTCGCGCGCCTGGCCACAACGGGACCAAACACTGCCGCCCGATGACCGCGGCCGCCTTAAAAAGCTCCTGCCCGAGCCGTCACCTCAGCCAACAGCACCACCGCAACCCACCGTCCGCTCTGCGTCGCCGCTCGCCGCTGCCATAGCCGGCTCACCCCTGCCCGACGGGTCTCGTCCAACAGCGCCACCACCTAATTGGCCGCGAATCCCGCCGGCCGAGTCCACGCCGGGATCCTTCGCGAAAAGCCATGGACGGCCGCGTAAGCTCCGCGTGCCCGACCCGAGTTACCGCCTCCCCGCGCCTATAAGTAGGGGCTGACGCTCCCTACCCCGCCTCGCACCTCCATAGCAACCCCACTCCCTCTCCCGAGCCTTCCAGCGCCGCCGCCCCTGAGCACCGCCGCCGAGGCACACCGGCCACCGCCCCTCACGCGGAGCCGCCTCCACAAGCCACCTCAGCCTAAGGCGAGCGCGGGGTTGAGACCCCCTCGGCCCCCTCTTCATTTTGCCCCACCTCCTAGCTGCTGCCGTGCCCGGGAGCGCCAACAATTGCCGACGCTGGCCGGACCAGTCGCCCCCGATCCCTTTCTCCTCTGTTCTGAATCGAGGGGGGAGGAGATGGCGGTTTTGCTAGGAACCCCTCCCCTTTCCTCTGTTTTACACCGAGCACCTCTCTTCTTTATTCCCTCTCTCTCTCCCTTCTTTCAAATAAACCCTATCCATTAAACCACACTACAAACCAACCCCTACCATTCCAAAGCCATTTACATACAGACCCTTAGGCCATTTTATTTGAACCCCCACCCTATTTATATATTATAATTAGGTCCTTTTCCCTTAAACCTAATTACAACTAAAGTCCTTAATCTTTCTAAGTCAATCCTAATGATGCCTTTCACGTGTCATTTCATGTTCATATTTTCACCCGACCAATCCCAGCTCTTGCCTCAGCCCTTCGCTTATTTTTTTCCCATTAAGCCATACCCCAATAATATTTACTCCCTCATTATTTATTTTTCCTCGAGCTCAGATGGTAAATTTGTGTGCTTGTATTGATTGCATGCCTGCTTGTGTGTACGCTATAGCCGACGGAGTGAACAAGGAAGAGTACCGCGAGCCGGAGCTTGGATCCGAGTACTGCGAGAAGGAGACCGGAGTCGAGAACCGCGAGCAGGAACTCCCCGAGGACTTCGAAGACGGCAAGTTCAATCTCATCCTTTGATGCATGCTTTGGTCCTAGTTTTATAAACACGGCCCTATACCCATTTTATAAATTGCATATTGTTTTAATGTAAAAACCTGGTAGGATAGCCACCCTTGATTGCTATGATTGAACCTTGTTAGGCCAAAATGATTTCTTTAAAATGGTGTGAGTGCTTTGAAAATGGGAATGGGATATTTTTGGAAAATGAGTAAAGAACTGGGTAGACGGGATGGACGTGTGTGTCAGGAGTATGGGTGAGCTCGTACCTTTGTGGTTGAGCGTGCTGGAGATGTCCATCTTGTCGTTAAGGACCGGGTTGCGTGACATCTCACCTGGCCCAATTTATTGTACAACCACTCGATCGTTGTATGTGGCAACGGCTTAGCATAAATCCCACTAGTTAATCTACTTTCCATCAGGGGTGCGGGTGAGCAGCGGGAGACCAAGGAGTAGGGGTACGATCTGTGTGAGGTACTCCCTGGTTGTGTGAGATAACCCCTTGGTTGCTTCTGTGGTGGCTTGTAGGGTTAGCTAAGATGGGTAATGGCTTTGATAGGATTCACGCCGACACTAAGGTGTTCGTGTGGCGGTACCCTACTTGTGGGTAAAGATGTACAACCTCTGCAGAGTGTAAAACCAATTTGAATAGCCGTATCCACGGTATTGGACGAGTCATGGTGTGATCACAAAACTAGTGTTTGGGTTTGGGATGTTTTCATGGCGTGAGTTGTTTTCTGGAAAAGTGTGTGGTTGTGTGCCTGGGCCACTGCGGATGGGGAGTCTGGTAGTCCCTAATTGGCTTTCCCAAAACAACTGAGTTATTTGGGCATTAAAAATTGTTTTACGAAAACTTTTTCGAAAATAAACCCCTGCATGAGTAAATGTGTTTGCAAATAAACCTTAACCTGATCCTTGATATATCCCATGCATGATTTGCTTATAAGCCCCTCCGTGGGTGGGGTTGAACTTGTTGAGTACGTATGTACTCACCCTTGCTTAATTAACTGTTTTTCAGAGGAGGATCCCGACTTCGTCCCCGAAGATGTCGAGTTGGTTGCTGTCCTATACCCAACCCGTGCCTGTGGATTGAGGGTCTCCACAGGAAGCTTCCATGACGCTGTACTCTGATGAGGCTTTAGAAGCCTTCACTATCGTAGTTTGGTCACTAGTTCTTGTGTTGTTTCTCGTGGCAGTGGCGCTTCCGTGCCCACAGCCCCGCCGTGTTGTAAGGGAATAAACCACCTGTTGTAATAAATGTGTTACCAGCCTCCTGAGACTGGTATTTGTGTCACATTTAGTCACCTCTGATGATGGGACGCTTCACGTGGGAGAGGCCTCGGATGAACCGACACCTTGAAAAAGATAGCATCGGTTCATCCGACGCTTACTTTTTCACTAGTCGTTAGCCAACAGCTAGTTTGATGCCTTGGGCTATTTATACCCCCTCCACTCACCCATTTGAGGTTGCTAGATTATGTGGAAGTGCACAGGAGTTCAAGACACCTAGAAGATCATATCCAATCCATCTAAGTGCTTAATTGATCATCCTTAGACTTACATATGCTTAGTGTATGTGCTTAGTGCTAGGCTTAGCTTAGAGCCGAGTGAGTGCAATGTTGTGCCAACCTTGTGAGGTGATTCTTGAGTGAATCAAGTTGTACAAGGTTCGCCGGAAGCCTTGGGGCCTAAGTGGCTCACCGGTAATCGTCATCGACCCTCTGGCTTGGTGTGGAGTGGCGAGGACACTTTGTGCGGGGGCGTGGAGACCCCCTTCCTTGGTGGAGAAGCTCCTTAGTGGAGGCGGCATCAAGGTGACCAAGGGAGCTTGGCAAGTGCCTAAGTGGCTAGCCTTTGTGGCGAGTCAAGTGGTGCTCTTGGGAGAGACTTGGTGACCGGGAAGCAATACTCTTGTGTGAGTGCTTCAACAACATGGACTAGGGGTGGCTTAGTGACTATCGATACCACAGGATAAATCGCGTGTCAAGAGTTTGCTTCCTCTCATCCCCTTTACGTTTCCGCATTTACTCTTTTGCAATCTTTGCTTGCCTTTACTTTCCTAGAGTAGTATCATGCTAGGAATGGCTATAGGTTGCAAACCTTATTTTGGGATTGGAGTTTCACACTAGAATAACCTTAGTTGAACATCTAGATAGTATATTCTAGTTTATCTTTGTGTAAAAATAGTCAAGTCATAGGTTAAGGTTTTAGATTGCCTAATTCACCCCCTCCCCCTCTTAGGCTAACGAGCATCTGATTCCTTACATATACCCAGATTTGACTGTATAATTCTACACCTAGATTTCTATGAGCGGGCTATGGCATCACCCACTTCTAGAATTTAATCCTTTTTGGAGTTTGTACAAAAGAATGATGTACCACATTGAGAGTCATAGCAAGTGAATATGTAGTGTGGCAGAGAGGAGGGCATGTACAAGGCCTAAGGTAAGCATTTTGAACTTTGGTAAATGCAAATATGCATTTTTTTTCTCCTAAAATTGTACCACAATAGCAGGAATTGTTATTTGTGGTCGATTTTTAATTTTCGGATTTGGAAATTAATTTCTAGGACATAAATCGAACTTTAGGTGTGGGTTATACCATGAGCCACCACTAGAAATGGCTTTAGAGCATCTCCAAGAGTTTGCTATTTTTAACTTGGCAAATCCTGTGATTTACCAACTCCTAAATGATTTGCCAAGCTAAAAAAAGAATGCATCTCCAAGAATTTGCCATTTTTAACTTGTCAAACTATTATTTCTCTCTTACACATTTGCATCAGGAACCCCTCTCTATGATTTATTTCTTTTATCACCCTCCCACTTGTCTCCACGCACAGGAGAAATATTGATGCCAAGTCGAGTACACACGTGTATATTTACACGCTAAAGGCTGATTTTTCTCAAATTGCCAAAAATTGCCAAGTGATTCGACAAACTGTTGGTGGGGTGTTTCCAGCAATTTTGTCAAAAATTAAAGATGATTTGGCAAACTGTTGAAGATGCTCTTACAAGGGTGGACGTATATATATTATCTACTCCGAGGAAGGTTCTAATGCTCCAAACCTTCATGTGCTTCCGTGCACCCAACGACGAATTTACCGGTGGGTGGGGGGTGTCCAAGCCCCTCCTACTTCTAGGACTGGGTACGAAATACCGAGAACCGAAAAATACAAAAAACCAATCAAAAAATACTGAATCGAAGAAAATTGGTTCCTATTCGGTTCTCACTTCTCAAGTACCGAAAGAACCGAGGTAAATTCGGTTCCATACCTTGGTAAACTGAATTTACCAAACAGTACCGAATGTGTACAGCAACCCATGAAAAACTGAAAATGTTGTCCCAACAACACCCACGAAAGAAACCCTACGTCCACTCTGCACTCCACACCCCAGGTGCTCGTCTCCGTCCCGAGACCCCGACTTCTCCTCGTGCAGCCGCCAATCCCCTATGCCTCCTCGCACCTCGCGCTTGCGCAGCTGCCCATCCGGCATCCACGACGGGTGACTGGTGACGACCTAGAGGGCTAACACCATTTCATTATCGTGCAGCCTCGTCCGGTCGTCCCCATCAGATGCGGTCTCGTTCCCATGCGGTCCCCATCCCCGACGTCGTCATGTCCCCGTGCGGCCCCGTCCCCGCCGATGCGGTCCCGTCCCCGCACGGCCGTCCGACCTCGACACGGTCTCGTCCCCGCCCGACGTCGTTCGGTCGTTCCAGCACTGCGCGCGGTGCGCCGACGCCTTCGTTCTCTACCAATCCGCCTCCGCCAGCGGCCGCGCCGTTCGCCCCCTCTGTCTGTTCGCTATTTCGGTATTTACCGAATCCGAACCGAAAGAACCGATACTGAAATCCTCGGTACCGACATTTTTTGGAACGGATCGGTACCCAGTTGTTTGTGAAGAACTGAATTGAAACGAGTACTGAAGTGTTGACCTACTCCCCCCCTCTCAAGTTTTGGTGGAACAGGAGAGCCCCCTTGGGTGCACCTATGCACATGCGTTGATTACATTGAAGGCAACATTAATAATTCATATGGACGTATGTAGGACTGCGCTCAGTTCCAAAGAAAGATAAGGGCTAAAAAGCAGAACTATTATAGAAGCATTGTCCATTCAAATCATCTTTGATGTTGATTTTTTTATATTTAATTTGACATGATTTTCGAAAAATAAATGGTGGAATCAAAATTTTCGAGAAATGTACATCTGGCGTCGTGGCCCACGGCGCTTGGAGTTCCTGCTGCCGTGGGCCACGGCGTTAGGGAGAGGCCAACGGTCGGCAGTCCTGGCCGGTGGGGCCAGGTCCTGACGCCGCGGCCCACGGCGTCAGGAAATCCTAGCGCCGTGGGCCACGACGTCAGGACCCTGGCGCCATGGGCCGCGGCGGCAGCGCCGACCTATATAAGGGGCCGAGCTCCTGCCGCCGGACCCTCACTCCTCCCTCCAAACCTTCGGCTTTCAACCTCTTCGAAGCACTTCTGAGGTATATTTCTAAATTTAGTCCAGTTTAGATAGTTAGTTTAGTTAGTTTAGTTAACTTAGATTAGTTAGTTAGTTTAGTCATATTATTTTAGTTTTGGAAATTTATTTTAGTTAACCTAGTTTTGTTTAATTTAGTTTAGAAATTTAGTTTAGTTAACTTAGGTATGTTTAATTTCACATAATTCGTTTTAATTCATTTAAATTTGTGGAAAATTGTCATAATTGACATAATTTGATTAAATTGCTATAAAATTCGTAGAAAATTATTTAAATTCACATAATTTGTTTTAATTGATTTTAAATTTGTAGAAAATGGTTATAACCGACATAATTAGATTAAATCGCTATAAAATTCGTAGGAAATTATTTAAATTCACATAATTTGTTTAAATTTCTTTTAAATTTGTAGGAAATGATTATAATTGACATAATTTGATTAAATTTCTATAAAATTCGTAGGAAATTATTTACATTTAGATGATTCGTTTAGATTTGTTTTACGCTTCTAGGAACCGGTTATAATTGACATAATTTGATTAAATTGCTATAAAATTCATAGAAAATTATTTAAATTCACATAATTCGTTTAAATTTATTTTACACTTCTAGGAAATGGTTATAATTGACATAATTTGATTAAAATGCTATAAAATTTGTAGAAAATTATTTAGATTCACGTAATTCGTTTAAATTTGTTTTACACTTCTAGGAAAATTAGTATAATTGGAAAATTGATTCCATTATGTTTTTTCAGTTATGGCTGCACCGCTGGATTACGTACGTCCCGAGTTGTTCGATGAGGCGGTGGACCGGCACCACCACTCGTACGTGTCGGCTGTTCTCGGCAGTCCGCTCGCCGTGATATGTTGTCGGACCCGCACGTTGCTGCTGATACACCCGCGGTGGATTCCGAAGTACGTAATTCATATTTATTATTTATTCATGTTTCTTTACAATAGTAATTGCATCAAGTAAATTAATATTTTCCCAGGCTACGCGCTGCAAGACTTCTCCCTGTTGTGTGGTTGGTCAAGGGGGGACAAGCTACGAGCTGAGGTTCCCTGAGCGGAGCGGTTGACGCAGTTCAACTACGACACCCCGCTGATCGCCGCGTTCATGGACCGGTGGCGACCCGAGACGCACACGTTCCACTTCCCCGTCGGCAAGATTACTCTCAGTCTAGAGGACGCCACGATGTTGGGAGGACTGCCGTGTGCTGGGCCGGCGATGGGGCCGATTGACATCCCCGTGACATGGCAGGCTAACTTCCTTGCTCGGTTCGCGAACGTTCCTCGGAACGATCGCGCACCGGCGCCGTACGTGCCCTTCATCGACACCCACGGGCCCACCTGGACTTGGATCCAGCAGTTCAGCGTACGTGATTCTAACTCTTATTTTCAATGTTTGTATGCATTTTAAACGAATGTGACGACGGACCTTTGTGTGTGTGCGGGCTGACTACATGGCGGACGATGCCGACGACCAGACATCAGACAGGTTTTTGGAGGTATATCTGCTCTGGCTATTCGGGTGAGTGTTGTTCTGTGAGTCAGCGGGAGACTCCGTGTCGCGGTGCTTGATCCCCTGGGCTCAGAGGATCGTCGACGCACCCCTCGAGTAGATGCCCTAGATCAGCTGGGGCAGCACTATTTTGGCAACTACGTACAGGGGGCTGTGTTCGGTAGTGACGAGGACGACGAGCAGGGAGGCGATCCTCCTGGGGTGCCCTCTCCTGCTCCAGATGTGGATCCACGAGCGGTTCGACATCGGTCGGCCCAGGACGGACCTCTCGGAGTACGAGCCGGTGGCCGACGGCACTGACCCAGCGGACCTCCCCACCATGGGTTCTCTGTGGTGTCTCCGGAAGGTAATGACCTCCCTTTACGTTATTCTTCGCGTTATGACTTATGTAGTTCCATTCACTTAACTTTTCTGGTTCTTTGCAGCACGTTTGGGCTGGGGAGCAGCTGAAAAAGGCCAACAGGGACTTCGTTGGTCAGATCGACCAGATGGTTGATGCCCAGGTCCGGTGGACGCCGTATGCTCCTGCCATGGTCGCTGCCCGCGCACCACAAGGGCTCTCGTCCTTGTGCTCCTGAGACCAGACCTACTGGATGACGTGGCGACAACTGGTCTTCGACGTCTACGTCGAGGAGTACGCCGTCCACCGGGTCATGAGGCAGTTCGGCCTCTTCCAGGAGGCACCAGTACCCGTTGCACCATGTCTGCCGCCTACCACGCACAAGTGAGCTACCATTTGACACTTCTAGGTATTTTTCCGTTACAAATATTCAGTTGCCAATAATTTTATGTTTCATGTTCTATGCTAGTTGGACGCATAAGGGCGTGCCTGCGGTGACGTCGTTCGCCGACAGGCTGCAGCCGTACGTGGCAGAGTGGGCGTCCGCGGCGCACGAGCAGAACGTCGTCACCAAGCACCGCCTTCACGACGCCGCCGCCTAGGTAGCGTACCTTCAGTGGTACCTACCGAGGACGCGGACGCGAGTGACGAACGTGCCTGCTACCCCGCCACCGCCACCTATCCCAGACCACGACAGGGTCCTGTCGGACGTGACCTACCCAGTGCGCCGAGACCAGATCACCGACACAGGGTAAGCTACGATACTGCAAACATATTACATTCATATGACTTTTCATTAAAACATGTCTTTCTAATTTTGTGCGCAGCACGACGCGCTGGCTGAGGTCGTGCGGCTCGCATCGGCCGCGATCGGGCAATGCTGCTCTTGGGGGCCTCAGGAGCACAGGGGCACGTACGAGAGGATCCTCGCTGCGGCAATGAGGTACTCCGCAGTCGTGAACTACGCTGGGGCCGTAGAGATTCCTCTCCTTCCGTGCCACCCAACGCCGTCCTCGAGCTCCGCCTCGACAGCGGCTTCGCAACCGACGCCTGCTACCTTTGTCGGCGGATTCTCGGCTTCGAGGGTACAGCAGCACCCATAGGTGCAGGGCCCGCACGCCTACGTGCAGCGACCGTTTGCTCCACCCGGCGTAAGTACTTTCAGTAGACCTTATTTTCAACTAATGGACGGAATTATTGTGGGTTTGTGATTATACTATATTCCAATCGTACGGGGCGACCGCCACCTATTCTGACAGCCGGGCCTCGACAGCAGCCGCCGCCGCCGATGTATACGCTAGGAGGTTCCAGACAGCCGGCGTTTCTGCTTCCGACGACAGATATTCCTTTGTCGTCCACTCCGCCTATGTTCTAGGCTCAACCTAGTACTTTCGACACGGGCACCGAGGACCAGCTGGCCTGAGATGAGATTCGGTACGACGACATTCTCGCGACCATGGAGGGTGCCCCGCAGCAGGCCGACGAGCTTGTCGTGTCACAGTTGACACAGCCACCACCGGTTTTGACTCAGCTGTCACAGTTGGCGGCCGGCGGAGCGACACAAGCGGCCGGCAGAGCGACACCGGATGTTGCAGGCTCGTCGCAGACAACCATGGCGACACCGTCTCCCGACCACCTAGGACTGCGGGTCGTCAGGGCACCTGACCCGTGGATGTAAGACCAGGACCATACCTAAGCTGGCGCTAGAGCTGTTAGGGGAAGAGGGGTCGACACATTTAGATAGGGATGGCAATGGGGCGGGTACGGGGCGGGTAGAGCATACCCATGCCCGCCCCGACATGGGTAGCGGGTAAATTTTCTTACCCGACCCCGTACCCATGGGTAAAAATCTCCACCCGGCCCCGTACCCGTCGGGTATCGATTGGGTAACGGGTTACCCATGGGTACAATATTATAAACACATTATACATAGCCGTGGGCTAAGAGTCACCAATCCTTGAGTTTTTTCCCACCCGACCCACCCTAAGGTTCAGCCCAAGAGTCACCAATCCTTGATTTTTCTTTAGAAAGTCTGGTTTACCCCCCTCAACTAGCACCGCCGGTTGTTGGGCTGGGCCGAAAATGAACGTTTGGTTGAAAATAAAAATACATTTCAATTTTTCGGGTACCCACCGGGTTACCCATGGGTGGATTAAAATCCCCGCCCCATACCCGACATGAGCAGCGGGTAAAAATTCCTACCCGCCCCGTACATTTCAATTTTTCGGGTACCCACCGGGTTACCCATGGGTGGATTAAAATCCCCGCCCCATACCCGACATGAGCAGCGGGTAAAAATTCCTACCCGCCCCGTACCCACGGGTGAAAAATTAGACCCATGCCCGGCCCCATCGGGGCGGGTACCCGGTGGGTACTGGGTACCCGGCCCCGAATTGTCATCCCTACATTTAGATGTAGTACTATGATTTTGTATAAATTTTTCCCTTTGTGATTATGTATATTCCCTTGTGATTATTCCTTCATCCTTGATTAAGATATTCCCATGTGATTATGCTTGCACTTATTAATTTGTCGTTTTCAAAAAGTTAAAAGTGTTTTAAAAATCAAAAACTAAAAATAAAAAATAAAAAAGACCCTGCCGCCGTGTGGTACGGCGGTATGGTCCTGCCGCTGTGCCGCTCGGTGGCAGGGTCCTGGCGCCACGCTGCCCCGTCCTGGAGCAGGAACCAGACTCCAGCCGCCGCGCCCCACGGCGGCAGGGACTTAACGTTGTGGGATACGGCGGCAGGAGCCTACCGCCGTGGGGTACGGCGCCAGATGTACATTTCTCGAAAATTTTGATTCGACCATTTATTTTTCGAAAATCATGACAAATTAAATATAAAAAAATTCCGAGAACTATAGATGGCCAAAAAGCACCAGGCCCATGGGCTGGCCCAAAGCACGATTTTTTGACCCGACACGAGCACGAGCCCAACACGATGATTTCGGGCCTAGGTCGGCAGGAGCACGATGTTGGGCTGTGTTGGGCTATGATCTCAGCCCATAGTGTCAGCCCAGCCCAGCACGAAACCCCCTGGCCCGACGCAGCCCATGTGCCGGCATGAAGCCCAGCGACCCAGCTAGCCCACCGGCCCGACTCATAAAACAAATACCCCCTCCAACTCCCAAACCCTAGTTGTAGCCGGCCAACCCCCCCCCCCCCCATTCGGTCCCCGCCCGCGAGGGTGCATGTCGCGCTCCCACCTCCGCCAGCGGCCACCATCCCCGCCGGCCACCACCTTGACGCCTCTCTCCTTCCCCGCTAGCCACCACATCCCCTTCCTCTGCCACCGCCTCCTTCTCCCCCGTCCCTCTTCTCTCTCCCTCTTGCCTCCTAGGAGGCACCCACGGCCGGTGGTGGGGGAGCTTTGAGAGCGGCGGCGCGACGAAGTAGATGAGCTATGCGACCCGCCGGTTTCTTCTTCCCCTCTGGCCTCCGGTGCAGAGACCTCTTCCTTCCCCACCGGCCACCCTCTTCCGCGCCTCCGCAACCGCCCACGAGCGAGGGTATCCGCCGGCCACCACCTCCGCTCGGGGAGATCCACCATCGACCACCTCCTCCGCCCGACGATCCGCTGCCGACCACCTCCATCTCGCAGGGCGATCTGCTGCCACCATCTTGGAGTCGTGCTGTGAGCTGGCACGGCCCAGATGGCCCATCATGTCGTCGTCTGGCCATCGTGTCGGCCCAGCCCGAAAAATAGCCTTTGGGCTAGTGTTTGGCCGTGATCTCAGCCCATAGTGCCACCCGGCACGAGCACGTAGTCCATCGGGCCACATCAACCTAGGCCGCTTCGTGCTCGGGCTGGGTTGGGCGGCCCATATGGCCATCTATACCGAGAACACATCCTGTGATCGAATAATTCTAACAAAGTCAAACTACATGTACTACATAGTGATCGAATAATTCTAACACAAATATGAATTGATAGTCCATGTCATCTTCTACTATCATGCAAAATATATTTGAGATGCAACGAAAACTTATGCAAGATGCAACGAAAAAGTAAAATATGCACATGAATAGTGCTACTTGCAACTATTCATAAAACACCCACAACTCACTACTGCTCATATGTGCATATTTCACTTTTTTGTTGCATCTTTCACAAGTTTTTATTGCATCTCAAATTTTGCATGATGGTAGAAGATGACATGAGGTATTTGTTCATATTTTTCAAATTTTTATCACTGTAGACATGTACTTTAACTTAATTTGGTAAGACAGTAACAGCCTACCCTAATGGATGGTAACATAAGATATGTTCTCTTCCTTTCCCTACCCACTCCTGCAAATCTCTGTTCGTAGCTAAAAATTAAAGCAGGAGCGGTAATGCACTCACCCCCTGGAAATAACGTTTCAACCAACCCTACTGTCGGGGACCGCCCTAGGGGTCCCCTTAAACAATGGGGGAACCCTCACTTAAATCCCTGCATCGAAATAAGCTAGGCCTAACAATGCAGGAAACTAACCATGCAGGACATGGCCCATGCGGCAGGACTCCGGAGGCCCACCAAGACGGCCCGTCTGGAAGACCCCTCGAGCAGGCTCCGCCTCGCCCGAGGGCACGCTCCTCCTCGAGCGGGCTTCGCCCCGTTCGAGGGGCAACCCCCTCCTCGAACGGACTCCGCCCCGTTCGAGGGCTCGCTCCCCCTCGAGCGAGCCCCGTCTCGCTCGAGGGTCCGCCCCGCCCCCGGCCGGGGCCCGCCACGCTCACGGGCGCGCCGCACGCGTGCGCCGACCCCGTACTTGGGCATTTAACGCCCTGACGCCGCAGGACGGCGCCATCATGCGCCCTGGGCTCACGCCCCGTGCCGCCGCACCAACTCCCCAGGAGGAGCCCATCCCCGCCACCGTGGGATGGACCGTGCGGCACCGGCCGTGTCGGCCCCGTGACACCGCGCGCCCACTACTGTACGACTAACGCGCCCGACCCTCGAAAGGGGGCCGGACGCACCCTCGATTCACTTTCCCGTGACCCCGCAGTTAGGGTGAGGGGCGCTAGGCCGGTGGATGGCCATCCCGGCCACCGTAACGCGCGGCCGCCGTACCCACGCGTGCTGGCGCACGCCCGACTCCGCAGCGCACGCCCGGCACCGCAAAGAACCACTCCACTACCGCGGAGCCCATTGGGAAGGAACGCCGTTCGCCCGCTCCCGTACCCCGTACCGCGCCATCATCGCACCTCCCTCGAAGCCTATCGAGGGACGCCATCGCCATCTGCCGCCTCCTACCCTCGAACCGCCACTGTTCGGGTACAAGGTAGGCCATCATGGCCGGATTGCAGCGAGGATCGTCCACTCTACACCGTAGCACGACGTGCTCCCTCACGTAGCTAGGTAGCGCGGCGTGCATGTAACCCGTCGCCCCCTTGGCCTATAAAAGGGGGAGGCGAGCCCCCAGCCGCGGGGGGAGGACGAATTAAGAAGAACACAGCGCACCGTGCGCTCACTCTCTTATTCTCCCACGACATCTTCAGCCACTCACCCAGGGACTTGGAAGCCACACTTCCTCTCCCGCCTTGCTTGTATTTGCCCCACTACAAGCACCCCCGGTGCCGAGCAATATAGTGCCACGAGCACGCCCCTGCTGGACGTACGGCCCCCTCGGCCGGAACCAGGATAAAACCTTGTGTCATTTGTTGTTTGGCATCGACCATTGAGGGATAGACCTAGGCGTTATCTACTGGTTAGTGTCGGGACCATATTCCGCACCGACAGTTGGCGCCCACCGTGGGGCAAGCGAGCGCCTAAGGTCATCTCACCAACTCCCTCCATGGTGATTCGCACTGAGTACCGTGCTACGCGCTACAACATGGGTAGCTCGGACCCTCTCCCGCCGGGTTCGAGATCCGCTTCGGAGACTTGAACTTCCGTGCCACGGGGAACGGCTATCTCATGCGCCTCACCAATCGTGAGGAGCCGCGCGCGCCGCGAGGCCGTGTCCGGCTCCGGTCTCCGCCGCACGCACGACACGCGCGCAGGGCGCCCGCAGCACGGATGCCGCGGGTCCGTCGACGCCGCGACGCCGTCGCCGCTCCGGGCCGCGCTCACGCCGGGCGCGGTCCGAGCGGCGGCAAGCCGAGCGCGCCGCCGCCCTACGCGGTGCGCCCACCATCACAGCCGCCCGCCACCGCCCCCGGTGGGACCGCGCGCGGGCTCGGTAGACCGCGCATCCCCATCGGCCGCGTGGCGCCACGACGGCCCATAACGCCAACGTGAACACGACGATGCGCCGGGTTCCACCCGGCCGCCATGTCTTCGTCGCCGGGATCCCGGCACCTCGGCACAGCGACGAGTCGTCCCCGGGCTCCGTCGACACGATGCCACCCGCCAACCGACACGGGTACGCGGAGTGGGACTTCTCCGCGTGCCGGACCCGGGCCGCGTTCGTGCGCTTCCTCGACGCCACGGACTACCGGTTTGGCCGCTCCGACGACTCCAAAGCACCGGGAGCTACGACCCCACGCGGGAGTGTTGCGCCGTCATCACCAACGACCCGCCAACGCCGCCGGTGCGGCGGCGCCGGAGACGGGGGGAAGTCACGCCCGCCCCGGGGATCGCCACGCGCCCGGCCGCGGGGCCAAGCGCCCCGCCGGGGCCGACGTTGACGCACGCCCGGCCCAAGCCCGTGAGCTTGAGGCCAAGCCGGCGGAGGAGTACGGACAAGACGGCCGCTCCGCGCCTCAATGGCGGGGGAGGCCCTCCGCGCGCGGCGAACGCGCGCGGGAGCCGGGGCCGACGAGTCCGTGACCGCCTCAACCCCGTCCCCTACGTCGACAATGCGGATACTCCGCCACGGCGAGCCAAAAGCTCATCGCCGCCGCGACGTTGCTACGCGCCATGCCGGCACCATCGACCCCCGAGGCTCGAGACATGCACCGCGAGGTGCGGACTCTCCTCGAGCAAGCGGCCGGCCCGCCAGGCCGAGAGCTCAGCCTCACGCATCCGCCAACAGGGGGACGCACGGGGTGATGATCCTGCACCAGGAGGCGAACCCTCGGTGCACGTGGGTCAACCCGCTGACCAGGGGCGAACGCCGGCCAAGGAACGGCTCCTCGACACGCGCAGGGCGCTGGATGGCGATGCCCGCAACGTCATCAACGCCAGGCGCACCAGCAAGGCGGACGCGCGAGCGGCTAGGGGCTACCACCCTCGAAGGGGTGGACGCTACGGACGGCCGGTGAGGATCGCTCCCCGACACCGAGCCCCCGGCACCCGTGTGTTCGGGCCGGGAGATCCGCACGCCGGCGTTCCCGCCGGCGCTTCCGTCGCCCTCGACGATCGTCAAATACAACGGGGAGACGGACCCTCGTGTCCGGCTCAACGATTACCGCCCGGCCCGTCGCCCGGGCGGGGCCACCAACGACGAAGTAATCATCCGCAACTTGCCCCCGCATCCGGGCGACGCGGCCCGACATGGCTCGAGCACTTGCCCGCCGGCCCGCATCCATAGCCGGGACGATCTAGTCCACACCTTCGTGGGCAACTTCCGGAGGCACGTATGTGCGCCCCGGGAACTCCCGGGGATCCGCGCTCCCCGCACGCGAGGCCGGGCGAATCGCTACGGGACTTCATACGGCGCTTCTCCAAGCGCTGCACAGAGCTCCCCAGCGTGGCACAGTCCGAGATCGTGCACGCGTTCCTCGAGGGCACCACGTGCCGGGACCTTGTGCGCGAACTGGGACGCAGCCCGCCCACGGACTCGAACGAGCTATTCGACATTGCCACCAGCTTCGCCTCCGGAGAGGAGGCCGTGGGGGCAATCTTCGACGGCAAGAAGGGCAAGCGCTCCGAGGACACGCCCGCGGAGGGCAGCGGGTCCAAGGAGCCGCGCCGCAACGACAAGCGGGGCAAGAAGGGCAAGAAGCCGCGCCGCGAGGCGCGCGAGCAGGGCGCAACGGCGGCAACGCCGAGGCCCTCGCTGTCGACCCGGCCCGACGGGGCCCTCGACCGGCTCCTCGAGGCCCGGGGGTGTTCGACGACATGATGAAGAAGCCATGCCCCTACCACAAGACCCCCGTGAACCACACTCTTGAGCAGTGCGACATGCTCAAGAAGTTCTACGGCCGTGCCGCCGCGAAGGAGGCAGGGGCCAAGAAAGATGGGGGCGATGGCGACGCGGGTGGTTTCCCCGCCGTCGAAAATGTGTTCCTCATCTTTGGGGGACCCACTGTCGACATGTCGACCCGGCAACGCAAGAAGGAGCGGCACGAAGTCCTCGCCGCAGAGAGGGCACCTCCGGCCTTTCTCAACTGGTCGAAGGATGCCATCACCTTTAGCCGGGATGATCACCCAAATCGCATCCCGAACCCGGGCCAGTACCCACTGGTGGTCGATCCCATCATTGGGAACGCCCGGTTTTCGAAGGTCCTTATGGACGGAGGCAGTAGCCTCAACATCCTCTTCGCGCATACATTGCGCCTGATGGGGATTGGGCTGGACCAGTCGCGGCCCGAAGCACGAAGCCGTTTCACCGCATCGCGCCGGCAAGCGGGGTTCAACCCCTCGGGCGGCATCGATCCGCCCGTCTGGTTTGGGACCCCCAAGAATTTCCGCAAGGAAACCCTCACCTTCGAGGTGGTGGGATTCAAAGGGGCCTACCATGCCATCCTTGGGCGACCATGCTATGCCAAGTTCATGGCGGTCCCCAACTACACGTACCTGAAGATGAAGATGCCGGGTCCAAACGGCGTCATCACCGTCGGGTCGTCAATCGAACACGCATTCGACTGCGACGTCGAGTGCGTGGAACATGCGGAGGCACTAGCGCTGGATGAAGCGCTGGTGAACACACTGGAGAAGATGGTCAACGACGACCTCAGCTCCGCCACCAAACACATCGACACCTTCGAGGCCGCCGAGCAAACCAAAGGGGTCCCCCTCGACCCGTCGGCCCCCGAGGGCAAGGCATTGAGGGTCAGCTCGACCCTCGATCCTAAATAGGAAGCAGTGCTCGTCGACTTCCTCCGCGCCAACGCCGACATCTTCGTGTGGAGCCCCTCGGACATGCCAGGCATCCCGAGGGAGGTCGCCGAGCACTCCCTTGATATCTCGCCCAACGCTCGCGCCGTGCGGCGGCGGGCCGCGCCGCTTCGACGAGGAGCGGCGACGGCGATCGGAGCGGAGCCGCGGAAGCTCCTCGAGGCCGGGTTCATCAAGGAAGTGTTCCACCCTACGTGGTTAGCTAATCCCGTGCTTGTAAAAAAGAAAAATGGGAAGTGGAGGATGTGCATAGACTACACTAGTCTCAATAAAGCGTGTCCAAAAGTTCCCTTTCCTTTGCCACGTATAGATCAAATCATTGATTCTACGGTACCGGGTGTGAATCGCTCTGTTTCCTCGATGCCTACTCGGGATATCACCAAATAAAAATGAAGGAGTCCGACCAGCTCGCGACTTCGTTCATCACGCCGTTCGGGACGTTCTGTTACGTCACGATGCCTTTTGGCCTCAGAAACGCGGGCGCGACATATCAGCGCTGCATGCAGCACGTTTTTGGGGACCATATCGGGCGGACGGTCGAGGCTTACGTGGACGACATCGTCGTCAAGACCAGGAAGGCGGACGACCTGGTTAGCGATCTTGGCATCGCGTTCGGCGCGCCTACGGGCAAACGGGGTCAAGCCGAACCCCGAAAAATGTGTCTTTGGAGTGCCGCGGGGCATGCTCCTAGGGTACATCGTCTCCCGGGGCGGGGAATCGAGGCCAACCCCGAAAAGGTCGCGGCCCTCGAGCGAATGGGTCCAATTCGGGACCTCAAAGGGGTGCGAAAGTGTTGGGGTGCCTCGCCGCCTTAAGCCGCTTCATCTCGAGGCTCGGTGAGAAGGGTCCGCCCCTCTACCGGCTGCTCAAGAAGCACGAGCGCTTCTCTTGGACCGCCGAGGCCCAGGAAGCGCTCGACAAGCTGAAGGCGTCTCTGACGCACGCCCCAATCCTTACGCCGCCGCGAGACGGCGAACCCCTCCAGCTCTACGTGGCCGCAACCACCCAGGTGGTCAGCGCCGTGATCGTCGTGGAGCGCACGGAGGAAGGGCATGCCTTGCCTGTGCAGAGGCCGGTCTACTACATCAGCGAAGTCCTGTCGGACACAAAGACACGCTACCCCCGTGTCCGGGGGAAAGGCCGTTGTACGCGGTAGTCCTCGCGCGGCGCAAGCTCCGCCACTACTTCGAGGCCCACCCCCGTTACGGTGGTCTCCTCCTTCCCGCTAGGAGAGATCATTCGCAACCCCGACGCGGCGGTGCGGAATTGCCAAGTGGTCCGTGGAGTTGATGGGCGAGACGCTCGCCTACGCTCCGCGCAAGGCCATCAAATCGCAAATCTTAGCCGATTTCGTCGCTGAGTGGACGGACACGCAACCGCCGCCCCCTCGGCATTCAAGCAGAGGCCGGACTCGTTCTTCGACGGCTCGGTGATGAAGACAGGAGCGGGCGCGGGCCTGCTCTTCGTGTCACCCCTCGGGGAACACATGCGCTACGCAGTGCGCCTCCACTTCCCCGCATCCAACAATATGGCGGAATACGAGGCCCTTCTCTCGCGGCCTCAAAATCGCCATTGAGTTGGGCGTCAAGCGTCTCGACGTACGAGGGGATTCGCGCTCGTGATCGATCAAGTCATGAAGAACGCGAGCCGCCACGATGACAAGATGGAGGCTTACTGTAAAGCCGTGCGGGCCCTCGAAGACAAATTCTACGGCATCGAGCTTAATCATGTACCCCGCCGGTACAACGAGGAGGCGGACGAGCCGGCAAAGATCGCGTCCGGCGGATCACCGTTCCCCCCGAACGTTTTCGCACGCGACATCGCGCGACCCTCGGTCACCTTCGAGCCCTACCCCTCGAGCGACGGCGGACCCTCGGGGGGCTCCCTCGAACCCGGCCGGGTGCGGAACCCATGGAAGAAGACCCCTCGAACGAGGCGTACGTGCTCTCCCTTCTCGAGGGGTACGGCTCCCACGAGGCTGTCGCGATGGACATCGAGCCGGCTCCCGTCCAGGCGGACTGGCGGGAGAAGTACATCGCCTGGATTGCTCGAGGAGAACTCCCCGAAGACCGGGCCGCGGCCAGGCGCATCGCCAGGATGGCCAAGTCATTCACCCTCGTCGACGGCGAGCCGTACAAGCGCGCCACGTCGGGCATCCTCCGGCCGGTGTATACCCATTCCCGAGGGGCGCGAGCTCCTACGGGACATCCACGCGGGGATCCGTGGCCACCACGCCGCGCCGCGCACCCTCGTTGGCAACGCGTTCCGCCAAGGCTTCTATCGGCCTACCGCGGTCGCGGATGCCGCCGAAATAGTGCGCACCGCGAAGGGTGCCGGCTCTACGCCCGCAAGTCCAATTTGCCCGCTCACGCCCTACAAACAATCCCCGTAACATGGCCGTTCGCCGTGTGGGGGTTGGACATCGTCGGCCCCCGCGGAAGGCGCCGGGGGGCTTCACCCACCCGCTTGTCGCGATCGACAAGTTCTCCAAGTGGGTGGAGGTGCGCCCCATCACGAATTTGAAGGCCGAGCGGCGGTCACGTTCTTCACCGACATCGTCTACCGCTTTGGAGTGCCAAACTCCATCATCACGGACAACGGGTCCCGAGTTCACGGGCCGAAGTTCTTGGAGTTCGCGACAGTTCCACATCCGCGTGGATTGGGCGGCCGTGGCACACCCACGAACCAATGGCCAAGTAGAGCGTGCCAACCGCATGATTCTACGGGGCCTCAAGCCTCGAATTTTTGACCAGCCTCAACAAATCCGGCCGGAAATGGCTCCAAGAACTACCAGCAATCGTGTGGAGCCTAAGGACAACCCCAAGCAGAGCCACCGGGTTCACCCCGTTTTTCCTGGTCCATGGCGCGGAGGCCGTCCTCCCCACGGACCTAGAATATGGGTCGCCCAGGATTCGAGGCTACGACGAAGAGGCTAACCAGCGAGCCCGCAAGGACTCACTGGACCAGCTAGACGAAGTACGCCTAGTGGCGTTGATGCACTCCGCAAGGTATCAACAGTCCCTACGACGCTACCAAGCACGCAAGATACGTCGCAGGGATTTCAGCGAAGGGGATCTAGTCCTAAGGCTACGCCAAGACAACCGAGGGCGCCACAAGCTATCGCCCCCATGGGAGGGACCCTACGTCGTGGTGAAGGTGCTCAAGCCGGGCACGTACAAGCTGGCCAACGAAGACGGCGAAGAACTTACCAACGCTTGGAACATCCAACAGCTACGTCGCTTCTACCCTTAGCTAGGATTTCCAAGTATTTTCCGTTGTAAAAACGCATGGCCAACACCCCAGTTGGTGTCACCTATGTAAACACTCCAAGTCTAATAAAAGGGCAACTCGGCTTTCCCCTGAAACCCAAGTTACCCTCGGGGGCTACTGGGGGGGGGGCCAAATGGTCCCATTTTTTCGCGCAAAAAAATGTAACAACACGCGCTAAGTTTGTTTCCTACTTCAACCTCGAGCCATGATTCGAACAGGCGCAGTGGCACGGCGGAAGGAGCGTGCGAGCCGGGAGACGCCCTACGCCGCGTGGCTATGGCCCGTCTCTCTCGCCTCCAACCCGGCGGGCCCCCCGCGAAAAACGAACTCCCCTAACTAGAATCTACTCGGAGAAGAAGGAGAAACAAAAGGCGTAATAAGCAAACAACTTCGTTTACAAAGAATCGCTTATGTTCACAAGACGACTTGTTTATTTACAAAAAGGCCATGAGGCCAGAATTCTGATACACATGAACAAAAAACGGGCCTAGCGCCCAGATGCTTTCAGGCGGGTGGAGCAAGAAGCATCGGCGGCGTCCGGAAGAGGAATTCTTCGAAGGCCCTCGGCGAGCGACCCGCGGCGTCGCCAGCAAGCGCGTCCGCACGCTCCATGGCCACCTCGTCCTCGACGCCCTCGGGCACGATGTAGCCTTCCGCCACCGCCTCGAGGTTGACCTCGTAGTGGGATCGCACCACTCCGAGGGCCTTCTCGCACGCCTAGGTGCAACGCCCGGCGCATCCGCTCCGTGACGTGGCCGCCGAGGGCGCGCAGCGGCCGGCCGCCGAGCCGCCGGCCCGGGCCTCGCCTTCCTCGACGACGCGGCAGGTTTCGAGGGCCGCGTCACGCAGCCTCCCAGCCTCCCGCTCGGAGGAGTTGTAGGAAGCCCCGCAGGCCTCGGCCCGCCCGGCAGCCGTGCCCCAAGGCAGTGCGCAAGCCTGGAATCATCAAGAGGACAAGAAATCAGAAAGGGAGAAGCGAACCCTCTAAAGCAAAGAACCAACAAACAAGAGTCGAAAAGTCTCACCCTCGACTTGCTTCCTCTCCAGACTGAGGTCGCGGCGTGCGGACTCGAGCTCCGACTCGAGACGCCGGACGGCCTCGCCTTGCTCACGGAGGGCCGCCCTCCCCGGCCGGCATTGCCGATGCCGAGCGAGAGCGCTTCATCCTCAACCTTGGAGAATGCGGCGTTCCGCTCCTCCGGCCGACTTCTCCGCCGCTTCGCGAGCAACGCGCTCCCGCTCCGGGGGCCGCCGTTCGGGGCGTCGCCGAGGGCAGCCTCGCTCTTGCCGGAGCCGCCCCTCGGCCCCCGGCGGGCGACGCGCTCCGCCGGAGCCGCTCCTCGGCCGACGACGAGGGCCGCGCCCTTGGCGTCGAGGGCGGCCTTCGTGTCATCGGCCTCCTTGGCGCGCTCGCTCCGCCCCGCGCGCCCGCTCCTCGCCCCCCGGGGCGCCGCCGCGCCGCGCCCCCTCGAGCGACGTGCGGAGCTCCCGGTCTCGGCGCGAGCGTGGCCACCTCCGCCTCCCAATTGGCGGCCGCCGTCCGCGTCTTGTCCGTGTCCTCGCGCGCGTTCCACGCCGCCTCGTCGCGATCGACGAGAGCCGCGCGGATCCGCTCGAGACTCGAGTGACGCGCCGTGTCCCCGCCTCGAGCTCTCGGGAAGCACGTCGCACCACGCCATCGCCCGCACACCGGCCCACCGTTCGGCGTCCTGAGAGCATCCGCAAGCGCGTCGAAAGCGCTGCATCGCTCCCGGAGCTGGCGGGCCTCGGCGTTCACCTGGTCGAACGCGTCGTACTTCTCGGGGGCGCGGCGCTCGAGCTCCTGGCATACACACATCGAATCTCGTAAGTGCCAAGGCTTGAATGCGGCACACGAAAACGAAAAAGAAAGAGAGACGAGCAACCGTGGCTCACCTGGAAGACGAGCCAGGCCGGGCCGCCGTGGACCTGCAGCGCCTCGTTCAACGCGCGGTTGAGCGTGGCGCCGTGGTTCCGGAGCTCGCCCCAGAGCTCCTGCTCCCCCCTGGCGTCGGCGAACGCAGGGGGATCCTCCACGGCCCCCAGAGATCCCAATTGACTGGGATCCCCAGGTACCCTTCGCAGACGCCCACGAACGTGGCCGCCTGCGAGATCGCGTTGGGGGCGAAGTTGTGCAGTTCCACCCCGTAGTAGTGGCACATTGCCCGCATGAAGGTGCTCGCCGGCGCGTTGAAGCCGCGCTCGTGGTAGCGAAGGAAGCTCACCACGTAGCCCTCCGGCGGGTTGGGCTCGTGGTGCGCCGCCGGCGGCACGATCCACTCCGCCGGCGCCCTTCTTCGTTGGCCGACAACTGGCCGGCGGCAACGCGGCCGCCAAGCGCGAGCCGGGTCACCGTCGACCTCTCCCAGGCGTACGGCTCCAGGATCCTAATGGGAAGCTGAGGCGGCGCCATGAGGGGGGACGAGCGAATGCGAAGGCGAAGGACAAGGAAACGAGGAAAAAGCTCTAGCGGGGCCGAGACCGCGCGGTGGCGAGAGCGAAGCGAAGGCGAAGGGACGGGGGACTGAAAGTGGTAAGGTGCCAAGGTAAAAAACCGCCGTCCACTCCTCCCCGCAGTTTTATAGGCCACGGGCGAGTTCTCCGGAGCGGACGCCCCGCCAGCATTAACTGCAGGAATCTTTCCATCGCGTCGACGAGCGGGCCCCACCACGACCGCAGCGGCTCTAACACTGCAGGCGGGTCATCATTACGGCGAGGAACGGCTGCGGTCGAGGCAAAACCGTCACATCCGCCTGCCGCGCCGCCCACTACGCGCGCGCGCGCGCGCGCGCCGCCCAAAAAGGCGCGCCCGTGCCGCAAAACCGCGGCCACGACCGCAAGGCAATTAAATGCCCGGGCCCCTTGCCAAGCAAGGAGAGCCCTCGAGCGAGGCGAATCCTCGGCTCGAGACAAAGGCGACCCTCGATGGGATGACAGCGTGAGAAGGTCGCCCGGGACCTGCTCGGTGTAGAGCAGGCGGCCACGGGCACCCATGCCACGTGAAACCCTCGAGCGGCATGACCCTCAACTCGAAACAAAGGCGACCCTCGGCGGGGTGTCAGCGTGAGAAGGTCGCCCGGGACCTGCTCGATTTAGAGCAGGCAACCGCGGGCACCCATGCCACGTGAAACCCTCGAGCGGCATGACCCTCCGGCTCGAGACAATATCAACCCTCTAAAAGAAGGCACGCGCGTAAGAGGATCGCCCAGGTCACGCTTGAAATAAGAGCGACACCGAAAGCACTCATGCCGCGCCGTGCTGCCAACAAGCACCTCGAGGGTCGGCACGCCCAGACCCCTCGACGGCCGCAAACGTGAAAAGACGGGGCTGTCCAAGCACGGCCCCGCACGGCCTTACTGATCAGAGGTTCGAAGCCTGACCCTCGACGGGTTCGAACAGCGCCCCGCATCACGCAGTTAGGGACGACGAGGGCACGCGCATTCGAGCCGTTCCTCGAGCCCGTCGGCTCGAGGGTGCCCCACATGTCGTGTTCGAGAGCCGCCGAGGGCGACTAGCCGGGGGGATCCCACCGAGGGAGAGCTTCCGCGCCCTCGGTCCCTAGCGAACGGGACCGAGCCCCACCTAGCAAACCCACGCAAGCGCTTCCATGGACGTGTCTCCGGACCGCGCAGCCCTACCCTTATCGAACGGGGCATGGACGTCCACTTGAACCACCCGCTAGCGCTCGATGAGGAATCCGCGATTCGCGACCCGCTCGATGGGAGTCGTGGAAACCTCACCCTCCGTCCCGCGGAGGGACGGCGAGGGCGCGATAAAAAACAAGTCGTCGGGCTCGACCCGATCGCCTCGAACGGCCAAGGCTCGGGGGGCTTGACGCGCGGCTACACCTCCTTGAAATTGCACCCGCCGGAGACAGGGGACGGGGGAGCGTGCACCCCCGATGCCGGCCGAAATACCGCCGATGCCGGTAGGCATATGTGCCACGCCTTCTCGACCGAATTGCTCGCGGTTAACCCCCTGCAGAGAGCCCACACTCCCCGCAGGCTTCGGGGTTAGACCCGCGGGTCCGCCGACGCGGCCCCTCGGAAAGCGTTCGCAAACAAGGAGGGAAGAACGTCCTATCGCAGGTTCCGGCATCCGCGGGAGCCTCAATGGCAAACCCGCGATGCTCGGGGGCTACCGTCGGGGACCGCCCTAGGGGTCCCCTTAAACAATGGGGGAACCCTCACTTAAATCCCCGCATCGAAATAAGCTAGGCCTAACAATGCAGAAACTAACCATGCGAGACATGGCCCATGCGGCGAGACTCCGAGGCCCACCAAGACGGCCCGTCCGGGAAGACCCCTCGAGCGGGGCTCCGCCTCGCCCGAGGGCACGCTCCTCCTCGAGCGGCCTCCGCCCCGTTCGAGGGGCAACCCCCTCCTCGAACGGACTCCGCCCCGTTCGAGGGCTCGCTCCCCCTCGAGCGAGCCCCGTCTCGCTCGAGGGTCCGCCCCGCCCTCGGCCGGGGCCCGCCACGCTCACGGGCGCGCCGCACGCGTGCGCCGACCCCGTACTTGGGCATTTAACGCCCGACGCCGCAGACGGCGCCATCATGCGCCCTGGGCTCACGCCCCGGTGCCGCCGCACCAACTCCCCAGGGAGGAGCCCATCCCCGCCACTGTGGGATGGACTGTGCGGCACGGCGTGTCAGTCCCGTGACACCGCGCGCCCACTACTGTACGACTAACGCGCCCGACCCTCGAAAGGGGGCCGGACGCACCCTCGATTCACTTTCCCGTGACCCCGAGTTAGGTGAGGGGCGCTAGGCCGGTGGATGGCCATCCCGG
Source organism: Cenchrus americanus (assembly GCA_947561735.1). Lineage (NCBI taxonomy): Eukaryota > Viridiplantae > Streptophyta > Magnoliopsida > Poales > Poaceae > Cenchrus > Cenchrus americanus. The sequence goes on along the minus strand of OX387245.1, from coordinate 88,374,295 downwards.
CCACCGTAACGCGCGCGGCCGCCGTACCCACGCGTGTGTGCGCACGCCCGACTCCGCAGCGCACGCCCGGCACCGCAGAAGAACCACTCCACTACCGCGGAGCCCATTGGGAAGGAACGCCGTTCTGCCCGCTCCTGTACCCCGTACCAGCCATCATCAGCACCTCCCTCGAAGCCTATCAGAGGACGCCATCGCCATCTGCTGCCTCCTACCCTCGAACCGCCACTGTTCGGGTACAAGGTAGGCCATCATGGCCGGATTGCAGCGAGGATCGTCCACTCTACACCGTAGCACGACGTGCTCCCTCACGTAGCTAGGTAGCGCGGCGTGCATGTAACCCGTCGCCCCCTTGGCCTATAAAAGGGGGAGGCGAGCCCCCAGCCGCGGGGGGAGGACGAATTAAGAAGAACACAGCGCACCGTGCGCTCACTCTCTTATTCTCCCACGACATCTTCAGCCACTCACCCGGGGACTTGGAAGCCACACTTCCTCTCCCGCCTTGCTTGTATTTGCCCCACTACAAGCACCCCCGGTGCCGAGCAATATAGTGCCACGAGCACGCCCTCGTCGGACGTACGGCCCCCTCGGCCGGAACCAGGATAAAACCTTGTGTCATTTGTTGTTTGGCATCGACCATTGAGGGATAGACCTAGGCGTTATCTACTGGTTAGTGTCGGGACCATATTCCGCACCGACACCTACTACAAACTCTTTTTTAAGTAGCGAACGTTCACGATTAGTTCTTTAAACTTTTTCGGAATAAGTGTGATAGCTTTGGAAAAGCTTGACGTTGTGATGGAGTTTAAACCGGTAAGCTATGGCGTACACTGACCAACAGTACAGCAGCCGGATGCTAGAGTTGAGCGCCTTCTGATAAATGGACCTCAGCTCCCAAGTTATCTCAAATTCACACAAGGATTTCAAGGAAGGAACGAAAAAATAATTAAAAACCATTCTAACCATTTGCCCTTGGCGGTTGTTACCCAGGATGAGGAGACATGGAAACAAAGACATATGAATGTGTTCCAGTACTCTTCTAATCCAGGGAGCATATCCTGTGCAAACCCCACCCCCGGTGCAAACTTTGCAAACCCCAACTACAACCATCCGATGCCCATCCAACGATTAGAGGGAGAGATGAGGCTGATTAACACATAAACCCTCCCACCCTCCCACCTAATCAAGTTTTTTTTTCGGAAAACCCCCTGCCGGTCTACACCTACGGCGACGCGAGGCGCGGGAGTCGAGCCGTCCCGGTCCCTCGCGAGTCGCGCGAGACGGCCGCCGCCCTAATCCCGCCCGCACGCCGCCGCCCTACGCGGTTCCTGCCCGCCGACGCCCACGACGCCGCCCAACCGCGGGGAACCGGCGAGGGAGTCGCCGCCGCCCACCTTGGCCGGAGACGCAGCTCCTCCTCCGGTTCATTGCTTGTTGCTAGTTGGCCATCTCTCCAAAATTTGGGATCTCGCAAGCCGTGGAAAGAGGGGAATCCACAATCCGGGTTTCGCACGGCGGCCTCGGCCTCGGCGCCGGCGTGAAGGTCCCGCCGCGCCGCCGATGACGCGCGCCGGCGGGGAATCCTCGGCGAGCATTCGGGTCGACGGGGCCCGAGCGCTGCGGTCGCACGTAATCCTACCGGTGGCGACCGCGATCTCTTCCTCGAAAATGCTCCGTACGAGAAATTCACCATTCGTTTCACCAGGGAGTCGCCGCCTTCACCTTGCTTGTTGGCCATCTCTCCAAAAGGATAATGGGTGCGGTGCAGTTCAAATCAGCATGGTTCTCCAACTCCGGGCGAGACTTCTATGGCTGCCTAGATAGAAGAAGTACGGTACGGGTCAGTACAGGTCTCTTGAGAGCCGAACCGATCACCTTTCTCCCATTTAACTGTTTAAAACTTGCTCCCTGCAAAGGTGAAGCACTCATGTATTCTCGCTGCGGTATGCCGGAGTTTTGGTCAAACTGTCATCTTCGATCACTCATGTATTGTTCCATCGAAAAAAATGAAATGAGCTTGTCCATGATGAATTTGTCCATGATGATATTGTACAGATTAAACTGAGAGTAAGAAACATAGCCATAATCAAAGCTGAGGCAAACAACATTGGACTGAGAATTCTTAAAAAATGAGGGCACCTCATAAGTGTTTACAAAGATCTTAAATAATTCAATTGCTGAACACTAACACAGACCCAAACAAAAAGGTGTTTAGAAGTACTGAATATCAGCTAACAACATTATTTGGGCAATTTCGGGCATCATGATCAGATACAATTTGCTTGCATTTACCACACTTCCTTTTTCTGGGTACTGTCATCTCCTTGCTCTTCTTAATTCTTTTGGTTCTCCCTTTGGACACGATATCGGTTGGTGGGCGTATTAGATGAAGTCCAAATATCGTGTCAACCGATATCGTGTCCAAAGGGAGAACCAAAAGAATTAAGAAGAGCAAGGAGATTCCGGTACCCGTAAAACGGAAGTGTGGTAAATGCAAGCAAATTGTATCCGATCATGATGCCCGAAATTGCCCAAATAATGTTGTTAGCTGATATTCAGTACTTCTAAACACCTTTTTGTTTGGGTCTGTGTTAGTGTTCAGCAATTGAATTATTTAAGATCTTTGTAAACACTTATGAGGTGCCCTCATTTTTTAAGAATTCTCAGTCCAATGTTGTTTGCCTCAGCTTTGATTATGGCTATGTTTCTTACTCTCAGTTTAATCTGTACAATATCATCATGGACAAATTCATCATGGACAAGCTCATTTCATTTTTTTCGATGGAACAATACATGAGTGATCGAAGATGACAGTTTACAGTCAAAACTCTGGCATACCAGAGCGAGAATACATGAGTGCTTCACCTTTGGAGGGAGCAAGTTTTAAACAGTTAAATGGGAGAAAGGTGATCAGTTCAGGCTCTCAAGAGAGACCTGTACTGTACTGCTTCTATCTAGGCAGCCATAGAAGTCTCGCCTGGAGTTGGAGAACCATGCTGATTTGAACTGCACTGCACCCATTATCCTTTTGGAGAGATGGCCAACAAGCAAGGTGAAGGCGGCGACTCCGGTGAAACGAATGGTGAATTTCTGTACGGAGCATTTTCGAGGAAGAGATCGCGGTCGCCACCGGTAGGATTACCGCAGACCGCAGCGCTCGTGGCCCCGTCGACCTGAATGCTCCGCCGAGGATTCCTGCAGCGGGCGCGTCATCGGCGGCGCGGCGGGACCTTCACGCCGGCGCCGAGGCCGAGGCCGCCGTGCGAAACCCGGATTGTGGATTCCCCTCTTTCCACGGCTTGCGAGATCCCAAATTTTGGAGAGATGGCCAACAAGCAACAAGCAATGAACCGGAGGAGGCGCTGCGTCGCCGGCCAAGGTGGGCGGCGGCGACTCCCCGCTGGTTCCCCGCGGTTGGGCGGCGTCGTGGGCGTCGGCGGGCAGGAACCGCGTAGGGCGGCGGCGTGCGGGCAGGATTAGGGCGGCGGCCGTCTCGCGCGACTCGCGAGGGACCGGGACGGCTCGACTCCCCGCGCCTCGCGTCGCCGTAGGTGTAGACCGGCGGGGGTTTTCCGAAAAAAAAACTTGATTAGGTGGGAGGGTGGGAGGGTTTATGTGTTAATCAGCCTCATCTCTCCCTCTAATCGTTGGATGGGCATCGGATGGTTGTAGTTGGGGTTTGCAAAGTTTGCATCAGGGGTGGGGTTTGCACAGGATATGCTCCCATCCATATATGCCTCTTTTACAGGCAAAATCTGTTGCAGCTGCCAGCACGGCAGCACGCAGAAGGGAGTCCAGGAGATCTCGGCTACGCGCTGCTACAAGTAGAGAATGGCATAAAAAACAACTAGGTTCAAGCAGTTTGAGACAAACTAATTAAACAACTAGGTCCAACCAAACGATGAAGAAGCAGTCGTCGCATGTGTTGTTCTTCAGACTTCCGGCCGGTACGGTATACACATCTCAGCTGTGTCGTCCTTCTTGCATTGTAGCGACGACGGCCGGCGAGATGTGGCGCGCAGCTTACTGGTGCTGATGGGCATGCTGCTGCGCAGCTTGGATGGTATTGTAGCAGTGACACAGCTCTGATCGTTCCTCCATCGTCTCGTCTTGTCGTCCCGTCGGGAGCCCGCAGGCGTAGCAGAAGACGAATTTGCACCTGAAGACAGCGCCAGAAACATTACGCAAAGGGGGATTTTGGGTCTTAGAGATTGGGCCATAAATGCACCAAGTATTTAATACATCGATCGGCATAGAAATGTTAAAAGTATAGAAAACATGAAAAGCTAGCATATGATCAAGAAAAAACTAACTAGCTTTGAGATCAAGATTCTGGATTGTTGGCTAAAAGATTAACCTAAAACACTGGAACAATCTAAAGCATCAATAATATGTGAATGAAAAGAAATATGCACTCAAATTCGAGCAGAAGATGACTCCAACATGACCGGCGAGAGTAATGATCCCACATGACTTAGAACTGATGTCGTGTATAGCATCGGGTGAGATGATGTGAAAATCAATAAATAAAGTATGATTTCAAAAAAAAGAATCATATGCTTTGTCATGAATAAGAAACCAGCTTTTTCAAAAGCGAGGACCAATGAAGTATGAGGAGCATGGATTTTGTATACCCTGTCCATTATTGGCAGCAATACAGTTTATATTACCCTCCCAGATTCAAATTTTCTAAGAACCGACATAACTAATTATCACGATATACTAACTAATCAAAGCAAACACAGAGTGCTCATGATATGGAATAATTAAGTGGCATAAACAAAGTAGTGATTAGCTTGAGGCAAATATGCATACCTGCACCGCATAACGTTGCACCCATAGATCTTCTCAACAAGCATCTTGCATTTTGGGCACTGCTTCCATCGACGCTCCTCAGCGAGCTTCTTCACGAGGGCGGCACTCGGCCCCTCAGTGCAGTCGTGCTGGACGCTGTCATCCTTGCTCCAATCCATGCCGCACGTGGCGCACATCGGGTGGCTGCAGACCGGGCAGAATGCCATGACCGGCGTCTTGCCACCTGTGGCCTCGAGCATCACCCCGCACTGGCGGTTCGGGCAGTAGGCGCGCCGGTTCTGCGGGATGGCGCTCTCGGTGAGGCGGTCACCCCAGCTGCCGAACGCGGCGAAGTCAATGGATTTCTTGCACTCCTCGGGGTGCAGGACGAGGCGGCTGTCTTCCCCACCAAGCTCCCTGCACGCCGGGTCCGGGCACGGGATCGGCACCTCGCCGGCGTGGATCCTGCCCTCAATGAACATGGCCATGCACTCCACGCAGAACCTGTGCTCGCATTGCATGCCGTGGAAGAGGTCCAGGATAGGGAGGGTCTCTGTGCAGATACCGCACGTGAACTTGGGCAGTTCATCGTCGGCAAGAGGTGGCACCCTGGCCGGCCTCACCGTCGACGGGCCGGGCTCGTCGACGTCAAGATCTTCAAACGCGAGGAAACCCAATCCCTCGGTGGGCTCCTGCTGGTGGCTTGGAGGTTGTGTCTGGAAATAAGATACCTCATAGAGTCCGCCCGGCTCCTCCTCCATCTGCTCCATCCTCTGGGCTTCGCGGCTGATGGACTCGTACCAGCTGTTGTTGTGCTCTTCTTCCTCCATGCCGGCGAGGACGACCTGGGAGGAAGAGGAGCCATCGCCGAGCACAGCCTGCCTTGCCGAGATGACGGCATCTGCCCGGTTCTTCCGTGTTTCCAAACGGACGGTTACTGATTCGACGCCGCCGCCAACGTGGCGCGTCGTTGTCTGGTTGAAGGTTCTGGGGCCGCATCTTGCCGGGGCGGCAAGCTGGTTATTGGTGGCGTTGTCCTCGGCGGCGGCGACGAATTACGGATTCTCCATAGCAGCGACGTAGTTGGCAAGCTCCTGCATGTCGATGTCGCCTCCGGCAGGAGTTAAGACTACCCTGCTCGCGTTATTCAGGGGGGCGGCGGCGGAGCTGTCGAAGATGCGCAGCCCTCCTGCAAACTGATGGTGGACGGCCTGTCCCGCCGGCTCGGCGTGGACGGCCGCCGCCGGTCCTTCAGCGCCGGCGGGGAGCTGCCGATCCTCGAGCTGGAAGCGGCGCAGGTCCCAGTCCTCCACCTGCATGAGCTCCTCCATGTACATGGCGTGCGCCATGGCCTCGTCCTGCGCGATGGCGGCGTCGAGATCAAGATCCACTACTTGATCTGCGCCGGCGGCGCGATCCTCCTCCACGGCGATGACCTCCTCCTCCCTCCATGGGTCCGCCGTGGCCCGCGCACGCGCGGCTTCCTCCCATGCGTGCGCGGCCTCCTCCCATGGATTCGCGGCGGCATCGCGGGCTGCCTTCTCTGACTGATGCTGGTGACGACCGTGGTTGGGTTTTTCTCCTTCCATTACAAACCTTTCGAGATTACTAAGAGCATCTCCAAGAGTTTGCCAAAATTTACTTGGCAAATCTTGTGTTTTGCCAACTTCTAAAAAAACTATGCAAAGTAAAAAAAAGAATTCATCTCCAACAGTTTGGCATAATTCACTTGCCAAATCCAGGATCTAACTTACATCGGGGAATCGCGAGAGAAACAAAATTATATATGTGCCCTTCCACCTCTTGAAAAACTTACATCAGGAATCCTTCTCTATTCTTTATTTCTTTTTCACCCTCCCACCTAGAGGGAAACAACGATGGCAACCACGATCCGCGCGCGCATATATACGCGTGGGGAGGTGAGTTTTGCCAAGTTTCTATTTTTGCCAAGTTGGTTTGCCAAACTGTTGGAGGCCAATTTTTCTTGTTTTGCCAAAATTATATGGATGCGAGTTGGTTTGCCAAACTGTTGGAGTTGCTCTAAGGTCGTAGGCGACGGTAGTCCTGCGTAAAAATAGGAAAAGATCAGACGCGTCCGAGACCGACAGTTGTATAAGGTGTTACGAGCAGAATGTACGAGTAGTACGAGATGGTCGCAAGAAAAAAAAGAGTGGAATACGAGTACGTGACGCTAACGCAAACGTTCCTCTAAATCGTGGTCGGTACGGTAACACAGAAAACACACACACATACGAAACAAATAAAAATGTCGAATGTGACAACAACAAATACACTACAAGTTTATTTTCATTCCAAAAGTGTATCTTACATGCTCGGTACGGTAACACAGAACACACACGCCTACGAAACAAAAAATAATGTCTAGTGTGACAACAACAAATACACTAGAAGTTTATTTTCATTCCAAAAGTGTATCTTCGATCCAACAATTCTAATGTTCTTTATCATTTATTGGCTTTCAGCGATTGGATGAGAATCCAATGGCTCATAGCGTGAAGATGTGCTCGTCATGACTTCTTTACCTATCCAGGTGGCATCCCGCCGCCACCATCTTATTCTCATGCTAACTTTGACATCGACTTTTTCTTGTCTGCACCGAACTCTTACGAACATAAGCTCGACGCCACACCCATCAACCTCCCACCCGCCCACCACCACAACTAGGTTTTCCCTCCATCTCAAACAACCCAAACAATCTTATCTAACGCAAGTAATGATGAACCCTATCACTCTCCCCCACCCCTAAAAGAAACAACAAAATACCCTAGATCCAAGCGACAGCATGTATATCTGTATAGATTTATTAAAAAACAATCAAATTCCTTACTTGACAATCGACGACGATATTCATCAGGAATCCTCCTCTTACATTTCTATTAGTTTTCCTGAAGTTTGACAAGATTTATGGTTAGGGTTTGGTTTGGATTGGTCTTGGGATTTAGGAGTTTTTCTTTGCACCTTTCGAGGCCATTAGCTTGGCGGCGGCAGCGGGGGGTGGATAGGTGGGTGGGATTAGTGGGCAGGGTGGGCCTTTATATTGTGGTTCGGGGAGGGTGTCATGTTAACCTAGAACGAAGAAAATTCCAACACCGAAGGAAACCGGCGGCGGCTTTCCACATTTGGAAAGTAGCGGCTATCAACCAAATCAAGCGTGTTTAGAGGACAATACACCTAAAGCTAGAAGGCGCCACAAAGGTATGTCGTGGATCTTCATCCGACTGTCCCGATTTGGTTGATTTTGAGGAAGATAATGGTTAGTGGACATAACATTTCTTATGTTCATAAAACATTTGGAATTTGTGTGTTCACACCATTATTGTGATTCTGCAATCCACTTTTTAGAACGTTGTGCTTGGAAAGTTTGGTCAATGAAGAAAATAATTTATCTTATGTTTATCCCACTAAATTTGTATGGTGGAACCAGTTGCTATAAATATCGGTTTTTTTTGAATGAGATGTTTTCCTCCATTTTTGTGTGGGGACCAGATTGTAGCATATATATGTAAAAATACTGCAAAACACCAATAAATTAAAAAATAGGTTTAGTTGAAGTTATGTTTTTTTGTTGAAACAAGTGACTTTGAAAGGAAAAAAAGAGTGAAAACCGTCTTCCCTCCATTGAGTCCTTAAAGAAAAAAATAATTTGAGCAAGAACAATCAGCAAGATAACTAATGTTTAAAACCTATGTAAAAATGTAAACACATTATAGATAGATATTGTAAGCTAATGAACTGCTCACTCTGTCCCAAAATATAAGATCTGATTTGGCATTGTCCCCAAAACTAAGCTTTGATTCTAAATTCCTCTATATTACAATGTTTATAACAAAATCACATTCATATAAAACACATTTTTAAATGTCAATCCAATGATATTATTTTTCTCAAAAAGTTACATTATTGAGGCTAATAATTAGCCAATAGTTATAAATCTGAATTCTGTGATGGTCTGATGCATGGAAGGAGTACGTAATTGCTTCCGACAAAGATATTCCTGCCATTAGTAAAGGCAACATATCAGGTGGAAACCAACCTCTCCATGCAAACTATGAAAACTTCAATCTCAGTCACACAATGTTGATCCAACAGGGCGCGCAGAGGAGGTGGGAGGAGTGATGTACAAAATCACCTTTGCAAATCACACCTCCCACCTCCCATGAATTTTGCAAATCACCTCTTCCACCTCTCATGAGCTCTCCCTTGGATCAAGATCGAGTGACTCAGATTGAAGTTTCCATAATTTGCATGAAGAGGTCGGTTTCCACTAGATATGTTCCCATTAGTAAATGTATATCATGTGTTGTAGAAAGCATGGAAACCACATATTTGACTCTGACTGTTGGTTTAAGAAAAAGTTAGATCGGCCATTTCAACTAGTAAGTATTATTGTATTAGTTGTGTCGATGCTAATTCAATAACGTGGTAATTTCTCAACGCATTGAACCATTTAGGTCAATGTGATGCCCAGAATATCATATTTAAATTTTACAATGGTGGGCGTTCTAGATTTCCGATCACCCTGTGCAGAAGAAAAAGTGTAGAGCTTGAATAATCATTATGCGCAACTGTAAAATACTATATGGGTCTGTTTAGAACACATGTATGTTTGAAGTAACTTTGAACAAAGCATTTTAATCCGGTCCAATTATCCATTGTTTCAAACAAAGGCTACAACACTAGTGTCGCACACTATAGGCCGACCCGAGCAGGCACCTCTCACCTACGTAGCTGCCCGTCCAAGTGATGCTCCATCTTCTCTCTCAACAAGGATCTCAGATTCACACAAACTTTTCACGAAAGGAATAAAGGCAAGTGAAGTATTTGCACGAGGCTTGCGATCAAGGAGAAGGGGAGAAGCCCATGCTTTCCCCTCGCTTTGTGTACAAACGAAAACATATATATTCATCTCGCTCCTCTGATCAATGTCTCCTCGACGATCTCGCCGGCAAACTGCTGCTGTAAGCCTGTAACTAGCGATGGATCTTGGTGCCAGCAGCAGGCCAGGGTACAGTAGCTACAAGGCGAGCAGCCATGGCCACTGGCATCGACCACACTCTGCCAGATGCATCTGCCTCTACCTTCTCCTCTCAGCCACCCTCCTTGTCGCCGTCGGCGTCGTGCTCCTCGTCGTCTTCGTCACGAGGCTCAAGAAGCCGGCGTTCTACCTGCAGTCCGTCCAGATGGACCGGTCCTTCAGCCTCCGGCTGCCTTCGGCGAACCGCAGTGCGAACGGGACGGCGGCGCCGTCGCCGTGCGCTGTGGCGTCGCTTGTGTTCGCGGCGCAGAACCTGAACGGCATCGGGATACGGTACGGTGCGGCGGTCCTGGGCGTGGCGTACGCGAACGAGTCGGTCGGCGCCATGGACGTGCCGGCGTTCTACCAGCCACCGCGGAGCGGCAACGTGACGGTGATCGTGCACGCGGTGATCGCGGAGGGGAACGTGACGCGGCTCCTCGTGCAAGAGCTGTCGGCGCAGCGAAGCTACATGGAGGTCAGGGTCACCGGGAGCATGGACGCTCGTACGCACGTCATGAACTTCCCGCTGCCAAAAGTTCAGGTTCGTCAGACTCCGCCACACTTGAACTCTTACTTCTGAATTAAGTTCTTTGCTTGCTGTGGCTCAAGATTCTCAGGAGTCAGTGATTCTTGCTTGCTTGTATTTTTAAACAAAAGTTAGTTATGTTTCAGAAACGTTTCTGAAATTCGATCGTATTTTGGGGTGCAGTTTTCGCTAGATTGCAGGTTCGGAACCAACTACACCGACATCGTGCTGCGCGAAGGAATCGAGTCCATGATGACACGCAAGGTATTTTGCCTATTGTACGTTCAGAGTTCAGACGCGCATGCTTCCGTCAGACGACTGATCTTAAATTTTCGTGGCTCCTTTGTGCAGGCTCTCCTTGTATCTTCGCTGCCTCACCTCTCACAGAAGTGCTCTATCAAGATTGATTTGACGTCCAGACGAAAGAGGGCTAGTCTTGACGATCTAGGATGCTGATAGTTTTACAGCTTCAGATTCTTTTCACCTTTGTGAAATTTTACACATTAGGCAAAACCGTAAAAGAATTCCTTTCATGTGTCCCCGAGATGTAAATACACTCGACTTAGCCAATCGTGTATGTTCATCTGCATCTATATACTACTAGTGATACCCCGCGTTGCTACGAGAATTTTTTTAAACAAAATTTCAAGGTGTAATGTGAAAGTAGGAACACCGAAGTGATTGCACGATAACATTCTTTTGTAAACAACATTATAAATGGAAATATGATAATTTTATTAATATAGAACCATTTTAAATTATTGATCCTACATTTTTTCTACTATGAAAATTTTGTAGCATTCTACTCACATCTACTCACAAAGACATGATATTAAGCACAGAAAATCGGTTGAAGACATAAATATATGATCTATTGGATGGTGACATGGCGTATAGTTGATGGCGATGTGAAATGCTTGCATGTTAAGAGAAATCTATCCATGACTTGTAGTGGATTCCATCTATATAGTTGTATACGTTCTACTCACATCTACTCACAAAGACATGATATTAACCACAGAAAATCGGTTGAAGACATAAATATATGATCTATTGGATGGCGACATGGCGTATAGTGGATGGCGACGTGGAATACTTGCATGTTAAGAGAAATCTATCCATGACTTGTAGTGGATTCCATCTATATAGTTGTATATGATATGATAAAATGAGTTCTTTTGAAAACTTTTCTCACCTAATTCAAGTCCGTCTTATCCCTCACGCCGGACCCACCCGTCATATATTTGGGGAATGGATAGGGTGGAAAACCCATTGGAATCGCAATTTGGAGAGCGTTTCTGCCAAAAACAAAAATATTTTGTTACTCGACCATGGCCTTACTCGCCCACCATACCCGCGGTTGCGGGCCCTCTCCCACTATTTTTTTGCCCTGAGTCCCATCTCCCTGCAATCCTCTTCTTCCCCGTTCTTTTTGTTCGAACCGCTGTCGCCACATGCAGTAAGTTTTTAGCCACATGCAGTAAGTTTTGGCCACCCGCCTGCGCATGAGGAGAGTCGAGCTTGCAGCAAGCAAGCAGACCAACCCCCTCTCGCCGTTCCATAAAACTAATCATGAGCATATGTTTTGTTGAAACCATAGCTCGGGTGGGCATGGAGTCCATTCATGAATATGACGTATACACATGTCTTCAGTCTTCTCCTTTAATTCTTCTGTCGCCCCCTCGCCTCCAGTCGATGCCGGTGACGAGGACTTCCACAAGTTGATATTGGACGTCCGCGAACCACGATGGAGAATCAAAGATTTGAAGTCCGATTGTGGAAGTACTACAAGAAATCCTTTGATCCATGACGAAATTCTCATGACGTTTTTTTAGTTTCGTCATAGATCACACTACATCCATGACAAACTGACAAATTTCGTCATAGATTAGCAGTGCTGGATATGAAGCCCGATATGAAGTCCAACACTATGACGTTGTACCAATTTCGTCACAAATCACACTATATCCATGACCACCGTCAGATTTCGTCATAGATTAGCAGTGTTAGATATGAAGCCCGATATGAAGTCCAAACACTATGTCATTGCGCCAATTTCTTCATAATCGGACCCACATTGCATTTCAACATTTTCTCATGATCAATAAATTTTTTAAAAAAAATCATATAATGTATGAAAAAAGTAGAGATAATGATAGTCAATAATTTAAAAATCTAAATTTAAAATGTTGTCTAAAGCATATAATGTTATATATTCAGTATATAGATATACCTATATAAAGGCAAATAAAATTGAGTTTCCGTTTTGTGATTTTTTATGATTTACTATGATTTTCTAAATATTTAGTCGAAATCAATACAAAGAAAAGACAAAATCGTTTTAAAAACCACACATAAGCAAACTCGAGATGTAATCTAAACGGTTTCAAAGGTTTTTTTGTGTAGTTATGAAGTTTCTAGACAAAAACTAGACTTTCGTGAAAATTGAACAAGTGTCAAAGTAACAGCAGAATGACAAAGAAAAGGGGAAAGAAAAATACTAAAGAAGCCACATACTAGGCCGATTTCTTGTCATACGCAAGGCCCACTAATTCATATCCATCCATCATTCATCCAACGGTGTAGACGTGTCCTTGTTCTATAAAATAGCTCCCGAAACCCTAGCTGGCCATCCCCTTCCCCTCCCCTCCTGGCCGCCTTCTCCTCAGACCTCTGTCGCCCGCCCGCTCCATCTCCTAGTCTTCTCGCCTCTCCCGCCCTAGACTGCCGCCACCTCACCCCGCCGCCGCGGAGAGATCCAAATGCGGGGGCGCCAGACCCATTCCCTTCCTCCTCCGTCGTCACCGCGGCGAGCTGCAGTAGGAGCCACTCTCACCCGTCCTCTCCCCCTTCCCTGCACGGGCGATGCGCTCTGGAGCCTCGGCGCGCAGCACGGTTGGGCCGGCCCGAGCATGCGGCGGCCGCGGCCGCCCCTCCTTGCTGCTCTCCTCCTCCACGGCCGTGACTACCCGGTGCGCTCGGCGGCCACACGCTCTCCTCCAAGCTCGCCAGGTACTGGGACCCGGAGGCCTCTTGGGACTAGGTACGCCCCCGCCTCCCTAGCTCCCGATCTCAGCTCCTGCGTTGCTGCCAGATGCTCTCGACTCGGTTTTGCCAGGATCAAACTGTTGGATGCGGTGCACTGGATCCGCTAGGTGGTGGGGCTCATCTGCGGCCTGCTCTGGGGAGCTGACCTCCTCGTCAGCGCTGTTTAGATCGCGTTGTGAGTACCCCCAACATCTCCCTCATCTTCTCAGAGGTCAAGTCTTACACTGTAGATTTTTTAACTTCCCCTCATCTTCTCATAGCTCAAGTCTCGCATGTAGGCTCTCTATAGGTCACCGGATCTCGTCGGGGAGGGGGCCAAGGAGGGCCTAGATCCTCCACATCTTCTTCCTGCTCGCCTGCTGCATCTGCTAGGACACTGATTGGTTAACATTACTTTGATCCTCTCAGGGTTCCTTGTTTTATCCCCAAATCGATGTAGAGGTTTCGATCTTTTAGGAAGTTTCCTGTTGGATCTGACTATCTTTGTGGAGAGAAGGTTGTGTGATTTGAATTCCGTGATTTAGAATAGTAGAAATCAAGTTCTGATAGATTCACTGAAGCTCCGCCTCCTGTTCATGATCTGCTAGGCTCTAAATCTTTTACCTCTCTGCTTCTCTACTACTTGTGCTAGCGACTGCTTCTCTACTACCTGTGCTAGCGACTACTTCTCTACTACCTATGCTTGTTCGGTCTGATTGCAGCTTGTGCTTCTATCTTAGTGAACAGCTAGTCATTTACTACATGTTGAGTGAATTTCTTACATGAGCTATTAATTAAATCATTCACTTGTGTCAATTACTAGTTGTACGAATCAGTAGCTCTTAAGTCACAGAAAAGTATAGATTGATCCTTGCTTAGTGTTTTGATCTCTTGCACTTTGCGGCAAGGTAGGCTTGGTATTAAGTTTGGCATTATGTTTTATCACAGCAAACCTCGCACCTGTTGTTCTACTTCCCTTTTTTGTTTTATCACAGCAAACCTGGCACCTGCTGTTCTACTTCTGACATACACCCCTTTTTTAACAATTGATCATGTCTCTTAACTGTTGTAACATTTCTCAATTCAATCAGTCTGAAAATTCTGCATCTTTACTACATCAAATTGTCTAATTTGTAATCCTAGTGCTTGATAATGTCAATATGCCTAAGCCTGACTGATTTCAGATATGCTCCTTTAGGATTCCCTTCTGTTCCTCATTGAGTCTGACAACATGCCCACCTTTTCTCTAGAATTAACACACATCAACTCTTAGCTTACCTACTACTTTTGAGTAATTGTGGAAATGCAAAAAAGTATAGGATCTAATTCCTATGTCATTGTAGCTTCCTGGTGACAACACATGTGTTGTCATTTATCCACTCCTAGCACTTCATTGATGGGTTATAAATTTTAGGGTAGTGTAATTGCAGATTGAGCTAACTTCTTGGTCTAGCAATCTTGTAGTCCCACTTTTCAATGCTGGTTGTCCTTGATTAGTAAGGAAATGTATCTGTTATATGTGCTCCATCCGAAGCTTGGGCCTTTGTATCTGATTATGGGTAATGTGGTAATTTGAAGCCTTCGTATAGTATCCTGTGTACCAAGTGCCATGGTTTTACACTTGTATGTCGAAAAATGATCATAAGCTTGTTTTGTGTATCATCCTAGTATACTGTTTTGAGATTGTTCGCATCTGAAGCTTTAGTTGTTTTAGTGCTTTAATACTAGGCTAATGTGGTTTAGTAAGATTTTTTTAGAAATCATAAAGTGCTTGCTTGTTTGTTTCTTAGTGGTACAACATTTGCTTTCTGTTAATGGAGACAGGAATTTGTTTGTAACTAGAATTTCCAGTTGGCTTATTCCCAATGTGATTTGCTCATTAATTTGGAGTAGCATGTGAACTCATTATTTTTTATCATTGTCTGTGCTTCAAAAGTTATATTTCTTATGTTCCAACTTTTGTGCATCATTAATGCTTCAGTTCTAAGATGAATAAAATGCAGTGATGAATGAAGGGACCAAAGGTGATTGTGTTTGCTTTGCAGATTCAGATTGCTTTGTGAACATTCAGGTATATAGCATGTGAACAGATAACACTACTGAGATGCTTTCATTGCACATGTTGTATGTGTGCATCCAGATAGTTTGTGTTTGCTTCAATTTTCTCAGTATTTTCTTTGCACAACATATCTGTTCTTAGTAGCTTTGTATCGTGTTTGGTCTCTATTTTGTTGTGCAGTGAACTATTTGTCTAGTACAATATATATGCTATACTGTTAGTGCACAATATATATGCATGCCTAGTATTCTTGCTATTGCATAATATATATACAAAATGCCTAGTGAATGATAAGATGTCTTTCTTCTTTCAGGTAGCATCAAGCCAAACTTCTGTTTCTTTTGTTGCTTTACTCATCATCAATATAATTTCCTGGAACTGTAGGTTCTTGTTGATTAGAGTGGAACTGTGTGGAACCAACCTAATGCTCAGGTAATAGCATTGCAGCTTATCATTGCTATGCTTGTTATGGACCCATTTTGACCCATTTGAAGATATCCATTTGTTATTCTCTGATCAGTCTTGTCTAAGTCATAAATATTGTTGTGTTCATTTTCAACATTACATTGAGTTCTTTTTCACATGTCAATTTCTAATTCAGCTTATTGTGTTGTTGCCATTCATTCCTAATGATATTATGCTCAGGCACTCAGTTATATGTATAGGTAATTTTGTAAATACTGAAAGCATGCCTTACTTATAACTCATGTTTTGCTGATTCTGTAAAAATGGGTGGTTTGGTCCTAATTTTCACTGTGACTTTGCAGACAGATTGTATATAAAGGATGCAGCTCAGATCATTATCAAGCATGTCTCTCCTCTCGAAGTTGCGCTTGATCATGGTGGATGTGACTGGTACACTGATCGCTTACAAAGGTCATCTTGGGGATTGCTACTGTATGGCAGCTAAGTCAGTTGAGATGCCATGTCCTGATTATAACCGCATGCATGATGGATTCAAGTTTGCATACACTGAGATGGCGAGACAGTATCCATGCCCTTGATTTGTTTGCAAGTTCATGGCAGGCAGTAGAATTTATTCTTCCTTTTTAGCTTGTATGCAAATAGGGTGCCTCTGTGAATTACGCCGAATCTTAGTTGATTATGCTTTGTTGACAAATTATATTTTGTTTGCCATTGAGGTGGTGTGAATGTACTGGAAATTTATTAATTTAAGAATTATTATTGAATTGTGTGGGTTTGTTGTTGTATTCTGGCTTGTGGAATTACAACCAGTATTGAATTTGGCCACATTAGTGCCACGTCATCTGCCACGTGGCCGCCACGTCACCTCACACATGGCAGCCACGTCATCTGCCACGTGGCAGCCACGTCATCTGCCACCCGGCCGTCATTGCCACGTCCGCATCCACGTCAGCAGCCAATTCATCTCTACGAGTGACGTGGCAAGTTAATCCATGACGATCAATTTCGTCATAGAATTTGGGCTTCGGGCTGGGTTCAATGAGCTTTAGACAAATCTATGACAACCTGATAACGCCATAGATCATGTTAATCTATGACGAAAACTTAAGGACATCACGAGAAGGGATCCGTGATGCTCAATACATGACCTTCTCAATTTTCGTCATAGATGTTATTTTATGGCAATATTTTGATGATCTGTGACGAAAATCGACCGTGATAGACCACAACATTTTTTGTAGTGAAGGCGCCCAGCCGCCCGCTTGCCTTTGATGACCAACACATGAGTTGAGCGAAGGCAAATCCGATTCCAGCTCGATCTGTTTGCAGAAGGAAAGGTAGGCTCGAGCTAGACGAGGAGACGTTGGCTTGTCGGTGCGCCACCGCATAGAATTTCTTTTCCATTGTTGACATGTCAATTTTGGATGCGGTGTGGGCCCGATGTGGGTACACAGGGTGGGTAAGGTGATGTTGAATAAAAAAACATTAGCTTTTTGGCAGAAACGCTCCCCAAATTGCGATTTCTATAGTCGTTCCACCGTTTTGGTCATCACGCAACATGACGGGTGGGTTCGACGTGAGGGGTAAGGTGGACCCGAATTGGGTGAGAAACATTTTCAATTGTCTTCGCTCCTTATAGTATAGATTAAATCAACCACATCGTACTTTGTATGTTTAACCATATGCTAACGTATGCTGCATGGAGCTCTGCTCGACAACTAATGATTTTGCAGATACCTACACACTATCCTGCATAAATTGATCAGAGTTGCATCCGCTAGCAACCAACGGCAGATCCCATGAGTCGTGCTAACAATGGCACGCTACGCAACGCAGCGCGCATGCGTGGAATGTTGGGGAAAATGACCTTCGGAAGCTCTGTCCACGTCCAGCCAGGCTGACGGTTTTGGCTCGCACGCAGCTTCGGCTACACGAGGGAGTTCTGGCAGTGTTGGTTTAACGGAAACACTAATGCTACTCGAGCTATGTGAGTTTTGTTGTGCAGGGGCAGCCTATCTGAGTGGTGCTGGCCTTTGGTGCCGAAGGCACGGGCGGTTGTGTTTCAGAGCCGAAGGTCTGGAAGAGCTAGAAGCGCCGCGCGTCGAGAACACCTCGGTCCACGGCTGGAGGCGGCCCGGGCGGGACGTCCCTAAAGGCACGACGCGGTCAGGGCGAGATCTTTAGCTGTTTCGGTGCCGAAGGTGCGGCGTGCTGCGACACGTGGTTGCGGCGAACGTGTAAAGGGGGCGCCGTACGAGGCAGAGACAAGGGGCGCCGCGTGTAAAGGTATTTCGGCCGTACAAAGACACGCTGGAGGCTTGTACGACGCCGGGAGTTACTGTTATGCCCTTGTAAAGTGTTTAAAGTCGTTTGTCAGGAACGGAAAAGGTGTAATTGAGGCAAATGACCATACCCAGGGGTCTCCTATAAATAGTGAACCCCTTGTAATGGAACGGACGCACTGTAATGAGAAGAGAGCGCCGAAGGCTACTGCTGGTCTTTCGGTCTTCGATCTACAAAGAGTTTCCTTGTTTCATTTCCTGTTCTGTTAAGTATTTTCTCATTTCCTCTCCGCGTCTAGAGTTGTGGAAGTAGCTTCGGGGCACTAGTGAAGGGAGAGAAACAATCAGGGGGCTGTTGTGTCGGCGTCCACCTTCAGGCCCGATTTCCACCAACAGTTTGGCGCCCACCTCGTGGAAGAATCCAAGACCGCATGGTGAGGACCCGATCGGCAGGCGCCGAAGCCACCACGGCTCAGGCGTCAACCCCTCCATTAGCACTGGAACCCGCCAACCCGTCGGCTTCGGCCATCTAGCCTTTGGCGGGGACCGGTGCCGGGCCGAGCGCTCCGGAGGTCGAGCACACCGCCTCGGGGATGTTAGAGGTCAGCCTCGAGGGGCTGGGGCCTCGGCGCAAGACATCTAGGCTCTCCGAAGGATCCGGGCTCTCATCGCGGGCAAGACCGTAGCAGCCCAGTAAGAGCAAGAGATGCGTCCGTCTTCGTCGCAAGCGCAGCCGTCCTAGCTGCAGGACGCGATTCCATCGCACACCGCTCCTGACTCCATTGACTTCAACATCAGGCAAGCCGAGCGCTATCTCGCTCTGCTTCAAGGCCAGATCGCCAGCACGTCGCCGCCGCAGCAAGCCTTCCTACGCCACCTTCCCTAGCACCGACGCCTACCGCGCACGTCGCACCGACGGCTCAGCGGCATGCCTGGCACAACCTGCAGGCCATGCAGGCTCAGCTGGATCAATGGAGGCAGCAGAAGGACGCATCCGAAGGGCAAAGCATCGTCCACCGCCAGGAGAGGGGGCAGGCACATGAGCACTTCGCGCCCGATGATGCACCGCTTCACAACGTCGCCCTGGTGTCCCCGCTCTCAGTCAAGCTCGAGAGCGCGCCGTGGCCCCGTCGTTTCAACGCCAACACTCTGCCCCAGTACGACGGTGACTACGATCCCAAGGAGTTCCTTATGAAATTCGAAGCGGCAGTGGAGTCCAACGGAGGTGATGCCACAACGAAGGCAAAGGCTCTTGTGCTAGCACTCAAGAGAGAGGTTCAGTATTGGTATGCAAACATACCGAAGGGCACATAACATCCTGGTTCCAGCTGCGAAACAAGTTGCTGTCCAGTTTCAAGGGCATGCAAGTCGAAGAGCTAGACTCCAATGACCTCATCAACATGTGTGTCCAGGGAGACAGGGAGTCACTGCAAGAATACATGCACAGGGTGGTCAAGCTGACAGCGCGTGCGCCCGGGGTGTCCGAAAGCAGCATCATCGACGCCATCGTTGGGGGCCTGAGGGTTGGAAACTGCCAGGATGTGCTTGATAGAGTCAAGCCGATGTCTCTGCAAGAACTCTTTGAAGTCATGCAAGAATATTGCAAGTCCGATAAAGGTCGCCGCCGAAGGCTTGACAGAGCCAATGCGGCGAAGAAGCAAAAGCAGCAGGGGCAGTGGGACCAACCGAAGGGGTGGCAAAATCACCCGCCGAAGCAAGCAAACCGTCAGATCAACAACGTATCGGCACCCCCTGACCAGAACCAGAACTGGAACGGTGGCAGGCACAAGGGTGGATACAAGAATGGCAGAGGGCCGAAGCCGCAGCAGCAAAACCCGCCTCAACGAGGCGGCGGTGAGAGGTTTTTCTGTTGGCTCCATGGGATCGACGCCCAACATCACACACATCAATGCCCCTCGGCGGTCAAGATGAAGTTGGAGTGGGAAGCTGAGGAGAAGATGAAGGCAGCGGGTATGGCTGTGAATCACGTCATGAAGTACCAGAACGCGGGGCAATTTAGGGCCCTGCCACCACCATAACACCACCAATCTTTCCAGCCTTCAGCGCCCGCGCATGCGTTCCACCCACTGCAGTCATACAGACCTTCGGCGCCGCAGCTGCCGCCGCCCCCTCCCATGCACGCGTAGCAATCGTCGGTATTTGTGCCTTCGTGGCCGAACCTAGCCGCCCACCATCAAATGCATTACGCCCAACCACCCCCACCACCTCCACCAAGCAAGAGGCCCCTAACTCTAGCAGCTCGGGAATGATGGGCATTATCAACATCATCAATGCAATCTCCGGTGGGTCCAACGAGCTGGTGCATGAAACGAAGAGGCAACGACAAGAATACTACCGAAGCGTGTCGCACATTTGCTCCGGCAAGTACTTCCATTTGCCATGGTCCCACATCCCAATAACTTTCACGGCAGCTGACATTCGGCTGCAACACTACCCTCATAATGATCCTCTCGTCATAAGAGCAAACATTGGCAAGAACACGAAGTACTACTTCGGCAATGACTTGGGGAGAGTCCTGGTGGACAATGGCAGTTCAGCGGACATTTTGACCTGGCAGTGCTTCTATGGCATGGGCTTCAAAAAAGAAGACTTGAAGAAAGCAGAGCACCCGCTGTACGGCTTCGGCAACAAGAGGATCGAAGCTCTGGGCAAGATTGACGTCAATGTGACCTTCGGTCAAGACACCACTATGAGAATGGAGGTCATAACCTTCGATGTTGTTGACTTCGTGTACCCGTATAATGCCATCTTCGGTCGCAACACCATCAACAAGTTTGCAGCGGTCATCCATTAGGGATACCTGCTGATGAAAATACCAATGGCAGCGGGGGTGATTTCGGTGTATGGCAGCCAGGAGGAGGCCCGAAGAGCCGAGCGCAATACGTCAGTGCATAACAGGCAAGTCCATGTCATCAACGAAGATGAGGGCAGCGAAGCTGCGGTAGCTGAAGAGCAGAGGGCCGAGGCCCAAATGAGACAGTCCATGAAAGGGGCCCAAGCCGAGCGCAATACGTCAGTGCATAACAGGCAGGTCCATGTCATCAACGAAGATGAGGGCAGCGAAGCTGCGGTAGCTGAAGAGCAGAGGGCCGAGGCCCAAATGAGACAGTCCATGAAAGGGGCCGAAGCCGAGCGCATGAAAGCGGTCGATGTCACGAAGACAGTTCCTTTGTGCGCGGACGTGCCAAGCAGAACCGTTATGATAGGCACCGAAGTCAGCACGGAGGACGAAGGCAAACTCTTGCAGTTCCTTCATAACAACCAGGATGTGTTCGCATGGTCCAAGTCGGATTTGACGGGTGTCCACGAATCGGTCATAGAACATGCTCTGAACACCGACCCGAATGTCAAACCGAAGCCGCAGAGGCAACGGCCGATGTCAGGTGATAGGGTCAAGTCTGCGGAGGCTGAAGTGCAAAAGCTGCTCGACGCGAGAATCATAAGAGAAGTGCAGTACCCCGTCTGGGTGGCCAATGTGGTGATGGTGCCGAAGAAGAATGGGAACATGCGCATGTGTATTGACTTCACAGAGCTCAACAAGGCATGCCCGAAGGACCCCTACCCGCTGCCAAGGATTGACGTCATCATTGATCAGGCAGCTGGATGTGATATGCTGAGCCTCCTGGATTGCTTTTCTGGATACCACCAGGTGTGGATGCGAAGGGAGGACAAAGCTTAAACCGGGTTCACAACCCCCTTCGGCATTTTTTGCTTCGTCAGGATGCCAGAGGGCCTTCGAAATGCTAGATCAACCTTCAACCGCATGATGAAGCTTATTCTGGGCAACCAGTTGGGGTGCAATGCCTCGGCTTATGTTGATGACATCGTCATTATGAGCGAAAGAGAAAAAGAACACATTGCGGACCTAACCGAAACTTTCGATAACATGAGGAGGAATGGCCTCAAGCTTAACCCAGCGAAGTGAATCTTCGGCATCCGAAAAGGGCAATTGTTGGGATGCATGGTCTCCAAGCGGGGCATTCAGGCAAACCCCCAAAAGATCGAAGCTCTACGAAGAATGCAGCCCCCGAGCAGCAGAAAGGAGGTCCAGAGGCTCACAGGCAGAATAGCGTCGCTAAACCACTTCATCTCCAAGGCCGCTGAGCGAAGCCTACCCTTCTTCAAGGTGCTTCGCGCGAACTCAACTTTTCAGTGGGGCCCAGAGCTACAACAAGCCTTTGACGACCTCAAGAAATACCTAGAAGACACAGCAGTCATGACCAAACCATCGCCGAAGGCTGAGCTGCTGTTGTACATCGCATCAACCGACACAGCGGTCAGTGCAGTACTTGTGGAAGAACGGAAGGAGGCAGATGCTCTAAAGCAGTTTCCCATTTACTACATCTCCGAAGCCTTGAGCGGCTCGAAACTCTTCTACTCCGAAATGGAGAAGATGGCATATGCTGTGGTGATGGCAAAAAGGAAGCTTCGGCATTATTTACAGAGCCACAATGTATCAGTCCCCACAACTTTCCCTCTTCGGGACATGTTTGAGAACAAGGAATCCACGGGGAGAATGGGCAAATGGGCTACAGAGTTGGTGGAGCACGTTATAAACTTCGTTGCTTGCAGTGCAATAAAGTCTCAGGTCCTCGCTGATTTTGTAGTCGACTGGACGCCTTCGGCGCCGAAGGGGGAATCCATAGTCACGGAGCCAGTGTGGGAGGTCCAATGCGATGGTGCATATTGCCATCTGGGGTCAGCGGCAGTAGCAGTCATAAAGTCCCCTTCGGGCATCAAGCTTCGTTATGCCTTGTGGTTGAACTGTGACAACTGCACAAACAACATGGCAGAGTATGAAGGTTTGCTGCTTGCGCTTCAGAAGGCCAAGGCTGTGGGGGCAAGGAGGCTTGTCATCTTGACAGACTCTGAACTCGTCACCGGCCACATTGGGAAAACTTACAAGGAAAAGAAGCCAGACATGATGAAGTATCTACAGGCTGTCCGAAGCATGGAGAAATTTTTCATTGGCATCACAGTGCGAAGCTTCCCCAGAAACTACAACAAGGAAGCCGATGTTATTGCGAAGGCAACTGCTCTGCTTGAACCTTTGCCCCCGGATGTGTTCTATGAGACAACAACTGTGAGATCTGCCGCTGACGAAGCGGCACCCCCCGAGTTTGTGAATGCCATACAGAGTGAGGACTGGTGCGCCCCAATAGTAGCGACGGTCAGGGGTTACTACGAGGCCGAAGATGGCGTCACTAATAAGAGCGTGGCCGTCAGGGCGAGGAACTACCACATCATTGGTGGCAACCTGTACCGAAAAGGGGTGTGCGCCCCATTGCTAAAGTGCATATCAGTGACCGAGGGAAAGCAACTACTCCATGAGATCCACAGTGGCATGTGCTCACATCACCTCGGCACGAGAGCCTTAGTGCAGAAGGCTTTTCGCCAAGGTTTCTATTGGCCTTCGGCGGTCGCAGATGCACACGACATAGTGCGCCAGTGTCCAGAGTGTCAGCGCCATGCGCCTTACAGCAAGTTCGCATCAAACGAGATACAGCTGATACCACCAGTATGGCCCTTCGCTCGATGGGGCATTGACATCGTCGGCCCGCTTCCGACGGCACCCGGGAATTACACTCACGCTGTAGTGGCAGTCGAATACTTCTCCAAATGGGTTGAAGCGAAGCCATTGCTGAGCATTACTTCGGCCACAATACAGAAGTTCTTCTGGAAGAACATTGTGTGCCGCTTCGGTGTGCCGTACGAAGTCACCGTGGACAACGACAAGCAATTTGACAGTGCCGACTTCAAGGAGTTCTGCACGTACCTGGGAACCAAGCTGTGCTTCGCTTCGGTCTACCACCCGCAGTCCAATTGGGCGGTGGAGCGGGCAAATGGAGTCATCTTCGCCGGTATAAAAAGGAACATCACCGATCTGCCTAAGAGCAAGTGGGCCGAAGAGCTACCTAGGGTGATCTGGTCCCATAACACCACTACATCCAGGACCACTCAGTTCTCGCCATTCAAGCTGTTGTACGGGGAACAGGCCATGTTGCCTGAAGAGCTGTGCCTGGGCACTCGGAGGGACACCCCCTCCAACGACGAAGACCTCAAAGCTTCGGTCCAGAACATCGAGGAGGTGCGCTTGCAAGCAGCAGCGAACCTGTCGGCTTACCAAGATGAAACCCGGAGGTGGAAAAACAAGAAGATCAGGCCGAAGCTCATACGGTCAGGGGATCTGGTGATGCGTAAGGTGCCGAAGGGAAAATTGAAAGGCAAGATGCACGGGAAGTGGGAAGGCCCGTTTATAGCAACCGCGACAATGAATGAAGCAGCATTCAAGTTGCGTCGGTTGACCGGTGAAGAAGAGCCTTACACTTGGAATGTGGACATGCTTCAGAAATACTTCATCTGAAGTCGCCATGAGCAGCTAGTGTAGTTTGAGTTGTAGCAGTTCCTTTTTTCTCTTTCGTTGTGTTCAGAAGTTTGTAATATATGTACATTACGTAGGGGGGACGTACTCTTTTCCTCATGGGGGAGACTTCGTGGTTCCCTTCCGGATCCGCGAAGTGTGAGGTTTTTAACGAGGCGGCCCCTTTTATCCTATTTCTGACATGTAATATAAGTCAGTGTTCCCCCAACCCTTCGTGTCCAAAATTTTTCTTTTCGAGTATGCCTTCGCAACGTTGTCGAAGCTATGCTACCCCCTTTGAGCGGGCATAGTCTCCGAGGTGGCCTTCGGCGCGGTAAGTGATGGAGCGGGCACGGACCACATTGAGTGCGCGTGAGCCAAGCCCGTCACTTATCATCGTGACCGAAGATGAAGTCCGCTTGATGCGGCGTGGAGGCCCCGACTTGGCCTGAGTAAGCGCACGCCTGGAGCATGGCGTCGGTCCCGATTTGACCGAAGATGAAGTCCGCTTGATGCGGCGTGGAGGCCCCGACTTGGCCTGAGTAAGCGCACACCTGGAGTGTGGCGTCGGTCCCGATTTGACCGAAGATGAAGTCCGCTTGATGCGGCATGGAGGCCCCCGACTTGGCCTGAGTAAGCGCACGCTTGGAGCGTGGCGTCGGTCCCGATTTGACCGAAGGTGAAGTCTGCTTGATGCGGCGTAAAGGCCCCGATTTGGCCTGAGTAAGCGCACATGGGGGCGCTGCATCGGTCCCGATTTGACCGAAGGTGAAGCCCGCTTGATGCGGCCTAAGTGCCACGATTTGGCCTAACAAAACGCACGCCTCGAGCATGGCGTTGGTCCTGATTCGAACGATTTGGTCTTTGTGAAAGCACATCAAAGGCTATGCGATCGGTCCAGCTGTGTCTGGAGGGAAAGCGCGGCGGCACTTCGTTTCGATACGACTAGGGGATAGCTCTGTTCGAGAGAGACGCAAGGATAGTATCACTGGACGGAGGCAGCACTACTCCTAGTAAAAGTCACGATGACGGCGCAGGACGCAAATGCAGAAACGAAGGGGACAAATGATGGTCACAGACACCCTTGTTTCTTCTCTTATCACATATTGAATATACAATGTACTTCAGTTTAACAATACAGTATTACACTCTAACACAGTAATACAATCACAACACATTTCTTCACATACACTTTACAAGTTAGTTGGCGTCGCGCCGCCCCAACGTGCCGCAAACACTTCCGGGGGGGAGTTCCGAAGTAAATCGCTTCAAGTCTTCACGGCAACTCATGGCGCGACGCGGAGCCATGACCAGTCAGCACCCCCGAGCGATCAATCTTCATTAAGTACGTCTTCGCAGATCTCATCGATTAAACGAAGATATGTCGTTTCTATGATGTCCAACGCCATCTGCCGGAGCTCGCTGTCGGTAGGCATCCGCCCTGCGCCGAAGACGGGATCATAGTCATTGCGCGGGCGACCACTCCGGCTCGGCCTTCATAGCCACTAGATTGTCTGACGAGGTGTCAGGAATCAAATATACATATTCGGGCGGTCCGAGGATCCCCTCTTCGAACGGCTCTGGTTTCGGAATGACCCCTTCGGGCACGAAGGGGTCCACTAAGTTTCGCTTAGCCGCCCTACGGGCGGCTCGTTCTCTAAGGATGGCCTCCCGGCGCGCGGGATCCTTCGAAAAATCCGCAAAGAAATGCTTAGCTGCTTTGTTGTGGAGACGGTAGCGTTCCGCGCGATACGATAAAAATTCTGAGTACGACACGACTGGGTGACGTATACTAAATTCCGTCCACATGTTTGGCGCAACGAAAAAAGAGTTTAAAGGCAAGGGCGAGTCGCTCACACCTTCGGCTCTCTGCGCAAGCACCACCGAAGGAACCTGCGCAGAGATACCTTACATTAGTGTTTTTACACAATCACGGCTCCAGAAGGAAGTATTTTGTTTGTTTACAAGGTCAAGCCCGGTGCGCTTCAGACCTCAGCTTCTTCGGTGACGACCGGGGCCTCGGTTGGTGCGGCGGGCGAGGCGGGCCGAGCTCGCGGGGTCCTCGCGCCCGGGAGAGCTGGCGGCTAACAATACAGCCTTAAGCTCCGCGACGTGCGCCGCCTCCGAAGCGTCTGCTCCGGCGTTCTCTTCGGTGATGACGGCGGCCGCGACGGCCTCGTCGGGCACGGGTGCAGAGTCAACTTCGGGGACGGAGGCGGCTCCAGGGGAGGCAGGCGCAGGAGGAACGACCTCCTCGGGAGCCTCGGTGCGCTCAACTTCGACCGAAGGTCCTGTTGCCCTGTCCACGCGCTCCTCTTCGGTCGTTGGCCCCGTTGTCTCTTCAGCAGCGCGAGCCCCATCGCCGGGAGCGCCGGTCACCTCGCCCTCTTCCCTTACAGCGGCTTCGGGATCTCCGGCGGTGATAAGGGGAACCCCGGGCATGGTGATCCATTTGCCCTCCGTCATGAACCGGGGCAAGGGAGGGGTGCCACCGAACCGAATCCGGAGGCGTTCGTAAACGCGATCCTGCAGCCGAGGCCTCATCTGCGGAACACCGAGGGTAATATGTCACCATGGGTGCGAGGCGACACCACAAGTAGAGTTTTAAAACGAGAATAGAAGTGGTTTCGGCGAACCTGAGCACTTAGACGAACAGATTCGTCCAATGTGAGGCGGTACCCGCGCTGGGCGAAGAAGGTGTTCATGAAGTTCTTGGCGAGGTTTTTGGCGAGCACGGGGAGTTGCGCAACGTCGAGATCCGCGTCGGTGGGCCACTCAAAGTTATCCTTCGTCAGCCGCCGAAGATCGCTCTTGTTGATTGTTTTCTCTGAAGAGGAGCGATCTGCAGGAACCAGTGAGCATACGGAGTATGCCAGCGTACGAACCCCCACCGCGGCCCCAAGCTCTCCGAAGATCTTCATGTTCATCACGGCGAGGTCGAAGCAAGCATTTACCCATTCATAAAAACGCCTCGACGGTGCACTGGGGGAACGGGATAGGCGGCGCACCAAGGTTGCACTGCCCCAGCAACTCCAAGATGTCGGTACGAAGGGCTTCGGCGCTCCGGATATGATCTGTGCAGTACCGCTCCAGCGTGCCGCTCAGCTCGCTCGCCTCTTTCTGTGCTTCGGCTAACTTGGCCTCCTTGTCGACGAGCTGAGCGTGCAAGTCCTCCTTGGCGCTGCTCAAGGTCTCCACGTCGAGGCGCAGCGCTTCAAGGGCAGCTTTGGAGGATTTCGCTGCATCTTCTTTCTCTTGCACCAGCCTCCGGGTGTGCTCTTGCTCAGCAGCCAGCCGCCCCTCCAGCTCCGCCACACGATTTTGAAGCGAGGTATTCGCGACAGCCGACAACTCCTTCGCCTCTCTGCTTTCTTGTTCCAGCCTTCGGGCGAGGCACCGAGATGCGACGAAGGCTTTCAGGGACAGATCCCCGCACGCAGTAGTGAGTTCAGCCGCGCTAAGCTTCCCGAAGTATTCCTCCTCGTGAGGAATAGCGAAGCTCGCCCCTGCCTCTTCCAGGAATTGGCGCTCGTGTCCACCGCTTGTCAGGCCCAGGAAGCGAATCTTTTTTCCGCCGATCAGCTTGGCTTCGGCGGGAACTTGAAGGCGGACAACGGCGGCTCGGGGCTCCTCCGATGTCACCCGATAACTGCTGCTGTCGGGTTCCTCTTCTTCGTCTTCCTCAGCGGCGGTGACAAAATCGTCCTTTTCAGCAGCCGTGGCTGAAGGGGAGGCGGACTGCTCGGTACCTTCAGATGAGGAGCTGGATGAACTGGTGGAGGTGGAGCTGGGTTTGTCTTCGTCTTGAGGAGCTTCGGGGCCGAAGGTGGTTGGGCTGTGCCCGCGAGGGGCATCGCCAACAAAAGACACGATGCGAACATCACTGTCGTCGTTGCTGTCTTTCTCCTTTGGGCTGAGGGGAATGAGCAGCGGCTCGCCAGCGTCCCCACCGGCCTGAACGGGAGGTGCGGCCGACCGCAGCGGCACAGCGGCGATCACGTCCTCAATGAGGCCGGTCTCGACATCGACGACTCGGGTCCTCTTGGGTGATGGGGGAGAGTCCGCCGGCCGCCCGCCACGTTTCTTCCGGGTCCGCCCTTCGGCGGTGGCAGTGGCCGCAGCGGCAGCACTCCTCTTGCTAGTCTTCTTCGGAGCGGCGCGCGGCGAAGTCGCCGTCTTGTCGGCGTCTGCTTCGGCGGCTGCGAGCGCTGCAGCCTTCCTCTCGGCTGCCTCATGATGCTTGGCAAATCTGACGCGTTCACGCGGTTTGATCTTGAAAAACTCGAACACCCGGTTTGTTCGAGATCCGTTCAGCTCCGCAACGGTGTCTTTGTATTCCTTCGGCGACACAGGACCGAGGATGAAATCTCTATGAGCCTCCACCTTCCTTTTCTTCAGCACTGCGAATAAAAAAATTTTCAAACACTCAACACTTGAAGCTTCCGAAGCATAAAAAGAATGCAAAAACCCACCGAAGGACACAAGACTACTCACAGTCGGAGGTGAAGCCAAAAGCCTTCGTCTAGTCGGGGCACGGGATGCTGCCGATGTCGTCTGCCCAGGCGTCATCGGCCACAACCCAGCCGTCCACTAGTGGACACACAGGGATACTGCGATATTCCTTCACAATATCGCGGGTGCTGTACTTGCGCGCGAACCGACAAAGCATAATCACAAATTTGTCGCCTTCGGGGCATGAGGGGTTCTTCGCGTAAGACTCATGAAGGGGTGGCAGCTCCTTCGTGGCCAGGGGGTGAGACTCTCTGGGTGAAAGGGGGCTCACCGTATGGTAGAACCAGTGCTGCTGCCAGTCCGAAGGCCATTTGTTCCGATAGGCGGTCACGGGGCTCACCACGCCGGATTTGTATGAAAAATTTAGACAGCCAAACTGGCAGTCTTTCTCCACAAACTGGTCCCCCTCCTCTTCGAAGACCGTCCTCCGCTGGTGATGGACTTGATGCGCCAAAGCGAACCCCTCGGCGGAAGGCTTGATTTTTGTTGTCCGACATATCCACATATACACCGACAGACGAAGGATAGCGTTCGGCGTGAGCTGGTGCAAGTAGATGTCAAAGTATCGAAGGATGTCGACGACGGCGGGGTGCTGGGGAAACCGAAGCCCCGCATACAGCAGGTTGCGGAAGATGACGACCTCGTTATCGTGTGGCCGCGGTACAGTTTCCCGGCCAGGGGCTCGACCGGCATCGACCATGCGGTTCTTCACCAGGGAGCCCACGTCGGTATTGTCAATCTGGCTTCGGCCGAACGCGTATGTCTTCGGGATCTCCTTCGCGACAGCATCGCGTCTCCTCTTCGGGGCCATGTATGCAATCTAAGAGCGGAGTAGAAACAAAAGCAGCGAGGGCCGAAGGAAATCTTATGACAGTACCTTCGGAGCTCTCACGCGTTGTGGATGCAGATAGCGGCCGCGGTGTGGGGCAGCCCAAGGGTCAGCCTCCTTTTTATAGTACATCAGCGCCGATAATCGCGCCGGTAACGAGCAAATTTACCTTTTTACCCCGACGACAACTTCTCAGAATGGTAAAATTTTCAAAGGGCAGCACGCGTCTTTTACTCGGATCCGCGTCAGCGTGGGCTGTCCGTGGGAGTTCCGAAGCCCGTTTTTCGCCCTGAGAAGAGTTGGTCGTAAGTTCGGCCCATCTTGAGGATGGGACGGCCCTCACTGACGAGGGGCTACTGTTGGGGAAAATGACCTTTGGAAGGTCTGTCCACGTCCAGCCAGGCTGATGGTTTTGGCTCGCACGCAGCTTCGGCTACAGGAAGGAGTTCTGGCAGTGCTGGTTTAACGGAAACACTAATGCTACTCGAGTTATGTGAGTTTTGTTGTGCAGGGGTAGCCTATCTGAGCGGTGCTGGCCTTCGGTGCCGAAGGCACGGGCGGTTGTGTTTCGGCGCCGAAGGTCTGGAAGAGACAGAAGCGCCGCGCGTCGAGAACACCTCGGCCCGGGGCTGGAGGCGGCCCGGGCGAGACGTCCCTAAAGGCACGATGCGGCCAGGGTGAGATCTTTAGCTATTTCAGTGCCGAAGGTGCGGCGTGCTGCGACACGTGGCTGCGGCGAACGTGTAAAGGGGGCGCCGTACGAGGCAGAGACAAGGGGCACCGCGTGTAAAGGTGTTTCGGCCGTACGAAGACACGCTGGAGGCTTGTACGACACTGGGAGTTACTGTTATGCCCTTGTAAAGTGTTTAAAGCCATTTGTCAAGAACAGAAAAGGTGTAATTTGGGAAAATGACCATACCCAGGGGTCTCCTATAAATAGTGAACCCCTTGTAATGGAACGGACGCACTGTAATGAGAAGAGAGCGCCGAAGGCTACTGCTGGTCTTTCGGTCTTCGGTCTACAAAGAGTTTCCTTGTTTAATTTCCTGTTCTGTTAAGTATTTTCTCATTTTCTCTCCGCGTCTAGAGTTGTGGAAGTAGCTTCGGGGCACTAGTGAAGGGAGAGAAACAATCAGGGGGCTGTTGTGTCGGCGTCGACCTTCGGGCCCGATTTCCACCAACATGGACCACTAGTTGGTAGTGTCATCACTCAACGCCGACACGCCTGCAGCGGCTACATCAATAACTCGGCACTCGGAATGAGGGAAACCACGACATCATGTATTGCTGCCTCACACGGCCAAATACTTCGACCACTCGGATCCTACTCGACGAGTTGGGGACGAGTCCTACGAGCTGTGCACGATCAAGAATTAGTCCTGATCCTGACTGGTTGGCTTCATCGCCGACCACCCGCTCGGTCACAACAATGACTGTCGGTGCGGAATGTAGTCCCGACACTAACTAGTAATGAGCACTGAGATCTGCCTCTCGATGGGCCGGTGCTAGCAACTAGTGACACTGGGATTATCCTGGTTCCGACCGGGGCCGTACGTCCAGCAGTGGTGTGCTCGGGGCACTGTATGGCTTCGCACCATGGTTCTCGTAGAGGGGGGCTACAAGCGTGGTGGTACAGGAGGCCATGCCTCCAAGTCCCAGAGGTATTGATTGAGGCGAGTGCCAATATCGTGGAGAAGGCGGAGAGCGTATAGGTGATCGCTTTCCGTCCTCCCGTGTCCCCTGTGGCTGGGGGACTGCCCCTTCTTTTATAGGCCAAGGAGGGAGCAGTTTACATGCGTGCCGCACTATTTTCCTACGTGCGGAGGTGTGGAGAGCAGTGCCATGGAGCTGACGGCCGTCCTGGTGACTCCTGCTCCAGTCGAGGCGTCGTGGCGTGTCCTGTGCTCCTACATGGGCGGCTTCGAGGGTGGCGGCGTAGTGGTTGGTCGTCCGGCCGCCGCCGCGGGCCGATTCAAGGGTGCCGTCAATGGGGGGTCCGTAGGCGGCACAGTGGCGGTCGTGGCGACGTCTTGTCTCCGTGCACTCCAACAGCATCGGGGTGTCGTCACAGTGCCCAGCGTGGTGCTGCAGAGGCGGGGATGGCCGCACAGGGTTGACAGCGATGGGAAAGACCACTCCCGCCGGCCTGACGTCACGGCGTGGCTCTGTCCAGTCACGGAAAAGGTATTCGAGGGTACCACCGGCCCCCCTTCGAGGGCTCAGCGCGTTAGCCGTATGGGGGTAGGCGGCGCAGTGTCACGGGGTTGACACCGGTCTCATCGCATAGTGCTACACAGTGGCGGGGATGGCCTTCCCCAGCGAGTTGGTGAAACAGCGCCGGGACGCGATTCCCGAGCGTGTCAGGGTCGTGGCGCGTGTCCTGTGGTGTCGGAGCATTAAATGCTCGTACACGGGGGCAGGAGCGGGGACGACATGCGTGCAGGTGCCCTCGAGCGAGGCGGTCCTCGCCGAGGGGGCGTTGAGCCCTCGAGCGAGGCGGACCTCGCCCGAGGGGGGCGTTAAGGCCTCGAGCGATGCGGATCTCGCCCGAGGGGACGTTGAGGCCTCGAGCGAGGCGGAGTCCGCTCGTGGGAGCGTCTAACCCTCTAGCTAGGTGAGCCCCACCCGAGGGGGCATCCGCCATGCCACCCTGGCGGGCTGCGGGGGCCACGAGGGTCGTGATCGTGTCGTGTGTTTTAGGTTCATGGGTTAGCCCGTGTTTTGCGTTTTTTGCTGGTTTTAAGCGGGTTTCCCCTGGTTATTTTAGGGGACCCTTATGGCTGTCCCCGACAGTAGCCCCCGAGCATCTGCGGGTGTACCCGTTAGGGTCCCGCAGATGCTGATGCTTGCTGATGGGACATTCTTCCCCCCTCATTGCTAAATGCTGTTCCGAGGGGCCGCGTCAGCGGACCCGTGGGTCTAGCCCCCGAAGCCCTACAGGAGCATGAGTGCTCCTGCAGGGGTTTTTTCGCGAGACCCTCCAACGTGCGGGGTGTTTTATTTCAACTGGCATCGGCAATGTTCCAGCCGGCCTCGGTGCACCGCACGCACGCGTCTGGCGCTGTCTGCATTCGGTGCTCCCTAGGAGGTGTAGCCGTGCGTCGAGCCCCCGAGCCTGGGCCCGATCGAGGCGATCAGGGCGAGCTCTCCGACTTGCATTAGTACGCTCCCTCGTCGTCCCTCCGCGGGACGGAGGGTGAGGTTTCCACAACCCCCATCGATCGGGTCGCGGATTGCGGATTCCTCGTCGAGATGTTATCGGGTAATTCAAGTGGACACCCATGCCCCGTTCGATAAGGGTTGGCTCGTAGTATGGAGACTCATCCATGGAAGCGCTTGCGCGAGTTTGCTAGGTGGGGCTCGGTCCCGTTCGCTGGGGACCGAAGGCGCGGAAGCTCTCCCTCGATGGGATCCCCCCGACTAGCTGCCCTCGCTGGCTCTTGAATACGACATGTGGGGCGCCCTCAAGCCGGTGGGCTCGAGGATAGGCTCGAATGCGCGCGCCCTCGTCGCCCCTGACTCTGTCGATCTGGGTCGCTTGTTTGGAACCCATCGAGGGTCAAGCTCCGAACCCCTAATCAGTAGGGCCACTGCGGGGTGGCAGGTGGGTGCCCTCGACTTTTCGCATCTGCAGGTCTCGAGGGTTCGCAGCCGGTCCGGCCCTTGAACCGCTAATCAGTAGTCTTTGTAGATCGAGGGCGTCTGTGGCTCCCGTTCCTGCCAAGCGGGCTTCGAGGCCTCAGGTTGGTAACCGCACCCTTCGAGGGTCAGGCTTTTTGAGCCTCGCACTCGGGCCACTCGAGGGTCGTCCTTACTTGGTAAGGGACCGGGCCATTTAATGCCCACAGTCGTGTCCACAGTCGTGCACTGCGGGCGCGCCTATTCAGGCGCGGTGACCGCGCGCGTGGTGGGCGACGTGGGCGGGCGGACGTGACGGCCCGCCGCGGCTCTTCGGTTGCCGCGCCGTAATGATCGCGCGCGTGCGCGCGCCTGGCCACTCGGTCGTGGTGGGCCCTGCTGGTCAGTGATGGGTGTCGTTCACCTGCACGCAGAGCGTGCGATTCGGGGAGCGTGGCTCCATGGATCTATAAATCCGAGGGGAGGGCGAGGCGAGCTCTTTACCTCAACACTTAGCGCACGTCGTCTTCGTCTCTCTCGCTTCCGACCCAGAGCAGTGCGCGCCCCTTTGTCTTCGCCTAGCACTTGCCTCGCGCCCCGCGCTTCTCCGCCGATCCGCATGGCTCCCTCGCAGTCCATCACCGTGATCGACCCGCTGCCGTGGCCGTGCTCGACGACGAGGAGGTTGGCCTTGAGCGAGCTGGTGACCACCAGCCAACTGGCGGCGAACGAGGACGGGCGCCCCCCGGTGTGGATTGACCCGCCAGCGAGGGACCGGGAGCCCAACCCGCCGTTCGGCTACGTCGTCAGCTTCATCCGCTTCCACGAGCGAGGCTTCGCGGCGCCAGCGAGCCGCTTCTTGTGCGGGCTGTGCTTCCATTACGGCGTGGAGCTGCACAACTTCACGCCGAACGCAATCTCAAAGGCGGCCACGTTCGTCAGTGTGTGCGAGGGATTTCTGGGGATCCCAGTGAACTGGGATCTCTGGGTCCACCTCTTCCGCGTGGAGCTACACATCGTCACCACGCTGGAGCCAAAGTGCACCGCGCGCGCCGGTGGCATGACGATCGCGCCGCGGGAGACGCGCAGGGAGCTCTACATCCCCTGCACGATGACCTCCAACAATGCCGAGTGGCAGTGGGGGTGGTTCTACCTCCGCAACGACGAGCCCAACCTGCCGCCCTAGACCGGCAAGGTCGTGAGGGAGAAGGCCGATTCCTGGTGGCACGGCATGTTGCCTTCCTCGCGTCAAGACTGACTGGACTCAACCTTGAAGGCGCTGAAGGCTCTGGCGGACGCCGGGCTGACCGCGGCCTCGGTTCTCGCGAACCTTCACCACCGGCGGGTCATTCATCTCATGGAGAGGCTGCTCCGCATCTTTGAAATGGGGGAGACGGCCGACCCCGTGGCGCTGGTGCAGTCACGGCTGCTGCCCGATCTCCTACCGCAGGAGTACGCGGCCACGAGGGTGAGGCGCGCCATCAACCTCAAGGCCGTCAAGCACAGCGACGACGACCTCTGGTCGTTCGCCATGCTCCTCGAGGGCCCGCTGGTGAGTTGGGCTTCCGTCTTCTCTCTCGCCATTCTCTTGCGACGCGCCGGCGAGGTCTGACTTTTCGTTTATTCCCTGCAGCTCGTGACCATGAACGTCGCGCGGTCCGACCCGCCCACGCCCCGAGCCCGAGCGCGCGCGCACGTGATGCAGCGGCGGGAGCAGGAGCGGGCGGCGCGCAAGAAGGAGAAGAGGATCCAGCGACGGGAGCACCGGGAACAAAGGAATGATGAGTTTCGGCTGCGCGAGCAGCTGGGACTCTCCTCCCCGGCGACATCGGAGTACTCATCGTCGGATGAGGAGGAGGAGGAGAGCGATGGGGGACGGACTCTCCCCGAGTGGTGGGAGCCTTCGCCCCCCCCCCCCCTCGCCCAGAGCCGCGGAGGCGGCAGAGGACACAGCACCGGGGGCGGGCGCG
This sequence comes from Cenchrus americanus, assembly GCA_947561735.1. NCBI lineage: Eukaryota > Viridiplantae > Streptophyta > Magnoliopsida > Poales > Poaceae > Cenchrus > Cenchrus americanus. The sequence goes on along the minus strand of OX387245.1, from coordinate 88,338,835 downwards.
GGAACGCCCGCCGCCGGGCGGCCTACAAGAGAGGCGACGCGCGCCGCAGGCGTCGGCGCGTGCCGCTTGGACAACCGGGGGTGCAGCAGCGGCCATGCCGGCGGCGGCCACAACGTCCGCCGAGCCCCCGATGAAGAGGAAACGGGGATTCTCCACCCTGAGGTAGGCGACCGCTGCCCCACACGTCGCATCTTTGAGACGAGTGAGGGTTTAACTTTCTTGCTTTCACGTTCGCAGGGTGGCACCCACCGTCCCCCCCTCGCGCCTGCCAAGGTGCTGAGGTCAGACGCGGCCGTCCCCACTAGGCGGCGCTCATCGAGGGCGTCGCGGGCGGCCAGGAGCACGGCGACGACGGCGAGCGAGGGCTCGTGTGGCGCGGCCGCGGCTTCGAAGCCGCGGCGGGCGGCGGCGGCTACGAGGGCCGCTGCGAGCGGTGATGGCCGCGAGAGGCACGGCGGGCGGCGACGGTCGCGGAGCCGCGGCGGCCGTCGACGGCGGCGGAGCCGCGGTGGCGGCGATGGTCATGACGGCAACCACGGCCGTGGCGGTCGCCGCGCCGTCGACTTTGCTAGCGCCCGCCGCCGCCGACAGCCCGCGGGCGGCGGTGGTGGAGGTCCGGGACGACGATGTCCCTGCCGCCCGGCCGGGACCAGGGTGGGCGAGCCCGCCGCATCGCCCCCCGAGCCCCCGACGAGGGCGCTCGTGGTCGGGGGCGACGACGGCGCGGCCGGGGGCCCGCCGATGGTGTCGGGGCCTCATCGTTGCACGCCGCCCTCCCAACTTCGGGCGGCCCTGCGGCACGTCCGGAGCAAGAGCAGGAGCATGCCGGCGCGCGGCCGGCCCACTTCGTCGAGGCTCAAGCGGAGCAGGGGCTGTGGCAGGAGCTCTATGATCACGACGCTTCTCTCAACCAGGCGCTGAACGAGGCACTGCGGATCCACAGCGGTCCTGCGTGGCACGTCTTCCAGGTTAGTTGGATTTCGTCAAATCTCGCAGTTCCTCCTCCCTCTCTCTTTCACGTCCGTGCTTTTCCTGACTCCTTCTCCTCTCGCCTTGCTCGTTGGCGGCAGGATCTGGAGCGTCGGGCCCGGGAGAGATACGACGCCCTTGACCGCCTCGACGCTGACCTCCACTGGTATCGGGGGCAGTATGACGCCCTTGACGCCCTCGTTGAGGCCCTAAGGTCGCCAGACCGGTGGCTGGCGTACAGGGTGAGGCCCTACTGAACCTGCCTCCGGAGCAAGACGCCCAAGCCTCGGGAGACGCCTCAGCGGTCGAGAGGGTGAGGGCGGCGCTGGTGGAGCAGGACGAGGCGCTGCGCAGAGCGCGCGAAGACCTAGCGGGGCCCGCTTCGTCGCGGCGGCGCGGGAGGTCGAAGTCACCTCTGCTCGCGCCCAGCTCCAACAGGACCGCACGACCCTCGAGGGGGCGCGGGCCTGGCAGAGTCAGGCCGAGGAGAAGGCCAAGGAGGCCGAGGGGTTGAGGACGACCCTGGGGAGCAAGGCTGCCGCGCTCGCCACGGCGGAGGAGCAGCTCCGTCAGGAGGGAGCCGTGCGTCAGCAGGCGAAAAGCCAACTCCAGCGAGAGCAGGCTGCTCTCGCCGAAGCCCGGGCTGCACTCGAGCGGGAGCGCTTGGCGCGGGAGGAGGCGCTGGGTCGGCTCCAGCAGGAGCGCACCGCGCTTGAGGGGGCGCAGGCTGCCCTCAGGCAGCGGGAGGACGAGGTGTCGACGCTCAATGGGGAACTGGTCCAGATCAGCATTTCGCACGAGGATCTGTGCCAGTCCCTCGAGGAGCAGGAGGCCATAGTCCGTTACCTGCAGCAACAGGCCGAGAAGGCGCGCAGATCCCTCGAGGGGGAGAAGAAGCAGGTCGAAGGTGAGTTTACTTTCGTCCGCTTTTTCGCTTGTCGATTTGTCCTTTGGGGATTCGCTCCCAACTTTGTTTTTCTTTGTTCGTGGCTTTCAGGCTTGCGGACCGTCCTGGGGAACACGACCACCCAGGCTGAGGCCGTGCAGACGGCCTAAAACTCCTCCCAACAGGAGTTGGAGGAGCTGCGGGCCGCCGCCCTCGAGACCTGCCAAGAGATCGATGAGGGCGAGGCACAAGCCGGGAGCTCGTTGGCGAGCTGCCTGCGCGCCCTCGGGGGGCATGTCTCCCAGCGCATGCACCGTGCCCTCCATCTTGGCGTCAGGAAGGCCCTCGGCGTGGTGGGGTCCCATTACCAGGTGGACTTCGAGGCCGTGTCCTCCGGCTACGTTGTCCCGGTCGGCGTCGAGGATGAGGAGGCGATGAATCACGCAGACGCGCTCGCCGCCCCTGCTGCTGACGCGCTTGCCGAGGACTTCATGGACTTCTTGTTCCCGGACGCTCCCGGCGCCGACGACCCTCAAGCCTGAAGACCACCGGGCGTCGAGCCCTTTTTGTTTAAATGTTAGCATTCAGGTCTCGTGGCCATGTAATGTACAATTATTTACTTGAGACGTTTCTGTAAATATAAGTAAGGCTTTTTGTTTCACTTGTCACGTCGTTCCGCTTCTCTTTCCTTGACTTAGGCAAATCTGAGGTAGAGAGTTTCAATTTCACGAGCGGCCCGCTGGTCCAGAGGCGAGGGAGAAGGGCCGTATCCTGCTGGAGGCGTAGGCTATCTCCGACTCGCACGTCTTTCCCGCTTGGCTGCCCGCGCTCTATCTGAACTTGCCTGAGGCTTAGGTTGAGGCGTAGTTGGCGCACTTGCGAATTTTTGTGAAAAAATGGGACCATTTTTTCATGGGGGATGCCCCCCGTAGTAGCCCCAAGAGGGTGACTTGGTTTTCTGGGGAGAGCCAAGTTGCCCTTTAACTTTATTAACTTGCTGATATTTACATCTAAACTGCCAACTGGGGTGTTGGGCATGTAATTTACAACAAATAACTTGGAAATCCTTGCTAAGGGTAGAAGTGACGTAGCTGCTGGATGTTCCAAGCGTTGGTGAGTTCTTCTCCATCTTCGTTGGCCAGCTTCACCACGATGTACGGTCCCTCCCATGGGGGCGACAGCTTGTGGCGGCCTCGATTGTCCTTGTCGGTGCGGAATATGGTCCCGACACTAACCAGTAGAAAGCGCCGAGGTCTATCCCTCAATGGTCGATGCTAAGAAATAAGAGACGCGGGATTTATCCTGGTTCCGGCCGGGGGGGCGTACGTCCAGCAGTGGTGTGCTCAAGGCACTATATTGCTCAGGCTTAGGGGTGCTCGTGGTGGGGCTGCTACAAGCAAGGCGGGAGAGGAAGCCTGGCTTCCAAGTCCCTGGCGTAGTGACTAAAGATGTTGTGGGAGGATTGGAGAGCAAGTGCGTGGCGCAGCTCGTCTCCTGTTGTGTTGTGTCTGTCTCCCCTGCGGCAGGTAGGGTTCCTCCCCCTTTTATAGATCAAGGAGGGAATGAATCACATGCGCGCCGCACAATTTAGCTACGTGAAGGAGCGTGGCGTGCTATGCTGTAGAGTGGGCGGCCGTCGGGGACGATCCTTCGGCCGATCCGGCCATCATGGCCTATCTTGTACCCGAACAGTGGCGGTTCGAGGGTAAAAGAGCGGCGGATGGTGGTGGCGTCTTCTGATAGGCTCGAGGGAGTGGCCGACGTTGGCCGTATGGAGTACGGGAGTAGGTAAAACGGTGTCCCGTTCCAACACGTTCCACGGTCTTCGGAGCCACCGCTGCGGCGCACGGCTTGCGCCCGCACGCGCGGGGGGGCGGCGGCCATACCGTAACGATGGCGAGGATGGCGCTCCACCGGCCTAGCGCCTCCACCTAACCCTGCAGGGTCACAAGAAAGCAAATCGAGGGTGCAGTCGGCCCCCCTTCGAGGGCTCGGCGCGTCAGCCGTACTGGAGCAGGTGCACGGCGTCACGGGACTAGCACCGGTCCTGCTGCACAGTCCCTCCCCACAGTGATGGGGATGGGCTCCCCTCTGGGGAGTTGGTGCGGCGACACGGGGGCGCGAGCCCCGGCGCATGATGGCACCGTCCCGCCGGTGTCGGGCGTTAAATGCCCGCGTACGGGGGCAGCGCACTCGTGCGGGGCGCCCTCGAGCGAGGGCGGACCCCGGTCGAAGGCGGGACGGACCCTCGAGCGAGGTGGAGCACCGCTCGAGGGGGAGCGGGCCCTCGAGCGAGGGCGGAGCCCGCTCGAGGGAAGCGCACCCCCCCCTCGAACGGGCGAGCCCGCCCGAGGGGGGCGCGCATCCTCGAGCGAGGCGGAGCCTGCTCGAGGGGATCTTTAAGAGGGCCGCCTTGGTGGGCCGTTGGGGTCCCTGCGGCATGGGCCGTATCCTGCATGGTTAGGCGAAATGTGTTTTGGCTTTGTTGCGGGTTTTGAGTGGGGATTTCCCCGTTGTTAAAGGGGACCCTTAGGGCTGTCCCCGACAGTAGCCCCCGAGCATCTGTGGGTTTGCCATTGAGGCTCCCGCAGATGCTGGAACATACTGATAGGACGTTCTTCCCTTCTTGTCTTGCGAACGCTTTCTGTGGGGCCGCGTCGGCCGGACCCGCGGTCTAGCCCCCGGAAGCCCTGCAAGAGCGTGGATGCTCCTGTAGGGGTTAACCGCGAGAGCTGGTCAGAGGGCGTGGTACATGTCTCAACCGGCGTCGGCGATATCTCAGCCGGCTTCGGTGACGCACGCGCTGCTGGCGCTGTCTCCGGCGGGTGCAATTCAAGGAGGTGTAGCCGTGCGTCAAGCCCCCGAGCCTGGGCCCGTTCGAGGCGATCGGGTAGAGCTTTACGACTTGCTTCTTAACGCGCCCTCGCCGTCCCTCCGCGGGACGGAGGGTGAGGTTTCCGCAACCCCCATCGAGCGGGTCGCGAATTGCGGATTCCTCGTTGAGCTTTTAGTGGGTGGTTCGAGTGGACGCCCATGCCCCGTTCGATAAGGGTAGGGCCGTGTGGTCCGAGAGACACGTCCATGGAAGCGGCGGCGTGGGTTTGCTAGGTGGGGCTCGGTCCCGTTCGATAGGGACCGAGGGGCGCGGAAGCTCTCCCTCGGTGGGATCCCCCCGCTAGGCGCCCTCGGCGGCTCTCGAACACGACATATGGGGCACCCTCGAGCCAGCGGGCTCTTGGAACGGCTCGAATGTGCGTGCCTTCGTCGTCCCACGACTCGCGATGCGGGGCGCCTGTTCGAACCCGTCGAGGGTCAGGCTTCGAACCTCTGATCAGTAGGGCCGTGCAGGGCGGCGCCTGGGCAGCCCCGTCTTTTGCGTTTGCGGCCGTCGAGGGGTCTGGGCGAGCCAGCCCCCGAGGCGCTGGTCAGTAACACAGTGTGGCATGGGTGCTTGTGGTGCCTGCTTTGTTTCAAGCGGGCCCCGGGCGACCTTCTCACGCCTGTGCCCCTTTGGAGGGGTGGTATTGTGTCGAGCCAGGGGCTCGCGCCGCTCGAGGGTCCTACGTGGCATGGGTGCTCGCGATGCCCGCTTTGTCCCAAGCGGGCCTCGAGGCGACCTTCGCACGCCTGTACCCTTCAGAGGGCTGACATTGTCTAGAGCCAGGGGCTCGCGCCGCTTGAGGGTCCTACGTGGCATGGGTGCTCGCGATGCCCGCTTTGTTTCAAGCGGGCCTCGAGGCTACCTTCTCACGCCTGTACCCTTCAGAAGGCTGACATTGTCTAGAGCCAGGGGCTCGCGCCGCTCGAGGGTCCTACGTGGCATGGGTGCTCGCGATGCCCGCTTTGTTTCAAGCGAGCCTCGAGGCGACCTTCTCACGCCTGTACCCTTCCGAGGGCGGAATTTATCCCGAGCCAGGAGTCCGTGCCGCTCGAGGGTTCTCCTTGCTTTGCAAGGGACCGGGCCATTAAATGCTCCACCGTAGAGGCTGCGATTTCGCATCGCGGGCGCGCCTTTTTAGGCGTCGAGGCCACGCGCGCGCGCGTAGTGGGCGGCGTGGGCAGGCGGACGTGACCGCCTGCCACGGCCCCTTCTAGTCTTCACCATGATGATGGCCCGTTCGCGGTGACGTGGCCGCTGCGTTCGTGGTGGGGTCCGCTCGCCAGTGAGAAGAGAAGATTCCCTGCAGTTAATGCGCGCGGGACATCCGCTCCGGAGAGCTCGCCCACGGCTTATAAATCTGAGGGGAAGGGGAAGCGGCAGTTTTTTACCTTAGCGCTCCGCCATTTTAGCCCCCTGTGCTTTCGTCTTCGCTTCGCTTTCGCTACCGTGCGGCTTCGTCATTAGAGCTCTTCTTCCTCTTCCTGTCCACCGCTCTCGCATTCCTTTGTCCTGTTCTCATGGCGCCGCTTCCGCCCCTCACGATCCTTGACCCGTACGCCTGGGAGCGGTCGGCGGTGACCCAGCTGGCCCTTGGCGAGCTGGTCGCCGCCGGCCAGTTGGCGGCAAACGAGGATGGCCGCCCGGCGGAGTGGATAGTGCCGCCGGCGGGGGACCGCGCGCCCAACCCGCCGGAAGGCTACGTGGTGAGCTTTACCCGCTTCCACGAGCGAGGCTTCAACGCGCCGGCGAGCCGCTTCATGCGAGCGTTGTGCCACTACTACGGCGTGGAGTTGCACAACTTCGCGCCCAACGCGATTTCGCAGGCGGCCACGTTCGTGGGTGTCTGCGAGGGGTATCTGGGGATCCCGGTTGGCGGGAGCTGCGGGTACACCTCTTCCGCGCGGAGCTCTTCACGCAGCCCACGACGGAGCCGAGGACCCGCCGCGCGGTGCGCGCCGGCGGGATGTCACTCGCCCCGCGGGGGCAGTACAAGGACGACCACATCCCCTGCACCATGACGACGAACAACGCCGGCTGGGAGCGGGGATGGTTCTACCTGCGCAACGCCGAGCCCGGCCTCCCACCCTACACCGGTCGGGTGCTCAAGGAGAAGCCCAGCTCCTGGGGCTACGGGGTGTCCACGACCCAGCACCGGAGGCGGCAGGACTCAGTCCTGGCCGCCTTGAGGAGCCTGACGGAGCAAGGGCTGACCGCGGCGGGCGTCCTCGCCTTCCTCCATCACCGGCGGGTCGTGCCCCTGATGGAGAGGCCGCTTTGTATCTACGAGATGACAGAGGAGGCGGACCCCGTCGCGCTGGCGAGGTCGCGGATGCTCCCGACCCCCCTCGGGCGGCCGTATGCGCTCACCGGGCGCGGAACGCCGTCGACACCCGGATGCGGCGCGCCCAAGGCCGAACCCCCGTGGGACCTCGAGATGCTCCCCACCGGCCCGGCGGTGAGTATGATTCTTGATTCCATTTTAGTTCTTGGTGTTGCCTCTGCCCCCCGACGTGCCATTGATGTTCTCGCATGACGGTCGGTGAACTTCACCGCCGCGAAGTCCGTTCCGCCCACCCCCGACTCCCGCGCGCTCGGTCGGGGCGCGGCGCGGCAGCGGCCGGGAGCGGAGAGCGGGCGGCGCGCAGAGAGAGCGCGCGAGGCGGCACCGCGAGCGCCGCGAGCGACGGAGCGCGGAGCACGGCGGCGCGAGGAGCCGGGGCTTTCCTCCCGGGGACCGAGGGAGTACTCGTCCTCGGAGGAGGACGAAGAGGAAGAGGGCGAGGGGTAGGGCCCCTCCGATAGGTGGGAGCACGCGCCCCCGTCGCGGAGCCGGCTCCGGCGGCAAGGGCGGCATCGCACGGGGCGGGGCGCAACGGCGCCCCGCCGCCGGGCAATCGACAACAGGGGGCGACGCGCGCCGCGGAGGGCACCGCGCGTGCCGCGGAGGGGCGCGCGGGGGGGCGCGCGCGGCAAGCGTGCCTGCGCGCGCGCCAGCGCGCCTCGGGCGCGCGGGGCGGGGCCCGCGCGCGCGCGGCGGCGTCGGGGAGGCGCGGCGGCGGGCGCGCCGGCCTCGTCGGCCGAAGCCTCGAGGAAAAGGAAGCGCGCCTTTTCCTCTTCGAGGTAAGGGGCTCGTTCTTCCGGCTCGGTTTGGTTCTTTGACGATCGGGCCTTCCAACTTTCTCGCTTGTGCTTGCGCGGGGGTGGTGCCAAGCTCGTGCCTCCCCTCGCACCGGCCAAGGTGCCGGGGGCGAACGCATCCATCCCCACCCCGGCGGTGCTCGTCGAGGGCGTCGCGGGTGGGGGCAAGTACGGCGGCGGCGGGCGAGGGCTCGCAAGGCGCGGGCCGAGGCCCCCCCCCCGCGGCCTTGGCCGGCCGATCGACTTGCCGGCCGCGCGGCCGGCGGTCGTCGAGCGGCGGGCGCCGGTCGTGGCGGAGGCGCGGCCCGCGGCGGCGGCCGCGGTGGTGACGCCGCCGGCGGCGGCCGCCACGACGGAGGCGCGGTCGCGGCGCCGGCCGCGGCGGGGCGAGCAGGTGGGGCCTGCGGTGGCGCCCGTGGTCGCGGGCGAGGAAGGCGGACGGGCGCCCGTGGTCGCGGAGGCGCGGCCGGAGGTGGCGGCCACGGCGCCGCGTCGGGCGCCGTGGCCATGGAGGCGCGAGCGAGGGCGCCGGCGGAGAGGTGGCGCAGGGGGCCGCACCGCCGGCGGCTCCCGGCGGTGGTGGTGGAGGTCCTGGATGATGATTCCCCACCGCCCGGGTGGGATCAATGGGTCAGCTTCCCCACACTCTCCCCAGAGTCCCAAGAGGGGGCTCTTGTGAGGCGGCGCGACGGCCACATGGTGGCGAGGGGCCGAGGGCATGGCGCTGAGGCCTCATCTTGTTGCGCCGAGCACTCCGCCCAGGTGGAGGGGGTCCCTGATGACCCGCCTGCGTTCGCCGACGCCCCGGGCGGAGCAGGGGCGCGGTGGGGAGAGAGCTCCGCAGCCACGGCGCCACGCTCAACTGTGTGCTGAACGAGGCGCTGAGGGTCCACGGCGGCCCCGCGTGGCATGTCTTCCAGGTAGGGCGTCGCTGCTCGTTCTCCCCTTCTTCTCGTTTCCCGCGCATTGTCTCTGTATCGGGATGCTTACGGGTCTTGACTTGTGGGCGACAGGAGCACGAGCGCCGTGCCCGCGATAGGTATGGCGCCTTCGATCGGGTGAACGCCGAGCTTCACCAGGTCCGGGAGTGATGCGGCGCCTTCGACGCGCTCACCGACGCCCTCCGGAACCCGGACGGCTGGTTGGCGTACCGAGCCACGGTCTTGCGTGATGAACTCCCTGAGAGCACGAGGCAAGACCCGGCGCGTCGCTCCAGCCTTGAGCGGATCTGCACAGCCCTCATCGACCGTGATGAGGCGCTGTGGCAGGCACGCTCGGACCTGGAGAAGATGCGGACGCCGGCGACCAAGCGGGAGGCGGGAGGTGGCCGGCGTCCGCGGCGAGAACCGGGAGCTCCGCTCGTCGCTCGAGGGGCGCGGGCGCGGCAGCCGCCGAGCCGAGGAGCGCGCGCGCGTTTGAGCGAGAGGGCCAAGGAGGCCGACGACTTGAAGGCCGCCCTCGACGCCAAGGTCGTGGCGCTCGCCGTCGGCCGAGGAGCGGCTTCGCGCAGAGCACACCGCCCGCCAAGGGGCCGAGGAGCGGCTCCAAAGACGAGCAAGCTGCCCTCGCCGACGCCCGGCCGGCACCGGAGCGAGGAGCGCGTCGCTCGCGAGGCGGCGCGTGTCGGCCGGCGGAGCGAGACGCCAAGCTCTCTAAGGTCGAGGGCGAGCTCGTGGTGCTCGCACGCATCAGCGCGCGAGCCAGAGCGGCGGCCCTCCGGAGAGCAAGGTGAGACCGTCGAGGGCCTCGGCGGCGGTCGAGGCTGAGCGCCGTGACCTCGAGGCGGAGAGGAAGCAAGTTGAAGGTGAGCTGCTGCTTGACTCCTGTTTGGTTGGTTTTGTGTTTGGGAATTCGCGTTCCTTTTTCTGATTTCTTTCTTGTCTTGGTGACTCCAGGCTTGCGCGCCGCGCTGGGACACGCGGTTGAGCGGGCCGAGGCGCTGCAGACCTCCTACGACTCCTCCGAGCAGGAGTTGCAGGAGCTGCGTGATGCGGCCCTCGAGACCTGCCAGGCTGTGGAGGAGGGTGAAGCGCAGGCCGGAAGCTCGTTGGCCAGCCGCCTGCGCGCCCTTGGCGGCCACGTCACCGAACGGATGCGCCGGGAGTTGCGTCTTGGCGTCCAGAAGGCCCTCGGAGTGGTGCGGTCCCACTACGAGGTCAACTTCGAGGCGCTGGCGGAGGGCTACGTCGTTCCCGAGGGCGTCGAGGATGAGGTGGCGATGGAGCGCGTGGACGCGCTCGCCGCTGATGCCGCCGGGTCGCTCGCTGAAGCCTTCGAGGAGTTCCTCTTCCCGGACGCTGTTGACACCGCCGCTCCTCCTGCCTGAAGACAGCTGGGCGCTTGGCCCGTTTTTATTTGTGTATCAGTATTCTGGCCACGCGGCCTTTGTAAATAAACAAGTTATCTTGATCGTAAACATTTGTTGATACGAAATGAAGTCTTTTGTTTATTTGCGCTTTTTGTTTCTCCTTCTTCCTGAGTAGATTCTAGTTAGGGGAGTTCGATTTTCGCGGGGGGCCTGCTGGGTTGGAGGCGAGAGAGAAGGGCCGTATCCTCGCGGCGTAGGCTATCTCTGACTCGCGCCCTCCTTCCGCTAGGCCGCCTGCGCCCTGTTCGAACCGTTGCTCGGGGTTGAAGTAGAAAACAAACTTAGCGCGTGTGAGTTGCTTTATTTTTGCGCGAAAATGGGACCATTTTGGGGGGGGTGCCCCCCGCAGTAGCCCTCGAGGGTAACTTGGGTTTCAGGGGAAAGCCGAGTTGCCATTTTCATTAGACTTGAGGTGTTTACATAGTTATTACCAACTGGGGCGTTGGTCATATGATTTTTACAACAAAAAATGCTTGGAAATCCTAGCTAGGGGTAGAAGCGACGTAGCTGTTGGATGTTCCAAGCGTTGGTGAGCTCTTCACCGTCCTCGTTGGCCAGCTTGTACGTGTCGGGCTTGAGTACCTTCACCACGACGTAGGGTCCCTCCCATGGGGGCGATAGCTTGTGGCGCCCCCGGTTGTCTTGGCGTAGCCTTAGGACCAAATCCCCTTCGCTGAAGTCCCGTCGACGTATCTTGCGTGCTTGGTAGCGCCTTAGGGACTGTTGATACCTTGCAGAATGCATCAAGGCCACGAGGCGTGCCTCGTCAGGTCGATCCGGCGAGTCCTCGCGGGCTCGCCGGTTGGCATCTTCGTCATAGCCTCGAACCCCGGGCGATCCGTATTCTAAGTCCGTGGGGAGGACGGCCTCCGCGCCATGGACTAGGAAAAACGGGGTGAACCCGGTGGCTCGCTCGGGGTGGTCCTTAGGCTCCACACAACCGTCGGTAACTCTTGGAGCCATTTTCGCCCTGCATTTGTTTAGCCGGTCAAAAATTCTAGGCTTAAGGCCTTGTAGGATCATGCCGTTGGCACGCTCTACTTGGTCGTTGGTCCGTGGGTGTGCCACGACTGCCCAATCCACACGGATGTGGAACTTGTCACGAGAACTCCAAGAATTTCCCCGCCCGTGAACCGGGACCCATTGTCGGTGATGATGGAGTTTGGCACTCCAAAGCGGTAGACGATGTCGGTGAAGAATGTTACCGCTCTGCTGCGCACGAGGTTCGTGATGGGGCGCACCTCCACCCACTTGGAGAACTTGTCGATCGCGACCAACAAGTGGGTGAAGCCCCCGGCGCCTTCCGCGGGGGCCGGCGATGTCCAGCCCCCATACGGCAAATGGCCACGTTACGGGGATGGTCTGCAGGGCATGGGCGGGTAGGTTGGACTTGCGGGCGTAGAACTGGCACCCTTCGCAAGTGCGTATGATCTCGCTGGCGTCCGCGACCGCGGTAGGCCAGTAAAAGCCCTGGCGGAGCGCGTTGCCGACGAGGGTGCGGGGCGCGGCGTGGTGGCCACAGATTCCGGCGTGGATGTCCCGTAGGAGCTCGCGCCCCTTGGGGATGGGCACGCACCGCTGTAGGATGCCGGAGGCGGCTCGCTTGTACAGCTCACCGTCAACAAGGGCAAAGGACTTGGCCATCCCGGCGATGCGCCGGCCGCGGCCCGGTCCGCGGGGAGTTCCCCTCGAGCCATCCAGGCGATGTATTTGTCACGCCAGTCCGCTTTGACAGGAGCCGGCTCGATGTCCATCACGTCGGCCTCGTGGGAGCCATACCCCTCGAGGAGGGAGAGCATGTATGCCTCGTTCGAGGGGTCCTCGTCCATGGGTTCCACACCCGCTGGATTCGAGGGAGCCCCCGAGGGTTCGTCGTGACTCGAGGGGTGGGGCTCGAAGACGACCGAGGGCTGAGCGATGTCGTGCGCGAAAACGTTCGGGGGGACGGTGATCCGCCCGGACGCAATCTTGGCCAGCTCGTCCGCCTCCTCGTTGTACCGTCGGGGCACATGGTTGAGCTCGATGCCGTAGAACTTGTCCTCGAGGGCTCGCACGACTTTGCAGTAGGCCTCCATCTTGTCGTCATGGCAGCTCGCGTTCTTCATGACTTGATCGATTACGAGCTGCGAGTCCCCCCGCACGTCGAGGCGCTTGACGCCTAACTCAATGGCGATTTTGAGGCCGCAAAGGAGGGCCTCGTATTCAGCCATATTGTTAGACGCGGGGAAGTGGAGGCGCACCGCGTACCGCATGTGTTCCCCGAGAGGTGACACGAAAAGCAGGCCCGCGCCTGCCCCTGTTTTCATCACCGAGCCGTCGAAGAACAGATTCCAGCACTCCGCTTGGATCTGCGGTGGCGGCAGCTGCGTATCCGTCCATTCGGCGACGAAATCTGCCAAGATTTGGGATTTGACGGCCTTGCGCGGGGCGTAGGCAAGCGTCTTGCCCATCAGCTCCACGGACCACTTGGCGATCCTGCCCGCAACGTCGGGATTGCGGATGATCTCCCCCAGCGGGAAGGAGGAGACCACCGTGACGGGGTGGGCCTCGAAGTAGTGGCGGAGCTTGCGCCGCGCAAGGACTACCGCGTACGGCAACTTACCGGACACGGGGGTAGCGCGTCTTGGTGTACGACGGGGACCTCGGCGATGTAATAGACCGGCCGTTGTACGGGCAAGGCGTGCCCTTCCTCCGTGCGCTCCATGACGATTACGGTGCTGACCACCTGGGTGGTTGCGGCCACGTAGAGCTGCAGGGATTCGCCGTCCTGCGGCGGCGTGAGGACCGGGGCGTGCGCTAAGGATGCCTTCAGCTTGTCGAGCGCGTCCTGGGCCTCGGTGGTCCAGGAGAAGCGCTCGTGCTTCTTGAGGAGGCGATAGAGGGGCAGGCCCTTCTCGCCGAGCCGCGAGATGAAGCGGCTCAAGGCGGCAAGGCACCCCAGCACCTTCTGCACCCCTTTGAGGTCCCGGATCGGACCCATTCGTTCGAGGGCTGCGACCTTTTCAGGGTTGGCCTCGATTCCCCGTTGGGAGACGATGTATCCCAGGAGCATGCCTCGCGGCACTCCGAAGACACACTTTTCGGGGTTTAACTTGACCCCATTGGCCCGTAGGCAGCCGAACGCGACGCCAAGGTCGCCAACCAGGTCGTCCGCCTTCCTGGTCTTTACGACGATGTCGTCTACGTACGCCTCGACCGTCCGCCCGATGTGATCCCCGAAAACGTGCTGCATGCAGCGCTGGTATGTCGCACCCGCGTTTCGGAGGCCAAACGGCATCGTGATGTAGCAGAACATCCCGAACGGCGTGATGAACGAAGTCGCGAGCTGGTCGGACTCCTTCATCTTTATTTGGTGATACCCGGAGTAAGCATCAAGGAAGCAAAGCAATTCACACCCAGCCGTTGAATCAACGATTTGATCAATACGTGGCAAAGGAAAAGGAACTTTAGGACATGCTTTATTAAGACTAGTGTAGTCAATACACATCAGCCACTTCCCGTTCTTTTTCTTTACAAGCACAGGGTTGGCTAGCCACGTTGGGTGGAACACCTCCTTGATGAACCCGGCCTCGAGGAGCTTCCGCAGCTCCGCTCCGATTGCCCGTCGCCGCTCCTCGTCGAAGCGGCGCAGCCATTGCTGCACGGCACGGGCGTGAGGCAGGATGTCAAGGGAGTACTCGGCGACATCCCTCGGGATGCCTGGCATATCCGAGGGGCTCCACGCGAAGATGTCGGCGTTGGCGCGGAGGAAGTCGACGAGCACCACTTCCTATTTGGGATCGAGGGTGGAGCTGACTCTCAACGCCTTGCCCTCGGGGGCAGAAGGGTCGAGGGGGACCTCCTTGGTCTGCTCCGCGGCCTCGAAGGTGCCGGCGTGCTTGGCGGCGGAGTCGAGGTCTTCGTTGACCATCTTCTCTAAAGTGGTCACCAGCGCTTCATCCAGCGCCAGTGCCTCTGCGTGCTCCACGCACTCGACGTCGCAGTCGAATGCGTGCTCGATGGACGAGCCCACGGTGATGACGCCGTTTGGTCCTGGCATCTTCATCTTCAGGTAGGTATAGTTGGGGACCGCCATGAATTTGGCGTAACAGGGTCGCCCAAGTATAGCATGGTAGGCCCCTTTGAACCCCACCACCTCGAAGGTGAGGATCTCCTTGCGGAAATTCTTCGCGGTGCCAAACCAAACCGGCAGGTCGATCCGCCGAGGGGCTGGACCTGCTTGCCGGGCGCGATGCCGTGGAACGGCTTCGTGCTGGGCCGCAGCTGGTCCAACCCGATCCCCATCAAGCGCAGCGTATGCGCGTAGAGGATATTGAGGCTGCTGCCTCCGTCCATCAAGACCTTCGATAACCGAGCGTTCCCGATGATGGGGTCGACCACCAGCGGGTACTGGCCCGGGTTGGGGACGCGGTTCGGGTGGTCCTCCCGGCTGAAGGTGATGGCGTCCTCCGACCAATTGAGGAAGGATGGAGGCGCCCTCTCCGCGGTGAGGACCTCGTGCCGCTCCTTCTTGCGCTGGCGGGTCGACATGTCGACGGTTGGCCCCCCAAAGATGAGGAACACGTTTTCCACGGCGGGGAAGCCGCCTGCGTCGCCGTCGCCTCCGTCTTTCTTGGCCTCTGCCTCCGCGGCGGCGCGACCATAGAACTTCTTGAGCATATCGCACTGCTCAAGGGTGTGGTTCACTGGGGTCTTGTGGTAAGGACATGGCTTTTTTAGCATGTCATCAAACACCCCCGGGCCTCGAGGGGCCGGTCGAGGGCCCCGTCAAGCCGGGTCAACAGCAAAGGCCTCGGCATTACCGCCGTCGCGCCCCTGCTCGCGCGCCTCGCGGCGCAGCTTCTTTCCCTTCTTGCCCCGCTTGTCCTTGCGGTGGGGCTCCCTGGACTTGCTGCCCTCCGCGGGCGCGTCCTCCGAGCGCTTGCCCTTCTTGCCGTCAAAGATCGCCCCCACGGCCTCTTCTCTAGAGGCGAAGCTGGTGGCGATGTCGAACAGCTCGTTGGAGTCCGCGGGCGGGCTGAGTCCCAGCTCCCGCACGAGGTCCCGGCATGTGGTGCCCTCGAGGAAGGCGTGCACGATCTCGGACTGCGCCACACTGGGGAGCTCCGTGCAGCGCTTGGAGAAGCGCCGTATGAAGTCTCGCAGCGACTCGCCGGGCTTCTGTGTGCAGGAGCGCAGGTCCCATGAATTCCCAGGGCGCACGTACGTGCCCTGGAAGTTACCCACGAACGTGCGGACCAGATCATCCCAATTGTGGATTTGGCTGGCGGGCAAGTGCTCGAGCCATGTCCGGGCCGCGTCGCCGAGGTGCAGGGGCAAGTTGCGGATGATGACCTCGTCGCTGGTGGCCCCGCCCAGCTGGCAAGCCAAGCGGTAGTCGTTGAGCCACACGCGGGGGTCCGTCTCCCCGTTGTACTTCACGATGGTCGAGGGTTGGCGGAAGCGTTGGGGGAACGCCGCCGCGCGGATCTCCCGGCTGAACACACGGGTCCCTGGGGGCTCCGGCGTCGGGGAGCGGTCCTCGCCGCTGTCGTAGCGTCCACCCCGTCGAGGGTGGTAGCCCACTGCTGCTCGTGCGTCCGCCCTGCTTGTGCGCCTGGCGTTGATGACGTTGCGGGCGTCGCCATCCAGCGCCTGCGTGCGTCAAGGAGCCGCTCCTTGGCGGCGTGCGTCCTTGGATGGCGGGTCGCCCCCGCCGCCCCTCCCGCGTGGACCGAGGGTTCGCCCCCCGGTGTGGCTCCGTCGTCCCGCGCATCCCCCTGTTGGCGGATGGGTGATGCCGAGCTCTCGGCCTGCTGGACGGCCGCTTGCTCGATGAGAGTTTGCACCTCGCGGTGCAGGTCTCGCGCCTCAGGGGTCGAGGGTGCCGGCATGGCCCGCAGCAGCGTCGCGACGGCAATGAGCTTTTGGCTCGCCCGTGGGGGTGCGTCCGCGTTGTCGACGTTGGGGTCGGTGTTGATGCGGTCACGGACCTGTTTGCCCAGCTCCCACGCGAGTTCGCCGCGCGCGGAGGCTTCCCCTGCCATTGAGGCACGGAGCGGCCCGCACCGTCCGGTATTCCTCCGCCAGCTTGGCCTTGAGCTCGCGGGCTTGGGCCGCTGCGCGTCGGCGTCGACCCCGGCGGGGAGCGCTTGGCCCCGCGGCCGGGCGCGTGGCAATCCCCGGGGCGGGCGTGACCTCCCCCGTCTCCGGCCGCCCACCGCACCGGCGGCATTGGGCCGGGTCGTTGGTGATGACGGCGCGGCACTCCCGCGCGGGATCGTAACTCCCGGTCTTGGGAGTCGTCGGAGCGACCGAACCGTAGTCCGTAGCGTCGAGGAAACGCCGGAACATGACTGGGTCCGGCACACCGAGAAGTCCCATTCCGCGTACCCGTGGTGGTTGGCGGGCGGCAACGCGTCGAGGGAACCCAGGGACGACTCGTCACCCGCTGAGGCGCCGGGATCCCTGGCGACGAAGACGTGACGGCCGGGCGGAACCCTGCGCATCGTGGTGTTGACGTTGGCGTTGTAGGCCGACGTGGCGCCACACAGCCCAATGGGGATGCGCGGTCCGGAGACCGTGCGCTGTCCCGCTGGGATGGTGGTCATCGTGACGGCGGGTGCGCCGCGCTGAGAGGCGGCGCGCTCGGCCGCCGCCGCTCGGACCGCGCCCCGGCGCGAACGCCGCCCGGGAGCGGCGGCGGCGTCGTGGCGTCGACGGGCCCGCGGCATCCGTGCCGGCGGGCGTCCGCGCCGTGGTGGTGCGTGCGGCGGGGACCGGAGCGGACCCGGCCCGGGTGCGCGCGCGGAGCTCCTCACGGTTGGTGAGGCGCATGAGGTAGCCGTTCCCCGTGGCCCGAAAGTTCGGGCCCCCGAACCGGATTTCGAACCCGGCGGGGGAGGGGGTCCGAGCCGCCCATGCGGTAGCGTGTACCACGGTACTCAGTGCGGATCACCATGGAGGGAGTTGGTGGAATGACCTTAGGCGCTCAGATTGCCCCACGGTGGGCGCCAACTGTCGGTGTGGAATATGGTCCCGACACTAACCAGTAGAAAGCGCCGAGGTCTATCCCTCAATGGTCGATGCTAAGCAATAAGAGACGCGGGATTTATCCTGGTTCCGGTTGGGGGGGCCGTACGTCCAGCAGTGGTGTGCTCAAGGCACTATATTGCTCAGCACCGGGGGTGCCTGTAGTGGGGCTGCTACAAGCAAGGCGGGAGAGGAAGCCTGGCTTCCAAGTCCCTGGCGTAGTGACTAAAGATGTTGTGGGAGGATTGGAGAGCAAGTGCGTGGCGCAGCTCGTCTCCTGTTGTGTTGTGTCTGTCTCCCCTGCGGCAGGTAGGGTTCCTCCCCCTTTTATAGATCAAGGAGGGAATGAATCACATGCGCGCCGCACAATTTAGCTACGTGAAGGAGCGTGGCGTGCTATGCTGTAGAGTGGGCGGCCGTCCGGACGATCCTTGCAGCGATCCGGCCATCATGGCCTATCTTGTACCCGAACAGTGGCGGTTCGAGGGTAAAAGAGCGGCAGATGGTGGTGGCGTCTTCTGATAGGCTCGAGGGAGCTGCTGACGTTGGCCCGTACGGAGTACAGGAGTAGGTAAAACGGTGTCCCGTTCCAACACGTTCCACGGTGCTGGAGCCGCTGCTACAGCGCCTGGCGTGTGCCTGCACGCGAGGGGGCGGCAGCCATACCGTAACAGTAGCAGGGATGGCGCTCCACCGGCCTAGCACCTCCACCTAACCCTGCAGGGTCACAAGAAAGCAAATCGAGGGTGCAGTCGGCCCCACTTCGAGGGCTCGGCGCGTCAGCCGTACTGGAGCAGGTGCACGGCATCACGGGATTGGCACCGGTCCTGCTGCACAGTCCCTCCCCACAGTGATGGGGATGGGCTCCCTCCTGGGGAGTTGGTGCGGCAGCATCGGGGCGCGAGCCCGGGCGCATGATGGCACCGTCCCGCCGGTGTCAGGGTGTTAAATGCCCGCGTACGGGGGCAGGCGCACGCGTGCGGGGCGCCCTCGAGCGAGGCGGACCCCGGTCGAGGGCGGGACGGACCCTCGAGCGAGGCGGAGCCTCGCTCGAGGGGAGCGGGTCCTCGAGCGAGGCGGAGCCCGCTCGAGGGAAGCGCACCCCCTCGAACGGGGCGGAGCCCGCCCGAGGGGGGCGCGCATCCTCGAGCGAGGCGGAGCCTGCTCGAGGGGATCTTCAAGAGGGCCGCCTTAGTGGGCCGTTGGGGTCTCTGCGGCATGGGCCGTATCCTGCATGGTTAAGCGAAGTGTGTTTTGGCTTTGTTGTGGGTTTTGAGTGGGGATTTCCCCGTTGTTAAAGGGGACCCCTAGGGCTGTCCCCGACAGTCCTGGCGCAGTCTTAGGACCAAGTCCCCTTCGCTGAAGTCTCGGCGCCGTACCTTTCGCGCTTTGTGGCGCCTTAGGGCTTGCTGGTATCTCGCGGAGTGCATCAGGGCCATGGTGTGGGCCTCGTCCAATTGGTCTAGCGAGTCCTCGCGGGCTCGCTGGTTGGCGCCCTCGTCGTAGCCCCGAACCCTGGGCGACCCGTATTCCAAGTCTGTGGGGAGGATAGCCTCCGCGCCGTAGACTAGGAAGAACGGGGTGAATCCTGTGGCCCTACTCGGGGTGGTCCTGAGGCTCCACACGACCGCTGGCAGCTCTTGGAGCCATTTCCGACCGGACTTGTTCAGTCGGTCGAAAATCCTGGGCTTGAGGCCTTGTAGGATCATGCCGTTGGCACGCTCCACTTGGCGTTGGTCTGTGGATGCGCCATGGCCGCCCAGTCCACGCGGATGTGGGATTTGTCGCAGAACTCTAGGAACTTTCTGCCCGTGAACTGGGACCCGTTGTCGGTGATGATGGAGTTGGGCACTACAAAGCGGTAGACGATGTCGGTGAAGAATGTCACGGCCTGCTCCGCCCTGAGATTCGTGATGGGGCGCACCTCAACCCACTTGGAAAACTTGTCGATGGCGACCAGTAGGTGGGTGTAGCCCCGGGGCGCTTTTCGTAAGGGCCCGACGATATCCAGCCCCCACACGGCGAAGGGCCATGTGTTGGGTATGGTCTGCAGGACGTGTGCAGGTAGGTTGGACTTGCGGGCGTAGAACTGGCACCCTTCACAGGTGCGCACGATCTCGCTAGCATCGGCGACCGCGGTGGGCCAGTAGAAGCCTTGGCGGAACGTGTTGCCCACGAGGGTGCGTGGCGCCGCGTGGTGACCGCATACGCCCATGTGGATGTCACGGAGGAGCTCGCGCCCCTGAGGGATGGGGACGCATCGCTGCAGGACGCCTGATGTGGCGCGCTTGTACACCTCGCCGTCGACGAGAGCGAACGACTTGGCCATCCTGGCAATGAGTCTTGCCTCGGATCGGTCTGAGGGCAGCTCCCCTCGATCCATCTAGGCAATGTATTTGTCGCGTCAGTCCCCCTCGCTGGGGGCTGGCTCCGTATCCATGGCCTCGGCCTCGTCGGCGTTGTATCCTTCGAGTAGGGAGAGTACATACGCCTCGTTCGAGGGGTCCTCGTCCATAGGCTCTGCGCCTGTTGGACTCGAGGGAGCCCCCGAGGGTTCTTCGCTGCTCAAGGGGGCCAGCTCGAGGTTGACGGACGGCTGGGCGATGTCCCGCACAAAAACGTGCGGGGGAACGGTAATTCGTCCCGACGTGATTTTGGCTAGCTCGTCTGCCTCCTCGTTGTACCAGCGAGGCACGTGGTTGAGTTCTATGCCATAGAACTTGTCCTCGAGGGCTCGCACGGCCTTGTAGTACGCCTCCATCTTGTCGTCGTGACAGCTCGCGTTCTTCATGACCTGGTCGATCACGAGCTGCGAGTCTCCCCTCACATCAAGGCGCTTGATGCCCGTCTCAATGGCGATTTTGAGGCCGCAAAGGAGGGCCTCATACTCAGCCATGTTTTTTGACGCAGGGAAGTGGAGACGCACTGCGTATCTCATGTGCTCCCCGAGAGGTGAGACGAAAAGCAGGCCCGCGCCCGCTCCTGTCTTCATCACAGACCCATCGAAGTAGAGGGTCCAGCACTCGGCCTGGATCTATGGCGGTGGCAACTACGTGTCCGTCCACTCGGCGATGAAGTCTGCCAAGATCTGGGACTTGATCGCCTTGTGCGGCGCGTAAGAGAGTGTCTCGCCCATCAGCTATACCGACCACTTGGCAATCCTGCTTGCTGCATCCGGGTTTCGGATGATCTCTCCCAATGGAAAGGAGGAGACCACCGTGACTGGGTGAGCCTCGAAGTAGTGACGGAGCTTGCGCCGCGCGAGGACCACTGCGTAGAGCAGCTTTTGGACCCGCGGATAACGCGCCTTTGTCTCGGATAGAACCTCGCTGATGTAATATACTGGCCGCTGGACTGGCAGGGCATGCCCCTCCTCCGCACGCTCTACTATGATGACAGCGCTGACCACCTGAGTGGTCGCGGCGACGTAGAGGTACAGAGGCTCACCGTCCTGAGGCGGCGTAAGAATCGAGGCGTGGGCGAGCGTCACCATCAACTTGTCAAGCGCCTCCTGGGCCTCGATGGTCTAGGAGAAGCGCTAGTGTTTCTTTAGGAGCCGATAGAGGGGTAGGACCTTTTCACCGAACCTCGAAATGAAGCGGCTTAAGGCGGCAAGGCACCCCAACACCTTCTGGACCCCCTTGAGGTCTCGAATTGGACCCATTCGCTCGAGGGCGGCAACCTTTTCGGGGTTGGCCTCGATGCCTCGCTGGGAGACAATGTATCCTAACAACATGCCTCGCTGCACGCCGAAGACACATTTTTCGGGGTTCAGTTTCACCCCGTTGGCCCGTAGACAGCCGAACGCGATGCGGAGGTCGCCAACCAGGTCGTCCGCCTTCCTGGTTTTCACGACTATATCGTCTATGTACGCCTCAACGGTCCGCCCGATGTGATCCCTAAAAACGTGAATGCATACATCGATGGTATGTAGCGCCTGCATTTCGGAGACCGAACGGCATTGTCACATAGCAATACATCCCGAACGGCGTGATGAACGAAGTCGCGAGCTGGTCAGTCTCCATTTTTATTTGGTGGTACCCGGAATTGGCGTCAAGGAAGCACAAGAGCTCACAACTGCAGTCGAGTCAACGATTTGATCGATCCGTGGCAAAGGAAAAGGAACTTTAGGACATGCTTTATTTAAACTGGTATAGTCTACACACATCCGCCACTTCCCATTTTTTTGTTCACTAATACAGGGTTAGATAACCACGAAGGGTGGAACACTTCCTTGATGAACCCGACCTTGAGGAGCTTCCGCAGCTCTACTCCGATCGCCCGGCGCCGCTCTTCGTCAAAGCGGTGCAGCCGTTGCTGCACGGCGCGGGAGTGAGGTAGGATGTCAAGGGAGTGCTCGGCGACCTCCCTCGGAATGCCTGTCATATCTGAGGGGCACCACGTGAAGATGTCGGTGTTGGCACGGAGGAAGTCGACGAGCACCACTTCCTATTTCGGATCGAGGGTGGAACTGACCCTCAACGCCTTGCCCTCGGGGGCAGCATGGTCGAGGGGCACCTCTTTGGTCTGCTCAGCAGCCTCGAAGCTGCCAGCGTGCTTGGCCGTGGAGTCGAGGTCCTCATTGACCAGCTTCTCCAAGTTCGCCACGAGCGCTTCGTCCAGTGCTAGAGCCTCCGTGTGTTCCACGCACTCGACGTCGCAGTCGAATGAGTGCTTGATCGACGAGCCCACGGTGATGACCCCCTTGGGCCCCGGCATCTTCATCTTGATTTAGGTGTACTTGGGGACTGCCATGAACTTGGCGTAGCACGGCCGCCCAAGGATGGCGTGGTATGCGCCCCTGAACCCCACCACCTCAAAGGTGAGCGTTTCCTTGCGGAAGTTGTCTGGTGTGCCGAACCAGACCGGCAGGTCGATCTGCCCGAGGGGCTGGACACGCTTGCCTGGCACGACGCCATGGAACGGCGCCGTGCTGGGCCGTAGTTGGTCCAACCCGATCCCCAACAGGCGCAGAGTGTGCGCGTAGAGGATGTTGAGGCCGCTGCCTCCGTCCATCAGCACCTTCGAGAACCGCGCGTTTCCGATGACCGGGTCGACCACCAGCGGGTACTAGCCCGGGTTGGGGATGGGGTTCGGGTGATCCTCGTGGCTGAAGGTGATGGCGCCCTCCGACCAGTCGAGGAAGGAGGGAGGCGCGTTCTTCGCGGCGAGGACCTCGTGCCGCTCTCGCTTGCGCTGGCTGTTGGATACATCCACGGTCGGTCCCCCGAAGATGAGGAAGACGTTCTCCACCGCCGGGAAACCACTGGCGTCGTCATCACCCCCGTCCTTCTTGGCCTCGCCCTCCTTTGCGGCGGTGCGACTGTAGTACTTTTGAGCATATCGCACTACTCGAGGGTGTGGTTGACCGGCGTCTTGTGGTATGGACATGGCATTTTCAGCATGTCGTCGAATATGCCAGGGCCTCGAGGGGCCACTCGAGGACCCCGTCGAGCTGGGTCGACAGCAAGGGCTTCGTCGTCGTCGTCGTCGTGCCCCTGCTCGCGCGCCTCGCGGCGCGGCTTCTTCCCTTTCTTGCCCCGCTTGTGCTTCTGCTGGGGGTCCTTGGACTTGCTGCCATCCGCGGGCGCGTCGTCCACGCGCTTGCCTTTCTTCCCGTCGAAGATCGCCCCCACCACTTCCTCGCCAGAGGCGAAGCTGGTGGCGATGTCGAACAACTCGTATGAGTCGACGGGCGGGCTGCGTCCAAGCTTGCGCACGAGGTCCCGGCAGGTGGTGCCCTCAAGGAAGGTGTGCACGATCTCAGACTGGGCCACGCTTGGGAGCTCCGTGCAGCGTTTGGAGAAACGCCGTATGAAGTCCCGGAGCGACTCGCCGGGCTTCTGGGTGCACGCGCGCAGGTCCCAGGAGTTTCCAGGGCACACGTAAGTGCCCTGGAAGTTCCCCACGAAGGTACGAACTAGATCATCCCAGTTGTGGATCTGGCTGGCCGGCAAATGCTCAAGCCACGTCCGCGCCGAGTCGGCGAGGTGCAACGGCAGGTTGCGGATGATGACCGCGTCGGTGGTGGCTCAGCCCAACTGGCACGCCAGGCGGTAGTCGTTGAGCCATACGCGGGGGTCTGTCTCCCCATTGTACTTGTCGATCGACGTGGGCTGGCGGAAGCGCTGAGCGAAGCTCGCCGTGCGGATCTCCCGGCTGAACACGCGGGTTCCCGGGGGCTCCGGCGTTGGCGAGCAATCCTCTCGGCTGTCATATCGCCCACCTCGCCGGGGATGGTAGCTGTGACGCCCCAGGTTTTCAATTAACGTAAATAGGCGGTCAAATGGTCAACCGTGGTCAAACCCAGGTCAACCTGGGCCCTCACCTCGAAAAACTCACTAACCCACCCTAGTGACCCTAAATGAATAGTAAACACACTTGTGGGGCCAACCCATGGTCAAAGGTTGGGTCAAACCCCTTGCCACCCCGGTGTCCACGGTGTCTGCGGAACTTTTGCCGCGTTCTCCAAAATTCACCTAAACACTTAAAATTCTACCTTTAGGAAAGTTGTAGATCTTGTTAAGGGACACAACTTTCATGTAGATTGGCATTTCAAATTTTGAGGGGAAAAACTTGAAAAATCCATTGCAAGGCAGTTTTCACTGTTTGCCAAAACAGGCTGACATTCAAAGTTGGCATTCAAATATCTTCAAATCCAGGCAGAAAAACCCCATATAGCCTTTGTAGAAATTGTTAAGGGTAGCTAGATCTACAACTTTGGTATTCATCACTTGGTCCAGTTCTGTTTGAAAATTTTGAGAAAATTGTTTTGAACCGGGCACCAGCAACACATGGAGCGCAGAGCGCCGCCGCGCGCGACGTCGTGCGCACCCGCGCGCCGCCGTCGCCGCCCGCGCGCCGCCGGCCCCCGCATCCGCGCCCGCGCCTCCCGGGGCCGCGCGCGCGGCCCAAGGCCCGCTCACCCCGTGATCCCCGCGCCCCGACGCGCCCCGTCCCAAGGCACCCGGCGTCGCGCCGCCGCCGTACGCGCGCGCACGCGCGCGGACCGCCGGTCCGACGGCGGCGTCGCCGCCGTACGCGCGCCCTCCCCGAGCGTCGTAGCACGAAGATGCTCCCCACCGTCACGCCTCGTCATCCACGCACGCCCCGAGCCGCCTTTAAAAGCATTTCCTCGCCCCCTCGCGCGCCACCGAGCCCCCGCCGCCATGGCCGCCGCCGCTCGGTGCTAGCTCCTCCCGCCCGTGCTCGTCGCCGGCCAGCCACTCTAGTAGCTCCAGTAGGTACTGGTGAAGCTCCAAAGCCCGCTTGTTTCCCAGCACCGCGCCTCCTTGCCACTTTTCCCCGAGACGCCGCGGGCACCGCTGCTGGCCGCCGTTGGAGCTCGCCGCCGGCCAACTCCCCACCTCCCCTCCGGTTCCCTGCCACCCCTAGGTGAGCATGTGGTCACCCACGGCCGTTTGCCCGGCCGGGATCGCCACCGGCTCGCCGGAATTGGCCATGCCCACGCCACCGGTCCGGCCAAGGGCCCAATTGCAACACTTTTGATCTTTGTAGGGTGCTTAGAGTAAAAGTTCAGGGCTGAGTTGTGAAGAAACCTAACTAGCTTTCCTTACAGATTAGTCCAGGGCTTTGTAAAATGCCTAGAAACTCTTAGAAAAATCAGAAAATTCCCAAACCAATTTTGTAGGGTTCAGGATGATAAATCCCGCCTCTTTTGTTATATACTCGTGGCTAGATTCTAAATAGTTTTAGCAGGAAAAATACAAATGTGTTAAACCTAGATCTGTCATAACTTGAAATCCATAACTTCTCTGTAGCCCAATTTTGGATGTGTTGTGTGTTAGGATATGACTAGATGCTGTGCAAAAAATTGCACAAAGTTATGCAGTAGATCTTGCTAAATAAATTCTTTTCCAATCCTGCAGTAACTGCATAGATGATTTTTCCTGTTAAATATATTTATGTTCTTGAGCTCAACTTGTGCAAACTGTCTTGTAATGCCAAAATACACATCTTGTGAATTAATCATGAATTCTGGATTAACAGAAATAATTATTCTTGATTTATGCATGTTTTCCTTTGTAAATTAATAAACCAAGTTCAGTAGAGTTTCCATGTGAACATGCTAGTTCCTTAGGCTTGTTTAGGACCAGAGAGCAAGCACAAGAAAGTTTGGATCAAATTGATGCTCATTTATTTTTGTATGCATTTAAGTTGAATCACTAGCTAGCCTTTGTTAGTTTCAAGAATATTTAATTTCCTCGCATCCAACACTTACATGTGGGTCTAATGGACCAGAATAGGTGCTAATATGCATTTGAAACACTTCTTGAATTTTTGGTAATTTAATTGTTTAATAAAAAGCTTAAAAGCCCTTTTAATATTAAAGGGAAATTAAATAAAGAAAAATCTCTAATTAATTCTTTTTCCTTTTTGGAAAGTATTATTTAATATAATTAAAATATAATTAATTATCATCACTGATCAGAAAGTAATTCATAAATAAAAATATTAATTACGCCTTTGCTTGTGAAGATAAAAGGAATTAAAGCCTTCACATGAAATGATAAGTATAATAAAAACCTGTATTCAAATGAGCAATAAAAGAATCACCCATGTACACCCAATAACCTTCCTAAAAGAGAAACCTTAGATAGATGCTTGTTAAGGTGAATATGACCAACCAAGAGTTGGATAAGACAACAAACTATCACATCACCTAAAGTGCATTGCATTCCGTGTAGATCTTCCGGATGGAGATTACTCCCTTGTCCCGGAAACCGAGGAAGGAGGAGCGGAAGCGACGCTGCAGTACGTGGAAGTACTCGACACCGAGGGTGCCCAAGCTAACCTAGCTGACGAAGGCAAGCTCCGGTGCATCTAACCTAGTTTTAAAGTTCTTTATTCAATTATCTATGAATGATTGTGCATTTACGTTCAGGAGTTGAATGAAACCCTAGATGCATGATCTATAGGTACTTTTTGTCCCTACTAGTATGATAGGTCGATAGCTGCTAAGCTATAGGACTATTACAAGTCGAGTGATGACCTCGCTTGCGAGAATAGGTTCCTAGATAGGAATCACAATGTATCCTTAAATGGATTGCTCACGTGGTAAGAGCATGGGATCTAGGCTCCGGTCCAGTGGTTATGTGGGTTAAGTTTTTGAACGTACTAAGCACATGTCGGGTATGGGACCGGTAAGCCTAGTACCTTAATGAGACGGCTAGGGATGGAACTGTCACTACCCTTGGGATTCGCTCTCATGGCTAGCTACCGGTGGTGTATGGTGACTCCGGGTATCTCGCGGGGTATGCCGGATAGCCTGCACCAAAGACTGTGGCCTTTCATCCCGACCCGGGGATTTTTGTGGACGGCCTGGGAAAGTTGTCCTTGCGGGGGCAGCCTACCGTGTGTTTGGGTTTACCTTGCAAGGTTTAAATCAATCGATTGTCGGCCTCTCACCGTTATCCGAGACTACTTACTCCACTAGTCATGAGATCCCTAATGATGGAAGTTGATGAAGATGATGCTTGATTAATTGTATTGTACAACTTTGTTTGTACTAGTTGGCTAATGTAGTAAAGATTAAACCTACTAGAACTTGTGCTAAAATCTTGAAAGTAAGAGCATCTCCAAGAGTTTGCCAAAATTTACTTGGCAAATCCTGTGTTTTGCCAACTTCTAAAAAGCTATGCAAAGTAAAAAAAGAATTCATCTCCAACAGTTTGGCATAATTCACTTGCCAAATCCAGATCTAACTTACGTCAGGAATCCTGAGAGAAACAAAATTATGTATATGCCCTTCCACCTATTGAAAAACTTACATCAGGAATCCTTCTCTATTCTTTATTTCTTTTTCACCCTCCCACCTAGAGGGAAACAACGACGGCAACCACGATCCGCGCGCGCATATATGCGCGTGGGGAGGTGAGTTTTGCCAAGTTTCTATTTTGCCAAGTTGGTTTACCAAACTGTTGGAGGCCAATTTTTCTTGTTTTGCCAAAATTATATGGATGCCAAGTTCGTTTGCCAAACTGTTGGAGTTGCTCTAAGGACCTACTCTTTGTTACTTTTTAGCGAAGCAACCCAGTAGCCAGAAAGCCTTTCATGGTCTAGAATTGGTGAAGTAGATGTCACCGACGGGTAAGTCTTGCTGAGTATTAGTATACTCAGCCTTGCTATAATGTGTTGATCCAGGTAATGCCTTCAGTGATGTGTGCCCCGGAGAGATCCCGCCCGGCTGGGAGCTGAAGTGGGTGGAGGAAGACTGCTGAAAGCATAATGGATGGCCTCCCGTGGTGTCTTCGCTTCCGTTAGTTAATTTCCGCTGCTTTTCGAAAACTCTGAACTATTTCATCGTTGCAAAAACTATGGTTTGTAATAATTAAACCCCTCGGGGTACGAATTTGGATATGAATGTTGTTGTATCTCTGGACTCGCCTTCGAGTGAGTTTTAATGCATATATTCGATCCTTGTGCTCTTCAAGTGATTTACCGGGCGTTAACCGGCAACTTACGACAGGATGGTACTTTATTATTGCTTAATGACCAAAGTGGATCGGTCTTAGGTGATAGTACGGTATTTTCCTGGGCGGGTTGTCACAGTAGCCTACTGTCGCCCGCGTCTCCGTGTTGCCCGTCCGCCGGGCGTTGATGACGTTGCGAGCGTCACCGTCTTGGGCCTGCCCGCGTGTGTCAAAGATTCGCTCCCTGACCGGCGTGCGCCCTGGGTTGGCGGGGCGTTCCGCCGCGCCACTCGCGTGTACCGATGCTTTGGGGCCTTGCGCGCCCCCGTCGTCCCGTGCGCTCCCCTGCTGACGGATGCGGGACGCCGAGCTTTCGGCCTGCTGAACGGTTGCTTGCTCGATGAGCGCCTGCGCCTCGTGGTGCAGGTTTCGCGCCTCGGGCGTCGAGGGGGCGGGCATGGCCCGAAGCAGTGTCGCAGGGGCAACGAGTTTCTGGCTCGCTCGCGGGGGCATGTTTGGGTTGTCGACGTCGAAGTCGACGTTGATGCGCTCGCGGGCCTGCTTGCCTAGCTCACTCGCGCATTCGCCGCGCGCGGAGGCTTCCCCGGCGATGGAGGCTCGAAGCAGCCGCACCGCGCGGTACTCCTCCGTGAGCTTGGCCTCAAGCTCGCGTGCTTGAGCCAGTTGCGTGTTGATGTCAGCCCCCCTCGGTGGTGAGAAGGGAGGAGCTCTTGGTCCCGCAACCTGGTGCGGTCCAGTTCCTGGGCCGGGGGGAACCTCTCCGTCGCCCGCTTCTGCCGCGTTCGTGGCGTTTGCTTGGTCGTTGGCGACTACGACGAAGCACTCCCCCGTGGGATCGTAGCTTCCAGCGCTAGAGTTGTCGGAGTAGCCAAACCAGTAGTCCGTGGCATCGAGGAACCGCCGGAACATCACTGGGTCAGGCACGCTGGAGAAGTCCCACTCTGCGTACCCGTGCGAGGTGGCGGGTGGCAGCTCGCTGGCGGAGCCGTGGGATGATTCGTCGTCGGCAAAAGCTCTGGGATCCCTGACGGCCGGAACATGGCGGCCAGGGGGAACCCTGCGCGTCGCCGCGTCGGTGTTGGCGGAGGCGACGTACGTCGTCGTGGCGCCGCGCGGACCGATGGGGAAGAGTGGCCCCGAGACCGAGCGCTCCCCCCGTCGGGGCGGCGGCCGTCTCGCCGGTGGTCACGTCGCGTTGTGAGGCGATGCGCGCGCCGCGTCGGCGCCTCCGTCCGCGCCCTGTCGCGAGCACCGGCGGAGCGTCGGCGGTGCCGAGGCGGTCGAAGGGCCCGCGCATCCACGTGGGCGGACGCCGGGCGTGAGTAGCGGGTGCGACGAAGGCCGGGTCGGCCCCGGTCTGCCGCCGCGCGCAGAGTTCATCGCGGTTGGTGATGCGCATGAGGTAGTTGTTCCCCGTGGCCTGAAAGTTCAGGCTCCCGAACCGGATTTCGAACCCGGCTGGGAGGGGGTCCGAGCTGCCCATGGAATACCTCTGGCCGCGGTACTCGGTGCGAATCACCATCGAGAGGGCTGGTGACGAGCCGATCTTCAGCGCGACCCCCCTACCTGGCGCGCCAACTGTCGTTGCGGAATGTAGTCCCGACACTAACTAGTAATGAGCGCTGAGATCTGCCTCTCGATGGGCCGGTGCTAGCAACTAGTGACACTGGGATTATCCTGGTTCCGGCCGGGGCCGTACGTCCAGCAGTGGTGTGCTCGGGGCACTGTATGGCTTCGCACCGTGGTGCTCGTAGAGGGGGGCTACAAGCGTGGTGGGAGAGGAGGCCAGACCTCCAAGTCCCAAAGGTATTGATTAAGGCGAGTGCCAATATCGTGGAGAAGGTGGAGAGCGTATAGGTGATCACTTTCCGTCCTCCCGTGTCCCCTGCGGCTGGGGGACTGCCCCTCCTTTTATAGTCTAAGGAGGGAGCAGTTTACATGTGTGCCGCACTATTTTCCTACGTGCGGAGGCGTGGCGAGCAGTGCCACAGAGCTGACAGCCGTCCTGGCGAATCCTGCTCTAGTCGAGGCGTCGTGGCGTGTCCTATGCTCGTACAGGGGCGGCTTCGAGGGTGGCGGCGTAATGCTTGGTCGTCCGGCCGCCGCCACGGGCCGATTCGAGGGTGCCGTCAACGGGGGGTCCGTACGCGGCACAGAGGCGGTCGTGGCGACATCTTGTCTCTGTGCACTCCAACAGCATCGGGGTGTCGTCACAGTGCCCAGCGTGGTGCTGCAGAGGCAGGGATGGCCGCACAGGGTTGACAGCGACGGGAAAGACCACTCCCGCCGACCTGATGTCACGGCGTGGCCCTGTGTAGTCACGGAAAAGGTATTCGAGGGTACCGCCGGCCCCCCTTTTAGGGCTCGGCGCGTTAGCCGTATGGGGGTAGGCGGCGCAGTGTCACGGGGCTGACACCGGCCTCATCGCACAGTGCTACACAGTGGCGGGGATGGCCTTCCCCAGGGAGTTGGTGAAACAGCGCCGGGACGCGATTCTCGAGCGTGTCAGGGTCGTGGCGCGCGTCCTGCGGTGTCGGAGCATTAAATGCCCGTACACGGGGGCAGGAGCGGGGACGACGTGCGTGCAGGTGCCCTCGAGCGAGGAGGTCCTCGCCGAGGGGGCGTTGAGCCCTCGAGCAAGGCGGACCTCGCCCGAGGGTGCGTTAAGGCCTCGAGCTAGGCGGACCTCGCCCGACGGGGCGTTGAGGCCTCGAGCGAGGCGAACTCCGCTCGTGGGAGCGTCTAACCCTCGAGCGAGGCGAGCCCTGCCCGAGGGGGCATCTGTTGTGCCACCCTGGCGGGCTGCGGGGGCCACGAGGGTCGTGATCGTGTCGTGTGTTTTAGGTTCGTGGGTTAGCCCGTGTTTTGCGTTTTTTTGCGGGTTTTAAGCGGGTTTCCCCTGGTTATTTTAGGGGACCCTTATGGCTGTCCCTGACAACGACAAGACGACGCTTTGGGGCTTATCAGCCCAAACACGACGACGATCTACATGAATAGCAAAGTCATTCTCCAATAAACATTATTTACGCTCTCTTGACTGCATGATTTCGGCTAATTAAATGCCACAGTCAAGAGCCACACCCCATGGATTATCAATTATCATGATGCCAATATTGTGCATTTTCTATAATATAATTGTTCATATAATTTTCATCAACTTGATGTCTACTCTTAACGATCCATAATGTACTAGGATTGTGCCCGTGTGTTGCTACGGGCATCACAAATCATAGATCGATATCATTCTGATCTTAATGGCAAACAACTCACAAATATGCAATACATCAAACTTTATTAAAAAACACACACAGCATCTCATGTTCATTCATATTACATGGGAAACACAAATCGAACATCATGGAATGTCATACATTAAGTAAATCATCATCGATGTAGATTGATCTGTTTTTCTTTTCATTACAAGAAAGGGGCTAGTTATCTGTGCATCTCAACAAATAACAGACACACATCAACCTGTTTTTCTAGGATGCATATGCACAAGAGGAGTATGAACAACATCAAGAGTAAAACTGCAATTGATCGAGGAATCATGGAACATGTCATATTATTAAGACATATTAGAGTCCAACCTTAAGTCTAGCCTCATGTAAACCTTATAAAAAGAGAACAAGTGCATAGTATAGCAAAATGGAAGAAAGGAAAGGAAGAGCCCCCCCCCCATATTTTTGATACAATGGCTTGATAGATGTTCCCTCTTTTACTTCCATTCGCAATCAGAGATAAAACTAATTTCAGTGGGCAACTTAAAATAATTTGTACATTTTTTCATGGGGGTAGCATATTGTAAAAACTAACACCATTTCTTGCTGATGCACAATCTGTACATTTTTTCATGAGGGGGATAACACATTGTAAAACTAACACCATTTCTTGCTGATGCACAAGTCTGAAATGTGATTCTAGATGATTGTCTTTGCTGGTGTACACAATTCTAAAAATACTAAGTTATGACCACAACTATGTAAGAGTAGAGGACTGGCCGTCTATGGGATGCAAATCGCAAATGACACTGTTTTCCTAGTAAATGAATAGATATTAGATTTCTTCCATACACAATGTCCTTCAAATTTTGATTTCAGGCAACACCTCCCCCAACCTATCAAACAGAACAGGGAGAATGTAGATGATAAGCACACTGCGACCACAATACCAAAAATTATAGGAATAACACAGATAAGAAAGAAAAAAAATCAAGTCAGAGGTATTTGTCATCATGGAATTGCAAGGTGTTGATTTGAATTGATTGAAATTGAAATCCACAACTTCTGCTGGGAGATGGAGGGCAGGGAGCACTACCAGTGGCATAGAGATTCTTAAAAAGCACCTCGAGGGCTGTAGCCCCGGCCGACCTTGCGCTGCAGCTTGTCGCTAAAGCAGCTGTCCCCGGGGGCACCCCTCGCCAAACATCAGTGGGCATGGTTGGTGAAGAGTGAGAGGTGGCGGCGGAAGATGCGAGGATGCGAGCGGGGGCGAAGTGGAGGAGAACATATCAAACACTCACCTTTGGGTGTTAACATATATAGGCACATTTCATAGCCATCTTGTATCTGCATATGTGATATGTCACCACCTTATGTCTGCATAAATTAGCAAATATCAATTGGTCAGATCTACACAGGCCAACTCACACATGGGTAAAAATCTTTTATGTTGTTCATCGACAAAACAAAGAAAATAGGTACACAAATGGGAATGCTTGCAGTTCATTAGAATTATCACTCTGTCTTTGTGGAAGACCCAAGGGATTATTGAGAATCAGAAGGGTTCATGAAAATCCAATACTATTATAAGCTTGGACAAATAAAGGCCTTCATGTTAAATACACTAATGTATGAAGATGTGAAGTAATTTAACACCACCAGTTCAAATAATAAATCTAAGAGGATCACTAATATAGATGCATTGCTTAGGCCTTAATGTCAATAGAAGCCATATGAAGCACATAGGTAAGATGAGGAGGCAACAAGCAATGTGCTTTGAGTACATGCAGATTGAAAGAAAATCAATACATTGAAATTCAACTTGACGTTAGTTACATTCCCTAACCTGAAAAGGAACATGGAAATCAACTTACTTAAGCAATGGCAGAAGCTAGCTATCAGCATGAATGAACGGAGGTAGACAGATGGGCAAGCGTCTTCTGCTAGCACCATAGGCTTGAGCTATTTCCATTTGTCTACTAAAGATAATTTTAGCAAGCTTGTACCATGTGTAACTGATAATGTCCATCTCATCACAAAAGCTCACATTACTTATCAGTCATAAATACTTGTTCTCCTAAAGAATATATATTTGTGATGGTAAAGTGATCGAAACCCTTTTGATATCCAAGAAAACAACCACAATAAGAACATAAGATTAATTGATAAACACCTTAGGCTGACAAACAATGTCAATTACTTACTGAAATTGTCCTTAACTTCCTTGGCTTGCAAATCTACAAAAACTACTACAACTTACTCAAGTTGTGGAACAAGACAGACAATCAAACAGAGTCGCGGAGCGGGTAGTAAGAGGAATAGGGGGTGGCATAGAGGAGTAGCACAGATTGGGGCACACCGATGTGTAGCTGCAGAGGAGACGGTGCGCAGTGACAGCACCAGAGCCGGTGCCAGTGCCGTCGATCTAACCAAGAGGTGCTACGCGCCTGAAGGTGGGCCGCTGCAGTGGCATATGCAGGAGGTGGAGGTGGCGCATGATGGAGAGGTTGGGAAGGTGGCGCAGATGGTCTTACCGACAGCAAGGACGTGGTGCTCCGACCCGAATTGGAGGCGGGCGGTGGTGTAGGTCGTCATGCTTCGCGACACAACGGCACTCGGGTGGATCTTCGGGGCAGTGGAACGGGTGCGGCTGGGCATCGTGTTCCTTCATCGAACACGACGAATCGGCCTCCTGCTAATCTGCTGGCGGCGCGGGTTGGAGGAGACGGACGCGGCGCGGGTCGGAGATGATGGTGGAGGAGATGGACGCGCGAGCGGCAGTGACGCGGAGGTGCGCACGGCGTGGTGTCATGGGGACGGACAACGACGGCACAAGAGGACGACGAAGGATGGTGGGGGACGTTGGATCGGCGATGCAGCCTGGATCGTCGGCGCGGGACCACAGGCGGGCGACGTAGATGGCGGCGGCGGGTAGTGGAGGCACGACAGAGAAGGGGAAGGGGAGGGCCGGAGGGGAGGCGACGGCAGAGAGAGAGAGATGGGGTGGCGGCAAGCGGTAGGGAAGGGGAGTGCGGGGCTAGGGTTCGAAGGAGGAGGTGGAGGGAAAGAAAGGCGATGCAAATCCAACGAACAGGAATCGATCGTGATTGGGGGGAGGTAGACGCGCGGGGCGGAGGGCGAACGTGTGGTTGAGCATGTTTCTGTCTTGACTCCATTCTTTTTAGGAGTAGAGATGTGGGGAGAACACACCTTAAATCGAGGGACCGAGAGTTTTCGCCAAGCCAAGTTACTACGCGTGCACACAAGATTAGTACGCCCTCTGCGCTAAGGAACTGGGGCCAACGAGACTACAAATTTCGTAACAGGTCAACTACCTTGGAGGAATTAAGATATAAAAGAGTTGGATATAAAATATCTTATCTACATGCACGACAAAGTATCTGCATACATTGCAAGTTCTATTATCTTGTAGCAAGTAAATATTACTTGTTACATCATATATACTACCCATTCTGCATGTTTATATTTCAGGTTCCCGAGCTTATCTCTACGCTCGGGAACCGTATGAGGAGCCGTGAGGTTTTCCAACACTTCACGAGGACAAAGCCGAGTGCTCGCGCAAGTCAGCACTTGAGCATCGACGTCAACCGAGTGCTCGCACCAGTCAACACTCGGGTATTACGATAGATCACCCGAACAGGGTCGATAGTAGGCCAGCGAGAACACTCGTAGGCGAAAACCACTCGGACACATCGTCCGGAACACAACAGTTACCTTGTAACCCCCCAGACTAGAGGGAGCCGTACAAGGCACTTGGATGCTGTGATTTTATTGCCCTTGCTTGGATTTCCCAGTGCAATGCCAGATGGTACTACTTGGGAGATACGACCTGGGAACATGGAGCGGCATATGCCAAATTCGATACTCACCTGAGGAGGAATCGAGCCCTGTCCGAGTCAAATGACTCAAGTAGTCAGCTCTTGTGTGACGACCACGGTGGAAGCTGACCACTGTGTACCTGGAGGTCAAATTGGGTCTTTCCAGAGCAAGATTCAGCACCGTCAAGCTAGGATCTTCAGCGATCTTCGGTATCATATCCCTGGAGGGATGGTTGACGTCCCCAAAGGGGCGATCAACAAAAATTACAAGACACAACTTCTAAAAATTCAAGTTGGGGAGCTGGCGTGTGGGGAATGTGAGACGGCACCTAGCACCGCTGCACTCGGCACCTCCAGCGCTGCGCCCGAATGCTCCCCCGAAGCACTCGGTGGCCGCGTCGCTGGGCTGATGGATGGCATGGGCACCTCACCCCCATTGACAGGGATGTCACAAGGGTCCCTGCAAACAACAACAATTCCAACACCACATTACCAATTCAAGCACCAGAATGCAAGAAAAATACGACAGAAAACCCAAGATGCAATGGAGAAACTTACATTATCGGCACGCGCGCCCTTGTGGTCCGTGAAAGTTGAAGATCAAGACTTATGCAACTTATGCTCTTTTTGGACCTTCGATCAGCATATTGTATCCGTCTCGAGGCTCGGGGGCTAAGTGTACACACTTCACCTTTGGTGAGTGTAAAAGAAGACGAATAGTGGTACTCGGTAGAAGCACTCGGACAAAGCCAAAAACACTCGGAGAAAGCGTAGAAGACTTCACGGAAGGCTTGAAGACCCTCAACCAGCTTATTATAATCTGCTTGAGACTCGGGGGCTACTGTGGGGGATATACCCCCTGGGTATCATAGATATGTAGATGGTGGAGCCCATTCGAGACTCCCCAAATATTCTATTGTAATCCAGATAGATCTCTTGTATTGTAACTGACAAGGGCTTCCCATGTAACCCAACCCCACCAGACTATATAAGGAGGGGTATGGGTCCCTAGATCAGGAGAACCAACCGTAGGCCTACGAGCCTAGCACCCAACATACATGAGCACGAGACGCAATACAATCCACCAAACAGGACGTAGGGTATTACATCAATCTGATGGCCACCTGTATAAATCCTTGTGTCTTTGTGTTCCTGCATTACCATATTGCTCTTGATCCGGCTACCGCTCCACACAATCTACCAACATCGTCTACACCATGGTGGACTGTCAGGACCATTGTACCGACACTTGGCTTTTTGAAATGCCACATTCTGTTGAGTATTTTTATTCATTCAAATGCTTCATTTTAAACGATACCTTGTACGATGCATGTGACGATCATGCTTTTTAAGACTTATCTTTTTTTTGAATTATTTTTAAGACTTATCACCTCTTACGATTATCAGCACTATGCACTGTGAGGCCGGTGCAAAAGCATGGAGCTTTTATCAATTCTTTGTGTGGCAACAAAGTCATCTCTCAGCATTTTGGAAATTCATTTGCAATATCACTGGGTTAAAGAGGAGCTTATGCTTGCTAGCAATTGAGTGTCCTCTTTAGAGAATGTTACAAGAAGATGAGCAATCTGATAAATACTACTGCTAGAGCATATGCTGCATTGCAAGGTCTTTCTCTAGAGTTGTTTGCCTCTGTATTGTGGTTTTGAAATACCTTTTCTTCATTACATATGAGGCTTTGTTGTCATCTTCATGATTGTTAATCATTATTATGCTATTGGTTTTGTCATGTTGCCCGAGTTCTCAAATGAGCCTCTAAAGTAATGTAATGTAACTACACAAATGAGCCTCTGTGTCACCTTTTTAACTTTAAATGATGGTTTCACGTCAATGTCAAGTAGGTTTCTGCGTGAGGGGTGATATGTTTTTATGATTAGGTTTATTTTAATATCTTTTTTGTCTTAAAGTTTTTACATATGTACTTATTAACATTTATATGTAAGTTTTTATTATATCACGTATGTGTCATACATGCACTTCCTCTAGTCTAGTAAAAGGATTACTCTTTCTTTAAAAGTGAAAATGGTATAAGCACTGCCATTCGATTAGGACAAAGTACATAACATGGAACATCCACATGCCAAGTCTTGTAACTAATATACTCCTACAACACAAGAGGAGCTCCTACTAAGAAAAGCGAAGCTGTTACGCAAGTGAAATGGGCAATTGTCAAAAATTTGAGGATGAAGTTGCTATTTGTCCTTTACACTATGATTTTAGAGATGTTGCTTGTGCGAGAACTTGGCTATTTTTTATGTCAATTTGCAAGTTTTTTAGAATTTGACATTCTAACTCTCGTGTTAGTGACTCCAAGTGACCCACACATATCGACATATCATTATGATAGAGATGTCAAATTCTAAAAGACTTTCATAAATGATAAATCTCTCTTCGTATCATTGCTCCTTTGGCATCCTCCTCTAGAGGTAACCTCATCTTTTCGACATGAATCCACCACCTGGCCCATCAATCCCTCCACCGCCTGACTCTCCCCCTCTTCGTTCCTCTCTTCCAACACCGCACACCACGACGTCACCGTTCATCTTTCAGTCGGTCCTTCGCTAAGTGCACCTTAGATTTGATTCTTTATTCTAAGAAGTTGGATTTGCACTATATTTTGCGGAGAGGTATTGGGTTCTTTGATAGAAATGTAATTGGAATAAGTTTTTATAACAAGAAAGAAACTCATTTTTCCAAACTTCATTGTGTTGAAGTGTTTGCAGCACTTCGATACCTTTGGGTATGTATTTTGTCACTTATCTTTGCATATCCTTTTTTACCAATTAATGTACTAATTGAGATACGGTCTCAGTTCATTTCAATATTAGAGGAAATGTACCACACATTGTTCTACCAGTGATGAATAGAATTAGTGCATCTGATGATGCAGTAAGGTCATACAATTATTGCATTGGCTACGAGTTAAAACTCTTCATGAAGCAAACCTCAGTCTACTTGAAGAAAAGGTACAGAGTGGGATCCCTCAGAGATGTGGTGTGATTGTGGTGAAGGTATGCATCTCTATGTTTTGCACTGCTCTCAGTGGTTGAGGAGCATGATGGATTGATGGCAAGGTTTGGCAGTTGCCATTCCTTGGTTTCTTTTTGGATAAAATCAATCTTGTTAATTCAAAGGTAATTTCTATTCAGTTTTGATAGTCTAATGCTATAAAAATGTATTAAGAATTCTTCATTTGAAGGTAGAGAAAGGTAGGACAAGGAAATTCTTTGTATCAGAACTGGAGGGGCAAATATTATGCACAATTAAATTGCCACGCTACAAAATAGATGAAGTTTGATTGTGCGCATATCATCAACTCTGCCACACCTCAACTTTTATCCGTCCTCCGCCACTGACTGCTCTTGTGTATTAATGTTTCTAATTCAATGTTGTCAATACAAAACATTATGTCTTGGTATCTCTGAAGCACATTGTATATATTATACATTTGGTTTCACCTCTGTTGTTGCAATATCTTATATCTTGTTTTATTTGTGTTGCAGGTACAAGAACCTTCCGCAGAACTTTCTGCGATAAAGGTCGGGGACATGATCACTCATGTTGATGGTGTACCATTCTCCAATGCTGCAGAGGTATGTGTTGACGGTGTATGTTGGTACATCAAACATGTTCATTACACTTTGGTTTAAATTTGATTATGGAACTAACCCGCCACTAGGCACACTAATGATATAACAAGTTCATCTTTGTATGTGCATTTGGAAGTGTTATGTTTTTGCACGAAAACATGGACATAAAGGACGGAGTCACAACAAGTTCAAAGGAGCAATTGAGGAGTCCCGTTCATGTTTGAGAGCGTGATGAAATCACTCCCAAAGGTGGCAAAGACTGGAGTGTTACAAAGGAACATCCCCGAGGATTAAAGTGTAAAAGACCGACCTTCATGCAAGAATACCTCCATCTTGGATGCGAGGATGACATCGTCAAAATGGTGCAAATGGAGGGGGCAATGTGCATAATGACAAGAGGACCCACGTGTGCGAAGGGGCGACCGAACCGGGTCGAAATGGGCCTGGGCCGGTCGGCCAAAGCCGACCGGCCTGGCCCATCCCCGAGGCGGTTCGGTCCCCTGTTTCTTGAGCATGAAGATGAGTCAACCCTAAAGATGTGGAGGCGCCGCCATTCGCAGGGGGAGCCATTCGCCCAAGAGGCCGTCCACAAGCTAGAGAGAGATAAGATGGGGGGAGATCATTCCCAATGAGGATCACTCGACTCGAAGGAAGAAACCACAAGTGAAGGAGGACGTCGAGGCCCTACCAAGACACCCCCGGAGGAGAAGGAAGACACCATCAGAAGCATCACCATGATCAACGGTGCTATGCCTAGCACCTTGATGGGGTAATCTTCTCATTTGTCCATGAGTTGTAATCGATCTTGAGATGTAATCGCTACTTTGTATGGTTATCTATCTATCATCTAGTGTTGACGAGGCTTTATTGTTTAAGGTTAGCTACCATACCGTGTAGGGAGTAAAGATCTCAATGCTCCCTTGGAACCATTCATTACGCCGTGTCCATCATAGGTCTAGTCACGAATACCTCCGCGTAGTGACAGTACGAGAGGAGGGAAAGGGCGAAACTATGGTCACAACCCTTGATAGATTAGATCAGTTTTCATATCTTAAGTGGTTGCATGTTCAAGTATCGTAGACCCTTCGGCAAGTGTCTTTTATATATCTTGTTGGTTTAATTGTTCTCTCTAGTGTAGCGTAGTAGTTCTCTAGATTAAATGTAGATTAGGGTTTGGGTAAGTTAGTAGTAGTGCTAGATCAAACGTTTGTAATCCCCTTGCTCCGCGGATTGATAAGAACCTAGGGAATCCCTGTAGTGAAAAAGGTGTAGGTCCGTACGCTTGCGGTTCATAGGTGGATACGAGTTTTATCCGTCAATAGTATGTGACATTTGAACTTTGGAAATCCTTGGTCTCTCAACAATGTTGTTGAATATCCTTTTTTGGGCACTAGCTGGGTGGCATGTTGAAATATTAGGTAATTTCCACATTAAAATCATTCAGTGATTCCCAGATCCTTAGTCACGGGATCTTCGATCAAAAAGGTTGGGTTATTACTACTGTAAACTCACATGGGTCTCGTACCCATCTCCCTAGATGCAATATCTATCACATTTTGTGATAGCTCTTTTGTAAAGGGATTTGCTAGATTTTTATCTGTTTTTATATAATATACAGTTATCACTCCGAAGTTTCTCAATTTCCTGACAATCTTCAAATGTCTTATAACATATCTTGTTGACTTTGCATTATCCTCAGCACTATTCACTTTAGTGATCATTGCTTGATTATCATAGTTCAAAAGGATAACTAGTACTGGTTTCTCAACCACCGACAAGTTAGACAAGATGTCACGCAGCAACTCTGCCTCTACAGATGTTGTATCTAAAGCAGTAAGTTCTACTTCCATGGTTGATTTAGTCAAAATAGTCTGTTTCCAAGACCTCCGTGACACTACGTCACCTCCAAGAGTAAAGACATACCCACTAGTAGTGTAGATTTGATCAATATTAGAAATCCAGTTCACATCACTATATCCATTTAGCATAGTTGGGTGCACAGAATAGTGAATCATATAGCTCATTGTACCTTTGAGATAACACAAGACCCTTTCTGGTGCATGCCAATGATCATCACCCGGGTTGGACATGTACCTACTCAACTTGCTCACAGCCCAAGAGAAATCTTGTCTGGTTGCGCTAGCTAGATACATGAGTGAACCAATAATTTGAGAATACTTGAATTGATCTCTAGTACACTTATTCTTTCGCAATGTCACACTAGGATCATAATGTGTTGGAGAAGGCTTGATATCCATAAAGTCAAACCGGCTCAAGACCATCTCAACATAGTGAGATTGTGATAAAGTAATCCCACTCTATTCATTAATCAACTTGATGTTTAGATTACATCAAATTCTCCTAGATTTATAACATCCGGTTTGTTTCAAAGATTATAATATCATCAACATATAAACATAGTATAACAAATTGACCCACACCATGTCGATAATACACGCACCTATCAGCTTCATTAACAACATAGCCGCACTAGTTAAAGTAATGTCGAACTTCTCATGTCATTGTTTCACTCCATACAAAGATTTCAATAATTTGCACACCTTCTACTCTTCACCTTTTACTACAAACCCATGAGGCTGATCCATATAAATCTCCTCATCCAACTCTCCATTAAGAAAAGTTGTCTTCACATCCATTTGATGGACGATCAGACCATATGAGGCAGCCAAGGTCCATACCACTTCGATGCTGACATGGCGCACACGTAGTTGGATATATGCAAAAGACCCTTCATTATTATGTTCTTCTCCATCCACATCTCCTCCTCATCTCTCTCTCTCTCTCTCTCTCTCTCTCTCTCTCTCTCTCTCTCTCTCTCTCTCTCTCTCTCTCTCTCTCTCTCTCTCTCTAAACGACGCTATCACCATCACCGGAGAAGGCACCACCACTAGCTCGCGTGCTAGAGGTAGGCGCTGCTTTGTCCCAGATGCTCCACCACAATTGTGACTGCTCGTAGTCACCGCTCACATAGCACCACTGTCATCTCCTCCGCTCTCTCGTTCATGACTTTTGACCCTTCCCCTTCTCTTCGTGCAAGAGGAGAGCACAACAGTGGCTAGGAACGTGGCCGACAGTGCCCAACCCAGGGAGGGTTATGGCACGGTGGCAGGAGTGCAAGAGGATCTTCTGAAGAGGGAGGAGAGAGATGAGGAAAAAGATGTAAAGGCAGAAAAATAAAAATAAAAATGACAAGCCTTTTTTCTTATATCCCTCCATGTGGCGTCATGTCAACATGCCACATCAGACCTACAAAAGCAAATCGAAGGGGCGTGGACTTAAGTGTCACAACTTAACAAGTTTGGGGTGTCAGATTTTGATTTTGCGAGTTCATGAACCTAAGTGGTAAAAATTAACAAGTTTGAGGTGCCAGATTTTGATTTTGTGAGTTTTGTACTTAAGTGGTACATCATGACAGCGTTAAGGGCCGCTGGTGCATTTAACTCTATATTTAAATAATCATGTTTGGAAAGGTTTCTCTAACAACAACCTCTTAATTCATTTTAACCTCGACTTACAAAACAACTTCACGCTGACTGAGTACCTCATTTTGCGCAAAAAAGGTGAAATGGAAGCCAAAGTGAGCACTACCGATCTGTTCAAGTGCTTAACATGGTAGCCGAGTATGCCCTAAAGAAAACATGGTAGCCGAGCAAAATTGTCTTTAAAAAAAGGACGTGACTATACGGAGAGGCCTCTCTAATTAGCCTTCGGTGGAGAGCCCCCCATTTTTGGC
Organism: Cenchrus americanus; assembly: GCA_947561735.1. Classification (NCBI taxonomy): domain Eukaryota; kingdom Viridiplantae; phylum Streptophyta; class Magnoliopsida; order Poales; family Poaceae; genus Cenchrus; species Cenchrus americanus. The sequence goes on along the minus strand of OX387245.1, from coordinate 88,296,706 downwards.
CTTCCATCCATTTATGGAAAAGACAGCACCTCGGGGAACGGAGCGGGTTCGTGGCGGGAAAAAAGTTTCATTCCACCGGAAAAAGAGCGTGTGGTGGCAATAAAGTGCCAACCAGGTTAAATAAAAATCCAAATAATTTTGTACATCCCCCAAAAGTAACAACTCTTGATTGCTTGTCACGGCTGATACTGCAGAACATAGCAAGATCCAGACAAAAGAAAGAGGACAAAATTAGATGAAAACATAGAGGGAAACAACAAGCAGATGAAAATTCATCTAATTTACAACAAGTTTGTCTAGGTACACAAACTTTACATCCTAGTTTGGGGTGGAAGTAGTTACATCTTGCAAATGATGCATGTCCTAAAAACAGATTTCTTATAGCACGATACTAGCATCCTGTCTGCTTCCTTCAACATGACCCACTTGCATCCTGTTACTTCCTATGTGTTCCAAATCAGGGCAACTTACATCCTGTCTCATGTAAATCAAAGATTAGTTACTTGTTATATTATGGTTTTCAAATCAAGGATAAGTTACATACTCTTATTAAACAAAAATAAGTTATTTGTTTATCACGTGGATCAATAATTAGTTACTTCAAATCTCATGTAAATTAACAGTGAGTTACTTCCCATACAAGATTTGTAGTGACAAGTTACTTGCTAGTATACATTAATATTGTAAAGTTACTTCATTTGGTCACATGAAAAATTGTGATTTGTGAATTCATTTTGTTCTACGAATCGGTGGCAAATTAGTTCCTTTGGTTGTAAAAAACTGTAGACAAGTTACTTCTTTAGGTGAAACAAATGATACCAAGTTACTTCTACATTTCAGATAACATACTAAGTAAAAAAGTATCAGAAAGGTTTTAAAAAGGAGAGAGAAAATAGAGAGGGAGAGAACTTACAACAACTCTTAATGAGAGATTGAATCTTCCTTTCGCCTTATGATGTTCTATGAAGATGTGAAACATACAATCTACCATTTTATTCGACAGACATCCTCATGGCTTCCGAACAGGGGCAAAACATTCCATGATCAACCATTATGTTACTTTGTAGATGAGTACTTGATCATGATGTTAGCCATGTCAGATTAGCCAGTCTATGGCAAGGTTTTTCCATCCCAATATCCAATGTAATTGAGCATGTAGAAGCCACACTCATATCTGCCAACAAAAGACAATAAAGGAAAAATAATGATGGAGTTACTTCATGTGGTGGTGTGGAAAAAAAATAGAAAGTAGCAAGGAAAGGTGCAGGTGGCGCATGGTAAGCAAAAGACAGGCACAGATTGTGAAAATAAGGCAACTCCTAAGTCCTAACTAAATGTTTGCAATGAGAAGCTACTTGCTTCCAACATAAGGACACTAAAGTTTAATTACTTCCTACACATTTCAGTTCAAAGCATGGTTGCTTCCTATATCATGTCAATAAATCATTAGTTACTTTTAATCTTATGGAAACAGTAATCATCATGACAGCATTTTCACAAAAAAGGGAAGTCAACAACTAGCAAAAAAAATACAACTTCAAGATAGTTGTGAGAAAGGTGCAAGTAACCATGGTTGAGAAAAAAGATGCTGCATGTTGTGAAACTAAAAACCAATTACTTCCTATGTAATTTAAATATGTGAATAGTTACTTACTAGGTGTTCAGTTTCAGGAGCAGGTTACTCTCATGTATGTTAAACTAATGCCAATTAGTAACTTTTACATTCAGGATATGTTTTATAGTTGAGAGAAACATAAGTTACTTTGTAATTCATGTGGATGGGTAATTAGTTACTTCCAATGTGATGTGAAGTAATAATTAGTTAATTAAGAAACAATACACGACCTGATGAAAATGATTGACTATGGCTGATTCTATGTACTAAAGACCAGGACCTGACTAACAGAGTTAATCTGATCAATTGAAACTGATGACCAACGGAAAAACTATGGAGTACTGAAAAACATGTTCTTAGATTTGATATGCATCAACCAGGGATTACAGGTAACCAAACTGAGATAACTCACTCCAGAATCTAGCTCTGTTCGTTTTTTATGGCCCCATATAAAGACTTATGAATTCAGCACTAACACACAAATAAGCTACAAGTAGAAAAATTAAGTTGAATTTTGTAACTTTAGAGCATAATAGATCACAATATAAATTAGAATCATTTTAGTTACTTCCTATGGCTTCAAAATCATAGCAAGTTACTTCATATCTAATTTAAATGCATGACTAGGTACTTCCTGAGTAGGTAGAAATCAAATGAAATGTACTTCTTGTGTGGTATTGAAACATGAGTAGGAAATTACAGCAGATAGGTGTGTTTTAAAAGTTTCATATGGTCACCTAAAACTTTAAAATGAGTTGGTCATGACTTGATTATTTTAGTCAGATTTGACTTGCTCAAAAGTATGAAACATTCTACTTAGTGTTCATTGGTGCACCTGAATTGCCACACAAAAAAGAAATATTGTGCTTTAGAAAATCCATCCAACCTCCTATGGTTTGCCAGAAGACAACAATAAAAGGATCACAAGAATTTGACTGAAGAAGTTGTTATGAATTTACATACCAAGGCTTGGAAAGAGACTTCTTCATATGTCTTTCTTCCTTTGTAGAATACTTTGCTGCACCATCAAGTTCATCATTTTTAGGGCCAGAAAGGTCAACAAAAAAAGATAATTCTTCTAGTTCTTGAACTGCTAAATCCATTTGATGAACCCTGTATTAATTGGACAGAGGAAACCCAAATAAATATAAATCAACACGTCATTCCAGTAAATATTTGACATAGTTGTTACATTAGAGTAGAATAAGAAATAGCCTTTTGAGAATCCAACACTGACAACGAATAATCAACAAAGACCCATGATATAAAACTAATATTTCAACATAAGATGGTACCAAAGTGTTTACCTTGCTCCATGCTTGCAGGTAAATATCACATGAGGACGTGAACTTTTCATGTTCATACTGGTGCTGCCAACTTTTCTGTTTGACAGGCCCTGTAAAGTAAACTAATTTAGTTTTCATGACAAGTATGATTGAAAAAAATGACTACCCAAGAGAATTATTATCAGAATTGGAAGACTAATCAAGAGAAGCACTACAACTGTGATAAAACATTGATTTAGTAATTGCTTTTATTTGGCTTTGAAAGATCATACTATGCAACAAAAATATGAATATATTGTCTTGTTAGGAAAGCAAGTTTTTATATTCTGCATGGTGTTGTATGAGGGTTAACGGAGCACAAACTTTGGTTTCATAAAATTGTGAACCTACTGTCTTGTCAGCAAAGCAAGCTTTTATATTCCAGATGGTGTTGTATGTGGGTTAAATGCGCAAAGCAAGCTTTTATATTCCAGATGGTGTTGTATGTGTGTTAAATGAGCATGATGTCTTGGTTTCAATCCACAACAATACAGAGATAAAACACCTAGTTCAAAAAAGACAAGAGAAACTAAAAGACAACTTGTTTGCTCAAATTTGTTCTCAAACAAAAACATAATAATAAATCCCAGATCTAACAATAAATAGTCAGAATTTTTTTCATTGGAATAACAGGAGATAGAACCCTCCCTCCAAATCCTAGCACAGGAATCCTAGCACGTACAAGGATCCCTAAGATTCACCCCCAAATCAGACAATTCAATCACATTCAATCAACTCCAGAATCACCAACCCCCCCTAAAATCCAACCTCTGAACAACAAATCGACAGTCGGAACCACAACCTATTGCCTAAAATTCCTCAAATCCACCTATAGATTCCAATCGTCTACATCAATCAAGAACAAAAGGTACATATACGAAAGTAGGGTGGCCCGAGCTGGTAATCCAATACCGTTGGAGGAAGTCCTATTGGCGGTGAAGGGCTTGATCTCTACGATGTCGTCGCCCTCCCCATCTCGGAGCTCCGAATCCGACTCCTCGGATTCGCCCTGGAGGTCCTCAAAGCCGGCCTTGAAGTCCTCATCCTCCTTTGCCGTGGATTCACCTCGTCTTCCCCCTCCTTCTCAGAAACCAACTGCTGGCCACCGACCCGCCGCCACTCGCCAGGGAGTGCTCACCGACGGTCTCCTCGCCTTCCTCCCCTTCGACCTAGATGGGGAAGGAGTTCTCTCTCCGTCCGGTTCAAAAGAGATACAAATGGGGGCTTGAGTCTTCAATGCGATGTGTGGGTGGTGGCACGTCGTTGCTGCGGAGTGCCGGGAAGCGTCGGATCGAGGATGGACGTAGATTAACATGGGTCTCGGGATAAGACTAACCGGAGAGCCCTCTCCAGCTAGGATTCACGTTAAAAAAATGGGCCAACCCAAGTGACAAGAAGGAGCCACGCCACACCGGGCAGCCGCCGGCACCGGCACCATGGTATTTGACTATTTGTACACTCGCTTGAAGCTCCTTTATCCAACGTGCGGTGCCACGCCGCAATGTTGAGTTTAATGACGCCCGCTACTTCTCTTGCTCCTTGTCAATTTCACTCCCCACGAGCACCGAGCAGACTATGGTGGGGCCCACGATACCTTATGACTTCGCAGGGCGTTTCTTCCTTCCCTAGTATCTCTTTCTTCCTTTATTCTCACGCGAGATCCCGACGATGGCAGGCCCCAACGACCTCCTTTGGGCCGAGCCCAGCGTCGGCGAACTCGAGGCGCGGTGGAGTGCCTCGACGAGCTCCTCTATGGTGGATCCGGCGGCCGCGGGGGAGCGACGTCAGACCCTGGCATCTCCGCTTCGAGGATCTCAGCTGCCGGGGGACCTGACGATGCTCCCCGGTGAGTTCCGCGGGCCAGATCTCGGCGGCCTCACGGTGAGCCCCCAGGACTCGCGGTGCCGGGTGGAGGCGTGCTCGCCCGCAGGGAAGCCGGAGCCCTTTTTCTCGTTTTCTTTTTTCTTTTTTCTTTTTTCTTTTTTCTCGATTATTTTTCAAAAACTTTCTCCCTCTTATTTTCGACTAATCTTATTCTCCAAATTTTTTATTGAACTTTTTCACAATTTTTGTTCTGATTTTTCTTTTTTCCCAAAATTTTTATTAACTTTTGTGGTTCTTTTTTTTGGAAAACCATTTTTCTTTTTTATTCAAAACTTTTGTGTATAACTTTTTTGTTTAAATTTGTTAGAATGTTTTTTACAAAGTTTCGTTTTGAGTTTTTCTACAAAGTTTTGTTTTGAATTTTTTTACGAACTTTTCTTCTGAATTTTGTTATAAGTTTTCTCTCTATTTTTCCTTATTCAAAATATTTATCATAACTTTTGTTCTAAACTTTCTATTTCAAACTTTTTGTTAGCATTTTTTCCAAAATACTTTTGTTTCTGTTTTTTATTTGATTTGGACCAGCGGGGAGGCGAAACTGCGGAAGCGGGCGACCAGCAGGTGGGGACCATGCGGCGTGCCCGTGGCAATATGTAGCATGTTTCGGCATTGTCGTACCACCGGTATTTTTCCCTCGTAACAAATCACCACCAAGAACCAACCGCCAAGAAGATTTTCTCTCGTAATAAATCAAGACGCACCATCAACCACCAGCGAAACGATAATCGGATCGACTGTACTGAGTTCCCTACAGTTGCCCGTAAACTTAGAGTTGCCCGTGCCACGCGATCATTGCCAAACCACCTCACCGCCCACTCGTATGGTCCCACACACAGATCGCGCTCTCCCCGACCCATGGGCTCGGCGCCCCACGCTCTCGCAGTCTCGCCAACACATTCTGCATTCCACGCAACGCCGTGGACCCCACCAGTCGGTGACCCAACTCGTGAACCCCGTCGATGCCACGACAACGAAACTGCGTGAGCTTTCCGCTCGAAAAGCCGCGAGCCTTTGTCGCTCGCCGTCGACGTCGCGCTTCCCTTTCCCCCCCATCCGCTCCGCGCCTCCCTCCACCACCGCTTCCCTCGCCGCCGCCGTCGCCGCCGCGTTCCCACTCCCGAGGGCTTTGCCGCGTGGCGTCTCGCCGCACCCGCCGCTGATGCTCCTCTCTTCCCGACCCGCTCCACCTCCTCACCTCCCTCGCGGGGGCGCCGCGCTGCCCACCCCCTTCGTCCTCGTGCTCCAGCGCCGGCAGCGGCGGCGGCGCCAAAAACACCCGCCACACCGCATCGTCCCCCGCGCCTCCATCTCGGACTTCCTCGCCAGCCTCCCTTCCTCCCTCGCGCTCGTCGGCCCCGCCGCGCTCGCCGCGGCGGCCGCAGCCGCGCTCGCCACGTCCTCCTTCTCCGCCTGGTCCTCCTCCTCCTCCTCGCGGAACAACCTGCCGCCTCTTTCTCAGGACGAGGACTACCGCGCGTGCGGGGATGTCGCGGGGGAGTGGATCCTCTTCACCAGCCCGACCCCGTTCAACCGGTGCGTGCTGCTGCGGTGCCCGTCCGTCTCGTTCGAGGACGGCGGCGCGCTGCTCGACGGCGTCAACGAGCGCCTGCTCACCGAGGAGCGGCACTACGTGAACCTTAGCCGGGGCCGCATCCCCGCGGCGTGCGGCGGGGACGGCACCTGCGACATCTCCTACCAGAGGATTTGCGTCCCGCTGGAGGACGGCGGGGTGATCGCACTCGATTGGCCCGACAATTTGGACTTGGACAAGGAGCATGGGTTGGATTCGACGGTGCTCGTGGTGCCGGGAACGCCTGAGGGGAGCATGGAGAGGAGCATCAAGGTGTTCGTGGTGGATGCGCTGAAGAATGGGTACTTCCCTATTGTGATGAATCCCAGAGGCTGCGGTGGTTCCCCACTAACTACGGCAAGGTGAAAATTCGTCTGCGCATATTGATCTCTGAATACTTGCCCTACTCTGTAATTTGAATGTGTTGGGGAGTAGGAATACAATGCCTTTCACAAGAAGCTCATTAATACCAGAACTAGAAGCTTGCAGTACTTTTAGGTGTCCATTGCACTTAAAACTTCTCAATTTTGTTCATTGCTTGATGTATAGCACCGCAATTGTGACTGTTCGCCCTGTGCTGATATGGTCAATTCAATATAAGTGTTCCACATATATGCTAATATTACTGCTGTCCATTCTGAAGCTAGCGTACAAAGAGTTTAGACATGGTATTGCTTATGCAACCTAGTGATTGTAAGTACTGAAATGCCACAGAACGTATCCGGACGAATCTGTAGTACAAAATCTTTGTCACTGGAGCACCATGACTGCCAAGTTCAGATAATGTTAACCATATGTGTTATCTTCTTACCTTCTATTCTACTGAGCCATTACCAATTATATTGCTCACACTGTAAATCTTGTGATGTTGGACTCCGTTGTAGTCAATCATGCAATCACCTTATTTTGTTAATTCACTGCATTAGTGTACCTCCTGATGCTTGTACATTAGTTTTAATGTGGCAGTGATGCTATTAGATTGCAGGGCTTCTAAACTACCTGCTTATGTAGGTTATTTACGGCAGCTGACAGTGATGATATCTGCACCGTAGTGCAGTTTATAAACAGCAAGAGACCTTGGACAACACTAATGGGTGTTGGATGGGGATATGGTGCAAATATGCTGACGAAGTACCTCGTGGAAGTTGGAGAGTCTACTCCTCTTACCGCTGCTGTTTGTATAGACAACCCTTTTGACCTGCAAGAAGCAACAAGATCATTTCCTCATCATATTGCTCTTGATCAAAAGCTCACGGCTGGCTTGGTGGATATTCTGCGTGCTAATAAGGTTGTGATCACTGATCACCACTGCCCTCCCAAAAAAATGTCCCCCTTTCTACCATGTCCTTTCATTTGCACACAATCTCCTCTGAGGTGGGCATGTGCATATATCATCCATTGAATAAGTGGAAGGTTATTATAGAAAGTAGCCGTACTAGTCTCACTTCAGATTTTTTCCACCCTAACTAGGATGTAAGCTGGACATGTTGAGCTACTTAACCAACCGGTCACTCTTGCGGTGATGTCTATGATTCATGACATTTTAGCAAGTATACCCTTTTCCCTGAAGTGCATTCTGCCGAACAACTGATATTGTATTCTTTCAGGAACTCTTTCAAGGTAAAGCTAAAGACTTCAATGTCCAAAAGGCTTTATCAGCCAGGAGTTTACGTGACTTTGATGGAGCAATATCCATGGTATCACATGGATTTTATACTCTAGATGACTTCTATTCTGAAAATAGCACAAGGTTATCAATTGCCTGTGTGAAAATACCTCTACTGTTTATACAGGTATAGTTCTAAACTAGTCAGCATGAGTGTTAACACTATCATTAGAACAAAATCCAGTGCATGCATTGTTAACACTGTCTTTCAAGTTATCTAATTTGAACATATGCTGTACTGCAGAGTGATGATGGGACTGTGCCACTTTTTTCGGTACCCCGCAGTTCAATATCAGAAAATCCTTTTACAAGCCTTCTCCTTTGTTCTTGTGTACATTCCAGTATCTTTACCTTTCAGAGATACACGGTGTTCTGGTGCCAGAATCTTTCTTTAGAGGTAAGCATTGTTTTATTTATTTTCTCTCAGACTCCAAATGGAAGCATTCTTGTACCCCAAGCAGTAGACATGTATATTTTGGTGTTATTAACATGATTTCATGACAAAAACTGCCAGCAACTGATTTTGTAGAAGTATTTCGTCTTAAAATTGATAATTTGTTGAATTACCAATAAAATACTCCCTCGATTTCAAAGTGTAGGTCGTTTTGGCTTTTCTAGATACTTAAATTTTGCTAGGCATCTAACTTTAGGGTTATGTGATCTATGTCTAGATACATAGTAATATTCTTGCACCTAGAAATGGAGGGTGTAAATAAGATTGTTATTATAGATCGACAATCTCAATTTCCTTTTTTTCTCTCTTGCCTATTGCAAGCAAAGTTATTCAGTTGTGTCACTTGCAGTTATTCAGTTGTGTTATATCATTCATGACTATTGCAAGCAAAGTTATTCAGTTGTGTTACTTGCAGTGTCCCTTGGATTTAACATTTTTACTTCTTCGATTATGTGCATTTTCAGCTGGCAAACTAAATTGTTATTTTGATTTACATAGTGGTTGTCAGCAGTAGAGTTTGCTCTTCTGAAGGGTCGCCATCCACTTATAAAAGATGTAGACATCACAATTAACCCATCCAAAGGTCTAGCATTTGTTGAACCTCAAGTGAATGACAGGAAAGCTCAAAAAGGCAGTAGTTTTCGCCCTCCATCTGAGCTTATTTTGTATAATAATGTTCCTCATGGAATTAATGGTCTGCTGATTGATTCTGCAAAAGAGTATTCCGATGCTGAAAACAAAGAAAAGGGGCAGTTGAAAAATAATGGTGACATGGAAAGTGTAAAAATAGATCCAGAAGAAGGGTTGGAAGAGAGTTCTGAAGATGTTGAAAAAGGCCAGGCACTTCAATCAGCAAGTGTTGTGATAAATATGCTAGATGCTACAATGCCTGGTACTCTCGATAATGATCAGAAGAAGGTATGCAGACATATTATAAATCTGTACAGTTTGTATCTGCAGTTTTCCTGAAGATAACGAATTTTAGTCACCCCTCTGTCCTAAATATAGGGTATTAGAGTATTGTATTAGCTTCTTAGTTTGCTTTGTTTTCCCCTTTTGTGCTTTAACTCTAATTTCATAAACTATAATTTAATGTAGTTTGTCTTATTCTTTTTCTTTCTTATGCTATTTTTTTATTGAGTGAGTACTTTAGAGTGATATTTTTTTTATAAGTACACAAATTTTGTTTGTACAAATATTGCCTGCTAGAGTCTTGTGACATATATTGATCTTGCTTACATTTCTGTTTCTTGTTATAAGGTTCTGGTAGCAGTGGAGCAAGGTGAAACTCTTGTGAAAGCTCTAGAGGAAGCTGTACCTGAAGATGTGCGTGGAAAACTTACAGCTTCTGTGACTGAAATTTTGCATTCCAAGCGAGAAAATTTCAGTTTGGATGCATTGAAGCCACTTGGCTGGAACAATGTAAGACCAGCCACCACCAAGACGGTGGCCCAGGAAAAGCTCAGAGATTCAGATCATAAAAGTGGGCTTAAAGATGCCAAAATGGCTGATCAGAACAGGAGTTCTGCAAATGCTGGTGATGGGGGTCAGAAAGACATTGACATAACAACTGGTGACAGTCCTGGAGAAAGCATTGAGTTATCACAAGGAAAGCCTTCCCAAACTTCTGGATCTGTTGGAACTGCACGAGAACTGGGAAGTGAACAAACCCAATCCAATACATCAGATAAATCTAACTCTGGAATCAACGATAGCAGTGAAGAGCAGCATAGGACAGAGCAGGGCAGTGAAACGACTCCAAAAAAACCTTCCCAAACTTCTGGACCTGTTGAAACTGCAACAGAAACGGGAAGTGAACAAGTCGAACCCAATACATCAGATAAATCTAACTCAGGAACCAATGATAGCAGTGAAGAGCAGCATAGAACAGAACAGGGCAGTGAAACGCCTACAAAGAAAGCTTCCAATGATCAATCAGCAGCCAACTCAAATGAGGCTCCTAAAGAAACAGGGCATCCAGTCGATTCTACAACAGACCAGAACCCACAACCCCATGCAATAGAAAAGGAAGGTGACACCATTCGCACGAGTGGAGATAAAGCTCCTCATAATATGGATGATCAAAGCACACAAGTTTCTAAACCAGAACAATCGAAACCTTCCCCAGTTACCATGGCCCAGGCTTTGGATGCATTAACTGGATTTGATGACTCAACTCAAATGGCTGTCACTAGTGTATTTGGAGTCCTTGAAAATATGATCGACCAGTTTCAGAAACAACAGGACTCTGAGAATGGGGAAAATTCTGATGAAAATGATGGTGACCCTTCGGTGGATGAGAGTGGAGAACATAAAATCCAATCACCTCAGCAACCAGAAGATAGCAGTTCTGGAGTAAATCAGTCAACCATGTCGAAGAACGATTATGCTTTTGCTGAGAAAAATCCCAAGTTAAGCATTGTTTCATCTGGTCAAGGAAAAATGAGATATTATCAAGGAAATGAAGCTGGTGATTATGCAGATGCTGATGGTATGAAGCAGGTTGGTGGCTTACCTGATTATTTATTAGATATAGCTGTCAATTCTTCCTTGAAAGCACAGTATGCAATGTACCTTCATGAATTTCTTAAGACACAATTGCAACTTAAATCACCAGAGCCTAGTTCAGCAACAGATCTTGTTCTCGATCCACAAGAGGGTAAATGGAAAATAGCAGACCAGATGCACAATGCACATAATGACATTTTTAAGTCTGGTAGATATAATGGAGCCATGGAAGAGGTCAGTTATGCTGGATCCACAGAAGAGCCATCTAAAGTGGACAATGTTGTTGAGCCACCCTATTTCATATCAGGAAAGTTTCCGGACTTAACATACAAGTCAAACACAGTAGCAGCCAGATCAAAACCTGGTGTTGATTTGAGGGAGGCACTTGCATGCTTCATCAGAGATGAACTATCAAGCGCCCTTAAATTTGAAGTTGGTCGCAAAATAGGGATAACTGACACTAGGCAACTTGAAAGAGGTCTTACAAATGATGTAGAACAGGTTGCTGCTGAAGTCTCCAAGCTTATTGTGTTTAACTGCAAGTTATATTCAGTGGCACATATGCAAAGAAGTCCAACAACCGTCAAATTTGGTGCAACATATGGAAAACATGTCGTTCAAGCTGTAGCTACTGCAGTCCAGCAATCTCAGCATCTGAGGATCATTCTTCCTGTGGGTGTCATAATTGGTGTAACTTTGGCATGTTTGAGAAATTACTTCCATGTTGACGTCTTTAAGCATGATCACTATATGAAAGCTGATGTGAAGTCTAATATTTTGAATGAGGGTCTGATTGTTCAGGATATTAGCAGAGCAAATATTAAGGATAGTGGTCAAGAAAATACATATAATGATATTGAAAACACATGTGAGGACAGCCAACAGGAGATGACAAGGACACAGGGTCAAGGTATGATGGTAGGGGCAGTCACGGCTGCCCTAGGTGCTTCCGCTTTGGTAGCACATCATCGGGTAAGTAAGCCAATATATCCAAGTTCATTTTCTACTATATTTTCTTTTTGCCTTGTTACTGCATGTCTGCATTTTTTATTGCTAGATACATTTTCCAATTTCTCTAATCATGTTTAAGAATAGGTGGATGAAAAACAGAAATTGTTTTTAGATTTCGCATTAAGTGTTTAATTCCTTATGCGCGCAAAACATGCGCAATGGTATCAGCTCAGTTTTTTTATCTCGAACAAAGTGTTCAATGAAGTATTATGTAGTGGTTTTCATTCGTACGAGACATACTTTGTTTTCCCTTTTATACTGCATTAGAGTCATGCTGATTTTTTTAGATTATCTAATATTTATCCTTGTTGTTGGAACATTGCGTTCTAATACATAAGGATGAAAATCATGACGGTAAGGATGAAATTCAGAATGCCAAGCATGAGGAAACCTTACAGGAAAAGGGCCAGAACAATTTGATGAGAAGTTTTACTGAGAAAGCCCTATCTGTTGCAGCGCCAGTAGTTCCCACAAAGAGTGATGGTGAGGTGGATCAGGAAAAGTATGTTAATGTTACTGTTTTCTCTCCTTTTCCATTATCCATTTTTTCTTTGTTCTCTGTCAATGCGCTTATCATGTTTTGATTTTCTGCAAGCAGGATTGTTGCAGTTTTAGCTGAACTTGGACAAAAAGGCGGAATTTTGAGGTTCGTTGGAAAATTTGCTCTACTCTGGGGCGGAATTCGTGGTGCTATGAGCTTAACAGATAGGCTTATCTTATTCTTACGTATCCGAGAACGGCCCTTATATCAAAGGTTAGTCCTATGTTTTAACGATCAAGAGACAAACAATTGAATAGAAAATGAACATGTAATCCACGTTCATTAATCAGATGGATTATGTTAGTAGTTAATCAAATTTGTAATATATCCCGGTGCATCTGAGTTTCTCTCGTATACTATTTTGAGTGTCCACGCCTGTTCGTGTTGAGTCTGGGTTTGGCATGCTTTTGTGTGACAATGTTGGTGCATGATTATTGAGTTGTATGCACCAACCAGTTCAACCCAAAAGCTTAAGCTGTTGAGGAGTGGGCTCCAACACTCCCCCTCACGTGCGGGCTCCCCCAGGCCGCATATGTGGATATTGGAGTGGGCTGTAATTATTTTAATTAACGCACCCGCTAGGACTCGAACTCGAGACCTCTGGCTTTGATACCATATTGAGTTGCATGCACCAACTAGTAAGCCTGCAAAGGAGGCGGTTCGGAGCGAACCTGTTGCCGACCCTCCGCTCCGTCAGTTGCAAACCAGGATCATGGGTCGAACCTGATCTGTCCCCAGACGATCCACGGTTACCCGGGGTCGAACCTCATAGGACGGCAGGCACACATACTATATATGTATACCGTATATCTTGCTCATTCACTGTGGATCCCATGTTCATCGTACTCGTCCTCCCTTCTCTTCCCATCTTCCGCGAGCCGACAGGGGCGGCCGCTCCGTTGCGCAGGCGGCAACCACGCCCCTCCTCCACCTCGCCCTATGCCGGCCGCGATCCTCCACCTCGTCCCGGCGGCCGCCCCTCGAGTAGGTGGGCTGCCCCGCGCGCCGGGGAGCACCGGCGGCCGCACCCCTCTTCCATCACGCCATGCGCCGACCGCCGCCCTCCACCTTGCCCTGGCGGCACACCCTGCCAAGCCGTCGTCCACTGCGCCGAGCGCCAACCGCGAACCCTCTGAGAGCCAGCTCATCTGCCTCCTCTAGTGTCACCCACTGCACCGATCGACCGGCCGCTCTGCTCCGACCTAAAGGCCTCAAGCGTCGTCGCCCTGCTTCCGGTGTCCTCGACTGCACGCGCGCGCGTCGGGCCGAGCTCGGCCCGCACCAAGCAACTCACGCCGGCGGTGCGGGAGCGCACGCCCCGCAATCGGGTCGAGCACCACGGTTGCGCGCCCCCTTGCCTCACAACGCCGGCTGCGACGTTCGCACGCCCCGACGCACCAGCCGGCCATGGTGATGGAGGTTACACAGAAGGTGAGACTAGCAGGGAGGTGATCTCGGGTTACTGGGAGGCTACCGACGCTTACAGTGGCTAGCGCCGAGAAACCGGAGGGGTGGCCGAGGTGGTAGGGTGGAGTGACGCCGTAAGGTTCGAACCTAGGGTTAGTTAGGGTGGATGGAGTCGCTGACCCTGTTGCCCCCTCATTTGTGGTCGAACCGGTTCAACCCGCTCACTAATTCTACGATCGGAGCGATCTCACAAACGGAGCAACCCGCTCCCTTTGCAGGTATACCAACCAGTTCAACCCAAAAGGTTAAGCTGATGAGGAAAGGTGGACAATTCACTTATACTCCAACAATGATTAGTGTTTTCTAGGTGTTCCTTCTCCATGTGGAAGTCTTCCTGGGATGGTTAAGTTGTGTGCACCATTTATCTTTCCAATGAATGGATAAATCTGCAGCCCAACCTCTTTCAAATACATTTCCTCTGTTCTCGTTTATAAATATAATTATTGACATTTCTATTGTTCTCATTTTAATTGTTATTTTGTGTTTTCGTTTCCCTGAAGAATATATGTGTACCAAAGCATAATGACTCTTTGTTGTTGATTCAGTTTTGCTGGAGATGATAAGCCATAGACCACTGTCCCTGTCTTGTATTCTAGCAACTTAACCTAGCCAAAATCATTAAAAAAAACTTGAATGGTCCTTCCGAAATGCCAGAATGTAGTAAAATTTTAGCAGGCCCTAGATTCTTCTGTTATAAATACTAGGTTGAATTAATTTGGTTTTTATTTTGCTAATTTATGTAATTGTGTTTTTTCGGAATACCCTATAAGTTTCTTCCGTACTAGCTCCAATATGTTTCCTTTGCCTTCATTTGATATGGGTGCTGGCAGATGTTGCCCTTTAAGTTTTCTTATGGGTAAGTAAACAACAGGCAAACATTTTTAATGCTGAAACTTTACTTTCTAAAGAAAATTCCATGACCACTAATTTAACCTTTGTGCATCAAAAAGTCAGAACCTCACATTCAATTTTTTTGCTATAAGAAGCAGTTGGAGTGCTATTAGTCGTTGGCTAATTCTTGAGTAGTTGTTGCTGTTGTTACTTGAGCCATGGATTTGGTGGACTTAGTTCTATGCCTGTAACTGTCATGTCTACAATACAAATTTGTTGCTTCATGGATTAGTCAGGTGATTTTTCACCATTGCAGGCATGTTATACGTTTTGTTCCCAGGTTGTCCTTAACTTGTGCCTTCTTTGCATGCATAGGATTATGGGTTTTCTTTTAATGGTTTTCGTCCTATGGTCCCCTGTTGTGATTCCTCTACTGCCAACACTTGTACAAAGTTGGACAATAAGCACTTCAACTGGGATTATTGGACATGCTTGCATTGTTGGATTGTATGTATCTATAATGATACTTGTCATGCTATGGGGCAAAAGGATACGGGGCTATGAGGATCCAGTTGAGCAATATGGGATGAACGTTTGGTCTGCATCTAGGGTATAGAGTTCTCATCTCTTATAGCCAAATTGTATTTCTTAGAAGAAATTCAGAGTGATGATTATGCATGTATATAACAACTAACTTTTTGTTGCAGCTGCAAGAATTTTTTCAAGGTCTGGTTGGAGGTGTAATTATTGTAGGGTTGGTGCACTCAATAAGCATTCTACTTGGTTTTGCAACCTATCGGACAGGGTTACCTTCATCTTTTTCTGGACCCCTTGATCTTATCAAGTCTTCTAGTAATGTGTTCATCCTAGCACTTAGAGGGTTCACAACAGCAACTAGCATTGCCGTGGTGGAAGAAATGGTTTTCAGATCATGGCTTCCAGAGGAAATTGCTGTTGACCTCGGTTACTACAACGCCATTCTGATATCTGGACTTGTGTTTTCTCTAATTCATCGGTATGCCAATTCTTTCTCATTATCACCTGTCACCGCTTTATTGATCTGTTGGCGTGGTCCATGCCACTGCTGGTGAATGCTTAAGGCAGTCATTATTAGACTTACCACATTTAATCATTATGCTACTGAGTATTAATTCTGTGATGCATATATATGAACTCGTTTTTGTAGTACAGATTACAGAAGCATGATTCATTTGTGTAAAGCATTAAAAAAGTTTTTGACAACAATACGATTGAATGGCAGGTCACTACCCTCAGTACCAGGTTTCTTGCTACTTTCTCTGGTGCTTTTTGGACTTAAGCAGAGGACGCAAGGGAAGCTTGCTGCACCTATTGGCCTGCGTTCTGGAATTATGACTTCTAATTATCTGATACAAAGTAGTCGTGTTATAATATCCAAACCTGAAACTCCGTTTTGGATTATGGGCACCTACCATCTGCATCCTTTCGATGGTGTTATTGGCTTAAGTATCTGCTCTTTGCTTGCTATTCTTTTCTTCCCCCAAAAACCTGTTCAGAAGGATAAATCTGTGTGATGATAGACTAGAGTAAATATTACTCTTGATATATAGCTGTTGGAGTGAGCTTTGAACAAGGATGCATTGCCTCTGAGCGCATGTGAGCAATGAAGGATTGCTCTTGTACTCCCATGTTAAACTGCAGCTCGATGTTTTGAGGCACCGCAAACGGTACATTCACAGTCAGCTGTGAATGGAATGGCTTCGAACATGTTATTGGAGCATTAAGGCATTTATGCTAGGCAAGTGTGTATACTACTTTTTTCTGGGCTATCCAAATGGGTAATTACGTTTCTTCTCAGCGCTGTAAGGTTTGTATCTTAACTGCAGTTTTACTTTCATATTTGGACGGGAAGTTGACCTTTCATTTTACTGCCTTAAAATTTTCTAACTCTTTCCAATGTTACCGTGAATGCAGGTGGGGTAGAACAAAATGTGTGACCTAATTGGTTGTGTATGCATAAGAGTCTCTCCTGACTTAGATCTATGATTTCTTCATACTGATTGACTTCTAGGTTTGGTCTGTTGACCACGAACTGTACTTCTGTTCATGAATCTTTGAACACAAGCACACCAAAGTTTTGAGATAGCAAATTTTGCCAACATATGTACTGTGTATAGAAAGTAGCTCCGGTATAAGAAAGTAGCGGATTAGTTGATGTGTCTCCCCAGTCCCCACACCCCTGGGGAAATGTGCCTTTCATTTCCGTATCCAGTACAGGCGTCAGTCAATGTTACTGTATAGCTGTAATATTACTCCAACTGTATATATACTCCCTCATGTTTGGTAATGAAGTCGTTTTGGACATTGAGTCAAACATTGAGAATATAAATCATGAATAACTTTTGAGTCATTGAGTTTGGAAATGTGAAAACTATATGAATATATTTGTCTTGCAAAATACTTTAGTAAAAGTATACATATGTTAGTTTTTAACAAATATTTTTATAAAAAGAAGAAGTCAAGGTTGTACTTTGGAGATCATGTCGCTGTCCTAAACAACTTCATTTACCGAACCGGAGGGAGTACCTGTAAAGCTGAATGTGGTGAGGTTTACAAGGGAAATGGCCTTTCGTTACACCTGCAATGCTTTTAGGTAATTTCTCATTCAAGTCTTGTTTAGATGTTAGAAAAATTTGCCTTCTCAACGTTTCACACACTGTAGCACGTTTCGTTTGTTTATGGCAAATATTATCCTATCATGGCCTAACTAGGCTCAAAAGATTTGTGTCGCAAAGTACATCAAAACCGTGTAATTAGTTATTTTTTACCTATATTTAATACTTTGAATATATATCTTATGGTGTATTTATTTTGATGTGACGGAGAGAGAGTGAAGAAAACGTTAGAAGTTCTAGCAAACTGAAAGTTGTGTCTTTCGTCCTTAGCATAATCTCTGCATATCTCTAAAGCAAGGACTGCTTTTGGCCATAATTTTCGTCCGTCTTACGGAACCGGAAAAAAAACCAGGTGAACTCGTGCAAAAGGTGCCGAACCGAGGAAAAAACTGAAGAAAGTACGTGAACCGACCCAACAAAAGACTAAACCGACACCCAGAAACAAAACCCGGCAAACCGAGTCGGTGACAGTGAGTCCCCTCCCATCCCGCGCGCGAGCCCCTGGAAAACCGGGAGCCCCCTCCCACCCCGCGCGTCAGCCCCTGAGAAACCGGGCGCCCTCCCAGTCCCAAGTCCCACCTTGCCGCGAGCCTGAAAAACCAGGTGCCACGTGAACCACCAGAGCCGGACCAGGTAAATGTAAATTTTAAAAATACCAATACATAAAATATTTAAAGTGGTCGAAGTAGAATTGGATTCCACGTCTTCCACCTCTAATAGATGAATGCAGACCACTCAGGTTAAATGTAACTTGTGTCATTAATACGCATTTGATTTTAGTTTACCTGAATACTAAAAATTATTTAGCAAACCACTAAAATATGTCATAATGGAACGTTCCTTTATTATCTTCGTATAAAACATCTTGACTCAAAAATATTGTGCATGCATCCACACATGGTGTTAACTTGTTTGGTAGATGTTTAATTTAAAACTTTAAGAATCATTTGGTTTGAAATGCATAGAACATGTTTGGAGAATCTAACATAATTAAGTAGAAAGTGACACAAGATGATATGTTATTGTGGACTGACCGCGTGCTACTCACTTGCATTAAGAAATAGATTCATGTATGTAAATTTTTTGAATTAGGTGAGTGGTCAACCTTGAAGTCTACAAAGTCAAAGAATACAATTTGGAATGAATGTAGTAGTATGCATCAATTCAAATAAGAAAGTACAATGATGCGACCAGGGAAAGCGAGACCGAGGTGAATGACGGTGGACAAGGTCAATGTGAAGCCAGCGTGATGGTGAGTCCGACGAGGTGGGGACGATAGTAGGGTCAGGCTGTGAGGCGTAGGCGGCAATGATTGAGGTTGGAGTGATGGGAACGACTAACACAACCATTGAAATGGCGGGTGATGTTAGGGTGGTGTGGGCGCGATAGGGATCACAACCAAGTCAGAAGGTGCCGAGGGAGGGGGTGGTGGCCGGTGGGGTGACGACGCAGTTGGGGGATGGATGACAGTAGGTGAGGTCAGGGTCACGTGTGAGTGATGTGAACGATGACACATTTGGGCAAGGTGAGGTCGGACAAACGACAACGGGGGTTTTGGTAGGTGACTGTGAGGTTCAAGAGGCGCGGACGACGGCACACGAGATTAGGGCGCAGGCGAGATAGGGACCACGGTGAGGTCGCCAAACCGTGGGGGGTTGGCGGAGTGATGGCATGTCCAAGGCAAACGACAACGTCGTGAGCAACGTTTTCTCTCGTTGCAACGCACGGGCATAATTGCTAGTAATATTAAAGCAAGGATTGTTTCCCCAAAAATTCGATTGTCACAGAAATCGGGAAAAAAACCACGTGAACCAGCGCCTACGGTGCCAAACCGGTGGGAATAGTCAAGAAAAAACGAGTGGACCGGTGAAAAAATCCGAACCGGAACCGGGTTACAAAATCGAATACACCTCCCCTCCCGCCCGGCAAGCCCGCGGCCTGGCTAAAGCCGAGCGGGCAAAGCTTATTGAAGAGTGGGGGAGGGGGTTGATACAACCGGCATGCAGACCACTTGGGCTACGTTTTCTTTTTGTCAAGGTGCACATTTTATTCTATTTGACGGAGAATTGTGAAGCTCGCCAACACAAACACGATTTAGCCACTAGCGATTTATAATTGTCTTACTAGATGCTTAATCTTCAAACATTAATAATCGTTGGGTTTCAAAGAATATAATGTGTTTGGACAATCTAATATAATGGAGTAGAAAGTTAGACAATATGATATAAAATGTACGCTACACTATTGCTAGGCTGGCCTAAAGTAGTACTCATCAATTCCGATACGAGAATATCTTGTATAAATTAAAAAAGATAGAAATGCATGATTATTTCATTATTTGAGTGTGAGGAATGAGGATATATGTTAAGATAAAATTCTATTGGCCCTATAACCAAATGTAATAAACATATAATAGTAGAAAGAGAGAAAACAATCCATGAGTTTTAAAAAAACAATTAGCATATCACCATAGCAACACCCACACATATATTAGTCCCAAGATGAAAAAAGGGAAGTGCCGAATTGGGATTTGAACATGGGTCAACAAAATCACAGAGAAGATTATCACACGAGCCAGGTTACCTTGGATGTTGTTTTGGTGTGCTATTGTTTCCTTCCATTGTTGTCGTTATTTTGAAAAAAAATCCCCTCACCTCTTTTTTAATCATTGTTATTGAGCTTATAGATGTCCATTCGGGCCGCTCCAGTTCAACCGTCATTGTCTCGGGCCTGGCCCGAAACTATTCACAACATACTGTGCCAGTCTAGCCCACGAGCCTATTTCGTGCCGAGCCATCCCACAATAGCCCGACGCTATGCGCACTTGGCGGTTCGAATCCCGCACAATCGCTAGACGGAGGCCACCGCCGCTGCAGTAACACTTATCATCACATCAACAACCAGTAGACGAGCTTGAGGTCCCAGCCGAATGAAGGAAGGAGCAGAGTGACAACGACTTCGAGAAGAAAACAGTGGACAACCTTGCAAATCTTACCACTTCGGTTACGCCACCGCCAGCTCCCCATGCCACCACGCTATAAGCCACAACGTTGGGTTCGTGCGGTCGTTGGCTAGCCCCATGCATCATCCTGCTCCCCACGGCCGAACCCCAGCACCGACGTCGCTGCTTCCACCACAATAGAGGTGACGAGGCCGAGAGGGAGATGCAAGAGGTCAAGAGGATAAGATGGAAATGGTGGTGGGAGATGATGACAGGATGAGCTATGGCCTATGGGCCTAATGGTGGGGAGGAGGGAGCTGCTGGGAAGGTTTTAGTAGATATACGGGGTCGCTACTAGGCCGACATGCTAAGTGCTAAGTGCATGCTGAGTGGGGCGCCTGCCATGCTAGGGTGATGACCCACACTCAAGCATGAAGGTCGAGTCGGGCCACCACGAGCATGTAGGCTGTCGTGGTGGTTCGCGCTTGAATCCGGCCAAAAAAGGGCTTCGGGCAGGCTATTCGGACATAAGTTGCATGGACATCTATAGGTGGGCCCTCAAGTAGAAGTACATTATTAATGTTCGATGTGTCATATAACATCGATAGGTTGAGTTAAATTAGTTTGTTTATGTTGTGAGGCACGTGGGAAATGTATGCACGACTGGAATAATTGAGGTTGGGGTGGCGCAAGTCATAACAATGAAGTTGAGGAAGTGGGGATGATACCGCGCCCGGGGCTGGGAGGCACGGGCAATGGTGGGTGAGGCCAGGGAGGTGCAGGGGCGTTGGGGTAGAGACACAATCAAGCTGACACATGCGTGACGATGATGAAGCTGGACTGACGGTGCGGTCATGGCAGATGACAAAGAGGCTGAGAGACGCGGAAGATAGCATGAGTAATGGAAATGCCGGCACGGTCGGGGAAGGTGAGGTCGCGCAGACGATGATGAGGTTCAGAAGGTGTGAACGATGATGGGTGAGGTTAGAGTGGCACATACGCGACAAGGATGACAGTGAGGTCAGTAAGCTCTAGGGTGGCAGGTTGATGACACAATTGCGATGGGCGACAGTGAAGCGAGCAATATTTTCTCACGTTGCAACGCACGAGCATAATTGCTAGTCTTCTGTAATTTACAGCATGTGCTCGTTGTGTGCAATCCGAGTTCTGATTCACAACCTGTTCGGTTGGCTGGTGGCTGATGGCTGGTGCTGCTTTCTTCTGAGAGAAGAGTACTGCTGGCTGGTTGCTGGTGGCTGGTTTGTTGTGAGAGAAAAGTACTGCTGGCGGGTGGCTGATAAGCCAAGCGAACAGGGCGTCAGCTTAGCACTGTAGCTTGTAATGTTGCAAAGGAATCAGGACCAGATGATGCTGCACCTGGTTTAACGTGGGAATTTTACATGAGTTTTATAAAAAAAGATATTCGAGTGAGGTTTACAGATAATTGCTTAAAGTTGTTCCCATGTACAAATTATTGAACTTGCGTATTTCTACAGTATTTTTCTCACAGCAAATCTACTCACTCAATCAGCATAGTATTTTTCTCCCTTTTCTCTCAATAAAGTTACGTGCCAGTGCTAAATTAATAAAAGTGCTGCGGGATTCGGTTCGATTTTTTTCTCATTCATAGTGGATGGCACTCTCTATATAGCATCTTCCCGGATGACGCTACATTTTTACCACACTACAGTGCTGACGCCATACAAATTTACCATATTTGCTGACGCGGCACACCATATCGTCTGACCAGCGTGGATGTGTGAGAGAGAGGTGTGTCAAATGACTCTGGTGCCCCCTATTCCTTCTCCCATCCGAGCTCGTCTCCTTCCCTTCGTGGCACTTACCATGGCATCATGTCCACGAGGGGATGAGCTAACGGCAGCGCCGCTGACTGGACTTTAGCGCACGCCATGAGATGCTTGTGCTCGAGCATCCGCCGCCGGATGAGCCACTCCTTGAGGTCACGCCTGCGCGGGCTGCAGGAAGAGCGTGTCCTCCTCTGTCGCTTGCCATTGGCACCGACACCGAGCTTCCCCTTCCAGTCATCCCCGTCGCCAACCTCCCTCACCAGCGCCTCCCTCCCGCTCCTCAGCAGCTCCCAAGCCACCTCGTTGCCCCAGCCGAGCCCTTGCTTCGCCAAAAAAAACGAGTTGTCACAGGCGCACTGCCCCTACCTCGCTGTCGGCCATCACCGGAGCCACCTCCGTCCTCAGCTTCGTCGAGCTCCGACCGTGCGTGCTTGCCTTGCCTCGCTCCGGACGGGGAGGAGGAGGGTCGCGGAGGGGGACGAGGAACGTCGACAGCCGCGAGGAAGGAGGAACAACGACCATCGATTCTCGCGCGGACACCGTGCCTGCTCCGAGGGGCGAGCTCCAGGGGGGCGCCCGTGGCCGGTGGGGTGCGAGCTCCACCCACCCCAACCCTGTGACCGCCGCCGCCACTTCTCCCCGTCAAATCACCACTGTCATCCAGCACGTCTTCTTCCTCCACGTCCAAGCCTCGGAAGCCCTCCCCGTCCTGTTCCCCTTTCCCCTGCGGCGAGTGTTGGCGCGGGTGGCACGGCGCCGAATGAGGGCGCGCGGTGCCTAGACACCTCCGGCTCTGTCACCGCCGCCACGGAGCTTGTCGACGCGGCGACCGGCACCGAGGATAGGGACCGGTACGCGCGGTCGCTTCTCCTCCACCACCCCCTTGCTCCTCTTCCTCCGTCTGGGCGGGCCTCGAGCTCACTCATCCGGGGGCGGCGAGGCTCGAGATCCCCTGTACGCGGTGTGACAACCCGCCCAGGAAAATACCGTACTATCGCCTAAGACCGATCCACTTTGGTCATTAAGCAATAGTACAGTATCATCCTGTCGTTAGTTGCCGGGTTAACGTCCGGTAGATCACTTGGAGTACATACAGAGGATCGACACATGCATTAAAACTCACGCGAAGGCGAGTCCAGAGTACAACATGAGTTAAAACATTTTATTACAAACCATTGTTCCTGACATGAAGTAAAGGTTCAGAGTTCGTAAACAGCGGAATAAGTTAAACTAGCGCAACGGTAAACATCACAGGAGGCCATCCGTGATGTCATCACTTGTAGTCACCCTCCCGGTCAACAACACCTGCAACAACAGTTTTAAAGCAAGGCTGAGTATACTAATACTCAGCAAGACTTAACCGTCGGGTGATAACTATATCACCAAACTCTAGACATGAAAGGCATTTGGCCGGTGAAGTTTCTTTTGCTGAACAGCAACTAAGAGTACATCCTTACTTTCAATGTTTTAGCACAAGTTCTAGTTGATTACCATTTCTCAGTGTGCCACCTAAATCAGTCAAGAATTGGACAAGCAATTAATTCATACAACAATATTCACCGAGTTCCATCATTACGGGATATCATGGTCAGTTGATTAAGCAGTCTCGGATAACGGTGAGAGGCCGACAATCGATTGATTTAAACCTTGCAAGGTAAACCTAAACACACAGTAGGCTGCCCCGCAAGGACAACTTCCCAGGCAATTCCCCAAAGTCCTCGGGTTGGGAACAGAGCCTACAGTCCTGGGTACAAGGTTAACTGGCATACCCCCGCAAGGTACCCAGTCTCACACATGCACCCCCCCTTCCCGGTAGCTAGCCGGTTAGGTGAATACTCAAGAGTAGTAGGGAAAAGTTCTCGCGCCGTCTCATTAAGGTACTAGGCTTACCGGTCCCATTCCCGACAAGTACTTAGTACGTTCAAACGCTTAGCCCACGAAAGCCACTGGACCGGAGCCCAAATCACATGCTGCTTACCACATGAGCAATCCATTTATCAAGATCTTATGATTCCAACATAAGAACCTATTCTCGCGAGTGACGAACATCACTCGACTTGTATCGGGTCCTATAGCATAGCAGCTATCGACCTAGCATACTAGTGATAGAGCATAGGTACCTAGGGATCATGCATCTAGGGTTTCAATTCAACTCCTGAAACGTAAATGCACAATCGTAGCAAACATAATTGCATAATTTTAAAAGACAGGGTTAGTGATCCGAGGCTTGCCTTCGCTGGCAAGGTTGGCCTTGGGCCCTTCCGAACTTGGGTCCAGGTCTTGAGCTACGTCCACGAACTGCAGCTCTTCGTCGGCACCTCCGCCTCCTCCTTCCGGCACGAGCGTACGTCTACTGGCGGAAAGTTCTACATGAAGATGCAAATGCAAGATTTATTTGACGATTTTTAATTTGATTAACTACAAACAATAAGTGACAATCATGGGGTGCATTGGTTGGACACATTCACCTAGATAAGAAATACATTCAACATACTCTTCCAAAAGGAACAATATGCAGCTCTTTGTTAAATATTCTTTTTGATAGTGACTATGTACATATATATGTAAATAATTTAATTTAACTTCCCAAGCAGTAGTGGGTGGGTATATTTAGCCTTTTAAAAAGGTTACAACCACACACAAAGTTATTAAAGATGGGTTGGTGAATTTTCCCATTTAAATGACTATTAAGCCTTTAATTGCTTCCATAGCTTTTATTTGTGAAATTAATTAATATAAGCTTTTATTTGTGAAATTAATTAATATAATTCAGTGGAAGGGTGTGCTACACACTAAACACCTATAACAAGCCACTGGACATACATGCGTGCTGTGGAAAGCTAGAAATTAATTATTTTTGAAAATAACGAAAGCTAGCTAGAAGGACAAGGTAAATGCACACAAAAATAAATATTTATCCAAATGATCCAACTTTCTCATACATGTTATATGGTCCAAAACTAGCCTAGGGATGCAGCACATACACCTAGAACTATTATGAAACTTGACTTATGCAATTACCAAGAAAAACAAGCATATTTCAAGAATAAATATTTCTGATAATTATAAAATTGTAATAAATTCACCAGAGGTGGGCTTTGGAATAAAAAGATAGTATGCAAAAGTTGGTTGCAAAAATCTAATTATGTTTAGCTACAAAAATCATTTATGCAAATTCTGCAGAGATCGAAAACAATTTTATAAAAAGATTTACATCATAACTTTGTGTAATTTTTGGTACAAGATCTAGGAATGACCTAACACACAATATATATATAAATTAGACACAGATGATTTATAGATTTTGAGATATGGCAGATCTAGGTTTTTCACATTTCTATTTTTCATGCAAAAACTATAGGGAACTAGCTCAGTCAAGAATAACGAAAGTTGTAGGATTTTTCACAACGAATCCAACAAAATTAGTTTTGCAGTTTTCTGTTTTTTCTACAATTTTCTATGGATTTTACAAGAATCAGCAAAATGGCTTTACTATTTGAGATTCACTTTTGCACCGGGGTCCCTGGAAAGTTTTAGATTCATACGAATATGCCCCTGGCTCACGCAAAACACCCTGGAAACTCTGGATTCCTTGCAATGTCGTCCTCGGGGGCGGCGGCGGGTGCAGGCGGTGGAATTCCGGCGAGGGCCGACGGCGGGGTCGGCCGGGGACGGGCGCGGGATGGTCCAGGGGTGCCCTAGGCCCGATTTGGGAAGTTGGACCGGCGGAGAGGTGGCCGGCGACGGCCGTCGGCGGCGCACTCGGTGGCGGCCACGGTGGTGCGTGTTCGGCGAGGTGGCGGCTCCGTGGAGTGGGTGAGCGGAACGGCTAGCACTAGTAGGCGCACGAGAGTAGGCGCGCGAGAGGGTGGGGGCGCCTCAGTGGAACAGTGCGGCCGACCGGCCCTGAGTTCACCGCGACTGCCCCCAATGGCGCCACTGGCGGCTCAGGCGATGGCTGGGAGTGCCTGCGCGTCGAGGCCAAGGCAACAGGTCCTTTATAGGCGACCCGCGTGCCAGCTTGCGTCCAACGCGTCGACGGCAATGCCTCAGGAACGCGCGCGTCCGTGCGACGGCGGACGGACCAACGGTCCTTGCGCGCGTACGTGACCGATGAGTGCGGGAGCGGCACGTAGCGCGGTGCGGAGCTCCGGGCGTCACGGGGCGCGGGTGGCCTTGGAAAGGCGCGCGCGGTCTCGGGAGGCGCGGGGCGCGGATGCCTAGGGCGCGGTGCGGCCGGTGCACGGCGGCGCGGCGTCGCGCGCGGGAGCGCGGGCGGCGCCGGGTCGAAATTTCTATGTTGGACTGGCCACGTTTGACCAAGATTTTCTCAAAAATTTTGAATAGAAGTGCACAAAGTGGTAAATAGGAAAGTTGTAGATCTCACTACCCTCTACAACTTTTACAAAGGCCATATGGTGTTTTTCTCAACAGATTTTGCACAAATTACTGCCAAACTTTGAATGTCGCCATGTTTCGGTGAATAGGAGGTACTGGCGGTTGACCAAGTTTTTCACCAATTTCCTCTCAAAATTTGAAATGCCAATCTACATGAAAGTTGTGTCCCTCAACAAACTGAACAACTTTCATAAAGGTAGATTTTTAAGTGTTTAGGTGAAATTTGGAGAACGCGGCAAAAGTTCCGGACGACATTCGCCGACGTCAAAGTTTAAGCGGGGTTTGACCGTGTCTTTGACCAAGGGTTGACCACGGGTGTGTAGACTTTGTCAAGGGGTTCAATAGGGTTCATTGACGAGGTTTTCGAGGTGATGACCTAGGTTGACCTAGGTTTGACCAGTGTCAGACGATTTGACTCGGCTGATTCAGTCATTAGCGTTAATGACGCTAATTAAAAACCTGGGGCGTCACATGCGGCGGGGCTCGAGCTCACGGCTGCAGGTCTCGCCGACGCTGGAAGAATAATGGCCGGAGGTTGAGGACTTGAGGTTGAAGATGATATCACACATGGGTCCCACCTATAAGTGACAGGAAAGAGAAGAAGCGGAAGAGAGCAAAGGGCACGAGAGGTCATTTGACATCCCTTGTGGGGACAGATCCAACGTGGACCGCTGATTTGGCGTGCCACAAGAGCAAATACGGTATTTTTTAAGCATCTTTCGTTGTTACGTGGTAAAAATATAGTGATAACCGTCGTTAAGATGCTATATGAAGAGAATCATACGGGAAATCTGGGAGAAGCAGCAACGCAACACGCAGCGGTTTCGTCGATGCCTGGCGTGGGCTGAAGCCCGAAGTCCTTGGCTGACGTGCTCCGGCAGTCCGGCGTGATCGGACGGTTGCCACGAAGACAAGTGGCGCCGCTGGTCCACCGCAGAAAGCCGCCGGCCGCGCCGCGCGCGGGCGGGCCTCGTGGCGAAACCGTCAGCTCGTGTTCATTTCGCCTCTCCGCCTGACCTCACCGCGCTCACCTGCTCTATCATGGCGGCGGCGGCAGCTGCTCACCCCCTCTGCCCCGCACCTGCCGCCACTCCAGCAAAACCCCAGCAATTCCCTACCAGAGGCCGCCGCACCCACCGCGCCAGACCTTCGAGATGCTTCTCCTGCCGCGCGTCTCTCAGTCCCGACGGCTCGCTAGCCATGCTCGGGGGGGCCGTTCCGAAGCCAGCGCCGCCGATGGCGCGGCCGTACCTGCGCGAGCACTCTTGCCTCATCTTCCCGCCCCCGCGCGTCCGCCGTCCGCTCGCGGTCGTCAAGTTCCTCGGCGGAGCCTTCATCGGCGCGGTCCCTGAGGTAACCTACGGGTAAGTGCGTCAGCGCATGGGTTCCATCTTCCATCCCATTTATTCCGCGGTCGATCCCGCTGGAACGCGAAACGTGTTGATTCGATTTCGCGCCCGTTTGGCTTGTGGCTTATTTCGCGCGGCTGGTTTGTTTGCTCCTCTGCTTTCAGCTACCTGCTGGAGCTCCTGGCGCGGGAGGGCTTCCTCGTGGTGTGCGTGCCGTACAACGTCACCTTCGACCACGAGGCAGCCGCGCGGGAGGTCTTCGACAGGTTCCACGCCTGCTACGACGCGCTCCTCGCCTCGGGGCTCCCGGAGGCCGGGCTGACCGCGCTGGACGTCGCGGAGCTCCCGCTCTATTCTGTTGGCCACAGGTGGTTCCAGCGCGCGCCACTTGCTCGATGATTTGACAGAGAGGGAGGGGAGCCTGGAGCTCTGTTCTGTTGGTGGCGTGTACGATGCTTGTTTAATTCTTCTGTTGTGATGGTTGCAGCAACGGGGCGCTGCTTCAGTTGCTGGTGGGGAGTTACTTCTCAGAAAGGATACCAAAGGTCCGCTGATGTTTGGTGGATAGAGAATACACTTGCACACATAAGCTTGAGTTCCTTAAAATTGCATATATCTGACATTGTGCTAACTGCTTAGTGCCTATGGTCTTATTTCTCCGTTGGGTTCTGCTCATTTTAGGCTAACGCCATTGTCTCATTCAACAATAGGCCGGCTTCGGAGGCTGTTCCTTACTTTGAACAGGTATTCTGCCTGGGCTTTCTTATCTTATGGTTGATGTGGGTGCTTTTTTCAGTTTCATGCTATACAATTTTCCGTACATGAAACTCATGCTGCCACATTACTGATGCTAACTAGCAAGCTAGAAATCAGAGTAAGCTTCTGAAGTTATCTGTAAGGAGGACCTGTAAAGGAATTGATGCTGAACTTTCAAACTAACTGTGACTAGGAGGAAATATGGGCCAAAAGTTAGTAGCAGAGATGCAAGTTACTGGTTCATCTCGTCTTGCTAGTTAGTAGTACCTGTAAATTAAGGAATGTAGGTTATTGGTTTTATGCTAAGTGCCAGTGCGTGGTGTTTAACAATGTAGTGTTTTTACAAGTGAACTATATAATGTGTTTGTGTGACCAAGTAGTTAATACTTAAACGTGCATGAGAGCTGTGAATCATTGCATTAAGAAGAGAGAGATATCCGAAATAAAAACAACCCCACATAAACACATGGCAACACTCACACAGACTCAGACAAGAAACCAACCATGCAAACAATAGCTTCAAGTTTTTAGATGTGCCGCAGTAACATTGTAGTCAATGCAGCAAACAGAGCTTACTAAAAACCTAGCACCACCAACTGAGAGAGCCCAGCCACGCCTTGCAATTCTCCATAGCTGAAGTTCCTCCCCTCCATGTCCTTGCGCATGATTTTTTGCAAGCTTGGAGTACCTCCACCCAGAACGCAATAGTTCTGGTTTTTCCATAACAGCCATGCTCCAAGAATCACTAGTGAGTTAAAGCCCTTCCACAGCTGTTTGCCTAATCTCTCGCATGAGCATGACCTTTTCCACCAATCACTGAAGTTGTATCATCACTCTGAGGTTAAGATCAGGGGCGACGCCACGTTTACTCAGGGTGGTGCACTGGCACCAGGCAAAATAGTGCTACTTAAAACTAAATAGCTCATTTTACCATATAAATTAGCTGAAATTAGGCATGTTTCTACATAGTAGTCACTGTTGTGCACCACCATAAATTTTGTGCTAGCCTCGCCCCTGGTTAAGATGTCTGGTAAGCTGACCCTCCAGAATAAATAGAACCATATCTGACGTTCCAATACACAAGAGACCAAGGTGCGGTTTGTGGTTTCATTCTCGTGGTCACTTAGTGGACAATCAGCTGGATGTGGCAGCCTCCAGGGCCATTTGTCTGCTGTCTAGCAGCATTTACTGCAAGCTATATGAAGAACTGCAGGGTCTTGCCACCAAAGCTTTCCAGAGTCCAGATGAGCTTCCATGGTGCAAGGCATGTAGCTCTCAGGAAGAACATGCAATATGATAACTCTTCTATGTTACCCAGAAGCTGAAAGCCTGGAACAATGCTCGTCCTGTAGGTCAGGCAGCAAGACAACCTGGGAAATCAAGTCCCATATATTGATAATTTCCTTTGGAGATGCAAGCAATGAGGTTAGGGGCTGTATGCCTATATCTGCGATAGGCTTTCCTTGCAGCTGTCTGTCACAAATGGCTCATGCATAAGGTATTGGGACCATTTCCTACTGAGGTCAAAGCCATTGCATGGAACTATTTGAGCCCCATTAAGATGTTGAGTACTACTCAACACAAACTATTTCACTGCAGAATCATTTGAAGTAACACCCACTGGACACAGCCTAGAGCTTGTCTTGCATTCATTGCATAACTGAGCAGTACATAAACCTGTTTTGCGGGCACTTAGCCTTTTAGATTGTGACATTAAGCCTCACCCAGTGGTCTGAACTTCTAATTCAGGTCAGAGCCTTGCAGATTGGCTTAACATCATAGTTGATAATATTTGCAGTTGGCTTGACCAACCCATGCTCATGTGTCTGACATTGCTTCAAACTGTCCTTATAACCCCAAAAATGTAGCTGTTATCTGATATTGTACCGCAGCCATTAATATCATGTGATTTGTCTGATGTTTTTGGTGGATAGCATTGTCACTTTCAGATAACAAGGTAAATTAGAATACTTCCATTGCGGTTGGCAATAGAAAGCATTTTTTGTTCACATTCAGCCAGTCCATCATGACGTGGGTCGCAAAAGTTCTGGTCAGTTATTTTGGTTCAGAAAAGAGCATAGTGAAAAGCATCACGAGCCTGTAGCACTTTTTGGCAACGAAAGAGTGTTAGCATTGTATCTTAGGAACATGCAAATCGATACTTCAATTCCAAGTTTCCAACACAATTTGCACTTAGAGCTGATTTCAGTGTAAAATGTTAAGCCTTGTGCTCTTTCCTACTGTTCTGTTGAAGTTGTGCTCTCTTAATAGTATATTTGTCTTGTACAGATAGGCCCTCTTTTTAGTCAACTGCTGCCTATGATGGAGGCCTCACCTGTTTACTCAGTGGCCAGAAACGCATCAGGTGATTGTTGGTTTACTACTTACCTTCTCACGTTATCTGTCATTTATCCATTTGATAAATTTTCTTTTGGCTGTAAGTGCCATAAAATACTTATGCTTAAACGCAAGCTTTCCATATGGATCCAACAATCAAGCAACCTGATAACCTCGTCTGGGGTTAATGTCTTGCTCTTAAATAGATTGTAGCTTCATGAGTTCAATGGTTCATGATATTATTGTTGCTGCCTCCCGTAATGACATTTTGTGAGGTGGTAAAAGTGCAACTTGTATGCTGACATTTGTTAAATGAAAGAGTGAGACTAGGACATGAACCTTTGCTTGATATGCTCCATGGACTCTTTTATAAAGATGTTATGTCATGACTCTAGGAGATGCATGGAAAGCTCTGTTTGATTTAGCTGGAGGTTTTATACGCGAGTATGACCAAGAAGCTATGGTGTCCCTGAGCAAATTTGTTGATCAATTACCATCAGTAATGAATCAGGTACTGTATGATCCAAGCTCGTCTATTATTATTTTTTAAAGAGTGGTTCTTCTTTTTCTTATTTAACCGTGCTTTGGTGCTTCCATGCCCTGTGCTAGACATCTAGTGAGCTTCAATGCATATTTGTCATGATGATAGCTGTTTCCCATATTATTTACAGGTTACAGAAGGTGTGTCTGAATTCAAACCAACACCACCTGAAAACCGTGAATTCTGCAAGAATTCCTACAGCGTACCGAATACATTATTGGTACTGACACCCTTGCATCTGCTAAATTCAACCTCTGAGCTGTTCTATTTAGTGTTAACGTTTTTATGTATGTCTTTTTAGGTCAAATTCAGTGTTGATGCTATTGATGATACAGACATAGTTGAAGATGTCCTGAGACCCCGTGTTGACTCAATTGGTGGAGAAATAAAGAAAGTCATACTGTCAGGAACACATCTAACTCCATGTATACAGGTAATATGTCATTATTTTCGTCCACAAATTATATGCATCGAGTGGTATTCTATGGAATTCTGCAGTGCAACATATGTGCAAGAGCATGACCCTGTTATTCATTCACCCCCAATAATTTGTATCTACTTGTTAACAGAACTAGGGTGGAAGCTAGCAAGATGATGTTTAATTAGGGTTGTTAGTCACCATTTAGCATTTGTGCAATCATTGCTTCATGCTAAAGAGAATTTGTGTGCTCTTGTCTACCATTTTTTGAAAACTATTATACTTCCTCGGTCCCAAATTGTCTCGTTTTGGCATTTCTAGATTCATCACTTTCACTACTTATCTGGACATAAGTGTATATTGAGGTGCATTGAAAAAACTATGAATCTAGAAATATCAAAGTGACCTGCAATTTGGAACGGATGGAGTATGTTTCAGGCATGTCAGACACTCACCTTTACTGGCTTACAGGATGTGAAATGGCAAGTTGGTTCAGAATACACTCCAGCAGATGCTCTTGCCCAGGGATTGAAATCATTGGCTCTGAATGAAACAAGGGTCCTCTCAAGAACTATTGCTGATTGGTTTAGATCCCTTTAAAAATTTGAGTTCGTCAATACGTCTATTGAAGTACGGAATTCTTCTTACATAGGTATGTACTGGTACTGTTGTATCTACGAGTCCAAAATCACTGACTCAGTTTACAAATACAGAATTTCAAAGCCTTTGGTTAAATTACTTGGTGAATGCATCTAGGAGAAACCAACTGCATCTCTTATCCAGTTACTACCTTGAAAATTGGTTTACTTATATGTAGAATCAATCGTATGGTCTCATTTACATACAACTAATGCATGCATCAGGAATGCTTTATCAGTTCTCCCATTTAGCTGATGCGGCGACAGGCTGGCATTGTAACGAGATATCAGAGTACCTACATAAGAGCAGTGCATTTGGGCTGTGTACTGAGTTGGCCGTGCTCGCCCACAGGCAGTAGCCGTACTACAAATATCTATCTGATCAAGATGGGGTGTTTCATGCTTGGGGCCTACTCGGATTGTAGTTGCAGGTTATGCAATGCACTGAACCCAAAGTCCAAGAAACATGATCCTGTTTGAGGTACGGTGCCAGCGAGGCCAAGTTGGCCAAATGGCCCCTGCTGCACGCAGACAAGCCCAATGTGGCTTTCAGCAGGTTGGCGAAAAAGGCGTCATAGGTGTAACAGGAAATGTGTATATATTGCCACATTGTATTTTCTGGACATATATTTGATTTGATAATATAGCTCACCGTATAGCTCAGTCAATTGGATTGTTTAGGGGTGGTTGTGGTTCGGTTTCTGTATCTACTAGCAGCTGGTTGCCTGGTTCTGTATTCATCCCGTGCGCGGTGTATGCATGTGCTGCAAGGACTGGATGCTGACCGATTTGGCTGTCGTTTCCTGTTGTTTCAACTTTCAAGTTTGTGCAGGTACAGGAATCCATCTACGTCCAGGAATTGCACGAGGTTGATACGGCCTACAAATACAATAGGGGCGTGTTACAATAGGGGCGTGTTTGTGAGGGTGGCCGCGGCTGGCCTGGCTAGCCTAACCGGGCCGGGCCTTGTCAGGCCTGGCCATGGGCGGACACCCTCAGGTGTTTGCCTGCCTGCACTGGGTGAGCCAGGCTCAGCTGAGCTCTTGTTTGCGACCCAGTGCTGAGCCTGGCTGAGGGGCCAACCGCCACCAACTGCCGAGCCGAGAACATGTTTGGCATGGTGGCTTAGGTGAGCCCGGCCCAAGATAAGCATACACAAATTACATCTTAATCAATAGAGGGAGAAGTGTACATTACAGTTACAACATCATTAACATCAATAATATCATATATTTTACATCATTGTTTAATTGAAAAAAAATATAATTAACATCATATCATTTACATCATTGCCTCAGAAACTTTTTTATATTCCACATGAGGCTGACCTTGATCATACAACAAGGATAAAATGCATACAACATGTGGCAACCATGGAAACATCAAACACAACCAGCCCAGGGTAGAAAACATTGGGCATGGATGAGTTTGATGTTTTGATGGGAGACATGAGAAGGATACAACACACAGATCAAGGTGCTCCCTCTATGGATGAACAAATTGAATCATCATAGGCAATGGCAACAACAAATTTGCCTCAGACAGGACTTCGAAGCAGGGTAGACAACACATGGCAACCATGGAAACATCGAAAACATCCAGCCCAGTGACGAAATCATTGGGCATGGATGAGTTCGACGTTTTGATGGGAGACATGAGAAGGATATAACACACAGATGAAGGTCATCCCTCTATGCATGATCAAATTGAATCATCATAGGCAACCATGGCAAGAACAAATTGGCCTCAGATGATTTGATATTAAAAGCAGTAACAAATGGTTCATGGCAACCATGGAACCGTGAGACACATCCAGCCCAGTATATGAAGAACATGGGCATGGATGTGTCTCATGGTTTGATGATTGCCATGAGAGGTTATATACATGTGATCATCATCATAGGCAAGAGAGGAGGAAAGGAAGAACATACAACATCAGCCTCAGATAAGTTTGCATTTCATATGAACTTGAACTTGGAGCTTAAGGATAGAAAGCAGCATCAAAGAGGTTCTCATGGTAGGCATGGAACCGTGGGACACGTCGATCCCAGTCATGACAGATTGCCTGGGAATCGATGTGTCCCACGGTTTGATGACAGACATGAGGAAAAGAACAAGTGAAGTTTCACAGCTCCAGTCCCTCACAAGTTGAAGTTCATCAATTAACTGGCAAACAAATAGAATCATCATAGGCAACCATGGCAACAACAAATTGGCCTCAGATGATTTGATATTAAAAGCAGTAACAAATGGTTCATGGCAACCATGGAACCATGGGACACATCCAGCCCAGTATTTGAAAAACATGGGCATGGATGTCTCCCATGGTTTGATGAGTGCCATGAGAGGTTATATACATCTGATCATCATCATAGGCAAAATTGGAGCAAAGGAAGAACACAGAACATCAGCCTCAGATAAGTTTGCATTTCATATGAACTTGAACTTGGAGCTTAAGGATAGAAAGCAGCAGCAAAGAGGTTCTCATGGCAAGCATGGAACCATGGGACACGTCGATCCCAGTCATGACAGATTGCCTGGGAATCGATGTGTCCCATGGTTTGATGACAGACATGAATAACAGAGCTCCAGTCCCTCACAAGTTCAAGTTCATCAATTAATTGGCAAA
Source organism: Cenchrus americanus (assembly GCA_947561735.1). Classification (NCBI taxonomy): domain Eukaryota; kingdom Viridiplantae; phylum Streptophyta; class Magnoliopsida; order Poales; family Poaceae; genus Cenchrus; species Cenchrus americanus. The sequence goes on along the minus strand of OX387245.1, from coordinate 88,261,365 downwards.
CAAATGTATCATCATGGGCTAAAAGAAGATGGTATTGGCCTCAGCTTTTTCATTTTGTTGCATAAAGACAGTGAATGTAATCTCAGATGGACAGATAAGTAGCAAGCATACCAAGAACAGATAAGTAGCAAACATACCATGAACAGATAAGTAGCAAACATACCATGAACAGATAAGTAGCAAACATATGAGTAGCAAACATATGAACAAAAGGGCATCCACCTCAAGTTTTTTGTTGCATCATCGGCCATCAATAACCCACAAATCCAACAAATATCAGGTAGCAGAAAAGATACAAGAAAGAACAGCAAATGAGTAACCTCAAAGTTTCAAAAGAAGTAGCCAACAGAGGCCACAATAAGGTTATACAACAAGTTGTCCAGCCCAACATTCAAAGGCTCAAATGTTTCCTAACTATTAGTAGCCACCCTCCTAGTCAAACTAAACCAAAGTCATCCTGCACAAAAGCTTCACAGCAAAGAGAAACCAGCTGTACCCAAAAGAAGAGAAGGTGGGTGAGGGGGTGGAGTATAGCTCAACAATCAACCCCTCATGTCCATGCAGTGCAACATCTACATCATGTAGTTCTTGGCTAAAAAGGTTTGGAGCCACAGGGTCCTATGGGCATCAGTCATGTTCACAAAACCCCTTCCTTGGGCCTTGTTGTCTAGGAGATAGGTGTAGGCAACAATAAGGGCCTACTGAGAGAAGCCAGGCATCTCCATCACAGCAAGGTACAGGTTGGCATCAACATGGGCAGGTCCAGTCTCCCTAAGTGCATTAGCCACATTGTTGACAGCATCAGACATGTTGGTCAACATGATTATCTCCTCCTCAGTGAAAGTCCCTCTCTTCCTCTTCCCACCTACAGAAGGTTTTGTGACCTTGCTACCCTCTGCAGTTGCAGTGGGAGCTTTATCACCAGGAGTTTGGGTGAATGGACAACCTTCAGCCTTGACGGGACCACCTTTGTCGGCTGATTCGCCCTAAAGCCTCACCGGACCCCTCGCATACCTACCAGTGGCCAAAGCATTCCCAAATATGGCCTCTATCTCAGTGTAGAACCTAATTGGGGTGTTCAGGTATTCAGCATCTTTAGGATGATCCTGCAGTTTGGGACATAGGTTGGTTTAGACACTGTCGGGGACAGCCCTAGGGGTCCCCTTAAACAACTGGGAAATCCCCACTTAAAACCTGCAACAAGCCAAAGCCAGACACACCTCGCTTAAGCATGCAGGGCATGGCCCACGCCGCGGTGGCCCCAACGGCCCACCAAGGCGGCCCACTCAAAGATCCCCTCGAGCAGGCTTCGCCTCGCTCGAGGATGCGCGCCTCCCTCGGGCGGGCTCCGCCCCGTTCGAGGGAGTGCGCTTACCTCGAGCAGGCTCCGCCTTGCTCGAGGGTCCGCTCCGCCCTCGAACGGGGTCCGCCTTGCTCGAGGGCGCTCCGCACGCGCGCGCGCGCGCTCCCGTACGCGGGCATTTAATGTCCCGACAACGGCGGGGCGGCGCCATCATGCGCCCGGGGCTCGCGCCCGGTGCCGTCGCACCAACTCCCCGAGAGGGAACCCATCCCCGCCACGCGTAGGGGACTGTGCGACGTGGCCAGCGCCAGTCCCGTGACACCGCGCCGCCTACTCCGGTACGGCTAACGCGCCGAGCCCTCGAAGGGGGGCCGGCCGCACCCTCGATCTGCTTTCTTGTGACCTTGCAGGGTTAGGTGGAGGCGCTAGGCCAACGGGGCGCCATCCCTGCCACTGTTAACGGCATGGCTACCGCCCCCGCGCGTACGAACCCACGCCGGGCGCTGCGGCAACAGCTCCAGCGCTTTGGAGCGTGCGGGAACGGGACGCCGTCTTACCTGCCACTTTGCCCCGTACGGACCGGCGTCAGCAGCTCCCTCGAGCCCGTTTGAAGACATCACAGCCGTCCGCTACCCTTCTACCCTCGAAGCCGCCACTGTTCGGGTACAAGATACGCCATGATGGCCGGATCGCTGCAAGGACCGTCCAGGCGGCCGCCTACTCTACGGCACAGCGCACCGCACTTCCCCACGTAGCTAAATAGCGCGGCATACATGTGATTCGCTCTCTCCTTGGCCTATAAAAGGAAGATGAACCCCCCTGCCGCAGGGGACGAGAGACAACGAACAACGATACACGACAGAGGGCAAGGCACACAACACAACACGAGACGAATCGCACCACGCACTCGTTCTTCAAATCTCCCACAACATCTTCAGCCACTCCATCAGGGACTTGGAAGCCACGCTTCCTCTCCCGCCTTGCTTGTAGCAGCCCCACTACAAGCACCCCCGATGCTGAGCAATATAGTGCCTTGAGCACACCACTGCTGGACGTACGGCCCCGCGGCCGGAACTAGGATAAACTCTGTGTCCCTTATTGCTTAGCATCGACCATTGAGGGATAGAACTTGGCGCTTATTACTGGTTAGTGTCGGGACCACATTCCGCACCGACAGTTGGCGCCCACCGTGGGGCAATCGAGCGCCTAAGGTCAATCCACCATCAACTCCCTCCATGGTGATCCGCACTGAGTACCGCGGTATGCGTTACTGCATGGGCAGCTCGGACCCCCTCCCCGCCGGGTTTGAAATCCGGTTCGGGGGCTTGAACTTTCAGGCCACGGGGAACGGCTACCTGATGCGCCTCACCAACCGTGAGGAGCTCCGTGCGCGACGCCAGGCCGGGTCCGCTCCGGTCCCCGCCGCGCGCACCACCACGGCGCGGACGCTCGCCGGCGCGGATGCCGCGGGCCCGTCGACGCCACGACGCCGCCGCCGCTCGGCCGGCATTCGCGCCGGGCGTGGTCCGAGCGACGGCAAGCCGAGCGCGCCGCCTCCCAACGTGGCGCGCCCGTCGGCACGGCAGCCACCGCCCCAATGGGGACAGCGCACGGTCTCCGGACCGCGCTTTCCCATTGGTCTGCGTGGTGCCACGACGGCCTACAACGCCAACGTCAACACCACGATGCGCAGGGTTCCCCCTGGCCGTCACGTCTTCGTCGCCAGGGATCCCGGCGCCTCAGCGGGAGACGAATCGTCCCTGGGTTCGCTTGACGCGTTGCCACCCGCCAACCTCCACGGGTACGCGGAGTGGGACTTCTCAGGCGTGCCAGACCCAGTCATGTTCAGGTGTTTTCTTGACACCACGGACTACTGGTTCGGCTGCTCCGACGACTCCAGCACCGGGAGCTACGACCCCGCGCGGGAGTGCTGCGTCGTCATCGCCAACGACCCGACAAACGCCCACCGGCGCGGCGGGCGCCGGCGACGGGGGAGGTCACGCTGCCCCGGGGGATCGCTCCGCACACGGCCGCGCGGGGGCCAAGCACCCCCGCCGGGGCCGACGCCGACGCACGGCCTAGCCCGGGCTCGCGAGCTCGAGGCCAAGCTGGCGGAGGAATATCGAACGGTGCGGCTGCTCCGTGCTTCGATGGCTGGGGAAGCCTCCGCGCGCGGCGAACGCGCGCGGGAGCTGGGCAAACAGGCTCGCGACCGCATCAACGACGACTTTAACGTCGACAACCCGGACGCGCCTCCGCGGGCAAGTTAGAAGCTCATTGCCGCCGCGACGCTGCTACGGGCTATGCCGGCACCCTCGACGCCTGAGGCACGAAACCTGCACCGCGAGGTGCAGGCGCTCATTGAGCAAGCGGTCGTCCAACAGGCCGAGAGCTCGGCCTCGCGCATCCGCCAACAGGGGGATGCACGAGGCGACGGGCCGCACGGGGGGGGCGAACCCTCGGTCCATGCGAGTGAAGCGGCGGGGGCGACCCGCCAATCCGGGACGTGCACCGGCCAAGGAGCGGCTCCTCAACACGCGCGGGCGCTGGACGGCGACGCCCGCAACGTCATCAACGCCCGCCGCACGAGCAAGGCGGATGCGCGGGCGGCGGTAAGCTACCACCCTCGACGGGGTGGACGCTACGACAGCGATGAAGACCGTTCCCCGACACCGGAACCCCCGGGGACCCGTGTGTTCAGCCAGGAGATCCGCGCGGCGGCCTTCCCCCAACGCTTCCGCCAACCCTCGACCATCGTCAAGTACAACGGGGAGACGGATCCCCGCGTATGTCTCAACGACTACCGCCTGGCGTGCCGGTGGGCGGGGGCCACCGCCGACGAGGTCATCATCCGCAACCTCGCCCTTGCACCTCGGCGATTCAGCCCGGACATGGCTCGAGCACCTGCCCGCCAGCCAGATCCACAACTGGGACGACCTGGTCCGCACGTTCGTGGGTAACTTCCAGGGCACGTACGTGCGCCCTGGGAATTCCTGGGACCTGCGCTCCTGCACTCAGAAGCCCGGCGAATCACTGCGGGACTTCATACGGCGCTTCTCCAAGCGCTGTACAGAGCTCCCAAGCGTGGCGCAATCTGAGATTGTGCACGCCTTCCTCGAGGGCACCACGTGTCGGGACCTCGTGCGAGAGCTGGGACGCAGCCCGCCTGCGGACTCCAACGAGCTGTTCGACATCGCCACCAGCTTCGCCTCAGGAAAGGAGGCTGTGGGGGCGATCGTCGACGGCAAGAAGGGCAAGCGCGCAGACGATGCGCCCGCGGAGGTCAGTCCAGGGAGCCCCACCGGAAGGACAAGTGGGGCAAGAAAGGAAAGAAGCCGCGCTGCGAGGCGCGCGAGCAGGGGCGCGACGGCGACGATGCCGAGGCCCTTGCTGTTGACCCGGCTCGACGAGGCCCTCGACCGGCCCCTCGAGGTCCGGGGGTGTTTGATGACATACTGAAAAAGCCGTGTCCATATCACAAGACCCCAGTGAACCACACCCTTGAGCAATGCGACATGCTCAAGAAGTGCTACGGCCGCGCCGCCGCAAAGGACGCGGAGGCCAAGAAGGACGGAGGAGATGGCGACGCCGGCGGCTTCCCCGCCGTGGAGAATGTGTTCCTCATCTTTGGGGGGCCCACCGTCGACATGTCAACCCGCCAGCGCAAGCGGGAGCGGCACGAGGTCCTCGCCACAGAGAAGGCGCCTCCCTCCTTCCTCGACTGGTCGGAGGACGCCATCACCTTCAGCCGGGAAGACCATCCGAACCGCATCCCCAACCCGGCCGCACCCGCCGGGTGGTCGACCCAATCATTGGGAACGCGCGGTTCTCAAAAGTCTTGTTGGACGGGGGCAGCAGCCTCAACATCCTCTATGCGCATGCGCTGCACTTGCTGGGGATCGGGTTGGACCAGCTGCAGCCCAGCACGACGCCGTTCCATGGCGTCGCACCCGGCAAGCGAGCCCAGCCCCTCGGGCAGATCGACCTGCCGGTTTGGTTCGGCACTGCGAAGAATTTCCGCAAGGAAACGCTCACCTTCGAGGTGGTGGGCTTCAAGGGCGCCTACCACGCCATACTCGGGCGGCCCTGCTACGCCAAGTTCATGGCGGTCCCCAACTACACCTACTTGAAGATGAAGATGCCGGGGCCAAACGGCGTTATCACTGTGGGCTCGTCCATTGAGCACGCATTCAACTGCGACGTCGAGTGCGTAAAGCATGCGGAAGCACTGGCGCTGGATGAAGCGCTGGTGACCACCTTGGAGAAGATGGTCAACGAGGACCTCGACTCCACCAAGCACACCGGCAACTTCGAGGCCGCGGAGCAGACCAAGGAGGTGCTCCTCGACCCTGCTGCCCCCGAGGGCAAGGCGTTGAGGGTCAGCTCCACCCTCGATCCAAAATAGGAAGTGGTGCTCGTCGACTTCCTCCGCGCCAACGCCGACATCTTCGCATGGAGCCCCTCGGATATGCCAGGCATCCCGAGGGAGGTCGCCGAGCACTCCCTTGACATCCTGCCTCACGCCCGCGCTGTGCAACAACGGCTCCGCCGCTTCGACGAGGAGCGGCGACGGGCTATCGGAGCGGAGCTGCGGAAGCTTCTCGAGGCCGGGTTCATCAAGGAGGTGTTCCACCCTACGTGGCTAGCAAACCCTGTACTTGTAAAGAAAAAGAATGGGAAATGGCGGATGTGTATAGACTACACTAGTCTTAATAAAGCATGTCCTAAAGTTCCCTTTCCTTTGCCACACATTGATCAAATCGTTGATTCAACGGCTGGGTGTGAGTTGCTTTGCTTCCTTGATGCCTACTCCGGGTATCATCAAATAAAGATGAAGGAGTCTGACCAGCTCGCGACTTCATTCATCACGCCGTTCGGGATGTTCTGTTACGTCACGATGCCGTTTGGCCTCCGAAACGCGGGTGCAAGGTATCAGCGCTGCATGCATCACGTTTTCGGAGATCACATCGGGCGAACGGTCGAGGCGTATGTGGACGACATCGTCGTAAAAACCAGGAAGGCGGACGACCTGGTTGGCGACCTTGGCATCGCGTTCGGTTGCCTACGGGCCAATGGGGTCAAACTAAACCCCGAAAAATGTGTCTTCGGGGTGCCGCGAGGCATGCTCCTAGGATACATCGTCTCCCAAAGGGGGATCGAGGCCAACCCCGAGAAGGTTGCGGCCCTCGAACGAATGGGCCCGATCCGGGACCTCAAAGGGGTGCAAAAGGTGCTGGGGTGCCTTGCCGCCTTGAGCCGCTTCATCTCGCGGCTCGGCGAGAAGGGCCTGCTCCTCTATCGCCTCCTCAAGAAGCACGAGCGCTTCTCCTGGACCGCCGAGGCCCAGGATGCGCTCGACAAGCTGAAGGCATCCTTGACCCACGCCCCGATCCTCACGCCGCGCGAGATGGCGAACCCCCTGCGGCTCTACGTGGCCGCAACCACCCGGGTGGTCGGCGCCGTTATCGTGGTGGAGCGCACGGAGGAAGGGCACGCCCCCGCCGGTCCGGCGGCCGCTCTACTACATCAGCGAGGTCTTGTCTGACACCAAGACGCGCTACCCTCAGGTCCAGAAGCTGCTATATGCGGTGGTCCTCGCGCGGCGCAAGCTCCGCCACTACTTCGAAGCCCACCCCGTCACGGTGGTCTCCTCCTTCCCGTTAGGGGAGATCATCCGCAATCCTGACGCGGCGGGCAGGATCGCCAAGTGGTCCGTGGAGCTGATGGGCGAGATGCTCGCCTATGCCCCGCGCAAGGCCATCAAGTCCCAGATCCTGGCGGATTTCGTCGCTGAGTGGACGGATACGCAGCTGCCACCGCCACAGATCCAAGCAGAGTGCTGGACTCTGTATTTCGACGACTCGGTGATGAAAACAGGGGCGGGCGCGGGCCTGCTCTTTGTGTCGCCCCTCGGGGAGCACATGCGGTACGCGGTGCGCCTCCACTTCCCCGCGTCGAACAACATGGCTGAGTACGAGGCCCTCCTTTGCGGCCTCAAGATCGCCATTGAGTTAGGCGTCAAGTGCCTCGACGTGCGGGGGGATTCACAACTCGTGATTGACCAAGTCATGAAGAACGCGAGTTGCCACGACGACAAGATGGAGGCCTACTGCAAGGCCGTGCGAGCCCTCGAAGACAAGTTCTACGGCATCGAGCTCAATCACGTGCCCCGCCGGTACAACGAGGAGGCGGACGAGCTGGCCAAGATCGCGTCCGGGCGGATCACCATCCCCCCGAACGTTTTCGCCCGTGATATCGCTCAACCCTCGGTCGTCCTCGAGCCTCACCCCTCGAGCCATGCCGAACCCTCGGGGGCTCCCTCGAATCCAGCGGGCGCGGAACCCGTGGACGAGGACCCCTCGAACGAGGCATACGTGCTCTCCCTCCTCGAGGGGTATGGCTCCTACGGGGCCGACGTGATGGATATCGAGCCAGCCCCTGTCAAGGCTGACTGGCGCGACAAGTATATCACCTGGATGGCTCGAGGGGAACTCCCATCAGACCGGGCCACGGCCAGGCGCATCGCCAGGATGGCCAAGTCCTTTGCCCTCGTCGACGGCGAGCTGTACAAGCGCGCCGCCTCCGGCATCTTGCAGCGATGCGTGCCCATCCCCGAGGGGAGCGAGCTCCTGCGGGACATCCACGCTGGGATCTGCAGCCATCACGCCGCGCCTCGTACCCTCGTTGGCAATGCTTTCCGCCAAGGCTTTTACTGGCCTACCGCGGTCGCGGACGCCAGCGAGATCGTGCGCACCTGCGAAGGGTGCCAGTTCTACGCCCGCAAGTCCAACCTTCCCGCTCATGTCCTACAGACCATCCCCATAACATGGCCGTTCGCTGTGTGGGGGCTGGACATCGTCGGGCCCCTGCGAAAGGCGCCCGGGGGCTTCACCCACTTGTTGGTCGCGATCGACAAGTTTTCCAAGTGGGTAGAAGTGCGCCCCATTACGAATCTCAGGGCGGAGCAAGCGGTGACGTTCTTCACAGACATCATCCATCGCTTTGGAGTGCCAAACTCCATTATCACCGACAACGGGTCCCAGTTCACGGGCAGGAAATTCTTGGAGTTCTACGACAAGTTCCACATCCGTGTGGATTGGGCAGCTGTGGCACACCCGCAGACTAACGGCCAAGTAGAGCGTGCCAACGGCATGATCCTAAAAGGCCTTAAGCCTAGAATTTTCGACCAGCTAAATAAATCTGGTCGGAAATGGCTCCAGGAGTTACCAGCGGTCGTGTGGAGCCTAAGGACCACCCCGAGTAGAGCCACCGGGTTCACCCCGTTCTTCCTAGTCCATGGCGCGGAGGCCGTCCTCCCCACGGACCTAGAGTACGGGTCGCCCAGGGTTCGAGGCTATGACGAGGACGCCAACCAGCGAGCCCGCGAGGACTCACTGGACCAGCTAGATGAAACACGCCTCGTGGCCTTGATGCACTCCGCGAGGTATCAACAGTCCCTCAGGCGCTACCAAGCACGCAAGATACGCCGGCGGGACTTCAGCGAAGGGAATTTGGTCCTAAGGCTACGCCAGGACAACCGAGGACGCCACAAGCTATCACCTCCGTGGGAGGGACCCTACGTCGTGGTGAAGGTACTCAAACCCGGCACGTACAAGCTGGCCAACGAGGACGGTGAAGAACTCACCAACGCTTGGAACATCCAACAGCTACGTCGCTTCTACCCCTAGCTAGGATTTCCAAGTATTTTTTGTTGTGAAATCACGAAACCAGCACCCCAGTTGGTGACAATTATGTAAACATCGCCAGTTCAATAAAAAGGGCAACTCGGCTTTCCCCTGAAACCCAAGTTACCCTCAGGGGCTACTGCGGGGGGCGTCCCCCCCAAATGGTCCCATTTTCGCGCGAAAATGAAACAACTCATGCGCGCTAAGTTTGTTTTCTACTTCGGCCTCGAGCAAAGATTCAAACAGGGCACAGGCAGCCTAGCGGAAGGAGCGCGCGAGCCAGAGATAGCCTACGCCTCCGCGAGGATACGGCCCTTCTCTCTCGCCTCCAACCCAGCGGGCCACCCGCGAAAATCGAACTCTCCTAACTAGAATCTACTCAGGAAGAAGGAGAAACAAAAAAGCGCAATAAACAAAAGACATCACTTCACATTGACAAATGTTCATGGCAAAAGTAATCTGTTTATTTACAAAGCCGCACGACCAGCATACTGATACATAAACAGAAACGGGCCTAGCGCCCGGCTGTCTTCAGGCAGGAGGAGCGGCGGCATCAGCAGCATCCGGGAAGAGGAACTCCTCGAAGGCCTCGGCGAGCGTCCCGGCGGCGTCGGCGGCGAGCGCGTCCACACGCTCCATCGCCACCTCGTCCTCGACACCCTCGGGAACGACGTAGCCCTCCACCAGCGCCTCGAAGTTGACCTCGTAGTGGGATCGCACCACCACGAGGGCCTTTTGGACGCCAAGATGCAGCGCCCGGCGCATGCGCCCGGTGACATGGCCACTAATGGCGCGCAGGCGGCTGGCCAGCAAGCTACCGGCCTGCGCCTCGCCCTCCTCCACGGCTCGGCAGGTCTCGAGGGCCGCAATGCGCAACTCCTGCAGCTCCCGCTCGGAGGAGTTGTAGGAGGTCTGCAATGCCTCGGCCCACTCAGCCGCGTGCCCCAGCGCGGTGCGCAAGCCTGGAGTTGCCAGACGAGAAAGAAATCAGAAAAAGGGTGCGAACCCTCTAAGGGAAAACCGGCGAAACAGGAGTCGAGCAGCGGCCTACCTTCGACTTGCTTCCTCTCCATCTCGGAGGCGCGGCGCCCGGCCTCGACCGCCTGCTCGAGGCCCCTGACGGTCTCGCCTTGCTCCTGGAGGGCCAGCTCCTGGCTCGCGCTCGTGATGCTGAGCACCATCAGCTCGCCCTCCACCTTGGATAACTCGACGTTCCGGTCCTCCAGCGACATCTGCGCCGCCTCACGAGCGACGCGCTCCCGCTCCAGGGCCGATCGAGCGTCGGCAAGAGCGGCCTGCTCCTGCTGGAGCCGCCCCTCAGCCCCTTGGCGGGCGGTACGCTCTGCGGGCAGAGCTGGTCCTCGGTGGCGGTGAGCGCCGCGACCTTGGCGTCGAGGGCGGCCCTCAAGTCGTCGGCCTCCTTGGCCTTTAGCTCGAGCGCGCACGCCCGCTCCTCGGTCCGGCACCGCCGAGCCTCGCGCCTCTCCGGAGCGACGAGTGGAGCCCCCGGTTGTCGTTGCGGACGCTGGCCACCTCCGCCTCCCAGTTGGCCGCCAGGGTGCGCGTATTCTCCGAGTCCGCCGCGCCGCCGCGCCGCCTCATCCCGGTCGATGAGGGCCGTGCAGACCCGCTCGAGGCTGGAGGGGTGCGCCGGGTCCTGCCTTGCGCTCTCGTGGAGTTGATCGCGCAAGACCATGGCCCGGTACGACAGCCAGCCGTCCGGGGTCCTGAGGGCGTCGGCGAGCGCATCGAAGGCGTCGCATCGCTCCCGGAGCTGGTGGATCTCGGCGGTCACCTGGTCGAAGGCGCTGTACTTGTCGCGGGCACGGCGCTCGAGCTCCTGTCACCCACAAGCCAAAACCCGTGAGCATCATGCTACAAGGATAAGCGCGCAAAAACGAGGAAAAAAGGGAAGCAAGCAACGACACCCCACCTGGAAGACGCGCCACGCGGGGCCGCCGTGGATCCTCAGCGCCTCGTGCAACGCCCGGTCGAGCGCGGCGCCATGGTTGCGGAGCTCCCCCCACAGTTACTGCTCCCCCTGGGCGTCGGCGAACACGGGAGGGTCGCCAGCGATCCCCTCTACCTAGGCGGAGTGGCCGGCGCGGGAAGACGAGGCCTCGGCGCCGTGCCCTCGCCCCCCGCCACCCCGTGGCCGTCGCGTGCGCCTTACGAGGGCCCCCTCACCGGGACTGCGGGGAGAGCGTAGGGATGCTCGCCCACCGGTCCCCACCCGGCGGCGGGGAGTCGTCATCCCGGGATCTCCACCACCACCGCCCGGGAGCCGCCGGCGGCGCCGGCCCCTGCGTCGCCTCCGCCGGCGCCTCCACTTGCGCCTCCGTAGCCGCGGCGCGCGACACGGCGCGCGGCCACCGCTCCGGCCGCGCCTCCGCGACCACGGGCGCCCGACCGCCCTCCTCGGCCACCGCCGCCCGCCGTTCCTCCGCCGCGGCCGGTGCCGCGGGTTGCGCCTCCACCGTGGCCGCCACCGCGGGCGGCGCCTCCCACCACGGCCGCCGCCGCGGCGCCCCTCCGCCACGGCCGGCGCCCGCCGCTCCTCGACGACCAGCGGGCCGCGCCGTAGCGGTCGATCCGCCGGCCGAGGGCCTCGAGGCCTCGGCCCGCGCCCGCTAGCTCTCGCCGCGCCGCCGCCGCGGCGCGCCCCCGCCCGCGGCGCCTCGACGAGCGCCGCCGGGTGGGAACGGACGCGTCCGCCCTCAACACCTTGGCTGGTGCGAGGGGAGGCACGGTCGGCACCACCCTGCACAAGTACAAACAAATAATCAGAACGCCTGGTCGCCAAAAAACCAAACCCCGCAGAAGAACAAGCCCCTTACCTCGAAGAGGAGAAGGCGCGTTTCCTCTTCCTCGAGGCCTCGGCGGATGGCGCCGGCGTGGCTGGCGCGCCCGTCGCTGCGCCTCTTGACATTTCCGCCGCGCGAGCGGGCCCCGCCCGCGCGCGCGCGCGCGCGCTGCGCGCGCGCGCGGCACCTCCGCGGCCCGCGCCGCTCCCGATGTTGATTGCCGGTGGCGGGCGCCGCTGCGCCCGCCCCAGGCGATGCCGCCCTTGCCGCCGGAGCTGGCTCCGGCGACGGGGGTGCAGGCTCCCACCTATCAGAGGGGCCCTGCCCCCCAGCTTCTTCCTCCTCGTCCTCCTCCGAGGACGAATACTCCTCGGTCCCCGGAGAGGAGAGCCCCTGCTGCTCGCGCAGCCGGTACTCCTCGTTCCGCCGCTCGCGGCGCTCGCGGTGCCGCCTCGCGCGCTCCCTCTTGCGCGCCGCCCGCTCCCGCTCCCGTTCTTTGCGCCGCCGCCCGCCGAGCGTGCGGGAGTCAGGGGTGGGCGGAACGGATTTCGCGGCGCTCAGGCTCACCATCTACAGGTGAGAACGTCATAGGCGCGTCAGGAGCCAGGAGCGTCATCAGGAACAAAAACAGGGCCAAGAATCATACTTACCAGCGGGCCGGTGGGGAGCATCTCGAAGTCCCACGGGACCGGTCTTGGCGCAGCATCCGGGTGTCGACGGCGCTCCGCGCCCGTGTGAGCGCATACCCCCGTTCGAGGGGGGTCGGGAGCATCCGCGACCTCGCCGCGCGCGACGGGGGTCCCGCCTCCTCCGTCATCTCGAAGATGCGCAGCGGCCTCTCCATCGGAGGCACGATCCGCCGGTGGTGGAGGAAGGCGGAGGACCGGTCGCCGCGGTCGGCCCGCGCGTCGCCGGGTTCTTCGGGCGCGGCCGGAGAGCGAGTCCAGCCACCTCCGATGCTGGACCGTGGACACCCCGTGGCCCCAGGAGTTGGGCTTCTCCCAGAGCACCAGATCGGTGTAGGGGGGGAGGCCGGGCTCGGCGTTGCGGAGGTAGAACCACCCCCGCTCCCAGCCGGCGTTGTTGGTCGTCATGGTACAAGGGATGTAGTCATCCTTGTACCGCGTCCGCGAGGGCGAGCGACATGCCGCCGCGCGCACCGCGCGGCGGGTCCTCTGCTCCGTCGTCGGCTGCGTGAACAGCTCCGCGCGGAAGAGGTGTATCCAGAGTTCCCAATTCACTGGGATCCCTAGATACCCCTCGCAGACGCCCACGAACGTGGCCGCTTGTGAAATCGCGTTCGGCGCGAAGTTGTGCAACTCCACGCCGTAGCGGTGACAAAGCGCCCGCATGAAGCGGCTCGCCGGCGCAGTGAAACCACGCTCATGGAAGCGAATGAAGCTCACCACGTAGCCTTCCGGTGGGTTGGGCGCGTGGTCTCCCGCCGGCGGCACGATCCACTCTGCCGGCCGGCCCTCCTCGTTCGCCGCCAGCTGGTCGGCGGAGACCAGGTCGTTGAGGGCCAGCCGGTTCACCGACGACCGCTCCCACGCGTACGGGTCGAGGATCGTGAGGGGCGGAAGTGGCGCCATGAGAAAAGACAAGGGATGCGAGAGCGGAGGACAGGAAGAAGAAGAAGAGCTCTAATGGCGAAGGGGCGCAGTGGCAAGGACAAAACGAAGGCGAGAGCGCAGGGGGCAAGAATGGCGGAACGCTAAGGTAAAAACTGCCGTTTTCCCTCCCCTAAGATTTATAAGCCGTGGGCGTGCCCTCCGGGGCGCACGTCCCGCGCGCATTAACTGCAGGGAATCTTTTTCTCGCTGACGGGCGGGCCCCACCACGACCGCGGCGGCCACGCCACCGCAAACAGACCATCATCACGGTGAAGAACCGGGAGGCCCGTAGCAGGCGGTCACGTCCGCCCGCCCACGCCGCCCACTAGCGCGCGGCCGCGCCGCCCAAAAAGGCGCGCCCGCGATGCGAAATCATAGCCTCGACTGAGGGGAGCATTAAATGGCCCGGCTCCTTACCAAGTAAGGAGAACCCTCGAGCGGCACGGGCTCCTGGCTCGAAAAAAACTCAACCCTCGAAAGGGGGCAGGCGTGAGATGGTCGCCTCGGGGCCCGTTTGAGATGAAACAGGCACCGCAAGCACCTATGCCACGCTGTATTACTGATCAGCGCCTCGAGGGCTGGCTCGCCCAGGCCCCTCTAAGGATCGCAAATGCCAGGCCGGGAGCGCTTAGCCGCCGCCCCGCACCACTTTACCGCGGTCGGCGTCTCGAGGGGCCGGCTCGCCCGGAGTCCCTCGATGGTTCGCAGATGCCAGGCGGGAGCGCTTAGCCGCCGCCTGCACCACTTTACCGATCGGCGCCTCGAGGGCGCTCGCCCGTGCCCCTCGAAGGATCGCGGATGCCGGGCGGGGAGTGCTTAGCCGCCGCCCCGCACCACTTTACCGATCAGCGCCTCGAGGGCTGGTTCGCCCAGGCCCTTCGAAGGATCGCAGATGCCAGGCTGGGAGCGCTTAGCCGCCGCCCCGCACCACTTTACTGATCAGCGCCTCGAGGGCTGGCTCGCCCAGGCCCCTCGAAGGATCGCAGATGCCAGGCCGGGAGCGCTTAGCTGCCACCCCGCACCACTTTAGTGATCAGCGTCTCGAGGGCTGGCTCGCCCAGGTCCCTCGATGGTTCGCAGATGCCAGGCCGGGAGCGCTTAGCCGCCGCCCCGAACCACTTTACTGATCAGCGCCTCGAGGGCTGGCTCGCCCGGGCCCCTCGAACGATTCGCAGATGCAAAGACGGGGCCGCCTAGGCGCCACTACGCACGGCCCTACTGATCAGAGGTTCGAAGCCTGACCCTCGACGGGTTCGAACAGGCGCCCCAGATCACCAGAGTCAGGGACGACGAGGGCACGCGCATTCGAGCCGCTCCTCGAGCCCGCCAGCTCGAGGGTGCCCCACATGTCGTGTTCGAGAGCCAGCGAGGGCAGCTAGCCGGGGGATCCCACCGAGGGAGAGCTTCCGCGCCCTCGATCCCTAGCGAACGGGACCGAGCCCCACCTAGCAAACCCACACAAGCGCTTCAATGGACGTGTCTCTGGACCACGTAGCCTACCCTTATCGAACGGGGCATGGGCGTCCACTCGAACCACCCACTAACAGCTCAACGAGGAATCCGCAATCCGCGACCCGACCGATGGGGGTTGCGGAAACCTCACCCTCCGTCCCGCGGAGGGACGGTGAGGGCGCATTAAAAAACAAGTCGTAAAGCTCTGCCCGATCGCCTTGAACGGGCCCAGGCTCGGGGGCTTGACGCACGGCTACACCTCTTTGGATCGCACCCGCGGGAGATAATGCCGGTAGCGCGTGCGTCACCGAAGCCGGCCGAGACATTGCCGCCGCCGGTTGAAACATGTACGACGCCCTCGACCAAGTCTCGCGGTCAACCCCCTACGGGAGCGCCGCGCTTACGCAGGGCTTCGAGGGCTGACCCGCGGGTCCGCGCCGGCGCGGCCCCACGGAAAGCGTTCGCGGGACCGGGAGGGAAGAACGTCCCCATCGCAAGCTCCAGCATCTGCGGGAGCCTCAATGGCAAACCCACAGATGCTCGGGGGCTACTGTCGGGGACAGCCCTAGGGGTCCCCTTAAACAACTGGGAAATCCCCACTTAAAACCCGCAACAAGCCAAAGCCAGACACGCCTCGCTTAAGCATGCAGGGCATGGCCCACGCCACGGTGGCCCCAACGGCCCACCAAGGCGGCCCACTCAAAGATCCCCTCGAGCAGGCTTCGTCTCGCTCGAGGATGCATGCCTCCCTCGGGCGGGCTCCACCCCGTTCGAGGGAGTGCGCTTACCTCGAGGAGGCTCCGCCTCGCTCGAGGGTCCGCTCCGCCCTCGAACGGGGTCCGCCTCACTCGAGGGCGCGCTCCGCACGCGCGCGCTGCTCCCGTGCGCGGGCATTTAATGCCCCGACAACGGCGAGGCGGCGCCATCATGCGCCCGGGGCTCGCGCCCGGTGCGCGTCGCACCAACTCCCCGGGGAGGGAACCCATCCCCGCCCGCGCGGGGAGCGTGCGATGTGGGCGGCGCCGGTCCCGTGACGCCGCGCCGCCTACTCGCGCACGGCTACCGCGCGGAGCCCTCAAAGGGGGGCCGGCCGCACCCTCGATCTGCTTTCTTGTGACCTTGCAGAGTTAGGTGGAGGTGCTAGGCCGGCGGGGCACCATCCCTGCCACTGTTAACGGCATGGCTACCGCCCCCGCGCGTACGAACCCACGCCGGGCGCTGTGGCAACAGCTCTAGCGCTGTGGAGCGTGCGGGAACGGGACGCCGTCTTACCTGCCACTGTGCCCCGTACGGACCGGCGTCAGCAGCTCCCTCGAGCCCGTTTGAAGACATCACAGCCGTCCGCTACCCTTCTACCCTCGAAGCCGCCACTGTTCGGGTACAAGATACGCCATGATGGCCGGATCGCTGCAAGGACCGTCCAGGCGGCCGCCTACTCTACGGCACAGCGCACCGCACTTCCCCACGTAGCTAAATAGCGCGGCATACATGTGATTCGCTCTCTCCTTGGCCTATAAAAGGAAGACGAACCCCCCTGCCGTAGGGGACGAGAGACAACGAACAACGATACACGACAGAGGGCAAGGCACACAACACAACACGAGACGAATCGCACCACACACTCGTTCTTCAAATCTCCCACAACATCTTCAGCCACTCCATCAGGGACTTGGAAGCCACGCTTCCTCTCCCGCCTTGCTTGTATCAGCCCCACTACAAGCACCCCCGGTCCTGAGCAATATAGTGCCTTGAGCACACCACTGCTAGACGTACGGCCTCGCGGCTGGAACCAGGATAAACTATGTGTCCCTTATTGCTTAGCATCGACCATTGAGGGATAGACCTTGGCGCTTATTACTGGTTAGTGTCGGGACCACATTCCGCACCGACAAACACATACATGTACAAGAAATGGTAGGTACAGATGGTGAGGTTTCTACCTTGCAGTGGCCAAGGTAGTGGTCATGTTCTAGCATGATAGCATTTGTGGTTTCATCCCATAGAGCAGCACTGAGGTCCCTCAGTTTGGACACTTTAGCCCACTTCTGCCTCCATTTCCTCAAGTGATTGTACACTTGAGTTGAGGTCACTACCTCCCCACACCGGTCCTTAAGAGCTTTGGCTACATGGTTGACATCTTTTTCCTTGAAGACCTTGTCGAGCGGCTGCCATCGGTAACCGGGGCAGACCATCCTCCTAAGTACAAACCCGGAGGTGTTGTTTGTCCACCTCATAGCCCTTACACCACCCCCACCGGCGCCATCAACCCCGACATCGGGAACACCTACTTCCTCTTCAAGGTGAACCACGCTGCGGCAGCAGCACCACCAAAGCAACGGGAGCATCACCATTGATGCTCTCCTCAACCACATCAACAATTGGGATTCCAGCCATTGTACAAGCGCTATGCATACATAAGAAATAAACAACCGAGACGATATGCATACACAAGAAGTAAACAAGCGAGACGGATATGCATACACAAGAAGTAAACAAGCGACAGATATGCATACATAAGAAGTTGTGGTCTCAGCCTTGTTCTTGTTATTATTACATCATTGTCACACAAACAT
Organism: Cenchrus americanus; assembly: GCA_947561735.1. Taxonomy (NCBI): domain Eukaryota; kingdom Viridiplantae; phylum Streptophyta; class Magnoliopsida; order Poales; family Poaceae; genus Cenchrus; species Cenchrus americanus. Next base: position 88,243,935 of record OX387245.1, on the reverse strand, counting down.
GAGTTCCTAGCAGGTTAGACAAACTGAATTCAATAACACATGACATGGTAAATCATATCCTACTGTTTCCCCTTCCAGCCCACATAGATTCACAGATAGCATCCCTCATTGCAGCCATGGCAATATTGTCTTCATCAAGATGTGGAGGAGGGAAGTTAAGTGGTTCTGGAGGGTTGCTAGTAAAGCCCGCCTCAGTTGGGACTACCTCATCAATGCCATAGCCTAGAATCCAGCTGTGTAAAATGGCACAGGCAACTACAAGCTTCACTTGTGTAGTGTACTTGTGGAAGGGCTTGTTGTCCAAGATCCTGAACCTGCCCTTCAGTGCACCTATAGCCCTCTCCACAGTCACTCTAAGTGATGAGTGTCTTAGGTTGTAAAGTTCCCTGCCATTGGTGGGTCTGTTCCTAGGCCCATACTCAGACAAGTGATACCTCACACCCCCGAAAGGTGGTAGGAAACCGGCTTGCATGCGTACCCGGCATCTACCAAGTAGTATTTACCTACAATTACATGTCTCTTTGTGAGATTGTGTGCCATGAGTGGCATAAACAAAATGTTCATTATTGGTTGCCATGAGTGCAAATACCTTGTGGAACAACGAACCCATCTCCCCTATCAATGGCATCACCCGGACGGTTGCATCATGTGCGAGCCCTCCCAACCAGCAAGGACATAAGTGAATACCAGGATCACAATTGACGGCAACCATGACATTTTGTGTGGGGTCCTTTTTCCTACCCCTGAAAACTTGCTGGCTGCGCCTCGGCACCCTTGCCAAGAAATGTGTGCCGTCTATGAAGCCAACACAATCCTAAAATTTGTGTGTAAGTGAATGGATAATGTGATAATGAATTTATGTACCCAAGCTAGACAATTACCTTGAAATAAGGATACCATCTATGATCGCCTGGATCTTGGGATGAGTGGTAGTGCTGGGTGTCTTGATCAGTTCATTCCTAAGCTCACCCACAGCATACAGAACCTGGTGGAAGTGTTTGTGCACAGTTTCTATGGACCTCCTAAAGGATTGGTGAACCACTCTGTACCTTTGGTTGTGCCCAACAACATGCAAAAACATGGCAACTTGCTCCTCTACTGAAACCCCATCCCTATCAGTGACAAGGCTCCTCTCTCTAAAGGTTTTGACTAAATCAAAAAAAGGAGCTCTCCTCATCCTAATCATGGATATGCACTCAGAATTAGTGGAGTGAAAAATCATGTTCAGAGTCCTCATTCTGTGCTGATCATTTACATCTCTAAGTAGTGAAAGTGCAGCTGGGTCAAGCTGTGGTGTATCAGGCTCAGGGTTTTTTATTTTGAGCCTTGTGAAAACAAAAGAAATCAGAACAACAGTCAAAGCACCTGCTTGCCTAAGTAGCATTTCACGGCTCAATGAGGGATCCATCTACAACCATGCAAATTTGAAACAGAAAATCAGATCTTCAGCCCCTGCTAGGCATCAACATGTTCAAGAAATGACTCGATAACATCAAAGCACGGCTGCATGTTATAACGATGCCTCCCAGTGCAACAAAGAACAACATCATCGACCGATAATTAAACCAAATCACAACGGGGCAGGAGCAATCTCTGGTAGCATATCATAATGAAGCAAGAGCAATATCAGGTACCGAATCACAACGAGGCAGGAGCAATATCTGCTAGCATATCATAATGAACCAAGAGCTATATGAGGTACCAAATCACAACGAATCAGGACCAACATCAGGTACCAGATCACAACGCAATCAAAACTAACAGGAACATCAGGTACCAGCAAAACATCCACTATCGAACCAAGATCTACACCTATCGAACCCTAACACAAAGATGGGGGAGAGGGGAAGGGTTGTACATTTCACCTTCGGCTCGGGGTCGTCGATCAGGGAGAGGAAGCGGATCTCGAAGTCGAGGAAGCGACACGGAAGTAGAGAAAGCAGATCTCGAGCAAGAGGAAGCAGATCTACCTCAACTCCAACAAGACAGAGACGGAGACGAAGAGGAAGTAGATGTCGCCGCCGAGTCCCAGCAGCAGCAGTACGAGCAAGAACGCGGCAAACTACGCCGGAGGTAGCCGCCGCAGCCACCCACTCAGCGCTCACTGCTGATCTCTCAGGAGGGAAGTGGAAGGTGAAGAAAGCAAGAGGAAGAAGAACCGAAACGAGGAGCCACCCGCCCTTTATAGCCGCGATGATTCGCCGGCGGGACTCCATTCCCGCGCGGAGGAAAGGGCGCGCTGGAGTTTTCCCGCTCCCGCGCGCGAGCCCGCGCGAGCCACCCCGCCGCCGCCCCGAAATCGCCCCCCGGTGCGCCGCGCGCGGCCGGGCTCGGGAGAAACGAAACCTAGCCGCGTTTCTCCCCGGCCGGCCGCGGCGTCGGTTTTGGCCGCGGGCGGCCGGGGCGCGACGTCGGGCCAAGGCCGCAAACACGCGCGCACACGCGCCCATGGGCGCAAGGCCCGCTTGGGCCAACCTCACAAACACGCCCGGCTTTGATTAAAAACGTTGGGCAAATGGGACCGGCGTCTCGTCGCAAGCCGACCAAATCTCTGCGGAAATGCGGACAGTTCAGGATTTGCTGGGATCGAGCACCCTCCGGGCCAATCAGGCAGTCGGAATACAACGCTTTCTTTTTGCTGCGGGTCACGTGGTCGCATAGAGCATCTTTTACCTACGATTCCTGGCCAATACCGAGGCCAGGGAAGCGGTCCACGTTGCGGGATTTCCCCGGCCGTTGGATCGGCGCGTGGACGGTCTTGATCGGGCAATTAGCGACCTTTTTTGCAAATAAGCCCCTGACCTATCCCGCGGTCCAAGAAAAGGGCTCGGGCGAGCGAGCGGCACGCCGGCACCGGCATCGACGCGGCGGCCGAACACGGCCCCCGAGTAGCGGCGCCGCACCCGGCCGTCGGATGCGCGGCGAGGGGCCGCGAAGGGAGGAGATGAGGGAAGGGAGGAGTAAAGGCCGGTGGGGGAGAGCGAGAGCGAGAGGCGAGAAGGGGGAAGATGAGAGGTGAAAGGAGAAAGGCGCGGCACGGAGCGCGGCCGGCGGGGGTGAACGCCGCGGCCATCGACGAAGCGGACGGCGACCTCCCCCTTGATCTCGATGCGGCTCCCGTTCGACCTCGACCTCGATGACGGGGTTCGAGAACGCCTAGCCGAGCCTCCCGGCCGAGATCGGCTGCATCCGGGTCGGCGGCACGCCCCTAGGCCCGAGACGCCGAGCTCGCGGCCGGCCCCCGCCGGCAGCCACCGCCGCCGTGCCTCCCGGTCGGGCCGTCGCGGCGGCGTAGACACAGTACCACTTGGGGCAAGTAAGGATGGAGGCGAGACGGCGTCCATCTCTCGTCCAATTACCCACCTCACAATCCCCTTCCCCATACTAGCCATCACATCATTGAGCGCGCCGCGTCGATGCGGGTGCCCCATCCCGATATGGGAGCCATTGCGGTGGTAACGTCCTCTTCCTTTTTGCTGCTATACTCATGCTCTAACTATTATTGCTTAGAAAATGCTCGACCAAATGTTTAAAAGACGGATCTTTAATCTTGAGCTCAAGGCCGGCTGCCGGGCTTGGTGAGGTGCCGCTCCGCTCGGTGAGACTTATTCACATAATAACGAGTCATTGCCGCATGCTACGTCACCGTGCTAACCATAGCCTAATCAGCGGCAAAGCCGCAAAGTCTCTCTTTGCTTCGCGATATAGGAGGTCACTTTGCTGTCGACCGGCTACGCATGCGCACCTTTAACCGGAAAGTCTTCAACTACATGTATGTTTATACTAGGCGCTTGATGTGGTAGTTCATTTTGTATTTTGCCCGACTCAATTCTCGCTACTTATGCAAATAAGCTATCATAAACATTTTTGTGCAATCAATATTGATTTCGGTTTACATGTGTCTATGAATGTTCAATGGAGATGTTCTAAAAAAAGATTTAGTGGAGACCTTCTCATAAAAATGCAAACTTACAAGAACAATTTATGATTTTCCCGTTACCTACACATGACCGTCAAGAAATCGGTAGCAATCTTGAGTTGTGAAGGTACTCCGAATTTGAGCCAGGCTATGTGATTTAAAATGTTTAATTACGAGACGCATGATAAGTGGTGACCGGACGATTATAAGAAATTTTGTTGTCTCGTTCTTTAGCTTACAAAAATCAAGATATATGCCTTCACCTCATCGACTATATATCATACCCAATTGTCTAAATCGGATCATGTAACTTCAATGTGCCTTTTATTTTATACATATTTAATAATTAGATATGGATACATTGCTATGACCGAATATGCCATGCCGTACTGAATTATTTGCTTGTTTTGTGCCTCCTGCTCTCTAATTATTAAACATTGCGGTGGCTCCCAATTCTTCCTTCCCTACTTTGTGCATTCCGGATGTGGTATATTCGTTTAAGGATGTTAGCTCGAAGCTCATTGATGTACCGGTATCGGGGTCACAACAACGAGGTTCTTCAAGTGCCTTAGTATTGATACCCACCGAAGACTCTAAGGCTTGATCTCATGCTTCGATAAAGAGGTGCTGCTATCTTAATTTCCTATACTACATGATGTCTATCGGCTTCCCTTGCCCCTTGCCGACGATGATCATAACTGCAGGGCAATTGTATAGAAGGCCAAATTCCGAGAGAAGTGGGTCAAAATATTCGGGCAATAGCCGAAACTTGAAAGAGGTCTATGTCTATCACATTCAATACTTTCAAGTTCATAATGCTCGGTAAGTTTATCGCCGAGTTGACCACCAATACGCCACAAGATTTACGGCTCTCAAAAGGGTATTCTTGTATTAGTATTCCGGGTTGAAATTGTTCCACATATTCCAATGTATGTATCTTATTTAGTCATTGAACTGGTTGCAAACATATGCACATTTCTAATTGTTTATGACAATCGAAAAAGTTTTAAATCACAAAGAGAAAATGATATAGTAATCAGTAATCACTGAGAAATACTCCCTCCATCCATCTATCCAAGGCCCATTTGGACTTGACTCAAAGACCAAGGAAAAGAAATAAAGTCTCTCCCATCATTAATCTCCGGAGAAGCATGTGAGAGGAATTTATTGCTCGCACGATGCCAAAGCGACGATTTAGTGTTTTCCAATGCAAAAACACAAATAGGCCTTGCATAAATGGAATTTTCGGATATCAAAATAGGCCTTGGATAAATGGATAGAGGGAGTAGTGCTCATCAACATGGTGATGTATCTCATGCTCATCCAAAACAAATAATTTGTAATTTTACCCTTATGTTTTGTGCAATATCCATTTTAAAGCACTTTTTAGTAACACAAGAATCTAATACCTGACCGGTATGCAACATTTATCACATTGTATCTTTGAAAAAAAAGTATTAGACTTCCGGATATCAAAATTTTAGAGGTTCTACCATTCATCTTATTTAATCCATACGCAATGCTCGCGGTTCGGATGCATTTCGTTTAGTTACATAGTCAATTGCACTTCTCTCTTTTTTTAGATTAATTGCGCTTCTCTTTCAGGTTAACCTCTACAACTCGGGATGCTCGGTGCATTTCTTTGTCGGCTAAAAAGGTCACAATATAACTATGAACAGAGCTTGCATCAATTAAATGTCAGCATAACACGGCAAAATCTCTCTCATAAAAGCGACGATCTATGCTATAGGGCCAATACAACCTGACTTAATTATAAATTGAGAAAAGTATAATTTAACATCCTAAACATGTTGCCGAATTAATGAAGGGCACTGGCTTAGCGCGGCAAACACGCGCGCCTGCAGCCCATGGGCGCAAGGCCCAGTTGGGCCAACCTCACAAACACGCCCTAGGATTCTGATTTTCATCAGCGGCATCAGTGCAGCTTTGATTAAAAACGTTGGGCAAATGGGACCAGCGTCTCGTCGCAAGCCGACCAAATCTCTGCGGAAATCTGGACAGTTCAGGATTTGCTGGGATCGAGCACCCTCCGGGCCAATCAGGCAGTCGGAATACAACGCTTTCTTTTTGCTGCGGGTCACGTGGTCGCATAGAGCATGAAGAGTTGAAGAGTGGGACTGCGTTTTTTTTCTTTTCTGTTTCAAAACCGACAGGCGTCTCGCTATCAGTCTCCATCATATTCTTCAGGGAAGAGTTCCTCCGTAAACGTCATGTCACTGTGCACGCTGCAAGATTTGTATGGCGGTCAAATCTGTCGTAAAAATCTGTGTGAAGTATTTCTCTCTTAAAACAAATCTGCCATGCAAATTTGTCGAAAAAATATCAAACGCACCCTACTAATAGCTCTAAAAAGGTACACACCCATTTGAAAGCGTATTTTCCTGTATGATGGCCAGTGCTGTTGTTGTACGTGCCTGCCCGTCAATAGTCATATTTGCAGTTGTACTAGTAGGTTATTTTGAAGAGTCCTTCACTCTGCAGCCGTGCAGCGTGCACGCTCGCCTCTGAAGTCCGAACCGCATCGCATTCGCATCGTCGAACCGAGCCGAACGATCCAGGGAGCTCGCTGAGACGTGACAGGAAACGGCCTCCATACAGCACGCAACTTGACCGACCGCGGCGCGCCCCGTCGCGTCGATGCGCCCTCACGTGCACATCGGGGACGCGATTCCCCGCGCCCGATTCCGCGAGGAAGGAGACGTACGGGAGATCGATACTGCTTGTACGAGTAGCTCTAGCTTATCAACAACACTCGAGCTAGCTAGCAGCACATGCCAAGCTAGGAACGACCCGGACCGGGAGGAATCGAACATGCATGCATATGGCCGGGTCGATCCAACAATACACGTGTCCTGCTACCAGCTACCATACCAATACCGTCCTGGGCTCCTGGCATGGCGTCGCATGCACACGGTACGTGCCGCTGGCCGGCGTTATTCAACGGCAACACATTGACCCGGCCCGTTTGCATGCATGTTCCTCTGTCGAGCGAATCCGATGCATATGCAACCGTATTCATGGCGCGAGATCGAAAGCGACTAAACGTGGACGGCTGCAGCTTCGTGTTCTTCTCGTCACACACACACACACACACTGCACGTTTGGTGCAGACGCAATCGACCAATGGAAACGTTTCTCGGGATCAGCGAGCTGCTGCTACACGGTGATGCAGTGGCTGCTGTGTGCTGCGACGGCGGCGCGTCGTCGTCGTGTCCTCTTGTATCTCGTCGCCGCCTGCCAGCAAAGGCGTGACCCAACGACGTGGCACATTGCGCGCCCACTCGTGGCTCCATGTATAGATGACCATTTAGCACGAGGCCCATGGGCCAGCCCATAGCACGATTTTTTGGCCTGACACGAGCACGAGCCCAGCACGATTTTTTCGGGCCCGGGCCGGCACGAGCACGACGTTGGGCTGGGCTGGGCTTCATTCTCAGCCCATAGTGCTGGCCCAGCACGACACGAAGTCAGCCGGCACGACGCGGCCCACGGACTAGCACGACGGCCCAACAGCCCATCTGGCCCATTTAGCACGACGGTATATAAATCGGTGGCTCCTTCTCCCAAACCCTAGCTGCCTCCCCTTCTTTGTCCCGCCGCCGCCCCTCCTTTGTCCCGCTGTTGCGCCTCCTGGCCTCCTCTGTCCCCCCGCTATGGCAAGCCGCGGCCGGGGGAGCCGCACGCCCGCGCCGGCAAGCCGCCCGCCGGGGGCAAGCCGCGTTGCGAGCCGTGGCCGACACAACACCGCGCCGTGGGTCGCGGTCGGCGGGCCGGAGGTGCAAAGGCGCGGCACCGCCGCGCGCAAGGAAGAAGCCGAGCAGGGGCCGCCGACCGTCGCGGTGGAGGGGTGGAGCAAGGGCCGCCAGTGCCTACGCCGGTGGAAGTGGAGCAAGAGTCGCTGATGTCTGCGGTGGCGCCGCTAGTGCCCTCATCCCCACCTTCCTCCGCCATCGGCCACCTCGGCCACCGCCGGACAACGATCTCCCTCCTCCACACCCTCCTGATGTTGTGTTGTGGGCTGGCACGCGGCCCATCGGCACGATGGGATGTAGTCGTGCCTCAGGCTGGTCCAGCACGAAAAATTAGCCTCGGGCTAGTGCTGGGCTATGATCTCAGCCCATAGTGCCGCCCAGCACGAGCACGAAGTCCGTCGGGCTGGGCCGCTTCGTGCCTGGGCCGCATCGTGCTTGGGCCGGGCTGGGCTGGGCGGGCCAAATGGCTATCTATAGCTCCATGCCCCCCCCCCCTTATATTAACAATGCATCTGTTTCAGCAGAATAGCATGGCAATATTGCACTGTGTTATCACGCGGCCTTTGCTAATTATGATCGAACAAAAGTTCCATACTTTATGAAAACATTTGTAAATGTAGATTGACCTTTTCAAGTGTTTATTTGAGTTATAGGTACACAATCACAATAGATGTATTACACTCCCTCCGTCCTAGGATATAGCTTCGTTTAGACTTTTTCAAAGTCAAACTTTTTCAACTTTGACCAACAATAACTCTTGAAATAATTTGTTTTAGATAGAGAAGATTACATATTTTGGTAGTTGGTTTCATGGTGAAAGTTGAAAAAGTCTAAACGAAGCTATATTCTGGGACGGAGGGAGTATTAATTATGTTAATACAATAGTATTTAAAAAAAGTCATCACGTTCGTCTAGAGGATGTAGAAATTACCACATTAATCTAAAAAAAGAGAGAAGAGTGTACACCTTTTTATTTTATGAAGGTTAGATGGTCTACACTGATTCAAACAATCCTTGTTGAATAAGATAGAGATGCAATGATAATATCTAGAAGAGCTTATGTTGATTCGAATTCCATCTGAAAATGACCACGTAGAAAATGTATTACTCCATATGGTAATATATATACTATATTCAAATGCAAATCTAACTCCGATTTAGGAACCAATTAGATATAGTAGAAAGGTCAAATTTAAATCTGTGGGGCCAGAAGCTAGGGAGAACAAAATGCGGTGGATTTGGTAAATAGCTATCCTAATGTTGGGTCCTACATTTTGGCATCAGTGGCCTATGCCTCCATGATGCATGATGATGAAACAATAAAACGAACCCTAGCTCCTCTATTATCTCACCTATAGGATCAACATGACAAACAATGAACGACGAATGGAGGTGTCCATATAGGCAAACAAGGTAGCATGATACAAGTTGGCACTGTTGCTTGGACACCAAGTACGTGGTTCAAACACAGAGAAGGCACAACTGTGAGACAATGATATCCTGGGGCAAATCCAGTATGGGGCTGCACCCCCCTACCCCCGCGCCCTCCTTGGGAGACCCCCCCCCCCCCCCCCCCCAAAGAAAGGAAAAAATGAGGAGGAAAAAAAATGAAATCCTAGATCTGCCTCTGACGAGCAATACGATGTATGTTTTTTTTACCATCCAATGTATCCTTCTAGTCAAATTAATACCAACCTTTACTTATCTTTTTTCTGTTATAAAATTTGAGCCACTGTGAAATAATTAAAAACTCCAATACAATGCAATTGGTTTATCACCATTTGCAGACACAAGTGAAACAATGTTGGAAGCCAAATATTTTTTATTTCAAATAAAGAGATGAAATATAACTATAATAATTAAGAAAATAGCCAATGTCCAAGAGGACATCACTGGTTGGCAATTCTAAGAACGACCGTATTCTTTTAATATTGTGCTCAACATGTAGCCGATGGTCAACTGTTGGGCATTTGGTAATAAATTGGCCAACAAGTCCTTGGCAATTGGTCGAATGACCAACAAAGAGTTGCCGAGGGGAAGTTGCCGACTACTCCCTCCCACAAACATTGCTCATTTAGCTTTCAAAATTTGACCCACAAAGAGTGTTCTTGTAGCTTGTATGAAATGATTCTTCTCATTAAACTAACACCAAGTACCAAGGAAATATTACATTGAGAAGCAAATGGAGCCAATCAAATGCTTATTTGATTTCTATTTTCAGGTTTCAATGCATGATTAATTAGGGGCAACAAGGTCATTTGTCACAACTACTAACATGTCTTATTTTTTTTCTAAACGAACGGTCTTTTTGGGATGGAGGGAGTATCTATAGCCGACCACTATTTTTTTTCAAGTGTCTTAAGTAATGGACTAGGGTATAAGAACGCTAGGCCATTCTTTTTTTTTTCACGACACGCTAGGCCATTATTAGGATTATAGTAGTGAATTATTTCAAATAGACATTACTAAGCACCTAACTTTTTATCACAAATAAATATTTGGACTAATAGAAGAAAAAAGGTGAAGAGTTATATTGAATACAATACAGGGTTTGGGGTTTTGATAAGGCACATTAGACTAATAAATAGACATTGGACTAAGATAAAGAGGAGAGATATATAGGATTAAAAACAAAAGTAAAACATAACCTCCATTTGGGGTTTCCAATTTTAATTTCACTATTTTAAGAAATGACTTATCAGCACAACAAAAGTCACATGCGGCTGTGTTTGATAATTTTGTCAACAAAATCTTAACATATATGTATTGATCGATTACAGGTTTAGAATGTCTTGGATAAAGAATTCTAAAAAGGTAAAAATAACAAATATACCAATGCTATTTGTGCGGGTTAGAGCATCTCAAAGAGTCTTTTTAAATTTTACTCTCTAAATCATCATTTAGAAAGACATTTGCAAAAAAAATGTTTTTATATCTAAATTGATTAGAAAGACATGCATCAATAATACTGCTTTCAGAGACGCCTGGCGCCTGTGCTGTGAGCTTGACTATTCTGGGCATGTACTCCTGCAACAACTCCTTATCCCCTTGGATACACATGTTGACGAGGTCATTGGAGTCTAGCTCCTCGAGCTGCATGCCCTTGAAACTAGATAGCAACTTGTTGTGAAGCTGAAACCACGATGTTATGTGACCCTTCGGTATGTTAGCATACCAATACTGAACTTCCCCTTTCAAGGCCATGACCAGTGCCTTTGCCTTCGTCGTGACGTCACCGTCGTCGGACTCAAGTGCTGCTTCGAACTTCATCAGGAACTCTTTGGGGTCGTAGTACCAGTCGTACTGGGGCAAGGTGTTGGCATTGAAACACTGAGGCCATGGTGCACTCTCAAGCTCCACCGAGAGCGGGGACACCGGGACAATATTGCAGAACAGAGGGTCGTCCAATTGGATGGGTTCCTGCCTTTGCCCGATGCTTTGTCCTTCGGAGGCATCTTTCTGCTGTCTCCATTGGTCCAGCTGAGCTTGCATGGCCTGTACGGTGTGCCAGATATGATGCTGGGACGTCGATGCAGCTTGCATGACAGCTCCCTGCGCTGGGGTGGCTGGAGAGGGCATTGTGGTCGGTTGCGGCGCTGCGCCAGCGATCTGACCTTGGAGCACGACGAAGTAGCATTCCGCCTGCCTGATGTTGAAGTCGATGTTGCCAGCCGCTGCGGGTGCCGCTGCTGCGCCCTGTTGCTGTCGTGGTTGCGCTTGTGATGAAGACGGGCGAGCCTCTTGTTCTTGCTGCGCCGCCACGGCCTTACCCGCGACGAGGGCCCGTATCCTCCAAAGGGCTTCTATATCTTGGGCCGAAACCCCAAGCCCCTCGAGGCTGACTTCGAAATCCCTCATGGCGGTGTGCTCGACCTCCAGGGCACCCGCACCTGCCTCGGTCCCCGTCGAAGGCTGGACCGCCGAGGCCGATGGGTTGGCGGCTTCGGGTGCAGGGGCTGGAGCCGTGGTGGCTTCGGCCCCTGCCGACCGCGTCCTTGCCATGCGGTCTTAGATTCTTCCGTGAGGTGGGCGCCAAACTGTTGGTGGAAATCGGGCCCGAAGGTGGACGCCGACACAACAACCCCCTTTCTACTGAATGTTCCCCTCCGAAGGGGATGCGGCTGAAGGCCCCCTTAGAGACAAACGCTACGAGTTCAATTGCTACTACCCTTCTTCTAATATTCTACTTCTACTTCTACTCCTATAGCTACTATAGTAAGGAAAATCGAACACTTAAAATCGAAAGACCGGGAATGCAATGAGCCCTTTGGAGCTCTCTTCTTATTAATGTGTGCTCGTTTAGTTACAAGGATCCATCTATTTATAGGAGACCCTGGAGAACTCATCCACCTCAATTACACCTTTTCCTCTCCTGACTAACAGCTTTACACACTTTTCAAGGGTATTACAGTAACTTCTAGCTTCGTACAGGGCCTCTAGCGTATCTTCTCACGACCAAGCCCCTTTACACGCCACGCCTTTGTCTTCCCTTCGTACGACGCTCCTTTACACGTCCGCCATGCCGACGTGTAGTGCACCCTTCTGGCAAACGGGGACTACCGGTCAGTTCCCCCTTCGGCGCCGAAGCTCTCAGGGAGCCCCTTCATCCACGTGAAGGTTCTTGAACCCCCACACCGGCTTCGTCGCCCCACACCTGCAGTCACCACACCTATAATCCGAACAAGGTTAACGAAAGTGTTAGATTTTTCCAAAAACCCCGAAGCCCCTTCGGTCGCTGACATTCCGAAAGTGCTCCAGGTCATCCGCGGGAAAGCACTTCCGAAGGCCATGTTCCCCAATAGTAGCCCCTCATCAGTGAGGGCCGTCCTGCTCCTTAGATGGGCCGAACTTACGACCATGCTTCAAAAAGGCGAATATGGGCTTCGGAAGTCTCAAGGACGGCCCACGCTGTGTTGAAGCTAAAAGAAAGACGTCGTTTACCCCTAAAGAAATGACTGTTAAGAGACAAGAGGGACGGGCTAAGAATGTAAAATCGCCTCCTACTCGCGCGATTATCGGGAGGCGTTGCGCTATAAAAAGGGGCCCAACTGCTCGCCTCCTCTCATTCTACCGCGGCGATATCTGAGGAGAGATCCTCGCCTTCGTACCTGAGTTGTAAGCCCTCCTTCGTCTGCTAGCCTTTTTCGTTGTCTCGTAGCCATCTCTAGTCATGGCTCCAAAGCGAAGATGTGACACCACTGCTAAAGAGTTGCCGAAGACATATACATTCGGCTGAAGCCTGCTGGATGAGAAGGACGTTGCACTTCTGAGGAGGAACCAGATGGTGGGTTTGGCGAAAGCTCCAGGGAAAGAGACCGTGCCGAAGCCCTAGGAGAATCAGGTTGTCATTTTCAGAGATCTGTTGTATGCTGGACTTCGGTTTCCCCTTCACCCGACCATTGTGGACATCCTCCGGTATTTTGACATCTACCTTCATCAACTTACTCCCAAAGCTATCTTGCGCCTCTTGGTGTACATGTGGATATGTCGAACCACCAAGATTAAACCATCTGTCGAAGGGTTCGCCTCGACGCATCAGGTCCACCACCAGCGTCGTACCATATTCGTAGAAGAGGGTGATGGCACCGTGGAACGGGACCGCCAATTCGGTTGCCTGAACTTCTCGTACAAGTTTAGAGTGGTCAGCCCCGTGACAGCGTATCGCAACAAGTGGCCGTCGGATTGGCAACAACACTGGTTGTACCATGATGTGACTCCCCTTGTTGAGGGGGAGTCGCACCCGCTGGCTATGAAGGTGCTACCCCCTTTTCATGAATCGTACACCAAAAACCTGGTCTGTCCGAAGAGGACGAGTTCGTGATGATGCTTTGTCGGTTTGCCCGCAAGTACAGCACCCAGGACATCATGGAGGAGTATCGCGCCATCTTGGTGTGTCCGCTACTTGACGGATGGTCGATAACGGATGATGCCTGGGTGGCGGATAACGGTGGCATTCCCTACCCCGACTAGACTAAGGTCTTTAGTTTCACATTAGCCTATGAGTTTTCGTGTTCTTCATTCGCTTTACGACTTCGTGTGTGATGTTGATGACACTTCGTTTGACATTAGTGACGTCCATTCCCGTTTGGCTGTTTTCAGTGCTGAAGAAAAGAAAAGTGGAGGAACATGGTGACTTCATCCAGGGCCCCATCTCACTAAAAGAGTACAAGGACACGATGGCTAAGCTGAACGGGTCTCGAACAAACCGCGTGTTCGAGTTCTTCAAGATTACCACCCTCGAACGCGTGGGCTTCGCTAAGCATCACGAGGCGGCAGAAAGGAAAGCCGCTACGCTTGCCGCTGCCGGCAGTGACACGGTCGAAACTGCAACATATCCGCGCGCCGGCGGCGCGACCCCAAAGAAAACTTCGAAGAAAGCCCCCTTCTGCCGCTGCATCCACAGCCGCTGCCGAGGGAAAAGCCCGAAAGAAGCGTGGCACCCGTCCGAGGAGCTCACCCACGGTAGCCAAGAAAACAAGGTTCGTTGATCTGGACACTGGCGCTATGACGACGATCATCCCCGTTGTACCCCTCCGTGCCGCTGCGCCCTCAGGCAACGAAGGTGCGACAACTGGCGGGCCGCTACTTGTGCCATGGAGCCTGAAAGAGAAGGAGAGCGACGATGACAGTGATGTACAGGTGGTCTCTTCGGTTGGAGACGCCCCTCATGACCGAAGCCCCCAGACTTTGAACACCATGCCCCTTGTTACGGGGGCAAGACTAGCTCAGCATCCAGTGGCTCGCCAGATTCGTCATCGGAAGGTACCGGCCAGTTCGCCTCAGCTTCGGCCACTGGTGCCGAAAGGGATGACTCCAACCCCAAGGTAGAGGATGAGGAGGAGCCCGAGAGTAGCAATTACCGTGTAACACCGGAGGAGCCTAAAGAGGTAGCTGCTCGTCTCCAAATTCCGTCAAAGGCAAAGTTGATCAGCCGGAAACAGATTCGCTTCTTGAACCTGACGAGCGGCGGCCACGAGCATAAATTCTTGGAGGAGGCCGGGTCCAGCTACGCGATCCTGCACGAGGAGGAGTATTTCAGCAACTTTAGCTCTGAAGATCTGGTAACCACGTGCGGGGATTTGGCATTGAAAAGCTTGTCGGCTGAGGCAACTGCGTATCTACAGACACGGGTGATCGAACTTGAGAAAATGCTTGCCGCTGAACAAGACCGAAGAAAACGCTTGCAGTAAGAGAAGGAGGAAAGTGCCAAGACGTCTCAGACTACTGTCAAGGCACTCCGTACCGAAATGGAGAAACTGACCAGTGCCAAAGAGGAATTGACCGGCCAACTCCGTGAGAAGGACATCGAACTGGACAAAGCAAAGGGTGAAACAACTCGCCTGGCCAACGCCTTGGACAGATACCGGTCCCAGCACATTCGTAGCGCTGAAATGCTTCGTGACGGCGCGCTAGCTAGAACTTCTGGCAAAGTGCAACCTAGAAACGCCACCTACTTCTGTGACAACCCCATCCAAGATAATTCTGTACTATCACCTAAACCACTCCATTTGTTCATTAAGCAATAATAAAGAATCATCCCGTTGAGTGTTGTCGGGTCATAGCCCGGTGAATCACTTGAATCACACACATAGGATCGAAACGTATACATTAAAACTCACACGAAGGTGAGTCCATAGTACATTACACAAATTAAATCCAAATTCTTCCTTAGAGGTTTAATTATTACAAACCATGGTTCATGACATGATAAGTAAAGGTTCAGAGTTTTAAAACAGCAGAAATACTAATAGCAATACGATAAGACATCACAGGAGGTCATCCGTGATGCCATCACTCGGTGTCATCCACCCATTCCAGCTCCCAACCGGGTGGAATCTCTCTAAGCCAACAACTTCACCTGAAAGCAACAATTATAGCAATGCTGAGTATACTAATACTTAGCAAGACTTACCCGAAAAAAGTTACCTCTAGACATGTAAGGCTTTTGGCTGGTGGGTTGGTTTTGCCCAAAAGCAACTAGGATCATGGATCCTTACTTTCAATATTTTAGCTGAAATTCTAGTGAGTTTACCATTACTATAATAAGCAACTAATGCAATCAAGAATTGTACAATACAATTGATTCACGTAGAAGAATTCACATAGTTCCGTCCTTAAGGGATGTCATGGCTAGTTGATTAAGTAGTCTCGGATAACGGTGAGAGGCCGATAATCGATTGATTAAAAACCTTGCAAGGTAGACCTAAACACACGGAGCAGTGCCCCAATAGAGCTGACACCGACCAAACAGTTCCTATCGATCCTCGGTTCGGGATAGATATTACAGTCTTGGGTACAAGGCTATCTGGTATGCCCCCACTCAGTACATCCAGCCTCACACATGTACCCCCCCTCCCGGTAATGAGTCGGGCAGGTGAATGCTCAATATTAGTATGGAAAATCCCTTGTCGCCTCACTTATGTACTAGGCTTACTGGTCTCATTCCTGACAAGTGCTTAGTACGTTCAAAATCTTAGCCCACGAAGCCACTAGACCAGAGCCCAAATCCCATGCTTTTACCACATGAGCAATCCATTTATAAAGATCTTACGATTCCAACATAAGAACATATTCTTGCGAGTGACGAACATCACTCGACTTTTACCAGGTCCTTAGAGCATAGCATCCAACGACCTAACATACTAATAAAAGAACATAGACACCTATGGATCATGCAACTAGGGTTTCATATCAACTCCTGAAACATAAATGCATAAGCATAACAAAGATAGTTGCATAATTTAAACAAAACATGGGTTATGATAATCTGGGGCTTGCCTTCGTTGGCAAGGTTGGCCTTTGGCCCTTCTGGACTTGGTCCAGGTCTTGCTCTACAATGACGACACCCCGGTCAGTTCCTTCGTCTCCTTCCGGCACGAGCGTATAGCTACCGTCAGGAAGATCTACACGAGAATGCATATGCAATATTTAACTGACAATTTTGATTTAATTAATTACAAAACAACACTTGACAACCATGGGGTGCATGCTCAACCACATTCACCTAGATAATAAATACATTCAACATACTCTTCCTATAAAGAAACAATATGTGATGCTTTATTAACTATTCTTTTGAATAGTGACTCTGTACATATTTATATAAATAAATTTATTTATTTGCACAAAACAGCAAGGGGTGGTTTTCAGCTCATAAACTATTTCCAAAGCACACTCATTAGGTTCGTAAGGATAGGAGGGATGGTTTTCCAATTATACTTATCATTAAGCTTAAAGTGGCTTCTCCATTTTTATTCAACAAAACAATTTATAAAACACCATGGGTGGTGTTCACTGAGATCACTAACTCTAATTTAAGCCACTGATCACACATGCATACTTGATTAAGCTACAAATTACTTATACCAAAAATAAGAACTTTTATTTACCACAAACAAGATAAATGCATATAAAAATAAATAAGGCACTTTTGGATCCCAACTTTCTCCCACTGATTCTTTGGTCCAAAACAAGTCTAAAAAACCAACATATACATCTAGAGCTATTATATATCTTGAGCTATCCAATTACTTATAAAACTAAGCATAAAATAAGAATAAATATTTCTGACAGTTATAAAATCATGGTAAATTCACAAAAGATGTATTTAGTCATAAGAAGACAATATCCAGAAGGTGGGCAATAAAATAAATTTATTTTAAGCTCTAAATTAATTAAGGCAGATTCATCATAAATACAAGATATATCATATTAAAAGATTTACTCAGCACCTTTCTGCAAATATTTGTGTAGAGCCTACACATGGCATTACTCACAACATATCCAAAATTCAGCTCATGATCACATGTAGATTTCGAACTACAACAGATCTAGGCTAAATTGATTTCAATTTTTCATGCAAGAACTTATATCCCAGAAGTATGTTCATGCTTTACAAAAGTTGTAGAGTTACTCACAAGGAAACTGACGAAATTGGTTTTACATTTATCTGATTTATTTTTCCTTGAATTTCTATGATTTGTCCAAGATTCAGGACTTAGATACAAAGGAACTAAGAATCTTTTTCTTCTCGGGTCCCTGGTTCAAGTTTCTTATTCACAACGATACCCTCCATTATACACTTAGGTCCCTGGATTAACATACACACCCCTGAAAAGAATTGGGAGCCTGCAATTGGGTCCCTAGGGGCGGCTGGTGGCGGTCCTTGCCAGAATTCGGCGAGGCCGGCGGAAGAACGGGTCGGGGAAGGGTTTGGCAGGGATGAGTTTCTCACCTAGGGGCGTTGGGTGGCCGGAGATGGGGTCGGAAAGGCGCCGGTGATGTGGTTCAGCGGCGCTGCACGGCAGCGGCCGCTAGGAGTTCGGCTCCGGCAAGCTGGCTGGCGAAACAGGGTCACAAGCGACTCGGAAAGCTTCTAGAGGCGCTTGTGGTGGTGGAGAAAGCTTCAGGCAAGCGAGTTAGGGGTCGAGATAGGGAATCCATCGTGGGTGGTGGCAAAAGCGGCCGACGGCAACAATGGTGCACGACGGTGTGCGTGCTCACGCGAGAGACGAGGAAGGTGGCCATTTATAGGTGTCGAGCGAGCTGGAGAGGCGGCAACACGCACGTCAAGTCATCGGCAAGTCGCGGTATGGGCGAGGATAGGCGGTGACGTGCGGCGGCGCGGATGGCCAATGGCGCGAGGCGGTGCGGCCGGCCGACGCGTAAGGGCGTGGCGTGTGGCACCGCCCGGGGTCCACGAGCGTCATGCACAGGAGCGTGAGGCACGGCGCACGGACCAGCGGTCGTAGGCCCGCCTCGGTGTACGCGTACGGTGGCGGGCCGACGTGGCGTCTCGGCGCGGAAACAACTCGAGGTGGCTCGGTTTGACCAGAATTTACTCGAGATTTTGAAACTAAAGTGCACCAAGGAATCTATACGAAAGTTGTAGATCTACTAACCCTCTACAACTTTTACAAAGGCCGACAGATGTTTTGATCAACGGTTTTTGCATGAACTGCTGGCCAAGTTGGGCGCTTTTCATGGCGCTGGTGAACAGTAACAGGAGGCGTTGACCACAAATTTTCACACATTTATACTTCGAATTCGAAATGCCACTCAACATGAAAGTTGTGTCCCTCGACAAACTGCACAACTTTTACATTGGAAGAATTTGAAGTGTTTAGGCGAAATATGGAGAGCGCGGCAAAGGTCCTAGAGTGGACTTGGATGTCAAAGGGTTTGGGTAGGGGTTTACTAGGGTTTGACAAGATTTGACCAAGCTTTGACCAAAGGTTCATCATTAGGGCTTGTTGGTTAGGTTTTCGAGGTGATGGCCTAGGTTGACCAATGTTTGACCAAAGTCAACATGTTTGACTAGATCATTAAGTTTAATTAACCCTAATTAAAACCTGGGGAATCAAAACTTTGTTCCCCCAATGCACTGCCAGCGCCTTTTAGGAGTGGGTGAGTTCTTGCTTCGATCTAGTCGCAATGAATACGAAGATCTTTGGCGAACTCGGGGCTGCGGTGGGAGTTCGCACCTTGGCATACTCCATGTGCTCGTTGGTTCCTTCAGACCGCCCTTCGTCCGAGAAAACTATAAGTAAGATGACCTTCGGCGGCTGACCAAGGACGACTATGGCTAGCCAAGCGATGCGGAACTAGACGTGACGAAGCTTCATGTCCTTGCCAAGAACCTGGCTAAGAATTTCATGAACACCTTCTTCGCGGAGCACGGGTCTCGCCTTACCCTCGATGAGTCTGCTCGCCTAGGCGCTCAGGTTTGATGGAGCACACTGCATCTCTAGCCATAGCAGTTTTATCTACCTTCAACCTATACTGACAGAGCTTCGCACTTTTTGTTGACTTGTAGATAGCACCTCACCTCCAAGCACGAGTTACCCCACGTCTCTGGGCTCGCCGCCCCGCCGGAGGGCCGCCCAACCCTCCCTTCATGGAAGAGGGTGACTGGATCGACATAACCAGGATTCCTTTGATCACTGCTGAAGGGTCAACCACCGAAGCCACTCTGGTTGTGAGGACCATGTGTGGTTCGAGGACCGGTGGATGGTCGCTTCCTTGTGTGATGAGTGATTGACAACGTTGTGTGGACTGATTCTTGGCTAAGTATTGCAGGTGCAGGTTGCGGCTTGACTCGTGTTGGTGCAGGTGAAGAACAAGCGCGAAAGGTCGTCGCCGGTGAGGCCTCCGGTGTGTGGAGAAGACAAGTAGGCTTTGTTCAAGGGACCCGGTGGCCGGCGGGGGTCAAGTGCGGGCCGCATGGTGGCATGAACAAGAAGATGAAGTCGTGGACGGTTTCTTGGTTGAGCCTCAAAACCAAGGTCGAGCCGGGACTACGTGGGAGCCAAGTCATGAGTGGAGATTGGCGGAGGCTACACCGAGTTCGCGGGGTTTCCGGTGGTTCACCGAAAACCACTGGGTTCCTTGGTTGATCCACAAAGCCAAGACCGGAGAACCGAAGACGGAGGTGCAGCAGCACCAGACCGGTCTGACCGGTGGGTCTGACCGGTCTGACCGGTGGGGACCGGTCGACCGGGTGAGGAGCACCGGTCTGACCGGTGTGCGACGACGCGGTCGGAATCTTCGAAGCGGAGGACACGCGTCGGGATCGCATGGCTTGCGTCGAGGCTACGCAGGGTGCGGTCACCGGGCATCCGTCCGATGGTGAAGACATCAAGAATTCCAAATCCGCCCTTGAGGGGCTTGTATCCCTAGTTAGTAGAGAAGGGCAGTTTAGACATTCGGTTGCCTCCATATAACCCAAGAGGTGAGAGGATGGCGGCCAACTCTTGGAACCCTAGCTCATTAGTTTTCCTATTTTCCACCTATTTTCTCTAGGTTTTCCTTAGGACTAGCAAGAGAGCTTCACGGAGAGATCTTGTAGAGAGGGATGGATGATCGGGCGGCTTGCTAGACCTTGTACGAACCTTTGTTTCATGTATAGATGATTCGGCGTGGTTCCTCAAGGTTTGGATGTGTTTTCCCGGTTGTTCTTGGTGGTGATTTTCGAGCCCTCTCTTCGTGATTTCTTTGGGGTGTTTTCGGGGCTTTTCTCTTGGGGATTTGATGGGGGAAATTTGTGGGAACCCTTCGTAGTTCTTTGGGCCGTGATTCCCCTCCCAAATCCGTGAGTAAAAGTGCTCGATTTTGGGGTTTCTTGAGTTCTTGGGTTGGAAGTGCTTCCGGCGGGATTTCTTCGATTCCTCCTTTTTGGACGAGTTTTGGTGGGATTAAACTTGGCTATGAACTCCTCATGAGGTGTTCATGATATCCCCAAAGTCTTGTTCAAGTCCGTGGAGCGATTCGGGAGATCGAGATTTGGATTTGGGGGAGTTGACCGCGGGTGCCGTTCATCCCGAGTCGTCCGAGCTACACCGGCTCGACCGGTGCTCTTGACCGCTCGGCCCGACCGTGCAAGCCCTTGTGGGATTTTGCTCGGTGAACGTCTTGGTGTGTTCGTTGTTGTCCCGTGTTGCCGCCGTTTCGAGTTTGGGTCCGTTTGGTGGCTCGGTTGGCCTATTTGGTGTCTTGGGGGCTTTCGGTCGCCATCGGTCCGACCGGTGTGTCTCACCCGTCCGACCGGTGTAGAGCCACTTAGTGGAAGTTGCTCGGTTTCACCGGCGGGGGACCGGCTCGACCGGTGGTGCTCACCCCGGTCCGACCGGTGTGGGTCCGTAGACTCGAGGCTTGGTTTTTCCGCCGCGTTTCTCGGGTCGGAAGGTGGTGTGTTGGTTCCTAGGTCCAGTGGCACTCCAGTGGCTACGTGGGCTTGACCAACCTTGGTAGTGAGTCGGAGACGTGTGTTGGAAGTCGTGTTCATCTTGTCGGAGTTTCGATCGCCTTCGAGAAGAATTTTTATCGGCTCCCATTCACTCCCCCCCCTCTCTGCGGTTCGCCGTATCGGTCCTTCAAGTGGTATCGAGCCGGTTCGGGTCTTTGTTGACTCTAACCGCCTAAGATCCAAGGATGGCGTACCGAAACGGGGTTCGGGTCCTCCACACTTCGATGGCAAGAACTACCGGATGTGGAGCAAGCGGATGGGTGCGTTCCTCCGCGGAAAGGGTCGACCGCTTTGGGATGTCACGGTGGACACGAGGCTATGTCCAGCCGATGGATTTCCTTGCTCCGGGGTCGAGGGACGGATTCGACGCCAACAATAAGGCGGTCGACTACTTGTTTCGTGCTTTGTGTCGGCCGAGTTCGATCGGGTGCACACCGAGCACTTGGCTTGTAGGATTTGGGCGGTGTTGAAGGAGGCTCATGTTGGGAACGCCCGTGTTCGAGGCACGGTTGTATGCGACCTACGGAGAGAGTACGAGAACTTCACTCATCTCCCCGGTGAGTCCATCGATGCCTTGTTTCGCAGGTTCACGGTGGTGGTGAACAACATGAGGGCCAATGTGGACGTGCTCCCGTACGATGATCATGATAGAGCGGTCAAGCTCTTACACTCTTTGGATCGTACGATATGGGGCGGAAAGTTCGAGGCCATAGTCGAGTCGGAGAGGTATGATACTCGACGGTGAACGAGCCGTTCTTGAAGCTCAAGTCGGCTGAGGTGGATAGGGGCATGACTGCCAAGCTCGAGGGACCGACTGATTCCCATAGTCTTGCCCTCGTTGGTGGTTTCAAAGGAAAGACTAACTCTAACCCATCCACCAGGATGTTCTCGTTTTCCTCTTTGATGTCTATGCCAGATGAGGAGTTCGACGAGCTTGGAGAGGACGAGCTGGCGCTCCCGACGAGGCGGTTCGAGAGGCTGCACGAGAACCGAGTGAACATGAGGAGGAAGACGAGGACATGCTTCAAGTGCGGCAAGACTGGACACTATTTCGCCGAGTGTCCGAAGGTGAACGAACCCGACAAGCACAAGTTCAAGGACAAGAAGAAGAAGTCCAAGACGAAGGATCATGGACATGGGAAGAAGACACGGTCTCGAGAGAAGATGAAGAGATCAAGCGACATCGAGTCTGATTCCGAGGACACGTCTTCAAGCTCGAGTGATGAAGACGAAGAGGATGAGAAGAAGAGGAGGAAGAAGAAGAACTTTGGCAAGTATCTCAACGGCCTTTGTGTGACGGGCCTAAGCCTCAAGGACGACTTCTGCGGCATGGCTCGCGGTTCGAGCGAGAAGAGAAGCCGGAGGGACGCCTCGGATTTGGATTCCGAGGATGAGGTATGTGATGAGCTCTCCTCTTTGCGCAAGGAGAATGAGGAGTTGGTTGACTTGCTTGATAATCGCGATCACATGCTTAGAGAGGCTAAGAAGCTTAGGAAGGAGCTTAGATCTTCACTCGAGGATGCTAGGACTAGAGTGGCTGAGCTAGAGACACTGGTGCTTGATAGCAAGCTTGAGATTGATTCGCTTAAGGCTAGCCCTGTTGTTTCTGATGAGAATGATTGTGCTGATTGCTCTATATTCCTTGCTGATCTTGCTTTGTTCAAGGAGAAGCATGCCTCCAAGTGTGAGGAACTAGATGTGCTTAGGGTTGAAGTGGCTCGATCTTAAGTCTAGACCTCGCTTTGCTAGGTGCTTGCACTTCTTGCCCCGTTTTGCATGCTAAGATTGATGAGATGCATGCTTACACTAGTTCGCTCGAGGCTAAATTGAAGGAACCCATGCCTACATCTTGCTCTACCCGTGAAATGCATGCATTGAAAAATTTGGAGCTTGCACATTATGTTGATCGTTTGCGGGATGAGAATGATGATTTGAGGAAGTTGATGGGTTGGTTGTCCGGTCACGAGCCTCGCTTGAGGATGATGATCGAGGCCTTTAAGAGGCAAGATGGTGAGGGGCTTGGAGCAAACAAGGTTGGTGAGGGAAGTGGAGAGAATATCCCCGAGCCACCAAAAACCCACCACAAAAATGATTTCCCCCCAAAACCTAACCATCTAAGGAACCGACTAGACACAACCCCGCCTCCACCCGTGTTTCCTACACCCACAAATGACCTACAAAAGCCTATCAAGTTTGTGAGCACTTCGGGGAAAGTGTTCTTTGGGAAGGAGAGTGAGAAGGCTAGTGGTGAGAAACCTAGGTGGAGGGTTTGAGTGGAGAGAAACCAAGTGAGCGACCACATCCCAAGCCAAAGCCTAAGCTTGTGAGGTTCCATTGTGGCTATTGTGGGAGAGATGGCCATAAGGAGGAGTTTTGCTTCAAGAGGAAGCGAGAGGAGAGAATGAAGAAGGAGTGGGCTAACAAGGACAAGTACCACCCTTCCGATGGTGTACTTGAGCCTCGTATGCGGATGCCCGGGGGCAAGGCGATTGTGAGGACAGCTCGGGCTTGGGGAGAGAAGAAGGCCGCAGGTGGTGCTGTCTGTCCCGTGTCACACCGGTCGGACCGGTGTGGGGCACCGGCCGGACCGGTGCGGGCCCGGACGGACGGATGTTCGGGTTTCGAGCTCGTGCGGGTGCGAGGGTTGTTTCGGTGGTCGTGGTTCCGGTGGTTGGGCCGGGAAAGGGTGCGGTGGTCGGCTTGCTAGGCGTTCTCCTCCTCGTGCTCAATACGGGGATTGGAGGAGTCGTGGCGTTGAGTTGGAGAGGAAGGACGTTCCACGGGCTTTCTTGCGTGGTTTTGGTCCTCCTCCGGGCAGAGAGGGGTGGTTCCCTCGGGGTGGTTACCGTGGTGGTGTTCGTGGAGGTAGCTTTGGTAGGAGAGATGCTTTGGTTGGTGCTAACCCCACTTTCGAGCAAATGGCTCGGCACTCGGTTTTCCTCCTTTGGTACTAACCCCGATCTTTGAGTCGTTTGTTCGCTCACGTGCCTATTTTTGATTTTCGGTGGGAGACTTGAAGAACATTTGGTTGATTGACTCCGGTTGTTCGAGGCATATGACCGGAGACAGGGGGTGGTTCTCAAGTCTCGTCCCGTGGTGACGAAGAGGTACATCACTTTTGGGGACAATGGGCGTGGGCGTGTGCTTTCGGAAGGTGAGATAAAAGTGAGTGACAAGATCACTCGAGGCGTGTTGCTCTTGTTCAATCGTTGGGGTACAATTTGCTTTCTGTGTCTCAGTTGTTGGATGAGGGTTTTGAGGTGTTGTTTCGGCCTCGGTGGTTCTCGGATTGTGGACTCTCGAGGGGACCTTGTTTGTATGGTCGTTCCCGAGGGTCAGGTGTTTCGTGCTGATTTTTCTCAGTCTTCGGGTGTTGAGCGTTGTTTCTTGGCTGGTTCTTCGAGTGAGTTGTGGAAGTGGCATAGGAAGTTGGGTCACTTGAGCTTTGACCTTTTGTCTCGCTTGAGTAAACTCAATTTGGTCCGAGGATTGCCACGGTTGAAGCTTGAGAAAGAGTTGGTTTGTGCTCCGTGTAGGCATGCCAAGATGGTGGTCTCTTCTCACCCGCCTCTCACCGATGTGATGACTGAGCGTCCATGCGAGCTGCTCCATATGGACCTTGTTGGCCCAGCTCGTGTGCGATCTGCGGGTGGGAGGTGGTATGTCCTTGTTGTGGTGGATGACTATTCTCGGTATGCGTGGGTGTTCTTTCTGGAGGATAAGGGGGAGACGTTTGGTTTTGTTCGAGATCTAGTCTTGAGGTTGAGGAACTGAAGGATCGGATGGCGACTAGAGAGGGGGGGAGTGAATAGGAGCCGGATAAAAATTCTTCTCAAAGAACCCGGCCTATACCCTAGTCAAAACCCGGTCACACACAAGCGTTGGAACGAATCACACACCAATCGCCAAAACAACGAGTCCTAGAAACACACGCGGAAGCACGAATGAAGGAGGGAGGAATCGAACCAAAGAGCAAAGCGACCGGAGCTCGGCGGACCGTCCGACAAGAGGGGCGGACCGTCCGCGCACGGCCTCGCGGACCGTCCGGCCTCGCCCTCGCGGACCGTCCGCGCCAACCCCGCGGACCGTCCGGCCGTACACCGCGGACCGTCCGTTAAAGCACACGAACACCGTAAGCGACCCGAGAAAAACGGACCGTCCGCCGAGGCCGGCGGACCGTCCGCGCCACCCGCGGACCGTCCGCTACTCAAGCCCGACCGTCCGCAAACTGGCTGCAACAAAAACCAAAAGCCAAACCGGATCGAAAACAAAGCCGAGGAAGAACACGAAGAACACGCGAAGAACACTGTACACGCGGACCGTCCGCCTGGCCCTCGCGGACCGTCCGCCGAGTGCGGACGTAGCCGAAAACGCCCGACCCCGAAAGTCAACTCCCCCAAATCATCATCGGATTTCCCAAACGGTTGAAGCTGTAGAGACAAGGGTTTGGGTACTTGAAAAGCGTCACACAAGGATGCTATACCCCAAAAATCTTGCCTCCTAACTCCCTAAATCACCGGGAATCGCGAATCCTTTGAGCACCACCAAAAGCTAGAGCACCGAACGAAAACTCACAAATCGAAGTGGTTTCCCGGCGTTTGAGGGCACAAGATCAAGCACAAAGATGCACAAGACATCTATCCATGTTTCCCTCAAAGAAATCCGGGGAGAAACCCACTCAAATCCGCGGAATCACACCGGAACAAAGGCACGAAAACAAGCACGAAAATAGCACAAAAAGAGCTCCGAAAAAGCAATAAAAGAAATTCGGGAATAGAAAGATTGGCACAAGATTTAGAGGATGAAATCACTATGAATATCTTGTCCAAACAATTACAAGCCACTCCTAGAAATCAAATCTAAGATGGCAAAAAGCTCCAATCAAAGAGCCACTCTCCCCTCTCTCCCTCTCTCCCAAAGCACTCCAAAATGAAAGAGTACCGCAGCCTCTAGCCCAAGAGTTGGCCGAAACTTCAGCCCCCTCCTCCTATATATAGGCCCTCCGAAAAGACCGAAGTGCCCCTACACTAGGAGTACAACACAAGCCCTCACGGGGGCGTTTTGGTCAACACATGAAGTTCACCATCGGACGGCCGCACATCCATCGTGCCTTCACGTCCTCCCGACGCAAGCACCTCGATCATGCCGCGTGTCGCCCGCCTCGAAGCTTCCCGACGCACCCGGATACCGTCTCCGTCACGCCGGGCCCTCGGGCTCGGTTTTGAGGCCCAAACCGAGAAACCCTCCTCCGATGGTTTTGTGGCCAAACCACCAAACCCCGCGTACACGGCCCGCCCTCACCACGCCAAGCGTCGAGCCCGCCAAGCCTTTCACCTCCCGGCGCCCGGGACGGTCTACTCGGCCTTGCCTCGTTCCTTGACTTGGCCACCACCGATGCACCGGCTCCATGTCCACGACTTCATCTTGCTCTTCTTGCACCATGCGGCTCGCACTTGATCCCGTCGGCCACCGGGTCCCTCGAACCAAGCCTACTTGTCTCTCCACTCCTCGAAGGCCCCGCAAGGCTAAAACCTTTCGCGCCCGTTCTTCACCCGCACCAACGCAAACCAAGCCGCAACCAACACCACGCAATACTAGGCCAAGAGTCGGTCCACACAACGTTGTCAACCACTCCTCACGAGTGCATTGACAACACACCACATAAACAATAAGGTAAATACGCAAAATAAAACACACACAACACAACTCAACACTACACACACAAAGCTTCAAACCATCCGGTCAATCACTCATCACACACGAACCAAGGTACTTCTCAACTTGGTTCCTCAATCTCCCCCTTGATGAGTGCATTGACAAAAGAAGGTCAAAAAGCAAACAAGAACTCATTCAAGCGCCACAAAGCCAATAAAAAGCAAACAAAAGGCCACTTGAAGTGAGAAGGGATAAAAACATGCTCCGACAAATTCCTCTCGAAACCAAAGCAAGCACAAGGCTAAGCGCAATCGAAGAGACACACTACCAACATGCAATCCCTAAAAACCATCAAACCAAAATGCTCAACACAAAGTGCCATAAACCTCTTACCAAAACACTTGTCAACCGCTCATCACCATCAAATCAAGGTTCATATCAACTTGATTTTCCAAATTTCTCCCCCTTGAGGAGCGGATTGACAACAAGTGGGCACAAAGAAATGGTTTGAGAGGGCAAAGACCGAACACCTCATCCAAGTGAAAGAAAACCACACAAGAGCAAAGAACAAGGTCACTTGGCATGAGAGAAACCACAAAGGCCAACTCAATGTCTCGGTCCCCAAAGACATGGGCAACGGCTCGACACAACCGAGACAAGAATGCATGATCCCTCAAGAAGAGGCACAAAGGGCTCAACACCGATCATGGACAAGCGAAATCACACGATCCCTCAAGAAGAGGCACAAAGGGCTCAACACCAATCATGTGATAATCGAAAACATAAGTCAACCGCCGCTCCTCAAGAAGAGGCAAAGGGGCTCAACACCACCGCACAAGAGCACAAAAATCACAAGCTCCCCCTAAACACATGAACTAGGACCAAAGAGCATACAAAGCTCACCCTAAACTCATGAGATAGAGAAAAGAGCACACCAAGCTCACAAGCTCCCCCTAAACACATGCACTAGGGACAAAGAGCATACAAAGCTCACCCTAAACACACGTGATAGAGCAAAAAGCAACCACCAAAGCACAACTCGAGCAAACAAAGGAGACTCACCAAAGCTCCCCCTACACAAATGCAAGCTCCCCCGAACAAGTGGAGCAAACTCCCAAATTTTAAATGCGAGTTTTCTGAATTTTTCATTAAGCTCACCTCTTCTCCCCCTTGTTGACAATGTATGAAGCAAGGTGAAAATGCGAAAATGCAAAACAAAGCATATAAACATCTACATGAGCTTCTCAAATAGGCCAAATCTAGTGTCAAAGGCTAAAAACGAGACAAAGATCACATATATGAATCATAGCATAGTCAAAGCATTGCCACAAGTAATATATGAAAATACAAGCATGTGACAAAGCAAAATTTTCAAATTTAAGCAATTTTACCAAAAGAAGGCTCGCTTCACATGTAAAAGCCTATCCATGTCACAATTGAGCCACAAACATGCATACCATTCAAAGATCATACAAGGATATCAAATTCTCAGCAAAAGATCATGGCAAACACCCATAAAGCAAAGCATGACATGTCAAAGCTCATGAGCCATGTGTCCACTTAGGGGAGACTTCTCCACTGGTGAACATCATGCAACATGTTTTGCACCCATATGTGAAAGATAAGACATTTTAAGCATAAACATGATGGAGGGAGCATTTTCAAGCATACACACTTCTTTTCAAGATTAATTCATTTCATGGTACATGAAGTGCCTTTGCGGCAAAAAGAAGCTTATGCTCCTCCATGAATGCAACATAGGCTAAACATTCACAATGATATCGGCCTTTGGCCCAAATGCAAGAAAGAGACATCCAAGCACAATCTAAGCATGAAAGGCACATTCGGACCAAAAAGTGACATGGATATACTACTACACATGAGTGGAGCACATTTCATCAAATTTAGTCAAGATTAGCATTTGATTCAAAAAGGCTATCTCACAACACATATATCTCAAATATTCCAAGAGCATAGCCTCACATAGCTATTTCTCCACACACATGACCAATATCTCACAAGTAGCCAAAGAAACTCAAATGAGGCATATGGAAGAAGCTCATCATCCTAAAATGCAATATGATACACATGCAACATAGGTAGATATGTACATCAAAAGGAACATGATATATGACAAAATGCGAGACACAAATGTCAAACCTACCAAAGTCTATACATCATGATATATGATACATATGCAATGCAGAATGCATAGGGAGACAAGGAACTTGACTTAACACCAATAAAGCTCACAAGGGAACACATCAACCAAGAATCGCTCCAAGCGAGAGAAGAGCCACCAAAGGTCCCAATTGAGTACCATAGAAAAAGTACCAATTGCAAAACCGCAAAGATCCCAATTGAATACCATAGAAGGAATACCAATTTAAGGATCACAAAGATTGCCCAGAAAGCCACAACCCTTCTTGGAATCAAATTCCCTATCAAAAGAAGCCAAGCTCCCCCTCAACCAAGGGCAGCTAACAAAGCAAAAACTAGGAAAAGGAAGAGCAAGGAAAAACTCTAAAACCAACCGAAAAGAGGAGCAACAACACAACTCGAAGACAAGACAAGCCCAAAACTACAAGGAAAGCTCACAACATGCTACACAAAGCATTGATAATATCAATTAACATAAATAGAGCATTGTAACATGATTCCACAAATATGAATAAGCATGGACAAGCAAGTATGTCAACAAGGTACAACACTAAACCAAAAAGATACCAAAGAACAACATGCCAAACAATATACAAGAACTAAACAAAGGCATGATACAAGATCACATGGATCATCCACCAACATATATTACAAAGCTAGCATGACAAGATAGATATGGGGGAAAAACATGCTAACAAGAAAGGTACCATTGAGCTAGACAAAAAAGATATGGATGAACAACATGACATAACCGAGCAATCAACCATAAAGCATGACATGATGTTCATAAATATCACCCACCATAAAATCATACAAAGATAGCAAGATAGATATTCAAGATCACAAAGCTATCATGAACAAGGTGGCTAGCCTACCATGGTTTTCACACAAGCAAGACACAAGTATATACAAGAGAGTACAAGGGGAAAAGAAAACTCACTATACATGTGTACAAAGGCTTTCAAGAGCCATCCAAAACGGTGTGGAGAACCATCATGTCTCCATTGAGCTCATGTTCTCCAACCGCGTCTCCATACCTACACACAAGGAGACGAGAAAGACCGAGCCTTGGATCCCAAAGGGTTAGCAAGCACGTACTTGGGAATCCAAGATTTGGTCACACGGGTAAGTGGTGCACACAACCTATCATGTGGGTTAGCATGATACAAATGCCGGTTGGAATGAAAAGTCTTTCGAACACCCTTGGAACCATGCCTCACAGAAGTCACTCGCGAGGAAAGTCGAGTGCTACCACAAGCAAAAAGGCAAAGATCCTTCGGGGTCGTAGGAGAAGAACCAACACAAGCACCACGGGAAGCATGTCGCGGACCAACACAAGAAACACTAGAAGCATGTCCACGAGCATGTCCTAACTCACTAGAAAGAGTGTCATAAGACCCATCCACAAATCGCGCCTTCTTAGGCTCACAAGTGTTCATGCCATGAGAAAGGCTATGAACAACCAAAGGCCTAGAGGCACCTCCTCGCCGTATTCTCCTTGCCCGGCGGTAGCAAAACTCTCTTGATGCCCATCCTTCCCACAAGGAGAGCAATGGTACAAAGGCCTATCGAGAGGCACGGTCCGAGTGGATGAATCACCATTCTCTTGTAAGTGGGAAGTCCCTTGGGACTTAGAGCATGAAGCATCAACCCCAACATCCAACTTGGTGTCCACATTAGAATCACACGTGCCATGAGAAAGACTACGTGGCTTCTTAAAAGCTTTAGCGCGCACACGTCGCTCGTGCTTGACACGGCGAAAGCAAAACTCAACGGTATGCCCATCCTTCTTGCAAAAGGTGCATTGGAACCTCGGCTTGGGAGTATGAGTTCCAAATATGTGGAAGGCACCCTTTCCATTCAAATCACCTTGGGCAACACCGGAAGAAGCAACAAGCTTAGGAGTAGCTATGGGAGAGCTATCCAAAGCACTAGCACACTTACTAGCATCCAAAGACTCACACTCAAGAGAAGAAGTCGACTCCGGTTTAGAAGAAGCAAATTTAGAAGCATCAACATCGGAGTGACAAGAGAAGTGAGAATCCAAACCCTTGGCACAAAGACTCTTGCACCTTGTGCGCAAAACCTCATTTTGAGACTTGAGGCGCTCACAAGTACCACATGTCATATTTCTCAAATTATTGATTTCTTCTTCAATGCATTTAGCATATGTGGTACGCAAGAGTTCATTTTCTTTCTCAAGGTTGGCACTCATCTCATCATGCTCAACCAACTTAGCGCTCATATCCTCGCGCATCTTTTTCAAAGCCAAAACTTCACTTTCCAAATCAATGCATGAGGTGCAAACGAAATCACATGAACAAGCAACATCATTTACATCTCGCAAAGCACTATCATCATTGCAAGAAGTATGGCAAGCATCCTCAACCAGCAACAAAGAGCACTTGCTACAAGGCATGGATTTTATATCACAAATTTCAGCCCTAGCATGCTCAAGATCATCTACACATGTGGTGTGAGTCAATTTTAATTCATTAATTTCAGCATGCAAAGACTCACAAGAAACACATGGTAAAGAAGCACTTGTCTCTAACAAAGCAATCTTACTCCTAGCCATATCAAGCTCATCATTCAAAACACCACAAGATTTGCAAGGCATAGAAGCATTGGATTTCAACAAGTCAATTTCAGATTGCAAGTTAGCAAGAGATGATCTCAATTCATCATTTTCAAAATCAAGATTGTCGCATGCTCTTCTAAAAGCTTCAACATGCATTTTGCGCCAACTAACTTCATATTTTAATTTCTCATTTTCAGCACACAAGGCATCGCATGATTTGCAAGGCAAAGAAGCTTTGAAATTTAACACCTTAATTTCAGATTTCAAGCATGCAACGGAAGCAATCAAAGCATCATTTTTAGCATGCATGGTGTTACAAGAAGTGCAAGAATTCAAAGCACGAGACCTCCAATGAGCCATACCACATTTCAACCTAGTAAGAGAGCATTTCATCTTCTCATTCTTCCTACGCAAGGCATCACACAAATCTATGTTTCTCCTATGCAAGTCTCCACAATCACACTCACAATCATCCAACCTATTGCATAGGATCAAGATAGCTTTGGCAAGTGTACCTTGGTTCATGCCTCCTAGCTTGTGGTAGAGCTTGCCTTTCTTGATGTCACCATCTCGATAGTCCTCGATGAGAGATATCATCTCCTCCACTTCGGCTTCCGCCTCAACCTCCATACTCCTCCTGCTCAAAGAACCACAAGGAGAAGAACTTGGTGCCATAAACAACGTACCGATTAGGATTAGCCGAAACCA
Source organism: Cenchrus americanus (assembly GCA_947561735.1). Lineage (NCBI taxonomy): Eukaryota > Viridiplantae > Streptophyta > Magnoliopsida > Poales > Poaceae > Cenchrus > Cenchrus americanus. The sequence continues at coordinate 88,211,395 of OX387245.1, read as the reverse complement.
AGCTCAAGGAACAAGCAACGATGCAAAGAAAGCGCTCAAAAAGCCTCAATTCTCTAACAACTACTGACGAGTTCAATAGCAAAGGATCTTATCTTTTTCCCAAAATTTTACCACTGAACAAGGAGCACCAAAGATAGAGGCACAAAAAATTTCAGCTCAAGATAAGGTGAAATGAAGCCTAGAGAAAATCCAGAAGAAACAAGACAAAGCCACAAGAGACATAAATGAGGATTTTTCAATTATCTTCTTGATTTTTTCTGAATTTTTGAAGACCCCAAAATGATCATTTTGGATCACCTACAAATGGAGTCACGAAACCGCTGTAAAAATTTGAGCCAAAACAGAGCACCGAGCGAAAAGTTATGCCCGTTTTACTGAAGGTATCTCAAGTTATGGTTTTCCAAGGACACAACTCCAAATCGTCGGACTCAAAGCGTGCAAACCAAGGTCGCAAGCAAAAGCACCTCTTTCCTCTAGTCACCCTATGGATTCAAGACTTGTTAGAGCCAAAAGAATCCACAACCGGCTCTGATACCAATTGAAGGATCGGATGGCGACTAGAGAGGGGGGGAGTGAATAGGAGCCGGATAAAAATTCTTCTCAAAGAACCCGGCCTATACCCTAGTCAAAACCCGGTCACACACAAGCGTTGGAACGAATCACACACCAATCGCCAAAACAACGAGTCCTAGAAACACACGCGGAAGCACGAATGAAGGAGGGAGGAATCGAACCAAAGAGCAAAGCGCCGGGCTCGCGGACCGTCCGACAAGAGGGCGGACCGTCCGCGCGAGCCTCGCGGACCGTCCGGCCCGCCCTCGCGGACCGTCCGCGCCAACCCCGCGGACCGTCCGCCGTACACCGCGGACCGTCCGTTAAAGCACACAGAACACCGAAGCGACCCGAGAAAAACGGACCGTCCGCCGAGGCCGGCGGACCGTCCGCGCCACCCGCGGACCGTCCGCTACTCAAGCCCGGACCGTCCGCAAACTGGCTGCAACAAAAACCAAAAGCCAAACCGGATCGAAAACAAAGCCGAGGAAGAACATGAAGAACACACGAAGAACACTGTACACGCGGACCGTCCGCCTGGCCCTCGCGGACCGTCCGCCAGGTGCGGACAGAGCTGAAAACGCCCGACCCCGAAAGTCAACTCCCCCAAATCATCATCGGATTTCCCAAACGATTGAAGCTGTAGAGACAAGGGTTTGGGTACGTGAAAAGCGTCACACAAGGATGCTATACCCCAAAAATCTTGCCTCCTAACTCCCTAAATCACCGGGAATCGCGAATCCTTTGAGCACCACCAAAAGCTAGAGCACCGAACGAAAACTCACAAATCGAAGTGGTTTCCGGCGTTTGAGGGCACAAGATCAAGCACAAAGATGCACAAGACATCTATCCATGTTTCCCTCAAAGAAATCCGGGGAGAAACCCACTCAAATCCGCGGAATCACACCGGGAACAAAGGCACGAAAACAAGCACGAAAATAGCACAAAAAGAGCTCCGAAAAAGCAATAAAAGAAATTCGGGAATAGAAAGATTGGCACAAGATTTAGAGGATGAAATCACTATGAATATCTTGTCCAAACGATTACAAGCCACTCCTAGAAATCAAATCTAAGATGGCAAAAAGCTCCAATCAAAGAGCCACTCTCCCCTCTCTCCCTCTCTCCCAAAGCACTCCAAAATGAAAGAGTACCGCAGCCTCTAGCCCAAGAGTTGGCTGAAACTTCAGCCCCCTCCTCCTATATATAGGCCCTCCGGAAAAGACCGAAGTGCCCCTACACTAGGAGTACAACACAAGCCCTCACAGGGGCGTTTTGGTCAACACATGAAGTTCACCATCGGACGGCCGCACATCCATCAGGCCTTCACGTCCTCCCGACGCAAGCACCTCGATCATGCCGCGTGTCGCCCGCCTCGAAGCTTCCCGACGCACCCGGATACCGTCTCCGTCACGCCGAGCCCTCGGGCTCGGTTTTGAGGCCCAAACCGAGAAACCCTCCTCCGATGGTTTTGTGGCCAAACCACCAAACCCCGCGTACACGGCCCGGCCTCACCACGCCAAGCGTCGAGCCCGCCAAGCCTTTCACCTCCGGCGCCCGACGGTCTACTCGCTCTTGCCTCGTTCCTTGACTTGGCCACCACCGATGCACCGGCTCCATGTCCACGACTTCATCTTGCTCTTCTTGCACCATGCGGCTCGCACTTGATCCCGTCGGCCACCGGTCCCTCGAACCAAGCCTACTTGTCTCTCCACTCCTCGGAGGCCCCGCAAGGCTAAGACCTTTCGCGCCCGTTCTTCACCCGCACCAACGCAAACCAAGCCGCAACCAACACCCGCAATACTAGGCCAAGAGTCGGTCCACACAACGTTGTCAACCACTCCTCACGAGTGCATTGACAACACACCACATAAACAATAAGGTAAATACACAAAATAAAACACACACAACACAACTCAACACTACACACACAAAGCTTCAAACCATCCGGTCAATCACTCATCACACACGAACCAAGGTACTTCTCAACTTGGTTCCTCAGGAACGAGAGGCACGGAGATGCCATACGAGCTATCCGCAGTGATAATGGCTCGGAATTCAGGAACTCTCGTTTTGAAACCTTTTGTCATGACTTGGGTCTTGAGCACCGAGCTTTTCGAGTCCGTATACGCCTCCCCGAATGGTGTTGTGGAAAGGAAGAACAGGACCTTGTGCGAGATGGCTCGGACGATGCTTGATGAGCATAGGACTCCGAGGAGGTATTGGGCCGAGGCGGTGAATACCGCATGCTATGTGTCGAACGTGAATATACCTCGAGTGCACAAGAAGAAGACATGCTATGAGTTGATGCATGGTCGCACACCCAAGGTGAGTCACTTCCATGTCTTTGGTTGCAAGTGTTTTATTCGAAGAAGGGCAGGAAGTTGGATAAGTTTGAGGCTAGGTCTCCGTCGATGGCATTTTCTTTGGTTATGCATCTCATTCTAGAGCATATCGTGTGCTCAATCTTGAAACTAACCAAATCGTGGAGACTTGCGAGGTAACCTTCGACGAGACGAGCCACGTAGTCGGCCTTGTCTTTGAGTGTGCGGTGATGATGAGCTTGGCGAGGAGATCTTTCAGGAGGAGGAGCATGAACATGGTGATGATGAAGATGGCGGTGTGGTGCCCCCGGCTGAACATGTACCCACTACTTCGACTACGATGATGGATGGACCCTCTGCTACACCTACGACGACAAATCAAGAACGAGGAGAAGCTGATGTTGAGGGGGAGGTAGCTTCGAGGCGAGAACCTCCCCGGCGAGTTCAGGTGGATCACCCAGCTTCGAGGATCATCGGCGACATGAATGAACGCACTACACCGGTCGAGGGTTCGAAACAATTCCCATTTTGCTCATGCTGCATTTGTTGCTTCTTTCGAGCCCAAAGACATTGGACACGCACTATCCGATCACAATTGGGTTAACTCGATGCATGAGGAGTTGGAGAACTTTGAGAGGAATCGGGTGTGGGAGTTGGTTGACCCTCCCCCGGGGTGTAAGCCGATTGGTACAAAGTGGGTGTGGAAAAACAAAGAGGGAGAGAAGGGTGAGGTTGTGAGGAACAAGTCGAGACTTGTTGCCCGGGGGTTCGGTCGAAGGAGGGGATCGACTACGAGGAGACCTTTGCTCCCGTAGCCCGTTTGGAGGCGATTAGGATCCTTCTAGCCTTTTCTCGTGGCTAAAGGGTTCAAGTTGCACCAAATGGATGTGACGAGTGCTTTTCGAATGGAGTGTTGGAGGAAGAAGTGTATGTGAGACAACCTCGGGGTTTGAGAGTGAGAAGTACCCCCACGGGGTGTACAAGTTGAGGAAGGCGCCGTATGGGTTGAAGCAGGCGCCTAGAGCTTGGTATGGCAGGGTTGAGGGGGTTCTTGTTTGAGAGAGGTTTTGAGATGGGGAAGGTCGATCGGACCTTGTTTTTGCGAGGCGAGGCGGAGATATCCCGATTGTGCGGGTGTACGTGGATGATATTGTCTTTGGTGGCTCGTCTAACTCTCTTGTTGCGAGGTTTGCGGATGATATGAGCAGGGAGTTTGAGATGAGCATGATGGGCGAGTTGCGGTTCTTCCTCGGGCTACAAATCAAGCAATCAAAGGAAGGTACATTTGTGCACCGTGCTAAGTACACCAAGGACATTGTGAGAAAGTTCAAGATGGAGGACTCCAAGGCTATGACGACGCCGATGAGTACGACTACGGCTCTTGATGCGGACGAGGAAGGTGAACACGTGGACCGGAAGAGTACCGAAGCATGATCGGGTCACTCCTCTACTTGACGGCGACGAGGCCGGACATACGGTTCTCGGTGTGTCCGTGCGCTCGTTTTCAAGCGTCTCCGAGGACTTCGCATCGGCAAGCGGTGAAGAGAATTTTCGGGTACTTGCGTCACACTCCCGACTTCGGCCTTTGGTACTCCGCGTCCTCTTCTTTGGCGCTTCATGGCTTTTCGGACGCGGATTTTGCCGGTGTCGGTTGGATAGGAAGTCCACTTCGGGACTTGCCGTATTTTGGGTTCTTCGTTGGTATCTTGGTCTTCTCGTAAGCGGTCGAGTGTTGCTCAATCCACGACCGAAGCCGAGTATGTTGCCTGCCCTAGTTGTTGCTCTCGGCTCCTTTGGATCACCTACACCATGAGTGACTTTGGTGAGGAGTATACCCATGTCCCACTTCAATGTGATAGCACCAGTGCCATAAGCGTTGCAAAGAACCCAGTGCTCCATTCTAAAACCAAGCACATAGAAGTGAGGTATCATTTTCTGAGAGACAACGTAGAGAAAGGGAAGATAGCTTTGATCCATGTACCCACTCATCACCAACTAGCCGATATTTTCACCAAACCCCTAGATCAAGCAACTTTCACTCGTTTGCGGGGGGAACTTGGTGTGTGTTTGATTTCTTGAGTTGGGTGTGTGGGAGCTCTTTTTTGCCGGTGGTGTCGAGCCCGTTTTGCCTCCCTTCGAGGAGCCGGTTTGTAGCATATGTATAGCTTTTCTTTGTGCATTTTGTGCATTTTGCATGGCATATGTAACATGATGTATAGGCATCCTTGTATCTTAGATTGCATGCATTTTGTATCATATGCATTGGTTAGGAAAAGCTTCTCTCATATACATTGTTCACCATGGAATGAGATATATGTCTTTGTGAGCTTGTTTGGTATGCTACGGTTAGTTTGGCTTAGCTCTTGATGATCTTGATGAATAATCCATGGTTGATAGCTATGCTTTTGAAAAATGTCACATGTATGCTCTCTCATGTGTAAATGCCTTTACATGCTCTTGACATGTTTGTGTGGCCTTGCTATGCTTAATTTGTGGTTGGATAGCTAGTTTATTGATCATATGGGGCCAAAGGCTCATTTGCCATCATGAATGTTTAGCCCTCTTGATTTATCTTGTGGAGGAGCATAAGTTCCTTTTTGTCGCAAAGACATTTCATGTACCATTTACAAATCAGAAAATGAAATGAAAAATGCTTGGAAATGTGCTCCCATGTCATATGTGCTGAATTTAATTTGCTTTGGGTGCTAAACCGTTGCATGATGCCTACCAATGAGAAGTCTCATACATAGAAGTAGGCACATGGCTCGGTGGCTTTGACATGACATGAGGTGCTTGTGGGTGTTTGTGATGGTCTTATGATTAGAATGGCTGTCCTAGCATGAAGTTTGTGTGGCTTTGCCATTTTGATATGCTTTGATCATGTTTAGGTCTTTGCTCATGAGAGGCAAGTTTTTCGCAAAATTGCCAAAATCCATCTTAGCTTCGTCCAATGGTTGTGAAACTTGGTGATCATGTAGTTGAGATCGATACGAAGCCGTAGAGTACCTAACTTGCTCATTTGGACATGTGTAGCTTTCTTTGTTGAATTTTGTCTATTTGAGAAGCTCTAGGTTGAAAGTTTTGCATTTTTGGCTTGATTCATGCATTGCCAACAAGGGGGAGAAGTTTGAGCTTGAAATGGCTTACCGGACGCATTTAGAAGGTTTTCAGGTGGTTTCGAGCCATTTCTGGGCTCTGTTGTACACCGGTCTGACCGGTGAAGAGCACCGGTCTGACCGGTGTGAGTGCTGGTCCTGTACATATGTTAGGCATCGGTCTGACCGGTGGTGATGACCGGTCTGACCGGTGTGAGCTGAAAGTGCTGCAGCTGTCCTGTTTCATATGGTTTCTTGCATGCATTCGTCCGGGGGAGTTGCATTGGTTCGGGGGGAGCTTGCATGTGTGCAGGGGGAGCTCTTTGTGAGTTTTCGAGTTTTGTTTCGGTGGTTTGTGCTCTTTGCTTGAGCTTTGCTTTGTCTCGGATGTGTCGAGCCGTTGCCCTTGCCTAAGGGGTCCGAGACTTGCCTTCTTCAAGTGATCTTGATCTTTGCCTTTGTTTGGCTTTCAATCGCTTGTTGGAGTTTCTTTTTGTTTATTTCTTTTCTTTTTCTTTTCTCTCTTGTTACTTTCGTGTGGGTGTTGTCAATGCACTCATCAAGGGGGAGATTGAGGACCATGTGTGGTTCGAGGACAGGTGGATGGTCGCTTCCTTGTGTGATGAGTGATTGACAACGTTGTGTGGACTGATTCTTGGCTAAGTATTGCGAGGTGCGAGGTTGCGGCTTGACTCGTGTTGGTGCGGGTGAAGAACAAGCGCGAAAGGTCGTCGCCGGTGAGGCCTCCGGTGTGGAGAAGACAAGTAGGCTTCGTTCAAGGGACCCGGTGGCCGGCGGGGGTCAAGTGCGGGCCGCATGGTGGCATGAACAAGCAAGATGAAGTCGTGGACGGTTTCTTGGTTGAGCCTCAAAACCAAGGTCGAGCCGGGACTACGTGGGAGCCAAGTCATGAGTGGAGATTGGCGGAGGCTACACCGAGTTCGCGGGGTTTCGGTGGTTCACCGAAAACCACCGGGTTCCTTGGTTGATCCACAAAGCCAAGACCGGAGAACCGAAGACGGAGGTGCGAGCGGCACCGGACCGGCTCGACCGGTGGGGACCGGTCCCCGGCCGGTGAGGAGCACCGGTCCGACCGGTGTGCGACGACGCGGTCCGGAATCTTCGAAGCGGAGGACACGCGTCGGGATCGCATGGCTTGCGTCGAGGCTACGCGGTGCGGCCGCCGGGCATCCGTCCGATGGTGAAGACATCAAGAATTCCAAATCCGCCCTTGAGGGGCTTGTATCCCTAGTTAGTAGAGAAGGGCATTTTAGACATTCGGTTGCCTCCATATAACCCAAGAGGTGAGAGGATGGCAGCCAACTCTTGGAACCCTAGCTCATTAGTTTTCCTATTTTCCACCTATTTTCTCTAGGTTTTCCTTAGGACTAGCAAGAGAGCTTCACGGAGAGATCTTGTAGAGAGGGATGGATGATCGGGCGGCTTGCTAGACCTTGTACGAACCTTTGTTTCATGTATAGATGATTCGGCGTGGTTCCTCAAGGTTTGGATGTGTTTTCCCCGGTTGTTCTTGGTGGTGATTTTCGGAGCCCTCTCTTCGTGATTTCTTTGGGGTGTTTTCGGGGCTTTTCTCTTGGGGATTTGATGGGGGAAATTTGTGGGAACCCTTCGTGGCTCTTTGGGCTGTGATTCCCCTCCCAAATCCGTGAGTAAAAGTGCTCGATTTTGGGGTTTCTTGAGTTCTTGGGTTGGAAGTGCTTCCGACGGGATTTCTTCGATTCCTCCTTTTTGGACGAGTTTTGGTGGGATTAAACTTGGCTATGAACTCCTCATGAGGTGTTCATGATATCCCCAAAGTCTTGTTCAAGTCCGTGGAGCGATTCGGGAGATCGAGATTTGGATTTGGGGGAGTTGACCCGCGGGTCTTTGTTCATCCCGAGTCGTCCGTGCTACACCGGTCGACCGGTGCTCTTGACCGGTCCGACCGGTGCAAGCCCTTGTGGGATTTTGCTCGGGTGAACGTCTTGGTGTGTTCGTTGTTGTCCCGTGTTGCCGCCTTGTTTCGAGTTTGGGTCCGTTTGGTGGTCGGTTGGCCTATTTGGTGTCTTGCGGGCTTTCGGTGCCATCGGTCTGACCGGTGTGTCTCACCGGTCTGACCGGTGTAGAGCCACTTAGTGGAAGTTGCTCAGTTTCACCGGCGAGGGACCGGTCTGACCGGTGGTGCTCACCGGTCTGACCGGTGTGGGTCTGTAGACTCGAGGCTTGGTTTTTCCGCTGCGTTTCTCGGGTCGGAAGGTGGTGTGTTGGTTCCTAGGTCCAGTGGCACTCCAGTGGCTACGTGGGCTTGACCAACCTTGGTAGTGAGTCGGAGACGTGTGTTGGAAGTCGTGTTCATCTTGTCGGAGTTTCGATCTCCTTCGAGAAGAATTTTTATCGGCTCCCATTCACTCCCCCCCCCCTCTCTGGTTCGCCGTATCGGTCCTTCAGGTTGCCCCAGGGGGGAGGGACGCTGAGAACCAAGCTATTGAAGCAGAACGCGCTGCTAAAGTTGATCGCACCGCCGAAGCTGAGCGCACCACCCCCTCGGTCGATGATCGAACAACAGAAGCGGAGTGCGCTGCCGAAGCTGAACACGCTGCCCCTCGGTCGATGCTTCTCCCGGCACAAACCCCAAGGACACTGAAGTGGTCGCCGCTGCATTGGAAGAACGAGTGGAGGAACACGTGCGCGAAGCCCCTGGTGCTGAGGCCGAGAGAAGAGACGCCGAGGACGAAGCGCACGCGGCCGAGCTTGAGTCGGCGCTTCTCGCCGCCAGCCCTCCGGACAACAAGGCCGACGCCAACACGAATCCTGCCGAGACCAACTCCACTTCGGCTGTCGCAGTCGAAGCAGAGGTGTGAGGGGTTGATACTAAGTAGATTGGTGTACTTTTGCCCCTTGTGGTTGTAAGTAAAACTAATGAAGGTTGCCTCTGCGCAGGTCCCTTCGGTGGTGCCTGCGTAGACAGGCAACGGTGCGAGCAAAGTGCCCTTCGCCCTAAACTCATTTTTGTTGCGTCGAACGTTTGGACAAAGTTTAGCACCGCCATCCCGGTGTATCATATTCCGAGTTTTTAGCGTACCACGCCCAACACTACCATGTCCAGAACGAATCCGCGAAACGCTTTTTCGCAGAATTTTCGAGAGATCCGAACCGGCTTTTTCGCAGAATTTTCGAGAGATCCGAACCGGCACGATGCGATCCTTAGGGAGCGTGCCGCTCGAGGAGTAGTGAAACGCGTTACCACCAGTCCCTTCATAGATGAGGGGCCGGTTCCCAAACCAGAACCTGTCGAGGAGGGGGTTATTGGCCCCCTTAATACGTATATCTAATCCCTGATGCGTCGTCAGACGACGTCGCGATTGTAAAGCATGAACAATTGTAAAGTCTCGTGTGCCTGATTCTGCCCCTGTGTTCGACGCAGGACACATGCCTTCGGAAGAGGAGTTGTGCAAATGGTGCTGGACATAATAAACGTGGCTGCCCTTCGGTTGATCGACAAATTTGCGAGGTTGTAATAAATGAAGACTAGCCCCCTGGCGTGTACATGATACCCCCTTCGTGTCTTATCTTGGTGTAAGTGGTATTCATGTGTCCTACCTGTGCGAGCCGCAAAGACTTGAATCGCCCCCCCCCCCCCCCCCCCGAGTGTTGGCGGCTGCATGGCATGTAAGATGTAAAAACAAAGCATGTGTATCAACTGCCTGTGCATTGATTATACTTTCCTTTCTTATTTCCTTCTTGCTTAGTAATAAATTTATGATGAGCCTGTTTGGATGGTGGGTAAATGGGGCAAATTTACCCCTAAGGTGCCAAACATGTGGGGCAAATGTGGTGGGGCAAATGTTTTGTCCCCTAATTCCATTTACCCCTAAAAAGTAGCAAATTGAAGCAAATTTGTGGTGGGTCCCACTCTCCCTCTCTCATCCACATTTACCCCTCCATCCAAACACCCCAAGGGGCAAATATTAGTAGGGGCAAATGGGAGGGGCAAACCATTTTTCTTGGGGTAAATATTTACCCTACCATCCAAACAGTGCCGATGTTGACTCCATTTCTATGAGGACGACCCTTCGGTCGCCAACCCCTCGCGCAAACTAGCGCCGTCGCGACGTTTTGGCCCCGACGTAGCAGGCTAGAACCGCGTTTGACACGCTTATCTCTCTCGTTTCAGATGGTCACACCGCCCTCCGCAAAAATTGCCTTCGGCCATAACAGGACCGACACGCCGCTTTGCGCGGACTTTTATCTTCGGCCATATCGGGATCGATACGCTGCCTTGCAAAGTCTACTTCACCCGCCAACCTACGGGGGTTGGGACACATCACCCCCAACCTATGAAAATGGAGTTTTTACCCCCCTGATCTTTTTAAAAGGGACAAATCACCCCCTGAAGCAGTTTTGAAAAATCATAGTAAATCACAAAAAAATCATAAAATGAAAATCAAATTGTGTTGGATTTCAAATTAGTAGTTCTACATAGTGAACATATAATATGGAATACTTTAGTACATATTTTTTGTTATAACTTTAGATCTATGTTTTTCTCCATAACTGTAAAAAAATCTACTAAATATACCATATTATATGTTCATTGTGTAGATGTACTCATTTAGAATCCAATACAATTGGATTTTTCATTTATGATTTTTCTGTGATTTACTATGATTTTCAAAACTGCTTCAGGGGGTAATTTGTCTCGTTTTAGAAAATTCAGGGGGTAAAAATCCATTTTCATAGGTTGGAGGTGATGAGTTTCAACCCCTATAGGTTGGGGGTGAAGTAGACTTTTTCCTGCCTTCGGCCATGATGGGACCGACACGCCGCCTTGCGCGGACTTTTACCTTCGAACATTAGGGGACCGATACACCGCCTTGCGCGGACTTTTGCCTTCAGCCATGACGGGACCGATATGCCACCTTGCCCGGACTTTTACATTCGGCCATATCGGGACCGATACGCCGCCTTGCGACTTTTCCCTTCAGCCATAACGGGATCGATACGCCGCCTTGCGCGGACTTCTACCTTCGGCCATATCGGGACCGATACGCCGCCTTGCGCGGACTTTTACGTTCAGCCATAACGGGACCGATACGCCGCCTTGCGCGGACTTTTAGCTTCGGTATACGTAATAAGTGACAGGCGTGACTCGGGTGCGCCTATCGTCACCTGAGGTAGTGCTGTTACTTACTCCGACCGGTAGCACCTCCGAAGACTATGCCCCCCCTTGCTGTGAAGGGGAGCATTGCTTTGGAAAAATCTGCGAAGACTTAGGAAGAAACACCGAGCTTTGGGGGGAAGACTGCCTTATATATGTATTGATCGATTAAAGGTTTTAAGAAATATAGGATTAAAAACAAAAGTAAAACATAACCTCCATTTTGGTGTTTTCAATTTTAATTTCACTATTTTAAGAAATGACTTATCAGCCCAACAAAAGTCACATGCAACTGTGCTTGATAATTTTGTCAACAAAATCTTAAAATATATGTATTGATCGATTAAAGGTTTAGAATGTCTTGGATAAAGAATTCTAAAAAGGTAAAAATAACAAATATACCCATGCTATTTGTGTGGGTTAGAGCATCTCTAAGAGTCTTTCTAAATTTTACTCTCATAATCATCATTTAGAAAGACATTTGCATAAAAAATTGTTTTTTATATCTTTTCACTTTATAACAATTTTTCTATTTCTTATGCACACTCTAGAGTCATTCTCGTCTTTTATATTCGACTAGCGAAAAATCCGGAATAGAAGATGGTTATATTTGAATGACCATTTAGATAAACTATTGAAAGTTATCTTTCACCAAAATCTATTTCAACCATTTAAAAGAATATAGAGAGTCTCTTAGAGATGCTCTTATGTTGCTAGTTTCCAATATATACGCATGTATATGGTCCAAACTCCAAACCAATGAGCGCTGCCAATAATATGCATGGCAAGATATTGAGGATGGAGGAGGCGCACTAATATACATCCAGCAAAATATTGAGGATGGAGGAGGCGCACTAATATACATCCAGCAAAAAAAACAGCATTGGTTTTATCCGTATTCTGTCTTGTAGTGCCTGCAAATTTGAATGATTGGTGCATGGTTGCAGCTGCAGGCTCTTGCGGCCGCGCCGCTTGAATCATTTGGGGCGCGTTTGATGTAGGGCGCAAGGGTGGCTCAGACCGTCGGCCAGGCCGTGGCCAGCCATGGCCTGGTCCAACTCGGCCACCCAATCTTGTTTGATTTCATTTCGCAAAAAAGAGAAGTCCAACAGAGAATTGTGTTTGATTTGCCTGTACTAGTGATATGGCCACCTTTGAGTCCATGAGCTAGTAGTCTTACCCAGGGTTAACCTTACCGGTCCGGGCGCCCTAACTGCCGGCCCTCGGTAACGGTTTACCGACCGGTAAGCCGCGGTAACCGGCGGTTACCGAACAAATTCAAATTTTCAAATCAACCGCCAGTTCATTCGGTTAGGGATCGGTAAACCGATCGGTTAGGACCGGTTACCGATCGGTACGGGCGGTAAACCGAAGCTGAAGGAAGGAAAACCGACCGTGTGTTTCTGGTTCTCCGGTGATGAATTAATGAAAATATTAGCATGATCTATGCATAACTTAATGTAAAGAACATCACAAAACCTCACCAAAGGAATAATAACATAGTTTTGCATACAAACAATGTCATAGTAATAATTGTGCATACAATACCATAATGATAGTGCTAATCGTGCATACAAATACAATACCAAATGTTGTTTGAACCTAGTCGCGCCACCTCCACTTTTGTGCATATGACAATAGTTGCATCGCCATTCGGGGTGATGATTTTCACCGTGTTCCCACACAACATCTCTAGATGCCATTTTGTATCTGCATAAATGGACAACATCCACAAATCAATCACATAAATCATATACCTAAATATGCTCCAAATTTCTGCATCCTTAATGAAATCATATATACAACTAAATCATACACACATCCTAAATGAAATCAAATATACACCTAAATATGCTCTACCAAAATCCTACATTTATGGTCTACATATCTACAATTACAAACCTAAATCATGTAAACACCTGAGTCAAATCATATACGCATCCTAAATCAAAATGTTCTACACTTGTATATCAAAGCATATTGAAAAACTAGATAAATCAAAGGGGGGAGGAAGTACCTGCGCTGGGGCGGTTTACCGCGGCCTTACCGCGGCTAACCGCTGGTCCGGGTCGGTAAACCGCCCGTCCGGTGCGCGCGCGGGTAGATCCGGCGGCCGCCGGCTTACCGAGCCGACCGAGCGGTAAGCCGCGCTCGGTGGCCGGTTAGGCGGCGGCGGCGGCCGGACGGCGGACCAGGGGAGGCGGACGCGAGAGGGGAGGCGGTTCTGGATGTTTTTGCACGGGTGGAATGGGGTGGGGAGCTGGGGTAAAGTTAGTTTGACCCCCCCCCCATGGTTGGGCCTATGTGGGCCGAGGTGGGCCGCCTGTTTTTTTTTCTTTTTTTCTTTTTTGGTTTAACTTCTTTTGGTTGAAATTTATACTAAATGAACTAAGTTTGCAACAAATTTGACACCATTAGACTCAATAAATCACGAAGTTTTTTTAGGGATTTTTCCCACAATTTTCAATTTTTGGAATTCAAATTCAAAAATTCCTAACCCTAACGGTTGGTAACCGGCCGGTACCGTAACCGGTCCAGGCCGGTAAGGCCGGTTACCGCGGTAAACCGACCGGTTACCAACGGTAACTATAACCCTGGCCTTACCACCCATCTTCACTTCCTTCTTCCTCTCGGTAATTTCGTAGAACACATAGGAGGCACCACCGCCACCCAAAATTAACACATACACACCTCCGGCTGCAACTTCGCCTCCATTGCTCCTGGAGAAGAGCAAGCCACCGATTTAGGGGGTAGTCGGCGTGGTGCTCGACGCCGAACTCGTCGTTGGTTGGTCGTTTTAGGGGGCGTCGGGAGCTGCGCTTGCCCCGGCACGGCGAGCTGCTCCGCGCGCCATCGCCGCAGCCCTACTCCGCGCCGTTGCGACCGCCGCTCCGGCGACCTTTGCTCCGTGAACCGCCACCACGGTCCCCGCTTTGCGCGCCGACGGGGCCCTCCTCCGCGCGGTGTTGCCGCGGTCCCGCTCCGCGGCGGCGGGCCGAGTCGTCCCTTTGCCGCGGACGCTCCCCGGTGCCGGTTTGGTTGCTCCTCCCTAGCGCGTCCGCCGGGCACGACGAAGAGGAGGCGCCGAGGTGGTGTGGTGAAGAGGGAGGTGGGTGAGAGGGGAGGTAGCGCTATCCTAGCCTGGGGCTCGCGTGAGCATGGGCGCAAGGGTGGCACCAGAAAAACGGACCTCCAGAGCGTTTCGTGGGATGCAGGAGAGAGAGTGTTTTTTGCATCTAGAGAACCTGGCTGGGGAACAGTGAAGTGCAATCAAACAGCCGAGGCTGCAGCTGGAGAGCTCAAGCCACCCAATTACCCAAAACGCCCCACATCAAACGCGCCCTTGATATTTTGATCAGTGGCATTATTATAGAAGATGCATAAGGGAAACAAATAAACACACACACATACACTACGCCTCAGTCTATATGTACACGTAAGGCCACTGTTTGTTTATACTACCTGCGCGCCATCTGATTATATATTCAATCAGATCCACGTGCTCAGCTAGCTCCGATCCGTAGCTACCGAGAAGCAATGCGCTGCTCCCTTCGTCCCAAAGACCATGTCGTTTCAAAATTGTATATTAACTTTGATCAAGATTATAAAAAAATTAGATACACTTATAGTATAAAATAAGTATCATTAGATTTATCATGAGATCTATTTTTTATAATATATCTATATAATATCATAAAATTGACATTTTTCTCTACAGATTTAATCATAATGGAAAGTTTGATTTATGACAAACTTAAAACGACATGATTTTTGAGACGGAGGGAGTACATGTTATCGTCCCGTCGGTCTGCGTCATCCGACTCGCCCATGTATATATGTGCATGCACGCACCCACACATCAAAATGCATGTACTAGCATCGTTCAACTCCTTCGCAATTCGGTACAATCGATGAAGTAGGTGTGTGTGGTAAATATTTGCACACATACTTCCGGAAAGAGAAGTACCCAGAGTGTAAATGGTGTCACAATCAGGATTTGAACCCTGGGTGTAATAAGCCCCTAGCTAGTGGTCTTTACCACTCCAACTATGGGCCCCTTGACGTCATCCCAAGTGTTGTGGAGTGCTTCCACCGTTCCAAATTTTGTTTTTGTAAATATATATTTTGTATGAACTTCAATATCTAATTATGTTAAGATGCATAACAAAAGAAATATAATTATGTTTAGATGCATAATGTCGGGGTTCTCTACCGCCGGTAGTAAATTTCTATCGATCGTGCGTCGGGCTCGGATGGTTAGCGCGGGAGACAACAGGATTTATACTGGTTTGGGCCTCCGGGGAGTAATACCCTACGTCCAGTGTGCTGATGCCATGTTCCTAAGCCAGGTGTGCTCGTAGTAGGGGTTACAAGCTAGTCGGGAGAGGGAGTTCGTTTCCAGGTCCCGAGTGATGGTGTTCGATTCTATGGACGTCTAACCCTTGTAACTGTTGCCCTCCTCACCCTTTTATAGTTGCAAGGGGAGGGGTACAATGGGCAGTAAAAAAGAGTTGCAGTACTTGGTAGACGGCACGTCCCGTCGTACGTCGCTGTCCGTCAGGGTGCATTGAAGCAAAGTCGCGATGCCTTGTCGGGAGAGCCGCCGCGTGGCCGGGTTGGACTGTTCATTCTGGGACGCTTGACCTCCTTCCCGAGTAGTTTGAGCTTATCTTAGTCTGCCCGAGTGCTTGCCTAGCTTGCCACGCCCGAGCCTAAGTCTAGGCTAGTGCGCGTCGTAGAGGGTGCTTGAGTGCCTCGAGCGGAGTCTTGCGTGTGGCAAAGTGGGAGATGATGGCGATGTGATGGCTATGCAGCAAGTCAGACCTGCATTAAGGCTCTTGCCGGGGCGCGTTGTCTGCATGGTCGTCAGCTGTTGTTCTCGCGTGACGTAGAGATTCGCTCCTCCATCCGTGTCGGTGGCGATGCCCGAGCCGTGCGTCTGGGCCCACGCACTAGTCGGAGCCGGACTTGTCGTGTGAGGTGGAGACGGGTTCCTCTAGTGGGAAACTGGTCGGAGATGCTGCCACCCGGCCAAAGACTGGGCGTCTTGCCAGTGAGGGTCTTGACGAAGATCTGCATGCCTTCCCTGAGACGCAACACCAGGTGAAGGGTGCTCTCCTTCTGGATGTTGCAATCTGCAAGGGTACGACCATCCTCAAGTTGCTTGCCAGTGAGCAAGGAACTCCACCTTGAGGGTAACGGTTTTGTTGTTTTATGAGGGATAATCTTGCCGTCAAAGGGGGCCCTAATCCGGGCCCTCGTCAGTAGCCCCCGAGCCTGAGTGGGAGTCGTGGAGTCGCGCTCAGGCTCAGCTGGTCGGTCTTGGTGTTGGTGATGTTCTTCAAGCTCTCGGTGGGTGCGCGCGAGCGCATCCGCCGGATGTAGCCCCCGAGCTCGTGTATGAGTTGGAGACTCACTCGCGAGCTTTTATTTGTAACTGTAGCCGTTGCAGCTTCGGGTCGTTTCGTCAGGGTAGTCATGGCCGTCGTGGTGATGTGGACGCAGTTATGGGTGCGGGCATCTCGTCCGACGTGGCCGACGTGACCGCTCCATCATGTCTGCGCGCAAACTCTGCAAGTCCGTATCCTGCGGGAACCGAAGCACCGCGCAAGCGGGTGGTTGTTTTGCCGGGGCGCGCGCGTGGGCGAAAGTCTCGCTGATACGGTGGGCCCGACTTTGGAGGTGAGGGGTCAGGCCTGCCCCCTTTAAAACCGCGCGCCGAGCGCTGATTCGGGACTTTGCCTCCCCACCTGCTTCTTCTTCTTCTCGCACTTGCCCTTTGCGCTCCGAGTTCATCTGCATCCATAGCACCACCGCTGCCTATGCTTCCAGCTCGTCCAAGACCTCTCTGTCGTGATGTCGAACTGGACACGCTCCAATGTCTCCCACGAGCAGCTCCTCCGTCTGGTCAAGGCGGGTCAGCTTCCTCCCCTCACCGACGCCGTCGAGCGGATTGTTCCCCCCAACGAGTCCGTGTTGCGCCCCCCTCAGGATACGTGGTGTCGTTCGTGACCTTCCACGAGTGCAGTTTCTCTGTCCCCGCCGGCCGGTTCATCCGCGGGGTGCTGTTCGCGTACGAGTTGCAACTCCAGCACCTCAATCCAAACAGCATCCAACAAATGGTTGCATTCGAAGCGATGTGCGAGGGGTACCTTGGCATCGTTGCCCACTGGCCCCTATTCCAGTACTTCTTCAGGTTCACCTGCCTGAGAGATGGCTCCTGTGCGGATCGGCTGCGCTAACCTCCGGACGAAGCAGGGCCGCGGCGATGACTACATCCCGGTGACGCTGACCAGCTCGAACAGTGGCTGGCAAAAGGGGTGGTTCTACTTGCGGAACAACCCCGAGTTCGCGCTCCCATCGTACACCATGTGCTCCATCGCGAAGTCGCAGAGGAACTGGTCGGATGGCCCCGCCAAGAAGGAGCAAGAGAAGATGCTCAAGCTTCACTGGGTCGTGCTGGGGCGCCTCCGAAACACCGGAGTCACCCTGGCAGAAGTGATCGGGCAATACCACGCCCGAGGTGTCGTGCCGCTTCGGAGGCGGCCACTTCGCCTCTGTGACATGACGGCTGACAGGGCCCCCTGGGTGGGGACCGTGACCACACTGTCGCTCCCGTCGTCGCTCGAAGTTCAGCGCCGCGTAGCGCAGGCGATCGGGACGTCGTCCTACTCGTGGCCGCCATCTCGGCTGCTCCCAATGCTCCCCAATGCGGGGACAGAAAAACTTGTAAGTCGTTTGTCATCTCGGCTTGTTTCTTTCGCCCTTCGGTGCGGTGTTGATCTTTCCGGAGTTGGTCCTCCTCAGCTGATCATTGTGGTTTCTTGCCATCACAGTTGAAGTGTGCCTACCTTGTCCCGGCCAAGGCGCCTCTCCCGGAGGAGGCGATCTTCAACCAGAAGGAGGCCGCGGCGGAGAAGAGGCATGTTGCATGCAAGGCGCATCACAAAAAGTGCCAGATCGCCAAGCGCAATCGTAACGACAATCGCAACAAGAGGCGGAAGGCGGGGGAACTTGGCGTCTCTTCTGATGAAGACCTGTCGCCTGAGCCTTCGTGGAGAGGAGATGTCGCAAGGGCGACGGTTGACTGGAGCGACATGACGGGGTTGTCCTCGTCATCACCTCCCCGGGGCACTGAAGTGTCGTCGTCGCGCTGACCGCCAGCGACCTGGCGCGACAAGACCACTGGCTCGAGCTCACGCCAAGTGGCTCGCCCCGCGCGAGAGGACCAACGGGTGGTCCACCCACGTGCGGTACCTAGCGGAGCGGGTGCTTCCGAATCGCAGAGGTCTGCACCCCGGCAAGTCGATCCCTCGAGAAGGCCGGAGGAGCGGCCGGCATCTGCCCGCCAGCTCTATGACGGCTCTGACCGCCCCGACTCTGACTCCCTGCAGAGGGGCCGGTCGCACGGAAGGTCGTCGGATTCTGCGGCAACACCGAGCGTGCCGTCGGTAGCGGAGTCGAGCGCCGCCCAACGACGCTTGTAGTCGCTGCTTATCTGGGGCGGTGGAGCCCCGGACGTCCATGTGTCCCTTGTCGCCGGCACGGGCCACGGTCCAACCCCGGCCAGGGGGTCGGCCCCCGGGCGATTGGGGGGAAATGCTGCTGCCGGCGTGGTGGCAGGTCGAAGCGGAGCAGCCCCCGAGACGGCTGGCTCAAAGCGGGCAGCCCCCGAGTAGGGCTCGTCGGACCGCCCGGTGAAGAGAGCCCGAGTGCGCTCCAAGATGTAAGTCTCTAATTTCAGTTTTTCTTTTTCGTACTTCTTTCGACTTGTTTGCTAACGTTGTTTCCCGTCTTCTTGCAGACACGCCGACACTGGCGTGCTCAGCCTGGGGCCTTTGAAGAGCCTGGCATTGAGCGCGTGGGTGGTTTCTTCTGAGCCCCGTCGCCAGCCCCTGAGCACCGAGTCGACGCTGCCATGGGCTGAGGAGGAACCGACTGTGGTCGCTAAGGTGGGGGCATCAACCACGCCACCACCACCAGTCTCTACCGCCGCCGTTGAGGAGGGTGAGGCGGCCATGGAGGCAACCGCCACTATGGTAGCCCTAGAAGCAACGACCGGGGTCGGCCCGAGCAGTGAGGACGTGGTGGTTTTGGACGAGGACTCGGTGCCTCCACCATCATCGGAGAACCACGACGTTGTGATGGCCACGGCGTCGGAGCTGGCCCAGGTGACGGTGATAGCGGGTCCCCTTCCCGCTGTGGAGGTGTCGGAGCCTTCCCCGGTGGTTGGAGTCTCGGGCCTTCCTCTGACCGCGGAGGCGGCAGAAACTTCCTCGGCCCGGGTCGCCCTCACCGCCGAGGAGGTGATGGAACTGGCGACGTGTTAGTACATCGACTTCCAAGCGTTGGGGTTATCGATCTCGAAGCACCCCAACTTCCAGAGAAGGTGTATGAGGTGGCGTCGAAGCGGATGTTCAACGAGCCGACGATCATGGAGACGATCGTGTCGGTCTCGAAGGCACTGCAAGAGTATGAACGCACCGGCGGCTTCGCCCCAGCTATTGCAGCAGAGACGGTGTACGCAACTCTTGAGACATTCGTGGCCCATGTAGAGCCAACTGCGGACGTGTCGGCGCCGCCGCCAGCCGATGAAGGTCGGGAGATGTCGCTCCCCCAGTCGGAGGAAGCCGCTGAGGCTCCAGTCTCTGTCATAGAGGCCGGCGCGATAGAGGCTGTTGTCGGAGAGGTGGGATCGTCGCCGCCCCGCCCGATTGCCGCTGAAGCCGAAGATGTCGAGACTCGCGTGCTTGACGAGCCGGCCGCCGCCATCCAAGAGCTAGCCGCCTCCGAGATGGTGACAAGGGCCGTCTCCCCGAAGATCCAAAAGGCCGAGGAGATGAGGACGCACTTGTCCCAAGGCGTGGTGGGTGGTGGAGCCCAGTCCCTTGAGCTCGCGTGCGCTCCGTGGGCGGCCACTTCCGGCCTCGGCGTCGACTCCGAGGACGACGAGGAGGTTGTGGCGTGCAACACCTTGGAGCGTGGGTTGACTTGGGCGCACCGCGCCTTCGATGATCTGATCCTCCCCGCGACTTCGATAAGTTTTCTCGTCGAAGATTAGGTTTTAATTCTGTGGTCTTCTTGGGTCATGCCACTTATCTTTGTTTTGTTGGCGTCAGACCTCGAGTCTTCAGGTCGGAGACGTGCCCACGAGGTGCGAGAGCTTCACACGGAGCGGACTCAGCTGGAGATGCAACTCGTCATAGCCTGGGTGGTAGCAGCCGGCGCTGTGGCGAACAAGGTGTCCGTGCGGGCGTCCCTCGAGGACGCCCGCCGCTCGACGGAGGACCGAGCCGTCGCCGCCGAGACCGCCGCCGCACCGGCCGCCACCGAGCGGGACTCGATGGCGTCGAGGCTTGCGCTTGCCGAGGCCGAGATCGAGAAGCTCCGAGCAGCCGCTGCATCGGCGGAGGAGGCCGCTGAGAGGGCCAAGACCACCGCGGCCACCACCGAGACCGCCGCCCGAGATGCCGCCCAGGCTGCCTCTTGTGAGAAGGCGGCGCTCGAAGCTAGAGTGTCGGAGCTTGAGAGCGACTTGAGCACGGCCATGACGGACTTGGCGATGACAAGCCGCCAGTTCTCCCAGGTCACAAACCAGTTCCAAGTGGTGACCAAGGAGGCGGCACAGCTTCGGGACTCCAAAGCCAAGTTGTCACAGGATCTCGATGGTCAGTCGGGTGGTCCTTTCTGCTTCTTGTCCGGTTCGGCGCTTGCTTCTTGTCGGAACCTAACTTATCGGTTGTGCTTGCAAGGTCGCATCTGATCCTCACTGGGATGGTGGTGTAGCTAGCGTCGGTCAAGCAAGAGAGAAACACCGCAATTCTCAAGGTCATCGAAAAGGAGGATGCCATAAGGCGCTCGTCGGAGCAGCTCCAGAGTGAATCTTAATCGTTAGTCCTGTCTTCCTTTACTCCTTCTCGAGCCTTTCATGATGTCTCATTCCTGCTTGCCTTTCAGAGGTTCAGTCCGAGTTGGAGCAGTCTCGAGCTTCCCGGGAGCAGGACACGGTCGCCCTAAGCCAAGCCCGCGACGCCCGGCGAAAGGCCGAAGTCATCAGTGAGAAGGCCATCGGGGACATCGCCAAGCTCGGGAGGGTGTTGAGTTCAGCCACGGCCGCGTTTGGTTTTTCACTTGGTCCACGAACGCCCGAGACGCTGATCGAAGAGGTAGGGCGCCTTCCCGGCGTGGTGCAGGAACTCGAGCTGTCGACGGCTCATCGCACAGTGCACCGAGTCATCGCCTTGTTCGAGTCGCACTACCAGGGGCTGGACCGCACGACGTTGAGCGGCGGCTGGGCCCCAGGTGCCTCCGACGATCAGTGCAACGAGTTGGAGGAAGACTGCGCTACTTTCGCCCGCGAGATGGCCGATGCCGCTCTGAAGGACCTAGAACTGCTGCCACGAGATGAATCAGAGGCCCCAAGGGTTCCCAAGCCCCCGAATTAAATATGCCACAAACTATTTGCTATAATAATTTGAACAAGTTGCTAGGCTAGCGTGTAACTAGACACTTTATCTTGCGTTATCCCTCGATTACTCTCGAGTACCTGAGGATGATTGCAGCAACGCGCAGTTGAACTTAGAGAACCGAAACAGTCAGGCCGTACTCCGGAGCCGCGGAGGCATAGGAGTCGTAAGGCCTGGCTCCTTCAATCCGCTAAGAGCAACCGTCCATTTGCAGCCCCCGAGAACTTGAGAGGTTCGCGAGATAACTTAGTCGGGGTTTTGCTCGTGAAAACATCTTTTCGGACCGGAGTCCTGGCGGGCACTCGAAGGTTCTTGAAAAGAGATCGGGTGAAAGATGGAGACAAGAGAAGTACTCGTAAGTCTTCATGCTGTAGCCGCGGGGGCGTTAGCACTAGGAACTTGAACGAATAGCGACCCGCCATCTCACATAGACTGTCATCTTTACTTTTCGCGAGTTTGAGTTTCCATCAAAAAACCTTTCGCTCGTGCAATTGGTCTTGACAAGGTTGTCGGATTTTTTTTTTGAAAATTTTTGAAAAAACGAGGAGGCATGAGGGCATCGTGCCCTTGGTAGCCCCCGAGCAGGGAGCGTCTTTGTCTTGGTGCAAAGACGTTATTTGCTCAAGCTTAAACGTTTGCCATACAGGAAAAAGAAACACAGTCGAATACGTTTGGAACTCGGAGACGTGTGAATCAAAAACAAGCGGCATGTATTTATTGACACATGAGTTTTGAACATTTACTAAAGGATAAAACGGGTGCAGGTGTTCGATGTTCCATGCGTTGGTGACGACTCTCCCGTCCTCGTACTGAATCTTGTACGTGACTGGTCGGAGCACTTCGTGGATGATGAACATCCCCTCCCAGGGTGGTGATAGCTTGTGCCGATCCTTGCTTCCTTGAACTCGTCAGAGAACGAGGTCCCCGACGTGGAACTCGCGCAGACGCATGTTGCATTCGTGGTAGCACCATAACACCTGCTGGTACTTAGTGCTTCGCAACAACGCCACGTCGTGCGCCTCGTCGAGTTGGTCGATTGCATCTTCAAGCGCTATTTGATTTCCCTCTTTGGTGTATGCTCGCACCCGCGGGCTGTCATAGTCGATGTCGGTAGGCAGGACCGCCTCGCAGCCGTGCACCATGAAGAAAGGCGTGAATCCCGTGGCCTGGCTTGGCGTGGTGTGTAGACTCCACAGCACGGACGGCAGCTCGGCTACCCATCTTGCTCGAAACTTGTCGAGCCACTTGAAGATCCTCGGCTTCAAACCTTGCAGGATGATGCTGTTCGCCCTCTCGACTTGTCCATTCATCTTTGGGTGTGCAACAGCAGACCAATCCACACGAATGTGGTTGTCGTCGCAGAAGTTGAGGAATTTCTTCCCCGTGAACTGGGTGCCGTTGTCGGTTGTTGACGGTGAATTTCCATCAACCTAGAGTACTTGTTATACATTGGTTTCGATTATGATTTGCAACTAACCCGCCACTAGGCATACTAATGATGTAACAAGTTCACACTTGCATGTCGATTTTGGAGTTTGTTGTTTACGCAGGAAATTAACGTTCAAGAGGAGACTTTCGGGATAAGTTCACCAAGCACTTCAAGAGAAGATCATGAAGCCCGTCACAAGTCAAGACATGCGATGAACATGACTCCAAATGACCCGAGGACCGAAGCGTCAACGTGCAATTCTTCAGGGACTCAACCAGAAAACAGCGAAGCTTGCATGGCAAGGATTCAAGCCTAAACCGTCAAGGAAACGATGTCAAAGGCCCACATGCAAGTGCACACAAATAAGGGATCACGCGAGAAGCAACCGGGGAGCAAATCGGGGCCGAACCGGGCCGAAATGGGCCTAGGCCGGCCAGCCTGGGCCGACCGACCCAGCCCACTCCGGGCCCGGTTCGCGCTCCCTTTTGCCCTAGGTGCTTGTCTATAAATTGTCTCTACCTCCGCCGGCCGCCACATCCATCCATCCACAGGAACTCGGTGAAACCTAAGAGAGAGCGACGACGGCCGCCGCGAGTCCTCGAAGCCGTCTAGGAGATGGCCTAGGCCTACCCTAGCCGCCATGGCCGCCTTGCACGGTTGAGCCATGGCGGAGTTCCGAAGCTAGTTGAGGTCATCAATGGTATGTACTCGGTGGAGATGATCTAAACGCATTTATTATGTGAGTAAAGTACTTCATGTCATCCGATCTTTTAGCGACTCGATTCCTCCCTCGATGATTTTGTTTTCTTCTTGGTTATGCATCTTCCCCAATCTAGTCTATAGCTAGATTACTTAGGGTGCTCTTGTAGCCGCGGTGGCTAGAGGTGCATACCGGACCGACCAAGTGATTTCAACTTGTTCTTCGAACTCACCCTAGACTACCCGCATGAATAGGAATACGTTGTGACAGAACGGGGGTTCCGAAAGGCGAGCGTTTTCGGAATCGGACCGGAGGATAGTAGTTTAAAGATGGCTTTGGATGAGATGCATGTCGCGCTTGCTCTTTTGGCTGGAACTATGACTAGAAGATGATAGGCATTAGTTTCCCTTGTTTGCTATTTACCTTGTCTACGTTCATGGATGCGATCAACCTTATGCTATAATTCATACATCTTTAAGGTTTATCTTCTTATGCAATCAATGCTTCATGTTAGGCTAGATCAATAGGTTAGATGGAGAATCCTAGGAGTTTGCTTCCGATCCTTGGATTGACAAATCTAGGGAGAACCCTCCTTGGTGAAAAAGGCACCAAGTCACCCGTAGGCTTGCGGTGAACTTGAGCACGGTTTTGAACCGTCAACAAGCCCCTTTTTCTGGCGCCGTTGCCGGGGATCGGCAACTCGAACCCTAAGGCGATCTATCTTTCTTTTAACTAACCCTAATTTTTATTATTGCATACATGCTTGCTTTCTTGTTTGTGTCCTTGAAAGTAGGTGAAAAGCTAGACACAAGACGCTCGGGAAGTTCACATCCACTCCGACAAGATGATACATCAAGATTCACTCTTTAGTGGTAGGTGCTAACTTTTGTTAGTGTCCCATCATCCGCTATTAAGTGCACACCCTACATGAGTGATGTTAAACAAGGTATGTCAATGTGTCAATTAAAGTTTTAAGACTAATGTTTCGTGGAGGTTTGTTTGTCCAATCAATAGGTGTTGGAAGCAATCACGTGCGAAAGAAGCACCCGTCACTTTGGCTAAAGCAAAATCATGAAGAAGATACACCATTGTCATCATGCTACTCGCTGGTCCAGCAATGGTGAGGACTTAAAGCCAAAGGAGATGCGATGTAACGCCCCGGAAACCACAAGATCAATGTCGTCAACATATTCGGATCAATTCACAAGAAGTTTCTGTTCCCATCAATTTCTGCACAACCTCAAGGGAGAACAACAGGATATATTTGGATATTTATAAGCCCCATGAAGTTACGCTTCCAATGAATCAAGAATCAAGTCAATCAGAGGTTCCTACAAGCGGGTATGGCCGAATTACCGAAGGTTGCGCGTTCTGAAATTTCTGGACAGCATGCAAGAGCGGAAACAAAACGGCCATAACTCCCTCAATTGGGCTCCGATTAAGATGAATGAGTACCCGTTGGAAAGGTAATTTTATAAAGTTTTCAATGGAATAATATTTTTGTATATGTTCTGTTATGTACACAGGGGAAAATCCACGAAAAAGAGGCAGCAGCACACGATGAGAATAAGGTAGTGGAGATGAGGACGACGACAACAAAGAGAAGCTTGGGCAACGCTTCCATTAGACCACACAAGATGAAATTCAGAAGTTTGGAACAAAACAAAGACTCCAAGAGCATTGGCAAAAGAAGGCACAAGTTGGCAACATCCGACGCTAGGAGATGTTAGAAGCAAATCACGATGGATTACACACAAATGATGGCATCCAATGGCGTGGATACTCTGGGCTCTCGCACGAAAGATCATGGAGTTACAAGAAGATATTTGAGACATGTGTGAAGTACTACAAATCAATGAGAAGAGTGAGTCCACACAAGGCAACCTTGATAATGTGTGGCACGAAAGAAGGAATTGCGAAAAGACGATACAAGCCACTGATCATTGAAGATTGTTTGCTTTCAACTCCGTGAGACCACTCACGATGAAAAGCTCGAAGGCCAAGGTACAAATTAACCTCTCAAGACACTTTTGGAACTGATAATATTCCTTTGATATATCTATGATTCATATCCATTAGTGAGGTTGATTCAATTCTATGCCTTGTTCTTATGCTAGAATTTCTTGAGAGTGATAAAGAGGCTTTGTTGTGCTTAAAATTTGTTACATGCCTAATGAACCTTTGCCTAATGAGAGCTTAGTGCTGAGCAAGAAAACTTATGCTATAGTTAATCACAACTTACTTTGTCATAAATTGTGGTTATGGAAGTGTTTGTTTGCAATATGATTTGTAAATCTTGGACTTGCTTTGTGCTCGGTCAAGCTAGTGACATTACAAGAGCAAATTGTGGGAGAAATCCCAAGTTTCACTAACCATGCAGGGCATTAAATATAAATTAAGATGAGAGAAGCCATACCTAAAGAAATTGCAAACCCGTGCATTACCGTCACCAAACCTCAAAAACGTACGTCGCTGTTTTCATCAATTTTGAGGACCTGGTTAGGCATGTTCAAGGAAGAAAAAGTTAAAAATCAGAAGCTCCATCAAGTGCCGGTTCCAACGCATCTAAGATCGATGAATTTGAAGACCCGTACAAGGAGATATGGCAAAAACATTGAGCGATGTGCAGTCTGAAATCAGCTTTGGACAGATTGCAGCGCCGGAGTAGAACGGGCATAACTCACTCGATTGGAGTCCGTTGGGGGTGAATAAATACTTGATGGAAAGACAATTTCATGCACCACGCATGGAAGCTATTGTTCTCTACATGGTCTGATCTAGATAGAGAGGAAAATTTGTGAAAGAAGAGGCAGTGATAAAGTGTGAAGGAGAAGGTGATGATGATGATGCAAGAAGACGATTCGGCAAGCCTCTCATCGAGCATAAGTGATCGTGTCAAGCATGGAGAGTGGATCAAGGATGCATGAACACCTTCAAATCTTGCATGAAGGATCATGGCTCCACAACAATAAGAAGGTATGTGAGAAAGTCGAGCTCTATGACTTTAAATGAAGCGCTTTGCGGGAGGCAACCCAGTTTTTATTTATAAATATACATGACCGTCTACATTGTGCTCTTTAATCGAACCATCAAGTAACATTGTACCATTGCTCTAATAAAAACCACAACCCCATGTTGTATGATCTAATTGCTATTGAGGGAGCGCTTTGTTATTTGATCTCAAAAACCTTGTAGACCTTTTTGTGTGCCTATTAGAGTTTAGAGTCCTGTTGGGGAATTCAGGAAAACCCGTCACCCTAGAAACGTCAAGCTTAACAAAGTTCTAAAAGCATGTTTTTTAGGAGCAGGGAATTCGCGATTCTCAGAAGCCTGGAGCCTGTGAAGTCACGAATTCGCGAATGTGCAGAATTCGGGAATCTTGTTCGGCGAAAAGGCGGAGTCACGAACATGCGGGAGCCCGGAATCTCAACTGTTGATAGTCCGAATTTCGGAGAACTGCCGATTCGGGAATCTAATGAAGACTCTGTTTGGGACTCGGGCGCGCGGACAGGCACGAACCTGTTGGGAAGCAAGAGCCACTTCGGGAATCTGTTGAAGACCTAGTTCGGGAATTTCGGGCGAAGACATTCACGAACCACGGGAGAAGCAAAGTCAAAGTTGTAGTCCCTAAAAGTCCGGGTTTAGAGTGTGAACTAGTGGCAGACTTGTAAATATGTTAGGTGGGAAAAGACATTCTTGTGTGTGTTCACATTAGGAATATTCTCCGAGCCCGAGGGTGTTATCGGCATGTAAAAGTCCCTTCGTCTCCCTATAAAAGGGGGCGCAAGGGCACGTGTAAACGGATTCAGACTTTTTTGGAACTTGTGCTACTTGCAGAGAGATTCACAGTCTCTTTGCGCCCTAATCTTGTACTTGAACGTGTTGAGAACTCTACTCGTGTTAGGGTAGTTATCCGAATTTTTCGGGTACCCCCCAACATTGGCGCCCACCGTGTTTCAGCCGAAAGGAAACTCACGATGCCACCTCAGAAGAAATCCAAGAAGACTGTCCCAGCACAGGCTAACCGAGAAGATCGCCATCTCACCCAAGGGAATGAAACCTCGTTTGTTCCTGAATCCTCGAACATAACAGACCAAGAACAAAGAGAAAAGCTCGAGGCCCTCATGAAGGCAAGAGCAGAAAAGACAGCTCACATCCAAGAACAGCCCGCTGAGCAGCAGGAGTTCGAGAATGTCAATGATGATGATGATGCCACAGACAGAGAGCTAGACATGGTTCGGCGAAGAAGATACGGCGAGTACCGCAGAAAGACAAGGAAAAGTTCGCAGCTCAGCTACAAGCGAAGAGAAAAATCTCTGAAAAGCTAGAGTAGCTCAACAAAGCAAAAGAGCAAATCGAAGCGATACAGAGAGAAATTGATGAGATGAAAGAACAAGAGAACAGTTCCCTGTGGCAGGAATCACCGCACCAGAACTCTGGGCCAGCAAGAGAACCCCCGAAAGAAAACTTCTTCGCGGGAAACGGAGTGTCACATTTCATGGATCCTGAATCACCACTATCTGTTGGGCTGCAAACAGCACCTTGGCCGCCGAAGTTCAAGCCTGTCTCTCTCCCAAAATACAACGGCTTCGGAAACTCCAGGCAATTCCTCATGAGATACGAATCAGCCGTGAATTCGGCAGAAGGAGATGATGTTGCATTGGCCAAATCATTCATCATTGCTTGCGAAGGGCCGGTACTGAATTGGTACTTACTACGCCTCCTCACTCGCTCTACGAGTGGGTAGACCTTAAGACAAAGTTCATGCAAGCATTTCAGATGTTTCATGACACAACAGCGGAAGCGTCAGATCTGTACAACTGTAAGCAGAAAGACAGAGAGCCACTGCGGAACTTCGTGAGAAGGTTCATGCAACAGAGGTCTCAAATCCCTGAAGCGGACGACAAAACAACAATCAAGGCACTGATCAAAGGTCTCATCCCAGGGCCAACTGCTTCCCATCTCACGAGAAAGAAACCCAAGACGGTTGAGGAACTTTTTCACGAATTGGAGGAGTACATTTTGTCTGATGACGACCATCGCAAGAGGGTAGTTGAGCGAAACGAGGCAAGACAGGGCAACAGAGACATGGCATGGCAGGCACCACCCCAACATTCGCGAAACGTCAACAACGTCGGAAACTCGCAACCAGAAGAAGGCAACAGTCCAAGCACCAGGGGAGGATTCAATCCCAGAGGAAGGGGGAGAGGCAGAGGCCCCCCAGGACTCACGAACCACAACCCAAAATATCCTCACTTCTACTGCCAGTATCATGGGAGGGGTCACAGCACCGAAGGGTGTCCAGAAACAAAGAAGAACATGACAAGAATCCAACAAGAGAAGGCACTAATGAGCATCGCCTCCTCAATGCCAGGCCAGTTTCGTCCGAATTTCTGGCAGCCGCAATTCGCGAATCCACAGTCGAGTTCTGTCTCAGTTCAGCAATTCCCGCAACCACAGTCAGCATGGCAGCCGTCGCAGCAATTTTTCCCTCAGTCGCAAGCGATCCAGTCAATCCAAGAACCACAACCCATTCGGGAAATCTTGCCACCACCTCCGTAAAGTTCATCAAGACCCCGATCGGGTTCGGGACCTCAGAACTCCAAGGCATTGCCATCGTTCGGGACTATCATGCCAATCACGGGCGGATCTGCTATGGAGTTCGAAACCAAGAAGCAGAGAAGCAATTACTTCAGATCTGTGAACACCATCATCAATGACGGCCCAGCTGCTCGCCTGGAGTGGGCAAAGGTGCCAATCACCTTCACAGAAGAAGATTTCAGGCTGAAATCTGCGAAACACAATGACGCCATGGTCATTGAGGTGAATATTGCTGGGTGGGTCATAGGAAAAGTCCTAGTTGACAATGGGAGTTCAACGGACATCCTATTCCTGAAAGCTTTCGAAAAGATGAATCTGAGCCAGCACATGTTAGACCCCCCAGAATACCCACTGCAAGGGTTCGGAGGAAAGCCCATCAAGCCGGTCGGAAAAATATCGCTCCCGGTTTCTTTCGGAGATCTCGAGAATGCCAGAACGGAGAGTCTCACGTTCCATGTAGTCGACATCTACCATCCATACCTCGCGATTTTTGGCGAGGGTTCATGAACAAGTTCGACGCGATCATAAGGCAACAGTTCCTATGTATGAAAATGCCCGCACCTAAGGGAGTCATCACAGTGTATGGCAATCAACAAGAGGCCAGAAACATAGAAAAGGGACATACACCTGGACAAACAAACGTATACCAGCTGAGAACAGCCGATGGCCATAACCAAACTTTGTCCTCCTGAACCAAAATCGCCACTTCTGCTGTGGCAGAACATAGCATGCAGGTTTGAGGCTCCCAGAGAACTAACGGTTGACAATGGAAAACAATTCGACTGTTACATCTTCAGAGAATACTGCAAAAACTCGGGCACTCAAGCGAAATTTTCGTCAATCTATCACCCGCAGTTTGTGGAATGCCGACAGCCTAAAAGGTATTACTCATGAAATCCCAGTTGCATATAGGTATAATATACAGTACTTTTTCTATTTTCGTAAGTTTGAATTCTAAAAACCTAAAATCCGAAACACATGTCTATAAGTAATTTCGGGAGAAAAAATCAGCTCTCCTTTTTTCTAGTTGTATTAAAATAAGAAGGACCGTACTCTTTTCCTTGCAAAGGAGGTTCTAAATCAAGAGGCAAGGTTTTTAACGAGGCGGATCCTATGTAAATACTCTTTCTGATATATATATGAAAACAGTCTTCCCCCAATTTGCGTGTTTCGTATTTCGTGTCTCGAGAATTCCATCGTGAAAAGAGAAAAAGTTCGTGAAAAAGGCTTCGTGATAGCCAGAATTCCATCGTGAAAAGAGAAAAAGTTCGTGAAAAAGGCTCCGTGATAGCCAGAATTCCATCTTGAAAAGAGAAAAAGTTCGTGAGAAAGGCTCCGTGATAGCCAGAATTCCATCGTGAAAAAAGAAAAAGTTCGTGAGAAAGGCTTCGTGATAGCCAGAATTCCATCGTGAAAAGAGAAAAAGTTCGTGAAAAAGGCTCCGTGATAGCCAGAATTCCATCTTGAAAAGAGAAAAAGTTCGTGAGAAAGGCTCCGTGATAGCCAGAATTCCATCGTGAAAAAAGAAAAAGTTCGTGAGAAAGGCTTCGTGATAGCCAGAGTTCCATCTTGAAAAAGAAAAAGTTCGTGAGAAAGGCTCCGTGATAGCCAGAGTTCCATCTTGAAAAGAGAAAAAGTTCGTGAGAAAGGCTCCGTGATAGCCAGAATTCCATCGTGAAAAAAGAAAAAGTTCATGAGAAAGGCTTCGTGATAGCCAGAGTTCCATCTTGAAAAATAAAAAGTTCGTGAGAAAGGCTCCGTGATAGCCAGAGTTCCATCGTGAAAAAAGAAAAAGTTCGTGAGAAAGGCTTCCTGATAGCCAAAATTCTATCGTAAAAAAAGAAGAAAAGTTCGTGAGAATGGCTTCGTGATAGCCGAAATTCCATCCTGAAAAAAGAAAAGTTCGTGAGAATGGCTTCGTGATAGCCGGAATTCCATCGTGAAAAAAGAAAAGTTCGTGAGAATGGCTTCATGATAGCCGAAATTCCATCGTGAAAAGAAGAAAAAGTTCGTGAAAAAGGCTTCGTGATAGCCACAGTTCCAACATGAAAAAAGAAGAGGTTCGCGAAAAAGGCTCAAGGATAGCCAAAATCCCATCCATCAAGGGATTCCCACCAAAGAGGCCTGAGACAACAACAAGTTGTGGCCAAGAAAATCCCATCCATCAAGGGATTCCCACCAAAGAGGCCTGAGACAACAACAAGTTGTGGCCAAGAAAATCCCATCCATCAAGGGATTCCCACCAAAGAGGCCTGAGACAACAACAAGTTGTGGCCAAGTAAATCCTATCCACGAAGGGATTCCCATCAAAAATTTGTACGAAGATTTTGAGAAAATAAAAGCCCAAGGGGTTACCCGTAGGTTTTTATTTAGTAAGGATTGTTGAAAGTTATTTGAACTTCATCGTTCTAAGAAAAGGGCAAGGGGCTCGTTCGGGAATCGCAGAACGCCTTGGTTGAAGCAACTGAGGGTTGCTGTATCAACAGGGGCAAGTCTGCCAGTCGGTTCAAGTCGACAAAATTCGAAACAAATTTTGTCGACTTGCTCAGTAGCAATCGAGATTCACAAAAACTAAGGAAGACTTCTCCTAGAAAGATACACTAGAAATTCGAGAATAGTAAGATTCGTGAACTCGCCATCTAGTTTTCATGCGAAACGGCAAGGTGGGGGAGGGTGACGTTTTTTCAAGAAAAAACATTCATTGCCTTATTCGCATAAAAACTCCCGAATACTTCCTCGATAATTACAACAATCAGTACGAAACTTAGAATGAAAGTTCTACAACATGTCCTGGTTTACAAACATTGTTGTCACCCATATCGCTAGCGTAGGCGAAGTCAGATGAACCGGCTAAGGGGCTAAGGGGCTCCGTCTTCGGAATTCTCGCGGATCGCGAAGTAGAGGACGCAGAACGACTCATTTTACGAAGCAAGAAAAATGAAGAGAGATCAAAACAACCTATAGAAAATTTAAGCGAGGCCTCAAGCCAAAAATCGGAAAAATCTTGCTCAGGATGTGCTTGTTTGAATAGGCGCCACGCTTCACCACTAACGAACATTCTATCCCGATGAATTCGCAGTGGTAGCACATCCTGCGCAGGCCCTGGGCAGGTTAAAATATACAAAAAATCTGTTCAAAAAAGTTTGATGAATCTACACGAATGTACAACCAATCTCCAATTCACCCAAAAGTTCGAACATGTCGTTTAGTTCGTGACATCCACCTTCGGCGAATCCTCATTCCGTTCGGGGACTTGTTCGTCGTCGCCGCCATCATCGCTACTACTGCTACTGCTGCTGCCGCTGCCATCCGAGCCGTCTTTGCCGGTTTCACTTGAACCTTCGCTGGAGGCCGATCCTTCGGGAGACGCAGCGGTGCCCTCTCGGTTCTCCTCTTCCCTCAGCTGAGAAAAGAAGCAGATAGTGAGGAAGGTTTAAGAAACTAGAACATCTGCGACAAACATAAGTCACGAAATCGAGCAAAAGAAACTACCTCAGCGAGCTTCGCCTACGCAATGGTCTTAACGATATCCGACCCGCCAGCCATCCAGAACTCCTTTGCGAATTTCGTCTTAATAGCCACAACGTCGGAGTTCTCTCGAAGTATCGCGTCGCTAGTAACGCTGGGGAATCGAGAGAGGTTCGCACGAAACTTCACCAAGTCCACACATTCATAATCGTGAAGGATCTTCAGGATACTCTCCAAAGAGAAAGTAACAGCGAAGTCGCTGGCGCCAGAGATCACCTCGGTAAGAGCCTTGAATTCATCTTCCAGCCAATCCATGAAATCGGGAATATCAATGTCATCTGGGAGAGGGGGCCGGACGAACACCGTACTCGTTCAAAGACTTCGGTACTCGCATAGAGCGGCTTCGGCTTTGCCGGAATCTCCGAAGTGTTCTTCTTCGAGGCTTCACTTTGTTCTCGCGCCGCCTTCTCAAGATCCACGATTTTGCGATCCTTTGTGCTCAATGACTTGGCGAGGCTGGCGTTGTTAATGCGAAGATCTTCGGCGATTTTTGTAGCTCGCTCTTGCTTTTGTCGAAGCTTTTCAATCACGCTCAGATCATCTTCATGAGATTTCCGAACTTTCTCAAGCTCCTTCTTGGATTCCTCGAGCGCGGCCTCTGCGACTTTCTTTTCATCGTGACTTCTTTTCAAAGCCTCCGCCAGCTCAGCCACCTTCCTCTCGAGTTCCAGATTCGTGGATTGCGCGAGGGTGAAGCTGCGCTCTAGTTCTTTGGACTTCTGAGAAAGTTCTTCATTAATCCTCTCCTGTTTGGAAAGCCGCTCTACGGCAACCTTCCCAAGCATTGAGTACTTGAGGGCATAGTCTTCGTGGAAGCGTGCAAGCTTTGAAGGAGAGTATGAGTGCAACAGATTCTTGAATTATGCGAAGTTCGGGAGTAAGTCTCAGACTAAGCTTCAACAACAGGGAAACGTATGAAAAGATAGTGATAAGGAACGAACCTTCCTTAGAAAACTGCTGCATGGTGACTTGTTTAGTCGAACCTGAAGAAGTTTTCCCTCGAGGTGAAGGAGTGGTTTCGGAGACAGAGAGAGGCCTTTTCTCGGAGCTTTGAGCGGCTTCTTCGGGTCGTTCTGGCGCCTCTTCTCCTGTTTCATCAACAATGGCGGACGATTTCCACAGAGTTAAAAACTTGGACGTCTTGCCCCCGACGCCACTTGTCTCGAAACCAACACGCAATAGCTTGCCGCGATGGGACGTACCAAAGCTTTTGTTAAAAGCAGCTAAGGAAGGAGAAGGCGCCTGGTCTTCGGGGACGATCTCCCGAACTTCGACCGCAGGAGCATGTTCGGTAGGATGGTCTCCCCCTTTGAATAGTGCGCTCAAGGTCCCGGGCGACTCGGAGGAGGCTTGGTCAGCGGCAGGGACCTCAGCAACAGGGGCTTCGGCAGCAGCAGGGGATTCGGTGCGAACAGCAACTTCAGCAACAACAGACTTCTCGGCAGCAGCAGGGGATGTCTCCTTTCGAACTTCGGGAGCAGCATCTGAAAAGGAATCAACATCCACGAATTCATTCTCGGAACCAGATGAGCAACTGTCTCGAAAGTTAAACAGTGGCCAGAGGAAAACACCTTTAAGGCTATCGGTGTCCACGAAGGTGTCATCGTCGAAGGCGGATGGGACTCGCCGAACGTCGGTGGAGGAAATTTTCTTCACTGCCTTTTTTGGTTTCTTGCGGCTCATCTGGGCAAGCCCTGAAGCAGCCTGGAGTTCAGCATCCGAAGTTCGAGGCTCGGAGGTCTTGTGCTTCCACTTCGACGATTCCAGCGATCTAGTCCTCGAAGGCTGAACTCCCGAAGAGGCACCCTCACCGGCGGGCGACGAGCCTCGCTTCGACGATCTTATTCGGGGAGCGTTGATTGGGGCGGCCGAGCAGCTGGCCACAGCGACGGCGGGAAGTTTCAACTTGGGACCAGGGCCTCGAGAGCTGAAAAATTTATCACCGCAAACTTCCGAAAAGACGCAGTTGATCTTCTTCTTGTGCTTCACCAGGGCCTTATACGCTTTGTACTCGTTCATGGTATATTCGCCTACCATGACTTTAACCCTTTTTTCCACTTCGTCCATGAAGTCCTTGGCGCTCTGGCCTTCACGAAGCTTGATCCCGAACTTCGGGAAAGGCACCTTCTGGTCTGCCCAGTTGACATTATAATACACGAGCTCACCAGGGGACCAGCCATTCGAGATAGGCCAGACCCGGGCGGCGACGAATTCTTCGATAATGTCACGGCCGCCAAGTATTGTGCTGGCCAAGTGAAATGCATTCTCGCAGCTCCTGATTCCCAAGGCCCGTTGGTTGTACTTCCCTACGTTCACTGTGGCGAGAGGCACGATCGGGCATGACAGCTTCGGCACATCGACCTTCAAGTAAAACCAGTAAGATTTCCAATCGTCGGTAAGGTTGGACTTGCAGCAAGGAGCGATCTGGATTCGGGTGATTCCTTGTCGGGTGTTCTGGCGTCGCGTATTGAAGGTGTAGCATGCGTGCTGGCTGTGGTAGAACTGCCCGTCTTCACCTTTCACAACTTCGGGGATGATCACCAGTTCGTAGAATCTGGTGAAGGCGTCAATGGTAGGACTACAGCCGAATGTCTTCAGAATCCAGATAAACTTGGACACCTCAAGGAAGGATGTAGGAGTAAGCTGATGAATCTTCACCGAAAATGCATCCAGAATGGCCGGCAAGATGGGGTCACAAGGGAACCTCAGCCCACAGATGAAGAAATCCCGAAACACCACAATTTCTCCCTCCTTCGGAGCTGGAATCAGCTCATCAAGCGGGGCACGCCCAGCGCCAGGGGAGAAAAATCCACCCCTCTCGTACTCACGAATCGTGTTGCTTGTGACCTTCGACTCTCCAAAGGCGAGTGAGGGTGGCAGCGGACCGGAGGTCCTTAACATGACCAGGTCGTCGACACCAGCGTCTACATCCCCGACTTCTTCGCCGTCGTCAGACCCAACCTCCCCATCTTCGCGACTTCGGGAGCCGCTGGGCGAACCAGAATCTTCGGCTGGGCGATCCGCGCTTTCGGCGGCCGGGTCAAGTGGGAGGCCAGCAGCGATGAGCTCTTCAGTAGTCATGGCCCTAGCTGTACTTTTAACGTGAGCCACCTAACCAAAAATTACGAACATTCAGACAGGTATGAGTAATGTTCGAGAACAAAACTCATGAAATCGCAACATCACTACACCAAAGTTTAATGAACTAACGGATCGACGAAGCATAAATAAAGGAATACCTTAGAAGAGCGCGAACAAGACTTGGAGTTCGTAAGTTTTCAAGCAGAAAACCAGATTTCGCGAAGAGAGAGAGATGCGCGAATCGTGAAAAGCTCGGGAGCGGTAAAAAAATTTTTAACAGCAGCAGCCCGCTATTTATAGGGCCGGGGAGGGGTAGTTCCGCGAAGTGCGTCTCGATTTAACCGCCTTTGGCTCCCCGGGCGACGCGTGTCCCCTCCGACGTTCCGAGGGTGACGTTTTTTACTAAATTTCCGAAAGGTTCGTGGAATCGGATCGTCGGAGTCAACCCTCTTCCCCGAGGGGCTAGTGTTGGGGAATTCAGGAAAACTCGTCACCCTCGAAACGTCAAGCTTAACAAAGTTCTAAAAGCATGTTTTTCAGGAGCAGGGAATTCGCGATTACGGAAGCCTGGAGCCTGTGAAGTCACGAATTCGCGAATGTGCAGAATTCGGGAATCTTGGTTCGGCGAAAAGGCGGAGTCACGAACATGCGGGAGCCCGGAATCTCAACTGTTGATAGTCCGAATTTCGGAGAACTGCCGATTCGGGAATCTGATGAAGACTCTGTTTGGGACTCGGGCGCGCGGACAAGCACGAACCTGTTGGGAAGAAAGAGCCACTTCGGGAATCTGTTGAAGACCTAGTTCGGGAATTTCGGGCGAAGACATTCACGAACCACGAGAGAAGCAAAGTCAAAGTTGTAGTCCCTAAAAGTCCGGGTTTAGAGTATGAACTAGTGGCAGACTTGTAAATATGTTAGGTGGGAAAAGACATTCTTGTGTGTGTTCACATTAGGAATATTCTCCGAGCCCGAGGGTGTTATCGGCATGTAAAAGTCCCTTCGTCTCCCTATAAAAGGGGGGCGCAAGGGCACGTGTAAACGGATTCAGACTTTTTTGGAACTTGTGCTACTTGCAGAGAGATTCACAGTCTCTTTGCGCCCTAATCTTGTACTTCAACGTGTTGAGAACTCTACTCGTGTTAGGGTAGTTATCCGAATTTTTCGGGTACCCCCCAACAAGTCCTTTTCTTTTGTGTCTTTTTAAAGAGATATATGAAGTTGGCACCATCCTTTGATTATAAACTTGTGGCTAGTTAATTTAGGCTAACTTTTGTTTTAGACAACCTCCAATATTGTGTTGTTTTGTTCATCCATGTCATATTGCATTGCATGTTGTGTTAATCTAACTTTTTGTCCAACCAACCTAAGCCTTCCTATAACCCCCACCAAAAACCATAGCCTATAGAGGTAGGATTTTTTGAGTTGACCGAGGGCTCTCACCCTCGGGGTTAAACAAGTCTATACCTTTCCTCTTTATTAATTAAAAACTTTGACTAGCCTCCCCATAAAATCCTTAGGAAAACTTCCCCTACCTATAGACATCCTAAAACCATAGGTTTGCAGAAAGACTCTAGGACCACCTTAGTTAGAATTTCTACACTTGACTTCCTTTCTTCAAAATCCTTGTTGAGCCAAAAATATAGGATACCTATAACCTACCCTTAAACCTTGTTAGTTTGGTTGATTGATTCTTTTCGATGGGCGACTTCCTTGTTGACAATGCTTACTTTGTATGAAGTGTGAAATCAAGCTATGTTCTTTGCTTATTATAGACCACATCGAAAGTGTTTTTCAAACCTTGCTAATGTTTGTTTGAGCTAACTTTCTGCATTTGTATTTTACATCCATCTCTTTGTCATCATTCACTTTATGTTAGCTTGGGACCTTTTGTGAAACTTTAGGATGAATGCTTTCATATCCATGTTAATGCTTGCCGGCATGCGTTAATACTTTTTGCAATCTTGTGCAAACATGGTGTTTAGACATGATTGGAGACCACCATCATTTAGTCTTATATCCTGAGCTATCATGATGCATTAGTTGGTTTATAAACTTAGCAATGCGCCTTACTTTTCTTGCACTATAAAGAATTATTGATCTTGGGATGAACATGGTGTTTTGACCTTGGTTAACAAATCTCTATGGGAATAGAAAGTTTGGCAACCATTTTGTAAGAATGGAGATTAGAATTTGGTGTAAACATTGTTTTGTTTTTATACCATCCTCTCTTTTGCATACACACTTGCACTCACGTACACCCATTAGTATTTTCGCTAGATTAACTATGCCACAAGTGAAGATCGTAGGGATGTCCTGGTTTGTTGGTATAGGGTGAGTATTCCCGACCGTCACCTCGGGGGTACTTTGTGCTTTATAGTTATTTTGCAGGCATGGTGAATCACTCCCATGAGTTCGTGATAAAAGCTGAAATCAAGATCATCAACACCTCCAAAATCCCGAAAGGAGCACTGCTGTTTTCATCGAGATTAAGCACATGTTCATAGATGTACAAAAAGGAAAAAATTGGATATTCAAATGCTCCATTAAGTCTACTTTCCAATGCATCAAAAATCAACATTTTAGGAGACCTGTGCAAGAAGTTACAACCAAATCTTTGGGCGTCACACATTCTGAAATCAGTCTGGGACAGCTTGCACCAACAAGGTAAAAAGGGCGTAACTCTCTTGTTCGGAGTCCGATCGGGATAAATGACCACTCGTTGGAAAGATAATTTCAAGAACTTTGCAATGGAGCTATTATTCAGGAAGTAGAATAAAAACTCGTGGAAGATGAACCAGCAATAAAGGACAACATGGAAGGAGGAGAAGATGGGATGAGAAACAATTGGGATCAAGGCTCGTGGTAAAGGGCAGACATTGAAGGACGAACAAAGGCAACAATGTGATGACGATCTCCTTGCATGACGGTAGGACTTCAAGAATTTTAAGATGGTTCATCATCTTCCGTGCCTAGCAACATGCTAAGCATTGGGGAAGACTTGGTGGACGAAAGAAGACCGCATGAAGTTCAAGGATCACGGTTGCTACGGATACCGATCTTCCTTGTTCCATGCTAGGCACAATGCTTAAGCATGGGGAGGGTGCGCTACATCACAAGCATCAAAGGACGGTAACAATCCTCAACCCTCTCTTTGTACTTGTCTTTCTAAATGCTTGTATATATGTGTATGCCTTCAACAACCTTAGATGCAACTTTTGTATGTCTCTCCCGTTAAATAACATGGCTTCTAGGAGTACAACCTAGTTTTAGTTTTTATTTATTGTCATCACCTTGTGCTCACCATGATGAAATAATTTTGTCTTGATCTTGCTCGTTGATATATGATGACCGTTGCCACTTTGTTTAAACTTTGTGCTTATTTATGCATGATTAAGCTATTGCTCTCTAATACCAATCTGAAATTAATTAAATGCTAGCTTAATCTTTTGTGGAGGTCATGATAAAAATAAAGACCCATGGTTTCTTTTATGCTCTCAACTTTGGATGGGTCGAAGAACATATTACTTTTTGCTTTTAAAAGTCATGCTAACCTTGTCATTAATTCCTCTTGCATTTTGTTCTACCTATCCAAAGCCTTATATATTGAGAGCAACCATAGATTACAAGAGTTATTGTTGGGTGAATTGATTCAAGGCTTGATTCTTTGGCTAGTGACTAAGAAGCTGGTCATTCCGTTTTTTGCGTAACTTATCTTTTGCTAACCTATTCTATCCGTGCATTGTGAGCTCCCACATCGGAAGCTTTGCAAATCTCGCCAGATATCCACCCTTTCAACCAACATCATCTTTTGCGTTAACCTCCTTGACCTACCTACCTACCTATCACTTGAGTATGGAGACGACACGTCACAAGAAGGTGCTTCAAAGGGAAGATTCAAGTTCCCTCTCATCAAGACATCCGGTACCTACCTTAACACCACTTCCTCTTTGCTCGGGGACGAGCAAACGTCTAAGCATGGGAGAAGGTAGGTACTATGCAAATTAGAGTTCTAGGGGAGATAAAAGACGAAAGATGGAGATATGCATGACGAGGCTAGCAACAAAAGAAATAAAAAAATGAATAAGATAAGAGGACGAAACAAAAAAATTCAAAGTACCTCACATGTCAAAAAGAAAAAAGAAGGAAAAAAGGAGGTAAATAAGAAAAAGAAAAAGAAAAAATAAAGTAATAATAATCTCCCCCGGTACTCTAGTTGCTTAAGGATTTTCCAAGGACTTCAAGATCAAGACTCATACTCATTTTTCCAACCATGTGCAATCCGATAACGAGGACTTCGTTGGGGTCTCGGGATCATTCTTTTCCATTTGCACATGTCCACCTATCTAAAAGTGTGAGTTCTTTCTCTTCCCCCTTCTTATGAACATTATTTTTCCAATGACCTTTTTGACGAGTCATGATAAGTCCATGAGAAGCTTGCCTTGTTTTGATAATAGTCTCAACTTTAGCATCTTGGTAGGATAAAAACTTTCCTATGAGCTCCAAATAAAACCCCTTCCACCCACAAACATGAGAGGGAAAGAATATAGATCAAGTAGGCTTGAGAGTGTTGTGAGATGAGAGAGTTCATGAGCAAGATGCAAGAAGGTTTAAATTTTTGTACTTGGTTTAGCTCTTTTATTCACCTTGTTCTTAACTTCAAAAGTTTCTAAGACCTATTCGAATTTTGTAGAGCATGATTGATTACTTGTGGAAAGAGCTTAAATTATATCTACCCTCCATAGAGATGAAAGCTAGTTACATTATGGAACTTTAACAAATATAAACTTGGAGAGAATTATGCTTTCTCATGTGTGATCAAGTGCAGGGTATGAACAATGAAAGGCAATGCTGATATACATTGAAAACTTACTCGGGGACGAGCAAGGTTTAAG
Organism: Cenchrus americanus; assembly: GCA_947561735.1. Taxonomy (NCBI): domain Eukaryota; kingdom Viridiplantae; phylum Streptophyta; class Magnoliopsida; order Poales; family Poaceae; genus Cenchrus; species Cenchrus americanus. The sequence continues at coordinate 88,170,572 of OX387245.1, read as the reverse complement.
CATGGGGGAGATGTTGACGGTGAATTTCTGTCAACCTAGAGTACTTGTTATACATTGGTTTCGATTATGATTTGCAACTAACCCGCCACTAGGCATACTAATGATGTAACAAGTTCACACTTGCATGTCAATTTTGGAGTTTGTTGTTTACGCAGGAAATTAACGTTAAAGAGGAGACTTTCGGGATAAGTTCACCAAGCACTTCAAGAGAAGATCATGAAGCCCGTCACAAGTCAAGACACGCGATGAACATGACTCCAAATGACCCGAGGACCAAAGCGTCAACGTGCAAGTCTTCAGGGACTCAACCAAAAAACAACGAAGCTTGCATGGCAAGGATTCAAGCCTAAACCGTGAAGGAAACAACGTCAAAGGCCCACATGCAAGTGCACACAAATAAGGGATCACGCGAGAAGCAACCGGGGAGCAAACCGGGGCCGAACCGGGCCGAAATGGGTCTGGGCCGACCGGCCCAGCCCACTCCGGGCCCAATTCGCGCTCCCTTTGGCCCTAGGTGCTTGTCTATAAATTGTCTCTGCCTCCGCCGGCCGCCACATCCATCCATCCACAGGAACTCAGCGAAACCTAGGAGAGAGCGACGACGGGCGCCGCGAGTCCTCGAAGTCGTCTAGGAGATGGCCTAGGCCTACCCTAGCCGCCATGGCCGCCTTGCACGGTTGAGCCATGGCGGAGTTCTGAAGCTAGTTGAGGTCATCAATGGTATGTACTCGGTGGAGATGATCTAAACGCATTTATTATGTGAGTAAAGTACTTCATGTCATTCGATCTTTTAGTGACTCGATTCCTTCCTCAATGATTTTGTTTTCTTTTTGGTTATGCTTCTTCCCCAATCTACTCCATAGCTAGATTACTTAGGGTGCTCTTGTAGCCGCGGTGGCTAGAGGTGCATACCGGACCGACCAAGTGATTTCAACTTGTTCTTCGAACTCGCCCTAGACTACCCGCATGAATAGGAATACGTTGTGACAGAATGGGGGTTCCGAAAGGCGGGCGTTTTCGGAATCGGACCGGAGGATAGTAGTTTAAAGATGGCTTTGGATGAGATGCATGTCGCGCTTGCTCTTTTGGCTGGAACTATGACTAGAAGATGATAGGCATTAGTTTCCCTTGTTTGCTCTTTACCTTGTCTACGTTCATGGATGCGATCAACCTTATGCTATAATTCATACATCTTTAAGGTTTATCTTCTTATGCAATCAATGCTTCATGTTAGGCTAGATAAATAGGTTAGATGGAGATTCCTAAGAGTTTGCTTCCGATCCTTGGATTGACAAATCTAGGGAGAACCCTCCTTGGTGAAAAAGGCACCAAGTCACCCGTAGGCTTGCGGTGAACTTGAGCACGGTTTTCAACTGTCAACATCGGTGATGATCGTGTTGGGTATGCCGAAGCGGATGATGATATCGGTGAAGAATGAGACCGCCTCCTCGGAGCGGACATTGACAATGGGTCAAGCCTCGATCCACTTTGAGAACTTGTCGACCGCTACGAGGAGGTGGGTAAAGCCCTTGGGTGCTTGTCGGAGTGGACCCACCATGTCGTGGTTCCAGGCAGTGAAGGGCCACGTGATGGGGATCATCTGCAATGCTTGCGCCGGGAGATGAGTTTGCCTGGCGTAGAATTGGCATCCTTTGCAGCGTCGCACAATGTTCTTCGAGTCGGCGACCGCCGTGGGCCAGTAAAAACCTTATCGGAAGGCTTTCCCGACAAGTGTTCTCGGTCCGGCATGGTGTCCACACGTGCCAGCATGTATCTCTTGCAATACCTCGCGGCCTTGATCTCTGAGGATGCACCGCATGAGTATGTTGGCCGCCCCGCACTTGTAAAGCTTGCCGCTGATGAGGACAAAAGCCTTTGCTCAGCGGGCTATGCGCTGTGCTTCCGTCTGGTCGGGGGGTAGCTTCCCCTTGACTAGCCACTCGAGGATGGGGAACCGCCAGTTAGGATCTTCAAGGTTCACCTCTGCTGGCTCGTCGATCGCCTATCACCTCGGGTTCCGGCTCCTCGGGCGGCTTCTCGCCTTCTTCTCGCACGGACGGCTGATGTTGATCGCTTGCGAAGACGTCGTGGGGAACCGGGCTTCGACTAGGCGCAGCTTTTGCGAGTACATCAGTCGCCTTGTTGTAGTTGCGCAGCACGTGGTGCAGCTCAAGGCCATGGAATTTACCCTCCAGATCTCGCACGGCTTGACAGTACGCCGCCATCTTCGGGTCAACACAATTTTTGTCCTTCATGACTTGCCCCATGACCAGCTCCGAGTCACCCCTGATCTCAAGACGCTTGATCCTGAGTTCGATAGTGATCCAGAGACCGTTGATCAGGGCTTCGTACTCTGCGGTGTTGTTTGATGCCGGAAAATGTAATCGTGCCATGTACTCCATGCGGACGCCCAGAGGCGAAATGAAGGCAAGGCCTACACCGGCTCCTTCCTTCATGACCGAGCCATCAAAATACATGGTCCATGTCTCGTGCTCGATCGGCACCTGTGGAGTTTGCATCTCCATCCACTCGGCCACAAAATCTGCGAGTACTTGGGACTTAATCGCGTTGCACAGAGCATACGTGATATTCTGTCCCATCAACTCAAGTGCCCACTTGGCGATCCTCCCTTCGGCCCTCAGGGTTTTGGATGACCTCCCAGAGTGGATACTTGGACACCACGGTGATGGGATGCGCGTCGAAGTAGTGTCGGAGCTTGCGCTTGGTCATCAAGATTGCGTACACGAGTTTTTGCATCTGTGAGTAGCACACCTTGGAGTCAGAGAGTACCTCACTGACGAAGTACACTATCCGTTGTACCTTTTGGGACCTTTCGGGCTCTTCTCGTTCTACCACCAAAGTCGCGCTAACCACTCGGGTCGTTGCTGAGATGTATAGGAGCATTGGCTCTTCCGTGGTCTGAGCAGTCAATATTGGAGGACTCTTAAGGATGTTCTTGAGCGAGTTGAGTGCCTCTTGTGCCTCGGGGGTCCACATAAAGTGGTCGGACTTCTTCATCAGCTTGTACAGTGGTAGGTTGCGCTCTCCGAGTCGTGCTATGAAACGACTCAGAGCTGCGAGGCAGCCCATGACATGCTGCATGCCCTTCAGGTTCTTAATTGGCCCCATGTCCATGATGGTCGAGATCTTGTCGGGATTAGCCTCGATGTCGTGTTCCGACACGACAAAGCCGAGGAGCATACCCCTCGGAACCCCAAAAACGCACTTCTCAGGGTTCAGCTTCACCCCGTGCTATTGCAGCTTCGTGAAGACCTCAGTGAGGTCGGGGACCAGAGCCCCTTTTTTCTTTGACTTGACTACGATGTCGTCGATGTACGCTTCTATGATGCAGCCTATCAACTCCCCAAAGACGCGGCGCATGCATTGTTGGAAAGTAGCGCCCGCATTTTTGAGCCCAAAGGGCATCGTTTGATAACAGTACGCGTCGAATGGAGTAATGAACGAGGTTGCGAGTTGGTCTGCTATGCACATCGCAATCTGGTGGTACCCAGAGTACGCATCGAGAAAACAAAGGGTCTCGCACTAGGCTGTTGAATCGACTACCTGATCTATGCGAGGAAAAGGAAACAGATCCTTGGGACACGCCTTGTTAAGGATTGTGTAGTCAACGCACATTCTCCATTTCTTATTCTTCTTTTTTACAAGTACAGGGTTTGCTAACCACTCAGGGTGGAATACTTCACGGATGAACCATGCACTAAGGAGCTTCAGGATCTCCTCGCCAATCGCCTTGCACTTGTCGTCGTTGAAGCGGCGAAGGTGCTGTTTCACCTGCTTCGATCCCGGCTTGATGTTCAGTTTGTGCTCAGCAACCTCCTTCGGGATCCCCTTCCTATCGGAGGGTTTTCATGCAAACACGTTGAGGTTCGCATTGAGGAAGTCGACGAGCGCGCTTTCCTATTTAGGATCGAGCGCCGTCCGATATGGAGCGTACGGCCATCGTCAGAAACGACCGCATCCTTGACATCCTTGGTGGGCTCGAAAGAGCAGGCCGCACACTTGGACGACTCGAGGACATCCTGGTCCTTGGAGCGAGGCTCAGCGTGGAGCCTCTCGGATCGGATGGTTACTTCAGCGAACTGGAAGCACTCAGCGTCACACTCGTACACGCGCTGGTACGTTGGCCCTACTGCGATGATCCCCTTTGGTCCAGGAATCTTCAGCTTCAGGTACGTATAGTTGGGCACGACCATAAACTTCGTGTATGCCGGCCTCCCGAGGATCACATGGTACGTCCCCGAGAACCCCACCATTTGCCATTTTTCGAGTTAATTTTGGTGATTCATGTTAACACAAGCAATGGGACTAACCACCTTGTCGAGCATGTCTTTGTAGGCATTTCTAGGTCCCATGGATGTTACCACAAGTTAACATACCATGCCCAAGCTAACATGCCATACCACAAGTTAACATACAATGGACATGTTAGGTTACTTATAGCAAATTTGAGGATTTAGTATATATTTGGAGGCTATAAGTAATGGCATGTTAAGTATGTTAAGAAAGTTAAGTTGAAGCAAAGATCCAAGTTCAAGACGTGAAGAAAAAGAAGGAAAAAGACACCATCGGATGAACCGACGGTATCAATATAGCAAGCGTCGGTGCAATCGTCGGACGAGTTGGTACACTGGGTAAAACCCTAGGCACCGTCGGATGAACCGATGGTCCAATTTCTGGTAACGTCAGACGAGTTGCAGAGGAAGAGCAGCGAAGACAGTAGCACCGGATGATCCGAGTCTGAGTGAGGACACCGTCGGTCTATCCGACGCTCAATTTGAATCAAGACAGAGATGCGCCAAGACGGAGTCTTCAGCACTGGATGATCCGACGCCTTGGTCAAGGGGAAGCATCGGTCTATCTGACGGTCGCGTGAAAGCTAACAAAGACGACTTGGCCGCGGGGTCTTCAGCACCGGATGAACCGACGCACCGTCGGTGTATAGCGTCGGAGCAATTGTGTCAGAGAATCTCAACGGCTATGTGATGTGGGAGGGGCACCGGATGAACCGACGCCCTGGAAAATCTAGCATCGGTTCATCCGACGCTACCTTTTTCAGTGGCCGTTAGCCAACGGCTCTTTGAGTGCCTTGGGCTATTTATACCCCCTCCACTCACCTATTTGAGGTTGCTGGATTGTGTGGAAGTGCAGAGGAGTTCAAGACACATAGAAATCATATCCAATTCATCCAAGTGCTTAATTGCTCATCCTTAGACTTGCATATGCTTTGTGTATGTGCCTAGTGCTAGGCTTAGCTTAGAGCTGAGTGAGTGCAAGGTTGTGCCAACCTTGTGTGGTGATTCTTGAGTGAATCAAGTTGTACAAGGTTTGTCGGAAGCCTTGGGGCCTAAGTGGCTCACCGGCAATCGTCATCGACCCTCCGGCTTGGTGTGGAGCGGCGAGGACACTTTGTGCGGGGGACGTGGAGACCCCCTTCCTTGGTGGAGAAGCTCCTTAGTGGAGGCGGCATCAAGGTGACCAAGGGAGCTTGGCAAGTGCCTAAGTGGCTAGCCTTTGTGGCGAGTCAATTGGTGCTCTTGGGAGAGACTTGGTGACCGGGAAGCGATACTCTTGTGTGAGTGCTTCAACAACGTGGACTAGGGGTGGCTTAGTGCCTATCGATACCACGGGATAAATCGCGTGTCAAGAGTTTGCTTCCTCTCATCCCCTTTACGTTTCCGCATTTACTCTATTGCAATCTTTGTTTGCCTCTACTTCCCTAGAGTAGTATCATGCTAGGATTGGCTATAGGTTGCAAACCTTATTTTGGGATGGGAGTTTCACACTAGAACAACCCTAGTTGCACATCTAGATAGTATGTTCTAGTTTACCTTTGTGCAAAAATAGTGAAGCTATAGGTTAAGGTTTTAAGTTGCCTAATTCACCCCTCCCCCTCTTAGGCTAACGAGCATCTGTTCCTTACATGATCCCGCTTCCCCATCCATCAAAACCTTGTGGATCCTTCTGGATTTGAACAGGGGAGCTACCACTAGTGGGTAGGATCCAGGCTGAGGTACAGTGTCGGGATGGTCCTTGCGATCGAAGGTTATCGGAACCTCCGACCACTTTAGGTAGGATGGCTTCGCGACGTCGACATTCATTACTTCATGCCGGATGAGCTTCTCGCGCCGCCTCAAGGGCCTCGCCGGGGATCCCCCAAAGATCATGTGCACCGCTCCGTCTTCACCGGGAAACACAGCCCTCGCGCCATCATCGTTGTCGTGGGAGGGGCCTTGTTTGTCGAGCTGGTCCGCCGCCTTCGGCTTGAGGGTGCTCTTGACGTAGTTCTTCATTAGTCAGCACTCCCTGAGTGTGTGCTTGACGGGGACCTTGTGGTGCGGGCACGGTGCATCCAGGAGCTTCTCGAAGTGGTCCCTAGTTGGTGCAGGCTTACCTGAGTTGCCCTTCGGGCGTGACGCCTTGCACTCCACCGCCACGACAAAGTTGTCATTGCGACAGCGCTTGTCATTCTTCTTCTTCTTTTTGAAGCGCGAGGACGTCCCCTCATCGTGGTCCACGACTTGCTTCCCCTTGCCCTGAGGGGTGTTGAGCGTCGCAGCCACCGCCTCCTCGCCGTCAGCGTGGTTGCTTGCGATGTCGAGGAGTTCCCGAGCCGTACGCGGCATGCGACGCCCGAGTCAGTGGATGAGGGAGGTGCACGTCACCCCGTTCTGAAATGCCGAGATGGCGTCGCTGTCGGTCGCGCTGGGGAGCTCGGTGCAGCGCTTGGAGAAGCGTCGTATGTACTCGCGAAGACTCTCCCCCAACTGTTGCTTGCAGTTACGCAACTCCCACTTCTTGTCGGGGCGCATGTACGTGCCTTGGAAGTTGCCGATGAAGACTCGACACGGGTAGGTCCAGTCGTTGATCTTGTCGCGCGGCAAGTGCTCGAGCCACGTGCGGGCGGAATCGCCGAGGTAGAGTGGCATATTCTTGATGACGAAGAGGTCGTCGGTTGCTCCCCCGGCGTGGCACGCCGGCCGGTAATCCTCGAGCCACACGCTGGGGTTGGTGTCCCCATCGTACCTTGGCACGTTGGTCGGAGCCCGAAAGCGTGAAGGGAACTTCGCGTCGCGAATGGCCCGACCAAAGGCCCGCGGACCCCGCTCCGCGGACCCCGCTGGTTGGGCGACCAGCTGCGCTCGTGGTCGTCATCGCTGTTGTGGCGGCGCCTCTGCCCGCGGTCGTCTTTGTGATGCGAGTGGTTGTCGCGGTTGTTGTCGACGCTCACAGCCTATCGTCGAGCCTCAATGGTGTTCCGGGCGTCACGGTTGGGCCTAAGTCGACTCCGAACCGCCGATGCCGCAGCCGCGACTCCCTCCCCTTGTCTCTGTTGCTGAGGAGGGGGTGGATTAGGACCATGAGCTGATAGCGCTCCAGCTCGCCCGCGCTCCGAGCGCTGTCGCGATGTGGAACTTTTCGCTTGCTGAGCTGCAGTAGCCTCGAGTAGCGCCTTCAACTGCTGGCGCACTCATCGCTCCTCGGAGGTTGCGGGCTCCGGGTAGTCGCGCAGCAGCATGGCCGCGGCGGCAAGGTTCTGGGACGGCCGCCGGAAAAGTGGCGGTGCGTCGGTGTCAGGGTTGACATTCGCACCTCCGTTGGCGCGTCGATTGTTGCTGGGCTCCGGCGTGCGCGCCAGTTGCGTAGGCATGTGGTCGCGCAGCTGATCGGCAGCCGGTCGGCGCTCACGCCGGTCTTCATTCCCTTCGCGGGGCTCACCCTGCACAAGAACGTCCTTCGTCGGGCTTCGATCACCATTCCCATCATGGGCTTGGCCTTGCGCCGGCACGTCCTGTGCCGGTTGTCGCTCGCGTGGCTCGGCTTCCACGCCGAGCTCTCGGTGTAGAAGGGTCAGCTCCTCGTCGAGCTGGCGTCTCGCCTCCGCAAGTTCGTCAAACTGCGCGCGCTGCTGATCGTCGGCGCCACGGTGGCACGGAGCTGGCTCCGATTCGGAGCTGCTTGACGCGGTGGCGATGCAGACGTTGCACTCATGCGTGGGGTCGTGGCGTTGCGCGGTTTGTGCCCTCTGAGTCGTCGTAGACCCAGGGGCGGCGCCGATCGTGCGGAGGCCGTTGACGTAGGCTGTCACTGGGTCGTCCAAGAGACCAGGTTGTCCACGGCGGTACATTGCGGTGTACCGCTCCATGAACTCCCCCCAGCCCAGCTGTCCGTCTCCGCTGGCCTGGAAGGCGAGGTCGGTGATGTAGTAGGCAGCGAGCCTAAAACGCTCTTGTGTTGGGTTTGGCCCCAACATGCCGATGATGACGTCGTCCGAGAAGCCTCGGACGAAGGCCTCGCACCCCGCAGCCCCCGTGAGGACATTAGGGTGAGGCGGCCGGGCGAAGGTGCACCCGGCGACGGGTTCCACCGGCCCGGTGTAGACGAAGTCGAGGGAGCCGAAGCGCAGGGTGGTCCCAGGAGTCAGCGCGACCCTGCGAGCGTCCATCCGATTCGCTGAGTTCGTCGAGACACACGATGTGCCCCTACCTGGCATGCCAACTGTCGGGGTTCTCTACCACTGACAGTAAATTTCTATCGATCGTGCATCAGACTCGAATGGTTAGCGCAGGAGACAACAGGGTTTATACTGGTTCGGGCCTCCGGGGAGTAATACCCTACGTCCAGTGTGCTGTTGTCGTGTTCCTGAGCCAGGTGTGCTCGTAGTAGGGGTTACAAGCTGGTCGGGAGAGGGAGTTCATTCCCAGATCCCGAGTGATGGTGTCCGATTCTATGGACGTCTAACCGTTGTAACCGTTGCCCTCCTCACCCTTTTATAGTTGCAAGGGGAGGGGTACAAGGGGAAGTAAAAAGAGTTACAGTACTTGGTAGACGGCACATCCCATCGTACGTCGTTGTCCGTCAGGGTGCATTGAAGTCAAGTCGCGATGCCTTGTCGGGAGAGCCGCCCTGTGGCCGGGTTGGACTGTTCATTCCGGGACGCTTGGCCTTCTTCTCAAGTAGTTTGAGCTTATCTTAGTCTGCCCGAGTGCTTGCCTAGCTTGCCACGCCCGAGCCTAAGTCTAGGCTAGTGTGCGTCGTAGAGGGTGCTTGAGTGCCTCGGGCGGAGTCTTGTGTGTGGCAGAGTGGGAGATGATGGTGATGTGATGGTTGTGCAGCTAGTTAGGCCTGCATTAAGGCTCTTGCTGGGGCGGGTTGTCTGCATGGCCGCCAGCTGTTGTTCCCGCGTGACGTGGAGATTCGCTCCTCCATCCGCGTCGGTGGCGATGCCCCACGCACTAGTCGGAGCCGGACTTGTCGTGTGAGGCGGAGACTTGTCGTGCGAGGCGGAGACGGGTTCCTCTAGTGGGAAATTAGTCGGAGATGCTGCCACCCGGCCAAAGACTGGGCGTCTTGCCAGTGAGGGTCTTGACGAAGATCTGCATGCCTTCCCTGAGACGCAACACCAGGTGAAGGGTGCTCTCCTTCTAGATGTTGCAGTCAGCAAGGGTACGACCATCCTCAAGCTGCTTGCCAGTGAGCAGGGAACTCCACCTTGAGGGTAACAGTTTTGTTTTTTTAAGAGGGATAATCTTGTCGTCAAAGGGGTCCTAATCCGGACCCTCATCACATAACGACTTGTGCCTCGCGGGTCGCGGCTGCTTGCGCGTGAGGGAGAGACGAGGTCCGCCACAGGGGATTAGGGGCTGGGGGTCTTTTGCAAAAGTGCCCAGACTGGTAGGGGGCTCATGGGCGGTTCTTCGTAAAAAGTCCCCACCACTCTTCCCAACCATCAAATCCAGATCGTACACCCCTCATTGGAGTTTGCATAGTTTGCACTGGTGGACTGGTTTGCATCTGATACGCTCCCTATTTAAAAAATTAAAAGATAAGTAACTTAGGATGGAGTGAGTAGCTAACTACGATTACTGCAGTCCAGCATGGCGCCAGTGTAACACCACCCACATGTTGCAACTGTCGTCTGATGATCTGTCCGTCTGTCTAGTATGCCACGTACCCGCACTGCACCACGTGCACGCCAGTTAATTAACTCGCACACTAGTCTAATTTTTGTTTGGAATATACTCTACTCCTACGTGTTGGGTACTTAGCCACGTCACGAGGAGTGTCATTGACTTGTAATTAATCTGAGAAAAATAATATAAGAATTAACCTCCACGTAGTATATACCTTCGTTCTTAAATATAGCACACCATTGATATTTTTTAATTCGTTTGACTATTGGTCCCTTCTGTGAATATTTTTTGTAAATTGATAAAACTACAAATTGAATCTAAAGTACAATAGACATAATAGTATATATTTTACTTTAGTTAACTAAATTGTCATATATTTAAGAATGGAGGGAGTATGTTCTTATTTTGAATTATGTCAACCCAACGTCTTTGCATGCTGATGCAGGATAAAAAACTAAGTTCTTTATCCTAAACGTCATCTAATTGAGGATGAAGATAGTACATGGATCGTCACATGCCTTCCGTGTATATAGGAGTATCTAATTAAATTGTTCGATTCCATGCATATCGGTAAGGTACGTGAACCAAATCCCGACCCGGCCTTATCGAGATCGGCCGCTGGATCACTCGAATTGGTTAATTAGCTAGTAGTCCGGGATTATAAGTCGTCGCTGATGCGCGCGCTCTCTCTCTCTATCTATCTCTGATAGTCTGACCGCTGCTAGTTAATTATTGCCCATGTGTCCGGCGCCGCGCCGAACCGGCCGCCGGCAGGTCGCCGCCTCGCCCGCTCGGAGCAAACGGCGCGGCGATCCCGCGCGCCCAGGCCCGCGCGGCTGTTTTGTTGTCATCTGCACGTGCTGCAGTGGTCGCGCCCGGCCTGTTGCGTGCATCGGGAGTCGCGGCGCGCGGGCACAAGCCAGGCCCCTACGCTACGGCCTACTCCGATCCTACGTCGCGTAGAGGACGTGGCCAGATCGAAGATGGATGGTGGTGGTGGATGCTTACCTGGACATGGACCTGTGAAGTGGGCGCATGCAGTACTATACGTGACCGGATACTGATCCTGATCTGACCACGGCATCAACAATCCGTTCACCGACCGGGGATGCGCGTATACTATATTATTGATGGCCGAAATGCCTGCGTTACCCAACAAAGTACGGGTCGCATTTATGTTTGTCCGTCAGCTAAACGGTTTACCATTCTTCACTATAGAGTAGAGGATGGTGTAGTCGGAGCATGGATCTTGATACCTCCCACCTTGTTAAATTCAGATGACGTAGCGACCACTCTGATCTCTTTACCTCTTATGGATAATTAAAAAGGTTACTGTACAGCTAGGAGTTACTCCCTCCGATTTGGTAAATGAAGTCGTTTTGAACATGATTTGAGTCAAACATTGAGAATATAAATCATGAATAACTTTTAAGTTATTGAGTTTGGAAATGTGAAAACTACATGAATAGATTTGTCTTGCAAAATACTTTCATAAAAATATACATATGTTAATTTTTAATAAATATTTTTTATAAAAATAAGAAGTCAAAGTTGTACTTTGTAGACCGTGTCGCTGTCCTAAACGACTTTGTTTACCAAATCAGAGGGAGTATGTGTATATATATAGCCTAGTGAACTATACGTTGTCTTACCGTTGAGGACCTTATTGGAGCAACACAGATCATGGCCATAAACGTTTGGCTGGTGGTTGCTTCCTAGTGCTGATTTGTTCTGAGAGAAAACTACTGCTGACTGGTGACCGATGGCCGGTTTGTTCTGAGAGAAAAATATTGTTGTCTGGTGGTTGATAAGTCAGAGAAACAAGAAGCATGCACTACGGGAGAACCGAAATTCCCCGAGTGCCAAATGCTCCCCTGAGTGCCAAAAATCGGGCACTCAGGGAAGAAAAGCACTCGGGGAAGAGAGGCTTCCCCGAGTGCCGTAGAGTCCATGGCACTCGGGGAAGAGGGGCACTCAGGGAAGGCCCTCTTCCCCGAGTGCAACACTCGGGGAAGAGAGGCACTCACGGACGAAAAGTGGTACTTAACGGCGCGAATGGACGGAGCTATTTTTAAAATACCCTTCCCCGAGTGCCTTATCCTAGCACTCGGGGAAGGAAGCCTCTTCCTCGAGTGCCTTCCCCTAGCACTCGGGGAAGGGTCTTCCCCGAGTGCTAGGGGAAAGCACTCGGGGAAGAATTTTTATTTTTTTGCATCATTTTTTGTGAGGCCTTCCCACATTATTTAAAACTCTTTGGGCAAATTTGAGACAATTTTGAATAAATTTGGTATATTTCATTAGTTTTTTTCTTTTCATTGATTTTTTTTGCATACTTCAAATTTGAACTGCAGGTGCATGAAGCAATGAAATTTCTTAATTTTAAAAATGATATTCATTATATTTCGTGTATGTTGAGGCCGTATCTAGGAAACCACATGAAATTTCGAGCATCTTCTTACCGTAACACGACGAACAACTTGCGGGAAAAGTATTTGTAAATTATATAAAATCCGAACGAAGTCCGAAAATCATGAAATTTGTCTGGGTGTCATGTTATGGCATGTAGAGGCTGTGTGACAAAATTGAGAACATTTCGAGCAAGTTGCGACGACAGATGTCTAAAACCGAGACATATGTGGAGATGTTGGGGTTTTAGGCATCCGACGTCCCAACTTGCTCGAAATGTTCTCAATTTTTTCACACGGCCTCTACATGCCATAACATAACACTCAGACAAGTTTCATAGTTTTCGGAGTTCGTTCGGATTTTATAAAATTTACAAATACTTTTCCCGCAAGTTGTTCGTCATGTTACAACAAGAAGATGCTCGAAATTTCATGTGGGTTCCTATATACGGCCTCAACATACACCAAATATAAAGAATTTCATTTTTTGAATCAAGAAGTCTCATTACTTCATACACCCGCAGTTCAAATTTGAAGTATGCAAAAAATTCAACAAAATGAAAAAAATTAATAAAATATTCCAAAAAAATTAAAATTACCCGCAAATTTGGGCAAGAAGTTTCAAATAATGTGGGATAGCCTCACAATAAAAATAGAGCAAAAAACCTTAAAAAAAAGAAAGTTCCCCGAGAAGAGACCCTTCCCCGAGTGCCGAGCTGGGGGCACTCGGGGAAAAGGCCCCATGGCTCTCGAGGAAGATAGGCCTGCCGGCCCACTAACTGAACCCTAAAACAGCCCCCATGCCCCTGCGGCCCCAACCCCCAACCCCTCCCTCAGACGTCGCCGCCCGCCCGCAGCACGCAGATCCACACCCGCACCCCCTCCCTCAACGCCGCCACCGCCTCCGCCAGCGCGCCCCGCCCCCGGAGGCGGCCGGCGAGCCCCACCTCTCGTCGCTGCCCTGCCACCGCAGGCGAGCCCCACCTCTCGTCGCTGCCGCGCCCGGGCTCCGCCGGCGTGTCCCGCCGACGCCCCCCCCCCCCCCCCCCCCCCGGCCCCTGTGCCCGCCACCGCCCTACTGCGACGCTTCATGGCAAAGGAAGGGGAGCGACGGCGGTTTCTGGTGAAGGGAACTTCGCCGTCGGATCCTCTCGCCTGGGGGTGGGGTCCGCCGCACGGCGGTCCGACCCGCAGCAGCACGGCGTCCTGACGCCCTTCGTTGTCGGCCTCCCAGCGACGACCTCTGGCCACTGATGTGCCGGCCACGCCGCCGCCGCCAAACTCGCCTCTATCGGCCCCGGTATGGTCGAGCCTACCGAAAACGCTATCCTCTTCCGCCTATCTGCTCATCTGCAATAGTCGATCTGTTTTTTCGTGGTGGTTGAATGCATAGATGATAGTGATTAGTGAATTTTTTAGCAAATTTGCCATGTATACCCAACATATTTGGTGGAGTGCAGATAGAGCAGTGTTATAGAGAGGTGTCATATTTTTTCTACAATATTTCAGTGGCTATGTTACCTTGCCACTGTTTTATTCGCCTTCTAGTTGTATGTGTTATCTAAAATTGACAATTTACATTGTTGCTTTAGTCAAGCAAATACTAGCTGCAATACATGTATAACTTGTATTTGGCAGAACGTTAGCATACATAATGTTGGGAAAGGCTAGCCACTCTGTTACATCATGACAGTAGCTTGAGGGTTGGTCCCCGGTGATTTAGAAAATGTTGAGCCATCGACTACACGGATACCTGAGACTGCAAGCACCCGGGATGCAGTGTGGTAGTGCATTAGGTTCGTGAGTTCAGCCCATATATGAAAAATCATTTAGTTATAATTGCATTGCAAGAGTTCAGCCCATGAAAAATCAGATGCCATTTGGTAGTATAATTTTGAACTATCACATCTTGTTAGGTTGGTCCATAGCACAATTAGGGGTGGCAAAGGGCACTCTAATCACTACGGGAGAATGGAAATTCCCCGAGTACCTCGGGCTTCCCCGAGTGCCAAATATCGGGCACTCGGGGAAGAAACTCTTCCCCGAGTGTTGCACTCGGGGAAGAAATGCACTCGGGGAAGAGGGTCTTCCCCGAGTGCCTGATAGTCCATGGCACTCGGGGAAGACCCCCTTCCCCGAGTGCATTTTTTTAGCACTCGGGGAAGCCAACCTCTTCCCCGAGTGCCTCACCCTAGCACTCGGGGAAGCAAGCATCTTCCCCGAGTGTTAGGAGGCACTCGGGGAAGATGCTTGCTTCCCCGAGTGCTAGGGTGAGGCACTCGGGGAAGAATTTTTTTGTTTTTTGTTTTTTTGCCTCATTTTTTTGTGAAGCCATCCCACATTATTTTAAACTCCTTGCCTAAATTTGGGGTTATTTTGATTTTTTTTGGTATATTTCATTAGTTTTTTCATTTTGTTGAATTTTTTAGCATACTTCAAATTTGAACTGCAGGTGCATGAAGTAATGAAATTTCTTAATTCAAAAAATGATATTCATTATATTTGGTGTATGTTGAGGCCATATCTAGGAAGCCACATGAAATTTCGAACATCTTTTTTCCGTAACATGACGAACAACTAGCAGGAAAAGTGTTTGTAAATTATATAAAATCCAAACGAAGTCCGAAAATCATGAAACTTGTCTGGGTGTCATGTTATGGCATGTAGAGGTTGTATGCAAGAATTGAGAAGATTTCGAGCAAGTTTGGACGTCGGATGCCTCAAACCCAGACATCATCATGTGTGGAGATGTCTGGGTTTGAGGCATCCAACGTCCCAACTTGCTCGAAATCTTCTCAATTCTTCCATACGGCCTCTACATGCCATAACATGACACCCAGACAAGTTTCATGATTTTCGGACTTCGTTTGGATTTTATATAATTTACAAACACTTTTCCCGCTAGTTGTTCGTCATGTTACGGAAAAAAGATGTTCGAAATTTCATGTGGCTTTCTAGATATGGCCTCAACATACACCAAATATAATGAATATCATTTTTTAAATTAAGAAATTTCATTACTTCATGCACCTGCGGTTCAAATTTGAAGTATGCTAAAAAATTCAGCAAAATGAAAAAACTAATGAAATATACCAAAAAAATCAAAATAACCCCAAATTTGAGAAAGGAGTTTAAAATAATATGGGATGGCTTCAAAAAAATGAGGCAAAAAAAAACAAAAAAAAACAAAAAATTCTTCCCCGAGTGCCTCACCTTAGCACTCGAGGAAGAGACCCTTCCCCAAGTGCCAGGCACATAGGCACTCGGGGAAGGCCAACCGGCCCAAAACAAATTAGGAGAGGCCCAGCCGGCCCAACACAAAACCCTAACCCTATAATAACCCCCCAACCCCACCCGCACGCCCCCACCCCCCCCCCCCCCCCGCTCGCGCCCCCTCGGATCCGCCGCCACCCCGCGCGGCGGCCCCGACTCCCCCCCCGGCGCGCGCGGCGGCGCGCGCGGCGGCCGGAGCGGCGGGCGGGCGGCGGCGGGCGCGGCGTGGGGGCTCGGCGGCGGGAGCGGCGGCGGCCCCGCCTCCCCTCCGAGCGCGGCGGCGGGGAGCGGCCGCGCGGCGCGGCGGCCGGAGCGGCGGCGGGCTCCTCGGGCGGGATATGCGGCGGCGAGGCTTCCGGCGTGGCGGCGGGCGCGGCGGCGGGAGCGGCGGCGGGCGGGAACGCAGGGGGCCACGGTGCCTTTTGCATTTTTTTAAAAAAAAATCCACAAATCTTCCCCGAGTGCTTCTGCGCCTCTCGGTGAAGCCTTCCCCGAGTGTGCAGTTTTTGGCACTCGGGGAAGGCGGCTTCCCCGTGAGCCTCTTCCCCGGACCCTCTTCCCCGAGAGTTGCACTCGGGGAAGCCTTCCCCGAGTGCAACTGGTCCTTCCCCGAGTGCAGTTGGCACCCGGGGAAGAACCTGCCTCCCGTAGTGAATTTAGCCTAGCAAATTTAAGGATCGGGCTCTATAAGGACCAAGCCATAATACTATATGACTGTTGCATGTTACTGTTGGCATGCATTTCTGACACTTTTAATGCTCCTTTTGGCTTAACAGGTTGATAGATCTGGGAGATTCGGTCACCTTGGTCTGGCTGTGAATCTGATCACCTATGAGGATCGGTTTAACTTGCATGCAGACTCTCCACTACAAGTTTGTTGGCCTCTTCTGTTCCACACTTTGTTCTGACTGTCATTTCTTGGAACAGGTATAGGATTGAACAAGAGTTTGGTACTGAAATAAAACCAATTCCTCCTCAGATAGTAATGAGACAACTTTTGTAAATACCAGCTCATCAGGTAATTTTTCTCTTAAAAAAATTGGTTTGGTTGTCTATTTTTTGTCCTCAGTGATGCTGTTTCAACCTATGTTTTTGCATGCTCCATAGACTGGTTCAATGATTTTGTTGCCAGAACATTTAAAATTGTGTAAACTCTTATGATGTACTTCACAGTCATCGTATAATGCTAACATTATTTTCTTTACAATTTGAGTTGTATGTTGCTATTTTTTGTATGGAAGTGGATGTAGAAGTATGGAACAATGTCTAGGATGTTTTGACCTGTGGTACTACATGTTATTAGTTTCACTTTAATTTTTTGGCCGACATGATACTTGAGAAGTGAGTTCAGACCTACTCTCCAAGCAGCCACTAACTTTTTAAACTTCTTTACACATTCAATAACTTGTCATTTGCATAGCAATATAAATTTAAACTTAAAAATCCTAACATGTGCTTGCATTGCTGCATGCCCAATGTGCCTTTCGACACTAACATGTGCTTTTAAGAAAATTATGTTTTTTGGCTGAAAATTGTATGAAAATCTTAAAAACTTCTTGTGGCTGACATGTAGCTGAAAGGAATTCGGTTTCGGCAAATTTATGTTTTTTGGCGGCCTCAATAATTTCTGAAAGTAATTCATATTTACCTAAAGACGTACATCTCTGTTGCATCAGGTGTGGCAGGTGCAATGGAACATTGGAGGGTTGGAGCAGTAGGTATTGCTGCGGCCACAGGACGTAGTCGCCAAGTTCTCCTAGATAGAATAGGACTATAGTTCAGAAACTTATTTTGTTGCAAGAGCTCATTGTAATTTTAGCTCCTAGATAGAATAGGACTATAGTTCAGAAACTTATTTTGTTGCAAGAGCTCATTGTAATTTTAGCTGATTAGGTTTGATGAGATGGAACCTTGTCCTCCGATCTTGATATGAGAATTGATGTGTATTGAAAATATTTACTTTCTGGAGTAGTACATATGATCGACGTACGTTTATACATATGCTTTGTTGTTTACACGGAAAAGACAAAAAAAGAAAAGCGGCGGCTTCCCTGAGTGCCTGGGCAGGGGCACTCGGGGAAGAGGGTTTTCATAAAAAACAGCCAACTTTCTTCACCGAGTGCCCAGGACAAGCACGCGGGGAAGAGTTTCTTTTAAAAAAAAAATCTTCCCCGAGTGTTGCACTCGGGAAGAGGGATTTTTTTAAAAAAAGGCTAACGGTGCCGACGGTGTTAATTCTTCAAGTGCTAGGACGGCACTCAGGGAAGGCTTCCTCGAGTGCACGAGATTTGGCACTCGGGGAAGGCCTCTTCCCCGTGAACCGTTTCCCCGGTAGGCCTTCCCCGAGTGTTGTACTGAGTGTTTTTGGGTCTTCCCCGAGTGCAATTGACACTCGGGGAAGGGGGCGGCTCCCGTAGTGATGTGGGGTGTGAGCAAGCACGGCTGCACAAAGCGAAAAGCTGACGATAATTAAAACTTCCCTTGCTAATTTATCCAAGTCGATCGGTTAGCTATAGCTCACCTCTCAAGATCAACTCATCAGTTTGAGTGCAGAGATGATCAATATATATAGCAAATGATGCATCAAGTACTTCGCCATGTGCAGGCCGCCAGCCGATCGCGCCCGGGTAGCTTGGATGCCATGGCGCGCGAGGCGTCGTCGCATCGCATGCACGTCGTCCCCGCGCGCCGATCTGGCCGGCCGGCCACCCAGCCGCCGTACGCGCAAGTTGCCCGCTCGGCCGCTTCGGCCGGCCATGCATGCGCACCTGCAAGCCCGGCGAGCCATAAATGAGACCGAGCCGATGGCCTGGCCGGCCGGCGGCCCTGTAATCTGTGTGTACGTACGGTACCCCCTGTGCAGTGCGTGCGCGAGCGTAGTACGGCGGCCGGGGGCCGGGAATTGAACGCGCGGCGGCGGCGCGGGCAACGGGCATTGGCCGGCCGGCCCAGTTGCGCGCAGGCGCGGGCGCGGCCACTCATCATTTTAATTGATCGCGCGGCGTCCGCCGTGGATCGCGTTGCGGCTGGGGTGTGCATGGTATGGGTCGCCACGGTGACTGTGACAGTGTAGTGTGTGACTGCTGCTGCGTCCATTAATTCATATCTGCGCCGTGCATGAATCGGATCGGATCAGTGCCGTGGCGCCATGCAGGGTGCAGGCCGGGCGACCCGACACCCCGACGACGTTCGGCCGTTAATCTCGGGCAGATACCGACACGAACACGACCGTCGTCTGCACAGAGAAGATGGCAGCAGCTGCTGCGCCATACAATACGCTAGCTGGGTAGATGCAACTAACATTCGGCGCCCTATAACAACTTGCACGTCCCTCCCAACACACAGGTACTGCGTCATCAGGTCGAGAAGAACTGTACCGAGCGACTGTGCAGTACTGGGCTTTTGGAAGGGTTTCTTTCGAAATGGTTTCACCAGTAAACCTCGTTGGGCTTAGAAGTGTGAGTTGAGGATGCAAAAGCAGTCGTGAAAAAAGCAGAAGAATGTTCGGTGAAGTAATTGTGGTTTTTCGAACAAATATTGAATGGACCCACATCTCTCACTCTATCCCCTCTCTCACTGATGAGTGGACCCCACTCGTTACCTCCTTCTCTCTTCTTCCTATGCGTGCATGGATAGGCTGTTAGGAGGGGCGCCTGCAGGGGACTAGGGAGGTGCACCGCCAGAGAGGCGTCGGGGTAGGGTCGCCGGGGAGGGGCGCTGTCAGGGAGGAGTGCCTCCCATCGGAGGTCCTCGCCGGAGATGGAGCAGGTGCGGGAGGCAGAATGTAGCGCTCGCCGGCCATCGGGGTCGGGGCTACTCCCACAGTCGCACGCGACACATCAAGCAGAGGGTGTTCCCTCCACTCGAGGCAGGGCCACACCAAAGGCAGGGGTTGTGCCCTACACCTGTGCTTGCCACCCGTCGCCGCACGCCGGAACCGAGGTCGCACCCTCCACCTATCGCCAGACACAAGGACAAGGCATGGAGCTCACAACGAGATAGGTAGAGCTGGCACAAGAGGAGTTTCAGAGGAAACAAAAACGAACTAGTATCTTCGTAACCTGTGGTGGTAATTTTTGAGACCAAAAGCATGTGAAAGCAGACGTGAAAGGTGTTGTGGGTTTTGTACCAGAGTAAAAGTTGCATGTATTTGTGAGTAGCACACCACAAAATTCCCGCAGTTGAAATATATGTAAGATCAATCATTTTAGAATGATTCACTCTCAACAAGATAATGTCCTTTCATATATAATGTTGTTTAAATGAATGTTGTCATGTAATCACTTTGATGTTTCTACTTCCACATTTTAGCTTAAAATTTTGTATAAAAAATTCTTGCATCAACGCGCGGGGTTTCACCTAGTTGTAGCTAATTATATACACCATTTAGATTTCTTGTCCTTGAAAATTTAAACTTTATGCACACCCTGTGCTTTTCTATCTATACCTTTGCACGCAGCTGTGATTGCGCCTACTCCATGCTTAGAAATCTAAAACACTAACGACGCAGGAGCATGGCTTGTCGTTTCCTTCAGCATTTTGCTGCCTTTCTGATTAATCTAATTCGTAATTTTTTTATAACCATCGATATAACAATTGGTATGCCCTGCACTTGCTCAAGCATCGGTTTCCCCAAGGGTGCCACGTCCTAAATCCCCCCAAATCGAATATTATCCTTGATCAAAACTAATCATCGTTACTCCATATTTTTTGCAAATTAGAAATTCCAAAAAATGTTTTGAGGATTAAAAACAAATATAATACACATTTGTATTAAAAAATACCACTTTTCTTATTTGTGTTACTCCAATTTCAGTTACTCCATTCGTTCTAAATTGCAAGTCGTTTCTAGGTGTATAGTTTTTGCTATGCATTTAGATACAGTGTGTATGTCGATGCGCATAATAATATCTGTGAACCTGTAAAAGTCAAAATAGTTTACAATTTGGACGAGGGAGTAGTTAGCTTCTTTCTTTAGTCACTATAGTAGTTTGAGTACATGGGAAATTGTGTAGCATTTTCTAGAGACCGTAAGGAATCGGATGCTCTTTAGCCTAAGAGGGAGAGGGGTGAATTAGGCAACTTAAAACCTTAACCTACGGCTTCACTAATTTTACACAAAAGTAAACTAGAACATACTATCTAGATGTGCAACTAAGGTTGTTCTAGTGTTAAACTCTCATCCCAAAACAAGGTTTGCAACCTATAGCCATTCCTAGCATGATACTACTCTAGGAAAGTAAAGGCAAGCAAAGATTGCAATAGAGTAAATGCGAAAACGTAAAAGGGGTGAGAGGAAGCAAACTCTTGACACGCGATTTAGGCACTAAGCCACCCCTAGTCCACGTTGAAGCACTCACACAAGAGTATTGCTTCCCGGCCACCAAGTCTCTCACAAGAGCACCACTTGACTCGCCACAAAGGCTAGCCACTTAGGCACTTGTCAAGCTCCCTTGGTCACCTTGATACCGCCTCCACTAAGGAGCTTCTCCACCAAGGAAGGGGGTCTCCACGTCCACCGCACAAAGTGTCCTCGCCGCTCCACACCAAGCCGGAGGGTCGATGACGATTGCCGGTGAGCCACTTAGGCCCCAAGGCTTCCGGCGAACCTTGTACAACTGGATTCACTCAAGAATCACCTGACAAGGTTGGCACAACCTTGCACTCACTCAGCTCTAAGCTAAGCCTAGCACTAAGCATATACACAAAGCATATGCAAGTCTACGGATGAGTAATTAAGCACTTGGATGGATTGGATATGATCTTCAATGTGTCTTGAACACCTCTGCACTTCCACACAATCCAGCAACCTCAAATGGGTGAGTGGAGGGGGTATAAATAGCCCAAGGCATCAAACTAGCCGTTGGCTAAAAGCTGCTGAAAGTAGTACCGTCGGATGATCCGACGCTATACTTTTCTAGGGCGTCGGTTCATCCGGTGCCCCTCCCACGCCATATAGTTGTTGAGGTTCTCTGACACAACTGCTCCGACGCTATGCATCGACGGTGCGTTGGATCATGCGGTGCTGAAGACCCTGCGTCCAAGTCGCCTCTATTAGCTTCTATGCGACCGTCGGATAGACCGACGCTTCACCTTGACCAAGGCGTCGAATCATCCGGTGCTGAAGGCTTTGTCTTGGCGCGTCGGATAGACCGACGGTGTCCCCACTGAGACCGTCGGATCATCCGGTGCTACTGTCTTCGCTGCTCCTCCTCTGCAACTCGTCCGACGCTACTAAAAAGTGGACCGTCGGTTCATCCGACGGTACTTAGGGTTTCACCCTGCGTACCAACTCGTCCGAAGATTGCACCGACGCTTGTTAAATTGATACCGTCGGTTCATCCGACAGTGTCTTTTCTCTTCCTTTTCTTGCTCAGTTTTGACCCTTGTTTTTCTCACTTTGGCATGTGGTTTTCTTGCATTCTTGGGACCTAGAAGTGTCTACAAAGACATGCTAAAACAATATGGCTAATCCCAATGATCATGTTGTCATTAATCACCAAAATCAAACTCGAACTAATGGCATATGAGGTCATGTTCGCTATAGGGACATAATATTTTAACTAGTCCCTCTTTATGTGTGTGTGTGTGTGTGTGTGTGTGTGTGTGTGTGTGTGTGTGTGTGTGTGTGTGTGTGTGTGAAAGCTAATCATATTTTTTAAATAAAATAATTTGTGTATTTTAAAAAATGGAGTATGAATTTATATGTATATTCTTCTTATCTTAGACGATAATCAAAGTTACATGACGAACGCTGGGGGAGGGGAGGGGGATACATGTATAGTAGTCAATGCCGTAGAGAGTGTAACTTAATTAGTTCGAAAATCAAGGTGAAGGTGTCCTATTGTCCTATATGATTGACATGTTCATGCACGTTCTTCTGTACTAGGGAATCAACTCCTGCTAGTACGTGATAAAGAGCGACATAATTTTGATTTGACGAGGACACCCTTCAACCACTACTCTCTTCTAACACTAGACTAGTATTGTTCAGGTACCAAATGTTATTACAGTTACATTTTAAAAAAACATCATTGGAGGTTGAATTGAAGAATCTAAAACAAAGGACCCCCTAGCTAGATCCCTTTGTCAAATCACCCAGCAGCCCGATCAGTGAAAGATCAATTTGCATAGTTTGGTCATTCTTGTGATTGGACTCTCTCACGCTTAACAACTACCCCTTTTTTTTTTACTGAAGTTAGTAGGCGAAGGGGTGGGTACATTTACAAAGCCTGAGGCCCAAAGAAAAAGAGGGAGCTATGAAATTACAGACTACTCAACCAATTATTGATCAAAAGTGTTAAACTCTGGCTTCCCTCAAAAGGGTTACCAGTAACGGTTCCCTTTTGAAAAAAATCCATCCATCTTAAGAAAGAGAGGGAGCAAGCATCAAAGATAATAATGTTATTCCTGTGACACCAAATGGACCAACAAGCTATGATCAGGACTTCTCTACAGATGTATGATCCAAACAGCTCCCTAGCCTTGAGGAACATGAGTTCTGGTTGAAGAGCAAAATCCCACTTAATATATCCAGGTAAATATATCCAGCAAGCTTGACTAGCTAAAAGGGCAGATAACTTCCTATTCTTCTTGTGTTTCTTTTCATGATACTCCTTTTCAACCACCACACATATATGTCGAAACATGTATGGTATCAATATATACGCAAAGCCCAGGGACGCAAGTGGGTTTATCAACCAAGCCGCATGCATACATATATACCATTTTTAGGGGAGATTCCTCTAAATCCAACTAAAAATAAACTATATGCAGATTAATGGATAAATCCATCTATATTCCCACTAAACCTTCGTTCCTTGCTGAGGAAGCATTTTACCATTCTTAACGTGCATTCTCATCAAACTATACTCTTAACGTGCATATTCTCTTTCAGCAATGAGAGAACCATCAATAATCAATGCAAGTAGACGCAATCTCATGCCGATTTCATTAAGAACTATATATTCATCAGTAATGTATATAATCACACATAACTTGACCACCCTCTAGCGAACTTTTAATTTATACCATACTTTTAGCTGTATATATATATATATAACCAAACACCAGTTTAGGTTCACTGTATGGGCTACAGAAAATTCTATCTCGAGAAGAGATTCGTGCACAACTAAGGTTGCAAAAAAAGTATTATAAGTTCGGCTCTGTCTCTTTGACGCCCCAAATGGTGGTTGGCCAAAAATAATAAAGAGACTGGAGAATCTATTTGGGGGTTCAGAACTAACTAACGACCTTTGCAGATTGAATGGTCGCACACACGCAGCCGTTGGAACATGGACACGTATAGCGGCTGCAAAGTTTATGGCCAGCTGGGGGTTGCAATCTAATGCCTCATCCTCAGGGACGGAGGCAGCGGGGGGGGGGGGGGGCGGAGGGGGGCTCCAGCCCCTACACTGCGCATAATAAAGGAACTCTTCTTCTCGCTTCCTTTGAAAATTTCTGCTATAAATGAGTGTTTAGGGGTAGAAGAAGGTGTTCATACCCTTACTTGCACAACAACGGAGCCCTCTTTCAATCTCCTCTGAAATTTTCTGCTATAAATGAAGTTTTTCTAGTGTCTAGGAGTAGAAGAAGGTGTTCAGCCCCCTACATGTGAATCCTAGATCCGTCACTGCTCATCCTGCTACGAAACAAAGGTGCCACGAACGTCCGAATCAGCATAGGGAATATTGTTGGGAAAGTGTGTATGTGTGTGCGCGCGCGAATACAGAACAAGATGGTGCCTTTATTTTCATGGACGAGGTAAAAAATATACTCTATATAATTAAGCACGCAATCTTAATCGTAAAGATGAATGATAAGCTCCTCTTTTTTTTTTGGTCGAACCCCTGTCTCCTTCTGATTCTACGCATACAAACAAGCTATTATATATTGTTCCGCACAGACACCTACAGTTGGATACATTAATTAGTCCATCGAAACCTAGGATCCCATTTCTATATGAACAGAAGTCATACGAATTTATCATGAGCAAGTGTTCACTCACTATGACCGAAAATTAAATAAACTTTAGAGTTGTCCTAAATTAACTTATTTTTAAATTTGTCAACTTTATAGAGAAGAGTATGTACAATAAGTGCATTCCTAGTAAATTTCATACACATTACTAGTCGTGAATAATGGCATTGTTACCAATGATTAATCATAGCAGTTATGATTGAAAGCTTCATAAATGTGCATGCATTGTAAATGGAAAAGTAGTCATTTCATTAGCTCCACAAACTTTTTCATACTCTTTTAAATTGATATTAGCGTTGTCTCAATTAGATGGGCCTCATTAAAAGCTACAAAAGTGCACACTTTTGGGATAAAATTAAACTTAAAACACTTTATGAGTATAAGTTTTTTTTCCTAATTTAAGATAGCTTGACTTCAGACAATTTCAGAAGTGTTTCAGACATTTAAAAAAACCATAAAATTTTTGTGTTTCAAAGTGGGCCCCAAGTATCGAAGAGTAGCACTATATTAAAAAAATTCCCTCACTCATTCGCAAACTATAGCATAATCAAGTGTTGACACTTGCTTTCGCTCTCTTTTGAGCTGCCCAGCGGCCAGCCGGGGAGAAAGGGAGGATTCATAGCATAGCACACAGCATAGCACACTCGGGCCAACGCATCACGTACAGACAGATCGGCCACTTGCCTCCCTACGGTTGCTTTCCAGGCCCACCCTCCAGATTTTACCCCTCCCCGACACCTGGGCCCCGCCGACCATGTCCCTGACCCGCCACGTGGCCCCCTCCTTCCGCTATATAAGCACCCGCCTATCCGGCCTCCACCTTTGACACGACCAGACAGACGACCTTGCCTCGCCTCCTCTGCTCTCTTAAAGCTTCTCTCTCTGCTTCTTGATCGGCTGGACGGCAATGGCCAAGGGCGGGCTGAGCAAGCTCAAGTGCATGATTAAGAGGTGGCACTCCTCGAGCCGGATCTCGCGCACGCCGACGACGGGTTGCTCGGCGCGCTCGCACGACGGCGCCGGCTTCGCCCTGGAGGACTCGTGGAGGAGGGGCGTCGCGCCCTCGTCCGTCGTCGCCATCGGCGGGGGAGTCAGGGGGTCGGTGTCGTTCCACGGCGCGGACGGCGTGCCCCCGGGCCTCCACCCGGTGTACGTCGGCAAGTCGCGTCGCCGCTACCTCATCGCCGCGGACCTCGTCGGCCACCCCCTGTTCCAGAACCTCGTCGACCGCTCGGGCGGAGCCGGCGTCGGCGCCGGCGGCACCGTCGTCGTGGGCTGCGAGGTCGTGCTGTTCGAGCACCTCCTCTGGATGCTCGAGAACGCCGACCCGCAGCCGGAGTCGCTCGACGAGCTCGTCGAGTACTACGCGTGCTGACCGCCTAGCTGCTCACGGAGGAATGCCGGCCGCGCGCCGCGGCGCCCAGGCCGAGCTCGCCGGAGTCGAGGGGAATCTGGTTGTTTTGTTATTTCTTATTAAGCCTAGGGGTAGAGTTGTAATATACGCAGGTTGCGAGGGCGAGGAGTAAGTGGAGATTTAGTTAACCTTGGGGTGTTTGTGGTGATTGTCACGAGATTAGCCGTGTAATCTCCGTGCGCCCAAGGTAATGCTCTCTCGGGGCAGTTAATTACTACTTCTCTGATGTAATGGCTTGCATGCTTCTTCTGCTGCTGCTATTTCTTTTTTTTTTTTGAGCATCTGCTGCTATTTCTTTTGAGCAGAATTGAATAAGGTTCTAGGGAATGGATGTATTATTCCTGTGCATTTTCATCAGTATATAAAGTCCATGCCCATTTCTGTCTTGTGGTTGTTCGTCTGAAATTCTTTCATGCATATCGACGGAATGGAGTCACATAAACTTCAGAACATTTAACAAAGATGAGGCTTCATTTAGTTTGCAAATAATTTTGGAGTTGTCAATGAAAGCTGGATCATGCAGCTAGGCCAGACCGGGCCGGGCATATTTTGGAGTTCATTAATGCTTTTTTTGGTTTCGGTAAGTATGTCAAAACTCATAAGTCATTTATATTTAAGTCAGTTGTGTTTGGTTATAAGTCTGGTAAGACTCCACCCGGAGCAGAAGAGGAAAAATGACTTATGTTGGGTGTAGCAACTTATGAACTTAAAAAGCCAGGGAATTTAAGTAGGGACTGTTTGACTTTCACATGTGACTTAATTTGCACTTTAAACTTATGCAAACCAAACAACTTTAAGTTATTTCAAAGTTGTTACAGGTGGCCATCCTCTCTCAGCTGAAGGCACCAACTAACCAACGAGCTAGCTAGTGCTCCGTTCGCACCCGTATGTCCCACATATACCTGACATTTAGCTATACTAGCTAGTCCATAAACCCAGAAACGCTAATTGATAAAATCCAATGATTAATTAGCCATCATGTGCATGCTGAAAGCAACACAGCAAGCTAAATTATTAACCAAATCTTTGTATTCTAATCAGAGGATTTAATTAAATTGGAGTTTGGTGCACAAAATTGGACGAATTCAAGTCCAATCCTCGCTGTCATAGCCTCTTTCCCGTCCCATTTTTGCATGGGTGTGTATGCATGCTTAATCATGCGTGCTTAAATCCCTTTGATTGACTGGATGATGATGACAACTTTTTTCAGACATGCATTTGGACGTATAGAGTACTAACTAGGGCCACTTCAATAGGTAGGTAAAGGAAAGCGTCTTGGTCCCCTGAAATCGTTGGACCATGAATATTTTTTTTATAAATAAAATTTGGATGCTAAATTATCTTTTGAATTGTTAATGATCCCTACCTTTATAGTACAATGTGGGATAGATAAAACTTGATCTCATCACTCCAAAGTATTCTTATGCATATCATCAAGTACAACATCATAAACAACATTCTTTTACAAAATCATCGATTTTACTCTCTTTTTTAATGAATTCTCTCAGTGTCACAAAAATTAACGTCAATCCCTCGTAGTGCCATATGTTCTTGCGAACTTCCCTTAGTGCCATTGAAATTTTATTTATAGCTTCACTGTCATTCGGTCCATCTATCTGTCAATACGTTGTTAAATGATATGTGGAAAAATGATTTTGTCACTGGCCCACCTGTTATTAGTTCTCTTTCCTTCTCAGTCTCCCCCTTGCTGCCATTTCCTCCCAGTCCAAGCTCTTTCGATCCACGCGCCACCGAGCCACTCCTCC
Source organism: Cenchrus americanus (assembly GCA_947561735.1). Lineage (NCBI taxonomy): Eukaryota > Viridiplantae > Streptophyta > Magnoliopsida > Poales > Poaceae > Cenchrus > Cenchrus americanus. Next base: position 88,142,803 of record OX387245.1, on the reverse strand, counting down.
GTCCATTGCAGTTGGCACACCGCTGGTCTCCCCATGCCATGGTGCTGCCACTTCGCCATATCGCGGCACGCGACTGCTCTAGCAAAGGATGGGCGAAGTCTGCCACATCACAATCCCACACGTGTCGCTGTTCTAAACGACTTAAGGCCGGTAACTTGTTATCATCAATGCTACCACTCTTCCTGACTATTTTGGTCAGGTCCGACGATTAGAACACGAAACCCGACAGGCAAACAAGCGATGCTATTTTCGCGACGTCCCGAATTGACGATCTCGACCCTAACGGCCCAACCCGACCCCCCCCCCCCCCCCCAAAAAAAAAGACAGTAGTAAAATGCTCAAGCCAATAATTTATTGCGGTGGGACTTCCGTCCGATCCGAGGACTAAAAAAAAGCGAGCTAGGCTGGGGACAAACAGAAGGCCTGCACTGCTGGATTAAAAAGATGGTAGGCCAATCCCTTTGCTGTTTTAGTGTTATTGTTGCGAATTCAAAGAGCTGCTACGCTAGAAGGATCCCCAACCAACAATGGCCGGCACACCCGTTTTCATCAGCTATTTAGCTTCACCAGAACGTCAGGCAAAAACAGATAAATCGATGGTCCTTTGCATGCGCTGCCAGTACAGTGATCATGGGTCTTGAGAATGTTCGGCTTCAATCGATCCCTTCCCTCCCCCAGTGGGTGGTGGTTTTTGACGGTTGGGTTCTTCTGAAGTTCTGAGATCCACGGCGTATGTACGGGCGGTGCGCATCGCCGGCCGGCCGGCCGGGCTCAATCAGGTTAGCTGGCTGTGCCTGTGGCTGTGGCCGCTCACCCAGGGTTGGTCGCGCGTCCACTTCCCTGACCGACCTGGCCGGCCGTTACACTGTCACCGGCGGTATCATATCATCCTGCATGGTAGTTTGGGGCCATCGAAATCCAGTAGAGATCCTACTACATACCGCACCAATTGGAGGTGCCTTTGTAATTAATTCGATCGCCTTCGCATTTGTTTAGGGCTGGCTGCTCATTACATTTAGCGTCACAGATCGACGTCGTCTCGTGTGCTAATTAAGTGTACTTTGGGAGGCACTTGTGCATGTTCATACTGACAAATCACGATCCTGCTTTTGTATGTGCAAGGACGTAGCAGGAGTGCGATCGTTCGACGGAGTTCGATCCTGTGCAAAGGATCGGTGCGCAGTTCTCGACCACTGGGGTTGCGATTGCAGCAACGAACAACAACCATATATAGGTCGTCTTCCTCAATGCCGACGAGAGCTTGTTTATTGCCATTACTAATTATTAAGAACAGCGCTAAATTAAGCAGACGTTAACTGAGGCTCTCACCTCAGTATGTAGCTGCTTTCCCGATGCGCGAGTATCGCCGCGATCGCGACGCTGTAGTGTCGGCCAGCTGACGCCCTGCATCTCTCTCTCGATCTCCAACAGCTAAGTCGTCTGACAGATGTGCAGTGAGAGCTTGGTTCCTTGCTGACGAGGCGTTCACGTCACCCTGCTTAATCTTTTGATCTCCTATTCCTCAAAAAAAAAAAAACTTTTGATCTCCTCTCGAATTCGTACTGGTAATGGTATATGTATCTCTCAACGGTTAACGGGCAGCATATGCATATCGACTTGGGTACGGGCGTTCTGTTACGCACAGTGCGCAACGTCCCAACCGTAATTCTGATGGACGACAGGGAACGGTCGTGCGTTCAAGTACTCTCCCTCGGTACAGCACAGTACAGTATTGTCGTACGTGAGGCGGGAGCAGGAGAAAATGACGGAGAGCAACCAGTGACCGACCGGCCGGCGGTCCTCGCTCTACTCCGATCCAGCGGCCGGAGCCGGACGAATAAACTTGTCTATTTTCCGTGGATAATCGGAGCTTGTCGACGGACCTGAAAGGCGCGCGCATGCAGCAGCAGCAGCCAGTGGCCGATCGTCGTCAGCAGTTATAACGTGGACGACGGCGACGGCGCGCGCTCAAGTCGACGTACGCCGCGCGCGCAAAGGAATCTGGTGGCCACCGGCGTTCGCGACGGTTGCCGCAGCCGCCAGCCGCCGCAGCTAGCCGCATGTTCGCCGCGCGACCTGCGCCTGCTACATCCATATGGTGGCAAGCTCGACGTAGCCGCAGTGGCGCAGAGCCGGCCTGACGACCGTGCGCGGGCGGGCGCACACTGTTGCGTAGCAGTGCGTCGCGCGGCATCCATGTGCGCGCCGCGCAGAACACGGACCAGGGTACAGCCAGAGCCAGGCCTCGTCGCTTGCTCCGTCGCCCGCCGTGCGGTCTCACTTGCTCGTGCTGCTAGCCGGCCGAGAGCGAGGGCGGGCGGGCACCACGCCACACCGCGCCCGCGCGCGTACGACGACGTCGCACCCTCATGACCAAAGCACAGGTACGAGCTAGCTGCGTGAGTGACGTCTACGCCACCGCATTTATGCCGGCGTCCCCCCGGCCGGGGCCGGTAGGTCGTGCCTGCCTTTCGCGCGCGGCCGCGCACGTGCCTGTCGGGGGCGGGGCACAGAGCCGCATGCATGGTCACCAGTCAGCACTGACGACACCGGCCAATCCGACCGGCCGGGGCGAGCGGCGAGCCGATGATCCCTCTCGCTCATCAGGCTCCTCCGCGGCTCCGCCCACACTCCTCATCCCGCGCGGGTAAACCGATGCAAGCACCGTTTCGATTTTTCTGACCTGCATAGCACATTGTTCATTAAGAAGAAGAGTGGTATAACTAAGCAACTTATTAACTTCAAAAATAACTAAGCAACTTTAGGACAAAGTCTAAGGCGTAGAGTTACAACTAAGCACAACCGGAAAGGTAACAACCACGACGACCAACATTCACAGGAACACCAACAGAAGAAAATACAGAACTACTGTCAACGTCTAAACCTACACGAAAAGAGTACATAAAAACCACAAGCACATCACTGACACACTCACACCTATGCGCCAACGGGAGAAGAGCATGAAGGACATGCAAGATGATGTCTCCAAGGAGGGAAATGACGTTGACGCCGCTATCATCCGTCTGCTCATTAACTTTCACTTGGCATGACAAATGGACGGAGGCCAAAACAACACCTCCAACGAGGCGAGGTACGTCCTGAAAGAGGCACACATTGTCGGCCTGACGAGACCGGACCAAGCTTTCGTAGGCCTCCGGAGCCAAGTTTACGCAGCCCACTGCCAAAGCCTAGAAGGAGTCAATCGATGGAAAGACAACAAGCAACTCTTGAAGGCGATGATGAAAAGCTTCTGCGGGAAAGGCGGTCAAGAGCGACCACAACTACGAGGAGGGGGGAGGAGCTCACCCGCATCAGCACTCCCCACGACCGGCGCATCCAGTAACACTCGAAAATGATGAAAGGTGGGTACCGAAGCAACAGGAGCTAACGTGAGGTGCCGACAGCCTGAGGCACCAGAGGGAAGATGAGACCCATTGTAACGCCCGTGTTTCACGCGTGTTTTCAATTTCCGCTGAGCTCATTTACCCCCTTTCGAAACCCCGATCGTTCTCTCTCTCCCCTTCGGCGCGCACGCCGCGAATCCCGCCGCACCGCCCGCACCCGGCCATCGCCCGCCGCGTGCCGCCCCGGCCACCGCGGTCGGCCACCACGTCGGGAATCCCGCGCACGCCGCGGTCCTGCCGGCCGGTCCGCCTCGCCATCACCGCCGTCCCGGAATTAGCGCCGGGTATCTGAGAAACCCAGAAAAATCCGCAAAAATCCTTTTTCACCTCTCTCCTAATTTCCTGAGAAATTCTCCTAATTTTTCTAAAACTCTTTCCTATTCTTTTTTCCTATTTCGTTTTCTCTTCCTATTTCTCGTTTTCTTTTCTTCCTTTTCTCATTTTCTTTTCTTCCTTTTCTCGTTTTCTTTTCTCCTTTTCTTTCTTTTTTCCCCTTCCTTCTTCTTCCTTGGCCCGCGCCGCTCCCTCCTGGCTGTGCGTCTGGCGGCCGGCCGCAGCCAGCGCCCCGACCTTGCTCCACCACCGCGCCGTGCCGCACCGCGCCTATCCGCGCCGCTCGCCACGCACCGCGCCGCGGACGACCCCACGACGCGACGCGTCGGCTGCCGCCGGCGCCGAAACCGCCATTACTCCCGCCTGCCGACAGGTCAACTCCAAGCATCACCACCGCCGCAAGCTGCCACCCACCCCGCGTCGCTGACCGCTGCTGCCACGACTGGCTCACCCCTGCACGACGAGTTCCATCCAATAGCGTCGCAGTTGACCTCGCCGCGGAACCCGGCCCCGCCGGCCGAACCGCCGCCAGGGTCGCCGGGGAGATTTTTCCCTCGAAACCGACCTTCAACGCCTATAAAAGGGCCGGCGCCACCTCCTCACCACCCCACACTTCGTCAGCAAGCTCGCACTGCCTCCATCGCGCCCCCATCGCCGCCGCAGCTCACAACCACCGCGCCGCCGCAGAGGGCCATCCACGGTCCATCAGAGCTCAAGGTGAGCACAGGGGCGGGATCCCCTCGACCTCCTCCCCTTTTCCCCCTCTCCCAGTCCGCCGCTGAGGCCGGAAGGACCGCCAGAGAGCCACCATGCCGGCCGGCCGGTCGGCCCCTCCCCTGTTCTGGATCGGGGAGGAAGAAAGGGGTGTTTTGCCCAAAGCTCCCTGGCCCTTTTTCCTTTTCCCCGCTAAGCCCCTCCTCCCTTTCCCTCTCTCTTCTTCTTGCAAATCAGACCCTATACCATGAACTACTTACCAAAATAACCCTGCCCCTTTACAATTATACCCTAGGCTATTTAGTAAAACCCTCACTAGGTCTAAATATTATAATTAGGCCCTTATTCATTAAACCTAAATTACTAATAGGTCCTTAACCACATAATTAGCTCTAAACCCCCCCTTTAACCCATCATTTCATGCGCGATTTTAGTTCAAATCGTGCCCAAAATTCACCACGCCCGTCCCGGGCATGCCTTCACCGATCCATCACCCGAAACCCCCGCGTAACATTTATTCTTCTATTTTCCTCGAGCTCAGTCAGAAAATTTATGTGTGCTTGTATTGACTTCCTGCCTGCTTGTGTGCACGCTTTAGCCGGCGGAGTGAACGAAGGAAGGTACCCCGAGCCGGAGCTTGGAGCTGAGTACTGTGAGCAGGAGCCCGAGATCCCGAACACCGAGCCAGAACTCCCCGAGGACTTCGAAGACGACAAGTTCAATCTCATCCTTTGATGCATACTTTGGTCCCAATTTTATAAACATAACCCTATACCCGTTTTATAAATTGCATATTGTTTTACTGCAAAAACATGGTAGGATAGCCACCCTTGATTGCTATGATTGACCTTTGTTTGGCCTAAATGATTGCTTTAAAAATGTGTGAGTGCTTTAAAAATGGGAATGGGATATTTCGGAAAATGAGTAAAGAACTGGGTAGACGGGATGGACGTGTGTGTCAGGAGTATGGCTGAGCTCGTACTTGTGTGGTTGGGCATGTTGGGAGTTGTCCATCTTGTCAATTAAGGACCGGGTTGCGTGACATCTCACCTGACCCAAATCATCGTACAACCACTCAACCGTTGTATGTGGCAACATCTTAGCATAAACCCCACTAGTTAATCTACTTGCCATCTGGTGTGCGGGTGAGCGGCGGGAGAGCAAGGAGTAGGGGTACGCTCTGTGTGAGGTACGCCCTGGTTATGTGAGATAACCCCTTGGTTGCTCTCGTGGTTGTTCGTAGGGTTAGCTAAGGTGGGTAATGACTTTGATAGGATCCGCACCGGCACTAAGGTGTTCGTGTGGCGGTACCCTACTTGTGGGTAAAGATGTACAACCTCTGCAGAGTGTCAAATCTATTCGAATAGCCGTGTCCACGGTATTGGACGAGTCACGGTGTGGTCACAAAAACTAGTGTTTGGGTTGGAAAGTTTCTTGGTGTGAGTTGTCTTTCGAGTTAAGTGTGTGGTTGTGTGCCTGGGCTACTGCGGACGGGGAGTCCGGTAGTTCCACTGTGGTTTTCCTCAAAAACAACTGAGTCATTTGGGTTATAAAAATGATTTGCGAAAACCTTTTCGAAGTGAACCCCTGCATGAGTGAGTGTATTTGCAAATGAACCTTAACACTGATCCTTGATATACCATGTGCATGATTCTGTTTATAAGCCCCTCCGTAGGTGGGGTTGGACTTGTTGAGTACGTTTGTGCTCACCCTTGCCTAACTAACTGTTTTTCAGAGGAGGATCCCGACTTTGTTCCCGAAGACGTCTAGTAGGTCGCTGCCCTACACCCAACCGTGCCTGTGTACCCAGGGCCTCCACAGAGAGCTTCCATGGTGTGGTACTCTGATGAGGCTTTGGAAGCCTTCGCCATCGTAGTGTGGTCGTTAGCACTTGTGTTGTTCCTTGTGGCGTTGGCACTCCCGTGCCCACTGTGTCGCCGTGATGTAATAGACTGATCCACCTATTGTAATAAACGTGTTACCAGCCTCCCGGGACTGGTATTTGTGTCACATTTAGTCACCTATGATGAGGGGACGCTTCACCCATCCTCCCATCCCGCCAGCGAAGAAGACGATAGGTGAAAGCATGGATCCACAAGTTGCCAACAAGATACAAAGAGGCGACCATCTACGCCACCACCGAGTCCGACGACAACGAAGCGACGATACGCGCGAGTCAGGATCCACCATGGGAACAAGACGACCAAAGAAAACGGGCACACAGACCCAACTTCACGGGATAAGGGGCGGCAGCACCCCTGGCTTGCCGCCGGCAAGCGGTGAGCACAACTGAGGGAGAGGAAAGGGGGGCACAGTGTTGTGCTATAGCGAAGCTAAACACGAACAATGAAATGGAACGAAAAGGCTCAATTTCTAAACACAAAAGATGGCAAAGGAGAACTTTCAATAGTGTAATTCTCGAAAGGCGATCCCCTTGACAAGTGCCGGTCGACCTCCTTTTATCAGGAGACAAGCGGACTTTTTACATACCGAAATTAACCTTGTGTGGAACGAATCTAATTGGGATGTACTAGGCTATTTTAGGGAATTCTCTGTTGGGTCTTCACGTAATCAGCGCTTTCCTGATTTCACACCGCACTTCGCGACGCTTTTCCCGACATGAGCACGTGCGCCTATAGGGTGAAGACCCCTTATCTGGAGACGTCCTTCGCCTAGCCAATCCTGGTGCCTGAAAACACGCATCAAGCAAAACAACCAAAAGGGAGATGTTAGCCTTAACGAAACCCCGAGCAGAAACCAGACCAAGATTCCTTTTGAATTGAAGATTGTCTCAGGAAAACCCACGACGAAGAACCCTAGGCAAAACTAAGACCGTTCTTAACGCTTGACGCTTTTGAACGATGAAGGGTAGCCAACGAAATCTGAAAGATTAAAAGGAAAGAAAGATTGAATGGCTCCGAGGGTTTTGTTGTTGCATAAAAAGGTTTGTTGGATTGACTATGCATGCTTCGACAACTCTAAAACACTGACTTTATCAACCTTGATCCCGAACCCCCCAACACACGGATGACGCCTTCAACAAGGTAAGCGGCGCCTGAGAGTGTCACCATCATCAGTCCGCGAATGAGCGTTGGCTTTCGCCAACACCCCAAGAACCTCCCCAAGGCACATTCCACCACAGCCACTGACCGGACAAAGGCTGGGATGACGACCGACGGCAGAGAGGCCAAGGAGCAACCGTGATGGATGCATGCCGCCCCTAGGGCTGTCAACAAGCCGAGCTCGAGCGAGCTCATCGCCTCAAGCTTGAGCTTGTTAAGGCATCGAGCCGAGCTTGAGTCGAGTTTCAAAACCATCCGAGTTTGAAGCTAGGCTCAAGCTTGGCTCGTTAAGATTCGAGCCGATTTCGAGTCGAGCTTGCAACGAGTCTACTACAATTAACGAGCTTTAAGATTTATATCATCTATAAACATGGTTTAGAAAGTCTATGTATTGATTAAATTAGTATCATCGTATTACTTGTAATACATTGAGTTTTGCACGGTACAATTAAGAAAGAAAATTAGAGTATATGTGTGTATACATCTCATAGAGTCATGACAAATCATAGTACACGAGCTTACTCAAGCTTTTCGATCTCGAACTCGAAAATCTCACGAGCTTTTAAGTCTGGCTTGAGTTTGACTCGTTAAGAAATCGAGCCAATCTCTTTAAAACGAGCCGAACACGATTGATTCACGAGCCTCGAGTTTTCTTTCTTACAGCCCTAGCCGCCCCGCCCGCACAAATATCCCACGGAGATGGCAAGCACCATTCGATCTCGGTGATGTGCATGCACCAGCACATAAAGACATGGCGCATGCGCAGGCCGCCGTGCGTGTACTCCCTCCGGTTTGGTAAATGAAGTTGTTTTGGACATGATTTGAGTCAAACATTAGGAATATAAATCATTAATAACTTTTAAGTCATTGAGTTTGGAAATGTGAAAACTACATGAATAAATTTATTTTGTAAAATACTTTCATAAAAATATACTTTTAATAAATATTTTTATAAAAATAAGAAGTCAAAATTGTATTTTAGAGACCGTGTCGACTTCTTTAGAGACCGTGTCGACTTCGTTTGCCGAACCGGAGGGAGTACCTCTCTTCCCGACCGGCCGGCCGGCGTAGTACGGGGTATCGATCCTGCGGCTACACGACACGCGGTCGTTCGAACTTGCCTTCAATTCCACCACCTGGGCGCGCGCTTTCACTCTCTCCACCCACAGCAACTACCCCTCTCCGCGCATTCAATCGCCCCACGAGGACGCACGCGCAGGGGGCCGTGCCGTGCCCGGGCATGACGAAACCAACAACAGGCGCGCGCCATGCACCTGGCTGATGATGTGCCTTGGGTACGCGTAGGTACGACCTGAAACTGGTAGTGCTACGTTTTTGCCTGCCTGTTCACAAGTCAAACTGCGAGGATGGGAGTACACTACGTACACATACATGGTATATACTACCTCTGTTCTTAAATATACGACGTTTAGGGTAAAGAAGTTAGTTCAATGTCATATAAATATATTTAAGAACGAAGCGAGTAACTAAGTTGCGTATTATGCATGCATCATGGAGGGGCCCGGCGGATCTGATGCATAGTCGTTTCAGACGAAGTAAGCTTCACTATTAGAGCCATCGGCAAATGTGTCGACGAGAAACTGCAGTCAAAAACCAAGTTACCAAGTTCCAAGTCCAACGCACACTAGTTTCATCCGGCACGGGTCCACGAAATTTAAACAATCGAGCTATATAGATGTGTACGGGCTTGGCCTGGTAATAATTAAATGAACTGTATCTGTTTGTTTCGTGAACTGCCGGGTGAAACAACAGCACCCACTTTAACAACAATGGTTGATTCGCCAAATTAGGACAGGTTAGAGAATCTATATCATAATTTGTTATCGTTGTTTTGATTGGGTATTGCATCTAATAAACAAAACTTTTCATTGAGATACCACATTATATAACTAAAAGATAATGATGGATAATTCAACAAATACTTTTGTTTAGATTATGATCCACCACCACGCCTGTATAATTTGGAATTAAAATTCAACTTGTGTGTGAAAAAAATATATATCACATATGACGTTAGTTGAACCGACTTGAATCATCTTGCTTGTTGCGCTGGGTAAATTTTGAGGATCACAAAAAGTATCCAACATTGGGCTGTATGTGGTAATGGGCTAGAAAAAAACTGGTGGTGGTTAGCCATTTTGGTTTTTTTTTTCATGGAAAAGTTTGTTTTACTACCTTAGCCATAACGCAGAGTCACGATTTCTCCCTAGACTCGAAAATAAGATGAATTACCTCCTTTAACTTTCAAAACTAAACAATTTACCTACCTTAATAAGCTATTTTCAAAGACCATTTTACCATTTTCAATTAAAAATAAATCTTGTAAATACTTAATAAGGTTATTAAACAAACAAACATCCCGAAGCTTCTATAAATTCTGAAAATTCTGAAAATGGATTGGGACACAAGAAATCTAAATAAAACATTTAAAACTACTGAAAATGACTAAAATTTTTCTGAAATTTAAATATAGCTCTAACAAAATGGAAAATATATCAAAAATATATTAAATATATTGCATCTTGAATATATATTCATCGAAAATGCATAAATGCATTCAACGTTAATTGGTGCCACCTTGTTTATGGTTAGCATGGATGACCAACAACACAACAACTTAGCATTTTGTCCCAAGCAAGTTGGGGTAGGCTAGAGATGAAACCCAAGAAACAAGGGTAGGAGAAGCACAAAGCGCAAAGCACAAGAACACAAAAGAACAAAAGAAAAAGAAAAGATCATATTTCAGGCACATTGATAGCTAGTCTCCAAACATTTCTATCCATAACTAACTCTTTGGGGATGTCCCACTCCTTAAGGTCTCTCTTGACCGACTCATCCCAAGTTAGTTTAGGTCGACCTCTACCCCTCCTTACACTATCGACCCGGTCTAGCACCCCACTACCCATCGGTGCCTCAAGAGGCATCCTCTAGACATGACCAAACCATCTCAACCGGTGTTGGACCGATTTTTCTCATTTGGTGCCAACCCAACTCTATCCCGAATGTCTTCGTTTCAGACTCTATCTCTTCTTGTATGCCCACAAATCTAACGCAACATACGCATCTCAGCGACACTCAGTTGTTTGACATGTCGTCTCTTTGTAGGCCAACATATAACATCGCCGGTCGAATCACCATTCTATAGAACTTACCTTTTAGCTTTTGCGGCACCTTCTCATCACAGAGGACGCCGGGTGAAATCCTATGCCTAACATCCTCATTAATGTCACCATTCTTCTGTAGCATCGATCCGAAATACCTAAAAGTCTCTTAGCATGGATGACCAATAGGATTTTTTTCTGGAATATAGTGCAGTTTAAAATTTATATGGACGAAATAATAGCTGGGAACATATCCCTTGTATTTTTAGTAAAGCCTACAAAGAACATGGACTAGAAGTACTTTTCCTAGGATAAGAAAGAAATACTAAAGACCGCAATTTTATAGAAAAAACTAACGGTAATGCTACTGATCAGACGTCCGACGGGGGGAAAAATCGGACGCCCTCCCAACTGTTCATCAACCTTCCATCTGATGTTTGGATGGTGGTCGCAACATGCTCGCCACAAGCTTGCAACATGCTCGTCACAAGCTCGCAACATGTACAATATGTCGGGGGAGGAGGGAGAGGGGCGCAACATGGAAAAAGTGTTCGCAACATGGGAAAAGTTGTTCGCAACATGGAAAAAGTGTTCGCAACATGATGTTTGGATATTGATCGCAACATGCTCACAAGCTCGCAACATGTTCGCCACAAACTCGCAACATCACTCGCAACATGTATACTATGTCAGGGAAGGAGAGAGGGGGGCACAACATGAAAAAAGTGTTCGCAACATGGGAAAAGATGTTCGCAACATGGAAAAAGATGTTCGCAACATGGAAAAAGTGTTCGCAACATGAGAAAAGGTGTTCGCAACATGGAAAAAGTTTTCACAACATGGGAAAATGTGTTCGCAACATTCGCAACACACTTCGCAACATCATGATCCGACGGCTGATATGTTTCCTGATTCGAATCGTGTGGCTAAAGAGGTATTCGATGCTAGTGTCCGGATCGGACGTCCGGGCGCTAGCAGTACCGAAAAACTAATGAATACGTTGAAGGACTTTTACAACTGCAATTGGATGGCCCTATTTGTATTCCTTTTTTTGGACCTGGCTTATCTGGGTAGCAGGCTTTTCTGGTAAGCTTGCTGTTCGGAGAATCTACTGTTTGAATAAGTTGGGTGTTTGGCAATTCTGATTATCTTTAGACGTTTGTCTACGTTGATGGGTAAAATGACCTGAATGCTCCTAAGGCTGGTAATAGCTCCTTTTTGTTGTAATGTGAGAAGAAGTCAATTATTTAATATCCTCACGTTTACCCTTTCTAATTCTCCTTTTCCTCTTTCGTTTACCATTGGTGCTCACGATCGTTCTTATCGCTTTTTTTCCGATTCATTCTCAGGGTCCCTTTGGCACAGCTCTGGGAGCAGTTTTACGAGGAGTTGTGCCAAATGGAGTTAAAAAACAATTGTGGTGCAAGAGTGGTCGAAAATCCCGCTCTCTGACGTGGTTCGGCTCGGGGGCTAGAAAAACGCGGCTCCCCCTCTTTCCAACCTTTGCCCTCGAGGGAGGGGGCACGGGCGGCCGACGGGACAGTGGAGGCGGGCAGCTTGGAGGTTGGTTGTCGGCGCGCTGCAGGACGGGGCGGAGGAGGCCGGTGACAAGCTGAGGGTGGAGTAGGCCGGCGGCGTACGACGCACCCGACCTCGATGTCACCGCCCACGCACGCGGCTAGTACCGCACAGTCGCTCGCGTGCGCCTCTGCCTTCAGACTCGCGCACACCATCAGTCCACCTATGTATGGCATCAACAATGGGCTGATGGGGCTCGACCACCGCGCCAGACAGCAGGAGGTCGCCAACACGCAATGTGTGACGCCTCAGGTTTTTAATTAGTATCATTAACCCTAATGACCGAATCAGCCGAGTCAAACCGGCTGACATTGGTCAAACCTAGGTCAACCTGGGTCATCACCCCAAAAACGGAGCCGACAACCCCTAATGACCCTCTTGATCAAGTCAAAACCCCTTTGGTCAAACTGTGGCAAAAAACACAGTCAAACCCCGCTTAAACCCTGACGTCGGTGAATGTCTTCCGAAACTTTTGCCGTGTTCTCCAAATTTCACCTAAACACTTCAAAATATACCAATATGAAAGTTGTCTAGTTTGTCGAGGGACACAACTTTCATGTAGATTGGCATTTCAAATTTTGAGTGGAAAAGGATGAAAAACTTAGTCAACTGCCAGCAGCTCCAGCTCCAGTTTACCGAAACAGAGTGACATTCAAAGTTTGGCCGCAATTTGTGCAATCCGTTGAGAAAAACACTATAGAGCCTTTGTAGAAGTTGTAGAGGGTAGTGAGATATACAACTTTGCTATTTACCTCTCGATGCACTTCAGTTCAAGTTTTGGGAGAAAAACTTGGTCAAAGTGACCTAAGTCGACACGGTCGCGTTGGAACCCACCGGCGCCGAGATGTCGCCCACGCCCGCGCCTCGCTCGCCCTCGGCGTCCGAGCCCCTCCCGCACCTTCCCAAGGCACCCTGCGCATTCCCGAGGCCCTTAAAGTTCACGGCCCACGTGTTGCTCCCACACGCGCCGCCGGCCGCGCCACCGATGGACCGTCGGTCCACCCACGACGTTTTCCCTTGTTCACGTGTTCCTACCGAGGCTCGCCACCGTACGTGGCTTTAATGCCAAGGTGCCCTTCACGGCGAGGACGGGGAGCTGCACCGCACCTTCCCGTCGCCTATTTAAGGGTCGCGCCCTTTTCCTCGCGCGCAACCGAACACCCGCCGGCACCGCCCGCCGAGCCGCCCCTCCACTCACTCCCAGACCCGCCCGACTGCTCAGGCACCTTCCCTAGCACCCACTCAACACCCCCGGCTCGCGTGTCGTCCAAGCCGCGCCGCCCCTTCGCCGGAGCATAAGCTCTCGCGGCCACCGCCGCCGGCGCGGCCAAGCTCCATTGCGGCGGCGCCGCCTCCGCCCCGAGACGACCCCCAAATCGAGAGTAGGCGATCCCCCGGGGCACCCTACGCCCGTTCCCGGCCGACCCCGCCGCTGGAGCTCGCCGGAATCGCGCCGCCCGCGCCGGCCAACCTCCCCAAGGGCCACATTGCAAAGCCCCGTTTGTTTCCAGGGTGGTTTGTGCAAAGTAAGGACCTATCTGCAATAGAAAAACCCTTCTAGGGGCCTGTCTGCAAAACCTTATCTCAAATAGTAAAGTCACTTTGCCGATTCTTGTAAAATCCATAGAAATTAGTAGGAAATTCATAAAAATGCAAACCTAATTTTGCTGGACTCCTGGTGAAAAGTACAACAACTTTTGTTAAACTTCTTTAGGCTGCTTGCTGATAATTTTTGCATGAAAAATAGAATTGTGAAAAATCTAGATCTGTTGTATCTCAAAATCTACAAGACCTCTGTAGCTATTTTTTGGATATGTTATGTGTTATGTTATGGCTAGCTCCTATGCCAAAGATTGCACAAAGTTATTTTGTAAATGGTTTTATATAAATTGTTTTCTTTTTATGCAGAATCTACCTAGATGATTTTTGTAGCTAAAATTAATTATATTTTTGTGTCCAACTCCTGCATGTTGTCTTCTTATGCCAAAAGACATCTCTGGTGGATTAATCACAATTTTATAGTGGTCAGAAATATTTATTCTTGAAATATGCTTGTTTTTCTTTATCATTGCATAAGTCAAGATTTAGTTCTAGGTGTATATGCTGCATTCCTAGGTTAGTTTTGGACCCTATAACATGTGTGAGAAAGTTTGAATCATTTGGATGCTTATTTATTTTTGTGTGCATTTACCTTGTTCTACTAGCTAGCTTTTGTTATTTTCGATATAATTAAATTCGCAGCTTTCCTAAGTGTGCATGTGAGTGCAGTGATCTTGTTTTAATTCATGGTGCTTAATAACACACCTCACTGAATTATAATTATTTATTTGGTGAATAAGACTATGGAAGCAATTTAAGGTTTAATAGTCAATTAAATGGGAAAATCACCAACCCACCTTTAATGACCTTGTGTGTGTAAATCTTATTAAGAAGCTAAATGTTACCAACCCATTGTTGTTTGTGAATTTAAATTAAATTATTTCCATATTTATATACACAGTCACTATCAAAAAGAATAATTAATAAAGAGCTGCATATTATTCCTTTTTGGAAGAGCATGCTGAATGTATAATGTGGTCAACCATGCACCCCATGGTTGTCATTTGTTGATTGTAATTAGTTAAATTAAAAGTTGTCAAATAAATCTTGCATTGCATCTTCGTGTAGATCTTCCCGACGGTAGATATACGCTCGTGCCAGAATGAGGAGACGGAGGTGCTGACGAAGAGCTGCAGCACGTGGACGTAGCTCAAGACTTGGACCAAAGTCCAGAAGGGCCCAAGGCCAACCTTGCCAGTGAAGGCAAGCCCCGGTGCATTTAACCCAGTCTTTCAAATTTAATACGCAGCTACCTATGGATGCTTGTGCATTTAAGTTCAGGAGTTGTATGGAACCTTAGATGCATGATCTCTAGGTACCTCTGTCCTTACTAGTATGATAGGTCGATAGCTGCTATGCTATAGAACCGTTACAAGTCGGGTGATGATGTCACTCGCGAGAATAGGTTCTTATGTTGGAATCACAAGATCCCCTTAAATGGATTGCTCATGTGGTAAGAGCATGGGATGTGGGCTCCGGTCCAATGGCTATCGTGGGTAAGTGTTTGAATGTACTAAGCACTTGTCGGGAATGGGACCGGTAAGCCTAGTACCTTACTGAGTCGGTTAGGGATTTAACTATCACTACTCTTGGGATGCGTCTCACGGCTAGCTACCGGTGGTGCACGTGTGAGTCTGGTTGCCTCGCGGGGTAGACCAGATAACCGGTACCAAAGACTGTGGCCTTTTATCCTAACCCGAGGATTTTTGGGAACCGTTTGGTGGTTGTCCTTGCGGGGGCAGCCCACCGTGTGTTTAGGTCTACCTTGCAAGGTTTAAATCAATCGATTGTCGGCCTCTCAACGTTATCTGAGACCACTTACTCCACTGGCCATGAGATCCCTAATGATGCAAGTTGATGAATATTATGCTTGATTAATTTTATTGTACAACATTGTCTGCAATAGATGGCTAATTTAGAAAAGAATAAACTCACTAAAACTTGTGCTAAAATCTTGAAAGTAAGGACCTACTCTTTGTTACTTTTCAGCAAAAGAAACCCAGTGGCCAAAAAGCCTTTCATGTCTAGAGTTTGGTGATGTAGTTATTACCCGACGGTTAAGTCTTGCTGAGTATTAGTATACTCAGCCTTGCTTTAAAACTGTTGTGCAGGTGTTATTGACCGGGTGGATGACGACAAGTGATGGCATCACGGATGGCCTCCTGTGATGCTTACCGTTACGTTAGTTTATTTTATTCCGTTGTTTTCGAACTCTGAACCTGTACTTATTGTCTTGAACAATGGTTTGTAATAATTTAACCGTCAGGGGTAATTTGGACTTAAATTGATGTTTGTACTCTGGACTCGCCTTCGCGTGAGTTTTAATGCATATGTCGATCCTCTGTATGAATTCCCAGTGATTCACCGGGCATTAACCCGGCAACTAACGACAGGATGATACTTTACTATTGCTTAACGACCAAAGTGAATTGGTTCTAGCCGATAGTACGATATTTTCCTGGGCGGGTTGTCACACAATGGTAGGGAGGTCGCCGATCCCGCGGGAGTATGTCGCGGCTCTGATCGTGCGAGGCCACAACGATGCTTGCTCCGGTCGCCTCACGAGGCAGCAACAGCTCGAGCCACCACCATGTGCAGTGGTGGCGGTGACGGCTACTCCGGTGGTGGCTTTGCTCCCTCCCGCACGACTGCGGTGACTCCGTCGGTAGTAGAGGAAGGTCGCAAGTGTCGGTAGTGGAGGGGTATGGGGGGAATTCGCTCGCTTAATTTGAGAAGGGAGTCCAAGGCCGCTTAGCAAAGAATTCTTATTCGTGTTGTTTTCAGGAATTTGGTAAGTAGATTTTGTGCTAAGAGAATAATAAGCAAGGCGTTTATGAGGGCTTTTGACTTTTTTTGCACCCACAAGCCGAGTTTTTTATAATGGATAATTAAATCCGGCCTCTACATCTTAAGATGTAAACATGGTCATAAACTTAGCACGAGGTGTAGCCGGCAAGGACCTTTGGAGAATTGGAAGAGCGGGTCGATGTGGCTCTAGAAATGGGTATGGCAGGACGAGGATGTGGATGTCAAACATGTGTGTTCAAAGAAAAAAAATTAGAGTTGGATCCTGATTTAACTATTAAAAATATAGTGCTTTTTGTGTGTTCTTGGTAGTTGTAGCTTCTATCCGTAAAGAAATTCTAATTCATGATAGTTGATACTGAGATGAGTTTGTATTTTATAGAGCTTTGCATATATGCAACATTAAAGTTATGTTCTTCACTTCTCTTAGCATCTTACTAATTAAATAATTTGTCTCCTTAAGGTTATTTATTTTACTTCACAACAATTTCAAATTATAAACCTTATTAGAGCTCCACACCCTTAATTTTTTAACATCACTTTTGCTCCATCCTATGACATAGATATATGATATTGTTCCCTGGCCCCATTTAGTTCGTGAGGTGAAACTTTCGGGTGTTCTTTCAATGTCTATTAGGAGTATTGAACGCAGACTAGTTACAAAAATAATTACATGAAATAGACTGAAAATTGCGAGATGAATCCATTAAGTCTAATTAATTCATCATTAGAGATTGGTCACTGTAGCATGATGTTATCTAATCATGACATAATTAGGCTCATTAATTAAGGTAGGGTTGTGGAGTGGGTTTTATCATTAATCAACATTTAATACTCCTAATTAGTGTTCGGAGATTAATGTGACGGTAGTTGCTGAAATTTTTGGGAAGTATGGTCAGTCTCATTGCAGGGTTCATTGCACAGTTACCTAGACTGCGAACTAGGTAATTGTGCCGCATGTGTTTCATGATGACGACACCCCTCTCACATTTGATGAAACTCTCCTTTCTCTCTCTGTCACATATGCAAATTTGGTGATGTGACATGATAATTAATACTCATTATATTTTCATGAAGGGCTCTTTCACGGTGGACCATACCACCACGTGGTGGTATGCAATATATGACTTTTTTAAGGGTAAATAGATAACTTTTGTAAATTTTAAATAAATGTGACAATTTCAGGTTGAGAAAAAAAAATCATTTATGCCACCATGAAAATTTGAAAAAAATTGTTTTGAAATTTAAAATGAAAAATTTTGTTCTTGAAATTTGAACAAAAGGGTGATACCACCACTAGGAAATGCAAAAATTAAAATTTTTAGTTTTGAAATTTGAAATGAAAATTTTCATTTTGAAATTTGAAAAGAATCGGCCATACCACTAGAGAGAATTGAAAAAAATTTAAAATATTTCATTGGCGCCATCAAGAAAATCTGAAATGAAAAAGAAAATGGAAAAAATCATTTTTGAAATTTGAAATGAAAATTTTGAAATTAAAAAATTGAAATAAAAAAAAATATATTTCGTTTATGCCACCAAGAAAAAACTATCAATAATACCCCTATAACACCTATACGACCTATTGAAGGACCGATTAGGTGGACCAGACGGTGGACAGAGCCGGTCAGGCCGGTGGCTACAGGAGCCGCACAACAAACATTCCAGGAAGCCTCAGGCCTCATTCGTTTCCATCAGGTTGATTCCGACCGGAATTGATAAATGTAATACGAAAATCATGATAAATACTATAAGAGATCCGGATTTATTCTGAGTCGAAAAATAATTTACTCATGATAGACACACCATGAGACTCGAAATCAATCCACTAGTCAAGAGGTGTGGAATCAATCCGGCTCTTCGGTCTCTTGTTCTACCTATCATGATGAGTAAATTAAATTTCAATCCAGAATGAATCCGAGTCTCTATCACAAATTGCTTGATATATCTATTATTCTGACCGGATTGAATCCCATAGAAGCGAAGAAGCCCTGAGTGACTCTTCTAGGCCCTGGAACATAAACACCCCCAAAACACAACTTGCAAGGAAGAAGAACCCTACACAAAGCCTAGCAAAACAGCTCCAAACCTGCCAAGAACTGACCATCAACAACACAACCCAAAGACACACGATCCAAGCAGTTCACCTGAGACAAATCCCAAAAAGAGCTCACACCAGTCAGATCGGTCAAGAGCACCAATCAGACCGGTGGTGCCTGGGTAGCTCGGGATGAACAGAGCCCGCGGGTCAACTCCTCCAAATCCAACTCCCCCAAATCCAACTCCCGATCTCCCGATTCGCTCCACGGATTCACACAAGACTTTAGGGATAGTAGGAACACCTCATGGGCACTCCATAGCCAAGTTATGGTCCACCAAAACTCGTTGAATCAAGAGGAATCGAAATATTTCCGCCAAGAACACCTCTAACCCTAGAACACCAAAAACCCCAAAATCGAGCCCCTTTGCTCACGGATTTGGGAGGGGAATCAAAGGGAAAAGAACCACGAAGGGCTCAAGCATATGTCCCCCACCAAATTCCCAAGAGAAAGGCCTCGAAATCGCTCCAAGAAAATCGCCAAGAAAAGGCTCCAAAAATCACCAAAAAGAACGAACGGGAACAACACATCCAAGCCATGAGGAACCACGCCAAATCATCTATACATACCAAAGAGGTTCGTGCAAGGTCTAGCTTGCCGCCCGATCATCCTTCCCTCTCACAAGATCTCACCATGAAGCTCTCAAGCTAGTCCTATCGAAATCCTGAGGAAAAAAGGAAGAAAAATAGGAAAACCAAATGAGCTAGGGTTCCAAGAGATGGCTGCCATCCTCTCACCACTTGGGTTATATGGAGGCAACCGAAAGTCTAAAATACCCTTACTAGCTAACTAGGGATACATGCCCCTCGAGGACGAATTTGGAAATCTTTGTCATCGCTCCATGGACGGATGCCCAGCAACCACAAATTTCCTTAGCCTCGACGCAAGCCTTGTGATCCTGACGCATGTCCTCCGCTTCGAAGTCTCCGGACTGCGTCATCGCACACCGATCAGACCGGTGCTCCTCACCGGTCAGACCGGTCTGGAGCTGCTGCACCTTCGTCTTCGGTTCTTCGGTCTTGGCTTTGTGGATCAACCAAGGAACCCAGTGGTTTTTTGGTGAAATACTGGAAACCTCGTGAACTCGATGTAGCCTCCGCCAATCACCACATGACTTGGCTCCCACGTAGTCCCGGCTCGACCTTGGTTTTGAGGCTCAACCAAGAAACCGTCCATGACTTTATCTTGCCGTTCTTGCCACCATGCGGCCCGCACTTGACCCCGCTGGCCACCGGGTCCCTCGAACCAAGCCTACTTGTCTTCTCCACACCCGGAGGCCTCACCGGCAACGCCCTTTCGCGCTTGTTCTTCACCTGCACCAACACCAATCAAGCCGCAACCTGCAATACTTAGTCAAGAATCAGTCCACACAACGTTGTCAATCACTCATCACACTAGGAAGCGACCATCCACCGGTCCTCGAACCACACATGGTCCTCAATCTCCCCCTTGATGAGTGCATTGACAACACACACATATAGTAACTAGAGAGAAAAGGAAAATAAAAGAGACGAATAATAGAAACTCCAACAAGCGATCGAAAGCCAAGAAAAGGCAAAGAGCAAGATCACTTGAAGAAGATAAGTCTCGGACCCCTTAGGCAAGGGCAACGGCTCGACACATCTGAGACAAAACTATTCTCAAGCAAAGAGAGCAAACCACCAAACCAAAGCTCGAAAACAATAAAAGAGCTGCCCCTGAACCAATGCAACTCCCCCTGGATGAATGCATGCAAACCACCTCGCAAACAGAGCGACTGCAATAGTGCAGCTCTGACCGGTCAGACCGGTGCCCAACATATGAACAGAACCAGGACTCTGAACGGTCAGACCGGTGACTTCAACCGGCCAGACCGGTGCACAACAGAGCTCAGAAATGGCTCAAAACCACCTGAAAACCTTCTATATGCATTCAATAACCCAAAACATGCTCAAACTTCTCCCCCTTGTTGAGAATGCATGAATCAAGCCAAAAATGCAACCTAGAGCTTCTCAAATAGACAAAATTCAGCATAGGATGCTACACATGTCCAAATGAGCAAGTTAGATACTCTATAGCTTCGTAATGACATCAACTACAAGTTCACCAAGTTTCACAACCATTGGACGAAGCTAAGATAGAATTGAGCAATTTTGCGAAAATTTACCCTCTCATGAGCAAAGTCTTAAACATGATCAAAACATGGAAAAATGGCAAAGCCACACGAACTTCATGCTTGGACAACCATTCTAATCATAAGACCATCATAAACACCCACAAGCACCTCATGTCATGTCAAAGCCACCGAGCCATGTGCCTACTTCTATATATGAGACTTCTCATTGGTAGGCATCATGCAACGGTTTAGCACCCAAAGCAAATTAAAAATAGCACATATGACATGGGAGCACATTTTCCAAGTAATTTACATTTCATTTCAGATTCATATTTGGTACATGAAATGTCTTTGCGAGAAAAAGGAACTTATGCCCCTCCACAAGATCAAGCATGGGGGCTAAACATTTATGATGGCAAATGAGACTTTGGCCCCATATGATCAAAATAAGCTATCCAACCACAAATTAAGCATAGCCAAGCCACTAAAACATGTCAAGATCACATAAAGGCATTTAATCATAGAGTATACATGTGATATTTTTCAAAAAACATAGCCATCAAACATGGATATAAACCAAGATTATCAAGAGCTAAGCCAAACTAACCATAGCTTACCAAACAAGCTCACAAGGACATACATATCATTTCATGGTGAACAAAGTATATAGGACATGTTGGTGTTTTAGACCGCCAACCTACCAAGGGGAGTACCCGAGGTAGATGAATGTGGCCTCGCCGAGATCAGTAACTCGAAGGAAGAGACACGTGGCACACAATTTAGACAGGTTCGGGCCGCGAGGTGCGTAATACCCTACGTCATGTATGCTGCGTAGCTCTGGATTGATTGGGTGTGTTTACAAGATGATGCGTATGAGAGAGAGTGGTCCCTGCCTCACCTTATATAGCCCGGGAGGCAGGGTTACAAGTCGGTTTGAGGAGAGAGTACTAGTCGGGTATGTCTAGGAGTTCTCTACATAGTACAGGACATGTATAGCTTCCTATCCGAGTACTTCTCCACTGTAGTCCTTGCGCATCACGTCATCAGGTGCCGTGCAGCACAAACCGAGTAGTCCCAGGGGCCCACTGAGTAGTCGGTCTTGGTACCCACCGAAGTAGTAGGCCCAGGGAGGTCCATAAAACAATCCCCCGAGTACTTTGTAGTCGAGCAGGATAGTTTCGAGTAGTCTTGATGGCCTTGACGAGTAGTCCTCAAGTGTCCCCGAGCACTACAAGCCAAAAGTCCTCAAGAGTACTTGAAGCATCCCGAGGCTGGAAGGTACTCCAGCCGATCCTTGAGTAGTCTTGAAGTCTTCTCGAGTAGTTCCCAAGTGTCCTCGAGTTCTTTTCTTGAAGGTCTTCAATAATACTCGCATGGTCTTGAAGAAGAAACCATATGGAAAATGTGTTTCGAAGAATCACATTCCATATGGAATTTAGCCCCCGAGCCTTAGGTCGAATCATAGATTCAAGCTAAGGGTCAATTTGAAGTTCTGTCAAGATTATCCCACAAAATTCGGAGAAAAAACCGAAGGACACGTGGCACGGAGCCCCCGAGCCTTAAGTCGAGTACTTCCTCTCGAATTGAAGGGTCATCTTGATTGTAGAATGTGTCCTGAGTTGCTCTTTAATCTAGTCGCCACCCAAGAAGTTTAGCAGACGTAGCCGAGCCCCCGAGATGGAGTGCGTCGACTACTGGAAGATGAAGAGTCAGGCGGCCGCCGCTGAGTCAGCTACCGATACTTATCCATCTGGCTATTGCAGCGCTGCCGGTTGGGTTATAAATAAGGGCCGAAACCCTTAGGGTTTTCCATTCCCACAGTCGCAGCCACGGAAATAGATCCAGCCAAGAGTCCAGTCACCCGTGCCACTGCTGCTGCACCGTAGTCTATAGATCCACGCGCGCCATCGCTGCTCGCCACCAGTAAAGCCCCCGAGCGGATGAAAGTGAAGACCCAGTGCACTTGGAGGGTGAAGTCTTCTCCTTCCAAGGGCGCGAAGGCTGGAGCCGGTGCCGGGAAGAAGAGATCCCGCAGCGAGGCGGAAGGATCTGCCCGGGATTCATCACCGCCGATGTCTCCCCCACGCCCCAATCCAAACAAGGAGTGGAAGAAATCCAAGGCGAAGACTGAAGATTTGCTGGCGCTGGTGAACAACGGATTCCTCCGGGAAAAGGAGATGGACATGTGGCGCGCCGCCGCAGGCGACCCGTACCCGATGGAGAAGAACTCCGACGAGGTCCCTATGTTCGCCCGATTCGTGGAGCGCGGACTAGCGCTCCCGGCGAGCGACTTCTTCAAGGGTCTCCTCAAGTACTACGGTATGGAGTACTTAAACTTGAACCCTAATGGAATTTTTCACGTCTCCATCTTCGTCTACTTCTGCGAAACCTTCGTGGGGATCAAACCCCACTGGATATTGTTTCGGAAATTCTTCCGTGTGAAGCCGCGACCGAGCGCCAACGACCCACGAGTAGTCAGAGGAGCTGGCATTCAGATGCGTGAAGACGCCGCCGAGCAGTACTTGTCGTACAAACTCATCGACTCGAATCAAGACTGGAAGGCGAAATGGTTTTATATCACAAACCACACCAGAGCTGCCGAAGCCCAGTGAAAAACAACCGAAGCATCGGGCGTGGTGGAACACGGAGCCGACGATGTAGGTGGGTATTCAACTACCCGAACTGCTGCAGAAGATCAAGGCTTTTAGAGAAGCCGGGCTGAGGGCTGAACACGTCGCCTTCAGCTTCATGAAGAGGAGGGTGCAACCGCTGATGGCATGCGACACCCTCGGGTACCAGTACACGGGCGACGTGGATACGTCAAGGATGCCCGGCAACAAAGTCGACGATGAAGACATTGTAGAGCGGCTGAGCAGGATTTTCAAGGACATGCCGCCGTACACACCCTGCCCAGTCCCCGAGTACTCCGCGTCTCGTCTTCCAAACAAGGTTAGTAGCCAATGATCACTGAACCCGAGTACTGATTGAATTGGAGTAGTCATGTTCATTCGAATTGCTTTGTTGCAGGATGACATTGTGAAGTTTATCTCCGACCCCACTCCCCCTCCTCAACATGTAGATGTTCCAGAGGAGGGAAAGGGCAAGGCCAAAGAGCACCGTGAGGGCGGCGAAGGTGACGACACCGTCACCATTGAAGATACGTCCATCGAGGAGGACGGGGAGACGCTGCAGGAGCGGTTTCAACTGCGGTCCAGGTTCAGCCGTCTTGGGCTGCCCAATGTGCCCCTCATCGAGGATCCACCGACTAGCCTAGAGGCTAGTCTCCCTGCGCCGTCGAGGAGACCGTGCAATGTGGCGCACAAATGTGTCCCCAAGAAGTTGAAGGTGACAGAGACGATGTCCCAAGTGGTGAGTTCCTCGAGTAGAGTAGTCGAGTACTTGTTTTGAAGTATTGTATGCTGACAATTTCAATTTTGAGTTGTCGCAGGAGATTCCATCATCTGACCCTGTCGATCTAGGGGAAGGAGATGACTGGGACACAGTGGGCGGGCCGACTGAAAGAAGCCGCTGTCTAGCCTCCACCATAGAAGAGCTTGTGTCGCAGATGACACAGCGGACGACTAGAGTTGTCGAGCCGCAGGCGCCAGTCGTGGAGAGCAGGCCAGAACCAAGCGCGACTACTGGGGCCGAAGAACTAGTAGTGGCTCAGATTGAAGAAGAGGCGCCCGCGGAAGCCGGGCTCGTCGATATCGCCAGCTTACTTAGCGCTCCGACCGTGACTGTTGTCCGGTCTAGCTTGTAAGTGAAGTCCATCCCTGAGTAGTACATGGAATTGAGTAGTCGTGCTTGTCTGACCACTCTATGTGTACTGTGCAGGAAATCGACTGATCTTTCTTGGGAAGGAGATGAACCCAGTGCTGCAGCAGTTGAAGAAAATCCGACGCTTGCTGTCGAGGAGTCCACTCCCCTCCCTCAAGCCAAAACTGTGGCGCCGGGCGCAGAAGCTACGCCGCCGGATGCCACTCTAGTAGAAGGTAAGTAGACCACGATGGGGCCGTCTGCCCCGTGTAGTAGTCATAGCCCCCGGGTACAGATATCATGTGGCTTGTGTTTGACAGGAGCTCGAGTTGAGGGAACCGCACCGAAGCCGTGCCGGTAGAAGGCGTCGCGCCTGAAGCTGAAATTACCGCAGGGGCAGCATCCGAGCCTGCGGAGATAGCAGCCCCCCGGGTGACAGAAGAAATGCATGATGATGCACTGCCGGAGACAAGCATGGACGTAGTCGTTCGGTCGCCGGAAATCCAAGACGTGGAGCCGATCCGTCCGGCGCTGATGTCGGAGACCGCAGCGGCTAGTCGTGGCGGGCTTGAGCTTCTAGCAGATGACCTCATCAACCCGGCGACGGTGGCCCGCAACTTGGAATCGATGCACCGGACTGAGCAATGGATGAAGGTATGTGACGGTACCCTTGAGTAGTCGAGTTCCGCCGGAATTGAGTACCCACGTAATAATTGTTGCATTGTGCAGGATGTCGTGGAGAGATCCCAACAAAAGTCCGATATGCTCCAAGGGTATGGCGATACGGTGCTCCGGGCGGAATCATTGTAGAAGGAACTCAACAAGGACAGGTAGCACTCCGCCATGCTGCAGTCCAAGCTCGATGGTGCCTTCGCCCAGTACCACAACAAGGTACAAGACATGCCGACAAAGAGCGATGAATTGGTCCGCAAGAACAAGTCGCTACGCCAAAAGAACAAAGGTATGCTGGTGTTAGCCTTTTGAGTACTTATTGGGAGTACCCTGTGGTAGTCTGACATCCCCCATTGAGTTGTGTGTAGATCTTGAGGCCCGAGTGGAACAGCTGAGGGCATCGGAGATCGATATAAAGAACCTCCTCTACCGAGAGAAGGATGCCCGCGAGGTACTTGAGTATGATTATAAGCAGCTGGCCCATGAGTGTAATACGCACATGGAGCTTCGGATCGCCTCGGATCGTGACCTTGTCAACTGCTATAAATCTCTGCATAAGCTCAACGAAGACTGCGAGAGGTTGCGGGGGCAGCTCAAGGAACTTGAAGAAGCCGCACTTCCCATCGCGAGGTCGCTGGTGCCACACCCGGGTGGGCCAAATATAGCTCCTTTGGTTGACCGGCTGAAGGAAGCCCCCGGACGCCTGGCAACTTACGTCAAGCATCTGGCGAAGTCCATCCCCAAGGACCCGATAGATGTAGTCACGGGTGGACTAGCCGCCAATTGCACAGATGAGCAGTACAAAGAGCTTCTGGAGCAGATGGCGCCAATCACTGAACAAGTTGTGGAGAAGCTGAACCTCCAGTAGTTGTCCTGTAGGGTTAGTTATTGGCAGTAGTTGTAATATCAACAAAGTTGTAATGAACTTGTTTAAGTTTTAGTGAAAAGACTTCCATGGAATGAGTACTCGTTGTCGTGATGTGTATATGCGGAGTGCCCATCTGTGGAGTTGTGAACAAGTAGTAGTACTCGGCAGTAGACCCGTGGAGGGAGACACAGTAAATGAGTTGATCGAGAATCAAACTTTATTACTGAAAGGGTACACTTGGATGGCCAGGGCCGTTTACGAGTGTAGTTGCCAGGACCCGGAGGCCGCCTATGGCTACAGTAGTGCTAGGGCGCGTGGTCGCTTACAGCTGTGGATCCGTTAGTAGTCGTATAGACTGGATCTAGAAGTACATGGTCTCTTGATAGACCGATGCTAGAGTCCTTGACGCCCTGAGTAGCCCGAGATCCGTTAGTAGCCGTTAGCGCTGGATCTTGGAATAGAGTAGTCCGGAGACTAGTGCCTGGACCCGGAGGCCGCTTACAGCGAAGGGCCCGGGAGTAGTCGTGTAGACTTGAGCCCCCAGAGTAGTCGAAAGATTATGCGTAGAATCGACAGAGCTGGTCGACATTCCACGAGTTGCTGATGTCGTCACCTTCAAGCGTCTGGAGGCGATACAAGCCTGGTCCGGTCACCTTTGCGACTGTGAAGGGACCTTCCCATGGCGAGCTGAGCTTGTGTAGTTTATCCGTGTTCTGGATGCGGCGGAGGACTAGATCACCAACGTTGAAGGAGCGTTACTTGACGTTGCGATCGTGGTAGTGTCGGATACCCTCGAGGTACCTTGCTGATTGGATGAGGGCAGCACAGCGAGCTTCTTCGAGTCTGTCGATGTCAACTCCTCTGATGTCTTCAGATATGCCTTCGTCGTATTGCTCTACTGAATCCTCCTTCGTCGTATGCCTTCGTCGCCGATGGCCACCAAAACTCTATTGAATCCTCCTGGCGTAGTCGGAAGAGGCCCAATCATGTTGAGCCCCCAGCAGGCGAAAGGTCAGGTTGGTGGTATGGTGACTAGCTTGTAGGCCGGGACGTGCTGTTGCTTGGCAAAGTATTGGCACCCTTGGCACCTTCTGACGAGTTCCTCAGCATCGCCCAGGGCTGTGGGCCAGTAGAAAGCTTGTTGGAAGGCTTTGCTGACCAGCGTGCGTGAGGACGCATGATTGCCGCAGACGCCTTTGTGGATCTCCTCCAAAATGTCCTTGCCTTCTTCTCGAGGAACACACTTCATGAGTACTCCAGAAGTGGCGCCCCGCCTGTAGAGCTTGTCCCCGACTAGGACGTAGGACTTGGCTCGGCGGATGAGTTGCTCGGCCAAATTCTTGTCTGTGGGAACCTTCTGCTCGCGGATGTAGTCAATGAAGGGTTGTCGCCAGTCCACGTCTATCATCATGACCTCCTAGACAGTAGGCAAAGGCGCTGGGTCAATGGTCGTGGGCGCCGGCTCCGGGATGGATGGCGTGTGAAGCTCGTGGAAGAAGACACCCACTGGTACTTGAGCTCGAGTAGAACCAAGCTTCAACAGGACGTCCGCTGCAATGTTGTTGTCGCGGACAACATAATGGAACTCGAGACCGTAGAATTTGTTCTCGAGCTTGCAGACTTCTAGGCAGTAGGCGTCCATGTTCTCCTTGTTGCGGTCCCAAGACTTGTTGACTTGGTTGATGACCACTGCAGAGTCGCCGTAGACTAGTAGTCGCTTGATGCCCAGAGAAGTTGCGAGGCGGAGCCAATGTAGCAGGAGTTCGTACTCAGCTTCGTTGTTTGAGACCTTCCAGAAGATCTGTAGAACGTACTTGAGTTGTTCGCCCGTTGGAGAAATCAAGAGTACCCCTGCACCCGCACCTTCGAGCTTGAGTGAGCCGTCGAAGTACATCACCCAATGCTCTGGTCGCTCGGTTGGAGTTGGTAGCTGATTCTCCCACCATTCTGCCATGAAGTCGACTAGTGCTTGCGACTTGATGGTTGTTCGTGCATTGAAGTCGATGTTGAGGGCGCCGAGTTCGACTGCCCACTTAGAGATTCTTCCAGTAGCATCTTGGTTCCGCAGGATGTCACCGAGAGGGTAGTCAGTGACGACGGAGATCGAGTACTCCTAGAAGTAGTGTCATAGCTTCCGCGAGGTGATGAGCACTGCATACAGTAGCTTTTGTACTGGTTGATAGCGTGCTTTAGATTCCGACAGGACCTCGCTGACGAAGTAGACTGGTCGCTGGACTGGGTAGGCCTGGCCGTCTTCTTGCTGCTCGACAACGATGGCAGTACTGACCACGTGAGTAGTCGTAGCGAGGTAGAGCAGTAGCTGCTCCTTTTTGTGAGGAGCCGTGAGGACTGGTGGTTTGGACAGGAAGTCCTTGAGCTGAGCCCGAGCTTGATCCGCCTCTGGAGTCCACACGAACTTCTCTTGATGCTTGAGTAGTTTGAAGAAAGGTAGTCCCCATTCTCCAAGCTTCGAGATGAATCAGTTCAAGGCCGACATGCACCAGGTAAGCTTCTGCATTTCTTCGATGCAGGTGGGAGCTTTCATCTTGGTGATGGCTGAGATCTTCTCAGGGTTGGCTTCGATGCCGCGGTGGCTAATGATGAAGCCGAGTAGTTTTCCCGAAGGTACGCCGAAGACGCACTTGTTCGGGTTGAGCTTCCAGCGGTACTCTCGCAGGGATGCGAAAGTCTCTTCAAGATCGGTGATGAGCGTGTCGAATTTTCTGGTCTTGACGACCACATCATCCACGTAGGTTTCGACATTCTTGTTGAGTTGTTTCTTGAAACAGGCCTGGATAGCTCGCAGATAGGTAGCACCGGCGTTCTTCAACCCAAACGACATGGTCGTGTAGCAGTAGGTGCCAAACGGGGTGATGAACGCGGTCTTCTCCTGGTCTTCTTCCTTGATAGCGATCTGGTGGTACCCGGAGTAGCAGTCGAGGAAGCAGAGCAGGTCGGAGCCCGCCGTGGAGTCGATGACTTGATCTATCCATGGCAACCCGAAGGGGTCCTTGGGGCAGTGTTTGTTGAGGTCGGTGTGGTCGACACACATCCTCCACTCGTTTGTGTTCTTGCAGACGAGGACGGGGTTAGCGAGCCACTCAGGATGGAAAACTTCTCTGATGAAGCCGGCCGCGAGTAGTTTAGTGAGCTCCTTCTTGATAGCATCCCGTTGGTCGTCGGTGAAACGGCGGAGGTGTTGTCGTTTCGGGGTAGCTTTGGGATCGACGTTGAGTGAGTGCTCGATCAGGTCCCTGGGCGCCCCTGGCATGTCCGCTGGTTTCCAAGAGAAGATGTCTCGGTTAGCTCGAAGGAAGCTGACGAGCGCGTCTTCCTATTTCGGGTCAAGGCCCGCCCCGATCATGGTAGTCTTGCTGCTGTCGCCTGTCCCAAGGTCGATCGCCTTGACTTGCACTTCCTCGGATGGCTGAGGTTTGTTGGCTGTGTCCGACTTCTCTGGGATGTCGAGTTCACTTGGGGCAAGCTTCTTCGATGTAGCATAGATTTCCATCATTGCATTGGGTACTTGATTGGTGGCTGCGAGTTCCACAGCTTCTGTGTTGCAGTCGAAGGATATCTTCAAGTCCCCTTGTAGCGAGAGTACACCGGCCGGACTTGGCATTTTGAGTACCAAGTACGTGTAGTGAGGTACCGGCATGAACTTGGTGATAGCTGGTCTGCCGAGGATGGCATGGTTGGAAGTCTCAAAGTCCGCGACTTCGAACTTGATGTACTCGGTGCGGTAGTTCTCCCTGGTTTCCCCGAAGGTAACTAGCAAGACCACTGAGCCTAGTGGGATAGCCGCATTCCCGGAGACAATGCCGTAGAAAGGCGATGTGCTCTTGGTGAGCATGTGAGTGATGTCGAGCTTCATTTTCTTCAAGGTCTTAGTAAAAAGGACATTGAGCCCACTCCCACCGTCGATGAGTACCTTGTTGAGTCTGGAGCCCGCGACTACCGGCTTCAGGATGAGTGAAAACCGCCCTGGTTTGGAGAAGCTTGTCCATTGATCCGCGTGGGAGAAGGTGATGGGTACCTCTGACCACCTGGGAGGGGTCGGCACGGCTGGTTCAATGTTCAACACTTCCCGCCTGGTGGCCTTCTGAGACCGCTTGGTGGGTAGTCCGCCGAATAGGACATTCACCGTCTTGTCTGGTTCTTGGAAGTTGTCGTTGCCTTCGTTAGCTTTTTTCTTGCCCTTCTTGTCGTGAGGAGCTCGTGGGTCTGGAGAATCCTTGAGTGCTCACCTCAGTTGGTAGCACTGCTCGGTGGTGTGGTTGCCCTCCAGATGCCACGGACACTTCTCTTTCAGCAAGTCCTTGAAACCGCCGGAGGTCTTCTTCGAGTTGTCTTTCGCAGGGTGCTGGATAGCCGCGACTGTGTTGTCTGGCTTGTGCTTGTGATTAGGACCCGAGTAGTTGTTGTTGTAACCGCCTTGATCCCTGTTATTGTTGTTGCTGCCACCCGGGTTTTGCTTGCTCTTGCCGCGAATAGCGTCATACTTAGCATTCACCTTGTCTTCTTCATCGGCCCATGATTAATAATATCCTTGAGCTTGGTTATAGAACTCGGGCGGCGTCGACCGAAGTCTTCAAAAGTGCGGCGGTGGTAGAGACCGTCTTGGAAGAGGTCGATGACCTCCTTGTCGGTGACGTTGACTACGGTGGCGCGCTTGTCGAAGAAGCGCTACATGTACTTGCGTAAGGTCTCGCCCTGTTCCCGTTTCACCATGGCTAGGTCCATGTGAGTACCCGAGCGCCCCATGGCGCTCGTGAAGTTGCTGGTGAATTGCTCCTTGAGTTGGTCCCACTTGTCAGTCGAGTACTTCTCGAGTGACTCGAGCCATGTAAGTGGAGCTTGGTCGAGACAGAAAGGGAAGTAGAGTTACTTTGTGTCGTTGTTGCCACCAGCATTTTCGATGGAGAGGGCGTAGCATCTGAGCCACTGCACTAGATCTTGCTTCGCATCGTACTTGGTGATCCCAGAGGCTTGAATTTCTCTGGCAGAAGCAGATTGCGAAGTTGAGCAGAGAAGGCGGGGAAGCCGTCATTTTCGCCTGCCGTGGAGGACTTGTTGCGTCGAATTTCTTCGATTCTGCGGCGGGCATCGTAGCCGCTGCGTGAGACACCAGTGACGTGGCTATCTACGTGGCCTCGGCCTCCGCGATCGCCTCCACCACCGGCTCTCCTGCCAGCCCCGTGCGAGGAGCTCCCGCCGCCGCTGCCTCCCCCGCCGGCATCACCATGAGCCGCCACGGCACGACTACCACCAGCGTCGTCGGCACTGTTGCCGCCCTGAGGAGGTCCACCAGCTGATGCCCTAGTGCGGTTGGGGTTCTGCGGTAGTTCTCCTTGAGTAAGGTTGCGTCCGTTGTTCGCTGGACTGCGACTTGTGGCTTCATGGTCGGCTTCACGAGTTCTGAGGGGAGGTACTTGAGTGACTCTGTTGTCGACTCTCATGAAGTAGGCGTCCTCTGCGAGCTTGGCGATGAGTTCTCCCGCGCGCATCCCCTGAGCCTGACGTGCTATTGTGGTAATAGACATGAGGCACTGTTCAGGAGTAGTGTGCACCCAGTTTTCGACTTGGTCAAGTGCTTCTGTGAGGTTCCGTATGGGAAGGCTCTCACGGAGACGTCTACACCTTTCGTTCCGCTTCCTATTGCGCTCACATCGAGCATTCTTGTCATCGCTGGTCTCATCTGCGGGTGCATTGGTAGACAACTCGTCTGCTGAGATATCTTCGAAGTAGCGGTCAGGGCGTGTCCCTGAGGGTCCCGTCGTCTCGCCGGCAGCCATGAATACTTGGCGATCTGGAGTGCCGAGGCAAGAGTCGGTAGTCGCCACCTCTGTCGGAGTTTGCTCCTCTGCTGGAGCTAGTGGTGTTCCCTCCTCGAAGGGAAGCGAGTCGAGGTAGGCAACCAGCGTGAGTTCCCGTCTGTCAGGTCTGCAGGCTTGCGGTATGGCCAGTAGACGAATCTCCCGGCGGGTGTAGATGTTGTAACCAGGCCGGTAGCCGGCCCTGACAGCGGTTACTCGGTCGTGGAGATCTCGGACTCGGGCTCGTCGGGGTCCGATCCGAAGTCGAACTCATAGGAGGAGTCCGAGTAGTAGCAGGAGGCGGGGTTGGAGTCTGAGGTGTAGTCGGAGACGATCTCCTTGCCGGCCCAGCGCGCAGAGAGAGCCTTCACATGGGCCTTACTAGCGTTGCAGAGGCCGTATGGGAAGTGCTCGTGGAGTGAGAAATCCGCACACGATGGCTCAGTATCCGGCTCACATGCGATGGCCCACGGGGACGTCGAGTTCGAGTTGGAGTCGGATCCAAGCTCGAAGTCGGCGTGTTGGTTGAAAAGCGAAATATCGCCGAATTTTCCGGTGAGTTCGCCCGTGACTGCTTCGGGAATCGTCACGAGTCCAGTGCTCGGGTCGGGAGTCATGCTGAGGCGGCGTTGGAAAGATCCAGTGCCGTCAGCAGTGCACACCTAGGACCCGAAGACGAAGGTGTCGCTGCGGTTGAAAGCGACGGTTGGCTTGATGGAGATTGAAGCCGTCGAGTTCGCCATGAGATCTTCGGCGAGATCCCCTACCTGGCGCGCCAGCTGTCGATGTTTTAGACCAGCAACCTACCAAGGGGAGTACCCGAGGTAGATGAATGTGGCCTCGCCGAGATCAGTAACTCGAAGGAAGAGACACGTGGCACACAATTTAGACAGGTTCGGGCCGCGAGGTGCGTAATACCCTACGTCCTGTATGCTGCGTAGCTTTGGATTGATTGGGTGTGTTTACAAGATGATGCGTATGAGAGAGAGGGGTCCCTGCCTCACCTTATATAGCCCGGGAGGCAGGGTTACAAGTCGGTTTGAGGAGAGAGTACTAGTCGGGTACGTCTAGGAGTTCTCTACATAGTACAGGACATGTATAGCTTCCTATCTGAGTACTTCTCCACCGTAGTCCTTGCCCCTCACGTTATCAGGTGCCGTGCGGCACAAACCGAGTAGTCCCAGGGGCCCACCGAGTAGTCGGTCCTGGTACCCACCGAAGTAGTAGGCCCAGGGAGGTCCATACGATAGGACAAGCTTTTTCTAATCAATGCATATGATACAAAATGCATGCAACTTAAGATACAAAGATTCCTATACATCATGTTACATATACCATCCCAATGCAAGAAATGCACAAAGGAAAGCTATACATATGCTACAAAGGAGCTCCCACACACCAACTCAAGAAATCAAACACACACCAAGCTCCCCCCGCAGACGAGTGAAAGTTGCTTGATCTAGGGGTTTGGTGAAAATATCAACTAGTTGGTCATGTGTGGGTACATGGATCAAAGCTATCTTCCCTTTCTCTACCTTGTCTCTTAGAAAATGGTACCTCACTTCTGTGTGCTTGGTTTTGGAATGAAGAACTGGGTTCTTTGCTACATTTATGGCACTAGTGCTGTCACATTGAAGTGGAACATGGGCATACTCCTCACCAAAGTCACTCATGGTATATGTGATCCGAAGGAGCTGAGAGCAACAACTAGCTGCGGCCACATACTCTGCCTCAGTAGTGGATTGAGCAGCACTCGACTATTTGCGAGAAGACCAAGACACCAAAGAAGATCCCAAAAACTGGCAAGTCCCAGAAGTGGACTTCCAATCCAACCAACACCCGGCAAAATTGAAGGATCGGATGGCGACTAGAGGGGGGGGGGAGTGAATAGGAGCCGGTAAAAATTCTTCTCAAAGAACCCGGTCACGCACAAGCGATGGAACGAATCACACACCAATCGCCAAAACAACGCGGTTATGGATCAACCTCAAGTCCTAGGAACGATTCCTTGAAGCACACGCGGAAGCACGAAAGAAGGAGGGAGGAATCGAACCAAAGAGCAAAGCGACCGAGCTGCGGCGGACCGTCCGGCCGGGCGGGGGCGGGCTGTCCCGCGATGGCCGCACGGACCGTCCGGCAGGGTACCGCGGACTGTCCGCACCCTTGCCGCGGACTGTTCGGCCTGAGCAACGGGCCGTCCGTTAAAGCGAACAGAACCACCAGAACCGACCCGAGAAAAACGGACCGTCCGCGAATACCGAGCGGACCGTCCGCGTGGGCCACGGACCGTCCGCTACTGAAGCGCGGACCGTCCGCAAACCGGCTGCAATAAAAAACTAAATCCAAATCGGATCGAAAGCAAAGCCGAGCAAGAACATGAAGAACACGCGAAAAACACTGTGCACGCGGACCGTCCGCCTGGCCCTCGCGGACCGTCCGTCAGGCACGAACAGAACTGAAAACTGCTCGACCCCGAAAGTCAACACTCCCAATCCATCACCGGATCTCCCTAACGATAGAAGCTGTTGAGACAAGAGTTTGTGGACATGTAAAGCGTCAATCAAGGATGCTATACCCCAAAAATTTCGTCTCCTAACTCCCTAAATCATCGGGAATCGCGGATCCTTTGAACACCACCAAAAGCTAGAGCACCGAACGAAAATCCTTGAATCGAAGTGATTTCCCGGCATTTGAGGGCACAAGATAAATCACAAAGATGCACTAGACATCCATCCATGTTTCCCTCAAAGAAATCCGGGGAGAAACCCACTCAAATCCGCGGAATCACACCAAGAACAAAGGCACCAAAAACAAGCACGAAAATAGCACAAAAAGAGCTCCGAAAAAGCAATAAAAGAAATTCGGGAATAGAAAGATTGGCACAAGATTTAGAGGATGAAATCACTATGAATATCTTGTCCAATCGATTACAAGCCACTCCTAGAAACCAAATCTAAGATGGCAAAAAGCTCCAATCAAAGAGCCACTCTCACCTCTCTCCCTCTCTCCCAAAGCACTCCAAAATGAAAGAGTACAACGACCTCTAGCCCAAGAGTTGGCTGAAAATTCAGCCCCCTCCTCCTATATATAGGCCCTCCGGAAAAGACCGAAGTGCCCCTACACTAGGAGTACAACACAAGCCCTCACAGGGGCATTTTGGTCAACACATGAAGTTCACCATCGGACGGCCGCGCATCCATCAGGCCTTCACGTCCTCCCGACACAAGCACCTCGATCATGCCACGTGTCGTCCGCCTCGAAGCTTCCCGACGCACCCGGATACCGTCTCCGTCACGTCAGGCCCTCGGGCTCGGTTTTGAGGCCCAAACCGAGAAACCCTCCTCCGATGGTTTTGTGGCCAAACCACCAAACCCCGCGTACACGGCCCGGCCTCACCACGCCAAGCGTCGAGCACGCCAAGCCTTTCACCTCCCGGCGCCGGACGGTCTACTCGGTCTTGCCTCGTTCCTTGACTTGGCCACCACCGATGCACCGGCTCCATGTCCACGACTTCATCTTGCTCTTCTTGCACCATGCGGCTCGCACTTGATCCCGTCGGCCACCGGTCCCTCGAACCAAGCCTACTTGTCTCTCCACTCCTCGAAGGCCCCGCAAGGCTAAGACCTTTCGCGCTTTGTTCTTCACCCGCACCAACGCAAACCAAGCCGCAACCAACACCCGCAATACTAGGCCAAGAGTCGGTCCACACAACGTTGTCAACCACTCCTCACGAGTGCATTGACAACACACCACATAAACAATAAGGTAAATACACAAAATAAAACACACACAACACAACTCAACACTACACACACAAAGCTTCAAACCATCCGGTCAATCACTCATCACACACGGACCAAGGTACTTCTCAACTTGGTTCCTCAAAAATCCGTGTCTGAAAACCATGAAGAGCCAAAGAAGAAGACGCGGAGTACCAAAGGCTGAAGTCGTAAGGTTAACGCAAGCACCTGAAAATGTGCTTGACCGCTTACCGATGCGAAGTCCTTGGAGATGCTTGAAAACGAGCACACAAACGTACCGGGAACAGGATGTCCGGCCTCGTCGCCGTCAATTAGAGGAGTGACCCGATCATGCTCTGGTACTCCTTCTGATCCACATGTTCTCCTTCCTCGTCTGCATCAAGAGCTGTAGTCGTACTCATAGGCGTCGCCATGGCCTTGGAGTCCTCCATATTGAACTTCCTCACAATGTCCTTGGTGTACTTAGCTTGGTGCACAAATGTTCCTTCCTTTGATTGCTTGATTTGTAGCCCGAGGAAGAATTGCAACTCACCCATCATGCTCATTTGAAATTCCCTGCTCATGTCCTCTGCAAACCTTGCAACAAGAGAGTTAGACAAGCCACCAAAGACAATGTCATCCACGTACACCTGCAAAATCAGAATATCTCTGCCCTGCCTGAGGAGAAACAAGGTCTGATCGACCTTCCCTATCTCAAACCCTCTCTCAAACTGGAACCCCCTCAATCTACCATACCAAGCTCTAGGCACCTGCTTCAACCCATACAACACCTTCCTCAACTTGTACACTCGGTGAGGGTACTTCTCACTCTCGAACCCTGGTGGCTGCCTGACATACACTTTTTCCTACAACACACTATTCAAGAAGGCACTCTTCACATCCGTTTGATGCAACTTGAACCCTTTAGCCATGACAAAGGCTAGAAGGATCCTAATCGCCTCCAAACGAGCTACGGGAGCAAAGGTCTCCTCGTAGTCGATCCCCTCTTTCTGACTTAACCCCTGAGCAACAAGTCTTGACTTGTTTCTCACCACTTTCTCCTTTCTCTCCCGCTTTGTTCTTCCACACCCACTTTGTCCCAATCGGCTTACACCCTAGGGGAGGGTCAACCAACACCCAAACCTAGTTCCTCTCGAAATTCTCCAACTCCTCATGCATCGAATTAACCCAATTATGATCAGATAGCGTGTGTCCAATGTCTTTGGGCTCAAAGGTGGCAACAAAAGCAGCATGAGCGAAATGAGAGTTGTTTCGAACCCTCGACCGTGTAGTACATTCATTCATGTCGTTGATGATTCTCGAAGCTGGGTGATTCACTTGCACTCGTCGGAAGGTTCTCGCCTTGATGCTTGTTGACGGTGAAAATCCGTCAACCTAGCCATGAGTTTACCTTCGGTGTTGGCATAAGTTTTATACCTTATCCTTTGGTACTAACCCCCGTGGTATAACAAGTTCATGTGCGCATGTCGGTTTTGGAGTTTAGTGTTTATGCAGGGTTTTAGCGTTGAAAGCAAGACTTTTGCGATGAGTTCATCAAGCACCTTATGACAAGACCTTGAAGCCCGTACAAGTCATGCAATGAAGCAAACTTAACTCCAAGAAGCTAGGGACTTGATCCGAGAAGACGACAAACTCCGAGGATCTGACTAGAAAAGTGCTGAATCTTGCAAGACAAGGAGCTATGCCCAATTCGGAGAGAAACTTACGACATGGACCTACATGCAGAAGGGGGAAACATCCAGGAAGCAAGGGAACCGACGTAGAGCAAAGGAGGCCTCGAGCTGGGCCTAGATGGGCCCAGGCCGGCCGGCCCAGGCCGGTCGGCCCAGCCCTGTCCAGGGCACAGTGAGGCTCCCCTTTGCCCTAGACGCCATTCAGGCTATTTATAGCCCCCTGACTGAGAGCCACGAAGAAAACAAATTCGTCATCGGCCACCGAGGAGCAGAGAAGAGAGGGACACCATCCCGGAGAGGAGAGGGTCGAGCTAGTTGACTAGGGTTTCCCTAGCCGACGTGGGAACCTTGCATGGAAGACCACGTCGGAGTTCCCGGAGCTAGAAGCAAGATCAAGGAAGGATCCCGGTGGTGATCTTGTGTATGTATCATTGTCATAGTTGAATTATCAAGTTGAATCTATTCTTAGCAATCAAGTGTTTCCTCGAAGATTTCGTTTTTCGATCAGTTTGCTTATTCTAGATCTATTTGCGCGATAGATCACATAGGGTGTTCTTGTAGCCGCAGTGGCTAGAGGTACACGCCGGATGTTCCGAAAGAATCTCGACTCGTCTTTTGACTCACCCTAAGCTCCCCGCATGAGTAGGGATACGTTGTGACAGAACGGGGGTTCCGAAAGGCGGATGTTTTCGGATTTGGACGGGAAACCACGGTTTAAAGAGGCTTCTTATAAGATTCGATTTGCTACTTCTTCTCTTGCTTGGGACTTCAACAAAAGGCTTAACCCGATCTCTCTAGATCGGTTTATCTACCCAATCTTACTTTGTTATCTCCGATCTTTAGTAGATTAGATTAGTTTCGTGTCTTTTACCTAGATGCATTAGGGTTTCTCTTTTACCGAAGATTGAAGTTACTTGGCTTTACTAGATCAACTTTTGCGTCACACATTTGTTCCACGGATTCGATACCTTGGGTTCACCACTCGAGGGAAGAAGGGTCCCTTGACTACGACGGGAGACTTGTCCGCTTGCAAGTCATAAACGAAATTCGATACAACTATTAATCGTCAACAAGCCCCTTTTTCTGGCGCCGTTGCCGGGGAACAAGTGATCAAGATTTGATTTTTTTTATTGCCTTTTTGTAATTTTCAGTTTTCTTTTAGTTTTTCTTTTTTTTTGCATCTACTAAACTTTGATCATCCTCAAAATACATCTAATCTAGTTTGTATAACCCTAGTTTTCATAGATTTATTTTTACTTTCTAGTTTTTGCATACTTTGTTTATTGCTAACCCTAACCGGAGATGGTTGGCTACCTCTCCAAGAAACCCAAACTGTTTTGTGGATGATCCAGGAAAACTTTACAGGCAAAGGAGACGTGCAACACAAGCTAAAGGGTTGGGAACCCTAGATTCAAAAGCCGAAGTTGAAGGACCGTCGGAATCTCCAAGGGAATCACCACCTCCAAGTCCAAAGGAAGAACAACCTAAACCGACATCGTTGATCTACCTATCATAAACCTTCAAGACGCCGGAAGGCCGTTCATGATCAAGATCCCAACTATCCGCATGACGATCGCGGGAGCTTTGGAGCGTTTCAATAAATACATACGAGCCAGTTTCCTTGAGTGGCAAATCGGTTTACTTAAGAGGAGGATGGAGAAGATGGAGATAGAGAAAGAAGCTCAACACCTAAAGGCTGCCAAGGCAAGATCCACATGCGAGGAGTGAAGTGTTCATCGTGATGAAGATGCTAGAGACGCAAGTGGGACAACTTGCCGGGCGCCCGATGGGTAACAAAGAAGAATATCCTAGACAACTCCAAGGTCCCAAGACGGCGAAGGCTACTCAAACTCATTCGGGAGAGAAGGAGGACCACACTAAGGAGACCATGAAGATCACAACCGAAGGACCGGAGTTCGAGATGCCGAGCCACTACATGAAGGAAGTTGTTGCATCTGTCAAGACCAAAAGACAAAGCCAGCCTGTGAAGACCAAAAAAATTGACTAAGTCGAAGAAGAAGCTCGTGCCCAAGATGGTGCGGAAGTGGGTACCCAAGATTGCAACGCCCACAAAGAGTGTTGATCCGAAGTAATCAAGTGAAGAAGTCTAGCCATGGACTATAAACGAAGCGCTAGGCGGGAGGCAACCCGTTTCGTCGAGTCAAGAATAAGCTACCGGGAGGACAACCCGATTCCAGGTTTTTCGAGTCTTTTTAATAATAAGTTAGTTTTGAGTTTTATTATGCAAAGTCATTAGACTTAGAAGTGGTTGAACAATATTAGAGACATATTCTTGATTGAATATTTTGCTTTATCATAAACCCTTTGCATGAACCCTCCTATGTGCTTGTTTGTTCTTTTCTTTTTGAGAAACCACAACCAAATAATTTCAGAACCTAACTCAACCTTTCACCCCTATTATGGTGCTGTGGTTGACTTATTTTTCATGATAGAACCACACGAGTAGAGCCAGGACTTATATCTAGGTGTTAATTAAAATTCAGCACGTGGTAGGACTTGCGTGAACCTAGAAATTAAAACTTTTGGTTGGTTTAAAAATCTATATCCTTGGTTTCTCTAGTATTAGACTATTTCTAAGCCTCATCTAATTTTGTTTTATTCAAAATCTCTCTCATTTAGCCAAAATTAGAGCCTAAACCTATGCCCCCATGATCAAGCCGGGAAAAGTTTGCTCTCAACCAATGAAGGCAAACTATACCGGTGAGACCGATATCAACGTAGTCGGAAAATATTTTCAACTTACATTTGTTTTTAATGGTTTAAAAACTTCTCCAAAATTATGTTTGATCTCTTGCATGGCTCTGAAAAATATTTTAAATTTCGAATTAGAGGAGTGCTTAACCTTAAACATACCTAAATGGAGGCAATCTAGTTTGAATTAATCATGCATGCACCATTGGATACCCTTCCATAAACTTTCACCAAGTCCACATGCAAAGGACAAGCATGGTGGGCAGCAAGCATGAAATTTGCAGGAATTTCATGGTGGCATGTGAAGCAAGTGGAGCTAGGGAGCATGGACATGACCCAAAGCATGAAGCATCAAGTGGAAGGACCAATAATGCAAGAAAAGGAGTGGACGAGAGCGTTTGGGCGGTGCAACTCGTGGAGCACGCGGGAAGGAATGTTGCAGAGGAGAAACGATCGTGCTGGAATAAAGTCGAGGCGGGGAGGAGCCAGAGGCCACCCAGGCCGGTCGGCCCAGGCCGGCCGGCCTCCCCTACTTAAGGATCCCCCCGGTTCCCGTTTTCTGCAGGCAAGCTTCCCTCTCCTTCTTTAGTTTGTGTGTTCAAGTTTGTGTGCCCAAAACCTCCGTAGACATAGCCAACCTTCCCAAGCTTGATAGCTCAAAAAAATCCACCACCTTAATCCACTCAAAGTCCACATCCCGAAGTAAAGATCTTTAGTGCCTAGTTACCGGTTGCAACCCGGAGTTTTAGTAGAAGAGAAGAGTGCAGCAACCATGTGGAAGAAAACCACAAGTCTCTTCTCCAAGAAGAAGGGTTCGTCGTCATCCAAGCCGTCATCAACGACGTCTTCGAGGAGGCACTCGGTTTCCGAGTCTCCCCGGAGCATGGAGACGGATACGGCACCACCACCAAGGAGGAACGACGCTCTCCTCCTCGGTGGCATGAGGGCAACAAGGAGCACGTCCATGAGGTTTACCGAACCTCAAGGGCACACGGAGGAGCCGCCCGTTCCACCACGACGATCAACCCGTTCGACCGCGCCACCTCCATACACTCCGATATATTCCTCATATGGCTTCATCATTTTGTCGGAGGAGGAGGAGGAGGAGAGGCTCTCTCATCTTGAGAAGAGACTTGTGCCCAACGTCGAGTTCGACGACCAAGCACTCTACAACTTGGGTTTCGGCACCGACATATACTACATGTTGGGGCACCTTGGATGGGTGCAGTTCTCCAACGGAGTATCGGCGGACACCCACAAGGAGTTCGCCTTGGAAATCTTGATGACCATTGCACCTATCCTTGATGATGGGGTGCAAAGCTTATCATTCCGTTTGGAGGGAGTCCAACAAGTGGTTCCCTACGAGCATGTTAGGGAGCTACTTGGATTCCATAAGGGAGCTCCGGAGAAAGTTGACGTGCCACCCGGCATGTTAGCGGGATTTTGGAATTTAATCTCCGGAGAAGCCCATCAACAACGCAATTGCATCCGCAACCCCATTATCCGGATATTTCACTCTTGGATGTGCAAGAGGGTATTGGGGAGGATGAAGGAGACGAAGGTGACCGACACGGAGTTGAATTGGCTCTACTCGGCTTTAATTGCCAAGCAGCCAATAGACCCCTCTTACCTTATGATCAACCGTTGGTGTTGCGAGGTAACATCGGGGGCGGGACATATTGGTTCGGGGTGCTACCTCTCCATGTTGGCCTTCTCCTTACGGCCGGGGATCGCAAGAAACCCCGACCATCTTTTGCATGGTACCTCTCTCGGCATTGAGTATTTGCGACAAGGCAAATATATTAGTGGAGATGAGAGAGGAGGTTTTCGTTTGGCCACGGTGAATTTACCCCTTCCGGATGCAAGGCTTAGGCTTTTCATCCAAGGGAGGGAAGATTGGTTGGAAGAGGGACTTCTTGTCCCGGCAAGGAAAAATAAAAGAGGAAGAATCGTAGAGGGGGGATCCACCTCCGCTCAAGCGGGTAGTGC
Organism: Cenchrus americanus; assembly: GCA_947561735.1. Taxonomy (NCBI): domain Eukaryota; kingdom Viridiplantae; phylum Streptophyta; class Magnoliopsida; order Poales; family Poaceae; genus Cenchrus; species Cenchrus americanus. The sequence continues at coordinate 88,100,742 of OX387245.1, read as the reverse complement.
ACAACCCAATGTTGCGCCACCTTTCGACGGGATCCCTCCTCCGCCAAGTTATTACGGAGGGCCACAAGAGCAAGCATGGGGGGTGGTGCACCGGTACCCCCACCAAATTATGTGGTGCCCAACGCTAACTTCGCGGAGCCCTACGCACAATACCCAGAACCACAACAAAGCATGTCCATAATTGGAGGGTATGTTGCAAGAAACGCCCAAAACGTCGCAGCCATCCAAGCCAACACGGCTCAACTTGGTGAGGGCAATGCAAATATTGCCTATGAGCTCGGACGCCTTCACCTAGTGGAGCCAAATCAATTCGTCGGAGGGAATGTCCAACCGTATTATGAGCAAGGGTATTACTATCAAGATCATCAACACCAACCACCGGCGGAGGACTAGGAAGATTAAGGAACTTTAGTTTTCTTTGCTTTTCTCTTTCTCTGTAATTTTCAGCTTTTGTTTATGTGTGTTTGCGTAATATTTTCTGTTTTTATTTAAATTTCAGCAAGTGTGTTTGTTTATTTTCAGTTTGTATTTCAACTTGACTTCATTATTAATAAAGACACCACCTTGATTATATCATTGGAAAAGTTACAAAAATTTGTGCCATGATGATATATGATTATAATTGCCGCTTTGTTTATCTTTGTAATTGATTTATGCATGTTAAAGCTAGTGCTCTCTTAAAATATGAATCTGAATTTATTTAAATGCTAGCTTAACCTTTAGCGGAGGTTATGATTAAATAAAGACCCATAGTGTTTTATGTGCTCTCAAGTTATGAATAGATTGAAGATGGTTTTTATGCTCAAAAATATTGCTAACCTTGTCATAAATATCACTTGTGTGTTGCTCAACCTATCCAGAGCCTAATATATATTTGAGTGCATAAACCTTAGTGTACAAGATTTATTTTTGAGTGAGTTATTGCAGGCCATGATTTCTCTGGCCCGAGACTAAGAAGCTGGTCATTCAGTTTTTGCGTATCTATCTTTTTGCTAGCCTTTTATCCATGCATTGTGTATCCCCGCATCGGAGATCTCACAAACCTCGCCGGATATCCACCCTTACACCAAATATCATCTTTTGTGATTACCTCCTTGACCACAACCTATTGTTGAGAATGGATCATCAATTCAAGGAAGATCGCAAGACGGTGCCAACATTGAAGAATTCAAGTATCTCTCCAAGGAAAAATAATTCCGGTACCTACCTTATTTATCGCCTCTTTGCTCAAGGACAAGCAACGTCTAAGCATGGGGGAGGAGGTAGGTACGGTGCAGTTTTAGAGTTCAAAGGGGAGCAATTTAAAAAAATGATGAATAAAAAGAAAATTCAAAGGCGATGTACGGGACACCCAAGGTGAAAGTCTCACAAAAAAATGACCGAATGAATGACAAGAAAAAGAAAGAAAGAAAGAAAGAAAGAAAGAAAGAAAGAAAGAAAAGAAGGAGAAATATGAGAAAAAGAAAAAATATGAGTATGCGTAAAGTGAACTCCCCGGTTCTCTAAAGTGCATTCATAGCTTCAAGTTTAAAAGATCCATTCTCATTTTCCAACCATGTGCAATCCGATAACGAGGACTTCCTTTGTGCCTCGGGATCACTCTTTGCCATTTGCACATGTCCACTCGTCTAAAGTGTGCGTATTTTTCTCTTTCCCCTCCTTGATATGACATTATTTTCCAATGACCTTTTTGACGAGTCTCAGTAAGACCATGAGAAGCTTGTCCTGTTTTGACAACACCTCATTTATAAAATCTTGTTAGGACTAAACTTTCCCAAAAAGCTCCATATAAAGCCTACCACAGATATATGTTATGAGAGGGAAAGGAGTAGGATATATAGGCTTGAGAGACAAGCGAGTTGAGAGTTCATGAGCAATATACAAGATGATTTAAATTTGTGAACTTGGTTTAGCTTTTCTTTCTATCTCGTTCTTTATTTCAAAAATTCTGAGATCTATTTAAACTTTGTGAGCATGTTAATACTTGTGGGATAAGCTTAATAAGAATCTACCCTCCGTAGAGATGAAGGCTAGTACACTATGGAACTTTAATGAATTAAAATTTTGAGAGCATTATGTTTTCTCATGTGTGATCAAGCGCAAGGTTTAAACATTGTTTGGCAATGATGATATCCATTGAAGGCTTACTCGAGGACGAGCAAGGTTTAAGCATGGGGGAGATGTTGACGGTGAAAATCCGTCAACCTAGCCATGAGTTTACCTTCGGTGTTGGCATAAGTTTTATACCTTATCCTTTGGTACTAACCCCCGTGGTATAACAAGTTCACGTGTGCATGTCGGTTTTGGAGTTTAGTGTTTATGCAGGGTTTTAGCGTTGAAAGAAAGACTTTCAGGATGAGTTCATCAAGCACCTTATGACAAGACCTTGAAGCCCGTACAAGTCATGCAATGAAGCAAACTTAACTCCAAGAAGCCAGGGACTTGATCCGAGAAGACGACAAACTCCGAGGACCTGACCAGAAAAGTGCTGAATCTTGCAAGACAAGGAGTTATGCCCAATTCGGAGAGAACTGACGACATGGACCTACATGCGAAGGGGGAAACATCCGGAAGCAAGGGAACCGACGTAAAGCAAAGGAGGCCTCGGGGCCGGGCCTCGGATGGGCCCGAGCCGGCCGGCCCGGCCGGTCGGCCCGGCCACCCCCGGGGCCCAGTGAGGCTCCCCTTTGCCCTAGCCGCCATTCAGGCTATTTATAGCCCCCTGACCGAGAGCCACGAAGAAAAAATTCGTCACCGGCCGCCGAGGAGCAGAGAAGAGAGGGACACCATCCCGGAGAGGAGAGGGTCGAGCTAGTTCACTAGGGTTTCCCTAGCCGACGTGGGAACCTTGCATGGAAGACCACGTCGAAGTTCCCGGAGCTAGAAGCAAGATCAAGGAAGGATCCCGGTGGTGATCTTGTGTATGTATCATTGTCATAATTGAATTATCAAGTTGAATCTATTCTTAGCGATCAAGTGTTTCCTCGAAGATTTCGTTTTTCGATCAGTTTGCTTATTCTAGATCTATTTGCGCGATAGATCACATAGGGTGTTCTTGTAGCCGCAGTGGCTAGAGGTACACGCCGGATGTTCCGAAAGAATCTCGACTCGTCTTTTGACTCACCCTAAGCTCCCCGCATGAGTAGGGATACGTTGTGACAGAACGGGGGTTCTGAAAGGCGGATGTTTTCGGATTTGGACGGGAAACCACGGTTTAAAGAGGCTTCTTATAAGATTCGATTTGCTACTTCTTCTCTTGCTTGGAACTTCAACAAAAGGCTTAACCCGATCTCTCTAGATCGGTTTATCTACCCAATCTTACTTTGTTATCTCCGGTCTTTAGTAGATTAGATTAGTTTCGTGTCTTTTACCTAGATGCATTAGGGTTTCTCTTTTACCGAAGATTGAAGTTACTTGGCTTTACTAGATCAACTTTTGCGTCACACATTTGTTCCACGGATTCGATACCTTGGGTTCACCACTCGAGGGAAGAAGGGTCCCTTGACTACGACGGGAGACTTGTCCGCTTGCAAGTCATAAACGAAATTCGATACAACTATTAACCATCAACAATGCTACCTCCCCCTCAACAACAGCTTCACCTTGTACTGGGTTTGTCGCTGTAGGTGTGGGAGAGGGCCCGTCCTCGATCGTCGTCGAAGTAGTAGGTGCATGCTCAGCCGCGGGCACCACACCACCATCTTCATCATCTCCATGTTCATGCTCCTCCTCTTGAAAGATCTCCTCACCAAATTCATCGTCAACTGCACACTCAAAAACAAGCTGACTACGTGGTTGTGTCTCGTCGAAGGTTACCTCGCAAGTCTCCACGATTTGGTTAGTTTCAAGATTGAGCACATGATATGCTTTAGAATGAGATGCATAACCAAAGAAAATACCATCGACGGACCTAGCCTCAAACTTGTCCAAATTCTTCCCTTTCTTAAGGATAAAACATTTGCAACCAAAGACATGGAAGTGACTCACCTTGGGTGTGCGACCGTGCATCAACTCATAACAAGTTTTCTTCTTGTAGACTCTGAGGTAGATCCTGTTTGAAACATAGCACGCGGTATTGACCGCCTCAGCCCAGAACCTTCTCGGAGTCCTATGCTCATCGAGCATCGTCCGAGCCAACTCACACAAGGTTCTATTTTTTCTTTCCACAACACCATTCTGGGGAGGCGTATACGGACTCAAAAGCTGGTGTTCAAGACCCAAGTCATGGCAAAAGGTTTCGAAGTGAGAGTTTCTGAATTCCGAGCCATTGTCACTACGGATTTCTCGTATGGCATTACCGTGTCTCTCATTCTTCAACCTCAAGACAAGATCTCAAACAAAACCAAACATCTCCCCTTTCTCCTTAAGAAACAACACCCACGTATACTGAGAGTAGTCATCCACCACAACAAGAACATACCACTTCCCACCCACAGATCGCACACGAGCTGGGGCAACAAGATCCATATGGAGCAGCTCGCATGGACGCTAAATTATCACATCAGTGAGAGGCGGGTGAGAAGAGGCTACCATCTTGGCATGCCTACACGACGCACAAACCAACTCTTTCTCAAACCTCAAACGTGGCAATCCTCGGACCAAATTAAGCTTACTCAAGCAAGACAAAAGGTCAAAGCTCAAGTGACCCAACTTCCTATACCACTTCCACACTCACTCGAAGAATCAGCCAAGAAACAACGCTCCACACCAGAAGACTGAGAAAAATCAGCTCGAAACACTTGACCCTCGGGAATGACCATGCAAACAAGGTCCCCTCGAGAATCCAAAATCCGAGAACCACCAGGCCGAAACAACACTTCAAAACCCTCATCCAACAACTGGGACACAGAAAGCAAATTGAACCCCAGCGATTGAACAAGAGCAACACGCTTGAGAGTGACCTTGTCACTTACCTTGATCTCACCTTCTGATAGCACACGTCTTCGCCCATTGTCCCCAAAAGTGATGTATTTCCTAGACACCACCGGGACGAGATTTGAGAACCACCCCTTGTCCCCGGTCATATGCATCGAGCAACCGGAGTCAATCAACCAAACGTTCCTCAAGTCTCCCACCTAAACTCCAAAAGTGAGCACGTGAGTGAACAAACGACTCAGCACTAGGGTTAGTAGCAAAAGAGTAAAACTAGTGCCGAGCCATTTGCTCCAAAGTGGGGTTAGCACAATCGAAAGCATCTCTCCTATCAAAGCTACCTCCACGAACACCACCACGGTAACCGCTACGAGGGAACCAACCCTCTCTAGCTGGAGGAGGACGAAAACCATGAAAGGAAGACCGTGGACCATTCCTCCTCTCCATCTCAAAGCTACGATCCCTCTCATCCCCGTATTGAGCACGAGGGGGGAGAACGCCTAGCAAACTGACCACCTGCCGACTTCCCATACCAACCACCTGAACCCCGACCACCTGAACCAAATTGAGACTCGTCACGGGCACGAAAACCAGCCCCCTGTCTGTCCAGACCTGCATAGGTCCGACCGGTGTAGTGCACCGGTCTGACCGGTGTAGCCCGGCCAGCAGCACCACCTGCCACCTTCTGATCTCCCCAAGTCGGAACCGTCCTCACAACCGCTTTGGCCCTAGGCATTTGCACATGAGGCTCAAGTACACCATTGGAAGGGTGGTACTTGTCCTTGTTAGCCCACTCCTTTGACATTCTCTCCTCACGCTTCTTCTTGAAGCAAAACTCATCCTTGTGACCATCTCTCTCACAATAGTCACAATGGAACAACATGAGCTTATGTTTAGGCTTGGGTTGGGGATGCTCACTTGCTTTCTCTCCATTCGATTTCTCAACCGGTTTCTCCTCACTGGACTTCTCACTCTCTTTCCCAAAGAACACATTCCCCATGTTGCTCTTGAACTTGATAGGCTTTTGAAAGTCATCTGTGGATTGAGGGAATATGAGAGGATCTGGGGTTGTGTCAAGTTTGTTTCTCAATGGATTGGGCTTAGGAACATAGGCATTTTTTTGGTAGGTTTTTGGTGGAGCTTGGATATCACAAATCTTCTCTCCTCCCACACCATTGCACTCTCCAATCTTCTTCAAGCCAAGCGCTTGCCCATCATAACACTTGTATGCCTCTATCATCATCCTAAGCCGCGGTTCATGCCCAGACAACCAACCCATCATTTTTCTCAACTCATCATTCTCATCCTGCAAGCGATCCACATAATGTGGAAGTTCCAGATTCTTCAAAGCATGCAACTCACAGGTAGAGCAAGAAGTAGGAATAGGTTCTTTCAGCTTAGCCTCAAGTGAAATAGTATAAGCATGCATCACATCAATTTTTCCATGCAAAATAGGGCAAGAAGTGCAAGCACCTAGCAAAGCAGGTCTAGACTTAAGCTCCGCCACTTCAACCCTAAGCACATCTAGTTCATCACAAGTAGAAGCATGCTTATCCTTGAGACTAGTAAAATCAACTAGCTACACAGAGCAATCAACACAATCAACATCATCTGAAACCACAGGTGAAGCCTTAAGTGAATTAATTTCAACCTTAGCATCTAGGTTCTGGGTTTCTAGCTCAGCCACACGGTTCCTAGCATCTTCTAGCGAGGCCCTAAGCTATTTCCTCATCTTCTTGGCCTCTCTAAGCATGTTATCACGGTTATCAAGCAACCGGCCAAGGTGCTCATTCTCCTCACGCAAGAAGGGAAGCTCGTCATGCACCTCATCCTCAGAGTCGGAGTCCGAATCACATTGGGGACTCTTCTTGCTGCCGGAGCTACGAGCCATGCCGTAGAAGCCATCTCCTGCAAAGCAGCTCAACCCGCTCAAGTTCTTGGATGCCTTCTTGTTCTTGCGCCGATCACCTTCATCTTCACTGCTACTCGAGCTCGAGGAAGAGTAGGCGGAGCTGGAGTTGACGTCGCTCGCTCCAACCATCGCTCGAGCCTTCCTGCATCGACCGTCCTTCTTCCTCGACCGTCTCTCATCCTTGTGCTTGTGATCGCGCCTCGATCTGTGCTTGATGTCCTTGCTCGACTGGTACTTGTAGCTGTCCTTGTAGTCGTCCTTGTTCTACGTCTTCTCCGGACAGTCGGCGACGAAGTGTCCCGGCTTGCCGCACTGAAAGCACGTCAGTGTTGTCCTCCTTGTGTTCACCCGGTTCTCGAGCGGCCTCTCGAACCGCCTGGTCAGCAACGCCAGCTCGTCCTCTCCAAGTACATCGAACTCCTCATCTGGTAAAGACATCAAAGAAGACAAAGAGTACATCCTATAAGATGCGTTAGCGTTAGACTTAGCCACTCTGCCACCGACGAGAGCAAGACTATGGGAATCAGTCGTGCTCTCAAGACGGGCTATCAAACCCCGATCAACCTCAGTAGACTTGAGCTTCAAGAACAGCTTGTTCACCGTCAGAGTGGTGCACTTCTCGGACTCAAGAATGGCCTCGACCTTTCTCTCCCACACGGTACGATCCAGCGCATGTAAGAGCTTCACTGCTCTATCATGGTCATCATACGGGAGGACGTCGACATTGTCCCTCATGTTGTTCACAACCACCGTGAACCGCTGGAACAAGGCATCTATGGACTCACTGGGGAGATGAGTGAAGTTCTCGTACACTCTCTGGTAGGTCGCATACAACCGTGCCTGAACATCTGCATTCCCAGCATGAGCATTCTTCAGCTCCAACCAGATCATGCACGCCAAATCCTCCATCTGAACCCGATTGAATTTGGATTGACACAGAGAACGGTACAGGTAGTCGACTGCCCTGTTGTTGGCATCGAACATGTCCCTCGATCCTGGAGCAAGGAAGTTAATCAGATGAACATAAGTTGTGTTCATCGTAACGTCCCAAAGGATCTGACCCTTTCCACGGAGGAACGCCGCCATCTGCCTCTGCCACATCTGGTAGCTCTTCCCATTGAAGTGCGGAGGACCCGAACCCCAATCCTGGTACTCCATCTTTAGTTCTTAGACTGGCTAGAGTCAATAAAGACCTGAACCGGCTCTGATACCAAATTGAAGGACCGATTAGGCAAACCACAAAGCGGGGAGTGAATTGGAGCCGATAAAAACTCTTCGCGAAGGAGATGGAGGCTCCAACAAGATGAACGCGACTTCCAACACACGCCTCCGAATCAACTACTCAAGTTGGCCAAGACCATGTAGCCACTGGAGTGCTACTGGTCCTAGGAACCAACACACAGCCTTCCAAACCAAAACTCACGAACACAAACAGCGGAAACTTGCATGGCTTGCTGCCTGTGCTACACCGGTCAGACCGATGGCCTGCGCCGGTCAGACCGGTGACACCGGTCAGACCGGTGGACAGAGCCGGTCAGGCCGGTGGCTACAGCAGCCGCACAACAAACATTCCAGGAAGCCTCCGGCCTCATTCGTTTCCATCCGGTTGATTCCGACCGGAATTGATAAATGTAATACCAAAATCATGATAAATACTATAAGAGATCCGGATTTATTCTGGGTCGAAAAATAATTTACTCAGGATAGGCACACCATGAGACTCGAAATCAATCCACTAGTCAAGAGGTGTGGAATCAATCCGGCTCTTCGGTCTCTTGTTCTACCTATCATGATGAGTAAATTAAATTTCAATCTGGAAAGAATCCGAGTCTCTATCACAAATTTCTTGATATATCTATTATTCCGACTGGATTGAATCCCATAGAAGCGAAGAAGCCCTCAGTGACTCTTCTAGGCCCTGGAACAGAAACACCCCCAAAACACAACTTGCAAGGAAGAAGAACCGTACACAAAGCCTAGCAAAACAGCTCCAAACCTGCCAAGAACTGACCATCAACAACACAACCCAAAGACACACGATCCAAGCAGTTCACCTGAGACAAATCCCAAAAAGAGCTCACACCAGTCAGATTGGTCAAGAGCACCAATCAGACCGGTGGTGCCTGGGTAGCTCGGGATGAGCAGAGCCCGCGGGTCAACTCCTCCAAATCCAACTCCCCCAAATCCAACTCCCGATCTCCCGATTCGCTCCACAGATTCGCACAAGACTTTAGGTATAGTAGGAACACCTCATGGGCACTCCATAGCCAAGTTATGGTCCACCAAAACTCGTGGAATCAAGAGGAATCGAAAGATTTCCGCCAAGAACGCCTCTAACCCTAGAACACCAAAAACCCCAAAATCGAGCCCCTTTGCTCACGGATTTGGGAGGGGAATCAAAGGGAAAAGAACCACGAAGGGCTCAAGCATATGTCCCCCACCAAATTCCCAAGAGAAAGGCCTCAAAATTTCTCCAAGAAAATCGCCAAGAAAAGGCTCCGAAAATCACCAAAAAGAACGAATGGGAACAACACATCCAAGCCTTGAGGAACCACGCCAAATCATCTATACATACCAAAGAGGTTCATACAAGGTCTAGCTTGCCGCCCGATCATCCTTCCCTCTCACAAGATCTCACCATGAAGCTCTCAAGCTAGTCCTATCGAAATCCTAAGGAAAAAGGAAGGAAAAATAGAAAAACCAAATGAGCTAGGGTTCCAAGAGATGGCTGTCATCCTCTCACCACTTGGGTTATATGGAGGCAACTGAAAGTCTAAAATACGCTTACTAGCTAACTAGGGATACATACCCCTCAAGGGAGAATTTGGAAATCTTTGTCATCGCTCCATCGGACGGATGCCCAGCGATCGCAAACTTGCTTAGCCTCGACACAAGCCTTGCGATCCCGATGCGTGTCCTCCGCTTCGAAGTCTCCGAACTGTGTCATCGCACACCGGTCAGACCGGTGCTCCTCACCGGCCAGACCGATCTGGAGTTGTTGCACCTCCGTCTTTGGTTCATCGGTCTTGGCTTTGTGGATCAACCAAGGAACCCAGTGGTTTTCTGGTGAACCACCAGAATCCCCGTGAACTCGGTGTAGCCTCCGCCAATCACCACTCATGACTTGGCTCCCACGTAGTCCAGCTCGACCTTGGTTTTGAGGCTCAACCAAGAAACCGTCCATGACTTCATCTTGTCGTTCTTGCCACCATGCGGCCCGCACTTGACCTCCCTGGCCACCGGGACTCTTGAACCAAGCCTACTTCACTTCTCCACACCTGTAGGCGTCACCGGCAATGACCATTCGCGCTTGTTCTTCACCTGCACCAACACCAGTCAAGCCGCAACCTGCACCTGCAATACTTAGCCAAGAATCAGTCCACACAATGTTGTCAATCACTCATGACACCAGGAAGCGACCATCCACCAGTCCTTGAACCACACATGGTCCTCACCTATGCATACCACCCTATACCACATGTTAAGACGTGGTGGTATACAATTAATCTCAATCGTCGAATCCGTCCATGCCGGTCCTTTTCCAATAGTGGTATAGGGTGGTATAGTCCACCGTAAAAGAGCCTTTACATGAAACCCCACTAAGATTGGCCTAAACAGGGCTGAGTTGAGCCAACTGACGGCTCTTAAAAGTGTACTCCAGGCAGACACGTAGATGCAAGGGGCAACACATTCACCAACCTAACTCCAGGCACATTCCCAAAGGTCTCATGGGTCCAATAGGTAAGATTTTTTTAATCAAATATTATCTCTGCCTCCGCGAGTCCTTTAAACCTTTCTCCTATGCTGGTCAAGTTTTTCGCCTTTTCTTTCTGCGGAACGATGCTACATTTCATGCCAACATGAATGATACTTTTCTTGCTTTAGTGCCCCAAAATTGGCTCCTACAGCTCCTCAGGATTTTAGGCCTATTAGCCTTTGCAATGTTATTTCAAGATTATTTCTAAGTCTCTTACAGATCAATTGAAGAATCATCTACCCAATATAATCCTCCCTAATCAAACTACTTTTGTGCAAGGTAGGCACATTTCTACTAATATAATTATAACTCAAGAAATTATCCACTCTTTCAATTTAAAATCTTGGAACCACAAAGCTTTCTTTTTAAAATTGGATTTGGCGAAAGCTTTTGACCAAATCAATTGGAATTTCATGCTCAAGCTCTCCGTAAACACCAATTCAGTGAATGAAGAGTATATTGGGCCCCTAAGTGGGTTTTGGTGGTTTAATGACACACGCTTAAGTTGCTAATGATCTATCGAGTGTATGAGCAGGAATTAAAATTATATGTGGCATCAAATGTTGATTCATTGAGTAAGCAAAAAGGAAGTGATGCTACAAAGGGTTCCTATGAAGGCTTATTTATTTTATATTTTGATTTTGAGTTCTAGGAACACCGTACTATAAAGAGGGACATGAAATGTATCTTCCAAGAGTCGAACATGTGCTCTAATTGTCAAAACAAAACCTATGAGAGACATCTTTGCACCAACACGTTCACGGGGTTAACTTTTTTGGTGTTGACCTTGGGAGGTCGGAGTATCCGGGTTTCACCTGGAGTCTCCGGACTTCCCGGAGTTTCCGGGATTTTCCCAGACATTGCGGGTCTTAGAGCTGAATGACTCTTTTCTGTGTGAGGGGTATAAAAGCGCCCTCCACCCTTTCCTATCTCTCTCTTTGCCCATTTCGACCTGCAAACATTCAGAACTCATTCACTCCTCTCTTTACTCCCCTTGTCCTTGGGTTGGTGAGATTTGTTGGGGATTTAAGGAGGGATTGAGAGCAAGAGCTTGGAGAGTGCTAGTGAACTGATTTCCCATCTCTAGAGCACCTCGTTCTTCGCTTGGTTGGCACATTTCGTGTTTGTTACTTTTGGAGCCTTGAGCTCCTAGCCGGCTAGGCGTTGCCTTGGAGCATCCAAAGGTTTGTGGCTGCCCAAGGAAGTTTGTATCACCCCGCAATTGAGTAAGTAACTCTAGCTTGATCTTGTGGTCGCTAGAGGGAGGAAAGTGACCTAAGTGTAAAGGTCCACCCTTTGTGGGTTCCTCAACGGAGACATAGACCTCAAGGTGTGAGGTTGAACTCCGGTAACAAATCCTTGTGTCTCTTGTGTGCTTGTTCATCTTGTTGTATGCTTGTATCTATCTTGAGCACATTTCTAGGGTGTGGTGCTGATCTACTCCGTGTTGAATTTCCTGCAGGTTTTAGGTGGATAAACAGGCTTGTCTCATCCCAGTGCATAACCTATTTTCATAGATCTAAATTTGAGCAAGTTTAATTTCTGTCGAATTTGATTCCCCCCTCGTAGGCCGGACAATCCGAACATTTTCCCAAATTCTCCGGATTTCCCGGACTATCCGGAAAAATATCTGAAGACTCCGAACTTGGACTGACAGCTGCGAAAAAGTTTGTGAATTTTCAGGTTCGACTATTCACCCCCCTCTAGTAGACATCTTGATCCTTTCAGTGAACATTTCATTTCCCTTTTGTATGCATGCATCTCTACAACCAATATGCAGGTTCTTGTCAATGGTAAACCATCAGAATTCTTTTATCCAACTAGAGGCATTAGACAAAATTGTCCTCTCTCCCCTTACCTTCTTGTTATTGCAGTTGATGAATTATCTTCTATGCTTCAGTCCATCCTACAAAATAACAATATTGCAAGATTATGATTGGGTCCCGGAGGCCCCAATATCCACTCTTTGTTATTTGCAGATGATCTCATCATATGTGGCCAAACGACTATTGCAGAAGCCACCGCTATAAAGACAACCATTGATCAGTTCTGCCAGGCTTCAGGGCAAACACCTAATTTGAGTAAGTCTGCTATTCTCTTTAGCAAGAATGTTGATGTGAACATTATTTCTTCCATAAAAGTTATCTTCCCTGTTCCCACCCTTACCTCCAACTCTATTCACTTGGGTCACCCTTTGCTTTTCAGTCATAAAGATAAGAATAGGGCTTATGCTTTCATCATTAACAAATTCAGAGCCAAGCTCACAACTATCAAGGCTAATAAACTGAATCATGCAGGTCATCTCACATACATTAACTTTGTGCTTTCCTCCATTCCTATTATTATTTATCTATTGTGCTTTTTTTTCTAAATCCTTCATTAAAACGATCACTTCCATTATTAAAAGGTTCTAGTGGGCAGGTGTCCCGGAGGATAATCAAACCTCACCCATGCATTACAAATCTTGGCAGGATATCTGTCAGGCCAAACAAAATGGAGGCCTTGCAATAAGTGATCTACAAGTTGTTAACAAAAGTCTAATTCTCAACACAGCTTGGAGGATTGCCACAGACAAGGATGAATACTTAACAACTATTCTTAAATCAAAATATTATCCTGATAAATCTTTTTGGACAGCAGACAAAAACAAGCCCAAATCCATTTTCTAGTCATCTATTTTGCAGGTTAAAGACATTCTATCGACCAATGCTACGGTTCAAATCCATAAAGGCAACTCAAACATTTGGAATACCCCTTGGTGTCAAATTTGGGAAACCATTCACTCCATCCTCAATATATTGGTCACTGTAACACCACTTCCTCTTTCTGTCAATCAATTATGGAATCATTTGTCTCAAACCTGGAATGTTGATCTCATAAATCAACTTTTTTCACCGCAAGCTGCTCATGCTATTACTACTACTGATATTATTCCCTCTACTGACAATGACACCATAATTTGGAGACTTGCTCCTAATGGCTTATGTACTGGAAAAATGCCTTCTCCTTTTTGAATGCAGATAATCAAGTTAATTTACCATCTCAAGGAACAAGAATTGTCACCCCTCAGTTAGTGCAGATAATGAACAAATTGTGGAAGAACAAAATGTGCCCCCTCGTCCTCAAAAATTTCATGTGGAGACTTATTCGAAGAGCTTTATCCATAGGAAAGAGAGGTAGAACTTACTCTCACATCATCAGCCAGGTTTGCTCTCAATGCAATACTATTGAGGATGATGCCAATCTATTTTTCTTTTGTCATTTTCCTAGAGCAGTTTGGTTTTCAGCAGACCCCACATTCACTCTTCCAGTCTCCCCCATGATGATGATGGTATTCAAGATATTCTTCCATATATAATTACACCTCAAACAAGTGATACTCAAATAATCAAAACTATGGAAGGCTAGGAATGATAAAAGGTTTAACAACAAAACTTGGACTGCTTGGCAGGTGTATCATGCAGCTAATGCTGATTATAGAGTCTCACAAAGTATTTTGCAGGATGCAGCCCATTAGATCACATGAACAGGTCACTCAGGATGTCACTTTTCTTAACATCATTCCTTATCCTCCTCTCTACAGGGTGGACATGCCAACAATGTCGGACAGTCTGTGTATTTATACTGATGCTTCTCTGTTGCCTGATCAAAATTTCATATTCAATAGGGATGCAAGTCTTGGTGTTTTCCTAATCAGCTCAGGAACACAACACAATTTTAATGCTTATATTAAAGTGTCGCTTCACAATGCTTCCTCTGTTTTCACGGCAGAAGCGGCTGCCCTTGCTTTTGCAGGGACTATTATTGACAAGATGCATATTACTAAAGCAAGCTTCCTCTCCGACAACTAACAATTGGTCTCATTCATCAACTCCAACAACATGACTTCTATTCCAAGATGGGATGCAAAATTCTACACTCATACATTCTTCAATGTAGGGCAAGGAAAAAACAACAAGGTCTACAAGATTCCTAGAAACCTTAACACAACTGAGGCCAGGGAGCGTGGCCACGTCACCCGCAATTCTCAACCGTGGGAAATCGGATGAGTATCCACCTTTTTGCACAAAAGACCCCAAACATTCTCGAAATCATCCCATGGTCCAAGGTGTAACACCCCAGGTGTTTATTAAAGATAAATACCTCAATTAGTGGTGTTAATCAAGATTAATTAGTCCTTAAGCATGTTTTGCTTGATTGTGCACACTTTTGCACAAAAGACCTAGGTCAAAGTCATAATTCTAGGTCAAACCCCTATAGATCCAAAAGGCTGATTTGGTTTTCAAGCGCTTTCTCCAAATTTCACTATAGAAGTTCAAAATCGGCCAATATAAAAGTTTTTCGCTACCTCCGGGAACACATTTTTCGTAATGGGCGGACATTCCAATTTCGAGTGCAAAGCCACTTAAACTTGAGTTGAAGCTTCTGCACACAGTAAACCGAGGCCGAGAATTCTTGAAAGTTCAACGCGTTTTTGTCACAAATCCGTTGATCAAAACAAATGACGCCCTTTGTGAAAGTTGTAGTCCTATAGTTCCTCTACAACTTTTATTTTTGGAGATCTTTTCGAGTATGCTGACAATTTTTGGAGTTTTGCAATTTCGAAAACAGGAATCACGAGATGAGTGATGTCGCTGGTGTCGCCATGGCTGCGCTCCAGAGCATTCGCTCGTGCGCCCGTCGCGCCGGTGTACAGGCCATCTCGGCTTCTCCGCTCGTGGGGCCAGGCCCAGCATGTCCGTCTTGGTCCCACGCCTTGACCACGTGGCATCCCGTGTCGGCCGCATGCATGTCACGCCTGGTGATGCCGTCGCGGTCACGACCCCATCCCTGCTCCCTTCGCACACCACCACAAGCAGAGTGGCGTCAGGCAGCCGCGGTTGTCGCTGCTCGGCCACCAGGCGTCTTGCTGCCCCCCCCCCACTGCTGCTCACCCCCTTACCGTCTGTTTGGTTGTGGGACGTGTGGGTTGGGTTGGCTCCAACCCTCGTTTTGGGGATGGCTCCAACCCACACTATGTTTGGTTGTCAGATGACTGAAACGGTTGGAGCCAACCTGTCACCTGTTTGGATGGATTTACTGGGTTGGGACTTATGATCTGATCACCTTCCCACTCAAATGGTGATCTTACCCCCTCTAGTAGACATCACAAGCACTTTGCATCGGTAATTTAGTAACCACATGATAATTTAGCAGAGCACACGGTAATTTGACAAATCACTTCATCAACACATAGTAATATTTACAGCCACATAAAAGTCACTTCATCACACACAGAATAATTTACAGCCACATAAAAGTCTTCGCTACATTATAAATAGAAGTGTTAGGCCATATCCGTAGGCACATTACACCATTTCCAAGTCTCATGCTTGCATGATGCATTAAGTTCAAGCCTTACACAATATATAACAAGTTCAAGGCTACCACATAATACAAGCTTAATTAGCTGTATGTGGTACTAACAAAAGATTAATTCTACCACCACAACTTACCCTTACTTCCCAGGGAAGTTTTCAGCAATGTACTTTGCAACCCAATTTAATTTATGGTCAAAAGGTAAGATGTTGAAAGCTCTAGCTATGTGAGGTTCAGAGACCAAATGGGCATAATAGAAGGATAAGTGAGTCTCATTGAAACTACCCTTGAAAGCCATCAAGTTTGCAAACAAATCTGAGGGGACATCCTTATCTGATTTGCCCACTTCCTTTATCGCCTTGGCTATCTTGTTACTTCCTCTATTAATTGCAGCAACCAATGGATCAAAATCAGCCCTCGATCTCTTGTTGGTCTTCTTGCTGTTGTTGGTCTTGCCAATCTTGCCAATATTGCTCATCTTGCTTGCACATGATTGTGCCCCATTGTTGCCTTCATTGTTACCTTCATTGGCAATGGCATCCCCATCATTTCCGGTTTCCTCAGCCTCACAATCCTCTGCACCTCCATCCTCTATACCTAGAACAGCACTTGAGTCCTTTGCAAACTTGCCTGTAGCCATTGTACTTCCAAATATTGTGTACATCTCCTCAAAGTGTATAATAGGCTTGTTCAGAAAATCAGCATCTGCCTTGTGATCCTACAATATTTGGACAATTTCAGCAAGTATTATAATATGGGCAGCAACTATAATATGTGGACAACCAATAATTTCAGCAAGTACTATAGTATGTAAACAGCCAATAATTTCAGCAAGTATTATAATAAATATGTGGACAGCCAATAATTTTAGCAAGTATTATGAACTTATCATCAAGATATGTGGACAGCAAGTTGTGGACAGCATAGAAATATCAAGATATTTAGGATACTAGGAAGCAACCAAACACTATAATATGTGGACAGCAAGCTGTGGATAGCAACCATACCTTAATATGATTGTTGTAGTGCTCATCATCAAGAGTTATAGTGCAAGTATCTTCATCCCAATTAGCAGCACTCAAACCACGAAGGTCACATATTTTACGGAACCTCTTTTGCCATGTCTTAAGGTGATTCTTAACCTGATCACCAGTGCGAACAATGCCAAATTTCTTTGAAATAGCCCTTGCACATCCACTGTAGTGAACCATCTTGAAGGTAGATGAAGTCTTGGTGCCATTAACCACTAAAGTAGCAAGGTATTCAA
This sequence comes from Cenchrus americanus, assembly GCA_947561735.1. NCBI lineage: Eukaryota > Viridiplantae > Streptophyta > Magnoliopsida > Poales > Poaceae > Cenchrus > Cenchrus americanus. The sequence goes on along the minus strand of OX387245.1, from coordinate 88,083,576 downwards.
GCATGTAGGCTGACCAAGTTGAAGTCCAAGTAGCATGTCCACCTGTCCCTGCACTAGCCTCAGATGGTTCCATTTACCTTCAAAACTAACAATGCATTATACAATAATTTCAGCAAAGCATACTTTCAGCACAATATAGTTTTGTCAAACAATAATATATCTACAAATAGGTCCTCAAATACAATTTCAGCAATCTAATACAATTACATTGTCCAATCAAGTAAAACACAATACAGATTACATAAATCAAACAAATAAAATACTAGTTCCCATGGCTTTGACGATCAGCCCACATTTGATCAGCCAAGCCTTGTCTAAAAGCTACCATAATGGCATTCTCACTTGCTGTCCCTGCATATATGGTGTGTTGGGTGTCCTCATCACTGTCATCTGGCACATTGAATTCATCACTACCATCTTCAATCACCCAATTATGAATGATGCAGCAAGCAATAACAATATCTACTTGAGTTTCATTAGGAAAAAAAGGAGATGCATCATCGAGAACTTTGAATCTTCGTTTTAGTGCCCCAAATGCTTGCTCTACAATGATTCTCAATGAACAGTGCCTACGGTTGAACAATTCCTTCTCATTTTGCACCGGATTCCTCCCCCATTCACTCAAGTGGTAGCGGACAGCCCGAAAAGGGGGTAAAAATCCGGGTTTGGTGTAACACCCTAACAATTCCATCACTAAATTAATTTAGCAACAAGTGGCTAGATTTAATATCTTTAAGGACATAAATAAATTATCAAACAAATTGGCTTTTAAATATTTAAACATCACTAAAATAATTTAGAAATAATAAGTGTTTGTGCATCATGATTCGAATGCATGAATTTCTGTTTGATTGAAGTTTGAAAGTTTGAAAAACGATTTTGAAAAGAATTAAAAAAAGAAAGAAAACCTTCCTTTCTTCTTTTCTCCCTCTCCTCTCTCCCTTCTTTTCCAGCCGGCCCACCTTCTTTTCTTGGCCCGAAACGAGCAAGGCCGCCGGCCTTCTTTCCCCGCGCACAGCGGCCCGCGCAGCCCAGCTTTGCCCTCCCGCCGGCCCAGCTAGCGCCGCCTCCCTTTTTCTTTTTGCGCCGGTCACTGGCAGGTGGGGCCCGGCCGTTAGGCCCATCCAATACCTCCAGCCGCGGGATGGCCGCGCCCCCTCTTCAAGCCGCCGGCCGTTACCGGTCGGGTCCGTCGCTCCCCCGCCATCAAACCTCCTTAATCGAGTGCAGTGACGCCCCTCCTTCATTTCTCCCCCCTTAAAACGGCCGTTACCCCCCTTTATCCCCCTCCCCTCTTCACTCTTCTTCAAGGCCGGCCATTAATGGCCATGGCCGCCGGGGAACCGCCTCGCGGAGCCACCCCGAGCCTATTTAAGCGACCCCAGGGCACCTCTGCATTCCCCCTTCGCTCAATCCCAAGCTCACACGCCTTCCCGTGCCCTAGCCGCCTTTGCCACCGAATTGGAGCGCCAGCCGCCGCACCATTGCTGCCGCCCGAGCTCCTCCGTCGTCGGTGAAGCTTCTTAAACCTTTTCTTTCAATTCCTCTCCACGCTTGTGGACTCACACGTGCATCAATTTGAAACCGCAGGGTCCCTAGCACCCAAATCGTTCGTCGCCGTCGCCACCCATCGGAGCCGGCCGCCGACGTTGATCTCCACCGCCGCCATCTCTTTCATCGGTTCCTCGCCCACCGAAGCTCCTACGCGCTGTAAGGACCCATCCCCCGCCCTCCTTTTCGTTTGAACCGAGCCGTAGGGCACGTCGCCACACACCGGCCGCCGGCGACCCGCCCCCATGCGGTGCTAGCCACCACGGCCGTCGGAGCCGCCTCCCTATCCACCTGAGAAGTTTTCCCGTCGTCCTAGCTTCGTGTAGAGCCAAACCCCGTCCGAAACCGTGCTCCCTAGCTCCATTTAGCGTTCGCCGGCGAACCTCCGGCAAGGTTTCGGCCGGGCGCCGCCGCGGGCCGGCTCCGGCGCCGCCGTCGGGCGCACACGGGCAACCCCAACCGTTGATCACCAGCTAGCGGCCCAGATTAAAATGGGACGAAACCCCTTGGCTTGGTCCACCGTGGACCAGTGGACTTGGTCCACGGCGCCGGTCTATGACCGCGCCCGCCGCCCGATCTGAGATCGACGGCGCAGATCGCGCCCAGCCCGGTCCATCCAGTGGCCGCCGACTGTTTTGTGGAAAACCCCCTGGAATTCTTTAATATCATATTTGTACCCTTCCACCTTTAAAGATCCTCGCATTTAGGTCTTGTTTTTATTGTTTTGATCCCTGTTTTATTAGAAAATCCTACCCGAGGTCCAGAGCACTCTTTTAATGATTTAAACCTTCTGTTTTTAAGTATAATTACGTTTTAGCCCCTGTTTTCTTGCTGTTAGGTCCCTGTAAAGTCTAGTTCATCGCAGATTAGTCCCTATACCTTGTTTTTAGCATATCTTTTCCGTTATAGCTCCGTTTTTAGCGTTCTAGCAGTCCTTGCGATCGTCTCAGCGAGCCCGTCGCTTTAGTAGCATGTTTTTAGTCTTTAGGATTGATTGGTGATCTGTTTTATTTATTGTATGCTTTATGTGTGAATCGTAGATATCGTGCCTGTTTCAACTGAGCCACCTCTCGGGGACGATCAGGAGCGGTTATTTGAGGAAGAGGAAGTTTTTGCTGTAGCTGAAGAAGGCAAGTGGTCTTCTCCCTCTGCATGTTCTAATTTTATCCTATATAACTGCATTATAATTAAAGTTTACTTTTATGATATCATTGCATTAATTTGACGGGTATACCTTTTTAAGGACTTACCTAGATCTTTTACCCTGATCCTTGGCCTAGCCCCTTTTAAATAATGTTTTGGGTAGAAATTGCTAGTTGCTCAACATGGGTTGGATAAATTGGTCTTTTATGGAAATGATCTATGTTTAATAATTAATGTTTTGGGTAATGCAAGAACACTTGATTTAATCGAAACATGGAGAACCACCCAAGAAAACATGCGCAACCACAGTGTCACATGGCTCTAACCTTAGTCGAATAATTAGGTGTGTGATCGTTCTAGTGGCCCTTTTTCCGAAAGGAGCAGAGGGGGATCCGGGTTGCAGGGGTATAGCCCGGTCCTTTTGGGGTAGTAGCCTTTGCTAAGGTACTGGCCACTAGGGAGGGTTATGGTCCGCCCTGATCTGTAACTATGCGGGTCGTTAGTCTTTTGCATGCCTTTGTAAAGGCTTCGTAGCGTCCCTATGCAATCACACCTCAGAAGTGTGGTATGGTGCTTGGCCAGCATCGCATGGTTGGGTTTAAAGTTCTTCGGAGCTTTTACGCGAGCTGCGGGTAAAGTGTGCAAACCTCTGCAGAGTGTAAAACTGATCGATCAGCCGTGCTCACGGTCATTGGCGGCTTGGACCCTCACATGATTAATAAACTTAAAGACGAGTTAAATCGTGGTTGGTGAAGCTCGATGAGCTTGGGGTGTTTTGTATTTAAGTTTTTCTTAAGTGGGAGGTACGAACTTACATATAGTAACTAGGCGTTCTTTAATTAAAACTTGACCAACATTAAAATGTTAACCGCTGCAAAACCCTATCCTATCCTTGATAGCCTTGCATTTGTTTCCCCCACTTGCTGAGCTCCAACCATAAGAGTGCTCAGCCTTGCTTATCGCTGTTCAGAGGAAAATTTTGGAGGAGAATTCTTCGACGGCTACAATGAGATCTGAGGCTTGCGGACCCCCAGTCAAGTGCTTGTGAGAGCGGAAGACGAGGACTCGACAAGTAGTTATCGTTTTCCGTTGTTAGAGACCTTCGAGTCTCCCGCATGAGTGTAATAAGTGGTTAAACTCTGAAATACGTTTTAATACTGTTTATGATATTTCACTCATTTTCGTCTATCATATGTGTGTAAATTGATCCCGGCGCACATATGAGATGCACTTAGTTCCTCTTTGGAAATCAGGTGTGACATTTGGCTCCATATCCAACATTAACTAGATAATATTTACCTAACATATGATGGATAGTTAGGTTACCTCTCAATGATCCATTTATTATGATGAACAAAATCTATGGAAGACATATGTTGAACTAATACCTTGTGGCACACGAAGGCCATCCTCACGTGCTAAAGCATCACGTAAAACTAGTGCATCATGTGTTGTCCCCTCCCATCCAGCCAAAACATAGGTGAACTTTTTGATTAAAATCTACGGCTGCCAGTACATTTTGAGTACAATTCTTGTATCTACCACGAAAAGCATGCTGTATTTCCTTTGGAACAGTGGCTCTTATATGTGTACCATCAAGTGCTCCTATACAATCCTACGTCATGTTCAAAGAAGTCAAGATTAGGACAATTATTGGTTTGTAAAAAATAAATTTAGAAGGTTCAGTTGCACACCTTATTAGTAAGGATACAACCTTGTGTCTCCTTCTATTTTAGCGGGAGTGTCCAATGAAGGGGGCCTAATATAATCCTCTCGTAGCTCACCAATAGCATGAAGTACTTTGTTAAAATAACGACTGACCGTTTCTCCAGATCTACCAAAATTGGTTGCAATTACTCTATTCCTAACATTATGTCCAACAGTGTGTAGAAACATTGCCACTTGTTGCTCAACACACATATGAACGGTATCTTCAAGTAAAGCACGATCTCTAAACAACCGACAAAACCGAAAGAAACGAGCTTTGTTCATTCTCAGCATGTCTACACAAGTTGTGTCATTCCTCCAAATTTTGTCATTCAGGTACTCAATCCTCTTCCTATCCCTTTCAGCCATTGGGGCAAAACTAATTCCTTCCCTTCTTGCAACTCGTTTTCTTTTCCTAGACCGACCAACAATTGCAGCAACCAACAAGAACCAATATGAAGTAGCAGCACAAATGAATACCTTGGACCTTTTATCCATCTACATACAGCAACACAAATAACCTTTGTGACTTAATTACCTAGCAAAATTATCAACTAGGGTTTCGATGTGCAACACAAAATTCTTCAAATCATGCATCAATCTAGACTATCAATCCAGCATCAAGGAGGAGGGGATGAATTTACCTTACCTTTCCTTTGTCCGTCCCGATCCGGAGGAGAAGCCTCGATTGCTCGATCCGCAGGAGCAACGTCGATGCCGGAGGAGGAGCAGGACTCGCGGAGGGGAGTTGAGGGCGGAGGGAGTTGAGGGCGGAGGGAGTCGGAGGGCGGAGGGAGTCGAGGACGGAGAGGGTAGAGAGCGAGAGGAGTCGCCGGACCTATGGGTTGAGGCAAGGGTGCGCGGGCCGGGGAGCAGGAACAGGAGAGGTGGCCGCGCGCGCGGCCCTGGAGGAGGAGGGAGTCGCCGACGCGGTCCTGGCGGAGGCCGCTAGCGTGCGGCAGGTGTCGGGGTCACTTCTGGGCGGAGACTCGGAGGGGGTCGCGGAACGAATAAGGTGAGTGACGGGAGCCTCCCACGCGCTCGACCCGGGACGGAGCGGCTCCGTCCGCCAAAATTTGAGGTTTCATCCCAACCCGCATCTTCATGGAATATTCTCTTGGGGTTGGCTCCATCCCTCATCGACCTGCATCCAAACATCAAAAAAACGGGTTGGACCCAACCGGGTTGGACCCAGCATCCCAACCAAACACACGGTTAGCCACCCAGTTCTGTGCCTGTGCCTTTGCCTATTGCGACCACGACGCTGCTCGCCAGAACAAAGCCGCCACTGCCGCGACTGAGGCCGCCGGCCTCTGCACCACCGCCGACCGGCCCGGAGTCCACTCCGCACTATTTTTGAGCCCAAAAATCGGACCTAGGTAAGTCCCCAATCCTTCCTAGACACTTCCCCGGTCCATCCCAGCGACAAGCTCGCCGAATTTTGGACTTCCCCGCATGCCGGTGCGCCTGGGGGCTACATTGCAAGCCTGGAGCTTTGTTTAGGGAGTTTTCTGCAAAGTAGGGACCCTTCTGTAATTTTCGGAATTTCTGTCTAGGGTCTGCCTGTAAATGTGTTTAGGGTTTTCGGCTTCAACTTCAAAAATCTGTAGACAATCGTAAAAACATCAGAAAAATGCAAATCCAATTTTGTTGGTTTTCTGGTGAGGAACTCTAACTTTTCTAGAAAGGTTGTATAGGGTTTTTCTGTGTATATTTTGAAATAAAAACTCAAACTCAGTTTGATGTGTTTTTGGTGTAATTTAAATTATACACATGCTATGAAGTTGAATTTTGGATATGTTTCTCTGTATGGCATGCTTAGATTCGTGACCAAAGTTGGCATGAGTTTGATGTGTAGATAATTAATTATGATTTATGTAAGCTTTATGCTAGATTAAGCTTGATACTTTTTATAGACCCTTTAGTAAACTTTTCTTTAGGCACAAGTGCACCCTAGAGCATTTCCTTGATGAGTAGTACCTCTGGTAGAGTGGATATGATTTTAGAAATTTGTTTAATAGGTGATTTGGATTTATTCTTGTGTAGGAGTTTAAATTCAAATTTTCAAAAATAATTTGAATATGCACCTATGCTTTGGCCAGAGGCTTAGGTTTGACATGTATGACTTGTAGGAGAAAGTTGAGATAAAAAGTTTAATAAATCTTTTTATAAGATTTATTTAAGTTAAGCTAGGCTGAAATTTGTCTTTTTCGTATAAATTAATTTATAAATGTTCTTAATCTAAATTTTGATGTGTGAACTTAGAATGGGTATATGATGATATGTGCAGAATCTTAGACTTATTTGAAGTGTTTTTTATTTAATTTGGATTTATGGTTGAAAGACTTGTTTAACTTAATTAAGTAAAGAAAGGTCAATTAAGGTGTCAAATTGCGAAAACATGACATGTTTCTGTTTTTGAATTTTGAACACACCCCCTTGCTGTTTAGTGAAGTTAAATAATTTAATTTGCTCAAATATGTACACATTCATCATCAAAGTTAACCTTTAATTAATTAACCACTCACACAACCTAATGCATATGCATGTGTATGTGTAGATTTACCGGACGGTACGTACACACTCACCCAGGAAAGAGACAGGACCGTTGATGGTGAAGTGAACCAGACTAGTGTGCAGCAAGACCTGGACCAAAGTCCAGAAGAGCCCAAGGGTAGTGTTGAGTTAGAGGAAGGCAAGCACCGGTTTCATCTAACCTTTTTTTATTAAAAGTTCATACTCTTTTACTTTTCAGTATTTATTATTTACTTGTGCATTTAAGTTTCGGGAGTTGCTTTGAAACCTAGATGCATGATCCTTAGGACTCCTATGCTCTTTTAGGAACGCTAGTGCCATGCTTTAAGGACACGGTACAAGTCGAGTAATGACTCATTGCTCGCGAGATGTTATGTTAATTATGTTGGAATCGTAATTTGGTTAAAATGACTCGCTCATGTGGTAAGAGCAATGGGTTCGGTCTCGACCGAGTAGCATTGTGCTGGTTTAAGCTATTGAATGTACCAAGTGCTTGTCGGGAATGGGACCGGTAAGCCTAGTGCCTAATGAACCAGTGTGGGGACTTTATTGCTACTACTTTTGAGATGCTTCTCCCGGTTTGCTCCCGGTAGTGCAAGTGTGAGTCTAGACGTGTTGTGTGAGGGTGTTCCGGTAACCTTGTACTTAGGACTGTAGTGCTTGTCCCTAATCTGGGAAATGACGGGAACCGCCTGGTCGGGGTAGACCCCGCATTTGCTTTTATTTGACTTCTTAGGGTCTACTTTCTTTCGTGTATCTTGGGTTTACCTTGCAAGGATATAAATCGATCGATCGTCAGTCACTCGCCGTTATCTGAGTCGGCTTGACCACTGGCTACCCCATGTTTATTTATGGAACATTTTGGATTAATATTGTTACCTGTTTAATATTGTTTGCTCAACATGCTTGTTTAGTGAAGGTGCTCACCTAGAATGGTTAACATACTAGAATTGGAGCTAAAATCTAAAAATAAGGATCAACTCTTAGTCGCTTTTGGCAAAACAAACCCACCAGCCAAAAAACCTTGCATGTCTAGTCTTACTTTCCTTTTGTCGGGTAAGTCTTGCTGAGTATTAGTATACTCAACCTTGCTTTTGTTGTTGTTTTCAGGTAACCCCATCTAGCCTGGTTCTATTCCAGATGGTTGGAACTTGAGTGGGAGCAGGTTGACGATGAGTGATACTCTATGGATGACCTCCCATGTGTATCTTCCGCTAGTTTTATTTCCATTGTTTAATCTCTGAATCACCTTTACTTTTATGTACGAAAACCTGTTTGTAATAATGTAAATTTGTGAACTTTTATGTAATGTAATGTTGTACTCTGGTCCCGCCTTCGTGTGGGCTTAGCGCATATCTCCATCCTGTTGTAAGTGATTTACCGGGCTTTACCCGGTAGAGGCGACAAAATAGTTCTTTATTATTGCTTAATGGCCACGTGGACTAGCTTAGGCGATAATACGGAATTATTTTGGGCGGTTTTGTCACACAAGGGAAGGGCTCGGACACCCGAACAGCAGCGGCGCGCTCGAGCAAAGCTGCCGCATTCGGAGCGATGGCCTGCGAACAGAGAAGAGAAGGGCAAGGAAGACAAAGGGCTTGTGACGGAGAGCAAATCGAGGGTCGGGGTCTAAAAGGGAGAAGAGAATGTAGGGGCGGCACCAGAGAGCAGCAGACGAGGAGGTCATGACATCGGTCGAGGAGGCGGATGCCTACCTCCCGATTGACCTCGATACGGCTCCACTCTACCCCGGTGTTGATGGTTGAAACACGTAACAACCATCGATCCGCAAGCGTACAGACCTACACCTTTTCACCATGGGGTGACCCCCAAGGTTCTTGTCAATCCGCGGAGCAAGGGGATTGCTAGCGCTTAACCAAGCACTAATCTAGTTGATTGACAAGCCTTGAAAGAGAGGATACCCTAAGGTAAAAGCAATCTAACCTAAGTTAATCTAAGAAGTCTAAGGTGAAACTAGATGGCAAAGGGTGGACACAAGAGAGAGATTGAGATAGATAAGCGTTCCCTCCCTAGGGTTTAGGATTACATGAACATGCATCTACTACATGAAAAGGGTGTTTCCTACACTAGCTTCATGGCGGTTATGCGGCCGCTAAGCCTTTTCCCTCCACCGTACTGTCACTACGCAAGGTAATCAAACACTTTCATGTATAACCGCATCTATACCTAAGCATCCATAGGGTTAAGCTAATCACCACGATTACCACAAACCCTACTAAGAACACATGTTGTACATACATATGTGAATAAAGCACTCGCATACACATAGACCATTAAGCATCGAAAGGCATAGGGTTCATGTAGCGATCACATAACATGTATCCATCTAACCCTAGGGATGAACGGAGACATTACCCCATCATCATACAAGGATTGAAGCACATAGGGGTGATGAAGACTCCGGAGAACGTCGTCGATGAAGATGGCGGCGATGAAGCTTGCGAACACCCCTAGGCCAGCGGCTTGGAGTCCTCCTCTTGCTTCCTTCCCTCCGCCGGCGTTGATCCTCGTGACGAGCTCATCCAACTCTCTCCCTCATCTTGCGGCGGTAATTTTCTGGTGTTGGCGGCGGTAGAAAGGTTGGATCGATATGGCGGCCGACGGAGGCAGAGGCAATAAATAGACGAACACCTAGGGCAAAGAGGGTGCTGAACCGGGCCCCGAGTGGGCTGGGCCGGTCGGCCCAGGCCTGTTTCGGCCCAGTTCGGCCCCGGTTTCCTCCCCGGTTGCTTCTCGCGTGATTCCTTATTTGTGTGCACTTTCATGTGGGCTTTTGACGTCGTTTCCTTCACGGTTAAGGCTTGAATCCTTGCTATCCAAGCTTCGTTGTTTTCTTGTTGAGTCCCTGAAAACTTGCACGTTGACGCTTCAGTCCTCGGGTCATTTAGAATCATGTTCATCACGTGTCTTGACTCTTGTCAGGTTTCATGATCTTCTTCCAAAGTGCTTGGTGAACTTATCCCAAAAGTCTCCTCTTTAGCGTAGATTTCCTGCGTAAATAATAAACTCCAAAATCGACATGCAAGAGTGAACTTGTTATATACGGGGGGTTAGTTCCAGTGGTTACACTCATATTAAAGGTAAACTCATAGCTAGATTGACGGAAATTCACCGTCAACACTCGGCCTCAAGGACGGCGAGCTTGAGCATGACGCGGCCTGGGAGGAGGAAACCGCGGAGGAGGAAGGCGACCTCACCGGTGGTGCCAAAGGACCACTTTCTCCTCTTACTTAGACCTTCGGCTCCTCGCTTCCGCGCCCTCCTCGGACCGCTTCGGTGTCCTCTCAACACCGCCACTGCTGGAAAGGCTGTCGAGCCGCCGGGTCCACCACGGGGAGGCCGTGCGCTGTCGGGCCGCCGTGACCCGCAAGAGGCCTGCACGCCGTCGCGTCCTCACTGGAGAAGCGCACGCCGCTAGCCGCAGGGGCATCCGTCGGTGAGGCACGCAAGAGACATGGAGGGAGCGAGGGAGGGAGGAAGAGGAGTTGCGCCCCTCCATGAAGCCGCGTGAGAGAGGAGGGAGGATTGGAGGAGGAAGAAAGAAGGGAGGGGACCCATCCTGCAAAACACCAGGCCGCCGCGCCCACGCCGGGAAAACAGCGCCTCCCCGCGGACGGACGCTGGCGCGCTCCAGAGCCGCACCAGAGATAGCGAACTGATGAAGCGGGAACGAGAAGATAAGGTTGAGCTGTACTCCGTAGCAGTTGTTGAAGAGATAAGAATGCAGATTTTTGGAAAAAAAAGAAAAACAGTGAAATCACATAGAAAATTTATGTCATGAAATCCGATTAAAAAACTTGGAAAACTTGCATAAAACCCCAATGATGATTCCCTTCTTAAAATCATGGTGTCCTGAGTAGGCCAATGTGGTCTATACCTTCTTAAAAATCCAGTGTAGACCTTTTCTTATAGAAATAACATGAGTCCTGACCTTCACTGTCTTCCGTTGTAACTTCAAACCATGTGATTCTTCTTCCTAAAATCATGGTGTCCGCCGCACCTCTAATAACCAACTCTTCTTGACGTGTAGATTATGTACTCACACTAAAATATTCATATTTCAAACTCAAAATATAATATGTGACAAACATATCGTATCAAATAGCTGTACTCGAACCACCCATTGGTGATGCCAGATGCCACAACGCTCCCGTCAATGAGGTCGTGCGCTGTTGAGCCATCGCACCCCCCCCCTCCCCCGGGGAGGTGTTGTGCCGCCAATCATTCGGCCTCGCCATGGGGAGACCCCTCGCCACCACACCCCCACCACGTAAGCTGCGCGCCATCAACTGCGACGGCCTCGCGAGGCAACCACACGAGCGAGGGAGGAAGACAGACAACATATCAAGAGGAAATGGACAGACAGATATAGTAGATCAAGCAATGCCTTCCTACGGACACATGAAGAGATAGTGTGGGACATGAAAAAACAAAGTGAAAACCTGGAGAAACACATATCCTCCGTGCCTCCTGCTACGGTATTTAGTATTAAACAAAATATGGAGGTAATATGGGTAGAGAGGAGTTAGCAAAGGTGCTTCGAATATAAAGTATTCTAGAAACAAGACAACGGTTGAGAATTCCATATGAAAAAAAATAAGAATGGACATGAACCACACAACACGGAGAAGTTATGTACCAATTTTGTACAAATCTAACAAACAACATTTAATTCCGCAAAAAGAATTAAGTTAAAATTGTTTTCCTATTGAATTATTACTAGACATAGTTCACCTACTTTTAACACATCATTTTATATCCAAGCTTAGATTCAGACCACCGTACTCCTAAATTAAATCCTTAAATACATTGTCTCCATCTAGTATACAACCACATATACTCCCTTTGTCCCAAAAAGAATGTCATTCTAGGAATTTTAGGACAGATTATTAAGGAGGTCAAATGACCTCGATTGCCCCTATTTATTTGCCATATTAGGTGCTAATTGATTGTTGCATGCTTACATGCACATGCACACATACCAAATTAAGTAAAATGCCATTCTTTTTGGGACAAAATTTGAATCTTAAAACGTCATTCTTTTTTAGACAGAGGGAGTACGACCTATCATACTAAGTGGTACGATTAAAATCACCATATTAAGTGGTATGATAAAAAAAATCTTCTCCTGCAATACGTAGCACGAAACGAGTAAGAATGCACGTAAAAACAGGACACAAATGAAGATCACAATATGTCCACCGCTAGCCATTCGCGGCAAGGCCGCGAGTTTTTCTAGTGTCTTAGCAGCAGAGGCTCGCCATCAGTAAACTCTTGTATCTGAAGTAGCTTTCATTTGTCAAAACCCTACTCATATCTCGAGCTGCCCAATTCGGGATGCTCTTGACCATGCACACTGGGATAACTTATCCCACTTGGCAGTTTCTTGCTGCTAGTTTTATAAAGCATGTTTGTTATAAAAAAACGTGGAAACACATGAGCTAGCCGACACGTCTTCATCGGAGTGGGCTTAAGGCACGGTTTGCAGCTTGTTCGTTTGGCCGGGTGGCCGATGGTAGTCTTGGTTTGTTACGAGAGAAAAATCTTCTTGGCTGGTTCTTGATAGCTGATTTGTTACGAGAGAAAATCTTGCTAGGCGGTGGTGATAAGCCAAACGAACAGTACGTGGTCGTGTAGGATTTCTGTACGAAGCATGATGATAAATTATTGGTCTTATATAATTAGGTTTTGTATTAATATTTTTATTTTTAATAATGGGTGCCCATCGTATTTATCCCTCTACTAGTAGTACCTCTAAATAGCGGTCAAAGCGTGGGCCACTCCCACGTCCTAAGTCCTAACCAAACACCGCCGGCCGCCCCGCCTGAGGTGAGAAGTGAACCCCACCGGCCGAGCCGATTGCTTCGTGGGCGGCGGCACGAGGTTTGACTACGGCTGGGGCCCGGCGGGAGCTTGCACGGCAAAGCTTTTGTGGGTGGTGGCGATACAGCGGGGGACGTGCACCGAACCCAAGTAGTGCACGCACTGGGACTGGGACACAGGCCGTTGCGCGCGGGCCGCGGGCCGCGGGCGATGATCCCCAGGTGCTGGTCGGTTCAGACTTGCATAGGATAAAACAGCGTCACGACTTGGGCCTTGTTTAGATTGCTAGCTAACGTTTTCTGCCCTCTCTCCATCACATCACATTAAATACGTCAAAAGACATAAGTTCGGAGTATTCAATATAGGTAAAAAAATAACTAATTACACCGTTTTGATGTACTTCGCGACACGAATCTTTTGAGCTTAGTTAGACCATGATAGGATAATATTTACCACGAACAAACGAAACGTGTTATAGTGTGTGAAACGTTGAAAAGGCACATAGATGAGATGAACGCAGAGCGCGCGCGGCGAGTCAATTGCGAGCGTTCGACGCGGTCAGGCGCGCCGCGGCCGCGCATATTCGGCTCGGGACGAGCGAGGAGGACGAGAATGATTTGGGGGATTTTTATTCCGTGGCCAGCAGCAGCAGCAGCAGCTGGAGGAGATCAATCGAGTCCGATCCTCGTCGGCTGCCGATTCGTGGAAGCTATAATGACAAACCGAATAATGCTGCGATCCCGTTAAACTAGTTGCAGCTTGCAGGAGACATGCGCTGTTGTTTAAGCGTTTTCAGATCTTCAAGGTCAGCCAGAGGCTATTGGCTGAATGATGACTGAAGAGCGGCAATTGGCTGAACCATTGCTTAGGATCATCAGAAATCTCATGATGAGGTTATACTACGCTCCAACTCGATCTGCTCTGCTTGTAGGGCACTGTCATCTCAATATACGTTCAAGTTTCAGCAATCTGAAAAGAAATAAACAAACGAACCGAATTTTCACAACGCAAGTATTCTGTGATTACCAGGACTGGCAGTGACAGACAGATCAATTTGAATTCTTGACCTTACAAACAATGTCTTTGGACACCAGACATCATCATACACAACAGTCCTTTAATTTATCTCAAAAAAATAAAATGAAGAAAAGAATAAAAAGTAGTGTACCTCACACTGCAAACACAACACCATCTAGTCTAATTCAAGCATGGTGCACCGCCGGTTCTTGCCCCAGCGCCATGCCCGGGTGGCTCGCGTCTGCAACAATAATTTTCAAATAAAAGGCGTCAGAAATGAGGATCGGGATCAACTGACCAGCTAGCTAGCTAGCTAGCGAGGTGAATATGATTAAGCTCCCCGATCATCGTGCGCAGCACAGCACGTACCGTCAGCGGCGGCGAGGCCCTTGTCGTGCCGCTCGACGCACTGGAGGATGTACTTGAAGGCCTCGGTCTCGCAGGGGATGGCGAGCGCGCCCTCGTGCCGGAACCCGAACTCCTCCTCGGCCTTCTCCAGCAGGAGGCGGAACACGGGGTGCGCCAGGTAGCTCGTCGGGATCACGAACCGCCGCTGCTCGGGCCCCACGTACACGGGGCAGTAGCCACGGGGCACGTCCGGCGGCGGCTCCGGGCTGTGGCAGCTCTCGTCGTCCGACAGCACCGAGTCCGCCGTGTCCGCCCGCCGCAGCCGCCGCATCACGAACGGCGGGATCGCCGACGCCACCACCTCCTCCTCATCCTCCTCCTCCCGCTGCTCCTGCTTGCTGGCCCCCAACGCCATGGTCTGCCACTTGTGCAGCAGCTCCCGCAGCCGCGCGATCTGCTTCATGCCCGTCGCCGCCGTCTTCGTCGCCGCGCCGTCGTCGCCCATCACGCGGAGCACGGACAGAGACACCGTACACCTTCACAGCAGAGTTGGTTTCCTGGATCTCGAGAGAGCTAGTAGCTTGAAAACTTGATGGAAATGGAACAAGGGATGGTGGGGAGAGTCTGGCATGCAGGAGCAGGGTCGATTATATAATCGGGTCTCGTACTCGTTCGTACTCCATCGATCGATCAAGGGTAACATGCTGGGAATACTAATAATGTAGTATTTATTTATATATATAACACAAAAGATTCCTTTGCGCGGTTTGGATTATAAAAACAGGTTGCTTAGCTGATCGCCGGCGTGTCGCTCAAGAATGCCCGGCGTCGCTCTGTAGGAGTAGTAGCTTAGCTTGTTCAAACTTCCTTTTGGTGGCAAATGATGAGGGGAAGCTAAGCTAATTTCTGCTACGGCTGCCTTGCAAGTTATCTGAATTTTTCAGACGTTCAATTTTCTGAATCTGGACAGCACAAAAGCTGGAGGTGTGCTGGAGAGATACTATCTATGATCTTACGAACCTTTTGCAATTTCACACACTGTGCACGAGAACGTGGCCGCATAATTGCGCTGGACCGAAGCCAGTGTTCAGGGCATGCTTCATCATGCCATTGCCGGTGCATGCATATATGCTTTGTATAATCATCGGTAAAATATATTGCCCGCGAATTTATGTTCGTCTGTTTTTTTTTTATATTGTGACCCGACACGACAGGAACAAAGAAGTCCCGCGGAACAGTGTGACGCTGCTGCATGCCGACAAAGGTTATTAAGCAGAAATTAGAATAACTAATGACTTTTGGGGTGGCAGGCAGGCAGGCAGCCTGCTCTAGCAGATTAGCAAAGAAAGGGAGAAAAAGGGTATATTCTTCCGAGGGTTTACCGCATCGCCATGACGCCCCAAACAACCGTTAACACATCGGCTGTACCAAACCATAAAATACACTCCCTCATGTTTTTAGTATGCCGTAACAGCAAACCCTCCCAAAATTCCTCATAGATTAAAGCAATAGGAACCTACAAGTTACTCGATCTGCACCTGCAGCTGATCGCCTAGCTACGTGTTGGTCGATGATGCTAGGCCTTCTTCAGATAAGGCCAGGGACCGTGGCTTGGAAAGCTGGCCGCGGCAACGTGCGAGCACATGACCGACGAACTCGCTAGATAGGCTATCGTCGTCGCTGCCCTGCACCGCACGGGAAGCGTACGTACTCGACACCAGAGTGGCTGGCCAGGGGGGAGTCTCACGGCTCTCCCCTCCCAGGTGTCACACGAGACGTCGTCGTCGTTGATCCGCCTTGTCGCGTGCCCCCAAAAGCGACGACGACGACGAGCCAAAGCGCCGAGCCGGAAAGCTAGCCATGGCCCATGTGACGGTGGAGCTGCCACCAAGCCAGGGCGAGGCCGGTGGCGCGGTGATTCACCGTGATTGGTACGGCCGGCCTGCTTTGGCTCTTGATTATTCGGCGGTTACTAGTTAATTGTCGACAGTGATCATCAGTTGCTAACCGGTGCAGCCCCGGCCTGCCAGTGCCAGAGTTGTGTGTGTCCCGTCCGCGTGTTTCCGTCAGAGAGAAGATCGATCAGAATAACTGGCAACTAACAAAGGCTGCAGACCTGCAGCACGATCTCACTTATTACTTCTTTCTTCCTTACATATGCCATAGTATATGTGCTACTCTGACAATGCGTAATTGGATCACGAAATGTTCTCTGTTTGTGAAGAGGCGTGGTTGGCTCTTGGTGACTCCTGAGATGGAAGCTGTTCAGCTCAATGCAGTGACCACCGACTAGCCCAGGACAAATACGAGCCGTCGAAATGTTTTTGGTACTTTTTCAGTTGCGAGATGCCTCCAGACGGTCATGCAGCTACAGTGCCACGAATGGCCCGTACCTGCACAGCTGGGTATGGGGAGGACAAGGAATAAAGCATGGATTGATGGTCTGGGTGTGTGAGGGATAATAAGCTAAATTAGATTAGAGAAATTCAGACGCTGCAGGGGCGAAGCGCGTTGTTTGGGATGAGATGGGCTAAATCTGTTGCTTTTACTAATTTTTGGCCTTAGCCCAACCCAGAGAACACTCGTAAGCCTGACGAGAGCATCCAATATGCTTGCTGTGCTCAAAAGCGCCTAAAATATCTCTGGATCACACCGCAAGGCTCACCGTCGACGTCGAATGTCGATCTGTGAAATGTGAGGTTGGCACACGAAGTGGCAGCATGCTAGCCCTCACGCACGGAGGAAAAGAATGGGCAGAAATGAAAGCACATGCCACGTCGGCACAGCGGCGCAAAAGAGGAGGTACTTTCTCAGTCTCGGTGGTAGCCGCTGCGGACGAGAAGCAGTGAGCCGTTCGGCGGGTACCAAAAATAATACTCCGTCCCGTAGAAATGCAATCCTAAGATTTGAAAAAAAATCTCTCGAAAAATTCGATTCTAGAAAATAGATCTAATTATCTGTCTAATTAAGTAATCAGATCTGATTTGCATGCCAAAACTTAATGCATGTGGCTAAAATATAGGGGTACTAGAGTCCTTTCGCGACATCACTAATCTGTCTTAGAAAAATTAGAATTAAACTTTTTATGAGGCGGGGGAGTATTCAGTTAATATATTAATTTTTTTTTCGAGATCGGCTAATGCATTCAATAGTGTTGTGTTGGAGAAAATAAGTTGAGATAAATCGAATCGAGATAAGTAATTCAGTCTCAGTGACGTAAGCGTGGTGAACGAGCTATAGTTCCTCAAGTGCGAACGAAGTGCCCGGCCACACGTATCCGTGGTGAATGAGCAGTTGAGCATGACAAGCCTGCGCAGCCCAGCTCAACATTTACTGCTAGGATAGTGACCCAGAGAGCCAACAGCACTCTCCAAGTTTGTATCTGTTCACTCAGTCTCTGAATAATAGTCATTATTATTGTGTGTCGCAAATTTAACTCGGTGTGCAGAAAACACGTGTAACATTTGTGTTTTCAAATAATTTTGTTAAAAAATAGATTCAAATATCTTTCCCATGTATCATAAGTATTAATATTTTTAATATAAAATCAGTCAAAGTTGTCTCAAGATGTAATTCTAGTATTGAGCACGTAAACCAATATGATATGTAAAATGACTAAATTACCCCTTATTTTTTCTGAGAGGTCTAGGCACTGACTTGTCTTTTGTGTGAGAAGCAAGGTTTTAAATAACGCGCTATAGCGGCACAATAGCGGCCCGTAGCTCTCGACGCGTGTCGGGGTTCGCTACCGCCGGCAGTAAATTTCCATCGATCGTGCGTCCGGCTCGGATGGTTAGCTCGGGAGACAACGGGGTTTATACTGGTTCGGGACTCTGAGGAGTAATACCCTACGTCTAGTGTGTGGTAGCCGTGTTCCTGAGCCAAGTGTGCTTGCAGTAGGGTTTACAAGCTGGTCGGGAGAGGGAGTTGGTTCTCAGGTCCCGGGTGGTGGTGTGTGATCGTGTGAAAGTCTGTCACAAGGGGAGGGGCACAAAGGGAAGAAAAAAAAGAGCTACAGTGCCTGACAACTGGTACGTCCCGTCGTACGTCGTCATCCGTCAGGCCGCATTGAAGCTTGGTCTTGATGTCTTGTCGGGAAAGTCGCCGCGTGGCCGGGTCGGGCTGTTCACCCCGGGGCACTTGGCCTTCTCCCCGAGTAGTTTGGTCTTGCCTTAGTCTGCCCACGCGCTAGTCGGAGCCGGACTTGTCGTGAGAGGCGGAGACTTGTCGTGCGAGGCGGAGACTTGTCGGAGAGGCTTCCACCCGAGTGAAGATTGGGTGCTTTGCCGATGCAGGGTCTTGACAAAGATCTGCATGCCTTTGTTGACGCAAAATGTGCACTCGGCGCCAATCACACAGCAAGCCGAAAAGCTTAGCTTCGCACGCGCGAGAGAGAAAGTGACGTGCCGACTCAATTTTTCCCGAAAATTAACAAAAGGGAAAACGATTAAATACCAAAACTTGGAACCTACGGGTGGTACCGGGCGGTTCCATATTTACGGCTAAGAAGCCAAGCAAGACGACATGTAGCTATGCGAAGCTACTCGTCAAAGAACCACGACGATTCGGGTAAACGCAAAGGAAAAAAGAACATTGCCGAATGGATGACGTAAGCATGACAACGATCGATCTTTGAATAAACATGGATGCATGTGCAAAGCCATGACCGATCCTCAATGAAGATTAACATTAAATAAAGCAAAGCACGAACATGATCATGTATTAAAATAAGCATGCATAGATCCAAAGCATTAGTCTACCGCATGTCTAATCACTTTAAGATCCGTCGGGCACGACATCAAGCAAATCTATCCGCCGCATGATACAACTTGCATGAAAGAACGCACCACTTTCCATAAATAGATCTATCCACCGCATGATACAACCCAAATATGGAAAGCTAGAAGCACACGTCTTTTAAAACATAAACAACGCACGTGATCTACTCGTGAAGATATAACCGAACGCGGTCGAACAACCGATTCGGGGTCCATGAAGAAGGAACAAACATTACCACGTGAATAAATCTATCAAGCCGAATTGGAAATCTAATCCACCCGATGACTAGCTCCAAAGCAACCCAAAAACCTCGCATCTACCGCATGATACCCGGCTCTTTCAAGATTTATACTAACAAAGCAAGCTTGAACCCGCAACACGTAACAACCTAGATCGGTTCGGTTTCGGCTATCGGAGAGCACGAGATCCACGCGTCAAAACACGAAACCTGCTTTTGCACGAATCTTAAAAGGAAAAGAGCCGATCCAAACCCACCTAGATTGGGCAAAAGTGTGTTACATGAATCAAAACATAAAGCAAAACTCATGATAACACAGGGTAACTTAATGAATCTATTGGATCTTGCCAAAATCCAATAGAGCCGATAACTAGCTTCGAGCTAGACCTTAGCCCACCGCATGGCTCATGATCTAACAAGAAACCCTCTTGAACCAAGCTTGAATCTACCGCATGACACGAAGCATGGTAACAAGACTACTTGCATCAGATCTAAATCCACCGCATGATACTAGACATGATACAAGGTTGCCGGTACTCACGGAGGTCGACGGATCGATTGGTCCTCTCGAAGAACTCGACGACACGACAAGGGACTCTAGGGTTTGGCGTAAGGCCGGTGTGTATTGAGGAATGAACGTCCGTTTTACATACATCCGGGGATCATATTTATACCCCTCGATTACAATTGCGAATGGATTCATTGCCTAACTAAACTTGATCGCCCGTCCATCCATTCGCTTCCCCTGATCGAGCCACGTCACCGTCCAATCCCGCAAAATCAGCTCTACTGTTCCTTTGCCGAACTGGAGCAGATAGCCGACCGCGGATCCTTCTGCCGAAAATCTCTGAAGATGCCTTTCCTTCCACCAGACGGACTCTTTTCCGAATCGGACCCACATGTCATACTCCTTACCAAATTTTGGTGTTAACATATGCCCCTTCAATTGTGGGATAAAAGTAATTTTGTTCCACAATTGACTCCAGCCACGAATCCTTGAGCCAAACTCGTCAACACCTTGTTCTTCGCAATCCGCCGGATTCTTTGTTCGATCCAACCCTAGATCCCCTTTGTTCCGAGCTCGAATCTCCAATGGCAACTCGGCACCAAAGTTGCTCGGGTAATTTCACCCCTTCGGACCTTGTTCGGCATTAGGTTTTCAATTTTACCTAAGATTTTCTTCTTCCGCTCTCTTCCAGGAACCATCTACGCCCTTCCGATTCCTATTGAGGCCAATTCGCAGTCTTATTATCTTGGTCCCGAAGGGAATCCCCGACCCTCGAGATTTCATTGCCGGCGAATCTCGGAGAATCCCTTTCAAGGTAGCTTTATCTCCACCTCCTCAATGGCAAGATGCGTTCAAGAACCGGCCTTTGCCCCCAATCGCAGGTGGAAGACTTGGTACCGTAGGGTTCTTGCGGATAAGAGTGGATTGACCAATCCGGATGCTCTCCGCATTGCTCAATGTTTAGAGTTATCCGTAGCCGAGATGCCCAAGAATGAAGATCTTCGATAGGCGCCCGCCACTTCGGTCCAATGGCGTCAATGCCTTCTGTTTGGGCATGGCCCAATGTCTCCAACTTTGGCCGATGTGTACATGATCACCGGCCTTGACATCACCGGGTCCGTTCGGCCTTGGAATTTCAAGAACTCCTCACGCCAAACGGGGGTAAAGCCGGGGAATGGCTACAAGAATTATATTTTGAAACATATGAGAGATAATCCCCTTGGCGAAGTTGAATACGAGCCTTCTTGAACATGTGGTTATGCGGGTTTGTCTTCCGTGGCAAGGCCAATGAACCCACTCGAATCATATCGCAATGGCGATCCATCTGGCCAACGGCAACCGCCTTCCTCTGGGAAAATTCCTCTTGGGCAGTGTATACCATATGCTTCATCGACGATTACCCAAATGTATACCAGCCAGAGGATAACGTGCGTCAATGGCCCTTGGTGGTTTGTTCAGATTTGGCTGCAGCTTCACATGCACCAGATCGTAGGCGTCGACTTGAGCTCCGGGTTCTTCCCCCGGCCCAATCCCCCTGAAGGAGAGCTTCAAGTCACCAGAGGATGCCAAAGCTATGGAGAAGCAGCTTCAACTGTTATCGTTCAACAGGACATCACCCAACTCTTCGAGTTGTTCTTCAAAGGCTTCCCCAATCCTCTTTGGCTTCCTTATATAGGCTATGACACTCTGACCTTTCCTGTCGAGTTCTCCTTTGAGCCCAGCCATCAAGATGGGAGATTCCTGGAAATCTTTAATATCATAATCCGCCCATGTATATTACCGGCCGAGTTTAATGGAGGGAGGCAGAATGCCAGTACTTATGAGTACTACCAGCCTAACATCATGGCCAGACAACTTGGATGTGGCCAGCTGCCCCCAAGATTGTTTCTGCATGAATTCCTCAAGCCCAGGGAGGAAATCAAAGAATCGATGCGGTGCGACGAGTTTTCAACTATGTGTGCGGTCCCCACTTTGTCTACACATGTCCTTTTGTGCCCGCAATCATAGCTCACCCTACCTTCAACTCATGGTGGCAAGAATTCCACGACCACATCTTCGGTGAACCCGTTCATGTGTTCCGTGCGAACGGTGCCTGATTTTCTGCCGAATTCAGAGGTAACACACTGAGCCCCTTGATCAGACTTTTACTCATGGTCCTGACCTCCATCTTCTGTCCACAGAACACAGTTCCTGCCCCTCGAGCCAGGGTAATAACTTATAATGCCGAAGGCCCAATTTCAGCACTGGGGTTTAAATCTACAACCCTGCGCCAACTGATGGACAGGTACGCTACCACCGATCCCAGCCTTTCCAGCCTTGCTATTGACAGGAGGCAAGGATTGCATCTGGTTCCCCCTCCGAGCGCTAAAAGGAGGAGAACTGTCAAGAAAGTACTAGTTGAGGTAAACTCCTTTACCTTCTTGATTACTGGGCCACTCTGTTCTTGATGGATCATATCATTGTGTATTTCAGACCAGAGCCCAACATTCTTCAGAACCAATACCTGCCGATGCCCCATCCACTGGTATGGCTTTTGCTGTTCTTTCTCAAGGATGAGCACTGGCACTTATCCCTTCAATTGAACATTTGCGAAGAAAGCGTTGGAGAACCACTTGTAGATGTCCCCGTGGTTCAACGGGCGAGCCCTTCCGGGGTTGAATTGCCCATCCCGATAGAGGTTTCATCTTCATCACCTTCGCGAGAATCGGCACGCTCTCCGGAGATGAATCCCTCAACTCAACCGGAGCCGCCAAGTTCTCCCGGGATGCCATCGCCTATCGCCCAAGCGGCAATGGCCAACCCAACGAGAGGAAGATCCGATTCTTCCCCGGCCCGAAACTCACGAGTCGGCCGATTGCTTGCACCGGCATCTCCCGACTTGGACGTTTCGGCTCTACTCGGACGCCTCCTCCGTCCGCGATTGCTCCCGCTCAAGATACCATTCATGAGGTACTTGGTTCCGCTCTTAATCTTGATATCTTGATGCTAGCATTCTCACCTCGGCAGGTTGTTGTTTTCAGGATCACGCCCCGCCATCATCGAGCCTGCCATCAGAGGGCCCGTCAGCTGCCGATGTGATGAAAGAAGTAAACCAGCCGTTGCCCGACGAGGTATTGCTCAAGCTCAAAGAAATCGCGGCCTGGCTAGAGAAGAACGTCCAGGATCAGCTCAATGATCTCTGTCATTTTGAAGAGATGTTTGAGCCCATTAGTCGCAAACTTCCCGATGACATCAGAGCTTTTCTGTCGTCCATCTACGACTTAGAGCCCTTCTATGTTCCCTTGAGGCGTGCTTGGAGGAAATTGCGCTCCCGTTCGGCCATTGAAAAGGAAAAAACTGATGCTGAACAGGCCATGAACGGGATACAATCCCAAGCAAAAAGCCATAAGGATGCCTTGGGCGACCCGCAAGCCTCTTACGATCCGAAAGTCGCCGAAAAGGCTGCTCTAGAGGCGGAATTGAAAAGCTCGTCGGCGGAAATGGAGATTGACCGAAGAAAATAGTCGATCTCCCCGGATTGATAGCAAAGACCGAAGCGGAGGCGAGAATCGGTCGTTACCGAGTAAAGCGAGTGCGATGCGAGCTTGCGACTTATCCGATGCCCAAAAGGACTATCGGGAGATCTTGGATAACTCCCACTTGATAGTATCCAATGTTCGTCACGCACTTGCAAAACTCCTTAACGCTTGAATGTTCTTATTGATGTATACCTGGACTGGTCGTTCTTGTAATATTTCCTTTGCAATTTGTTTCCTTTCCTTGGCGTGCTTTGAGATGTGATGCCGAACGACCCATTCGGTAGTGAAACGCTAACTCGCCGAACGACACCTTGAATTCCTTTAGCCGAAACCATCGACCCACGCGCGTTTCAGCTTAGAACTCCAAACGACCCGCCGGCGGGTTGGTCAAGGAAATCTCTCCGCCTTCCGATTTTATTGGGACGTGCGCCACGATCCACGGCCACGATTCGAAGCCACAATTACCTTGCCGTGCCTATAAATGTTGCCATAGGTGCCCCTAGCTCTCCACCAGGCCTTCTAGCTCTCGAATCTTTGCCAATCTCTGGCCCTCTTGCAAACAGGGCACATCCCCAAACCGCAATGGTGCGCCGTCTCAACCGCCGCCGCGCCTCCGACGAGGCTGAGGGAAGCAGCGCCAATGCGCGCAGGCGGTGATGATCATCAATTTCTCCTTGTCGATCTTCCTTTTGATCTTCCTTTGCCTTGACAATCATCTCCCTTTTTTCGCCGTTTGATTCGGTGGAATCCGCCCGCGCGCGCGGCCAATCGGCCCCTTCCCCGATGACTCTTCGGAGTCCGATGGCCACTCCCCCGTGCCGTACGGGGAAGCGAGACGCTATTCGCTTCAAGGAGGAGCTAGAAGCGTCTCGTCTTGAGCTGGAGGCCGTCTCCAAAAAAGCGGGCGTGGCCGAACTAGAGTGGGAGGACCGGCGGAAACAAGCTGCGCCGGAAGCCATCGATGGTATGGTTCTGATTCTTGATTTAGTCCAGCCTTTGATGCTAATCCCTTCTTGTTTGCCCTTCGCAGCTCGTGATGCTGAGCTCAACCAGCTAAAAGCGCTGGTGGAGCAGCTGGCGGAGAAGGTGAACGCTCACGGCGACACGCCGACGGAGCGCCTGGCCGCGGTGGAGCGCCGCATTGACGAGGTGGCCGTCCATGGTGTTCGTCTGGGCACCACCTTGGGCCTGGCTGCGATGGCGACGCATACGGACGTCGACTATTCCACCGGCCGCGTGGCTTCCGTGGCGGCGCGCCGGAGGATATCGACGAGATCGAGCTCATCCTGGAGCGCCTCGACGGCCACGGCGACGCCATTGCCGAAATTACCCATCCCCAGTCTGTGCTGAACAGACTTTTTGATTAGATTGTACTAGGGATGTGTAAATATCGGCAATATATGATGAACTTTTGGAATCTGCATTTGTTTCGTGATATTTCCCTTCGCATTTACATCTGTGAATTTGTCCTCTTTGAATGCATCTGGGAACTGTCTTTAGCCGAACGCTCGCAAACAACTGCCCCTTGGCGCAAGATCCACAAAGGATCCCAATTCGGCAATCCGTAAATACTGTTCAAAGAAAACCCTTCGCACTCGGTGGAAAACCCTGCCGCTTGGTATTCCAACAGTGTGTACTGGCCAGATCATCACTCCCAATGCGCCTCCTTGGTCAATAAAATAGCCCGTGGGGTAATTTCAAGCGAGATCAATCGAAGGGTCACGGTGTTCGGTTATAAAATCGGCAATGACTTGACCTTTGATGGCTTTTGCCGATTCGAACTTCAACTCGAATTCGATAGAGCTAAAATCCATTTGCCAACCCGACCATTCAAAATTGGCATAGATAACATATGTTTTATCACATCAAACTTCGAGTATACGGTGCATTCGGCATTCAACAAGTAGTGCCGAAACTTTGTACACGAGTAGTATACGCAAAGACATAATCTTTCTATAGCCGAATACCCGGTTTCGGGATCAAGTAGTTTTCGGCTAAGATAAGCTACTACCCGTTCCTTCCCTTCGAACTCTTGAATAAGGGCCGATCCAATAGTTTGGGTATCGGCCGCCACGTACAACTTGAAAGGCTTGTTCACCGAGGAGGAACCGGCCCGGTGGCTCCTTCATGTATTGCTTGATTTCCTCGAAAGCCTTTTGTTGTTCGTCACCCCATGTGAACTTCTGACCCTTCTTTAGCTTCAGCAACGGAGAGAACGGCAACACCTTCTGTGATAAATTTGAGATGAACCTTCTCACAAAGTTGATCTTGCCGAGCAGTGATTGCAACTCCTTGAGGTTGGTTGGAGGAACGACTTCATCAATGGCTTTCATGCTCTTTTTGCCAACTTCAATCCCTCCTTCGTGGACCAAAAACCCCAAGAACTCTCCAAATCGACACCCCAAATGCACACTTGTTTGGATTCATCTTCGACCATGCTTCCGGTGCATTCCGGGGTTTTCTTCACATCCTCCGGATGGGAGTCATGGCTTAAGGACTTGATCACTACGTCGTCAATGTAGATTTCCACGGTCTTGCCGATCAACTCATGAAAAATGTAATTCATGGCCCGCCGATAGGTTGCACCGGCATTTTTCAATCCAAATGTCATGACGATCCACTCAAACGGGCCTATGTGACCAGGACATCTAAAGGCCGTCTTCGAGATATCTTCTATTGCCATAAAGATCCGATTGTACCTGCGTTGCCATCCATGAAGCTAATCACCTTGTGCCCGGCGGCGGCGTCAATCGGCAAATCGGCAATAGGCATTGGGTATCCGTCCATGGGAGTAGCTCTGTTTAGGTCCCTGAAGTCTATGCAAACTCTCATTTTTCCATTTTTCTTGTACACAGGGACGATGTTGGAAATCCACTCCGCATATCGCAGGGGCCGAACGAAGTTTGCGTCAAGTAATCTTTCGATTTCCTTCTTCACATCGGCCAATACTTCATCCTTGTAGATTTTCCGGGCGGTTGCTTATATGGCTTGAAACCAGGCTTGATTGGCAACCGGTGCTCGACGATGGATCGATCCAATCCAGGCATCTCCGAGTAATCCCAGGCGAAGCAATCTTTATATTCTTTGAGAAGCTTGATTAAGTTCCCCCTGAAGTCTGGTTGCAAACCTGCACTGATGAACGTCGGCCTTGGTTTATCACCGTTTCCAATGTCAACTTCCTCCAGCTTATCGGCCGACATGAATCCTCGTCCCAGCTTGCCATCAGTGCCATCCACGGGGTTCTCCATTAAAAATTACTGTAAGAGCCGACTGCTTGAATCGGTCGTTGGTCACCGCCGACGGTTCAACGGGACCTTCTCCCCGCTCCTTCCCCGAGAAGCAATCGATGCCTTGGTATTCCCGGAAGGCCGGTTCCATGTTAGCCACGCTCACGGAGTCGTCCGCCCGCACGACCTCAATTTCATCGTCCACCCACCGGATCGGCTCGTTGATGCATAGTGGATGGGACGCGGCGATTGGCGTGGATCCGGTCCCGCCCAAGCGACAGGGCCGTAGGCTCCCTTCCCTTCGATGACGAAGAAGGTGGTGAGCGGCGTCTTGGACCCGATCATCAAGTCCACGTGAGCGCATCCTTTGGTATCCGAGGGGTTCCCGCGAAGTCGTTCGGGATGATGCTTGTTGGTGTCAAATCGCTCGGGGTCATGCCAAGCTTCCCGAAGGTGGTGTACGGCATCACGTTAATCGCCGCGCCACCGTCGACGAACATCTTGGTCAATGGCTTGCCATTGACGTACCCCCTCAAGTACGGCGGCCTCATGTGGCGATTCTTGGCCGGCTTGTCGAAGATGGCCCGCTTGGCAAGCACCGCCGCGCCATCATCTCCTCGGCCGCTCGTCGTCAAAGGAAGCTTCCTCCCCGCATCACCTCGGTTAGCGGGAGCCATGAACTCGTTTGGCGGGAAGTATACCATGCATGCGGGGGCTTGACGCTTTGATCCTTCCGCCGGTCCTTGGGGCGCCACTTCGTCTCGTCCGGACCCCGCTTGCTTCATCTCGCGGTTCCTCAAGCGTTGGACCCGCCTCTTCGGCTCTTGCGTAGACCGGGTGGGCACCATTGCCCCTTCGCCGGACGTAGACCTCCTCGTCCTCCTCGTGGTCGGCCCACCCGAGATCGGCTCGGCGCTTCCCGGGATGATCAATGATTTCAATTTTTTGCCGCCGATCCCCATTCGGGTGGATCCTTCCAAGTCTTTCGTGGACGGATCGGCGATTGCGCTTTCTCGCCCGTACTCGGCATATCCGTCGCTGCATTCAGGACAGTTCCTTAATGTGGGTAGTTTCAGGCCTTCGTTCCGGCGGTGCACGAAAAGGCGCACCCCCGGGGGCGCGCTCCTGCTCGCGCGCGTACTGTTCCTGATTCCATCTGCGCGCTTCCTCCTCAGCCCTGCGTTGCTCCTCCTCGTGACGACGCTCCTGGTAGCGTTCCTTCTCCATCTGGCGCTGCCATTTATTAAGGAGGATGCGCGACGTCACCTTGGGTTTGGGCTTGGACGACTCCCCGATCTCGATGTGGCTCTTGAGAACGCGGGGGGCGTCGCCCTGGACTTGCTCTATGGTCACCTGGCGCTTCGGGTCAACTGATCCATCTTGCTTGGACCTGGCTGAGGTCAGGACCTTGATTTTCCCTTTCTCTTCGGCTGTTATCGCATTGACAGAAAAGCCGAGCATGTTCTGCGGGAAGGGGTGGCCATCCAGCTTCATCTTGTTATCGAATTTGAGGTGCCCTTCCTGGATAGCCTTTTGGATCCTCATCCTGAAGACCCCGCAAGCGTTGATGGAATGGGAGTCCCTGTCATGAAAGCCGCAATAACGTTTCGCTTTGACTCCATCGGGCCGAAGCATAGAGTGCCCTTCGGGCGGCTTGATTCGGCCTTCTTTTACCAAGAGCTCAAACAACTTGTCGGCCTTTGTGATGTCGAAGTCATAGGTTCCTTTGGTCTCCGTCGACCCAACGCCGATTCATTGTGAGAGGCTCTTTACCCCACATGATTTCTCGCCGCGGCTATCTCCGGTTCGTCGTCGGAATCCTCGAACAAATCAGCTTTGTCCAAGAATTGATTGTAGATATCGGCGATGTCGTGTCGCTTGCCAAACTTGGGGTCCTTCTTGAGGCCATATGCACGATTGCTCATCAAGGATAATTTCGTGACAGCTTGGCCCAAGTTTTCAAACTCCATCCCAAAGAGCTTTTCGCGCACGGCCGGTAACATCCCGGCGACGGCCATATCGGCTAGCCGATCGTCCGGCAAGTTCAATGAGAAGCACATGCCCTTGACTTCTCTCGAATCTTCTCGAAACTCCCGGCGGTGTTTCACCGTGCCTTTGCTTCGGGGGTGGCGAGATCGATCAACTTTTTCTCGAAGCTGCCGCCGAAGTAGTGAGCGTGGAATTTACGCTCCAAATCTTTCCACCTGGCCACTGACTCAGGCGGCAAGGACGAGAACCACCGAAAAGCCGGACCCGTCGGGCGAGGCGGGGAAGTAGCGAACCCTGAACGTCTCTTCGGCTGAACATTCCCCCAGCTGCATGAGATAACGAGCGATATGCTCGACCGTGCTTGTCTCGTCCTGCCCAGAGAACTTTGTGAATTCCGTCGGCGGTTTCACCCTTGGTGGCAGGAGCACGTTATAGTACCATTCTGGGAACGGCGGCTTGTAGGTGGGGCCCTGCATCCTTGGCTTGAGGCCGAACTGATTCTGCATCAATTCGGCCATCTTGCGTGCTAGGGCATCTTCCTCCCCGAGCGCCCGCGGCCCGGCGCGTACCCTGGGTGCGGAAAGGCATCGAACGCTCCGTAATTCCCCACTTCATGATAGCCACCGCCGTATAAATTCTTCTGGAGCCAGTTGGTGGACGGAGCTATTCTTCGACTGGGGTCGAGTGGGGCCCCAGATGAGCCGAACGCTAGGTCTCCGTACGTGGGCTGGTACGGATTCGGCTGTTGCACAGGCTGACCTGTGCTGCTTTGTGGTGGCGGCAGGATTGGTTGACTTCCTGAAGCTTGCAACGACGGCTGAACTGGCTGCCCCCCAGCTCCCTGTGGAGGAGGTTGGAACGTTTGGCTCCCGGAGCTCTGAGGAGGAGGCTGCTGCACCGGGCCCCGTGGTGGCGGCTGAGAGCTTGATTCGCCCAGCTCCACGGTGCTCTTTCCGGCGTACGCCTTTCCGAACGCCTGCCCCGCGCCCGGACCAAAGAGGGCCACCATCATCTGTTGGAGCGACCCAAGGAAAGCTTGATTGTGCTTGGTGAGCACGTCGTCCATTGACTCTTGGAAGATCCGCGCGCACTCTTCCTTTTCTTGTTGGGTCGTAGCGTCGGTTTCTCCCCGGCAACAAGCACTGCGGGCGGGCCATTCTTCGATATGGTACACCGCTTCGATTCTTCTTGAATGACATGAGACACTTTTGTTGAAACCGATTCACGGCGTCCACGAGCCGCCGATGTGCTCTCGGGAGAAAGCTCCTCAATGCGACATCCGGGAGGTCCGTGATCTCGGGCATCCCGAACCAATTCGGCTGTTGGTCCCACTGGGCGTGCCAAAAAGTGTGTTGACGCAAAATATGCACTCAGCGCCAATCACACAACAAGCCGAAAAGCTTAGCTTCGCACGCGCAGAGAGAAAGTGACGTGCCAGTCAATTTTTCCTGAAAATTAACAAAAGGGAAAACGGTTAAATACCAAAACTTGGAACCTACGGGTGGTACCGGCAGTTCCATATTTACGGCTAAGAAGCCAAGCAAGACGACATGTAGCTATGCGAAGCTACCCGTCAAAGAACCACGACGATTCGGGTAAACGCAAAGGAAAAAAGAACATTGCCGAATGGATGACGTAAGCATGACAACGATCGATCTTTGAATAAACATGGATGCATGTGCAAAGCCATGACCGATCCTCAATGAAGATTAACATTAAATAAAGCAAAGCACGAACATGATCATGTATTAAAATAAGCATGCATAGATCCAAAGCATTAGTCTACCGCATGTCTAATCACTTTAAGATCCGTCGGGCACGACATCAAGCAAATCTATCCGCCGCATGATACAACTTGCATGAAAGAACGCACCACTTTCCATAAATAGATCTATCCACCGCATGATACAACCCAAATATGGAAAGCTAGAAGCACACGTCTTTTAAAACATAAACAACGCACGTGATCTACTCGTGAAGATATAACCGAACGCGGTGAACAACCGATTCGGGGTCCATGAAGAAGGAACAAACATTACCACGTGAATAAATCTATCAAGCCGAATTGGAAATCTAATCCACCTGATGACTAGCTCCAAAGCAACCCAAAAACCTGCATCTACCGCATGATACCCGGCTCTTTCAAGATTTATACTAACAAAGCAAGCTTGAACCCGCAACACGTAACAACCTAGATCGGTTCGGTTTCGGCTATCGGAGAGCACGAGATCCACGCGTCAAAACACAAAACCTGCTCTTGCACGAATCTTAAAAGGAAAAGAGCCGATCCAAACCCACCTAGATTGGGCAAAAGTGTTACATGAATCAAAACATAAAGCAAAACTCATGATAACACAGGGTAACTTAATGAATCTATTGGATCTTGCCAAAATCCAATAGAGCCGATAACTAGCTTCGAGCCAGACCTTAGCCCACCGCATGGCTCATGATCTAACAAGAAACCCTCTTGAACCAAGCTTGAATCTACCGCATGACACGAAGCATGGTAACAAGACTACTTGCATCGATCTAAATCCACCGCATGATACTAGACATGATACAAGGTTGCGGTACTCACGGAGGTCGACGGATCGATTGGTCCTCTCGAAGAACTCGACGACACGACAAGGGACTCTAGGGTTTGGCGTAAGGCCGGTGTGTATTGAGGAATGAACGTCTGTTTTACATACATCCGGGGATCATATTTATACCCCGCTGATTACAATTGCGAATGGATTCATTGCCTAACTAAACTTGATCGCTCTGTCCATCCATTCGCTTCCCCCCGATCGAGCCACGTCACCGTCCAATCCCGCAAAATCAGCTCTCTTGTTCCTTTGCCGAACCGGAGCGGATAGCCGACCGCGGATCCTTCGCCGAAAATCTCTCGAAGATGCCTTTCCTTCCACCGGACGGACTCTTTTCCGAATCGGACCCACATGTCATACTCCTTACCAAATTTTGGTGTTAACGACCTTCCCTGAGACGCAACACCAGGTGGAGAGTGCTCTCCTTCTGGATGTTGTAATCAGCAAGGGTGCAGCGATCCTCAAGCTGCTCGCCAGCTGGCAGGAGTCTTCACCTTGTGGATGGTGGTTTTGTTGTCTTCAAGTGGGATAATCTTGCCGTCAAAGGGGGCCCCTGATCCGGGCCCTTGTCAGTAGCCCCCGAGCCTGAGTGGGAGTTGAGGAGTTGCGCTCAGGCTCAACCGGTGAGTCTTGGTGTTGGAGGTGTTCTTCAAGTTCTCGGTGGGTGCGCGCGAGCGCATCCGCCGGATGTAGCCCCCGAGCTCGTGAGGGAGTTGAAGACTCGCTCGCGAGCTTTTGTTTGTAATTGTAGCCGCTTTAGCCTTGGAGGTTTCGTAGGAACGGTTACTGCCGTCATGACGATGTGGGCGCAGTAATGGGCGCGAGCATCTCGGCCGACGTGACGGACGTGACAGCGCCATCATGACTATGCGCGGACTCTGCACGTCCGTACTCCACGGAGACCGAGGCGTTACGTGAATGGGCGGTCATTTCGCCGAGGCGTGCGCGCGAGTGGGCAGGATTCCTGTTGACACGGCGGGCCTAGTATCGAAGGTGAGGGGTCAGGCCTGTACCCTTTAAAGCTGCGCGTCGAGCGTGGGTTTGGGGCTCTGCTTTCCCTTCTGCTTCTTCTTTCTTCCGCTCTCGTCCTCCATGCTCTGAGCTCTTTCGCGTCCACAGTGTCGTTGCTGCTCGCGCCTGAAGCTCGTAAGACTTCGCTGACGAGATGTTGAACTGGACGCACTCCAACATCTCCCGCGGTCAGCTCCTTCGTCTCGTTGAGGCGGGCCAGCTGCCTCCCCTCACCGAGGCCATTGAGTGGATCGTCCCCGCCGGTAAGCATGCAGGCGGGCCCATCTGCAGGCGCCTACAGGCCAACCGGCATCCCTGCATGCACGAATTTATCCCTCCGCGGGAGCCTACCAACATCTCTTAATTGCCCACAATCTCCTGCTGGGTTTTGCGGAAGGAATTATGCAGGCTGGCGGACGTCTGCCAGAGCCTGCACTGTCAATAAGCATCATTTCAACAGTTTTTACTACCTGAACGGCTGAACCAACACTCCAACAGGCACAAAAGGATAAATAAGATCCATAATACAACATAGTCGTGATTATATCACCAGGGACATGTTGCCAAGATTCAACAAAATAACAATAACAGAGATGCATACACAAATCACACACATGCTGAACGTTCACTCTTGGTGAGCATCTCTGGCTAAAAGACCTCCAGACGACGGTTACTGAATTTGACAAGTTACTGCTGCAAATAGTATTGGCTTCACGACAGCGGCGTCCCTTGGCAACAGCCGCGCTCCAGACACACCAACCCGATTCGCCTCCGTCTGTCTGCCTGCCCACTGCATAAAACAATGTATTAGTAACTGGATTCTTGTTTAGAATATAAAAAAGAACGAATGGTATGCTTTGTGAGAAAGCAGTGGTGGTAAGGCCAAGTTAGAAAAAAAAAGAGCTTGAAAAGACCAACTCTGCTGCGGTTTCGGCTTCGGCACGTACGTGCGTAAAGACCCCGAGAAAAATGAAGACCGGACGGACAACGCACAACGGGCAACCAGCGGCGGCTAGTAGTGCCTTTGTCAAGCACACCGCCGACACTTCCGGCACATGTCCGGGAGAAAAAACGCGAGCGGTGCGTGGATCGCATGCTTAAGGTCGATATCGACGCGTCGAAAGGGAATAGAACCGGACACAACACACATGTAGGCATCAAACATGTAATGAGTTTAGTTCACGAATTCGGTGACACGGATAGCACACCGTCACGGGGGCACACGCCGCCGACCCTTTTGCAATGCAGCAGGGCGTTGCCCGCAAGCAGCTCTCACTCGCTCAGCAACAACACCGGCTAAAAGGGGAGCAGGTCTTGTAGGGTTCAGATAAGCAGCCTGAGTACCAAGCCCAAACAGAGGATGTGGCAACTGATTGAAAGTTTGGATGTAGTTTTACTATGGGGAACACCCCAGAAATAGCAACAGGGAGACAGACACACATTGCCTCTGTATTCAGTCATGCTCCTAGCAATTGCAACAGCAGCACTTAGTTATTCTACAATGAACAACATGGTTGACAGATTGTGTTAAACAACGGATTGAGGCCAGCAACAGCTCCGATGCAACAATATATATCAAGGAAATCTAACTGAACAGGACAATCAAGCCAAACTGATAGTACCTGATCATGCTGATCCACCTTCCTCAACAATATCATTCAAGGTATCAATTTTTATGATGTCCAAGTAAGATGTACCTGCAGAAAAGAAAAGTTAGTACAATTTTTATGATTCAAATAAACAAACCAATGCAAAAAACAGAAAAGCAGTAACATATTACCTGCTTCCCTAATCCAGTTTTGGAAACAAATCAGAGCTTCAATGGTGTTGCCTGATAGTCTATTCCCATAGTCACTAACGATTCGTCCACTCGTACTAAATGTAGACTCAGATGCAATAGTAGATGTTGTGACAGCAAATACATCACGTGCCATGCGGGACAGAATGGGATATTTCGGTACGTGCATTTTCCACCAATGTAATATATCAAAATGATCACCATCACACGGGAATAACTCATTCCGAAGGTATCTATCAAGTTCTCCCGTGACTTTGTTACTTTGATAACTCATGTGTTGACTCCAGTCGGACCATGAGTGAACTTTTTCTGAATTGGCACTCTCACCTCCTTGAGCAGAATTATTGAAGGACTCTCCTATTTCAGATGAGTAACCGCTATACAGACTTCTTATAGCTTTATCCACTTTATCAATATGAACCCTAGTTGTCTCTCCAAAGGCTTTGTTTAAGCGAAACTCAATAAATCCAAATTTGAATCGAGGATCAAGTATAACCGGTATGCAATTTGATAAGTATGAGATGTTCCAATATTTCTCAAACTTTGCCTTCATTTCTACAACCATTTTTGCAATAATTGGGTTTGGACTTGATGACTCTTTTTCCAATACTTCTTTCACACTCCACATTTCATGAAAATAAAGATTGGAGGTGGGGTATTTTGAACCTCAAATAACAGTGGTTGCCTTCTTGAATACCATTAACAAGTTACATACCACTTTAGCTCTTTGTCATTCTTCACTTGAGGGGAAGTATATGTAGTTGGGGTCCTGCTTTCCTAACTCATAAAAAGCTTCTCTGAATGGCAAAGCTGACTCCAACATATCACAGGTAGAGTTCCAACGTGTCGGCACATCTAGTGTAGGACGACTCCCACATTCTATGCCAACCTCTCCTATTATCTCCTCAAATTTTTCTTTTCTAGATGTTGAACCCTTAAGGTACTTCACACTCTCTCTTATATCTTTGATGACTTCATCAATCACTTGGAGCCCATCTTTTACTATTAGATTAAGAACATGAGCTGCACAGCGGATATGGAATAGATCTCCATTGCAATGCAACATAGACTTTGCTAACAGATTTTCTTTCAATAAGTCCATCATCGTTTTGTTAGCACCCGCATTATCTAGTGTAATGCTAAAAAGTTTATCCTTAATATTGTAGTACCGAATGGTTTTCAACATTACATTGTAAAGGTTAAACCCATCATGTGGCGTTTTGATCACAGAAAATCTAATGATTCTCTTTTGAACTTTCCAATCTTCATCTATGTAGTGGCATGTGATAACCATATATCCAGTGTTCTGATTAGATGTCCATATATTGCTTGTTAATGAGAATCTACAATTCCAACTACCAAACAAATCTTTTAGTGATAATTTGTGGTTCTGAAAAGCCTCCATACAATTTTCTTTTATGGTTGTCCTAGAAACAGACTCGGCAAGTGGGTTCAAACTGAGGGGCAAGTACGAAAACCTTCATATTCAACAAATGAAAATGGAAGTTCATGTTGCACAATTAATCTAACAAGTTCACGACGAGTGATTTTTCGATCAAATTTCCAATTTGCTAGGGCATTGCCTCTCGTAGAAAATGCTGATGATTTCAACTTCTGAACCATGTTATGCACTTTAAGCCTTTTTACACACAAACCCAAATGCCTATGAATGTGACTGTTTCCTGAATTTCGTGCAGCTGAAAATACCTCATAGCAGTGTTTGCACCGAGCTTGAATAAGTTTCCTACCATGATAGATAGGGTCCATATCCATCCAAATTTCTGATTTCAGCTTCCGTACTCTACTTTGTACCGAAGAGGAACCTGTAAAAGAAACATTGGTTCTCATTAAACAGATCAAAATTCTAAAGAGCATATATACAATGACACTGACAAAATGAGGACATAAACAACAATTACCAGGTAAACTTGTTTCTTCGTCCAAGTAAAGTGGGGCTGATGTAGAAGGGGACCTCTCTACTGCTACTGGTACAGGCGATGGAGAATTTCTCTGGCCATGTGCTATCACCACAGGGGACACTGCCAACCTCAATTGTGGATTCCTTGCCAATGGAGACCTTCTCACCAAAGGAGACTTCTCTGCCATAGGAGGTTTGGACCGTTTTCCAGGTGGCTGTTTCTTTGTAAGTGTTTCCATGGGCCTCTTTAGTGGAGAGCTTGTGGAAGTTTTTTCCCGACTTTCGGTAGCGAGAATGTTTTGTCCGCTTTGCAGTACTGGTTGTTTGTTTGTACTTGTTTCAATGGGAATGGGCCTCTTCGGTGGAGAGTTTCTCGAGAGATTTTTGTTGGGTTTCGTAGGAGTAGACTTCACCCATTTTTTGCGCTTTGTTGCTGAAGAGCTGATAGGAGGTGGCCCGCCTGAGGAAACCCCAACATCTTGTAGTTCAGATGGTGAGGACACCGTTCCCATTGTATGCTGAAATGAGAGAAAAAAAATCCCAATTTATAGTGTCTGAAACAAATCATCCTAAACTATGTAGAAAATTGCTAAATTGCTGAAGTTAATTGCAGAACTGACTAATCAATCCCAAGACAAATTATGAAGTTCACTATTTTCTGAAAGTGACACACTTCACATGGAATGATGGAAACTAGCAGAGCAAGCAGTGATGGAATCTTTAACACAAGTACCTGCTCTCACTCGAAAATTCTCAGTTTCTAATTCACACCTAAAAACCTGAAGCTGTTGATGTAGCTGTCGACTGGGACAGCAAGAAAACTTGCAGAAGCTGCAGTATGCACATCCATAAAGTGACATCAAGCCTTGTGCAGCTAGCAAGTGCGTGGGCACATGCCCCTATGTTCGTAAAGTATTTTTCCTTAAAGAAATTGCTAAACAAAGCTTGCAGTTTGGCACAGCGGTGACAACAGCTACGGGGCTACGAGCACAGCCTGCAAAGATTGCAGGGTACAGCGATGTGCAGTCGGATCTGGAGTAGATGGTTTCAGTTCTAGAATACCATGTACTTGGATAGTTGGACATACTTGTCATCTGTATTTTGTTCTTCAATCTGATATTACTATCCTTGAATTGGCCAATTTATGGACTTCAGTGAACAGATAAAAGAACTAATTGTCTACTGTGAGCTTTTAAACACAATAGTTAAAATTTAAGTCAATTGAATTTATTGCGGGTACTCTGTACTTCCAGTTTAGTATGTATAATAATCATTTTGTGTTGTTATGTCTGACACAGTCATGACTCAGGAAGCATGTAGTACAGAAACTGGATTGTAAAAGATATTTCCAGCACTAAGAATTTGAATTTCACCATCAGGTGCAAAGGCAGTTGTAGTTGTAGCTTCGGGTAGAGAAACAAACAAGATTTGCAGAAAATACTGGAAGAGCAACATCTGCTGATAAAGCCCAAAAATATGTAGCTGACTGAAATGGAATTGAATGCAAGACAGATTTCCTCCTATTTCAAAATTGAGTTCCCATGAAAATTTAGTAGAATTTGGTCACCTAAACACTAGAAATACTAGAAACTATCTCACATAATTTGTCTGGGCCTCTGCATTGAAAGCGTGAGAATCAGTATCCAAGCTATGACTATGCTACACACTAGAAACTATCTCAGCTAGGTGACTTAATCAAATGATTCAAATCCATCATCCATTTTTGGAAAGACTCGGATACTAGATAAACAAGTTATGGTCAACAGGATTCTACGTCTCTAGTTCTCTACTAGCATGAGACAGTAATTTTACTCGCCAACTCCGCACTTAACACCGCGGCTATTCGTTTCTAATTTTTTTCAACTACAGGCAGGGATTTGTTAGACGGATTTCTCTCACAACCATTCGGTTTTTATAGCGGTAATTTTCCACAAAATAGTCTGCTTGTGCTTGATCGGTACTACACATGAATTCTGAACTTGTGATCAAGATTCAACATGAGTGAAAACAAAACTTGGTAGTATGAAAGAAGTTGAGGTGCAGGCAAGGCAGGCACTCACGCAGTCCACCAGAGGGCGGCGGCGGGGGCCGATCTTGATGGTCTTGACGTCCTCGGCGTGTGCCGCCTGGGAGAAGACGCCGCCGACGATGCCGGTGGCCACCAGCCCGAGCACGGCGCGGCGGCCGGTCTCGCCGTCGGCGGACGCCC
This sequence comes from Cenchrus americanus, assembly GCA_947561735.1. NCBI lineage: Eukaryota > Viridiplantae > Streptophyta > Magnoliopsida > Poales > Poaceae > Cenchrus > Cenchrus americanus. The sequence goes on along the minus strand of OX387245.1, from coordinate 88,045,648 downwards.
CGACGACGGCCCCCCGCGGCCCCGCCGGCGGCGCGCCCGCCGGGCGCGGTGGGGAGCCGGCGCTCGGCCGCCGGCGTGGGGGGACGCGGTGGGGACGGGATCCGCCGGCGCTCGGGCGGCCGCGATGGGGAGGCGCGAGGGCCGATCCAGATCGCGTCGGGGCGACTGGCGCCGGGAGGTCGGGATGCTGCGATGCGTGAGGGGCTGAGGGCTATTGCAGGTCATGCGGGCCTTGCAGGCCCACCTGCTAACACCCACCAGGCCGAGTAGGCTTATTTGCTAGAACCCACTAGAACCTTGCAGGCCTCCGCAGGAGCCCGCGTTGCTGATTCTCGCAGGCGGGCCTCGCGGGCTGGCAGGTTCTCCTGCGCCTGCCTGCATCCTTACCCGCCGGCGAGTCCGTGCCACACCCGCCCAATGGGTATGTGGTGTCGTTCATGGCCTTCCATGAGCGCGGCTTCTCCGTCCCCGCCGGCTGGTCATCCGAGGAGTGCTGTTCGTGTATGGGCTGTAGCTCCAGCACCTCAACCCGAACAGCATCCAATAGATGGCTGCCTTCGAGGCAATGTGAGAGGGGTTCCTCGGCATCATTGCACAGTGGCATCTGTTCCGGTACTTCTTCCGGTTCACCTGCCTGAGGGAGGGATCCCGTGCGGCGACGATTGGCTGTGCCAACCTTCGGATGAAGCAAGGCCGCGGCGACGACTACATCTCGGTGCCGCTGACCAGATCGAACAGTGGCCGGCACAAAGAATGGTTCTACCTGCGGAACGACCCTGAGCACGCGCTTCCGGCGTACACCGGCTGCTCCATTGCGAAGTCGCAAAGGAACTGGGCGGACGGCCCTGCCAAGACAGAGCAAGAGAAGATGCTCAAGTCCCACTGGGCCATGTTGGGACGCCTGCGAGACACCGGGATCACCTTGGCGGAAGTGGTCGGGCAGTACCGCGCCCAAGGAGTCGTGCCGCTTCGGAGACGGTCGCTCCATCTCTGCGACATGACCGCCGAGAGAGCCCCCTGGGTGGGGACCGTGACCACGCCGGAGTTCTCGTCGCCGCTCGAGGTTCAGCACCGAGTGACGCAGGCGATTGGGAGGTCGACCTATTCGTCGCCGCCGTCGCGAATGCTTCCCATGCTCCCCAACGTGGGGACAGAGAAGATTGTAAGTTGCTTGTCTCCTCGAGAAGTTTACATTCGACCTTCGCCGTGGAATGATGTTCTCGAGGCTAATCTTGGAGTGTTCTTGTCGTTGCAGTTGAAGTGCACCCACCTCGTCCCGACCAAGGTGCCTCTCCCGGAGGAGGCAATCTTCAACCAGAAAAAGGCCGCAGCGGAGGAAAGGCGGGCTGTGCGCAAGGCGCAGCACAAGAAGCGCCAGATCGCTAAGCGCGATCGCAACGACAACCGCACCAAAAGGCGGAAGGCGGGGGAGGCGGGCGTCTCCTCCGATGAGGACCCGTCGCCCGAGCCGTCTTGGAGCGGTGATGTCGCTAGCACGGCGATTGACTGGAGCAACATGTCTGGGTCATCCTCGTCATCCCCGCCCCGAGGCGTTGAAGTGTCGTCGTCGCACCGGCCGCAGGCGGCGAGGCGCGACAAGACCGTGGGCTGGAGATCACGTCCAGCGGCTCCCCCTGTCCGAGAGGACCAGTGGATGACCCCTTCCCGTGCGACGCCCGGCGAGACGGGTGCTTCCAAGTCGCAGAGGCCTGCGCCTCGTCAAGCCGACCCTCCGAGAATGTCGGAGGAAAGGTCGCCGTCCGCCCGCCAAATTAACGAGGGATCGGAGCGCCCCGACTCCGACTCCATGCAAAGGCACCGGTCGCGGGGGAGGTCATCGGCTTCAGCATTGACTTCGAGCGCGACACCGGCAGCAGAGCCTAGTGCTGCCCCGCGGGCGCTTGCAGTCGCTACTCATCCGGGGCAGCGGAGCACCGGAAGTTCACGTACCCCTTGTCTCCAGCGGGGGCTAAGGTCTGCCTCCGGCCGTCGTTGAGGTCGGAAGCTCAGCCCCCGGGCGCGCGAGGTAGAAGGCCGCCGCCATTGAGGCGACGGGTCAAAGTGGAGCACCTCCCGGGACGGCGGGGCCGCGGCGCGCTGCCCCCAAGCAGGGGTCGAAGCGCGCAGCCCCCGAGTTGAGCTTGTCGGATCGTCCGGTGAAGAAGGCCCGGGTGCGCTCCAAGATGTAAGTTCTTGACTTTAGTTTGTCTTTACTCTATTTTTTCTGACTCGTTTGCTGACGCCGCTTTTCTAAGCTTCTCGCGGCCACGTCGACACCGGGGTGCTCAGCTTGACACCCCTGAAGCGCCTGGCGTCGAGAGCGCAGGTGATTTTGCCCGATGCTCGTTCCTAGCCCCCGGGTACCGAGATGGTGCCACTGCATGCTGAGGATGTGCCAGCAACCGCCACCGCTGCTGAGGTATTGATCACACCACCGCCACCGGTGCCCGTCACCGGCGTCGAGGAGGTCGGGACGATTGCCGAGTCATCCGCCCCTCGGACGGTCATGGGGGCGTCGAACACGGCCGGTCCCGGCGGCGAGGACATGGTGGCGGTGATGGTTGAAGGCTCGGCGGCTCCCTTGCCATCGGAGAGTCGTGACGTCACGATCCCCCTGGCACCTGGGGCAATGTAGGCGGCGGTGGCGACGAGTTCACTCCCTGCCGTAAGGGTGTCGGGTCCCTCTCTAGCGGCGGAAGCTTCGGGTCCCCCCCCCCACTACGGATGTAGCAGAGACCTCTTCGGACCAAATCACCGTCACCGCCGAGCAGGTGATGGAACTGGCGACTTGCTGGTACATCGATTTCCCCGGCGTTGGGGTGATCGATCTTGACGGCCCCCAATACTCGGAGAAGGGGTACGAAGCGGTAGAGGAGCGGATGTCCAACGCGACGATGATCAGGGAGACGCATGCTTCGGTGTCTAGGGCGCTGCAAAAATACGAGAGCGCCGGCGGCTTCTCCTCAGCGGCCGGGGCTGAGGCTGTCGACGCGGCTCTGGTGGCGCCTGTGGGCCTCACGGAGCCGACGGTAGGTGCGTCCGCACTGCCGACGGTTGATGAAGGTTTGGAAGCGCCGCCTCTCCGGTCAACTGAAGCCACCGATGCTCCAGCCCCCGTCGCAGAGGCCGGGGCGTCGAAGGACATTGTCAGAGAGGAAGTGTCGTTGCCGCCCTGCCCGGTTGTTGTCGATATTGATAGCATCGAGGTCCGCATCCCCGACGAGCCGGCCTCCGTCGCACAAGGGCCGAGCGCTCCCGAGACAGAGACAAGGGTCGCCTCCCCGGAGATCCAAGAGGTCGAGGAGGTAGGAGCGTCCCTGTCTCAGGGCGTAGTGGGCGACGAAGCCCGCACCCTTGAGCTCGCGTGTGACTCGTGGGCAGCTTCCTCCAGGTTTGGCGCCGATTCCGAGGATGACGAAGAGGTCGCGACGCGAAACACCCTGGTGCGTGGGATGACTTGGGCGCGCCATGCCTTTGATGAACTCATCCTCCCCTCAACCTCGGTAAGCTTTCTTGTTAGGGGGTAGCTTCTCAATCCCACGATCTCCTCGGGTTGCGCCACTTATCTTTATCTTGTCGGTTGCAGGTCCTCGAGTCTTCTGGTCGGAGACGCGCCCGCGAGGTGTGAAAACTCTGCGCTGAGCGGACCCAGCTGGAGATGCAGCTCGTCGTGGCCCGAGTTGCAGTGGCTGGTGCCGTGGCGATCGAGGCGTCTACGCGGGCGTCCCTCGAGGCGGCCCGCGTGAAGGCGGATGAACGCACCATCGCCATGGAGACCGCTGCCACAAAGGCTGCCACCGAGCGGGATTCGCTTGCGTCAAAGCTTGCACTTGCCGAGGCCAAAGTTGAGAGGCTTCGAGCGGCCGCAGCGTCTGCGGAGGAGGCGGCTGAGAGAGCCAAGACCGCTGCAGCCACGGTGGAAGCAACCGCCTGTGACGCCGCCGAAGCCGCTGCTCGCGAGAAGACGGCCCTCGAGACGAAGATGTCGGAGTTGGAGAGTGACTTGCGCACGACCACGACGGACTTGGCGACGACAAGACGCCAGTTCTCCCAGGTCACGAACCAGCTTCAAGTGGCAGCCGAGGAAGTGTCATGACTTCAGGACTCCAACGCGAAGTTATCGCAGGACCTTGACGGTACACTGGATGATCCCCCCGCCCTTGACTGGTTCGGCGCTTGCTTCATGTCGGAGCTTGACTCGATGTTCTTGGTTTCAGGGGTACGCTTGATCCGCACGGGGATGGTGGTGCAGCTAGCGACGGTCAAGCAGGAGCGAAACGTCGCCATCCTAAAAGTCATCGAGAAGGAGGGTGCCCTTAGGCGCTTGTCGGAGTAGCTCCAGAAAGTTTAGGCCGAGCTGGAGCAGGTTCGAGCATCCCGGGAGCAAGACGCGGCTGCCCTGAGCCAGGCCCACGATGCCTTGTGCAAGTCAAAGGCTATCAGCGAGAAGGCGTTCGGGGACGTTACCAAACTGGGGAGGATGTTAAGCTCGGCGATGGCTGCGCTTGGTGTGTCGCTCGGACCGCGGACGCCCGAGACGTTGATTGAGGAGGTCGGCCGCCTCCCCGGCATGGTGCGGGAACTCGAGTTGTCGACGGCTCGCCGCGCTGTGCACCAGATCCTCACCATGATAGAGTCGCACTATCAGGGGCTGGACCGCACGGCGTTGAGCGGCGGCTGGGCCCCAGGAATCCCCGACGACCAGTGCAACGAGCTGGAACAGAACTGTGCCGCTTCGCTTGTGAGATGGCCGATGCCGCCCTGAAATACCTGGAGTTGCTGCCACAAGACGAGCCATAGGCCCCAAAAGTTCTTGGGCCCCCGAATTAAACATGCCCCAAATTACCATGCTGCAATAATTTGAAACAAGTTGCAAGGCTATCATGTAACTAGACCTTTATTTTGAGCTATCTCTCGATCGCTTCCGAGCGTCTGAGGACAACTGCAGCAACGCGCAGCCGAACTTAGGGGACAGAGGCAGTCAAGCCGTGCTCCGGAGCCGCGGGGGCGTGAGAGTCGTAATGCCTGGCCCCTTCAATCCGCTAAGTGCAACCATTCGTTCGTAGCCCCCGGGAACTCGAAAGGTTTGGGAGATATCTTAGCCAGGATTTTGCTCGCGAATATATTTTTTTCGGACCGGAGTCCCGGTGGTCACTCAAAGACTCTTGAAAAGAGGTTGGATGAAAACCGGAGACTAGAGAAGTACTCGCAAGTCTTCGTGTCGTAGTCGTGGAGGCGTTAGCACTAGGAGCTTTGAACGAATAGCGACTCGCCATCCCGCGCAAGACGTCATCTTCGCGAGTTCGAGCTTCTGTTTAAAAAACCTCTCGCTTGTGCGATTAGTCTCGACAAAGTTGTCGGAATTTTTGAAAAAATTCAAAAAAAAAACGACGAGGCACGAGGGCATCATGCCCTTGGTAGCCCCCGAGCAGGGAGCGTGTTTGCTTTGGCGCAAAGACGCTGGCTGCTCAAAATGAAAGTTGCCGTAATGAAAAGAACACAGTGGGGCACAAGTTTGAAACTCAGAGACATGTGAACATAGACAAACAACATTTATTTATTGACACATAAGCATGGAACGTTTACTCAAGGGTAAAACGGTTGTAGATGTTCGATGTTCCATGCGTTGGTGACGATCCTCCCGTCCTCGTAGCGGATCTTGTACGTTCCTAGCCTGAGCGCGTTGTGGATGATGAAAGGCCCTTCCCAAGGTGGCGAGAGCTTGTGTCGATCCTTGCTGCCTTGGACTCGTCGGAGGACGAGGTCACCGACATGGAACTCCCGCGGACGCATATTGCGCTCGTGGTAGCGCCGTAACGCCTGCTTGTACTTGGCACTCCGCAGCAGTGCCACGTCCAGCGCCTCGTCGAGTTGGTCGATCGCGTCTTCAAGCGCGACTTGATTTCCTTCTTTGGTGTATGCCCGCACCCGTGGGCTGCCGTGGCCGATGTCGGTCGGCAGGACGGCCTCAGAGCCGTGCACCATGACGAAGGGTGTGAATCCCATGGCCTGGCTCAGCGTAGTGCGTAGGCTCCATAGCACGGATGGCAGCTCTGCTTCCTATCTTGCGCGGAACTTGTCGAGCCGTTTGAAGATTCTTGGCTTCGAGCCTTGTAGGATCATGCAGTTCGCCCTCTCGACTTGCTCGTTCGTCTTCGGGTGAGCAATGACTAACTATCCCACACTGATGTGGTTGTCGTCACAGAAGTTGAGGAATTTCTTCCCCGTGAATTGGGTGTCATTGTCGGTGATGATCGTGTTGGGGATGCTGAAGCGATAGATGATGTCGGTGAAGAATGAGACGGCCTCCTGTGAGCGGACGTTGACAATGGGTCGAGCCTCGATCCACTTCGAGAACTTGTCGACCGCCACGAGGTGGGTGAAGCCCTCAGGTGCTTGTCGGAGAGGGCCCACCATGTCGAGGTTCCAGACGGTGAAGGCCCACGTAATGGGGATTGTTTGCAACGCTTGCGTCGGAAGGTGAGTTTGCCTCGCGTAGAATTGGCATCCTTCGCAGTGCCTCACAATGTCCTTCGAGTCGGCGACAGCCGTTGACCAGTAGAAACCTTGTCGGAACGCCTTTCCGACGAGTGTTCTCGGTCCGGCATGATGGCCACAGGTGTTGGCGTGTATTTCTTGCAGCAGCTCGCGGCCTTGATCCCTGGGGATACACCACATGAGTATGTCAGCCGCCCCCACGCTTGTAGAGCTTGCCGTCAATGAGGACAAATTCTTTCGCTCGGCGGGCGATACACCGGGCTTCTGTCTGGTCGGAAGGGAGCTTCCCCTCGACTAGCCACTCGAGGAGGGGGAAACGGCGGTCGGGATCTTCAAGGTTCACTTCCGATGGTTCGTCGATTGCCATGACTTCAAACCTCGGCTCCTCGGGTGGCTTCTCGCCTTCTTCTTGTACGGATGGCTGATGTTGATCGCTCGCGAAAACCCCATGAGGCACCGGGCTCCAACTGGACACCGCCTTCACTAGCACATATCAGCTGCCTTGTTGTAGTCGTGCAGCACATGGTGCAACTCGAGGCCGTGGAACTTGCCCTCCAGATCTCGTACAGCTTGGCAATATGCCGCCATCTTCGGGTCAACATAGTTTTTGTCCTTCATGACTTGTCCCACGACCAGTTCCGAGTCGCCCCTGATCTCGAGACGCTTGATCCCGAGCTCGATAGTGATCCGGAGACCGTTGATCAGGGCTTCGTACTCGGCGGCATTGTTTGATGCCGTGAAATGTAGTCAGACCATGTACTCCATGCGTACGCCTAGAGGCGAGACGAAGACAAGGCCGACACCGGCTCCTTCCTTCATGACCGAGCCATCGAAGTACATGATCCAGATCTCATGTTCGATCTTGGCTGGTGGAGTTTGCATCTCTGTCCACTCGGCCATGAAATCCGCGAGTACTTGGGACTTGATCGCATTGCGCAGAGCATACGTGATATTCTGCCCCATCAACTCAAGCGCCCACTTGGAGATTCTTCCCTCAGCCTCCGGGTTCTGGATGACCTCCCCGAGTGGGTACTTGGACACCACAGTGATTGGATGCGCGTCGAAGTAGTGCCGGAGCTTGCGCTTGGTCATCAAGATCGCGTACACTAACTCTTGGATTTGTGAGTACCGCGTCTTGGAGTCGGAAAGTACCTCGCTGACGAAGTACACCAGTCGTTGTACCTTTTGGGACCTCCCAGGTTCTTCCCGCTCCACCACTAAATCTGCGCTGACAACCTGGGTTGTCGCCGAGATGTACAGGAGCATTGGCTCCTCCGTGGTCGGAGCAGTCAATATAGGAGGACTCTTGAGGAGATTCTTAATTGAGTCGAGTGCCTCTTGCGCCTCGGGGGTCCATGTGAAGTGATCAGACTTCTTCATTAGTTTGTACAATGGTAGGCTGCGCTCGCCGAATCGTGCTATGAAGCGACTGAGAGTTGCAAGGCAACCCGTGACACATTGTACGCCCTTGAGGTTTTTGATCGGCCCCATGTCCATGATGGCCGAAATCTTCTCGGGGTTAGCTTCAATGTCGCGTTCAGACAAGACAAAACCAAGGAGCATACCCCTCGGGACCCCGAAAACGCACTTCTCGGGGTTCAGCTTCACCCATGTTGTCTTAGCTTCGTGAAGACCTCAGCGAGGTCGGGGACCAGATCCTCTGTTTTCTTCGACTTAACTACAATGTCGACGACGTATGCTTCTATGATGCGGCCTATCAACTCCCCGAAGACGCGTCGCATGCATCATTGGAAAGTAGCGCCCGCATTTTTGAGCCCAGAGGGCATTGTTTGGTAGCAGTACGCGCCGAACGGAGTGATGAATGAGGTTGTGAGTTGGTCCGCTATGCACATCGCAATTTGGTGGTACCCGGAGTACGCATCGAGAAAACAGAGGGTTTCGCACCCTACCGTTGAATCGACTACCTGGTCGATGCAAGGCAAAGGAAACAGATTCTTGGGACACACCTTGTTAAGGCTCGTATAGTCAACACACATCCTCCATCTCTTATTCTTCTTTTTTGCAAGTACGGGGTTTGCTAACCACTCGGGGTGGTAAACTTCACGGATGAACCCTGCACTAAGGAGCTTCAGAATCTCCTCACCAATCGCCTAGCACTTGTCGTCGTTGAAGCGGCGTAGGCACTGTTTCACCGGCTTCGATCCCGGCTTGATGTTGAGTTTGTGCTCGGCAACCTCTCTCGGGATCCCCTTCATGTCGGAGGGTTTCCATGCGAACACGTCGAGGTTCGCTTTGAGGAAGTCGACAAGCGCGCTTTCCTATTTAGGATCGAGCGTCGTCCCGGTACGGAGCTTGCGGCCATCGTCAGAGACGACCGCGTCCTTGACATCCTTGGCGGGCTCGAAAGAGCAGGCCGCACACTTGGATGACTCGGGGACGTCCTGGTCCTCGGAACGAGGCTCAGAGTGGAGCCTCGCGGACCGGACAGTTGCTTCAGCGAACTGAAAGCACTCAGCATCGCACTCGTATGCGCGCTGGTACGTAGGCCCTACTGTGATGATACCCCTCGGCCCGGGGATTTTCAATTTCAGGTACGTATAATTGGGCACGGCCATAAACTTCGCGTACGTCGGCCTCCTGAGGATCGCATGGTACATCCCCGAGAACCCCACCACTTCGAAGGTGAGGGTTTCTGTGCGGAAGTTCCGCACATCCCCGAATATGACGGGCAGATCGATCTGCCCGAGGGGAAGCGCCTCGATTCCAGGTACAACCCCATGGAATGGTGCCGTCGACGGCCTCAGCGCGGACCGCGAGATGCCCATGTCGTCAAGTGTAGACGCATAGAGCACGTTGATCCCGCTTCCCCCATCCATCAGGATCTTGTGGATCCTTCTGAACTTGAACAGGGGAGCTACCACTAGTGGGTAGGATCCTGGCTGAGGTATGTTGTCGGGATTGTCCTTGCGGTCGAAAGTTATTGGAACCTCCGACAACTTCAAGTAGGACGGGTTTGCGATGTCGACCTTCATGACTTCGCGCCGGATGAGCTTCTCGCGCCGCCTCGAGGGTCTTGCCGGTGATCCGTCGAAGATCATGTGCACCGTGCCGTCTTCACTGGGGAAGATAGCCCCCGCGCCTCCATCGTCGTCGTGGGAGGGGCCTCGCTTGTCGGACTGATCTACTGTCTTGGGCTTGAGTGTGCTCTTGACATAGCTTTTCATGAGCCAACACTCCCGGAGCGTGTGCTTGATGGGGACCTCATGGTGTGGACACGGCGCGTCCAGGAGCTTCTCGAAGTGGTCCCTGGATGGTGCAGGCTTGGTCGCGTTACCCTTGGGGCGCGATGCCTTGCGCTCCATTGCTGCGACGAAGTTGTCATCGCGACGTCGCTTGTCGTTCTTTTTCTTCTTTCTGAAGCGAGAGGACGTTCCCTCGCCTTGGTCCACGACCTGTTTCCCCTTGCCCTGAGGGGTGTTGAGCGTCGTGGCCACCGCCTCCTCACCGTCAGCATGGTTGCTTGCGATGTCGAGAAGCTCCCGCGTCGTGCGCGGCATGCGACGTCTGAGCCAATGGATGAGGGAGGTACACGTCGTCCCATTCTGAAACGCCGAGATGGCGTCATTGTCGGTTGCACCGGGGAGCTCGGTGCAGCACTTGGAGAAGCGCCGAATGTACTCACGAAGACTCTCTCCCGGTTGCTGCTTGCAGTTGCGCAGCTCCCACTGCTTGCTAGGGCGCGCGTACGTGCCCTGAAAGTTGCCGACGAAAACCAGCCGCACGTCGGTCCAGTCTTGGATCTTGTCACAGGGCAGATGCTCGAGCCACGTGCGTGCAGAGTCGCCGAGGTAGAGTGGCAAGTTTTTGATCATGAAGAGATCGTCGGTCGCTCCTCTGGCATGGCACGCAAGTCGGTAGTCCTCGAGCCATACGCTGGGATTGGTGGCCCGTCGTATCTTGGCACATTTGTCGAGGCCCGAAAGCACGAGGGGAACTTCGCGTCGCGGATGCTCCGACCAAAGGCCCTCGGACCACACTGGCTTGGTGACCAACTGCACTCGCGGTCGTCGTCGCTGTCGTGGCGCCGGCGCCGCCCACGGTCGTCGCCACGGCGCGAGTGGTAGTCATGATTGCCGTCGACGCTTTCCGCTCGTTGCTGGGCTTCTATGGTATTTTGAGCATCACGGTTGGGTCCGAGGCGACTCTTGACCGCCGATGCCGTAGCCGCAACCTGGCCTCTGTGTCCCTGCTGCTGAGGAGGAGGTGGGTTTGGGCCGTGGGCGGAGGGTGCTCCAGCTCGTCTGCGCTCCGAGCGCTGGCGCAAGGCGGAGCTTTCCGCTTGTTGTGCTGCTGCAGCCTCGAGCAGCGCTTTCAGCTGCTGGCGTACTCGTCGCTCCTCTGAGGTTGCTGGCTCCGGGCAGCCGTGCAGCAACATGGCCGCAGCGGCCAGGTTCTGGGACGCCCATCGGAAAAGCGGTGGTGCGTCGGCGTCGGCGTTGACGTTCGTGCCTTCGTTGGCGCGCTGGTCGTTGTTGGGCTCTAGTGCGTGCGCGGGTGGTGTCGGCGCTCGGTCGTGTGGCTGGGTTGCGGCTGGGCGGCGCTCTCGCCGGTTGCCGTTCTCATTGCTGGGCTCTCCCTGAACAGGGACGTCCCGCGTGAGGCGTCGATCGTCGTTTCCCTGCACGGGCACGCTCTACGCAGGTTGTCGATCGCGAGGCTCGACGTCAGTGCCGATCGCAGAAGGGCCAACTCCTCATCGAGCTGGCGTCGTGCCTCCACCAATTCGTTGAGTCGGGCTCGCCACTGGGCATCGGCACCACGATGGCGTGGTGCATGCTCCGATTTGGAGCTGCTCGACGCAGGGGCCACGCAGACGTTGCACTCTCTTGTGGGGCCATGACATCGCGCAGTCGGTTCCCTCCGAGTAGTTATAGACCCAGGGACGATGCTCGTGGCGCGGAGGCTGTCGACGTAGGCCGTTACCGGGTCGTCCGGTAGGCCGGGTTGCCCACGAGGGTACATTGTGGAGTACCGCTCCATGAATTCCCCCTGCCCAGCGGTCCATCTCCACTGTCTTAGAAAGCGAGGTCGGTGAGGTAATAGGCGGCGAGCCTAAAACGCTCATGTGTTGGGTTTGGCCCCAACATGCCGACGATGACGTCGTTCTAGAAGCCTCAGACGAAGGCCTCGCGTCCCGCTGCCCCGTGAGGACATTGGGGCGAGGTGGCCGGCCGAAGGTACGGCCAGCGACAGACTCCACCGGCCCGGTGTAGACAAAGCCGAGGGAGCCGAAGTGCAGGGTGGCCCCGGGAGTCAGTGTGATCCCGTGACCGTCCATCCGATCCGCTGAGTTCGTCGAGACACACGATGGTGCCCCCTACCTAGCGCGCCAACTGTCGGAGTTCGCTACTGCCGGCAGTAAATTTCTATCGATCGTGCGTCGGGCTCGAATGGTTAGCTCGGGAGACAACGGGGTTTATACTGGTTTGGGCCTCCGAGGAGTAATACCCTACGTCTAGTGCGTGGTAGCCGTGTTCCTGAGCCAAGTGTGCTCGCAGTAGGGTTTACAAGCTGGTCGGGAGAGGGAGTTCGTTCCCAGGTCCCGGGTAGTGGTGTGTGATCGTGTGAAAGTCTAACCCTTATAACGTTCAGCCTCCTATCCCTTTTATAGTCACAAGGGGAGGGGCACAGAGGGAAGAAAAAAAGAGCTACATTGCTTGAAAACTGGTACGTCCCGTCGTACGTCATCGTCCATCAGGCCGCATTGAAGCTTGGTCTTGATGTCTTGTCGGGGAAGCCGCCACGTGGCCGGGTTGGGCTGTTCACCCTGGGACACTTGGCCTTTGAAGTGTCCCCTCATCAGAGGTGACTAAATGTGACACAAATACCAGTCCGAGGAGGCTGGTAACACATTTATTACAACAGGTGGAATCAATCTTTTACATCACGGCGACACAGAGGGCACGGTAGTGCCAACGCTACAATGAACAACACCCAAGCTAACGACCACACTACAATAGCAAAGGCTTCCATAGCCTCCTCAGAGTACCACACCATGGAAGCTTTCGGTAGGGCCCTGGGTACACAGGCACGGTTGGGTGTAGGGCACGACCTACTCAACGTCTTCGGGAAGGTAATCGGGATCCTCCTCTGTAAAATAGTTAGTAAAACAAGGGTGAGCACATACGTACTCAACAAGTCCAACCCCACCCATGGAGGGGCTTATAAGCAGAATCATGCATAAAGTATAACAAGGATCAGGTTATGGTTCATTTTGCAAACTTACTCATGCAGGGGTTCATTTCAAAGAGGTTTTTCTCAAATCATTTTCCCAACCCAAGTAACTCAAATGTTTTAAGTAAACCACTTGTGGAACTTGTTGACTCAAAAAGTGCACCTAGCGCCAAACACACAGCAAGCCGAACAAGCTGGCTTCGCACGCGCAAAGAGTAACGATGACGTGCCAGTCAATTTTTCCTGAAAATTAACAAAAGATAAAGCAATTAGATACCAAAGCTTGGAACTTGCCGGGTGGTACCAGACAGTTCCATATTTACGGCTAAGAAGCCACATAAGATGACACATAGCTATGCAAAAGCTATTTGCCAAAGAATTGAAACCATTCGGGAACTTATAAAAGGAAAAGCAATACTGCCGAATGGACGATGTAAGCATGATGGCAATCGGTCTTTGTTTGGTCAACAAGGCATAAACACGATATATGACCGATCCCATAATAACAACGTCAAATAAATGAATAAAGTAAAGCACGAACGTAAACATGTAATAAACAAGCATGCATAGATCTAAAGCACTATTCTACCGCATGTCTAGGTACTTAGAGATCCGTCGGGTACGATGCCAAAACAAATCTATCCACCGCATGATACAACTTGCAAGAAATCGTACCACTTTCCACAAATAGATCTATCCACCGCATGATACAATCTAAATATGGAAAGCTAAAAGCACGCATTATTTAAAGCATGAATTGCGCACGTGTTTTACTCGTGGAGAAACATAACCGAATACGGCTGAACAACCGATTCGGGGTCCATGAAGAAGGAACGAACATTACCAAGTGAATAAATCTATCAGGTTGATTCGAAATCTAATCCACCGGATGACTAGCTCTAAAGCAACCCAAAAACCTGCATCTACCGCATGATACTCGGTTCTTTCAAGATTTATACCAACAATGGCAAGCTTGAACCCACAACACGTAAGTACCTAGATCGATTCGGTTTCGGCTATCGGAAAGCACAAGATCCACGTGTTAAAACATGAAACCTACTCGAACAAGGATCGTAAAAGGGGTAAAGCCGATCCAAACCCATCTAGATTGGGCAAAGGTGTTACATGAATCTAAACATAAAGTAAAAACTCGAAGTAACACAGGTAACTTAATGAATCTATTGGATCTTGCCAAAATCCAATAGAGCCGATAACTAGCTTCAAGCTAGATCTTAGCCCACCGCATGGCTCATGACCTAACAAGAAACCCTCTTGAACCAAGCTTGAATCTACCGCATGACACGAAGCATGGTAACAAGACTACTTGCATCAGATCTAAATCCACCGCATGATACTAGACATGATACAAGGTTGCCGGTACTCACGGAGGTCGATGGATCGATTGGCCCTCTCGAAGAACTCGACGACACGACAAAAGGACTCTAGGGTTTGGCGCAAGGCCGGTGTGTATTGAAGAATGATTGTTGTTCGTTACATACATTCAGGGGTCATATTTATACCCTGTCAAGTACAACTTCGAATGGATTCGTTACCTAACTTATCTCTAAGCTCGATCGCCTATCTATCCATTCGTTCTCCCTGATTGAGCCACGTCACCGTTCAATCCCGCAAAATCAGCTCTACTGTTCCTTTGCCGAACTGGAGCAGATAGCCGACCGCAGATCTCTTTGCCGAACATCTCTGAAAAGATCCTTACTTCCACCAGACGGACTCTCTATCGAACCGGACCCACAAGTCAGACTCCTTACCAAATTTTGGTGTTAACACATGCCCCTTCAATTGTGGGATAAAAGTAATTTTGTTCCACAATTGACTCCAGCCACGAATACCTCAAATCAAATCTGTCAACACCTGTTCTTCACAATCCGCCGGAATCTTCATCCAGATCCAAACCCTAGATCCCCCCGTTCCGAGCTCAAAGCCCCAATGGCAGCTCAAAACCAGGATGCTCAGGTAAATTTCTCCCCCGTAAACCTTGTTCGGCATTTAGGTTTTCAATTTCACTTGAGATTTCTTCTTCCACTTTTGCTTCAGGAGCCTTCCACTGAACTTCTAATTCGCACTGAGGCCAATTCGAGATCCTATTACCTTGGTCCTGTAGTGTCGTATGGACCTCCCTGGGCCCACTACCTCGGTGGGTACCAGGACCGACTACTCGGTGGGCCCCTGGGACTACCCGGCTTGCGCTACACGGCACCTGGAGGCGTGGAGCACAAGGACTACACAGGAGTAGTACTCGGTTAGGGAGCTGTACATGTTCCGCACTGTATAGAGGACTCCTAGACGTACCCGACTAGTACTCTCTCCCCCTACTCCGATTTGTAACCCCGCTTCCCGACTATATAAGGCGAGGCAGGGGACCGATCCCCTCATCCAATCTCCTCTCATACAACCCACGGCGCACTATTGCACCATCTTGTAATCGTGCCCTATCAATCCGTAGCTACGCAAAGCATACGGGACGTAGGGTATTACGCACCTCGCGGCCCGAACCTCGTCTAAATTGTGTGCCACGTGTCTCTTCCTTCGAGTTACCGATCTCGGCGAGTCACAATCATCTACTTCGGGTACTCCCCGTAGTAGGTTGCCTCGTCTAAAACACCGACACCGGCGCGCCGGTAGGGGCTCTCGCTCGAGATCACATGGCGAACTCGACGGCTTCCGTCCACATCAAGCCAACCGTCGCCTTCAACCGCGGCGACACCTTCGTCTTCGGCGCCTGGGTCCGCACCGCCGATGGCGCGGGCTCCTTCCGGCGCCGCCCCGACCATGCGGCCCCAACCCGAGGACAGCCTCGTGACGCTTCCCCGAAGTCGTCACAGGCGAACTCGCCGGCAAGTTCGGCGAAATTTCGCTCTTCAACCACCACGCTGACTTCGAGCTCGAGTCCGTCTCTAACTCGAACCCGACGTCGCCATGGGCCATCGCATGCGAGCCGGCTGCTCAGCCATCGCAGGCGGCCCCTTCACCACGCCAGAGCTCCGCGCGTGGCCCCCGCGTCCTCGGGCCGGCCCGCACGGGGGCTCCTACTCCACGCCGGGCCGGCAAGGAGCCCGTAACCGAGTACATCTCGGACTCCGACGCCATCCCCGACCACGTTTCGTACCCCGGCCCTCTCTCCGAGTTCTACTCGAACCCGGATTACGAGTTCGACTTCGGGTCGGACCCTGAGGAGCCCGAGTCCGAAGATGACTCCACTGAGCTTCCCTTGTCAGGGCCAGCCTCTGGGCTGGTTATAAAATCGACGCCGGCCGAAGATACGTCTACTGGCCAGACCGCAAGCCTGCTGACCTGGCAAAGGAGGACTCACGCTACGTCGCCTACATCGACTCACTACCGTTCCAGGAGGGAACACCACTGGCCCAGGCTGACTCAAACACACCAACTGAGGTGGCACCCTCTGAGTCCAGCCCTTGGGTACCCCCGATCGCCAAGTCTTCATGGCCGCCGCGAAACCCAGGACCCCTCGAGCACGGCCGAAGACAGTACCGGAGGACATCTCTGCGACGAGCCGTCGCCAACGCACCCGCGTACGAGACCGCCGCCACCGGGGACGCTCGACGCGAACGCAACAGGAAGCGCGGCGAACGACGCCGGCGGCTCGCAGACAACCTCCCCATCCGCAACCTTGCGGAAGCTCTCGAGGCGGTCGAGAGCAGTAGCACACCACCCCCCGAGCAATGCCTCATGTCGATCACAACGATCGCACGTCGGCCTCGGGGCATACGCGCCGGAGAGGTCATCGCCAAGCTCGCCGAAGAAGCCTACTTCATGCGGGTCGACAACGAGAGTCAACCAACCTCTCCCGGCCTAAACCCCGCGACAATGAAGCTACTAGTCGCGGCGCCAACCCCCGGCCCCAACCGTACTCGAGCCGACCTTCCGGCCGATCCAAACCGCCGCCGCTCCAACGCCGGCGGACCTTCACGGCAAGACCAAGGCAACCGAGAAGTCGTTCCCCACCGCGCTCCGGCCGGTGGCGGCGGCAACGACCCCCGACGGCGGCGGCGCCGATGGCGGCGGCCTCCAACCACGGGGCCAACAGGAGAGCTGGAGGCGGCGGCAGTCGCGGCGGCCAAAGGGCACGCGAACAGCCACGCCTCCGGTGCCTCTCAGGGCGGGTACGACGCTCGCCAGAAGATCGAGGAGTTGCAGCGGAAGAAGTCGGCCACCGCTGCTGAAGGCGACGGCTTCCCCGCCTTCTCACCCCGGCTTCGCAACCTGCTCCTCCCCGACAAGTTCAAACCTTTGGGGATCACCAAGTACGACGCGAAGCAGGATCCCATCCAGTGGCTCCGATGCTACGCCCTCTCCATCGAGAACGCTGGCGGCAACAGCGACACCAAATGCCTCTACTTCCCCTTCGTCTGGACCAAGCACCACTCACATGGCTCGAGTCGCTTGACAAGCACTCGATTGACAAGTGGGACCACCGAAGGAGCAGCTTCACGAGCAACTTCGCGGGCGCCATGGGCCGTTCGGGTACTCGCATGGACCTTGCCATGATCAAGCAGGAACAAGGCGAGACCCTCCGCAAGTACATGCGCCGCTTTTTCGACAAGCGCGCTACCGTCGTCGACGTCACCGACAAGGAGGTCATCGACCTCTTCCAGGACGGTCTCTACCATCGCCGCACCTTCGAGGACTTCGGTCGCCGCCGCCCCAGGTCCATCCCCCATCTCAAGGACATGATCACGTCCTGGGCGGATGAAGAGGACAAGGCTAACGCCAAATACGACGCCATCCGCGGCAAGTCCAAGCGCGAACCGGGGCGGCGGCGGCGCAAGAATGCAAACCAAGGCGGCCGCAACAACAACAACAACAACTACTACTACTCGGGTCCCAACCGCAAGCGCAAGCGTACAACACCGTCGCGGCTATCCGCCGCCCCCGTGAAAGGGAACTCGAAGAAGAACTCGGCGGGTTCAAGGACCCGCTAAAGGAGAAGTGCCCGTGGCATCCAAACGGCAACCACACTACCGAGCAAGTGCTACCGGCTCGGGCATGCACTCAAGGATACGCCGGAGCCACCGCACCCTCACGACCAAAAGGGCAAGAAGAAGGACGGCGACGACAACGACTTCCAAGAACCCGAGAAGACCGTCAACGTCCTCTTCGGCGGATCGCCCGGCGGACGGGAGCGAAGGCTACCCGTCGCGAAGTGATGTCCATTGAACCGGCGGTCCCGACCCCTCTCGTGTGGTCGGAGGTACCCATCACCTTCTCCCGCGCGGACCAATGGACTAGCTTCTCCGAACCAGACGTTTCCCCCTCGTCCCGAAGCCAACCGTGGCGGGTTCCAAGCTCAACAAGGTGCTCATCGACGGTGGAAGCGGGCTCAACGTCCTCTTCACCAAAACCTTGAAGAAGATGAACCTCGACGTCACCCCCATGCTCACCAAGAGCAAGACGCCCTTCTACGGCATCGTCCCGTGCAACGCGGCTATCCCACCGGGCTCGGTGGTACCGCCGCTTACCTTCGGGGCGTCTCGGGATAACTACCGCACCGAGTACATCAAGTTCGAGGTCGCATTTCGAGACTTCCTACCACGCCATCCTCTGCGGACCGGCCATCGCCAAGTTCATGGCGGTGCCCCACTACACCTACTTGGTACTCAAGATGCCAAGTCCAGCCGGTGTACTCTCCCTCCAAGGGGACTTGAAGATCTCCCACGACTGCGATACAGAGGCCGTGGTGATCGCTTCAACAAACCAAGTACCCAACGCGATGATGGAGGTCTACGCCGCGTCGAAGAAGCTCGCCACGAGCGAACTCTGACCCTCGAGATTTCATCGCAGCTGAATCTCAGAGAATCCCCTTCAAAGCAGCTCTATCTCCACCTCCTCAGTGGCAAGACACTTTTAAGAACTGGCCTTACCTCCAATCGCAGGCTGGAAGACTTGGTACCGGAGGATTCTCGCAGATAAGAGCGGATTGACCAACCTGGATACCCTCCGTATCGCCCAGTGTTTGGAGTTATCCGTGGCTGAGACCCCCAAGAACGAAGACCTCCTGATAGCAGCCTGCCACTTCTGGTCAAACGGCGTCAACGCTTTCCTTTTTGGCCATGGCCCAATGTCTCCAACCCTGGCCGATGTGTATATGATTACCGGCCTTGACATCAAAGGGTCTATTCAGCCTTGGAAATTCAAGAATTCCTCTCGGCAAACAGGGGTAAAGCCAGGGAACGGATATAAGAATTACATCTTGAAGCACATGAAAGACAATCCCCTTGGTGATGTTGAATACAGAGCATTTCTGAATATGTGGCTGTGCAGATTTGTCTTCTGTGGCAAAGCCAACGAGCCTACCTTGAACCATATTGCAATGGCGTCTCATTTGGCCAGTGGCAACCGCCTTCCCCTTGGGAAATTCTTCCTCGGCAGTGTATACCATATGCTTCACCAAACTGTTACTCAGATGTACACTAGCCAAAGGATAGCATGTGTCAACGGCCCTTGGTGGTTCGTTCAGATATGGTTGCAGCTCCACCTACACCAAATTGTTGGTGTGGATTTGAACACCAGGCTTTTCCCTTCATCCAATCACCCTGAAGGAGAAAACAATGCTACCAGGGGATGCCAGAATTATGGAGAAGCGGCTTCAATCGTTCTTATTCAAGAAGACATCAGCCAGCTTTTTGAACTATTCTTCAAAGGTTTCCCGAATCCTCTCTGGCTCCCCTATCTGGATAATGACACCTTGACTTTCCCTGTTGAATTCTCCTTTGAGCCCGGTCGCCAAGATGGGAGATTTCTTGAAATCTTCAACATCATAATCCGCCCATGTATACTTCCGGCTGAATTCAATGGAGGAAGGCAGAATCAGAGCACTTATGAATATTATCAGCCTAATACAATGGCCCGGCAACTTGGATGTGGCCAGATGCCCCCAAGGCTATTTCTGCATGAGTTCCTTAAGCCCAGGGAGGAAATCAAAGAACCTATGCATAGCAGCAGAGTCTTCAATTATGTGTGCAGTCCCACTGTCTATACCTGGCCTTTTGTGCCTATAACCTCAACTCATCCCACCTTCAATTCCTGGTGGCAAGAATTCCACGATCACATCTTCAGTGAGCCTGTACACGTGTTCTGTGCAGAGTTGATGCCTGATTTCCTGCCAACTTCAGAGGTAACATAATGAACCTTTGGATCAGACATTCCTCCTCTCAATCATGATTCTGACCTCATTCCTTTGATTCCACGAACACGATGCTCCGCCCCTCGAGCCAGGAATATCACCTACAACCCTGTAGGCCCAATCTCAAAGATCGGGATTCAAGTCCACAACTCGGCTCGCTTAATGGCCGTGTTTGCTACAACGGACCCCCCCCTCTCTAGCCTTGTCGTCGACAGAGGCAAGGTTTATCTCTGGTTGCTCCTCCAAATGCCAAGAGGAGGAGAACTATCAAGAAAATCCTTGTTGAGGTAAAATCCTTTACCTTCTTGACCCCAAGATTACTCCGTTCCCGATAAATTATCTCTTTGTGCATTCTCGGACGGAGCTCAAGAACCTTCGAAGTGTCGAACCTCGCCAATGCCCCATTCACAGGTATGACCTTTATTGTCCTCTTTTAATGATGAACACTGGCATTTACCCTTGTGACTTGACATTTGCAGAAGAAATAGTGGAAGAACAACTGGTTGATGTCCCAGTGGCTCAACAAGCAAGTCCACCCAGGGTTGAATTACCTATCCCAGTGGAGATCTCATCTTCATCACCCTCTCGCGTAAGCAATGAATTCTCCGGAGATGAGTCTCCCAATCCAAAATGAGCCATCAAGTCCTCCAAGGGCACAATCACCGTTGGTCACGCAGCGACTCCAATCCCAACAGAGGTGGATCCGACTTCTCATCAGCCAGAAGCCCATGAACTACCAAAGAATCGCATCAACACCTTCTAACTTGGAAGCTTCAGCTCTACCTGGAGCACCTCCTTCACCTGTGATTACCCCTGCTCAAGAGATCGGCCACGAGGTAATCATTTGCACTCAACTCTGCTATTTTTACTTTTAGCACCTCTAACTCGGCAATACGGCTTCTTAGGATCAGGCTCCATCATCATCAAGCCTGCCGTCGGGGACCAATCCAGTTGTCGAGGCGATGGAAAGGATGCACCAGCCTCTGTCAGATGAGGTGCTAGCAAAGCTTCGAGAAATTGTTGCCTGGCTAGAAAGAGATGCACAAGATCGCCCAAGGATCTTGATCACTTCGAGGAGATGCTTGAATCCATCGCCCAAGAACTTCCCGAGGATATCGCGCGCTCCTCTCGGTATCCATCTCGTGGCCTAGACGTCCTTTACGCGCCCATAAGACATGCTTTGAGGAAACCGCGTTCCCGTCCGGCTATCGAAAAGAAGAGATCCGATGCCGAACAAGCCATGAACGGGGCGCAATCCCGAACGAGAGCCACGAGAGACACATTGACTAATCCTGCAGGCTTCTTGTGATCCGAAAATTGCCAAGAAAGTCGCTCTAGAAGCGGAGCCGAGAAGCCCGTCCGACTGAGATAGAGGCTGATAAAAAGAAAATAGCCGAGCTTCCTGGATTGATAGAAAAGACCCAGGAGGAAGCAAGATCGGCTATCACCAAGATAGAGCAATGCGATGCAGAACTCACCAACCTGTCTGGTGCTCAAAAAGATTGCCAGGAGCTGTTGGACAATTTCCGTCAAGCAGCATCCAATGCCCGTGGTGTGATTGCGAAACATCTGAACATTTGAATGCCCCTATTGATGTATAACCGAATTGGCCGTTCTTGTGGCATTTTCTTGTAATTTGTTTCTTTTCTTCTGTGTACCTTCAAATATAATGCTGAACGACCCATTCGGCAAAGAAACGCCAACTCCCGAATGGCACTTTGATTCTCCTTAGCCGAGCCAATCAACTGAATGTGACTCAGCCTAGAACTCCAAGCGACCCATTGGCGGGCTGGCCAAGGAAACCTTTCCACCTTCCGATTTTCTTGGGATATGCGCCACGATCCAAAGCCATGATTCATCTTGCCAGGCCTATAAATGCAACCGTAGGTGCCCCTAGCTTTCCACCAGGCCTTCTAGCTCTCGAATCTTTGCCAATCTCAGCTCTTTCTCTCTTCAAACAGTGCACATCTCAAACCACCATGGTGCGCCGCCTCAACCGCCGTCGCGCCTCCGACGAGGCAGAGGGGAGCAGCGCCAATGCGCGCCGGAGGCAATGATCGTCGATTCCTCCTTTTTGATTCGACTTTTGATCTTCTTCTTGTCTTGACGACCATCTCCTTTACAAATTGATTCAGTGGAATCCGTCTCCTGCGCCGGCCAATCAACCTCTTCCAGACGACTCCTCGGAGTCCGATGGCCACTCCCCTGTGCCGTACGGGGAGGTCGATGCCCTCCGCTTCAAGGAGGAGCTGGAGGCGTCCCGGCGTGAGCTAGAGGACGTCTCCAAGAAGGTGGGCATAGCCGAGCTGGAATGGGAGGACCAGCGCAAACAGCTACTGGAAGCCATCGATGGTACGGCTCTGAAAGCGCTCTTGATCCAACCCGGCTTTTGATGCTAATCTTTTTCTTCTTGCTCTTTGCGCCCGCGATGCCGAGCTCAACCCGCCAAAGGCGCCGGGTAGAGCAAACTCGGCCGAGAAGGTGAACGCCCGTGGTGACACGCCGGCGGAGCGCCTTGCCGCGGTGGAGCACCGTGTCGACGAGGTGGCCACCCATGGCGTTCGTCTGGGCACCACCTTGGGCCTGGCTGCCATGGCGACGCACACGGACGTCAACTACTCCACCAGGCCGCGCGGCTTCCGGGGCGGCGCGCTAGAGGACATTGAGGAGATCGAGCTCGTTCTGGAGCGCCTTGATGGCCATGGCGACGCCATTGCCGAAATTACTCATCCCCAATCTGTGTTGAACAGGCTCTTCGACTAGATTGTATTAGGGATGTGTAAATATCGGCAATAAATGAAGAACTTTTGAACTCTGTGCTTGTTTTGTGATGACTCCCTTCACATTTTGCATCCGTGAATCTTGTTTTCTTTGAATGCATACGGGAACTATCTTGAGCCGAACGCGCGAGAACAACTGCCCCTTGGCGCAAAATCCACAGAAGATCCTGATTCGGCAATCCATAAACACTGTTCAAGCAAAACCCTTCGCACCTGGGAGAAAACCCTGCCGTTTGGTATTCCAACAAAGGCGTATCGGCCGGTCATCACTCCCAATGCACCCCTTCGGTCAATAAAATAGCCCGCCGGGATGCCCCCGCAAATCCACTCGCGCACTCATCCATCATTTCTCATCTCTCCCCCTGTCCTTAGCGGAGAAAACCCCAAAGCCATGGACAAGGGCAAGCAACCCCAGGAGAGCAGCTCATCAAAGAAGCGCACGATTCGAAGGTGAGTTTTTTCCTTGATCACATGATCTCGCGCTTCATGTTCTCCTCTTTTTCTCTTCCAGTCTTGATTTGCTCCCTGAAGAAATCATCGGGACCGAAGATGTGCCGGAGTACATCTCCTCCGATTCCTCCCTCGAGGCAGAGGATGCCATGCCTGAACAGAGGGCCAACCATCACCTGCGCCGCCGCATTCGGCACCTGGAGCACGGCCTCAGGGACATCACCTCCCGTTGTCAAGCCGAGCGTGAGCGTCGCATGGCTCTGGAGGCACTAGTAGGGGGTAAACGCTTCTGACTTCTTCTTGACCTCATGCCTGCATTTGGATTTCTTGCCCCTAACATCGATCCCTCCGCTTCAGATGTCTCTGATAGGTACAACAACCTGAAAATGACCTGGGAGAGCTTGGTGGAGGCCGCCAACCATGGTCACCCCCATGCGTTCCAAGTTGCCGTCACGGTGGTCCTGGAACAACTGAAGAGGGAGCAGCCGAAGAAGCAAAGAAAAGACTGAATCATACTTTCGCTTCTTCCTCCACGCCTTCTGCTTCCCTCCTCCTTGAGGATCTGACCGCTAAGGTTGTTAGATGTAAACCTGCAAGAAGCAGTTGTAATGTTTGTGCTAAGGGCAATGCACCTAGGCACTGGCCATTTCTTCTGTTTATGGATTTTTGTTCTGAAGGCGGCCTCATTCTTGAGCGCCGGCTATCTCTATGTCAGATGTGTGTAATCATCGATCGATCTCAATGCTAGGATAATATTTCTTCAGATATCTTCCATTTATTGCAGCGGAAAATTCTTCTCCTAGCAAAGTTTTCAATATGTATGCATTACCAGGAACGCATCTGACCACACGGAAGGGTCCTTCCCAGTTAGGGGACCATTTGCCGAATTCACTGTATTTAGTTCCAATCGGCAATAGCGCTTTCCAAACTAGATCGCCTTCTGCAAATTGCCTTACTTTTACCTTCTTGTTGTAGTACTTGGCAACCCGCAGCTTGTTTTTCTCGATGTTTTCCAGGGCCCTGAGACGGATCATATGTAAATCCTCCAGCTCGTCCATCATTAGGCCACTGTAATCCTTGGAGCTCAAGTCCTTTTGCAGCACCACTCTCCTTGAATCTGATTGCATCTCCCAAGGCAAAATCGCGTGGTGCCCGTAAACCAACTCGTAAGGAGAGGTCTTTGTAGCTCCATGGGGGGCCATTCGGTAAGCCCACAGTGCTTCACTGAGAACCGAATGCCACCTTCTTAGCTTCTGATCGATCTTCTTTTATATTAGCTTGATCATGATTTTGTTAGAAGCCTCCGCTTGACCATTAGCTTGGGCATAATAAGGAGAAGAGTTAAACAATTTGATCCCCATGCCTTCGGCAAACTCTTCGAACTCCGGGGTGACACGAATTGTGCCCCTTGATCGCGGGTAATTGTCCGAGGGATTCCAAATCGATAGATGATGTGCTCCTTGACGAATTCAATCATGTTTTCTCGACGTCACCTTCTTCGATGGGATCGCCTCAACCCATTTAGTGAAATAATCCATAGCCAAAAGCACGAACTTATGCCCCTTGCTAGATGGTGGATTAATTTGGCCAATCAAGTCTATACCCCAACCCCCTGAATGGCCACGACTTGATGATGGGGTTCAATGCCGATGCAGGGACCCTTTGAATATTCCCAAACCTTTGGCAATCCTGACATCCCTTGTAATAGTCAAAGCAGTCCTCTAATATCATCGGCCAAAAGCATCCAGCTTGTCTAATAACCCACTTCATACGGTAGGCCGATTGGTGTGCTCCGCATATCCCATCGCGCACTTCGCTCATCATTTTCTTGGCTTCTTCTGGACCCAGGCATTGTAGCAATACCCCATCTAATGATTTATAGAATAAATTATCATCCAGAAGAACGAACTTTATGGCTTTGTACCTGAGCTTCCTAGAGACTTTACGGGATGGATCCTTCAAGTAATCAACGATCTCTTTTCTCCAATCATCTTCTGCAAGATCCGTCCCCAGTGCACACGCCTCTGCAGCAAACGCTTCTTGGCTCTCTTTGTAACCAGAGGCGCTTTGAGCCAGCCTGTTTGCTTCTTCGTTATGTTCCCTAGGGATGTGCTGTAGAGTCACCAACGGGAAGCTTTTTAAGATTTCCCTGCATTCTTCGTAGTAACTCCTCAGCGCTTCACTTTTACACTCGTATTGGCCGTTCAATTGCTTGATCACCAGCTCTGAATCTCCATAAACTTCAACTGAAACGGCCCCTGCTTCTCTCAAGTATTGAAGCCCTCGAAGTAATGCCTCGTATTCAGCCTGATTATTTGTGACAAGGGCCGAATAGGGATGGCAAATTCAAACATCTCACCTCTAGGAGAAATCAGTAGGATCCCTACTCCCCCACCTTTACCACATGATGACCCATCAAAAAATAAAGCCCAAGGGGTAATCTCAAGCAGATCAATTGACGGATCACGATGTTCAGTTATAAAATCGGCAATGATCTGACCTTTGATGGCTTTTGCCGATTCGAACTTCAGCTCGAACTCTGATAAAGCTAAAATCCACTTGCCAATCCGGCCGTTCAAAATTGGCATAGATAACATATGTTTTATTACATCAAACTTGGAATACACAGTGCATTCGGCATTCAACAGGTAGTGCCGAAACTTTGTACATGAGTAGTACACGCAAAGACACGCTTCTCCACAAGGCGAATACCTGGTTTCAGGATCAAGTAGTTTTCGGCTAAGATAAGCTACTACCCGCTCCTTTCCTTCAAATTTTTGAATAAGGTCCGATCCAATGGTTTGGGTATCGACCGCCACGTACAACTTGAAAGGCTTGTTCAGCTGAGGAGGAACCAGTACTGGTGGCTCCTTCATGTACTGCTTGATCTCATCGAAAGCCTTTTGTTGTTCGTCGCCCCAAATAAACTTCTGATCTTTCTTTAACTTCAACAGCGGAGAGAATGGCAAGACCTTCTGTGACAAATTCGATATGAATCTTCTTACGAAATTGATCTTGCCGAGCAGTGACTGCAACTCCTTGAGGTTAGTTGGAGGAACAACTTCATCAATGGCCTTCATGCTCTTCTTGCCGACTTCAATTCCTCCTTCGTGGACCAAAAACCCCAAGAATTCTCCAAAATTTGCTACCCCAAAAGCACATTTGTTTGGATTCATCTTCAAACCATGCTTCCGAGTGCACTCCAAGGTCCTCTTCACATCTTCCAAATGCGTGTCATGACTCAGGGACTTGATTACCACGTCATCAATGTAGATTTCCACAACTTTGCCGATCAACTCGTGAAAAATATAATTCATGGCCCGTTGATAAGTTGCACCGGCATTTTTCAACCCAAACGTCATGACTATCCATTCAAACAGGCCTATATGATCAGGACATCTAAAGGCCGTCTTTGATATGTCTTCTATTGCCATGAAGATTTGGTTGTAACCCGCATTACCATCCATGAAACTGATGACTTTGTGTCCAACTGCGGCGTCAATCAACAAATTGGCAATAGGCATTGGGTAACCATCCATCGGAGTAGCTCTGTTCAGGTCCCTGAAATCTATGCAGACCCCCATTCTTCTTGTACACAGGGACGATGTTAGAAATCCACTCCGCATATCTGCATGGCCGAACGAAGTTTGCATCAAGTAATCTTTCAATTTCCTTCTTCACATCGGCCAATACCTCATCCTTGTAGATCTTCCGGGGTGGTTGCTTGTATGGTTTG
Source organism: Cenchrus americanus (assembly GCA_947561735.1). Lineage (NCBI taxonomy): Eukaryota > Viridiplantae > Streptophyta > Magnoliopsida > Poales > Poaceae > Cenchrus > Cenchrus americanus. Next base: position 88,018,827 of record OX387245.1, on the reverse strand, counting down.
AAACCAGATTTGATTGGCAATCGATGCTCGACGATAGAACGATGAGGACCATGTGTGGTTCGAGGACCGGTGGATGGTCGCTTCCTTGTGTGATGAGTGATTGACAACGTTGTGTGGACTGATTCTTGGCTAAGTATTGCAGGTGCAGGTTGCGGCTTGACTCGTGTTGGTGCAGGTGAAGAACAAGCGCGAAAGGTCGTCGCTGGTGAGGCCTCCAAGTGTGGAGAAGACAAGTAGGCTTCGTTCGAGGGACCGGTGGCCGGCGGGGTCAAGTGCGGGCCGCATGGTGGCATGAACAAGAAGATGAAGTCGTGGACGGTTTCTTGGTTGAGCCTCAAAACCAAGGTCGAGCCGGGACTACGTGGGAGCCAAGTCATGAGTGGAGATTGGCGGAGGCTACACCGAGTTCGCGGGGTTTCGGTGGTTCACCGTAAAACCACCGGGTTCCTTGGTTGATCCACAAAGCCAAGACCGGAGAACCGAAGACGGAGGTGCAGGCGACACGGACCGGCTCGACCGGTGGGTCTAACCGCGGTCGGCCGGTGGGGACCGTGCCCGACCGGTGAGGAGCACCGGCTCGGCGACCGTGTGTGCGACGACGCGGTCCGAATCTTCGAAGCGGAGGACACGCGTCGGGATCGCATCGCTTGCGTCGAGGCTACGCAGGTGCGGTCGCCGGCATCCGTCCGATGGTGAAGACATCAAGAATTCCGAATCCGCCCTTGAGGGGCATGTATCCCTAGTTAGTAGAGAGGGGCATTTTAGACATTCGGTTGCCGCCTATATAACCCAAGAGGTGAGAGGTTGGCAGCCAACTCTTGGAACCCTAGCTCATTAGTTTTCCTATTTTCCACCTATTTTCTATAGGTTTTCCTTAGGACTAGCAAGAGAGCTTCACGGAGAGATCTTGTAGAGAGGGATGGATGATCGGGCGGCTTGCTAGACCTTGTACGAACCTTTGTCTCATGTATAGATGATTCGGCGTGGTTCCTCAAGGTTTGGATGTGTTTTCCCCAGTTGTTCTTGGTGGTGATTTTCGGAGCCCTTTCTCGGTGATTTCTTTGGGTGGTTTTCGGGGCTTTTCTCTCTCGGGGATTTGATGGGGGAAATTTGTGGGAACCCTTCGTGGTTCTTTGGGCCGTGATTCCCCTCCCAAATCCGTGAGTAAAAGTGCTCGATTTTGGGGGTTTCTTGAGTTCTTGGGTTGGAAGTGCTTTCGGCGGGATTTCTTCGATTCCTCCTTTTTGGACGAGTTTTGGTGGGATTAAACTTGGCTATGAACTCCTCATGAGGTGTTCATGATATCCCCAAAGTCTTGTTCAAGTCCGTGGAGCGATTCGGGAGATCGAGATTTGGATTTGGGGGAGTTGACCCGCGGGTGTCGTTCATCCCGAGCCGCCCGTGCCACACCGGTCCGACCGGGTGCTCTTGACCGGTCCGACCGGTGCTAGCCCTTGTGGGATTTTGCTCGGGTGAACGTCTTGGTGAGTTTGTTGTTGTCCCGTGGTCTTGCTGTCGTTTCGAGTTTGGGTCCGTTTGGTGGTCGGTTGGCCCGTTTGGTGTCTTGGGGGCTTTCGGCCGCCACCGGCCCGACCGGCAGTGTGTCTCACCCGTCCGACCGGTGTAGAGCCACTTAGTGGAAGTTGCTCGGTGTTTACTGCGGGGACCGGTCCGACCGGTGGTGCTCACCGGTCCGACCGGTGTGGGTCTCGTAGACTCGAGGTTTGGTTTTTCCGCCGCGTTTCTCGGGTCGGAAGGTTGCGTGTTGGTTCCTAGGTCCGGTGGCACTCCGGTGGCTACGTGGGCTTGACCAACCTTGGTAGTGAGTCGGAGACGTGTGTTGGAAGCCGCGTTCGTCTTGTTGGAGTTTTCATCTCCTTCGAGAAGAATTTTTATCGGCTCCCATTCACTCCCCCCCTCTCGGTTCGCCGTATCGGTCCTTCAAGTGGTATCGCAGCCGGTTCGGGTCTTTATTGACTCTAATCGCCTAAGATCCAAGGATGGCGTACCAGGAACGGGGTTCGGGTCCTCCACACTTCGATGGCAAGAACTACCAGATGTGGAGCAAGCGGATGGGTGCGTTTCTCCGCGGAAAGGGTCAGATCCTTTGGGATGTCACGGTGGACACAGGATATGTCCAGCCGGTTGATTTCCTCGCTCCAGGTCGAGGGGACGCCTTCGACGCCAACAATAAGGCGGTCGACTACTTGTTTCGTGCTTTGTGTCAGCCTGAGTTCGATCGGGTGCACACCGAGCACTTGGCTTGTAGGATTTGGGCGGTGTTGAAGGAGGCTCATGTTGGGAACGCCCGTGTTCGGTGCACGGTTGTATGCGACCTACCGGAGAGAGTACGAGAACTTCACTCATCTCCCCGGTGAGTCCATCGATGCCTTGTTTCGCAGGTTCACGGTGGTGGTGAACAACATGAGGGCCAATGTGGACGTACTCCCGTACGATGATCATGATAGAGCGGTCAAGCTCTTACACTCTTTGGATCGTACGATATGGAGCGGAAAGTTCGAGGCCATAGTCGAGTCGGAGCGGTACGATACTCTGACGGTGAACGAGCTGTTCTCGAAGCTCAAGTCGGCCGAGGTGGATAGGGGCATGATCGCCAAGCTCGAGGGACCGACTGATTCCCATAGTCTTGCCCTCGTTGGTGGTCCTAAAGGAAAGACTAACTCTAACCCATCCACCAGGATGTTCTCGTTTTCCTCCTTGATGTCTATGCCAGATGAGGAGTTTGATGACCTTGGAGAGGACGAGCTGGCGCTGTTGACGAGGCGGTTCGAGAGGCTGCACGAGAACCGCGTGAACATGAGGAGGAACACGAGGACTTGCTTCCAGTGCGGCAAGCCGGGACACTTCGTCGCCGACTGCCCGGAGAAGGCCGAGAACAAGGACAGCTACAAGCACAAGCCGAGGAAGAACGACGACAAGTACCGTTCGAGGCGCGACCACAAGAGCAAGCACAAGAACAAGTACAAGGACGAGCGACGATCGAGGAAGAAGGAGGGCCGAGGCAAGGCCCGAGCGATGGTTGGAGCGAGCGACGTCGACTCCGGGCCCGCGTACTCCACCTCGAGCTCGAGCAAGCGCCGACGACGAGGGAGATCGCCGCAAGAACAAGAGGTCGTCCAAGAACCCGAGCGGCCGAGCCGCTTCGCGAGAGACGGCTTCCCGCACCATGGCGTTGAGCTCCGGCAGCAAGAAGAGCACACGGAGCGACTCGGACTCGAGTCCGACGACGAGGTGCGTGATGAGCTTCCCTTCTTGCGCCAGGAGAATGAGAGGCTTGGCTCTTTGCTTGATAATCGTGATGACATGCTTAGAGAGGCCAAGAAAATGAGGAAAGAGCTTAGGGCTTCACTCGAGGATGCTAGGACTAGAGTGGCTGAGCTAGAGACACAGGTGCTTGATAGCAAGCTTGAGATTGATTCGCTTAAGGCTAGCCCTGTTGTTTCGATGAGAATGATTGTGCCGATTGCTCCATATTCCTTGCCGATCTTGCTTTGTTTAAGGAGAAGCATGCCTCCAAGTGTGAGGAACTAGATGTGCTTAGGGTTGAAGTGGCCGAGCTTAAGTCTAGACCTCGCTTTGCTAGGTGCTTGCACTTCTTGCCCCGTTTTGCATGCTAAGATTGATGAGATGCATGCTTACACTAGTTCGCTCGAGGCTAAATTGAAGGAACCCATGCCTACATCTTGCTCTACCCGTGAAATGCATGCATTGAAAAATTTGGAGCTTGCACATTATGTTGATCGTTTGCGGGATGAGAATGATGATTTGAGGAAGTTGATGGGTTGGTTGTCCGGGCCACGAGCCTCGCTTGAGGATGATGATCGAGGCCTTTAAGAGGCAAGATGGTGAGGGGCTTGGGGCAAACAAGGTTGGTGAGGGAAGTGGAGAGAATATCCCGGAGCCACCAAAAACCCACCACAAGAATGATTTCCCACCAAAACCTAACCATCTAAGGAACCGACTAGACACAACCCCGGCCTCCACCCGTGTTCCCTACACCCACAAATGACCTACAAAAGCCTATCAAGTTTGTGAGCACTTCGGGGAAAGTGTTCTTTGGGAAGGAGAGTGAGAAGGCTAGTGGTGAGAAACCGGTGGAGGGTTTGAGTGGAGAGAAACCAAGTGAGCAGCCACATCCCAAGCCAAAGCCTAAGCTTGTGAGGTTCCATTGTGGCTATTGTGGGAGAGATGGCCATAAGGAGGAGTTTTGCTTCAAGAGGAAGCGAGAGGAGAGAATGGAGAAGGAGTGGGCTAACAAGGACAAGTACCACCCTTCCGATGGTGTACTTGAGCCTCGTATGCAGATGCCCAGGGGCAAGGCGATTGTGAGGACGGTTCGGGCTTGGGGAGAGAAGAAGGTCCGCAGGGGGTGCCGTCGCCCGCATCACACCGGTCGGACCGGTGTGGAGCACCGGGCCGGACCGCGCGGGCCCCGGCGGACGGATGTTCGGGTTTCGAGCGCGTACGGGTGCGAGGGTTGTTTCGGTGGTCGTGGTTCGGTGGTTGGGCCGGAAAGGGTGCGGTGGTCGGCTTGCTAGGCGTTCTCCACCTCGTGCTCAATACGGGGATTGGAGGAGTCGTGGCGGTGAGTTGGAGAGAAAGGACGTGCCACGGGCTTTCTTGCGTGGTTTTGGCCCTCCTCCAGGCAGAGAGGGGTGGTTCCCTCAGGGTGGTTACCGTGGTGGTGTTCGTGGAGGTAGTTTTGGTAGGAGAGATGCTTTGGTTGGTGCTAACCCCACTTTCGAGCAAATGGCTCGGCACTGGTTTTCCTCTTTTGGTACTAACCCCGCGTCCGAGTCGTTTGTTCGCTCACGTGCCTATTTTTGAGTTTCAGGTGGGAGACTTGAAGAACATTTGGTTGATTGACTCCGGTTGCTCGAGGCATATGACCGGAGACAGGGGGTGGTTCTCAAGTCTTGTCCCGGTGGTGACGAAGAGGTACATCACTTTTGGGGACAATGGGCGTGGGCGTGTGCTTTCAGAAGGTGAGATAAAAGTGAGTGACAAGATCACTCTGAGGCGTGTTGCTCTTGTTCAATCCCCTGGGTTCAATTTGCCTTCCTGTGTCTCAGTTGTTGGATGAGGGTTTTGAGGTGTTGTTTCGGCCTGGTGGTTCTCGGATTGTGGACTCTCGAGGGGACCTTGTTTGTATGGTCGTTCCCGAGGGTCGTGTGTTTCGTGCTGATTTTTCTCGGTCTTCGGGTGTTGAGCGTTGTTTCTTGGCCGGTTCTTCGAGTGAGTTGTGGAAGTGGCATAGGAAGTTGGGTCACTTGAGCTTTGACCTTTTGTCTCGCTTGAGTAAACTCAATTTGGTCCGAGGATTGCCACGGTTGAGGCTTGAGAAAGAGTTGGTTTGTGCTCCGTGTAGGCATGCCAAGATGGTGGCCTCTTCTCACCCGCCTCTCACCGATGTGATGACCGAGCGTCCATGCGAGCCGCTCCATATGGACCTTGTTGGCCCGGCCTCGTGTGCGATCTCGCGGTGGGAAGTGGTATGTCCTTGTTGTGGTGGACGACTATTCTCGGTATGCGTGGGTGTTCTTTCCGGAGGATAAGGGGGAGACGTTTGGTTTTGTTCGAGATCTAGTCTTGAGGTTGAGGAACGAGAGGCACGGAGATGCCATACGAGCTATCCGCAAGGATAATGGCTCGGAATTCGGGAACTCTCGTTTTGAAACCTTTTGTCATGACTTGGGTCTTGAGCACCCGCTTTTCGAGTCCGTATACGCCTCCCCAGAATGGTGTTGTGGAAAGAAAGAACAGGACCTTGTGCGAGATGGCTCGGACGATGCTTGATGAGCATAGGACTCCGAGGAGGTATTGGGCTGAGGCGGTGAACACCGCATGCTATGTGTCGAACAGGATATACCTCAGAGTGCACAAGAAGAAGACATGTTATGAGTTGATGCATGGCCGCACACCCAAGGTGAGTCACTTCCATGTCTTTGGTTGCAAGTGTTTCATTCTGAAGAAAGGCAGGAAGTTGGATAAGTTTGAGGCTAGGTCTGTCGATGGCATTTTCTTTGGTTATGCATCTCATTCTAGAGCATATCGTGTGCTCAATCTTGAAACTAACCAAATCGTGGAGACTTGCGAGGTAACCTTCGACGAGACAGAGCCACGTAGTCGCCTTGTCTTTGAGTGTGCGGGTGATGATGAGCTTGACGAGGAGATCTTTCGGGAGGAGGAGCATGAACATGGAGATGATGAGGATGGCGGTGCGGTGCCCCCGCCGAACATGTACCCACTACTTCGACTACGATGATGGATGGGCCCTCTCGCTACACCTACGACGACAAATCAAGAACGAGGAGAAGCTGATGTTGAGGGGGAGGTAGCTTCGAGGCGAGAACCTCCCCGGCGAGTTCAAGTGGATCACCCAGCTTCGAGGATCATCGGCGACATGAATGAACGCACTACACGGTCAAGGGTTCGGAACAATTCCCATTTTGCTCATGCTGCGTTTGTTGCTTCTTTCGAGCCCAAAGACATTGGACACGCACTATCTGATCACAATTGGGTTAACTCGATGCATGAGAAGTTGGAGAACTTTGAGAGGAATCGGTGTGGGAGTTGGTTGACCCTCCCCCGGGTGTAAGCCGATTGGTACAAAGTGGGTGTGGAAAAACAAAGAGGGAGAGAAGGGTGAGGTTGTGAGGAACAAGTCGAGACTTGTTGCTCAAGGGTTCATCGTAAGGAGGGGATCGACTACGAGGAGACCTTTGCTCCCGTAGCCCGTTTGGAGGCGATTAGGATCCTTCTAGCCTTTTCTGTGGCTAAAGGGTTCAAGTTGCACCAAATGGATGTGAAGAGTGCTTTTCTGAATGGAGTGTTGGAGGAAGAAGTGTATGTGAGGCAGCCTCCGGGGTTTGAGAGTGAGAAGTACCCCCACCGGTGTACAAGTTGAGGAAGGCGTTGTATGGGTTGAAACAGGCGCCTAGAGCTTGGTATGGCAGGTTGAGGGGGTTCTTGTTTGAGAGAGGTTTTGAGATGGGGAAGGTCGATCAGACCTTGTTTTTGCTGAGGCAGTAAGGCGAGATATCCCGATTGTGCAGGTGTACGTGGATGATATTGTCTTTGGTGGTTCGTCTAACTCTCTTGTTGCGAGGTTTGCAGATGATATGAGCAGGGAGTTTGAGATGAGTATGATGGGTGAGTTGCGCTTCTTCCTTGGGCTACAAATCAAGCAATCAAAGGAAGGAACATTTGTGCACCGTGCTAAGTACACCAAGGACATCGTGAGGAAGTTCAAGATGGAGGACTCCAAGGCTATGACGACGCCGATGAGTACGACTACGGCTCTTGATGCGGACGAGGAAGGTGAACACGTGGACCGGAAGGAGTACCGGAGCATGATCGGGTCACTCCTCTACTTGACGGCGACGAGGCCGACATACGCTTCTCGGTGTGTCCGTGCGCTCGTTTTCAAGCGTCTCCGAGGACTTCGCATCGGCAAGCGGTGAAGCGAATTTTCGTGTACTTGCGTCACACTCCCGACTTCGGCCTTTGGTACTCCGCGTCCTCTTCTTTGGCGCTTCATGGCTTTTCGTACGCGGATTTTGCCGGTGTCGGTTGGATAGGAAGTCCACTTCGGGACTTGCCGCTTTTGGGTTCTTCGTTGGTGTCTTGGTCTTCCCGTAAGCGGTCGAGTGTTGCTCAATCCACGACCGAGGCCGAGTATGTTGCCGCCGCTAGTTGTTGCTCTCGGCTCCTTTGGATCACCTACACCATGAGTGACTTTGGTGAGGAGTATACCCATGTCCCACTTCGGTGTGATAGCACCGGTGCCATAAGCGTTGCAAAGAACCCGGTGCTCCATTCCAAAACCAAGCACATAGAAGTGAGGTATCATTTTCTCGAGAGACAACGTCGAGAAAGGAAAGATAGCTTTGATCCATGTACCCACACATGACCAACTAGCCGATATTTTCACCAAACCCCTAGATCAAGCAACTTTCACTCGTTTGCGGGGGGAACTTGGTGTGTGTTTGATTTCTTGAGTTGGGTGTGTGGGGGCTTTCTTTTGCCGGTGGTGTCGAGCCCGTTTTGCCTCCCCTCGAGGAGCCGGTTTTGTAGCATATGTATAGTTTTCCTTTGTGCATTTCTTGCATTTGGCATGGCATATGTAACATGATGTATAGGCATCCTTGCATCTTAGATTGCATGCACTTTGTATCATATGCATTGGTTAGGAAAAGCTTCTCTCATATACATAGTTCACCATGGAATGAGATATATGTCTTTGTGAGCTCGTTTGGTATGCTACGGTTAGTTTTGGCTTAGCTCTTGATGATCTTGATGAATAATCCATGGTTGATAGCTATACTTTTGAAAAATGTTACATGTATGCTCTCTCATGTGTAAATGCCTTTACATGCTCTTGACATGTTTTTGTGGCTTTGCTATGCTTAATTTGTGGTTGGATAGCTAGTTTATTGATCATATGGGGCCAAAGGCTCATTTGCCATCATGAATGTTTAGCCCTCTTGACTTATCTTATGGAGGAGCATAAGTTCCTTTTTGTCGCAAAGACATTTCATGTACCATTTACAAATCTGAAAATGAAATGAAAAATGCTTGGAAATGTGCTCCCATGTCATATGTGCTGAATTTAATTTGCTTTGGGTGCTAAACCGTTGCATGATGCCTACCAATGAGAAGTCTCATACATAGAAGTAGGCACATGGCTCGGTGGCTTTGACATGACATGAGGTGCTTGTGGGTGTTTGTGATGGTCTTATGATTAGAATGGCTGTCCTAGCATGAAGTTTGTGTGGCTTTGCCATTTTGATATGCTTTGATCATGTTTAGAACTTTGCTCATGAGAGGCAAGTTTTTCGCAAAATTGCCAAAATCCATCTTAGCTTCGTCCAATGGTTGTGAAACTTGGTGATCTTGTAGTTGAGATCGATACGAAGCCGTAGAGTATCTAACTTGCTCGTTTGGACGTGTGTAGCATCCTATGTTGAATTTTGTATATTTGAGAAGCTCTAGGTTGAAAGTTTTGCATTTTTGGCTTGATTCATGCATTGCCAACAAGGGGGAGAAGTTTGAGCTTGAAATGGCTTGTTGGATGCTTTTGGAAGGTTTTCAGGTGGTTTCGAGCCTTTTCTGGGCTCTGTTGTACACCGGTCTGACCGGTGATGAGCACCGGTCTGACCGGTGTGAGTGCTGGTCCTGTACATATGTTGGGCACCGGTCTGACCGGTGGTGATGACCGGTCTGACCGGTGTGAGTCGAAATTGCCGCAAGCTGCCCCGTTTTCAGCTGTTTTGCATGCATTCGTCCAGGGGGAGTTGCATTGGTTCAGGGGGAGCTTGCATGTGTGCAGGGGGAGCTCTTTGAGAGTTTTTGAGTTTTGTTTCGGTGGTTTGTGCTCTTTGCTTGAGCTTTGCTTTGTCTCGGATGTGTCGAGCCGTTGCCCTTGCCTAAGGGGTCCGAGACTTGTCTTCTTCAAGTGATCTTGCTTTTTGCCTTTGTTTGGCTTTCGATCGCTTGTTGGAGTTTCTTTTTGTTCGTTTCTTTTCTTTTTCTTTTCTCTCTTGTTACTTTCGTGTGGGTGTTGTCAATGCACTCATCAAGGGGGAGATTGAGGACCATGTGTGGTTCGAGGACCGGTGGATGGTCGCTTCCTTGTGTGATGAGTGATTGACAACGTTGTGTGGACTGATTCTTGGCTAAGTATTGCAGGTGCGAGTTGCGGCTTGACTCGTGTTGGTGCAGGTGAAGAACAAGCGCGAAAGGTCGTCGCCGGTGAGGCCTCCAAGTGTGGAGAAGACAAGTAGGCTTTGTTCGAGGGACCCGGTGGCCACCGGGGGTCAAGTGCGGGCCGCATGGTGGCATGAACAACAAGATGAAGTCGTGGACGGTTTCTTGGTTGAGCCTCAAAACCAAGGTCGAGCCGGGACTACGTGGGAGCCAAGTCATGAGTGGAGATTGGCGGAGGCTACACCGAGTTCGCGGGGTTTCCGGTGGTTCACCGTAAAACCACCGGGTTCCTTGGTTGATCCACAAAGCCAAGACCGGAGAACCGAAGACGGAGGTGCAAGAAGCCACGGCACCGGTCCGACCGGTGGGTCCGACCGGTCCGACCGGTGGGGACCGGCTCGGACCGGTGAGGAGCACCGGTCCGACCGTGTGCGACGACGCGCGTCCGGAATCTTCGAAGCGGAGGACACGCGTCGGGATCGCATCGCTTGCGTCGAGGCTACGCAGGGTGCGGTCGCCGGCATCCGTCCGATGGTGAAGACATCAAGAATTCCGAATCCGCCCTTGAGGGGCATGTATCCCTAGTTAGTAGAGAGGGGCATTTTAGACATTCGGTTGCCGCCTATATAACCCAAGAGGTGAGAGGTTGGCAGCCAACTCTTGGAACCCTAGCTCATTAGTTTTCCTATTTTCCACCTATTTTCTATAGGTTTTCCTTAGGACTAGCAAGAGAGCTTCACGGAGAGATCTTGTAGAGAGGGATGGATGATCGGGCGGCTTGCTAGACCTTGTACGAACCTTTGTCTCATGTATAGATGATTCGGCGTGGTTCCTCAAGGTTTGGATGTGTTTTCCCCGCTTGTTCTTGGTGGTGATTTTCGGAGCCCTTTCTCGGTGATTTCTTTGGGTGGTTTTCGGGGCTTTTCTCTCGGGGATTTGATGGGGGGAAATTTGTGGGAACCCTTCGTGGTTCTTTGGGCCGTGATTCCCCTCCCAAATCCGTGAGTAAAAGTGCTCGATTTTGGGGGTTTCTTGAGTTCTTGGGTTGGAAGTGCTTTCGGCGGGATTTCTTCGATTCCTCCTTTTTGGACGAGTTTTGGTGGGATTAAACTTGGCTATGAACTCCTCATGAGGTGTTCATGATATCCCCAAAGTCTTGTTCAAGTCCGTGGAGCGATTCGGGAGATCGAGATTTGGATTTGGGGGAGTTGACCCGCGGGTGTCGTTCATCCCGAGCCGCCTGTGCCACACCGGGCCGACCGTGCTCTTGACCGGTCCGACCGGTGCTAGCCCTTGTGGGATTTTGCTCGGGTGAACGTCTTGGTGAGTTTGTTGTTGTCCCGTGGTGCCGCCGTTTCGAGTTTGGGTCCGTTTGGTGGTCGGTTGGCCCGTTTGGTGTCTTGGGGGCTTTCGGCCGCCACCGGTCCGACCGGTGTGTCTCACCGGTCCGACCGGTGTAGAGCCACTTAGTGGAAGTTGCTCGGAGTTTACCACGGAGGGACCGGCCTCGACCGGTGGTGCTCACCGTCCGACCGGTGTGGGTCCGTAGACTCGAGGTTTGGTTTTTCCGCCGCGTTTCTCGGGTCGGAAGGTTGCGTGTTGGTTCCTAGGTCCAGTGGCACTCCACTGGCTACGTGGGCTTGACCAACCTTGGTAGTGAGTCGGAGACGTGTGTTGGAAGCCGCGTTCGTCTTGTTGGAGTTTTCATCTCCTTCGAGAAGAATTTTTATCGGCTCCCATTCACTCCCCCCTCTCCGGTTCGCCGTATCGGTTCTTCAAACGATCCAATCCAGGCATCTCCGAATAATCCCAGGCGAAGCAATCTTTGTATTCCTTGAGAAGCTTAATTAATTCTCCCCTGAAGTCCGGCTGCAAGCCTGCGCTGATGAATGTCGGCCTTGGCTTATCACCGTTTCCAATGTCAACCTCTTCCAATTTATCAGCCGACATGAATCCCCGCCCTAGCTTGCCATCAGTGCCGTCTACGGGGTTCTCCATTAAAAATTGCTATAAGAGCCGACTGCTTGAATCGGCTGTTGATCACTGCTGACAGGTTCAACAGACCTTCCCCCCGCCTTTGCCTCGAGAAGCAATCAATACCCCGGTACTCCCGCAAGGCCGGTTCCATGTTCGCCACGCTCACGGAGTCATCCGCCCGGACGACCTCAATCTCATCGTCCACCCACCGGATAAGCCGTTGATGCATGGTGGACGGGACACAACCGCTAGCATGAATCCGGTCCCGCCCAAGCGTAAGGCCGTAGGCCCCCTTGCCTTCGATGACAAAGAAGGTAGTGAGCGGCGTCTTGGATCCGATCATCAAATCCACGTGAGCACACCCCTTGGTATCCGAAGGGTTCCCGCCGAAGTCATTGAGGATTATACTCGTAGGCGTCAAATCGCTCGGGCCCATGCCAAGCTTCCTGAAGGTGGTGTACGGCATTACGTTGACTGCCGCTCCACCATCGACGAACATCTTTGTCAATGGCTTGCCATTGACGTATCCTCTCAAGTACAGCGGCCTCATATGTCGATTCTTGGCCAGCTTGTCGAAGATTGTCTGCTTGGCCAGCACCAATTGTGCCAGCATCCCCTCGGCCTGCTCATCATCTAGGGCCGCTTCCTCCTACACAACCTGGTTAGCAGGAGCCATGAATTCGTTCGGCAGAAAGTATACCATGCATGTTGGAGCCGAACGCTTCGACCCTTCAGGTTGATCTTTAGGGCGCCACACCTGCCTCGTCTGGATTCCAGCCTGCCTCAACTCGCGGTTCCTCAAGCGCTGGACCCGTCTTTTCTGGCTCCTCCTCAGGCCGGGCGGGCACCATTGCCCCTTCCTCGCCGCACGTAGTCATCTTCATCCTCCTCTTGATCGGCCCATCCGAGGTCGGCCTTGCCGCTTCCTAGGATGATCAATGACTTCAATTTTTTGGCGCCGATCCCCATTAGGTTGGATCCTTCCAATTCTCTCGTGGACGGATCGGCGATTGCGTCTCCTCGCTCGTACTCAAAATACCCCGTCACCGCATTCGGGGACGCTTCTTCAACATGGGCGCCTTCAACCCCTCATTCCGGCGGAATGCCTGAAGAAGGCACATCCCCAGTGTGCGCGCTCTTGCTCGCGCGTGTATTGCTCCTGGTCCCTTCTGTGCGCTTCTTCCTCAGCTCTGCACCTTTCCTCCTCAGCTCTGTGCTTCTGGTAGCGCTCTTTCTCCATCTGGCGCTGCCACTTGTTGAGGAGGATGCGCGATGTCACCCTGGGCTTGGCTCTGAATGACTCCCCAATTTCGATGTGACTCCTAAGAATGCGGGGGGCTTCACCTTGCACCTGTTCCAGAGTCATTTGGCGCTCTGGGTCCACTGCTCCATCTTGTCTAGACCTGGCTGAGGTCAAGACCTTGACTTTTCCCTTCTCCTCGGCTGTTATCACGTTAACAGAAAAGCCCACCATGTTCTGAGGGAAGGGGTGGCCATCCAGCTTCATTTTGCTGTCGAACTTAAGGTGACCCTCCTGGATGGCCTTTTGGATCCTCATCCTGAAGACCCTGCAGTCATTTATGGAGTGTGAATCCCTGTCGTGGAAGCCACAGTAACGTTTTGCTTTAACTCCATCGGGCCGAAGCATGGAATGCCCCTCAGGCAGCTTGATTCGGCCTTCCTTCACTAAGAGCTCGAACATTTTGTCAGCTTTCGTGATATCAAAATCATAAGTGCCCTTGGTCTGCTTGACCCAGCGCTGATTCATTGTCAAAGGCTCCTTCCCCCACATGATCTCTGCTGCGGCTACATCCAATTCCTCATCAGAATCCTCGAACAGATCATCCTTGTCCAAGAACTGGTTGTAGACGTCAGCGACGTCATGCTGCTTGCCAAATTTGGCATCCTTCTTAAAGCCATACGCCTTATTGCTCATCAGTGATAGCTTCTGCAATAGCTGGCCCAGATTCTCAAACTCCATCCCGAACAACTTTTCACGCACGACTAGCAACATCCCGGCGACGGCCATATCAGCCAACTGGTCGTCTGGCAAGTTAAGCGAGAAGCACATGCCTTTAACCTCCCTGAATCTTCTAAGAAATTCGAGCGGCGTCTCGCTGTGCCTCTGCTTCAAGGTGGCAAGGTCGATCAACTTCTTCTCCGAGCTGCCACTGAAATAATGAGCATGGAATTTCCGCTCTAAGTCCTTCCATCTGGCAACTGATTCAGGGGGTAGGGACGAGAACCACTGGAACGCTGGACCTGTCAGTGATGCGGGGAAGTAGCGGACCCTGAATGTCTCATCAGCTGAGCACTCCCCGAGCTGCATGAGATAACGAGCGATGTGCTCGACCGTGCTCGTGTCGTCTTGCCCCGAAAATTTTGTGAACTCTGTTGGCGGCTTCACCCTTGGCGGCAAGAGCACATTGTAGTACCATTCTGGGAACGGTGGCTTATAGGCGGGTCCTTGCATTTTTGGCTTGAGGCCGAACTGATTTTGCATCAATTCGGCCATTTTCCGCGCCAGGGCGTCATCCTCTTGTGCGCCTGCAGCTGGCGCGTATCCTGGATGCGGGAAGGCGTCAAATGCTCCGTAGTTTCCCACCTCATGATAGCCTCCGCCGTACAAGTTCCTCTCCGCAACCGCTGGTCGCCGGTGCAATCCCGTGGCCGGAAGCAAGTGGGGCTCCGTGCGAGCCGAACGCTAGATCTCCATACGTAGGCCGGTACGGATTCGGCCGCCGCACAGCCGACCCGCTGCGCTCCGTGGCGGTGGCCGAATTGGTCGCCCTCCCCGAAGCTTGTAATGGGGGGCCGAACCGGCCGACCCCCGCGTGCCCCGCGGAGGAGGCCGGAACGCTTGACTTCCCGCAGCTCGAGGAGGAGGCCGCCGTGGCCGGCTCCGTAACGGCGGTTGAGAGCTTGACTCGCCCGGCTCCACAAGGTGCCCCCCCGGATGGGTGCCTTGCCGAACGCTTGTTCCATGCCCGGCCAAAGACGGCCACCATCATCCGCCGAAGCGCACCGAGGAAAGCTTTGTTGTGCTTGCTAAGCATGTAGTCCGCAGATTCTTGGAACACTCGCATGCACTCCTCTTTCTCCCCGCCGAGCCGTGGTATCGCTCTCCCCCGGTAGCAACACCCCCGGGCATCTCGTTCTTCAAATACGGGACGCCGCTTCTATTTTTCTCGAATGACGCAGACATTTCGCCGAAACCGTTCCATGACATCCCGGAGTTGCTTCGCCGCCGGCTCGGAGAGAGATCTTCAAGGTTGACATCCATGAGGTCTCCGATTTCGGGCATCTTGAATCTATTCGGCTGGTCCCACTGGGCGTGCCAAAAAGTGTGTCGACGCAAAAAGTGCACCTAGCGCCAAACACACAGCAAGCCGAACAAGCTGGCTTCGCACGCGCAAAGAGTAACGATGACATGCCAGTCAATTTTTCCTGAAAATTAACAAAAGATAAAGCAATTAGATACCAAAGCTTGGAACTTGCCGGGTGGTACCAGACAGTTCCATATTTACGGCTAAGAAGCCACATAAGATGACACATAGCTATGCAAAAGCTATTTGCCAAAGAATTGAAAACATTCGGGAACTTATAAAAGGAAAAGCAATACTGCCGAATGGATGATGTAAGCATGATGGCAATCGGTCTTTGTTTGGTCAACAATGCATAAACACGATATATGACCGATCCCATAATAACAACGTCAAATAAATGAATAAAGTAAAGCACGAACGTAAACATGTAATAAACAAGCATACATAGATCTAAAGCACTATTCTACCGCATGTCTAGGTACTTAGAGATCCGTCGGGTACGATGCCAAAACAAATCTATCCACCGCATGATACAACTTGCAAGAAATCGTACCACTTTCCACAAATAGATCTATCCACCGCATGATACAATCTAAATATGGAAAGCTAAAAGCACGCATTATTTAAAGCATGAATTGCGCACGTGTTTTACTCGTGGAGAAACATAACCGAATACGGCTGAACAACCGATTCGGGGTCCATGAAGAAGGAACGAACATTACCAAGTGAATAAATCTATCAGGTTGATTCGAAATCTAATCCACCATATGAGTAGCTCTAAAGCAACCCAAAAACCTGCATCTACCGCATGATACTCGGTTCTTTCAAGATTTATACCAACAATGGCAAGCTTGAACCCACAACACGTAACAACCTAGATCGATTCGGTTTTGGCTATCGGAAAGCACAAGATCCACGTGTTAAAACATGAAACCTACTCGAACAAGGATCGTAAAAGGGGTAAAGCCGATCCAAACCCATCTAGATTGGGCAAAGGTGTTACATGAATCTAAACATAAAGTAAAAACTCGAAGTAACACAGGGTAACTTAATGAATCTATTGGATCTTGCCAAAATCCAATAGAGCCGATAACTAGCTTCAAGCTAGATCTTAGCCCACCGCATGGCTCATGACCTAACAAGAAACCCTCTTGAACCAAGCTTGAATCTACCGCATGACACGAAGCATGGTAACAAGACTACTTGCATCAGATCTAAATCCACCGCATGATACTAGACATGATACAAGGTTGCCGGTACTCACGGAGGTCGACGGATCGATTGGCCCTCTCGAAGAACTCGACGACACGACAAAAGGACTCTAGGGTTTGGCGCAAGGCCGGTGTGTATTGAAGAATGATTGTTGTTCGTTTCATACATTCAGGGGTCATATTTATACCCTGTCAAGTACAACTTCGAATGGATTCGTTACCTAACTTATCTCTAAGCTCGATCGCCTATCTATCCATTCGTTCTCCCTGATTGAGCCACGTCACCGTTCAATCCCGCAAAATCAGCTCTACTGTTCCTTTGCCGAACTGGAGCAGATAGCCGACCGCAGATCTCTTTGCCGAACATCTCTGAAAAGATCCTTCCTTCCACCAGACGGACTCTCTATCGAACCGGACCCACAAGTCAGACTCCTTACCAAATTTTGGTGTTAACAGAACTACCGGACTTCCCGTCCGTCGTAGCCCAGGCACACAGCCACACGCTTCACCCGGAAAACAACTCACACCAGAAAACGTCCCAAACCCAAACACTAGTTTTTGTGACCACACCGTGACTCGTCCAATACCGTGGACACGGCTATTCGAATAGGTTTGACACTCTGCAGAGGTTGTACATCTTTACCCACAAGTAGGGTACCGTCACACGGACACCTCAGTGCCGGTACGGATCCTATCGAAGCCATTACCCACCTTAGCTAACACTACGAGCCACCACGGGAGCAACCAAGGGGTTATCCCACTTAATCAGGGCGTACCTCACACAGAGCGTACCCCTACTCCTTGGTCTCCCGCCGCTCACCCGCACACCAGATGGCAAGTAGATTAACTAGTGGGGTTTATGCTAAGCCGTTGCCACATACAACGGTCGAGTGGTTGTACGATGATTTGGGTCATGTGAGATGTCACGCAACCCGGTCCTTAACCGACAAGATGGACAACTCCCAACACGCTCAACCACACAGTACGAGCTCACCCATACTCCTGACACACGTCCATCCCGTCTACCCGGTTCTTTACTCATTTTCCAAACATATCCCATTTCCGTTTTTAAAGCACTCACACATTTTGAAAGCACTCACACATTTTTAAAGCACTCATTTAGGCCAAAACATGGTTCAATCATAGCAATCAAGGGTGTCTATCCTACCATGTTTTTGCGAAAACAATATGCAATTTATAAAACGGGTATAGGTTATATTTATAAAACTAGGACGAAGCATGCATCAAAGGATGAGATTGGACTTGCCGTCTTCGAAGTCTTCGGGAGTGCCGGCTCGGCGTTCGGGACCTCGGGCTCCCGCTCGCGTAGTCGGCTCCAAACTCCGGCTCGGGGTATCCTCCTTCGTTCACCGCGTCGGCTATAGCGTACATACAAGCAAGCATGCAATCAATACAAGCACACATATTTACCGGCTGAGCTCGAGGGGTAAAATAAAGAATGGAGGAATAAACTATGATTTTAGATCTAGGAAAGGTGTGGCGAGATTTGGGATTAATTTGGTATAATATGGTGTATAAAATGATATGATAAAGGATGTTTAGGGGCTAGTTTTAAGGAATAAGGACCTATTTGTAAAGAACTTCAGAAATCCAGGGGCTCTTAATGAAACTGTGTGAGAGAGAGCAAGTGGGAGGGCTTTGGGTAGAAAAGAAAATAGAGGAGGGGGTTATGGGGAAGATGGCCTTCTTCTTCCTCTCGACACATACGAACGGGGAGGAGGGCGCACAGGGGCGGCCTGACCATGGTGGCCGGCGGGCTTCCCGGGCACGGCGGCGGCCGGGAGGTAGGGGAACGGAGAGAGGAGGTCGAGGGCAACTCATTCCGGTCCTCACCTCGGGCTGGGATGGCTTGTGGAGGGAGATCGACGGCGGCGGCGGGCGGTCTGTAACAGGGGGCGGCTTGTGGAGGGCGGCGGTGGGAGCTCGGGGGAGAGAGAGGGAAGTGCCTGGGAGGTGCGGGGCGAGGCGGCGAGCGATGCCGGGCTATTTATAGGCGCGGGAAGGCGCGTATCCCGGCCGGGGTCGAGCACGCGGAGCTCGTGCTTGCCCGTTAATGGTGGTTCGTGCAACTCGGCCGGCGGGATTCGCGATGGGGAGTCGACGCGACGCGACGGCGGCGCTGTTGGACAAGACCCGACGGGCAGCGATGCAACAGAGCGAGCCGGGGCAGCGGCTGGCGCGAGGTGGCCGGCGGCTTGCGGCAGCGACGTACTGGTGGCCGGCGATGGCGTGCTTGCGCGGCCTTGCGCGTGGAGCGCGTGACGGCACAGGCGACGAGGTCGCGGCCTGGTCGGGCTTGGCGCGATGAGCAGCTCGGTGAGTTGATGGGATGGCACGATGGTTCGGCGGCAGCAGCTTAGCGCGGTGCTGTTGGCATGTAGCTGGCAGGCAAAGCTGTGCGTATGCTATCATGCTGCTGCATCGCTGTTGCCATCGCGTGTGTGCCTGTTGCTGTTGCTCTGTTGCTTTGCTTGTATGCTGCTGCCTGCATGCTTGAGGTAACAGGACGAGGTGTGCACGGCAAGGGGCTGGCGCCTCTTTGTTGCTGGCTTGACATGGTGTATGCTCGTGTACGTGACCAAGGTCACCAAGCTAGATGGTGCTGGATGGTGGCACAGTCTGTGCATGCATGAGAGCACGTGTGAAAGAAAAAAATGAGTTATTTGATAGTGATGGCTTAGATAGAGAAAAGCAAATGTTAAGCGAAAATTGTTGGCACTTGATTTGGAATAGCAAAAGGGATTAAGGAGATATTAGATCTTGGAAAAGATTGTGGATAACCAAGAGTTGAGCTCGAGTGATGAAAGGATTTTGAAAAACCTTTTTGGTGAGCGATTTAACACGAGAAATTTTAGGAAAGAAAAGAATGATTTTGGCGGAATTTTCTGGATTTCTCGGATACCGGCGTCAATTCCGGGATGGCGGTGATGGCGAGGCGGACCGGCCGGTGGGACCGCGGCGGTGCGGGATTCCTGTCGTGGTGGCCGACCGCGGCGCCGGGGGCGGCACGCGTGGGTGATGGCCCGGGTGCGGGCGGTGCCGGCGGAATTCGCGGCACGCGCGCCGGGGTGAGAGAGGGTGATGGCTAAGTAATTGAGCTCGGCTGGACAGTTTGAAAATACGCATGATTTATTAGGTGGTTTATTAGGAGCTAAAAACGCGGGCGTTACAACCTTCTCCCTGAGTAGTTTGGTCTTGCCTTAGTCTGCCCGAGTACTTGCTTGACTTGCCACACGTGAGCCTAAGTCTAGGCCCGCGCGCGTCGTAGAGGGTGCTCGAGTGCCTCGGGCTGAGCTTTGCGTGTGGCAGAGTGGAAGTTGATGGCGATGTGATGGTTGCGCGGCTAGTCAGGCTCGCATTTAAGGCTCCTGCCGGGGCAGGTCGCCTGCATGGCCGCCAGCCGTTGTCCCCGCGTGACGTGGAGATTCGCCTCCCCGCACGCGTTGGTGGCCTCGCCCGAGCCGTGTGTCTGGGCCCACGCGCTAGTCGGAGCTAGACTTGTCGTGCGAGGCGGAGACTTGTCATGCAAGACGAAGACTTGTCGTGTGAGGCGGAGACTTGTCGTGCGAGGCGGAGACTTGTCGGAGAGGCTTCCACCCGAGTGAAGATTGGGTGCTTTGCCGGTGCAGGGTCTTGACAAAGATCTGCATGCCTTCCCTGAGACGAAATGTTAGGTGGAGAGTGCTCTCCTTCTGGATGTTGTAATCAGCAAGGGTGCAGCCATCCTCAAGCTGCTTGCCAGCTGACAGGAGTCTTCACCTTATGGATGATGGTTTTGTTGTCTTCAAGTGGGGTAATCTTGCCGTCAAAGGGGGCCCCTGATCGAACCCTCGTCAACGCGAAGCTATTCTTCTTTTTTTGCGCTGTCGGCGCTATTGCCACTATATCGCGCTATTGTGCCGCTATTCCAGAATAGCGTCATATCGCCACTATTTTTCTACTATAGGCTCAGGTAAAAAAACTAAGGCAAGTGGACCGTAAGTAAAAACTTTAGGTTGTTGCCAATAACCATGGTTGTTGCTGTTTGAATTGTGATTTGTGAACTTTATGGTTGTGTGGTCCATGGTTGTTTGCTTATGTGCTTCAACTTCAAGTGTTGACTTGATGCCCTCATGGCTATTTGGTATTTGCTTTGAGGTTGAGAACTTATTATATTTTGTTGTCTATGTCATGGCTATTTGAATTATTAACTTATTAAGGCTAGTTCAACACCGTCATGTTGATGTTCAATCAAATAGCGCGCTATAGCGGCACTATAGCGGCAGTAACAAGTTGGCACTACTGCACATAGCTGCCGCTAGCAGCGTCATAGTGGCGTAATAGCGCGAAATAGCGGCCAAATCAAAAACTTAGTGAGAAGCTTCTAGAGTTTCTTGTCTTTGTAGTTGGTTAGTCCAAATTGCATTCTTTATGAGGCAAAATTCGAATTTTAGAATTTCATTTATTTTGAGATGGAGGAAATAGTTTCCTGCCTATTCCTCTGCTTTCCTTTGTTTTGCGTCACTATTCTTTTAATATTTCTATGTGCATAATTAATATAAATATGTAATAGCATATACTTCCTTAGGTCTGAATTGTAGATCGTTTGACATTTGAAAGTTCACGGTTTTTATTATTTATCTATCCCATGTCTAGATACGTAATGACTACTATAAAATTAATTTTGTCAGAACAATCTATCATTTGATACGGAGGAAGTATAATTTAGAAAACACTAAACCACAAACAATTTGTGTTGACGGGTAAAAGGGGTCTTTGTTGGCGGGTGGAGCGCCCGCCAACGACCTTGTGCTATTACAAATCGTCTTAGTGCTGGCGGGTGGACACTTAGTGCTGGCGGACGACTTAAATAGCAAAATAAATAGAAAAATATCTTTTTTAGAGAGACCCAATGCTGGCGGACGACTTAAATAGCAAAATAAATAGAAAATATCTTTTTTAGAGAGACCCACCAGCCAGTTGCAAGTCGTGTCGCTACGCAGTCCATGGGTTCGAACCCATGAACTCCATCCTCATACGAAGCCTCCTCTACCACTACACCACACATCCATAAGCGTCAATATCCAGTTTTCATTCTACTCATATTATACTACACCGATTGTAAATTGTTTTTAGGCTTTAAACGTATTCAAATTAAAAACTTGTCAACTACAAAGTTTCATAACTTTTAAAGATCTGCAACTTTCATTTTGGGAGTTTCTCCATTAGAGGTTGTTTACGAAATTTGAATTTTAAATTTGAGAGATTCAAATTGAATTTCATTGATAATATGATTTCATATTAAAAAGTTGTAAACTACAAAGTATTATAATTTCTTGGGATCTATAACTTTCATGTCTTCACTGCTGCCAGGTGACTTATGTTGCCCGCTAGCACTATGCCTTCAGTACTGGCGGGTGCAGAGCTGACGCCCCTATGCACCACTGCACCCGCTAGTACGTTAATTTCTATGTGCCAGTACAAATCTTTTCTGTTGTAGCGAAACCTGAAACGATATATAATATGAAACAGACGGAGTCACTTAACCCCGTTCGTTTGACTTATCAACCACCAGCCAGCAGTACTTTTCTCCCAAAACAAACCAATTACCGGTAACAAGTCGGTAAACAATCCAACACCAGCCCCAGCCATACGAACATGTCGATGCCTCTATGATATAAGTAGCTAATCGTACCTGCTAATTTTGGTGGTCACATCAACTTTCTCTCCCCGTCCTCCTTTCCCACCCCGCCCGGGCCTCTCCCTTCCTCCCCGTCGACGGCTCGCCGGCGGCGAGAGGGGTAGGGTCCCCTCATTCGGTAGATCCAGTAGGCATCTACCTTTTTCCTTTTACTAGTTTTTCGTTGCCTTAGTGCTAGTGCCTTTCATGGCTCAGTCCCTATCTGTGGTTGCCGTCTTCGTCATCATCGGTGCCGCCGCCGCGGTTCTCCTCGGTGGCCGTCTCGCCGTCGCCGTTGCATCCCAGGTCAGTGGTAATAAAATAAATCCACCCTCCTCCGCGGATCTCGTCTCCTCCGCCTTCCTACCGCCTCCGCCGACGAGATCCAATCTTTTCCCCCCTTTTCCACCGCCGTCCGCCCCCCTGTTCGTCAAGCGGTCTTGTGCTCTGCGGCTCCCCTTCAACTCGCAGCTTCTTCACTGGTGCTGGATCCGATGCTCCGCCTTCACCTGGGATCCCGGCTTGAGCTACATCAATCTCCGGCGACGAGTTCATCTTCATCTTTCGGTCGCCGGTGTGTGCCAACCAAGCTGGCTCGACGGCCCCTACTGCAACCAACGCTTTTATGTGCGGCCCTTCCGCCCCGGCATATGCTTCATTGAAGCCCTTGCGCCTCTCTGTCGGCGGATCCATCTTCACCAGCATCTCCGACGAAGAAGTTCCATCTTCAATAAGTTGCGGGACCTTGTTGTAAAAAAGATCTCTTTTGAGGTCTTTCTTGTAACTTGACCGCTGTTTTAATATAATATATGTATTGTTGTAAAAAAACTATTATATGTTGGATAATGTTGCTCGTGGAATCCTGGACCCGACCATGCATGATCCCCTCTGCTCTTTTCCTGACTCGCCATATTGCAGCAGTTGCAGTGCATCTTGACAGGATCCAGGCATCCCCGCAGTCTGATTTCTGAGCCCTACTTAATAAATTAACTAATCAAAGCCGCAAAATATCTTAGAGCTCGATCGGCATGCATGAGCATGATCCATCGCCTTTGCTCTGTTTTTGTCAATAAGAAATGCTTGTCACTAGCAAGCATGATGAGGCCACTGCTGACTGGACATCAGATTTCCACTTTCAGTTCACCTGGCCTCATCACGCGCCCCTCGGCCCGAATCCAACGGCTCAGAAGCACCCGTACAAGGTCTCGTGTCCATCTCATAACCCGAGCGGGCCACACGGTACGTGCCGCGCTTTCTCCTCGACACGATCGATCACACGAGGGCGTCCGGGCTCCTTTCCAAATCGTGGCGTGCTCCCCAGGAAACTCGTGGCCTGGCGGGCCCGGCCCTGCGTGAGCCAGCCCGACCAAGGTGTAATTAGGGTGTTTGATTCAAAATAAGAGGCATGCAAAGTCCTAAAGTACTGAAGGTAACTATTATTTTATCATATTTGAATAATAGATCTATACCTACGCATTGCTGCTGTAGTTTATTAACCAAACTTTTAATGTGAAATGTGAAGTAGAAATATTAAACTGATTGCATAGCAACATTCTCTTACAATACAAACGGCAGTGTACATGATAACATAGAACATGTTCATTTTATTGAAATAAAACACCCATTAAATGATTGATCCTCCACATATTTCTACTATGTAAATTTTTTAGTGCGATACTCGCAAAGCCTAATAATTACATGCATTGATGCTATTAGTCACAGATAGCGTTCCACGTGACTTATGTTTGGTTGTGCTGGTGCTGAAGCCAAATCAGCAGGTTGATGCAAGCTGAATCCAACTAGCTCAGCTGTTGCCTGCTGGAACTATGCGGACAACGTTTGTTTTATATTCAACAGCTTCAAGGGCAGTCGAACAGTTGGTTAATCAGCCCACACGACAGAAGCCAGCCCAACCAAATATTAAGTCCCGTCGAACGCTACCACAGAAAATAGATGATTGATTCTAGTGGATGATGATGTGATCTTTTTATATGACATGAATAGCTTGCAGATTGAGAGAAATGTAGTTTATAACCTTTAGCGAATGAATCTATATAGGTTATATAGATAGATAGGTGATCAATTACTTAAACCAAATACACCCTGACCCTGTTGGTTGGGGAAAGTATATGCCTTTCTAAAACTGTATGACTTAGATCTCTAGTGTTGGATCCATGTTTAGGCTAGTGAGGACACATGCCATAGGCTCTAACTGAATGTCTTGTTCGGCTGGTTGGTGGCTGATGTTGATTTGTTGTGAGAGAAAATATTGTTGATTGGCTACTAGCTGGTGGCTAGTGGTGATATGGTGTGAGAAAAAATATTGCTAGCTGCTGGCTGACAAGCCACGCGAACAAGGCTGAAGTTTTCAAGCCAACTAAGGAATAATTTTGCACCTTCTTGAGCTATAAAAATTCCGATATCTCTTCATTAGAAGGTGTCCTCTCTTAGATTTTGAGCATGGTCCATGGTCCGCCCTCTAACTCCTAAATTGCAGATATAGGTCCATAAATTTAGTGTCGAGTGTCAATTAGTTCCATGTACTCCCAGAATGCTCTCAAATGCAATGTTATCCCACCAATAAAAGCATGATATGATCCAACATTATAATTTCAAGTACGCTATTCCTTTCATCCCATCCTTTTTATTTGAATTTTATGGTGTTTATAATCCTCTGATTCTAGTTTAGCAAGCGCAGCTACAAGTTATTTAAGTTGAAATAATTTCCCAAGAATAGAATAGAAATGTCATGCCACTTCGGAAACTAAGATATTGCCTCCAAAATAATACATCATCCAGACAGCACCCTAAATTAGTGTAATTTAGATGGGATTCACTTTTTGACTATAATTAATTTATAATTTTTAAAACAGTTTGTATCATAAAAATAGGGATCTAGGTGCCACCTCGAGCCATTTTTTTTCAAAGTATTGGGATATAAATAACACCTACAACTAAGCTTAGGAAGTTAAATACGCAATTCAAAGTGTAGTTGGACAGGTTTAAGGACCGATCATATACTTTCTCTGCTATCATGTGGTAGGCAGCCGGCTCGGACATGAATCGTATTCACAGATTTTTCACACATATCAGCATTTAGGATTCACACTTTTCGGCCATCGATCATTGATGCATAGGGATTATTGCTCTCCCCACGTATTTCAGATTCCAGCAATAATAATCATAGGCCATGCGCTGGTGTGTTAGCTTGCGTCTGCACTATGTGGATGTAGACTCCTAAGGTTAAGAATTTCTTTCCTTGAATTTGAACCCAAAGCTCGATCGATCTAGAACACTGAATGTTGCTTTCAAAATTCTGAAGTTTCGTTTCAGAAACTCGATCTGTTGTAAGTTTGGAGGTGCGCATTGAACTTCCAAGTCGGAAAATGGTGGCGGATGAGCGAAACCCTTGCCCTTTTTCTGTGAAAAATTCAAATACATGAATTCAGTAGTTGGGAGTTCGAATCTGTTATCAACGATACCCTGTGTCGATCACGGGCAACTCGCTTGGGCTGTAAGACTGTTGTAACTGTCAAGGCTCGAATGCTCGATGTCTCAACAACGAACGACCATCGACCCATCCATGAACAAACCTGGTGCTCGGTGCATGTCCAACAGAAAGAAGCTACAAGCATGTGAGTATGTCTGTATGTGATAGGGATCACACATTTCAAGGGTGCTCATGCGGGATCGCGGAGGAGAACAGAACCTGCTTTGGTTGTTTCTGTGGCTACTAGCTGCACATTTTCAAGATCTGACATGCATGCTGCAGAGCTATGGTAGCAATTGATCCAAGAAATGGTGGAAGAAACCAGAAGCCCAGAAGGTCCAGCCTGGGGAAATCGGAGTAATACAATGCCTAGCTGGTCGGAAATAATAAGGACCTGGCTGTCTGGTAGGGATTCACCACCGTAAAAAGTGAATCTGGATCTCGGATTCACCATGAATCAGATCCACCGTGAATCTGAATTCCATGGAGCACCTCTTGAGGAGCTTCACAAAATTGATGAATCTGGCCTCTAGATTCACCAATTTGGTGGATCCGAATCGGGTGGAAGAAAAAGTGTTTGGGAATTTTTTTGGTGAATCCAGACTAATAAATCCGAATTCGGTGAATCCGAATCCCTGCCAAACAGGCTCTAAGAATGGCACGCGGTGCTCAAACGAGTAGTTTCGTTATTTTTTTAGATGATTTAACGCAAACATAAGCGTTGTTATGTGGAAATTGCTACTTGGGAGTTTAAATTTGTGATAGTTTTAAGCGGGAACTTTGTGAAATTTACAGCTATTGTCCTACACTCTCACACCAAATGTGGTCGCCCGGCCTTAGGAGGGCCGAGAAAAAAGGGATACACATGCCCCCTCAAATATCTCGCCTAAAAGCCCCCCCCCCCCCCCCCCCAACCACCACCACCACACCTTCTTCTATAAAGCTCCCCCTGCCTCCTTTTGTTCCTCCAAGAAGAAATGAGAACAGAGCAACAGGAAGAACTCTGCCAGATCGAGCCTTCTTCTCCCTCTCAATCTCTTTCAGAGTTCAGACACCAGAGAGAGCAGACCAAGAGGATCTCAGTCTAAGCGAAAAAACGCACGCACGTAGAGATCAGAGAACGCACGCATCAGGACGTGCACGGTGCATGGGTCTCCTGGACCAGCTGTGGGACGACACGGTGGCCGGGCCGCGCCCGGACTCCGGCCTCGGCAAGCTCCGCAAGTACGCCTCCTTCTCGCCCTCCTCCTCCTCCTCCTCGGTGCCCGCCGCCCCGCCGGCCGCGGCGGAGGGAGCGGGCGGCGGCGCCGCGCCCGTTCCTCATCCCGTGACGCGCAGCATCACCATGCTCCGGCCCTCGGCGCTGTCCGTCGCCACGTCGCCGCGCAGCGAGTCCAGCTCCGCTCCGTCGTCGCCGGCCAGCGGCGCCCCGGACTCGCCCTTCGGCGCAGGTGACCGACCGGCCAGCCACCCTTTTCCCTTTGCTTCATACGACGAGTAGTTTCTTTGGTGTTCCATTTCCTTTGTGCACTCGCACCTAGGCAAAAAGAAAGCTTCGGATTAACCAACAGAAATGAAACAAAATTTACATGCATCGCGCCTAGGAGTATACATGTGCACATCAGGACGACTCTTTACACGTGGTCTCTGTTGGTGCAGCCACGACGCCCAAGGGAGAAGGCTGGAAGAAGCTGCGCCGGAAAGGCAGGATGGCCGCCGCCGACGGCGCCGACGCCCCCGGCACGCCGAGGAGCCCCACCGTCTACGACTGGTGCGTGCCTCAGCCTGTCTCCAAACGGCGATTGCACATTTGCACCTACTACCAGTCCCTAAAACTCCGAAATGCATATAGTTGCATATCTTGCTAGCTGCCTTTTGTGCCACTGAAGATCTGAAAGCATAAATCACTGATATTTCTGACCGTACGTACTAAGATGGTAGTATACTACAAGGACCAAGACACGCAGCGCAAGAATCTTTCGCTTTGGATAATTGGATTTGATATGATCTGTATCTGATCTCGGTCGGACTTCTTGGCGACGGCAGGGTGGTGATCAGCTCGCTGGACCGGTGAGGTAGCCGGCCTGGCCAACAACATCCCAAGACACAAGAACTGAACAAGGAAACCACCACCATCAGCAGCTAGCAAACTGAAGGGCGGATCGGAACACAAAGGGTGGCCTCTCCATCCTCCAGAGCTTCTGAAGATGTTTCTGGGTCGTATACTTAACGACATACTATATACTGCCATCTTGTAAATCCCCGTGTGAGTCGCTGCTGGTTCTGTAAGCTCTACACTAGTAAGCTCATCGATCAGCAGCTCGATCGTCCATGTCAGTGTCACCGTGTCCGTGCCCGAGCCTTGAAGTGAAAGCAGAAGCAGGGCAAACGCGACGTCGCAACCTGATGTCGCTGGTGGCCTGACGAGTCTGGCGAGGTCGATGTATCAGAGTCTCTACGGCACCTATACTAGTGCTGAATTGCGAGTGGTAACTGGTAATGGCATAACGCTGCGTGACAGAGTGACCGTGCAGCGTCGCCTGCTTTTTTTTTTGTAAATTAAAGAGTAGAAAAGAGTGGTACTCGGCAATAATGCGTGTGTGGTTGGGTGTTCTGGATAAATGTACATCCGGTAGAACGCTAGCTTTCGCCAATTGTCTTATCATGCTTATCCTAGAAATGTCTTGTCATGGGCCGTCGTCGGCACCAATAATTCAGTCCGTCCGTCGCGATCCCTGACGTCAGATTGATCCGAAGGTAATCCTGAAAGTCCAATGCCAGCACAGTACGTGTTCTTTATTTCTACTGCGAGGTCGATCGAAAGGGGGTTTAACTTCATGATGTGTGACGACGGATCCTCGGTGCATTTGCCAGCGACGACAAAGTCTCCGGCGCACACACATCGCTGCTCGCCGTGCGCTTCGTGGCGCTGGGGCGGGCAGGTGGCGACGCACGGCGCGGATGGATTGGTCCCGGCGAGGGTGCGAGATGCTGTTGGCTGTTGCTGTCTCCCTCCCGCCGATCCATTGCTCTTGGTACGGGATGGCACGGCGTTTGCCGCTGCCTGTCTCCGTTGCCGCGGTCCTGCTGCCCGACGGGCAGTGCCACTGCTTTCCTCTTCACAATTGATTGATTGAGCAGTCGATTAATTGGCTAACGCTAATCTACAGTGGCTTCAAAAATCAACCATCATGGCATCATGAATAGTGAATGCAATTCGGAATAGGTCCATTGTACACCAGGATTCAGAACAATCAGGTATTGGACGCTCTTTTTTTTTGTCTGTTAGTCTGATTTAGAGGCCTGCCAAGATTACCTAAGTGCTTTATTTGTATGAGAGAAGATCTCGAAAACAGAAATTCGATAGTGATCGCCAGAACACGAAGGAGACATGGAAGTTTATACTGTTTCAACCTCTGGAGAGTGATACTCGACGTTCTGTTTCCGAGGATTGTAATACAGTGGATTGAGACACGTACGGCGTATTCTTAGACTGACCCCAACAGAATAAGCATAAGCATATGCAAATAGGATATGCATATTGGCACTGTGCATCACCAAATCATCTCCAACAGAATAGGCATAAGAGGAGGCAGTTTTCCTTCTCATGAGAGAGGAGATGCAAAAATACACACCCTCTCTCCTTGAATGCATTTGAAAAGTGGATATGCCTTTGCTGCTGGGGTCACCACCAAACATGTGCATTTTCTTTCCTACTGCATGTCATGCAACTCTGAATTTGCCTATCAAAAATGCCTCTTACTGTTGGAGTTAGTCTTTGGCAAACTGCACCCATAGCCATATACGTGCATCACATCTGGTTCCAACCATTTACTGTAGAAAAAACATACATAATTACATTAACAATCCTCAACACCTTAGCTGACCATAACAATAGGAAATACTTTCAGGTATCAGATTTCTTAAAACCTCAGACCCTTTCCTCTCCTCTCTGCATTTCCGGGGGTACATGTCACACAACGCCGCGTTTGGTCATTTTGCGAAAAATCCCTTCGGTTTCCTACAAATCGCGAAAAGGTTCAGCGCGTCCAGATGCTACAGCAACCACGCTCATATAGTTTGAACAAAACCCCTTAGTATAAAATTTATTTCTACGCAAAGAAGCAGAAATTCAATGTTGATGTCGTTTTGCAAACGACCCCCTCTCCACTTTTGCGAACACCCCCTCCCACCACCCTCCCCCCTCGCCTAATACCCCCCACCCCACCCACGGCCGCCCCAAACCCTAATCTCGGCTCACTCCCCCGCCGCACCCTGTCGCCTTGCTCTCTGTCGCCGCCCGCCAGCTCTCTCCTTCTCCCACCACCACCACCACCACCACCACCTCCCTACCTGCTCTCCGCCGCCGCCGTGCCAGCTCCTCTCCTCACCCTGCGACGTCGCAGCGCCCCGTCCTAAACCACCTCCCTGCACCACCACAGCTCTCGCAGGCCACCCTCTCTGCTTGTCTCCATGGAGCTGCGGGGAGGGGCGACGCGGGGAGCACTGGAGCTCCAGAGGCCCCTCGCCCACCCTCAGATCCATGATGGAAGTTGACGACATTGCATCCTCGATGATGATGGGAAAGATGGCAGCGCCTGCTAGATCTTCCACGATGCAGGTCACCACATTGGTCTCCCTCCCTCCCCTCTTCTCCCCTCTCTTTTACTAATCTCTCTGATTTGATTATCATCTTCACTTTTCTCTTTCAGATCCGTACAGGGAGGTGAGCTGGCGACCGGCATGGCAGAGGGGCTATCCCTTAGAACTGGGTTTCGGCTTAATTTCTGCTCTAAGTGGTGTTTTACTTACCCTTGGTCTGATCTACTTTTTACTGTGCTTTTGTAGATTCATTACATATGCCTGTAGTAGGAAAAAACTATTACAATTGTGTTTTCTCTTTGTTTATGCCACTTAATGTTGGATTGAACATTGTATAATAAAAAAATTCCCAGTTCAAATTTTCATATCATACAGATTGTTAGCTTTAGTGATGAGCTACAATATTTATTTCTCTCAATGCTCCTATTAATAGATGCATGGTTAGTCGATCTCCGTATTCAATTTGTTTTCTCAAACATTATTTATGGATCAATTACTTTCATTCATCTTGGTTGTTGGTTTGTAGTTGTCTTTGCGGTTATGAGATGCATCTTATTTGGGAGGAATCATATAAAGCAATTGATACTTCATTTCAGAATCGGCTCACAAGCTCAGAATGTATATCTATTGACTAGACTATCTGTGCTGAATACTAAAAAACTATGTTAAGGATGTGCCCACCTGTTGTACATGTGACCAATCATCGGTGTTAAAATTATTTCTTTTACAAGATTCAATTGAAGATACTTGCATGATGTATATTTGTTGATGGTGACGCATCAGTTTTGTTTGTTTTGACCACACACAGAAGTACGATCATGATTTTGATGCCGCTGACAGCAGTAGCAAGAGCGATGCAACAACAACTATGGCTACCAAAAAAGCTCTGGTATGTATTTATAAAGGTAGATCATTGCCTGCGTTATAGCTCTAAGATATTTAATTTTAAATTTCATTAGGTCGGCGATAAAATGAGTGTACGATGTCAGAACCCTTTTGCATTTAACTGAAGAGTGCAAAGTGAAGATAGTATCAAGCTTATTTGACTGTATTTGCAGATACAATTGAATAACAATTAATCAGTCTGCATTTTCTTCTCTTGCAAAAAGAGTATGCTTTCTAATAATTTTTTAAATGGTGCATTTAAGATGTCATGTGCTTACTCAATTTTGATTGGGGGAAGAATGCTAAATATGAACCGTTGGTTCATCTGGTCTATCATCCACGGCATGGTTGAGATTTCATAATATTCCCTCTATTTTCCCTGAATAATTGGATCAGTTACTAACTGCTTGATAACATTTAATTGTGGAAATGCATCTCATTTAGTCAATTCAAACTGGAGTTGATTCTGGATGAAATAGCTTCTCAAATGGCTATGTACATTTGTGTTTTACAGGCAAGAAGATGCTCGAGTTATTGAGTCTTGCCATGGGCAGGATGCATAATGATGAACTACTAAAGCTTAATATGGTAATGGCTTGCTGCTACTATATCATGTATAGTTTCGGCACACCCCTCTCCTTCTAGCGTGTTTTTTTAATAATTGTGGTTGTTACCTTTGGCTTGCATTGCTGCTATATCATGTCTATTGCATTGTGGTCCATCCGATTTATTTCTTTACCCATGTACCTTCCCTGCTTCATTCATCTATTTAGTTACCTTGGCTGCACCTAATTTCTAAAAAAATAGTATTTTCATAGTACTTGAGTTGTGGTGACCTTAATTGCTTCTTTTGGTATATTTTGCTGCAGGGCAATGCTGTGCAGTCAATGCAAATGCATCCAGTGATGGTGATAAAGACAGAAAAGTGTTACAAAGGTTGGCTCCACTAACATCATGTTTCTTTGCCTTTTGCTCTTATCAAGTGAGTATTGAAAAGGAAACTTATATTTGTATTTCTAGGTCTTGCATGTCTCCTAACAAAAAAACACCAAGAAACTATTTGCTGATGGTGGTGAAGGGGATGGAGATGGTGATGTTATGAGAAATTTTCTATTATTCGTGGCATATCTTCAATAATTCTTAGTAGAGTGTGCATTGCACGTCAAATGTATGAACATTGCCAGAGCAGTTGGAGACACTCCAAGCTGGAGTATGTTAGTTCCATAGGGTTCAAGAATGTGTGAACGTGTCCTTCATTTACTCAGGTCATCTCTTAGTGTTGTGACTTGATTTAACTTCATGTTACCATAGACAATGAGCTCCATGGATGTTGTGACTTTTGTTTGTCATTCACTTCTATTTGATTGTTGGCATGATAGGGCGCGCAACGCACGCCGTCTGTTCTAGTATCAAATAAAAGCTTATTGACTCTGGAAGTCGTAAATTCATAGTGGAGTACTACTGATTCGTATGTAGTACTTCTTGGTCACTCGATCAGACAGTCGCCAATTTATATGTAGAACTCAATCTCTCTTCCAAATAGTCAGCACTCTTGATGGGTGGAAACCTGAAAATTGTCAAAAATTGAAAGAAAACATATGTGAGGAGTGGATACCGATAGATAAATAAAACATGTTAATTTTTACGATCGTCAAAGGGGACCTTGGTGGATGTGTCTCATTGCAACAACTCTCCATGCATTGGATCACTAAATTTGGGCTTGGATCAATGAAGAAAGCAACCTGATCATAACAAAAAACATAAAAGCTAAGAT
Source organism: Cenchrus americanus (assembly GCA_947561735.1). Classification (NCBI taxonomy): domain Eukaryota; kingdom Viridiplantae; phylum Streptophyta; class Magnoliopsida; order Poales; family Poaceae; genus Cenchrus; species Cenchrus americanus. Next base: position 87,986,153 of record OX387245.1, on the reverse strand, counting down.
GGTGAAGCATCGAATTAAGTAAGTGCACTTAGTTACTCACAGAATATCTCTCCTTGCCAACAGGGACAACACGATGCAATGTAGATCTGAAAGTTCCAACAGAAGCACATTAGAAAAATATTGACATACAATCTTTTTTTATTCTTGTAGGTACAAGTACAACATGGCAAAGAACAGTCTGTTCGTTTGGCTGGTGACTGGTGGCTGGTGCTGATTTGTTCTGAGAGAAAAGTACTGCTGACTGGTTGCGGTGGCTGGTTTGTTCTGAGAGGAAAGTACTGCTGACTGGTTGCTGGTGGCTGGTTTGTTCTGAGAGGAAAGTACTGTTGACTGGTGGCTGATAAGCCAAACGAACAGGCTGGAAATGATAAGGAACCATAAGAAGACACAACCAGTCAACCATGATAAGTAGAATGAATCATGCATGTAACCAAGCTATCATATACTAACATATTTAGAATAGAAGGGAGCGTATTAGGTGGAAACTTTGGAAACTAGCATCAAGGTCGCAGGATCCCCATCCGAAGGCTAGGGGGAGAGATGGGTTCAATTTGCACTTAAATGCTCGCTTTAATCACCCCTACCCCTCGTCAAGCACCTGCATCGCATTGTTTCTCCCGTGAGGCTCCTTCTCAGCGTTGCCGCGCTGCTGCCGCCATCTCATTGAGAGGAAGTATGGTGCCGCGCCGCCGTTCGCGGGCCTGGGGAAGTAACGCGTCGCGCCGCCGTTGATGGGGCTAGATAGGCCCTCCCCTATCACGCTTGTCAGGTCGTCCGCGTGCGGCGCCATTGCTCCTGGAGAAGACAGAGGCCTACGCCAGGAGAAGGGTGAGGAGACGGAGAGCGGGAGTCCGACGCGACGCACCTCGACGACGAAGTTCCTAGCGGCGATGCCGACAACGTGCGTGTTGTGTCGTCGTCACCGTTGGGTTCATAACCTCGAATGAAAGAAGGACTTGGATCCAACAAGATTGCGATTGCACTGGGTCTCTTCAGTGCTTGTGGCCCTCTGCAAGTGCTTGTGCTTCCCATCGATACCCCTGTCCAAAATGCTGATGACCACTTCGCAGCCGTAGCCGGTGTCGCTCCAGAACCAATCCTTGTCCCTGCTAAGCCCGAGGAACGACGGTGTGTGCATGATGAGGAGGCTCCCGCTTGCCATCGGGTTGCGTGTGAAGGAAGCCTAGCTGCTTCGCCATCGCTGCGACTCTGCGAGCGCAGCGCCTGGTATGCTCGTACAAGGAGGTCCTCCTCCGTCTTCTCCAGGAGCAATGGCGCCGCGCGTGGATGACCCGACGGGCACGGTAGGGGTTCGGGGAGGGCATGTACAACCCCATCAACGGCGGCACAGCACCCTGCTTTCCCAGGCCCGCGAACAGCGGCGCGACATAGTATTTCCTCTCAACGACGTAGCGGCAGCGGCGCGGCAACGCAGAAAAGGGGCTGCATGGGAGAAACAAAGCGACGGTGGTGCTTGACGAGGGGTGGGATGATTTGCAAAAACACCGCGATTAGCAGAGTCTAGGCGGGCGTTTAAGTGCAAATTGAACCCATCTCTTTCCCTAGCCTTCAGATGGGGATCATGTGGTCCTGATTGCTAGTTTCCAAAGTTTCCACAGCCCCACCGGTTTCTAAATAAGAATCAAAGTCTACTCCCCCCGTCCTATTAAAACATTATGTTTTCTATGATACATCGTGTAAGAGCAACTCCAAGAGACTAGCTATCTTGGCTTAACTAGTTGAAAAATAAAAAAACTTGTCAAAAAACTCAATCCAACAAACTAACTAAACTTGCCCTCGCTATCCTCCACTAGCTAAACCGGAGGCTTCGTTAGCCATCTTTGGCTATCTAGTCCCGCTAGCTATCTCCTAATACATGAGTATGGCAGACGGGACCCACTAGCGGTGGAGCATATAGAGAGTTGATTTTAGTGAGTTTGTTGGATTTCATCAACTTTTTGCTAGCTATTTCATTTTACATAATAGCCAAATCAGGATTTTAGCTAGTGATTTTCAGAGAGGCTCTTGGAGTTGCTCTAGCATCTCCACATTTTAGAGCATTTACAAATATGGGCTTTCCAAAACTTTCTTTCAATAAAACATACCTTCCGTTTGCCAAACATTCAAAAACAATTCAACAAATAAACTTTGCATTAATATAAGCATTATTGTTGCATTTGATTGCTCTAGCTTTTGTTTCTCCACCATAGGATCATTCCCTTCCTTTAATCCTAGAAACAATATTTGAATATTATTCAAATATTAATTCTATCCAAGTCATTATTTGCCAAAACCTCCTAAACCTTCTGCTCTCTTTAAAAGCCCTATTTAAGCCAAGGTCACACTCCAAACCTTATCAAATTTGAATATGAATTCATATCTAAACAAAAAGAGAAGCACTTCCAAATTAATGACCCACCACCATTTCTTTTTGTCTGGCCTCCTCCCTACTTCTAGCCTGGAGCAGCGACCCAACAACCTAGTCCAGGCGTCCAGCCGCCCTCACTTGCTCGCTCCCAAACTGGTCTGCTTGTCATTCCCTCCTTCCCTTTCCTCTCGATGTCTCCGCTACATGTTAGTAGCACTCCGACCACTATCTACCACGATAAATCGCTGCCACCAGATCCACCTCCCTCCTTTCCCCTCACTCGATCCTATCCTTCCCCTACCACCACCCTATCTTCCTCCGCCATCATCATGACATCATCGACGTCCTTATCCCTAGGAAGATCCCCCTAGGTACTCTCCATATGCTACATGAGATGACACATGAGCCTCTCTTCCTCTCACCTTCCTTCCCACTGGGTTGTTACGTCTCCCAACTACAACGAGCAGAAAACATTGGTCCGACCACTATCTAACCATCCCAAGCACCCCAACGACTGCGCCAAGCCTTTATGGTTGTGCTCATATCCTTATCACAACCCCCCAAAAAATACTCACAAGCGAGTGCCCCTTTCAGATGTGTCGTCACTTTGGAGAGCTCCACCGGCCCTCCCTAGCTCACAGGTCTACCCCCACCGACTCGCCATCCTCTTCCCTTCTACCAGGACCACCTCCTACCCCTAGCTTACAATCGTCAGCATGGGGAGATTTAGTGAGCTCCCATGCTTCACCGTTGTATCCGGCACTGATCTTGGACACAGCCGTGACATGGCACCTACATGGCAATTGGCAACCATGTGTGCAGTAAGGAAAACCTTCCCATGGTACTTGGAGGTGATTTTAATATCATCAGAAATCCAAGTGAGAAAAACAATGATAGATATGATGACAAATGGCCCTTCCTGTTTAATGCTGTCATAGATAGCCTTGACTTGAGGGAAATTGAAATGTCTGGACGAAAGTATACTTGGGCAAATTCGTTAGAGACACCAACCTATGAGAGACTCGACAGGGTGCTAGTTAGTACAGAGTGGGAACAACAATATCCAATGGCAACGGTTGATGCGTTAACAAGAGAGATATCAGATCATACCCCCCTCCCCGCTTAGTACGGGAGAGGATACTCAAACAACGGGACAACCACTATTCAAATTTGAATGCGGTTGGCTTCTGAGGGATGATTTTTTTGATATAGTTTCGGATGTTTGGCAAAAGGAAAATAGGGGAGATACATCTCTACAAAGATGGCAAAACAAAATTAGGAGATTAAGACAATTCCTAAGAGGATGGTCTAGAAATTTGAAAGGCGAGTATAAGAAAGAAAAAGAAGAACTATTAAGAAAAGCGAAAGAACTTGACGTGAAAGCAGAGACGACACTGCTTGGACCAAAGGGAACTTGACCTAAAACAAACCATAAAAGATAGACTGGCGACCCTCCTAAGAGAGGAAGAAATAAAATGGGCACAACGGGCCAAAACAACTAAGTTGTTGAAAGGAGACAGAAATACTAAGTATTTCCAGATGGTAGCAAATGGGAAAAGGAGAAAGACTAGAATTTTCCGATTAGAACAAGAAGAGGGAGTAATCGAAGGGGAAGAGAATTTAAAAAAATATGTAACTAATTACTATAAGGGCCTCTTTGGACCACTACAAGAGGGACAGCTCCGTATGGATGAGACGATGACTGCAGATATTCTGCAAGTGTCTCCAGAGGAGAATGAATGTCTAACAGAGAGTTTTACGGAAAAAGAAGTAAGGGAGGCGGTGTTCCAAATGAAGCATAATAAATCCCGGGGCCGGATGGGTTCCCGGCGAGAATTCTATCGGTGTTCGGAGTCTTATAAAGAATGACCTAATGGCCATGTTTGTAGACTTCCACTATGGTCAATTGCCCATTTTTAGTTTAAACTTTGGAATCATCACCCCGATACCGAAATTAAAAGAGGTCAAGATGGTACGAAAGGTATAGGCCTATCCGTATGCTGAATGTCGGTTTCAAGATCTTTACTAAGGTCTTAGCTAACGGAGTTTACGAAGTGGCGAATAGAACAATCAAACCGACACGGACGACATTTTTGCCGGGGAGGTATATTTTGGAGGGGGTGGTCATTTTACATGAAACAATTCATGAATTAAAACGGAAAAAACGAGTGGTGTAATACTAAAGCTTTGGATTTTGAAAAGGCATATGATAAGGTTAGGCGGAGTTTTTTACAACAGGCATTGAGAATGAAAGGCTTCTCACAGACTTGGTGTACGTGGATTGAAAAAATTGTGAGTAAGGGATGTGTGGAAGTACAAGTTAATGATGATATTGGACATTTCTTCCAAACTAAAAAAGGACTAAGACAAGGGGATCCTCTATCTCCACTACTATTTAACATAGTAGCAGATATGTTAGAGGTCCTCATTTCGAGAGCTAAAAATAATGATCAGTTTAGGGGACTAGTCCCACATCTGATAGATGGAGGATTATCAGTACTCCAATATGCAGATGATACTATCCTGTTCATGGAAAATGATTTAGACCAAGCAAGGAACTTAAGATTAGTTTTAAACACTTTTGAGAAACTTTCGGGGTTGAAGATTAATTTCCATAAAAGCGAATTGTTTTGCTTTGGGGAAGCTAAGGAAAATGTGAGGCACTTTGTACAGATCTTTGGATGTAAGGAGGGCTCTTTCCCGTTTAAATACCTAGGAATCCCTATGAACACACACAAACTCAGAAATAAAGATTGGAAGGAAATAGAGGAGAGATTTCAGAAAAAGCTGGCTAGCTGGAAGGGTAAGTTACTGTCGGCTGGGGGGAGGCTAGTTCTAATAAACTCAATTTTATCTAGTTTGCCCATGTTTATGATGTCTTTCTTTAGAATACCTAAAGGTGTACTAAGGAGACTAAATTACTACAGATCTCGTTTCTATTGGCAGTGTGATGAGCATAAAAAGAAATATAGACTTTCAAAGTGGAGTATTCTGTGCCAACCCAAAAGTCTAGGGGGACTAGGGATTTTGAACCTGGAGATACAAAATATTTGCTTGTTATCCAAATGGCTTTTTAAATTACTTAATGAGGATGGGGTATGGCAAAATCTCCTGAGGAAAAAATATTTGAAAGATAAGGCTCTAACTCAAGTGAGTAAGAAGCCAGGGGATTCCCAATTTTGGACCGGCCTAATGGAGATTAAAGATTCTTTTTTGTCCAATGGTTGTTTCAAGGTAAATAATGGGGAACAAACTAGATTCTGGGAAGATAAGTGGGTGGGAGGACAATCTCTGAAGAGTTTGTATCCATCACTGTATAATATCACAAGAAAGAAGAATGTAACGGTAGCAAGTGTGCTAAGCACAGTACCACTCAATGTATCCTTTAGAAGGGCGTTGGTGGGAAATAATTTAAATTTGTGGCTACAGCTAGTGGAGAGGGTGATGTTATTGGAGATAAATGAACAAAAAGACAATTTTAGGTGGAAACTAAACAAGAATGGGGACTTCTCAGTAAAGTCATATTATAAAGAACTTATGGGGGGGGCAACACAACACTTGCAAGAATTTTGGAAGATAAAGATTCCTGAAAAAATTAAGATATTCCTATGGTACTTAGAAAAAGGAGTGGTGTTAACTAAAGACAATCTTGTGAAAAGAAAATGGAAAGGTAACAACGATTGCTCCTTTTGTGGCCATGAGGAAACCATACAACATCTTTTCTTCGATTGTCATGTAGCAAGAAATGCTTGGAATGCTGTAGCTATCACTTTTGGTATAAGAAAACCAAACTGTACTTATGATTTGTTTCATGATTGGTTGAGTGGTGGACTAAAACAAGTAAAAGACTCATGCTACTAGGTGCTGCTGCACTTTGTTGGGCAATTTGGCTAAGCCGAAATGATGTGGTGTTTCAAAGAACAACTCCTAACTCTTTCTTACGGGTGATCTTCGGGACGACGTTACGGGCACGAAGTTGGGCGCTACTCTCTAAAGAGGAAGCGAGGCTGAAAGTGAAAAGCAACTCAAGCAAATTAGAAGTCACCATCATGGAGATCTTCAAAAGTTATGGATGGAGAATGAGGAATAGAATCCAAGCTTGAGTTTCTTTTCGCGTTTTAGTCCCATGTTTAGTGTCCTGTACCTTTGCGTTTGTGTTTGATTGCCTTAAGTTGAGTGGTGAACTTTTGTAATTGAGTAAGTCCGTATCGGGACAGCAACCTGAGTGTTGTGTAAACTTGACTTTTGTTGGCCATAAGCGCTCCTTGTGAGTTGCGGAGGTCGGTAATTCCATATTCTAAAAATTGGCAACCATGCAAGCAGCGGCCCCACATGGCAGCACCACGTGTTCGTCACACCACCCGCCTCGTTAGCCACCACCTCACAACCCCATCTCTCTGCACATGGTCTAGTGGACCATCCTCACAAACATTGCACGATCCACTCATCTACGAACACAACGCATGAAGCAGTGCCCCAGTAGCCCTCTTCCTCATGTATCTCGTTAGTATACCCAAACTCTTACTTAGAGCCCTTCATTCCCATAAAAAATGCCCAAAAATTCTTCACAAATACCACAAAGTATTCTAAGCCTATCCATGTTTTTTTTTCATATTGTTCATCCCATTCAAGCCCTTTTACAAAATATCATCTCCCACATAAATAGATATCCTTTTTACTGCACCCAGGGGTTTGCGTCTCAGTCTTTTTATTCCAAAACCCAGTCGAGATCTTGACTAGCACCCAACTTCGGTCCTAATCATCTTACCACCCATTCAGAACTCTAGGAACATTAGTATTCTCCTAGAAATCATTTTAGGTTCCAACCATTCCGTCCATGGGGTGTGCAATGGATTAGGAATTGTTGGAGATAGTTTTTTCTCATCTTTCTAAAAACAAGGATTAGTTAGGAATTTTTTAAACTTTGTGATGCTCTTAGTACATGTTGAAATTCATAAGAGCATCTCCAACAGATCCCCTTTATCTTATCCTTATTTAGCCATAAAAGAAAATTAGGGGAGAAAAATCAGCTTCAGTAAATCCACCTTCCATTCTCCGCTCCCCTTTTATTTTTTTTCTCAACCTTTCCCCTCTCACCTTTACGAAGGGAAATTACCCGACAACGACTATATATGCATCACATATGTGATGGATAACAATCCATTGCACACCCTCAAAGACCGACCTGTCAGTGGTATGTGGGTAGGATCCAATTTACAAATTCAATCCCCTTAGCAGCCCTACCAGGGGCAACTGATCAAACTGTATTAGGCTACTGACCCATGGACCTTCCGAGTGAGGTCCTCACCCATAGAGCTGTGAATTAGAAAACAATGCTTCAAGTTGCCAATGTACTCATACGCCTAAAATTGTACAGCAAAAAGGCAAAGATGATTTCTTCCACATGCATGATCGCATAATAGATAAACAGAACTAAGAAATGATGATACCTGAATACACAATTAGTCCACCTTTCCAACAGATCACCAATATTAACAATAAGGGACCTGCAATTAAATCAGAATAAGACCATTTGTATCATATTATACAAATGGTGATCATCTAAGGATCATACAAAACAGAGCCAACCAGTTTAAGAAAGCATATCGACCAAAGACTATTCAATCTATAATACAAAAGTACATCAAAGCACTTGAAATTACTGGACTTTCTAGACTATTCTACAAGTAACTATTCATCAAAATCATGTACTGTAATAAGTATTACCCATCAATGTGGTGAACATCTTCCCAAAGCTGAGGATGTCTATCTTTCTCTCTGCATATCTACAAAGTGTAAGATTTACATGAGATAATATAAATGATAATTTTATTTTTTTACATATATTGTTTACACCAGGGATTGTGTAAAAAGGATACCATTCTCAACTATTCAATTAAAATTTTAAGAAAAAAATCACATGCCTGAAGGCCAGGTGTACCATCTGTTGCTAAAAGGGTTAGCATTCCATAATCTGAATGAGCTGCCGCACCAATATTTCCATCAGAAGCATTTACGTCACCTGCCACGAATCGACCACATGTTATATAGATTATAGTCCATGAGGAACCAAAAAACTGAATGAGAAATCAAAGGGCGACATTTCAATTGTATATAAGCTAGAACAAAACTTTGTTTGTTTCATATGAAAGAAAAGGAAAGCTACCTGCGTAGTGTAATAATCGAAGAACTGCTGTTGGCATTTCGAAAGCACCATTCTTTTGAAAGAATTCGGCATCAAGGTCCAAACTCAAAGCAATAAGAGACAATATTCGTTTGCCAGTAACCCTGAAAAGGAAGAACCATCCAAAAGATAGACACAAATAGCTATATGAATACAATAGCCATTATCTAAAAAAATACGAATACAGTAGTGTTGAAATTATATTTGTTGGATAGTGCAAAAACAAGTAAAAACTTACAATGCATCTGCATGGTATGACATCATTGTCTTTTTCCAAGATGGAAAACGTTCTGAAAATTGTGTGGATAGAACAATCCTTCGTTATTGTACAAATTATTTAATGGATTACATATGTTGTAGAATGGTAGTCAAGACAAATAAAAACCTTGGGAAGGCCATTGGTTATTAGCATTGTTATCTGAGTTATCGTCTCCTTCACGCCCAATGTAGAAAGTTTCCTTGGAGTCTCCTACATAGGTAATTGTCTATCATGTAACTCATAATCTCAGTATATCAATATGGGCATTATAACATTATAATGCAAAAGGTGATATATCCTCAATAAACCATAGGCGATACAGTGAGGCTATAATAATAAATATATTTTCATCACGGCTAATTTGGTTTTCTTTGGGTTGGTTGGTTTGGTGCGGTTGAATTGGGAAACATGTAAGTTTCGAAATTAGTAGGACCACTAATAAATACTAGAACAACAGCATATTTTAAACATGTCTTGAGATTATTGAAGTTACATAAGCTCATGAACTTCATGGACACGTCACACACCGCTAAAAGAATAAATATGAGTCGCTGGGGAGTGTAAGCTAAACATAGCTCAATTGGTTATGTTCCCTGTAGCTCAATTGCTTAGCTCACCCTCTTATCATTACTATTATTTTTGGTGTTTGTTAAATTGCAAATGACAACCAACGAAATGAAATTCGTCATACCTGTACAGTCTGTTTTTTGCCTTTTGAATTAGTGTTCTTACCGCTTTCCATTTGGAAGATGTTCAATACTGTTGCATCGGGTTCAGAAAATCATGTGATAAATTTTGGGGTCCAAAAACCTCATTGTTATGCAACCTTTGCTTGCATATGTCGGGTTTAACATGCAACTACTGGCTGATTTTGGCACTAACAATAGCTCTGGTTCCCCTGAGATGCTCTAAATAGCGATCAAGTAAAGAACTGTGTTGAGATGCAGCAGGAGCGTGACGTTGACTTACGATCTCGTTGGGGCTGCCTCTGTACGTGGACTATATATATGCATATTCACTTACAGAGTTCCGTGCATAGAGAGGCTTCTGTAGTTCTGTTCCGTTAACATTGTTGGGAACAAGTACGTGAGTAAGTAGCTAGTACCTCTGGAGTCAGGGTCGTCGTCGACCTTCTCGGAGTAAGGCGCGGTGTAGCCCCGGTGGCTGCTGTTCTTCCGCAGCGCCATCTTCTCCTCCGCGGGCTGCTTGAAGAACTCCCGGCTCTCGGCGAACACCCGATCCAGCAGGGCGCGGTCGATCCCGTGGTTGATCACGTAGAAGAAGCCGTACTCCACGCACGCCTGCCGACACGTACGCTTTGCGTGCTGCGCTGATCAGTCGATGATGCAAGCAAAGACAGAAACTTCGACGACGACGACGGAGAAGAGCTAGAGGTTTCGGAATTCGGAGAGGCTATATCGACCTGGCGGATGGACTTGGCGGCGGCGCGGAGGTCGGGGGACGCGAGGTCCACCACAGGGAGGTCCAGGCGGCGGCGACCGGCGTCGGCGGCGGCCATTGACGATCTCTCTCCCCTGTTCGCTCAGCAACTACTTGCGCAACCTGCTCCTGCTCGCGTTTCACCTGATGATTATCTCGCCTGGCCGCCAGGCGAGGCGGGAGTGTAGATTTATAGCACGTTCCACATACGCGCGAGGGCGGAGTCAGACGACCGAGACAAGACGTGGGAGCGATTGGTTGGCTGGCTGGTTGGTTGGTTATGCGTAGCCTACTAGCCTGTGAACCAGGCTCTCTGGCTGGCCAGGCTTGTTCCGTCCATATGCACGTTTACCCTCAGCTAGCCAGGATACAAGGCGAATGTGATTACAGTAGTTCCCTGCCATTCTATTTTTCCTGCACCGCTGCTCTCTCAGATGGAGCAGAAACTCTGGATTCCCTTTGTTTCCCCACAGACTGGCCGCGACGCCCACTTTGCACGAACTGAGCCTGGCTACAAGGACGGAGCAGACAGCAGACAACCAGCCGAGCTTGCTGGTGCATGTGTAGGGCCTGATTTTTCTTACTAAATACAAGGAGGGTCCAGGAAACCAGTCAGCCCCATCCATGGCAGGTCGCCCGGCGGACTAAAGAACTGCGCACGCGACCCATGCTGATGCCGAAAGACGGGGGTGGGGGTCCCCTGCATCTGTAAATCTGTTCACTGGTCGTCGCCCCCAAGATCGTGGACGCGCCATTGCGCGGACACGGCGATTGCATTGCATCGGGTGACATGGTGTGTGCTCGAGAGGCTAGACAGGGGGTAGGTGGTTCCGCTGATGTTCTGGGTCTGAAATTCTGAATGGTCATCAGCGGGATTAGACCGTGCAGTACCAGATGTTCGTCATCACGGGGCCAAACAGCAACGGCACTGTACGACTGCCCGTGTTGCAGCATTGTTCAGAGCTGCAGCAGGACCGCAACTCGGCGAAGGCGTTCTTTCGACACGATCCGCGGACGCCGAGGCCCCAATCTGCTCCTTTCGAGTCAAACTGAATAATCGATGCCACCGGCTCACCGCATCAGGTAACTCCTACATTAGATGAACGTTTTCAGTAGAAAAATGAAAACATACCGAACAACACGGGGACGTAGCTCATATGGTAGAGCGCTCGCTTCGCATGCGAGAGGCACGGGGTTCGATTCCCCGCGTCTCCATAAACTCATTTTTTCTAAATTTATTTCCTCTTTTTTTAAAAAAAATGTTTTTATTCTCATATCTTTTCTAAATTTATTCTTCTTCCTTTTTCTTTTGTATATTACTCATCTTGGCGGTGCAAATTGCGTCTCTGTTTTTCCTTCTTCTTTTAATTCATCATCCTAGCAATGCATTTCCTCTTTTTTTAAAAAAATGTTTTTATTCTCATATCTTTTCTAAATTTATTCTTCTTCCTTTTTCTTTTGTATATTACTCATCTTGCCGGTGCAAATTGCGTCTTTGTTTTTCCTTCTTCTTTTAATTCCTCATCCTAGCAATGCAAATTGCGTCTCTCCCCGTCCCATCTTGAATCCACAACCTTGAGGTTATTCGGCTGGCCTGAGCTCGGCTTATCTAGATTTATTTCCTCTCACATAATACTATGCAATCTACCAGTATGACACTATTCGTTTTGCCAGCTGAACAACCATCATCTTCAGGTTAGCTGATAGCATTTTTTTCCCATCTTTTTCTGCCACGAACATGTAAAGTGATTGGGTTAGAAGGCTAGGCTTATCTACTCGAAGTATGAATTTGGCCCAATATAGCCATTTTTGACTTGGAAGGCTCTTGGGCCGAAGCCTGCCTACCTTTGTTCAACAGCCTGAGTTGTGCCAATTTGGGCTCTCGCTCGAGCGCCCGGGACCAGCCCACAGGACCACCCATCATCGATTCATCGTCTTCGCAGCGTCCTTCCCAAAACCAGCGCAACCACGCACCGCCGGCGCCGCTCGCCGCCTTCACTCCCCTCCACCGGCATCGGGGCTCCCGGGCGAGGCCCGCTACTACCACAGCGTCCGCTTCGGTTCGCCTCGGCGGATCCAGATGCTGTCGAGGTTCTCCCGCGCCGGCCTCCAGGCCCTGAACCGGGCGAGACCAGGTTCGTGATGCACCTCTCGCGCCTCCCTCGGTCCTCCTCGCAACGAGCGAGCAGTCCCGTTCGCCGCTCCTCTGCTGTGTTCCTGCGTGTCTCCCCCCAATGCGACAGGCTTTCCGATGTGTGCGTGTGTGCTGTTCACGAGATGCTCACCGGATGCTGCCAGAGATTCTCACGGACTATAGGTCCGGTCCGCGCGTCGATTAGCTATAGATTGGTGTGCTAGCTGAGGCTATGGATTTTGAATCCGATTCGTTTGGTGCCAAGCGTACCAAGCTTCAAGTAGTTTGTTAACACCTATGGTGAATTGCTGGCTTGCTGTGGTTAAACAGCTAACCGTAGCTCTTGATTTCTGATTTTCTGTTACACGGTGAGTTCCTGGATTACTAGCTTTGGCAGAAATTAGTTAATAGTTAGTTCATTTCCTTTCCTTTTTGTTGGTCGTGTGGAATTGATATTTGTACTCATGGCACGGATTTTGGGGGTGATTTCTGTACTGGAGTGCCTGCTTCCTAAGAATTTTCTTTGTTCATAAATCATGTGCCCAATGTTCAATCAGATTGCCTTTGGGGCAATTCATATAATTTAGTCACTTCACCTACTAACACCCTTGAATTTGTGCTTGGACCTTGTATTTTCGTTTTGAATGGAGTGCAGTTGCTCCATGGATATTTGATTCATTGTCTAGACACTAATTAGTAATTGGGATCTTTTTACAATAGTGAAAGGTGTATGCATTTGGACTAGCATTTCTCCTGCCAAAGTTTATTATATGACTTCTTATTTTGGATTGAGTAAAATGCGTTGGCAGTCCTTAAACTTGTCGCGCTGTGTCAAGATGGTCCCCGAACTCGCAAAACAACCAACTAGGCCCCTAAACTTTGTTTGGGTCTCATTTTGGTCCCAAACGGGTTTGGACCCACGCGTTAAGTTGTCTTCAACCTCCCGCCGGTCCAGGTTGCCCCTGAACGGGCTGCCCCTGCTTGCCTCGTCGCGGGACGCCAAACAGGGGAGAGGTAGGGCAAGTGATGACGCTATGGTAGCGGATTAAATCACAGGGCACATCGAATGTAGGGGCGCAATCGTGATTTGGGGGTGGAGTGTCCACGGCGACGCCGCGGGGAGCTTCCTCCTCTGTCGACTGAGCTCCGCTCCTCTCCACCCCGTGCACGTCCGCCCCCGCACCAAGCACCACCACACCCGCTCCTGCTTGCGACGGCCGGCCTGCCCATGCTTGCGGGGGCAAGGCTCGCCGCGCGAGCCTGCGTCTGGCCACCGCCGCCTAGGAGAGGAGCTGCGGACCGTCGCAGACGGGAAGGGGGGGGGGCGGTCCAAGGCCGAGAGGAAGGGGATTGTTTCCTTGACTCTGAAGCGCTTGCCCGGAGCTAGCTAGGGAGGGATGGCAGGCGGCCGTTGTAACGGCTGGAGGTTGAAGACAACCTTACTCGCGGGTCCCACGTGTAAGTGACAGGGAAGAGAGATATGCGCCCCCCGATTGGACCAGAATGAGACCCGAATGGAGTTTAGGGGAATGGTTGGTCGTTTTGCGAGTTTGGGGACCGGCTTGACACAGCGCAACAAGTTTAGGGACCGCTAGTGCATTTTACTCTTTTGGATTTTATAGAAGTTAAATACACTTCCTAAAAAAGGGAAAACACTTCCCATCCCTTGTTTTTATTTTGAAACTAGTGGTTGAAGTAAATTTCTGCATTCTTTTTTTTTTGTTTCTTGTTTCTTATTGGCCATGTTTTAAAGTGGTGTGTTCAACAGTTTCTGTGACTACATTTGCTCCACGTGACCTGCCTAAATTCTTCTGACCTTACATAACAGGTCAAAAGTCAGTCCCTTCATGGAACCATGAAGTAGAGGCAATTAGCACTTATATGATCCGTGCGGTTAGTTGTCTTTCTTTTATAGCACTTAATGCCCTTTAATGTTATAGAGTTTTTACTTCCTATTGCAATATGAGAATTTACTTCTTTAGCAATTTTCCAGATCTCTCGACTCCTAGTGACTGGATTTATGTAATTTGTGTTAACCTGATCTCCAATCTCTTGAACTTGTTTCTTCATTCGAAATGTCTGATATACCCTTTCAGCGTTATGTATATGAAGATTAATTTCAAATATATCTCATATGCTTAATTTTGTACATGCTTGTGATCTTCATCAGCTGCCTACTGCAAATAATTTATTAACTATGAAATAATGAACGGAAATTCTTTCAGGGGAGGAATCTCTTCTGTTCTTCCACAAACTCTACAACAGGTGACAGTAACAACAAACCAGAAGCTAGGTGAGTTTTTCACTTCCCGCGTAACTGCTGTTGTTTGTATGTATTTCTTGCTTACAAACCAGTATATCAGCTTGCCCCTGAAAGAAGCTTTAATTATATACTAATTAAAAACAGTATCTAATTGCCCCTAAATCTTGATTTCAAGGTTTAATGCCTATGCATTAGGACCATTGCAATCATATTTGAGGTGATGATTGATTGAGCAGATTAAATTGACAACAATTATCTAGGGTATCAAATGAACTAATGCGATAACTTGTGCTGCTACGTTGGCCACCAGCTACACATCTCTTTGATATTACCGTCAATGGTCTGAAACAGTGAGTCAGGGCCTAAGGGGCATATTCGCACCTTAATAATGTCAACCCCCCACCCCCGAGCACATTTTCAGAAGGTAACTAAGTATAGGATCGAGGTTATACAAAATTCAGGAACGTCTCATAGTTAATTCAGTAAATGTGGCATATATTTGGACAAATTAAGCAGATGAGCTCAATCTAATAGAAATATGTACCCAAGACAACTCTAGATGCAATTCTGTTTTTCAAATTTGATTGCCAAACTCTGGGAACTACATGATTTTACATTTCTCCACCTATGAGCCGCAGCCTACGGAGTATTTGAGCAACTCTTCGTAAGCTGCCTCCATATATTGCCATTGGACATGCCATGCTTGTTGCCCCTTCTATGCTAGTGATGTTCTGTCAGCCTTAAAGTTTGGTTGCCGTTTGTATGCTACTCAGTTACAGTTACGATAGCCAGCCTGTTTCAGTGCCTACATTTCCCAAACCTTTTTCTTTAAAGGCAATCCTCTAGAGTGTAGAGTCTCCATGTATGCATTGTCAATGTGAGTGCAGTCAATCTTCACTGAACACTGAACGCAGTCCATCTAGGTGTGGTTTGTGAATATTCTTTGATTCTTTCGAACACTAATATGCTCTCTGCCTGAGTGTGTTTCATAAGTATATGGAATTTATCCCTCATGTCACTAGCCAAATCTTTCTTCTGAGACTCTGGATAAGTTGATACATATGAATTGCTGAGATGTCTTGATTTTGAAGAAAGTTTGAGGCAGTTGTACAAGTCAGTAAGGCATTCGTATAATTTTTTTGCTCCCACCATCTTAAGTATGAACTATGAAAGGCTTTACATGCTCCATTGACTAATCAAAAACACAAACTCAAATGTCATGACTTGTTACCATCTTCTCCTGGATTGTTTTTATGTGTTCCATCTAATGACTGACATATAATTTTGAGTTCCTTTAACAATTGCACTTCAGTACCAATGACTAGTTTCTACTTTGCAGAATATCTGTGACTTTTGTCGATAAGGATGGTGAGGAAAAGCTGGTTAAAGTTCCTATTGGAATGTCAATGCTAGAGGCTGCCCATGAGAATGATATAGAACTTGAAGGTCCCTTGCATTGCTGCTTTTAAAAGCTTTATTCATTTTTGTTTTTTAGTCCTCATGCATACTCAGTATGTTTACATTCATCTTGGTTTCCATTTGCCTCCTTAGGCGTAATATCACTTGTTACTATTAGTTAAAGGAGGCCTTTTCTGTTGAGTTTTGCTTTAGATACCTTAGCATGTTTCTGTTTATCCAGTATAGTACACCTATTTTGATTGGCCAAACCTGTTCATTTTGCTTTTATGTAAAAGTTGTTTCCTGTTGGTTCTACATAAAAAAAGTGTAAATTCCTTGCTTTGTGTGTTTTAATCTGAAAACACCTGCTGTTTTGTAACCAGGAGCATGTGAGGGCTCTCTTGCATGTTCGACATGCCATGTGATTGTAACGGTATGTCAATCTATACACAATGTTTTTTGAGTTGAGGCAGCAATATGTTTAGTTTAATATGAAAGGGTCTATTCAGGATGTAAACTACTACAACAAAATGGAAGATCCTGTGGATGAAGAAAATGATATGCTGGACCTTGCTTTTGGGCTTACAGAGACGTATGTGTACTTTCTTTCTGAATCTTAGAAAACTTATTATTTTGGTCTGACTAACTCTATCTTGTCTCAGATCTCGGCTTGGTTGCCAAATAATCGCAAGCCCTGAGCTTGACGGCATACGCTTGGCACTGCCAACAGCAACCAGAAATTTTGCTGTTGATGGGTATGTTGCGAAATCACATTGACTGACAGAGCATTTAGTTCATGAATGTCCCATGTTGGAATTTCGATGCCAGCTCAGTTTGACAGAATAAGAGAATGAGATATAGTGTTTATTACACTCGTCTTGTTATATCTTCAATTTTGGATTTCACATTAAACTGGTTTCCTTCTCTAATTTTGGTGAGATGGAAAATCCGTCAGTTTACTATTTCAGTAGCTTCTTGAGGACACAGAAGTCATACATTGATGATCAATTGATCGTACTGTTGATTATATAGAATTTCAAATGGTTGAAAACATCATCTTTGTTGACTATAAGTTATTCTGTTCTTATGCAACGACAAAACCACCTAGAGGGTTATGAAGTGTGCATATTAGCTAACCATGTACCATTGCTTTCAAAAAAGAATGCGTCGTCACTCAGCATTCAATTTATTCTGGAAAGAGCTTCTTGTGTTGAATTACTGAAACACTTTCTTTTCAGCATATCCAGTTAAAGATAAGTGCAATGTCTCATTGAGTAGATTGCTGACTTGTATTGTCATAGAAACGCGACCTATACTTTGAAGTCACTTTTCTATGTTTTTTTTCAACAAGTGACCTGGATATAAATTGTGTTACCTACAGACAGATGTGAGAAATGTGCAAGTGACAAGAATTCTTACTAACAAAACCTGATATATAGTAGTCCTATGACCCACTGAGATTGGTGCTGCTTGTGACTGCATTGTTCTTTTTTTAAAAATGTGTGGTGCTTGTTATATTCTTTTAGCTCAAAGCCTCACAGTTCTTTCTTTTATATAGGCTACAGGTGCCTTTGGGATATGTCGTGCTACTAAAATGTGAATAATAAATATTTGTTTTCTAAATAGACACCTTTACAGTAAGAAAGCATCCACCTGAAGCTGACGCATTCTTCAGTTGCTATTTGTGATCGTTATTGAATCGTACATCACATCTGAATAAACAAATACAATATCCAAGTTCAGCTTGCAATTACCTGAGAATCACATGGCAGCAACATATGGATGCCCGCCCTACTACGCTACTGACAGGGTTGCAACCTGCGGTTGTTTTCACTTGGGAAAATATCATGTCGAGTTGTCTGTTCTGTAAGTGATACTATTTCTTTTCTAGGTGCTGTCACTTGAGTTACCACCTACCTGCTAAAGTCTCTCTCTTGATGCTAAAATGTTGATGTCATATCTTGCAACTCTTTCGCTGCTTTTAAGCCTTCATTTTCAGCTTTCTGAATTATGTCCTATGGTCAGCGGTTTGCGATGTTGATGTCCCAAAGTTTTGCCATTCATCTGAGCAGAGTCTTGCGATGCTAATTCCATCTGAACATTTGTCATTGTGGCAACTGGCAAGGGCAGGTGTATACTGTCCTCGACAGCCACCCGCATTGTGGATGTGGACAATAGGTGGCAAGTTGCATATTTTTTTTAAGCACGAGTTGATAGCAGTGGTGCCTTGTCATGTAGTTCGAGTGCTGTTTATTGGCACAGTTGACTTGACAATTGGCAAAGCTGCTGTTCTGGCGCTGGTTCTGTCTACCTCTTCTAGAAGCAAGTCTTTCTCCAAAATGTTTTATAGTTCCACCTTGGGGTTCAGCGATCCACAGGGTTTCTATGAATTTTGTTCAAATGCCTCTTCATGGACGTGAATCCAGGTATTCATACAAGAACGTGACTGTCTCTTGCTAGTTCTTTTCAGTCGTTCCACATGTGATGAAAATTTCAGGGTTTTACTGATTGTTCTTTTTTGTGCCGAATTCATACATGTATCCATGATCCATCCACCTGCTGCATGGGTTGGTTTCATTGTTCGTTGGCCTTCGTCGCGTTAAAAGGTTGGTAATGGACAGGGTAACTACCGTTTTGCATTCTTTCTCGTAGACTGCAACGTCAGTTCACTTTCACCATTATGTGGTCCGAGAAATACCATTTGGAGACGTTGCGTCAATTGCGCTTAGGTGGAGAGTTACTGTCATTTTGATCTGCCCATTACTGTGGCCGGCAAGAGATGCCGATACAGTGCCAAACTGCCAATGACATGGCAAGAGGGGGTGTACTGGTGGGACTGTGAGAGGAAGGCAAGTTTTTCTTGTGGATACGCCTGGGACAAGTGGGCAGGTGTCGTATGAAGTTCTTCAGACTCCCAACAGATGCACTGTGAAGGCAATCGTCTCTCCTTACCTGAAAATATTTTCTTGAGATCTCTATTTTCTTTATGTGACGTGTCAATTGTCCGGTATCCATCCACACGTGCTGCCTCGGCTCTGGTTGCACGTTTGCATCCCTCCAGTTTTCTGACTTGCAGTCCTGTTTCAGATGGTCCCTGAAAAGGACGGTCACAATCTGAGAATGTCTGCACCTGCTAGGGTACTGCGCGGCTGTTCATCCAGCAGCAACAGCTGAAGCATCGCTTACTGTTGTTGATGCAGTAGCAGCACACATCATGGGAAGTTCTTGGAGTTTCCAGTTTGATGTCACTATCACACGGTTAAAAAAATCGAAACATGCTCCCTGTTCTTTCACTTCTATCAGCCTGATTTGTTAATGAGGGCGGCGGCATCCGAGCGCGATTGTGCTCGAGAGGTTTGCATGTTTATTTTATCATTGCATTTTGGAATCTTAATGCTTCGATCCCCTTGAAATCACGCGAAAAATCAAAGGTCACCATGTCGTCGCAGTCCTCATTAGCCGTCGGCCGTGGAAGTCCTGCGTATTGACTTTTTTGCTGGTTTATTTTCAGTAGCTTTTGCAGTCGTATTACCTAACCCCGTGAGTGAGCTCTGCGAAAGCGAATGTTTTGTGCTGCTGTTTTTGTGCGAGATGTCGGGCCTGTTTGGATGGTGGGGTAAATGGAGCAAATTTACCCCTGATTTACCACTAAGGTGCCAAACATGTGGGGCAAATGTGGTGGGGCAAGCAAATGTTTTGCCCCCTAATTCCATTTACCCCTAAAAGGTAGCAAATTGGAGCAAATTTGTGGTGGGTCCCGCTCTTCCTCTCTCATCCACGTCCACATTTACCCCTCCATCCAAACACCCAAGGGGCAAATATTAGTAGGGGCAAATGGGAGGGGCAAATCATTTTCCTTGGTGTAAATATTTAGCCCTACCATCCAAACAGTGCCGTCGTTCTTTTAGGGGGAAATCATGATATCAATTAAGAAAGTTCTAGAGACTAGAGGTATGTGAAATCGCAATTTACAAAAAGACCGTTCGGATACAAGCAGATTATGAAAAGGCTGGTTAAATTGTTAAAAGCTGGATTGTAGAAGCCGCCATGCTCGGATCGGCTAAAACTTTTAAAAGTTTGACTCCACACAATCTGGATGGATCCAAACATGCTATTAGTTTGCTGTCTCGTAGGACTAGGAAAGTAGGATATAGATATTAGTTAATAATAACTGAATCCACTGCATTCGTTTGCAGTTGCAGCACCAATTGCAATTCAATCCATTTGGGATTAAAGAAAAACGGTGGGCGAACACACTGAGATTTGAGCTCTAGAAAATGCGCTTGGAGTAGACACGCTGGTTCATCTTCTAGGGACACCGCAAGCAGCCACGACGTCCATCTCATCTATACCAGTAGGGCAGAGAAAATCAAGCTAGGAATGCATACAGGGGTTGGATGAAGCCGCTAGTAGACCGCAACGTCATCCGCGGTTGGTAAACGTTCAATTCGTCACGGCATTGTTTATATCGTCTGATCCCTCAACAAAGCCAATTGCCCGATCGATCTTTGTCTATCTGATGCTGATAGTTCAAGCTGTGTTTCCAATTTCCATCACACCGATTACTCTCTCGACTCTCGGCCCGATTAAATGGGTCATTGGGATCGTTTAGACCTGAAACATGTCACATGTGCATCGCACGTTTGGGCATCGCGAGCCATCGTTTCAGCAGCCTGTTGCGATCCTAGTTTTGGTAGAACTCTGAAGATCTTCTGCGTGTGTAGCGCTACTGCTAGTTGCTCTGATCAAATAGCTGTTGGAAACTCGATGTACAGTACCACACAGGCAACATGCATGTCACAAGTGTAGTAAGACTTTGCAATGACTCTTGCGATGGATAGAAATTGATGCTACTAGGGAACTACGACTAGCTTAATTACTAGAACGTACACTTGGAATTTCGCTGAGGAATCCCCACAAGGTCAAGGTAGAGACAATGGACCGAGTTTAACTTGGTGAATGATTGAGGAATTAACCGCTCAACAACTATCTTGTCATTTTACGGCAATATGTATGGATGCTTTTCACTGGTGCTGCTTGTCTTAGTTTTCTAGATATTGGTGCCAAGAAAATGGGGGGAGATTATCTCTTTGAGTAAATGAAAGAATTTTAAAAAAGGTTATTTCGAAAATAATAAATAAATAAATAAATAAGGAAAGGGCTTAAAGGAGTGGCCTCCGTTGCGGGCCTGAATTTCTCTTGCTGAACTATCAAGTTCCTGGCAAGCGTAGAAACCGGGGGGGGGGGGGGGGTACTCATCTTTCTCTTGATCAAAAGTTAAGAGCAAATAAGAAAACACAAAGGGAAGAGGGAAAATGGATGTCAGATCCCTCCACTAGTGTCAGAAATTGATGAACCAAAAGTTGTGACCACTGAGGCAATGCAGGAAAAGAAATGAGTGAGCAAAAGTTCTTGTTTTTTAGAAAAAAAAAGTTGGTTGGTGTTAATTGGATATGTTTAGGTTTATGTATACATGAGTGGAAGAAGCTTTTGTCATGTCTTTGTGTGTATATAAATCATGCATGCATGTCTCACAAAAAGGATTCCAACCCATGTCTTATTTCAACCATATGTGGAATAATTTTCCATGCCAACAGTAGTTGTGTTATCGCGTGTTCATATCTTTCCATGTGTGGCTTTGAAATAGAAGTTTGGACACATTTAACAAAAGAACAATTTAGTGGATATCATTTTGATGTGCAATTTTTTTATTGTGGTACATTAATTTTATACATTAAAACTTCAACAGGTTATAATAAATTGATGCTTCACTTTAGTTATTGTTATTTGATAATGATCCATCGATCCAACAAATAGTATGGCTACTTCATATGCGCTTTGGCTAGCTTATTATTTACGGGTTAGCATGGATAGGAACATAGAAAAGGAGAGGAAGAACAAATGAAAAAAATATTAACCAAAACAAAACTTTCATCAGCAATAATGTATCTTGCCAATTGTACCTCACCTTAATTTAATTTTTCACATATGCACCGTCTTGATTTCTCTTCCAATAGCTCAAAACTTATGTCCATGAGTCCACAATTTGTAACAAGACAAATTGGCTACCGTACTTCTTTCTCCTACTCCCCCAAGTGTCAAGAAGTTAGAGGTGGTAGAAGCTAACAATAATCTGTGTACATTGACCAACCTAGATGGCAGAATTCTGAAATCATGGATATGGTGTTGCTAAAATACGCTATTGGTGTTTCCTTTCGATTCTTTCTTTTGGCATACTGAGAACGAGCTATATCATGTGTGGAATGCTGACAGTTACCTATTTGTCACTCTTCAATATACTTCAATATAATAAATGAATTGTAGTGCAATCCCAGTTGGGCGGCAAGGTAACAAAACCCGAAATCGACGTCTAGAATAGTTGTCCTTTCAAATTAAACTAACCTCTGATGGGGTGACCTTGACAGGGTATGCAAGAATGAGCAGTAGCAATCTTTTCGGATGTTGGCCTTAAGCTAGATTAATTAAACCACTATCTTTGTTAACCCTAACCATTGTTAGCGATAGATTAAGGAATGTATATATTGTTCCAGTGTGTGGCTCCAAATCCCGACCAACTACTTGTTATGAGGGGCTTTAATATATATCCTCTACTTCGTCACAAGAAAAGTTCTAACCATCTATAAGTTTAGATGGCTTCCCAACCATCCGATTCTCCAAATCTTCATAGTTCATACACTTCACAATTTTTTTCATTTTTTCTAGAGCAGTTGAAAGCCATTCGATATGTGAAATTTAGTAAAAATGACAACATCTAAAGTAGTCCAAATGGACAATCCCTTTCAAATGATGCTCATTAGAGGAGTACTAACTGATTATCCATGGCCAACATCAACAAAAGCTCACCCTCTCATTCTTCAAAAGTGAGCTTTCACCTACAGATCGATGGCATTTTGATTATACGCACATGCGTACTTAGCTTCACCTAACATCTCGCTCTCCACCGAAAAAAAATCGGTCAGCAGCAACACAATCGACCGGCAGCCTAAGCAAAAGCATATATAGAAGAAACACCGGCCTTTTAATTTTACAAAAACAAAACAGAAAAAGGCTCGCAGGGATCTTTACGCATGGTGCGCGTTAGCTTTCTCCACATACACGCCCAGCCATTGGATCCGCCGTCGCAGTCCATCCGGCTCTTCAACGGCATCTAGAAGCCTGTCAATTCGCCGTGTCCTTCATCTTCTTCTTCTTGTTGTTGTTTTTTTTTTTGGCAGTGGAGCAGTACCACCATATATACATGGCCACAAATCTACCTGCTGTGTGCTCTGCATCAGTAATGTGATTATCTGCACATTGATTATTAGTTGATCAAGTAACGGTCATCCGCTGCTGTGTGTGTTCTGTTTGGAACCATATATATGTCGTTAGCGTCTGGTGATGACACCTGCGATAAGATTTGGCCGGTTTGAAACATTATTGTTGCTTTTCCGTCGGCGTCCGCGGCCGTTTAAGTCACTGCATTTGGAGAAATACAATGGCGACTTATCATTAGGTAGGAGATGATGCAGCTCGAGGAAAATCTAGGGAGCAGTGGTTAGCTATTGCCTCATCCGGAAAGAAGCAGAGCTTTGCCCAGGCATAGTGGCATGGCATCATCAGAGTGTTGTTCCATCGATTCTGACGGGAAGAAGATTAGGGACTCTAGCGCCGGCCATGTCTTCAGTCGTCAATAATACTCGTCCTGCATGGCAACTACCTGTGCCGCGCATTGTCAATCACACTGAGATCTATAGCTAGCTGCAGGTATGGCAACAATGTCCTCCAGAGACACGTACGTCTCGGACGACGAGATC
Source organism: Cenchrus americanus (assembly GCA_947561735.1). Classification (NCBI taxonomy): domain Eukaryota; kingdom Viridiplantae; phylum Streptophyta; class Magnoliopsida; order Poales; family Poaceae; genus Cenchrus; species Cenchrus americanus. The sequence goes on along the minus strand of OX387245.1, from coordinate 87,962,293 downwards.
CAGGCTAATGGGTTTTGAAAAGATTCTGACGAGACTAAAACGGCAACGAATCAATCGGTGGACGACCGTGCCCGTGCGTGCCAGTGGCTGGCCGGCTGGATGTAGGGTTGCACGGCTAAAACCGCGTGATCTTCTCGTGTTTGTTCCGCCGTGTACGTGCAACGGAGTTCCCGGAGCATGTGCTTCCGATTTGGCTGCCGCTATCGGGTTAGTTGGCGATCATGTCACCGTGCGTGTCCTTGTAGTAGATTTTAGCATAGTATGTACCTGCAGCCAGCCATCGCCGGTACGGTGTGAAGGCGATCGGGATCGGAGGACGGGGGCGGGGGCGGGGGCGGCGACCGTATGTGTAGCCGTGTAGGCTTCCCCCTGTCCAACAATCAGTCGTTCCATTCGCCATTGCAGAATACGATCAAGAGCGTTGTGAAAGCCGTGTATATATTTATTTTATATAGATATGGCGCCGTGCGTGTACTCGCTATTTTGCCATCTGCTCCTCCATCTGTCCTGATTCCAAAATAAATCAGGGCAAGTACATTTCTGAATTCTGAATGTACGCCAGTACTAAACACATAAGGAGTAAATGTTTAGACTTGTTTGCCTAGATAAAAGTCGCATGTCATCATAAAATGGTAATATTAATTGTCCGGCACGTCAATCTAAGTAGTCGATAGCGAGGTGTGGTTATGTTTTTGCGCAAGTTGATCACTGATTAATTACTTACTAGTCAAGCAAACAACAATAACCGAAACGCAGTTCGTCTCAACTTTGCAAGCTAAGATTCCAAATGCGTGTGCCACCACCACCACCAACTAGCTATATGCACTTCTTTTTTTCTCCAGGAAAAAGAGGTATGTAGCCACTACAAAAGCTAGACGACTTGACTTAAAGGTAAAAACCAGGATACAGCTATAGGTATGCTACGTAGTACTGAGCCCTGGAGGATCTCGGGCCACGCAATTTTAGTTTTTCTTTTGTTTTCCCATTAAAAAATAAGTTTTTTTTCCAGGCTGGTCGCCGACGTGCTCCTCACGGTACTTGACGTCAACAGTGCGGTGGTATGGTAGTAGAGTGGTAGTTCTCTCTCACTTTCAACTTTTTTTTGAGATTACTTTCAACTTTTTTTGTTTGTTTGAATAGACTCTGATATGCATATGCAGTAGTCATTTCTGGTGCATTTTTTCTTGACTTATTCGTGACCTTAACATGCATTGCATTTGCATGTCCAGCAGCTTGATTAGCTCCCAACTCCCAGGATTTTGTTTTTTTTTAACAGAAAACAGCGAGGGAGCCCCCCGCTGTTGAGATTTTATTCAAAGAAAAAATATTTACAAAAGAGCAAAAGGCCAAAGATTTACAACCCAGCTGGTTAGGCTGATGAACTACTAAAAGAAAGAAAAGAACTGTATAGTTAAGGTGAGCTATTAGACCAAATTAAGAAGGGGGATTTCAGAGATGCTTTCATTCGTTGAGCTTGTAGAGTGCATTCTTTTTTGAAATTTCTTTTCCAGCTGGTTATGCTTGCTTGATAATTCTCAAAGATTAGATTATTTCTCTACTTCCATATGTGCCATGCTGCGATGATGAAAACTTCCATGAAGAAAGTATGATTGAAGTCATATCTAGCTGATTTCATCATTTGAAAGAAAGGAACATTCAGCTGCCACTGAATTCCAATGTTGTTCCAACATTCTGAGGCAAAAGGACAGCTAAAGAATAAGTGGAACGCAGTTTCTTCTCTTTGAGCTGGACACATGACACAATTGTAGTTATTGCCTTCCAGTTTGCACCTTTTTCTTTTAAGTATATTACTAGTGTTGAGTCTATCCATTAGGAGTAACCATGAGAAGACTCTCAATTTGTTGCAGCATCTGGAGCTCCAAATCCATAAGAAAGGTTTTGGTGGTCGTATCTCTTTGTGGAGGTACTTGTAGTAATTTTTGGATGTGCATTTTTTTGCCCCCAGATATATTGCCATTGATCTTTGTCTTCCTGTCTGATTTGATTTTATTGATTTGATTATGTGCGATACCGCGAGATCCTCGTTGCATGAGTAAGGATGGGTGCACCAAAAAGTACAACTTGATGAAAAACCTTTATTTGCAAGCAAAGTTTTAAATAGCGGGCTATGAAAAATAGCGGCATATTTTTTCTGAGGCTAAGAAGCTATAGCGGGCTATTGCAAATAGCGATTTACTATCAAACCATGACAAATACAAGTAATAGATTAAAAGTACAGTAATTAGCAAATATCATAAGCATAAATATGTGTCTAGGGGTGTTGGAACATTACTTAAGTTGACAGTACAACAAGATTCATACAATTCAAATATTTAGTTGTCCAAAAGATCACAATTGCAGCACTGAGCTAAGGCTAAGGCTAAGGCTATAGCGGCGCTAAGGCTATGCCGTTTAGTGCAGCTATAGCCCGATTTAGCGTTCGAAGCTGCCATAGTGGCAAAAATACAAATAGCGTAGCGGGGATCCTCTAAAAATGCTATAGCGCAGCTATAGCGGCGCTATAGCCTGCTATTTAAAACTATATTTGCAAGTGAGGAGAGTGATCAACTTCAACATGGATTATCGGAAACTTATACTCCCTCAGTTTTTTTATAAGGCATGACATGATTCAACATGGTCTCCTAGATTAAACTTTGACAGTTCATTGACCATAAATTATATTATTTATGGTTATAAATTTATGATTATTGAAAAGTAGGTTCGGTTAGGAATCTAACTATTTCAAATTTATGTTAAAATGTTGGTTAAATTATTAGTGAAAGATTTTAAAACCTGAATCTTGATATGTGTGCACGCCTTATGAAGAAAAACGAGGGAGTAAATAGAGAGCAACTCCAACAGTTTGGCAAATCAGCTTGGCATCATCTAATTTTGGCAAAATAAGAAAAATTGACCTCCAACAATTTGGCAGACCAACTTGGCAAAAATAAAAACTTGGAAAAACTCACCTCACCATGCGCATATATGCGCACGCGGATCATGGTTTCCATCGGCGTTTCCTTGTAGGTGGGAGGGTGAAAAAAGAAATAAAGAATAAAAAAGGATTCCTGATGTAAGTTTCCAAGAGGTGGAAGGGCATAAACATAATTTTGTTTCTTTTAAAATTTCTGATGTAAGTTAGATCTGGGTTTGGAAAGTGAATTATGCCAAACTGTTGGAGATGAACTCTTTTTTTTACTTGGTATACCTTTTTAGAAATTGGCAAAACACAAGATTTACCAACTAAAATTTGGCAAACTCTTGGAGATGCTCAACTCCAAGAGTTTGCCAAATTTTACTCGGCAAAATTGTGTTTTGCCAACTTATGAAAAATATGCCAAGTAAAAAAAAAGAGTTCATCTCCAACAGTTTGGCATAATCCACTTGTCAAATCCAGATCTAACTTACATGAGGAACCCTGAGAGAGAAACAAAATTATGTTTTTACCATTCCACCTCTTGAAAACTTAAATCAGGAATCCTGAAAAAAATAAAATTATTTTTATACTCTTCCACCTCTTCTATTACGGGAGGATACGTCGCGGATCGCTGCGCGCATATATGCGCCCACGGAGTCAGATTTCCCAACTTGAGAAAAATGACAACCTGAGATGGGGAACTGTTGGAGAAATTTTTTTCTGTTTTTGCCAAAAAAAATAACAGTGGCAACTTGAGACGGGGAAGTGTCGGAGTAAGCACTCTAGCAGTACACCTCCGTTCCATCAGACGAAGCTTCTAGAAGGATCTCCGAGACAGACGAGATCTTTAACGATGTGACCCAACTAATAACTGATTGCTCAGTGCTCACAAAGCTTCCCATCGCAAACGCAAAGCTAGTCACCATTATATTTGGCCGAATCAGTAAAAAATGACCACTTTACCCTAGCTGGCTCCCCGGTCCCAGCAGTAGTATGCAGTGTTTTTTTTTCTCTTTTGGCATTTGCGTTATTTTTATGACGGTGAAAACGAGAGGCGTGTGACTTAGCCATGCTTTGCACGGTGCCATTAGTGCTTAGTGGAGGACCGTTGATCTTTGTGGTAAGTTAACAGTCTCCGGAGCTTTGCTTTCGTTGACGTCAATTTCTGATATCTCAAGGAGAATATGACAGCATCAGTCTCCCTTCCGGTGACCCCGTCAGTCTTTTTAATTTTTCCGGTCGTAAAAGTCCTGAAACTTTTTTTTAGAATGACACAGTACAACGCAGACGCTCACAACACGCACGCACACTCACCCCTATGAATGCACGTACGCAAACCCTATCCCTATGAGCACCTCCGAAGGATCGAAAGACACCGATAGCTTCGAGATTCCCGAAGTCACCAATGCGCGCCTCGTCGTCGACGGAACGTCGCTTACCACATAACGCATAATGCCGAAATCCCGGAAAATTCGGGGAAAAGGTCACGGAAGACTGCGATTTGAACCCCGCAGGGGGTAGCCTCACCTGGACCGTCCTACCATTGGACTACAAGCCCAATCACAGTCCTGAAACTTTTTTACCAACCCCCGATGCCGGCCCGTCACCCTCGTCGAAAGAAACCAGCCGGCCGTTGCTTCGGTGGTTAGGTAGGCGGCCGCGTTGGTTCGCCCTCGAGAAACTGCTCGACGATCTCACCATTTTTGGAGCTTGGAAGGACGAAGAACCTACGAAATCACAGTAATTAAGACCAAACTTTCGATGCCCATTTCTTACCTATACGGACCTATCAAAAGTGTGAATTGTTACGATGAAGAAAATGGGAATGCTGGCGTGTACATTCAACTGAAAAAACACACACACAAGATTATTACAGTGCCATATTTTATTTCCATTGCATTACACGTTGAGAATCAGTCCTCGTCCTCGGCACGCTCACTGCAAACTTCCATCCCGGTGTGTACCGATGGTTTTGTCCACATGCTTCTGATTCATACCGTGTTGCAAATGCTCTCAGATGATTGCTGACTCCGATCATCAGAGGCAGCGCGAGCATCAGGGAGTTGTTGAGCTTCTTAATTGCCGCGCGGCCGGACGCTACCGAGCAGCTTCAGTCCGGCCGGTTAGCTCACCAACGTTCCAGCGCCGACTGAGCAATGACAGTACTCTCCCCGTGTCGAAATATTTGTCGTCGTTGACTTTTTTCTTACAACTTTGATCACTCGTCTTACTCAAAGTTTGTTTGCTATATACTTTATCATTGTAGGTATTTTAAGTTTGCATTATCCTTTTCCATATTTGTATTTTAAAATTGCATTATCCTTTTACATATTTGTAACAATTTTTTAATAAGACGAGTGGTCAAAGTTGTAAAGAAATCAGTAGCGACAAAATATTTCGATAAGGAGGGAGTAATAGTTTCAACCGAACACATCAAATTTGGTAAGCAGCAAAGAACCAGTGTGGAACCGGCAAACTGACAATTCAATTCTGACGGCATTTTTGAAGGGATACGGGGTGGTTATGCTAGCGCAAAACAAAATTTTTCCCGCAAAACAGGAACTGCTGCTGTCAGAGATCACGGGATTACCACTAGACGCGCAGATGCAGCGGAACCATCTCGATGTAGACGAACGCGTCGAGGGTAGCAGGCAGTGCAGTTGCTCACGTCCTTCTTGACTTGCACGTGTGGCTCGTCCGATCCAAGTGCTCCAGATGTAGCACCTCCAAGGTATCCACACGTACGGAGAAGGAAGCGACGCACGCCGGACTGCTAGGTCCGCGAGTGCGACGAGGAGAGAGCGTTGCGCGCGGTTGTCGCTTGAGAAAGTTGTGTCTTTTCGGGAGGGGTGTGGTCCATATTTATTGGGAGGAAAACCCCCACACCATCGTCCATTAGCAATACGGGACTAATAGATGGTGTACCCCTTCCAATACTAATGGGCTTTACAACATTTGTGGCCCATTAGGACTTTTACACCATAATGGATCAAATCCATCTGAGCCCACTAGTAGATCAAATCCGGCTTGACTCTAGGGCATATTTCCAACAGCCTACCACTTGCACTAGAGTCAACTATGCAAGTATATTCATCCTCATTCGGCTTCCAACCCCTTAAGTGTGTGACCCTATAGGTTCACATACACATAGACTTGACCCGAGTACATTACTCGATCAATAGTTGATAGCGGCCTCTAGCAAGACGTGTCAACTCCTATGCATACGTAAAGATCTTATCAGACAAACCATCACAACAATTCATACATGCTATTCCCTTTGCCTCACGATATTTGGTCTAGCTCCAAGCTGACCTCTCTTTCTCGACACTGTGATTCGGATCATCAAAAGGGGGGTTAACCCTTAACCCAGCACGGCCATGCATTTTTTGATCCGATCACTCGAGGGGCCCCAGAGATATCTCTCTCAAGTAGGGGGGCAAATTTTATCTTGATTGACCATGCCTCACAGCATGCTTCCTGACAAACCCGAAAGTCATCTTTATGACTACCCAGTTACGGAGTAGCGGTTGATGGCCCCTAAGTAGGTCAATTCACATCTTGAGTACATGCGACAATCTCAAGTCTAAGGGCATAGCGTATACGTTGTGTAAACAGAGAACAAGGTCTCAAATTGGGTCGGTCCACCCCATGTCATACATGTGCCCACATTATTAGTTATACATCTCCATGTTCATGACTTGTGAAACATAGTCATCAACTAATTCATGTGCTAGTCATTAACTCATACTAGGGACAACTTTTGAATAACCATACAAGTAAAAGAGTTTCACAAACAATTCACATAATTGCCAATCAAATACAAGTCGCCTTTCATGGATATTCAATAAAAGAACCAAGTGACATGGATATAATGAAATATAATCATCTCTATAATTTCTTATAGGACATATTTCTAACATTCTTCCACTTGCACTTGAGCTAATCTATAGAATATATCTAATACCCATAGCTCTCATGTGCGCCTCATGCTTAGGCTGTGGAAGGGGTTTTGTCAAAGGATCTGCAACATTCAAATCCGTGTTTACTTTGCATATCTTGATATCACCTCGTCTAACGATCTCTCGTATCGATGAAATTTCCGCAAGACATGTTTATTCTTTTGGTGGTTCCTTGGCTCCTTTGCTTGCGCAATAGCCCCATTGTTGTCACAATAAAGATCCAACGGGCTAGAGACACTCGGAAACACACCAAGTTCGTAAAGGAACTTCCTTATCCAAACACCCTCCTTTGCGCCTTCCGAAGCCGCGATGTACTCGGCTTCGTTGTAGAATCGCCCACTCGTCTCCTCGCTTGGAACTCTTCCGACTCACAACTCCACCATTTATCGTAAATACGTATCCCGATTGCGACTTTGAATCGTCTTGGTCGGTTTGGAAACTAGCATCGGTGTAACCCGTTACAACGAGCTCCTCCTCACCTCCATAGACTAGGAACATGCCTTTAGTCCTTCTTAAGTACTTAAAAACATTTTTAACCGCCGTCCCGTTGACCCTCACCTGGATCATATTGGTATCTGCTTGTAATACTGTGTGCATACGAAATATCTGGACGTGTACATATCATTGCATACATAATAGATCCGATGGCAGAAACATACGGTATTCTACTCATGCGTTCCCGCTCATCAGTTGTCGAAGGACACTGAGTCTTGCTAAGATATATGCCATGTGACATAGGCAAGAACCCTTTCTTTGCCTCTTCCATGTTGAACCTTTTCAACACTTTATCAATGTAAGTGTCTTGCCTTAATCCTATAAGCCCTTTTGATCTATCTCTATAGATTTTGATGCCCAAAATGTATGCCGCCTCACCTAAGTCCTTCATTGAAAAACTATTTTTTAATGAGGTCTTAGCGGCCTCAAGCATAGGAATGTCATTTCCAATCGCAATATGTCATCCACATATAAGATTAGAAATACTACAGAGCTCCCACTTGCCTTCTTGTAAACACAAGGCTCTTCTTCACTCGAATGAAGCCAAACCCTTTTACCACCTCATCAAAGCGAAGGTTCCAACTCCGAGATGCTTGCTTCAATCCATAAATGGATTTTTGAAGTTTGCACACCTTTCCAGCATTGGTTGGATCAACAAATCCCTCAGGTTGTGTCATACACACATCCTTAGTCAGATTTCCATTTAGGAAAGTCGTTTTGACATCCATCCGCCATATCTCATAATCGAAATATGCGCTATAGCTAGAATGATCTGAATAGATTTAAGCATCGCTACGGGTGAGAATGTCTCGTCGTAGTCAACTCCTTGAACTTGTCGAAAACCTTTTGCAACAAGTCGAGCTTTATGGATGTGAACATTTCCATCCATGTCCCTCTTCTTCTTATAAATCCATTTGCACTCTATGGGTTTAATACCATCTGGCGGGTCAACCAAGTTCCAAACTTGATTGTTATCCATGAAATCTATTTCGGATCTCATGGCACTTTGCCATTTCTCGGAATCTGGGTCCATCATTGCTTCCGCATATGTCATAGGTTCATCATTGTCTAACAACAATATGTCGCGCTCTCCCGCGATCATGAGATTGAGCTTATCGGTTGCGCGACGTGCCCTTTCGGACCTTCGTGGTTGTGGTGGTGCTTCTCTTGCCACGGGCATCTCAACTCGTTCGGCCTACATTAGCATCAATTGTGAAATCTTGCCCAACCGCTCATCTTGAACTTCTTCAAGATACACCTTCTGTCTACATTTTTCTCTTTTAAGAAACTCTTTCTCAAAGAAAACGTCGTTCCGAGCGACAAACACTTTGCCTTCTGACCGGTTGTAGAAATAATATCCCAAGGTTTCCATTGGATATCCCACGAATATGCACTTGTCCGATTTAGGTGTTAATTTATCTGATTGAAGTTTCTTCACATAAACCTCACAACCCCAAATTTTCAAAAAAGACAAACTGGGAGTCTTACCAGTCCACATCTCATATGGTGTCTTAACTACGGACTTAGAAGGTACCCTATTTAAAGTGAAAGCTGCGGTTTCTAGAGCATAACCCCAAAATGACAATGGTATGTCCGACTGGATCATCATTGATCGGACCATGTCCAACAAGGTTCGATTACGTCACTCGGATACACCGTTTCTTTGAGGTGTTCTAGGTGGCGTAAGTTGTGGAACAATTCCGCAACTCTTTAGATGATTGCTAAACTCATGGCTCAAATACTCACCTCCACGATCAGAACGCAAGGTCTTGATTTTCTTGCCACGTTGATTTTCTACTTCACTCTGAAATTCTTTGAACTTTTCAAAAGTTTCAGACTTGTGCTTCATTAAATAGACATAACCATATCTACTTAAATCATCAGTGAACGTTATGAAGTATTGGTATCCACCTCTAGCTGTCGTACTCATTGGTCCGCACACATCCGTATGTATGAGTTCCGTAAGTTCGAGGCTCTCTCAGGAAAACCTGAGAAAGGCATCTTGGTCATCTTGCCTAGCAAACAAGCTTCACATGTCTCGTAGGATTCAAAATCAAACGAAGTTAAAAGTCCATCGTTATGGAGCTTCTTCATGCGCTTTTCACTGATGTGACCCAAACGACAATGCCATATGTAGGTAGTGTCGTATGGACCTCCCTGGGCCCACTACCTCGGTGGGTACCAGGACCGACTACTCGGTGGGCCCCTGGGACTACCCGGCTTGCGCTACGCGGCACCTGAAGGCGTGAAGCGCAAGGACTACACAGGGGTAGTACTCGGTTAGGGAGCTGTATATGTTCCGCACTGTATAGAGGACTCCTAGACGTACTCGACTAGTACTCTCTCCCTACTCCGACTTGTAACCCTACCTCCCAGACTATATAAGGCGAGGCAGGGACCGATCTCAGGATCACCTCATCCAATCCCCTACAACTCACGGCGCACTATTGCACCATCTTGTAATTGTGCCCTATCAATCCAGAGCTACGCAGCATACAGGACGTAGGGTATTACGCACCTCGCGGCCCAAACCTGTCTAAATTGAGTGCCACGTGTCTCTTCCTTCGAGTTACCGATCTCGGCGAGTCACAATCATCTACTTCGTGTACTCCCCGTAGTAGGTTGCCGGTCTAAAACACCGACACCGGCGCGCCGGGTAGGGGCTCTCGCCCGAGATCACATGGCGAACTCGACGGCCATCGTCCGCTTCAAGCCAACCGTCGCCTTCAACCGCGGTGACACCTTCGTCTTCGGCGCACCGGGTCCGCACCGCGGATGGCGCGGGCTCCTTCCCGCCGCCGCCCCCGACCATACGGCCCAACCCGAAGACAGCCTCGTGACGCTTCCCCGAAGGCGTCACGGGCGAACTCGCCCGCAAGTTCGGCGAAATTTCGCTCTTCGACCACCACGCCGACTTCGAGCTCGAGTCCGTCCCCAACTCGAACTCGACGTCGCCATGGGCCATCGCATGCGAGCCGGGCCGCTCGGCCCATCGCAGCGGTCCCCTCACCGCGCGAGCCCTCCGCGCGTGGCCCCCGCATCCTCGGCCGGCCCGCACGGGGGCCCCCACTTCGCGCCGGGCCGGCAAGGAGCCCGTACCCGAGTGCAACTCGGACTCCGACGCCGCCCCCGATCACGTTTCGGGCTACAGCCCTCTCTCCGAGTTCTACTCGAACCCGGACTACGAGTTCGACTTCGGGTCGGACCCTGAGGAGCCCGAGTCCGAAAACGACTCCACTGAGCTTCCCTTGTCAGGACCAGCTTCTGGGCTGGTTATAAAATCCACGCCGGCCGGCAGATACGTCTTCGGCCGACCGCAAGCCTGCTGACCTGGCGAAGGGAGACTCACGCTACGTCGCCTACATCGACTCACTACCGTTCCAGGAGGGAACACCGCTAGCCCAGGCGGACTCAAACACACCGACCGAGGTGGCACCCTCTGAGTCTAGCCTTGGCACCCCCGATCGCCAAGTCTTCATGGCTGCCGGCGACACCCCAGGGCCTTCAGGCACAGCTCAGGACCAGTACCTGGAAGACATCTCCGCCGACGAGCTCTCTGTTGATGCTCCACCCGACGAGGTTCCGGCAGACAGAGACGCTCGACGTGAACACAACCGGAAGCGCAACGAACGCCGTCGACGCATCCGCGACAACCTCCCCATCCGCAACCTTGCGGAAGCTCTCGAGGCGGTCGAGAGCAGAGTACACACCACACCTGAGCAATGCCTCATGTCGATCACAGCGATCGCACGCCAGGCTCAGAGCATACGCGCTGGTGAGGTCATCGCCAAGCTCGCTGAAGAAGCTTACTTCATGCGGGTCGACAACAGAGTCAACCAACCTCCAGCTAAGCCTCGCGACAACGAAGCTACTAGTCGCAGCGCCAACAACGGTCCCAACCGTACTCGAGCTGACCTCCCAGCCGAGCCAAACCGTCGCCGCTCCAACGCCGGCGGACCTTCACTACAAGATCGCGGCAATCGAGAAGTTGTCCCCCACCGCGCTCCGGCAGGTGGCGGCGGCAGCGACGGCGGCAGCTCCAACCACGGGGCCAACAGGAGGGCCGGGAGGCGGCGGCGCCGCGGCGGCCGAGGCCACGCGAATAGCCACGCCTCCGGCGCCTCACACGGCGGGTACGACGCCCGCCAGAAGATTGAGGAGCTGCGGCGGAAGAAGTCGACCACTGCCGCTGAAGGCGACGGCTTCCCCGCCTTCTCACCTCGACTTCGCAACTTGCTCCTCCCCGACAAGTTCAAGCCTTTGGGGATCACCAAGTACGACGCGAAGCAGGATCCCATCCAGTGGCTCCGATGCTACGCTCTCTCCATTGAGAACGCTGGCGGCAACAGCGACACCAAGTGCCTCTACTTCCCCTTCGCTCGGACCAAGCACCACTCACATGGCTCGAGTCGCTGGACAAGCACTCGATCGATAAGTGGGACCAGCTGAAGGAGCAGTTCACAAGCAACTTCGCGGGCGCCATGGGCCGATCGGGTACTCGCATGGACCTGGCCATGATCAAGCAGGAACAAGGCGAGACCCTCCGCAAGTACATGCGCCGCTTTTTCGACAAGCGCGCCACTATCGTCGACGTCACCGACAAGGAGGTCATTGACCTCTTCCAAGACGGCCTCTATCACCGCCGCACCTTCGAAGACTTCGGTCGTCGCCGCCCCAGGTCCATCCCCCACCTCAAGGACATGATCACGTCCTGGGCGGATGAAGAAGACAAGGCCAATGCCAAGTACGACGCCATTCGTGGCAAGAACAAGCAGAACCAGGGTGGCGGCAGCGGCAGCAATGCGAACCAGGGCGGCCGCAACAACAACAACAACTACTACTACTACTACTCGGGTCCCAACCGCAAGCGCAAGCCAGACAACACTGTCGCGGCTATCCAGCGCCCTGCGAAAGGGAACTCGAAGAAGAACTCTGGCGGCTTCAAAGACCTGCTGAAGGAGAAGTGCCCGTGGCATCCAAACGGCAACCATACTACCGAACAGTGCTACCAGCTCAGGCACGCACTCAAGGAGACGCCGGAGCCACCGCACCCTCATGGTCAAAAGAACAAGAAGAAGGACGGCGACAACAACGACTTCCAAGAACCCGAGAAGACCGTCAACGTCCTCTTCGGCGGACTGCCCAGCAGGCGGGAGAAGAAGGCTACCCGTCGTGAAGTAATGTCCATCGAACCAGCGGTCCTGACCCCTCTCAGGTGGTCGGAGGTACCCATCACCTTCTCCCGCGCGGACCAATGGACCAGCTTCTCTGAACTAGGACGGTTCCCCCTCGTCCTGAAGCCAACGGTGGCGGGCTCCAAACTCAACAAGGTCCTCATTGACGGTGGGAGCGGGCTCAACGTCCTCTTCACCAAGACCTTGAAGAAAATGAAGCTCGACATCACTCCCATGCTCACCAAGAGCAGCATGCCCTTCTACGGCATCGTCCCCCGGCAACGCGTCTATTCCACTGGGCTCAGTGGTCCTGCCAATTACCTTCGGGGCATCTCGGGACAACTACCGTACCGAGTACATCAAGTTCGAGGTCGCGGACTTCGAGACCTCTTACCACGCCATCCTCGGCAGACCGGCCATCGCCAAGTTCATGGCGGTGCCCCACTACACCTACTTGGTACTCAAGATGCCAAGTCCAGCCGGTGTACTCTCCCTCCAAGGGGACCTCAAGATCTCCCACGACTGCGACACAGAAGCCGTGGAAATCGCCTCCACAAATCAAGTACCCAACGCGATGATGGAGGTCTACGCTGCGTCGAAGAAGCTTGCTACAAGTGAACTCGACATCCCAGAGAAATCTGACAATACCAACAAGCCTCAGCCACCTGAGGAGGTACCCGTCAAGACGGTCGACCTCGGAACAGGCGACCCCACCAAGACCACCACCATCGGGTCCGGCCTCGACCCCAAATAGGAAGGCGCGCTCATCAGCTTCCTTCGGGCTAACCGCGACATCTTCGCGTGGAAGCCAGCGGACATGCCAGGAGTGCCCAGGGAGCTGATTAAGCACGCCCTCAACGTCGATCCTAAGGCCACCCCCAAGCGACAACACCTCCGACGCTTTGCCGACGACAGGCGGGATTCCATCAAGAAGGAACTCGCCAAGCTACTCGCAGCCGGCTTCATCAGAGAAGTCTTCCATCCTGAGTGGCTCGCTAACCCCGTCCTCGTCCGCAAGAAGAACTCAAACGAGTGGAGGATGTGTGTCGACTACACCGACCTCAACAAGCACTGCCCCAAGGACCCCTTCGGGTTGCCGCGGATTGATCAAGTCATCGACTCCACGGCGGGCTGCGACTCGCTCTCGCTTCCTCGACCGCTACTCCGGTACCACCGGATCGCGATCAAGGAAGAAGACCGGAGAAGACCGCGTTCATCACCCCGTTTGGCGCGTCATCGCTACACGACAATGTCATTCGGGTTGAAGAACGCTGGCGCTACCTACCAACGGGCCATCCAGGCCTGCTTCAAGCGGCAACTCAACAAGAACGTCGAGGCCTACGTGGATGACGTGGTTGTAAAAACCAGGGACTCCAGTACCCTCATCGATGACCTTGAAGAAACCTTCGCATCACTACGCGAGTACCGCTGGAAGCTCAACCCGAACAAGTGCGTCTTCGGCGTCCCTTCGGGCAAACTACTCGGCTTCATCATCGGCCCGGCGCGCGCATCGAAGCCAACCCCGAGAAGATCTCCGCCATCACCAAGATGAAAGCTCCCACGAGCATCAAAGACGTCCCGTAGCCGACGGGGGTGCATGGCGGCGCTGAACAGATTCATCTCGAGGCTAGGAGAACGGGGCCTCCCCTTCTTCAAACTACTCAAGCATCAAGAGAAGTTCGTGTGGACTCCAGAGGCGGATCAAGCCCTTGCCCAGCTCAAGGACTTCCTATCAAAGCCACCGATCCTCACGGCTCCTCACAAGGGAGAGCAGTTGTTGCTCTACCTCGCTGCGACTACTCACGTGGTCAGTACTGCCATCGTTGTCGAGCGGCAGGAAGACGGCCACGCCTACCCGGTCCAGCGCCCAGTCTACTTCGTCAGCGAGGTTCTATCAGAGTCCAAGGCCCGCTATCAGCCAGTACAGAAGCTCCTGTACACTCTACTCATCACCTCGCGGAAGTTACGACACTACTTCCAGCAGTACTCGGTCTCCGTCGTCACCGACTACCCGCTTGGCGATATCCTGCGGAACCAAGATGCTACTGGAAGAATCTCCAAGTGGGCCGTCGAGCTCGGCGCCCTCACTATCGACTTCAAGCCACGCACAGCCATCAAGTCGCAGGCACTATTCGACTTCATGGCGGAGTGGCGGGAGAACCAGCTACCTACTCCCACCGTGCGACCAGAGCATTGGGTGATGTACTTTGACGGCTCACTCAACCTCGAGGGCGCAGGTGCAGGAGTACTCCTGATCTCTCCAACGGGCGAACAACTCAAGTACGTCCCCGCGGATCTTCCGGAAGGTCTCAAACAACGAAGCCGAGTACGAAGCCCTCCTACACGGGCTCCGCCTCGCGGCTTCACTGGGCATCAAGCGGCTACTAGTCTACGGCGACTCCGCAGTGGTCATCAACCAAGTCAACAAGTCCTGTGACCGCAACAAGGAGAACATGGACGCCTACTGCCTCGAAGTCCGCAAGCTCGAGAACAAGTTCTACGGTCTCGAGTTCCATCACATCGTCCGCGACAACAACGTTGCAGCGGACGTCCTCTCCAAGCTCGGATCCACCAGCGCTCAAGTGCCAGCGGGTGTCTTCGTACACGAGCTTCACGCGCCATCCATCCCGGAGCCGGCGCCACCGACCACTGTCCCGGCCCCCATCCACCACCGGGCGAGGAGGTCATGATGATCGACGTGGACCGGAGGCAACCCTTCATCGACTACCTCGCCGAGCGAAGGTCCCCCTCCGACAAGAACGCAGCCGAACAACTCGTCCGCCGCGCCAAGTCCTACGTCCTCGTCGGAGACAAGCTTTACAAGCGGGGCACATCTTCTGGAGTACTCATGAAGTGCGTCCCTCGCGAAGAAGGCAAGGACATCTTGGAGGAGATCCACAGGGCGTCTGCGGCAACCATGCGTCCTCACGCACGCTGGTCAGCAAGGCTTTCCGACGAGCTTTCCTGCGGCCCACGGCCTTGGGCGACGCCGAAGAACTCGTCGAAGGTGCCAAGGATGTCGCTACTTCGCCAAGCGACAACACGTCCCGGCCTACAAGCTAGTCACCATACCGCCAACCCGGCCCTTTGCCTCGCCGGGGGCTCGACATGATTGGGCCACTCCCAACCGCGCCGGGAGGATTCAACAGGTACCGGTGGCTATCGACAAGTTCACCAAGTGGATCGAGGTCAAGCCGGTCACATGCCCCAAGGCTGACAGAGTACTCGACTTCCTGGATGAACTCGTACACCGCTATGGGCTACCCCACCGCATCATCACAGACCTGGAATCCAATTTCAATAACCACCAGTTCTGGGAGTACTGCGAGAACAGTGGGATCGACGTCAGATACGTCTCAGTCGCCCATCCACGGGCCAACGGACAAGTCGAGCGCGCCAATGGGATGGTGCTCGACGCTCTCAAGAAGCGGCTACACGACGCCGCGAACTCTAAAGGGGGCAAGTGGATCAAGGAACTACCCAACGCACTCTGGGGGCTACGGACTCAACCATCCAAGCCAACGGGGCAATCCCCCTACTTCCCTGGTCTACGGCTCCGAAGCAATCCTCCCTGCCGATGTCATATGGAACTCGCTAGCAGTGGAGCACTACGACGAAGGCGTCTCAGAAGACAGGGACGAGTTGATATCGACAGCCTCGAAGAAGCTCGCTGCGCTGCCCTCATCCAATCAGCAAGGTACCTGGAGGGTATCCGACGCTACCATGATCGCAACGTCAAGGAACGCTCCTTCAACGTTGGAGATCTCGTCCTTCGCCGTATCCAGAACACGGAAGGACTTCACAAGCTCGGCCCTCCCCCCTGGGAAGGTCCCTTCACCGTCGCAAAGGTGACCGGGCCGGGCTCCTATCGCCTCCAAACACTTGAAAGCGAAGACATCAACAACTCGTGGAACGTCGACCAGCTCTGTCGATTCTACGCCTAGTCTACACGACTACTCTGGGGTTCAAGTCTTCACGACTACATCAACACCCCCTCGCCGCAAGCGACCCCCCGGGTCCTGGCTCCAGTCTCCGGACTACTCCTCTCCAGGGTCCAGCCCGTGCGGCTACCTACGGACCCTGGGCTGCGACGAGCGTCAAGGACTCTAGCAGCGGTCTACTATGAGACCACACTCCAAGATCCAGCCCGCACGGCTACCTACGGATCTACGATCCAGCCTACACGGCTACCTACGGATCAACTGCTGCGAGCGGCCACCCGCTCCAGCCCTACTCAGCTGTAAGCGGCCTCCGGGTCCAAGCAACTACTTTAGTAATAAAGTTTGATTGTTCATCAACTTCTTTACTGTCTACTCCCTGCAACGGGACTACCAAAGCCGAGTACTACTACTCGCATCCACTCCACGATGGGCGTTCCGCACTATGAGATCACGACTACGAGTACTCATTGCTGGAAAATTTTCTTTCATTGATACTTGATACAATTCATTACAATTGTTTTCTTGTAAAACTATGGCTACTAGATACCTATTACAGGGCTACTGGAGGTTCAGCTTCTCAGCTACCTGCTCCGCGATGGGAGCCATCTCGCTCCCGGCCGGCTGCGCATCTTGCTCATCAGAGCAGTTGGCGGCTACCCCGCCGGCGACTACCTCCACTGGGGCGGGAAGTACGACTTCATGAAGGCCAAGACTTGTCTTGGGATCGACCTGGCCATGTGCTTCACGTAGGCGGCCAGCCGGCTTGGAGCTTCCCGAAGGCGATCCACCAGAGGAGCTATCTTGGGGCCGCCCGGGTGCGGCACCAGGAGTCTTGCGATCGGCAACGCGGCTTCTTCCAACTCCTTCAACTGGGCCCGCAATGCCTCGCAGTCTTCGTTCAACTTCTGCAAGGATTTGTAGCAGTTGACGAGATCTCTGGTCGAAGCAATCCGAAGCTCCATATGCTTCTCGCACTCGAAGGCGAGTTCCTTGTAGTCGAGCTCAAGTACACGGCGGGCTTCTTGCTCACGGTAGAAGAGGTTCTTCATGCTCGTCTCCGAAGCCTTCGACCGCTCCACCTGGCCCTCAAGCTCTGCAACACAGCAATGCAACAGCGGGTCAGACGCTTCTCGACCTCCAACAAGCACCCGACAAGTTCAGGGGTGTACCTTTGTTCTTGTTGCGGAGGCCTTTGTTCTTCCGCACCAAGTCGTCGCCCTTCGCCTGCAACTCCATGACGTCGTTGTGGTACTTGGCGAAGGCGGCGTCGAGCTTCGACTGCATGGCAGCCGCGTGCTTCCGCGACTTCGCAAGTTGCTCTTCAAGCGCCTCGGCTCGGAGCACTGTGTCGCCATAGCCCCGCAAAGGGTTCGACTTCTCGCGGGACCGCTCCGCAACGTCCTGCACAAGACAACTCAGATCACAAGAGTACTCAACGACAAAGGATTGGCTACTCAAAGGCTACGGCTACTTACCTTCATCCACTGCTCCGCCTGACGGATCGCCTCCAGATGCTTGGCCACCGTCGCCGGCTCGATAAGGTCATCTGCGAGCAGCTCTATCCCACCGCGACTACTCGCGGTGGCCTCCGTCATCGGCGCAGAGCGGATGGGCTCTGCGTCCTGGATTTCGGGGGAGGAGATAGCCACCTCCAGAGCAATCTCTGGCGACGTGGTGACCGCCTCTCCCCCGGCGGTCTTCTCGACGACCTCCTCCATGGGCTCGGGGGCTCCTTCCGCAGCCTCCGGGACCTCTGGCGTCAACCTCTGCATTGGCACCCCTGCAGGGATGTCACCACCTTCAGCGCCTGTCAAAGAGAGACAAGTGCATCAGTGCCTACGACTACTCCTCGTGGAGCTCTACTGCTTCAAGAAGGGCACTAACCTTCGACTACACTGGCCTCCGGCAGCGGCGCCTCGGCAACCGGTGGCTCAATCGCGGCTTGGGTAGCGGGAGCGGCCTCCTCGGCGGGCGGCGCGACTTCTTCTGCCACCGCTGATGAGGGCTCATCCCCATCCCAGGTCAGATCCGTTGATCTTCTGCAAAAGCACACACAGATGGTCGTCAGGCAACATCGACTACTGCAACAAAGTACTACTCGTAAGGATATGGTACTTACAAGTTCGACCGGACAATGGTCACGGCCAGAGCACCGAGGATGCTGGCGATATCGACCAGTCCACCCTCGGCGGGCGCCTCCTCCTCCTGCGCTCCTCCGGCCATCGCCTCCTCCACGGCCAGCGGCGGCGGCGCGGCCGGTCTCCTCGCGCTCCCGAGGCCACCACCTCTTCCACGGCGGCGGCCACGAGTCCCGTGCTCCCTCGCGGAGGCGGGGGCCGGCGCTCCGCTTGCGCCAAGATGTCCTCCATAGTGGGGGGCCGGATCGCGACTTCCACCGGTTCCCCCACCGGTCCCACACGCCCTTGTCGCCCTCTTCGACGGGCTCCCGCCGGCGGCACCTCCCTGCACACAAGGAAGACTACTCGTCAGCAAACGTACTCGAACAACGGGTACTCGACTACTCTACTCAAGACAACTTACCTCCTGAGGCGTGGTCTCGGAGACCTTCAGCTTCTTCGTCACCCGCTTCCTGGCGGGGTTGTGCGGCTTCCGTGGCGGTGCAGCCAGGCTAGCCTCCAGGCTAGCCGAGGGGTTTTGTACCAGAGGAACATGAGGCAAGCCCGGGCGGCTAAACCTCGACCGCAGCTGGAAGCGGTCCTGCAACGTCTCCCCGTCTTCGCCGTCGTCGGTGGTGTCTTCCACAACGATGGGGTCATCGCCTTCAGGAACTTCACGCCGCTCCTTCGCCTTTCCCTCCCTCGGGATCTCGATTCCGCTCGGAGGTGGCTGCGGCTCGGAGATGAACCTCTTCACATCATCCTGCGCAAGACACAAGACGTCAGCAACCCTACTTCAAGTAATCACTACTCGACTAGGGGAGTACGACTACTCACCTCCTTGGGTGGGCGCGCGGCGGAGTACTCCTCAACAGGGCACGCCGTGTACAGCGGCATGTCCTTGAAGATCCGCGACAACCTCTCGATGATGTCGTTGTCGTCCAGCTCGCCTCCCGGCATCCGCGACGCGTCGTCGTCGCCGGTGTACTCGAAGCCCAGGGTCTCTCGAGCCATCAACGGCTGGATCCTTCGCTTCATGAAACTGAAGGCCACGTGCTCGGCCCTCAGTCCCGCCTCCCTGAGCACCTTGACGCGTGCTAGCAGCTCGGGGAGTTGGATCCCTTCTTGCATGGTGGGCTCCATGTTCCACCATTCACGGTGCCTGGGCTGCCGTCCGCTCGGCTTCGGCAGGCCGGGGTGGTGGTTCGTGATGTAGAACCACCTGGTCTTCCAATCCGTGTTGGAGTCGACAAGCTTGTACGCCAGGTACTGCTCCGCGGCGTCCTCCCTCAGCTGGATGCCGGCTCCTCCGACTACCCTGGGATTAGTGGCACTTGGCTGCGACTTGACGCGGAAGAATTTCCGGAAAAGCGCCCAATGCGGCTTGATCCCGAGGAAGGCTTCGCAGAAGTGCATGAAGACCGACGTGTGGAAGATGTCGTTGGGGTTCAGGTTCAGGTACTCGATCCCGTAGTACCCGAGCAGGCCCTTGAAGAAATCGCTGGACGGGAGCGCAAGACTGCGCTCCACGAACCGCGCAAACATCGGGATCTCGTCTTCGGCCTTCTCCATCGGATATGGATCTCCAGCGGCGGATCTCCACATGTCGACAGGACCCACTGATGAACCCACTGTTCAGGAGGGTCAGCAGGTCCTCCGTCTTCACTTTGGACTTCTTCCACTCGCGGCTCGGATCAGCCGCGGGGGGAGACATGGGCGGCGCCGCTCCGGTGGCGGCCGCGGCGGCCTCTTCGCGGCCCCTCTTCTTCCCGGCGGCCTTGGATGTCTTGGACGGCGACGGCTTCATCCTCCAAGTGCAGGGCGTCTTCACTCGCATCTGCTCGGGGGCTACCCTAAAAGACTTGGGTGGCGGCGCACTTGGATCTACTACGGCGGCAGCAAGCTGCTGGGAGTGGATTTGCTTCAGATGCAAATGGAATGGCTGCAGCTCGAATGGGTGAAAAACCCTAAGGGTTTTGGCTTCTATTTATAAGTCAAATCGGCTCCTCAACGGGCGGCTGGATAAGTCCACGCGCGGCTGACTCAGCGGCTGCGCGCGACCCTTCGCATTCTACTAGTCGACGCGCCTCACCTCGGGGGCTCGGCTACTTCGACTCAACTACCTGGGAAGCGGCTAGTCTCAAGAGCATCTCAGGACACATTCTTCAAGAAGACCCTTCAATTCGAGAGGAAGTACTCGACTCAAGGCTCGGGGGCTCCGTGCCACGTGTCCTTCGGTTTTTTCTCTGTGGATTTTTTGGGATTTTCTTGCCAAGACTTCAGATGGGCCCTCAGCCAGAGCCCGCGGCTCAAGGCTCGGGGGCTACTCCATGTGGAGTGCGGTTTTGCAAATCGCACCTCCATGTCAGCTCCGGCTTCAAGACAAGACAGGCATTTTTTGAAGACCTTCGAAGGCAGTTTTCGAGGACGCTTGGGACTACTCGAGAAGACTTCAAGATTGCTCAAACATCAGCTGGAGTACATTCCAGCCTCGGGACGCTTCGACTACTCTTGAGGACTTTTGACTTGTAGCACTCAGGGACGCTTGAGGACTACTCGTTAAGGCCGTCAAGACTACTTGAAGCTATCCTTCTCGACTACAAAGTACTCGGGGGCTTGTCGTATGGACCTCCCCGGGCCCACTACCTCGGTGGGTACCGGGACCGACTACTCGGTGGGCCCCCGGGACTACCGGCTTGCGCTACGCGGCACCCGAAGGCGTGAAGCGCAAGGACTACACGGGGTAGTACTCGGTTAGGGGAGCCGTATATGTTCCGCATCGTATAGAGGACTCCTATACGTACTCGACTAGTACTCTCTCCCCTACTCCGACTTGTAACCCCGCCTCCCGGACTATATAAGGCGAGGCAGGGACCGATCTCGGGATCACCTCATCCAATCCCCTACAACTCACGCGCACTATTGCACCATCTTGTAATTGTGCCCTATCAATCCGAGCTACACAACAGTACGGACGTAGGGTATTACGCACCTCGCGGCCCGAACCTGTCTAAATTGTGTGCCACGTGTCTCTTCCTTCGAGTTACCGATCTCGGCGAGTCACAATCATCTACTTCGGGTACTCCCCGTAGTAGGTTGCCGGTCTAAAACACCGACAGGTAGGACTTAAATCATTAGGTCGAGGCCTTTTAGCACTTATGTTACAGATAGGTGAATCATCAAGATATAAAACAAATAAGCCATTCACAATGGATGCACAAGCCACAAACATATTATCCTTAGAGATCACACAACCATTGTTTTCACTCGCAAATGAATAACCATCCTTCATCAAACATGGAGGGGATAAAATGTTTCGACTCAAACTAGGAACAAATAACAATTATTCAACTCCATAATAAATCCTGACGGGAGGTGGAGTTGCATCGTCCCGACGGTCAACGCAGCAACTCTTGCATTATTGCCCACGCGGAAATCAACTTCTCCTTTTCCAACGCTTCTACTTCTTATCATTCCCTGTGTCGAATTGCAAATGTGAGCAACCGATCCGGTATCAAATACCCAAGAATTAATGACGGATTAGCGAGGAAAACATGATCCGTAACATAAACATGAAGTGTACCCGAAGTGGAAGTACCCTTGCTTCCCTTGTTCTTCAAAGAAGCTAGGTACAACTTGCGCTTTCTTTTCCAATGACCAATTTCCTTACAATGAAAACATTCAGCATTGGCAGCTGGACTAGCCTTGGGCGTCTGGTTTGGCATGGGGATCTTATCCTTGGCCTTGCCTTTCTTCTTCCAAGACTTGCCCTTCCTTTTAAAGGTCGGCTTGTTTTGGATCGCCATCACATGACTGCTACCCGTGCCTTTCTTGATGTCACTCTCTGTTGTCTTTAGCATACCACACAGTTCATTCAAGCCCTTCTCCACCCCATGCATATGGTAGTTCGAGATGAAGTTCCCATAGCTAGGTGGAAGAGATGTGAGAATGAAATCAGTGGACAACTCCTTGCCCAGTGGGAAGCCTAGCTTCTCCAACCTTTGAACATAACCAACCATTTTGATTACATGTGGTCCTACTGGCGCGCCTTCTGCCAATTTGCACTCCACAAAGGCTTTAGAGACATTGAACCTTTCAGTCCTAGCCTGTGTGGCGAACATATCATTGAGTGCCACGACCATATCGTGCACATGGACTGACCCAAACTGCATTTGCAAGTCAGGTTCCATACACGCAAGCATAAGGCAACCCACTTCAAGATCGACATCCCATGCCTTCTTGTAAGCGTTCTTTACAGCGAGTGTTGCATTTTCATCAGGCTCATCGGGTAAAGGGGTGTCTAGAACCTATTCCTTTTTCTCAGCCTTGAGAATAATTCTAAGGTTACGGATCCAATCTGTATAGTTCGTTCCATTCAACTTGTCCTTCTCAAGGATCGTACGCAAAGAAAATTCCTTACTAGGTGCCATCTACAACAAAATAATAAATGCAAAATACTGAGACAAAATATCCATGACTGAGTAAAATAAAATAATTTACTCCCACTAAAATCAATATCCCCACATTGATACTTAGTGATTCAGAATCCACAACTAACAAGTCTACTAGCGAGCTTTTGCGTCACCGCTAGTAAACAAGGTAGATCGGTAAGCAACTTCTTTGCTAATCATATCACATATGACTCATGTTGTTGGGTGATATCTCTATGTCTAGGCTCCCAACCTTTATGCCCTAAAATCCTTAACCGTTAAGATGACTTTGATAAGCAAACCAACACTTATGCGTGTAAGTATCCGATACAACCCGTCTAGTCAAGGAAAACTAGTGGCACCCTAATTTCATAGACCCACCACTAATTGTACGAGACGTGGGACGGTGGCAAGTGTTGGGAGGGCATGTTAACTTAAAATTCCAAAGGGATCGTTCTACTCGTAACATTACACGCAAGAAAATAACATTGTCGCATGTAAAAGTAGAACGGTAAGAACGACATTCACACAGTTGTAACATGGTATGGCCTATTGTCGCATGGTGATCTCCATCTCCATTGACCTGTACATCATGTTGATCTCCATCTCCATGATCTGTGTGTGCCATCCTCCATGTCATGAGTCCTCCAAGAACTATCTAACGCGTGCTAGTAATGAAAGTTACACAATCGCGTATTAGATCATCACAAATTTGGTACGCAGACCATTACATTAATTTATACAATACATGTGGCTCCAGCCGTATTGCCTTATGCGTGACACGCAGGTCACGAAAAAATTACACACATGCATCACATACACATATAGGTCATACCGATTACAAAACCTGCAAAACAGATTATCGCAATTCCGACGTCCAAACTTAAAACGCTCGAAAACCCATCTTGCAAGCCGAATTTGGCAAAACTAATTTCTCCAAGACCAGCAAAGCTGGTTTATCACATGTGTAAAATTTTCTGTAGATCAATTTTCATATAGAAAACGTCTTCATCCGAGTTAACCACGAAAAGTTATGACTGTTTTACCGAACAGTATATTTTCTGGTTTTTCCCGGGCCGGTAGAGATCCAATCTGCCACCGCCACGCATCCCATGCGCCTGGAACTTGACCTAGCTTCGATTCGACCAATCCAATTGATCTCCTTCTCGTTGTGACTGGGTTTACGTGCATCACTTAACTCCGATGGCGGAATTCCGACCGGTAGGAGTAATTCGTTACACGACCATCACGTCAAGAACACGAAGCCGATCAAAACTTTGATCTACATCTGCATATCTCTATATGCACACATCCCGAATCTAAAACTTAGCAGCTACGGCTCTGATACCGCTGAAGGGATACGGGGTGGCTACGCTAACGCAAAACAAAATTTTCCCCGCAAAACAGGAACTGCTGCTGTCAGAGATCACGGGATTACCACTAGACGCGCAGATGCAGCGGAACCGTCTCGATGTAGACGAACGCGTCGAGGGTAGCGGGCGGTGCGGCTTGCTCACGTCCTTCTTGACTTGCACATGCGGCTCGTCCGATCCAAGTGCTCCAGATGTAGCACCTCCAAGGTATCCACACGTACGGAGAAGGAAGCGACGCACGCCGGACTGATAGGTCCGCGAGTGCGACGAGGAGAGAGCGTTGGCAGCGCGGCTGCTGCTTGAGAAAGTTGTGTCTTTTCAGGAGGGGTGTGGTCCATATTTATTGGGAGGAAAAACCCCCACAGCATCGTCCATTAGCAATACGGGACTAATAGATGGTGTACCCCTTCCAATATTAATGGGCTTTACAACATTTGTGGCCCATTAGGACTTTTACACCATAATAGATCAAATCCATCTGAGCCCACTAGTGGATCAAATCCAGTTGACTCTAGGGCATATTTCCAACAATTTTCACCTGCGTCAACGAATGAGGAAGGAGAGTAAAAAAACTTTAGAAAACAAATACCCAGTACCACCCCTTTAAGACCGACCCCAACAAGATGTTGCATTTTTTAAGGCCAAACCATGTATGCATACAGTGCGCAGTGCATAGGAGTGAATGCATTTAGAGCCGTCTCCAACAGGCAAGAGGCACTCTCTCGCCAGTCGCTGCTACTTGCCCCGCGACCCGCGCCACCGCCGCCTTGCCATGCAATGCCGGCTCCGCACCGCAGCCCCGCCCTGCCCTGCGCCGCCGCAACTAGACATATTGTCAAGGAGTGGCAAAAGAAGGTGTTGGGCGGACCGGCGGCTTGGTCCGGTGGCAGCGGCAAGGAAAACTCATTTTCCGGTGAGTTGGGCTGCGGGAGTTGATGAAGATCACTCAAGGGGGAGATTTTTGCCATTTTGACCACGAAAGCGGCGGGCTTCTCTAAAATGACCACCAGACACTGGGCTTCGCTAAAATGGCCACGAATCCGTTGTTCCATACGCTACAATGACCAAACCTAAGTTTTACCATTTTTGTAATGTTTTCTTAACTTTCTCTCCTAGTGAACGGACCAAAATACCCTTACCCTCTCTTTCCTTCTCTCGCGAACTCTCCAGTCCAGATTCTGTCTCTCTCCCTCGCGAGCTCTAGATCGAGATGGAGTCATCTCCGGCTCCGGCGCCGGCGCCGCCACGTCCCGCGGCGGCCGCGCCCCCGCCCGCGCGCGCCTGCGCCGCGCGCGCGCGCGCGCGCGGCGGCGCGCGCCCCGCCCCGCGGCGCCTCGCGCCGCGCGGCGCGCCTCCGCCCGCGGCGGCCGCGCCCCCGCCCGCGGCGCCCCGGCCCCGGCGGCCTCGCCCCCGCCCGCGCCGCCGGATCGCGCGGCGCCCCCGCCCCCCGGCGGCCTCGCCCCCGCCCGCGCCGCGCCGCCGGTCCCGCGACGCCCCCGCCCGCGGCGGCCGTGCCCCCGCCCGCGACGGAGGAGGCCGCGAGAGGAGGAGGGCGCCCGCGCCGCAACACCACCCTTCCCGCGACGGAGGGCGCGAGAGGAGGAGGGCGCCGGCGGGCCGTGCCTCCTCGCCCGCTCTCACGTGCCACCATGCCCGTTGCCGCCCCTGCTGCTTGGGCCGCCACCGCCCCTACCGCCAGGCGCCACTGAGGAGGCCGAGGAGCCTGCCATCTGTGCTCTTATGTAAGCACCAACCTCCCATTTTCAATTTTGCATAGCAGTATAGTAACTGTGGTAATTACTGAGGTCACTTTGGTTGTGCAGGCCAATTATTGAGGTAATTGATTGGGATGCTTTAGAAGTTATCGAAACTCTTGATGAGGAAGGGAGATTGCAAGTTGCTAGTGATGAGCAATTTTACAATGCTTTGGGTTTCAATCATCATGATGAAATGGCAGGGAGGGGTAGGATGGCTGCGCCTACAATTCCACATATAGATATTGATGATGATGGTGCAGCCATTCCTGTGGATGATAACATACCAGATGAGAGGGTCATTGACTATGACTCAGATAATCCTGA
This sequence comes from Cenchrus americanus, assembly GCA_947561735.1. Lineage (NCBI taxonomy): Eukaryota > Viridiplantae > Streptophyta > Magnoliopsida > Poales > Poaceae > Cenchrus > Cenchrus americanus. The sequence goes on along the minus strand of OX387245.1, from coordinate 87,935,806 downwards.
GTTCAAACTAGGTGCCTTGTTTCCCTCAATGGAAAAGTTTAGGCTTGCAGTAAGGCAATATGCCATGAACAAAGAATTTGAGTTGCATGTAGCAAAAACCACTACAGTCAGATATGATGGATATTGTATGGGCTCTGATGACTGTACTTGGCATGTGCATGGACGACCAGAAACAAAGGGTGGACAAACTATCATTGTAATTTTTTTCTTTAGCGTCTCCTTTGTCATTGTAATTTGTCAAATATGATGTTCCTTGTAGTTACTGATAGTGATTGTTCCGATGCAGGTGGCAGGATGGCATGAGGGTCACACTTGTACATCCAGCATGAGGAGGAAGACAACTACTCCTAGTGCGAAGTGGGTTGCTTCAAAGGCAATTACCATCCTTAAAAAAAATCTGATATGGGACCACGGGACATGCAAATCAAGCTTCAGGACGATCATAAGTGTGTCATTGGATATGACACAGTTTGGCGTGGTTTGCAGAGGGCTTTTAAGGACTTATATGGCAGCTGGGAAGAGAGTTTTGGGCTACTCTACAATTGGAAAGCGAGAGGTAATGAAAAGGATGCCGGACGAGTGTCATTGAAATTGATGTGGAGGTAAAAGATGGTCTACCTTACTTTCGTAGATTCTTTTGTGCACTTGCTCCTTGCATTGAGGGTTTTTTGGAGGGATGTAGGCCTTATCTTGCCATAGACTCTACTGCACTATCAGGTAGATGGAATGGACACTTAGCTTCAGCATGTAGTGTGGATGGTCATAATTGGATGTATCCTATTGCATATGGGTTCATTGAGTCTGAAACTGAAGATAATTGGATGTGGTTCATGACACAATTGCACAAGGCTATAGGTGATCTTCCACTACTTGCTATCGCTAGTGATGCTTGCAAAGGTTTAGCAAATGCTGTTAAGTTTGTTTTCCCTATGGCTGAACATAGAGAGTGCTTTAAACATCTTATGGAAAATTACAAGAAAAGGCCTTATCCAAACAAAGAACATATGTATCCAGCTGCACGATCATATAGGAAAGAAGTGCATGACCATCACATTGCTATAGTTAAAACTCATCATGATGCAAAGGTCTTTTTGGAGACATATCACACCCTCAAATGGATGAGAAGTGCATTCAATCCAGCCATCAAGTGTGACTATGTCACCAGTAACATAGCTGAGGTTTTTAACAAGTGGATTAAAGGTATCAAAGACTTGCCTGTACATGAGCTTGCTGATCAATTGAGAGAGATGATAATGGTCCTATGGCACAAGAGGAGAAAGATTGCACAAAGGATGCAAGGTAAGATACTACCAGCTGTCCTCCATATCTTGAGGGCACAAACTAGGGGTATTGCTCACTTGAATGTTGTACAAGGTGATCATTATGCTGCACAAGTAGTTGACATGACAGGTGCTAATGTGAGACATGTTGTGAAAGCTTATTTACATGAGTGTTCATGTGAGGAATGGCAACACACTGGTAAGCCATGTCAACATGCCTTGGATCTTATAACACAACAACCCACTAGAGATGTGCAAATGGAGAACTTTGTGAATGAATACTACTCAGTGGAAAGGTTCAAGAATGCATACAAGAGATTAATAGAACCACTTCCTGACAGATCACAATGGGTGAAAGTTGACCTAGAACAAGAAATTGGTGCACCACTTGGTAGAAGAAGTGTTGACCGGCAGAGGAAGAATAGAATCAAAGGTGCTCTTGAAGGTGGTAGTGGTGGTAAGAACAAGACCGAGAAAGAAAAGTTTAATTATGAAGGAATGAAGACCGAGAAAGCAAAGAAACGGATTAAAGGCCCCACCACTTGCAAGAATTGTGGCCTGTTGGGACATAGAGCTAGTAGCTACAAATGTGAGTTAAATGGAACAAAGAAAAGGCAAGTGATTTTTAATACAAAGCTAGTAGCTTTAATTTTCTATGTTCTATCAATTTACTATGTTAGCATCCTCTCAGATTACTATGTTCTTGTCCATTGAAGATTTGTGCCTAGCTCACCAATTTTTGTGAACTATTGCTTTGCAGGAAGCGACAAACCGAGGAAGAACACTACTAAAAATTGGTTCCCTCCACAACCTTCTTCAGCTAGGTAACAATCTAGCATTGCTGTTTAGTTTCTGCATATTGATCTATTTAGATCTAGATATAGTGCTGCAAGATTCCTTAATTGGTTCACAATATTTAACTATGACAAATTAAACTGTACTGATACTAGCCTGTTTTTTATGTTCCATATCATGCAAATTAAACTGTCCTGATACTAGGCTATGATTTGTTAGCAAACCTTTTTTAATCAAATTTCCGTGTCATGTCTGTTCTTAATTGTCAATATTCAAAATTTCAACTAGGCCACTTGGTGTGGAGACGGGAGAAGGAAGTTCATCTCAGCGGCCTACTCAAAAATTGGCTCCAAAGAAGAACAAGAATGCCTCAGTTCCATCAAGTGTTGAGTGTTGAATGTTGTTTGAAATGTTTTATTTTGGACCAAATGTTGGGGTTGAATGTATGAACTTGCTGAATGTTGAACTATCTGTTGAATGTTGAATGTTAGACATCAATGTGAGAACTGACATTGACATGGTCTGGTTTTGTTGAACTATCCTAATAAATTGGAATCGAGTTATTTGCTGGACAGGACTGGTTTTGTTGGACAGTACTTGTTGTGGCATTGCTTGTCGTGTTTGCGTACATATATAAATTACTGCTCACTTTGGTTAGTAATGTATTAACTTGCTGTTTTTATTTTTTTTTTGTGCCTTGGCGATTTTTTTCGGTACCAGCAGGCTTCTAGGCGAGCTGGGTGATTTTTTTTCCGTCCAGGAACGCCGCAGCATTTTATTTTTTTCCGTCCAGGAAGGCCGCGGCAATTTTTCCCCGGTCCAGCACTGTCCCAAGGCGTTGGAGGCATAGGAGGGTAGGACTGTCTTTTCCAGTGGAGAATTACCTCTCTAAAACAGTAAATGGTGTAAAACAACCAACATGGTCATTTTAACAGGAAGAGCAACGGATTCGTGGTCATTTTAGCGAAGCCCAGTGTGTGGTGGTCATTTTAGAGAAGCCCGCCGCTTTCGTGGTCAAAATGGCAAAAATCTCCTTAAGGGGGGTCACCAGAGGGTGCTGGACCTTCGTGTGCGAGTAATCGAAGGCTGGTCCGTCCGGTGGGAAGAAATTGAAGATAGCGGTGGAGGTGCTCGTCGACGCCCTGCGCTCGCGCTGTGCCACGCCGCGCTCGCGCTTGCCTGCCGTCGCGCCGTGCCACTCCGCGCTCGCTCGCCCGCCGTCGCGCCGTGCCACTCCGCGCTCGCTCGCCCGCGTCATGCTTGGCCGTGACACGCCGCCACTGCAACTCGCGCCCGCGCTGCGCCGCCCGCCGCTGTGTCGTGCTCGCCAGTATACGCTCCCTCGAATGCCTTCGAGGAGAGAGGTGATGGATTTTTACATTGCCTCTCTCCTCACAATGCAAAATGCCTTTTGGTTTGCATCTTCTGTTGGAGGAAGAGAAGAAGATGCACAATGGCAAATGAGAGGCATATATGCATTTGCATAGCCCTATTGGAGTCGGTCTAATAGCAAAAGCAAAACCTCGAGGGAGCACAAAACAAATGATGCGTCGTCATCTTATGACTCCGATAGTTGACCCGGCCTGCTTATTCATTTAAAACCTCTCCATCAAGCAACCAGCCCAACAAGTGTCCACTACAAATTACTTATTTCACACATGGTCTACCTGACCTGAGCACCTAGGTAATTCATTAACAACTTTCGAAATTGCAGTTCAAATCCAAAACCCCCAGAAAAGAAAAAACCACTCTGCAACCCCTCTCGTTTCAAGAGTAGTAGAACGCCCCCTCCATTTACACGTCGCGTTTGATTGTTTGGAGCTTATGGAAATCGTGCAAGCTAAAACGTCATTTCTTTTAATACCCGTTTTAAAACCAAAAGGATTAGTGGACACTGGACAGTAGGAACCATGCTGGGTCTCCTAGTAGTAGTATGATTTTGGCCCCAGGGTTGGGTTGGCGCCGGGCACCGCCGGAGCAGAGAGTGGCCACCGCATCTGGCTCATTTGGAAGCGTCTGGGGTTCTCCAAATCCGCACCAGACCGCAGCCCACCGACCGACCGCGTCCCCCACGTCCCCGAAGGCCCGAACCCCGCACCGCACCGCGGACTCGTGGCGAGCGGAGCTCGTTTCAGGGGGGCGCGCCGGCGACCCCGCGCGGCTTCATTCGCCACACCAGCCAGCCAGCCACTGCAGCCCCCCGCCGGGCCAAAAGCGCTGCTCGTTTCGGCACGCGATATAAAGATAAAGCGGGCGGGCGACGCAGCCAAAAGCTAAGCTATCCCAGCGCCCGCTTGCCCGCCCGAGGCAGCCGAGGCCGGACGCAACGCAACGCTACAGCCGAGCACCGCACCGCGAAGCAAACCAGGGGAGGAGCGCCCGCGACCGCGAAGGAATCACCGGCCCGGGCGCGGGCCGCCCACCGCCCACGCCCAGCCGCCGCCGCCGCTTCGCCGCTGCTGCCCACGGGACAAACCACGCATTGCGGATTGCGGTGCGGACTGCGACGGGACAGGTGGCGAGCGAGGGAATAAAAGGGCCGGGCCTGGCGGGGGCGGTGCGCGCAACCACCGCCGTGCCGCCAGCACAGCAGCCTCCTCGCCGCGGCGATGTGGACGCCGACGCGCGGGAGCAACGCGCGGCGCAGCGGACACCGCCGCATCGCGGACTACCTGGCCGACGACCAGACCACCACCACCGACGCCTCCGACAACGAGTCCTACACCACCGCATATGGGGAGGAGTTCTTCGCCGCCGCCGCCGCCGCCGCCGGCGGCGGCGGCATGCTGCCGGCATTCCTTGCGGACCAGGGCGACCTGGTGGAGGTCATGCTGGAGCTGGACGAGGAGTCCATGGTGGTGCGCAGCGTCACGCCCACCACCGCCGCGCTCTACAGCGCCGCCTCGCTCCCGGCGCCGCCGCCCGCGGGGTTCGGGGTGTCGCCGTCGCCGCGCCACGCGCCGTCCGAGGGCGCCGCCGGCGGCCGCCTGAGCCGGTGCTCGTCGACGTCGTCGCGGATACGGAGGAAGTTCGCGTGGCTGCGCTCGCCGTCCCCGTCCCCGTCCCCGGCTCACCGCCCCACGCCCGCCGAGCTGCAGCGGGAGGCCGCCATGGCGGCGCGCGAGCGGCGGAGGGAGCAGGCGCAGATCAACCGGTCCCGCGCGGGGGCACGGCGCGCGCTCAAGGGCCTCCGATTCATCAGCCGCACCACGGGCTCCGTCGAGGCCGCCGAGCTCTGGCAGCGCGTCGAGGACCGATTCAACCGCCTCGCGCGCGAGGGGCTCCTCTCCCGCGACGACTTCGGCGAATGCATCGGTATGACGCCGGCCGGCCGCTATCACGCATCTCGCTTCCCGTGCCGCCGCTCTTCCACCTCCTCCTCATTCCCTGGCCACAATTCGCATTGTTATCGCACCGCACATGCGACAAGGACGGCTCGATCGCAATCGCGACGTCCCTGGCCGCGCATGGCGCTCACCACCTCACACCACTCGGCGTCCTTGCTCGCGCAGGGATGGTGGACTCCAAGGAGTTCGCGGAGGGCATCTTCGACGCGCTGGCGCGGCGGCGGCGCCAGAACCTGGAGCGGATCACCAAGGAGGAGCTCTACGACTTCTGGCTCCAGATCTCCGATCAGAGCTTCGACGCGCGCCTCCAGATCTTCTTCGACATGTACTGAAGCTAAATTCACATTTCCTCCCTTTCTTTCCCCGGATCCCAAGTAACGTTACAAATCGATCGATCCGTCCCAATTCCCGATGCGCGCGCACCTGCGCCGCTTTGCTCCCCCCGCAGATTCTTGATAAGCTTTCTTCTTCTTCCTGTGCCGTTCGGGGCAAATTCAGGGTAGACACCAACGTGGACGGGAGGATAACGAGGGAGGAAGTACAAGAGGTGACTAAGTGACTTTGTTTAACCACTTTTTTCCCTAATTAAGTTTTTTTTTTCCAACTCCACCCCGTGCATGATGCATCTCTGTTTTTAGCTCAACTGCCACCCCACAAGAAAGCAGAGGCAGTGGCAGCATTAGAACCTTCTTCTTGTGGGCACCCTGTTCTCATTACCAAACCACTGCTTCTACTTCTAGTAGTGTAGTGTGGCTTACTACTCTTGCTCTTGTTTATTACTAGTTCTAATTTAATCTGTCCACTGTGGTAAACTGTCACTGTTTGTTACCGTTGCCCACGTGCTCCTCCGCTAATCCAGCGAGTCGTTTGGCTTTGCCTTCCTCCCTCTCCTGCCACCGCAGCTGATCGTGCTCAGCGCCTCCGCCAACAAGCTGGCCAAGCTCAAGGAGCAGGCCGAGGAGTACGCGGCGCTCATCATGGAGGAGCTCGACCCGGAGAACCTCGGCTACATTGAGGTACGCGCGTGCGTTGTTCGTGGCCGTATACTCTACGTATTATACGGCAGCTCTTCTTTTTCTTTCCTTTTTGTCAGAGCTGTGGAGTACTCCGTACATGCGCTGCGGTGCTGACACGTGTTCCGCCTCTGCCTTTGCTCGCCAGCTGTGGCAGCTGGAGGCGCTGCTGCTCCAGCGCGACACCTACATGAACTACAGCCGCCCGCTCAGCACGGCCAGCGGAGCCCAGTGGAGCCAGAACCTCGGCGTCGGCGGCGGGACGCTGACGGTCACAGGAGGAGGAGGAGCGGACGGCGGCTGCGGCGCCGATGGCGACCAAGCGGGGGTTCCGCGGGAGCGGCGGCGCTGGGGATGGGGCGTGCGGAAGGCGGCGGCGCGCGTGCGCGTGGCGGCGGAGGAGAACTGGCGGCGCGCGTGGGTGCTGGCGCTGTGGTTCGCGGCCATGGCGGCGCTGTTCGTGTGGAAGTTCGTGCAGTACCGGCGCACGGCGGCGTTCCAGGTGATGGGCTACTGCCTCCCCACGGCCAAGGGCGCCGCCGAGACGCTCAAGCTCAACATGGCGCTCGTGCTCCTCCCCGTCTGCCGCAACACGCTGACCTGGCTGCGCTCGTCCTGGGCCCGCTTCTTCGTCCCCTTCGACGACAACATCACCTTCCACAAGGTACGGGCTTTCTCTGCATCACTCCATGGCCATGGACCATACCACAAATATCGTCCCGGTCCGACGTGGCATTGCCACCTAATCACGGTAATTCCGCTCCACCGCTCCAGTGATGCTAAATACTGTATCCTAAACGTCGATCCAGGAGTAGTCGCTGGGCGGGGGGGGGGGGGGGGGGGCTCGGTGTTTGGTTCGGGCGTCGCCGTCGGGGACGAGGCGCGGCGGCCCTGTCGTAGGCGGCGGGGACGTGGCGTGATTGGCCAGCCACGTGGGGGATCCCGGATCCCGTGTGGAAGTGCCGCTGCCCGGCGGCGCGCCCTCGCCCCCATGTGGTAGCTCAAGACTTTGGGGTACCCCCGCCGGCGACGACGCGCTTGGCGTACGCCGTACTTGCCACCAGTTGGCACGCCGGGACAGCCGGCCGGGGTCCCAGATACGGAGAGGACAAGTCTCCATCCCAATTCCCACGTTCCGTGACGCGGCCCAATGATTCTGTCGCGGCGGCGACTGAGACACGCCACAGAAGATCCCTTGCCCCCGGTTAGGACAAGCACGTATTGGTGGTGCTACTCCTGCTCAGTAAACGGTCCAGTCAAAAGTCCCGGTCGGTGAAAGTCCCGGACCGACAAATTGTCCCTGTCGTGTGGGCCCTCTCACCGCAATCCTGGTGTGGCTCCCAGCAGAGGTTCCGGTCCTGGTGGAAAGTAACCGGGTGGCTCTGTCCGGTAATAACTAACCAGTCACCACCGCGTTTGGTAGGTGGTGACTCCGTCACCGGAGCAGCGACCATGACGTGCGTTCACCGCGGTCACGTCATTAGCATCGCGAAATTACAATAGAGGAAATAAACCTTTGCTGATTAATCACCGCATGTTAATGTATTTTTTTTGTTGCAGATGATCGCGACGGCGATCGTGGTGGGGATCACGCTGCACGCGGGGAACCACCTGGCGTGCGACTTCCCGCGGGTGATCGCGGCGAGCCCCGAGGAGTACGCGCTGGTGGCCGGCGCGTTCGGCCCCGGCAAGCCCACCTACGCGGGCCTCCTGTCTGGCGCCGAGGGCATCACGGGCCTCGTCATGGTGGTGCTCATGACCGTCTCCTTCACGCTCGCCACGCACCCGTTCCGCAAGGGCGAGCCCAAAGCCGCCGGGACCGGCAGCGGCGCCGCCGCCGTCACGTCCCGGCTCCCTGCGCCGCTGAACCGGCTCACCGGCTTCAACGCCTTCTGGTACTCGCACCACCTCCTCGGCATCGTGTACGCGCTCCTGCTCGTGCACGGCTACTTCCTCTTCCTCGTGCACCGGTGGTACGAGAAAACGGTACGTGCCACCACGGCCACAAAACCTATTTATTTTTATTATATCATTATTACGCGTTGCTCTGTGACTGTGAGTGCGGACCGCCCCTGCGCGCGCTTTGCTTTTCCTGGGACACGCGCACGCCCCCGTCGCACCGATCGCGACCTCGCGCGGTTGCTCCTGCTACTGCTGCTTTATGCTGCCTTCTTCTAGAAGGGGAAAAACGCCACGTGGCAGGCCCGGGAAAAGGGGAAAAATAGGGAGAAAACGAAAGAATCCGAGGCAGGAAGACACGAGGGATCATCCAGCGAGCATGACTGGGCAGCAGGGTCAGAGCGCTTTGTGGTCTAGCTAACGTCATCCCGGAAGCGTCAGGAGCTTCGGAAAATCACTGTTACGTCTGGAATGTCTAGTATTCCAGACGCTAGTACTAGGTGAGATGAGCAACAACGACGCGTGTGTTGGTGCGTGAAGGCCGCCGGGTACAGGGGGCGCGCGCGCCGCTCTGGCGTCGGTGTCGCCGCCGGAGTCAAAACAGGACGGAGCCATCCATTGCTTACCACCAGCCATGCGTCCCGGTCGGGTCCGTCCGGCTATAGGCCTCCTCTTAAATGCTACGGACCACCACTGCTCGTCAGGGCGCGTTAAAGTCCTGGTAGAGGTAGGCAGTCGCCGGTGGGGCGGTGGGGATAGCGGCGGCGGCGGTCGTCGTCGTCGTCGCTGTGAGCTGTCGCTGGCGCGCGGGCAGGTGGGTGCGGTGTGCTCCACAGCTCGGTGCCGGGTGCCGCCGCGCAGCAGCGACGTGTGGACTCAGAGGGTGTTTGGATCCCTTTAGTCACCTGACTAAAATTTAGTCAGACTAAAAAATTTTAGTCAGCCCCAGTTTGGAGGGTGACTAAAATTAGTCAGCATTAATTAATTTTATCATTAAATTGCTCTCTCTCTCTCCTTTTTTCTCTCCCCTCCAACAACTACCAACAGGCCACTCTTGAGCCCATCGTCGGCAAGGCGGCGGTGCCAGCGAGGCAGAGCACGGCGGGGAGCGGCAGCAGAGACCTCACACCCTCGGTCGAGGCAGCGGCGCTGACGGCGTCGGCGAAGGACAGGGCGGCGGCGCGGGGATGGGTACCGACGGATCGAGAGCCTCCTCCTTTCCCCTTCCCCTTCCCCTTCGCCTTCCCCTTCCCTCCCGGTGGCGTGCGGGATCTCCCAACCGACGTCTTCTTTCTCGCTCCATCCGCCGACGCCGGCCGCGGCACGACTCCTCCGTTTTCCACGCGGTGGCGGCGTGACGGCCGTGGGGTGACCCACGATGAGGACGCGAGCCCCCCTTCTCCCTCCCCCGGCCGGCCACGGGGCCACGCACGCGGCGACGCCCTCCGGCTCCCCTTCGCCACCCGGATGCGGGAGGGAGCACCATGGCGCATGAGGGAGCGCGGTGGGGCCGGCGGCGGTGGAGCGGAACACGGTGGCGCAAGAGGGGAGCGCGGCGGACGGTGGGGGCGGCGGGCGGAGAAGGTGACCGCGGTGAGCCGCGGGCGGAGGAGGAGAGCACCGTGGCGGCGACGGGGAGCGAGGCGGGCCGGCGGCGGGGAGCGTGTCAACGGGCGGAGGATGTAGGGAGCGTCGCGGGAGGAGATGGAGCGCGAGCCGCGAGGCGTTGGATAAGGAGCGGTCGGCATTTAATGAGGAGAGAGATGGAGCTTTTAGTCCCTTTTAGCTGGGTCAGGGGTGACTAGAGGCTAGACTAATTTTAGTCACCCTTTAGTCAGAGGTGTTTGGCAAATTAGCCCTCTCTGCATGGTCCTCGCCCGCCTCGGGATCGGCGGATCCCCGGACGGATCGAACTGCGGGGGTTCAGGAATTCTGGCCCCCTGGCACTGGCAGCGTCGTCGCGTCGGTCTCCCCATACATCCCATGCACGGATCCTGTCAGGACCTCAGGTGTGGGCTGCCATACCCATACCACCAACCAGGTCCGCCCCCCTGCGGCCTGCCGTAGATGGCAGCCTAAACGTGTTGAAAAATCATGCTGCCTTGTGTAGGCAAAAAAGGCCCGGCCAATTACTACATCATTTTCAGCAGATAATCATAATGCTAGTGTGCTACACAAGCTCAATTTCCTTTTCGTGTGAGAAAACGTAGGTCCGGTACGTACGGTGTACTGCTGCTTCACTCCTACACGTATGATGAGTGTTTATGATGGTCCTACGCTTGCTGGTATACGTGGGAATGGATCAACATCCATAATCCAAAGAAGAAAAATCCAATAAGATCCTAAATTATAAAGCTCACATCCAATCCAATCCAATTCACTCACTCAAAATCCAATATCCAACAATATAATCCAACCACCACCAGGTTGACTACTAAGATAAATCTATATGTGGGACACATGTCCAGAGTCGGACCCTAGAATTAAAAGCTCGCGTTCACACTATAAAATTTTAGCGGATTTGACCGAAATTTGGTGAGATGCCTTAATATAACAGTCTGCTACTCGGTGCAAATCGGTGAAGCCAAATCTATATGTGGGACCCACGTCCAGAGCCGGACCCTTAGAGTTAAAAGCTCGCGTTCACACTATAAAATTTTAGCGGATTTAATCGAAATTTGGTGAGATGTCTTAATATAACAAATTACTACTCGGTGCAAATCGGTGAAGCCAAATCTATATGTGGGACCCACATCCAGAGCCGGACCCTAGAATTAAAAACTCGCGTTCACACTATAAAATTTTAGCGGATTTGACCAAAATTCGGTGAGATGCTTTAATATGACAGTCCGCTACTTCATGCAAATCGGTGAAGCCAAATCTATATGCGGGACCCACGTCCAGAGCCGGATAGTAGAATTAAAAGCTCATGCTTGCACATCCAATACTGATTGGACATCCAATTTAATTTAGCATGTGGACATCCACATCCAAAGTAATCCAGTCCAACGAAGTCCAAAAGGAAAAAATCCAATTGGATTTGGATTTTCCTTAATCCATTACCACGTCTACTTGCTGGTGGATCTAAGTGTTGCGCGCTCGCTTTACATGGCGCTTTCATTCGGATCTGGCGTTGCAAATCGGTGGGGATTGCGCTGACACCAATTACAATCGATGCATTTAGTAGATTTAGACCCCCTGTTAGTGCCATCAATGGCCACAAATGCGTCGCCCCCTGCTTTCTAGTACCCCAAGCACTGTTTCTAGTACCCCAAACATAAATCCCCATTATCGCTGGACCAGTACACCCATCGATGGATAATTCGAAATGTAGTTGATTCATGGATCATGAAATGGACGCGTTTAGACATCACCCAACCCATCCATCCCAAAAGCCTGCCGGCCGGCTTTGCACGAAGGGGGCGGTTACACTGATCTCGCTTTACTTTTACCACTGCTCCGCGCCATCCGATCCCCACCACACGGCATCCCGAATCTGCAAGCGACGGTCAGGCGGGCGTCGCATGCCTTAGCCTCTAAGCTTCTAATGAAATGATGGAAATTGGAAATGGAACGCGCAGCAGGGAAGGGGAAGCTTCTCCCTGGCTGTTTTCTGCTTGCTCCATTTGTTCTTCATGGTGGTAGTATACCACCGGCCGGCACTTGTTTTCTTTCGTGTTTCGCCCCACATTTGCGGGTTGGCCGACTAGATCACATGGGACCCCGACATAGTATAATCCCCGGGCGCTCTCACCTACTGCTGCTGCTCCCAAGGCCGGCACTCGGCACCCGGCAGCAGGAGACGCGACGAGCTTCCACATACACATTTGCCACGAAACCGTCACTCTCCCAAATGGCATGGCTTTCGTACATGTGAGTGGGTGGGTGGTGGCCTAGACTTTCTCCCCCGCTTACACTCGCGCCACTAAAACTTGGCATGGCGCCGCGTGTCTCGCTCGGTGCCCGGCCGTTACCATCTCACCAAACTTCTTCCATGTTAATTAAGTACTAGAAGCACCCTTTGTTCGTTAGTTACATGGCTTTTGCTGATGGCCATGCGTGCGAACGGCGGTGACACTGGCACGCACTTAGCACTAAGAAATGGCGGGCGAGCGAGCGAGCGAAATGTGCCCGCCGGGGCCCTGCGTCACATGTAGGCGGTGTGGCAGCGGCACGACGCTGTCCAATTATTGCCGTGCTATCTGGGGGCAAGGCCGCGGGAGGCCTGAGTTGTAAAGGCATGGAGCGAGGAGGGTAGCTGCTGCCGACGGGCGACGGCATCTCATTCCTCTCCGTCTCGGGATCGATTCGGATTAAAGAGCCCTGTCTATGCCTAGTGAAAGGCAAAAGAGAAACAACTCTAGTTCTAGTGCCAGGCTACTAACTAGGCACGCCCCTAGAAAGAAACTTGCCCGGCCGTCGTGTCTGACCATGCCTGAAACTTCCCGTGCACGGGGATGCAGTTCAGATTCGCCGGAGCCCAGTGCGTGGCACGGAGCTCTGCCTCACTGCTCGCCGCCGGCTGCTTTGCTTTTGTTGGCAGGGTGTTGTTGTAGTGGGAGCCTCGTTGTTGTGACCGCGAGGGGCATCAGGACAGACACAGGACCACCGCCTTGCATCCGAGGGAAGGGAAAATGCGGGGGGTCCTCAGATGCATCTCGCGATTTTCGCTTTTCCATAGGCGGAATTGGGGCAATAGGCGTTGGATTCTGCTTGGTCCCCGGCCGCAGGTGCGTTAGGTTCGGCACACCCTGATGTTGATGTTGATGTCAGTCACGTAGCTAGAGTACTTGGATCGAGAAATAGAGTTATCCGCAAAGAATGCCATTTTCCCCCCATGAACTTGACCGGGCAAGCATGATATTCCACTACGAAATCCGTAAAGAATAGCTTTTGGGATCCCTTTGATCAGTATGGTCTTTCCGGGATTTCAGTTAGACTTTGGTATAGGTGAGCAACTTGACAATTCTATTTTGCAGTCTCTGAACAATACTACGTATTTGATTTCCTAAGGATACATGCCAAAAGTACACTCCAATTTCCAGGATACTGCTAGAGTTAGAGATATCCTGTACTGTACTGCGCACAGGCTTACTAAATGTTTATTAAGCTAAAATTTCTCTACTGTACGCATGGGAACAAATGATTCAAGTAATTAACACGCCGTGTGCGCTGCGGCATTCTAGAAGCACGAGAATCTTACAGCTGCCAAGGTTCCACTTGTTAGTTTAGTGCACATTGTTTATCTCATCTCCTTTGGAACAACACCGGATGGAAATTTCCTCCCGGAAACATTCTCATATGAAAAACAGCGATGCGGGTTGCCTGCCTTGACTTTTGCACTTCCTGTAATCATTGCAGCAGCTCTTATTTCAGCAGCAGATGTGTTGTGTTTAAGTGTGTGTTTTTTATGCGCTGACACTGTGATCTCTTGGTGATTTCAGACATGGATGTACCTTTCTGTCCCATTGCTGCTCTACGTTGGTGAAAGGATGCTACGAGCCTTGAGGTCAAATGCTTATACAGTAAAAATTCTCAAGGTAAGTGCTGAGTATATAACTGCACCAGCAGATTCATGCAGTTTGTTACTGATAAGCTTTTTCTAATCTGCATTACGGGTTACCATAAAGACATGACATTACGCTCGAAGAAAGATAGAAAATAACAAGTTGCAACAATTAGGTTAATAGTGACCATCACAAAGATCAAATTCCATGGAGTTGTATCCATCATTTTAGCATGGGTGACCAATTTGTGACATAAAGAAATGTGCATGTGGGCAGGAGAAATGGAGAATGTCATAGCCTAGTCATGCTGGCACTACTAAAGAATATAGGCCCTGCTCAAACATTTCTGTCCTTTAGAAATTGCCTGTCACTCTCTAATGATTTTCTTGTTTCGAAGGTCCATGCTTTCTGGTTGATTGTCTATTACTTCATTCTTTCCTGAGTGCTCTTCTGCCCATCAGAACATCAAATATGTTTTCTCTAACCAGATACATAGGCGTAATAGGTTCTAGCATGTACAATTTGATTGATGCATTTCTGTTTTTTTCGTACGGCTCGATTTGAGCGAATTTCTTAGTATTAGGTGCTGCAGTAGTCACAACCAAGTGTCAAAACAAGAAAGAAACATGGGCATGCAGACATTACATATTTAAAAGAATATTGTTTGCTACAAAATAACACAATCTTTTGCCAAAATTAACACGATCCATGCATAAAATTCTTATGTAACAAGTTTTATTACTTCAGGTGTGCCTTCTACCTGGAAATGTATTGACTATAACAATGTCAAAACCCTATGGATTTCGGTACAGAAGTGGACAGTACATATTTCTTCAGTGTCCGATGATATCTCCTTTTGAATGGTTCGTATGACCTCTGATTTGAATATCCTCAACTTACTCTTAGTTTCTGGTTTAGATGAAGCTCACTTGCTGGTGCTTTGTGTTTGCAGGCACCCTTTCTCCATCACATCAGCTCCTGGAGATGACTACCTCAGTGTTCACATCCGAACAAACGGTGACTGGACACAAGAGCTCAAGCGCATGTTTGTTGAGAACCACTTCTCGCCACATCTTAACAGAAGAGCCTCATTTAGCGAGCTAGGTGCGGCAGAACCAAGAAGGTCCATTAATCCCTTTCCCCACAGCTGTTTCTGTTACTTACCTGATACAAATGAAACTGAACATGTCTGTTTTCTATGCCACAGCTTGCCAAAGTTGCTTGTAGACGGTCCATATGGTGCCCCTGCACAGGATTTCAGAAACTACGATGTCCTACTTCTTGTTGGCCTTGGAATTGGTGCAACACCGTTCATAAGCATTTTGAGGGATCTGCTTAACAACATCAAGATAGCTGACGAGTTATTGGTACTGCTTCATCCCGTGCTGTTTCGGTTTTGACATTTTGCGAAGCCTCTTGTGCCTGCTGTTTATAACCAATATGGTTTTCTACTACTATTAGGACTTGGCAATGGAGACTAGCAGGTCTGAGGACAGTGCCAACAGCTTCAGCGTCTCAACAGCAAGTAGCAACCGGAAGAGAGCATACAGAACAAGTCGTGCACATTTCTACTGGGTCACCCGAGAAGCTGGTTCATTCGAATGGTTTAAAGGGGTGATGAATGAGGTTGCTGAGATGGATAAGAAGGTAAGATCTTAGCATGCCAAACTTCCGTTAATAGTTTATCTCTGTTCTCTGCTTAAGTGTCTTCTGTCTGGAATACCTTGTGCCGTTGAAACCAGGGTGTCATAGAGTTGCACAATTACCTCACAAGTGTTTACGAGGAGCGCGATGCACGGACGACTCTACTGTCGATGGTTCAGGCTCTAAACCATGCCAAGCATGGCGTCGACATCGTCTCAGGGACCAGGGTACACTAATTCTCCGAGACTCTGAAAAGCCTTTTTCTTCTGTTCAGTTTTAGCGAAGAGTCGCTGTAAGCCAGCAGTCTGTCCATGTACTCTGAAACTGACCATATTATGTGAACTCGGCAGGTGAGGACACATTTCGCCAGACCCAACTGGAATGAAGTTTTCACGAGGATCGCCTCCAAGCATCCGAATTCGACAGTTGGTAATCCTCTTGGCCCAGACAAACAATTTCTCCGAAGCGGCGACTCTGAACCATCTTTCCTCACTGGACTGTCTCTGAATTCTGATTGATCCAGGAGTGTTCTACTGCGGTGCACCGATGCTGGCCAAAGAGCTGAAGACACTGGCGCATGAGATGAGCCACAAGACGGGCACTCGCTTCCACTTCCACAAGGAGTACTTCTGAGTTCTGATGAGAGGACTTTGTTCAGTTCATCAGATCTGATCCCTCCATAGCGTTAGGCACCCGTAAAGAAGACAGAAAGGAAAAAAAAATTTTGTACAGATGCAAGACAAATCAAGCTGACCTCCTCCTGATCTGGAACTGTACATAGCATAAAGCAGCACAGGATAGTTAGTACTAGCACAATTTATAAGTATTGACAAAAAGAAAGAAGAAGAAGAAGAAGAAGAGGAAGAAGAAGAAGAAGAAGAAGAAGAAGAAGAAGAAGAAGAAGAAGAAGAGAAAGGGCAGGGTAGAGGCTGTGACTCGGAGGTATTATAGTAGACATGGTATACATGTACACAGTATAGTTAGGTACTTAGGTTGTAGCCGTATGGACGGATTGAATATACGAGGAGCCACATGCTCTGCCATTCTGAAATGTGAATGTGCATTGTTCAGCCATGTTCATTGGCTGCCCCCCATGTGATGCTGGAGGAGACGGCGTGTGTGCTCTGCCTCTGCCTCGTGAATCTTCTCCGCGCGTGACGCGTGCGAGCGTGTCCATATGTCTCCGCGGCGCCGGGCGTTCGCGGTCTTGTCTTGTGATCTTGTCATGTGCCCGGCCGGTGGGAGGCGGCTGGGCTTGGGCACGTCGCCATCTGAGGCAGCGCGCGCGTCCCAAAGGAAGGTCCTCGTGCCCACGGGCGCGGACGCAACCGGCGGCGCAGGGCACGGCCGGCCGCTTGCGGTGTGGACGGGGTGCGGCAAGCGGCAAGCGCTGCTGCATCGCGTTTTCGGGTACTTGGGCAGTTGGGCTGATTTTGCTCTGCGTTGATTTGGTGGCTTCGGACAAGGAGGGGAATTTGCTACGCTGCATTGGGTTCCTCTTAGTGGTCTGATTTTTTATTCGCAACGCGCGCGGACGCAGGCCGGAAGTCTCCACTTGGAGGAAGCCCATTAGTATTCAGTTTCAGGCCGAAAGACAGGTGCGCCGTTCGTGCTGCGCCGCCGGGTTTGTTTTTTCCTGGAAGCTGCAGCCTGCAGGTCGACAACCGCTCTCCGCTGCGTCGCCGATATTTCGAGGCAGGCGTCACGCCAGCGCCATGCGAGACGCCGAGAGCCCGAGGCGTTCGACGTTAGTAGAAAACAAGTTATGTAACACTCCATGTTTACTCTTGTATCATGAGTATGATTGTTTGCTATGACAAAAATCTTGTGTTTTTTTGAATGCATTTACCTTTCTAAATTTTAATTATTAAATAAAGTGAATATTTTATGAAGCAACTTAGATTTGACCATAGAATCTATATGGTGTGATTACTTGATTAATTAGTACTTCTTTCAATATGAATTTAGGTATCTCTTTTTGAATTTTTAGAGATCATCTTAATATCAAACAGCTTACCCGAAATCTCAAAAGTATCATTCTGGGAAGAATTTTCTTTTCAATTATACGATGGCTATGATTCCAGTTTCAAGCAAAATGGATTCTCCTTGATGTATTCTATCTTTGAAAAAGATCTCATAATTTTTGGAGGCTTCTAGATCTTTTTCAGATTTATTCAAAACAGACTGTTTTGCCGGGTCACCCGACTCCTACACCCGGGTCACCCGACGGCATACAGAACCGCACCGGGTGACCCGGTGATATATGCCGGATCTCCCGAGAGAAACCAGAAGTCCGTATGTGCTGGCCGTTCTCCCTGCCACGCGGCTGCCGCGCATCGTGCATGGCGTGACGGCGCCCACGTGGTGCGCCCCTTCCTCTTTTCCTCGTGACCCCTCCCTTCCCTGCCCGTTCCTCTCCCTTCCTCCCTCGATTCTTTTGTCCTGCACCAGAGCCGCTCCGTCCTGCCTCGCCATTGCCGTCTCCCATGGGGCAGGCGCCGGCCAAGCCCTAGCAAGCCAAGGGTGAGCTTCTCCCCCTCCTCCAGACGCCCTCCATCTTCCCAAAGTTGCATCAGGCTGTTTTTCGTGTTGTTGTTCCCCAACTCCGGTGAATCAAGGTGAAGCCCGATCTCCTTGCTCGCCGCTCTACTCCAACCTGCGGCACTCTAAATCATCCTTCCCCAACCTAGGTGTGGTTCTCCAATGGTTTGCTCCTCCTCTCTCCTCCACTGGAAGCTTCTCCGTTAATTTCCCCATGGAAGCTTACTTCCATTAATGGTGCATGTCATCCAAATCGTTGTGCATGTTGAATCTATGATACAAAACTGAATCCCCATCATCTAAAGAAGCTCTAGGATCAAATCCCATTGCAATCGGTCGCCGGAATCATCGGCAATCGCATTTTCGGGATCTTGACGATATATTTATAGTTCTGCCATTGAATAATAAACGTGAATAATAGTGTCATTTGTGTAGGAATTAGATGCTTTACCATGTTATAAATTAGAATAATGATGTTTGTCTTACTTATCATATACAAAAGTCTAGCTAACTCTAAATTAGATAATAAATCTACTAATCTTATTTAAGATGTGATGTGTCACTTCCCCATTAATTATTAAATTGCTAATGATGATTAACTAGTGTGACTACCTAACTTACTTAAGTATGATCTATTATTTAATTTTGATAACCATCGTGATATAACTCTCATGGTTAAAGCTTTATGTTATAACAATCTAATTATGTGATAGTTTATATGAGAACTAAAAATAGGACAACAAATGTTGATTGCCTTCTCATGTTATAATTTGATTTAGCACCTTAATTCCAAATCTTTGATTGCTTGCTTGATGACCTTGAACTATGTTATCTTTTAATTCTCATAAGTCATTGCATCTCATATGCATATACATTCATGTAATCCTGTCTAATTCACGCATTCATATAATCTCGTAGATGACGTTCCGGAGTGTTACGTTCTTGGAGCACCGATCTCAGGCAGCACCGATATATCTCACTCTATTTTCTGAATGTGAATTGCTACTACTTATTAGTGATTGTGCATGGGCTTAGCTCTAGCTAGGCATATGCAATGTGTAGAACCTATTAGACATGACAACTCTTGGAATTAGCTCAACTTATTTAGTGAAAGTATGTATGTTAGAAATATCGTTATAATTGCTTAGTCATGCTTAGTTGTCGGTAGAAGTCGAGAGGTGGCAAGGTCACCACCACTCGCGAGTTATAGTATGCTTTCTTAATTAATACTTGAGTAGTCATGAATGGATAAAATTTGAGCCCTATGAATATGATTCGAGACTTGAGCAAGTGTGCTAGGGCCATGTCGGGAGTGAATCCAAGTGGCATAGGCTTGCTTGAGTCGATTAAGGCCTGATCGTTATCGCTGTGATACTTGAGCACTATTCCGTACAAACCACATACTCATAATGGGTCGGTAAGGTAAGTAGCATAAGTCGCACCGTACCTTGACCGGATTCGGCGCGGGGTGGGATGAGGTGCGATCGGCCGTGTTCGGTACATCTATACACTTCCGGCCGTTCGCTCATAGTAGGGTGCGGGTATGTGAAAGGTCGAGGGCATGAATTAACACTTATGCTAGGCTGAGGATATGGTCGTTGGTCTTGCGTCTCGTGTGGGAAAAGTTGTACACCCCTGCAGGGTTATAATCTATTGCAATAGCCTCGCTCCAGGTCACGGAGCACGCTCATGTACTTGGACTTTAACGTAGAGTTTCATGAAGGGCTTATGGAAGATTGAGCTCGTGAACACTTGGTCACTTTATTTATGCAATTGTATTGATGCTTGATATAGAAAATAGGTGCTATGTCTTTTGCTTATTCACCTGATAAATTATGCTCACATTTTATTATTAAATGTTAAAACTTGACAAGCCTCATGCATCCACCAAATATATAGTATTGTGGATAAGTCCTGCAAGTACGCAATGTACTTACGGTCTTTGTTAAGTTGTTTTGCAGGTTTCCTTCTTGTGGGTGATTGTCACATTCATCCCGCCAGAGTTGGCAATGTGGATGTATGGTGGAAGTTGCTCCAAGCTAGTGTAGGTGGTGTCTTATAGGCAAGGACATCATCGTTGCACCATATATCTTTATTTCTTTCCGTTGCGATTTAACTCTCAACCTTGGAAAAACGTGTTAGGATATCCACCTAGACTTAGGTTACATCTAGGATGGTTAATTATTCTCTTACAAACAATGAAACTCTGATATTCTAGGTGCTTCAATTTTATAGTTATGATTTTCTGAAATTTCTGTAATATGATCAAGACTTGTAAACTAAAGTTTAAAATTTGCTCTCACATGTATCCTTGTGATGGTTGCCATGATTTAAATACGGTATGCGTGTTGTTCCTGGGCGATGCTCGAGACGCGTACCGGGGATTACCGGGGTTATCTCGATTAAGCCGGGTGGATCATTGGATGATAACTCGGTTTAGTCGAGATAATTCGGGCGGTTCCTTACAGAATGGTATCAGAGCTTGGTCATGGAGAGAACCCTAGTTAGCTTAGTTAGATGGGTAATTAAAAGAAAATAATTTTCACTTAATGACATACTTATACCACTTAAAAGTGTTTAGCTTCTAAGGGTATTATTTCTTTTAATTCTCATCTATCTTAGAGCTATTCTCTCCTCATGCTTAACAAATTGAATATGTTAATTTATTCTTAACTCTCCTTATCTACCATGTATGGGTACGTAGGGAATGCCCCTCCATTTCAATGCTACTTCAATGTTGCCTCTTACCTAATCCTTGTTGGAAAATTCATCTTTTATCTCCTTTTACATTGGTCTACTCTCTTCTACATGCTATCTCAAGATGCCATGACTAAAGTTCTTGATATTAAGGATGAAGGCCTATAGGTGATAATGAACCATGGCCAATCTAGATAGCCACATATAAGTTAGTTTTGTGGGTAGTAAGGGTTAAGGTTGAGTCCTTAATAAGGTTAGGTAAGAAAATTACTAGACATGAGTAAGGATGAGTGTTCGCTATATTGTTAGCCCTAAGTTTCCATAAAAAATTAGATTCTTGTGGTATGACTTGTAGGTTGCATATGGATGGTTTTGGTTCGAGAATTTCAGCAAGTACAATTACTTTCTTTATGTTATATGTTGTTCTAATTATGCTTTAACTTTGCAATGTCACAACTAAGTCAAGATAAGAAAATTAGTAGTCGCTTATGCTTGCTGAAATTTCTAACCAATTATGGTCATATGCATTGTTGTTTCCCTCGAGTCAAACCATGTGCCTTTTTCTTAATTAAAAGGATTTCTATTTGATTAGTAAGCTTGCTGAATTTTGTTGATGAATGACGAATGTGAGGACAACGTGTAGTTAGAATTTCCGTAATTTAGTCACCCTCACGTTGCATGCATATGTATGTGTGTTAGTGATAATATTTTTCATAAGTATGCTTGTTGATATGTTTGTTGTTTGCTGTCCAAAATCTATGGAATTCTCTAATCTTTGTTGTCCATGTTTTCCTCCATATCTAGCCAAATTTTATCATACTACCAATAAATATACATCTATCATATTAACTAGTTTTACACTTGCTAAATATCTTGCTTCCTAGCTTTCCAATATCTTGAGACAATTAATTCTTCAACAACTTGTGTTATTCGGTGGGCATTGGTGGTTTGTTTGTGGTGATGTCATGCCATATAACCCATAGTGCCGCGATGGAACCTAGGACATCATGTGTGCTAGACACATGTTGTGCCGCTAGGGGCGCGCTGGTGCTCGGGCTTATGGTTGTGACGTGCTACACAAGTCTATTAATGCTCTACCTCAACCTCAAATAGATCTAGTGTTATCATTCTTGACATATAATCTTGTCACAAAGGTCTACAAGTTCTCTCATGAATCTTTCTAATGATGCTAGTGGCTACCAAATTTCAATTTCATGATTTCATCCATCCTAGCCTATGTCTCTCATTCTTGTTCACACTAATAAAAATGTCATACAGAAAATATACGTGCACCGTTAAAAAATGTCTAACATGTGCACCATATCATGTATGTCATTATGAGTGTGCAACCTATGCACCAATTCATGAGCATTTTTTTTAAATTGGAGATCCACTTATATCAATTGCAAAAAAATTGCATCATCAGAATTCTTTCAACCACTTCTCAGATTCGTCATGTGCACGTGAAATTCAAAATGAGCAATCACCATGAGCAGGAAATTGGGAAAATTCAAATGCTACCATGGAGCCAAAGATATTTGAGTAAATTAGGTTAAAACCTATAAATACTAGGGACCATGGATGCACATAGACCAATAGTTTGCTCTCTTAAAAATCAATCTTCCTAAGGACCAATATAATTCTCCGTAAGTCCAAAAATTTACTCTCTTTCAAAGTGTGCTCATTATCCAATCTAGCAAATATCTTCTTTGTGAAATGATCAAGAACATACCTCTTTATTATCATATATGATTTTTCTTGATCCTTTAAATGGCTGCCAGAAAAAGTATCCAACTCTATGTCTATAATGCTTATTCTTTTCCCATCCTAAAAAAAGTCTATAAAAGCCCCTAAGGATCAACTCCCTATCAATACCTTCTTATCTAGTAGTGCTCAGACTCTATCATCAAAGTACAATTTTTTTTTATCTATCATGGTGTTTAGCCACAAGTTCATATCACCAAATTTTTTATCTGTATATGTTTCTCATCAGACAATCTATTATCTTTTCATATCCTTTCTCTTGCTCTTATTTGAATCTCGGGACGAGATTCTTTTAAGGGGGTAGATTTGTAACAACCTAAAATGTAATTACATGTTTAGCCTTGCATCATGAGTATGATTGTTTGCTATGACAAAATTCTTGTGTTTGTTTGAATCCATTTACCTTTTTAAATTTTAATTATTAAATAAAGTGAATATTCATCATTATGGAGCAATTTAGATTTGACAATAGAATCTATATGGTGTGATTACTTGATTTAGTACTTCTTCCAACATGAATTTAGGTATCTCTTTCTGAATTTTCAGAGATCATCTTAATATCAAACAGCTTACCCGAAATCTCAAAAGTATCATTCTGGGAAGAATTTTCTTTTCAATTCTACGATAGCTATGATTCTAGTTTCAAGCAAAATGGATTCTCCTTGATGTATTCTATCTTTGAGAAAGATTTCATAATTTTTGGAGGCTTCTAGATCTTTTTCAGATTTATTCAAAACAAACTGTTTTGTCGGGTCACCCGACTCCTACACCCGGGACACCCGACGGCATACAGAACCGCACCGGGTCGCCCGGTGATGTATGCCGGATCTCCCGAGAGAAATCAGAAGTCCGTTTTAACGCCATTTCCTCGCTATGTGCTGGCCGTTCTCCCTGCCACGCCGCTGCCGCACATCGTGCATGCCGTGACGGCGCCCATGTGGTGCGCCCCTTCCTCTTTTCCCTGTGACCCCCTCCCTTCCCTGCCGTTCCTCTCCCTCCCCCCTCGATTCTTTTCTCCTGCGACCAGAGCCGCTCCGTCCTGCCTCGCCGTTGCCGTCGCCCATGGAGCAGGCGCCGGCCAAGCCCTAGCAAGCCAAGGGTGAGCTTCTCCCCCTTCTCCAGACGCCCTCCATCTTCCCAATGCTGCATCAGGCTGTTTTTCGTGTTGTTCTTCCCCAACTCCGGTGAATCAAGGTGAAGCCCGATCTCCTTGCTCGCTGCTCTACTCCAACCTGCGGCACTCTAAATCATCCTTCCCCAACCTAGGTGAGGTTCTCCAATGGTTTGCTCCTCCTCTCTCCTCCATTGGAAGCTTCTCCATTAATTTCCCCATGGAAGCTTACCTCCATTAATGGTGCATGTCATCCAAATCGTTGTGCATGTTGAATCTATGATACAAAACTGAATCTCCATCATCTAAAGAAGCTCTAGGATCAAATCCCATTGCAATCGGTCGCCGAAATCATCGGCAATCGCATTTTCGGGATCTTGACGATATATTTATAGTTCTGCCATTGAATAATAAACGTGAATAATAGTGTGATTTGTGTAGGAATTAGATGCTTTACCATGTTATAAATTAGAATAATGATGTTTGTCTTAACTTATCATATACAAAAGTCTAGCTAACTCTAAATTAGATAATAAATCTACTAATCTTATTTAAGATGTGATGTGTCACTTCCCCATTAATTATTAAATTGCTAATGATGATTAACTAGTGTGACTACCTAACTTACTTAAGTATGATCTATTATTTAATTTTGATAACCATCGTGATATAACTCTCATGGTTAAAGCTTTATGTTATAACAATCTAATTATGTGATAGTTTATATGAGAACTAAAAATAGGACAACAAATGTTGATTGCCTTCTCATGTTATAATTTGATTTAGCACCTTAATTCCAAATCTTTGATTGCTTGCTTGATGACCTTGAACCATGTTATCTTTTAATTCTCATAAGTCATTGCATCTCATATGCATATACATTCATGTAATCCTGTATAATTCATGCATTCATCTAATCTCGTAGATGGCGTTCCGGAGTGTTACGTTCTTGGAGCACCGATCTTTGGCAGGCACCGATATATCTCACTCTATTTTCTTAATGTGAATTGCTACTACTTATTAGTGATTGTGCATGGGCTTAGCTCTAGCTAGACATATGCAATGTGTAGAACCTATTAGACATGGCAACTCTTGGAATTAGCTCAACTTATTTAGTGAAAGTATGTATGTTAGAAATATCGTTATAATTGCTTAGTCATGCTTAGTTGTCGGTAGAAGTCGAGAGGTGGCAAGGTCACCACCACTCGCGAGTTATAGTATGCTTTCTTAATTAATACTTGAGTAGTCACGAATGGATAAAATTTGAGCCCTATGAATATGAATTCGAGACTTGAGCAAGTGTGCTAGGGCCATGTTGGGAGTGAATCCAAGTGGCATAGGCTAGCTTGAGTCGATTAAGGCCTGATCGTTATCGCTGTGATACTTGAGCACTATTCCGTACAAACCACATACTCATAATGGGTCGGTAAGCTAAGTAGCATAAGTCGCACCGTTCCTTGACCGGATTCGGCGCGGGGTGGGATGAGGTATGATCGGCCGTGTTCGGTACATCTATACACTTCCGGCCGTTCGCTCATAGTAGGGTGCGGGTATGTGAAAGGTCGAGGGCATGAATTAACACTTATGCTAGGCTGAGGATATGGTCGTTGGTCTTGCGTCTCGTGTGGGAAAAGTTGTACACCCCTGCAGGGTTATAATCTATTGCAATAGCCTCGCTCCAGGTCACGGAGCACGCTCATGTACTTGGACTTTAATGTAGAGTTTCGTGAAGAGCTTATGGAAGATTGAGCTCGTGAACACTTGGTCACTTTATTTATGCAATTGTATTGATGCTTGATATAGAAAATAGGTGCTATGTCTTTTGCTTATTCACTTGATAAATTATGCTCACATTTTATTATCAAATGTCAAAACTTGACAAGCCTCATGCATCCACCAAATATATAGTATTGTGGATAAGTCCCGCAAGTACGCAATGTACTTACGGTGCTGCCGTTAAGTTGTTTTGCAGGTTTCCTTCTTGTGGGTGATTGTCACATTCATCCCGCCAGAGTTGGCAATGTGGATGTATGGTGGAAGGTGCTCCAAGCTAGTGCAGGTGGTGTCTTATGGGCAAGGACATCATCGTTGCACCATATACCTTTATTTCTTTCCGCTGCGATTTAACTCTCAACCTAGGAAAAGCATGTTAGGATATCCACTTATACTTAGGTTACATCTAGGATGGTTAATTATTCTCTTACAAACAATGAAACTCTGATATTCTAGGTGCTTATATTTTATAGTTATGATTTTATGAAATTTCTGTAATATGATCAAGACTTGTAAACTAAAGTTTAAAATTTGCTCTCACATGTATCCTTGTGATGGTTGCCATGATGTAAATACGGTATGCGTGTTGTTCCAAGGCGATGCTCGAGACACGTACCGGGGACTACCGGGGTTGTCTCGATTAAGCCGGGTGGATCATTGGGTGATAACTCGGTTTAGTCGAGATAATTTGAGCGGTTCCTTACAAGTTATCATTCACACAAACACTCACAAGAGAAGACACTTAGGTAGGGAAATTGGAGCTCTTTATTATTTAACATATTGTACAAATACAGGTAGTGGATTTTCTCTTCTTCTATCTCTTCTTTGAACTACCCGGTGATCCTCTATTTATAGAGGTTAAGAACTCACTACTCATCCCCCTTCTACTGTTCATTTGCATTTTACTGTTACATTCGTCGGTTACTGTTCATCGGTCATTTACTGTTCATCGTTCACTCACAACAAAAAGGTTTCACAACATTCCCCCTTGAGTGAACAATGTGCCCGGTTCATGTCTCGTCAAAAACTTCTCCCAAGAACCCAGTGAAAAAAAGTAGGAGAAAAGAGTACATTGTGCGAGCAAGCCGTATTGCACTTGTTGCCTCGTTAAAAACCTTGCATGAGAAAAACCCAGTGGGAAAAAACTCATCAAGGAAAAAAGAGTACACCAATTGATGCTCGAGTCAGATCTTCACGGACCGACTTGTGATCTTCAGGATCACAAACATGGGCTATGATTTTCAGGGTTGGTCTCCCCCTGAACCCTGTAAATCTCTAAGCCGCCTCATACCAATTCCATAAATGCATCTATAGAAGCTGGAGGCCGGCAGAGATTTTGTGAATAAATCTGCAAGACTGTCACGTGATTTTGCTTGCAGGATCTTAATCTCCCCGCTCTTTTGGAGCTCATGGGGGTAAAAGAATTTTGGAGCAATATGCTTGGTGAGATTACTCTTCACATAGCCCATATGCATCTGTGCAACACAAGCAGCATTATCTTCATAGATAATGGTGGGGATGTTGATAACGCCTTTACCACATGACTTCTGGATGTGGTTAATCATACGTCGTAGCCAGACACACTCTCATGTGGCTTCGTACAGGGCGATTATCTCTGAGTGGTTGGTTGATGTGGCATACTCCCCGGGTACTCATGCA
The DNA here is from genome assembly GCA_947561735.1 of Cenchrus americanus. Taxonomy (NCBI): domain Eukaryota; kingdom Viridiplantae; phylum Streptophyta; class Magnoliopsida; order Poales; family Poaceae; genus Cenchrus; species Cenchrus americanus. The sequence continues at coordinate 87,908,776 of OX387245.1, read as the reverse complement.
AGGAAGGATGAATATGGACTCCTAGTAGAATTCCCTTGTAATCCTACTAGGACTCATTCTGTGTAATCCTACTAGGACTCCTACCTTGTAACCGACTAGGAACCCGCCCCCTGGATTATATAAAGGAGGGTCGGGTACCTAGCAGGGCATCTGAACAATCCCTTCGGGGAACAACACCCAAGAACAGGGTGCAATACTACTCCAAACAGGACGTAGGGTACGCTACTCTGGCTACCCAAACTGTATAAATCTTGTGTCCCCGCGCATACCTTCGAGTTCCAGGTCTGGTGATCCCCACCTTCTACCTTGCTGCGGTTACCTCCTATGGAGGTCGGCAGGTTTAAACACCGACAGCTGGCGCCCACCGTGGGGCGATCGTCACGATCATGGGCGAATTCGAAAGACCTTACCAACAAATCAATCATACAACGACGCAGTGATTCAAGCTCGTCATGTGCGACCTGTTCTTGCTTTCGACGTACACACGTCGAGCCCGAAGCGAATTCCAGGACCTGGTCCTGCGACTCTCAAGATCGATCTACACAGGCATCAAGTCCAGGCGCATCCTATTCAGAAGTCGAGTTCGACTTTTCCACGAGAAGACTCCACCAGATCAAGCTCTCCAAGGCAGAATCGACTTTTTTTCCGTCTCGGAGTTGTCATTGTTGTGCTGATGTCTGTTGAATCGGAATTGGCTAAAAAAATGTGCATTGTCTGTCAAGAAGAAGCAGAACAGTAGCTTATCCGACTGGAAATTCAATTTTGTGGAAATCAGCTACATGCACACGAAGGCTACCAAAGGGTATCAAGATCTTCATTCAACGCACACAAGTAACGTACACGAGTACAACCACGTCGGCGTCCAGCTGCAACGACCCCGTGTACGACTACTTCGACTACTCATCTTGACTAGTTTCAACCAGAAAACTAGTCGAGAACGGCTTTCGCGCCATCAACAACTAGTCGAATCCACCTTCGACTAGTCGACTTCAGCATCAACCGTTGCGGTTCAATCACCGGCCGTCACGGCTTCGTCAACACTCGTTCGCGAATCAAGCTAAGTCACTTATTTCAATAATAATTTTTTCTTTGGCTTGTTTTCCACATACAGGAACCAACGCTGAAGACTACTCGTGTACGCCTCTCAACGACTACTTGCCAGTAGAGCTACATCGTGCCAATTATTCTTTGGGGATGTTGACCGACTACCACAGGCTTGGTACACCAAATTAGGAGGCTCTTGCCATGACGTTTTGTGTACTGAGTGCTGGAGGCGCACAACGGCTACACCCTGAGGAGGCACTGCGCAATCTTGCTCTTCGCCATGCGGAACAACGAGCAAACGCACTCTCTCTTGTCGCTTCGCCGACTACTTTCGTCTACCTCTTAATGGTCTCGCTCCAGTAGCACACGCCTTGATCCACGCAAAGCCTCGGCTCTCCTGTCATGCCTCCACGTCCCCAGCGACTATGGCTAAACAGGCTCCTCAGAGACCGGGCGCTTAAACCAGCTCTCCTGTCATGCCTCCACGCCCCCAGCGGCTATGGCTAAACAACGACCAAAGAGACTGGGCGCTAAACCGCATCAGGCTAACTACTCAACGCCTTATGACCAAAACAAGACAATGACGCATGACATTTACATCTATATTCATATTTGTATTTGTCATTAGTAGATTCAAATTTCTACAAAAATGCTACATAATGTACGCATCTCTACTTTCAGGTCAAGCTTCGCAACGACTTCCCAGGACGCTCTGCGTACCTCCACCGGTGCAACTAGTTCCCAAATTTAGGGGCTACACACCAAATAACTACTCGACAACATCTCGAGTAGTCTCTGCTAGCTCTATGGCTCGAGGGCTCAACACCAACAACTACTCGGCGTGGCTCCTATGGCTCTCCTGGCGATGAGCTCGGGGGCTGAACACTACAAGAGTACTCAGATGATGACTTCCGCAAACACTGAAGACCCTTGGATTGATTCTTCAATCTTTCCAAGGCTCGGGGGCTACTAGGCTACACCCATCAGTTGATTTTTTCAAGATGGAAGCATGATGAAGATTGACCCTCAGCCAGAATCTACAACACAACCTAAGGCTCGAGGGCTACTCCATATGGAGGGCGATTTCGCAATCGCACTTCCATATAATCTCGACTTCAAGACTGATGAGCTGGATCACCTTCCAGCCTCGCGGCAGTTCAAGTACTAATGAAGACTTCTCCAAGCAGTACTCGAGGACGCTCAAGAACTACTCGAAGAGGCTTCAAGACTACTCGAACTACTACTCTCGACTACAACGTACTTGGGGGCTTGTCGGGCATACTCCCGGGTACTCATGCAAGGAAGGATGAATATGTACTCCTACTAGAATTCCCCTGTAATCCTACTAGGACTCATTCTGTGTAATCCTACTAGGACTCCTACCTTGTAACCGACTAGGAACCCACCCCCTGGACTATATAAAGGAGGGTCGGGTACCTAGCCGGGCATCTGAACAATCCCTCCGGGGGACAACACCCAAGCGCAGGGCGCAATACTACTCCAAATAGGACATAGGGTATGCTACTCTAGCTACCCAAACCTGTATAAATCTTGTGTCCCCGCGCATACCTTCGAGTTCTAGGTCTGGCGATCCCCACCTTCTACCTTGCTGCGGGTACCTCCTATGGAGGTCGACAGGTTTAAACACCGACAACCAAGGTCTGCTTTACAGACCGCCATGATATGGCTGCACCACCATAGAGAAACACAAAACTAGTGACATTATGGGGGTAGGACATATAGCCAGCATCCACATAACCCACCATAGTCACATCCCCCCTTTTCAGAAACCACAACCCAAGGTCCTGAGTGCCTTTTAAATATCTGAGGATAGTTTTCACGCCAACCCAATGTCTTCTGGTGGGTGCGGTGTTGTTCCTGGCCAACAAATTTACCGCGAATGCAATATCTGACCGTGTGCAATTTGCAAGGTACATTAGCGCCCAATGGCACTAAGGTATGGAACTTCAGGTCCCAAACCTTGTTCATCCTCTCCCTTGGGTCGGAACGGATCCTTATCCGCTTCCAATGGGTTTTCAGAGGGTGGCACTCGTTCATATTGAACTTTTCAAGTACCCTCTTCGTATAAGTAGACTGGTGAACAAACACTCCTTCAAGGAGGTGTTCGAGCTACATGCCCAAACAAAACTTGGTTTTACCCAAGTCTTTCATCTCAAACTCCGTCTTAAGGTAAGCCATTGCTTCCTCAATGTCCCTGGTCGTCCCGATGATATTCAAACCATCGACATAGATGGAGATGATGCAAAATCCATCTCTGGACTTTTTTATGAAGACAAAGGGACAATCATCATTGTTGATGTAACTTCTCTGCAGGAGAAAGTTACTCAACCGGTTGAACCACATTCTTCCAGATTGTTTTAACCCATACAACGACCGCTGCAGGCGGATGCTGAACATGTTGTGGTTTTGATTCAGTCTAGGGATCTTGAGTCCTTTAGGGACTCTCATATGGATCTCCGAATCAAGTGACCCATACAAGTAAGCGGTCACAACATCCATCAACTGCATTTTTAAATTCAAGTTAGCTGCCATAGAAATAAGATATTGGAACGTTATGCCACTCATAACAGGAGAGTATGTCTAATCATAATCGATGCCGGGTCTCTGCGTGAACCCTTGTGCCACTAGCCTCGCTTTGTATCTTACCACCTGGCCATGTTCATTCCTCTTCCGGAGGAAGATCCATTTGCATCCTACAGGGATGACTTTAGGAGGTGTTGGGATCGCAGGCCCAAACACTTCTTGTCGGTGCGGAAAGTAGTCCCGACACTAACTAGTAAGAAGCACTGAGATCGATCTCTCGATGGCCGGTGCTACGCAACTAGTGACACTGGTTTTTATCCTGGTTCCGGCCGGGGGCCGTACATCCAGCAGAGGTGTGTTCGGGGCACTATATTGCGTCGCACCGTGGTGCTCGTAGAGGGGGGCTACAAGCGAGGCGGGAGAGGAGGTTGGGCCTCTAGGTCCCACAGATACTGATTGAGGCAAATGGCAATATCGTGGTGAAGGCAGAAAGCGTGTGAGTGATCGCCGTCCGTCGTCCCAGTGGCTAGGGGACTGCCCTCCTTTTATAGGCCAAGGAGGTGGCAGTTTACAAGCGTGCCGCACTATTTCGCCTACGTGCAGAGGCATGCTGTACAGCGTCGTGGAGTAGATGGCCGTCCTGGCGAATCTTGCCTCTGGCGGGGCGTCATGGCGCATCCTGTGCACGCCCAGGAGCGACTTCGAGGGTGGCAGTGTAGCGATCTCCTGTTTGGCGACCGCCTGTGTGAGGACTCGAGGGTGCTGTTGACACGAGGCTGTACAGGGGTACAGTACCTGGCGTGGCGGCGTCCCTTCGCCGCACACTTCCACAGTGTCAGGGATGGTGATGCAGTGGCCGGGATGGCATTTGGGATGGCGGGGATAGTCGCACAGGGCCGATGGCGACGGGGGTGACTGATCCCGCCGGCCTGGCGTCACGGCGTTGTACCTGCACGGACATGGCATAGTTGTTCGTCTTCCCTTCGAGGGCTCTGCCGTCCCTTCTCGAGGGTGCAGCGCGCCGACCGTACGGGAGTGGGTGGCACAGTGCCACGGGGTTGTTGCTGACCATGCCGCACAACGTCGCACAGTGGCGGGGATGGCCGCACCACGGGAGTTGGCGGAGCAGTGCCGGGGCATGATTCCTAGGCGCGTAGTGGCGTGGGATTCGCCTTTGACTCGGCGCCTGCAAATGTCAGTGAATTAAATGCCCCTGCCAGAGGAGAGGGTATGGAGGCGGCAGGCCCATGATGCCCTCGAGCGGGACGGAAACTCGCTCGAGGGGGCGCTCGACTCTCGATCGAGACGGGGCCTCGCACGCGGGGGGGGGGGGGGGGGTCCAGCCCCCGAGCGAGGCGGAGCCCCGCTCGAGGGGGCGTCCAACCCTCGAGCGAGATGGAACCTCACTCGAGGGGGCGACCGACCCACGAGCGAGGCGGAGTTGTACCGGGGCGGTGCCGTACCCCTCGAGCGGAGCGGAGTTCCGCCCGAGGGTGGCTAGGCTGATTGTTTGATGGTCCGTGGGTTCGTTTTGCGTGTGTGTTTAGGTTCGTTTGCATTTATTTTATGTGAATTTAAGCGTGTTTCCCCCGGTTGTTTAGGGGACCCTCATGGCTGTCCCCGACAGTAGCCCCCGAGCATCTGTGGGTGTATCCGTTAGGATCGCGCAAATGCTGATGCCTGCTGATGGGACGCTCTTCCCCCTGGTTGCTGGTGCTATTCCGTGGGGCCGCGCTAGTAGACCCGCGGGTCTAGCCCCCGAAGCCTTGCAGAAGTGTGGGTGCTCCTGCAAGGGTTTTTACACAGGATCTGCCAGCGTGCGGGGTGTTAGTTTCAGCCGGCATCGGCAATATTCCAGTCGGCCTCGGCGGTGCCACACGCACGTATCTGGCATCGTCTGCGTTCGGTGCACCCTAGGAGGTGTAGCCGTGCGTAGAGCCCCCGAGTCTGGGCCCGTTCGAGGCAATCGGGGCGAGCTCTTCGACTTGTTTTGAATGTTCCCTCGCCGTCCCTCCGCGGGACAGAGGGTGAGGTTTCCACAACCCCCATCGAACGGGTCACGAATTGTGGATTCCTCGTTGAGCTGTTATCGGGTGATTCAAGTGGACGCCCATGCCCTGTTCAATAAGGGTTGGCTTGTGGTCCGGAGACTCGTCCATGAAAGCGCTTACGTGGGTTTGCTAGGTGGGCCTCGGTCCCGTTCGCTAGGGACCGAGGACGCGGAAGCTCTCCCTCGGCGGGATCCCCTGACTAGCTGCCCTCGTTGGCTCTTGAATACGACATGTGGGGCGCCCTCGAGCTGGTGAGCTCGAGGATAGGCTCGAATGTGCACGCCCTCGTCGTCCCTGACTCTGTTGATCTGGGGCGCCTGTTCGAACCCTTCGAGGGTCAGGCTTCGAACCCCTGATCAGTAGGGCCGCTGCGGGGTGGCAGCTGGGTGTCCCCATCTTTCTACATCAGCAAGACTCGGGGGCTTGTGGTTGAACCGGCCCACGAGTTGCTGATCATTAATCCTCTTGAATCGAGGGCACCTGTGGCGCCCGCTCTCGCTGTGTGGGCTTCGAGACCACTGGTCGGTAATCGCACCCTTCGAGGGTCGGGTTTTTCGAGCCCAGGGCTCGGGCCGCTCGAGGGTCATGCTTACTTGATAAGGGACCGAGCCATTTAATACCCACAGTCGTGGCCACAATTATGCGTTGCGGGCGCGCCTTTTCAGGCATCGCAGCCGCGCGCGTAGTGGGCAACGTGGGCGGGCGGACGTGACGGCCCGCCGCGGCTCTTCCGTTGCCGCGCCGTAATGATCGCGCGCGTGCGTGCGCCTGGCCGTTCCGGTCGTGGTGGGGCCCGCTCGTCAGTGACGGGTGCCGTCACCTGCAGTTAATGCGCGCGGAGCGCGCGATTTGGGGAGCGCGGCTCCACGGATCTATAAATCCAAGGGGAAGGAGGGGAGAGTTCTTTACCTCAACACTTAGCGCCCATCGCTTCCGTCTTTCTTGCTTCCGCTCGAGAGCACCGCTCTCCCTTTCGTTCCTCCTAGCGTTCGCTGCCCTTCTCTCTTCCACTCGCTACCGCCAACTGCAATGGCGCCCCCGCAGTCGATCCAGGTGCTGGACCCGCTGCCGTGGCCCCGCTCAATGGTGATGGAGTTTGCGCTGCACGAGCTCGAGAACGGCGGCCAGTTGGTGCCGAATGTGGACGGGCAACCCCTGGCGTGGATCGTCCCGCCGGTGGCGGATTGGGAGCCCAACCCGCCGTACGTCTACGTCGTCAGCTTCATCCGCCACCACAAGCGTGGCTTCGCGGTGCCGGCGAGCCGCTTCATGCGCGGGCTGTGCCACCATTACGGCGTGGAGCCGCACAACTTCGCCCCGAACGCAATCTCACAGGCGGCCACCTTCGTCGGTGTGTGTGAGGGGTTCCTAGGGATCCCGGCAAACTGGGATCTCTGGGTCCACCTCTTCCGCGCGGAGCTGCACACGTTCTCCCCACCGGAGCCGCGGGTGCGCCGCGCGGTGCGCGCCGACGGGATGTCGATTTCGCTGTGGGTGTCGCGCAGGGAATTTTACATTCCCTGCACGATGACTTCCAACAATGCGGAATGGGAGCGGGGGTGGTTCTACCTCCGCAACGACGAGCCCAGCCTCCCCCTACACTGGCAAGGTTCTGAGGGAGAAGGCCGACTCCTGGTGGCATGGCCTGTCCCTTTCTTTGCGCCAGGACCGGCTGGAGTCAGCCCTGCTCGCGCTGAAGAGCCTGACGGACGCCGGGCTCGGCGTAGCCTCGGTTCTCGCGAACCTCCACCACCGGCGGATCATCCCCCTCATGGAGAGGGGGCTCCGCATCTTCGAGATGGACGAGGCGGCCAACATTGTGGCGCTGGCGCGCTCGCGGCTGGTACATGACCATCTCCCCCCGGAGTACGCGACCACGAGGGCGAGGTGCGCCATCAACCTCAAGGCCGTCAAGAACAGCAACGACGACCTCTGGTCGTTCGTTATGCTTCCTGATGCCCCGCCGGTGAGTGGGCTCTTCCCCTTTTTCCTTTATTCTTCCGCCACGTGCCGCTGCAACTCTGACATTTCGGTGCCCACAATATGAGCATTGCTTCTGGCAGTGGTCATAATATTTCCATTTTTCTTTGCCAATGTTTGGAAATATCTGGTTTCCCTTATAATTGTATTGGTGGTTCCACTGTCAACAAGACAGATCTCCGCTTCGGCCATTCAGTTCCCGCAGGCTCTGTTAAATACCATAACAATAAAAACAAGTATTTAACATAAAGCATATAACATAAATGAAACAACATTATCTTAGTCCTAGGAAATATATTACATAAGTTTGGACCTTGTTACAAATGCTCTTCGGGAGCATGGCCAAACTCTACATCACATTGACATGACATTTTGGAGATTACTGCAGGTCCCCATAAATATCTATGTCATCGAGAAGGTCCTCACTTCCGTCCAAGTGGACGTCTTCATCATTTGCGCCAATGACTATGTCGTCGCGCTTCTGAGCTTCAGGCTCAGTGATGAAGTGGGACTCATGTTGACCTTTATTCTTGCTCTGTTGGTAAAGGTTGACGAGGTGTTTGAGGGTGCGGCATCTGCGGGACCAATGTCCCTTTGCTCCGCATCTATAGCATTCGCCCTGCTCTTCCCCGCTATGGTCACCTCTTTCCTTCTCGGGTCCGATTTTACCCTTGGGCTTCCTTTTTCCCCTGCCTTTGAACAAGGAACCTCTTTTCCCCTTCCATTTCCCTTTTCCACGGCTCTAGTTCTGGTTGCGAGAACTCTCGGCAACGTTAGCATGTGCTTCAGGCACAACTATAGAACCAGTAGGCTAGGTAGAGTGATTACTCATGAGCACCTCATTCTGTTGTTCAACAACAGATAGTACTTCACTCAACTCAGAGTACTTCTGGTACTTTGAGTTTCGGTATTGCCGCTACAATACTATATTGCCGGGGTGGAAGGTGGATAGGGTCTTCTCGATCATGTCAGCATCAGTGATCTTTTGGCCACATAGACGCGTATTAGTCACAATCCTGTGCAAAGAAGAGTTGTATGCTGCCACCGACTTATAGTCTTGGAAGCGTAGGGTGATCCAAGCTTGTTGTGCTCTGGGGAGCACAATAGTCAGCTGCTGGCTGAAGCGGTCCTTCAGGGATTGCCATAGAACAAGTGGATCCCTCTCCGTCATATACTCAGACTTCAGGTCTGGGTGGAGATGGTGTCACAGAAAATGCAACGCTTTTGCTTTATCAGGCTTTGTGCGCTCATCCTTGTCAGCTTCAGGCTGGACAATGGTATGATCGAGGCTCATACTGTCGAGTTTGATCTCTACATCGGTAGCCTAAGTCAGGTAGTTGCTGCCGTCCACGGCAAGCACCTCGAACTCCCTCTTTGCGATGTCCGACATACCTGCACAATGAATGTACAATGGAGTCAATGTTGGTGTGTAATCTTCAGGATTACAACTTTATATAGTCTTCGGGACTATACAATAATTTCTCATGAGTAATCTTCAGGATTACTTCATCATTGAATAGATTATTGAAATAAAGTAAATACGCAAAAATTTAAATACAGCGATAAACAAATAAATAAATTGCAAGAAATAAATAATTGCAATATATACAAAATAATATAGTGGGCTTCAGCCACTAATATTTTTTACGGACTTCGGGTCGCGTATTTGGGTATTATAGTGGACTTCGAGCCACTATATTCGCAGAAAACAAGAGGTTTTATGCTACCCAATTCGAAATGGGCCTTCAGGATCCATTCAGAGCTTATTGGGCCGGCCTGTTAGGCCCGTGGTAGCCTGGCCTTCGTGGCTGTTCATCAGGCTGAATGGCTCAGATTTACCCGTGACCAGATATAAAATGAGGCAAACCCTAAGCCAACCCCATCCTTTCTCCCTTATAGTCTCTTCCACTCTCATTTTCAGAAGAACCGAAACGAGAGGCAGGGGCGGCCGCATCGGTGTGGGGCCGCGCTCGATGGCGGCGTGCGCCTGGCGCCTGCTCCTCTCGGCGGCCGGTGGGGCTGGGCCCGCGCGCACACGGTAGGGGATAGGGAGGGGCGGCCAGGACCAGCGACCGGTGGGGCCGCACCCGCGCACGGCGGCGCGGTGCGCCTGTGGCCGTGCCGAGCAGCGGCTGGGCAGGGCTTCGCCCGGAGGCACCCTTGCACGCTCGCGGCCGACGTGGCTGCACGCCTGCAGGGGGCGCGACCGGCTGGGCTGCGCTCGGCGGTGGGGGCCGCATACCCGCAGCGGCCAGCAGGGCCACACCCGGCGGTGGGGCCGAGCACCTGCTCTCGGCAGGGCGGCGCCCGCGCGGTGGCGTGCGCCCGGGCTCGGGCGGCGGCGCTTCAGGGCCGCGTGCCTGCTACTTTGCCTGCGGCGGCCGGCGGTCGACAGTCGGGCCTGTGCTCAAGGGGTGCCGGTGGGTACCGCGTCCTTGCGCCGGCGATTTGGGCAGCGGTGACTGCCGGGCCGCGCCGGTGTGGCCGCACGGCGTATGGTTTTTAGGACCGGCATCAAGGCCACGCGGACGGTCTGCAGGACCGGTGTCACGACGGCTAGCCTACAGGGCTGCCTGCCTGATCTGCTCATGGGTGAGCTTCCGGTGGCTGGACTGCGTGCGCGTCTTGAGGACGGCGTCGGTTCGGCACTTTCAGGGCCGTTCACCCATCTTTAGGATGGTGGTGACCCGATTCGCGCGCTTGTCTTCAAGATGGTGGCGATTTGCCTCTTCAGGGCCATTTCTTCGCAAGCGGAGGCAGAGCCATCCTTGCATCGTCTCCGGCGGTGGACGGTGACGACCACCTACATGTCACCGGGCGCTGCCGAGGCGCCAACGACACTAGACAAGACCCAAGATCTTGCTGTGATTTCTGTGATGTATGTGTGTGCTCAGTAGAATTCCTTAGCTCTTTATTATTCAACATATTGTACACATAGAGGCAATGGATTTTCTCTTCTTCTATCTCTTCTTTGAACTACCCGGTGATCCTCTATTTATAGAGGTTAAGAGCTCACTGCTCATTCCCCCCTTCTACTTCTCATTTGCATTTTACTGTTACATTCGCCGGTTACTGTCCATCGACCATTTACTGTTCATCGTTCACTCAGAAAAAAAGTTTTCACAACAGACGTCAAGCACGGGGACGTACTTGTTGGAAATATGCCCTAGAGTCAACTGGATTTGATCCACTAGTGGGCTCAGATGGATTTGATCCATTATGGTGTAAAAGTCCTAATGTGCCACAAATGTTGTAAAGCCCATTATTATTGGAAGGGGTACACCATCTATTAGTCCCGTATTGCTAATGGACGATGGTGTGGGGGGGTTTCCTCCCAATAAATATGGACCACACCACTCCCCGAAAAGACACAACTTTCTCAAGTAGCGGCCCGCGCCGCCAACGCTCTCTCCTCGTCGCACTCGCGGACCTAGCGATCCGGCGTGCATCGCTTCCTTCTCCGTACGTGTGGATACCTTGGAGGTGCTTGCATCCGAAGCACTTGGATCGGACGAGCCGCACGTGCAAGTCAAGAAGGACGTGAGCAACTACACCGCTCGCTACCCTCGACGCGTTCGTGTACATCGAGACGGTTCCGCCGCATCCGCGCGTCTAGTGGTAATCCCGTGATCTCTCGACGGCGGTTCTCGTTTTGCGGGGAAAATTTTGTTTTGCGCTAGCGTAGCCACCCCGTTTCCCTTCAGTGGTATCAGAGCCATAGCTGCTAAGTTTTAGATTCGGGATGTGTGCATATAGAGATATGCAGATGTAGATTAAAGTTTTGATCGGTTTCGTGTTCTTGACGTGATGGTCGTGTAACGAATTACTCCTACCGGTCGGAATTCCGCCATCGGAGTTAAGTGATACACATAAACCCAGTCACAACGAGAAGGAGATCAATTGGATTGGTCGAATCGAAGCTAGGTCAAGTGCCAGGCGCATGGGATGCGTGGCGGTGGCAGATTGGATCTCTACCGGCCGGAAAAATCGAGAAAATATCTTGTTCGGTAAAACAGTCATAACTTTTCGTGGTTAACTCGGATGAAGAAGTTTTCTATATGAAAATTGATCTACAGAAAATTTTACACATGTGATAAACCAGCTTAGATGGTCTCGGCGAAATTAGTTTTGCCAAATTCGGCTTGCAAGATGGGTTTTCGGGCGTTTTAAGTTTGGACGTCGGAATTGCGATAATCTGTTTTGCAGGTTTTGTGATCGGTATGGCCTATATGTGTATGTGATGCATGTGTGTAATTTTTTCGTGACCTGCGTGTGACGCGTACGGCAATACGGCTGGAGCCACATGTATTGTCAAAATTAATGTAATGGTCTGCATACCAATTTGTGATGATATAATACGCGATTGTGTAACTTTCATTACTAGCACACGTTAGATGGTTCTTGGCGGACTCATCACATGGAGGATGGTACACACAGATCATGGAGATGGAGATCAACATGATGTACAGGTCAATGGAGATGGAGATCACCATGTGACAATAGGCCACAACGTGTTACAACTGTGTGAATGTCGTTCTTACCGTTCTACTTTTACATGCGACAATGTTATTTTCTTGCGTGTGATGTTACGAGTAGAACGATCCCTTTGGAATTTTAAGTTAACGTGCCCTCCCAACACTTGCCACCGTCCCACGTCTCGTACAATTAGTGGTGGGTCTATGAAATTAGGGTGCCACTAGTTTTCCTTGACTAGACGGGTTTGTATCGGATACTTACACGCATAAGTGTTGGTTTACTTATCAAAGTCATCTTAACGGTTAAGGACTTTGGGGCATAAAGGTTGGGAGCCTAGACATAGAGATGTCACCCAACAACAGGAGTCATATGTGATATGATTAGCAAAGAGTTGCTTACCGATCTACCTTGTTTACTAGCAGTGACGCAAAAGCTCACTAGTAGACTTGTTAGTTGTGAATTCTGAATCACTAAGTATCAATGTGGGGATATTGATTTTAGTGGGAGTAAATTCTTTTATTTTACTCAGTCATGGATATTTTGTCTTATTATTTTGCATTTATTATTTTGTTGTAGATGGCACCTAGTAAGGAATTTTCTTTGCGTACGATCTTGAGAAGGACAAGTTGAATGGAACGAACTATACGGATTGGATCCGTAACCTTAGAATTATTCTCAAGGCTGAGAAAAAGGAAGAGGTTCTAGACACCCCTTTACCCGAGGAGCCTGATGAAAATGCAACACTCGCTGTAAAGAATGCTTACAAGAAGGCATGGGATGTCGATCTTGAAGTGGGCTGCCTTATGCTTGCGTGTATGGAACCTGACTTGCAAATACAGTTTGAGTTAGTCCATGTGCACGATATGGTCGTGGCACTCAATGATATGTTCGCCACACAGGCTAGGACTGAAATGTTCAATGTCTCTAAAGCCTTTGTGGAGTGCAAATTGGCAGAAGGCGCGCCAGTCGGACCACATGTAATCAAAATGGTTGGTTACGTTCAAAGGTTGGAGAAGCTAGGCTTCCCACTGGGCAAGGAGTTGTCCACTGATTTCATTCTCACATCTCTTCCGCCTAGCTATGGGAATTTCATCTCGAACTACCATATGCATGGGGCGGAGAAGGGCTTGCATGAACTGTGTGGTATGCTAAAGACAGCAGAGAGTGACATCAAGAAAGGTGCTGGCAGCAGTCATGTGATGGCGATCCAAAACAAGCCGACCTTTAAAAGGAAGGGCAATTCTTGGAAGAAGAAAGGCAAGGCCAAGGATAAGATCCCCATGCCAAACCAGACGCCCAAGGCTAGTCCAAATTTCGCCAATGCCGAATGTTTTCATTGTAAGGAAATTGGTCATTGGAAAAAAAAGCGCAAGTTGTACCTAGCTTCTTTGAAGAACAAGGGAAGCAAGGGTACTTCCACTTCAGTACACTTCATGTTTATGTTACGGATCATGTTTTCCTCGCTAATACCGTCATGAATTCTTGGGTATTTGATACCGGATCGGTTGCTCACATTTGCAATTCGACACAGGGAATGATAAGAAGTAGAAGCGTTGGAAAAGGAGAAGTTGATTTCCGCGTGGGCAATAATGCAAGAGTTGCTTTGCGTTGACCGTCGGGACGATGCAACTCCACCTCCCGTCAGGATTTATTATGGAGTTGAATAATTGTTATTTTGTTCCTAGTTTGAGTCGAAACATTTTATCCCCTTCATGTTTGATGAAGGATGGTTATTCATTTGCTAGTGAAAACAATGGTTGTGTGATCTCTAAGGATAATATGTTTGTGGCTTGTGCATCCATTGTGAATGGCTTATTTGTTTTAAATCTTGATGATTCACCTATCTGTAACATAAGTGCTAAAAGGTCTCGACCTAATGATTTAAGTCCTACCTACATATGGCATTGTCGTTTGGGTCACATCGGTGAAAAGCGCATGAAGAAGCTCCATAACGATGGACTTTTAACTTCGTTTGATTTTGAATCCTACGAGACATATGAAGCTTGTTTGCTAGGCAAGATGACCAAGATGCCTTTCTCAGGTTTTCCTGAGAGAGCCTCAGACTTACTGGAACTCATACATACGGATGTGTGCGGACCAATGAGTACGACAGCTAGAGGTGGATACCAATACTTCATAACGTTCACCGATGATTTAAGTAGATATGGTTATGTCTATTTAATGAAGCACAAGTCCGAAACTTTTGAAAAGTTCAAAGAATTTCGAGTGAAGTAGAAAATCAACGTGGCAAGAAAATCAAGACCTTGCGTTCTGATCGTGGAGGTGAGTATTTGAGCCATGAGTTTAGCAATCATCTAAAGAGTTGCGGAATTGTTCCAAAACTTACGCCACCTGGAACACCTCAAAGAAACGGTGTATCCGAGCGACGTAATCGAACCTTGTTGGACATGGTCCGATCAATGATGAGCCAGTCGGACCTACCATTGTCATTTTGGGGTTATGCTCTAGAAACCGCAGCTTTCACTTTAAATAGGGTACCTTCTAAGTCCGTAGTTAAGACACCATATGAGATGTGGACTGGTAAGAATCCCAGTTTGTCTTTTCTGAAAATTTGGGGTTGTGAGGTTTATGTGAAGAAAATTCAATCAGATAAATTAACACCTAAATCGGACAAGTGCATATTCGTGGGATATCCAAAGGAAACCTTGGGATATTATTTCTACAACCGGTCAGAAGGCAAAGTGTTTGTCGCTCGGAACGACGTTTTCTTTGAGAAAGAGTTTCTTAAAAGAGAAAAATGTAGACAAGGTGTATCTTGAAGAAGTTCAAGATGAGCCGGTTGGGCAAGATTTCACAATTGATGCTAATGTAGCTGAACGAGTTGAGATGCCCGTGGCAAGAGAAGCACCACCACAACCACGAAGGTCTGAAAGGGCACGTCGCGCAACTGATAAGCTCAATCTCATGATCGCGGGAGAGCGTGACATATTGTTGTTAGACAATGATGAACCTATGACATATGCGGAAGCAATGATGGACCCAGATTCCGAGAAATGGCAAAGTGCCATGAGATCCGAAATAGATTTCATGGATAACAATCAAGTTTGGAACTTGGTTGACCCGCCAAATGGTGTTAAACCCATAGAGTGCAAATGGATCTATAAGAAGAAGAGGGACATGGATGGAAATGTTCACATCCATAAAGCTCGACTTGTTGCAAAAGGTTTTCGACAAGTTCAAGGAGTTGACTACGACGAGACATTTTCACTCGTAGCGATGCTTAAATCTATTCGGATCATTCTAGCTATAGATGCATATTTCGATTATGAGATATGGCAGATGGATGTCAAAACAGCTTTCCTAAATGGAAATCTGACTGAGGATGTGTATATGACACAACCTGAGGGATTTGTTGATCCAACCAATACTGGAAAGGTGTGCAAACTTCAAAAATCCATTTATGGATTGAAGCAAGCATCTCGGAGTTGGAACCTTCGCTTTGATGAGGTGGTAAAAGGGTTTGGCTTCATTCAGAGTGAAGAAGAGCCTTGTGTTTACAAGAAGGCAAGTGGGAGCTCTGTAGTATTTCTAATCTTATACGTGGATGACATATTACTGATTGGAAATGACATTCCTATGCTTGAGGCCGCTAAGATCTCATTAAAAAATAGTTTTCAATGAAGGACTTAGGTGAGGCGGCATACATTTTGGGCATCAAAATCTATAGAGATAGATCAAAAAGGCTTATAGGATTAAGCCAAGACACTTACATTGATAAAGTGTTGAAAAGGTTCAACATGGAAGAGGCGAAGAAAGGGTTCTTGCCTATGTCACATGGCATACATCTTAGCAAGACTCAGTGTCCTTCGACAACTGATGAGCGGGAACGCATGAGTAGAATACCGTATGCTTCGGCCATCGGATCTATTATGTATGCAATGATATGTACACGTCTAGATATTTCGTATGCACACAGTGTTACAAGCGATACCAATCCGATCCGGTGAGGGTCACTAGACAGCGGTTAAAAATGTTTTTAAGTACTTAAGAAGGACTAAAGGCATGTTCCTAGTCTATGGAGGTGAGGAGGACCTCATTGTAACGGGTTACACCGATGCTAGTTTCCAAACTGACCAAGACGATTCAAAGTCGCAATCAGGATACGTATTTACGATAAATGGTGGAGCTGTGAGCTGGAAGAGTTCCAAGCAGGAGACAATGGCTGATTCTACAACAGAAGCCGAGTACATCGCGGCTTCGGAAGCTGCAAAGGAGGGTGTTTGGATAAGAAAGTTCCTTTCTGAACTTGGTGTGTTTCCGAGTGTCTCTAGCCCATTGGATCTTTATTGTGACAACAATGGGGTTATTGCGCAAGCAAATGAGCCAAGGAACCACCAAAAGAATAAACATGTACTGCGGAAATTTCATCTGATACGAGAGATCGTTAGACGAGGTGATATCAAGATATGCAAAGTACACACGGATTTAAATGTTGCAGATCCTTTGACAAAACCCCTTCCACAGCCTAAGCATGAGGCGCACATGAGAGCTATGGGTATTAGATATATTCTAGATTAGCTCAAGTGCAAGTGCAAGAATGTTGGAAATATGTCCTATAAGAAATTATAGAGATGATTATATTTCATTATATCCATGTCACTTGGTTCTTTTATTGAATATCCATGAAAGGCGACTTGTATTTGATTGGCAATTATGTGAATTGTTTGTGAAACTCTTTTACTTGTATGGTTATTCAAAAGTTGTCCCTAGTATGAGTTAATGACTAGCACATGAATTAGTTGATGACTATGTTTCACAAGTCATGAACATGGAGATGTATAACTAATAATGTGGGCACATGTATGACATGGGGCCGGACCGACCCAATTTGAGACCTTGTTCTCTGTTTACACAACGTATACGCTATGTCCTTAGACTTGAGATTGTCGCATGTACTCAAGATGTGAATTGACCTACTTAGGGGCCATCAACCGCTACTCCGAAATCGGGTAGTCATAAAGATGACTTTCGGGTTTGTCAGGAAGCATGCTGTGAGGCATGGTCAATCAAGATAGAATTTGTCCCTCTACTTGAGAGAGATATCTGTGGGCCCCTCGAGTGATCGGATCAAGAAATGCATGGCCGTGCTGGGTTAAGGGTTAACCCCCTTTTGATGATCCGAATCACAGTGTCGAGAAAGAGAGGTCAGCTTGGAGCTAGACCAAATATCGTGAGGAAAAGGGAATAGCGTGTATGAATTGCTGTGATGGTTTGTCTGATAAGATCTTTACGTATGCATAGGAGTTGACACGTCTTGCTAGAGGCCGCTATCAACTATTGATCGAGTAATGTACTCGGGTCAAGTCTATGTGTATGTGAACCTATAGGGTCACACACTTAAGGGGTTGGAAGCCGAATGAGGATGAATATACTTGCATAGTTGACTCTAGTGCAAGTGGGAGACTATTGGAAATATGCCCTAGAGTCAACTGGATTTGATCCACTAGTGGGCTCAGATGGATTTGATCCATTATGGTGTAAAAGTCCTAATGGGCCACAAATGTTGTAAAGCCCATTAGTATTGGAAGGGGTACACCATCTATTAGTCTCGTATTGCTAATGGACGATGGTGTGTGTGTGGGGGGGGGGGGTTCCTCCCAATAAATATGAACCACACCCCTCCTGAAAAGACACAACTTTCTCAAGTAGCAGCCGCGCTGCCAACGCTCTCTCCTCGTCGCACTCGCGGACCTAGCAGTCCGGCGTGCATCGCTTCCTTCTCCGTATGTGTGGATACCTTGGAGGTGCTGCATCTGGAGCACTTGGATCGGACGAGCCGCACGTGCAAGTCAAGAAGGACGTGAGCAAATGCACTGCCTGCTACCCTCGACGCGTTCGTGTACATCGAGACGGTTCCGCTGCATCTGCGCATCTAGTGGTAATCCCGTGATCTCTGACAGCAGCAGTTCCTGTTTTGCGGGGAAAATTTTATTTTGCGCTAGCGTAGCCACCCCATTTCCCTTCAGTACTCTGTGCCGATGCGCGACGCGAAACGAAAGCGACTCCCCCGTTGGGCTGCGCCTCTCAACTGTTGGGATCGAGACGACGCTCGGATGCAGTGTCCGAGATGGTAGTAATCGACTTGGCGCCTATCTCGTTTTGGAAAAATCACAGAAACCTTTTTTTTGTTTCTTTTGGTTCTGGGCAACACATTGAGAATTCGTTAGTTAGGTTCTCCAAATTCGCTATATATACATGCACCATAAGCATTCGTGATCAATTCCTTATCCATGGATGTCGATCCATCGCATCGCCTTATCACTAAATCTGGCTTCCTGTACGTCCAACTTGTAAAGTTAGTCGGCGCAAGGTAGCATTCATCAGGTTGCAGAACCAAAACCAAAGTTTTGCAACTTGCGAATCAAGCTTTGGTCTCTGGTAGAGATCGAGTTTACATCATGTGAAATTCAGGGGTAGTGACAAAACAAGTGATGCGGATTGACCAGACGCATCATGCATGCGGTGAATCCAATCATCAACCGCGCGAGGTGAGCATGTCCACTAAAAAAAGATGCCGCCTTGCAGGAACAAAGATGAGTTTCAACGACCATTATGCACTAGAATTCACCTACCAACAATACCAGCATATTGCAAAGCATATTCTCCTGGTATCACTCGCCGCAGCTTGTCCTTATTAACTCAGTCTTGTCAAGCTTACCAATGTTTATGATGTCCTTTTTCAGAATACCTAAAGGTGTTTTGGAGAAGTTGGACTATTATAGATCTAGATTCTTTTGGCAATGTGATGAGCACAAAAAGAAATATAGATTGGCTAAGTGGAGCATTCTGCATAAGCCTAAGAGTGTCGGGGGGATTGGTATTATTGATTTGGATACCCAAAACAAATGCTTGTTGAGTAAGTGGATACTCAATGAGGATGGAATATGGCAGTAAGTGCTCAAGAAAAAGTACCTTAAGGGAAGAATGCTATCACAAGTAGAGAAAAAGAATGGGGATTCTCATTTCTGGGCAGATTTAATGGAGGTCAAAGATCTTGTGCTACAGAGGGGTGGGTTTAGAGTTCAAGATGGCTCCCAGACTAGATTCTGGGAGGATCGGTGGTAAGGGAAAAGATCCTTTGATGGTAAAATATCCTAATCTCTACAATATAGTGAGAAAGAAAAATGTATCAGTTGCCCAAGTACTAAGTACTACCCCACTGAATGTATCTTTTAGACGTGCCTTAGTGGGGGACAATTGGAACAAATGGCTCGGTCTAGTGGAGAATGTCCTGATGGTGAATCTTAATGATTGCAAGGACTCCTTCATTTGGACGGTCAATAAGAATTTTTCGGTGAAGAATATATACAATGACATAGTTTTGAGAGCAGGGACTCCGGTCAATTGTTGGGCGTGGAAAGCCAAGATCCCTTTGAAGATTAAAATATTCCTTTGGTATCTTAGAAATGGGGTTGTGTTAACTAAGGACAATCTAGTTAAAAGACAATGGAAGGGGTGTACAAAGTGCTGCTTTTGTGCGGAGCAGGAAACAATTCAACACCTCTTTTTTGATTGTCCCATGGTTCAACTTATGTGGGGAAGTGTGTGTTTTACTTTTAGGGTTAAAAAACCAGAGGGAGTGGAACATCTTTTTGTCCTTGGCTTAGAAATTTTTCGAGTAAGCAAAGGAACCTTGTGCTGATCGGTTTGGCGGCGTTATGCTGGGCCTTGTGGACCAGTAGGAATGATTTGATATTTCAAAAGTCACAATATAAGTCTATTTTGCAGGTGATATTTAGGAGTTGGTCTGTCCTCTCTAAACAAGATGGGAGAATTATTCCGAAGGAAGGTTGTCATGCATCAGAGACTGTGGCTTTGGAGTTTGTTCATAAGTCTGGGTGGAATGCTCTTAAGCGTATCGGAAACTAATGTAATCTGTGCACTTTGAATGCTGTCGTGCATTGTAAGGGTGCTTGGTTGAGTCGGTTTGAACTGTACAGCCTATGTGCTGTTATGATGTGTGAGTTGTATCTATTTGGCTACAGACAGTTCCTGAATTGTTGAGGTCGGAACTCTTGTTTCTCTATCTTAAAAAAAAGCTATAGCTGTAGCACATACATCTCGATTTGATCGACATCAGTAGATAAATTCATAAATCATCTCGTTTTGTGTTGTGGCCGTAGTCTCCGAAGCCCATCGCAATCACTTAATCATGGTCCCATACTAGAACAGCATCAACCACTGATTTGCAGAATTGTTCATATCTACTGGAAAGCAACTCATGTCATTGTTGTCGGCTTCGCCACCACCAAATCCACTAGCTAGCCTTATTTGTGGCTTGTGGTGCCATACTGCTATATATGCTGGCGAGTGGCAACAACAATAACAGGCTAAATCGACTGCGAATTTCCGGGTATCCAGCAATGTATATTAACATCCGTAAATGAATTTAAATATGTAGCTCAGTTCATGACGCATCAGACAGCGTCTTTTCGTACCATTTATTATATATATATTTTTTTGATGAAGGGTTGGACCTTTTACATGACTCAAAGCGTATGACTAGTCCTAACTACTCCTAAACACCTTTGATCTCCTCCTGCTAGCTGACGTGTAGGATGCAATGTGTTCTTAGAAGATTTTTTGTAGACCATAATGGTGATTAACCAAGTACAGGGTTCTCTGCATTTTGCTCTTTCTAAAGCTCATGATAATCTCAAGCCTATGTAAATCATGATCATTGTAAGAACACATGCTGTATTATGCTGTATCATTGTATTATTGTAAGCTCATGATATTGAATGAACAGAGAAAAGCAGGGGAGCAGCATTATGCTGTTGTCTTCCACTCTTCCACTATGCAATTGCAAGGGTAGTAGCTGTCACAAAATTCAATGAGTGCTCAATCAGGACAGACATCGATTTTGTTTAACAACGTTATTAATCAGTGTCATGTTAACTAATAAGTCGGTTCAGACTATTATATGCAATCAAGTCCTATAGTGTCTCTTAACTGATATACTAGACATGCATGTACGTTCAACCATATATTGAAAAAACATTTTCTTGAGGTATTGTCGTATTGAGTATTGTATTCTCAGAAAAGATCTGGGCAATGACATCTTTTAAATCTTATTTTTGGGCTTTGCTTTGCAGGGCAGTGGGCTATTGGTAATGATTGGATTATTGCAAATACTTTGTGTTTCGCTAACTACCTTGTTCTAATCCACATTTACAACAAGACAATATGTCACCACCCAACCAATAGTCTTTTGAAGACTTTGCCTTGGAATCAGTAGACTCTCAGAATAGAGGATAATATATTTTAAAAAAAATGAAATATCCAATTCTTCCAATGGCGTTGGATTGCCAGGCAATTCATTCTATCGGAGATGAAGATAACACATCATAAATCATCCCTAGACTTGATCAAGTGTAAAAACAAGCGATGTTGGCCCCCTCACATAAATCATCACTAGACTACGTAGACCACGTCCAAAACATATGGCAGCATGAGCCACTGGTGGCGAGAAACCTAAACACCAGTATTTTGCCAAACATGCTTTCCCTTCATTCTGGAACTTATATAATGTAAACATGCAAGAAAATGAAAAAGGAAAGAAGAAGAAACATCAGCAGCTGGACACCATGGATGCAAAGGATGTGAGCTAGCCAGCTAGGATACCACTGACATTTATCAGTTTCCAATTGTGCCATCTTACACAAAGGGCCCTCCTTCGCCCTTTGACCTTGGCCATAACTTACGACAATATCAAAGGGCAAAATTGCCATATCCACCTAATAACATCATGCCATTGCTCCTACCACCACAATATACAGATTAAACCATATGCCATCGCTAAAATGACAACTGTAATTCCAATCCTGCCCTCCTCCTCCGCACTCTCGGCGACGCCGTCATGACCTCGCCGTCCCACAGCTTCACGACGCTGCCGTCGAGCGCCGCCATGTCGAGGTGACGGTACCACCCCAGGTCGCCCCTCCGCCTCACGGACATCTCCCTCTCCCCCCACGGCGCCGCCGCCGCTGCCAGCAGGGCCTTCTCCCTTCTTCTCTCCGCCAGCGCCGACGCCGTCCTTCTCAGGACCGCCTCGTCGTCGTCATCCTCGTCCGCGCATCTCCTGACGCCGTCCACCACTCCGTCATCGTTGGCGTCTCCTGACCCGCCGTAGTACGCCGTGAACCGGACCTTGGACGGCGTGCTCGGCTCGCCGCTCGGGGACGCCGCCTCAGCCGGCTCGGCCGCCGGAGCCGCCAACCGCGGCTCTTCGATGGCAGGAGGCGGAGAAGGAGACTGGACCTTCGACTTGGCGTTATCGACGATGGCGCTGCCTCTGCGAACACCGGCGCTGACCGCGCGGATGCGCCAGAGGCCGACGGCGGCGGCGAGCGCGGCGACGAGCCAGGCGTAGTAGAGAGAGGCGGCGGCGGCCACCGCTGCGGGGAGGGAGTAGAGGCGGAGCACGATGGCGTCCGCGGGCACCATGTCGAGCAGCTCCATTCGCGGCGTCGCGGTGGTGGGGAGGTCTCGGGGGTGGTTGGAGAACGAGAGAGAGAGAGAGAGGAGGTGGGGGATGACCCTGGTGCGGTGTGGAGGAATGGAGGATGGGTTCGGGTGGGAAGCGTATATATATAGGTGGCGGGGTGGGAACGACGGCATTGGTGAACTGCCTTGAATTATCGCAGGTTTCACCTGCACACCTGAGCATTCTTGTAATTTTAAATTTGCATTTTGATTTGTTTTAGTCGGCAACCAAGTTCTCCTGCGTGATTATTGAGACTCAGTTTGAGCTCTGCACTAGTTAGCAAGTAAGAAATGGATTGTTGAATAAAACTATAAACGAGGATAGGGACGCGTGGCAAACACAACTATCAATTATCAAGTTAAATTGGACATGTTCCTGTTTGTGTACCCAGGAAAAGGAAGCGCAAATTCTAGAACAACAATTATTGCCAATATGCTCAATAAATCGTACCCTCTATTATAGCTCTATATGATTGATTCTTTATCGGAGTTGAGGCACTGAACACATTCGCACTCATCTCAACTAAAAGATCGAATTGAACAAAGAATTTCCCAAAATGCAATACCGATCTCCTCAGCAGAAATTCAACAGATGCTGAGGTACTGGCATGTAAATGGACCTCCAGGCTCCAAGTAAGTATGCCATCAAACGTAACAGTGCGTGCAAAACTGCTGGGGAAACGGCATCGGTGGGTATATCTCAGGGAGATGCTGGGAATCGAGGTTGAGAGATGCCGAGTAAGATACCCCGTTCCAGCAGCCGGAAAGAAGAAAATTCAGGACGCTGTCGGCGTGGGGACGCCTGTGGTGCTCTCCCGGATCGCATCTCGTGGGCCTGAGAACTACTTCATGGCTCAGATTGGACGTCGCCTCCGGCGGGGTACATGCATCCACTAATTGAAGATCCTACCCATTTTGTAGCATAAAGTAATCTAGTAAACTTTTCTAGGGTAGCGTTTACACGTGTGTATTTACAAGGATGAGTGTGGGTGCGTTGTGAGTATATTTTTCTTTAGAGAGAAGAAAAAGGGTGTACTCATATCTGATTCATATCAAGGAAAACAATTGACAATATATGGAAAAGACATCTTGACACACAACGACGTAAAGAAAATAAAATTACATTGAAGAGTGGTATACGTGAGCGTTTTGAGCCCGACCCGACTCGGCCCGCGCCAGGCCCGCCCACGAACCTTACTGGACGGGCGTGGGCAGAGATCTTGAAGCCCGCGAAATTTTTTTTGGCCCGAGCCGGCCCGAAATCTTGTTTTTAGTTGTTTTACACTATAAAATGTGCGGGCGGCCCGCCAAGCCCGGCCCGAAAATTGAGGCCCGATGCGTCCAGTGGGATGGTCATGGGCAGGATTTTTTCGGCCCGAAATAACAGAATTTTTTTCATCCCGGCCCGAACCCGGCCCGGCCCGAAAAATGCTCAGGTCTAAAGAGTGGCCATCTTCTTCCTTCCAAAGTTCGTCGTCCACCTTAGCTTGAAAATGCACTGGAAAGGCAACAAGGGAAATGAACACCTGCATATACCATTGCCACACAAGGCTTTGAAGACCGCAAGAACCACCCGCTGCTTACAACGAGATCTAGCAAACGTTGAAAGAACATCGACTAGGGTAACCCCCCAAGCAACACAGGCTTGCAATCCTTCATCACCAAACCAGCGGGTTGAGAAAACCGGAACTTGACGAAGAACAGATTGAAGAAAGAGATCAAAATCGCCACAACCAAGGACGGCCAATTGCTTCTCCTGACGAACACACCAACTGCAAAGATCTAAAGAGAATTTACAGATTTGGCAGAACCAACTCTCACGGACCCTTCGCCTGCACCGAAAAGAACGTCGTCGAGGTAGGGAGAGGTCGACGAGACCTTATTCCATAGCGTCATCTTCACCACCACCCTGTTGATGTCGCGTTGTGAGTATCTTCGATGTACTGTGTAATTAAAAAATAGAGACCGCGCGATCTCCCATCGTTTCCTTACCTTTGAGATTCTTTCTCATCGATGTTGCGACGTTGTTTGGCTCTGAAGTCGCCAAAAAGATGGGTGGTGCAGTGAGAGGTGGGCAGTTGGCCGACGGTGAGGTGATCGTCGGTCGACGATGGTGTTCAAGGTGACGGCTTAGAGGTAAGATTTAGATTAGGGGGTGGGAGTGTTGGTATTTCTTAACCTCACCACTAGTGGCGCGTCTAGCGTGAGCGTGTAAGGAACACCTGGGTACACTGACGGGTGCGAACGAATCTGCAAGTGCACGGATACATCGCTGTAGCACTTCATCTAAGGAGTATTCCAAAGAGTACCGAATCCAAAGAACGATGTGCACTACCTTCTATCCTAGCAGAATGGTCCAAGGACACCAAACCCCTATTAAGGTTGAGAGATGATTTGGCGCTTCCTATGACTACTGATTCTAAAGGAGGAGCAACAGGCAATTATACTGTTGGTTCCTAGCTATAGCAGTTGGTTCTGGCCGAAAGCTCGGTGTCGTATCCGAACGTGGAGGAGTACGAATAGGGATGGCAATAGGGCCCCGATTCCCGACGGGGAATTCCTCCATTAGGGGATGTAATTGGGAGATTTTTAATCCCCGTGGGGATCTTAACATACCAAATGTGATCCCCGACGGGTGAAGTGGGGCTCTTAACGTTCTGTGCATCCCCGTCCCCGTTCCCCCATCAGGGACCCTATCAGACATGTTTATGCATACTACATACATGCCGAAAGAAGCCCATCTAACATAAAAGCCCAGGCCCATAAAGATACTATAAATACAGCTAGGTAAACCCTAGCAAGATAGTGCCAACAGCCCAACACTCCTCTTCACCTCATCCCCAGCCACCTCTTTCTTTTCCTACACCGACTGTGGTAGCTCGCAGGCCAGGGGCACGGTGGTGGCACGCGGTCCTGAGGGTTGAGGTTGTCAGCTTCACGCAGCCTCCTTCGTCCGTTGGCAGGCATAGGGTGGCGAGCAAGGCTGCAAGGCTTCATGGCAGTCGGTGACTGCAACCAACAGGAAGAGCTCCTGTCCTAACGAGAGACGCGACCCTAATCTCTTTGTTCTCTGCTCTGCTAAGGTTGTGTGCAAGTCAACGGCAAGATGGCTCTGGCATTTGTTCGATTTCTGAGATTTGTACTGTGCCACCAGTGGTATTGGTTCAAGTATTGTTAGATTAGTTGCAGTGTTTTACTAGATCTTGTTCTGACATGTAACTATGGGGAGCTTTGGCAATTTATGTGAAAGATTAAAGCTAATCTATTTAGCCGATGTTGCAAGATTCTTTTTTGGTATTTTTTTGCTTCTAAAATTCTAGGGTACTTTATTTGTATGTTTATATATCGCTAGGATTAATCAGCTATCATTGAGTTCTTATTTTGGAGTTCTTGGGGATTAGTCGGGGCCGGGGTCCCCATCGGGGATGTGATCCCCACTCGGGGACGGGGAGAAATCCTTTCCCGCGAGCGGGGACGGGGACAAGAACGGGGAGCTTTTGCCATTTCGAGGGGCAAAACGTTCTGCAGATCCCCGGCGGGGATGTCCCTGTTGCCATCCCTAAGTACGAAGGGTCCAATGGCTGTCACTACCGCGGCCTACCTCAAGACAAACCGTGGGATACGTGGCAAATGAAGGAAAACCTGTAGTTTGGACACCACGTACACACTACTGATCAGTACTATAATACAACTACGTCTGGATCCCTGTAGTAATACTATAGCACTCTGTATAAATACGGAGAGACAAACCCGCAAGCTTCAAGTTGATCTCACTTATCACTGAATTGCATAGATGATGGGAAGAATGAATGCCAGCGTATTAATGTACTCCGGAGAAGAACGGAGTGCACTAGTAAATAGGATCAAAGGATCATGTCACGAAGAACATGAGCCTCTACATGATGAACAAACGAAGAACTCATGAACATTCCACCTATGCAGGAATACCACTTTAGTCTAAAAGAAAATACAAGAATACTCACTTTGCTCTAATTGAAGAACAAGACAACCTCACCAACATCACCCTCTACCTAGCACCTACTCACACCTACACATGGAGAGGAGACATTTCTCTCCAAGAGAGAAAATGAGAGAGAGGAGGGAATGGGATGTTTGGAATGTGTCTCTATTCTAGCCCCCTCCCCTTCTATTTATAGGCCTGGGTCACCACGTGAGAACACCCCAAGCACCCCCGGAATGCCCTTAGGATCCAATAGGGAGACAACACGTGGAAGATGGGGGACGAACCACTTCAAGGTGGGGCCGATCTCCGGGTGGCTCCTTTCGTGCTGCATTTCATCCAGTGACTGTCAGGTGGGTCCCACGGTGGGTATGGGGGTGGATGCGGTGTTTTTAGCCAGCTATCTCGTGGTTGTGGGCCCTTGAATCTGTGTGCTTGCTCCTGATTGGTCTAGAGTGTGTTTATTTGGATTGATGATGTGTCATGGACACATGGGCTCTTGTGTGGCAGCATGTCGCCATGTGGCCTGATGTGGGTCCCACCGGGCCCACATGATATCTTGTGCATATCTTTTTCATCCGAACTAAAAAGTAGGCAAATGACATACCCATTTCGATCATCTCGACGAGCCCGTTGCAATGGTGCGAGCCAATTTGGCACTTGAGGTTGTTTATGATGCTGCCATACATATGCCTTTGGTTCACTTGCTCTCAACTGTATCATTCCATGCATATTTCGATGCATCCTGCAACAAAAGCTAGAAACACCAACAGTTGTGGAAATTGTCAGTATAAACCCCTATTCTAGTGTTGATAATCACTTTCCATTTATTTTTATGAAGTAATTGACAGCCTAAAAGTTGTACTTAACAGCTGTCAACAGGGAGCTCAATGGTATGTGACCAGTAGTGGAGCTAGGATCCATGCTAAGGAGAGGCCAATTTACCTAGTGAAAACTAACATGTACAAATATGCAGAGCAATTAGTCACTAACTGAAAAATTGCAAATCATATAAACAACAACATAAGACAACATGCTTAGTGCCAATTATTTTAGGTTGTTTCTCTCCAATTGTCATTTGTTTGGGTCAATGTGTGTGCAATTTATTCAAATGTTATTGGTTATAAGTCCTCTAGTTCATATTTTCATATTTGCGTTGGAAAAATATAATGACATCAAGTTTAAATGAATCAAATTTGCATTATTCATAAGACCAAAACAACCTACCCTTTGCAACTTTCCGTGCAGCAAGATAGGACTATTTCAGGCTGCCTTAGCATTTTGACGTGCTAGTAAAACTAAACTGCACTAGAATAGGATGCAAAAAATTTCATGCGGACAATAAATCAACCTCTAGTTGCTTTAGAAATCCTTGCGACAAGGGGGGTCATGGCCCACCTTGGCCAAGCTTTAGCTCTGTCAAGGTATGTGACTATAAATGAGGAGGGGCCGGTGGTGGGGGCGTGCTACCGTCACCGGGTCGAGGTTGGACAGGTGGTAGGCCGATGTTCGACGGTGGGGGCACGACAATCGCTGATCAAGGTTGCCAGAGGCGGCAACGGGTGTGGTGTCGGCATGAAAGAATATGATGGGGAAGATGGACCAATATTTGACTGCAAGTTTCCTTCCTTGGCTACCTTTCGGAAGGAATATTGGCGTCATGGCCCCATGTATCACTGCCGTGTTTAAAGGGCTGATAATCCATTTTACTATTGTGATTCGTGAAGAGTCATCTACTAGTACTAAGGGTCTGTTTGGCGGGGATTCAACTACAAATCTAGAGCTGTTTTTGCTGAAGCCGTGCCAAAGGGCTGGGGAAAATGGATTTGACTGAGAATCTCTCAGAAATTGCGGTGACTAGAGCCCTTCGGCGCAACGGAGCCAAAAAACGCGGCCCCCTGGCTCCGTCTGCTCGCGTATGAAATGACCACTACCCTTGGTGGAAATTAAAACAAAATTGCCACCGCCCCACCATGCATTGATTCCCCACCGCTCTGTCTTGCATGCATCAGCCTCCTCTGCCTTTCTACCCCAGCTCTCCAAAGAAACATAGCAGTGGGCGGCACATGGAGAACTAAGAGGAGGCGGTGGCGGTGGCCGGAGGAGGAGCACCGGTGGCCCGTTCGTGCCCAGCGGAGGGGATGGAGGGGCGCCCTTCCTTTGGCCAGGAGGTCTGTCGGCGGGTCCTCTGGGCACCATTTTAGCCGTCGTGGGTGTGCCTCCCAGCATGGTAGCGACCCCATTGTCCAGCCTCCTCGGCACGATGGGGGCAGAATGAAGCATCCTCTCATGAGAGGTGACTAAATGTGACACAAATACCAGTCCCAGGAGGCTGGCAACTCATTTATTACAACAGGTGGTTCAGTCCCTTACATCACGACGGCATAGTGGGCACGGAAGTGCCAACGCCACGAGAAACAACATGAAATCTAAAGACCACACTACAACAGCGAAGGCTTCTAGAGCCTCATTAGAGTACCACGCCATGGAAGCTCTCTGGGGAGGCCCTGAAGTCACAGGCATGGTTTGGGTGTAGGGCAGCGACCTACTCGACGTCTTCGGGAACGAAGTCGGGATCCTCCTCTGAAAAATAGTTAGTAAGCAAGGGTGAGTACATACGTACTCAACAAGTTCAACCCCACCCACATAGGGGCCTATAAGCAGATCATGCACAGGATATATCAAGGATCAGGTTAAGGTTTATTTGCAAACATATTTACTCATGCAGAGGTTCATTTCCGAAAAGGTTTTCGCAAACAATTTTATAACCCAAGTAACTCAATTGTTTTGAGAAACCCAATTGGGAACTACCGGATTCCCCGTCCGCAGTATCCCAGGCACACAGCCACACACTATTCTCAGAAAACCACTCATGCCATGAAAACATCCCAGACCCAAACACTAGTTTCGTGACCACACCGTGACTCGTCCAATACCGTGGACACGGCTATTCGAATAGGTTTTACACTCTGCAGAGGTTGTACATCTTCACCCACAAGTAGGGTACCGCCACACGAACACCTTAGTGTCGGTGCAGATCCTATCAAAGCCATTACCCACCTTAGCTAACCCAACGAGCCACCACAAAAGCAACAAAGGGGTTATCTCACATAACCAGGGCGTACCTCACACAGATCATACCCCTACTCCTTGGTCTTCCGCTGCTCACCCGCACACCGGATGGCAAGTAGATTCACTAGTGGGATTTATGCTAAGCCGTTGCCACATACAATGGTCGAGTGGTTGTACGATAATTGGGCCAGGTGAGATGTCATGCAACCCGGTCCTTAACGACAAGATGGACTTCTCCCAACATGCCAACCCACACAGGTACGAGCTCACCCATACCCTTGACACACACGTCCATCCTGTCTACCCAGTTCTTTACTCATTTTCCGAAATATCCCATTCCCCTTTTTAAAGCACTCACACATTTTTAAAGCAACCATTCAGGTCAAACAAGGTCAATCATAGCAAGCAGGGGTGGCTATCCTACCATGTTTTTACAGTAAAACATTATGCAATTTATAAAACGGGTATAGGGTTATGTTTATAAAACTAGGACCAAAGTATGCATCAAAGGATGAGATTGAACTTGCCGTCTTCGAAGTCCTCGGGGAGTTCCGGCTCGACGTTCGGGATCTTGGGCTCCTGCTCGTAGTACTCGGTTCCAAGCTCCGGCTCGTGGTACCTTCCTTCGTTTACTTCGTCAGCTAAAGCGTGCACACAAGTAGGCAGACAATCAATACAAGCACACACAATTTTTCTGGCTGAGCTCAAGGAAGGTAGTTAGATAAAATAGAGGAATAAATGTTATGCAGGGGGTTTTGGGTGATGGATATGTAACAGTATACCCGGAACGGGTGTGATGAAGTTTGGGCACGATTTGAATTAAAATCGCGCATGAAATGATGGGTTAAAGGGAGTGTTAGGGCTAATTAAGGTCCTGCTAGTAATTTAGATTAAAGGAAAAAGGTCCTAATTATAATATTTAGACATGATGAGGGTTTTACCAGAATAGCCTAAGGGTCTAATTGTAAAGGGGCAGGGTTGTTTTTGTGGTATAGTTTAAAGGGTAGGGTGTAAATGAAAGAAAGGGGAGAGAGGGAATAGGAATGGGGGTTTGGTGGAAAAAGGAAAAGGGGCAGAGGGTTTTTGGTCAAAAGGCCATCTTCTTCCTCCCTCCCTTGATTAAGAACAGAGGGGGAGGGGACCGAGCGGAGGCCGGCCAGGGGGGGGGGGGTCCGTCCATAGCGACAGCCGGGAAATGGGTCAAAACAGAGAGGAGGCTGAGGGGAATCGATCCCAGTGCTCACCTTGTGCTAGGGTGGTCCGTGGAGGTGGATCGGCGGGCGGCGGCAGACTGCCGGTTGGGCGGCTCTGGTGGCGGCACAGTGTGGTGCAGGGGGAAGGGGAATGGCTTGCAGTGGTGTGAGGTGAGGTGGGGAACGTGGTGATGCTCTTTATAGGCGTGGAACTCGGCGGCCGATATTTCGAGCTCAAAGAGCTCTCTAGTGGCCGGCAATGGTGGTGGAAAATATCCCGGCGTGGACTTCGGCCGGCGAGGCTCCGTGCGGAGCGGTACTGTGGGATTGGACACATCATGCATGCGAGCTGCCGTGGCCGCGGAGAGGGGGCGGGAGAACGACGACACGACACAGTGGTGTTGGAGGTGACCGGTCGGGCAGGGCCTTTATGGCGGTCGTCGGGCGTCAGGGGGTCGCGGCTCGGGCGGGGGGCCACCGCGGGCGGCGTGGGGGTGGGCCGGCGTCTTGCGCGCCCGTGAGTTGGTCGGCCGGGCGCGGGCCGAGGTGGTGGTGGGGGGGGGGCGCCAAATCGGGAGCCGGGGCGCGCGGGGGTCAGGCGCGGTCGGGCTCGGGGCCATGCAGGGGAGCCAGCCGAAGGAAGAAGAAGGGAGAAGAAAATGAAAAAGAGAGAAAAGGAAATAGGAAAAGGAAAATAAGGAAAGAAAAATAGAAAAGGGATTTAGAAAATTAGGAGAAATCCTAGAAAAATTAGGAGAGAGGGGAAGAAGGATTTTTGCGGATTTTTCTGGGTTTCTCAGATACCGGCGTTAATTCCGAGACGACGGTGATGGTGAGGCGGACCAGCCGGCAGAACCGCGGTGTGCGCGGGATTCCCGGCGTGGTGGCCGACCGCGGTGCTAGGGCGGCACGCGAGGGGCGATGGCCGGGTGCGGGCGGTGCGGCGGGATTCGCGACACGCGCGCCGGGGGTGAGAGATAGAGGGGGAAGACGACTGGGGTCTCAAAGGGGGGTAATTGAGCTCAGCGGGAAGATTTTGAAAACACACGTGATTTAGTAGGTGATTTATTAGGAGCTAAAAATACGGGCGTTACAAACCTACCCCACTTAAAATGAATCTCGCCCTCGAGATTCGGCTAGCTCTCAAATAGGTGGGGAAACTCTTTCTTCAACGTGTCCTCTCGTTCCCACGTGGCTTCTTCTACTCCGTGTCTGCTCCATTGGACTCTACACACCCGTACCTCTGATGTTCTTGTCCTTCTTACCACTGTGTCCAAAATTTTGATAGGCACCTCCTGGTACCTAAGATCTGGCTGTAGATCAATTCTCTCTACTGGCACTCGCTTCTCTTCGAGGACCTTCAAACATCTTCGTAAATGGGAGACATGAAACATCGGGTGTATATCTGACATTTTTTCTGGTAACTCCAACCGGTATGCTACTGCTCCAACCCTCTTCAGCACTTTGTACGGTCCAATGTACCTCGGGGCCAACTTCCCGTGCACTTGAAATCTTCGAGTTCCTCGGATAGGTGAAACCTTGAGGTAAGCAAAGTCTCCTGGACTGAAGCTTACCTCTCACCTCTTCTTGTCTGCATAACTCTTCTGTCGGGATTGGGCAGCCTTCAACTTTTCTCGGATATCGGCTACTCGCTCCTCGGCTTCCTTTATGAGTGCGGGCCCAACCAGGGCACATTCTCCCACTTCTGACCACATCAAGGGTGTTCTACATTTCCTCCCATATAAGGCTTCAAACAATGACATTCCTAGGCTCGCCTGATAGCCGTTGTTGTAGGAGAACTCTGCATACGGTAGACTTTGTTCCCAGTCTTTGCCATAGGTGAGGACACATGCTCTCAACATGTCTTCCAAAATTTGGTCTACCCTCTCGGTCTGTCCATCTGTCTGCGGGTGATATGCTGAGCTGAAATCCAGCTTGGTACCCATGGCTTTTTGCAGGCTTTTCCAAAACCTAGAGGTAAACTGGGTCCCTCTATCTGAGACTATCCTGCTAGGCACTCCATGCAATTTCACTATGGTCTCTATGTAAAGCTTTGTCAACTTCTCTCTACCATAAGTGGTTCGTATAGGTAGAAAATGAGCGACTTTAGTGAGTCGGTCCACTATTACCCATATGAAATCATGTCCTTTCTGAGTCTTTGGCAAACCTACTACGAAGTCCATGCCTATTTCGTCCCATTTCCATATCGGATGCGTAAAGGCTGCAACAGTCCTGCGGGTTTCTGGTGTTCAGCTTTAATCCTCTTACAAGTATCATAGTGGGCGACGAACCAGGCAATGTCTGCTTTCATTCCGTTCCACCAATACTTATGATATAAATCCATATACATCTTAGTGGATCCCGGGTGGATGAAATATGCCCAGTTGTGGGCCTCATCCATGATGGTCTGCTGGAAATTTCCGTCTTCAGGCACGCATATCCTATTCTTATACCACAGTGTGCCTTGATCATCTACTCTAAAATCAGGGGCCTTATTCTCTCCTGTATGCTTGCAGATTTTCACCAGATTCTCATCGGTCTCCTGGGCCTTCCTGATCTTTTCCTCCAAGGTAGGTTGAACACTTAATTGGCGGACGTAGCCTTGGGGAACAATGTGCACGTTGAGTCGTGCCATTTCCTCCTGCAACTGGGTACTTTTAGGCACTGCCTTCTCGTAGGATTTTCGGCTTAAGGCATCTGCCACTACATTGGCTTTCCCTGGGTGGTAGTGGATTTCTAGATTATAATCTTTGACTAACTCTAACCACCTTCTTTGGCTTAGGTTCAGGTCAGGCTGGGTGAAGATGTACTTTAAGCTCTTGTGGTCGGTATAGATCTCACACTTATTCCCAATCAGGTAATGCCTCCAAATCTTAAGGGCATGCACTACGGCTGCAAACTCCAAATCATGGGTGGGATAATTCTGCTCGTGGGGTTTGAGCTGGCGGGAAGCATACGCCACTACTTTCCTGTCTTGCATAAGAACACATCCCAACCCTTGTCGGGATGTGTCGCAATATACGACAAAACCCCGTTGAATGTCTGGCAAGGTCAGCACTGGGGCTGTGGTCAATCTTCTTTTCAACTCATGGAAACTTTTCTCGCACGACTCAGTCCAGTTGAACTTCTTCTCCTTCTTGAGCAACTCCGTCATGGGTCGGGCAATCTTGGAAAATCCTTCAATGAACCTCCGGTAGTACCCTGCTAAACCAAGAAAGCTTCTGATCTCGCTCACATTTGTCAGTTGTTGCCAGCTGGAGACTGTTTCGACTTTCCCGGGGTCTACTGCAACTCCTTCCGCAGTCAAAATATGCCACAGGAAGGATATTTTCTTTAGCTAGAACTCACACTTGCTGAACTTAGCTTACAACTTGTGTGCCATTAGTTTCCCCAGCACTACCCGAAGATGCTGCTCATGCTCCTCCACACTCTTGGAGTAAACAAGTATGTCGTCAATGAAGACTACGACAAACTTGTCCAACTCTTCCATAAACACCTTATTCATGATGTTCATAAAATACGCGGGTGCGTTGGTGAGTCCAAAGGACATCACTGTGAACTCATACTGCCCGTAATGGGTGACAAAGGCGGTCTTGGGGATGTCGCTTTCCCTAATCTTGAGTTGGTGGTATCCTGACCTTAAATCCACCTTCGAAAAATACTTGGCTCCTTTCAGTTGGTCGAATAAATCATCTATCCTAGGGAGGGGGTACTTGTTTTTTATAGTAACTTCGTTCAGCGAGTGATAGTCCACGCACATCCTCATGCTCTTATCCTTCTTTTCTACGAAGAGCACTGGGGCTCCCCATGGTGATGAGCTTGGTCTGATAAATCCACTTTGCTGGAGTTCTCTTAGTTGCTTCTTCAATTCTGCTAACTCAGGGGCTGCCATCCTATAAGGTCTCTTGGCTATGGGAGAGGTTCCGAGAATAAGGTCGATGACGAACTCTATATCCCTATTTGGTGGCATTCCGGGGAGTTCTTCGGGGAACACATCTGGATACTCCCGCACTACTGGGACATCCTCTATGGATTTGGCTTCCATGCTGAAAACCATTATGTCTGGTCTGTGTCCTCGGGTGTGCCAAGTCACTTGTATTCCGTCTGGGTTGGTTAGGTGTACTACCTTATCGGCACAACTTATGAGACCATGGTGTTGGCTTAACCAATCCATCCCAAGGATCACATCTATTCCCTTAGACTTTAGTACTACTAGGTCTTCTATGAACTTTACCCCACTTAAAATGATCCTTACCCGAGAGCAACCCAGTTGACACTTGATGTCACCTCCGGGCATTCGGGTTAACAGGGGTGCTTTTAGTTGTACTGTAGGTATGTTACGCTTTTCCACAAAACTTGAGGATATGAACGAATGTGATGCTCCTGCATCAAATAATATGGTTGCCAAGACTGAACTGACCAGGAACTCACCGAGCACTACGCCTTGTGCTTCTTGAGCCTCCTGTGTGTTGATGTGGTTGACGCGGGCTCGTCCATAAGACTACTGGGGCTGCCTCATCTGCTGGTTGTTGTTGTTGCCAAAGTTGTTGTTGCTGCGAACTGGCACGCGGTTGGCTCCAGATACGAGCGGTCTTGGCCCATTTACTGAGTTGGAGAAGGTTGAGGTTGTTGGCTTTTTGCCGTACGGGCAGTTGGCAATGAAGTGTTCGGTCTCACGATAGTTGAAACACACCCTGGAGTTGTTGTTGTTGTTGGTAGTGACCTGGTTAGTGTTGCTCTGTGGGGGCTTCATGGTGTTCTGGTTGTTGTATGGTTTGAAGTGGGTTCTGGGACCCTGGGAGCCTGTGGCTTGCGATTGGGTTTTGTACTGCATGGGGGCTTGGAACCTGGACATGGGGTGTCTGAAGCTTCTCTGTCTCTGGGAGCGCTCTTGCTGTTGAGCCTTGTGCTCCATGAACTTACACTTGTTTTCCTTCTTCTCTTCTACCCTGGCTCTCTCTGTGAGGATGGCCATGTTCATGAGGGTGTTGAAATCTGGGTAGATCTGAGGGGTAAGCAGAGTCCTCAGCTCCGGAGTCAAGCCCTTCTTGAACATCTCCTGCTTTTTGGAGTCCTTGTCCACTTCTTCTAGGGCATATCGAGCCAGCTCTATGAACTGGTAAGTGTATTCCTCCACGGACTTGTTGCCTTGGCGGAGTTCATGGAACTCATCTGCCTTGCGCTTCAGCGTGGCCTCTGGGATGTGGTAGCGGCGAAACTCTTCCACGAACTCATCCCAAGTGATGGTGGAGGGATCCTTGGCTATTGCACAATAATTTTCCCACCAGGCTAGGGCTATCCTGGTGAGCTGGTGAGTGTCCAGGAGAACCTTGTCTCGGTCCTCACAGTTGAAGGGCTCCAGTTCCCTTAGAATGGCTCTCAGCCAGTCATCAGCATCCAAGGGATTCACGGAAACGCCAAAAGTGGGTGGCTTTGTCCTGAGAAATTCGATTAGCTTCTCATTCATGCCCAGAACTCGGGGCCTTGTGCGGTTGACGACATTGAATATGGCCTCCATCAGTAGAGTCTGATTGGCCAGAACTTGTGCCAGTTCTACGGGAGGGGGTGGCGGTGGCAGGACAACGTTCTCTCCCCCATCTTCGCCTTGGTTCACTTCCTGGTCGTTGAGGCGCTCGCTTCGATCGGCTTGAGATCCTTTTGCGTCCATACGACCAGAGCCTTGGTGGGTCCTAGAAGTGCGCCTGGAAACCATCTGTAAAGGAGCGGGTTTCTAAGAGATCTAGTTTTTATGTGATGTTTAAGTGGATTATGACGAATTTCTTTTTGAAAAGGCAGGGTCTACTCTTGCCGGCAAGCACTCAACAAGCACATAGCAAACAAACAAGCACAGACAAATTTTTATTACAAACAAGTGAGGAGGATACATCCTGACTACGCGACTGACACCACGCGGGCACACTACACGACTCAGTACTACGACAAAAGCTAAGGGTGCGACTCTAAACTCGGACCAGCACGACTTCAATCCCTGGGTCAAGGCAACAGGGGTATGCTACTCGCGAGGAGAGCCATCTTCCGGGGTTGAGTGCACTTCTAGCGGAATGAGTAGCACATTGTCGTCCTCGCCCTCGGGGTTTCCATTCTCTCGGGGCTGTGCTGTAGCTTCCGCGGTCGTCGTTGGTTGTTCGGTGACTGCCGGTGGTGCTGGCGGGGCTTCAATAGTTCCTCCCCATCCTACAAGGGGTGTCCCAAGCAAGACTTGAGCTTCTCCAATGGTGGAACGGGCGTTCCACTGTTGGTACATTCTTTCATGCGCTGGTCTTGGATCCGCCTGAGGCTTTCATGGGCAACGGCTTCACTGCTTATGGCGGCTGCGGTCCTTGCTTCAGCTTGAGCCACTCGGACTTGGTGCATCCTCACTGTGACTTCAGATTGCTCGGCCCGACTGATTTGCTCCCTCAAGAGCTTGGCTTGGTCATCAAAGAGTTTGTCCAGGGAGACGAGGTAGGCAACTATGTGGTACAACATGTCTTCTTGGTGGTGAGGACCAGGAGCGTCCCGGTGGTCGATGGATGACCGCTCCTCAGTGATGAGTGATTGACAACGGGTGTTGGACTGACTCTTGGCTTAGTGAGCAGGTGTAGGCTGCGGCCTAGTTCATGTTGTTGCAGGTGAAGAACGGGCGCGAAAGGTCTTCAGCCTTGAGGGGCCTCCGGGAGATGGAGAGACAAGTAGGCTCGGTTCGAGGGGCCGGTGGACGGCGGGACTAGGTGCGGGCCACATGGTGGCGATACGAGCAAGACGAAGTCATGGACAATCGAGCGGTGCACGGTGGTGGTCGAGTCAAGTGGTTTGGCGGGAGGCGGACGGAGCACGCGGGGCTTGGTGGTTTGCCCACAAAACCATCGGAGGACGGTTTCTTGGTTTGGGCCTCAAAACCAAGTCCGAGGGCCCAACACGACGGAGACGGGATCCGGGCGTGTCGGGAAGCTTCGAAGCGGAGGACACGCGGCGGGATCGCATGGCTTGCATCGGGAGGACGCGGGGGTGCGGCAAAGGCGTGAACGTCCGATGGCAAGACCCACAAATATTACCTAAATGCCCCTACGTGGGTTGTATCGCCAGTAGTTAAGTTAGGGGTAGTCGAGTCATTTACCACTCCGGCGGGACCTGATATATAAGCCATGAGTGTGTGTGGATGGCTCTCTCTCTCCGCGACTTAGGGTTTCATTTCCTCCCTCCCATTTCTCATTTTCGTAGCTACTTTCTTCTCTATTTTCTCTATGCTAGCATGAGGGCTTCATGAGATATTTGTTGAGAGGGATGGATGCTAGGGTGGCATGCTAGACCTTGTGAATCTTTCCTGGTTTGTATAGAAGATTCGGAGTTGTGTTTTTCGTGGTCTTTTTGTGCTTGTTTTTGTGCCTTTGTTCTCGGTGTGATTCCGCGGATTTGAGTGGGTTTCTCCCCGGATTTCTTTGAGGGAAACATGGATAGATGTCTCGTGCATCTTTGTGATTGATCTTGTGCCCTCAAACGCCGGGAAACCACTTCGATTCAAGGATTTTCATTCGGTGCTCTAGTTTTTGGTGGTGCTCAAAGGATTCGCGATTCCAGGTGATTTAGGGAGTTAGGAGGCAAGATTTTTGGGCTATAGCATCCTTGTGTGACGCTTTTCAAGTCCCCAAACCCTTGTCTCCTCTGCTTCAACCGTTTGGGAAATCCGATGATGATTTGGGGGAGTTGACCTTCGAGGTCGAGCAATTTTCTGCTCTGTCCGTGCGGCGCGGACGGTCCGCGGGGAGGTCGCGGACGGTCCGCGGGTTGCGTGTTCGTCGCGTGTTCGTCGTGTTCTTGCGCGTCTTTGCTTTCGATCCGGTTTGGTTTTAGGTTTTCGTTGCAGCTGGTTCGCGGACGGTCCGAGCTTCAGTAGCGGACGGTCCGGGACCCACGCGGACGGTCCGCCCCGGTCTTCGCGGACGGTCTACCCGGTCTTCGCGGACGGTCCGTTTTCTCGGGTCGGTTTTGGTGGTTCCGTTGTCTTTAACGGACGGTTCGTGGCCCCCGGCGGACGGTCCGTGTGTCCCTTGCGGATCGTCCGCGGCACACCGGCCGGACCGTCCGCGCGGCCTTGCGGACGGTCCGCCTGCTCGGCCGGACGGCCTCCGCCCGAGGCCGACGGCGTGGTTCTTTGATTCGATTCCTTTCCCCCTTCTTTCGTGCTTCCGTGTGTGCTTCAAGGAATTGTTCCTAAGACTTGAGGTTGATCCATAACCTTGTTGTCTTCGCGGTTGGTGTGTGATTCGATCCATCGCTTGTGTGGGACCGAGATTTGACTAGGGTATAGGCCGGGTTCTTTGAGAAGAATTTTTTACCGGCTCCTATTCACTCCCCCCTCTCTAGTCGCCATCTGATCCTTCAGGTGGCGGCGTCGTTCCAGGTTTCTCATGCGTGCCTGCCAGACTGGGGTTCTGATGGTGGGAGGAAAATACCTCATCGGTGTGGGGACGAGGTGTTCCTCGTAGATCCGACACAGGTAGCGGAGGGCTTTTCTGAGGGCCAAGGGGTAGGTGTCTTGATGTCGAAACCCTGGGGCGGTCACGCGCCATGGCTCGAGGTTGGTGTGGCAGTTTCTTCTGGCGACAGAGAGGACCACCCTACAGCGAAGAGTGCCGAGTTGCTCGTACTCTCTGTTGTAGTACCTAGGGTGCTCAGTGATACCGAGGCGCTCCAGGGAGTTGATAAGGAGGCGAGCAAAACCAGGCTCCTCGTGGCACACGCCTTGGGTCCATCCGTCTTCCGCCATCTGAAAACAAGGGTAGAGTTGAACCAGTTGTGGTAGGGTACAAAAGATAGACAATTTTATTTAGCAGCAAGGTTGGGGTACACTCCTCGGGGTACACTTATTATTACTAGAGCACAGCTCTAGCCTAAGCACTCCAATCTATCCTTATGGGGACTCTTCATCCGTCTCAATGCGACGCTTCTTTGGTGGGAGGTCTTGCTCCGGTATCACATCCTCGGTCTGGGTCCCTTTGTCCCAATGAGTTCTTCGGGTTCATCTTCCTCTAATCCAGCTTCTTCTCTCCTTCTACATTCCTTGTGGAGCTCATCCCATAGTTTCTTGTGGAATATTTCAGAGCGTTCCTGCTCCCTAAGGTAATCTTTCTTCAGGTTGTCTCGGGCGACTTCCGCCATTGTTGTCTTTATCCTTTCCAAGTCACACCCCGAAATTTTCAATTTCGGGATGTGAATAGAGAGAATAATTAAATAACAATTTTCTCATAATTTTAAAATTTTCCAACATTTATTTTCTTTACGGAAATATAGTATAGGAAAAATCCTTTGTTTGATTTTCCCGAACTAAAACAAAGTTGTGAGTGTTGCATTCATGCCGATGCATCTTGGTGCTTCCCGAGTGCTTAAGGTTTCAAAAATGTGTTTAGGAGCCGTCCAAATCTTTACGAGAATTTTCCGGATTTTTTACGTGATTTATTCTCATTTTCTCCGAGCATTTTCTATTTAACGAAGGCTCTAAAATTTTTTTCATGAGCACCAAATACTTTATTTGGATTGTTCATGTCCCAATGTGTCTCCGGGAATTTTCCTAGAATTTTTGGAATTTTACGAATATTTTTTCGTGCTTTCAAAACATTTTCTAGAAATTCCCGAAATTGTTTTTACACTTAAAATGTTTTCAAAAAAATAATAAATCCATTCCTATTCTCTGGTCTGCGCAGCTGTTGCTAGCGGCCCAGTAGCCGGCCTAGCTCGGCGTACGCGGCGGCCTCGGAAGTCTGATGGACCCCCCTGAGTTCTGCACCCTATCTCGCTCGGCCACCCTAGCATCGTTTTGGCCCAGCTAGCAAAACAGCTCGGCTTGGCCCAAGCTCAAGCCCGACCGCAGAAGTCCGTCCGTGCCCCCTTATCTCCTTTGCGGGTCATCGTTTGCACCACAGCCCAAACTCACTTCCGGCCCAATACGGCCCGACCGGCTCCCCCCTGGTCACCGACAAGCGGGTCCCGGCTCGTCATCCCCGAGCTCCGGCCGTGGCCGGCCGGACTCGGAGTCCGCCGCCGTCTCCGCCCGGGGACACGCCTCCCTAGGCTTGGCCCGCACGCCAAGAGGTGCGCCCGGCCCTATTTAAGCCGCCGCCGCCACCTCTAGGCCCCGGCCCGAACCCTAGCCGCGCCGCCGCGCCCGTAGCCCGAGCCGCCGCCGTCGGTACCAAGCTCGCCGCCGCCGCCCATGATTTGCGGTTTTCGTCGACCTTCGACCCGATTCGGCACCACCATGAGCTCCGGGACGTCGCTCCGCATCTCCTCGGCCCCTCACCATCACCTCCTCAACGCCGGAGCGCCGCCGCCCCCTTGCGGACCGAGCCGACCGCCATGGTTGGCCGTCGCCGGCCGCTTGCCGTCGATTTCCCTCCTAGGTAAGCGCGCCCCCGGGGCCCCCTTCGTCTTCTCAGTCCCCTGCACACCTCACCCGAGGCTCAAGCCACCGCAGCACCCCCACCCCATCGCCGGCCGAGCTCCCGCGGCCTCTCGTGCGCTTCTTGAATCGGGGGAAGAAGATGAACTCTTTTCTAAAAAAAAACCCGTAGTTCCCCGTAATCCCTAGATTAGTTTGTGTGTCTTGTGCTTTTCATATTTTAACCCCCGGATCTCTTAGATTCTTCGAGATCTAATCCTACCCGACTCCTTTGCAAGTAAACCCTCGAGTTTATATACATAATTATGTATATGCCCCCGAGTTTTCGCGAGAAAAGTCCCCGGAAGTTTCCAATCTTCACATCTAGGTCCTCGGATCTTTAAAGAGTCATATCTTTCTTGTTTTAACTCCGTTTTAATCCGTTCAAATCGCGTTAGGTCCATAATGATGTAAAGCACGCGTTAGCGGAGTGTCTTCACCATGTTTTGTTTTCTCGAAAATAAAATTAATATTGATTAATGTCTATTTACACATGTCTTTTATAAATAAAAGTAATATAGATCTATATATCGTTTTTATAAGCAAATTTAATTTGATTAATGTTTCTATCACATGTTTTTGCACAAAAAGTTAATTAGATCTTTATCTCGGTTTTCGTAAACCAAATGTTAATTTGTTTAATAGTTAATTACTCTTTTCTAATTAAAATTTGATTGGGCTTTTACATCGGCTTTTATAATAAATATTAATTTGATTAATGCCAATACCATAATGTTTTTAATAATAATATGATCTACTCGCGGTACATAGTATCGTTTAGACTTTTTATATAGTTTAGTTTTTCTAAATTAAATGTTTAATTGGAATAATTCTTATATGCATCTTTATAAATAAAACTTGATTAGTTCTTTACACCGAGCCTTGCAAATAAAAATCTAATTTGCATTAAAACCAACTTAGGGTATTTTCTTTATGAAATATCTTCCGCACATTTTTGCTAATTAAAATAAACCTAAGCTTATAGTTGTTCTCTCACATGTGCAAATCAATCATTAGACGTTCCTTACCCCGGTATCTCTTTTGATCAAGTCTATCCGAAGCTCGAATCTTTATAGTGTTAGCTCAAGCTCGCCTCGGTGTGTCTCTGTCGTAGAGCTAGCCTTCTTTCAAGCTCCAGATTTTTCCAATCCTAGCACATGCCATCCTATCACAATTGTCTTTTATGTAAGACAACTATACTCTTTTAGTTCTTTGATTCAATCTTATGCAGCTATCTTTCTTAGAATCATTGGGTCTGCCATCTAGGTGTTCTTTCTTTCATCCTAGTTCTCCTGGTATGCTAGTCTTCCTAGATCTTAGCCTAAGATTTCTTATGCGCTTGATAGTTCGTTGCTACCGCTCTCGTTTGCTTCACCTTAACTTGTACGTTAGCATGTGTATCACCTGTTACTTGTTTTAATACTAAAGATGTATGTTAATCTTGACTAA
Source organism: Cenchrus americanus (assembly GCA_947561735.1). Taxonomy (NCBI): domain Eukaryota; kingdom Viridiplantae; phylum Streptophyta; class Magnoliopsida; order Poales; family Poaceae; genus Cenchrus; species Cenchrus americanus. The sequence goes on along the minus strand of OX387245.1, from coordinate 87,866,065 downwards.
TTCTTATTCCAATGCTTTTATACATAAAAAGTGATTAGGTTCTAATCCGGTTTTCTTTAAATCATGATGTAATTGGTTAATCCCTATTCATAACTAGTTTTTCTAAATAAAAGATGTTAGAGATAAACATCGGTTTTCTTAATAAAGTTAATATGCCTAGTGACATCATAAATGCCTTTTCAATATTAAATATGTTTAGTTGAACACGTGACATAAAGTTATTCGCCTAGATATCTTATATTTATCTTTCTAAAGTAATTATTAATTTGACATAATTTCTGCTCGAATGTTATAAATAAAATATGATTAGGTTTATCGCGATTTCTTTAATTAAATATAACTTGTTTAATAGTAACATAGAGTATTTCTCGAAATATTCTTTCACGTGATTTCTTAGTTAAAATATGCCAAGCGTAGTTTCTTGTGGTTTGATAATAACCTTTCGATAGATTTGAGCTTAGTTCCGTTCTCGGTGGTTCCCTCGTTTCTTGTGTAACCATTAGAATCGAGCTCGTTTCAATGTGATCTTTCCGGTCCTTGCTCAATCTTCCGCAATCATCTCTTCAAAGCTAATCAAGCCTTTCCCTTCCAAGCACACTTTGTGTTCTTTAGTGATCCATCCGATCGAGCTTTGTCCTTTAGTGCGCTCTTTTAAAGTTTCCTTTTTGATTGATGCATTGTTCTTAGTTATGCTTGTTTGTTTGCTTTGTATGCTTGTACCCGATGATTGATGCGAGTAGAAGGAACGTTGTTTGAGAGCTTCGAAAGCTTGAAGGCGAAGATTTTGAGCAACATCACTACTTTGGTTAAAGGCAAGTGTGTCCTTGATCTTTTGTCCTAATAACTTTATTAATCACTGTCGCATTGCTTGCATTAATTTTGATGGGTTTCTATTAAGGATGACTAGCCTCTTTTGACCATTATCTTGAACCCGGTTTTAGTTAATATTGATGGTAGATATTGCTTAGTGTGCTCAATCGGGTTGGTAATAATCAACACGGTTATCATTTTATGCTCTATGTTCCTTTATGTGATGTTTAATATATAAGACTATATGTTTAATCGGAACATGGAGAACCACCCAGAAAACGAAAGACAACCACAAGAACTAATGGGCAATGGTCTTGGCTGAATAATTAGGAACTTTAGCTTGTGGTGATCTTACCGATAAGGACAAGGGATCGGCGGTCTTGCGGGGTATGGACTCGCTCTAGCGGGGGTTGGGTGAGTTATTCTTTTATGGTGGGGTATCGACCTGCTAGGGGACTTTATACCTTGCTAATCGATCCGGACCTTGTGGGTCACTACTTGTTGGAGAACCTTTGTAAAGGCCTTGTAGCGTCCCTATGCAATCACACCTCGGAAGTGTGGTATGGTGCACGCGCGGCATCGCATGGTTGGGTCCAAAGTTCTTCGGAGCTTTTACGCCGCTTGTGGTGAAAGTGTACAACCTCTCGCAGTGTTAAACTAATCGATTAGCCGTGCTCACGGTCAAGAGCGGCCTAGACCCTCACATGATAGTTAAACTTGAAGATGCACTTAAATTGTGGTTATGGTTATGCTTGCCATGTGCTTATGGCGTATCTCTTATCTTTATGCTTAATGTGGGTTGGTATAAACTTATACTCTATTAGTAATCGGTGCTAATAAAACTTGACCAACTAAAATGCTAAATGCTTTGAGCCGACCCACTATAAAGCCTTTGCATTCATTCTTTCCCCAACTTGCCGAGTACGACAAGTGCTCACCCTTGCTATAAACAATGTTGCTCGAAGGAGGAAGCTACTCGAAGTCTTGTGAAGATGTTGCTGGTTCTAGGCGTACGCAACCCCCAGTCGACTGCTTGTGGTGTTTGGTGTCTTCGTTTCCAAGATTAAGCGTAAATCTCTGATAATCTCCCTTTCTCTTACGTGATATTGTTTCGTTATTCACTTATGTCGGCTATATGCATGAAACTTGATCCCGGCATGCATATAGGTGTGCACTTGGTTTTCTTTGGAAAAACGGTGTGACATCTATCCTTTGCTCCGCTCTTTCTGCTCTGTCGATCAGGTGTTTCAGCTGCTGGGCTTGTTCCTGGTAGAGGTGGTCTAGGCCATTGAGGTAGATGGCTAGGTGGGATACTGCATCTTCTAGGTCTTCTTCTTCTCTCGCCAATCCCCTCACTCGGTCAATCCATGATCGTCCTCTACCCCTTGAGGGTGGGAAAAATCCCATTGGAGTCCTTTTGAGATGCTGTCTATAAACCACTCGTAGACGTCGCAGGGCCTTCTGAGCAGCTTTTGGGTAGGTGTCAGTGAAGCGAAACCCAGTGGTGGAGATGAACCAGGGTTCTATGTTGGGGTAGACTGTGCTTCTTCCCACGAAGATTAGCACTTTACACCGAAGGGTGCCAAAGCGTTTGTATTCCTGATAAACGTACTCCGGTGGGTCCCTCACTCCGACGCGCTCCAAGCTGAGTAGTAGCAGGTTAGGGAGGCCAGGATGTGCAGGGCAAACTCCTCCGTTCCATTCCAGGTTAGCCATCTGGAACCAGGCAAGGATCAAGGTAAGGATTTTGGGAAAAGATGAGCTTAGCAAAGGAAAGGTTAGAGAGGGGCCACAGGAGGTCCCGGATCCTAGGGGTCGCGTCCTACGGCCAAACCTACGGCTCTGATACCACCTGAAGCGTCCCCTCACCAGAGGTTACTAAATGTGACACAAATACCAGTCCCAGGAGGCTGGCAACTCATTTATTACAACAGGTGATTCAGTCCCTTACATCACGGCGGCATAGTGGGCACGGAAGTGCCAACGCCACGAGAAACAACACGAAAGCTAAAGACCACACTACAATAGCGAAGGCTTCTAGAGCCTCATCAGAGTACCACGCCATGGAAGCTCTCTGGGGAGACCCTGAAGTCACAGGCACGGTTTGGGTGTAGGGCAGCGACCTACTCGACGTCTTCGGGAACGAAGTCGGGATCCTCCTCTGAAAAACAGTTAGTAAGCAAGGGTGAGTACATACGTACTCAACAAGTTCAACCCCACCCACATAGGGGCTTATAAGCAGATCATGCACAGGATATATCAAGGATCAGGTTAAGGTTTATTTGCAAACATATTTACTCATGCAGAGGTTCATTTCCGAAAAGGTTTTCGCAAACAATTTTATAACCCAAGTAACTCAATTGTTTTGAGAAACCCAATTGGGAACTACCGAATTCCCCGTCCACAGTAGCCCAGGCACACAGCCACACACTATTCCAGAAAACCACTCACACCATGAAAACATCTCAGACCCAAACACTAGTTTTGTGACCACACCGTGACTCATCCAATACCGTGGACATGGCTATTCGAATAGGTTTTACACTCTGCAGAGGTTGTACATCTTCACCCACAAGTAGGGTACCGCCACACGAACACCTTAGTGTCGGTGCAGATCCTATCAAAGCCATTACCCACCTTAGCTAACCCAACGAGCCACCACGAAAGCAACCAAGGGGTTATCTCACATAACCAGGGCGTACCTCACACAGATCATACCCCTACTCCTTGGTCTTCCGCTGCTCACCCGCACACCGGATGGCAAGTAGATTCACTAGTGGGATTTATGCTAAGCCGTTGCCACATACAACGGTCGAGTGGTTGTACGATAATTGGGCCAGGTGAGATGTCATGCAACCCGGTCCTTAACGACAAGATGGACTTCTCCCAACATGCCCAACCACATAGGTACGAGCTCACCCATACTCTTGACACACACGTCCATTCCGTCTACCCAGTTCTTTACTCATTTTCCGAAATATCCCATTCCCCTTTTTAAAGCACTCACACATTTTTAAAGCAACCATTCAGGTCAAACAAGGTCAATCATAGCAAGCAGGGGTGGCTATCCTACCATGTTTTTACAGTAAAACAATATGCAATTTATAAAATGGGTATAGGGTTATGTTTATAAAACTAGGACCAAAGTATGCATCAAAGGATGAGATTGAACTTGTCGTCTTCGAAGTCCTCGGGGAGTTCCGGCTCGGCATTCGGGATCTCGGGCTCCTGCTCGCAGTACTCGGTTCCAGGCTCCGGCTCGTGGTACCTTCCTTCGTTTACTTCGTCGGCTAAAGCGTCCACACAAGCAGACAGACAATCAATACAATCTCACACAATTTTTCTGGCTGAGCTCGAGGAAGGTAGTTAGATAAAATAGAGGAATAAATGTTATGCAGGGGGTTTTGGGTGATGGATCGGTAACGGTATACCCGGAACGGGTGTGATGAAGTTTGGGCACGATTTGAATTAAAATCGCGCATGAAATGATGGGTTAAAGGGAGTGTTAGGTCTAATTAAGGGCCTGTTAGTAATTTAGATTAAAGGAAAAAGGGCATACTTATAATATTTAGACATGATGAGGGTTTTACTAGAATAGCCTATGGGTCTAATTGTAAAGGGGCAGGGTTGTTTTTGTGGTATAGTTTAAAGGGTAGGGTCTAAATGAAAGAGAGGGGAGAGAGAGGGAATAAGAAAGGGGGTTTGGTGGAAAAAGGAAAAAGGGGCAGGTGGTTTTTTGGCTAAAAGGCCATCTTCTTCCTCCCTCCCCTGATTCAGAACAGAGGGGGAGGGGACCGAGCGGCGGCCGGCCAAGGGGGGTGCCGGTGTTTCGTCCATGGCGGCGGTCGGGAAATGGGTCAAAACAGAGAGGAGTTTGAGGGGAATCGATCCCTGTGCTCACCTTGTGCTAGAGTGGTCTGTGGAGGTGGATCGGCGGGCGGCGGCGGACTGCCGGTTGGGCGGCTTTGGTGGCGGCGCGGTGTGGTGCAGGGGGAAGGGGAATGGCTTGCGGTGGTGTGAGGCGAGGTGGGGAACGCGGCGGGGCTCTTTATAGGCGTGGAAAGGCGGTTCGGCGGCCTATATTTCGAGCTCAAGGAGCTCTCTAGTGTCCGGCAATGGTGGTGGAAAATATCCCGGCGTGGACTTCGGCCGGCGAGACTCCGTGCCTGTGCGGTACTATGGGATTGGACGTGTCGTGCAGGCGAGCTGCCGTGGCCGCGGAGAGGGGGGAGAACGACGATGCGGCACGGTGGTGTTGGAGGTGACCGGTCGGGCAGGGCCTTTATGGCGGTCGTCGGGCGTCACGGGGTCGCGACTTGGTCGGGGGGGCCACCGCGGGCGGCGTGGGGCCGGGCCGGCGTTCGCGCCGGCCGAGTTGGTCGGCCGGGCGTGGGCCGGAGGAGGGGGCGGCACCGGACTGGGAGCCAGGGGCACGGGGGTCAGCGCGGTCGGGTTCGGGGCCAGGCAGGGGAGCCAGCCGAAGGAAGAAGAAGAGGAAAAAGGAAAAGAAGAAAAGGAAAAAGAGAGAAAAGGAAATAGGAAAAGGAAAATAAGGAAAGAAAAATAGAAAAGGGATTTAGAAAATTAGGAAAATCCTAGGAAAATTAGGACAGAGGGGAAGAAGGATTTTTGCGGATTTTTCTGGGTTTCTCAGATACAGGCGTTAATTCCGGGACGGCGGTGATGGCGAGGCGGACCGACCGGCGAGACCGTGGCGTGCGCGGGATTCCGGCGTGGTGGCCGACCGCGGTCTTCGGGGCGGCGGGCGATGGGGAAATGGCCGGGTGCGGGCGGTGTCAGCGGGATTCGCGGCATGCGCGCCGGGGGTGAGAGAGAGAGGGGGGGGGGAAGACGACCGGGGTCTCGAAGGGGGGTAATTGAGCTCAGCGGGAAGGTTTTGAAAACACGCGTGATTTAGTAGGTGATTTATTAGGAGCTAAAAATACGGGCGTTACACAGACGTCACTGCATTGTGGGGTGGCCCGGTGGCAGCGGGCCTAGCGACTAGCACATGGCCTGGCCTCCCTGGTGCGGCTAGAGGCGCAAGCACCATGGGGATGGCCGGCGCATGGCCCGGTCCTGTGCCGGCCGGAAATGCAGACACCGCTACCCATGGAGGAGGATCAGACTGGTGGGCCAAGGAAGCAGCCACGACTCTTGGACCAGATTGCCCCTGTGCTGATGCTGGCCCTTCTGTCGTTGTCACTAGAGCGGTGCCGACAGTTAGCAACGAGACAGCCTCACAGGCTTTCGAGTGGTTTGAGGTTCCGGCCACCGCTAGTGAACTTCGGGTCAGGAAAGGTCGCTGGAGGGGTGGCTACGCACCAAGGCCGCATGTTGACGGTTAATAGTTGTATCAAAGTTCGTTTAGACTTACAAGCGGACAAGTCTCCCGTCGTAGTCAAGGGACCCTTCTTCCCTCGAGTGGTGAACCCAAGGTATCGAATCCGTGGAACAAATGTGTGACGCAAAAGATCATCTAGTAATGCCAAGTAACTTCAATCTTCGAAAGGTGAAACCCTAATACATCTAGTCAAAGAATATAAAAAACGAATCTAATCTACTAAAGCTCGCATGTAGCAAAGATAGAGGGGGTAGATAAACCGATCTAGAGAGATCGGGTCAAGCCTTTTGTTGAAGTTCCAAGCAAAAGAAGAAGTAGCAAGTTAATCTCATTAGAAGCCTCTTTAAACCGTGGTTTCCCGTCCGACTCCGAAAACACCCGCCTTTCAGAGCCACCATTCTGTCACAACGCACTCCTATTCATGCGGGTAGTCTAGGGCGAGTCCAAGGACAAGTGGAGATCTTTCGGAAGGTCAGGCGTGCACCTCTAGCCACCACGTCTACAAGAACACCCTAAGTGATCTATCTCGAGAATAGATCTAAAATAAGCAAAGCCGATTGAAAACGAAGACTTCGGAGAAACACTTGATCGCTAGAAATCAGATTAAACTTGATAATTCAACTAGTACAGTGATACATGAACAAGATCACCACCGGGATCCTACCTTGATCTTGCTTCTAGCTCCGGGAACTCTGACGTGGTCTTCCTTGCAAGGTTCCCACGTCGGCTAGGGAGACCCTTGTCAACTAGCTCGACCCTCTCCTCTCCGAGATGGTGTCCCTCTCTTCTCTACTCCTCGGCGGCTGATGACGAATGAGTTGATGCATGGCTCTTGACCCCGGGGCTATAAATAGCCCGAGTGGCGGCTAGGTCAAAGGGGGAGGCGACCGTGTTAACACCAAAATTTGGTAAGGAAAGGAGTCTGACTTGTGGGTCCAACTTGGTGAGGAATCCGTCCGGCGGAAGGATGGTTTCTTCAGATGAATTCGGCAGAAGAGTCCGCGGTCGGCAATTCGCTTCCGTTCGGCAAGGAAACTGTTGCGCTGATTTTGTGGGATTGCGTGGTGACGTGGCCCGAGCGGAAGGGACGAATGGATGGATAAGCGATCGCATTTAAAGATAAATTAGGTATCGAATCCATTCGAGGTTATGCTTAGCAGGGTATAAATATGAACCCTGATTGTATGTAACAGATATTCGAAACATTCTCAATACAAACCGGCTTTACGCCAAACCCTAGAGTCCTTTTGTCGTGTCGTCGAGTTCTTCGAGAGGGTTCATCGATCCGTCGACCTCCGTGAGTACCGGCAACCTTGTATCATGTCTAGTATCATGCGGTGGATTTAGATCTGATGCAAGTAGTCTTGTTACCATGCTTAGTGTCATGCGGTAGATTCAAGCTTGGTTCAAGAGGGTTTCTCGTTAGGTCATGAGCCATGCGGTAGGCTAAGATCTAGCTTGAAGCTAGTTATCGGCTCTATTGAATTTTGGCAAGATTCAATAGATTCATTAAGTTATCCCGTGTTGCTTTGAGTTTTTGCTTTATGTTTAAATTCATGTAACACTTCTTTGCCCAATCTAGATGGGTTTGGATCGGCTTTATCTTTTTGATGGTCCTTATGCGCACCGAGTTCGTACCCTTGGCTTAAATAGCACGTGGATCACATGCACCCTGATAGCCGAAATCGAATCGATCTAGGTTGCCACGTGTTGCGGGTTCAAGCTTACCAAATCTTGTATAAATCTTGAAAGAACTGGGTATCACGCGGTAGATGCAGGTTTTTGGGTTGTTTCGGAGCTAGTCATCCGGTGGATTAGATTTCAATCCAATCTGATAGATTTATCTCGCTTGGTAATGTTCGTTCCTTCTTCATGGACCCCGAATCGGTACATTTCGGCCCGTGTTCGGTTATGCTTTCACGAGTGAAACGTGCTCATAATTTATGTTTTAAGTGTTGTATGCTTTTAGCTTTCCATATTTATATTGTATCATGCGGTGGATAGATCTATTTGTGGAAGGTGGTGTGATCTCAAACAAGTCGTATCATGCGGTGGATAAATTTGTTTGGTATCATGCTTGACGGGTTTTAGAGTACCTAGACATGCGGTAGACTAGTGCTTTGGACCTATGCATGCTTGTTTATTACATATTTATGATCATGCTTTTACTTCATTTATTTATTCAATGTTGTTTATCACGGGAATCGGTCATGGCCTTGTGCACGTGCATCTTTATCCAAATAAAGACCGATCTGTCGTCATGCTTATGTCATCTATTCGGCTGTGTTACTTTTTGCTCTTTAAAGCTCCCGAATGGTTTCTAGTTTGCTGGCAGATAGCTCTTTATAGCTATATGTCATCTCACATGGCTTTTTAGCCGTAAATATGGAACTGTCTGGCACCACCAGGCAAGTTCCAAGCTTTGGAATTTAACTACTTTGTCTTTTGTTAATTTTCAGGGAAAATTGACTGGCACGTCTTGTGATCTCTTAGCGTGTGAAGCTAGCTTTTTCGGCTTGCTGTGTGCTTGGCGTGAGGTGCAGATTTTACGTCAACACACTTTTTGGCACGCCCAGTGGGACAACAGCCGAAAATCAAGATGCCTGACATCGGTGACATTATGGATGTCAACATCGAAGACCTCTCTCGGAACGACGACAACGGCTAAAGGATGCTCGCGATCGGTTCCAACGAAGTGTTTGCTTGTCATTCAAAAAGAACAGGAGTGACGTCCCATACCCGAAAAATGAGATGCCTAGGGTTTTATTGCCGGGAGAGAGTAACGCTACAACTCGGCGGGGAGAGGGAGGAATGCATGCAAGCGTTTTGAGACGCCACGGATGACATACTAGGCGAGGCACCATAGAGCTTTCCTAGGTGCGTTCAAGCGGATGATGGTGGGTGTCTTCGGCCCGGGCATGGAGCAAGTATTCAATCGAGCACCCCTTCAGGGAGGCACCGTGGAGATTGGAGAGTCCAGTTCTCAGCCGCCGTTGCGAAGCCAGCCAATCCAGCCTTCCCCGCAGAGCGTTGGGAGCCAAGCCGTCCAGCCTCCTCCGCAAGGTGCTGGAGGTCAACCACTTCAACCCCCTCTGCAGGCCGCAGGAGGGAAACCAGTCCGGCCACCTCCACAGGGCAGCACAGATCAACCTATGCAACAGCCGAACCCATACCAGCCCACGTATGGGGAGTTGGCATTTGGCTCGTCTGGAGCCCCACTTGCTTCTGGCTACAGGATTGCCCCGGCCTAGCAACGGATCGCGAAGAATTTGTACGGTGGGGGCTACCACGAAGTCATGAGCTATGGCGCCATCGATGCTCTCCCGAATCCGGGCTACGGCCCAGCCGCGGGCGTACAGGAGGATGATATCCTGGCTCAGAAGATGGCCGACTTGATGCAGAATCAATTCGGCCTCAAACCTAAAATGCAGGGGCCTACCTACACGCCTCCGTTCCCGGAGTGGTATTACAATGTGATCCTGCCGCCAGAGTAAAACCTCCGACGGAATTTACGAAGTTTTCCGGGCAGGATGACACGAGCACGGTGGAGCACATTGCTCGCTACCTGATGCAGCTTGGAGAGTGCTCATATGAAGAGGCATTCCGGGTCAGGTACTTCCCCATGTCACTGACGGGCGCAGCGTTCCAGTGGTTCTCATCTTTGCCTCCACAATCAGTTGGCACATGGAAGGAGCTGGAGCGGAAATTCCACGCCCATTACTTCAGCGGTAGCACGGAAAAGAAGCTCATCGACCTCGCTACCCTGAAGCAGAGACACAGTGAGACACCCTTGGAGTTCCTCAGGAGGTTCAGGGAAATCAAAGGCATGTGTTTTTCGCTGAATCTGCCAGATGATCAGTTGGCCGACATGGCCGTTGCTGGGATGCTGCCGGCCGTACGTGAAAAGCTGTTCGGTATGGAGTTCGATAACCTGGGTCAACTGTCCCAAAAGCTGTCGTTGATGAGCAACCAGGCCTACGGTTTTAAGAAAGACGCCAGGTTCGGCAAACAGCACGACGTAGCTGATATCTACAATCAGTTCCTGGAAAAGGCCGATCAAATGGAAGACTCTGACGATGATCAGGAGGTGGCTGCTACTGAGATCATGTGGAGGAAGGAACCACTGACCATGAATCAGCGCTGGGTCAAACAGACCAAAGGCACCTACGACTTCGACGTCACTAAAGCTGATAAGCTGTTTGAGTTCCTGGTGAAGGAAGGCCGAATCAAGTTGCCTGAAGGGCATTTCATGCTTCGGCCCGATGGAGCAAAGGAGAACTTTTACTGTGGCTTCCACGACAGGAATTCTCACTCCATCAACGACTGCAGGGTCTTCTGGATGAGGATCCAGAGGGCTATCCAGGAGGGTCATCTCAAGTTTGACAACAAGATCAAGCTGGACGGCCACCCTTTTCCCCAGAACATGATAAGCTTTTCCGTCAATATGGTGACAGCCGAGGAAAAGGGCAAGGTCAAGGTCTTGACTTCAGCCAGGGCAAGGCAGGACGGAGTAGTAGACCTAGAACGTCAAGTGACCTTGGAGCAGGTTCATGGTGAAGCCCCTCACGTTCTCAAGAGCCATATCGAGATCGGGGAATCGTCCAGGGCCAAACCCAGGGTGACCACGCGCATCCTCCTCAACAAGTGGCGGCGCCGAGCCACCGGAGAAAGAGCGCTACCGAAAACGAAAGCACGAGGAGGAGAGGCGCGGGGCCAAAGAAGAAGTGCGCGGGGAGAGATGCGGAGCGAAGATACGCGCGAGCGGAGCGTGCACACCGGGGGTGCGCATTCTTCGAGCACCGCCGGAACGAAGGGTTCAAGCTTCCCACGGCGAGAAACGCCCGAGTGCGGTGATAGGTACTTTGAGTATAGGCGAGAAACGCCAATCACCGATCCGTCCATGAAAGAATTGGAAGGATACATCCCGGTGAGGATCGGCGTCAAAAAATTGAAGTCATCGATCATCCCGGGGAAGAGACAAGCCGATTTGAGATGGGGGCCGATCGGGGAGGAAGACGAGGACGAGTACATCTGGCAAAAGGGGCAATGGTGCCCGCCTGGTTTAAGAAAGAGTCAGAAAAGGAGGGTTCAGCGCTTGAGGAACCGCGAACTGAGGCAGGCGGGGATCCAGACGAAACAGGTGTGGCGTCCAAAGGATAAACCCGAAGGATCAAACCGTTCGACGCCGGCATGCATGGTATATTTTCTGCCGAATGAATTTATGGCTCCTGCTAATCAGGTTGTGCGGGAAGAGACGTCCCTGGACGATGAACAGCTTGAGGGACTGATGGCGCAGCTGGTGCTAGCCAAGCAAGCCGTCTTCGACAAACCGGCCAAAAATCAACACATGAGGCCGCTATACTTAAAAGGATATGTCAATGGCAAGCCATTGACCAAGATGTTTGTCGACGGTGGAGCGGCAGTCAACGTAATGTCGTACACCACTTTCAGAAAACTTGGCATGGGCCCTGGCGACTTGACACCTACAAGCATAATTCTGAACGATTTCGCCGGGAATCCTTCGGATACCAAGGGGTGCGCCCATGTGGATCCGATGATCGGGTCCAAAACACTTGCTCACAACCTTCTTTGTCATTGAAGGTAAAGGAGCCTACGACCCTCTTTTGCTTGGACGGGACCGGATTCATGCCAATCTTCGCGTCCCATCTACCATGCATCAGCAGCTTATCCAATGGGTAGATGACGATATTGAGGTGGTCCAAGCAGATGACTCCGTGAGCGTCGCAAATGTGGAACCAGCTTTCTGGGAATACCAAGGTATTGACTGTTTCTCAGGAAAAGACTGGGGAGAAGGTCCTGTTGAGCCTGTCAGCAGCGATCAACAGCCGATTCAAGCAGTCGGCTCTTATAGCAATTTTTAATGGATAACCCCGTCGATGGTACTGACGGCAAGTTGGGGCGAGGATTCATGTCGGCCGATAAATTAGAGGAAGTTGACATTGGAAGCGGTGACAAACCAAGGCCGACATTCATCAGCGCAAACTTGCAGCCAGACTTCAGGGAGGAATTGATCAAGTTGCTTAAAGAATACAAAGATTGCTTCGCTTGGGATTATTCGGAGATGCACCGGACTGGACTGTTCCATTTTTGAGCATCGGTTGCCAATCAAATCTGGTTTTAAACCATACAAGAAACCTCCCCGGAAAATCTACAAAGATGAAGTATTGGCCGATGTGAAGAAAGAAGTTGAAAGATTACTTGATGCAAACTTCGTTCGGCCATGCAGATACGCGGAGTGGATCTCCAATATTGTCCCTGTCTACAAGAAGAATGGAAAGATGAGGGTCTGCATAGATTTCAGGGATTTAAACAGAGCTACTCCTATGGATAGTTACCCCATGCCTGTTGCCGATTTATTGGTTGACGCCGCTGCTGGACACAAAGTCATCAGTTTCATGGATGGTAATGCGGGATATAACCAAATTTTTATGGCAATAAAAGATATATCAAAGACAGCCTTCAGATGTCCTGGTCATATAGGCCTGTTTGAATGGATAGTCATGACATTTGGGCTGAAGAATGCCGGTGCAACTTATCAGCGAGCCATGAACTACATCTTTCACGAGTTGATCGGCAAAATTGTCGAGATTTACATTGATGACGTCGTGATCAAGTCTTTGAATCATGACACGCATTTAGAAGACGTGAAGAGAACCTTGGAGTGCATCCGGAAGCATGGTTTGAAGATGAATCTGAACAAATGCGCTTTTGGGGTATCGACTTGGAGAATTCTTGGGATTCTTGGTCCACGAAGGGGGATTGAAGTTGGCAAGAAAAGCATGAAGGCCATTGATGAAGTTGTCCCTCCAACTAATCTCAAGGAGTTGCAATCAACTGCTCGGCAAGATTAATTTTGTAAGGAGATTCATCTCAAATCTGTCACAAAAGGTTTTGTCGTTTTCTCCATTCTTTGAAGCTTAAGAAAGATCAGAAGTTCACATGGGGCGACGAACAACAAAAGGCTTTCGACGAGATCAAGCAATATATGAAGGAGCCACCAGTACTGGTCCCTCCTCAGTTGGATAAGCCTTTCAAGTTGTACGTGGCGGCCGATACCCAGACCATTGGATCGGCCCTTATTCAAGAATTCGAAGGAAAGGAACGGGTAGTAGCGTATCTTAGCCGAAAATTACTTGATCCCGAGACCAGGTATTCGGCTGCAGAGAAACTGTGCCTGTGTGTATACTACTCGTGTACAAAGTTTCGGCACTACCTGTTGAATGCCGAATGCGTTGTATATTCTAAGTTCGATGTAATAAAACACATGTTATCTATGCCAATTTTGAATGGCAATATTGGCAAGTGGATCTTGGCATTATTGGAGTTTGAGTTAAAGTTCGAATCGGCAAAAGCTATTAAAGGTCAGATCATTGCCGATTTTATAACTGAACATCGTGATCCATCAATTGATTTACTTGAAATTACTCCTTGGGCTTTATTTTTTGATGGATCATCATGTGGTAAAGGTGGGGGAGTAGGGATTCGTTGATTTCGCCCAGGGGTGAGATGTTCGAGTTTGCTATCCTATACGACCCCACTGTCACAAACAATCAGACTGAGTACGAGGCATTGCTTCGGGGGCTTCAATATTTGAGAGAAGCCGGGGCCGTTTCGGTTGAGGTTTATGGAGATTCAGAATTAGTAATAAAGCAATTGAACGGCCAATACGAATGTAAAGGTGATGCGCTGAGGAGTTAGTACGAAGAATGCAGGGAAATCTTGAAGAGCTTTCCATTGGTGACTCTACAGCATATTCCTAGGGAACATAATGAAGAAGCGAATAGGTTGGCTCAGAGCGCTTCTGGTTATAAAGAGAATCAAGAAGCGTTTGCCACGGACATATATGCACTGGGAATGGATCTTGCGGAAGATGATTGGAGAAAAGAGATCGTTGACTATTTGAAAGATCCATCCCGAAAAGTCTCTAGGAAGCTCAGGTACAGGGCCATAAAATTTGTTCTTCTGGATGATAATTTGTTTTACAAGTCATTAGATGGGGTATTGTTACGATGCCTGGGTCCAGAGAAAGCTAAAAGGATGATGAGTGACGTACATGATGGAATATGTGGAGCACACCAATCGTCCTACCGCATGAAATGGGTTATCAGGCAAGCTGGGTGCTTTTGGCCGACGATATTGGAGGACTGCTTTGCATATTACAAGGGATGTCAAGACTGCCAGAGGTTTGGAAATATTCAAAGAGTTCCTGCATCAGCACTAAATCCCATTATCAAGCCGTGGCCATTCAGGGGCTGGGGTATAGACTCGATTGGCCAGATTAATCCACCATCTAGCAAGGGGCATAAGTTTGTGCTTTTGGCTACAGATTACTTTACCAAATGGGTTGAGGCAATTCCACTGAAAAAGGTGACATCAGAAAACATGGTTGAGTTTGTCAAAGACCACATCATCTATCGGTTTGGGATCCCTCAAACAATCACAACTGATCAAGGAGCCCAATTCGTGTCCTTGGAGTTCAGGGAGTTTTCCGAAAGCATGGGAATCAAATTGTTTAATTCCTCTCCCTATTATGCCCAAGCTAATGGTCAGGCAGAGGCTTCTAATAAGATCATGATCAAGCTTATACAAAAGAAGATCGACCAGAAGCCAAGGAGGTGGCATTCGGTACTCAGCGAAGCGTTGTGGGCTTACCGAATGGCTCCTCATGGAGCTACAAAAACATCTCCTTATCAATTGGTTTATGGACACCATGCGGTTTTACCTTGGGAAGTACAATCAGATTCTAGGAGAGTGGTTTTGCAGAAAGATTTGAGCTCCAAAGATTACAGTGGCTTAATGATGGATGAGCTAGAAGATTTGCACATGATCCGTCTTAGGGCCCTGGAAAATATCGAAAAGAACAAGCTGCGGGTTGCCAAGTATTATAACAAGAAAGTAAAAGTTAGGCAATTTGCGAAGGAGATTTGGTTTGGAAAGCGTTACCGCCGATTGGAACCAAATACGATGAATTCGGCAAATGGTCCACTAACTCGGGAAGGACCCTTTCGAGTGGTCGGATGCGTGCTCGGCAATGCCTACATGTTGAAAACTTTACTAGGAGAAGAATTTTCCGCTGCGATAAATGGAAGATATTTGAAGAAATATTATCCTAGTATTGAAATCGATCGGTGATCACCGACATTGGGATTACATGCATCGATACGGGAATAGGCGGCGCTCAAGAACGAGGCCGCCTTCAGAACAAAATCCCCAAACAGAGGGAATGGCCAGTGCCAAGATGCATTGCCCTTAGCACAAAACTACATTACAAATGCTTCTTACAGGTTTACATCCAACAACCCTGGTGATCAGGACTTCGAGGAGGCGGGAAGCGAAGGCCGGCGAAGAAGCGAAAGTATGATTCAATCTTTTCTTTGCTTCTTCGGCGCTCCCTCTTCGGTTGCTCCCGGGACCACCGTGACGGCAACTTGGAATGCGTGGGGGTGACCACGATTTGCTGCCACCACCAAGCTGTCCCAAGCCGCTTTCAGATTATTGTACCTATCAGAGACATATGAGACAGAGGAGTGGTCATTAAGGAAAAACTCCAGATGTGAGCACGGAGTTAAGAAGGAGATGGAGATATTTACCTCCTACTAGTGCCTCCAAAGCCATGCGACGCTCGCGCTCGGCCTGGCAGCGAGCGGTGACGTCCCGGAGGTCATGCTCCAGGCGCCGAACGCGGCGGTGCAGATGATGGCTGGTTCTCTGCTCGGGCGTGGCATCCTCTGCCTCAAGAGAGGAATCAGAGGAGATATACTCGGGCATGTCTTCGGTCCCGATGAGTTCCTCAGGAAGCAGATCAAGGCTGAAAGAGGAAAAGCAGAGATGAGGTAAAACACGAGACCGCATTAGGAAACAAGAAGCAAATCAAAGGAAAACTCACCCTCGAATCGTGCGTTTCTTTGGGATGCTGCCTTCTTGGGGCTGCTTGCCTTTGTCCATGGCCTTGGGGCAGAAGATGAGAAGTGATGGATGAGTGCGCGAGTGGATTTGCAGGGCATCTCAGCAGACTATTTTATTGAATGAGAGAGTGCGTTGGGAGTGATGACTGGCCGGTGTGCATTATTGGAATACCAAGCGGCAGGGTTTTCTTCCCGGATGCGAAGGGTTTTCGTTTGAACAGTGCTTACGGATTGCCGAATCGAGGATTTTCTGCGGATTTTGCGCCAAGGGGCGTCTATTTTCGCGGGTTCGGCTCAAATGAGTTCCCGAATACGTTTGGGGAGAAACAAGATTCACAGATGCAAACACAGAAAAATCATCGCAGTACAAGCACGGAAATTAAAAGTTCTTTATTTATTGCCGATATCAAACATCCCTGATACAATCTAATCAAAGAGCCCGTTTAACACGGACGGGGATGAGTGAGTTCGGCAATGGCATCGCCGTGGCCGTCGAGGCGCTCCAAGATGATCTCGATCTCCTCGATGTCTTCTGGTGCGCTGCCCCGGAAGCCGCGCGGCCTGGTGGAGTAGTCGACGTCGGTGTGCGTCGCCATGGCGGACAGGCCCAAAGTGGTGCCCAAGCGGATGCCATGGGTGGCCACTTCGTCCACGCGGTGCTCCACCGCGGCAAGGCGCTCCGCCGGCGTGTCTCCACGGGCGTTTACCTTGTCGGCCAATTGCTCCACCAGCATCTTTAGCTGGTTGAGCTCGGCGTCATGGGCTGCAGAATGCAAGATAAAGGTGATTAGTATCAAGAGCCGGATTGGATTAAGAAGCGGTTTCACAGCCATCCCGTCGATGGTCGCCAGCAGTTGCTTGCACTGGTCTTCCCACTCCCGGTTCGGCTATGCCGGCCTTTTTGGAGACATCCTCCGGCTCGCGCCCGGGCCACCTCCAGCTTCCGCCTTGAAGCGGAGAGCATCAAGTTCCCCGTAGGGTACGGGGGGAGTAATGGTCGACTCCGAGGAGTCGTCCGGCGAGGGCCGACGGCCGGCGCGAGAAGATGGATTCCATTGAATAAGCCTCGAAACGAGAGATGATCGTCAAAAACGAAAGGGAATCGAAGATGAATCGTAAAAGAAAAGTTGACGATCATTGCCTCCGACGCGCACTGGCGCGACTCCCCTCCGCCTCGTCAGCGGCGCGGCGCCCGTTGTTGCTCGCCGCCATGCTTCGGGATTTGCGCTGATTGGAAAAAGAAGACTTGAGATTGGCGAAGATTTGAGAGCTAAAGGCTTGGTGAAGAGCTGGGGGCACCTATGGTTTTCATTTATAGGCCTGGCGAAATAGATCGTGGCCTCAGGTCGTGGCTCTAGATCGTGGCGCATATCCCAAGAAACTTGGAAGGTGGAGAGGTTTCCTTGACCGATCCGCCGTCGGGTCGTTTGGAGTTCAAGGCTGAGTCGTATTCGGTTGACTGGCTCGGCTAAAAGGAAGTTTAGGTGCCGTTCGGGTATTGGCACTTTTTGGCTATTAATTACCGAATGGGTCGTTCAGCATTGCAATTAAGGACGTGCAAAGGAAAAGGAAAATAAAATTACAAAAGCAAATGTTGCAAGGACGGCCAGTTCGGTTACACATCGATCAGTACATCTAAATATTTAAATACTTTGCAATTACATAGGAGGCGTTCGATGTTGTCTGGTGGATGTTCTCCATCCGTTCTTGATAATCTTTCTGGGCGCCAGACAGGATGGTGAGTTCTGCATCACATTGGTTCACCTCGGCTATGGCTATCTTCCTGTCGTCAGCTTCTATTTCTGCTGATAAGCTTTTCAACTCGCACTCCGGTGCGGCCTTTACGGCGATTTTCGGCTCACGAGCGGCTTGCGGATTGGCCAATGTCCCTTTGTGACTCTCGGTCCGAGATTGTGCTCCCTTCACGGCTTGTTCGGCTTTAGCTTTCTTCTCGTTCAATAGCGGGCGGGAAGACACATTCCTCGGATCTCGTCTTATGGCTACATAATGAACATCCGGACCGAGAGATGGGTTCAAGTGAGGCCACGATATCCTATGGAAGTTCTTGGGCGATGGGTCTAAGCATGTCCTCGAAATAATCAAGGTCTCCGATCGATCTCGAGCCTCTCTTTGCGGCCGTGCAAAAATTTCCTTGAGCTTTTCTTGCACTTCCTCCGACAAGGCTTGAGGCACTCTTTCCCTTGTCTCGGCAATTGGATTGTTCCCCATTGGTGGGTTTGATGATGACGGAGCCCGATCCCGAGAGGGTAGTATTGCCGAGTCAGGAGTGTTGGGAAATAAAAAGATAACAGGGTTAAGTGCAAGTGTTTACCTCATGCCTGACTTCCTGAACTAGTACAGGGTTTTGGACAGTTTCAGGGGCGTTTTCTGGAGCCACTGGCGAAGAAGGTACTCGTGGCAAAGCTGAAGCTTCGATGTGAGAGGGTGCTAATACGGTCTCTAGCAACTCTGAAGCTTCTGGCTGGAGAGGAGATGGATTCACCTCTGCTAAGGTTGATGTTTCTGCCTGGCTAATGGGTGATTGAGCCCTTGAAGGACTTGAAGGCTCTGGTTGGATGGGGAAGTTCATCTCTGGCGAGGTTGGTGATTCTGTCGAGCGAGGGGGTGATTGAGTCCCCGATGAAGATGAGATCTCTACTTGGACGGATGGCTCGGCCACGGGTGGACTTGTATGTTGAGAGAGAGGGACATCCACAAGTTGATCCACCATTGCTTCTTCCGCAAATACCGGATTAAGGATAAATGCCGGTCTTGATCTTTAAAGGAAGGAGTGATAAAAGTCATACCGATGGATGTAGCATTGGCGAGTTCGAAGGTGAGGATTGCTGAATTTTAGTCTGAAATCACACAAGACAAGATTTATCAGAAAAGAGTAATCCTGTGATCAAGAAAGAGGGAATCTTACCTCAATAAGGACCTTCTTGATGGTTCTTCTCCTCTTAGCAGTTGGAGGTGCGATCAGAGACAGGCCTTGCCTCTTGTCGGCGGTAATCGGGACGAGTTGGGTCCGTTGTAGCATACCTAGCCATTAATTGAGCCGGGGTTGGTGATCTAAATCCCAATGCCGAGATTGGGCCCTCTTGCATTGTAAGCAATCTCCCTGGCTAGAGGGGCGAGCACTTGTGTTCTGTGGGTAAAAGAAAAAGAAAATCAAGAACATGGTTAAAGGAAGAAATGCCTGATTTGAGGAAAGGGATAATCATGATTACCTCTGAAGTTGGCTGAAAATCAGGCATCAGTTCTATACAAAATGAATGCATAGGCTCACTGAAAATATGGTCATGGAATTCTTGCCACCAAGAGTTGAAGGTGGGGTGAGCTACTGTTGTGGGTGTGAAGGGCCAGGTGTAAACAGTTGGACTGCATACATACTGAAAAACCCTACTGGTTTGAGTGAGCTCTTTGATTTCCTCTCTGGGCTTGAGGAACTCATGCAGAAATAGCCTTGGGGGCATCTGGCCACATCCAAGTTGTCGAGCCATCATGTTGGGCTGGTAGTATTCATAGGTGCTGTGGTTTAGCCTTCCTCCATTAAATTCAGCTGGCAGAATGCATGGATGGATGAGGATATTGAGGATTTCCAGAAATCTTCCATCTTGGCGTCCAGCTTCAAAGGAGAACTCACAAGGGAGAGTTAAATTATCATTGTCCAAATAAGGAAGCCAGAGAGGGTTTGGGAAGCCTTTGAAGAAAAGCTCAAAGAGATGGCTGACATTTTGCTTGATGAAAACAGTTGAAGCAGCTTCTCTGTAAGTGTGACATCCTCTGGTAACCTGAATTTCCCCTTCATGATAGTTGGGTGAAGGAAAAAAACCGGGTGTTGAGGTCAACGCCAACAATCTGGTGCATGTGCAGTTGCAGCCACATTTGTACAAACCACCAAGGGCCATTGACACACGCTATCTTCTGGCTGGTGTACATTTGGGTGACAGTTTGATGAAGCATGTGGTATACACTGCCCAGGAGGTATTTTCCAAGGGGGAGGCGCTTACCACTAGACAATTGTGTCGCCATTACAATATGATTCAGAGTGGGCTCATTGGCTTTACCACAGAAGACGAACCTGCACAACCACATATTCAGGAATGCCCTATATTCAACTTCACCAAGGGGGCCATCTTTCATATGATTCTGGATATAATTTTTGTATCCGCTCCCTGGTTTCACTCCTGTTTGTTTTGAGGAACCTTTGAAATCCCAGGGGTGACCAGAGCCTGAAATGTCTAGGCCGGTGATCATGCATCGGCCAGAGTTGGGGACATTGGGCCGTGACCAAAAAGGAAGGCGTTGACGCCATTTGACCAAAAGTGGCAAGCCGCTATCAAAAGGTCTTCGTTTTTGGGGTCTCGGTCAAAGAAAGCTCCAAGCATTGAGCAATACGGAGGGTATCCCAGTTTTGGGTCCTGACACTTTTATCCGCAAGAATTCTTTTGTACCAATTCCTCCAGCCCGCAATTGGGGGCAAGGGCCAGTTCTTGAAGGCGTCCTTCCACAGGGGAGGCTTAGTTAAAGCCACTTTGAAGGGGATCCTTTGGGATTTGGCTGCGATGAATTCGCGAGGATCAGAAACTCCCACGGGACCAAGGAAGTAGGACGTCGAATTGGCTTCAGTGCGAATCAAAAGCTTAGTGGAAAGTTCCTGAGGGAAGACGGAGAAGAAATCTCAGGTAAAAATTGAAAAGCTAAGTGCCGAATGAAGCTTATGATGGGGAATTTACCTGAGCAGCTTGATTTTGAGCCGCCATTGAGGATTTGGGCTCAGAAAAGGTGATCTAGGGTTTGGATCTGGGCGAAGACTCTGACGGATTGCGAAGAGAGAGAACGGGTGTTGAACAGATTCAACTCGAAGACGTTGGTGGCTGGAGTCAATTCCGGAATAAAATCACTTTTATCCCGTAATTGAAGGGGCATATGTTAACACCAAAATTTGGTAAGGAAAGGAGTCTGACTTGTGGGTCCAACTTGGTGAGGAATCCGTCCGGCGGAAGGAAGGTTTCTTCAGATGAATTCGGCGGGAAGAGTCCGCGGTCGGCAATTCGCTTCCGTTCGAGCAAGGAACCGTTGCGCTGATTTTGTGGGATTGCGTGGTGACGTGGCCCGAGCGGAAGGGACGAATGGATGGGTAAGCGATCGCATTTAGAGATAAATTAGGTATCGAATCCATTCGAGGTTATGCTTAGCAGGGTATAAATATGAACCCTGATTGTATGTAACAGATATTCGAAACGTTCTCAATACAAACCGGCTTTACGCCAAACCCTAGAGTCCTTTTGTCGTGTCGTCGAGTTCTTCGAGAGGGTTCATCGATCCGTCGACCTCCGTGAGTACCGGCAACCTTGTATCATGTCTAGTATCATGTGGTGGATTTAGATCGATGCAAGTAGTCTTGTTACCATGCTTAGTGTCATGCGGTAGATTCAAGCTTGGTTCAAGAGGGTTTCTCGTTAGGTCATGAGCCATGCGGTAGGCTAAGATCTAGCTTGAAGCTAGTTATCGGCTCTATTGAATTTTGGCAAGATTCAATAGATTCATTAAGTTATCCCGTGTTGCTTTGAGTTTTTGCTTTATGTTTAATATCATGTAACACTTCTTTGCCCAATCTAGATGGGTTTGGATCGGCTTTATCTTTTTTATGATCCTTATGCGAACCGAGTTCGTACCCTTGGCTTAAATAGCACGTGCATCACATGCTCCCTGATAGCCGAAACCGAATCGATCTAGGTTGCCACGTGTTGCGGGTTCAAGCTTACCAAATCTTGTATAAATCTTGAAAGAACTGGGTATCACGCGGTAGATGCAGGTTTTTGGGTTGTTTCGGAGCTAGTCATCCGGTGGATTAGATTTCAATCCAATCTGATAGATTTATCTCGCTTGGTAATGTTCGTTCCTTCTTCATGGACCCCGAATCGGCTGTTCAGCCGTGTTCGGTTATGCTTTCACGAGTGAAACATGTTCATAATTTATGTTTTAAGTGTTGTATGCTTTTAGCTTTCCATATTTAGATTGTATCATGCAGTGGATAGATCTATTTGTGGAAGGTGGTGTGATCTCAAACAAGTCGTATCATGCGGTGGATAGATTTGTTTGGTATCATGCTTGACGGGTTTTAGAGTACCTAGACATGCGGTAGACTAGTGTTTTGGACCTATGCATGCTTGTTTATTACATATTTATGATCATGCTTTTACTTCATTTATTATTCAATGTTGTTTATCACGGGAATCGGTCATGGCCTTGTGCACGTGCATCTTTATCCAAATAAAGACCGATCTGTCGTCATGCTTATGTCATCTATTCGGCTGTGTTACTTTTTGCTCTTTAAAGCTCCCGAATGGTTTCTAGTTTGCTGGCAGATAGCTCTTTATAGCTATATGTCATCTCACATGGCTTTTTAGCCGTAAATATGGAACTGTCGGTACCACCGGCAAATTCCAAGCTTTGGAATTTAACTACTTTGTCTTTTGTTAATTTTCGGGGAAAATTGGGCGGCACGTCTTGTGAGCTCTTAGCATGTGAAGCTAGCTTTTTCGGCTTGTTGTGTGCTTGGCGTGAGGTGCGGATTTTACGTCAACGGACCGGGCCCCGGAATGGGTTGCGCCGGCCACCTGGGCCGACCGGCCCGGGGCCCGGCTCGGCCCCGGTTACTGCCTCCTTTGCCTACGTCGGTTCCCGAGTCTTCAGATCCTTCCCCCTTCTGCATGTGGGTCCTTGTCGTCAGTTTCTCTCCGAGTTGGACGTAGTTCTTTGTTCCGCAAGATTCAGCATTTTTTTGGGTAGGTCCTCGGAGTTTGTCATCTTCTCGGGTTTGGTCCCTGGGCTTCTTAGAGTCAATTTTTCTTCATTGCATGACTTGTACCGGGCTTCAAGGTCTTGTCAAGGTGCTTGATGAACTTATCCCGGAAGTCTTGCTTTCAATGCTAAAACCCTGCATAAACACTAAACTCCAAAACCTACATGCACGAATGAACTTGTTATACCAAGGGGGTTAGTACCAATGAATAAGGTATAAAAGTTATGCCAACACCGAAGGTAAACTCATGGCTAGGTTGATGGAATTTCACCATCAACATCTCCCCCATGCTTAAACCTTGCTCGTCCTCGAGTAAGCCTTCGATGGATATTATCGTTGCCCTTCATTGTTTAAACCTTGTACTTGATCATGCATGAGAAAACATAATGCTCTCAAAAGTTTAATTCGTTAAAGTTTCATAATGTACTAGCCTTCATCCCTATGGAGGGTAGATTATTAATAAAGATTATCCCACAAGTATTAACATGTTCCCAAAATTCAAATAGATCTCAGAAATTTTGAAATAAAGAGCGAGATGAAAAAGAGCTAAACCAAGTTCAAAAATTTAAACCGCCTTGCATCTTGTCGGGGACAACCCTGAGGGTCCCCTAAAACAACTGGGGAAACCCTGCTTAAAACCTGCAAAAAACCAGAGCTCGCCAACGCGACGGGATCCGCCTCCTCGGTCATCTCGAAGATGCGGAGCGGCCTCTCCATCAAGGGGACGATCCGCCGATGGTGGAGGTGGGCGAGGACGACTTCCGCGTTCAGCCCGCGGCCCGCCAGATTCCTCAGCGCGGCCAGGAGCGATTCCAACCGCGCCTGGTGCTCGGACGGGGACACCCCGTGGTACCAGGAGGCGGGCCTCTCCCGTAGCACCAGGCCGGTGTAGGGGGGAGGCCGGGCTCGTCGTTGTGGAGGTAGAACCATCCCCACTCCCAGTCCCCGTTGTTGGACGTCATCATACAGGGGATGTAGTCGTCCTTGCGCTGGGTCCGCACGGCGAGCGACATGCCGCCGGCGCGCACCGCGTGGCGGGTCCTCGTCTCCGACGTCGCCAGCGTGTGCAGCTCCGCGCGGAAGAGGTGCACCCAGAGATCCCAGTTCACCGGGATCCCCAGGAAGCCCTCACAGACGCCAACAAATGTGGCCGCCTGCGAGATCGCGTTCGGCGCGAAGTTGTGGAGCTCCACGCCGTAGTGGTGGCAGAGCGCCCGCATGAAACGGCTCGCCGGCGCCATGAAGCCCCGCTCGTGGAAGCGAACGAAGCTGACCACGTAGCGCTCGGAGGGTTAGGCGCTCGGTCCCTTTCCGACGGCACGAGCCATGCGGCCGGCCGTCCATCCTCGTTCGCCGCCACCGACCACCGGTCACCGAGGCCGGTTCGGGGCCGCCCGCGCGTCCGCTCGAGCGCTCCCACGCAAATGGGTCGATGATGACGAGAGGCGGTTGGGGCGCCATGCGAGCAGGTGAAGGGGCGAGGGATGAAGAACAAGGAGAAAGAAATGCAATGGCGAGAGCAGCTCGGAGGCTAGAGCGCGAGAGGCAAGAACGGCGAGTGCTAAAGGCAAAGGTAAAAACCGCCCGTTCCCCTTCAATTAGATTTATAGGCCGCAGGTGTGCTCTCCGGATCGCACGCCCCGCGCGCTTTAATTGCAGCTGAAATATTCCTTCACGGACGGACGGGCCCCACCACGACCGCGGCGGCCACGCAACCGCCCGCAGGCCATCATCACGGCGCGGTAACCGCGGGGCCATGGCGGGCGGTCACATCCACCGCCCACTCGCACACTACGCGTGCGGCCGCAGCGCCTGAAAAGGCGCGCACGCGGCGCGAGATTTTAGTCGCAACTGCGAGCATTTAATGGCCCTGTCCCTTACTGAGTAATGTAGACCCTCGAAGCGGCCCGAGCCCCTGGCTCAAATCAACACGACCCTCGACGGGTGCAACCATCGACCGGTGGCCTCGAAGCCCGTTTGAAATAAACGAGCGCTACAGGTACCCTCGATTCACAAAAGGCTACTGATCAGCGGCTTGGGGCTGGCACGGCCATGGACCCTTGAACCCCGCAGATGCGAAAGACGGGGGAGGCCAGCCACCACCCCGCACGACCCTACTGATCAGCGGTTCGAGGGCTAACGCAATCAGGGGCCCTCGAAACCAGCAGATGCGAAAGACGGGGGCGGCAAGCCGTTACCCCGCACGGCCCTATTGATCAGGGGTTCGGAGCCTGACCTTCAACAGGTTCGAACAGGCGCCCCAGATCACCAGAGTCAGGGACGACGAGGGCACGCGCATTCGAGCCTTTCCTCGGGCCCACCGGCTCGAGGGTGCCTCACATGTCGTGTTCGAGAGCCTGTGAGGGCAGCTAGCCGGGGGGATCCCACCGAGGGAGAGCTTCCGCGCCCTCGGTCCCTAGCGAATGGGACCGAGCCCCACCTAGCAAACCCACGCAAGCGCTTTAATGGACGCATCTCCGGACCGCGCAGCCTACCCTTATCGAACGGGGCATGGGCGTCCACTTGAACCACCCACTAACAGCTCAATGAGGAATCCGCAATCCGCGACCCGATCGATGGGGGTTGCGGAAACCTCACCCTCCGTCCCGCGGAGGGACGGCGAGGGCGCGTTAAAAACAAGTCGTAGAGCTCACCCCGATCGCCTTGAACGGGCCCAGGCTCGGGGGCTCGACGCACGGCTACACCTCCCCGAGTTGCACCCCGCCGCGGATAGTGCCAGTTGCGCGTGCATCACCGAAGCCGGCTGAAACATCGCCGACGCCGGTTGGAATATGTACCACGCCCACCGACCAAATCCCACGGTAAAACCCCTACAGGAGCACTCACGCTCCTGCAGGGCTTCGGGGGCTAGACCCGCAGGTCCGCTGGCGCGGCCCCACGGAAAGCATTAGCAACCAGGGGGGAAGAACGTCCTATCAGTAGGCTTCAGCATCTGCGGGAGCCTGGCCGGCAAACCCGCAGATGCTCGGGGGCTACTGTCGGGGACAGCCCTGAGGGTCCCCTAAAACAACTGGGGAAACCCTGCTTAAAACCTGCAAAAAACCAGAGCTAAACGCATCTCGCTTAAACGCACACACGGGGCACGACCCATGCTGCGGTGGTCCCCGCGGCCCAACAAAGCGGCCCACTCAAAGGTCCCCTCGAGCAGGCTCCACCTCACTCGAGGGTGCACGCCTCCCTCGAGCGGGTTCCGTCTCGCTCGAGGGTTCACAGCCCCCTCGAGCGGGCTCCGCCTCGCTCGAGGCTCCCTCACGCGCACGCCCGTTCCCGCACGCGGGTACGGGCATTTAATGCTCTGACACGGCGGGGCGGCGCCATCATGCGCCTGGGAATCACGCCCCGGCCCTGTCGCACCAACTCCCTAGGGGGAACCCATCCCCGCCACTGTGGGGGACTGTGCGGCGTGGCCGGCGTCAGCCCCGTGACACCACGCCGCCTACTCCCGTACGGCTAACGCGCCGCGCCCTCGAAGGGGGGCCGGGCGCACCCTCGAACTGCTTTCTCGTGACCTCGCAGGGCCAGGTCGTGACGCTAGGCCGGCGGGACGCCATCCCCACCACTGTTGGCCCTGTACGGGCACACCCGTGCTCGCAGCACCACGCCGGGCGCTGTTACAACCACTCCGGCGCCGTAAGGCACGCGGGAAGGGGGACATCGCCACGCCTGCCACTGTATCCCGTACGGATCGATGTCAGCAACCCCCTCAAGCCCGCCTGGGGACGCCACGGCCAACCACTGTGCCCCTACCCTCGAAGCTACCACTGTTCGGGTACAAGATACACCATGATGACCAGATCGCGGCAAGGACCGTCAAGGCGGCCGCCTACTCTACGGCGTTGCACACTGTACTTCCCCATGTAGCTGAATAGTGCGGCATGCTTGTAATTCGCCCTTTTCCATGGCCTATAAAAGGAAGGTGAACTCCCTCGCCGCAGGGGACAAGGGACAACATACGACACGACACAACACACACACATTCCCCAATTCTCCCACAACATCTGAACCCCTTCCGTTCACTTCATCAGGGACTTGGAGGCCACGCCTCCTCTCCCGCTTTGCTTGTAGCCGCCCCACTACAGGCACCCCGGTGCTGAGCAATATAGTGCCCCGAGCACACCACTGCTGGACGTACGGCCCCCGGCCGGAACCAGGATAAACCTTGTGTCTTTAATTGCTTAGCATCGACCATTGAGGGATAGACCTTGGCGCTTATTACTGGTTAGTGTCGGGACCACATTCCGCACCGACGCTGGCGCCCACCGTGGGGCACACGAGCGCCAAAGGTCAATCCACCGTCAACTCCCTCCATGGTGATTCGCACCGAGTACCGCGGCACGCGTTACTCTATGGGCAGCTCGGACCCCCTCCCCGCCGGGTTCGAAATCCGGTTCGGGGGCCTGAATTTCCAGGCTACGGGGAACGACTACCTGATGCGCCTCACCAACCGTGAGGAACTTCGTGCGCGGCGCCAAGCTGGGTCCGCCCCGGTCGCCGCTGCACGAGTCGCCACGACGCCAACACCCGCCGGCGTCACGGCGCCACCGCCGCTCCGGCCAACGCCCGCGCCGAGTGCACGGTCGGAGCGACGGCACACCGAGTGTGTCGCCTCGCAACGCGGCGCACCCATCGGCACGACGACGCGCCGCCCGGCGGGGGAGCGCGTGGTCTCCGGGCCGCGCTTCCCCATCGGTCTGCGCGGCGCCACGGCGGCCTACACCGCCAATGCCAACGCCAGCGCCGCGATGCGCAGGGTTCCCCCTGGCCGCCATGTTTACGTCGCCAAAGACCCTAGAGCCTCCGACGGCGACGAGTCGTCCCTAGGCTCTCTTGACGCGTTGCCACCCGCCAACTTGCACGGGTACGCGGAGTGGGACTTTTCCGGCATGCCAGACCCAGTAATGTTCAGGCGATTTCTCAACGCCACGGACTACTGGTTCGGCTGCTCCGACGACTCCAGCACCGGAAGCTATGATCCTGCGCGGGAATGCTGCGTCGTCATCGCCAACGACTCAGCGAATGCCACTGGCGCAGCGGGCGCCGGTGACGGAGAAGTTACGCCCGCTCTAGGGACTGCTTCGCGCCTGGCAGTGGGACCAAGCGCCCCTGCTCCTTCACCCCCAACTGGGGCCGACATCAACGCGCAGCTGGCCCAAGCCCGCGAGCTCGAGGCCAAGCTGGCGGAAGAGTATCGAATGGTGCGGTTGCTCCGCGCCTCTATGGCGGGAGAAGCATCCGCACGCGGCGAGCGCGCGCGTGAGCTGGGCATACAGGCCCCCGACCGCATCAACGCCGATTTCAACGTCGACAACCCGGATGCACCTCCGCGAGCGAGCCAAAAGCTCATCGCCGCTGCAACGCTGTTGCGGGCCATGCCCGTCCCTTCAACGCCCGAGGCGCGGAACCTGCACCGTGAGGCGTAGGCACTCATCGAACAAGCGGCCGTCCAGCAGGCCGAGAGCTCGGCATCCCGCATCCGCCAGCAGGGGGACGCGCGGGGCGATGGGGGCGCGCGAGGGGCCGAACCCTCGGTGCACGCGGGTGGAGCGATGGAGCGCCCCCGCCAAACCGGACGCACGCCGGCTAAAGAACGGCTCCTCGACACGCGCGAGCAAGCACGGGACGGCGATGCCCGCAACGTCATCAACGCTCGGCGGACGAGCAAAGCGCATGTGCGAGCGGTAGCAGGCTACCACCCTCGGCGGGGCGGACGCTACGATAGCGATGAGGATCGCTCGCCAACGCCGGAGCCTCCGGAACCCGCATGTTCGGCGGGAGATCCGCGCGGCGGCCTTCCCCCGCGCGCTTCCGCCAGCCCCACGACCATCGTCAAGTACAACGGGGAGACGGATCCCCGCGTATGGCTCAATGACTACCGCCTGGCGTGCCAGCTGGGCGGGGCCACCAATGACGAGGTCATCATCCGCAACCTCCCCCCCCGCACCTCGCCGACTCGGCCCGGACATGGCTCGAGCACCCGCCGCCGCCGCATCCACAATTGGGATGACTTGGTCCGCACGTTCGTCGGCAACTTCCGGGGCACGTACGTGCACCCCGGGAACTCCCCGGGACTTGCGCTCCCGCACCCGTGAAACCCGGCCGAGTCGCTCCAGGACTTCATATGGCGCTTCTCCAAGCCACCGCACGGAGCTCCCAAGCGTGGCGCAATCCGAGATTGTGCACGCCTTCCTCGAGGGCACCACGTGCGGGACCTCTTGTGCGAGCCGGGGCGCGGCCCGCCGGTCGACTCGAACGAGCCGTTCGATATCGCCACCAGTTTTGCCTCGGGCGAAGAGGCCGTGGGGGCGATCTTCGACGATAAGAAGGGAAAGCGCATGGACGACACGCCCGCGGAGGGCAGCAAGTCCAAGGAGCTCCACCGGAAGGACAAGCGGGGCAAGAAGGGGAAGAAGCCGCGCCGTGAGGCGCGCGCGAGCGAGGACGCGACGGCAACGACGCCGAGGCCCTTGCTGTTGACCCGGCTCGACGGGGCCCTCGACCGGCCCCTCGAGGTCCGGGGGTGTTCGACGACATGCTGAAGAAGCCATGTCCCTACCACAAGACACCGGTGAACCACACCCTCGAGCAATGCGACTTGCTCAAGCGGTTCTACGACCGCGCCGCCGCGAAGGACGCTGAAGCCAAGAAGGACGGGGGTGATAGCGACGCCGGCGGCTTCCCCGCCGTGGAGAACGTGTTCCTCATCTTCGGGGGGCAACCGTCGACATGTCGAGCCACCAGCTCAAGCGGGACCGGCACGAGGTTCTCGCCGTGGAGAAAGCACCTCCCTCCTTCCTTGACTGGTCGGAGGATGCTATCACCTTCAGCCGCGAGGATCACCCGAATCGCATCCCCAACCCGGGCCAGTACCCACTGGTGGTCGACCCGGTTATTGGGAACGCGAGGTTCTCAAAGGTCCTAATGGACGGAAGCAGCAGCCTCAATATCCTCTACGCGCACACGCTGCGCCTGCTGGGGATCGGGTTGGACCAGCTGCGGCCCAGCACGACGCCGTTCCATGGCGTCGCGTCGGGCAAGCGCGTTCGGCCCCTCGGGCAGATTGACTCGCCCGTTTGGTTCGGCACTCCACCAATTACGCAAGGAGATGCTCACCTTCGAGGTGGTGGGGTTCAGGGGCGCATATCACGCCATACTTGGGCGGCCCTGCTACGCCAAGTTCATGGCCATCCCCAACTACACCTACCTCAAAATGAAGATGCCGGGACCGAACGGTGTCATCACCGTGGGCTCGTCCATCGAGCACGCCTTCGACTGCGACGTCGAGTGCGTAGAGCACGCGGAAGCACTGGCGCTGGATGAAGCGCTGGTGACCACCTTGGAGAAGATGGTCAACGAGGACCTCGACTCCACCACCAAGCACGCTGGCAGCTTCGAGGCGGCGGAGCGGCACCAAGGAAGTGCCCCTCGACCCCTGCCGCCCCCGAGGGCAAGGCGTTGAGGGTCGGTTCTACCCTCGACCCGAAATAGGAAGTGGTGCTCGTCGACTTCCTCTCGCGCCAACGCCGACATCTTCGCGTGGAGTCCCTCGGACATGCCGGGCATCCCGAGGGAGGTCGCCGAGCACTCCCTTGATATCCTACCTCACTCCCGCGCCGTGCGGCAACGGCTCCGCCGCTTCGACGAGGAGCGGCGGCGGTGTTGACGGTTAATAATTGTATCAAAGTTCGTTTGTGACTCGCAAGCGTACAAGTCTCCCGTCGTAGTCAAGGGACCCTTCTTCCCTCGAGTGGTGAACCCAAGGTATCGAATCCGTGGAACAAATATGTGACGCAAGAGTTGATCTAGTAAAGCCAAATAACTTCAATCTTTGGTAAAAGAGAAACCCTAATGCATCTAGATAAGAGCACAAAACAAAGATAAATCTAATCTACTAAAGACCGGAGAAAACAAAGTAAGATTGGTGTTGACGGATAAAAGACGTATCCCTCTACGATCCGCAAGCGTACGGACCCCACACCTTTTTCACCACGGGATTCCCAAGGTTCTTGTCAATCCGCGGAGCAAGGGGATTACAAGCGTTCGATCAACAACGACACACTAGCTACTAAAACCCTAACTACTATTATACTAGAAAACACTAAACTACACTAGAGAGAATGATAAACGATCAAGGTAGAAGACACTCGCCCACGGGTCTACGATACTAAAGCATGCAATCTCTTAAAGACATGAAAACCAATCTAATCTATCGGGGATGTGACCACGGTTTCGCCCTTTCCCTCCTCTCGTCTTGTCACTACGCGAAGGTATTCATGACTAGACCTTTGATGGCCACGGCGTATTGAATGGATCCAAGGAAGCATTGGAGCTCTACTCCCTCTACGGCACGGTTGCAAGCCTTAAGCATTAAAGTATATTCAACACAAGATGATAGATAGATAATCCGACAAAGTGCGATTACATCTCAAGATCGATTACAACCCATGGACGAATGAGAAGATTACCCCATCAAGGTGCTTGATCATGGCACCGTTGATCATGGTTTCCCTTCCGCCGGTGTCTTCCTTCTTCTCCACGAGAGGGTGCTTCCTTCGAGGTGGTTGATCTCCCGCCGGAGATCCTCCTCCTCTCTCTCTAGCTTGTGGATGGCCTTCTGGTGCGAATAACTCCTCCTCCCTGTGTTGGCGGCGCGTCGGGGGTTTTAGGGTCGAAGATCCTTCGAGGGCAAGGAAGACGGGACCGAACCGGTGCCCGAAGTGGGCCGGGCCGCCCGCCCCGGGCCGGCCGGCCCAGGCCCAATTTCGGCCCGGTTCGGTCGCCCTTTTTGCTCCGTGGGTCCTCGCGCACTTATCTACTTTGCCCCCTCCACTTGCATGATTTTGACGCTCGTTATCCTCGCGATCAAGATGGAGGCTCTCTTTGCATGAAGTTTGATCTTTTACGCTTCAATCCCCGGGGGTGTTCCTCGTAGCACTTCGGTCCTCACCACCATTGGAAGTGATTTCAGCAAGCTCATGAACACGAACAAGACTCCATGAATGCTCCTTTGAACTTGTTGCGAATCCGTCCGTTATGTCCATATTTTCCTACATAAACATAACACTTCCAAATGCATGCACAAAGATGAACTCGTTATATGATTAGTGTGCCTAGTGGCGGGTTAGTTCCATAATCAAATCCAAACCAAAGTGTAATGAACATGCTAGGTGCACCAAAATACACCGTCAACATCTCCCCCACACTTAGCTCTTGCTCGTCCTCGAGCAAGTACTCGTAAAAGAACTTCGTCCAAGGAGTGTAATCGTGTACCACTTATCCTTCTTCACAAGTTAGTCAATCCCTTCATCTTTAATACATAAACACAAAGTAATGATAATCAAACATAAACATGGGCGTTTAGAATTTTTACCACGTCAAGATTCACCCCACAACTCAACCCCTTCACTCGAAGCTTTCAATTTCAGCCATACTTACTTCTTTGCTTCCATCGGAGGGTTTTTATGATTTTCAAAACAAAAATTCCTGCAACAAGTATTAGACAAAAACCTTTCTCCAAGCTCTCTCAAGTCACTCATATGAAGTGGCTATCCTAACCAAATTTTATAAAACTCTCACCTCCCATTAATCTCTCATATATCATGTAAAAGTGGAGCTATAGGTAGGGCTAGCGTAATCAACACAAGTATTGTCAAACTAAAAACTTCCTCTAATGGTTGTCTACCTTTCAAAGCCAATGATCATGAGAATTAACCATATGTAGGGATATCAAGGATGAGAAGATTTAGAATGGTGGACATGTGCAAGGGCAAAAGAAAATTGTGACTTCAAGGCACCAATGATGTCCTCGTTGTCGGATTGCACATGGTTGGAAATAGAGTAAAAGTTTCGTCTCACAATCAACGTGACATCCTTCCTTACACTTTATTTTTTTATTTTCTTTCACTTGATCCATCCCTCTCATACCTTTATTGCTAACTCATCTTTCTCTTTTTTTTTTTTTTCTTTCATTCACATATGATTTTTCTTTCTTTCTTTCTTTCTTTTCCATACACATACTTTTTCTCTTTATTTTTCTCTCTCTTGACAACTTTTCAATGCTTTCAATTCTCTCTTCCCTCGCATGCATACAATCTGAAATTTTTAAATAAATCATGCTAGAGACGAGACGAAACTTTGAAAATAGGTTGTGTTCAAGGAATACGATGTACAAAAGAGATGTATAGGGTTGGGTATGGAATCCAACGATACTCATGACTTTCGACTTTCGTTGTGAAAGTCATGGACCGAATATATGACGAGGCTAGCAACAAAAGATAAGCACAAGGACATGATCATTGCTCGAAATTAAAACTCACCAAGAGAGAAGGGTCCTAGCCTAACTCATCGTGCTAATCACACTTATGGTGGAGCGAAAAAAAATAAACTTGGCTTTGGATAGGAATTTTTTTCTTACTCTCAACTTGGAAAAAGAGGTTTTGCTAACCTTTATTACAAGGGTTTTAAAATAATTTTCAGAACTGAAATCCTCCAATTTTTAGCATCGAACATAGCACAACTAGCATGTGAAGCTCAAGATCGAAGTGCGGTATGGGTACTTTAAGTAGTAGCGATTCCACTAAGCACCACGGTAAACGTTTTTCAAACCACATACTTGTGTTCATATATCAAGAATCGAAGATTAAACAAACAAGTAAATAAAGATAAACAATACATAAAACACAAAGATATATATAAAGACTCTTTTTATTTGATTTTCTTGACTCAACACTAATTTAAGACACTTGCAAAAAATTTTAAAACGAGACTCAAAAACTAAAGACTCATTAAAACACTAAGACTCTCGCACGAAGATTAAACCGAACCTAAACTTGAAGTTCAAAAGCTAAGGCTAGCGAGCTAGCTCTCCCCCACACTTAAAACATACGACGTCCTCGTCGTATCTTACAAAAATCCTAAGGGGAAAACTAGATCTAGTGGTACTTCAAGCAAGTTTTGCACCACTTGCCTCTCATGTTTCCAACCATGCCGAAAAGTTTGCGCACGTTGCGGTTAAGGAACTTGTAGTCATCTTCAACTACGCGCTCCAAGTCCTCCATACGCCGCTTCATCGCTTCCATGGCTTGGAGACATTCATCGGCCGACGTGTAGAGATCCGCGATGGATTGACGGCAAACTCGACGAAGCACACCGGATGCAATCCGAAGGGGTCGTCGTCGCCATAATCTCCACCGTTGTCACCACCATCGTCGCCACCTCCATTGTCGTTGCCTTCGCCACCGTCGTTGCCGTCGCCGTTGGGGCCTTCGGGAGTCCATTCATTGGGCTGTTCATCCCAATCATCATCGTCTCTACCGGCGGCCGCCCATGAGCTCGGGCTACGATTGTCGGAGTAGTCGCTATCCCCATAATCCTTAGGCTCCGACGACACCTCCTTGTAGTCTTTACGCTTGATGCCTTGGAGGCGTGCCGACCTTCGAACGCGTGTAGGGACCTTCTCTCCTTCGACGGGGTTGCGAGGTGCAAGAGCTCCGGTCGGGACACGTCCTCCGCAACGGATACGTGCGGTCCTCTTGACGGGTAGCTTGAGCTCGCATCGCATCGCCTCCTCGCATCGATGGCTTCTTGGCTTCTAGCTTCAACTCTAAGCTTTTTGGAGGCTCAATGGCTGCTACAAGGGTGCAACACATTGCTTGAAAGGTTTGATTCTCGAGCTCCCAATTCGGCCAAATATATAGTCCCGAGGGAAAAGCCACCGGGAACCTTATTTTCTTTTTTTACACTTCCCTTAAAAATTTCCGACCAAACAAGGAAGTCCAAAAGGAGCAGTTCGGGGCGAAATTCGGGGTCATCGGGCGTCGGGCCACCCCCGGGCCGGTCCGCCCGGGCCGGCCGGCCCACCCCCTCGGGGGGCGGGCCGGTCCGGGTTTTTGCACACCGCCCCATTTTTTTCTTCCTCAGCCCATGGGAAAAAGTTGGCCCGGTAAATCTTCGCGAAAAACTCCAGAAAACTAAAAGAAAAATTATTTACGAAGTTGATGCCTTGTTTTTCGTCCTAGGCGGGACGTTCGGGCTCTTCCTCCATGGTAAAGACATCAACATGATGAATGGGCACGACATCGGGTTCGTAGTAAACCTTAAGCCGCTATCCATTCACCACAAATTGATCGTCGTTTATATCCATAATGGTTACCGCTCCGTTGGAGAACACCGAATGCACAACATAAGGTCCGTCCCACTTGCTTTGCAATTTCCCCTTTCCGAAGGTTTTAAACCTCGAATTGTAGAGGAGGACCTTATCTCCTTCTTTAAATTCTTTTTTCTTCAATCTTTTATCATACCACCTTTTGATTCTCTCCTTGTATATGCTTGCGTTTTCATATGCTTTCAACCTCAACTCCTCTAGCTCGCTTATTTGAATTCTTCGTTTCACCACCGCGGCATCGAGATCAAGGTTCATCTCTTTAATCACCCAATAGGCTTTATGTTCCAACTCAACCGGAAGGTGGCAAGCTTTTCCATAGACAAATTGATAAGGGGTCATACCTATCGGTGTTTTAAACGCCGTTCGATAAGCCCATAAAGCTCCGTCTAATTTCTTTGACCAATCCTTGCCTCCCTTCTCTATGGTTTTGTTGAGTATGCTTTTTAATTGCCTATTTGACGTCTCCGCTTGTCCGTTGGTTTGTGGGTGATAGGCCGTGGAGACCCTATGCTCAATTCCCAACTTGGACAAGCACCTTTTAAAGTTCTTCCCGATGAAATGAGTTCCTCCATCACTTATCAAGATTCTCGGTGTCCCGAAACGGGGAAAAATCACGTTCTTGATCATAGTGATGGACTCCTCCGTGGAAGCTTTACGACATGGTATAGCCTCTACCCACTTGGATACATAATCAACCATAACAAGTATATACTCGAATCCAAATGAGTTTTTAAAAGGCCCCATGAAGTCTATGCCCCATACATTGAATATGTCGATTTGCAAGTTGTATTTCAAAGGCATAGAATTTCTTTGAGAGATGTTTCTGTTCTTTGGCATTCGGGGCATGACGCAACATATCTTTTAGTATCTTCATGCATCTCCGGCCAATAGAATCCGCTCGACCATACTTTTGCTTCGGTTCGAAAATGGCTATAGTGCCCACCGTACTCCGCCGAGTGGCACTTCCTTAGAATCTCAAGCCTCTCTTCTCTTGGCACACATCTTCTCATCACTCCATCATTGCCAAGCTTGAAGAGGTATGGTGCATCCCAAAAATATTTCTTACTTTCGGAAATTATCTTCCTTTGAGTGTTTTTGTCTAGATGATCGAGGGGCATCTTTCGAATTGCTCGAATGATGTCGATCATCCAAGTATCTTTATCAAGCACTCTATAGAGGTGGTCATCTCTCATCTTATCTTCTATGGGCTCTTTATCATCTTGTCCACGATTCATCCTAGACAAATGATCGGCCACAACATTTTCCACCCCCTTTTTATCACGAATTTCAACATCAAACTCTTGGAGAAGAAGGATCCAACGAATCAAACGTGGTTTAGCTTCCTTCTTAGCCAAGAGATACTTGATGGCTGCGTGATCGGTGTAAACAATGACTTTCGAGTTCACGATGTAAGATCTGAATTTTTTCGAAAGCGAATACCACCGCTAACAACTCTTTTTCCGTAGTGGCGTAATTTAATTGTGCCCCACTAAGAGTTTTGCTAGCGTAGTAAACGGCGTGAACTCGGCCTTCCTTTCTTTGTCCCAAGACCGCGCCTACGGCGTAGTCACTTGCGTCACACATGATCTCGAAAGGTTGGCTCCAATCCGAAGGTTGGATGATGGGAGCACTTACCAACGCATTTTTCAAGGTCCGGAATGCCGCTAGACACTTCTCATCAAAGTCGAAAGCCACATCCTTTTGAAGAAGGTGCGTTAAAGGCTTAGTGATCTTCGAGAAGTCCTTTATAAATCTTCTATAGAATCCGGCATGGCCTATAAAGCTCCTTAAGGACTTAACATCCGTAGGAGGTGGGAGTTGCTCAACCGTCTCTACCTTAGCCTTGTCCACTTCAATTCCTCTCTCGGATATAACATGTCCGAGCACTATGCCTTGCTTAACCATGAAGTGGCACTTTTCCCAATTTAAAACCAAATCTACCTCCGCACACCTTGTAAGGACCTTTTCTCAGTTTGCTAAGCAATCCATGAACGTCTTCCCGTAAACGGAAAAATCATCCATAAACACTTCAACAATTTCTTCGATGAATTCCGAAAACACGGCCATCATGCAACGTTAAAAAGAGGCCGGAGCGTTGCATAGGCCGAAGGGCATCCTCCTATATGCAAACGTTCCGTAAGGACACGTAAACGTTGTCTTATGTTGATCTTCCGGTGAATAGGAATTTGCATGAACCCCGAGTATCCATCGAGAAAGCAAAAATAAGCGTGGTTTGCTAACCTCTCGAGCATCTCGTCTATGAACGGTAGGGGGAAGTGATCTTTCTTCGTCGCTTTGTTAAGCTTACGGTAATCGATACACATCGAGGGCTAGCGTAATCCCTTAATGATTTCTCCGGTTCTTCCACGGGTTGATTAATGAACTCCATCTAGACAATAAGATAAAAACAAAAACAAAAAAGAAACAAGTGTTTTTCTGGATAATATATGTTAGATATAGCGAATAAAAGATAAACTAAAATATAAAACTAAGTTAGATGCAAATCAAACGATGTAAACTAACTTGCTCCCCGGCAACGGCGCCAGAAAAGGGGCTTGTTGACGGATAAAAGACGTATCCCTCTATGATCCGCAAGCGTACGGACCCCACACCTTTTTCACCACGGGATTCCCAAGGTTCTTGTCAATCCGCGGAGCAAGGGGATTACAAGCGTTCGATCAACAACGACACACTAGCTACTAAAACCCTAACTACTATTATACTAGAAAACACTAAACTACACTAGAGAGAATGATAAACGATCAAGGTAGAAGACACTCGCCCACGGGTCTACGATACTAAAGCATGCAATCGCTTAAAGACATGAAAACCAATCTAATCTATCGGGGATGTGACCACGGTTTCGCCCTTTCCCTCCTCTCGTACTGTCACTACGCGAAGGTATTCATGACTAGACCTTTGATGGCCACGGCGTATTGAATGGATCCAAGGAAGCATTGGAGCTCTACTCCCTCTACGGCACGGTTGCAAGCCTTAAGCATTAAAGTATATTCAACACAAGATGATAGATAGATAATCCGACAAAGTGCGATTACATCTCAAGATCGATTACAACCCATGGACGAATGAGAAGATTACCCCATCAAGGTGCTGATCATGGCACCGTTGATCATGGTTTCCCTTCCGCCGGTGTCTTCCTTCTTCTCCACGAGAGGGTGCTTCCTTCGAGGTGGTTGATCTCCCGCCGAGATCCTCCTCCTCTGTCTCTAGCTTGTGGATGGCCTTCGGTGCGAATAACTCCTCCCCGTGTTGGCGGCGCGTCGGGGGTTTTAGGGTCGAAGATCCTTCGAGGGCAAGGAAGACGGGACCGAACCGGTGCCCGAAGTGGGCCGGGCCGGCCCGCCCGGGCCGGCCGGCCCGTGCCCAATTTCGGCCCGGTTCGGTCGCCCTTTTTGCTCCGTGGGTCCTCGCGCACTTATCTACTTTGCCCCCTCCACTTGCATGATTTTGACGCCGTTATCCTCGCGATCAAGATGGAGGCTCTCTTTGCATGAAGTTTGATCTTTTACGCTTCAATCCCCGGGGTGTTCCTCGTAGCACTTCGGTCCTCGCCACCATTGGAAGTGATTTCAGCAAGCTCATGAACACGAACAAGACTCCATGAATGCTCCTTTGAACTTGTTGCGAATCCGTCCTTTATGTCCATATTTTCCTACATAAACATAACACTTCCAAATGCATGCACAAAGATGAACTCGTTATATGATTAGTGTGCCTAGTGGTGGGTTAGTTCCATAATCAAATCCAAACCAAAGTGTAATGAACATGCTAGGTGCACCAAAATACACCGTCAACAATTGGGTAGATAAACCGATCTAGAGGGATCGAGGTAAGCCTTTTGTTGAAGTTCCAAGCAAGAGAAGAAGTAGCAAATCGAATCTTATAAGAAGCGTCTTTAAATCGTGGTTTCCCGTCCAAATCCGAAAACATCCGCCTTTCGGAACCCCCGTTCTGTCACAACGTATCCCTATTCATGCGGGGAGCTTAGGGCGAGTCAAAAGACAAGTCGAGATTCTTTTAGAAGATCCGGCGTGTACCTCTAGCCACCGCGGCTACAAGAACACCCTATGTAATCTATCGCGCGAATAGAATTGGAATAAGCAAAGCCGATCGAAAAACGAAATCTTCGAGGAAACACTTGATCGCTAAGAAAAGATTCAACTTGATAATTCAACTATGACAATGATACATACACAAGATCACCACCGGATCCTTCCTTGATCTTGCTTCTAGCTCGGGAACTCCGACGTGGTCTTCCATGCAAGGTTCCCATGTCGGCTAGGGAAATCTTCAATGTCGGCACCGTCTTGCGATCTTCCTTGAATCGATGATCCATTCTCAACGATAGGTTGTGGTCAAGGAGGTAAACACAAAAGATGATATTTGGTTTTAAGGGTGGATATCCGGCGAGGTTTGTGAGATCTCCAATGCGGGGATACACAATGCACGGATAAAAGGCTAGCAAAAAGATAGATACGCAAAAACGAAATGACCGACTTCTTAGTCTCGGGCCGCAGAAATCATGGCCTGCAATAACTCACTCAAAAATAAATCTTGTACACTAAGGTTTATGCACTCAAATATATATAAGGCTCTAGATAGGTTGAGCAACACACAAGTGATATTTGTGACAAGGTTAGCAATAATTTTGAGCATAAAAGACATCTTTAATCTATTCATAACTTGAGAGCACATAAAACACTATGGGTCTTTATTTTAATCATAACCTCCGCTGAAGATTAAGCTAGCATTTAGATAATTTCAGATTTGTATTTTTAAGAGAGCACTAGTTCAAACATGCATAAATCAATTACAAAGATAAACAAAGCGGCAATTATAATCATATATCATCATGGCACAAATTTTGTAACTTTACCAAAGGTAAAAACTAGGTGGCGACATTATTCATGATGAAAACACTAAGATACACGCTGAAAAACTAACACTAAAAATTAAAGTAAAACTGAAAATACTACGCATACATAGGCGCAAACAAGCTGAAAATTAAAGAAAAGGGGTAAAGGAAAGATAACTAAAGCTCCTCCTCTATCTAATCTTCCGCCGGTGGTTGATATTGATAGTCTTGGTTGTTGTACCCTTACTTGTAATAGGAATGCACCACTCCTCCTATGAATTGTCGACGGTGCTAGGTGAAGGTGTCCAAGCACATAAGCGATGTTTGCATTTCCTTCACCCATTTGGTTTGCATTGGTTAGGGTGGCTGCAATAATTTGCACGTTCCTTGCAGCGTATCCTCCAATGGTGGCCACATTTTGTTGTGGTTGAGGAAGGTCTGCAAATGGTTCCGCAAAGGCTACGTTGGGCACCACAAAAATGGTGGGGGTATGGCTGCACCACTCCCCCATGCTTGCATTGGTACACCACCGTAGTAACTCGGCGGCGCCAGGGTTCCTCCCAATGGTGGGACATAATTTTGTTGTGCACCTCCTTCTTGGGTCGTGGAAAAAACCTTCTCCTAATCCTTCTCTATTATTATTTTTTTTCGCCGGCACAAGAAGTCCTTCCTCTAACCGATCTTCTTCCCCTCAAGAAAAGTCTTAATCTTCAATCCGGAAGGGGCAAATTTACCTAGGCCACTTGGAAGCCTCCTCTCTCATCTTCACTCTTATATTTTCCTTTCTTCATATATTCCTAGGGAAGTTCCGGGTAGGAGATGATTTTGGTTCCTTGTAATACCCGAGTTTTAAAGAGATAGCCAATATGGAGAGGCAACACCCCGAACCAATATCTTCCGAACTCGATGTTGCTAACAACACCACTTAGGTTGATCATAGGTGAGTGGGGTCTATTGGCCACTTGGCAATCAAAGCCGGTAAAGCCAATTCAACTCCGTGTTGGTTATCTTTGTCTCTCTTGTTCTCCCAAAAATCCATTTGCACAAAAGTGACACACTTGGATGATGGGTTCCGGATAGTATTTCTTCGTTGATGGTCTCTTCCCGCGATCATACTCCAAAAACCTTCCCATGTGCCTTTATGCACATCCACTTGTTCCGGAGCTCCCTTTTGAAAATAGGGGACACTCGCCCATGGGTCTACGATACTAGAACATGCAATCGTTTTGAACATGAAAACCAATCTAATCTATCGGGGATTGTGTTGAATGGATCCAAGGAAGCATTAGAGCTCTACTCCCTTTATGGCATGGTAGCTAACCTTAAGCATTAAAGTATTTCCAACACAAGATGATAGATAGATAATCCAACAAAGTTCGATTACATCTCAAGATCGATTGCAACCCATGGATGAAAGGAGATTACCCCATCAAGGTGCTAGAAATAGCATCATTGATCAAGGTTACCCTTCCGACGATGTCTTCCTTCTTCTCCACTTGTGGGCTCCCTCCAACGGAATGAGAGACTCGAGCACTCCTTCATCAAGGGTATGCGCCATGGTCATGAAAATTTTTTAGGCGAATTCCTTGTGGGT
Source organism: Cenchrus americanus (assembly GCA_947561735.1). Taxonomy (NCBI): domain Eukaryota; kingdom Viridiplantae; phylum Streptophyta; class Magnoliopsida; order Poales; family Poaceae; genus Cenchrus; species Cenchrus americanus. Next base: position 87,824,523 of record OX387245.1, on the reverse strand, counting down.
GTTTGCCGACACTCCGTTAGAGAATTGCACCGTGTCCCGTATGAAACCCAATATGTGGAGAGCTTGGTCGTCGATATCGACGTTCGCTACAAGCCTCTACTCAAGGCGAGCTAGCTTCTTCTCCTCCTCCGTCGTGATGATAAACCCATTGGAATACCACGGAGCACATGGAGGTGGAGCGGATGATCGTGTCAAGTGGTGAGGTTGGACGGGCGGCTCCTCCATATGTTATTGAAGTTTGGTAAACCTAATAAACGAGTTTCATGTGGCCCTCATGCCACCGAGGAGAAGAGTGTGGTTCCTCCTCGACGGTGCCGTGTCCTCCTCCATACTCCGAGGAAACTCGGAAACCGAGTGCCTCCTCGAAGGGGTTGATGGCTTAGACGACGATGATCCCTTTTTCTTCGGTGAAAAGGCTTGTAGTTTTCTTCCTTGATTGCAGCACTCTCCCTCACAAATATATATCCGGGGTTTTCACCCGGTAACAAGGTACACAAATATTATTTTGGAGTCTGGACTTTGAGTGGATTAAGGATGTGATTTGTTGCACAAAACAAACACGGTGGATGGCTAAGTCTAAGGTGATTCCGGCCTACAAACTAGAGCACACGAACAAAGAGTTGGATGAAAGACTTAACTCTCTCCTCCTCTTGGATCGGTTCTTCTCTAGTGCATTCATGTTGCTTCGTGATCGCGTACACCTTCCAAACGTTCCCGTCCACTCCTTCGCTTGCATTATTGCTCCTTCCACTTGATGTTTTCGCTTTGACTCACTTCCATACTCCCTTGCCTCACATGCATCCATGATATTCCTACAAAACAAAGCCTTGGCTGCCCCCCATGCTTGTACTTTGCATGTGGTTTAAATATGTTGGAGGGGCATCCCGTGATGTATCATGGTGCATGCATGGTTAGGTTAACTAGATTGCCTCCCTTTAAGTGTGTTTAAGGCTAAGCACTCCTCTAATTTCAAAATTTAAAAATATTTTTCAGAGCCATGGAAGAGCTCAAGCATAAATTTAGAGAAGTTTTTAAACCATTAAAAACAAATGTAAGTCGAAAATATTTTTCGACTACGTCGATTTCGGTCTCACCCCAGTATAGTTTGCCTTCATTAGTTGAGAGCAAGCTTTTCCCGACTTGATCATGGGGGCATAGGTTTAGGTCCTAATTTTGATTAGATGAGAGAGATTTTGAATGAAATAAAATTAAGTGAGGCTTAGAAAAATTCTAATCTTAGAGAAACCAAGGATATGGATTTTTAAACCAACCAAAAATCAAGCTTCTAGGTTCACGCGAGCCCTACCACATGCTGAAATTTAAATAACATCTAGATACAAGTCGTGGCTCTACTCGTGTGTTTTTAGCATGGAAAACAAGTCAACAACAACATCATAAAGGGGATGAATGGTTGAGTTAGGTTCTGAATTTTTTTTTTTGTTGTGGTTTTCAAAAAGAAGCAAACAAACACATAGGATGGTTCATGTAAAGGGTTTATGATCAAGCAAGATATTCAACCAAGAATTATGTCTCTAATATTGATCAACCATTCTAAGTCTAAGGTTTTGCGTAGTAAAATTCAAAACTGAATTATATTTAAAAAGACTTGAAAAACCTGGAATCGGGTTGTCCTCCCGGTAGCTTATTCTTGACTCGACGAAACGGGTTGCCTCCAGCCTAGCGCTTCATTTATAGTCCATGGCTAGACTTCTTCACTTGATTACTCCGGATCAACGCTCTTTGCGGGCGTTGCAATCTTGGGTACCCATTTTGGCTTAGTCATTTTTTTTGGTCTTCACAGGCTGGCTTTGTCCTTTGGTCTTGACGGATGCAACAACTTCCTTGTGGCTCGGCATCTCGAACTCTGGTCTTCGGTTGTGATCTTCATGGTCTCTAGTGTGATTCTTCACCTCTCCCGAATGAGCTTGAGTAGCCTTCGCCGTCTTGGGACTTTGGAGTTGTCTCCGAAATTCTTCTTTGTTACCCATCGGACGCCCGGCAAGTTGTCCCACTTGCGTCTAGCATCTTCATCACGACGAACACTTCACATGTGGATCTTGCCTTGGCGACCTTTAGGTGTTGAGCTTCTTTCTCCATCTCCATCTTCTCCATCCTCCTCTTGATCTTGAACGGCCTTCCGGTGTCTTGACTTGGTGGTGGTGATTCCCTTGGAGATTTCGACGGTCCTTCGACTTCAACTTTTGAATCTAGGGTTTCCACCCCTTTAGCTTGTGTTGCATGTCACCTTTGCACGTAAAGTTTTCCCGGATCATCCACAAAAAAGTTTGGGTTTCTTGGAGAGTTAGCCAACCATCTCCGGTTAGGGTTAGCAATAAAACAAAAATCTAACAAAAGAAAAATTAGGGTTAATCAAAGCTAGATTAGATGTATTTTGAGGATGATCAAAGTTTAGTAGATGCAAAAACAAAAACAAAAAGAAAACTGAAAATTACAAAAAGGCAATAAAAACCAAATCTTGATCACTTGTTCCCCGGCAACGGCGCCAGAAAAAGGGGCTTGTTGACGGTTAATAATTGTGTCAAAGTTCGTTTGTGACTTGCAAGCGTACAAGTCTCCCGTCGTAGTCAAGGGACCCTTCTTCCCTCGAGTGGTCAACCCAAGGTATCGAATCCGTGGAACAAATATGTGACGCAAGAGTTGATCTAGTAAAGCCAAATAACTTCAATCTTTGGTAAAAGAGAAACCCTAATGCATCTAGATAAGAGCACAAAACAAAGATAAATCTAATCTACTAAAGACCGGAGAAAACAAAGTAAGATTGGGTAGATAAACCGATCTAGAGGGATCGAGGTAAGCCTTTTGTTGAAGTTCCTGGCAAGAGAAGAAGTAGCAAATCGAATCTTATAAGAAGCGTCTTTAAATCGTGGTTTCCCGTCCAAATCCGAAAACATCCGCCTTTCGGAACCCCCGTTCTGTCACAACGTATCCCTATTCATGCGGGGAGCTTAGGGCGAGTCAAAAGACAAGTCGAGATTCTTTCGGAAGATCCAGCGTGTACCTCTAGCCACCGCGGCTACAAGAACACCCTATGTAATCTATCGCGCGAATAGAATTGGAATAAGCAAAGCCGATCGAAAAACGAAATCTTCGAGGAAACACTTGATCGCTAAGAAAAGATTCAACTTGATAATTCAACTATGACAATGATACATACACAAGATCACCACCGGGATCCTTCCTTGATCTTGCTTCTAGCTCCGGAACTCCGACGTGGTCTTCCATGCAAGGTTCCCACGTCGGCCTAGGGAAACCCTAGTCAACTAGCTCGACCCTCTCCTCTCCGAGATGGTGTCCCTCTCTTCTCTCGCTCCTCGGCGGCCGATGACGAATTCTCCTCTGCGAGGCTCTCGGTCAGGGGGCTATAAATAGCCCGATTGGCGGCTAGGGCAAAGGAGGGGGCAATTGGGCCCCCGGATGGGCTCGGGCCGACCGGACCGGGCCGGGCGGCCCGGGCCCATCTAGGCCCCGGCCCCGAGGGCTCCTTCGCTCCACGTCGGTTCCCTTGCTTCTCGGATGTTTCCCCCTTCGCATGTAGGTCCATGTCGTCGGTTTCTCTCGAATTGGACTCAACTCCTTGTCTTGCAAGATTCGGCACTCTTCCGGTTAGGTCCTTGGAGTCCGTCGTCTTCTCGAGATCAAGTCCCCGGCTTCTTGGAGTTAAGTTTGCTTCATTGCATGACTTGTACGGGGCTTCAAGGTCTTGTCATGAGGTGCTTGATGAACTTATCCCGAAAGTCTTGCATTCAACATTAAAACCCTGCATAAACATTAAACTCCAAAACCGACATGCACACGTGAACTTGTTATACCACGGGGGTTAGTACCAATGGATAAGGTATAAAACGATGCCAACACCGAAGGTAAACTCATGGCTAGGTTGACGGATTTTCACCGTCAACGGGCGGGCAATTGGAGCGGAGCTGCGGAAGCTCCTCGAGGCTGGGTTCATCAAGGAAGTGCTCCACCCTACGTGGCTAGCCAATCCTGTACTAGTAAAGAAAAAGAACGGGAAGTGGCGGATGTGTATAGACTACACCAGTCTTAATAAAGCATGTCTTAAAGTTCCTTTTCCTTTGCCACATATCGATCAAATCGTTGATTCGACCGCCGGGTGTGAACTACTTTGTTTCCTCGATGCCTATTCCAGGTACCACCAAATCAAAATGAAGGAGTCCGACCAGCTCGCGACTTCATTCATCACGCCGTTCGGGATGTTTTGCTATGTCACAATGTCGTTCGGCCTCCGGAACGCGGGTGCGACGTACCAACAGTGCATGCAGCACGTTTTCGGAGACCACATCGGTCGGACCGTCGAGGCGTACCTGGACGACATAGTCGTGAAAACCAGGAAGGCGGACGACCTGGTTGGCGACCTCAGCACTGCATTCGGCTGCCTACGGGCTAACGGGGTGAAATTGAACCCCGAAAAATGTGTCTTTGGCGTGCCACGGGGCATGCTTCTAGGATACATAGTCTCCCAGCGAGGCATCGAGGCCAACCCAGAAAAGGTTGCGGCCCTCGAGCGAATGGGTCCGATTCGGGACCTCAAAGGGGTACAAAAGGTGCTGGGTGCCTTGCCGCCTTGAGCCGCTTCATCTCGCGGCTCGGCGAGAAAGACTTGCCCCTCTACCGCCTCCTCAAGAAGCACGAGCGCTTCTCTTGGACCCCTTAGGCCCAAGAGGCGCTTGACAAGCTAAAGGCGTCCTTGACTCACGCCCCAATCCTCGCACCACCGCAAGACGGCGAACCTCTGCAACTCTACGTGGCTGCGACCACCCAGGTGGTCAGCGCCGTGATCGTGGTAGAGCGCACGGAGGAGGGGCACGCCTTGCCGGTTCAGCGGCCGGTGTACTACATCAGCGAGGTCTTGTCCGACACCAAGGCGCGCTACCCTCAAGTCCAGAAGCTGCTCTACACAGTGGTCCTCGCGCGGCGCAAGCTTCGCCACTACTTCGAGGCCCACCCTGTCACGGTGGTTTCCTCCTTCCCGCTAGGAGAGATCATCCGCAATCCAGACGCAGCTGGCAGAATCGCCAAGTGGTCGGTGGAGCTGATGGGCGAAACGCTCGCCTACGCCCCGCGCAAGGCCATCAAGTCCCAGATCTTGGTAGATTTCGTCGCCGAGTGGACGGACACGCAGGCGCCACCGCCGCGGATCCGGGCGAGTGGCCGGACTGCGTATTTCGACGACTCGGTGATGAAGACCGGGGTGGGCGCGGGCCTGCTCTTTGTGTCGCCCCTTGGGGAGCACATGCGGTACGCAGTATGCCTCCATTTCCCTGCGTCAAACAACATGGCTGAGTACGAGGCCCTGCTCTGCGGCCTCAAGATCGCCATTGAAATAGGCGTTAAGCGCCTCGACGTGCGGGGAGATTCGCAGCTCGTGATTGACCAAGTCATGAAGAACGCGAGCTTCCATGATGACAAGATGGAAGTGTACTGCAAGGCTGTGCGGGCCCTCGAGGACAAGTTCTACGGCATCGAGCTCAATCACGTGCCCCGCCGGTACAACGAGGAGGCGGAAGAGCTTGCCAAGATCGAGTCGGGGCGGATCACTGTCCCCCCGAACGTCTTTGCTCGAGATATCGCCCAGCCGTCCGTCACCCTCGAGCCACACCCCTCGAACCACACAGAACCCTCGGGGGCTCCCTCAAGTCCAACAGGCGCAGAGCCCATGGACGAGGACCCCTCGAACGAGGCGTACGTGCTCTCCCTCCTCGAGGGGTACGGCGCCAGCGAGGACGAGGTCATGGACGTCGAGCCAGCCCCCAGTAGGGCGGACTGGCGCGACAAATACATCGCCTGGATGGACCGAGGGGAGCTCCCCTCGGACCGATCCGAGGCCAGACGCATCGCCGGAGTCCCGTGCTCATCGAGCATCGTCCTAGCCATCTCACGGAGAGTCCGATTTTTCCTTTCCACGACTCCATTTTGAGGGGGCACATAAGGGGTCGAATACCGATGTTCAAGACCTAGATCACGACAAAAGGCATCAAACGAGAGTTCTTGAACTGCGAGCCATTATCACCTGCGGATAGCTCGAATAGCATTCCCATGCCTCTCGTTTTTCAACCTCACGATCGGATCTTGAACAAAACCAAATGTCTCACTCTTGTCTTCCAAGAAAAACACCCAAGCATAGCGAGAGTAATCGTCCACCACAACAAGGACATACCACTTCCCACCCACCGAGCGAACTCGAGCCGGCCCAACAAGATCCATATGCAACGGCTACGTCGGACGCTTCCGTCATGACATCGGTCGGGGGTGGATGGGGAGTGGCTACCATCTTGCCATGCCTACAAGGAGCACAAACCAAATCCTTCTCAAGCTTCAACCTCGGCAATCCTCGGACAAGGTCAAGACCACTCAAGCGGGAAACCAAATCAAAGCTCAAGTGTCCCAACCGCCTATGCCATTTCCACAAATCGGAAGAAGGACCGGCCATCAAACAGCGAAAGCGAGGACCCAAAGAACGAGAGAAATCAGCCACGAAAATCGACCCTCGGGGATGATCATACGGACAAGATCACCTCGAGATTCAAGCAAACGAGACTCGCCGTACTTGAAACGCACCTCAAAACCCTCATCAAGCAACTGAGTAACCGAAAGCAAATTGAAACCCAAAGACTTCACAAGAGCCACTCTCTTCAACGTTACCTTGTCACTCACATGCACAACACCCTCCGAAAGTACCCTTCCTCGTCCATTGTCCCCAAATGTGATGTACATCTTTTCCTTCACTGGGGTGAGGCTGGAGAACCACTTCTTATCTCCGGTCATGTGTCGTGAACACCCGGAGTCGATCAACCAAATGTCCTCCAAGCCTCCCCGCCCGTAGTCGAAACAAGAACGAGAGTGAGCTAGCGACTCGACACCGGGGTTAGCACAAAGAAAGTTAAACCGGTGTCGAGCCATCTCGCTCAAAAGAAGGGTTAGCAAACATCATTCCCTTGCCACCAAACTTCCCATGTCCCATGGGAGGAGTACGAGCACCACGAGGGGGAAAACGTGGTCCGTAGTTCCTCTCGGAACCCAACGCCGTGATCATCTCCCCCTAAACCCGTATTGAGGACGAGTAGGGGGACGTCCGGCAAAACCACCACGAGCCCGACCAAACCTCTCGCCGGCACGCACACCATCCTCTCTCCTGACAAACCTCTCACCACCACCTCTCTGTGGGAACCTGCCAACACTCCTCACACTTCCCACACCCCGTGGAAGTAGCACTCTAGGCTCGGGAATACCATGAGACCGGCGATACTGTCCTTGTTCGCTTGCTCTCTAGCAAGCCTCTCATCCCTCTTCCTCTTGTAGCAAAACTCGGCAAGATGCCTCTCCTTGCCACAATACTCACACCTGAAGGGGATGGGTTTTGGTTTTGTCTCCGGCTTCTCTCTAGGCTTCTCACCCTTCTCACCCACAAACGTCACCGGTTTCGAAAGTCATTTGTCTTAGGTGGGAATTTGGGTGGATCTTGGGTTGTGTCAAGCTTGTTGCAAAGGTGGTTGGGCTTTGGTGTGAAAGAGTTCTTGGGTGCTTTTCGAAGTGGGACTTGGATATCTCCAATCACCTCAAACTCGGGGTTAGACTCAACACACTTCTCATACACACTCTCCCCCCTTTGTTCTCTCCCACTTTCTCACCCAACTTCTCAAAACCCAAACCACGACCATCGGCTCTCTTGAACTCCTCAATCATGATTTTCAATTGAGATTCCCGCCCGGACAACCAACCCAACACCTTCCTCAAATAGTCATTCTCCTCATAGATGACATCCAAACGGGAAGTAAGTTCAAGATTGTGCAAAGTGACTTCATCACAGCTAGTGCATGTATTGACAACAGGAGATTTCAAAGATGCTTCCAAAGAACTAATGGTAGAACGAGCATCAACAAGCTTAGCATGCATAGTAGGACATGATTTACAAGCACCAAGAAAAGTAGGTCTAGCCTTAAGCTCATCATACTCGGTCCTAAGAGCATCTAGTTTAGCCAAAGTAGAAGCATTCTTCTCATTAAGCAGTTTGATCTCATTCAACCAAGCATCACACTCAACACATTCAACATCATCAGGAGTAGTAGGAGCAAGTTTCAAAGAGTCATTCTCAAGTTTCAATTCAAGCAATTTTGACTCTAACTCTCCTACTTTCTCGCTAGCATTCTCAAGTTGAGCCCTAAGATCTTTCCTCATCTTTTTGGCATCTCTTAGCACACTATCACGGTTATCAAGCAAGCCATTCAACCTAGCAATCTCAGCAAGCAAAGAGTCGGGGTCACGATATACCTCATCCTCCGAGTCGGAGTCGCTGTCTTCCTTCTCGCTCTTCTTGCCTGGTTGAGCTATGGGCCATGCCACAAAAGCCCTCAAGCGCCACACGGCCTCAACCCGCCGAGGTTCGGCTTGCACTCTTCTTGCCCTTGCGCCTCCCGGCGTCTTCATCTTCGCCGCTTGAGCTTGATCGCTCCTCGCTTGAGCTTGAGTCAACATCGCTCACACCGGCCACCATCGCTCTTGCCTTGTTCTTCTTGTAGCCGCTCTTGCTCGGTCGCCGTTTGTCCTTGTCCTTGCTCTTGGACTTGTTGAAGTGCTTGCCCTTGGAGGAGTACTTGTCTTCACGCCTCGGGTGCACCTTGTACTCGTTCACCTTGTACTTGTTCTCCTCCGCTTCCGGGCACTCGGCGATGAAGTGGCCACGCTTGCCACACTTGTAGCACGTCCCCGAGCTTCGCCTTGCGTTCCTTCGACTCTCGTGTAGCCGATCAAACCTCCTTGAGAGCAAGGCCGGCCTCCTCCTCGCCCAAGCACATCAAACTCCTCATCTAAAATGGACATAAGAGAAGACAAGGAAAACCCGTCGACGGAAGGGTTAGATTTGCCCTTTGATCCACCCACAAGAGCAAGACTATGGTCGGTCGAGCCCTCATGCTTGGATTGCAACTTCCCGTCAACCTCAACTCGACTTGAGCTTAGAAAAGAGGTCATCCAACTCAATAGTCAAGTACCGCCTAGACTCCTTGATGGCCTCAACCTTAGCGCCCCAAACATTTGGGTCCAATACATGCAAGAGCTTCAAAGCCCGATCATGCTCGGTGTAGGGAAAATCCTCAACATTAGCTTTCATGTTGTTCACGATGGCGGTGAACCTCTCGAAACATCGCATCAATGTCCTCACCGGAAGTGGAGTGAAATTCTCATATTGCATCCGGTAAGAGACAAAGAGGCGAGCCTTCACATGGTTATCACCACCGTGAGCAACCAACAACTTCTCCCAAATTTGCCAAGCAAGATTCAAATGGCGAACACGCTCAAACTCCGGATCACACAAGCTCCGACCAAGTGATCAACGGCTTTTGCATTAGCCTCATACTTGGCCTTAGCACCGGCATCGGTCACCATAAGAGTATGGATGTTGACCGGAATAGCATAGGTCTTGTCAAGCACAATGAAATCCAACGACTTCCCACAAAGAAAGATCATCATACGAGCCGCCCACTTGTGGTAACCCTTGCCATCGAAGTGCGGCGGACCGCCCCGCTCAACGTACACCATCTTAGGATTCGAGACTTGTCAAAGTCGCAAAGAATCCGGCACCAAGCTACGATATCAATTGAAGGATCGATGGCGACTAGAGAGGGGGGAGTGAATAGGAGCCGGTAAAAATTCTTTCCACGTAACCCGGCCTATACCCTAGTCAAACCCCGGTCACACACGAGCGATGGATCGAATCACACACCAATCGCCAAGACCACGAGGTTATGGATCAACCTCTAGCCTTAGGAACGATTCCTTGAAGCACACGCGGAAGCACGAAAGAAGGAGGGGAGGAATCGAACCTAGAAGCAAAGCGCACGAGCACCGGCGGACCGTCCGGCCAGAGGGGCGGACCGTCCGCGCGAGCCTCGCGATCGTCCGACCTCGGCGCCGCGGACCGTCCGCGCCAACCCCGCGGGACCGTCCGGCCCCTACGCCGCGGACCGTCCGTTAAAGCACACGAACCACCAAAAGCGACCCGAGAAAAACGGACCGTCCGCCAAGGCCGGCGGACCGTCCGCGCCACCCACGGACCGTCCGCTACTCGAGCTCGGACCGTCCGCAAACCGACCGCAACAAAAACCAAAAGCCAAACCGGATCGAAAGCAAGGACGCGCAAGAACACGACGAACACGCGACGAACCCTAGCCGCGCGGACCGTCCGCCAAGACCTCGCGGATCGTCCGCCAAAGTGCGGACAGAGCGAAAACGCCCCGACCCCAAAAAGTCAACTCCCCCAAATCATCATCGATTTCCCAAATGGTTGAAGCTATGGAGACAAGGGTTTGGGGACTTGAAAAGCGTCACACAAGGATGCTATAGCCCAAAAATCTTGCCTCCTAACTCCCTAAATCATTGGGAATCGCGAATCCTTTGAGCACCACCAAAAGCTAGAGCACCGAACGAAAAACTGCGAATCCAAGTGGTTTCCCGCGTTCGAGGGCACAAGATCAATCACAAAGATGCACGAGACATTTATCCATGTTTCCCTCAAAGAAATCCGAGGGGAAACCCACTCAAATTCGCGGAATCGAACCGGGAACAAAGCGACGAAAACAAGCACAAAAAGGCCACGAAAACACAACCCCGAATCTTCTTGACAAACCAGGAAAGATTCACAAGGTCTAGCATGCCGCCCTAGCATCCATCCCTCTCAACAAATCTCTCATGAAGCTCTCATGCTAGCCTAGAGAAAATGGAAGAAAAATAGCTACGAAAATGAGAAATGGGAGGGAGGAAATGAAACCCTAAGTCGCGGACGGAGAGAGCCATCCACACACACTCATGGCTTATATATCGAGTCCCGCCGGAGTGGTAAATGACTCGACTACCCCTAACTTAACTACTGGCGATACAACCCACGTAGGGGCATTTAGGTAATGTTTGTGGGTCTTGCCATCGGACGGCCACGCCTTTGCCGCACCCCCGCGTCCTCCCCGACGCAAGCCATGCGATCCCGCCGCGTGTCCTCCGCCTCAAAGCTTCCCGACACGTCCGGATCCCGTCTCCGTCATGTTGGGCCCTCGGACTTGGTTTTGAGGCCCAAACCAAGAAACCGTCCGCCGATGGTTTTGTGGGCAAACCACCAAATCCCGCGTGCTCGGTCCGGCCTCCCGCCAAACCACTTGACTCGACCGCCACCGTGCACCGGCTCACTTGTTCATGGCTTCGTCTTGCTTGTGTCGCCACCATGTGGCCCGCACCCGGCCCCGCCGTCCACCGGGTCCCTCGAACCGAGCCTACTTGTCTCTCCATCTCCCCGAGGGCCCCTCAAGGTCGAAGACCTTTCGCGCCCGTTCTTCACCCGCAACAATACGAACTAGGCCGCAGCCTACACCCGCGCACTAAGCCAAGAGTCGGTCCAACACCCGTTGTCAATCACTCATCACCGAGGAGCGGTCATCCATCGACCACCGGGATGCTCCCGGTCCTCATAGGCAACGCATCCCGCCAAGGCTTTTACTGGCCCACCGCGGTCGCAGATGCCAGCGAGATCGTGCGCACCTGCGAAGGGTGCCAATTCTACGCCCGAAAATCCAACCTCCCCGCGCACGCCCTGCAAACCATCCCCATTACATGGCCTTTCGCCGTGTGGGGGCTGGACATCGTCGGGCCCTTACGAAAGGCGCCCGGGGGCTTCACCCACCTGTTGGTTGCCATCGACAAATTCTCCAAATGGGTGGAGGTACGCCCCATCACGAACCTCAGGGCGGAGCAAGCGGTGACGTTCTTCACCGACATCGTCCATCGTTTTGGAGTGCCGAACTCCATCATCACCGACAACGGGTCCCAGTTCACGAGCAGGAAATCTTGGAGTTTTGCGACAAATTCCACATCCATGTGGATTGGGCAGCCGTGGCACACCCACAGACCAACGGCCAAGTAGAACGTGCCAACGGCATGATCCTACAAGGCCTCAAGCTCAGAATTTTCGACCAGCTGAATAAGTCTGGTCGGAAATGGCTCCAGGAACTGCCTGCGGTCGTGTGGAGCCTAAGGACCACCCCAAGCAGAGCCACCAGGTTCACCCCTTTCTTTCTAGTCCATGGCGCGGAGGCCGTCCTCCCCACGGACTTAGAGTATGGGTCGCCCAGGGTGCGAGGCTATGACGAGGACACCAACCAGCGGGCCCGCGAGGACTCACTGGACCAGCTGGATGAAGCGCGCCTCGTGGCCTTGATGCACTCCGCAAGATACCAGCAGTCCCTCAGGCGCCACCAGGCTCGGAAGGTGCGCCAGTGAGACTTCAGCGAGGGGGATTTAGTCCTAAGGCTGCGCCAAGACCACCGAGGACGCCACAAGCTATCACTTCCGTGGGAGGGACCCTATGTCGTGGTGAAAGTGCTCAAGCCCGGCACGTACAAGCTGGCCAACGAGGACGGCGAGGAACTCACCAACGCTTGGAACATCTAACAGCTACGTCGCTTCTACCCCTAGCTAGGATTTCCAAGTCTTTTGTTGTAAATTACGTGCCCAACACCCCAATTGGCAACAAACATGTAAACATCACCGGTTCAATAAAAAGGGCAACTCGGCTTTCCCCTGAAACCCAAGTTACCCTCGGGGGCTACTACGTGGGGCATCCCCCCCCCAAAAAAAATGGTCCCCTTTTTTCGCAAAAAACTCACGTGCGCTAAAGTTTGGCTCAACCTTGGCCTCGAGCAAAGTTCAAACAGGGCGCGGACGACCTAGCGGAAAGGGCGCGCAAGCCGCAGACGCCCTATGCCTCCACTAGGATACGTCCCTTCTCTCTTGCCCCCGCCCAACGGCCGTTTGCGAAAATCGAACTCCCCTAACTCGAATTTACTCGGTGCAAAGGAAGAAACAAAACAACGCCATAAAAATAACAAACATCATTTGCTCCATCAAATGTTTGAAACAAAATGATTGTTCATTTACATGGCCACGCGGCCCACATACTAACACACAAACAAAAAAGGGCCTGGCGCCCAGCAATCTTCAGGCCTGAGGAGCATCGGCATCGGCGGCGTCCGGGAACAGGAACTCCTCGAAGGCTTCGGCGAGCGCCTCGGCGGCGTCAGCAGCTAACGCGTCCACGCGCTCCATCGCCACCTCGTCCTCGACGCCCTCGGGGACGATGTAGCCCTCCGCCACGGCTTCGAAGTTGATCTCGTAATGAGATCGCACCACTCCGAGAGCCTTCTGGACGCCAAGGTGCAGAGCCCGGCGCATGCGCCCGGAGACATGCCCGCCGAGGGCGCGCAGGCGGCTAGCCGCCGAGCTCCCAGCCCTGCGCCTCGCCCTCTTCCACGGCTTGGCGGTGTCTCGAGGGCCGCGAACGCAGCCTCCGGCGGCTCCCACTCGGAGGAGTTGTAGGAGGCCTGCAGCGCCTCGGCCCGGTCGGTCGCGTGCCCCAGCACGGTGCGCAGGCCTGAACGTTGCCAGCAAGAAAGAAATCAGAAGGGGGAGCGAACCTTCTAAGGGAAGATCAGCAAAATAAGAGACAAAACAGTGACCTACCTTCAACCTGCTTCCTCTCCACCTCGAGGGCGCGGCGCTCGGCCTCGACCGCCTGCTGAAGGCTGACGACGGTGTTGCTCTGCTCCTTGAGGGACTGCTCCTGGCTCGCACTCATGATGCTGAGAACCACCAGTTCGCCCTCGAGCTTCGAGAACTCAACGTTCTGCTCCTCCAGCGACTTCTGCGCCGCCTCGCGAGCGGTACGCTTCCGTTCGAGCGCCGACCGAGCGTCGGCAAGAGCGGCCCGCTCCTGCTGGAGCTGCCCCTCGGCCCCCGGTGGGCGGCACGCTCTTGCGGGAGCCGGTCCTCCGCGGTGGCGAGCGCAGCGACTTTGGCGTCGAGGGTGGCCTTCAGCTCGTCGGCCTCCTTGGCCTTCTCGCTCGACCGCGCGTGCCCTCTCCTTGCCCCGGCTCCGCCGGGCCTCGCGCCTCCGGAGCCACGCGCGGACCTCCCCGATTGTCGGCCCGACGGTGCTCACCTCCGCCTCCCGCCTGGATGCCAACGTGCGCATCCTCTCCGCATCCCCCCGCGCCCGCCGTGCGCCGCCCTCATCCCGATCGATGAGGGCCGTGCAAATCCGCTCGAGGGTGGAGGGGCGCGCCGCGTCCTGCCTTTCGCACTCCTAGAGCTGGTCGCGTAGGGCCTCAGCCCGGTACGACAGCCAGCCATCCGGGGTCCCCAAGGCGTCGGCGAGCGCGTCGAAAGCATCACACCGCTCCCGGAGATGGCGAAGCTCGGCGCTCATCTGGTCGAAGGCGCCATACTTGTCACGGGCGCGGTGCTCGAGCTCCTGCCGCCAGCAGACCAAAACCGGTGAGCGTCGCGTTGCGAGGAACAAGCGTGAAGACGACAAAATCAAGGAAAGTGGGCAACAACGCCCCACCTGGAAGACGCGCCACGCCGGGCCGCCATGAATCCGCAGCGCCTCGTTCAACGCTCGGTTGAGCGCGGCGCCATGGTCACGGAGCTCTCCCCACAGCTCCTTCTCCTCCTGGGTGTCGGCAAAGGCGAGCGGACCGTCAACGCGCCCCTCTCCCGGAGCAGAGCGGTCGGCACGGGAAGAAGAAGCCTCGGCGCCGTGCCCTTGGCCTCCTACCACCATGTGGCCGTCCCGCCGCCTCACAAGTGCCCCCTCCTGGGACTCGGGGGACGGCGTGGGGAAGCTCACCCACTGGTCCCACCCGGCGGCGGGGAGTCTTCGTCCGAGTCTCCACCACCACCGCCGGGAGGCCGCCGGCGAGTGCGGGCTCTCGCTGCGCCTCCACCGCCGCCTCCGCCCGCGCCTCCGCGGCCGCGATCTCCCGGCCGCGGCGCCGCGGCCGTTGCCTCCGGCCGCGTCTCTACGACCGCGGGCGCCGGCGGCCCTCCATGGCGGACGCCACCGGCAATGCCGCCGCAACCGGCGCCGCCGGCCGCGCCGTCGCCTCCGGCCTTGGCTCGCCGCGGCCGCCCTCCGCTCCGCCTCCTCCGCGACCAGCACCCGCCGCTCCTCGGCAAGATCGCCGGCCGCGCGCTCGGTGGGCGAGGCCGCCGCCCCGTGGCCTCGAGGCCTCGGCCGCGCCCCGCGAACTCGCGCTCGCCGTCGCCGCGTCGCTCGCCCCGCCCGCGGCGCCCTCGACGAACACCGCCGGTGGGGACGGACGCATCCGCCCTCGGCACCTTGGCCGGTGCGAGGGGAGGCACGGTGGGGAACCACCCCGCGGAAACGCAACAAGCCGTCGGATTCCCCGCCCCGACGGCACACGACCCCTCGAAGCACAATCCCTTACCTCGAGGAGGAGAAGGCGCGCTTCCTCTTCCTCGACGTCCCCACCGACGTCGCGGGTGCGGCCGGCGCGGCCGCCGCCGCACCTCCGGCCGTCTCCACCGCGCGCGGGGGCACCTCCGCCGCGCGCGCGGACGCCCTCCGAGGCGCACGCCGGCGCCTCCGCGGCCCGCGCCGCCTCTGTCGTTGATTGCCTGGGGACGAGCGCCCCCGCGCCCGCCCCAGACGATGCCGCTCTTGCCACTGGAGCCGGCTCTGGTGACGGGGGTGCAGGCTCCCATCTATAGGGGAGGGCCTGCCCCCTGATCTCTTCCTCCTCTCCCTCCTCCTCGTCCGATGACGAGTACTCCTCGGTCCCCGGCGAGGAGAGCCCCCTCGCCGCTCGCGCGGCCCCGTGCTCCCTCGTTCCTCCGCTCGCGACGCACCCTGTGCCGCGTCGCGCGCTCCTTCTTGCGCGCCGCCCGCTCCCGCTCTTGCTTCGCCGCGCCGCGCACCCGAGTGCGCGAGAGCGGGGTGGGCGGCTCGGACTTCGCGGCGCCGACGCTCACCAACCGGCACAAAACATCAAAACACGTCAAAAACCCGAGAACCGACAAAACCGGAACAAAATCAAGAACTCGCTCACCGCCTGGCCGGTGGGCAGCATCTCGAGGTCCCACAGGGCGTTTGCGTTGTAGCGCCCGGAGTTGGGATCGATGGCGCTCCGCGCCCGGGTAGCCGCATAGTCCCGTAGCAAGGGGGCCGGCAGCGTCCGCGACCTCGCCAACGCGACGGGATCCGCCTCCTCGGTCATCTCGAAGATGCGGAGCGGCCTCTCCATCAAGGGGACGATCCGCCGATGGTGGAGGTGGGCGAGGACGACTTCCGCGTTCAGCCCGCGGCCCGCCAGATTCCTCAGCGCGGCCAGGAGCGATTCCAACCGCGCCTGGTGCTGGGACGGGGACACCCCGTGGTACCAGGAGGCGGGCCTCTCCCGTAGCACTAGGCCGGTGTAGGGGGGAGGCCGGGCTCGTCGTTGTGGAGGTAGAACCATCCCCACTCCCAGTCTGCGTTGTTGGACGTCATCGTACAGGGGATGTAGTCGTCCTTGCGCTGGGTCCGCACGGCGAGCGACATGCCGCCGGCGCGCACCGCGCGGCGGGTCCTCGTCTCCGACGTCGCCAGCGTGTGTAGCTCCGCGCGGAAGAGGTGCACCCAGAGATCGTAGTTCACCGGGATCCCCAGGAAGCCCTCACAGACGCCAACAAATGTGGCCGCCTGCGAGATCGCGTTCGGCGCGAAGTTGTGGAGCTCCATGCCGTAGTGGTGGCAGAGCGCCCGCATGAAACGGCTCGCCGGCGCCATGAAGCCCCGCTCGTGGAAGCGAACGAAGCTGACCACGTAGCGCTCAGAGGGTTGGGCGCTCAATCCCTTTCCGACGGCACGAGCCATGCGGCCGGTCGTCCATCCTCGTTCGCCGCCAGCTGACCACCGGTCACCAGCTGGTTCAGGGCCAGCCGCGTCACCGTCGAGCGCTCCCACGCAAATGGGTCGATGATGACGAGAGGCGGTTGGGGCGCCATGCGAGCAGGTGAAGGGGCGAGGGATGAAGAACAAGGAGAAAGAAATGCAATGGCGAGAGCAGCTCGGAGGCTAGAGCGCGAGAGGCAAGAACGGCGAGTGCTAAAAGCAAAGGTAAAAACCGCCCGTTCCCCTTCAATTGGATTTATAGGCCGCAGGCGTGCTCTCCGGATCGCACGTCCTGCGCGCATTAATTGCATCTGAAATATTCCTTCGCGGACGGACGGCCCCCACCACGACCGCGGCGGCCACGCAACCGCCCGCAGGCCATCATCACGGCGCGGTAACCGCGGGGCCGTGGCGGGCGGTCACATCCGCCCGCCCACTCGCCCACTATGTGCGCGGCCGCGGCGCTCGAAAAGGCGCACCCGCGGCGCGAGATTTTAGTCGCAACTACAAGCATTCAATGGCCCCGTCCCTTGCGATTAAGGTAGACCCTCAAAGCGGCCCGAGCCCCCGGCTCAAATCAACACGACCCTCGACGGGTGCAAGCATCGACCGGTGGCCTCGAAGCCTCGTTTGAAATAAAGGAGCGCTACGGTACCCTTGATTCACAAAAGGCTGCGATCGGCGGCTCGGGGCTGGCACGGCCATGGACCCTTGAACCCCGCAGATGCGAAAGACGGGGGCGGCCGGCCACCACCCCGCACGACCCTACTGATCAGCGGTTCGAGGGCTAACGCAATCAGGGGCCCTCGAAACCAGCAGATGTGAAAGACGGGGGTGGCAAGCCGTTACCCCACACGGCCCTACTGATTAGGGGTTCGGAGCCTGACCTTCAACAGTTCGAACGGCACCCCGCATCACCGCAGTCGGGGACGACGAGGGCACGCGCATTCGAGCCTTTCCTTGGGCCCACCGGCTCGAGGGTGCCTCACATGTCGTGTTCGAGAGCCTGTGAGGGCAGCTAGCCGGGGGGATCCCACCGAGGGAGAGCTTCCGCGCCCTCGGTCCCTAGCGAATGGGACCGAGCCCCACCTAGCAAACCCACGCAAGCGCTTTAATGGACGCATCTCCGGACCGCGCAGCCTACCCTTATCGAACGGGGCATGGGCATCCACTCGAACCACCCACTAACAGCTCAATAAGGAATCCGCAATCCGCGACCTGATCGATGGGGGTTGCGGAAACCTCACCCTCCGTCCCGCGGAGGGACGGCGAGGGCGCGTTAAAAACAAGTCGTAGAGCTCCCCCCGATCGCCTTGAACGGGCCCAGGCTCGGGGGCTCGACGCACGGCTACACCTCCTGAGTTGCACCGGCCGCGGATAGTGCCAGTTGCGCGTGCATCACCGAAGCCGGCTGAAACATCGCCGACGCCGGTTGGAATATGTACCACGCCCACCGACCAAATCCCACGGTAAAACCCCTACAGGAGCACTCACGCTCCTGCAGGGCTTCGGGGGCTAGACCCGCGGGTCTGCTGGCGCGGCCCCACGGAAAGCATTAGCAACCAGGGGGAAGAACGTCCTATCAGTAGGCTTCAGCATCTGCGGGAGCCTGGCCGGCAAACCCGCAGATGCTCGGGGGCTACTGTCGGGGACATCCCTGAGGGTCCCCTAAAACAACTGGGGAAATCCTGCTTAAAACCTGCAAAAAACCAGAGCTAAACGCATCTCTCTTAAACGCACACACGGGGCACGGCCCATGCTGCGGTGGTCCCCGCGACCCAACAAAGCGGCCCACTCAAAGGTCCCCTCGAGCAGGCTCCACATCACTCGAGGGTGCACGCCTCCCTCGAGCGGGTTCCGTCTCGCTCGAGGGTTCACAGCCCCCTCGAGCGGGCTCCGCCTCGCTCGAGGCTCCCTCACGCGCACGCCCGTTCCTGCACGCGGGTACGGGCATTTAATGCTCTGACATGGCGGGGCGGCGCCATCATGCGCCTGGGAATCACGCCCGGCCCCGTCGCACTAACTCCCTAGGGGGAACCCATCCCCGCCACCGTGGGGGACTGTGCGGCGTGGCCGGCGTCGCCCCATGACACCACGCCGCCTACTCCCGTACGGCCAACGCGCCGCGCCCTCGAAGGGGGGGCCGGCACACCCTCGAACTGCTTTCTCGTGACCTTGCAGGGCCAGGTCGTGACGCTAGGCCGGCGGGACGCCATCCCCGCCACTGTTGGCCCTGTACGGGCACACCCGTGCTCGCAGCACCACGCCGGGCGCTGTTACAACCACTCCGGCGCTGTAAGGCACGCGGGAAGGGGGACGTCGCCACGCCTGCCACTGTATCCCGTACGGATCGACGTCAGCAACCCCCTCAAGCCCGCCTGGGGACGCCACGGCCAACCACTGTGCCCCTACCCTCGATGCTACCACTGTTCGGGTACAAGATACGCCATGATGACCAGATCGCGGCAAGGACCGTCAAGGCGGCCGCCTACTCTACGGCGTTGCACACCATACTTCCCCATGTAGCTGAATAGTGCGGCATGCTTGTAATTCGCCCTCTCCTTTGCCTATAAAAGGAAGGTGAACTCCCCCGCCGCAGAGGACAAGGGACAACATACGACATGACACAACACACACACATTCCCCAATCCTCCCACAACATCTGAACCCTTTCCGTTCACTTCACCAGGGACTTGGAGGCCACGCCTCCTCTCCCGCTTTGCTTGTAGCCGCCCCACTACGAGCACCCGGTGCTGAGCAATATAGTGCCCCGAGCACACCACTGCTGGACGTACGCCCCCCGGCCGGAACCAGGATAAACCTTGTGTCTTTAATTGCTTAGCATCGACCATTGAGGGATAGACCTTGGCGCTTATTACTGGTTAGTGTCGGGACCACATTCCGCACCGACACATCTTGCTCATGAACTCTCATCTCAACTTGTATCTCAAGCCTATTTATTCTACTCCTTTCCCTCTCATAACATTTATATATGTGGTAGGCTTTATATGGAGCTTTTTGGGAAAGTTGAGTCCTACCATGATATTATAAATGAGATGTTGTTAAAACAAGACAAGCTTCTTATGGTCTTACCATGACTTGTCAAAAAGGTCATTGGAGAATAATGGTATATCAAGGTGGGGAAAGAGAAAAGTACACACACTTGAGATAGGTGGACATGTGCAAATGGCAAAGAGTGATCCCGAGGCACAAAGGAAGTCCTCGTTATCGGATTGCACATGGTTGGAAAATGAGTATGGTTCTTTTAATCTTGAAACCTTGGAATTCCTAATGCACTTTAGAGAACCGAGGAGTTCACTTTATTTTTACACATACTCATATCTTTTTCTTTTTCTCATATATATATATATATATATATATATATATATATATTCCTTTTTCTTTCTTTCTCTTTCTCGTTTTTTCTTTTTCTTTCTCATCAAAATTTTTTTATTTTCTCCCCTTGAACTCTAAAATTGCATCGTACCTACCTCCTCCCCCATGCTTAGACGTTTGCTCGTCTCGGGCAAAGAGGTGATAAAGATAAGGTAGGTACCGGAAATACTTTTCCTTTGGAGAGATACTTGAAATCTTCAATGTTAGCATCGTCTTGCGATCTTCCTTGAACTGATGATCCATCCTCAACGATAGGTTGTGGTCAAGGAGGTAAACATAAATGATGATTTTTGGTTTAAGGGTGTAAGTGGCCCTCGGGTCCTGGCGACGATGGAACCTAGTTGGACGTGGTCTTCACGCTCTGTACCTTGGGTCTGAAATCCATGGCCTAGGTACACAAGTCGACTTTGGTCCCACCTTCAAGCCCGCTCTGGCGGCAATCGTACCTTGGGTCTGAAATCCATGGCTCATGTACTCAAGCCCACTCCGGTGGCACAAGTCGACGCTAACGGTCGCACCCAAGCCCACTCCGGTGGCACAAGTCGACGCTAACGGTCGCACCCAAACCCACTCCGGTGGCACAAGTCGACGCTAACGGTTGCACCCAAGCCCACTCCGATGGCACAAGTCGACGCTAACGGTCGCATCCAAGCCCACTCCGGTGGCACAAACCGACTTTGGTCGCAATCTTAAGCCTGCTCCGGCAGCAAAACTACTCGTTTTTTCTGATTTTTTTTTTGCTTTTGCTTTTCGGAAAGTGCTTTTCGTGTTTTCCATCTTAAGTCCACCCCGTGTGGCACAAAGTCGACTACTGTAGTCGCATCTAAAGTCCGTTTCACACGGCAATCTAAAATCGACTTCCAAAGTCGCATATCAAAGTCCGCTTCGCGCGACAACTAAAGTCAACTTCGGTTTTCCAGTCGCATCTCAAAGTCCGCTCCGCACGGCACAAAGTCGATTTCGGTTTTTAAGTCGCATTCTAAAGTCCGCACTGCCGGCATCTAAAGTCGACTTTGGTCGCATCTAAAGTCCGCTTTGAAGGCATGGCTACTTCTCAAGCTCCACGGCTCGATGCCAAATTACTACTCGGAATCTCTCTAGCTCGGGGGCTGCACTCAACATACTACTCGAGGATAACTTCAGCATGCTTCACTCGCTCTCAAGCTCGGGGGCTCCGCACCAATAACTACTCGACGTGGCTCATACGGCTCTCTTATCTCGGGGGTTACACGCTGCAAGAGTATTCGGATGATGGCTTTCGCGAACACTGAAGACCCTTGGATTGATTACCTAATCATTTCAAGGCTCAGGGGCTGCTATGCTACACCCATCATTCAATTTTTTCAAGACGGAAGATTCAGAAACAAGATTGACCCTCAGCTAGAGTCTGCTACTCAACCAAAGGCACGGGGGCTACTCCATATGTAGTGCGATTTTGCAATCGCACTTCCATATAATCTCGACTTCAAGATTGATGAGCTGGACCACCTTCCAGCCTCGCGGCAGTTCAAGTACTATTGAAGACTTCTCCAAGTAGTACTCGTGGACGCTCAAGAACTACTCGCAAAGGCTTCAAGACTACTCGAACTGCTACTCTCGACTACAATGTACCCATACGAGGAATGATGAAGACGGACTCCTACTAGAATTCCCATGTAATCCTACTAGGACTCGTTCCGTGTAATACTACTAGGACTCCTGCCTTGTAACCGACTAGGAACCCACCCCCTGCACTATATAAAGGAGGGTCGGGTACCTAGCCGGGCACCTGATCTCAACCCAACACCAAGCGCAGGGCGCCATACTTGATCCCCCAAACAGGACGTAGGGCTCGCCACCTTGGCAGCCCGAACCTGTATAAATCTTGTGTCTCGTGTCCTTGCGCATACCTTCGAGTTCTTGGTCTTCCGATCACGATCCTCACCGCAAAATCTACTACCTCGGGTACCCCCTTGGTAGGTTTGCCGGTCTAAAACACCGACAGATATCCGGCGAGGTTTGTGAGGTCTCCGATGTGGGGATACACAATGCACGAATAAAAGGCTAGCAATAAGATAGATACGCAAAAATGGAATGACCAGCTTCTTAGTCTCGGGCCAGAGAAATCATGGCCTGCAATAACTCACCCAAGAATAAATATTGTACACTAAGGTTTATGCACTCAAATATATATAAGGCTCTGGATAGGTAGAGCAACACACAAGTGATATTCATGACAAGGTTAGCATTACTTTTAGGAATAAAAATCCTTTTTAATCCATCTAAAACTTGAGAGCATATAAAACACTATGGGTCTTTATTTTTATCATAACCTCCGCTAAAGATTAAGCTAGCATTTAGATAAATTCAGATTCGTATTTTAAGAGAGCACTAGCTTTAACATACATAAATCAATTACAAAGATAAACAAAGCGGCAATTATAATCATATATCATCATGGCACAAATTTTGTAACTTTTCCAAAGGTAAAATAAGGTGGTGTCTTTATTCATGATGAAAACTAATTAACATACAAGCTGAAAATAAACTAACACACTTGCTGAAATTTAAATAAAAACGTAAAATACTACGCAAACACAAGAAAACATAAGCTGAAAATTAGAGAAAAAGGGAAAAGAAAAGAAAACTAAAGCTCCTCCTTCTTCCTAATCCTCCGTCGGTGGTTGGTATTGATGATCTTGGTAGTTGTACCCTTGCTCGTAGTAGGTTTGGACATCCCCTCCAACGAATTGATCCGGCGGTACTAGGTGAAGACGCCCAAACTCATAGGAAATATTTGCATTGCCTTCACCATGTTGAGCCGCGTTGGATTGGATGGCTGCGACGTTTTGCATGTTTCTCGCAACATACCCTCCAATTATGGCCATGCTTTGTTGTGGTTGGGGGTGTTGTGTGTAGGGCTCCGCAAAGGTCACGTTGGGCACCACATAATTTTGTGGGGGCACCGGTGCACCACTCCCCCATGCTTGCACTTGTGGCCCTCCGTAATAACTTGGCCGAGTAGGAATTCCTCCAAATGGTGGCACATAGTTTGGTTGTGCACCACCCGCTTGTGTAGAGGAGGATCCCTCCTCTACAATTCTTCCTCTTTTATTTTTCTTCACCGGGACAAGGAGTCCCTCCTCCAACCAATCTTCCTTCCCTTGAATGAAAAGCCTAAGTCTTGGGTCCGGAAGGGGTAAGTTCACCTTGGCCACATGAAAGCCTCCTCTCTCATCTCCACTAATATATTTTCCTTGCTTTAAATATTCGGATCCGAGAGAGGTCCTGGGTAGAAGATATTCGGGATTTCTTGTAATCACCAGCCTTAAGGAGATGGCCAACATAGAGAGGTAGCACCTCGAACCAATATCTCTCGATCCCGATGTTGCCTCGCAACACCATCGGTTGATCATAAGTTATGAGGGATCTATTGGCTGCCTGGCAATTAAAGCCGAGTAGAGCCAATTCAACTCCGTGTCGGTCACCTTCATCTCCCTCATCCTCCCCATAATCCTCTTGCACATCCAAGAGTGGAATACTTGGATAATGGGGTTGCGGATGGAATTGCATTGTTGGTGGGCTTCTCCGGAGATTAAATTCCAAAATCCATCCAACATGCCATCCAGCACGTCAACTTTCTCCGGAGCTCCCTTTTGGAACCCAAGTAGCTCCCTAATATACTCGTAGGGAACCACTTGTTGAATTCCCTCCAAACAGAATGATAAACTTTGCACCCCCTCATCAAGGATAGGCGCCATAGTCATCAAGATTTCCAAGGAAAACTCCTTGTGGGTGTTCACCGACACCCCGTTGGAGAATTGCACCCATCCAAGGTGCCCCAACATATAATATATGTCCGTGCCGTAACCCAAGTAGTTGAGGGCTTGATCGTCGAAATCGACATTTGCCACAAGCCTCTTCTCAAGGCGAGAGAGTTTCTTCTCCTCCTCCGATAATATGATGAAGCCATATGTGGAGTACCGCGGAGTGTATGGAGGTGGCGCGGATGAATGGGTCGATCGACGAGGTGGGACAAGCGGCTCCTCCGTACACGCTTGAGGTTCGGTAAACCTCATAGACATGCTCCTTGTTGCCCTCATGCCACCGAGGAGGAGAGTGTCGTTCCTCCTTGGCGGTGCCGTGTCCTCCTCCATGCTCCGAGGAGACTCAAAAACTGAGTGCCTCCTCGAAGACGTCGTCGAAGATGGCTTGGACGATGACGACCCTTACTTCTTGGTGAAGAGACTTGTGGTTTTCTTCCACATGATTGCAGCACCTTCTCTCTACTAGAATTCTGGGTTTCAACCGGTAACTAGGCACTTCAAAAATTACTTCGGAATGTGGACTTTGAGTGGATTAAGGGTGTGAAATGTTTAAGCAATCAAGCTTACGAAGGATGGCTATGTCTACGGTGGTTCTGGGCACAAAAACTTGAGCACACAAACTAAGGAAGGAGAGGGCTACTTGCCTGCAGAAGATGGGAGCCGGGGGGCACCATTTATAGGCCAGGCCGGCCGGCCTGGGCCGACCGGCCTAGGGTGGTTTGGCCCCCTGGCTCGGTTCTTTCTCCCAGCACGATCATTTCCCCTCCGTGACTTTCTTGCCCGCGTGCTCCACGAGTTGCACCGCCCAAACGCTCTCGTCCACTCCTTTTCTTGCATTATTGGTCCTTCCACTTGATGCTTCATGCTTTGAGTCATGTCCATGCTCCCTTGCTCCACTTGCTTCACATGCCACCATGAATTTCTTGCAAAGTCATGCTTGCTGCCCACCCATGCTTGTCCTTTGCATGTGGTCTTGATGAAAGTTGTTGAAAGGGCATCCAATGATGTATTATGGTGCATGCATGATTAACTTTAACTAGATTGCCTCCCTCTAAGTATGTTTAAGGCTAAGCACTCCTCTAATTTCGAAAATTAAAAATATTTTCAGAGCTATGGAAAAGCTCAAGCATAAATTTAGAGAAGTTTTTAAACCATTAAAAACAAATGTAAGTCAAAAATATTTTCCGACTACATTGATATCGGTCTCACCGGCATTGTTTGCCTTCATTGGTTGAGAGCAAACTTTTCCCGGCTTGATCATGGGGGCATAGGTTTAGGTTCTAATTTTTGCTAAATGAGAGATATTTTGAATGAAGTAAAATTAAATGGGCTTAGAAAAATTCTACTCTTAGAGAAACCAAGGATATAGATTTTTAGACCAACCAAAAGTTTAGTTTCTAGGTTCATGCGAGTCCTACCACGTGCCGAAAATTAAATAACATCTAGATAAAGTCGTGGCTCTACTCGTGTGTTTTTAGCATGAAAAACAAGTCAACCACAACATCATAAAGAGGGTGAATGGTTGAGTTAGGTTCTGAATTTATTTGGTTGTGGTTTCTCGAAAAGAAGCAAACAAACACATAGGAGGGTTCATGTGAAGGGTTTATGATCCAAACAAAATATTCAGTCCAAGAATTATGTCTCTAATAGTGTTCAACCTCTTCTAAGTCTAATGTCTTTGCGTAGTAAAATTCAGAACTAAATTACTTGAAAAACTCGAAAAACCTGAAATCGGGTTGTCCTCCCGGTAGCTTATTCTTGACTCGATGAAACGGGTTGCCTCCCGTCTAGCGCTTCATTTATAGTCCATGGCTAGACTTCTTCACTTGATTACTTCAGATCAACGCTCTTTGCGGGTGTTGCAATCTTGGGTACCCACTTCCGCACCATCTTGGGCACGGGCTTATCTTCCGGCTTATTCATTTTTTTGGTCTTCACAGGCGGCTTTTCTTCCTTTGTCTTGACGGATGCAACAACTTCCTTGATTTTCTTTACGTCCTTCTTCTTCGGCTTTTCTTCTTCTTCAGCCCTTCCTTCTTCCTTGGTTCTTCCTTAACAGCGCGATGATGAGGTGGAACATTTTTAACTCCAATCATATTGCATACCTCGAGATGTGGTCGGACCTTGAAGGAACTCCTTTCTCCGCTAATGTCGAACATGATCCCCCCTTGCCAACATCAATAGTAGCTCCGATGGTCTTGAGGAAAGGCCTCCCAAGGATGAGTGGTGGCTTCTCCCTCTCTCCCATCTCAAGCACCACGAAGTCGATGGGGATGAAGTGGTGTCTGACCTTCACGGGCACATCTTCGACGATGCCCAAGGGATAGCGAATGGAGTTATCACCCAACTCCAAGCACATACCCGTAGGCTCCAACGGTAGGCGTAGCTTCTCGAACACATCTCTTGGCATGACGCTCACACTTGCTCCAAGGTCGCATAACGCCTTCTCGAACTTGAATGAACCAATGAAACATGGAATTGTCGGGCATCCGGGGTCTTTTTGCTTCTCTTGCCCATTAGCAATAGCGGCACTACATTGCTCGGACATCTTGACATGATCTACCCCGAGTGTTGCTATCTTATATTTATTTGCAAGTATGTCTTTAAAGTAACGAGAATATGTAGGTACTTGAAGGGCATCAAATAACGGCATGTTGATGCTAAGTCTACGCACAACCTCCACAAACTTCTCAAAGTGGTTGTCAAGTTTACCTCGGAAGTAGCGTGGCTTGAGTCGCGGTATCTTTGTGTCTTCTCCCAACATCTCAAACTCGGGCTCTTCGGTGACTATCTCCATAACTTCCTCTTTAGAAAATTCCTCCGCCTCGGCAGATGGTTTAGGCTTCCTTGCTCCCGCGGAACGTTCCGGATCTTCGGTCTTCTTTCCCGAATGTGTTTGAATAGCTTTTGCCGATTCGGGACCTTTAGGTTGTCCCGGAAGCTTCCCTTCATTATTAGTGAGGTGCCCGGCAAGTTGTCCCACTTGCATCTCGAGCATTTTCATCATGTTGAGAACTTGATGGTTGGATCTTCCGACCTCCATCACTTTGCTATCGATGTTCTCCAACACCTTGTCTATGGCCTTGAACTTGGTGATGGTGTCCTTGTTGATCTTAGCTTGCTCGTCCATGAAGTCCTTCAATTGTATACGAAGCGGAACCAAATTCGGAATGGATGAGCTTGCATTAAATTGAGGTCTACCTTGCCCGTAGCGGAAGTTCGGCAAATCTCCCTTCCTCATGTAGTCGAGCACCTTGGCTTCCTCCGGACAATCCTTGTGGACATGGCCATATTCTCCGCACTCTTCACATGTGGATCTTGCTTCGGCAGCCTTCAAATCTTGAGCCTCCTTCTTCTCTATCTCCATCTTCTCTAACCTCCTCATGAGTGAATCGATCTTGCCTTCAAGTATATCTTCCTTCTCCACTTGCAAGACGCCTCTGACGTTCCCCGTGGGTACTCATTGTTGTTTTACTGACATTGCACTATCTAGATTTGTGAACTATATTCCTAAATTAATTATTTTCATTTGGTATGTTCGCGCTTGACTTCATTTTTATTATTGTTGAATGCTCTTTGTATTGCACTTAAGTTTTGCTGACCGTAGCAACGCACGGGCACGATCCTAGTCATCCTCTATTCGTGTTGGAGCCGCTGGCCCTGGTTCCGGTCTGGTGCTTGCTTATGCGTCAATCGCTGTGCAAGCGTGTAGCCATGGATTCTGATGGAAAGTTTGGAACCGCGGCTGCACAACGAGAGCGTGGTCGCAACCTTCGTTTATTATTTCCTCGCGTTTTTTTGACAACCATAATTATATTAAGACTTAAGCAGCCTTTTACAAAGAGGTCCTCGAGGAAGACCGGAAATACACAGAGGTCCATAGACTGGATTACAGCAAACACATCGAAGCGTTCTACGACGGTGAGGGCGCTGGTGATGTCGTAGAGGCGTGAAGAACGCGTGCAGGCGGATGGAGGGCCGCACAAAGCGTCGGTTTGAAGAAGGGGCAATGGGGCCATGAAGACCGCATTCGACGACCGAAGAGTAGATGGATTGTCGTCACCGGAATTCAGATAGGCGCCACCAAATTGCTTCCCAGGTGAAGGTGAGGTACCACGAAACAGCCTTCGAGTTGCTGCTGTGACGAAGTGGATCTGGCATGGAGAAAAGGCTTGCTTGAAGTCGAGAGCACGTGCGAGGGCGGAGGTGGATGCAGCCACTGAGGAGTGTTGGTGCGTTCAACGGCAGCAAGGGTTCCTGTACTGGAGAAGCCCAAGCCATCGAAATAACCACTGACTCGTTCGACGACGGCGAGGAAGCTTCAGGCGGCTTGGCCATCGGAACAACCATCAAAACACAACAGCAGCTTGTGAACCCGACGGCGGAGAAGTCGATGTAAAAGCCCTAGGAGAGCTCGCAGAGCAGATCCCCTCTAGGAGAGATCCAATCCACAGAGGGAGCCAACAAATTGACTTGGAAGCCCGTCGGAGCACGGTCGGTGGTGAAATCCCACCAGCAGAAATCCCACCAGCACCAGAGGAGGGATGAGGGCGAAAGAGGGCCTACTGGAGGGGATGGATTTATTGAAGATGTAGTAATCTTAGAGGGTGGCGACGACGACGAGACCGTAAAGAACAGCGACGACGGCGACGACGGCGCAACTACGGTAGAAATCACCCCAATGGAACTAACCATAGAGGCAACAAGAAGGGGAAAAACTACTACTAGAAGGTGCAGAAGCATCGGATCTACAGGATTACGAGCTACTGGAGCGGGCCGGCCCTCCTGCCCCTCGCTGCCGGCGCAGCGCCGGAGGGAGAGAGGAAGGGGACCGGGAGTTGGGAGACTTCCTGGGAGCTCTGGAGCCTTCCTCGCGTTGAAGGCAGTGACATGCCATTCGCCACGGCATCCCTCCAGCCTTGGAGATGATCTGAGCTACCGATCTGCTCGACGACGTGCCTACGTTATCCGAGGGCAGGCAGGCGAGCTACCGGATCGATCACGATCAGCCTGACAACTATGTTTAGTAGGTAGGCTCAAGCGATGCTACTACACTAGCAAGCGCTCCTTGCAGCACTAAGAATAATGCCAAGATCTGCCGACCTTGACTCTCCCCCAGCAGCACCATCTCAGCTTTGTTGTTCTTGTCGTCCAGCGCGCAGGAATGAGGCACTCACGTACGCCTCCGCCGGTTTCAGAATTAAGCGACTGGCAACAACGACGTGTAACTGCATTTCCGGTGGGGCGAGGCGATGCGTCACATACTCACATACTGTAGTGCCGATAGTTCGGCCCACAGTCCCGCACGAGATATTAGTATACTGCCTGAGTGACCGAATTATTAGTACGTGTGCCAAAATTAACATGTTAATTCCCAGGCCATATGATCGATCAGCCCATCTTGTGTGGTGAGAATAGGGGTGCAAATTGGTCATGATGTGGTGCACCTCCGAACCTATTTTTGTTCAATTATTTGTACTACTGAAGAAGTAATACAAATAATTGAACTAAAGAGGTTCGGAAGTGCAACTAACGGTTACCCCTTTGCAGCCTTAGGTGAGAAATACTAGGCTACATGACAGCAAAAAGTGATCTGTCCGTGCTTAGTCCTTCAGAGGTGCTCATAGAGGTAGGGTTTGCTTACGTGTATTCATAGGGGTGAGTGTGCATGTGTATTGTGAGCATCTGCGTTGTAGTGTGTAATTCTAAAAAAGTGGTGTTCTAGAAAAACAGTGAGAAGAGCTGAAGGGGATGAAGATGGATTATTGAATTACAATACTCCCTCCGTCCCGCAATATAAGCACTTGAAGCGTTCAAATGTAGAATACAACTGTGAGTGGAAATGACATCAACACCCCTGCATCTCCTTCATCCTTCATTGCTCCACCGCCCCTCTCCTCCTAGCCGCATGCCCGTAGTCATGGTGGCCTCGTTCTCCTCCCCGGCGCTGCGCGCACCCGCCCTAGCTGCAGCACCAAATCGTGCCGCGCGGTCACTGAATCGTGATGCCCCGCCGTTGAATCGTACCCCACCACCGTTGATGTCGAGCATGGGCGCGCACACCAAGGCGAGCAGGGGGCGGCGGGACGCCGCTGCGAGTAGGGAGGCGAACCAGCGAGTGAGGATCTTGGAGCTCGTGCGGTCGTGGATCTTTGGCCGGCGGCGTGGGTCGGTGGAGGCCGACGAATCTTCTTGTCCTCGTCGTGCTCACCATCTCTCACCGGCGGCCGCGCTCCCTTTTCCTCCACACGAGTGCCGACAGCCAACTCTTTATCCTTCGCGCGAGCGCCGGCGCCAGGCTCTTCCTCTTCCTCGAGAGCGGCAGCAGACGGCTCCTCCTCCTCACTGCGACTCCAGTCTCCTCCACGCCGCCGCCCTTGGCCACTTCCGCGCCCAAGATCTGGAGACCTCACCGGCGGCCGCACCTTCCTCTTCTCCACCGGCAGGTTGCACCTCCTTCTCCCCATACAGTGTGGACGATGACCTCCCGGTGGCCTGGAGGCGCGACGCTGGGGGATCGGCAGGGACGAGGGGACCACGTGCGGCTAGGATGCGGACTGCGGAGACGGAACGTGCGGCTCAGAAAGAGGGAGGAGATTTTTTACTAGGAGTCTAACGTGGGACCCACCCTCAAATGCTTGTATTTTGAGCAAAATTTTGAACCCCAAATGCTAATATATCGGGATGGAGGGAGTAGCAGTTTTTCTTTTTTTTCTTTTTTTTGCAGCGGTGGGCCGAGCTATCTTTTTGCAACATGAGCATGTCGCATCGGCATTGCCATCAAAACTAACCCAATAGTCAAATACTCCTATGCACACGCATTCTTTTGGGACTAGAACTGGCCTTGGCCCATGATCAGATCATTCAAAATGATATTGGGGTTTAGGTATATATTTTTTAAGATACGCATAGCACGTTTACAACAACAACTTCAAGAGAAATCCCAAAACGTAGGAGTACAAAGAGTCACAACCGACGACATGCAACAACTACAAAACGCGACAATAGAGGAGAAAGGAGAACCACCTCACAACTACCACAACAACACAACCTTACAACTGAAGCCTGCAAGGGAGAAGGACGCCACAAACACACGCACGTCACCGACTGTCTACTAACCACAAACCAATAGAAGAACAATAAGGAGATCATGTAGAATGATCCTCTAGGGAGGTAGAGACGCCAATGTCGTCATTGTCCGTCAGACTCCGAGGAGCAGACCTCCGAGGAGCAGACCAAGTATTCACTTGGTGGGAACAATTGGATTTGGTGACTGAAACAACACCCAATGAGGTAAGCTACATACAAAAACACAACTGTCGTTGACCTCGGCAAATGCCCAACCAAGTTTTCGCCAAAGACCTCCAAAATCAACTCCACACGTAGATCACCGAGGATTGGAGATAGACAAGCTGATGGAATGGCATCGAGACATCCGCGACAATGATGACAAGGAACATCTGCAGGCACAGTGGAAGGGAGAGTCCGTCACAACAGGAAAACAACCAATAAGCGACCGATGGGGAAGAAAGCAAAGGAGACCACACTAAAGTCCTTCCTCTTCCCTACAACAACTGACAATGGGATAGTGACCCGCAACACCATGGGGAAGATGAAGACACATCTTCCCATCCCTGCTAATAAGATGACTGAAGAGGCATGGTCCCACGAATGACACCCAACCATAGAGGATCTAGAGAGTAGAGTTAGGAAAAGAGGGGATTTGGCCACCGCCGCCCCCTCTAGCAGCATCATGAACACCCAGCCCGGTACTACCCTACTGTTGTGCATGCCCCAAGCAGTCGGTTGAAGGATCCAGAAAGTGACGGACTTGCATAATGAGGACAAAATATGACGACCTTGGAGAACGACTATAGATTGGTGTTATGGGGGCCTCAATGCGGCTAACAGCGTAGCGGCCAGGGTGGCGGTGTTGCAGGCAAGCAACTAACACATGCATCAGATGCAGTGGAGTGCGTATACGTAGGCTCGACATGAGGAGCCCCCACACATGGCGCTCGGGGCTGCCTTGACTGATAGGAATTGGGTTTTCAATCTTTCGTAAGGTTCAGATAACTATCGATTTGGGCAGATTCAAGGCACACCGATCCGGCTTCAAATCCAATGAAATGAACCCCACAATCTTAGCACCACGAACCCTTTGGGTATCAACGAAACTGTAGCTTGATTGACCTCACCAAGAAGGCTTACTCTTGCCTGCGAAATCGAAGAATACAAGCAAAGGCACGGAGAAGAAACCAAATCTAGAAAGAATTCGATTCAACTCAGAAATGGGGTTCCACAACTGAAGAACATCGTCATGTTCTTGACAGAAATGAACTAAGCAAAACCCAACTTCCCCTGGCGGCTGGAGGGGGTATTTATACAAGAGAGCACAACCAGGAGGCTTGGGAGGATGTAAACCCAAAATTAGAATGGGCACCTACTAGATACAAGGCTATTAGCCTATGACTGGTAGGTCCAGACGTCTCTCTGTAAAATCTAGGCGACTCCATATGAATCCATCTGAATTTGAGGATCTTTTCTGATATATCTAAAAGTTGACTTCAAGAGCTTTCCATCGAGTACTCATATGCCCCAAACAACCTCCAGAGTCAATAGTTACCAAAAAATGTGTTGTTGTCTTGTTGTCCGCTCTACTCAAAACGGAGTGGGTCCAACGTTTAAGTGAGAGCGCCACTCATCTCCAAATGGGAAGCTTGTGCACATTCTAGGTTGTTGTGGCTATCTCTCCCCTCTTCTTGATATCCTATGTCCCTAAAGATAAGACATTCATCACCATAATTAAGTAGCATCCCATTCTGAGATAGATTTGTATGAACGGCGAGAAATGACTTAACCTGATAGTTAAGTTGTCGTGCACGAGCTCGAGTCATTGGTTTGTGGTGAGCAGTAGACATGGTTGTATCAGTAGAGGGGATGTCCTCTCATCAATGGTGGCACAAAGGATCGACCGTCCAGGTGGCTCCAGATCTAGCATGAGGTGGAACACCATATGGTGGAGACCGATAAGAGGAGGAAGAGGTAGGGCCCATCACCCACATCTCACTGGCAGGAAGGCAACGGCCGACGGACCCCTACGTGATGGTGAGTTGCAGCGACAGGAAGGGCCCCCTAAGCCTGTCACACCCTGAAATTTCAAATTTCAGGATTCGAATAGAAAGAATAATTATAAACCAATTTTCTCATAATTTTAAATTTTTTCCAACATTTATTTTTTTTACAGGAAATATAGTATAGGAAAAAGTCATTGATTGTTTTCAAATAAATAAAATGATTCAATGTGTTGGTTTCATGCTGATGCATCTTGGTGTTCATGAGTGCAAAATATTTTAAAAACACGCCTAGGTGCTAGCTAAATGCTTCTGTGAATTTTCCAGCTTTTTCTGAAATTTATTCTCTTTTCCTGTGAGTTAATTCTATTTATTAGAAGGTACTAAAATCATTTTCATGAGCTCTAAATACTTTATCTGGATTGTTCATATCCCAATCTATCTCTAGGAATTTTCCTGAAATTTTTGAGATTTTCATAGTATTTAAATGAGTTATCTAGACTTTTCTGGATTTTTCTTTTGCACGAAAATTATTTCTGGAAATAAAGAAAGCCAATTTCTTTTCATTTGGACCGAGCTCACATCCGCGTAGCCTGACTCGGTCCGTCTCGGCCCAGCTAGCCCGCAGGAGCCCATCTGGACTCATGGCCACCAGCCGCCATGGCCAGGCCTCCGCCCGTCGGCGTGCGTGCGCCGCACGCTAGGTGCCGCCCTGCACCCTATAAAGGGCGAGCGCCCCGGCCGCCCGCATGCCCTAGCTGCACGCCCCTGCTCCGCCTCGCCCTCGCCCCTGTGCAACACCGCCGCAGAGCTGAGCAAGCCGCAGCTTGGGTTCGATTCGCTGCGGCGGAGCGCTACCGGGCAGAACCGTCCCTGCCAAGACCTTCGCGATGACGAGTCGCGTCCGGTGAGCACTTTCCCGTCGCCGAAGGACCACCAGGGCGTCGCCGCGGCAAGAACCCGAACCGGCCACCAAGCTCCACCGGCAACGCCATCGTCCCCGAAATCCTGAGGACCGGAGCATCCGAGGACTGGTGGATGGTCGCTTCTGGCTGTGATGAGTGATTAACAACGTGGTGTGGACTGACTCTTGGCCGAGTATTGCAGGTGCGGGTTGTGGCTTGATTTGCGTTGGTGCAGGTGAAGAGTGGGCGCGAAAGGTCTATGCCTTGTGGGGCCTCTAAGGAGTGGAGAGACAAGTAGGCCTAACTCGAGGGACCTGGTGGCCAGCGGGGTCAAGTGCGGGCCGCATGGTGGCGAGAAAAGCAAGACGAAGTCAT
This sequence comes from Cenchrus americanus, assembly GCA_947561735.1. NCBI lineage: Eukaryota > Viridiplantae > Streptophyta > Magnoliopsida > Poales > Poaceae > Cenchrus > Cenchrus americanus. The sequence continues at coordinate 87,790,217 of OX387245.1, read as the reverse complement.
CGATAGGAGCCGTTGCAGGGTGGCGGCTCATGACTGGAGTCTGCACGCGGGGTTTGCGGCGGTTCACCAGAAAACGGTTAGGTTACTTAGTTGAGCCACAAAACCAAGACCGGAGGCTCGGTGGGCGGAGACGGGGTCCGGGCGCGCCGAGAAGCTTTGATGCCGGCGGACGCGTGGCGGGATCACCGGGCTTGCGTCGGGAGCACGCGGTCTGCGGCAACGGCATGACCGTGCGATGAAGAGGAGTGCTACATGACCTATTTGCCCCCGAGGGGTTGTATCACAACTTAAGTGCTAGGGGTAGTGTGGTCTTTTGCTTGGCCCGGAGGGGACTCATATATATTAGCTCTAGGGTTTCCATGCAAACGATCCATTCGGACTGTTTCTCATTTCCTTGCTCCATATGGTTAGATTTTTCTTTTGTTTGTAAAGAATCTGACCTCCGGGTGAATGGAAGCTTTCATGGTTGCGTCGATTCCCGGTTTGTAGCTCGTTGGATTTTTGTGCCTTTTTTGAGCTATTTTCGTCAGTTTTTCGTGCGCGGCTTGTTCCTTCGATTCTAAGGTGTTTGAGTTCGAATTTGTTGGTGGGGATTATGGATAGTTGCCTCGTGCATCTTTGTGCTTGATCTTGACCCCCCAAATTTCGATTTCGGGCTCCGATTGAAGGATTTCGGTTGGACCCTAGGTTTTTGGTTGAGCTCGGTTTCGATTCGATTCTCGGCGATTTAGTTCATTTGAGGACCCAAGTTTTGGGGCATAGTATCCCCTAGGGACGCTTCACATCTTCCCCAAGTCTTTCCTCAAGAGCTTAAGCCGTTTGGAAGATCCATGGAAGGATAGGTGGTAGGGAGCTCGCGTTCTTGCTCTCGGCCTGCTCTTTTTGCGTCTGTTCGCACCTGGCAGACAGTCCGCCTGGTAGGCGCGGACAGTCCGCGTGGAGCCAGTTGGCCTAGAATTCTTCGTGTTCGTGGCGTGTTCTTGAGCGTCTTCGTTTGGCCAGCTGTTTCTGGCCGAGAGGAGTTTGGCTGACCGTCTGCCTGGACGTCGCGGACCGTCCGCACGGCACTGGTTCCTCGCGGACCGTCCGAGGACAGGGCGCGGACTGTTCGTTATTCGAGGTGCGTTACAGGAGGGTCGGCTTCCTTTTTCGGACTGTCCGTCCGTGACCCGCGGACCGTCCGCCCGTACCACGCAGACCATCCACCCGGTCACCGGACTGTCCGCCTGGTGCCTCGCAGAGCTGCTAAGTTCTTTGCTTCTTTGAGTTTTGCTTTCGCTTTGGGATCGTTTGGGGTTTGCTCCTAGGGTTGGTAGGTCTGTTGTGACTACGCGACTTTGGAAAACTCGTGTGGGAATCCTTGGTTGTGAATTTGGGGCATAGGCCGAGTTCTCTCTTTGGAGAAGAATTTTTATCGGCTCCCATTCACTCCCCCCTCTCTGGTCGCCTAATCGGTCCTTCAAATCCGTCTGCTCCCCTTTGTCTCCAACGTCTGTGAGCACCTCCCTGCGACCCTCTCAATATCCTCTCTCCGTTTTGTGTCTCACCCGAGCCCTTAACTGCCCGGAACCCTGCCGATTTGTTGCACCAGAAGCAAGTTCCCGTACGCAGAGCTCCTGTCCATAGCTCTAAGATGACCCCCTGTTTTATGTTTAATACCCTAGGCTTTTTGTGAATTACACAATACATCGAAGGCACTCACAACGCACGCACACTCATCCCTATGAATACACGCACGCAACCCTACCCCTAGGAGCATCTTCGAAGACTGTGCCGGCAAATCCACAAGATTGACGAAGTCACCACAGGCGCCTCGCTGTCGCCGGGAACGTCGCTTACCACTGAAAGCACAAACGTCGTTACTGTAATCTTTAGATATGTTTTTGTGTCTTGACTGATCTATAGAAAACCCCCTAGAAAGATCCCACCTTTTACACATAGATCCAATCCACCCTTTTTCAGATCTAACCCTGAAGTTTATCCTATTTGCGGGCATTGTTTCAGGTGTTTCTTGAATTTTATCTGGTAGCCCTGAAGTCTTCTGATAATCACAACTAGGTCCTCCAGTCATGTTTTCTCCTCAACATCCATGTTTTAGCTCTATTGTACTTCAGTTCCAAAAAAAACTCCGTTTTACTCCGTTCAAGTTGCGGTAGGTTCATAATAAAATAAAGTGCATATTAGTGATGTGCTTTCATCATGCTTGTTTTCTGAAAATTAATTTAATATTAATTTTGTTAATATCTATTAAGCATGTTTTTTTCTAAATAAAAGATACATAATGTTATAATCATTTTTCATGATCAACGTTATTTTGATTAATGTCTACTTCATATGCTTTTATTAATAAAATATGATTAATGCCATATCTCGGTTTTCTTAAACTAATGTTAATCTTGCTTAATGACATTTAATTAACCTTTGTAATTAAAAGTTGATTAGGCATTTACATCGACTTTTATAAATAAAGATTAATTTGATTTATACCAATGTCATAATGTTTGCAATAATTATACGATCCACTCTAATCATAAAGTTGCATTTAAAGGATGTATTTAGTTTACCTTTTCTAAGTTAAAGGTTTAATTGGTATAATTGAATATGAACTTTTATAAATAAAATTTGACTATTTCTTTACTTCGGTTTTGTAAATAAAATGTAATCTGCATTAATTCCAACTTAGGGTATATTCTTTTTAAAATATCCTTTACATATGTTTTACTAATTACAATAAATCTAGCCATAGTCTTGTTTTCTAATATATGCAAATAGTTCGTTAGACGTTCCCTTTTGTGTATCTAGCCTTGTGTAAGCTTTAGATCTTTCTAAATCCCGCTCTAGCTTATATCAAGTTGTTTCCTACATCCAGCTGAGCCTTTCCCTTTAAGCACAATTTATGTGCTAGTGATTCATAGAATCTAAGCCTATCCTTTAGTACATTCTTTTTAATCTTTTATTTTAGTTAGTGTATTGTTCTTAGTTTGTTCGCTTTGTATGCTTGTGCCAATGATTGATGCGAGTAGAATTGAATGTGGTTCAAGAGCTTTGAAGAGCAGTCTGAGCAACTCTGGTTAAAGGCAAGTGTGTCATTGTTTTTTTCTCCCAATAATTATTTAATCACTATTGCATATGACTTGCATTTAATTTTATGGGTTCTATTAAGGTTTATCTAGTCTTTATTATTATTCCTTGTCAACCTGGGTTTAACTTTATGTTGGGCAGCTATGCTTAGTTGTTATACCTGGGATATGGTGGTTTTAATGAACAACAATGATGAATCTGCTTTACTTTTATGATATATCGCTAGTTAACACAAGATCATATGATTAATTGGAACACGGAGAACCACCCAGAAAAATAGTGCAACCACAAGACATATAACTTTGTCTTGTCCAATTAATTAAAGACTCTAGTTTGGTGATGACTTGTCCAACCAAGTGGTACGCCACTTGGGGAAGGGTTCGCCCCCTTATGCGGAAACCTTAGCGGGTTATCACTTATTAGGAAATATTTGTAAAGGCCTCGTAGCGTCCATATGCAGTCACACCTTGGTAGTGTGGTATAGTGCCTGATTAGCATCGCGTGGTTGGGTCTAAAGTTCTTCAGAGTTTTACGCAACTTGTGGTGAAAGTGTACAACCTCTGCAGCGTGTAAAACTACCTTGGTAGTGTGGTATGGTGCCTGATGAGCATCGTGTGGTTGGGTCTAAAGTTCTTCGGAGTTTTACGCAACTTGTGGTGAAAGTGTACAACCTCTGCAGAGTGTAAAACTAACCGGTTAGTCGTGCTCACGGTCAAGAGCGGCCTGGACCCTCACTTGATAATTGAATTTGAAGATTGACTTACATCATTGATATGGTTATGTTAGCCATATACTTATGGCGTATCTCTTTAGGTTAATTATGAGTTGGTATATCTTATACTTTATTAGTAGTCTAATAAAATTTGACCAACTAAAATTGTTTAATGCAGTCAATCTATCAGCCCTTTCTTATTCAAGCCTTTGCATTCATACTTTCCCATACTTTCTATAAACAGTGTTGCTCAGAAAGAGGAAGTTGCTATGAAGATGTTGTTGGTGCTAGGCGTACGCAACCCCTAGTCGACTGCTTGTGGAGTTTGGTGTCTTCGTTTCCAGGATTAAGCGTAAATCTCTGATTTTCTTTTTTTACGTAATACTGTTACTGTTATTCACTTATCTCAACTATATGCATGAAACTTGATCCTAGCATGCATATAGATTTGCACTTGGTTTTTTCTGAAAAAAAATAGGTGTGACAAAGCCGTGGAGGGAGCGGATCCAACGGGAGGTTGGCTTCTCCAGCGACCGGTGGCGACTAGGGAGACTTAGTTAGACATGTGTTCTAAGGCCAGTCTCAACGAGAGGTTTCACGTCACAGTTTCCCATATGTGACACTCCTCATGAAACAAGATGGAATTGGTTCTCTCAATGGTATAATTTCATTGCACAACTTCATAGAAAAATTTTAATCATTCATGGGCCCCACGGTTTCTTCCCCAACCTCTCATCGCAGTTGCTAATCAACATAATCACTAACTAATCAGACAAAATCGCTAGCTGCGCAGAGGAAGCTAGCCGCAATGGCAAGCAAGCCAGCCGTGCTGCACGGCCGCATCCGTCTGAAGCCCCGCTTGGCGCTCGATCTGCTCTCCAGCACCAGGCCGGTGCTCACCCACGACAGAGGCCGCTCGTCCTCACCGACCGAGCTCCCTCTCATAATGTGGCCTGCCTCTCGCGACGCTGTCGGTGGTGCTTCCCCTCGCGCTCGCACTCGCCTGTAGCCCGCGACGGTCAACGAAATCTGCAGAGTCGAGCAGCGCACCCACGGCGGACTACGGACCGATGTGCGGCGGACCGGCCGTCACCCGCGACGACATGCCCGAGCAGCTCGCGACGGGGTCGCCTGCCGGAGCACGCCGCAGCTGGGCAAAGCTTCTTCCCGTGATCGGGGAGCTGCATCCGCGATGGCGACGCTCCCTCCCGTCGACAGACTCACGACGGACGCCCGACACTCTGCCCGCGATGAAACTCCAAGCGCGCCTCAATGGTCATTTCATCCGCTTTCACCACATGGGAAACATTGCCGGACGAGTTTCACCATGGTTAAACGAATTCCTTCACTCTCCTCATCGTTTCATGCAAAAAGTACAAATCTACTAATTTGGCACTCTATTTAATGTGCATGAAACGCTGGTGAATTCCATTGAGACTGGCCTAAGGCTAATCTTAGTGAGGTTTCACGATTGCAGATCACATCATCAAAAATGTTGACTCGACATGGTCATCAATATGAGAGAGAACGACACTCGTTCGCACGGATACCTAGTCCGGTGACGCTCTATAAAACACTCATTGAGCCTGTATTCGTTTCACAGCAAGATCCCATACATCTCTGATGTGCCGCCCCCATCCTTCACCTCCACCCTCCCTGCACTAGCTCTCCGATCCAAATGTGCGACATTTCCTTGCTCTCCAAATCACGCGCGTCAAATCGATAGGATCGGAAGGGCTGCGCCGACAACAAGAGCAGGCCGCACTCAAATCCAGCGACTCCGACGTGGTTGCAGCGGAGACACGCCACAAGGCTGGTAGTTGAGTTGCAGGCGCATGTGTACCAGGAGATGCAGAGCAACATGAACAATGGAGAAGAAATGAGGGGCGGTGGAGCAGTTTTGGGATATTGCAAGCGGCTGGGAGGAAAAGAATATGAAAGAACTGGAAAGACCGGCGCGGCGTTACCGCGCCATGACATGTATCCCAGTGATAGGTAGGAAGGTTGGAAATATTTTGTATTAGGCGGTGGATTAATTCCATAAGACTTTAGAGTATTTCTTAGTTAAAAAGCATGAACCGTGAATTCATTATGATAGAATAGGAAACTTTTCCGCAAAATTTTGAGCTGTGGGTAGATTTGCAGAAAGTTTAGAACCATGTATTGTGTGTGTTGATTATTATAATCAAAGTACATGAGAGGTGGCTCGATCGAGATAGATGTCATCAAATTGTTTGAGAGGTGGATTATGTAAATGGTAGTTTTGTAAAGCTTGAGGGGGCTTCATTAAAATGTCTAAGCAATGTTGGGCTGCTATTTATTTTTTATAAAGCTTGAGAGGGTTTTTATATAATTGGCAACCCTCTTAACATTCATTCAAAGCTCAAGGGGGTTTTCATAGAGCTGTCTGAGAAGCTGCTGGAATAAAATTATATTTTTGCAAAGTTTGAGGGGTTCCGTGAAATTATCTCTGTGGATTAGAGTACATATTAATTTCGATAAAATTCGAGAGAGCTTTGTAAAATTGCCTGCCCTCTCGACATTCCATATAACCTAAGAGATGGTTTGAGCGGATACTATTTCTGCAAAGTTCGAGAGGGTCTTTGTAAAATTACGTGGGTGAGGGTTGAACTACATATTACTTTCAACAATGTACGAGTGGTTTTTTCAAACCGTCGAGCCTTATGGATGATTCGAGTCACCCATGAGCGATCAGACGGCTCTCCTTCTCTCGATGGTATGGCTCAATGGGGTGAAAAAATTCTCCTCCACTTTAGATCTTTTAATGAAACCAATGAGGTGTTTTGAGAAAAATATTATTCTGCAAAGTTCAAGGGAGTCTTTGTAAAATTACCTGAGTGATAACTGGACTGCAGGTCTTTTCCGCTTACAGAACGAGGGAAACATAAGTTTTGATTGTGAATCCCACTCAATAGAATTGTGGGTCACACAAACTGATATGACCCACCTAATGTGGGTCCCACACAAATATCATTTGAGTCCACGTGGATCCCGCACGTGGGTCTCACCTAAATAGACTGGGTCCCACAAGAACAGTATCTGTGGATGATCGAATCCATCCACGTGCGATCCGCGGGCTGTGGATTTCTTGATGACGTGGCGCAATTGTCGGGCAAAATCCCCCTGTTTTAGGTCTTGTAAAGTTCGGACACACGAAAGTTAAATGGAGGAAAAAGACAAACGAATTTAGGGGTTAATCTATAATTATATTCAAATGATAAAAAAATAATATGAAATTGCATACGGAAGCATAGATTTAATATACATGACACAAATGTTTAATAATCTGTATATGTTTATAAAAATGGCATTATAGATGTTTCCAACTTAAATAAAAAAGCTACATAGTGCCTGTGAAGGCAGGCCCGCGCCGGCCCGCCACGAACCTTACTAGACCAGAGATCTTGAAGCCCACGAAATTTTTTTTGCCCGAGCCCGGCTCGAAATATTGTTTTTAGTTATTTTACACTATAAAATACGCAGGCGGCCCGCCCCTAAGTCTGGGCTCGGCCCGAAAATTGAGATGCATCCATTAGGATGTTCATGGGCAGAATTTTCTCAGCCCGAAATAACAGAGATTTTTTCGACCCGGCCCAAATCCGGCCCGACCCGCAAAATGCTCAGGTCTAAGTGCTTTGAGAATGACAATTCATCAAAATGAAAAGCTGACGTGGAAACTGCCACTGAGACTAGCGTAAAAGTATATGCACACTCTCTCTGTTTTTTTAAAGAAAACTCAGACATCTGCCGTGTGTTCTAAAAATGTACTAGTCTCGAGCACTCATGCTAGGCAAGGGAAAGTAACAAACTTGTGAATTGTCCGTTAGGATTTCGCTAAACTGGAAATTTGGAAAGTTGACTATAAGACGAGCCACAACCACCGTTTCCATTGCAGTCCAGTCCGTTAGAAACTCATGACCTAAAGCCAAATTTCACCATCTATTCCACGTTTGAGCAATTAAGATTCAACATTAAAATAGATAAGATTTAACATTTCAACAACAACAAATTCAACAAAATTTTTACCATCTTCGACCTCGAGACGACTGATCGTACAGTGTCGTGTGGCGGTCGGCGGAGCCCGCACGTGGCCGCAATAGGTGGAGTTCGCCCGGCGCGACCGGTGAAGCTTGCGCGGCACGGAGCCCACACGAGTCCAGCCGACGAGGCGTGCACGCGGCACGCTTGTGGCGTCGGGGTGGGGCGCACGGGGTAGGCGGTGGTAGCAGCAGCGTGTGGAGGAAACCCTAGTGTTGGAACGGAGATCCAACGAATGTTATTATTGCACGAATTTCAAACAATGGAAGCAATATAGATAAAAAAATCCAAAAGCAAGATAGATCTCAAGAAGAGGAGAGGGGAACGCCGAAATCAGCTTCGATTATTTTGTGCATGACACAATCCAAAGAATGTTATTATGCTCTCCGGACAACACTCCCTCAATCCCATAAAAAGTGCAATTCTATATTTTGAAAAAAAAATTCTCACAAAGAATACAATCATTAGAAAATAGATCTTTTTTAGAATTACACAGTACAACGCAGACACTCACAACACGCACGAACACTACCCCTATGATTAGATCTAAGTATCTTCCTAATTAAGTGGTCACATCTGATTTGCATGACAAAACTTAATGCATGTGGAAAATAAATGAGGGTATTAAAGTTATTTTATTACACCACTATTCTATTTAAAAAACTAGAATTGCATTCTCGAGGGAGTAAATGTTTTGTGCTAATTAAGCATCAAGAGATACCTTTATATTGGCCCCACAAATACTAAACCAGATAGGCTCACGAGGCCAAGGCCCAATATAGTCACTCACCGGCCCATAATTTCACGCTCGTTCTCAGCTCGTAGAATCGTATTCTGTCGTCCTGACTTCCGCCGACGACGACCGCGACGCCCCCAACTTCTTCGCAGGCGGCAGGGCATAGAACGCTGCACGCCCCGCAGCTCGCCGGCCAGTGTGTCCTTTTCATCTCTTTGTCGACGCTAGCGCCTGTCCTCCCTGCTGGCTGCTGCAACACCATAGGTAGGATGTGTTCTAATTAATCCGATTGGTGGGAATAACCAGATAGGGGTTTGTTAAATTAATCGATTGATGGGCGTTTGGTTTATTTCCTAATTAGATTGAATAACATGATCATTTTATTTTTCCCCATATTGAAGAATGCCTTTTCAATCCTTTTGCTTTGTTGCCTGTTTAGCCAAGATGAAGAGGCCAAGAACTATTGGTTTAAGCCGGTTACTGCTGGAGAAAATCCCAACATAAGCAATGTTATATAGTAAGCGTGTGTATATATTGTGTCATATGTTTGTCACTTGTACGGTACCAATGTTGAAATCCTGGCTGCACCTCTGTCATCAAGAACTTTTCTGTTACAAAACCTCTCCCTACCTGTTTGCATTGCCTCTTCTAGAGGGACAAGGAGGAAATCTTAAACATGAGAGTTTTTTTCTTTCTGCGGCTGCATGGCTCTGCTTCTATGGTGAATTTGCATGCCTGGTCTGGATTAAGTAAGTAGAAGAGAACACGCACATATAGTCCAATTGAAAGTAAAGCCTAGGTTTGACTACCTTAATCCCAGTGTACTGCAACCTGCACGCAAAAAATGAGGATTAACTACTTAAGTGAGATCTTTTCTTTCCTTGTGTTTGTGGTAATGCCCATTGCTCCAAGATGATACCATACATGTATGTTTTAATTTGGGGGAGCAAGTTGGCACCTAGCCAGACGCCTAGACATCAGTACACTCCATGCTATAGTTGAGCTAAGAAATGATGCTATCTGACCGTGTCTTCGGGGACCCCAACCAAAATTATCAATGTTGGTATTTCAGACAAGTCAAGGACCAACAACCCTGACATATGACAACCATGATTAGTGCTCCTGATAGAAAGTTTCCTATTCTTTTATATTATTGATTCACCATTTATGACCCCACATTTTCCCCTATTGTTTTATTTCTAAAATAAAGTTATGATCCAGTCTTGAAAGATGCGGAAAACTAAGAGGGGCGGTGGTGATCTCACCAAATGCATTCGTAAGAACAGAAGAGCTTGCAAGAATGAATCATTGTTGTCAGGTCTGCCAGATCCCACATTTTCATAGATTTATTTGATTATTCACTGTTCACAGTTTCCTTAATGTTTTCCCCTTCAACTAGGTTGCTTTCTTGGGGACTCTAATCAAGGTGTTTGGTCTGGGCTCAGTGATGGGCTAAAATCATATCATATTTGTCTAAACGTGTTGCCTCTATTAGTTTGTGCGATGGTGATTATGCATGCTTAGTAATCCCAGTTATTCAACAAATATATATTCAAACGCCACCAGTTATAAATGCTTTTAAATTGTGATCTTCTGTAGGAGGCACAATCTTATTTTCATGCTCGGGCATAGCTATGGAACATCAGGGTTGCCTTACAAGGTTTCTGACTTCTGCAAGTTTGGTTAGAGCCCTCAATGGTACAAACAAAGACCATGATGACTTAAAGGTTGGTTCTGACAACCATTCTTTACTGATTTGCTTACTACTGATAATTGTGCGCTCATTCTTGCCTTATTGTTTTGTAGATTGAAGTGTGCCATGAAGGCAATGAAGTGCATATGGGGATTGTCAGTGAATTTGATTTAGTTCACAACTTTGCTGTTGTCAATGTCCATGCCTTCCTTGATGTTCAAGTTGGACCTTTCCGAAGTGCACCAGAAACTCTGCCCCATGGTGAGATTTTAGTAGCTACAGGGCGTGGTGCCTCTGGTGAAATAGTGACCAAGAGTGTGGAATTGGATGGTGATTCAAGGGTATCTGAGGATGGTGAAGATCTTAATTGTAAAATCTCAAAGGTACACTTGCATGGCGATATGAACATTTTATTATATTTCTGTCGTGCATGGAGGTAATAAAATGATTTGTTTTTTATTTTATATTGTTGTTCTATGCAACCTTATTTTTTTCAAATGTAACTCTTGCTATCTATCACCTTTACTTTGGGTACTCCCTCCGTCCCAAAATATTTGCGCTTGTTGATTTTTACGCTTCATTTTTGATCATTCGTTTTATTTGAAAAATTTGTGAAAATGTTATTTATTTTGCTATGACACGTTTTATCATCATATATATTTTAAGTATATCATAATTATTTTTGTATTTTCGTAAATATTTTGAATAAGACGAATGATCAAATGTGATCTGTAAAAGTCAAAGGGTGCAAATATTTTGGGACGGAGTGTATTAGGCTTGGGAGGGTGGGCCACTTTGTCATGACCCACGTATGCCATGGAATAAGCCCACTAGATATTAGCCCAAGAGCAAGCCCAACCTGACGCCAGCCCAGCCCAGCTGTTCCTACATATATTTAACTATTTATCACTCTTAACTAGGGTCGTCTCACATTCACTCCTCTCATACGTGACAAATCTGTTGCCACTCACCTGCCTATGATAGCAATAGGTTAAACATTCCATACATATCCACATCGAAGAATATTCTCCGGTGATCCTCTCGGAGGACGATTCCGGCGAGCCGTCGCCCGTCTTCTCGGCGGCGACACCCAATGCGCGAGCTCATGTCCCGGTGGTGGCTTACCGGTGGCTACGGGCTGTTACAGTGGTAGCACAGACCTATCTATCCTCGGCGTGGGTGCAGCGAGCGGCGCTGTTGCGGCGGCGGCGTTTACTGCGGGGACGACGACGTACCTCTCAGCCTCGATCCAGACGGCGGACCCCATCCCCTCCCTCTCTCGCTCGTGGATCGAGTGCCGGCAGCGCTTCCTGGGGGCGGTTCGATTCGAGCGGCGTCGGCGGGCGCACGCGGATCAGGCGGCGGCGTTGACTCGAGCTCCTTCGGCGACTGCATCGGCCCCAAGCTCCCTCACGGCGACCGCGAGCGGCTCTGCGGCGCACAAGGGGCGGCCCTATCCCAGCACGCGCAGGCCACGCGCGGGCGTGAGCGGCTCAGTAGATGGCGGCGGCGGCACGAGACGCAGTGCGTGGGCGTGCAGGTTGACAGCGGCGGCCTCATCCTCAAGCCAAGCGACCGATTACTCTGGAAAGGCAGGGCGATTCCGGCGCGGCGCGGCGCAGGCTTCCATGCTGACCGGCGGCCTCCTCCTCAAGTGGGCGTGAGTGGTGGGATTTCTCAGCAGCGCGCGCAGGCAACAGTGAGGGATTTCTCTAGGCGGCGCAGGCATCAGTTGGATTTCTCTAGGCGGCGCAAGGGACGGAACCTCTGTTTTCCGTCTAGACAAAGTTCATCCTCGAGGCAGTGCCTGGTGGCGTTTCTGTGTTTAAGCGGCAGATGGTGACTGGTGACTTTTCGTTGGAGGCAGTGATCGACACCATGTCTCAACACATGGAGGTGCAGATCAATTCGATGTCATTGAAGGGGCAGCAGTTCAAGTCTCTTGTTTCTGTGCTACCAGAGATGATTGCCCCGAAAATGTTAGATGATTTGCCTCAATGGGATGGCAATGATATGTTTGATGGAAATTCTTTCTCAGAGGTGATTTGGGACAGGAAAGTTGCAGATGAGCTACTCGATGGAAGGAATGTCAAAGAAGTAATTTGGGATGATGTGGTTCTCCACGGGCCGAACACTTTTGATCAAGCTGTGTGTGTGGAACGTGCGGTGTCAAAGCCCACAGATGATGCGGCCTACAGTGTGTTGGAGGAAGTGCCCCTTGGGAATGTCAACTGGGATGCAATGTCAACTGAACCTATTAAACACGAGGGACTGTTACAGCAACTACCTCAGGGGACTGAGGAGGAGATGCACTGCGAGCAGGTTCCTTGTGTTGATGTGGTCTGGGATGAGCACTTGCTACCGGAGTAGTCTCATGAAAGTTTATTGAAGCTCTTACCTCTTGGAGATATCAATGCAGCGGTGTTGTTTCCGAGTGATGATATCAGGGAGTTGGATTTATAGTATGGGATCAGGGACAAGATGACAGTGTGCAGTACCAGTTTGAGGTGCTTCAACCATTGGTGTTTCAGGTTTTTGACATTGACCCCCAGTTCCATGATGATAGTGAAAAGATGCTTAAACTAGAGGAGAAAGAGTTTCTCGGAGAGGCTACCTGTCTTCTGTCAAAGGTGATAACCAAACAAGACAAACTGTTGACTCTAAAGCCTGGTGTTCCTGAACAAATCCTAGCAAACTTGGTAAGATAACCATTCAGGCTGAAGAAAGTGCAGGTTTGAAAGCGGTCATGGAGATGGTATATTTCACTGCTTGGATATGAAAATCAAGAAGCTACAAAATAAAATACATCCTTCAGTTCGGTGGCAGTGGGATCCAGGTATTAGTACGGCCACAGCTTGGGGACAAGCTGTGTTTCGAGGGGGCGGTAATGTCATGACCCACGTATGCCATGGAATAAGCCCACTAGATATTAGCCCAAGAGCAAGCCCAACCTGGCACCAACCCAGCTCAGCTGTTCCTACATATCAGAGAGGCAGCAACAGATATCGACATCGAAGAATATTCAGAATCAAGGTCAGGGTTCATCCCCTTCCTCCGGCGATCCTCTCGGAGGACGATTCCGGCGAGCCGTCGCCCGTCTTCTCGGCGGCGACACCCTGTGCGCGAGCTCACGTCCCGGTGGTGGCTCACCGGTGGCTACGGGCCGTTACACACTTCATTCTACTGATGGGACGGTTGTTGGCATGAACCTTTTTTTGACCAAGAGAAGAGTTGTTTTCCTACCATGGGGCACAATTCTCAAGCATCTGGAGCATTACTGGAAATCAAAGAAGACTGGTCTTGCAAAGGTTTACAGGTATGTTTAATTGATATGTGCCCTTGATTAGTTCACCTGCTCTATTATACCTTAGCTCTTCTCCTAAAAGAGCTTATATAGTTAGCCCTTTTGCGTGCCAAACAACATATGCGTGCAATTATCTAGATCATTTGCTGTTGTTCCTTAGCCTGTATGGCATATGAATTTTGCACTTCTCAGTGTTTAATTTTAACATTAACTTGTTTATTTGCCACCTCAACCAACGTATGCCGACCTTTGGCATGTATCACACATACACAGTTGTCCTACAAGTCATATTTCTGGTACCAATCTTGAAAACTGTATCTTATTTGAATGTGCATTATGATCAGTTGATCATGTGTTTTCATGAGCACCACGCGACGCATGGCGCGAAGGCGACTCTTGGACCTTTTATGCCATACAGAAGCTGGCCGCCAAAGCCCATGATGAAACCCTCATTTCCGGAGCCCTAGTTCGAGAAGAAACAAACACCAAAAAGGAGCACGTGGATCTGGTGACCGTTGAGACCCTCGCATCGCTTCAGCACGAAGGATCACCCTCCAATCCGGTCGCCGACCCAACTACGGAGGGTAGAGCGAACAAAACTCTTAGCGAAGTACTCAATGTAGCATTGCTTAGGCCTTCGAAACTTGTGATGTAAATTTTGTGTGAATTGTTTTCACAGACGCCGAGCGGAGGCGTAGTGTTGGATGTGATGCCTAAGACCTTTCGTCGTGGCAACACCTGCATCCGCGGTGCATCTTGGAAGGTTTTCCAACGTCGATACCCTGATAAAACCTTTGCGGAATTTTGGGAATTGTGCTGTCACTACCATTCATTGCAAAGTTATCTCCTGTGCTTTTTATGACTATGAGCGACACTAGCAAAATCGTTCTGGTGGGGCCAAAGACCTATGAAGCGCCGGTGGTAAAAGAAGAACCACTCGAAGAGGGAGACGAAGATCACTACTTTGTTTATGACATGGCTAAAAGTCGCAGGGGATGGTACTTAGATGGTAGTTGTATAGAGCTACCACTCCTGAGGATTGTGTAATTAGATTAGGAGTCTCACTGCTTTCAATTAGCATTTCTGAAAGAAAACGTCTTCCCCCTTCGAAAGTTGGGAGAATGTAAGCTAAAAATCTTAAGTTGTATCGCGCGGAGCCCCGTGCCTTAATCTCTGTTTGACCGCTTGTACTAAGCCATGTTTTGCTTAACAATTTTTCACTGACGGAGGGTCTTGCATGAATTCGTTTATTGTTCTGATTGTTTCTTTTCGTCATGAAAATGGCTAGCCTACTATGCGATGCCTGAGCGTGAATCGCATTGTAGGACTACGAGCCGCGTAAACAACGTCGAATATTACAGCTTTGGAGTTGTTTTTCGACAACGAATGGTTTTTCTCTGTTGGGCCTTGGCGCCTCGGTGCGACACTGGGTTTCGCTTGCATTGGTAATTAAAAATCGACTTCAAACCTAGTAACTCTTTGTCGCTGCTTCGAATCAAAACTGACTCGCTTTTAACGCATCCTTTGCGGATGGGCTGTTGCGAAAATAGCTCTTTGAAAGTGTTGATTCTTGTGAACCATTTACGCTGTTTCGATTCAAGGTTGGATCGCTTTCAATATGTCCTTTGCGAACGGGTTGTTGCGAAAACAGCTCTTTAAGAAGAATTTATTCTTGTGAATCATTTGTGTTTCACCACTTATGGGCGGGCTACTTTCACGTAGCACTTCAATTCACTCATTTTTGGAGTGGGCTATCCGTGGGTAGCACTTTAAAACATGCATGGAAGTAAAAGGCGAAAAATGTAGGGAGGAATTATTCCATTCATTGAGGAAGGGAAATTTTACATCAAGGCTGCCTCGTTAAAAACCTCACGCTCCAGAGTGGAGTCCTCCCTATGTGAGAAAAAGAGTACACACCTTGCTATTGAATTTAAATTGCGCGAAAGTAAAGACTAGAAAACGTAAAACTTACGAGTCGAATGCATTTATAGATCCATGCGACCAACTCCTACCAATTTACCCTACGGAAAGAATTTGCACAAGTTATCCACATTCCATAAATGCGGTAACTTCATGGCTTCCTCGTCCTTGAGACGAAAAGCCCCGTATCGAACACTGCTTGTGACAATGTAAGGCCCTTCCCATGCAAATTGCAACTTGCCTACTGAATCAACGTTCTTTTTCCTCTTCAGCACGAAATCTCCGACCTGAATGTTCTTCAGAGAAACCTTCTTGTTTCTCCATTTTCTGTTTTCCTCTTGGTACCTTAGCAAATTTGCTACTGCATCGAGCCTGTCAATCTCTACCAGGTGTCTGTCCACCTCTCTGTTTTCACGAGAGCTTCCCACCAAGACCCTGGCACTCTAGTTGGCTAGCTCTTCTGGACACATGGCTTCGGCCTCGTATAACAGCCTGAATGGGGTGAATTTGGTAGCTCTTGACTCAGTGGTGTTATGCAACCAAATGACTCTGGGTAGCTCATCAGCCCATTTCCTTTCTTCTGATCGAAAAGACACTTCTTTATAGCTGAGAAAATTTGCCCAATGGCCCTTTCGACCGTACCATTGGACTGAGGGTGATACACTTGTGCGGCAATTGTGCGAAGCTTCGTCCCAATTGTGCGGCAATACTCTCTGAAATCCTGGCAATCAAACTGCTTCCCATTATCAACTGTGAGTTCCTTGGGCACAATGAATCTGCAAATGATTTTCTGCCAGAAAAACTTCCTTATGGTGGCTGAAGTGATAGTAGCGACAGGCCTTGCCTCAATCCATTTGGTGAAATACTCAACCACTACCACGGCGAACTTGAAATTGCCTTGAGCTATAGGAAATGGTCCCACTATGTCCATGCCCCAACGCCGCAACGACCAAGTAGGAGTAATGAGCTGCGAAAGAGCCCTCGGCCTTCGTTGATGCTTGGCTGCAAATTGGCAAGCCTTGCAAGTTTTGACAATCTGCTCAGCGTCTTATCGCCATTGGCCAATAGAAGCCTTGCCTAAAAGCCTTTCCAACTAAGGCTCTCGTTGCGATGTGAGATCCACACATTCCACTATGAATTTCTTTCATGAGCTCAATGCCTTGCTCTTGTGTGATGCACTTCAGCAGCGATGCACACACTCCCAGCTTGAAAAGGTTGTCATCTTTAAAGACGTAGCCCTTCGCTCGAGCTTTCATCCTTATCATATCGTGGTTTTCGACTGGCTCGTAATGACCACGAGGAAAGCGATGATAGGATCTCTCCAATCTATGTTTGCGACTGCATTGACTGTGATGAGGGGTTGCTTATCTGGTTTGATAGATGGGGCAGTTAGAATCTCGAAGAATACATCTGGAGGCATCGCCTCTCCCCTTGCAGCTTTCTTTGCCAGCTCATTGGCTTCCCCATTTCTCTTTCTCGGCAGGTGTTCGATGGTGAAACCCCGAAAGTGTCTTTCCATCTTTCGTACCTCCGCAAGGTACTTGACAAGCTTCGGCTCTTTGGCCTCACTCTCCTTTTCAACCTGATTCTTGATAACTTCAGCATCACACTTGACTAGAAAATTGCTTGCTCCCAAGGCTCGCACCTTTCTGAGGCCTAACAGGAGTGCCTCGTACTCGGTGGTATTGTTGGTGCACCTGTCGGATGGATCTGAATAATCCAGCCTTGCGGTGTATCTCAACTTGACACCTGCCGGTGAAGTGACAATAGCTGCAATTCCAGCGCCTTTGCGCCCCCATGCTCCTTCGCATCTAATCTGCCATACGGGAATGAGCTCCTCATCCCCGGTAGTGTTACTTGGTGATGTCCAATCTACCACAAAATTTGTCAGGACTTGAGATTTGATTGCTGATCTTTTCCCAAAATCGATTGTGTGCTCCGATAATTCGGTTTCCCATTTGGCTATTCTGGACGAAGCTTCCTTGTTGATAAAAAGATCATTGAGAGGCTGATCAGTGAGCATGGTGACCTTGTGCGCTTCAAAGTAATGTTTGAGCTTTCTTGTGGCCATAACCACTGTGTATGCAATCTTCTCTAGTTCCGAGTACAACAGCTTGGAACCTGACAAAGCCTCCCAAACGAAATACACAAGGCTCTGATTTTCCCTTTTTCACCATCGACCTCTCGCACAAGAGCAGCACCGACTGCTGCCTTGGATGCAGCTACGTATAGAAAAAGTGGCTCAGACGGGAGAAGTGGTGAAAGTATTGCCATCTCCTCGATGTAAGCCTTGAGCTCAGCGAAAGCTTTGCTTTGCTCAGGTCCCCACTCAATCTTGCCTTTGCCTTTCATTGCTTTGAAGAATGGAAGGCTTCACTCGGCGGATCTGGAAATGAATCTATTCAGAGTCGCAACCCGACCATTCAACTTCTGAATGTCCTTCGTTTTTGGCTCCTCCATTTCCCTGATGGCCTTTATCTTGTCCAGATTCGCCTTAATCTTTGCCAAGTCACTGATGTGGTTGGCCCTTTCGCCGCTTTTCACTATGAGGTCATCGATGTAGGCCTGAATATTCTTAATGATTTGTGGATTGAATACTTCCCCAGTCATTCTAGTGAAAGTTGGGCCGACATTCTTCAGGCCTTCCGACATTCGCACGAAACAGAAGGTGCCAAAAGGAGTGATGAAGCTGGTTTTTTCCTCATCCTCTTTCACCATCCAACATTGATGGTAACCAGATAAACAATCCAAAAGAGACATGATGGCTGCACTGGCTACTGAGTCAATGACCTGATCCATTCTTGGAAGTGGATAGTTGTCTTTGGGTGTGGCTTTGTTGAGGTCTGTGAAATTTATGCACATCCTCCATTTTCCATTCTTCTTTTTGACGGGTACCGTCTTCGCTAGCCATTTGGGATACATGACTTCACGAATGACACTGGCATCTAGCAGTCTCTGAACTTCAGACTTAACTGCCACCACTTTGTCGTCAGACATCTTTCTGAGCTTTTGCCTTCGCGGCTTGACCGAAGTGTCAATGCTCAATTTGTGCTCAATGAAGTTACGATCCACACCCGTAAGATCTTTGGCCGACCCGGCAAACACATCTCTGTTCTTCTGGAGGAATTGGATTAATGCCACCTCTTCGCTAGGTGTGAGATCACACCTAATGACGACAGCTTGATCCCAAACCATCTCATCCAACAAAACCTTCTTAGTGCCACAATCTGGCTGTACATTGATTTTTTCCCTGTCTACTTTCGGCTGCTTCTCCACATCTTTGCCCTTGACTCCTTCATCGAGAGCATTGACGTTTCTTTGTCCTGGAGTTCTGCCTCTCTCTAGGTTTCGGCCGTCATTTTGGTGACTCCAGATTGTGATACCCCCCTGCATCGCTGGTATTTTTACACACAAGTAGGCTTGATGAATGATAGCTTCAAACTTGTTGAGAAATCCTCTCCCGAGGATTTCGTTGTATGGGTAATACATTTCCACCAGGTCAAAGCACAAGTACTCTGTTCTAGCATTTTGAATAGTGCCAAAGGATACTGGAAGCAAAACCTTCCCTACTGCATGGATGACACGCCCTCCAAGACCATACAACGGTGTATCAGGAACCTGTAGAAGATTTCGACTCAACCCCATTTTGTCGTACGCATCGGCGAAAACTATGTCTGCCAACGAACCATTATCGACTAAGAGTTTACCTCATTACCAAGGCATCGTTGTGAGGAAAACCTTGTAATCTTACATCCTCCTCTGAAAAGGTGATCAGAATATGAGACCATCTTGTTCTTTCTACTCTCCCCTCCACACAAATGTTCCGGACCTCACGAAAGTAATGCTTCCTGTCCTTCTTGCTACCAAACTTCAGAGCGGAGCACCCGAAATGGGGAGGATGGTTCCTACAGATGATAATGGGTCGTTTTGTCCCTCAAGCTTTGCTGGTAATGGTGGAGTGGTTGGGCCTTTGTATGGGGGAGGAGGAGGAGCGATGGGGTGCTGATCAATAGGCCTATGCTCAACATTTTGAACCTGGAAAACTTGGGATTGCCAGGGTGGCGGTTGAGTGTAGCTTGGGATAGATGACGGGAAGTGAGGTGGCTGGAAAGGGTTAGCGAAAGACTTCCTTCCAAAATTTGGGTTTTGCCAAGCGGGGACGGAATGGTTTACAGAGTTGTTCCTCTCTTTCTCCTTCTTCTCTTCGTTCAGGATAGCCTCAAACATTTTCTTGTCTGGGCAATAGTTTGAGATGTGGTCATCGTTCTCTTTGTGGAAGATGTAGTACCATTTTCTTTTCTCTTGGTGGCCTCGGCCCCTGCTGCGACCTCTACCTCTGCCACCTCCCCTTCCGCCTCTGCGGCTGCCCCCTTGATTTTGGTGCGGTGGACTAGGCGGGCTAGAGTTTTGGTTCGGAGTGTCGCCCTGAGGGTTGGAATTTGCCTGGGCGTTTTCACTGTCTAGGCCAAAAACATTTGTGGGGTTAGTATGCGAAGTGTTTTTGGGATTGGACCATTCCCTTTCGCTAGGCTGATTAGCTTTAGCAGACTTCTTCTGGTGAGACTGCTCTTCTATACACATCCTGAAGTCATTGTCTGAGTGACAATACTTCTCAAATTCCTCATACAAGCGCTAGATTGTTTTGGGCCTTTCGCGCATGAGATACGAGCGAAATTGTCCTGCCCTCAAACCCACGATTACAACATTGATGGCGACGACGTCCAACACATTTGGTTCCTGGGCTCTAAGGTGAACAAATCTTCTGAAATAGTTTTGAAGAGGTTCTTTATCCTTTTGCTTACAAGAGAAAAGATCGCTATCGGTAAGCTCTAGACGCTGGAAACCCTGAAAGTTTGAAAGGATCCGTTGCTTCAAATCTTCCCATCCATGTATCACTTCAGGGCTTAGGAGAGAGTACCACCGTACTGCCACTTCATCTCCAGCGATGATGAAAGACTTTACCAGCACAGAGTCATCGCCTCCGGCCGAGAGAATAGCAGCTTCATAGCTCATTAAGAATTGTCTAGGATCGGAATGACCCAAAACCTTAGGAAGTGGAACTGGTCTGTAAGATTGTGGCCACAAAGTGACTTGGGTTTCTTGAGACAGTGGCGATTTAGGGTCCCAAGATCTCGTGCGGATGGTGTGAACATCATGGTTCAAAGGGCCAGACTCAAAAGGGTTGATGAAAGGATTACGGCTAAAAGTGGTGTACATAGGGGGTTGAGTGAAAGGCATGTTACCCTCTGTGAATGTGGATTTGTTGGGTACGGAATATTCAGGCGAAGGCTAGTTGAAACTTAAAGATTATTTGGCTTTTATGAGACGCAGCTCTTCTTGCAGTTTAGCAATTTCGGCTTTGTGCCTTTGGATTTCTTTGGCTGCCTCAGCCTCCTGCTAGATCACCAAAAGCTTCTTTTTGGTTTTGGCCAGCTCTTCAGCCTCCTTCCGCAGTTTGGCCAACTTGACCTCGTATGCTGCCTTGGCCGTGGCCGCAGTAGCATCCTGGTTTGGCCTGGGCTGAGTAGCATTTGGTTCTGGGAGCTCCTCTCCCTAGGTGAGCAAATTGGATGGGTTCAATTCCTCGTCAAGGGATGACGAAGCCCCCCTTGCTGGAATTAGCGGTGGTCCTCTTCTTCCTTGCGGAAATCTTGGGTTTCTTACTCGAGCCTAACACAAACGGTGGGCGCCAATTGTTGTGCAGTAGTGAACCTACACACGAACAATGAAGGGAAACGAACGGGCTCAAGGTCACAAACTCAATCGAATGCCAAAGGAAGACAAAAAGCTATCTCACAACAGTAGAATTCTCAAAAACTGATCCCCTTTACAAGTGTCGGTCGGCCTCCTTTTATAGGGAGACGAACAAACTTTTTACATACCGAGATTGACCTCATGTAAAACGAATCAAACAAGAATGTACTAGGCTAAATTTGGGATTTTTCTATTGGGTCTTCACGTAATCGGCGCTTCATGATGTCACGCTGCAAATCACAGCGCTTTTCTCGGCATCGGCACGTGCGCCTGTCGGGTGAAGACCTTCAACTTTTGGAGATACCCCTTTCGCCTAATGAATTCTTGTACCTGAAACACATACCAAGCCAAAACGTGAATGAGTAAGTTGTTAAGAATGACGAGACCCCCCGACGATATTTAGGCTAACGTTTGTTGAATAGGAAGGATTCGGCCCCGGGGTTTCGTCTTGAAGAAAACAAAATCACCAAACTCGAATCTTGGCGCATCGAACCGCTCGCCTGTACATGACCTTTCGGGCGATGAAAGGTACCAGATGAAAGTTGTGCTACGAAAGATAAAAGGGTGTTGATTGGCTTTGGGGGGTTTCGTTGTTAACCTTTCGAATTGCTCCCGCCGAGCTACGTCAATCTTATGGTTTTGACTATAACGGACTCGATTCCGAATCCCCCAACATACATCTTTTGACAACAGTAAAGAAAAGCATAGATCTAAACCTACGACAAAAATAATGTACTAAAGAATAATATATTATATATTTATTATGTAGATCTAATCATTTGGAGTCCAACACAATTTGATTTTCCATTTTATGATTTTTCTGTGATTTACTATGATTTTAAAATTGCTTTAAGGGTAATTTGTTCGGTTTTGGAAAATTCAGAAGTGATATATACCACTTCATAGGTTGGGGTTATGTAGTACACCCTTTATAGGTGAGGGGGTGATGTAGACTTTTTCCATTATATCTTGTTAATTATTTGGTGCGACACGGTGATGTTTGTAATATCATGCAGTGGTACTGTGGTGGTTTTTTAGAATTACTGTGGTAGTTCATGCCTCGCACGATATACTACTCACTATTGCCTTGCAATTTGCTTGCTACGGTTAGAATGCCTTTATTTTAATTAAAAGAATTAAAATCCATTAGATTAATTCCAGAAAAAATTAAATAATATCATACGGGTATTTGGGAAGGACTTTATTCAACTTATATGGTTGAACAAGGGTACCACTTGTGAAGTTGAATAAGGAGATTGATGAGCCACGCATGTATGCGCTCGCCTCGCGGGCCGATGGCGAGGCTGTGGGCGTAGGCATGTCGAGAGTGCGGTGCAGACGGATGTGATGTGTTGCGGGACGGGAGCACCTTTTGCCGTTGGAGGGAATAATTCTCGAAATATTCTAAACAGTGATTTGCTTACCTTAAGTGTAGCCATCAAGGTTCGGTGTGGTGCGGATACGAACATGTTGTGTTGCGGGATGGGAGCACCTTTTACCTTTTGTCAGGCCGAGGCCGAGGCCGTGGGCATGACATGTCGTGATGTGACGTGTTGAGTTGAGTCCCCCCGCACCCTCACCCCTCCACCTATATAAGGAGCCACTCCTTCCCAACTTAACAATTCACAATCTCAGATATTCCTGCTTAGGGGATCTCTCCCTTCTCCCTCTTGTGTTCTGCCTTTCCGCATTCCATCACAGCACACACAGTACTGGCGAGAGCGGAGCCTCCGGAACCTTTATCGCTGCTGAAGACCCTGCTCGGGGTATGTGGGTGATCAAGTTTTTGGGGAGCGTTTCACACGACTACATGCTCCCCGTACAACTACATCGACTACTTCCAGGAGGTCGTTCGAGGACTGCACTGTGGACCTCTTCCTGCATCGACTCTGTACGACTACATCAAACAAGGTCACCCCACGAACAGCATGACTATTCCATGTGACAATGACGCATCGGCCACCTCCAGTAGCCTTTGGTTACACCCTCAAATTTCTATGTTTGTTCATGTTTAATAGCTATTTAATCTAGCCTATTATCTAATAGCTACTCAATATTGGAGTTTTAGAGTATAGACTGTACATTTAGATTCTCTAATTGGACTAAGCCGGTGGGGTTAAGACCGCCCCACGGTTTTCATTAAGAGAGGGGAACCGAATCCTGACTTAGAAAATCCCCGAACCCGTCGAGGGGATCTTTTTTAAACCAGTCTCGTAAATTTACTCCAATGAAGAATCGAACACGAGTCTCATAGTTGCGACCATACCTCAGCCCCCTTTGACCAAGTAGGCTAGAGAACCTTTGGTAAATTCTCCAATTGGAGCTACATTTATTGAAAATACTTGTAGCTTTGACTTTTGCAAGTGGTTGTGGATGTGTTTCCTTCACAGTGGCATAGCCAGGGGGTATGCCAGGTATGCACCAGCATACCCTGCAATTTGAGAGCTTGTATGGTTCGAGGACCGGTGGATGATCACTTCCTGGTGTGATGAGTGATTGACAACATTGTGTGGACTAACTCTAGGCTATGTATTGCAAGTGCAGGTTGCAGCTTGACTGGTGTTGGTACTGGTGTTAGTACATGTGAAGAACAAGCGCGAAAGGTCATTGCCGGTGAGGCCTCAAGGTGTGGAGAAGACAAGTAGGCTTGGTTCGAGGGACCCGGTGGCCAGCGGAGTCAGGTGCGGGCCCCATGGTGGCAAGAATAGCAAGACGAAGTCATGGACGGTTTCTTGGTTGAGCCTCAAAACCAAGGTCGAGCCGGGACATCGTGGGAGCCGAGTAATGAGTGGTGATTGGCGGAGGCTACACCGAGTTCGCGGGGTTTCTAGTGGTTCACCAAAAAACCACTAGGTTCCTTGGTTGATCCACAAAACCAAGACCGAAGACGGAGGTGCAGCAGCATCAGACCGGTCTGACTAGTGTGCGACGACAGCTTCTGGAGGCTTCGAAGCAGAGGACACACGTCGGGACCGCATGGCTTGCATCGAGGCTAAGCAAGTTTGCAGTTGCCAGGCATCCGTCCGATGGTGCTATGACGAAGTTTCCCAAAAGGCCATTCGGGCGCGTGTATCCTAGTTTAATGTAATATGGGTAGTTTCGTCTTTCGGTTGCCTCCATATAACCTAAGTGGTGAGAGGATGGCAGCCATCTCTTGGAATCCTAGCTCATTTTGTTTTGCTATTTTTTCTCTTCCTTTTTCCTTAGGATTTTCTAGGACTAGCTTGAGAGCTTCATGGTGAGATCTTGAGAGAGTGATGGATGATCGGGAGGCAAGCTAGACCCTGTATGAACCTTCATGGTATGCATAGATGATTCGGCGTGGTTCCTCAAGGCTTGATTGTGTCTCTCCCGTTTCCCTTTTTGGTGATTTTCGAAGACTTTTCTTAGCAATTTTCTTGTGGCGGTTTTGAGACCTTTCTCTTTCGGATTTGGTGGGGGACGTATGCATGAACCCCTCGTGTTCCTTTTCCCTTTGAGTCCCCTCCCAAATCCGTGAGTACAGGGGCTCGATTTTGGGGTTTTCTCTGGTTTAGGGTTAGAGGCATTCTCGGTGGAAATCCCTCAATTCCTCTTGATTTAGCAATTTTTGGTGGACCAAATTATGGCTATGGAATGCCCATGAGGTACTCATACTATCCCCAAAGTCTTGTGCAAATCCGTGGAGCAAATCGGGAGATCTGGATTTGGATTTGGAGGAGTTGACCCTCGAGTTGTTGTTCATCCCGAGCACTCAAGTTCTGACCTGTCTGACCGGTGCCGACCCCCTGTTGGGTTTTGCTCGGGTGAACGTTTTGGTGAGTTCGCTTGTCTTTTGGTTTGCTGTTGTTTCGAGTTTGGGTGTTTTGGAGCTCGGGAGGTTGGTATCTTGGATTTGGGATTTCCAGACTCGGACTGGTCTGACTGGTGAGCTGCACCGGCCTGACCGGTGTAGGGGCTTTTCTGTGGAAGTCATCAAGTCTTGCCGGGGTGACCCGGTGTGTCTCTGGTGGGTGTCGGGTGATCCGGCCTTGACCGGTATGACCGGTGTGGTCAGTAGCTGCTCAAGTTGCTTGTTCCGTTGCGTTCTCGAGTAGGTTTCAGTGGTTGTTGGTTCCTAGGACTAGTAGCACTCCAGTGGTTACGTGGTCTTGGCCAACTTGTGTAGTTGAGTCGGAGACGTGTTTTGATCAGTCGTGTTCATCTTATTGGAGTCGCTATCTCCTTCGAGAAGAATTTTATCGGCTCCCATTCACTCCCCCCTCTCTGGTCGCTAGTTCGGTCCTTCACAATTCCAGCTAATGCAAGTATATATACGTATTTTTAAAGAAAACATACAAATATGTTATTGTAGGATTGATTATCTGAAGTTGAGTTGTGTTACGTAGTGGTTAGTGCATATATACCGATTATATTATCAGTTTTAATATTATTACTAAATTGGTAAAATGGACTGTTGAATTGTACTCTTTTCGTATCAAAATATTTGTCACCATTGACTTTTTCCCACAACTTTGACCATTTGTCTTCTTCAAAAAATTGTGCAAGTATCATTTACTTAGCTTGCTACATGCTTTATTATTGTAGGTATTTTAAGCTTGATTTATCCTTTTACACATTTGTGATAATTTTTTGAATAAGACGAATGGTCAAAATTGGAAGAAAAGTCAATGACGTCAAGTATTTCGTAGAGAGAGTATGTTGTTTTTTTAATGGCATACCCTAAACTAAAATCCTAGATTCGCCGCTGTTCCTTCACCATGATGATTGACTGTAGAAAGTTCAACTGATCATGCTATTTTGGAGCATGAACTTGAAGTAATGCACTGAAAAACAAGTGTGTTTACCTAGGCAGCTTGAACTCCTTGAAGAGTCGTCAATCCGTACAACACCATCCTAGCTGTTGTGCACGGAACATGCTCCATCTCACGCTCCTTCACCACTATAGGATGATGCAGGAAGGAAACCGCTCCCTGTTTCGGTGTTTCCTCCATCGCCCACATCCCAGTTTAGTAGAGTTCTTGTTTATACCTACTTGTGACTTGTCCTTTGTGACTTTTATATATAGAAGGGTTCAGGAATTCAACGTTAGCACAAGATGAAAACAAAATCTGAAAACCAAAGTGAGGGTACTTAAAATTTTGAGTAAAGTGCATGGCCTGTCCTTAAACTTGTTCTGTTGTGTCACTTAGGTCCCCATACTCTTAAAATGAATTTGTAGCTCCCTAAACTTGGGTTAGGGTGTCATTTAAGTACATATACTCTCAAAGTGCAGATCTAACTCCCTAAACTTGTCTTCAGGTGTCATATAGGTCCCTAAACTTGAAATTCATTGACCATGATCCTGAGTAAGCAAAGAATCTAAAACTTTTGCTATGCGCTTTCGAGCAATTATCTGGGCTTAAGATAAATTTCCATAAGAGTGAGATTTTTTGTTGTGGGGCAGTTAAAGAGACAGAGAAATTCTATACTTCTCTCTTTGGTTGTAACACAGGGGAATACCGTTTCAGATACTTAGGGATCCCAATGCACCATAGACAGCTCTTGAATTCTGAATGGAAGAAGGTTGAAGAACGCTTGAACAAAAACTTTCTTGCTGGAAGGCAAAATACCTATCTTACGGGGGGAAACTTGTCTCGCTCAACTCAGTCTTAAGCAGCCTACCCATGTTTATGATGTCCTTTTTCGAAATACCGAAAGGGGTCATTAAAAACTTAGATCATTATAGATCAAGATTCTTTTTGGTAAGGATCTTCACAAAAACATAGGTACAAGACTTGCCAAATGGGACATCTTATGTCGTCCTAAGGAACAAGGTGGTCTAGGCATTCTTGATTTGCAGCTACAAAATAAACACCTTCTCGCCAAGTGGTTAGTTAATTTACTAAACACAGATGGTATATGGCAAACGTTGTTCTGAAACAAATACTTAAGATAAAAATCTTTAAGTGGCAGCCAAATCTTATGATTCTCATTTTTTGAGAGGCCTCATGCATATAAAAGATGAGGTATTGTCTAAAGGTTCCTTCGAAATCAAAGATGGGACCAATGTGAGGTTCTGGGATGATACTTGGGTAGGAGACAAGCCTCTGAAAGCTCAATATCCAAACTTATATAATATAGCGAGAGATCCACACGCAATTGTATCCAAAATAAAGGCCACAAGCCCTCTTTGTATCACCATCTTATTGATACACAACCACTGTTTCTTCATGCGAAGATCTGGAAGATG
The DNA here is from genome assembly GCA_947561735.1 of Cenchrus americanus. Taxonomy (NCBI): domain Eukaryota; kingdom Viridiplantae; phylum Streptophyta; class Magnoliopsida; order Poales; family Poaceae; genus Cenchrus; species Cenchrus americanus. Next base: position 87,762,747 of record OX387245.1, on the reverse strand, counting down.
AGGATTCCACTAAAAATAAAGATTTTTCTCTGGTTTCTACAAAGTGTCGGGGACAGCCATAGGGGACCCCTAAAAAACCGGTGGAAACCCATTTTCTTTCGCAAAAAAACAAAACACAAACGAACTCACAAGCGTAAAACACACCCAAGACAGTCACGGCTCAGTGGCACAGGCCCACGGTCCTGGCGCCCCCAACGGCCCACTAGAACAGTCAGCCCCAGCCACCCTCGGGCGAAACTCCGCTTCGCTCGAGGGGCACAACACCACACTATTGAGATTCCGCCTCGCTCGAGGGCTGGACGCCCCCTCGGGTGAGGTTCCGCCTCGCTCGAGGGCTGGACGCCCCCTCGGGTGAGGTTCCGTCTCGCTCGAGGACTGGACGCCCCCTTGAGCGAGTCTCCGCCTCGCTTGAGGCTCTCACGGGCTCGCCGCCCCCGTACCTGCTCCCCCAACCGGAGCATTTAATGTTCTGACACGTGCAGGTGCCCAAGTCAAAGACGAATCCACGTCATGTCGTCCCTCTGACACGCCTGGGAATCATATCCCGGCACTGTTCCGCCAACCCTCCCGGTGAGGCCATCCCCGCCACTGTACGTCATTGTGCGGTAAGGCTAGTGTCAGCTCCGTGACGCTGTGCTACCCACTTTTCATACGATCGACGTGCCGCACCGTCGAAGGAGGACGGCGGAACCCTCGAAAAGGGGACGGACGCCTACTCCGCGCCCGCCCAGGACAACGCCGTGACGTCAGACCAGTGAGCCGCGTCTCCTCCGTCACCATCAGCCCTGTGCGGCCATCCCCACCACCACGACTCCATCCTGGGCACCACAGCACCATCCCCAACACTGTGCGAGTACGGGGCGACAAGACGCCGCTACACCTGTTGCTATGCACCTTACGGCCTCCCGTCAGCTGCACCCTCGAGTCAGCGTACGGACGACGACCAAACGGGAAGCTCATACACCGCCACCCTCGAAGCCGCTCCTGGACGGATACAGGGCGCGCTATGACGCTCCGCCAGAAGCGAGATTCGCCAGGACGGTCATCTACTCCGCTGCACTGTATGCCATGCCATCACACGTAGGTAGAACATTGCGGCACACATGTAAACTGCCTCCCCTTGGCCTATAAAAGGAGGGGTAGTCCCCTGGCTGCAGGGGGGACGACGGATAGCTCTCACTCGCACGCTTTCTGACTTCACCACGATATTGGCACTTTGCCTCAATCATACCTCACAGACCTAGAGGCCCGACCTCCTCTCCCGCCTCGGTTGTAGCTCCCCTCTGCAAGCATCACGGTGCAGCACAATACAGTGTCTCGAGCACACCACTGCTGGACGTACGGCCTCGGCCGGAACCAGGATAAACCTCGTGTTACTAGTTGCTTAGCACCGGCCATCGAGAGATAGATCTCAGCGCTCTTACTAGTTAGTGTCGGGACTACTTTCCGCACTGACAGTTGGCGCACTAGGTAGGGGACTGCACGCTGAAGATCAGCTTTCCACCAGCCATCTCGATGGTGATCCGCACCGAGTACAGGTCCCAGAGGTACACCATGGGCAGCTCGGATCCCCTCCCAGCTGGATTCGAAATCCGGTTCGGGAGCCTGAACTTTCAGGCCATGGGGAACGGCTACCTCATCCGCATCACAAACCGCGCCAAGCTCCACCCGTGGCGGTCGACCGGGCCGGGGACCGGCTCCTCGCCACGCCCGCTACCGACACCCCCGGCGCCCGCCCAAGCGGACGTTGCGGGCCCTTCGCACCACGACGCCGACGACGCTCCGGCCAGCGCTCTCGCCAAGCGTGGATGGAACGACATCAGGCCGCGCGCATCGCCTCACAACGCGACGCACCTGCTAGCGAGACGGTGGCGGCACCCACAGAGGAGTGTGCGGTTCCCGAGCCGCGGTTCCCCCACAGGATGCGCAATGCTACGACAACGTACGCCTCGTCCACCAGCACCGACGTGGTGGCGTACAAGGATCTTCCCGGCCACCACCTCCTGGCGGTCAGGAACCTCATCGCCTCTACCAACGACGAGTCCTACCACGGCTCCGCTAGCGAGCTGCCACCCGCCACCTCGCATGGGTACGCGGAGTTGGACTTCTCCGGCATGCCGGACCCAGTGATGTTTGAGCGGTTTCTCGACGCCGTAGACTACTGGTTCGGCTGCTCCGACACCTCCAACGCCACAGCTATGACCACGCACGCGAGTGCTTCATGGTCGCCATCGGTGACGTGGTCGACGGCGCAAGCTCGGCATGAGCGAGCGACGGAGAGCCCCCTTGGGACCTAGGGGTGAGCGCACCCCGGAACCCGGGGCCAAGCGCGCCCCCACCTCGCCGACTGGTGGCACCGACATCAACGCACAACTGGCTCAAGCGTGCGAGCTCGAGGCGAAGCTCGCGGAGGAGTACCGTGCGGTACGACTCCTGCGCGCCATCATTGCTGGGGAAGCCTCCGCGCGCGGCGAACGCGTGCGTGAGCTAGGCAAACAGGCCCGCGAGCGCATCAACGCCGACTTCAATGTCGACGATCTAAACACGCCGCCGCACGCGAGCCAGAAGCTCATTGGAGCTGCAACGATGTTACGGCCATGCCCGCGCCATCGTCGCCTGAGGCTCGGAACCTTCACCGCGAGGCGCAGGCGCTCATCGAGCAAGCGGCCGTTCAACAGGCAGAAAGTTCGGCGTCCTGCATGCGCCAGTCAGGCAGTGCGCGGGACGACGGCAATGCTCAGGGCAGGGAGGCGTCTGTCCATGCAGACGGCGCGGCAGGACAACCGGCCAACCAGGGCCGAACGCCGGTCAAGGAGCGAATCCTTGACACGCGCGGACAGGCCCAGGACGGCGACACCCACAACATCATCAACGCCTGCCGAATGGGCAACACGGAGACGCGGGCGGCGATAGGCTATCACCCACGGCGGGGCGGGCGCTACGACAGCCGCGAGGATCGCTCACCGACGCTGGAACCCCCGGGGACCCGCGTGTTCAGCCGGGAGATCCGCACGGCGAGCTTCCCTCAACGCTTTCGCCAGCCCACGTTGATCGACAAATACACGGGGGAGACAGACCCTCGTGTGTGGCTCAACGACTATCGCTGGCATGCCAGCTGGGCAGAGCCACCACCGACGAGGTCATCATCCGCAACCTGCCGCTGCACCTCGCGGACTCGGCCCAGACGTGGATCGATCCGAGGCCAGACGCATCGCCATGATGGCCAAATTGTTCACCCTCGTTGACGGCGAGCTGTACAAGCGCGTCGCATCAGGCGTCCTGCAGCGGTGCGTGTCCATCCCCCAGGGGCGCGAGCTCCTCCGAGACATCCACGCGGCGTGTGTGGCCACCACGATGCGCTGCGCACCCTCGTGGGCAACGCATTCCGCTAGGGCTTCTACTGGCCTACCGCGGTTGCAGACGCTAGTGAGATTGTGCGCACCTGTGAAGGGTGCCAATTCTACACCCGCAAGACCAACCTCCCGGCTCACGCCCTCCAGACGATCCGTGTCACATGGCCTTTTGCCATGCGGGGGCTAGACATCGTTGGGCCCTTGCGAAAGGCGCCCGGGGGCTACACCCACCTGCCAGTCGCCATCGATAAGTTCTCTAAATGGGTTGAGGTGCGCCCAATCACAAATCTCAGGGCAGAGCAGGTCGTGACATTCTTTACCGACATCATCTACCGGTTCGGGGTGCCCAACTCTATCATCACCGACAACGGGTCCCAATTCACCAGCAGGAAGTTCCTGGAGTTCTGCGACAAGTACCACATCCGCGTGGATTGGGCGACAGTCGCACATCCACAGACCAACAGTCAAGTGGAGTGGGCCAATGGCATGATCTTGCAAGGCCTCAAGCCCAGGATCTTCGACAGACTGAACAAGTCCGACCGAAAATGGCTCCAGGAGCTGCCGACGGTTGTGTGGAGCCTCAGAACCACCCCGAGCAGGGCCACGGGATTCACCCCGTTCTTCCTGGTCTATGGCGCGGAGGCCGTCCTCCCCACGGACCTAGAATACGGGTCGCCCAGAGTCAAGGGCTACGACGAGGGCACCAACCAGCGAGCCTGCGAGGACTCACTGGACCAATTGGACGAGGCCCGCACCGTGGCCCTGATGCATTCGGCAAGATACCAGCAGGCTCTGAGGCGCTACCAGGCCCGGAAGATACAACGCCAAGACTTCAACAAAGGGGACGTAGTCCTAAGGCTGTGCCAAGACAATCGAGGCCGCCACAAGCTATCGCCCCCATGGGAGGGACCCTACGTCGTTGTCAGAGTGCTCAAGCCCGGCACCTACAAGTTGGCCAACGAGGACGGCGAGGAACTCACCAACGCTTGGAACATCCAACAGCCACGTCGCTTCTACCCTTAGAAAGGATTTCCAATTTTCTTTTTATTTACATACCCAACACCCCAGTTGGCTGTACAAATGTAAACTCCACCGAATTAATAAAGTCAAAGGGCGACTCGGCTTTCCCCCGAAAACCAAATCCCCCTCGGGGGCCACTGCGGGGGGCATTCCCCCAAAAAAATGGTCCTATTTTTTCGCAAAATTCATTGCAGTTGTGCTAAGTATGCCTCGACTCAAACTTCGGGTGAATTTACACAGGACGCGAGTAGCCAAAAGGCGAAGAAGTGCTAGTCGGGGACAGCCCACGCCCCCAGCAGGATACGGCCCTTCCCCCTCGCCACTTTGCCTACAAACTACTCGTGTAAACAAAATCTTTCCGGCCAAAAGTTCACCTAAGAAAACGGGGAAGGCAGAACAACAAAATTGCCGAAATAAATAACAAACACTTCAATTTACAAACATCCAAATGTCTCAAACAGCAAATGTTTATTACATGGCCGCGTGGCTCAAAAACTAACATAAAAGCATAAAGGGCACAAACACCCAGTGGTCTTCAGGCTTGGGGGCCACCAGCCGGGGGAGCGTCCGAGAAGAGGAAGTCCATGAAATCTTCAGCGAGGACGTCAGCGGCAGGGGCAGCAAGCGTGTCCGCACGGTTCATCGCCACCTCGTCGTCGACGCCGACAGGAACAACGTAGCCCGTGGAAACGGCCTCGAGGTCGACCTGATAGTGGGAAGACACCACTCCAAGGGCTTTCTAAACGCCCAGGTGAAGGGCGTGGCGCACGCGCTGGGTAGCGTGCCTGCTGAGGGCGCGGAGGCGACTCGCCATCGAGCTCCCAGCCTGCACCTTGCCTTCCTCGACCCCCAGGCACGCCTCGAGGGCGACAGCCCGCAGCTCCTCCAACTCCTGTTGGGAGGAGTTGTAGGCCGTCTGGACAGCCTGCGCCTGGGTGACTGAGTTCCCAAGGGAGGTCCGCAGGCCTGAAAACCAAAAACACAAAACAAAATTGGGAGCATATCCCAAACAAACCAACCAAGCCGACAAACGAAAGGCAGAAAAAGATGGCTCACCTTCGACCCGCTTCTTCTCCGTCTCGAGGGCCGCGTGCAGGCCAAGGATCGTGGCCTCCTGTTCCCTGACAGCCTGGCGCTGATCCTCGAAAGAGACGCTCAGTTGGGCCAGCTCCCTGTTAACCCGCATGACTTCGTTGTCCCGCTACTTGAGGGTCGCCCGCACCCCCTCGAGCGCGGCACGCTCCTGGTGAAGCAGACCCTAGGCCTCCTCTCGCACCAGGCGCTTGTGCTCGAGGGCGGCCCGAGCCTCAGCAAGGGCGGTCCGCTCCTGCAGGAGCTGAGCCTCAGCCTGCCGGCACGCGTCCCGCTCCTGCCGAAGCTGCTCCTCCGTTGAGGAGAGGGAGGCGGCCTTGTCCGCCAGGCTGGTCCTCAGCTGTTTGGCCTCCTTGGCCTTCTCCTCGGCCTGGCTCTGCCAAGACCAAGCCCCTCGAGGGTTGTGCGGTCCTGCTGGAGCTGGGTCCGAGCGGAAGCCAGCTCCCTCTCGAACTCCGCCGCTACAACCCACACCGTGGCCTTGTCCTCGCGCTCCTTCCGCAGCGCCTCGTCCCGCTCCAGGAGCACTGTCCACACCTTCGCGACTGCAGAGGCGTCTTCCGCAGCCTGTGTCGTGATGCATGCACGTAAAGATCAACATTGGCTCTTTTCTCTACATGCACACAAGGCGTACCAGGACGCTTGAAGACCTTCACTTGATGCACACAAGAGGGCACAACTACTCGTCCTCCGGCCGCACGGGCTCTACGTCAACCTTGCCGTGCGCCGCGACTACTTGTCACCCAGCCGCATGGGCTCTACGTCAACTTTGCCGTGTGCCGCGGGTACTCGTCTCTCGGCCGCAACGGCTCTACATCGACTACGCCGTACGCCGCCACGACGTCGTTTTCTGGGTGTACGACTACTTCGACTACTATCTTGACTAGTAAACTAGTCGAGAACGGCTTTCGCGGCATCAACAACTAGTCGGATCCACCTCCAACTAGTCGACTTCAGCTCCAACCGTCGCGGCTCCATCACCGACCGCCACGGCTTCGTCGACACTCGTCCACGAATCAAGCTAAGTCACTTATTTCAATAATTATTTTTCTTCGGCTTGTTTTCCGCATACAGGAACCAACGCTGAAGACTACTTCGTGTACGCCTCTCGACGGCTACCTGCCAGCAGAGCTACACCGTGCCAACTATTCCTTGGGGACCGTTGACTGACTGTCACAGGCTTGGTACACCAAATTAGGAGGCTCTTGCCACGATGTTTCATGTACTGAGTGCTGGAGGCGCACAACGGCTACACCCTGAGAAGGCACTGTGCAATCCTGCTCTCTTCCATGCGGAACAACGAGCAATCGCGCTCTCTCTTGTCGCCATGTCAACTACTTTCGTCTACCTCTTAATGGTCTCGCTATAGTAGCACATGCCTTGATCCGCGCAAAGCCTCGACTCTCCTGTCATGCCTTCACGTCCCCAGCGACTACGGCTAAACAGCTCCTCGCAGACCGAGTGCTTAAACCAGCTCTCTCCCGTCATGCCTCCACGCCCCCGCCGGCTATGGCTAAACAAAGGACCACGAGACCGGGCGCTAAACCGCATCGAGCTAACTACTCGACGCCTAACGACCACAACAAGAGCATGACACATGACATTTACATCTATATTCATATTTGTATTTGTCATTTGTAGATTCAATTTCTACAAAAATGCTACATAATGTACGCATCTCTACTTTCAGGTCAAGCTTCAGCGACGACTTCCAGTACGCTCCGCGTACCTCCATCGGTGCGGCTAGTTCCCAAACTCAGGGGCTACGCTCCAAATCACTACTCGACAACAACTCGAGTAGTCTCTGCTAGCTCTCTAGCTCAGGGGCTCAGCACCAACAACTACTCGATGTGGCTCTTATGGCTCTCCTGGCGACGAGCTCGGGGGCTGAACGCTACAAGAAGTACTCAAATGATGACTTCCGCAAACACTGAAGACCCTTGGATTGATTCTTCAATCGTTCCAAGGCTCGGGGGCTACTAGGCTACACCCATCAGTTGATTTTTTCAAGACGGAAGCAGAATCAAGATTGTCCCTCAGCCAGAGTCTACAACTCAACCTAAGGCTCGAGGGCTACTCCATATGGAGTGCGATTTTGCAATCGCACTTCCATATAATCTCGACTTCAAGACTGATGAGCTGGACCACCTTCCAGCCTCGTGGCAGTTCAAGTACTATTGAAGACTTCTCCAAGCGATACTCGAGGACACTCAAGAACTACTCGAAGAGGATTCAGGACTACCCGAACTACTACACTCGACTACAATGTGCTCGGGGGCTTGTCGGGCATACTCCCCGGGTACTCATGCAAGGAAGATGAAGACGGACTCCTACTAGAATTCCCCTGTAATCCTACTAGGACTCGTTCCGTGTAATCCTACTAGGACTCCTGCCTTGTAACCAACTAGGAACCCGCCCCCTGGACTATATAAAGGAGGGCCGGGTACCTAACCGAACATCCACAATCCCTCCGGGGACAACACCAAGCGCAGGGTGCAATACTACTCTAAATAGGATGTAGGGTAGCTACTCCGGCTACCCGAACCTGTATAAAGCTCGTGTCTTGTGTCCTCGCGCGTACCTTCGGGTTCCAGATCATGGCGATCCCCACCTTCTACCTTGCTGCGGGTACCTCCCATGGAGGTCAAGAGGTTTAAACACCGACAGCCTGGGCATCCTGCTCTAGGAGCTCGTCCCGCATGACCTCCACCCGGTACTCCAGCCACCCGTTGTCGGTCCGCAGGGCCTCGACAAGGGCGTCATACTAGTCCCGGTACCAATTGCGCTCGGAGCTCAACCGGTCGAGGCGGTCGTACTTCTTCCGGGCTCGACCCTCCAACTTCTGTCACCGGCGGACAAGGCAAGAGAGAAATTGAGTTAGGAGAAGCACGAACACGGAAGAGACGAGAGGGGAAGAAACTCCAAAATTCAACAGAAAAACGCGTACCTGGAAGATCCGCCACGCAGGACCCCCGTGGATCCGCAGCGCCTCGTTCAGCGTGTTGTTGAGCGAGGCGTCGTGCTCGCGGAACTCTTGCCACAGTGCCTGCTCAGCCTGGGCCTCGTCAAAGTGGGTCGGCAGTGCGCTGGCATGCTCCCGCTCCTGCTCCGGGCGCGCCACGGTGCCATTTAGGGCAGGGGGGGCGGCGCGTGACAACGAGGGCTCGACGCCGTGCATCTGGTGCTGCGGCATCACGCAGCCATCCTCCCGCATCACTAGCACCCCCGCTGCGGGCTCGGGGGCTGGCGCGGGCCAGTTCTCCCATTGGCCCCATCGAGGCGGCGGGGGCATCGTCGTCAGGGATTTCCACCACGGTCGCTCGATCGCCAATGGCGGGGGCAGGCGCTGGTGGAACCGTTGACGTGGCGGTTGCTGCAATTGTGACCGTCGTCGCCTCCTGCTGCGACCTCGCGGCCACGGTCGTGCCGCGTGGTGGCTCAGTCGTCGCCACCGTGCTCCCTGCCACCCGTGGCGCTCTCGACGAGCGCTGCCTCGTGGGCACGGACGCGTCCGACCTGAGCGCCTTAGCAGGCGCAAGGGCGGGGACGGTCGGCGCCACCCTGCAAACGAAAACACAAGACTAAGCTCCAGCCCCTCGAAATCAGGGGCGCCTGGGGAGAATGCCACCTACCTCAAACTGGAGAAGCCCCGCTTCCTCTTCCTCGAGGGTTCGGGAGGCGCTGCCTCAGCGCCTGTCACCACCACCGCTGCGCTCGCCGACGCCCCCCGCGGCGCTCGCCGGCGCCCTCCGTGGTGTGTGCGGCCTCCTCTTCTGACCGCCCCGGCGGCGGGCGCCTCAGTGCTCGCCGTGGGCGCCTACTCCTCTGCCGCCTCTGCGACCCTCGGTGACGGGGGTGGGGGATTCCACCTCTCGGGGGGGCCGCCCCCCATCGCTCTCCTCTTCCTCCTCCGACGACGAATTTTCCGGGGTCATCGGGGGAGAGAGCCCCTGCTGCTCGCGCAGCCGGTACTCCTTGCTCTCTTGCACCCGGCGCTCCCGCCTGTTGACGGTGAATTTCCGTCAACCTAGAGTACTTGTTATACATTGGTTTCGATTATGATTTGCAACTAACCTGCCACTAGGCATACTAATGATGTAACAAGTTCACACTTGCATGTCGATTTTGGAGTTTGTTGTTTACGCAGGAAATTAACGTTAAAGAGGAGACTTTCGGGATAAGTTCACCAAGCACTTCAAGAGAAGATCATGAAGCCCGTCACATGTCCGGACACGCTATGAACATGACTCCAAATGACCCGAGGACCGAAGCATCAACGTGCAAGTCTTAAGGGACTCAACCGTAAAACGAGCGAAGCTTGCATGGCAAGGATTCAAGCCTAAACCGTGAAGGAAACGACGTCAAAGGCCCACATGCAAGTGCACACAAATAAGGGATCACGCGAGAAGCAACCGGGGAGCAAACCAGGGCCGAACCGGGCTGAAATGGGCCTAGGCCTGGCCCGGTTCGCACCCCCTTTTGCCCTAGGTGCTTGTCTATAAATTGTCTCTGCCTCCGCCGGCCGCCACATCCATCCATCCATCCACAGGAACTCGGCGAAATCTAGGAGAGAGCGACGACGGCCGCCGCGAGTCCTCGAAGTCGTCTAGGAGATGGCTTAGGCCTACCCTAGCCGCCATGGCCGCCTTGCACGGTTGAGCCATGGCGAAGTTCCGAAGCTAGTTGAGGTCATCAATGGTATGTACTCGGTGGAGATGATTTAAACGCGTTTATTATGTGACTTAAGTACTTCATGTCATCCGATCTTTTAGCGACTCGATTCCTCCCTCGATGATTTTGTTATCTTCTTGGTTATGCTTCTTACCTAATCTAGTCTATAGCTAGATTACATAGGGTGCTCTTGTAGCCGCGGTGGCTAGAGGTGCATACCGGACCGACCAAGTGATTTCAACTTGTTCTATCGAACTCGCCCTAGACTACCCGCATGAATAGGAACACGTTGTGACAGAACGGGGGTTCCGAAAGGCGGGCGTTTTCGGAATCAGACCGGAAGATAGTAGTTTAAAGATGGCTTTGGATGAGATGCATGTCGCGCTTGCTCTTTTGGCCGGAACTACGACTAGAAGATGATAGGCATTAGTTTCCCTTGTTTGCTCTTTACCTTGTCTACATTCATGGATGCAATCAACCTTATGCTATACTCCCTCCGCTTCCCTATTAGAAGTCGTTTATGATAGAAGTTATATATGTATATTCTTATGAAAGTAATTTTCAAGACAAATCTATTTATATGATTTTTCACAATTTCAAACTCAACGACTTAAAAGTTATTCATGATTTATATTCCCAATGTTTGACTCAAATCTTGTCCAAAACGACTTCTAATAAGGAACCGGAGGGAGTAATTCATACATCTTTAAGGTTTATCTTCTTATGCAATCAATGCATTATGTTAGGCTAGATCAATAGGTTAGATGGAGAATCCTAGGAGTTTGCTTCGATCCTTGGATTGACAAATCTAGGGAGAACCCTCCTTGGTGAAAAAGGCACCAAGTCACCCGTAGGCTTGCGGTGAACTTGAGCACGGTTTTGAACCGTCAACAAGCCCCTTTTTTGGCGCCGTTGCCGGGGATCGGCAACTCGAACCCTAGGGCGATCCATCTATCTCTTTGACTAACCCTAATTTTTATTATTGCATATATGCTTGCTTTCTTCTTTGTGTCCTTGAAAGTAGGTGAAAAGCTAGACACAAGACGTTCGAGAAATTCACATCACTCCGACAAGATGATGACTACATCAAGATTCACTCTTTAGTGGTAGGTGCTAACTTTTGTTAGTGTCCTACCATCCGCTATTGAGTGCGCACCCTACACGAGTTATGTTGAACAAGGTATGTCAATGTGTCAATTAAAGTTTTAAGACTAATGTTTTGTGGAGGTTTGTTTGTCCAAGCAGTAGGTGTTGGAAGCAATCACGTTGCGAGAGAAGCACCCGTCACTTTGGCTAAAGCAAAATCAAGAATATACACTATTGCCATCATGCTACTCGCTGGTCCATCATGCTGCACGTTCTGAAATTTCTGGACAGCATGCAAGAGCGGAAACAAAACGGCCATATCTCACTCATTTGGGCTCCGATTAAGATGAATGAGTACCCGTTGCAAAGGTAATTTTATAAAATTTTCAATAGAACAATATTTTGGTATATGTTCTGTTATGTACACAGGGGAAAATCCACGAAAAAGAGGAAGCACCACACGATGAGAACAAGATAGTGGAGATGAGGACGACGACAACAAAGAGAAGCTTGGGCAACGCTTCTATTAGACCACACGAGATGAAATTCAGAAGTTTGTAACAAAACAAAGACTCCAATATCATTGACAAAAGAAGGCACAAGTTGGCAACATTCGACGCTAGGAGATGTTAGAAGCAAATCACGATGAATTACACACAAATGATGGCATCCAATGGCGCGGATACTCTGGGCTCTCACACGAAGGATCATGGAGCTACAAGAAGATATTTGAGACATGTGTGAAGTCCCACAAATCAATGAGAAGAGTGAGTCCACACAAGGCAACCTTGATGATGTGTGGCACGAACGAAGAAATTGCGAAAAGACGATACAAGCCACCGATCATTGAAGATTGTTTGCTTTCAACCCTGAGAGACCACTCACGATGAAAAGCTCGAAGGCTAAGGTACAAATTAACCTCTCAAGACACTTTTGGAGCTGATAATATTCCTTTGATATATCTATGATTCATATCCGATAGTGAGGTTGATTCAATTCTATGCCTTGTTCTTATGATAATCATAATAGGCTAGAATTTCTTGAGAGTGATAAAGAGGCTTTGTTGTGCTTAAAATTTGTTACATACCTAATGAACCTTTGCCTAGTGAGAGCTTAGTGCTGAGCAAGAAAACTTATGCTATAATTAATCACAACTTACTTTGTCATAAATTGTGGTTATGGAAGCGTTTGTTTGCAATATGACTTGTAAATCTTGGACTTGTTTTGTGCTCGGTCAAGCTAGTGACCTTAAAAGAGCAAATTGTGGGAGAAATCCCAAGTTTCACTAACCATGCAGGGCATTGAATATAAATTAAGAGGAGAGAATCATACCCAAAGGAATTGCAAACCCATGCATCACCGTCATCGAACCTCAAAAACGGACGTCGTTGTTTTCATCAATTTTGAGGACCTGGTTAGACATGTTCAAGGAAGAAAACGTTGAAAATCAGAAGCTCCATCAAGTGATGGTTCCAACGCATCCAAGATCCTTGAATTTGAAGACCCGTACAAGGAGATATGGCAAAAATATTGAGCGATGTGCAGTCTGAAATCAGCTTTGGACAGATTGCTATGCCGGAGTAGAACGGGCATAACTCACTCGATCGGAGTCCGTTGGGGGTGAATAAATACTTGATGGAAAGATAATTTCATGCACCACGCATGGAAGCTATTGTTATCTACATGGTCTGATCTGGACAGAGAGGAAAATTTGTGAAAGAAGAGTCAGCGATAAAGTGCGATGGAGAAGGTGATGATGATGATGCAATGAGATGATTGGGCAAGCTTCTCACCGAGCATAAGTGATCATGTCAAGCATGGAGAGTGGATCAAGGCTGCATGAACACCTTCAAATCTTGCATGAAGGATCATGGCTCCGCAACAATAAGAAGGTATGTGAGAAAGTCGAGCTCTATGACTTTAAATGAAGCGCTTTGCGGGAGGCAACCCGGTTTTTATTTATATATATATATATACATGACCGTCTACATTGTGCTCTTTAATTGAACCATCAAGTAAAATTGTACCATTGCTCTAATAAAAACCACAACACCATGTTGTATGATCTAATTTCTATTGAGAGAGCGCTTTGTTATTTGATCTTGGAAAACTTGTAGACCTTTTTTTGTGTGCCTATTAGAGTTTAGAGTCCTTTTCTTTTTGTGTCTTTTTAGATAGATATATGAAGTTGGCACCATCCTTTGATTCTAAACTTGTGGCTAGTTAATTTACTCTAACATTTGTTTTTGTTTTAGACCACCGCATATCATGTCTTATCATTTTGATCATCCACCTTGCATCGCATTGCATGTTGTGTTAATCTAACTTTTTGTCCAACCAACCTAAGCCTTCCTATAACCCCTACCAAAAACCATAGCCTATAGAGGTAGGATTTTTTTTGAGTTGACCGAGGGCTCTCACCCTCGGGGTTGAACAAGTCTATCCCTTTCCAAGTCTATCCCTTTCCTCTTTATTAATTAAAAACTTTGACTAGCCTCCCCATAAAATCCTTAGGAAAACTTCCCCTACCTATAGACATCCTAAAACCATAGGTTTGTACAAAGACTTTAGGACCACCTTAGTTAGAATTTCTACACTTGACTTCCTCTCTTCAAAATCCTTGTTGAGCCAAAAATATAGGATACCTATACCCTACCCTTAAACTTTTTTAGTTTGGTGGATTGATTCTTTTCGATCGGTTACTTCCTATAGACCACATCAAAAGTGTTTTTAAAACCTTGCTAATGTTTGCTTGTGCTAACATCTTGCATTTTCACTTTGCATCCATCTCTTTGTCATCATCGACTTTATGTTAGCTTGGGATCTTGTGAAACTTTATGATGAATGCTTTCATATCCATGTTAATGCTTGCCGGCATGCGTTACTATTTTTGCAATCTTGTGTAAACATGGTGTTTAGACATGATTGGAGAACACCATCATTTACTCTTATATCCTAAGCTATCATGATGCATTAGTTGGTTTATAAACTTAGCAATGCGCCATACTTTTCTTGCACTATAAAGAATTATTGATCTTGGGATGAACATGGTGTTTTGACCTTGGTTAACAAATCTCTATGGGAATAGAAAGTTTGGCAACCACTTTGTAAGCATGGAGCTTAGAATTTGGTGTAAACATTGTTTTGTTTTTATACCATCCTTTCATTTGCATACACACTTGCACTCACGTACACCCATTAGTATTTTCGCTAGATTAACTATGCCACAAGTGAAGATCGTAGGGATGTCATGGTTTATTGGCATAGGGTGAGTATTCCCAACCGTCACCTCGGGGGTACTTTGTGCATTATAGTTATTTTGCAGGCATGGTGAATCTCTCCCATGAGTTCGTGATAAAAGCTGAAATCAAGATCATCAACACCTCCAAAATCCCGAAGGGAGCGCTGCTGTTTTCATCAAGATTAAGCACATGTTCAGAGATGTACAAAAGGAAAAAATGGATATTCAAGTGCTCAATTAAATCTACTTTCCAATGCATCAAAAATCAACATTTTAGGAGACCTGTGCAAGAAGTTACAACCATATCTTTGGGCGTCACACATTCTGAAATCAGTCTGGGACAGCTTGCACCAACAAAGTAAAAAGGGCGTAACTCCCTTGTTCGGAGTCCGATCGGGATGAATGACCACTCATTGGAAAGATAATTTCAAGCACTTTGCAATGGAGCTATTATTCAGTGCATACTCAGTTCTGGAAGTAGAAGAAAAACTTGTGGAAGATGAACCAGTGGTAAGGGACAACATGGAAGGAGGAGAAGATGAGATGAGAAACATTTGGGAGCAAGGATCGTGGCAAAAGGCGGACATTAAAGGACGAACAAAGGAAACAATTTGATGATGATCTCCACGCATGGCGGTGGGACTTCAAGAATTTTAAGAAGGTCCATCATCTTCCGTGCCTAGCAACATGCTAAGCATGGGGGAAGACATGGTGTACGAAAGAAGACCGCATGGAGTTCAAGGATCACGGTTGCTACGGATGCCGATCTTCTTTCTTCCATGCTTTGCACAATGCTTAAGCATGGGGGAGGGTGCGCTACATCATGAACATCAAAGGACGGTAACAATTCCTCAATCCTCTCTTTGTCCTTGTCTTTCTAAAAGCTTGTATATATGTATATGCCTTCAACAACCTTAGATGCAACTTTTGTATGTCTCTCGTTAAATAACATGGCTTCTAGGAGTACAACCTAGTTTTAGTTTTTGTTTATTGTCATCACCTTGTGCTCACCATGATGAAATACTTTTGGCTTGATCTTGCTCGTTGATATATGATGACCGTTGCCACTTTGTTTAAACTTTGTGCTTGTTTATGTATGATTAAGCTATTGCTCTCTCTAATACAAATCTGAAATTAATCAAATGCTAGCTTAATCTTTTGTGGAGTTCATGATAAAAATAAAGACCCATGGTTTCTTTTATGCTCTCAACTTTGGATGGGTCGAAGAACATATTACTTTTTGCTTAAAAGTCATGCTAACCTTGTCATTAATACCTCTTGCATTTTGCTCTACCTATCCAAAGCCTTATATTGAGTGCAACCATAGATTACAAGAGTCATTGTTGGGTGAATTGATTCAAGGCTCGATTTTTTGGCTCGTGACTAAGAAGCTAGTCATTCCGTGTTTTATGTAACTTATCTTTTGCTAGCCTATTCTATCCGTGCATTGTGAGCTCCCACATCGGAAGCTTTGCAAATCTCGCTGGATATCCACCCTTTAAACCAACATCATCTTTTGTGTTAACCTCCTTGACCTACCTACCTACTTATCACTTGAGTATGGAGACGACACGTCACAAGAAGGTGCTTCAAAGGGAAGATTCAAGTTCCCTCTCATCAAGACATCCGGTACCTACCTTAACACCACTTCCTCTTTGCTCGGGACGAGCAAACGTCTAAGCATGGGGGAGGAGGTAGGTACTATGCAAATTAGAGTTCTAGGGGAGATAAAAGACGAAAGATGGAGATATGCATGACGAGGCTAGCAACAAAAGAAAAAAATGAATAAGATAAGAGGATGACATGGAAGGAGGAGAAGATGAGATGAGAACATTTGGGAGCAAGGCTCGTGGCAAAGGGCGGACATTGAAGGACGAACAAAGGCAACAATGTGATGATGATCTCCTTGCATGACGGTAGGACTTCAAGAATTTTAAGATGGTTCATCATCTTCTGTGCCTAGCAACATGCTAAGCATGGGGGAAGACTTGGTGGACGAAAGAAGACCGCATGGAGTTCAAGGATCATGGTTCCTACGGATGCCGATCTTCCTTCTTCCATGCTAGGCACAATGCTTAAGCATGGGGGAGGGCGCGCTACATCACAAACATCAAAGGACGGTAACAATTCCTCAACCCTCTCTTTGTCATTGTCTTTCTAAATGCTTGTATATTTGTATATGCCTTCAACAACCTTAGGTGCAACTTTTGTATGTCTCTCTCGTTAAATAACATGGCTTCTAGGAGTACAACCTAGTTTTAGTTTTTATTTATTGTCATCACCTTGTGCTCACCATGATGAAATAATTTTGGCTTGATCTTGCTCGTTGATATATGATGACCGTTGCCACTTTGTTTAAACTTTATGCTTATTTATGCATGATTAAGCTATTGCTCTCTAACACCAATCTGAAATTAATTAAATGATAGCTTAATCTTTTGTGGAGGTCATGATAAAAATAAAGACCCATGGTTTCTTTTATGCTCTCAACTTTGGATGGGTCAAAGAACATATTACTTTTTTCTTAAAAGTCATGCTAACCTTGTCATTAATAACTCTTGCATTTTGCTCTACCTATCCAAAGCCTTATATATTGAGTGCAACCATAGATTACAAGAGTTATTGTTGGGTGAATTGATTCAAGGCTCGATTCTTTGGCTCGTGACTAAGAAGCCTGGTCATTCCGTTTTTTGCGTAACTTATCTTTTGCTAGCCTATTCTATCCGTGCATTGTGAGCTCCCACATCGGAAGCTTTGCAAATCTCGCCGGATATCCACCCTTTAAACCAACATCATCTTTTGTGTTAACCTCCTTGACCTACCGACCTACCTATCACTTGAGTATGGAGACGACACGTCACAAGAAGGTGCTTCAAAGGGAAGATTCAAGTTCCCTCTCATCAAGACATCCGGTACCTACCTTAACACCACTTCCTCTTTGCTCGGCGACGAGCAAACGTCTAATAATAGGGGAGGAGGTAGGTACTATGCAAATTAGAGTTCTAGGGGAGATAAAAGACGAAAGATGGAGATATGCATGACGAGGCTAGCAACAAAATAAATTAAAAAATGAATAAGATAAGAGGACGAAACAAAAAAATTCAAAGTACCTCACATGTCAAAAAGAAAACGAAGGAAAAAAGGAGGAAAATAAGAAAAAGAAAAAGGAAAAAATAGAGTAATAATAATCTCCCCCGGTTCTCTAGTTGCTTAAGGATTTTCCAAGGACTTCAAGATCAAGACCCATACTCATTTTTCCAACCATGTGCAATCCGATAACGAGGACTTCGTTGGGGCCTCGGGATCATTCTTTGCCATTTGCACATGTCCACCTATCTAAAAGTGTGAGTTCTTTCTCTTCCCCCTTCTTGTGAACATTATTTTTCCAATGACCTTTTTGACGAGTCATGATAAGTCCATGAGCAGCTTGCCTTGTTTTGATAATAGTCTCAACTTTAGCATCTCAGTAGGATAAAAACTTTCCTATGAGCTCCAAATAAAACCCTTCCACCTACAAACATGAGAGGGAAAGGATACAGATCAAGTAGGCTTGAGAGTGTTGTGAGATGAGAGAGTTCATGAGCAAGATGCAAGAAGGTTTAAATTTTTGTACTTGGTTTAGCTCTTTTATTCACCTCGTTCTTCACTTCAAAACTTTCTAAGACCTATTCGAATTTTGTGGAGCATGATTGATTACTTGTGGAAAGAGCTTAAATTATATCTACCCTCCATAGAGATGAAAGCTAGTCACATTATGAAATTTAACAAATATAAACTTGGAGAGCATTATGCTTTCTCATGTGTGCTCAAGTGCAGGGTATTAACAATGAAAGGCAATGCTGATATCCATTGAAAACTTACTCGAGGACGAGCAAGGTTTAAGCATGGGGGAGATGTTGACGGTGAATTTCCATCAACCTAGAGTACTTGTTATACATTGGTTTCGATTATGATTTGCAACTAACCCGCCACTAGGCATACTAATGATGTAACAAGTTCACACTTGCATGTCGATTTTGGAGTTTGTTGTTTACGTAGGAAATTAACGTTAAAGGGGAGACTTTCGGTATAAGTTCACCAAGCACTTCAAGAGAAGATCATGAAGCCCGTCACAAGTCAAGAAACGCGATGAACATGACTCCAAATGACCCGAGGACCGAAGCGTCAACGTGCAAGTCTTAAGGGACTCAACCAGAAAATAGCGAAGCTTGCATGGCAAGGATTCAAGCCTAAACCGTGAAGGAAACGACGTCAAAGGCCCACATGCAAGTGCACACAAATAAGGGATCACGCGAGAAGCAACCGGGGAGCAAACCGAGGCCGAAATGGGCCTGGGCCGGCCGGCCTGGGCCGACCAGCCCAGCCCACTCCGGGCCCGGTTCGCGCCCCCTTTTTTGCCCTAGGTGCTTGTCTATAAATTGTCTCTGCCTCTGCCGGCCGCCACATCCATCCATCCATCCACAGGAACTCGGCGAAATCTAGGAGAGAGTGACGACGGCCGCCGCGATTCCTCGAAGTCATCTAGGAGATGGCCTAGGCCTACCCTAGACGCCATGGCCGCCTTGCACGGTTGAGCCATGGCGGAGTTCCGAAGCTAGTTGAGGTCATCAATGGTATGTACTCAGTGGAGATGATCTAAACACGTTTATTATGTGAGTTAAGTACTTCATGTCATCCGATTTTTAGCGACTCGATTCCTCCCTCGATGATTTTGTTTTCTTCTTGGTTATGCTTCTTACCCAATCTAGTCTATAGCTAGATTACATAGGGTGCTCTTGTAGCCGCAGTGGCTAGAGGTGCATACCAGACCGACCAAGTGATTTCAACTTGTTCTATCGAACTCGCCCTAGACTACCCGCATGAATAGGAATACGTTGTGACAGAACGGGGGTTCCGAAAGGTGGGTGTTTTCGGAATCAGACCGGAGGATAGTAGTTTAAAGATGGCTTTGGATGAGATGCATGTTGCGCTTGCTCTTTTGGCTGGAACTACGACTGGAAGATGATAGGCATTAGTTTCCCTTGTTTGCTCTTTACCTTGTCTACATTCATGGATGCGATCAACCTTATGCTATAATTCATACATCTTTAAGGTTTATCTTCTTATGCAATCAATGCTTCATGTTAGGCTAGATCAATAGGTTAGATGGAGAATTCTAGGAGTTTGCTTCCGATCCTTGGATTGACAAATCTAGGGAGAACCCTCCTTGGTGAAAAAGGCACCAAGTCACCCGTAGGCTTGCGGTGAACTTGAGCACGGTTTTGAACCGTCAACACCGCCGCCGGATCCTCTTCTCCTTCCTACCCGTGGCCCGCTCCTGCTCCCGCCGCTGTGCGGCGCAGGCGGCCGCTCGAGCTCGGGGCGTGGGCGGCTCAGACCGCGAGGCGTCCACGGTCACCCTCTGCTGAAAGACAATTGTCAAGATCGCGTCGGCGCGTCGCAAGGGAATGAGGAAAGGAGGAAGGCCCACTCACCGCCGGGGCATCGGGGAGCATAACGAATGACCAGAGGTCGTCGTTGTTTTGCCGCCCGGCCTTGAGGCTGATGGCGCACCTCACCCTCGTGGTCGCGAACTCCTGAGGGAAGCGGTCGTTCAGCAACCGCGAACGCGCCAACCACGCAGGGTTGGCCGCTTCGCTCATCTCGTAGATGCGAAGCTCCCTCTCCATGATGGGGACGATCCGCCTGTGGTGGAGGTTGGCGAGGACCGAAGCCGCGCCCAACCCGGCATCCGCCAAGCTCTTCAACGCGTTCAGGAGAGACTCCAACCGCTCCTGGCGCGAAGAGGGAGACAAGCCGTGGTACCAGGAGTCGGCCCTCTCCTTCAGCACCTTGCCGGTGTAGGGGGGAGGCTGGCCCCGTGTTGACGGTTAATGTTTGTATCAAAGTTCGTTCGTGACTCGCAAGCGTACAAGTCTCCCGTCGTAGTCAAGGGACCCTTCTTCCCTCGAGTGGTGAACCCAAGGTATCGAATCCGTGGAACAAATGTGTGATGCAAGACTTAATCTATTAAAGCCAAATAACTGCAATCTTCAATAAAGAACCTAATGCATCTAAGTTAAAGACACAAAACAGATCTAATCTACTAAAAACCGGAGAAAACAAAGTAAGATTGGGTAGATAAACCGATCTAGAGGGATCGGGGTAAGCCTTTTGTTGAAGTTCCAAGCAAGAGAAGAAGTAGCAAATCGAATCTTAATAAAAGCCTCTTTAAATCGTGGTTTCCCGTCCAAATCCGAAAACATCCGCCTTTCGAGACCCCCATTCCGTCACAACGTATCCCTATTCATGCGGGGAGCTTAGGGCGAGTCAAAAGACAAGTCGAGATTCTTTCGGAGGATCCGGCGTGTACCTCTAGCCACCGCGGCTACAAGAACACCCTATGTAATCTATCTCGAGAATAGAATTGGAATAAGCAAAGCCGATCGAAAAACGAAATCTTCGAGGAAACGCTTGATCGCTGGGAAAAGATTCAACTTGATAATTCAACTATAACAATGATACATACACAAGATCACCACCGGGATCCTTCCTTGATCTTGCTTCTAGCTCCGGGAACTCCGACGTGGTCTTCCTTGCAAGGTTCCCACGTCGGCTAGGGAAACCCTAGTCAACTAGCTCGACCCTCTCCTCTCCTAGATGGTGTCCCTCTCTTCTCTCGCTTCTCGGCGGCCGAAGACGAAATCTTCTCTCGCGTGGCTCTCGGTCAGGGGACTATAAATAGCCCGATTGGCGGCTAGGGCAAAGGGCGACGAATTTGGGCCCTAAATGGGCTCGGGCCGACCGGGCCGGGCCGGCCGGCCGGGCCCATTTAGGCCCGGCCCCCGCGGGCTCCTTTGCCCGAGGTCGGTTCCCTTGCTTCTCGGATGTTTCCCCCTTCGCATACGGGTCCATGTCGTCGGTTTCTCTCCGAATTGGACTCAACTCCTTGTCTTGCAAGATTCGAGACTTTTCCGGTCGGTCCCCGGAGTCCGTCGTCTTCTCGGATCAAGTCCCCGGCTTCTTGGAGTTATGTTTGCTTCATTGCATGACTTGTTCGGGGCTTCAAGGTCTTGTCATGAGGTGCTTGATGAACTTATCCCGAAAGCCTTGCATTCAACACTAAATCCCCGCATAAACATTAAACTCCAAAAACGACATGCACACGTGAACTTGTTATACCACGGGGGTTAGTACCAATGGATAAGGTATAAAACTAATGCCAACACCGAAGGTAAACTCATGGCTAGGTTGACGGATTTTCACCGTCAACATCTCCCCCATGCTTAAACCTTGCTCGTCCTCGAGTAAGCCTTCGATGGATATCATCATTGCTAAACAATGTTTAAACTTTGCACTTGATTACACATGAGAAAACATAATGCTCTCAAAATTTTAATTCATTAAAGTTCCATAATGTACTAGCCTTCATCTCTACGGAGGGTAGATTCTTATTAAGCTTATCCCACAAATATTAACATGCTCACAAAGTTTTAAATAGATCTCAGAATTTTTGAAATGAAGAACGAGATAAGAAAAGCTAACCAAATTCACAAATTTAAATCATCTCGTGTATTGCTCATAAACTCTCATCTCACTTGTCTCTCAAGCCTATATATTCTACTCCTTTCCCTCTCATAAATATGTGGTAGGCTTTATATGGAGCTTTGGGAAAGTTTAGTCCTAACAAGAATTTATAAATGAGGTGTTGTCAAAACAAGACAAGCTTCTCATGGTCTTACCGAGACTCGTCAAAAAGGTCATTGGAAAATAATATTAAATCAAGGAGGGGAAAGAGAAAAATACACACACTTTAGATGAGTGGACATGTGCAAATGGCAAAGAGTGATCCCGAGGCACAAAAGAAGTCCTCGTTATCAGATTGCACATGGTTGGAAAATGAGAATGGATCTTTTTATCTTGAAGCCTTGAATGCACTCTTAGAGAATCGGGGAGTTCACTTTACGCACAAATATATTTTTTCTCTTTCTCATATTTCTCATTTTTTTCTTTCTTTCATTCATTTTTTTCTTTCCTCGTCATATATTCGAGTCCATGACTTTCACAATGAAGTTTTGATTTTTTTATACCTTGAAAGTCATGAATATCACTTGGATTTTTTTCTTTCATCATTATATATTTTTTTAAAATACTCCCTTTTGAACTCTAAAACTGCACCGTACCTACCTCCTCCCCCATGCTTAGACGTTGCTCGTCCTCGAGCAAAGAAGCGAAAAATAAGGTAGGTACCGGAATATTTTTCCTTGGAGAGATACTTGAAATCTTCAACGTTGGCACCGTCTTGCGATCTTCCTTGAATTGATGATCCATTCTCAACGATAGGTTGTGGTCAAGGAGGTAATCACAAAAAAATGATATTTGGTTTAAGGGTGGATATCCGGCGAAGTTTGTGAGATCACCGATGCGGGGATACACAATGCACGGATAAAAGGCTAGCAAAAAGATAGATACGCAAAAACGGAATGACCAACTTCTTAGTCTCGGGCCGGAGAAATCATGGCCTGTAATAACGCACTCAAAAAAAAATCTTGTACACTAAGGTTTAAGCACTCAAATACATATAAGGCTTTGGATAGGTTGAGCAACACACAAGTGATATTTGTGACAAGGTTAGCAATATTTTTGAGCATAAAAGACATCTTCAATCCATTCATAACTTGAGAGCACATAAAACACTATGGGTCTTTATTTTAATCATAACCTCCGCTGAAAATTAAGCTAGTATTTAAATAAATTCAGATCTGTATTTTTAAGAGAGCACTAGCTTAAACATGCATAAATCAACTACAAAGATGAACAAAGCTGCAATTTTAATCATATATCGTCATGGCACAAATTTTGTAACTTTTCCAATGATAAAATCAAGGTGGTGACTTTATTAATGGTGATATCAAGTTGAAATACACACTGAAAATAAACATACATGCTTGCTGAAAATTAAATAAAAACAGAAAAATCTACGCAAACACACATAAGCAAAAGCTGAAAATTACGAGAAAAAGAAAAGAAAACTAAAGTTCCCGAATCTTCTAGTCCTCCGTCGGTGGTTGATGTTGATAGTCTTGATAATAATACCCTTGCTCATAATATGGTTGGACGCTTCCTCCTTCAAATTGATTTGGCTCCACAAGGTGAAGGCGTCCAAGTTCAAAGGCAATATTTGCGTTACCTTCACCGAGTTGAGCTGCGTTAGATTGGATGGCTGCGATGTTTTGAGCATTTCTTGCAGCATACCCTCCAATAATGGCCATGCTTTGTTGTGGTTGGGGATGATGAGCGTAGGACTCCGCGAAGTTAGCGTTGGGCACAACATAATTTTGTGGGGGTACCGGTGCACCACCCCCCCATGCTTGTTGTTGAGACCCTCCGTAATAACTTGGCGGAGGAGGAACCCCGCCGAATGGTTGCACATTGGGTTGTGCTCCACTCGCTTGTGCGGAGGATGTTCCCTCCTCTACGATTCTTCCTCTTTTGTTCTTCCTTGCGGGGACAAGTAGTCCCTCTTCCAACCAATCTTCCCTTCCTTCGGTGAAAAGCCTAAGCCTCTCATTCGGAAGGGGGAGGTTCACTATGGCCAACCGATAACCTCCTCTCTCATCTCCACTAATGTACTTGCCTTGCCGCAAGTACTCAAAACCGAGAGAGGTACCACGCAAAAGGTGAGCGGGGTTTCTTGCGATCCCCGGCCGCGGGGAAAAGGCCAACATGGAGAGGTAACACCCCGAACCAATATTACCGGCCCCCGATGTTGCTTCACAACACCAACGGTTGATCATGAGGTAAGAGGGGTCAATTGGCTGCTCGGCAATTAAAGACGAGTATAGCCAATTCAACTCCGTGTCGGTCACCTTTGTTTCCCTCATCCTCCCCAATACCCTCTTGCACATCCAAGAGTGAAATATCCGGATAATGGGGTTGCGGATGC
The DNA here is from genome assembly GCA_947561735.1 of Cenchrus americanus. Taxonomy (NCBI): domain Eukaryota; kingdom Viridiplantae; phylum Streptophyta; class Magnoliopsida; order Poales; family Poaceae; genus Cenchrus; species Cenchrus americanus. The sequence continues at coordinate 87,738,359 of OX387245.1, read as the reverse complement.
GATTGCGTTGTTGATGGGCTTCTCCGGAGATCATGCCCCAAAATTCCGCCAACATGCCGGGAGGCACGTCAACTTTCTCCGGAGTGCCCTTGTGGAATCCAAGCAGCTCCCTTACGTGCTCGTAGGGAACCACTTGCTCGATTCCCTCCAAACGGAATGACAAGCTTTGCACCCCATCATCATCAACGATGGGTGCAATAGTCATTAATATTTCCAAGGCGTAACCCAAGTGGGTGTCCACCGATATTCCGTTGGAGAACCGAACCCACCCGAGGTGCCCCAACATGTAGTATATGTCGGTGCAAAAACCCAAGGTGTAGAGTGCTTGGTCGTCGAACTCGACGTTTGGCACAAGCCTCTTCTCAAGATTGGCGAGCCTATCCTCCTCCTCCGCCGACATGATGATGAAGCCGTACGAAGATTGTGTCGGGGTGTAAGGAGGTGGTGCGGTTGAGCGGGTCGATCGTCGTGGTGGCGCGGGCTGCTCCTCCGTGTGCCCACGAGGTTGGGTGAACCTCATGGAAGTGCTTCTCGCAGCCCTCATACCACCAAGGAGGAGAGCGTCGTTCCTCCTCGGTGGTGCCGTGTCCGTCTCCATGCTCCGGGAGACTCGGAAACCGAGTGCCTCCTTGAAGACGTGGTTGATGACGGCTTGGACGACGACGAACTCTTCTTCTTAGAGAAGAGACTTGTGGTCTTCTTCCACATGTTTGCTGCACTCTTTCTTCAACTAAAAATCCGGGTTGCAACCGGTAAACTAGGCACTTAAACTCTTTGCTTCGGATGTGGACTTTGAGTGGATTAAGGATGTGGATTTTTTTCTTGAGCTCTCAAGCTTGGGATGGTTGGCTAAGTCTACGGAGGTTCTGAGCACACAAACTTGAACACACAAACAAGGGAAGGAGAGGGAAGCTTGCCTGCAGAAGACGGGCGCCGGGGGACGCCATTTATAGGGCAGGCCGGCCGGCCTGGGCCGGCCGGCCCGGGGTCTCCCGCCTCCTCCTCGGCGCGTCTTTCTCCCGGCACGATCATTTTGCCTCTACAACTTTCCCCGCCCGCGTGCTCCACGAGTTGCACCGCCCAAACGCTCTCGTCCACTCCTTTTCTTGAATTATTGGTCCTCCCACTTGATGCTCCATGCTTTGGGTCATGTCCATGCTCCCTAGCTCCACTTGCTTCACATGCCACCATGAAAATCCTGCAAAGTTGATGCTTGCTGCCCACCATGCTTGTCCTTTGCATGTGGAATTGGTGAAAGTTGATAAAAGGGGATCCAATGGTGCATGCATGATTAATTCAAACTAGTTGCCTCCATTTAGGTGTGTTTAAGGTTAAGCACTCCTCTAATTCGAAATTTAAAATATTTTTCAGAGCCATGCAAGAGCTCAAGCATAATTTTAGAGAAGTTTTTAAACCATTAAAAACAAATGTAAGTCGAAAATATTTTTCGACTACGTCGATTTTGGTCTCACCGGTAAAGTTTGCTTTCATCGGTTGAGAGCGAACGTTTTCCCGGCTTGATCATGGGGGCATAGGTTTAGGTTCTAATTTTGGCTAAATAAGAAAGATTTTGAATAAAACAAAATTAGAATAGGCTTAGAAAAATTCTATTCCTAGAGAAACCAAGGATAAAAATTTTTAAAACCAACCAAAAGCTTTGATTTCTAGGTTCACGCGAGTCCTACCACGTGCTGAATTTTATTAACACTTGAACATAAATCGTGGCTCTACTCGTGTGGTTTTAGCATGAAAAATAAGTCAACCTCAGCACCATAATGAGGGTGAAAGGTTGAGTTAAGGTTCTGAAATTATTTGGTTGGGGGGTTTCTCGAAAAGAAAAGAATCAAACAAGCACATAGGAGGGTTCATGCAAAGGGTTTATGATAAAGCAAACATTCAATCAAGAATTATGTCTCTAATATTGTTCAACCACTTCTAAGTCTAATGTCTTTGCGTAGTAAAACTCAAAAACTAAATTATTAAAAATACTCGAAAAACCTGGAATCGGGTTGTCCTCCCGGTAGCTTATTCTTGACTCGACGAAACGGGTTGCCTCCCGCCTAGCGCTTCGTTTATAGTCTATAGCTAGACTTCTTCACTTGATTACTCCGGATCAACGCTCTTTGCGGGCGTTGCAATCTTGGGTACCCACTTCCGCACCATCTTGGGCGCGGGCTTGTCTTTTGGCTTGGCTGGCTTAGTCATTTTTTTGGTCTTCACGGGCGGCTTCTCTTCCTTTGTCTTGACGGATGCAACACCTTCTTTAATTTTCGTTACGTTCACTTTTTTCGGCTCCTTCTTCTTTTTCAGCCCCTCCGTTTGTTTTGGTTCTCCCTTCACTCCAATCATGTTGCATGTCTCAATCCTTGGACGGAACTTGAAGGAACTCCTTTCTCCGTTGATATCGAACATGATCTCCCCCTTGCCAACATCAATAGTAGCTCCCACGGTCTTGAGGAACGGCCTCCCTAGGATGAGCGGCGGATTCTCCCTCTCTCCCATCTCGAGCACAACGAAGTCGACGGGGATGAAGTGGTGTCCAATCTTCACGGGTACATCTTCGCAATGCCCAAGGGATAGCGAATGGAGTTGTCACCCGGCTCCAAACATATTCCCGTAGGCTCCATCGGTAGGCGTAGCTTCTCGAACACATCCCTCGGCATGACACTCACACTAGCTCCAAGGTCGCATAACGCCTTCTCGAAGTTGAAAGAACCAACCGAACATGGAATTGTAGGGCACCGGGGTCTTTTTGCTTCTCTAGCCCATAAGCAATAGCTGCACTACACTCCTCGGACATCTTGACATGATCTACCCCGAGTGTTGCTATCTCATATTTATTTGCAAGTATGTCTTTAAAGTAACGAGAATATGTAGGTACTTGTAGGGCATCTAGTAACGGCATGTTGATGCTAAGTCTACGCACAACTTCCACAAACTTCTCAAAGTGGTTGTCAAGTTTACCTCGGAAGTAGCGTGGCTTGAGTTGCGGTATCCTCGTGTCATCTTCCGGCATCTCGAATTCGGGTTCCTCGGTGACGATCTCCGTAACCTTCTCTTTAGCAACTCCTTCCACCTCGGTGGATGGTTTAAGCTTCCTTGCTCCCGCGGTACGTTCCGGATCTTCGGTCTCCTTCCCCGAACGCGTTTGAATGGCCTTCGCCGATTCGGGACATTTGGGTTGTCCCGGAAGCTTCCCTTCATCATTAGTGAGGCGCCCCGCAAGTTGTCCAACTTGCGTCTCGAGCATCTTCATCATGTTGAGCACTTGATGATTGGAACTTCCGACCTCCGTCACTTTGCTATCGATGTTCTCCAACACCTTGTCTATGGTCTTGAACTTGGTGACGGTGTCCTTGTTGATCTTAGCTTGCTCATCCATGAACTCCTTCAATTGTATCCGAAGTGGAACCGTGTTAGGAATAGATGAGCTTGCATTAAATTGAGGCCTACCTTGCCCGTAGCGGAAGTTCGGCAATTCTCCCTTCCTCATGTAGTCGAGCACTTTGGCTTCCTCCGGACAATCTTTGCGGACATGGCCATACTCTCCACATTCTTCGCATGTGGACCTTGCTTCGGCGGCCTTCAAGTCTTGAGCCTCTTTCTTTTCTATCTCCATCTTCTCCAACCTCCTCATGAGCGAGTCGATCTTGCCTTCAAGTATGTCTTCCTTCTCCACTTGCAAGACTCCTTTGACGTTCCCCATGGGTTGAGCCGGGTGTAGGCGCCGGATGACGCCCACGTGTCATTATCCGCGACCTTCTTGAATAGCGTGAAAGCTTCCGTCGGTGTAAGCTCGATGATAGATCCTCCCGCCGATGCATCGATGATCGTCCTTGACGCCATGGTGAGTCCTCGATAGAACTTTTGCACGAGGTCTTCTTTCGGGAACTTGTGATGTGGAACCGCCGGGTGTACTCGTTGAAGCGCTCGAATGCCTCCGAGATAGTTTCGTAGGATATTGAACAAAGGTGGCAATCTTATTACGCAAGCTTTGAGTTTTACCCGGTGAGTAGTATTCCTTCATGAAAGCCTTCATCAACGTGTTCCAATTTTGCACCGTCTCCGCCGGTTGAGAGTGGAACCATTGCGAGCCTTCCCGAGTAGTGAGAACGGGAAAAGCCTTGCCCTCATTTGATCTTGAGTCACCCCATCCATGTTGAAAGTCTGACATAGTTGAATGAATGCTTGGAGGTGAAGGTTCGGATCCTCTTTGCCGGTGAAGGGTGAATGTTGCACCATGCGGATTGTTGAGGTCTTGATCTCGAACGGTCTTCCGATCTCCTCGAGGTTCAAGATTGGTAGGTCGATGATGTCTGGGGTGCATAGCTCCCCAATCTTGCGTTCTTCCGGTGGTTGGTCACCCATTGGTGGACGTCGGTTCTCCCGCGGACTTTGAGGTGGTGAATTCTTCGGAGATTCCTCGCGAACCTTTGTCTTCCGACTCCGAATCTACAAAATCCGGCTTTTTAGCTTGATGTGCTTCGCGTCTCCTTAGCTCCGTAAAGTTTTTCCGGATCATCCACAAAATTATTGGGTTTGTTGGAGAGGTAGCCGTCCATCTCCTGTTAGGGTTAGCAATAAACAAAATATGCAGAAAAAACTAGAAAACAAAACAAATTTATAAAGACTAGAGTTAGACAAACTAGATTAGATGTAATTCGGGGATGATCGAAATTTAATAGATGCAAAAATAAAACAAAATCAGTACTGAAAATTACAAAAAAAAAGCGATAAAAAATCAAATCTTGATCACTTGTTCCCCGGCAACGGCGCCAGAAAAAGGGGCTTGTTGACGGTTAATGTTTGTATCAAAGTTCGTTCGTGACTCGCAAGCGTACAAGTCTCCCGTCGTAGTCAAGGGACCCTTCTTCCCTCGAGTGGTGAACCCAAGGTATCGAATCCGTGGAACAAATGTGTGACGCAAGACTTAATCTATTAAAGCCAAATAACCGCAATCTTCAATAAAGAACCTAATGCATCTAAGTTAAAGACACAAAACAGATCTAATCTACTAAAAACCGGAGAAAACAAAGTAAGATTGGGTAGATAAACCGATCTAGAGGGATCGGGGTAAGCCTTTTGTTGAAGTTCCAAGCAAGAGAAGAAGTAGCAAATCGAATCTTAATAAAAGCCTCTTTAAATCGTGGTTTCCCGTCCAAATCCGAAAACATCCGCCTTTCGAGACCCCCGTTCGTCACAACGTATCCCTATTCATGCGGGGAGCTTAGGGCGAGTCAAAAGACAAGTCGAGATTCTTTCGGAAGATCCGGCGTGTACCTCTAGCCACCGCGGCTACAAGAACACCATATGTAATCTATCTCGAGAATAGAATTGGAATAAGCAAAGCCGATCGAAAAACGAAACCTTCGAGGAAACGCTTGATCGGCCGGGAAAAGATTCAACTTGATAATTCAACTATAACAATGATACATACACAAGATCACCACCGGGATCCTTCCTTGATCTTGCTTCTAGCTCCGGAACTCCGACGTGGTCTTCCTTGCAAGGTTCCCACGTCGGCTAGGGAAACCCTAGTCAACTAGCTCGACCCTCTCCTCTCCTAGATGGTGTCCCTCTCTTCTCTCGCTTCTCGGCGGCCGAAGACGAAATCTTCTCTCGCGTGGCTCTCGGTCGGGGGACTATAAATAGCCCGATTGGCGGCTAGGGCAAAGGGCGACGAATTTGGGCCCTAAATGGGCCCGGGCCGACCGGACCGGGGGCGGCGGCCGGGCCCATTTAGGCCCGGCCCCGCGGGCTCCTTTGCCCGAGGTCGGTTCCCTTGCTTCCTGGATGTTTCCCCCTTCTGCATACGGGTCCATGTCGTCGGTTTCTCTCCGAATTGGACTCAACTCCTTGTCTTGCAAGATTCAGCACTTTTCTGGTCAGGTCCCTGGAGTCTGTCGTCTTCTCGGATCAAGTCCCCGGCTTCTTGGAGTTATGTTTGCTTCATTGCATGACTTGTTCAGGGCTTCAAGGTCTTGTCATGAGGTGCTTGATGAACTTATCCCGAAAGTCTTGCATTCAACACTAAATCCCTGCATAAACATTAAACTCCAAAAACGACATGCACACGTGAACTTGTTATACCACGGGGGGTTAGTACCAATGGATAAGGTATAAAACTAATGCCAACACCGAAGGTAAACTCATGGCTAGGTTGACGGATTTTCACCGTCAACACCCCGTCGTTGCGGAGGTAGAACCACCCCCTCTCCCACTCCGCATTGTTGGATGTCATCGTGCAGGGGATGTAGAACTCCCTGCGCGAGTCCCGCAGCGAGATCGACAGGCCACCGGCGTGCACCACCGGCGCACCCGTGTCTCGGACGTGGCGAGCGTGTGTAGCTTCGCGCGGAACAAGTGGACCCAGAGATCCCAGTTCACAGGGATCCCTAGGAACCCCTCGCAGACGCCGACGAAGGTGGCCGCCTGCGAAATCGCGTTGGGGTCGAAGTTGTGAAGCTCCACCCCGTAGTGGTGGCACAGTCCGCGCATGAAGCGGCTCGCCGGCACGGTGAAGCCGCGCTCGTGGTGCCGGATGAAGCTGACGACGTAGCCATACGACGGGTTGGGCTCCCGATCCGTCGCCGGCGGAACGATCCACACCGGGGACTGCCCCTCCACGTTCAGCACCAGCTGACCGCCGTTCACGAGCTCATTCAGGGCGAACGCCGTCACCGTCGAACGGTTCCACGGCAGCGGATCCAGCACCACGATTGGCTGGGTGGGAGCCATTGCGGTTGGCGGTGGCGCGCGAAGACGAAGCTAGCGGCAGGCGAAAGCGAAAGGGCTCGCAGCCGGGAAGCGGAGGCAAGAAGCAAGGGGCGGCAGTGCTAATTGACGAGGTAAGGGATTTCCCCCTCCCTCTCTTCCGATTTATAGATCCGGGGGAGCCGCGCTAACTGCAGGCGGCTGCATCTGCCACTGACAGGCGGACCCCACCACGCCGAAACGGCAAGACGCGCGCGCGTGCGCAATCATTACGGTGCGACAACCGAAGGGCCGCGGCGGCCCATCACATCCGTCCCCCACGTCTCCCACTACGCGCGCGGTCGCACCGCCTGAAAAGGCGCGCCCGCAGTGCACGACCACGGCCATGATTTCGGTCATTAAATGACCCGGTTCCTTACCGAGTAAGTGTAACCGCCACGCGGCCCGAGCCAAGGGCTCAAGAACCCAGACCCTCGAAGGGTGCGATTACTAACCAGTGGCCTCGAGACCCGCTCAGTGAGAGCAGGCGCCACAGGTGCCCTCAAATCCGGAGGATTATTGATCAGCAGCTCGAGGGCCGGCTCGGCCGCGAACACACGAACTCTGCAGATGTAAACAAGACGGGGGCACCTAGCTGCCACCCCACAACGGCCCTACTGATCTGGGTTCAAAGCCTGACCCTCGAAGGGTTCGAACAGGCGCCCCAGATCAACAGAGTTAGGGACGACAAGGGCGCGAGCATTTGAGCCTATCCTCGAGCTCACCAGCTCGAGGGCGCCTCGCATGTTGTATTCAAGAGCCATCGAGGGCAGCTAGCCGAGGGATCCCATCGAGGGAGAGCTTTCGCGCCCTCGACCCCTAGTGAACTGGGCTGAGCCCTGCCTAGCACACCCACGTAAGCGCTTTCATGGACGAGTCTCCGGACCACGAGTCAACCCTTATCGAACGGGGCATGGGCGTCCACTTGAATCACCTGGTAATAGCTCGATGAGGAACCCGCAATTCGCGACCCGCTCGATGGGAGTTGCGGACACCTCACCCCTCTGTCCCGCGGAGGGACGGCGAAGGGGCGTACAAACAAGTCAGAGAGCCCGCCCCGATCGCCTCGAACGGGCCTAGGCTCGGGGGCTCAACGCATGGCTACACCTCCTGGATATGCACCGAACGTGTGCGAGTGTCGATACATGCATATGGCACCGCAGAGGCTGGCTGAAACACTACTGATGCCGGCTGAAACCAACACCTCGCACATTGACAAAGCCGCAGAAAAAACCTTGAAGGAGTACTCACACTCCTCCAAGGCTTCGGGGGCTAGACCCGCGAGTCCGCTAGCGCGCCCCCACGGAATAGCACAGCAACCAGGAGGGAAGAAAGTCCTATCAGCAAGCGTCAGCCTCTGTGGGTTCCTAACAGACATCGCCGCAGAGGCTCGGGGGCTACTGTCGGGGACGGCCATAGGGGTCCCCTAAAAAAACCGGGGGAAACCCATTTTCTTTCGCAAAAAACAAAACACAAACGAACTCACAAGCATAAAACACACCCAAGACAGTCACGGCTCAGTGGCAGAGGCCCACGGTCCTGGCGGCCCCAGCGGCCCGCTAGAACAGTCAGCCCTAGCCACCCTCGGGCGAAACTCCGCTTCGCTCGAGGGGCACAACGCCACACTATCGAGATTCCGTCTCGCTCGAGGGCTGGACGCCCCCTCGGGTGAAGTTCCACCTCGCTCGAGGGCTGGACGCCCCCTCGGGTGAGGTTCCGCCTCGCTCGAGGGCTAGACACCCCCTCGAGCGCGTCTCCTCCTCGCTCGAGGCTCTCACAGGCTCGCCGCCCCCGTACCTGCTCCCCCGAACGGAGCATTTAATGTTCTGACACGTGCAAGCCCCCAAGTCAAAGACGAATCCACACCATGCCGTCCCTCTCACACGCTTGGGAATCATATCCCGGCGCTGTTCCGGCAACCCTCCCGGTGAGGCCATCCCCACCACTGTACGGCACTGTGCGGTAAAGCCAGTGTCAGCTCCGTGACACTGTGCTACCCACTTTTCGTACGGCCGATGCGCCGCACCCTCGAAGGAGGACGGCGGAACCCTCAAAAAGGGGACGGACGCCTACTCCGCGCCCGCCCAGGACAATGTCGTGACATCAGACCAGTGAGGTGCGTATCCTCTGTCACCATCGGCCCCGTGCGGCCATCCCCACCACCACGACGCCATCCCGGGCACTGCAGTGCCATCTCCAACGCTGTGGGGGTACGGGGCGACAAGATGCCGCCACGCCTGCCGCTATGCACCTTACGGCCTCCCGTCGGCTACACCCTCGAGTCAGCGTACGGACGACAACCAAACGGGAAGCTCCTACACCGCCACCCTCGAAGCCGCTCCTGGACGAATACAGGGCGTGCCATGACACTCCGCTAGAAGCGAGATTCGTCAGGACGGCTATCTACTCCGTTGCACTGTTCGTCATGCCATCACACGTATGTAGAACAGTGTGGCACACCTGTAAACTGCCTCCCCTTGGCCTATAAAAGGAGGGGCAGTCCCCTGGCCGCAGTGGGGACGACGGATAGCTCTCACTCGCAAGCTTTCCGCATTCACCACGATATTGGCACTTTGCCTCAATCAAACCTCAGGGACCTGGAGGCCCGGCCTCCTCTCCCGCCTCGCTTGTAGCTCCCCTCTGCAAGCACCACGGTGCAGCGCAATACAGTGTCTTGAGCACACCACTGCTGGGCGTACGGCCCCGCCGGAACCAGGATAAACCTCGTGTCACTAGTTGCTTAGCATCAGCCATCGAGAGATAGATCTCAACGCTCTTACTAGTTAGTGTCGGGACTACTTTTCGCACCGACACAAAGGGAGGTTGTTCTAACCAAAGATAATCTGGCTAGGAAAAAATGTAAAGGTAGTCAGAAATGTATCAGTTGTAACAGGAATGAGAATATCCAACACCTCTTCCTTGACTGTCCCTTTGCTAAAACGATTTGGAGAATCATCCTTTTTGCTACTAATCTGAATCAACCTAGATCTATCATCCATTTGTTTGGTACTTGGCTAAATAATCAACCTAAAATGATGAAAGGTTTGATCTGGGTGGGTACAGGTACGTTGTGTTGGGCTATCTGACACTGATCGAATGATGTAATTTTTAATAAAATGAAAACTAACTCTATCATACAGGTTATTTTAGAGGTTATTGCTTTAGAGATATCAAATAGAGGGTGGAAGCACTTATATCGTTTGCTTTAGTCCTTTTATCTTTTGAAGACTATGGTTTGTTTTTTCACCAAGAATGGTTTGTAATAATTGGCTGTGTACATCCATGGATGTAGAGGCCGGATTTTGTAATCCCTTATCTAAAAAATCTCACTAATATAATTAAGGAATATTATACGATCAAACTTTATGTTTTAAAACAAGCCATCATTTTCATTAGCATATTTTTGTGTGGCTTTCGACCGCGACGAGAATGTTTATTGGGCCTGATGGAGCTTGCGGGCCTTGGAAATCTCTTTTCTTAAAGGCTACTGCCCTTTGCTCGTACGGGAGTGCTCCGCGGGGTACATGTCGCACAGCTGTGAGTTCGCATTTTTTGCGAAAAAGCGCTCTGGTTTGCTAGAAATTGCGAACTCGTTCACCGCATCAAGGTCCTAAGCCAACCACGTTCAAATAATTTCTGCATAAGCCCTCGAACTAAACTTTATTTCTACGCGAAGGAGAGGAAGTGTCATTTTTAGAAATACCCCCGAGTCATTTTTGCGACCGCCCCCTCCCACCACCCCGACCCCCACCCAATACCCCCCCGCCCGCGCCCCCCCCCGCACCCAAATCCCAGTCCACTCCCCCGCTGCCCCGCCTGGCTCATCCCGCTCTCCTCCTCCCCACAGACACCTTCTCCCTATGTGGTCTCCTCATCCTCCGCCACCGCCGCGCCCGCTACTCTCTCCTCACCCCTGTGCGGCCGCCGCGCCCAGCCCAGATCCCTCCTCCTCATGATGCATTTTCTGTCCTGTTCCCCCTCCATCTCCCTTCTCTTGCACCCTCAGATCCAAGAAGACGACATCGCGTCCTCGACGGTCGTGGGCTTTCCATCCCAGAGAAGAAGACTGTCGCCGCCGAGTTATTCCGCGACTGCCACTTCTTCGGCTGTCGTATGGACCTCCCTGGGCCCACTACCTCGGTGGGTACCAGGACCGACTACTCGGTGGGCCCCTGGGACTACCCAACATGTGCAGCACGGAACCTGATGGCGTGAGGCACAAGGACTACGGTGGAGAAGTACTCGGATAGGAAGCTATACATACCATGTACTGTGTAGAGGACTCCTAGACGTACACGACTAGTACTCTCTCCCTAAACCGGCCCGTAACCCCCGCCTCCCGACTATATAAGGCGAGACAGGGACCCTTCTCTCTCAGATTACGCATTATCTTGTAATCACATCCAATCAATCCAGAGCTACGCAGCATACAAGACGTAGGGTATTACTCACCTCGCGGCCCGAACCTGTCTAAACTGTGTGCCACGTGTCTCTTCCTTCGAGTTACCAATCTCGGCGAGGCCACATTCATCTACCTCGGGTACACCCCTTGGTAGGTTGCCGGTCTAAAACACCGACAGCTGGCGCGCCAGGTAGGGGATCTCGCCGAAGATCATATGGCGAACTCGACGGCTACAATCTTCATCAAGCCAACTGTCGCCTTCAACCGCGGCGACACCTTCGTCTTCGGCTCCTGGGTCAGCACTGCTGACGGCGCCGGATCCTTCCAGCGCCACCTCACCATGCCGCCCAACCCAAACACTGGCCTTGTGACGCTTCCCGAAGTAGTCACGGGCGATCTCACCGGAAAATTCGGCGAAATTTCGCTCTACAACCAGCACGCGGACTTCGAGCTTGGATCCGACTCCAACTCGAACTCGACGTCACCGTGGGCCATCGCATGCGAGTCGGCTACCGAGCCATCGTGTGCGGACTCCCCACTCCAAGAGCACTTCCCATACGGCCTCTGCATCGCTAGCAAGTCCCATGCGAAGGCTCTCTCCGCACGCCGGGCTGGGAAAGAGATCGCCTTCGAGTACGACTCGGACTCCAACCCCATCTCCGGCTACTACTCAGACTCCTTTTACGAGTTCGACTTCGGAGCGGACCTGGACGAGCCTGAGTCCGAGACCTACATGATGGAGCAACCACTGTCAGGACCTGCCTCCGGCCTGGTTATAACATCTACACCCACTGGCAGATTCGTCTACTGGCCAGACCGCAAGCCCGCAAACCTGACAGACGAGTACTCACGCTGCGTCGCCTACCTCGACTCACTACCATTCCAAGAGGGAACACCGCTAGCTCCAATCGAGGAGCACACTCCAACAGAGGTGGAAACTAGTGACTCCAGCCTCGGCTCTCCTGATCGGAAAGTCTTCTTGACTACCAACAAGACACCGGGGCCTTCAGGGACAGTCCCTGACCGATATCTCGAGGATATCTCGGCGGACGAGTTGTCTGCCAACGCACCCGCCGACGAGACCGACACCAACAGGGACGCCCGACGTGAACGCAACAGAAAGCGGAACGAACGGCGGTGACGCCTCCGCGAGTCCCTTCCCATCCGGAACCTCACGGAAGCACTCGATCAAGTCGAGAGCCGGGTGCACACTACCCCAGAGCAATGCCTCATGTCTATCACTACCGTGACGCCCCGCATTTTTAATTACCGTCTTTAACGCTAATGACCGGATCAGCCGAGTCAAACCGGTCAACCACCAGTCAAACCTAGGTCAACCTGGGTCATCACCCCGAAAACCTCGCCAATGAACCCTAATGAACCCCTTGACCAAGTTTGCACACACCCGTAGTCGACCCCCGGCCAAAGACACGGTCAAAACCGGCTTAACCGTTGACGTTAGCGAATGTCGTCCGAACTTTTGCCGCGTTCTCCAAAATTCACCTAAACACTTCAAAATCTACCTTTATGAAAGTTGTCCATCTTGTTGAGGGACACAACTTTCATGTAGATTGGCATTTCAAATTTTGAGTGGAAATTAGCGAAAAACTTGATCGACTGACAGTACCTCCTGTTTTCCAGGACAGGTCGGCATTCGATGTTGGCACGACGTTCTCGCAAAATCCGTTGAGAAAAACACCCTATAGCCTTTTCGAAAGTTGTAGAGGGTGACTAGATCTACAACTTTCGTATTCAAAGCTTAGTCAACTTTTATTCAAATGTTTGGAGAAAATCTCGGCCGGAACAGGCCGATCCGAAACAATTTCAAGCCGACGCGACGTCGCCCGCGCTCCGGCGCGCGCGCGGAGTGCCCGCACGCGCGCCGTATGCCGCCTCGACGTCCGGGCCGCGCCCGCGCCTTCCCGAGGCACGCGCTCCTTCCCCCGGGTTCTCCCGCGCCCCTAGAACGCCTCGGAGTCCGCCCCCTCCTCGCGCGCGCGCGCGCCGCCGAGCACCCGACGGACCGCCGGTCGGTCCGGCGTTCCCCCCGCCGGCACTCTCCCGCCGAGGCCGGCGTGTGCTCTTAGGCGTACGCCGTCGGTCCATTGGTCACCGGCATGCTCATGGGTCGCCTATAAACGAGGCCGTCGCCCTCCCCCTCGCGCACGACCTCCCCGTCGCTCGCCCGGACGCCCGCCGGCGCCATGGCCGCCGCGCCGGCGGAGCCGCCACCTCCGGCGGGTTGCGCACCAAAACAAGCCGTTCCCCCCGGCTTCCCTTGCATCCACCAAAGCTCGCCGCCCGTTCACCGGCCTCTCCCGAGCCGCCCTCGCCGGAACGGGACGATCGCGGCGGCCACCGGCCCGGCCGCCGGCGCCGCCCCTCGCCGGCCTTCTCCCTGCCTCATCCGAGCCCCCGAACCGGTCCCCTAGGGACCCAAGGCCCCTCCCCCGCCCGTGCCGGCCGGCCCCGGCCGGCGGTTGGCCGGAATTTGGCCGGACCGCCGCTGCCGGCCGCCCGGGGACTACATTGCAAAGCAACGAATCTTTCCGGGGTCCCCGCCGCAAAAGGTTAACTCAAATAGTAAAGTGAGTTTGCTGATTCTTGTAAATTGCATAGAAAATCACAGAAAAATCAGAAAAATGTAAAACTAGTTTTGTTGGGTTCGCGGTGAATTATTCTACAACTTTTGTTATTCCGGCTCGAGCTAATTCCCGATAGTTTTTGCACGAAAAATACAAATGTGAAAAACGTAGATCCGCAATAACTCAAAATCTATACATCCTCTCGTAGCTAATTTTCGGATCTGTTGTGTGTTTGGTCATGACTAGCTCCTATGCCAAAAATTGCACAAAGTTACGACGTAAATCTTTTTATAAAAATGTATTTCCATGTTCTGCGAGATCCGCATAAATGATTTTTCTAGCTAAAAATATTTATGTTTCTGATCACAAATTGTGCACACTGTCTTTTCATTCCAAAACACACCTATGGTGAATTAATCACAATTTTATAGATACCAGAAATACTTATTCTTGAATTATGCTTGATTTTCTTCAAAAATACATAACTCAAGTTCCATATTAGTTCTAGGTGTATGTGCTGCACCACTAGGCTAGTTTTGGACCATATAACATGTGTGAGAAAGTTTGGATCATTTTGTTGAGTAATTATTTTTGTGTGCATTTACCTTGTCCATCTAGTTAGCTTTTGTTATTTTCAAAAATAATTATTTTCTAGCCATCCAAAGCTCGCATGTGTGTCCAGTGGCTTGTTATAGGTGTTTAGAGTGTAACACACCCATCCAATAAATTTTTCTTAATTAGTTTCATGAATAAAAGCAATTAAGGCTTAATAGTCATTAATTGGGAAAAATTACCAAACCACCCTTGCTAACTCGTGTGTGGTTGTAAATCGATTTAAAAAGCTAAATGCACTCACCCACTACTCGTTTGTGAAATTAAATTATTTACATATATATGTACACAATCACCATCCAAAAGAATATTAATAAAGAATTGCATATTGTTCATTTACGGAAGAGTATGCTTGAATGTGTTCTTATCTAGGTGAATGTGTCCAACAAATACACCCCTTGATTGTCACTTGTGGTTTGTGGTGAATTAAATTAAAAATCGTCAATTAAATCTTGCATTTGCATCCTCGTGTAGATCTCCCGAGCGGTAGCCGTACGCGTGTGCGGAAGGAGGAAACGAAGGTGCCGACAAGGAGCCGCCGTACGTGGACGTAGCTCAAGACGGGACCTAAGTCCGGAAGGGCCCAAGGCCAACCTTGCCGGCGAAGGCAAGCCCCGGATCATTAACCCCGACTTTTAAATTTGTGCAATTATGTTTGCTACGATTGTGCACTTACGTTTCGGGAGTTGATTTGAAACCCTAGATGCATGATCCTTAGTACCTATGCTCTGTTACTAGTATGCTACATCGATAGCCGCTATGCTATAGGACCCGGTAGAAGTCGAGTGATGTTCGTCACTCGCGAGAATAGGTTCTTATGTTTGAATCATAAGACCGTTCTAAATGGATTGCTCATGTGGTAAGAGCATGGGATTTGGGCTCCGGTCCGGTGGCTTCCGTGGGCTAAGCTTTTGAACGTACTAAACATATGTCGGGTATAGGACCGGTAAGCCTAGTACCCAATTGACGCGGTAAGGGAACCTTTCCCTACTAAACCCGGGGCACTTGTGTCCCCCTCGCTCACAACAAAGGTGGTACCTGCGTGAGTCCGGACGTTCGTGTGGGAGCGATCCAGGTAAAAACCTTGTACAAAGGAATGTAGGTTCCGCTCCCGAGCCGAAGATCGACGGGAACGGCCCGGGAAAGTTGTCCTTTCGGGGGCAGCCTACCGTGTGTTTGGGTTTACCTTGCAAGGTTTAAATCAATCGATTGTCGACCTCTCACCGTTATTCGAGACTCGCTTAATCAATCGGCCATGATATCCCATAATGATGGAACTCGAGAAATATTGTTGTATGAATTAATTGCTTGTCCAATTCTTGATTGGATTAGATGGCACATTTAGAAATGGTAATCAACTAGAACTTGTGCTAAAATTTTGAAAGTAAGGATCTACTCTTAGCAGCTGTTTAAGCAAAAGAAACTCCACCGGCCAAAAGCCTATCATGTCTAGAGATTGGTGATGTAGTCATCACCCGACGGTTAAGTCTTGCTGAGTATTAGTATACTCAGCCTTGCTTTAAAACTGTTGTTGCAGGTGTGATTGATCGGAAGGGTGACGACAAGTGATGACATCACGGATGGCCTCCTGTGATGTTTACCGTTGCGCTAGTTTAAATTATTTCCGCCTGTATTTTCGAATTTGAACCTTTACTCCATAACCGAACAATGGTTTGTAATAAAATGTTTAATTCATGTTGTACTGACTCGCCTTCGCGTGAGTTTTAATGCATGTGTCGATCCTCTCGTTCGATGTCCAAGTGATTTACCGGCGTTAACCCGGCAACCAACGACAGGATGATACTTTACTATGGCTTAATGACCAAAGTGGATCGGTCTTAGGCGATAGTACGGTATTTTCTGGGCGGGTTGTCACAACTACGATGGCACGTCGGGCTCGGGGGGATGCGCGTGGGAGAAGTCATCGCCAAGCTCGCGAGGATGCCTACTTCATGCGAGTTGACAACAGGGTCACTCAAGTGCCCCCCGTCAGGAACCGCCAGCAAGACAACGAAGCCACAAGTCGTAGTATGGACATCGGTCGCAACCGTACTCGAGGGGAGCTACCGGCCAACCCCAACCGCACCCAGGCATCGGCCGGTGGACCCTCTCATGGTGGCAACAGCGCCGGCGACGCCGGTGGCAACCGTGATATCATCCCTCACCGTGATCCTGGCGGTGGAGGCAGTGACGGCGGGAGCTCCAACCATGGGGCTGGCAGGAGAGACGGGGGCGGAGGCGACCACGGCGACCGAGGCCATGCGAACAACCACGCCTCCGGCGCTTCACGTGGTGGCTTCGACACCTGCCAGAAGATCGAAGAACTTCGGCGCAAGAAGTCCTCCACGGCAGGCGACAACGATGGCTTCCCCGCCTTCTCTGCACGGCTTCGCAATCTACTTCTCCCGGAGAAATTCAAACCTCTGGGGATCACCAAGTACGACGCGAAGCAGGATCCAGTGCAGTGGCTCAGATGCTACGCCCTCTCCATCGAGAACGCTGGTGGCAATAACGACACGAAGTGCCTCTACTTCCCCTTCTGTCTGGATCAAGCCCCGCTTACATGGCTCGAGTCACTCGAGAAGTACTCGATCGACAAGTGGGACCAGCTTAAGGAACAGTTCACCAGCAACTTCGCGGGCGCTATGGGCCGCTCGGATACTCGCATGGACTTGGCAATGGTGAAGCAGGAGCAGGGCGAGACCCTTTGCAAGTACATGCGGTGCTTCTTCGACAAGAGCGCCACCGTAGTCGACGTCTCCGACAAGGAGGTCATCGACCTCTTCCAAGACGGTCTCTATCACCGTCGCACCTTCGAAGACTCCGACCGTCGCCGCCCGAGCTCCATCACCCACCTCAAGGACATGATCGCCTCTTGGGCTGATGAAGAAGACAAGGCTAATGCCAAGTACGACGCCATACATGGCAAGAGCAAGCAAAACACGGGGGGCAACATCAACAACAACGGGAACCAAGGCGGTCGCAGCAACAACTACTCGGGTCCCAATCGCAAGCGCAAGCCAGACAACGCCGTCGCGACTATCCAGCGCCCTACGAAAAACAACTCGAAGAAGACCTCTGGCGACTTCAAAGACTTGCTGAAAGAAAAGTGCCCGTGGCATCTGGACGGCAACCACACCACCGAGCAGTGCTACCAACTCCGGCGAGCACTCAAGGATACTCCAGAGCCACGGCACCCTCACGACAAGAAAGGCAAGAAGAAAACCGACGAGGGCAACGGCGACTTCCAGGAACCCGACAAGACGGTGAACGTCCTCGGCGGACTACCCAACCGACGGGCTCAGAAAGCCACTCAACGAGAAGTCATGAGCATTGAACCAGCGGTCCCGACCCCTCTCTGGTGGTCGGAGGTACCCATTACCTTCTCTCGCGCGGATCAATGGACAAGCTTCTCTGAACCAGGACGGTTCCCACTCGTCCTGAAGCCGGTGGTCACGGGCTCCAAACTCAACAAGGTCCTCATCGACGGCGGAAGCGGGCTCAATGTCCTTTTCACCAGGACCTTGAAGAAGATGCAGCTCGACATCACCCACATGCTCACCAAGAGCACCTCGCCTTTCTACGGCATCGTCCCCGGGAACGCGGCTATCCCACTGGGCTCAGTGGTTCTGCCAGTTACCTTCGGGGAAACAAGGGACAACTACCGTACCGAGTACGTCAAGTTCGAAGTCGCGGACTTCGAGACGTCCTACCATGCCATCCTCGGCAGACCGGCCTATCGCCAAGTTCATGGCGCTACCCCACTACACCTACTTGGTACTCAAAATGCCAAGTCCCACGGTGTACTCTCACCGCAAGGGGACTTAAAGATATCCTTCGACCTGCGACACGAAGGCTTGTGGAACTCGCAGCCACGAATCAAGTACCCAACGCAATGATGGAGATCTACGCCGCATCCAAGAAGCTTGCCCCAAGTGAACTCAACATCCCGGAGAAGTCGAAAAATCCAACAAGCCTCGGCCACCGAGGAGGTTCAAGTCAAGACAATTGACCTCGAGACAGGCGACAGCAGCAAGACCACCACCATCGGGATGGGCCTCGACCCGAAATAGGAATACGCGCTCATCAGCTTCCTCTGGGCTAACCGAGACATCTTCACGTGGAAACCAGTGGACATGCCAGGGGTGCCCAGGAATCTGATCGAGCATTCACTCAACGTCGACCCTAAAGCTACCTCGAAGCGACAGCACCTCCACCGCTTCGCCGACGCAGACGGGATGCCATCAAGAAGGAACTCGCCAAACTACTCACGGCTGGCTTCATCAGAGAAGTCTTCCATCCTGAGTGGCTAGCTAACCCCGTCCTCGTCCGCAAGAAGAACTCGAACGAGTGGAGGATGTGCGTCGACTACACCGACCTCAACAAGCACTGCCTCAAGGACCCCTTCGGGTTGCCGCAGATAGACCAAGTCATCGACTCCACGGCGGGCTGCGACCTGCTCTGCTTCCTCAACTGCTACTCCGGGTACCACCAGATCGCTATCAAGGAAGAAGACCAGGAGAAGACCGTGTTCATCACCCCGTTTGGCGCGTGCTGGTACATGACCATGTCCTTTGGGTTGAAGAACGCCGGCGCTACCTATCAGCGAGCTATCCAGGCATGTTTCAAGAGGCAACTCAACAAGAACGTCGAAGCCGACGTGGATGACGTGGCCGTCAAGACCAGAAACTCCGACACGCTCATCGCCGATCTTGAAGAGACATTCGCATCCTTGCGAGAGTACCGCTGGAAGCTCAACCCGAACAAGTGCGTCTTCGGCGTACCGTCGGGCAAACTACTCGGCTTCATTATCAGCCACTGCGGCATCGAAGCCAATCCCGAGAAGATCTCCGCCATCACCAGCATGAAAGCTCCCATGTGCATCAAAGACGTGCAGAAGCTAACTGGATGCATGGCGGCTCTGAACAGATTTATCTCGAAGCTTGGAGAACGGGGGCTCCCCTTCTTCAAACTACTCAAACATCAAGAGAAGTTCGCGTGGACTCCAGAGGCAGACCAAGCCCTTGCTCAGCTCAAGGACTTCTTATCCAAGCCACAAGTCCTCACGGCTCCTCGCAAAAAGGAGCAGCTACTGCTCTACCTCGCTGCGACTACTCACGTGGTCAGTACTGCCATCGTTGTCGAGCGGTAGGAAGACGGCCACGCCTACCCAATCCAGCGACCAGTCTACTTCGTCAGCGAGGTCCTGTCAGAATCTAAAGCACGCTATCAACCCGTACAAAAGCTACTGTGTGTAGTGCTCATCATCTCACGGAAGCTACGACACTACTTCCAGGAGTACTCGATCTCCGTTGTCACAGACTAGCCGCTCGGCGACATCCTGCGGAACCAAGATGCTACTGGAAGAATCTCCAAGTGGGCAGTTGAACTCGACACCCTCAACATCAACTTCAACCCACGAACAGCTATCAAGTCGCAGGCACTAGTCGACTTCATGGCGGAGTGGCGGGAAAATCAGCTACCTACTCCAACCGAGCGCCCAGAGCACTGGGTGATGTACTTCGACGGCTCGCTCAAGCTTGAAGGCGCAGGTGCAGGGGTACTCCTGATTTCCCCAACGGGCGAACAACTCAAGTACGTCCTGCAGATCTTTTGGAAGGTCTCAAACAACGAAGCCGAGTACGAAGCTCTACTACACGGGCTCCGCCTCGTGGCTTCACTGGGCATCAAGCGGCTACTAGTCTACGGTGACTCCACAGTGGTCATCAACCAAGTCAACAAGTCATGGGACCGCAATAAGGAGAACATGGACGCCTACTATCTAGAAGTCCGCAAGCTCGAGAACAAGTTCTACGGTCTTGAGTTCCATCACGTCGTCCGCGACAACAATGTTGCAGCGGACGTCCTATCGAAGCTTGGTTCTACTCGCGCTCAAGTACCAGCGGGTGTCTTCGTCCACGAGCTTCACGAGCCATCCATCCCGGAGCCGGCGCCACCGACCACTGATCCAGCACATCCCCCAGCTGGCCAAGAGGTCATGATGATAGACGTGGACTGAAGGGAACCCTTCATCGACTACCTCCACGAGCAGAAGGTTCCCTCGGACAAGAACTTGGCCGAGCAACTCATTCGCCACACCAAGTCCTACGTCCTAGTCGGAGACAAGCTCTACAGGCGGGGCGCATCTTCTGGAGTACTCATGAAGTGCGTCCCCCGGGAAGAAGGCAAGGGCATCTTGGAGGAGATCCATAAAGGCGTCTGCGGCAACCACTCGTCCTCGCGCACGCTGGTCGGCAAGGCCTTCCGACGAGCTTTCTACTGGCCCACAGCTCTGGGCGATGTCGAAGAACTCGTTAGAAGGTGCCAAGGGTGCCAATACTTCGCCAAGCAACAACATGTCCCGGCCTACAAGCTAGTCACCATACCGCCAACCTGGCCCTTCGCCTGCTGGGGGCTCGACATGATTGGGCCTCTCCCAACCGCGCCAGGTGGATTCAATAGAGTATTGGTGGCCATCGACAAGTTCACCAAGTGGATCGAGGTCAAGCCGGTCACATGCCCCAGGGCCGACAGAGTACTCGACTTCTTGGACGAACTCGTGCATCGCTACGGACCACCCCACCGCATCATCACAGACCTGGGCTCCAACTTCAACAATCACCAGTTCTGGGAGTATTGTGAGAACAGCGGGATCGACGTCCGATATGTCTCAGTTGCCCATCCTCGGGCCAATGGACAAGTCGAGCGTGCCAATGGGATGGTATTCGACGCTCTCAAGAAGTGACTGCATGATGCTGCTAATTCAAAAGGAGGCAAGTGGATCAAGGAACTACCCAATGCGCTCTGGGGGCTACGTACTCAACCCTCCATGCCAATGGGGCAATCGCCCTACTTCCTGGTCTACAGCTCCGAAGCAATTCTCCCCGCCGACGTCATGTGGGATTCACCAGCAGTAGAGCAATACAACGAAGGCATATCTGAAGACAGCAGAAGAGTTGATATCGATGGACTCGAAGAAGCTCGCTGTGCCGCCCTCGTCCAATCAGCAAGGTACCTTGAGGGTATCCGACGCTACCACGATCACAACGCCAAGGAACGCTCCTTCAACGTTGGAGATCTCGTCCTCCGCCGCATCCAGAATACGGAAGGACTTCACAAGCTCAGCTCACCCTGGGAAGGTCCCTTCACAGTTGCAAAGGTGTCCGGACCAGGCTCCTATCGCCTCCAGACGCTCGAAGGCGAAGATGTCAACAACTCGTGGAATATCGACCAGCTCTGTCGATTCTACGCCTAGTCTATCGACTACCCTGGGGGCTCAAGTCTACACAACTATTCGAAAACCCTTCGCTGTAAGCGGCCTCCGAGTCCAGGCACTAGTCTCCGGACTACTCTACTCCAAGATCCAGCGTTAACGGCTACTAACGGATCTTGGGCTGCTCCGAGCGACAAAGGACTCCAGCAGTGGTCTACTAAGAGACCATGTACTCCTAGATCCAGCCTATACGGCTACTAACGGATCTACTGCTGTAAGCGGCTATACGCCCTAGCACCACTTAGCCGTAGGCGGCCTCCGGGTCCTGGCGACTACTCTTGTAAAACGGCCCTAGCCATCCAGGTGTATTTCCCTCAGTAATAAAGTTTGATTATCTATCAACTGATTTACTGCTTTTTCCCTCAACGGGTCTACTGGCGAGTACCACTACTCATGACAACTCCACAATGAGAACTCCGCATGCACATCTTGCGACAACGAGTACTCATTTCTGAGAAGCTTTCTCATTTGATAATTTCAGTACAACTCTGTTTATACAATTACTGCTACAAGCTAACCCTACAGGACTACTGAAGGTTAAGCTTTTCGGTGACCTGCTTAGCAATTGGCGCCATCTGCTCCAGGAGCTCCGCGTACTGCTCATCAGTGCAGTTGGCGGCTAGTCCACCGGCGACTACATCCACTGGAGCCTTCGGAAAGTACGACTTCATGTACACCAAGATCTGATTGGGGATCGACTTCGCCAAATGCTTGACATATCACCAGTTGAGTGGGAGCTTCTCTCAGCCGGTCCACCAAGGGAGCTATCTTCGGCCCGCCCGGATGAGGCACCAGTAGCCTCGCAATGGGAAGTACGACTTCTTCAAGTTCTTTCAGCTGGGCCCGCAACTTCTCGCAAACTTCTGCAGGGATTTGTAGCAGTTGACGAGGTCACGATCCGAGGCAATTCGAAGCTCCATGTGCTTATCACACTCGTAAGCCAATTGCTTATAGTCATATTCAAGTACCTCACGGGCTCCTTCTCCCGGTAGAAGAGGTTCTTCATGTCGACTTCTGAAGCTCTCAGTTGCTCGACCCGGGTCTCAAGCTCTGCAATCAACAAGGCGGGGTCAGACCGCCGCAAGACATCTCCAATGGGTACTCGACAAGACAGCACCGCACCTTTATTCTTGTTACGGAGCGACTTGTTCTTCCGCACCAGCTCGTCGCTCTTCGCCTGCATGTCCTGGACTTCGTTATGGTACTGAGCGAAGGCGCCGTCAAGCTTCGACTGGAGCATGGAGGAGTGCTTCCAGGCCTTTACGAGTTGTTCCTCCAAGGCCTCCGCCTGGAGCACTGTGTCACTGTATCCTTGGAGCATGTCAGATTTTTGTCGGGATCTCTCCACGACATCCTGCAGCAGACAGTAGCTGTTACCGAGGTACTCAGCATCTATGGTAGATCGACTACTCAAGGGTACCGACAACTTACCTTCATCCACTGCTCGGCCTGGCACATCGCCTCCAAGTGATGCGCTACTGCCACCGGATTGACGAGGTCGTCTGCCAGGAGTTCAATCCCACCACGACTACTCGTGGTGGCTCCAGACATCGGTGCCGAATGGATCGGCTCCACATCTTGAATCTCCGGTGAGCGGACGACTACTTCCAGGGTTGACTCTGGCAGTACATCGTCGTGCTCCTCTCCGGCCATCGCGGGGGCTCCTCCGCTGGCTACCTCCGCCGGCTCGGGGGCTGCTCCGGCGGCTCTTTGGGTCTCCGGCGCCAAGCCTTCAACGGGCACCACCTCGGGGATGGTGCTTCCTTCGGCTTCGGCCCCTGTCAACAGAAGACATCCAGATTAGTCTCCCACGGCGGCTACGACTACTCCTCGAGGACTACTGCGTTCGTGCAGTGTACTTACCCTCTACAATGCTGGCCTCCGGCAACGTAGCCTCTACAGTCGGCGCCTCGGACTCTGCTTGAGGGGCGGGGCGGACTCCTCAGCGGATGGCGCGGAATCCTCTTCAGCCATTGCCGCGCTGGGTTCATCCTCATCCCAGGTCAAGTCCGTGGATTTCCTGCACAGTACACAACTAGTTGTCAACCAAGTACGACTACCAAACTACATGTACTACTCGGGAAAGATCATCACTTACAGGCTCGACCGGACTACTGTCACGGTCGGGATGCCAAGTATGTTGGCGATGTCGACAAGGCCAGCTTCGGCAGGCGCCTCCTCTTCGGCTTCAGTAGTCGCCGGCTCTTCGGCGCAGTAGGGCCGCCGCCGCGCTCGGCTCGCCCTCGGCAACCGGGTGCTGCGGCACGGCTTCTGGCATGGCGGGTGCTGGGCTGCGGCTTCTCTCAGCCGGCTCCCCCACAGTTTCCCAGTCGCCTTCGTCCCCCTCCTCTACGGGGTCGGAAGGCAGAATCTCCTGCAAGCAACGGAATTTCATCGTCAGCATACACAACATCGAGAAACAAGTACTCGACTACACTACTCGAGGAAGCTTACCTCTTGAGATGTGGTCTCGGTGACCTTGAGCTTCTTGGCCACTCGCTTGCGTGTCACGTTGCGCGGCCTCCTCGGCGGCGTAGGCAAACTAGCCTCCAAGCTAGTCGAAGGATCTTGGATGAGAGGGACATTGGGCAGTCCAGGGCGGCTGAATCTCGACCGCAGCTGGAACCGCTCTTGAAGCGTTTCCTCGTCATCTTCATCCGATGTGTCTTCGACGACAACAGTGTCGTCCCCTTCGCCGACTTCGCGGCGCTCTTTGGCCTTGCCCTTCCCCTCCTCTGGGATTTCGACAAGTCGAGGAGGTGAAGCCGGCTTGGAGACAAACTTCACTATGTCATCCTGCAAGAAGCACATTGGGTGAGCACGACTACTACTACATAATCAGTACTCGACACTGAGTATGGCTACTGACCTCGTTCGGTGGGCGCGCGACAGAGTACTCCGGTACTGGACAGGGCTTGTACGTCGGCATGTCCTTGAAGATCCTGCTCAATCTCTCGACGATGTCGTCGTCGTCGATTTCACCACCGGGCATCCGTGACGAGCCGCCGTCGACGGTGTACTGGTAGCCCAGGGTGTCGCGAGTCATCAGCGGCTGCACCCAGTGGAGGACCGTGGCCACGTCGATGCCTAGGGCCGACATTAGCTACAATATAGGAAATAGGCTCAATTTTGTGGTACAGTGTTTGCTACAGTACGCTGCAGTGTGGAAAAAGCGGGTCAGCGACTAGGGCCAGGGCCCTAGTTGCCCTACCCTTCTGTCCGCCCCTGGCTGCACCCTCCTCTTCATAAAGCTGAAGGCCACATGCTCGGCCCTCAGCCCGGCTTCCCTCAAAGCCCTGATCTTCGCCAGCAGTTCGGGTAGCTGGATACCCTCTTGCATCGTCGGCTCGGTATTCCACCAGGGCCGGTGCTTTGGCTGCTTCCCGCTGGGCTTCGACAGCTCTGGGTGGTGGTTGGTGACGTAGAACCACTTCGACTTCCAATCCTGGTTGGAGTCGATCAACTTGTACGCCAGGTACTGCTCCGCAGCGACTTCGCGCATCTGGATGCCGGCTCCTCCAACTACTCAAGGGTCGTTGGCACTCGGCTGGGGCTTCACGCGGAAAAACTTCCGGAAGAGTACCCAGTGGGGCTTGATCCCCAAGAAAGCTTTGCAAAAATGTACGAAGACGGAGGTGTGGAAGATACCATTAGGGTTGAGATTGAGGTACTCGATACCGTAGTACTCCAAGAGCCCCTTGAAGAAGTTTCTCGTCGGGAGGGCCAACCCGCGCTCCACGAACCGTGTGAACATCGGGATCTCATCTGGATTCTTCTCCACTGGGTATGGATCTCTAGCAGCGGTGCACCACATGTCAACCTCCTTCTCCCGAAGAAATTCGCTGTTGAGCAGCACCAACAGGTCCTCAGTCTTGGCCTTTGACTTCTTCCATTCCTTGTTGGGATTTGGACGCGGGGAGACACCAGCGGCGTCGATCCTCCAGCGGACCCAGCGGCTTCCTCCCGGGATCTCTTCTTCCCGTCGGCGGTCTTCATGCTCTTGGATGGCGAGGGCTTTATTCTCCAAGTGCACCGGGTCTTTACTCACATTCGCTCGGGGGCTGCAGTGGTGGCTATCCGCGGCGGCGCGCCTGGATCTACGATCTACACTGAGGTGGCAGTGTGCACTGGCGGCGGATTCTGGGCGATATTTGCTCTGAATGGCTGCAAGTGCGGGGGGTGAAAAACCCTAAGGGTTTCGGCTTCTAAGTATAAGTCAACAGGCGACTCCTCAACGGCCGGATGGATAAGTCTCAACACGGCTGACTCAGCGGCAGCGCCTGACCCTTCAACTTCCAGTAGTCAATGCGCCTCATCTCGGGGGCTCGGCTACATCTAATCAATTCCCTGGGTAGCGACAAGATTCAAGAGCAACTCAGGACACATTCTACATACAAGATGACCCTTCAATTCGAGATGAAGTACTCGACTCAAGGCTCGGGGGCTCCGTGCCACGTGTCCTTCGGTTTTTTCTCTGGATTTTGCGGGATAATCTTGCCAGAACTTCAGATTGACCCTCAGCTAGAGTCTACGACTCAACCTAAGGCTCGGGGGCTACTCCATATGGAGTGCGATTTTGCAATCGCACTTCCATATCAACTTCGGCTTCAAGACAACACGGGTATTGTTGAAGACCTTCGAGAGCAGAACTCGAGGACGCTTGGGGACTACACGAGAAGACTTCAGGTTTACTCAAAGATCAGCTGGAGTACCTTCCAGCCTCGGGATGCTTCAAGTATTCTTGAGGACTTTCGACTTGTAGTACTTGGGGATGCTTGAGGACTACTCGCCGAGGCCAGCAAGACTACCCGAAGCTATTCTGCTCGACTACAAAGTACTTGGGGGCTTGTCGTATGGACCTCCCTGGGCCCACTACCTCGGTGGGTACCAGGACCAACTACTCGGTGGGCCCCTGGGACTACCCAACTTGTGCCGCACGGTACCTGATGGTGTAAGGCGCAAGGACTACGGTGGAGAAGTACTCGGATAGGAAGCTATACATACCATGTACTGTGTAGAGGACTCCTAGACGTACACGACTAGTACTCTCTCCCTAAACCGACCTGTAACCCTGCCTCCCGGACTATATAAGGAGAGGCAGGGACCCTTCTCTCTGGGATTACGCATCATCTTGTAATCACATCCAATCAATCCAGAGCTACGCAGCATACAGGACGTAGGGTATTACGCACCTCGCGGCCCGAACCTGTCTAAATTGTGTGCCACGTGTCTTTTCCTTCGAGTTATCGATCTCAGCGAGGCCACATTCATCTACCTGAGGTACACCCCTTGGTAGGTTGCCGGTCTAAAGCAACGACATCGGCGTCGCCTTCTTCGACATCCGGGACGCCCGCGCTGACGTCGCTGTCCTGAACCCGCAGGCCCAACCCCACCCCCTTATGCCGCTCCTCATCCACGACCTTCCTCGATCTGCAGTTATGAGCCATGATTCGTTGCTCCGCACTGTCGATTCGCGTCGTCAGTTCACTTCTCCATCCTCCGCTCTGTCGATTCGCGACGCTGCCGATGTCTCCTTCTCATCTGTCACCCTGCCTGCCCCTCCTGCAGTCCATTATGTGTGCATCTTCCTCTCCCCCGTCCCCCCTCTACTCCCATCTGGTGGCTTCGTTTGAAATGGTCCATGTGAGAGCTTAACTTGCTGAGTGTAGTTATGCAAGGCATGCATTTGCATTAGTTAGATGCCAAGAGAACTGATCTTTGTTTTTTTCTATGGAACAATCCAATGCGGGCAAGCTAAAAATATATAGCTTATCTCAATTCATGCTGAATATGAGGAAAGAGGAGAATTTTCTACAGGTAAATGACCTTTGTCCCGTGAGGATGCCTTCTGGGTGATCAAATACAATTATGTGGGTTTGCGAATAATTACAAGTGTACAACTTTTGTTCTTATTATTCTCACAACGTGCATGTTTTCTCTTATGGTCTGTACAGAGATACCGATTTAGATTTATAAGAAGCTACTGGAAAGAAGAAAAAAGACAGGCCTGAAACTTATAAGCAATTTCAATGTGAATCTTCCTGAAACTGTTATTTCCTTAGTGGCTTATATGTTTTTTTTACTGCAGTGATGCGTGGTAACTTGGCAAGAGGAAATGCAAATGTGTGCAGAATGACAAGGAGTTAAATGCCAGTCAAGGACGTGTTCCTAGCTGCATGTTGTAATACATAATCTGAGAGATTGTTCTACTCCCGTAATACAATCTTTTGATAGATTTCACCACCAAGGACTGCTTCGCGCATCTGGTACGCTTATTGCATAGGCTTGGAAAAGTTTCCATATTTGAGGTGCTTGGCCCGGTTGATGCTCTGAGTTTCTTTGCTGAATCATGTGGTTTTGTGGGAATTCAGGATTACAGCCCGCAACGGCCGTCGCAGGAGCTTGTTGCGAAGGATTTGCAAGGAACAGGGGGGGTTCCGCCACACCTGCCGAGGTACATCAACAAATACTGATCAGGAATTTAGTTTGTTTAGTAACTAGGGTATGATGATCAGGATTTGTAGTCCATTCAGTTAATCATCCCTTTGGAATATATGTCACCATTGTATAATCAGAATTAATGATTATATGCTAAGATAAGCATGTTGCTCTGTTGTGCCCTGACATGACGCTACTTTGTTCAAACTGATTTTCAGCCTGTTCGTTCGGCTGGTGGCTGATGGCTAGTGCTGCTTTGTTCTGAGAGAAAAGTACTGCTGGCTGGTTGGTGATGGCTGATTTATTCTGAGAGAAAAAAACTGTTGTCTGGTGGCTGATAAGCCAAACGAACAGAGCGTTTGTTTCATATGAGATATTAGTCAACTTCCTATTGCAAGTTCATGCATTGTAGTACATGCATTCCATGAATGTGATTCAGTATGACCTGATGAAGCAAACAACCTGGTCAAATGAGCTATTATCAATGATCGTTAATGGAATTGCTCAGATTAATGACCTTACCAACTTTGATTGTATTTAAAGTTTTGAAATTTTCATGCTTTTTTGGAACTTTGATGTAGCTGACTGATTTTAAGCTACCGGAAGGATCTCTGACGGGCTCAAATGTGAGGAGTGTACCCATCAGTTCACATGTACTGGAGTTGTTTCTTTGTTTTTGTTTGTTTTCCACAACAATTTGTGTTGGAGAAGCTAGATATAGTTTCAAACCAGTGCACAAGTATATGACCGACAATATAAACTTTGTGTTATTTCATTTTTCTGTTGCTCTTAAAGTGTGTGTGTGTGACAACTATATGGATATAATTGTCATTTTATCAAACGTGATGAATATTCATGTTCATGAATCATGAGTAGACAATTATGATAGATGCTTATGCATTTGTTATTTGAGGTGGACCAGTGATTGTTGCCCTAATATTTATTTGGATCAACTTCATCAGTTTTCGCTATTTACTTGTACATATACTGTAGGGCGTGCAACGCGTGTCGATTGTTGATTGTTAGTATTATTGTTCGAGCACCCCACCCGGCCGCATGCGTGTACAGCGTGCTGCTTGTGGTCAGACTCGACTCGTGAGTCGTGACGGAGCAAGCAAAATCAGAATTTATTTTGATACATTATTTACAAAATGGTGAAAACAGTCCTGTGTTTTTAGGGAGCCAGGACAAAATCAGAATTGGGGGCCCCTAATAACCATTCAACTTCAATTAGGAAGTTTATTTTTGATACATTATTAAAAAAAGTGGTGAAAACTGTGGTAATATCTCTACATCAAAATATAATTTGCAATCACAAGTGTGTTGATGGGCTGATTATTTGCAAATTTTTGTTAAACTAATGTTAGCCAGCACTTGTTTTGTAACAATAAATCACAATTTGAACCTTAATATATATACTGCAGTTCATGATTGGGGGCCCTGCGATTTGGGGGCCCTGGGCGGCTGCCCCACGCCTGAAGCAAGGCAGAGCAAACTGGCAACCGGCAATATATCGCTTGTTGGCGTGAAACTCGAATATTAGCTGCTTGCCTAACCGTACCTCCTACGATTTGACTTCAAAGATGTATAACCGAATATAGTGTGTAGCGTTGTGCACTCATGTGGATTCTTAATAAGAAGGTTGACGTGTTCAAATTTGCTTGGGAAACACTTCTTCAAGTATAACCATCCATCGAAACCATCTCTTGGCTCTTGCATTTATCATACCTCCACCATCTATGTGATTTTGAACACCGGCGGGGAGCTACGTTGGGTGAAAGTGGGAAAGAGCTACCATTGTAGCATACCGCATACCTAAACACGCTGTGCACGTGGGAGTACCGGACAACGCACGGGACAGAAGCGGAACCGGTTGCCGGGACCACGCATCGACGTCACTCCAGATCCCCCAAAAGGCTAAAGAGGAATCTCCGCCGTCCAAATTCCCCCGTCGCTCTCTGGTGACTGGTGAGCCCCGCGACGGCGCAGCGCGCACGCCACGCGGTTGGTCATGCCGCGGGAAGGAGGGACAAGCGCATGCCACGCGGTTGGTCAGGACTCACGAGTCTCAGTCTACAGTTCATGACATAGGAGTAGTAGTAATTAATTATTTAGATTGTGAATTAAATTCTGCTCATATACTCACGAGTCTCTCTCTTTTTCATAAATATATTATCAATATGGACTTGGCTAATTTACAGCCGGCTGTAAAATAGCTTAACATACAGCCAGCAGTTTTTTCATATAATTAACACTCCACCTTTCCGGGCCATATTCCAAGCCCACGGCCACATTACCAGGCCCACGTTTCTGGCGTCGGTTTCTAGACTCATTGCGAGACCCACAACGTTTTGACAGGGAAAACAGTACAGTGTTGCAACCAAAAAGGAGCGCTAAATAATCCTAGGGTTTTGTTCTTCTCGCGTTGTCACGTCACTTGCTGGCGGCGCCAAACAGGGGCACCAAACAACAGCAGAACAGGGGGCGACGGATGCAGTGCAAACAAATCCAAGAATCAAGATCAACACGAAGCCGAAAAAAAGGTGTGTTCAGACAAATCCACATCAATTCTTGATGAATTTCACTGCACAAAATCGATTACCGGGTAGAAAACACCAAGTTCGGCGAGTTTTTTAACCGAGAGAGACAAGATTTGGTTCTAGAGTCGGGATTCCCAAGCTGGGTCCATACACACATCACACATAATTTGTTTTTGTTGCCTACGTGATTTAGATTTGTTGTAGTTGAGTTATGGTACCATCAAATGGGGTGGTAGCCGCAAAAAAACTATCTTGTCTCCCCCACCTAGGCCGACGGTATTTTCACTTGCCAATCCGCAAAACCAAAGCAACAAAAGTAGTTAGTGGGCACACTGTCTAGGAAAGGAAAAGGGAAAGATACAATTATTCTTGGAAACATAAAAAAAGAGAACATCACTATATAGTTGGCTAGATTAGTATACTAACATGCCTTCGTGTTGTTATTTTTACATTTTGGTAAAATTAATTAAGTTTCATGAAATTGGATACAATAGCTTATGAGTTATATGGTTACATAGTTGGCCAGATTAGTAAATTATCATACCTTCATGTTTTTATTTTCTTGGCTGCTTAACTGTATTAAGTTTCATAACACTAGACACAAATTGGTTGTCAGGCACAAGGGTTCTGCAACATCTATCTCTTGCCCCAAACTGCTGATGCATAAGTTGGGGGACCAAAATACAACTACTGATGCAACTATCTAAGAAGGTAACCATCTTAATCATACATATTGCTTATAAAAATTGATGGTGCTGCTATGGTATCGATAGTTGAAGTAGAGTAGATGTTCTGAAAAAGCTAATATCAGAATATGTTGTAGGTGCCGTTGATGGTGAAGATGGCTTGTCGCTACAGGTGGGGGACCCACACAGATAGATAGTTAAAGGGTGCAAAAAGGAAAAGAGGCAGCAATCTACTAAGAGGGGATGAATGCACAATCTAAGAGGGAAAATAGGTGCAGCAAGTGCAAGTCTATAGAACATAATGTGTGTTGCCCGAAGAAAGCAGAGGATAAAGGTCTTGACTTGGAGTTAGTTCCTCCTCGGTAGAAGGTCTGTTAATGGTGGAGAGAAAAAGACATGGGGGCTGAATAATGTATTTAGGCAAAAGAAAAATAGGCTTAAGTTGCCTAAGTTGCTTTTGTAAAAATTTAAAATTATCTTTGTTAAACATTAAGTTTGGTACTGAATAATGTTGAGTTGCTGGACAAACAAGCATGGTTGTTACTAGTAAATTTGGCATTTAGTACTGAAATTTTGAATCTTGCTTATAAGTTTGGTATACAATGTTTGCCTGAAACAGCTACATGCAACAACTTCTACAGGTGGTTTGTGCCACAACCAAATAGTTGGCTCTTTTATAGAGTGCCAACATCCGAAATGTGTAGCTACAGCGAACACTTCGTATGATAAAAAAATATGAAGTAGAGGAGGCCTCTGCTGCAGCAGTCTATGGGCCTGTTTGGCAAGGCACCCGCTCATCCAAAAACGGCTCCGGCTCTGGCTCCTCTGGTGGAGCGGCTTTTCTGATGGAGCGGAAGCCGTTTTGGAAAACGTTTGGCAAAACGGCTTCACCGGTTAGATTGAGGTTGTAAAATGTCTAAATTGCCCTTTCCTATTTTTATTTTTTCCTTTTCTTTATTTTCTTTTCCCTCCTCTTTTCTTTTTTTCACCTCCTCTCCTTATCCATTCACCCTCACTCATTCCTATCCAATCCATCTACATCCACCGCCCACCGCTTTGTCCTCCACGATCCGCCTCCCTCTGGCCCAGCCGCGCCTCGCCGCGCCCCGCGGTCTTCCTCCGCCCCACGCTCCCGGCGGGCCCCACCCGGGGCGGGGATGGAAAAGGGCAGTGGAGCCGGGCGGAACCACTCATTCGTGGCTCCACCTCGCTAGTGGAAGCCGTCCGCAGCTCCACCGGCAGCTCCATGTCCGGAGCCGCCCCGCCGCACCCCGTTTGGCAGGGCTCCGCATGGAGCCGGAGCTGGAGCCCCTTTTGGAGCCCTGCCAAACAGGGCCTATCTATGCACAAAACTGTGATTTGATTCCATGTAGATTCTATATTACATCAAACATCTAATAGATTATCAGGCCAACTTGTTGAATAGTGAAAAAACCTTCTGATTTGGACACATGTATTTATGTAGCTGACTGTTTGAGTTGCTTTTTTCACCCATATAAACTGGTCAGTAAAAAGCATATAATTTGAGTAATATGTATACTAAGTTGTTGTTGAATGAAGATGGTAGACATACCTTCAGTCCAGGCAAAAATGTATGCTTCCACTTTGTGTCATTTTCCTAGACCACGCTATTACTCTAGGAGTTGTATCCGGGATATGCAAGGCGGGAGCATTTAATGCATCTACGTATAATATCCGTAGGGCAGCGGCAAAAAAGGAAAGAAAAATAGTAAGAAACAAAAAGGTTAGATATTTCATACATATATGTGTGGTGAAGAAACATGAACAAGTACGCATGTGATTGAGTTGGTTATTTGAATCATATATATGAATTGATGGCTAAAATTATGCTAATTGGAGTACCAGCAATACTAAGTTGCTGTTCAAAAATATTAAGTTGTATATATAGATATGATTGTATGATAATGATGCTAAGTTATTTACTAATCACTAAAATAGAAAAGAAAAGAAAAGAAAAGAAAAGAAAAGAAAAGAAGAGGCTAGGGCATCTGACTTAATACCAGTACATTGAATTGAATTACAAAGTATATGAAAAAAGAGCTGCTTACAACAAGGGCAAGGGCGTTCTTCTTTCTTCTAGCCACTACAGTTTTTTATCTGTAGAAATTAAAGTAATGGCACAATGTATATATCAGTAAGAACTATGCATCATAGGGATTGTGCATATCAATGCAGGGGCATATGGAGCATACTGGTTGCTTGCATCATTTGGCACCAATAAAAGAGCTCAATCAGTTGAGGAAAAGACAGGACATCAAAACTAGTGGTTCAAAAAATGGGTCAAGTTGTACCGGAATCTTATACCATGTCATTGGCTATGTATAACCCATATTATTGGCTAATTCATAACAAACTATTGTCTAAATTCAGATAATTCATTTTAGGTCATTTATACTTTATGAATGCAAATCCGTCATTTTTAGGTCAGAATGGCTATTTGCTAGCAATGACAACTGAATACTTTTCTTAGTGTGAACTTCAAATAGTTTTATGTAAAAAGATAATAATTTGTGATTTAATTGAATGGCACCTTCGCATCCTCACCCAAAAAAGTTTTAATGCAAGTGGGCGTTTTGATATGCATGCAAGTTTTTCAACGAAATTTGTCCAAGTAAAATTGTACCGAAATTGCACTATTGTCAATTTGACGGATCTTGTCTTGGAATGGAAATCATAAGAAGTCTCCTTCCTCTCCACTTGTTTGCATTCCTTCATAAAACAAAATGAACATGTCACGCATTGTAAAACCAAAAGGTAAATGGATCAATACTAGAGGAAATGCGATTATGATGGCTAACTTTGTTCTAGATCATTGAGTGACTTCGTTAGGTTCCGATAGTTCTTGTATTCCTTCGGCTTCGATCTCGCGGTCTTGGCCCCTATTGTAGTTCAATCTTTCCCGGGGTATCCCTTGGATGTCTTTCCCTTCTTTGTAGTATGAAGTGAAGTATCATCCTTTTGCTCATCTTTGCTAGAGTAGAACAATACTTAGATATGACCAAACGTACCTATATATATAGGTCCTAGTCCTACATTTTATATCTTTGGTGTGTGATTGTGGAAGAAAAATTGCAGTTTAAGTACTATTATCCATTCGACTTTCCAACTGTCTGTATCAAATGTTCACAACGACGACTTATATCCGTTAGTGATTCTCTTATTGTTTCCATTGACCTGTCCACCTTATGTAACTGTCTAGAACAACGCATTGTGGCAACTAGCAGCCTAAATCAGGACAAGTACGCATATAAGACTAGAATTGGCTTGGAAGGACTAGAAGCCTAAATCAGGACACTGTGGCAAGCCTAATTTGTTGCAGCAAAGTTTGAAAAATGGATTGAGTACAACCCATCAGAAAAAACCCAAAATGAAAATAGAAAGCGGTCTTTGAAAAATGCATGTATCACCTTCGAGCGTACGAGTTTCCCTCCTCATTCCCTCCTCTGACACTGGATCCTCAAAAGCCCACTTCAACAACAACGAATTTGTGCCAGTCCATGTGTACATACGAAACAAGAGGATAAAAATCAAATCAGTTAGTACAAACAAAACGATGCGATCTAAAAAAGAAACAAAAAACAATGTGTCACAGCAAAAAATGATGCCATCTAAAAAAAGTCCATGTGTCACAGCAAAAAACGATGCGATCTAAAAAAAGTACAAACAATTCCTTGGCATTATGATTCAGTGGACCCAAGGTGATTGGAACGCTTAGTCTAAAACTGTGCATCGGAAAAGGACAGTTCACTGTCCCTGAGTCTAAAACAAAAAACAAACTGAATTTAACTGTTGGTTGTGCTCTATAATGTATCCATAATCAGAACATAATGCTTGAAGCCCCTCCCTGTGAATTCAAAGCAAAATGCATCAAGTTGTATCGAATTTTATACCTAAATCTCAGTCATTGCCTATATATAACTATATTATCGGCTAATTCATAACAAACTGTTGTCTAAATTCTAACTAAATAAATGTACAAGCAACAGTCAAGGAAAAAGATTATGGCTTCCACTTCACAAACATGAATAAAAAAGCTGTATAACGACAACGATATGTTCGAAAAAGGCGAGAAAAACATTAACGAGATAAACACAAGTAAATTCGGGGTTCGCTTATTCATCACATAGTTTCGACCAAAACAACATCGAGACGAGTTACTCGACCATGACGGAGACCACGGGACACGCATGCAATCTCCATTGAAAGATAAGGCGGGCACGGACTTGTGATGTGCCGAGAAAGTAATGTAATCTAACACAAGACACACAAACAATCCGCATAAAAGGTCGAAATGCTCCACTAATGACAAGCCGATGAACAAAAATGCTCTTAAAAATGATGAACTAGAGACAATTGTTGCTTTGCACTATTTTACCTACCAAAAATCATAACATTAAAAACTAATGGTTGGAGAAACTAATCAGTTGCCAAATAACTTTGCAATCAAGGAAAAAACATCAGTTCATGCTTCTTCCTTCAGGCATTGTGTGAGTTTATTGATGGCGAAAAATTATCGGCAAATTACTAACAAAACAGCTGCCTAGATTCTAACATATTGCCTAGAAAGGGCTCATTGAATTAGTCAGCATAACCCTAGAAATCTCCATTGTGCATGTCTCAGTTTTTCAGGTGTGCAGCTTCCCTCCCTCCATACCTCCTCTACCACCAAATCTAGCCTATCCAGTGAATTGCAAATCCGAAAAAATGAAAACAGAGAAGGCCCCCTTGACATCAATCAGATCCGGACCAAGCAGTTTGCATAAAACAGATTCTCTCGAATGCGTGATTTCTCACCTGCGTGCGGGCAACTCCCCTCCTCGCTCCTCTCCCTATCACCGGATCCGCAAGCCCCTCCCCTATGTTGTTCCTCTTCCACGAAACCTTGAAGCCCCCACCCGTGGATTCCAATCGAAATGCCCATCAAAGTGCACCCGATCCCGTGCGTACGAAACGGGCGCATAAAGCATATTGGACTCACCTCCGTGCTTGCCTCCCCCTCCACCCCCCTCGCTCTCCACCTCTACCACCAAATCCCGGAGCCCCTCCCCTGCCAAAATCGAACGAAAATGGCAGAAAAAATCAGTATGCCTTCGCGATGTGAGGGGCGACGTATGCGGGTACGTAGGCTGTGCTCACCTCAGCGCGGCTCCATTTCTCCCCGCGTGAGATCGCCGGCGACGGAAGATGGTAAATTGCCTAGAAATCGCCGGACCGGAGAGAGGAACCCTAGCCAGAGAAAGGAAGAATGGAGAACGGGGAATGGCGAATGCGAAGAGGCACTCCAATAGTCGGAACAGTTGCCTGACTAGTGGGCCTCATGTGCGAGTGGATGCTCTGTCTAGAAGCAACGTGCGCGAAGGTAGCTGTTCGCGGGTCGGAAACCGTCTGTACCGAAGAGTTTTGTTGCAGCCTGCTGTCACCAAGTCATTACCTATCAATATACAAATTAATGTTTACCAACGGTGAAACTTGCATTCAAACGCCGATGTGACCCTATTATCCGATATTCCGATAGACTTTTTTGCTTTGAAGTTTGGCAGAAAAATCACTATCCACGTACCAGTATGCATATATCCAGCCGATAAGCAACTCCAGCAAGGGCCTGCAAATTGAGCCCTCCAAAACTCATTTGCAGACTCAACTACAAAAAAATAGAGGTTCAAAATTGGCACCGAACTCCAGTAGGGATATCCATTCAGGCCTCTATTTTAGATGGCCCCACCTGTCAGTCAACACGCCGCATGCATCCAGCTCCCTCTCGACCAACACCGCCGCCGGCGCTATGCTCCACCTTCTCCGCTTCCGGCCGCCATCGCCCCAACTGCACGGAGCTCCGCTGCCCCTGCGCACGGAGCTCCCATGCGCTCGGAGCCGCGGCATGCGGAGCTGCGCTCGCCGCTCGAAGGCGAGCCCCGCACGCATCTGCCCCAAGGCCAAGACGTGCCTCTTCCGCCGCGGTGACCGCGCTAGGGCACCGCTGCATCCGGCGCCGGGCAGTATACGGCGGTGCGCGCCCAGGTGGTGGACGCGCTCCCGTGCGCCTCGAGTGCGCGCGGCGCGACGCCGTCACCGGCGGGGTGCCCAGACACCACCGGCGACGTAGAACACGCTGACGACATCCACCTCCGAGCGCCCATACCTCCGCCGAGGCGCCTCCGCTCGTGGTGCCCATGTTCGCGCAGTGTGTCACCGTGGGCACCCGCGTGCTGCTCGTCTCGGACCTGCTCCATGTGCTCCGCCGTTTCTTCCTCAAGACCCACCGCGCCTCGGCAAGGACGATGCTGCCAGCCTCGGCAAGGAGGAGGCGTCGCGGCCGCGCCACTCGTAGGAGCGGGCACGCCGCAAGAAGACGTCACGCGCGCAGGACGACATCCTCAAGTACATTGCTCAAGATGATGCCATCAGCCGCAGGTCGCGCGGTCGATGAGGAGGAGCGGCTGCTTCTGCAGCTCTGAGAGCTCGAGCACGGCGGCCTCCTGCAAGGCGGCAATAGTGCGCCGCCGTCACGGACGACCTTGAGGAACGCGAGGAGCAGACCAACGACCCAGACGGCCTCGCGCGCTACAGCATGCTGGGTCAGCAACAGTCTCCTTTATTCTCCACCAAGGATAGGATGTTCTAGTTCCAATCCCACCAAATCCCAATTTGTTCCTCTTGTTGCAGCTGCAGGGTCCCAAATCCATCAATCAAAGCAAGACATCTCGATCCAATCGATACATTTCACTTGTTTAAGATGGCGACGGCGGAGGGGGCCACCAAGCCCACCATGGAGTACTTGGCCGGGAGGATGTTGGAGTAGAGCACCACCTCCGTGATGGAGCCGGATAGGAAGGCCATTGGCACAAAGATCCTCTTCGACTGCGCCTGGAGCAGGCCCACTATGGCCTCCACAACGGCGCACTGCTTCTTGGCGATGTCGATGTCCGCGTCGGCGCCGCCGGCGGCCTGAGCTGCGCGGACTGGTCTATAGCTTGGAGAGCCCCAAGGAGCAGAAGCAGCGCATCGCAACTGCAGAGCACAGCGACGGAGCTGGTGATGCTGGAGAGCACGACGTCGTGGAGGAAGGCTTCGACGCGGAGCTCCAAATTTTTGTCGGAGAATTCATCTGCAAGTAGTCGCACGGGGCCAGATGCGCGCCGCGGCCCGCGGGGGAGCCGGGGAGGATGGGGATGAAAAGGAAGGGAAAAAAATAAAAAATGGTGGGTTCCACGTTTGGAGGGGGAATGGAGGGCCTACAGGAATGAAGGGTGGGAGTGGTAATTTGGAGGAGTATGGAAAATGGAGGTCCATATAAAGGCTTTGCTGGAGTTGGCTTTTTCCACAAAACCTCCAAATTTTGGAGCAGAGCCCCACTTGAGTTGCACGTATCGAGAGAACGGGACGTGGTCCGGGCCCTCCACGCGGCGCGAGACGAGTGGGCGCTATTTAGTGCCCCCCTGTTCGGACGCCCGCGCGCAGGCGCAGGCGCAGCCGCTCCCGTTCCCGTCCCCCCTCTCGCTCTCTCTGTCTCTGTGACTCTGTGTGTCACGCTTCCTCGCCTGGCTCGCTCCCGCCCCAAACCGCCCGGGTCTCTCTGATCGAATCGAACCGGGTGGGCTCGGGCTCGTCTCCCAGGAAAGCAAGCGCAACGAGATTCCTTGCGCGCGCGGACGGCAGATCGAGCGAGTGGAGGGGGAAACGAGCCGCGAGCGCGCGCGAGGAGGAGCATGGGATCGGAGGGACGGGGCTGGCACGGCGCGGCGGCCGCCGGGACCGATGAGGGCGTCGGAGGCAGGGCGGAGAAGCCGACAACCACCACCACCGCCGTGGTGGCCGCGGGGGCGCCGGCGGACGTGCCCACGTCGGCGGCCTCCGTCGACATAACCCTGCCGCTACCGGAGATGACGCCTCACATCATGCAAGTGCCGTGGCCCTCTGCTGCTCCTTCCACCCCTGTTTTTTTTTTCTGATTTGCCCGTCTGTGCTCGCGCCAGGCGTTGGGGGGTGTTTTTTTTCCTTTTCGCGCTGATGCGTCGCTGAGCTCGTGTTCGTGAATCGTGAGCGTGGCGGGGGATGTCGGGGGTGTGCTCGTGGCGTAGCGCGCGCACGAGCTGACGGTGTTTGAGGAAATGCCTCCGAGTGCGTGGGATGTGCGCTGATGCTTTTCTGTTTCTCTGATCTGGTGAGTACTTTACTTTTCCAGAGGCCTCTGCAAGGAGTTGGTCAAAGGGTGGTCGTCGCTGGACAGCTCCTGCTTCTCCGTCCAGACGGTGTCTGGCGGCATCACGAATCTATGTGAGTTCCCTGCTCGAGACCCTGACAGTTGCACGGCCTGTCGCACTACACACATTTGAGATTCCTCCGCCTTTCACTTTAGCCGCACATGCTGCAGCAATAATTCTACAGCCTGTAATGTTCCCGAAGCAATGCACACGCAGTTGCTTAAAATTTAGGACGTCGTTGACCTCAGCTTTTTGTTTCCCCTG
The DNA here is from genome assembly GCA_947561735.1 of Cenchrus americanus. Classification (NCBI taxonomy): domain Eukaryota; kingdom Viridiplantae; phylum Streptophyta; class Magnoliopsida; order Poales; family Poaceae; genus Cenchrus; species Cenchrus americanus. The sequence continues at coordinate 87,698,584 of OX387245.1, read as the reverse complement.
TAACGATGCTTGGCTGCTGCCTGCTACTCTTTATGTTTTTTTGGTTGATAATCCTGCTTCCTGCTACTTATTGTTCCTGTTTGCATAAGAAGGGGCATATCGTAATACTTTTCACAAACTTTGTGGGACTAGAATAGATGGTATTTCCTTTGGGCTGTATCTTTCCTGCTGTCATGCTTGCAGGCTTGCAGCATTAGAAAATAATAAGAACCTGCTGTCTCTGTAGATGCACCTCCCATAGGGATGACTGGTATGAACAATTATCAAGGTTTTAAATAGCGTGCTATATCGGTGCAATAGCGGCCCGTAGCTCTCGACGCGAAGCTATTCTTCTATTTTGCGCTATCGGCGTTATTGCCGCTATATCGCGCTATTGCGCTGCTATTCCAGAATAGCATCATATTGCCGCTATTCCAGAATAGCATCATATCACCGCTATTTTGCCGCCATAGGCTCAGACAAAAAAAACCAAGGCAAGTGGACTGTATTAAAAAACTTTTGGCTGTTGTCAATAACCATGGTTGTTGCTGTTTGAATTGTGATTTGTGAACTTTATGGTTGTGTGGTCCATGGTTGTTTGCTTGTGTACTTCAACTTCAAGTGTTGACTTGATGCCTTCATGGCTATTTGGTATTTGCTTTGAGGTTGAGAACTTATCGTATTTTGTTGTCCATTGTCATGGCTATTTGAATTATTAACTTATTAAGGCTAGTTCAACACTGTCATGTTGCTGTTTCAATCAAATAGCGCGCTATAGTGGCAGCAACAAGCTGGTGCTACTGCACATAGCTGCCGCTATACCGGCGCCATAGCAGCGCAATAGCGCCAAATAGCGACCAGACTAGGACCCCGCTATTTTTCATAGCCCGCGATCAAAAACCTTGCCAATTATTCATGTGTACAGCAATAATTACTTTAAATACGCCGTTCATGATGCTTATTTGTTCTTACCTACAGTGCTGAAGGTGTCTGTCAAAGAAGACACCGGCAATGAGTTTTCTGTGACTGTTCGGTTGTATGGACCAAATACAGACTTGGTGATCGATCGGAAAAGGGAATTGCAGGTCAGAATCTTAATGTTACAAGATTGCATGTTACAGTTATAATATGTTTACATGCATCCTATAATATTCCACCATGATTCTACCATGTCCTTGTGCTGGTCTTTTTCCCCAGTGTGTTTTCAGTTTTTTTGGGTAGACAATAGTCATGGTTTCATAGCAGTTTCTATAATATCAAGTCGTTTACATCTTGTTTCATATCTGTGCCTTCCTTTTCTCAGACAAATCAAAGGTCTTAATGTTCTGGTCTATGCTTTTCCACTATAAGTATTCTTTGCTGATCTAGTATAAACAGTAGACTAGTTTTGGGTGGGGGATTTTACCATCTAAAAGTGTTAATTTATAATGGCACTCTTTTTAAGGTTGTCCTGGACTGTGTACACAATATATCATAGCCACAAAATGCATCTCATTCTGGGTCTGATATCTTTCCTAATGCATACCTCTATTACCATCATGGTTAGGCGATACCATATCTCTCAGCTGCAGGGTTTGGGGCTCGGCTACTTGGAATTTTTGAGAATGGAGTGGTTCAGTCATTCATCAATGCTCGAACACTGTCCCCTGCAGGTAGGCATACTTTTATTCTAAATAATGCATGGGTGTGTTCCATGTCAAACTTAGTGTGATAGTTTCTCTATTCACCTTTCTAGATGTTTGTAGAGGCTCTGTGAAATTCCTCTGGAAATAAATATGCTGATCCTCATTGTTTTGTTTTCCAGACATGAGAGAATCTAGAATAGCAGCTCAAATTGCCAAGGAGCTCCACAGATTCCATCAAATAGACATTCCAGGGCCTAAAGAACCACAACTGTGGGATGATATATTCAAGTTTTTGAAAAAAGGTAGCTGACCTATATTGTCGTTTTGAGACTCTGTTTATTTATGTCATAGGAATCTCAAACATGACACTCTTTTTGGTCTCAATTTTTAGAAGTAACATCAATAATATTTATGTTTACTATCAAATTTCTGTTGCAGCTTCAGCATTGAAATTTGAGGATAACGAGAAGCAGAAGAGATATGAGACAATCTCATTTACAGAAGTACAAGATGAAGTTCAAGAACTTAAGGTAACTTGTAGTTGACAATGTACCATGTGATATTTTGTGCCTAGTCCACTTTAATATTCTTAAAACCATCTTTTCTGATTCCCCATATCTGGCGAAATGATTATTTAAATTTATTGTAGTTGATCCTTCTCTGGTACAGTGGTAACATCTATGTAGCATAGTGATGAAGTTAAAGATTGGTTGTTGCGGGTGAGGGGTTTTAGTTCACTCAAGGAATTGAAATCAAAGATAGCAGTCCTGCTTATTATCAGTATACCTTCAGATTTCTGTATCATTATTTGTGTTGTCACTGTCATTATTATATGGCTTACAATTCTCTTGCAGGATCTCTCGGATCTTCTGCATGCGCCTCTGGTTTTTGCGCACAATGATTTGCTTTCAGGAAATCTGATGCTCAATGATTCAGAAGGTAAAATCTATTCCCTCATATTAATTTCCCCATTTTGTATTATTCATTTGCAGAACTAAACAGTGGCTGTATGCCTATGTTGTTTCCTTTGCCAGGGAAGCTATATTTTATTGATTTTGAGTACGGGTCATACAGCTACCGCGGTTATGACATTGCAAATCATTTCAACGAGTATGCAGGATTTGATTGTGACTACAACATGTAAGTTATCTTTGTGTCAGTGGAATGATCATTGTCATGTTGATCAGCAGCATTCAATTAGTTGCTTCTCTAGGTACCCAGATAAAGATGTCCAGTATCACTTCTTCAGGAATTATCTGCAACCCGATAAACCTAGTGAGGTATGCGAAAAAACCCAACTGAAATCTTTTCGTGCTTGCTAGTAGTTTTGCCTTTGCTTGTTTTGGTTGAAGTTAGTAAAACTTCATTGTATGTGCTACATGTGCTTGGCATTTAGAGTGCTCTTGACCAGTTGAGCTAAACATGAATTGATTAGCATTCGTTTCTTCTGGGCTATGTCGGATGTCTGACATTCATAGAACATTCTACATGTGCTTGACATTTAGATTTTAGAGTGCTCTTAAGCTGAGCATGAATTGATTAGCATTTGTTTCTTTTGGGGTTCTTTTGGGGTACATCAAATGTCTGTCATTCATAAAAGGCTGAAAGACGTTAAAAGAGTTTGCCCCCAAGGTTGTAACATAGAATTTTTATGTTCTGATATAATTACAGTAGAAACGTAACGTATTCTCAGTTCTCATTTGTTTTTTTTTCCAACTGAAAGGTGCGGGCACAAGACCTGGAATCACTTTATGTGGAAACAAACACTTTCAGATTAGCATCACACATTTACTGGGCATTATGGGCCCTTATTCAGGTGAGAAGTGCTCGTGATTCTGCATCCACACTTTTCTTCTTTTGGATCCACCTTTGGTTTGGACCCCATGTAAAAGATACTGAACGACAACTTTATGATTCACTCCAATGCAGGCAAATGTATCCCCAATTGCTTTCGACTATCTTGGGTACTTCTTCCTAAGGTACGGTGAGTACAAGAAACAGAGGGAGTCCTGCTTTTCCTTGGCACAAGGCTTCCTCTCTGAGTTAAGAAATGGCTAGGGCCTGATAATCTGTTGACGAGTTGATACTGTGGAAGGTGTTGTGATTTGAGGCTGCTGCTCAGAAAAGCTATTATGGTGATGGTAGCAGCCTCTCGTTGTTGTATCTGATGTTAGAAATTCATCATGGCCTGATAGAGGAAGTCGCACGATGTTTCCTCGGGGAAACACCTTGTATACTTTGTAATAAACAGTCCTGAGTTCTGATAGGTTCTGTTCCCTGCAATTTGTTGTGCATATTAAAAGCTATCCATATTCAGGCATTTGGTACATTCTGTAAGAAAAAAATAGTTTATAAGATTAGAAAAATATATCTTCACAGAAATTCCCTCCCCCCGGCCTAGTAGTATTCAATATTTGGTGCGGCATTGTTTGAACTAAAATAAAATTTCCCAAAATTTTATTGATGCGCCAAATTTAACTGGGGCAACTCATTCTATTGTTTGATAAGTCATTGAATCCATGAAAAGTTGTATTGATGACACCAAATTTAACTGGGGCAACTCATTTCATGATTTGAGAAGTCATTGTATCCATGAAGTGGCCACGTTTCAGGCTAGAGCACTCGAGGCATGGGCAACAGAGTCAACACTCTTTGAGGGAAGATATCAAGATAGTAGCATGCTAAGAAGCAAAAGTGTTGCTGTGTTGGTACAATGGTGCCGACAGTCCACCAGGGGTAGACGATAGTGGTATATTGTGTGGAGGGGATCGCGAGCTAGGACTACATGGTGAACACAAATGACACGAGATTCTACCAGGTTCGGGCCGTTAGGAGGCGTAATACTTTACGTCCTGTGCTCGGTGATCCTTACGTCCTGTGCTCGGTGATCATGTTGCTCTTTGCATATAGGAAATTGGATTGTTTTGGAGGGGATCCCTATTGCCCCTTATATAGTCTGGGGGGCAGGGTTACTGATCACGTGGGATCTATCACAGCCAGCTACGGGTTGACCTTTCTTTGAGTACAAGTAATATCTTTCCTAACCGACTAGTTCCATGAGGCCGTTCGGTTGGCGTATCTTGGCATATCTCAGAACATCTTGGGCTTATTTCCTCTCACGAGAATACTATTCATTCTACCAAATTAGAAAGACTATTCATTCTACCAAATAAACATCCTCTATATCTATACTATGGAGTGAAGATAATTGAAAACTTTTCTCACCCAATTTAGGTGGCCTTACCCCTCACGCCGGATATCGCCTTATCTCCACCATACAAAGCAAAGCTAGCAGCATACTCTCGCGGATATCCACTCTCGCTCCCTGCTTGCTATCGCACTCAAATCAACAAGAAGACATGCTCCCATCCATCGCAAGAAGCAGCACGCCTCCTGCTCTCTTTCTCCTATCTGATTTTCCCCATCGCAAGGAGTTGTTTCCTTCTCTCTTTCTATCGTGAGCACAAACCAGCAGCAGCCCTTCTTTCCTCTCTGCGATGCAGTTCGATTCAACATACATGACCACAAAATCCACCACCCGAGCTCCTCCAGACCAAGCTGCAGCTGGCTAGCTGCTCCTCCTACAAATCCAACCAATCCCCTCTTTCTCCTAGCACAGGCAACCACAGCGGTAACGGGGAGGACGGCCAGTGCGGACATGGAGAACGGTGACCGACGCGGCAGGGATCGTGGCCGCACAGCACACGGAAACGCGAAGTGGAAGGTGGTCAAGGTGTGGGATTTCTCTCTTCGTGGCTGAGCGCATGCTCCCGTGCGTGTTTGCACCATCTGTCCATAGCCTCTCGCGTCGTGTTGAGCCCGTCCCCTCCTTAATCTTCATGTGCATTTTTTTTGTCAACATGAAGATTAAGGAGAGCTTGTTCACTTGGCAAACAGTGCCAGAGCATACGAAGATTGGGTGTGTGAAGCTATAAATGATATCCACAACTTAGCTGACAAGTTTAACGGTTCCGTAAGTCAAAAAGATGCTGAAATCAAGAATCCGAGAAACTTAGACAAAAAATTGAAAGAATTAGGGAGGAAGTCAATTATAAATATTTTATTCTATATTTGTGATCTCTTACGAACTATGAAATTATTTTGAATCTCATTATCATATAATAAACAAAAACATACGAGAAAATTGTTGGATATAAATGTGCTTGTGTCGTGCTTAATTGAAAAATATACAACCAAGCTTGTTTCAGTAAAAAATATAATAGCAATTTTATGGTAGTATATCTGTTTAGACTTTAGACGCCGCCCCGTACCGCCCGTATGGGCTCTATCATGTCATCCGAAGTAGTCATCCAGGCCCATCGAAAAGCTTTCTTAGAGCATCTCCGGCGGGGGCCTCCATATGCGTCTCTACTCCAAAATTTGGAGGTTTCTTTGCAAAAATCCATCTCCGGCGGGGCCTCTAAACAAGCCTCCATTTTGCATACCCCTCCAAATTCCCCCTCCCACCCTCCATTTCGGAGGTCCTCCATTCCCCCTCCAAATGTGGGCCCCACCATTTCTTTTTTTTCTTTTTTGCTCCCTCCGTCGTCCGGTCATCTCCCGGCGGCGCATCTCCTCCCCTATCCGCTTGCCTCGCCCGCCCGGAGTTGCCCGCCGCCGCCCCCGCCCGAGTCCGACAAGGAAGTGGCGGCACCGGGAGGCCTCGTCCGGGGCGGCGGTGGTGCACCAACGGCACCGCCCGGGGACGCGCGTGCCATGGTGCTCGCCCCCCACACCGCCGACCTCCTCCTCAAGCTCGAGGACCCGACAGGCGGTGTGGCGAGGCGGCGGGAGGGCGTGGAGGTCGAGGTGGAGTTGGAGCTCGATGTAGATGTGGAGGCGGATGTGGACTCGGAGGATGGCGCGAGGAGGTAGCGGGAGCCGTGCTCTGCTTCCGTGTCGTGCACCGATGCGGGTCTCCTTCTCTCGTGTCGTGCGCGGCCAACGCGAGGTCCAAGCGTCGCCGCCTCCTCCCGTGCGCAAGAGGATGCTTCGCCGGAGCCGGCACCCTTCGACCCAACATCGGGCGCGCCGCCTCTACCTCCGCCTCCGCCGACGAACTTGCCGACGGCGTCGCGTGTGAGGTCCTCGGTCGTGGCCGAGTTCTCGTTCGCAGCCACCGGGTGCGCCGAGCAGTGCGCGTCCTCGGCGTTCTTCGTGTTCTCGGCGTCGCGTGCGGGGTCCTCAGCTGCGGCCGAGTTCGAAGCTGCTCACGGCCATGAGGAAACGTCGCATCGAGGCAAGGGAGCTGCTCATGGCGCGGAAGCACGGGGCGACGTTGGGGGATGGGCGACGAAGGGAGATGGAGGACGTCGTGTTCGTGCGCGAGACAACGATGAGGTGGCCGGACGACGGAGGGCGATAGAGGACGTTCTTGATTTCCTCCCTCTTCGTTCTTGTTCCATTGCTCTGTTTCCTCCATTTTCCGCTCCTTTGTTTCATTCACCTATTGAATTGTTTCGACCATGAACCAACCAAATGTGACCATAGGAACTTGACAAGATTCGATTTGACGGCAGCAAGGCTGGTCGAGCCGTGCAACCGGAGCTCTTCATCCGGCTGGTCCGGGACAAGGCCTGCGGCGGCCGGCCGTGCGGCGGGCGGGCAACAAGAGGGCTGGGACAGCAGCATCTTCTCCAAGGAGGAGATGAGCCCCATGTCGCGGAGCCGGGAGGAGGCTGCGCTCAAGTGCGTGCGGCGCGGCGCGAAGACGCCCCCATCCGGCACCCACCGCCGTTGTCGTCGTCCGGGGACGAGACCGACGACGCGCGCTCACCCGGCCGCCGGAGCCGGCTCGAGGAGTGGGTCGGCTTCCGGCCCTTCGACAAGGACGTCCCCGTCGCGCACCGGTTGCCCTACGGCGCCGCCGGCGGAGGCTGTCGGCCACGGCGGCGACGCGGACCGGCTTGGCTTCTCGGCGCCCGGTCCTTTGTGCGGCCGCGGTGTGCGCCCGCGAGGGCGGGGGACTACTACTACGAGGACGCCGCGGCGTCCTGCCTCACGAGCCCAGTGGCGGTCGCATGGAGCGGAGGCGCGGCACCGGGAACATCGAGGCTTGAGACAACCGGCCGGTGCACGTGGTGCGAGGACCAGGATAGGCCGCCGCGGTGACGATGTCCGAGCGGCTCGGCGGCGGCGGCTCCGTCTCTTCCGCGTTTAGGGAAACCCGCGTCTTCGTCGCCGGCGGGCGCGGCCGCCGCCGCGCATCTCGCGCTTGGAGTATGGGGAAGGGCGCTTCTTGAGGCTCGACACGGGAGCGCGGAGGGAGGCGGGCACGAGGGCGTCGCGTGGGGATGGGAGGAGGATGCGGTTATGCGTGGGGTCCACCTCGGAATAGAGGGTTGAATACATATTCCCCACTGGAGTTGGGACATAATTTAGGGTCTCTATTTTTTGGAGTTAGGTACGCAAATGAATTTTGGAGGCCTTGATTTGAAGGTCCTTGCTTTGGAGTTGCTCTTACATCGGCATATTTCCAAGTGCCAAAATTAGAAATGGCGTTCCATGGATTCGAAGCTAATGTAATTCAGAAGAACATAATTTTTTCCCATGAATTCTAATCACATACAAATATAAAGACTCTGGTTGGAGATGTGCTCCGGAAATGTGTAAAGTCAGAATCCAACAGAGTTTACAACACTTTGCTAGACTGGGAGAAACAAATCGGCAGAGTGGCACAAATACATAGTAATAGTTATCAGCTACTCCCTCTGTTCTTAAATGATTGTCTCTAGAAAACCGTGTTTCCCTCACAAATATAATTCCCGGACGACCGTCGTATAGGGACGGAGGGAGTACAGTGTTGCAGACTCAAATTGTCCAGGTCCGTATGTAATTGTGCCAGCTCAGTTAGTGGGTCCTCAGGCTCCTCAATTACTGGGTAGGACCAATAGGGTTTGGGCACTGGCCATCTGTCATTCAGAACAAACGATACCTCAGAAAAGACATAAGAGAACGAAATTAAGGTAAAACATTGCAACAAAACATTTCTGAAATGTGTTAGGTACCTGTTTCGAGTACACTTGACAGTGTTACCAGCAGCCATGATCCTATCAAACACACAAAAAAAAACTTACACATCTATCTGTGATAACTGAATTAGAATAGGCATAACCAATCCACACATCAACATAATGTGCTTAATGGGGTGAAGTGTCATCAGAAACAGTATGACATTTCAGACGGATTCACTTGCAAGGTCAAATAGGAGGTGATGGCAGTCAACGACAAGCAGTTACATTAGAGATTGAAGAACATACCCTCTTGTCTCAAATTGCCTGAGGCATTCAAGAATATCATTTCTCGGCAGGAATGGAGTTTCTTCTTTGTCATAAAAGTTCATTCCGATGAAGTTACCACTGAAATCAACAAGGGGTCCTCCCATCCCAGCCTAGCAAAAAAATGGTGACAATGAAAATGGACAGAACTACAAAACAGGTTCTTGTGACTCCTAGAATAAGTGATTCAGTGTGCAGTTTCAGATTAAGTGCTACTGTACTGCAGCTATTTATATCCAGAATGTAACAATTAACGGAATTGAGTGTACTACCTTGGTGATTTTACAAGTGGATACCATAAGTTTGTTGCAATCCAGATTGCTTTTTTTGTCAGTAACTGTTCCATGTGTGGTTGTTAATCTGCCACTACTGAAAAGACGCCCTACAGCTACCACCTCACTAGCGGTCTCAATTTCCATTAGATGATAGATATTTGCTGCACGAATATCAGGATCCATAATGTTGTTGACAACAGCAATGTTAAGTTGAAAATTACAGTACTGCAGCGTCCCTTTAACACATTGTCCATTTGGAAGGCGCACTTCAATCTGCAATGACAAGAGTTTAGTCGATGTGTCTTTTTTTTTATCTCAAGATTTTAGTTTGTAAAGACAAACATGCAGCAGTAGTACAAAATTGATGACAAATCCACCTGCAAGTTATCAACAATTGTGTCTTCTTCATCAGAAGACCTGACCAGACTTGCTGATGTCAGCACACTTGTATACAGATCATATTCTATAAGTATGCCTGAGCATGCAAACCACCTTGTTTTCCCTATGCACAAGTGCACAACATATTTCCAGTTATTATTTCATTGATGACTGATGTAAAAACCAAGTGATCAAATTACAGTATAGTCACCGTTGAATGAAGCAAGGGAGACAACATTCCGAGACAAATTTGAAGCAAGTTCCACACTAAGCTCATTCATAAAATCTCCACTAGAACCATCCAATTTGCAGAACTTCTCATCAAAAGAATGAATCAAGTGCATGCCAGCTGAGTGAAGAAACACAGTGAGATCTAGCATAGCTGGCGAAAGCATGAAAACAGGGAAGAGCTGGCAAAGTCTGTAGCAGTGACTCACCACAGATAGTAATTGGCAAAGGACAATTCCATGAGCGTAGACGGTCATGCATCTGATCAACAAATTCTGTGGCAAGGTCAATAGCACTTCATCAGTGATAGAAATAACAGCAACTATGTTATATCTGGATGTCAAGTGCAATTAATAAAGCTAATTGCCCTTCCATACTGTGATATGGGCAGAGGAAGATTAGCTTTATTGAACCAAATCTCTCAAGAAAATCCCTAACAAATTCACACAGAAGAGTCTATCCGCCCTCCGCAGAGGCTTTGGACTTGAACGACTCTATCTCTGCTTGCCTAATTACTCTAATCCGGTTGGTTTATATAACACCACCCGCTAACAAACTTCTCCTACCTTTAAGCACTCAACTAACAATGCTAATCCTCTACCATAACCTGAACTAGCCCAACTAGCCCTGACTAGGCGCCGGCTTGCCGCGACGCCTGTACTGACGCCCATAGAAGGCGTCCATAACACTTCCTCCCTCCCCGGCAAATAGCTCGTCCTCGAGCTGAAAAGCCGGATGAGTCTCCTTGAACTGCTCCAGAGGTTCCCAAGTAGCGTCAGCAGCTGAACGAGCCTCCCAGCGAACCAGCACCTCCCAGGTCCCCCGGTTCAGGCGCGCCTTGATGACCTGGGAAGGAACTGGCACCACACGACCATGACGAATCACAGGCAAAGGCACGACTTCCGCAGGCGGCTCACCCTCAAACTTCTTCAGGAACACCACGTGAAAAACGCAGTGGATGCGCGCGCGTGGTGGCAACTCCAGACGGTAGGCCAGCTTCCCCACCCTTTCCTGTATCTTGTATGGTCCGTAGTATCGCGGGGCGAGCTTGCCGGCAGCCTTGTCCGTGATGGCATTGGCCAGGCGCTGATGTAGGCGAAGCCAAACCCAGTCGCCAACCTGAAATTCAACAAAGCGGTGACCGGCGTCGTACTGACGCTTCATGGCGTCCTGAGAATGGAGCAGTCGCTCCCGAATCTCCTCCAGAAAGGCGTCCCTGCCCATCAGCTGGCGATCCAGGGCTTGGACGCGCACGGAACCAGCCTGATGAGGAATCAAGGCCGGCGGATCACGCCCGTACACCACCCGGAACGGAGTAGTCTGCAGCGCCGACTGGTAGGACGTATTGTAGCAGTATTCCGCCCATGGAAGCCAGCGAAGCCAGCTTGTTGGGCGGTCACCAGCAAGGCAGCGGAGGTAAACCCCCAAAATCCGGTTTGCCACCTTGGACTGACCGTCTGTCTGGGGTGGAACGCAGTGCTGAGTCGCAATGTGACGCCGGCGAGGGAAAACAGCTCGGACCATAACGCGCTGGTAAACACCGGGTCACGGTCGCTGGCGATTGAGCAGGGTACGCCGTGTAGCCGGACAATGTTGTCGAAGAAGGCGCGGGCCACGGAGACGGCGGTGCAGGGATGGCTGAGCGCGATGAAGTGCGCATACTTGGAAAATCTGTCGACGACGGTGAGCACCACAGTCTTGCCGCCGACGCGCGGGAACCCCTCGACAAAGTCCAGCGCAATATCAGCCCAAACTGAGCTGGGCACCTCCAGGGCTGCAGAAGGCCGACCGGATGAAGCTGCTCAGTTTTGTTGCGCTGACAGACGGCGCACCCTTTGATGTACTCCCGGACGAGGCGTGTGGCGTGGGGGTTGTAGAAGGACGCGCGGAGCCGATGCAGCGTCTTCTGAACGCCTTCATGTCTGGCGCCGTGGACCGTGGCCAGCAACTTGGGCCAGATCGCCGACGTGGCCGGCACGAAGACGCGGCCGTCGTGGAGGAGGCCGTCTACGAGGGACCAAGCCGCAGACGCTGTGCCTTGAGCAATCTCGTCCTTCTGTTTGGCAATCTCTGGCATGTGCTCCGCCTCGCGGCGGAATTCATCGTAGAGGTCGAACGCCGGCGAGGAGAGGTGGGCGGCGCTCTGCATGTCCTCATCGCGCCGGGATAGCGCGTCGGCCGCCGTATTGTTCTTGCCAGGGTTGAATTCGACAGTGAAATCATATCCAAACAATTTACTCACCCGCGTATGTTGAGGGATCGTTGATAAGCGCTGGTCGAGGAGGAGCTTGAGTGAGTAGTGGTCCGTGCGCACGACAAAGGGCCGCGGCCACAAATACGGTCGCTAGTGCTTCACGGCCTTGACCAAGCCGATCAATTCCCGCTCGTAGGCCACCAACTTGGCATGTTGAGGCGCCACCGGACGGCTGTAGAAGGCAATGGGTCCGCCGTCTTGGTGGAGGACGGCGCCGAACCCACTGCCCGAGGCGTCGCAGTTGACGATGAACGGGGCGGAGAAGTCCGGTAGCTGCAGCGTCGGCCCCGTGGTCAGAGCTCGCTTTAGGGTGGTGAAGGCGGTGTCAGCGTCCGCCATCCACGCGAACGCCTCCTGTTTGAGTAGCTGGGTGAGCGGTCGCGCCACGATGCCGTAGTCGAGGATGAATTTCCTGTAATAACCGGTGAGACCGAGGAGCCGCGAAGCGCACGCACCGTCGTGGGTGTAGGCCAGGACTGGACCGCCTCAATCTTGGAGGGATCCATGGCGACGCCGTCGCCGATGATGACGTGGCCCAGGTAGGCGACCCCCTGGGCACCGAAGGAGCACTTGCTCTGCTTGAGGGCGAGGTTGTGTGCGCGCAGCTCCTGGAACACGACGCGAACGTGCTGTAGATGTTCCGCCCACGTTGCTGAGTAGACGAGGATGCCGTCGAAGAAAACCAAGACGTAGCGGTGGAGGAAGGCGCGCAGCACATGATTCATCAACGCCTGGAAGGTAGACGGCACATTTGTGAGGCCGAACGCCATCACCAGGAACTCGAAGTGTCCGTGGTGAGTGCGGAACGCCGTCTTGGCCACATCGCCGGGGTGCATGAGCACCTGGTGATACCCGCTGCGGAGGTCAAGCTTTGTGAAGTAACGGGCGCCGCGCAGCTCGTCCAACAACTCGTCGGCGATGGGGATCGGAAATTTGTCCTTGACTGTCTTGTAGTTCAGTGCCCGATAGTCGACGCAGAAGCGCCAGGACCTATCTTTCGTGCGGACAAGCAGCACTGGGGACAAAAACGGTGAAGTGGCGGATGAGGCCCTGCTGCAGCATGTCGTCACACCGCCGCTCGATTTCGTCATTTAGGAGTTGCGGGTAGCGGTACGGCCAGACTGCGACAGGTGGCGTGTCGGGAGCAAGTGGATGCAGTGGTCCATGGCGCGGGCTGATGGCAATCCTCGTGGTGCGGCGAAGAGGTCCTCAAATTCCGCCAGGAGGAGCGGCATGAGGTTGTCGCTAGAGAGCGCCGAGACACGTCCGCCGAAACCGGCGTCCAGTCCAACCCACTGGACGCGGTGGTCGGAGCGCCAAAAGGACATGGCAAGGCGCTCGAAGTCCCACAGGATGGGCCCGAGGGTACGGAGCCATTGGCAACCCAGGACCATCTCGCAGCCGCCCAGCGGGATGATGAACATGTCGATGACGAATCGCTCAGAGCCGAAGGAGATGGGCACGGCGGGGCATAATCCCGTGCAAGCGATGCGGTCTCCGTTGGCGACGTCGACGGTGAGGCCAGGGCACGGAAGGGGCTCGAGACTGAGGCGATGTGCCGTGGCCGTGGCGATGAAGCAATGCGTGGACCCCGAGTCCACTAGCGCGCGGATGTGGGTGTTCGCCAGCGTGACGCCGAGATGCATCGTCGTGGAGGAAGAAATCCCCGTGATGGCGTGAAGAGACGTGGTCACGTCCTTAGCGTCCTGGTCGTCAGCAGGGCCATTGTCATCGATCTCGAGAAGGTAAATCCCTTTCATCGTACACTCCTTCATGTGCTCCTGGAGAACTTCGCCGGGCAGTTGTAGCACAACCCGACTTCACGTCGCTGGGCCATCTCTTCTGCGGATAGCCTAGTGAATCGGTGACCCGGCGGTTGGCGCTGGCGTTGCGGGGCGCCTGGTGTGGCTGCAGGGGGGCGGCGTCGGGGTGGGCGCCGGGTGACGGGCGGTGGCGCCGACGACGCCGAGCGTGCCGGTGGCCGGCTCATGGTGCGCCCGGCAAGCGGCGGCAGCTCGACCGGCGCGTTCCTGCGCTCATAGGTGCAAGACAGCGCCATGGCGTCCTCCAATGTCACAGGACGCTGGAGTTCGACGTCGATGCAGAGTGGATCGCCCAGGCCAGTCGTGTAGATGGCGATTTGCTGCTGTTCCATAACGCCGTCGCAACGCGCCAGGTGCTTGAGGGACTGATATTGGTACTCGGCGACATAGCCGACACGCTGCAGTTTGATGAGCTCGCAGAGGGGATTGCTCCGTGTCGGCGGGCCGAAGCGACGGGACACCAAGTCAACGAATCGCTCCCAGGTGGGCACTCCTTGATTGAGTTCCACTCTGTAGTACCACTGTTGGGTGTCGTCCTTCGGGTGGAAGGCGGCGTACCAAACCTTCTCTTCCTCCAGGGTCTTCGCTGCCCGGAAGAATTGGTCACATCGGTGTAGCCAGGCGAGGGGGTCTGATGCGCCGTCATACTTGGGGGAGCGCAATTTGTGTGAGGCGGCGGGGCCCGAGCCGCCGGCGGTGTCTACGGCCTTCCCCCGGCTGGTGGCAGACGAGCCGTCGGCTAGGATGTCCGATTGGACCTTGTTCACGGCCACGTGGAGGCGAGATTGGTCCGCCTTGATAGCAGTGACGTCGGCCGCTAGGTTGATGAGGAGCTGCTTGAGCTCGTCTAGGGTTGTTGCGTCCCCCATGGCGCGGGTGTCGGCGGCGGCGCAGGCGCGGTGTCTACGGCGCGACCTGGGGAGGGTTGTTGGGTGGAGCGATGCGGCGCCGTGTGGGGACCAGCGGTTTGTGCAGTAGGAGGAAGGTGGCAGCGCAGCAAGGGGGCTGCGGCGGCGCGGCGCGAGCGGGGTTGGGAGGGTGGGCTTGCGGCGGCGCAGGGGAAGGAGGAGGCTCTGAATACCAAAAAATATGGGCAGAGGAAGATTAGCTTTATTGAACCAAATCTCACAAGCAAATCCCTAACCAATTCACGCAGAAGAGTCTATCCGCCCTCCGCAGAGGCTCCGGACTTGAACGATCTCTGCTTGCCTAATTACTCTAATCCGGTTGGTTTATATAACACCACCGGCTAACAAACTTCTCCTACCTTTAAGCACTCAACTAACAATGCTAATCCTCTGCCATAACCTGAACCAGCCCAACTAGCCCTGACTAGGCGCCGGCTTGCCGCGACGCGTACTGACGCCCATAGAAGGCGTCCATAACATACTGGAAGAAGTTATTCACAACAGAAGCCAGTAAGAGATGCATATATGGCATAAACTTAGGGCTCGTTTGGGAGGCCCAATCCGCGGGGGGTTCGTGGTGTTTTCCCCCCGGGCCGGACCCCCCGCATCGCGATTTGACCTCGGGCCAAAATGCTAGGGCATTTGGGAGCTTATCCGCGTGGGAGGTCAACCCTATCCCACCGTTTTCCCCCCGGTGAGAGCCCCCCACCTCCCCGACTCCGAACGCGGCTCCCCCGTGCCTTCCCCCGCGAGCGCCTCGCGACATCACCCCGCGCCGCGCCGTCGGCATCGTCCTTGCCGCACCTCGTCGTCGTCTTCACTCCTCCCCCTCCCTATCCGGGCGACGTCTCGTACTTCCTTTATCCCGAGCATCCGTTGTTTGCCCCGATTGAAGATCCGACACGACACCCTCTCTACCATCTCCGGCTTCCTAACCAGATCCGTTTACCCCTGCTTGAAAAAAGTGTTTCCATTCGTAGTTCGGGGTTTCCTAGTCCCTGGTTTATTCGTAACCGGCTTTCTATCCAGGTCTTCCTCCTCAACAGCTATATTTGTGGTGTTCGTTGCCAATGCACAATAGTAGGCTTCTGCTTGCTTTCTTCCTGTTCGCATATCCGTATCAGCCTTGTCTTCTTTCGTAGGCACATTTACTTGCCACTCCTCCCCATCCGGGCACCGTCCATCCCTCTCCGCTCGGACCTCTACCTCCGGCAGCCTCCTCCGCTCGGATCCCTACCCTTGTCGGCTCCTCCGCTCGGACCTCTACCTCCGTTGACTCCTTCGCTCGGACCTCTACTTCCGCTCCGACCTCTACCTCCACAGGATCCGCTGCGTCCGCCATGGTGCCTTGATGTGAGTTCTCGGATTTCCTAGGGTTTGTCCTCATCATGTCTTTTCGGATGCCTAGTGATTCATTCTTGCTAATGGCCGATTGTTGATGTTGATTTCTCTCGTATTAGTCATGCACATATTATTATCCATGGTTGACTAAAGATTTAGATGTAGTTGACTGTTTAAAGATTTAGATCCAGTTCCATGCTTTGATGCCGGGATTCAGAGCATTATTCCTTCAACTCAATTCTTGCCATGGACATTTTGTTTTTTATGTTGCACTAGGATGCTCTTACCCTTTTCTGTTCATGCTATTTCATCTCAAATCTTTTATTTTGGTGCAGTATATGGCTTGCAATAATTTGATTATTTGTCACAAGGGGCATCAATTGTTGGTCCAGTATATGGCTTGCAATAATTTGACTATTGGTCCGGGGAGTTGAGTGGCGCAACCGGTGTTTGTTGAGTTGAGTATATGGCTTGCAATAATTTGATTATTGGTCCAGTTGTGGGGAGTTGAGTGGCGCAATTGGTGTTTGTTGAGTTGTTTTGTTTGGTTGGTTGTTGTACTTGCTCCTTCGAGCTCTTTAATTGGCGGCTCGCTCTTTAATTGGCGCTCTCATGTCTAGTTCTTGTTTGTTTAAAATATATAATAATGTTGACCCGGAAGAAAACTAAAATACTAGTATACCGCATTTGGAACACTATACGGCTTGTTAACACGGGCTAATGGTATTGCCGTCGCTAAGCCGACCGGACTACTTGACTTGCCGGCAATTCACCGTGATAGTTGCAATTTGCAATGCTAGAGAGGAATGACACATATATATATATACTGAAACTCTGCCCTAATATAATAAGAAATAAAACATATATAGTGAATGTTTTGTAGCCCAAAAAAAACTTTATATAGTGAATGGCACGTTACGCTTGTAGTAATGCAGAAGGCAATGCAAAGGCTTGCTTGCTAAAAGGAAAAAGAGCAAAGAGAGGAATAAATTAAAAATAGAGGAGTATATATGCCTTGCTCGTTTGCAAGTTGTAAGCCCGATGCCGCGTGCAATATTCTACATCTAAAAGTTGCAAGTTCTTGTGTGTGTCTATATATATATCTATATATATCTATATATATATATATAATTAATATATATATATATAATATAATTAATATATATATATAATATAATTAATATATATATATTAATTATCTCTCGCTAGCCGCTTCGATCCCAATTCCCATGCATATATATAGGTTGTCTATATGATGCCTTATGTGACGAGACACCATTATATTCTCCCGGCGGGAAGTTTGGTCGCAAAGAAGAAGTTTCGTTTGGCCGCAGCAGGAAGTGTTGCCGCCGACCTCCGGCCGGTTCTCCCACAAAGAACGGGCCTCTCGGCCGAAGCCAAGGTCCGTTATTCCTCTCCCGTGCCGAATATGGGTAAACCGTGAATGCATAATGTGATTGTGCACCTAATTCTTAGTTTCTAGTTCCTATCTAATGTGAATAGAGTATCCGTGCTCACTTGGAAAAAGAAGGCATAGGAGTACAATATCAGCAAAATAGTATATCCGATTAGCTAGTTTTGGTGTTGTGGCTATTATTACACCGAAGTGTCACACACCCGATTAGCTAGTTACTCGTCGAAGACATAAGTTTGGTAGTTGTCAGTTGGTTCTCAACTTGAGTTTGGTAGTCTGTCGTTGGTTCTCAACTTGAGTTTTTGTTCTGTCAAACATAATCAAAGTTTTGTAAAAAAAAAAACTATCCTAATGTTTAGGTGATAATCGAGTCCTTCACTAGCACCAGGATGTATATGCATTTTAATTTTTGTCTCTCCCCGATTCCTAGTTAGCATCTTAGATATTGTACACCTTGTAATTAATGTGTCTTTTTTAATTCAGTTAACCCGTAAGGCTGATCCATTTTTTCTTAAACAACATATTTTTAAATAATATTGTGTATATAGTGTAAGGGATATGTGCACATATATGACTACGCTACGTACAAATATAAGTGTAAATGCTCATGATCCCTTTTCAGCCCTAGTTGCAATTAGTCCAATTATCACGGTTCAACGAGTTCACGGTAATGAGGTCCGATGCCATTTGCGGTTTCAATATGGTAATCCCGATGTCTTGTGCTCCCCATAGTTCCCAAACAACAACGGTGGGAGGGGGTTTCCTTCCTCTGCCGGGGCTTTCCTTGGCAAAGTTTGGCAATGGTGTGTGTTATTATGAATGTACTCGGCTTGGTAAGCTTGATGGCCTTTGAAGCGAATTGCTGCTATGTCCGGCTACAGCTAGGCTTTGTTAACATAGAGAAATGTCGCAATTTATTTTGGAAATCAAGTATTTTTATGTCGTGTCTCGCTGCTGTGCCGCATTCGTATGTTGCTCTATGTGGTTTGTATGCTGCTCGCGGAAACTAGTCAAGTACTTGTTTCTCCTTTTTGACTTTGCATGTAAATTTTATTATATATTTATAAGAGCGGGCGCATGTCTCCGCCCGCCGGACCCGTCCCTTGCTCTCCAAACGACGATGGGTGGTGGGGGAGGCTCGATAATGTGATCTATGAACTGTCATAGTTAGCTATTATGGAACTCTATGGACTGTCATAGTGTGATCTAATAGAACTCTATGGTTAGCTATTATGGAACTCTATGGATCGTCATAGTGTGATCCGATAGAATAAGCCGTAAAAGTTTTTTTGTTGCTCATCTTGTGTACAATATGTGCACCAACAATACACATCGGTAAGCGACGCCGTTTCTTTAGCAAATTCTAGTACCCGAGTCATTTGATCTTTTTTCAAAATTGTACTATCACCGGATAATCTTTGCTAAATGCTTCAGCTTATCAACTAATGCTATATGCATGGTATGTTTAGCTTGGTTTGTTTGTTGGAGCCTCGCTTTTGAGATTTGTAGAATCATCACTTCAAATATTGTCTGCTTTTACTCACATATCTACAATTGTTTCTCTCGAACATCTATATCTTAATGATCTTATCATCGGATTCTCGTTTGTCCGATGATTGTCTTATTATTTTAGGTGTGGCCACCGCGAGCTAGGCAAAATACTTGTGAGCAAGGTCCGGAGGGAGCCGACGTGCTAACTTGTAGCTTTGGAGTGCAAAGTATTGTCATAAATTAAACTTGTCTTATTTAAATTTCCGGTCTAAATTAAATAGTGTAACTTATGTGGATGTGTTTGTCTTATTTATATTCTAGTGAGACGTGTTTCAAAATGGATTGCTATTAGACACCCTCTCGCCAAACATGTTTTGAAATGGATTGTTATTTCCAATGAGATTTAATTGTTCATGATTATTTGAGATGTCGATTAGTATTTGTGGTTAGTGTTGTCATATGATTTGCAAAAAGTATTGTGGCTGTTATAGAAGAAAAATGGAAAAGTAATGTTGTTAACTTGGAATTGGTATTTTAATTAAAAAAATTGTGTGGCAGCAGCGTTGGGCTGCACTGCCCCTACCGAACATCCCATGTCTCCCAAATGACGGCGGGTGCGGAAGCCGTGGGGGGGAGCGCCACCCCGGAAAATTGGTGGCCGGTGGAAAGCCCCGACGGGATTTCCAGGCCACGGGTGGGTTTGCCACTAGCTGCCAAAGGGGCCCTTACATACGTTCATGATTTACAAATTTCACCTTTTGCAAAGAAGTCACAAGATGGGGAAGCATGTAGAGTACTATCCGAGCTTCTCATTTTCCTGCCTACAATAGAAAAGACGAGTTGAAGGGAATAGGGTGCTGAAATCAATGAACACAAAGAAATCTGTGTAAGAGACTCCCATGTGGCAATACCCAAAAATATTGCACTTTTGGTCCTAGGGTCACTCCATTTATCAATTATAATTTCAATGTTCCGAAAAAAATGTATGCAAACCATTGAGAAAGCATCAACATACATGGCACTACATGTTTTCATCAGTAAAAAAAATTCAACAAACTCCAAATGTAACTCGATGGAATATAGGAGCATGTGCTGCCAGGGCCACATCTGCCTTTCTCAAAAAAGGAGAACCAAGTAGCAGTGAGTTGACAATGGTAAAACTGTCCTTGTACTACAATGAGGACCCTAATACAATGATCACTAACAACTAATATCATACAATTCTTCATTGAGAAGATTATTTTTCTTCTTACTTGTGTAGCTACCTCCTCCTTTGTTTCCATCCCTGCAGAGAACATAGCATATTTGTTATAATGGCTGCAGAGAAATGTTATGCAAAAGGCGGGAGTCCATTGCCCTTAATATTAAACAACAGTTGCAACATTGATGCTTAACTATTGCAACATATCTCGAACATCCTTTTTTTTATATTCCAGACATCTGTACTGAAGCATTGCCATATAAACAAATGAAAAGCAACTGCAAATGACGAAAAGAAGAAAAGAAAATTAATAGAATAAAGCCCACACGAACTAAGCAACTGCAAGTTGCAAAATTATGCCTTCTTATTTACTTTTATGTAACTTAACAAATTAAGCTGAGAGCCTGAGACTCAGACTTCAATGCATAAGTTCTCTCTTTTTCATATTACAAGCATATGGTTAAATAGAACACCACGAAAAGGAAGCCTCAACTTGCCATCTATATCTACTCAGCTTTGCACATTTAGTTTCAAATAAACTAGTAAGATAAACTAGAAATGCCAGATTACTGGGGCAGCAACCAATGACATGCAGTCAAGGGCAATGGCGTACCCAGGAATTGATTTTTTTCATCTTTGAGGGGGGGGGGCACAGTGCTAATTTATCTAAAATTTATTTATCAAAATCAAATTTTCAGTGGAGATTTGGGCCACCCCCCCCTGGCTATGCCACTGGGTCAAGTGGCAAATGTGCATATAGAAAGTGGGGAGGGGAAGGATTTAAGGGCAAAAAGGACTTTTCATATCAGTCACATGCTAGTATGAACCACCACATCAGCTTAAGGGTGATTTTGATCCAAAAACGAAAGTTGAGAGACTATATCGGCCTATTTGAAAGTTGAGAGACGAGTTTGACCTTTAGAGTAAAGTTTGGGGACCAAAGCGCCTATTTTGCCTCAAATAAACTAATGAGATAGGCTAAGCATGCCAGATTACTGGGGCAGCAAACCGGGTCTCTACAAGCATGCATAGATAAGCCAGCACTGAAGTTGTTGCACATAATGACATAAATACTAGAAAACATACCCAAACATCCCAAAGCTCTTCAAACATTTGAGAATTATACTCCTTGGAAGGAATGGTGTTTCTTTCACGCCATAAAAGTTCATGCCATGAAAGTACCCATCAACATCAATAAGGGGCCCTCCAATCCCAGCCTAGCAAACAAATAAACAAAGTGACAATTACAAGAAAAACTTTTTCAATGTCTTGCTTTAAGAAATGCAATGAAAGATTAAGCCAGTTATATCCTGATGCAACTAGTTTCCATCATGTACAAATAAAAAAGTGTACCTTACTGATTTTACAAGTGGAGATTGTGATCTCTTCCTGATCAAATATGCTTATTGTGTCCTTCGCTAATCCTCTTGTGGCCATTAGTTTTTTGGAGTAGAAAATTCGACCCACGGCCAGCACCTTGCTACATGACTCAAGTTGCACTTGATGGTCAAGACGTGCCACAGGAACACGAGGGGTCTTGATGTTGACAAGAAGAAGATTGTAATCCAAATCATAGTCTCCCAACCACCCGTTGATATACTGCTGGCACTTATAGCGTGCTCTAATCTGCGATGAATAAAGTCAGCATAACCAATATTATAAATGAACAAGAGGAGTAGAACATGATTAGCAGCACCAACCGTGAAGCCATCTTCAATCATGCTATCATCATGAGAAGATCTCAATAAACTTGCTGAAGTCAGCAAGGTTGTGATGAGTGGTTCACATCGTATAACTATGCCTGAGCATGCACGTAGCATAACATCTCCTACAGATGATCATAATTTCAATTATTCATTAATGATAAATAAGATGGGGAAATAATGATTAATGATAAATATGATGGGGAAATAATGAGCAGGCTGTATATTCACCCTTGAATGAAGCAACGGCGAAAACACTCCGAGACAAATTTGCAGCAACTCCTTTGCTGAGTTCACTCCAGACACCTTCACCGGAATCATCTGAATCACCAAATTGCTCTTCAAAAGGACCAACCAGACCCCTGTGCACTGATGAAAGAAACATGGTACAAAACAATTTTAATAACTACATAATTATAAAAATTCATTGTGAAGGAACAATTGAAAGCGATAACTTGATTGTGATTCATGTAGTGAAAAAAATCTGCTTCTTACTTTCAGAACTTTGTCCTTCGCAGCCATCTTCTTGCACTTCAACATTCCAACCTGTGCCAGAAGAACATTTAGCAAATGTTACATCATGACAAATATGTGAAAGCTTGTAAAGAATTCTGCACCAACCAACCCAAGGGTAGCTACACAAGGTCTGGAGGCAGACTGTATTGTATTAACTAGTGTGCATTCTCTTGGAAGAATGTATATTCTACCCAAAGTCATTTAAAAGTAGTCTACAACTGAGTGTGAACCGTCACCGAAACCAGCATGTATCTATCAGGATAGATACCTAGCATTGCAAGGACAATAATAGGATTGATCCAAAATTTGGATGAGTGGGTACTGTACCACTGGCAGACCGTTGACAGTGAAATCCCAGACGAAGTCCAACTTTTTCACCCAAATCTCTCAAGAGTTTCACAATAAAAAAACTAATACCAAGTACCACTTAAATTACTAATAGAAAAGCAACTACCACTCAATTTGACAAACTATACCTAAATCAACTGAGATCAATCGATCTTGGTCGGGCTTAAGAAGAGGAACTGTGGCTACAACTGCCGGGAAGGCGCAAGAGTTGGATTCGCCAGCAGCTAAAAGATCTATGCAAAACTACAGAATTTGAGGTCTATCCATCGGAGGAAATTGGGTTCCTTACCAACAAAAAAAACAAAAGAGCGAGGTTGGGGTTGGATGTTAAGAAGTGTTAGAGCAACTCCAACAGTTTGGCAAACCAACTTGGTATCCATATAATTTTGGCAAAGCAAGAAAAATTGTCCTCCAACAATTTGGCAAACCAACTTGGCAAAAATAGAAACTTGGCAAAACTCACCTCCCCACGCGCATATATGCGTGCGCGGATAGTGGTTGCCATCGTTGTTTCCCTTCTAGGTGGGATGGTGAAAAAGAAATAAAGAATAAAAAAGGATTACTGATGTAAGTTTTTCAAGAGGTGGAAGGACACATACATAATTTTGTTTCTCTCAGGATTCCTGATGTAAGTTAGATCTGGATTTGACAAGTGAATTATGCCAAACTGTTGTAGATGAATTCTTTTTTTACTTTGCATAGCTTTTTAGAAGTTGGCAAAACACAGGATTTGCCAATTAAATTTTGGCAAACTCTTGTAGATGCTCTTAGACGGGTGTCGAGAAGCAGGCGGCGCGACAGTGGCTGCCGCGAGGCCGAATTGCAGGGGATGATGAAGTACACCTTCCGCACGAACGCCCATTGCAGCAGTAGAGTCTCCTGTGCCACCTTCTTCCGCGCAACCTGGGGCGGTCGTCCTGTCTCGAGGCCGGAAAAGACTCTAGCGGGGATCCTAGGGCGTGTTTCGTATGGGCCAAAAACCCTCGTCCAAGCCCCCGCACGTGCGTCCAGGTGTTTGATTTGCTTTACCCTGTTCATCGGCTTGGTCCATGGGATGCAAAATGTTCAGTCACCTACGATTTTTTTTCAAATACCACCGTGTACACTAGTTGCGCCACTTTATTTGGCGTGACTCAACTATTAGTCGCGCCACGGAGTTTGGTACGACCAAAAACGCTAGTTTTTGGAAAAATATATAGTTTCGGTGAGTTATTTTTAAAATTTTAGTTTAAAGTGGGTTAAAAAAATGTCTTTGGGCTTCAGATGCAGTGTTGAGATTTATTTTTTCCCCGAAAGTGTGGGGATTTATTCAAAGACCCGTACATATATTTGGTATGAATGGTCAATGGAGTATAAGATCGAGTCGGATGCCGGTGAGCCCAAGGCAATTTTAATTTACTTTATATGGAATCCTAAAAAATGAACTTTCCATGTCCTGGCTATCTGTTTCCCTCACACCCTAATTCATTTTCCTTTCCTCACAAAATTATTGGAAACTGATCGGTTTACCGTGGTAACTAGTGTTATCGGTCCGGTCCGGTAGAAAAACCGGTCGGTTCCCGTCCCCGAACCGAAACTAAAAAAATCCACTTCTCGGTCAACCTGTCCGGTTCCCGGTTAAGCGGCCTGGTTTTTCGACCGGAAAAAACGTACCGGTAACGGTTTTGAAAACCATGTTCCTCGCGCGTTGTTTCCACTCTTTCCCTCCTAGCGTCCTCTTTTTCGTCTATGCAAATGCCGAACACAATTGAAAAAAAACATCACGCCTACTCCTTCCGCCTTTTCCCTGATTTGGTTCTCCTCTATTAGCAACAAAACAAGCCATGAAGAATGAAGTAAGGAACACCTTCAGTATGCAGAAAATGGCAGCCTAGGTGATAGTAGCCCTAGGCGTTCGGTTCTAACCGAACCGATCGGTTCGATTCTTCGGTTGTCCTGAAAATTCGGTTCCCAGAAAGTTGGAACCGAAGAGGGAACCGATCATTCGGTTCCAGTTCGGTTCGGTTTCGGTTCTAACTGAAGGAAACTGAAGAGAGGATGAAGGAGAGAGGGAGCGTCGGCTTGCAGCAGAGTGCAGGGCACCACAGGGAATGGCCGGCGGCAGCGGACGTTGGGGTCGAGGCCTCACGGATGCCAACCACCGGGCTGCGACGGTGCCGCAGCGCCGGCCGGCCGTCGGGTTGCGTCGCGTGCCGCCGACGCCGGTCGTCGGGCCGCGCCGCGTGCCGCGTGCACCGACCGCCGGGTTGCGCACCGCGCCCCGTGCCGCGAGTGTGCCGGCCGATGCCGGGGCCGTGGACGGGGGCGGCGCCCGTCGTATGGACCTCCCCCGGGCCCACTACCTCGGTGGGTACCGGGACCGACTACTCGGTGGGCCCCCGGGACTACCCGGCTTGTGCCACACGGCTCCCCGATGGTGTGAGGCGCAAGGACTACGGTGGAGAAGTACTCGGATAGGAAGCTATACATACCTTGTACCGTGTAGAGGACTCCTAGACGTACACGACTAGTACTCTCTCCCTAAACCGACCTGTAACCCTGCCTCCCGGACTATATAAGGCGAGGCAGGGACCCTTCTCTCTCATTACGCATCATCTTGTAATCACATCCAATCAATCCGAGCCACGCAACATACAGACGTAGGGTATTACGCATCTCGCGGCCCGAACTCCGTCTAAATTGTGTGCCACGTGTCTCTTCCTTCGAGTTACCGATCTCGGCGAGGCCACATTCATCTACCTCGGGTACTCCCCTTGGTAGGTTGCCGGTCTAAAACACCGACAGCTGGCGTGCCAGGTAGGGGTTCTCGTCGAAGATCATATGGCGAACTCGACGACTTCAATCTTCATCAAGCCAACCTGTCGCCTTCAACCGCGGCGACACCTTCGTTTTCGGCTCCCGGGACCGCACTGCTGACGGCGCCGGATCCTTCCAGCGCCGCCTGACCATGCCGCCCAACCCGAAGACTGGCCTCGTGACTCTTCCTGAAGTAGTCACAGGCGATCTCGCCGGAAAGTTCGGCGAAATTTCGCTCTACAACCAGCACACCGACTTCGAGCTTGGATCCGACTCCAACTCGAACTCGACCTCACCGTGGGCCATCGCATGCGAGCCAGCTATCGAGCCATCGTGTGCGGACTCCCCACTCCATGAGCACTTCCTATACGGCCTCTGCATCGCTAGCAAGGCCCACGCGAAGGCTCTCTCCGCGCGCCGGACTGGGAAGGAGATCATCTCCGAGTACAACTCGTACTCCAACCCCATCTCCGGCTACTACCCGGACTCCTCCTACGAATTCGACTTCGGGGCGGACCTTGACGAGCCCGAGTCCGAAAACTACACGACTGAGCAACCGCTGTCAGGACCTGCCTCCGGCCTGGTTATAACATCTACACCCGCCGGCAGATTCGTCTACTGGCCAAACCGCAAGCCCGCAGACCTGACACACGAGAACTCACGCTGCGTCGCCTACCTCGACTCACTTCACTTCCAGGAGGGAACTCCGCTAACTCCGGTGAGGAGCACACTCCAACAGAGGTGGTAACCAGCGACTCCAGCCTCAGCTCTCCTGATCGGCAAGTCTTCATGACTACCAACGAGACGTCGGGACCCTCAGGGACACTCCCTGACCGATATCTCGAGGATATCTCTGCAGACGAGTTGTCTGCCAACGCACCCGCAGACGAGACCGACGCCAACAGGGACGCCCGACGTGAACGCAATAGAAAGCGGAACGAACGGCGCCGACGTCTCCGCGAGTCCCTACCCATCCGGAACCTCGCGGAGGCCCTCGACCAAGTCGAAAATCGGGTGCACACTACCCCAGAGCAATGCCTCATGTCTATCACCACGATAGCACGTCAGGCCCAGGGGATGCGTGCGGGAGAAGTCATCGCCAAGCTCGCGGAGGACGCCTACTTCATGCGAGTTGACAATGAAGCCACAAGTCGCAGTGGAGCTGACAACGGTCGCAACCGTACCCGAGGGGAGCTACCGGCTAACCCCAACTATACCCGAGCATCGGCTGGTGGACCCTCTCATGGTGGCAACAGCGCCGGCGGCAATCGTGAGATCATCCCTCATCGTGATCCTGGCGGCGGGGGTAGTGACGGCAGGAGCTCCAACCACGGGGCTGGCAGGAGAGCCAGGGGCGGAGGCGACCGCGGCGGCCGAGGCCACGCGAACAACCACGCCCCCGACGCTTCACACGGCGGCTTCGACGCCCGCCAAAAAATCGAAGAACTACGACGCAAGAAGTCCTCCACGGCAGGCGACAACGACGTGTTCCCCGCTTTCTCTGCACGGCTTCGCAATCTACTTCTCCCGGAGAAATTCAAACCTCTGGGGATCACCAAGTACGACGTGAAGCAAGATCCAGTGCAGTGACTCAGATGCTACGCCCTCTCCATTGAAAACGCTGGTGGCAATAATGACACGAAGTGCCTCTACTTCCCCTTCTCGCTCGGATCAAGCTCCGCTTACATGGCTCGAGTCACTTGAGAAGTACTCTATCAACAAGTGGGACCAGCTCAAGGAACAGGTTCACCGGCAACTTCGCGGGCGCTATGGGCCGCTCGGGTACTCGCATGGACCCGGCTATGGTGAAGCGAGGAGCGAGGCGAGACCCTTCGCAAGTACATGCGGTGCTTCTTCGACAAGCGCGCCACCGTAGTCGACGTCACCGACAAGGAGGTCATCGACCTCTTCCAAGACGGTCTCGACCACCGTCGCACCTTGGAAGACTTCGGTCGTCACCGCACGAGCTCCATCACCCACCTCAAGGACATGATCACCTCCTCGGGCCGATGAAGAAGACAAGGCTAACGCCAAGTACGACGCCATCCGTGGCAAGAGCAAGCGAACACGGGCGGCAACGGCAACAACAATGGGAACCAAGGCGGTCGCAAGACAACTACTTGGGCCCCAATCGCAAGCGCAAGCCGTACAACACCGTCGCGGCTATCCGGCGCCCCGCGAAAGACAACTCGAAGAAGACCTCCGGCGGCTTCAAGGACTTGCTGAAAGAGAAGTGCCCGTGGCATCTGGACGGCAACCACACCACCGAGCAGTGCTACCAACTCCGGCGAGCACTCAAGGACACTCCAGAGCCACGGCACCCTCACGACAAGAAAGGCAAGAAAAAGGCCGACGAAGGCAACGGCGACTTCCAGGAACCCGACAAGACGGTGAACGTCCTCTTCGGCGGACTACCCAACCGACGGGCTCAGAAGGCCACCCGACGAGAAGTCTTGAGCATTGAACCAGCGGTCCCGACCCCTCTCCGGTGGTCGGAGGTACCCACTACCTTCTCCCGCGCGGATCAATGGACAAGCTTCTCTGGAAACAGACGCCGTTTCCACTCGTCCTGAAGCCGGTAGTCGCGGGCTCCAGACTCAACAAGGTCCTCATCGACAGTGGAAGCGCGCTCAATGTCCTTTTCACCAAGACCTTGAAGAAGATGAAGCTCGAAATCACCCACATGCTCACCAAGAGCACTTCGCCCTTCTACGGCATCGTCCCCGGGAACGCGGCTATCCCACTAGGCTCAGTGGTCCCGCCGCTTACCTTTGGGGAGACAAGGGAAAACTACCGCACCGAGTACATCAAGTTCGAAGTCACGGACTTCGAGACTCCCTACCATGCCATCCTCGGCGGACCGGCCTATCGCCAAGTTCATGGCGGTACCTCACTACACGTACTTGGTACTCAAGATGCCAAGTCCGGCCGATGGTACTCTCGCCGCAAGGGGACTTGAAGATATCCTTCGACTACGACACGAAGAGAAGCCGTGAAACTCGCGACCACGAATCAAGTACCCAACACAATGATGGAGATATACGCCGCATCCAAGAAGCTTGCCCCAAGTGAACTCGACATCCCGCAGAAGTCGAAAAACGCCAATAAGCCTCGGCCACTTGAGGAGGTTCAAGTCAAGATGATTGACCTCGGGACAGGCGACAGCAGCAAGACCACCACGGGGCGGGCCTCAACCCGAAATAAAAAGACGCGCTTGTCAGTTTCCTCCGGGCTAACCGAGACATCTTCGCGTGGAAACCAGCAGACATGCCAGGGGTGCCCAGGAATCTGATCGAGCATTCACTCAACGTCGACCCTAAAGCTACCCCCGAAGCGACAACACATCCGCCGTTTCGCCGACGACAGACGGGATGCCATCAAGAAGGAACTCGCCAAACTACTCGCGACCGGCTTCATCAGAGAAGTCTTCCATCCTGAGTGGCTCGCCAACCCCGTCCTTGTCCGCAAGAAGAACTTGAACGAGTGGAGGATGTGCGTCGACTACACCGACATCAACAAGCACTACCCCAAGGACCCCTTCGGGTTGCCGCGGATTGACCAAGTCATCGACTCCACGGTGGGCTGCGACCTGCTCTGCTTCCTCGACTGCTACTCCGGGTACCACCAGATCGCTATCAAGGAAGAAGACCGGAGAGAAGACCGTGTTCATCACCCCGTTTGTCGCGTCTTGCTACACGACCATGTCCTTCGGGTTGAAGAACGCCGACGCTACCTACCGGCGAGCTATCCGGGCCTATTTCAAGAGGCGGCTCAACAAGAACGTCGAAGCCTATGTGGATGACGTGGTCGTCAAGACCCGAAACTCCGACATGCGCATCGCCGATCTTGAAGAGACTTTCGCATCCCCGCGAGAGTACCGCCGGAAGCTCAACCCGAATAAGTGTGTCTTCGGTGTACCGTCGGGCAAACTACTCGGCTTCATCATCAGCCATCGCGGCATCGAAGCCAATCCCGAGCAGATATCCACCATCACCAGCATGAAAGCTCCCACATGCATCAAAGACGTGCAGAAGCTGACCGGGTGCATGGCGGCCCTGAACAGATTCATCTCGAAGCTTGGAGAACGGGGGCTCCCCTTCTTCAAACTACTCAAGCACCAAGAGAAGTTCGCGTGGACTCCAGAGGCAGACCAAGCCCTTGCTCAACTCAAGGACTTCTTATCCAAGCCACCAGTCCTCACGGCTCCTCGCAAAAAGGAGCAGCTACTGCTCTACCTTGCTGCGACTACTCACGTGGTTAGTACTGCCATCGTCGTCGAGCGGCAGGAAGACTGCCACGCCTACCCGGTCCGGGCGACCGGTCTACTTCGCCGGCGAGGTCTGTCGGATCTAAGGCACGCTATCAACTAGTACAGAAGCTACTGTACGCAGTGCTCATCACCTCGCAGAAGCTGCGTCACTACTTCCTGGAGTACTCGATTTCTGTCGTCACCGACTACCCACTCGGCGACATCTTGCGGAACCAAGATGCTACCGGAAGGATCTCGAAGTGGGCAATCGAACTAGGCGCCCTCAACAACGACTTCAAGCCACGAACAGCCATCAACTCGCAGGCACTAGTCGACTTCATGGCGGAGTGGCGGGGAAAATCACCGCCTACTCCAACTGAGCGCCCAGAGCATTGGGTGATGTACTTCGACGGCTCGCTCAATCTTGAAGGCGCAGGTGTAGGGGTACTCCTGATTTTCCCAACGGGCGAACAACTCAAGTACGTCCTGCAGATCTTTTGGAAGGTCTCAAACAATGAAGCCGAGTACGAAGCCCTACTACACGGGCTCCGCCTCGCAGCTTCACTAGGCATCAAGCGACTACTAGTCTACGGTGACTCCGCAGTGGTCATCAACCAAGTCAACAAGTCCTGGGACCGCAATAAGGAAAACATGGACGCCTACTGCCTAGAAGTCCGCAAGCTCGAGAACAAGTTCTACGGTCTCGAGTTCCATCACGTCGTCCGTGACAACAATGTTGCAGCGGACGTCCTGTCGAAGCTTGGATCCACTCGCGCTCAAGTACCAGCGGGTGTCTTCATCCACGAGCTTCACGCGCCATCCATCCCGGAGCCGGCGCCACCGACCACTGATCCAGCACATCCCCCGGTTGGCCAGGAGGTCATGATGATAGACATGGGCTGGCGGCAACCCTTCATCGACTACATCCGCGAGCAGAAGGTTCCCTCAGACAAGAACTTGGCTGAGCAACTCATCCGCCACGCCAAGTCCTACGTCGTAGTAGGAGACAAGCTCTACAGGCGGGGTGCATCTTCCAGAGTACTCATGAAGTGCACCCCCCGAGAAGAAGGCAAGGGCATCTTGGAGGAGATCCACAAAGGCATCTGCGGCAACCACGCGTCCTCACACACGCTGGTCAGCAAGGCCTTCCGATGAGCTTTCTACTGGCCCACAGCTCTGGGCGATGCCGAATAACTCGTCAGAAGGTGCCAAGGGTGTCGATACTTCGCCAAGCAACAACATGTCCAGGCCTACAAGCTAGTCACCATACTGCTAACCTGGCCTTTCGCCTGTTGGGGGTTCGACATGATTGGGCCTCTCCCGACTGCGCCAGGTGGATTCAACAAAGTCTTGGTGGCCATCGACAAGTTCACCAAGTGGATCGAGGTCAAGCCAGTCACATGCCCCAAGGCCGACAGAGTACTTGACTTCTTGGATGAACTCGTGCATCGCTACAGACTACCCTACCACATCATCACAAACCTGGGCTCCAACTTCAACAATCACCAGTTCTGGGAGTACTGCGAGAACAGCGGGATCGACGTCTGATATGTCTCAGTTGCCCATCCTCGGGCCAATGGACAAGTCGAGCGTGCCAATGGGATGGTACTCGGCGCTCTCAAGAAGCGACCGCACGATCTTGCTAATTCAAAAGGAGGCAAGTGTATCAAGGAACTACCCAATGCGCTGCGGGGGCTATGTACTCAACCCTCCAAGCCAACGGGACCATCGCCTTACTTCTGGTCTACGGCTCCGAAGCAATTCTCCTTGCCGACGTCATGTGGGTTCACCGGTAGTAGAGCAATACGACGAATGCATATCCGAAGATAGCGAGACGAGTTGATATCGATAGACTCGAAGAAGCTCGCCGCGCCACCCTCGTCAAATCGGCAAGGTACCTTGAGGGTATTCGACGCTACCATGATCGCAACGTCAAGGAACACTCCTTCAACGTTGGTGATCTCGTCCTCTCGCCGCATCGAGAACACGGAAGGACCGCACAAGCTCGGCTCGCCATGGGAAGGTCCCTTCACGGTTGCAAAGGTGACCGGACCGAGGCTCCTACTGTCTCCCGGACTCTTGAAGGCGAAGACATCGGCAACTCGTGGAATATCGACCGGCTCTGTCGATTCTACACCTAGTCTCACGACTACCCCCGGGGGCTCAAGTCCGCACGACTACTCAAAGACCCATTTGCCGTAAGTGGCCTCCGGGTCCAGGCACTAGTCTCCAGATTACTCTACTCCAAGATCCAGCGTTTACGGCTACTAACGGATCTCGGGCTGCTCGGAGCGTCAAAGGACTCCAGCAGCGGTCTATTAAGAGACCATGTACTTCTAGATCCAGCCTATACGGCTACTAACGGATCTACTACTGTAAGCGGCTACGCGCCCTAGGACCACTTAGCCGTAGGCAGCCTCCGGGTCCTGGCGACTACTCTTGTACAACGGCCCTGGCCATCCAGGTGTACTTCTTTCAGTAATAAAGTTTGATTATCTGTCAACTAACTTACTGTGTCTCCCTCAACGGGCCTACTGGCGAGTACCACTACTCGTGACAACTCCACGATGAGAACTCCGCATACATATCTCGCGACAACGAATACTCATTTATGGAAGTTTTCTCATTCATACTTAAGCAAGTTCAGTACAACTTTGTTTATACACAATTATTGCTACAAGCTAACCCTACAGGACTACTGAAGGTTCAGCTTTCCAGTGACTTGTTCAGCTATTGGCGCCATCTGCTCCAGGAGCTCCGCGTACTGCTCATCAGTACAGTTGGCGGCTAGTCCACCCGCGACTACGTCCACTGGAGCCTTGGGGAAGTATGACTTCATGTACACCAAGACTTGATTGGGGATGGACTTCGCCAAATGCTTGACATACGTCGCCAGACGACCCGAAATAGCCGGTCAATCAATGGAGCTATCTTCGGCCCGCCCGTATGAGGCTCCAGTAGCCTCGCAATGGGAAGTGCGGCTTCTTCAAGTTCTTTGAGCTGGGCCCGCAACTTCTCGCAGTCTTCGTTCAACTTCTGCAGGGATTTGTAGCAGTTGATGAGGTCACAGTCCGAGGCAATTCGGAGCTCCATGTGCTTATCGCACTCGTAAGCCAACTGCTTATAATCATATTCAAGTACCTCGCGGGCCTCCTCCCGGTAGATGAGGTTCTTCATGCCGACTTCTGAGGCCTTCAGTTGCTCGACCGGGGTCTCCAGCTCTGCAATCAAACAAGGCGGGGTTAGACCACTGCAAGGTACTTCCAATGTGTACTCGACAAGACAGCAGCATACCTTTGTTCTTGTTGCGGAGCGACTTGTTCTTGTGCACCAGCTCATCGCTCTTCGCCTGCATGTCCTGGACTTCATTATGGTACTGGGTGAAGGTGCCGTCAAGCTTCGACTGAAGCATGGTGGAGTGCTTCCTGGCTTTCGCGAGTTCTTTCTCCAATGCTTCCGCCCGGAGCACTGTATCACCGTATCCTTGGAGCGTCTCAGATTTCTGTCGAGTACTCAACACTTATGGCAGATTGACCATCCAAGGGTACTGATAGCTTACCTTCATCCACTGCTCGGCCCGGCGCATCGCCTCCAAGTTACGCGCTACCACCGCCGGGTCGACGAGATCGTCCGCCAGAAGCTCGATCCCGCCACGACTAGTCGTGGTGGTCCCGGACATCGGCGCTGAACGAATCGGCTCCGCATCCTGAATATCTAGCGAACGGACGACTACTTCCAGGTTCAATTCTGGCAGCACCTCGTTGCGCTCCTCTTCGGCCATCGCGGGGGCTCCTCCGCTGGCTACCTCCGCCGGTTCGGGGGCTGCTCCGGCGGCTTCTCAGATCTCCGGCACCACACCTTCAACGGGTACACCCTCGGGGATGGTGCTTCCCTCGGCTTCGGCCCCTGTCAACAGAAGACATATAGATTAGTCTCTGTGACAACCCGCCCAGGAGAATACCGTACTATCGCCTAAGACGATCCACTTTGGCCACTAAGCAATAGTAAAGTATCATCCTGTCGTTAGTTGCCGGGTTAACGCCCGGTAAATCACTTGGACATCGAACAGAGAATCGACACATGCATTAAAACTCACGCGAAGGTGAGTCCATAGTACAACATGAGTTAAACATTTTATTACAAACCATTTTTCCTGTCATGGAGTAAAGGTTCAGAGTTCGAAAACAGTGGAAATGAAATAAACTAGCGCAACGGTAAACATCACAGGAGGCCATCGGTGATGTCATCACTTGTCGTCCTTCCGGTCAACAACACCTGCAACCACAGTTTTTAAAGCAAGGCTCAGTATACTAATACTCAGGAAGACTTAACCGTCGGGTGATATCTACATCACCAAACTCTAGACATGAAAGGCTTTTGGCCGGTGGAGTTTCTTTTGCTGAACAGCTACTAAGGGTGGATGCTTACTTTCAATATTTTAGCACAAGTTCTAGTTGAGTGCCATTTCTAAATGTGCCATCTAATTCAACCAAGAATTGGACAAAGCAATTAATTCATACAACAATATTCCTCGAATTCCATCATTATGGGATATCATGGCCAGTTGATTAAGCAGTCTCGGATAACGGTGAGAGGCCGACAATCGATTGATTTAAACCTTGCAAGGTAAACCTAAACACACGGTAGGCTGCCCTCGCAAGGACAACTTTCCCAGGCAGTTCCCAAAAGTCCTCGGGTTGGGAGCGAGCCTACGATCCTGTGTACAAGGTTAGCCGGTATACCTCGCAAGGTACCCGGTCTCACACATACAACCCCTTCACGGTAGCTAGCCGGTAAGGTGATTACTCAAGAGTAGTAGGGAAAAGTTCTTGCGCCGTCTCATTAAGGTACTAGGCTTACCGGTCCCATTCCCGGCAAATGTTTAGTACGTTCAAAAGCTTAGCCCATGAAAGCCACTTTGGACCGGAGCCCAAATCCCATGCTCTTACCGGATGAGCAATCCATTTATAAAGATCTTATGATTCCAACATAAGAACCTATTCTCGCGAGTGACAAACATCACTCGACTTCTATCGGGTCCTATAGCATAGCAGCTATCGATCTAGCATACTAGTGATAGAGCATAGGTACCTAGGGATCATTCATCTAGGGTTTCAATTCAACTCCTGAAACGTAAATGCGCAATCGTAGAAAACATAATTGCATAATTTTAAAAGACGGGGTTAATGATCCGGGGCTTGCCTTTGCTGGCAAGGTTGGCCTTGGGCACTTCTGGACTTGGGTCCAGGTCTTGAGCTACGTCCACGTACTGCAGCTCTTCGTCGACACCTTCGTTTCCTCCTTCTGGCACGAGCGTACGTCTACTGGCGGA
Organism: Cenchrus americanus; assembly: GCA_947561735.1. Classification (NCBI taxonomy): domain Eukaryota; kingdom Viridiplantae; phylum Streptophyta; class Magnoliopsida; order Poales; family Poaceae; genus Cenchrus; species Cenchrus americanus. The sequence continues at coordinate 87,663,446 of OX387245.1, read as the reverse complement.
AAGATCTACACGAAGATGCAAATGCAAGATTCATTCGACGATTCTTAATTTATTAACCACAAACCATAATGATAACCTAGGGGTGTATTAGTTGGGCACATTCACCTAGATAAGAATACATTTAGCACACTCTTCCGAAAAGGAACAATTTGTAATTCTTTATTAGATATTCTTTTTGATAGTGACTGTGTACATATATATGTAAATAATTTAATTCAACTTCACAAACAGTAGCAGGTGGGTATAGTTAGCCTTTTAACATGATTTGCAACCTCACACAGGATTAGTAAGGATGGTTTGGTGATTTTTCTCATTTAATGACTATTAAGCCTTTAATGGCCCCAAAGCTTTTATTCAAGAATTTAATTAATAAAATTCTATGGAAGGGTGTATTAAACACTAAACACCTATAACAAGTCACTGGACCAACATGCGTGCCTTGGATAGCTAGAAATTAATTATTTTCGAAAATAACAAAAGCTAGCTAGAAGGACAAGGTAAATCCACACAAAAATAAATACTCAACAAAATGATCCTAACTTTCTCACACATGTTATATGGTCCAAAACTAGCCTAGTGGTGCAGCACATACACCTAGAACTATTATGAAACTTGAGTTATGCATTTTTAAAGAAAAACAAGCATAATTCAAGAATAAATATTTCTGTTATTTATAAAATTGTGATTAATTCACCAGAGGTGTGTTTTGGAATAAAAAACAGTATGCAAAAGTTGGTTGCAAAATCTATTTATTTTTAGCTACAAAAATCATTTATGCAGATCCGGCAAAAATGGAAAAACATTTTTATAAACAGATTTATATCATAACTTTGTGCAATCTTTGGCACAACAGCTAGCCATGACAAGACACACAACATATCCAAAAATTAGCTACAGAGGATTTATAGATTTTGAGATATTGCAGATATAGGTTTTTCACATTTCTATTTTTCATGCAAAAACTAAAAAGAACTAGCTCAGGCAAGAATAACAAAAGTTTTAGAATTTTTCACCAAAAATCCAAAAAAATTGGGTTTGCATTTTTCTAATGTTTCTACGATTTTCTACGCAATTTACAAGAATCAGCCAAATACACTTCACTATTTAAGTTACAACTTGCGGTCGGCCCCCGAGATTTTTTTTGATTCTTACGCGAAGCCCTTACTTTGCGTCGACCCCCTGGAAAGAAATCTCACCCGGCAATGTCACCCCTAGGGGCGGTGGCCGGCGCGGGTGGAGCAAATTCCGGCGAGCTCGTCGCCGGCTTGGCCGGGGAAGTGGACGCGGGGGTGGTCTCCGGGGTGGCTAGGACCGGATTTGACCGAAGTCGGGCGGTGGGGGTCCCGGTGGAGCCGGGCGGCGGCGGCGCGCGGCCGCGGCCGCGGTGCGCCCGGCTCCGGCGAGGTTGAGGTCGGGAACAACGGGTGGAGCAGCTCGGTAGTTTCTGTAGGTGCTAGGGAAGGCGAAGGACGGGTTAATTTGGCATGCAGTCGGCTCGAGCTCGGAGCTCGCCACGGCTGCCCTTAATGGCGTCGGCGGTGGCTCGGTCGACAGCTGGGGGTCCTGCACGTCGCGGGTGGAGCAGTGGCCGCTTTATAGAGGAGCTCTCCGACGCGGCCCCGGGGAAACAGAAGAGAGGCAGCGCGGGCAGGGGCGAGTACGGACAGGTAGCGCGGGCGGGCGGGCGACGTACGGTGGGCGCGCGTTCGGGCGCGGCACACGGTGGCACGGATTCCCGCGACGTCCGAAGTGCGCACCGCCTCGGGAAGGAGCTACACCTAGGGAAGGCACGCGGGCGGCTCGGATGCCGAGGTTGGCAGCGCTGGCGCGCGAGAGCTCGAGAGCGCCGCTCGACGTCGCGTACCGGCTTAGCCTGTTGCGGTTTACCCTGGTTCGACAGCAATTATCTTCAAATTTTTGAACTGAAGTGCACAATGTGGTCAATAGGAAAGTTGTAGATCCCACTACCCTCTACAATTTTCACAAAGGTTGTCTAGTGTTTTTCTCAACGGATTTTGCAGGAACGTCTTGCCAACTTTGAATGCCACCATGTTCCGGTAAACAGGAGGTACTGTCAGTTGACCACGTTTTTCACCAATTTCCACTCAAAATTTGAAATGCCAATCTACATGAAAGTTGTGTCCCTCAACAAGCTGGAAAACTTTCATGAAGGTAGATTTTGAAGTGTTTAGGTGAAATTTGGAGAACGCGGCAAAAGTTCCGGACGACATTCGCTGACATCACAGTATAGGCGGGATTTAACCGTGCCTTTGACCAAGGGTTGACTACGGGTGTGTGCAAACTTGGTCAAGGGGTTCATTAGGGTCTACTGGTGAGGTTTTCGAGGCGATGACCCAGTTGACCTTGGTTTGACGAGCGTTCGGCCGGTTTGACTCGGCTGATCCGGTCATTAGCGTTAATGACTTTAATTAAAAACCTGGGGCGTCACAGCCTACCCCCCTTAAACAGAATCTCGTCCCGAGATTCGAGTTTACAAGAGGAGGTGGGGAAAAAGTTCGTGCATAGAGGTGTTACCTAAGAAATTCAGTTGGCTTTGCTCCACTTGAAGGCTTGGTTTGTTGCCGTGGTTGTCCATAGCGGATCCGGGGTTCTACGTCTGTTGCTGGGGCTTCTGCTATCTGGGGTTCGGGCACTCATTTGCGTAATGCCCGGGTTGTCTACGATTGTAGCACAAACGGGGTGGAAGGTCTCCGGGCTTGGAGATTTGTTGCTGGCCTTTCTTGATGAGGCGGAGCTTCTTCCTCTTCTTTTTCCTTCTTAACCTCGTGGCGCGCGTGAGCGTTCCGCCAACAGGGGATTGAGTGGCCTTGCTAGTGTCACATCTCTGTTTGCCCTCATGCGGACGAGTCTCCTTACAGGTAATTTCCCACTCACTTACATCTATCTCTGATAATACTCGTTTGTGGCCTCGATTTTCCCTCTCTTCCTCTCTAAGATCCATTGGTAGTTGAGAAGGTGGTAATATGGAGTCGGAGGTCTGGGGTTGTCTTGATTAACATAATCCACCAACAGATTGAACAAACGGGCTTGTTCGACCATAGAGGCAGATAAAGACGGAGAGAGACTGTCTGCCAAACTATTTTGAGATGGTTTCCCATAACGTCCTTGGATGATATCGTACACCATACGGTTCGGCATGGAATTACGCCCTTCCAACGGTTGAGTTGCGCGCGACAATGGCGTTTAAGTCACTACGGGTAGGTACTTCGGGTGAACGGGGCTTGGAAGGTTGGAGCTTGTTGCATCGGGGGCATTTGCTTTGTAGTTGTTGAGCCATTTCTTTGTTGTGCTGCGGGATGCGGCACAACACGTCGGTGTGCGCTGCCACGAAAGCTTCGGTAAGTGTCGTGGGCGGTGGTAGCGTTAGATCACCACTATCCGACGCGTCAAAACCATTGGGGTTACTCCGTGCCGGTCTGAACATCTGAAAATTAAGTCCCTAATTAATACATGTTCAGAATCTCACTCAGAAACTCATAATTCGAACATACTCTAAGAGACTTGTTCACAGTAAGTAATGCAAATCGGGCATCAAAATAGCCACAATATCGAATCGGTAAAGCTTTGTTTACACATCCCATGGTCGGGAATTCAGACGGAACAAAAGGTACAAGGTGCGTTCCCATCTCCCTCATCGCCGTTCATGAGGAAGCGGGTGATGAAGGTGCACATGCACAGCTAATAGTAGACAGATTCCGCCTACGATACAGAGATACATCCCTATCAATGTCCAGCGAAATGACACGAACACTTCCGAAGACTGAGTCATGGGTGGCAGCTTGGCTTGAGTTCTTCTTTCGGTCTACTCTGAGCTTCTTCTCGACGTCGGGGACGAAGGGAAGAACAGCTTGCTCGGCGAGGAATGGAACTGATGCGAGAGACGGGCTAGTGGCAGTGGCCAAGACTAGCTGGAGGAAGAACAAGATCAGTGGTGATGCCGAGCTTCGGCAGTTCAGGGCAAAGGGCTTCCCTTTTATGGCCGCTGCGGGGCTGCAACTGTCATTTAACCATCCGGGTACCTGGTGTAGACAACACGAAACTCGACAATGGTCAGCCCGTGAGATCTCAGCAGCGTGAGCACGGTTGCGGAAAAAGATGGCGGGGTGGCGTCACAGCGTCGTACGGTCACGACACTGATGATGATGAGGTTCAACAGTCTAAAGAATTGACCATGATGGGGAGAAGAACGAGAAGGCTCAGTGTACAACGCTGATGGCAACAAAGAGAAACTTAGCAAAATCTTTGGTCGATCCTGGGTTACTTCCCTGCTCGATTCAGAGGATTTGAAGGTTATGAGTACGGATCGAGACGAAAACGCGATGGATGACTTCCCCACATTGACTTTTCGAGAACCTTCATTGCTCGAGAAAAATTCTACTTCTATTGCTTCCACTTGGCTAGCAGGAAGGGAATAGCTTACTCCAAGGTCGTCGAGATTTGCGGCAAGAGACCAAGTCGACAGAGATTTCGAAAAGACTATTACGAGGAAAAGGAAGGCTAGTAAAAGCGTTCCATAATTTCTTGTACGAAAGATGACTTCCTGCGGAAACTTCAGAACAATCTTGCTCACACCTTTACTTAACTTTGTGAATTTGAGTTGTTGACATCTTATTATTTTAAGATGCAATAGTTTTTGAAGTTGATGCGATGCACATGCCTGTGAAGACACTATGCACATGCTCGTGCGGTATGGTGCTCATGATGCACGTTAGAATGACTCGGTTACCCATATGATGAGTTAGTGATCGCAAGGGCAATCATAGGCAGAGAGGGGATCGGTGTGGCGAGTCGCTTTCTCACAACCAAGATACCTAGCGCGCTCCTAGTGGCAGTTGTGTGGCTGCAGCACACCCGATGTCCTACGTTCCGTCGCGGCACCTTTGGCTATGGGATTACCACATCACCATCAAGAGAAGCAGAGTAGGAGTACAGAGTTTTCATGCGGATGCACGTTAGTATACCCAAGCTGCCCAAATGCATATGCTATGTAGTGCATGCTCAAAAGAAACATTTTTAATTTAAAACTCAAGGTTGTGAGCAAGACTAAAGAAATAAGTTCAGGATTGAGGATTCGATCGGATCTTTGATTGGCACGAGATTTTCGGACCACAGAACTTGACTGAGCATCATTAGCATATATAATGCCTTAAGAACATTACTGCTGAAAGAAATATTTAATCCAGGCATTACATGGTTTTCAGAACTACCAAACAACGTTTGGAATTACAACGCAGACTAGCTGCACAAAGAAGCTCCCAGTCCAACCAACCGCAACAGTTAACCAAACGCGGTTAAATGCACACTAGGGTTCCTTACAAACACTACCCTCTTACGACTTAGAATTTTATTTCCCACACACCAACTTCCTAGGGTGGGATCTTCCACGCTGAGGGACTATGGTGACTCGGGTCCAGACTCAATTTCAGATTCTCCTTGGATGTCTTCAGCATCTTCTTCTCCTACTGGTCCAGGAATGACAGGTTCCGGAGGTGGAACTGCTACAGCTTCCAGTTGATTTTCTAGTTCAAGCATATACTGGTCATTATGCTGCAACAAGTAATTTTGCTCATGGATAACTTCACTTAATTCTTGTATCTTTGCCTTGTCCTTGCGTCTTTCCTTCTTGAGAGTAGCTATCATGGCTCGGGCTTCCTTCAACACTTGAGTTGTACACTCTGTTTCTTTAACTCGGTACCTATAGATTTGGTGTCTATAGAATACACTTTCTCCCCCATCCTTCGGTAGGTGTCGTACATGGCTTCTGAAAAGCGGACTGAGGTGACAAGATCTGGGTTATAGTGAGAGTTGCTCTGGGCTGGAAGGATAGTTTCCCGTTTGCCACCTGGTACAATGTGACGCTCAGGTACAGGAATTACTTTGGCTGCAGAGTCAGCTATCTCGGCAGGGTGCTTCCCACAGAAAGTTGTGAGTTCTTCGAGAGCAGCCTTCTGCACAGTGTCGGACAAGTTCGCCCTTGTGCCTTACACTCCCACTCTTCCCAAGCAGGATTGGTCGAGCACACGGAAATCTTCACCTTCACTTCACAACGAAGGAGTTGGCCTGTGGTCATGACCTCACGTGTCGAGTACTCTGGGTAAGTGGTGTACCCAAAGTCCTTCAAGGTGTCCCACAAAAGTGCAGGAAATCCACCCTCCTCGAGGTAGTTCACGAGAGTCCATGCTTCCACATCAGCCGACGTAGAGCCAGCGTTGTCCATCTGGACATAACGACAAAAGTGAGAATCAGTCGGGTGCGAGTGTACTCGGGTAACTCGACCCACGAATAAGGGTAAGGTTAATGTATGGGGTAATTATGTATACTAAAATACCATCGTATGCTGAACTCGAACGAGCAGGCATACAAAAAGATATAAAGTTCGGGTAATTGGAAACCGAACTTCCTAACTCAAACTAGAGTCCAACACTTCTCAAATTTGCGTAGCAACTTAGCAAGGCTATAAAACTCAAGTTGGGTACGCAAGGTTGAGCTAGAATATTAGGGAAGGTGCTATTTAAGTAGGATTGCAAATGGTTCTAGGAAGATAGCAAGACAAGGGTTGACTAACCGAGCACAACTTGCGGTAGACCTAAGTTATGATCGTGAACTTAGGCGAGCAGAACTAGATTAGATTGGAGCAACCTAGGTAGAGATCACCCAGATAACGATTCTTAGATGAGAACAGCGATCTAAGCAACAACTCTAATAAATTTATGCACAACAACACATCTACACTTGAGGGGCTAGGAGGGACAAAACACACTATCACTATTTTACCTTAGAGAGCACGGAAACAGGTACGAGTTCAGTTTAGGTTCTTCCACGACTTTTAGCATGATGCAAGACGTCCTATTCGTCCTCACAATGGCATTCAAGCCAAAACTCGAAGTTAGCGCCGGTGGCATGGCATATACACGTATCTCCCTATAATAACTAGTCGATGCTCACTTAGCGACTTACAAAACAGGGTTAGGGTACCTGCAGAAGATCACAGAATACAACGAACCTTTCATGCCAGCACTCATGAAAGCGTTCCCATACATTACCGTTTACTATAGAAACGACATCCATGCGTTAAGCCGCTGCATGGACAGCGTCCAACCTCGGACACTCTCTGTTTGAATGGAGTGTATCCTTGCCTCGCATAATCGACATGCGGAATGCTCACGTATGAAACACGTGGCGACACACAACTCATAAACAGGCGCGAAGATGGGATCCGTGGAATGGATCACTCCATCAACCCTCGCAATTCCCGTGATGCGGAACAGCACACGTATAAAACACGTGGCTCATCTAGTTTGGTTGTGCAAGAAAGTAAGTCTGACATAAAGTAATGTGCTGGGAGTTAGCAAAATAAACCATAGATTAATAAGCCACCTGAAAGAACCCAAAAATTCCCTCTAGGGCCTCTCGGTCTAGTTTATCCTTAACGGACCAACGTGTTTTGCAAATCCAAACAATCTTGGCAATTTTTATTCAAAAATCATGTGATTAAGGTTGTTAATTAAGCTCTGGTGCATGCAATCGCTCTGATACCAGCTGTGACAACCCGCCCAGGAAAATACCGTACTATCGCCTAAGACCGATCCACTTTGGTCACTAAGCAATAGTAAAGTATCATCCTGTCGTTGGTTGCCGGGTTAACGCCCGGTAAATCACTTGGACATCGAACAGAGGATCGACACATGCATTAAAACTCACGCGAAGGTGAGTCCATAGTACAACATGAGTTAAACATTTTATTACAAACCATTTTTCCTGTCATGGAGTAAAGGTTCAGAGTTCGAAAACAGTGGAAATGAAATAAACTAGCGCAACGGTAAACATCACAGGAGGCCATCCGTGATGTCATCACTTGTTGTCCCTTCCGGTCAACAACACCTGCAACCACAGTTTTTAAAGCAAGGCTGAGTATACTAATACTCAGGAAGACTTAACCGTCGGGTGATATCTACATCACCAAACTCTAGACATGAAAGGCTTTTGGCCGGTGGAGTTTCTTTTGCTGAACACCTACTAAGGGTGGATCCTTACTTTCAATCTTTTAGCACAAGTTCCGGTTGAGTGCCATTTCTAAATGTGCCATCTAATTCAACCAAGAATTGGACAAAGCAATTAATTCATACAACAATATTCCTCGAATTCCATCATTATGGGATATCATGGCCGATTGATTAAGCGATCTTGGATAACGGTGAGATGCCGACAATCGATTGATTTAAACCTTGCAAGGTAAACCTAAAACCACGGTAGGCTGCCCCCGCAAGGACAACTTTCCCGGGCGGTTCCCAAAAGTCCTCGGGTTGGGAGCGAGCCTACGATCCCCGTGTACAAGGTTAGGCGGTATACCTCGCAAGGTACCCGGTCTCACACATACAACCCCTTCATGGTAGCTAGCCGGTAAGGTGATTACTCAAGAGTAGTAGGGAAAAGTTCTTGCGCCGTCTCATTAAGGTACTAGGCTTACCGGTCCCATTCCCGGAAATGTTTAGTACGTTCAAAAGCTTAGCCCACGAAAGCCACTGGACCGGAGCCCAAATCCCATGCTCTTACCACATGAACAATCCATTTATAAAGATCTTATGATTCCAACATAAGAACCTATTCTCGTGAGTGACTTCTATCGGGTCCTATAGCATAGCAGCTATCGATCTAGCATACTAGTGATAGAGCATAGGTACCTAGGGATCATTCATCTAGGGTTTCAATTCAACTCCTGAAACGTAAATGCGCAATCGTAGCAAACATAATTGCATAATTTTAAAAGACGGGGTTAATGATCCAGGGCTTGCCTTCGCTGGCAAGGTTAGCCTTGGGCCCTTCTGGACTTGGGTCCAGGTCTTGAGCTACGTCCACGTACTGCAGCTCTTCGTCGACACCTTCGTTTCCTCCTTCTTGCACGAGCGTACGTCTACTGGCGGAAAGATCTACACGAAGATGCAAATGCAAGATTCATTCGACGATTTTTAATTTATTAACCGCAAACCATAATGACAACCTAGGGGTGTATTAGTTGGGCACATTCACCTAGATAAGAATACATTTAGCATACTCTTCCAAAAAGGAACAATTTGCAATTCTTTATTAGATATTCTTTTTGATAGTGACTGTGTACATATATATGTAAATAATTTAATTCAACTTCACAAACAGTAGCGGGTGGGTATAGTTAGCCTTTTAACATGATTTGCAACCTCACACAAGATTAGTAAGGATGGTTTGGTGATTTTTCTCATTTAATGACTATTAAGCCTTTAATGGCCCCAAAGCTTTTATTCAAGAATTTAATAAATAAAATTAAGTGGAAGGGTGTATTAAACACTAAAGACCTATAACAAGTCACTGGACCAACATGCGTGCCTTGGATAGCTAGAAATTAATTATTTTCGAAAATAACAAAAGCTAGCTAGAAGGACAAGGTAAATGCACACAAAAATAAATACTCAACAAAATGGTCCTAACTTTCTCACACATGTTATATGGTCCAAAAAGAGCCTAGTGGTGCAGCACATACACCTAGAACTATTATGAAACTTGAGTTATGCATTTTTAAAGAAAAACAAGCATAATTCAAGAATAAATACTTCTGTTATTTATAAAATTGTGATTAATTCACCAGAGGTGTGCTTTGGAAACGAAAAACAGTATGCAAAATTTGGTTGCAAAAATCTATTTAGTTTTATCTACAAAAATAATTTATGCAGATCCTGTAGAAATGGAAAAACATTTTTATAAAAAGATTTATATCATACTTTGTGCAATCTTTGGCACAGCAGCTAGTCATGACTAGACACACAACATAGCCAAAAATTAGCTATAGAGGATTTATAGATTTTGAGATATTGCAGATCTAGGTTTTTATACTTCTATTTTTCATGCACAAACAATCAGGAACTAGCTCTGTCAAGAATAACAAAAGTTGTATAATTTTTCACCACGAATGCAACAAAATTAGGATTGCATTTTTCTGATGTTTATACGATTTTCTACGCAATTTACAAGAATCAGCCAAATACACTTCACTATTTAATTTACAACTTGCAGTCAGGCCCCTGAGATTTTTAGATTCTTACGCAGATGCCCTTACTTTGCGTCTGACCCCCTGGAAAGAAATCTCACATCGCAATGTCACCCCTAGGGGCATTGGCCGGCGCGGGTGGAGCAAATTCCGGCGAGCTCGTCGCCGGCTTGGCCGGGGAAGTGGACGCGGGGTGGTGCTGGGGTGGCTAGGACCGGATTTGACCGAAGTCCGGGCGGTGGGTGTCGGTGTTTTAGACCGGCAACCTACTAAGGGGAGTGCCGAAGTAGATGAATGTGACTCGCCGAGATCGGTAACTCGAAGGAAGAGACACGTGGCACACAATTTAGACGAGGTTCGGGCCGCGTGGTGCGTAAGACCCTACGTCTCGTATGCTTTGCGTAGCTACGGATTGATTGGGCACGATTACAAGATGGTGCAATAGTGCGCCGTGAGTTGTATGAGATGAGATCGGATGCTAGAGATCGGTCCCTGCCTCGCCTTATATAGTCCGAGAGGTAGGGTTACAAGTCGGAGTAGGGGAGAGAGTACTAGTCGAGTACGTCTAGGAGTCCTCCATACAGTGCGGAACATGTACGGCTCCCTAACCGAGTACTACTCCGTGTAGTCCTTGTGCTCCACGCCTTCGGGTGCGCGTGGAGCGCAAGCCGAGGTAGTCCCGGGGCCCACCGAGTAGTCGGTCCCGGTACCCACCGAGGTAGTGGGCCCGGGGAGGTCCATACGACAAGCCCCCGAGTACTTTGTAGTCGAGAAGGATAGCTTCAAGTAGTCTTGACGGCCTTAACGAGTAGTCCTCAAGCGTCCCCGAGTGCTACAAGTCAAAAATCCTCAAGAGTAGTCGAAGCATCCCGAGGCCGCAATGTACTCCCGTGGTGTTTGAGCAATCTTGAAGTCTCCTCGAGTAGTCCCAAGCGTCCTCGAGCACGCCTTCGAAGGTCTTCAAAAGCTGCTTGCCTTGTCTTGAAGCCGGAGGCGATATGGAGGTGCGATTGCCAAATCGCACTCCATACGGAGTAGCCCCCGAGCCTTAGGTCGAGCCGCGAGCTCCGACCGAGAGTCCATACGAAGTCTTGGCAAGAAAATCCCGGAAAATCCGGAGAGAGAAAAAAACCGAAGGACACGTGGCACGGAGCCCCGAGCCTTGAGTCGAGTACTTCCTCTCGAATTGAAGGGTCATCTTGAAGAATGTGTCCCGAGATGCTCTTGAGACTAGCCGCTTCCCGGGTAGTCGAGTAGAAGTAGTCGAGCCCCGAGGTGAGGCACGTCGACTAGTAGAATACGAAGGGTCACGGCGAGCCGGCCGAGTCGGCCGCGCGTGAACTTAGCCATCCGGCCGTTGCGGAGCTTTGTTTGGCTTATAAATAAGAGCCGAAACCCTTAGGGTTTTTCACCCATTCGAGCCGTAGCCACTCCGTTTCCATCGAGGTAGATCTACTCCCGGCGCACGGCGCCGCCGCAATAGATCCAAGTGCGCCGCCACCTAAAGCTTTTAGGGTAGCCCCCGAGCGGATGCGCGTGAAGACGCTGCGTTCTTGGAGAATGAAGCCGTCACCATCCAAGTCGTCGAAAGCCGCCGGGAAGAAGAGAAGCCGCGAAGAGGCCGCCGCGGCCGCCACCGGAGTAGCGCCGCCCAAGTCTCCACCGCGGGCCGATCCAAGCCGCGAGTGGAAGAAATCCAAGGTGAAGACGGAGGATCGCGGCCCTCTCGAACGGCGGGTTCATCCGAGAGAAGGAGGTCGACATGTGGAGGGCTGCTGCTGGAGATCCATATCCAATGGAGAAGGCCGAAGACGAGATTCCAATGTTCGCGCGGTTCGTGGAGAGCGGGCTTGCGCTCCCAGCCAGCGATTTCTTCGGGGGTCTCCTTGGGTACTACGGAGTCGAGTACTTGAATGCGAACCCCAACGACATCTTCCACACTGAGGTCTTCGTGCATTTCTGCGAGGCCTTCCTTGGGATCAAGCCGCACTGGATCCTCTTCCGAAGTTCTTCCGGGTCAAGCCGCAGCCAAGTGCCACCAACCCAAGGGTAGTCGGAGGAGCCGGCATCCAGTTGAGAGAAGATGCCGCGGAGCAGTATCTGGCGTATAAGCTTGTCGATTCCAACACTGACTGGAAGACAAGGTGGTTCTACATCACGAACCACCACCCCGCTGCCGCCGAAGCCGAGCGGACGGCGGCCCGAGCACCGCGAGTGGTGGAACACGGAGCCCACCATGCGGGAGGGGATCCGGCTACCCGAGCTGGCGGCACGCATCAAGGTGCTCGGAGAAGGCCGGACCGAGGGCCGAGCACGTGGCATTCGGTTTCATGAAGCGGAGGGTGTAGCCATTGATGGCTCGAGACACCTTGGGCTTCGAGTACACCGGCGACGACGACACGTCGCGGATGCCGGAGGCGAGGCCGGGACGACGGCGACATCGTCGAGAGGGCCGTCGCGGATCTTCAAAGATATGCCGCCGTACACGGCGTGCCCCGTCCGGAGTACTCGCCGCACGCCCGCCAAAGGAGGTGAGCGGTCGTACTCCTTAGTCGAGTAGTCATTACTTTGTGTAGACTTGCTTGACATCTTCGTGTCTTGCAAGATGACTTGAAGAAGTTCATCTCCGAGCCGCGGCCGTCCCCAAGTGGGATCGAGGTCCCGAAGGAGGGGAAGGCCAAGGAGAAAGAGAGGCGAGAAGTCGGTGCAAGCGATGACACCGTCGTCGTGGAGGACACCTCCGACGACGATGACGACGACGACGACGAGACGTTGCGGGACCATTTTCGGTTGCGGTCGAGGTTTAGCCGCCCGGGCTTGCCTCATGTGCCTCGGTGCAAGACCCCCCCGACTAGCACGGAGGCTAGCACAGGCCGCGCCGCCACGGAAGCCGCGCAACCCCGCCGGGGAAGCGGGTGACGAAGAAGCTTAAGGTCTCAGAGACCACGCCTCAGGAGGTAAGTTGTCTTGACTAGAGTAGTCGAGTACCCATCGCACGAGTACCCTTGCTGATGAGTAGTCTTCCATGTTTGCAGGAGGTGCCGCCAACGGAGCCCGTCGAAGAGGGCAACGAAGGCGTATGGGACACAGTGGGGGAGCCGGTGGAAGTCGTAGTCCGGCCCCCCCTTTGTCGAGGAGCTCTTGGCGCGGTGGAGCGCCGGCCCCCTCGCTCCACGGGGGAGCACGGGGCTGCGGCCGCCGCCGTTGAAGAGGTGGTGGCTTCGGGAGCGCAAGAGGGCGGCCGCGGCCGACCGCCGTTGCGGAGGAGGCGGTAGCCGCGAGGGGCGCGAGGAGGAGGTGCCCGCCGAGGGTGGACCGGTCGATATCGCCGGCATCCTTGGCGCCCCGGCCGTGAAAATAGTCCGGTCGAACTTGTAAGTACCGTATCTTCGCGAATAGTACTTGTTGTAGTAGTCGAGGTTGACCGACGACCAATTGTGTGTGCTTCTCGAGAAATCCACGGATCCGTCCCGGGAGGGGGATGAGCCCTCTTCGGCGGTGGCGGAAGAAGTCGCGCCGCCCGCCGAGGAATCCGCTCCCGCTTCCCGGGCGGTGCCCGAGCCGCCGGGCGCCGAAACGCCGGCGCCGCAGGCCGGCGTAGTCGAAGGTGAGTACTCTTCTGAAGCTATGGAGCCCCTCGAGGAGTAGTCATGATCATTGATGCACTTGTCTTCTCGTTGACGGGCGGCGAGGGCCGAAGGCAGTGACATCCCTGCGGGGGTGCCCATGCAGAAGTCGACACCAGGGGCACCGGAGGCTGCGGGAGGAGACCCCGAGCCTGTGGGAGAAATCGTCGAAGAGGCCGCCGTGACGGCCGGGGGAGAGGGCGTCACCACGTCACCAGAGGTTGCTCTGAAGGTGGCTATCCGCTCTCCGGAGATCCAGGACGCGGAGCCCAGCCGCTCTGCGCCGATGACGGAGGCCACCGCGAGTATGCGCGGCGGGATAGAGCTGCTCGCAGATGATCTTGTCGAGCCTGCGACGGTGGCGAAGCACCTGGAGGCGATCCGCCGGTGCCGAGCAAGGGATGAAGGTAAGTAGCCGTAGCTTCGAGTAGTCAATCCTCTCTTTTGTTGAGTACTCGTGTGACTTGAGTTGTTTGTGCAGGACGTTGCGGAGAGGTCCCGCGACAAGTCCAATATCTTTGCAAGGCTATGGTGACGCGGTGCTCGGGCTGAAGCGCTGGAAGAGCAACTTGTGAAGTCGCGGAAGCACGCGGCTGCCATGCAGTCGAAGCTCGACGCCGCCTTCGCCAAGTACCACAACAATGTCCAAGAGTTGCAGGCGAAGGGCGACGACTTGGTGCGGAAGAATAAGGGCCTCCGCAACAAGAACAAAGGTATGCCGCTGAACTTGTCGGGTACTTGTTGGAGGTCGAGAAGTCTCGACCCGGCTTGTTGTGTTCTTTGTCTTGCGAGCTTGAGGGCCGGGTGGAGCGGTGAAGTCTTCGGAGACGAGCATGAAGAATCTCTTCTACCGGGAGCAAGAAGCCCGCCGGTACTCGAGCTCGAGTACAAAGAACTTGCCTTCGAGTGCGAGAAGCACATGGAGCTCCGGATTGCCTCGATCGCGATCTCGTCAACGTGCTACAAATCCATGCGAAGTTGAATGAAGGCTGCGAGGCACCGCGGGCCCACCGAAGGAGCTCGAGGAAGCCGCACCGCCGATCGCAAGGCTCCCGGTGCCGCACCCGGGCGGCCCCAAGATAGCTCCCGCGGTGGATCGCCTCAAGGAAGCTCCAAGCCGGGCGGCGGCCTACGTGAAGCACATGGCGAGGTCGATCCCGAGGCAGGTCTTGGCCTTCATGAAATCGTATTTCCCGAAGGCTCCGGTGGAGGTAGTCGCCGGCGGAGTAGCCGCCAACCGCACCGATGAGCGATGCGAGCCGCCGGGAGCGAGATGGCTCCCATCGCGGAGCAAGTAGCCGAGAAGCTTAACCTCCGGTAGCCTCGTAATAGGTAGCTAGTAGCCGGGGTTGTACAAAAAACAATTGTAACGAATTGCTTAAGTATCAATGAAAGAAAGTTTCCAGCAATGAGTACTCGTAGCCGCGATCTCGGAGTGCGGAGCCCCATCGTGGAGTGGATGCGAGTAGGCGTACTCGGCGGTAGTGATCCCATTGTAGGGAGTAGACGGTAAAGAAGTTGATGAACGATTCAAACTTGAAGAAGTAAACCTAGATGGCCGGGTCGTAGTTACGGAGTAGTCGCTTGGACCGGAGGCCGCTTACGGTGACTAGAGCCGGAGCGGGTAGCCGCTTGCGCAGCAGATCCGTAGGTAGCCATGTAGGCTGGATCGTAGATCCGTAGGTAGCCATGCGGGCCGGATCTTGGAGTGTGGTCTCTCGGTAGACCGGCCGCTAGAGTCTTTGACGCTCGTCGCGACCCGGGGGTTCGTAGGTAGCCGCACGGGGCCGGAGCCCGGAGAGGAGAAGTCCGGAGGCCGGAGCCGGGACACGGAGGCCGCCTACGGCGGTGGGGTGTTGGTGTAGTCGTGTAGACTTGAACCCGGAGTAGTCGTGTAGACTAGGCGTAGAATCGACGGAGCCGGTCGACGTTCCACGAGTTGCTGATGTCTTCGCCTTCAAGTGTTTGGAGGCGGTAGGAGCCGGCCCCGGTCACCTTTGCAATGGTGAAGGGACCTTCCCAAGGGGAGCTGAGCTTGTGTAGTCCTTCCGTGTTCTGGATACGGCGAGAGGACGAGATCACCAACGTTGAAGGAGCGTTCCTTGACGTTGCGATCATGGTAGCGTCGAATACCCTCTAGGTACCTTGCTGACTGGACGAGGGCGGCGCGGTGAGCTTCTTCGAGGTCGTCGATGTCAACTCGTCTGTCGTCTTCCGAGACGCCTTCGTCATAGTGCTCCGCCGCCGGCGAGTTCCATATGACGTCGGCGGGGGAGGATTGCTTCGGAGCGCGTAGACCGGGAGGTAGGGGGATTGCCCCGTTGGTTTGGATGGGCGAGCCCGTAGCCCCCGCAGTGCGTTGGGTAGTTCCTTGATCCACTTGCCCCCCTTGGAGTTAGCGACGTCGTGTAGCCGCTTCTTGAGAGCGTCGAGCACCATCCCATTGGCGCGCTCGACTTGTCCGTTGGCCCGTGGATGGGCAACTGAGACGTATCGGACGTCGCTCCCGCCCGCTCTCGCGGTACTCCCGGAAATCGGTGGTTGTTGAAGTTGGAGCCCAGGTCTGCGATGATGCGGTGGGGTAGTCCGTAGCGATGTACGAGTTCATCCAGGAAGTCGAGTACTCTGTCAGCCTTGGGGCATGTGACCGGCTTGACCTCGATCCACTTGGTGAACTTGTCGATGGCCACCAATACCCTGTTGAATCCTCCTGGCGCAGTTGGCAGTGGGCCAATCATGTCGAGCCCCCAGCAAGCGAAGGGCCAGGTTGGTGGTATGGTGACTAGCTTGTAGGCACGGGACGTGTTCTTTGCTTTGGCGAAGTATTGACATCCTTGGCACCTCCCCGACGAGTTCTTCGGCATCGCCCAGAGCTGTGGGCCAGTAGAAAGCTCGCCGGAAGGCTTTGCTGACCAGCGTGCGTGAGGACGCGTGGTTGCCGCAGACGCCCTTGTGGATCTCCTCCAGGATGTCCTTGCCTTCTTCACGAGGGACACACTTCATGAGTACTCCGGAAGAAGCGCCCCGCTTGTAAAGCTTGTCTCCGACGAGGACGTAAGACTTGGCGCGGCGGACGAGATGCTCGGCCGAGTTCTTGTCGGAGGGGACCTTCTCGCTCGGCCGAGGTAGTCGATGAAGGGTTGCCTCCGGTCTACGTCGATCATCATGACCTCTGCCCGCCGGTTGATGAGGCTGGGACGGTGGTCGATGGCGCCGCTCCGGGATGGATGGCGCGTGAAGCTCGTGAACGAAGACGCCCGCCGGTACTTGAGCGCGGGTGGATCCAAGCTTCGAGAGGACGTCCGCCGCAACGTTGTTGTCGCGGACGATGTGATGGAACTCGAGACCATAGAACTTGTTCTCGAGCTTGCGGACTTCTAGGCGAAGGCGTCCATGTTCTCCTTGTTGCGGTCCCGGGACTTGTTGACTTGGTTGATGACCACTCGCGGAGTCGCCGTAGACTAGTAGCCGCTTGATGCCCAATGAAGGCCGCGAGGCGGAACCCATGTAGGAGAGCTTCGTACTCGGCTTCGTTGTTTGAGACCTTCCGGAAGATCCGCAGGACGTACTTGAGTTGTTCACCCGCCGGAGAGATCGGGAGTACCCCCGCACTCGCGCCCTCGAGGTTGAGTGAGCCGTCAAAGTACATCACCCAATGCTCGGTCGCACGGTGGGAGTAGGTAGCCGGTTCTCCCGCCAATGCGCCATGAAGTCGACTAGTGCTCGCGACTTGATGGCCGTGCGTGGCTTGAAGTCGATAGTGAGGGCGCCGAGCTCGACCGCCCACTTGGAGATTCTTCCGGTAGCATCTTGGTTCCGTAGGATGTCGCCGAGCGGGTAGTCGGTGACGACGGAGATCGAGTACCGCTGGGAAGTAGTGTCGTAGCTTCCCGGGAGGTGATGAGTACCGCGTACGCAGCTT
This sequence comes from Cenchrus americanus, assembly GCA_947561735.1. Lineage (NCBI taxonomy): Eukaryota > Viridiplantae > Streptophyta > Magnoliopsida > Poales > Poaceae > Cenchrus > Cenchrus americanus. The sequence goes on along the minus strand of OX387245.1, from coordinate 87,645,859 downwards.
CGCACGGGCCGATAGCGGGCCTTGGACTCGACGAACCTCGGCCGACGAAGTAGGCGGGTGCTGGAGGCCGGGTAGGCGTGGCCGTCTTCATGCCGCTCGACAACGATGGCGAAGACCGACCACATGAGTAGTCGCGGCTAGGTAGAGCGATGGCCGCTCGCCCTTGTGAGGAGCCGTGAGGATCGGTGGCTTCGATAGGAAGTCCTTGGTCGAGCAAGGGCTTGATCCGCCTCTAGAGTCCACACGAACTTCTCTTGATGCTTGAGTAGTTTGAAGAAGGGGAGCCCCCGTTCTCCAAGCCTCGAGATGAATCGTTCGGCGCCGCCATACACCCCGTCGGTTTACGGACATCTTTGATGCTCGTGGGAGCTTGCATGCTGGTGATGGCGGAGATCTTCTCGGGGCGGCTTCGATGCCGCGGCGGGGCGATGATGAAGCCGAGTAGTTTGCCCGAAGGTACGCCGAAGACGCACTTGTTCGGGTTGAGCTTCCCCGGCGGTACTCGCGCGGTGATGCGAAGGTCTCTTCAAGGTCGTCGATGAGGGTACTGGAATTTCGGTCTTGACGACCACGTCATCCACGTAGGCCTCGACGTTCTTGTTGAGCCGCCTCTTGGAAGCGGACACTCCGGATAGCTCGTTGGTAGGTAGCGCCGGCGTTCTTCAACCCGAAGGACATGGTCGTGTAGCGATGCGTGCCAAACGGGGTGATGAACGCGGTCTTCTCCTGGTCTTCTTCCTTGATCGCGATCCGGTGGTACCGGAGTAGCGGTCGAGGAAGCGAGCAGGGTCGCGACCCGCGCCGTGGAGTCGATGACTTGATCAATCCGCGGCAACCCGAAGGGGTCCTTGGGGCAGTGCTTGTTGAGGTCGGTGTAGTCGACGCACATCCTCCACTCGTTCGAGTTCTTCTTGCGGACGAGGACGGGGTTGGCGAGCCACTCAGGATGGAAGACTTCTCTGATGAAGCCGCCGTGAGTAGTTTGGCGAGTTCCTTCTTGATGGCATCCCGTCTGTCGTCGGCAAAGCGTCGGAGGTGTTGTCGCTTGGGGGTGGCCTTAGGATCGACGTTGAGGCAGTGCTCAATCAGCTCCCTGGGCACTCCTGGCATGTCCGCTGGCTTCCACGCGAAGATGTCGCGGTTAGCCCGAAGGAAGCTGATGAGCGCGTCTTCCTATTTGGGGTTGAGGCCTGCCCCGATGGTGGTGGTCTTGCTGGGATCGCCTGTTCCAAGGTCGATCGTCTTGACGAGTACCTCCTCAGGTGGCTGAGGCTTGTTGGCGCTGTCAGACTTCTCTGGGATGTCGAGTTCACTTGTAGCAAGCTTCTTCGACGCAGCGTAGACCTCCATCATCGCGATGGGTACCTGATTTGTGGAGGCGATCTCCACAGCTTCTGTGTCGCAGTCGTGGGAGATCTTCAGGTCCCCTTGGAGGGAGAGTACACCGGCTGGGCTTGGCATCTTGAGTACCAAGTAGGTGTAGTGGGGCACCGCCATGAACTTGGCGATGGCCGGTCTGCCGAGGATGGCGTGGTAGGAGGTCTCGAAATCCGCGACCTCGAACTTGATGTACTCGGTACGATAGTTGTCCCGAGTTGCCCTGAAAGTAACTGGCAGGACCACTGAGCCCAGTGGAATAGCCGCGTTGCCGGGGACGATGCCATAGAAGGGCACGTTGCTCTTGGTGAGCATGTGAGTGATGTCGAGCTTCATTTTCTTCAAGGTCTTGGTGAAGAGGACGTTGAGCCCACTTCGGCCGTCGATGAGCACCTTGTTGAGTTTGGAGCCCGCCACCGTTGGCTTCAGGACGAGGGGGAACCGTCCTGGTTCAGAGAAGCTGGTCCATTGATCCGCGCGGGAGAAGGTGATGGGTACCTCTGACCACCTGAGAGGAGTCGGGACTGCTGGATCAATGGACATCACTTCGTGACGGGTAGCCTTCTGCTCCCGCCTGCTGGGCAATCCGCTGAAGAGGACGTTGACGGTCTTCTCAGGCTCCTGGAAGTCGTTGTTGTCGCCGTCCTTCTTCTTGCCCTTTTGGTCGTGAGGGTGCGGTGGCTCCGGCGTCTCGAGTGCGTGCCTGAGCTGGTAGCACTGTTCGGTGGTGTGGTTGCCGTTTGGATGCCACGGGCACTTCTCCTTCAGCAGGTCTTTGAAACCGCCGGAGTTCTTCTTCGAGTTCCCTTTCGCAGGGCGCTGGATAGCCGCGACAGTGTTGTCTGGCTTGCGCTTGCGGTTGGGACCCGAGCGATGAGCGGGCAGTAGTAGTAGTAGCGTAGCAGTGAGAGTAGTAGCAGCAGCAGCAGCAGATGCAGTAGCAGCAGTAGCAGTAGTAGCAGTAGGAGCAATAGCAGCGATGCAGTAGTGTAGTAGCAGTAGCAGCAGCAGTAGCAGTAGCAGTAGTGTGTGTGTGTGTGAGCAGCAGCAGCAGTAGTAGCAGTAGCAGTAGCAGTAGCAGTAGCAGTAGCAGTAGCAGTAGCAGTAGCAGCAGCAGCAGCGCAACAACAGTAGCAGCTAGTAGCAGCGAGTAGCAGTAGCAGCAAGCAGTAGGTAGTAGCAGCAGGAGCAGCAGCAGCAGCAGCAGTAGCAGCAGCAGTAGCAGTAGCAGCGAGCGGAGTAGTGTAGCAGCAGCAGCAGCAGCAGCAGTAGCAGGTAGTAGCAGTAGCAGTAGCAGTAGTAGCAGTAGTAGTAGTAGCAGTAGTAGCAGTAGCAGTAGTAGCAGTAGTAGTAGTAGTAGTAGGAGAGTAGTAGTAGTAGTAAGGTAGTAGCAGTAATACTGGTAGTTAGTAGTAGTAGTAGTAGTACTAATGTGACCAAGTAAGTGAGCAGCAGTACAGATAAGCGATATGCAGTAGTATAGTAGTAGTAGTAGTAGCGTTGGTAATAGCCAATAGCAGTTGGTAGTAGTAGTAGTAGTAGTAGTAGTAGTAGTAGTAGTAGTAGTAGTAGTAGTAGTAGTAGTAGTAGTAGCAGAGCGTATTAGCAAGAAGGAAGCGAGCAACGATAGCAGCCAGCCAGCAATCAAGCAGCAAGAAAGCGGCAGCGGCAGCGCCCAGCGGCAATGCGATAGCAGCAGCGATGTGCCGATAACAGCGATAGCGATGCTGCAGCAATGAGCAGCGGCGGCGGCAGCAGCAGCGATGGCAGCGATGGCAGCGTGAGCGGCGATAGCGATGGCAGCGTGATGGCAAAGATGGCAATGACAGCGATAGCGGCGATAAGGGAGGGCAGCGATGGCAGCAGATGGCGATGGCAGCGTGCGCAAAGGCAGCAGTAGCAAAGATAGCGATGGCAGCGGTGCAACGATAGCGGCGCGGCAACAGGCAATATAGCTGATAATAGCGATAGCAGCGATGAGCATAGGAGCGACGAGAGCGACGATAGTAGTAGTAGCGGCAGCGGTAGTAGTAGTAGCAATAGCAGAGTAGTAGTAGCAGCGATAGTAGCGATGGCTTGAGTAGTAGTAGCAGTAGTAGTAGCGCAGTAGCGCAGGCAGATAGTAGTAGTAGTAGTAGTAGTAGTAGTAGTTGTTGTTGTTGTTGTTGTTGTTGTTGTTGTTGTTGCGACCGCCCCGGTTCGCGTTTGCCCGCCGCCGCCCCGGTTCCGCTTGGCCTTGCCACCGATGGCGTCGTACTTGGCGTTGGCCTTGTCTTCTTCATCCGCCCGGGACGTGATCATGTCCTTGAGGTGGGGGGGTGGACCTAGGGCGGCGACGACCGAAGTCTTCAATGGTGCGGCGGTGGTAGAGGCCGTCTTGGAAGAGGTCGATGACCTCCTTGCCGCTGACATCGACGACGGTAGCGCGCTTGTCGAAAAAGCGGCGCATGTACTTGCGGAGGGTCTCGCCTTGTTCCTCGCTTGATCATGGCCGGGTCCATGCGAGTACCCGATCGGCCCATGGCGCCCGCGAAGTTGCTTGTGAACCGCTCCTTCGGTCGGTCCCACTTGTCGATCGAGTGCTTATCCGGCGACTCGAGCCAAGTGAGTGGTGCTTGGTCCCGAGCGAAGGGGAAGTAGAGGCACTTGGTGTCGCCGTTGCCGCCGCCGTTCTCGATGGAGAGGGCGTAGCACCCGAGCCACCGGATGGGATCCCGCCGCATCGTACTTGGTGATCCCCAAAGGCTTGAATTTGTCGGGGGAGGAGCAAGTTGCGAAGTCGAGGTGAGAAGGCGGGGAAGCCGTCGCCCTCAGTGCGGTGGTCGACTTCTTCCGCCGTAGCTCTTCAATCTTCCGGAGAGCGTCGTAGCCGCCCGCGAGGCGCCGAGGCGTGGTCGTTCGCGTGGCCTCGGCCGCCGCGGCTGCCACCGCCTCCACCCCTCCCCGTTGGCCCCTTGATTGGAGGCGCCGCCGTTGCTTTGCCGCCGCCGTCGGGATCATTGCCGCCCCCGCCGGCCGGAGCGCGGTGAGGGACGACTTCTCGGTTGCTGTGGTCGCGCAGTGAAGGTCCGCCGGCGTTGGAGCGACGGCGGTTTGGCTCGGCTGGGAGCTCAGCTCGAGTACGGTTGGGACCGTTGTTGGCGCTGCGACTAGTAGCTTCGTTGTCGCGGGGTCTGGCTGGAGGAGGCTGGTTGACTCTGTTGTCGACCCGCATGAAGTAGGCTTCTTCAGCGAGCTTGGCGATGACCTCTCCAGCGCGTATGCCCTGAGCCTGTCGTGCGATCGGCGCGTGATCGACATGAGGCACTGCTCGGGGGTAGTGTGTACTCTGCTCTCGACCGCCTCGAGAGCTTCCGCAAGGTTGCGGACGGGGAAGTTGTCGCGGAGGCGCCGACGACATTCGTTGCGCTTCCGGTTACGTTCACGTCGAGCGTCTCTGTCCGCGGGAGTCTCGTTCGGTGGAGCATCAGCAGAGAGCTCGTCGGAGGAGATGTCTTCCAGGTACTTGTCCTGAGCCGTGCCTGAAGGCCCTGGGGTGTCGCCGGCAGCCATGAAGACTTGGCGATCGGGGGGTGCCAAGGCTGGACTCGCAGGGTGCCACCTCGGTTGGTGTGCTTGAGTCGGCCCGAGCTAGGGGTGTTCCCTCCCGGAACAGTAGCGAGTCGATGTAGGTGACGTAGCGTGAGTCTCCCCTTATCAGGTCAGCGGGCTTGCGGTCTGGCCAGTAGACGTATCTTCCGGGCCCGGTGTGGATGTTATAACCGCCCCGCAGGCCGTCCCCCGACAGGGGAAGCTCGGTGGGGTTGTCCTCGGACTCGGGCTCCTCGGGTCCGACCCGAAGTCGAACTCGTAGTCCGGTTCGAGTAGAACTCGGAGAGGTGGTTGGAGTCCGAAGCGCGATCGGGGGTGGCGTCGAGTCCGAGCCGTACTCGGGTACGGGCTCCTTGCGGCCGGCGCGGGCGTAGGAGCCCCCGTGCGGGCCCGGCCGAGGATGCGGGGGCCACGCGTGGAGCGCTTGCGGGGGTGAGGGGACCACCGCGATGGCCGAGCAGCCGGCTCGCTTGCGATGGCCCATGGCGACGTCGAGTTCGAGTTGGAAGCGGACTCGAGCTCGAAGTCGCGTGGTGGTTGAAGAGCGAAATTTCGCCGAATTTGCCGGCGAGTTCGCCCGTGACGACCTCTCGGGAGCGTCACGAGGCCTCGTCTTCGGGTTGGGCGGCATGGTGAGGCGACGCTGGAAGGAACCCGCGCCGTCAGCGGTGCAGACCCAGGCGCCGAACACGAAGGTGTCGCCGCAGTTGAAGGCAACAGTTGGCTTGAAGCGGGACAGGAGCCGTCGAGTTCGCCATGTGATCTCGGGCGAGGTCCCCTACCCGCGCGCCACCGTGTCGGTGTTTTAGACCGGCAACCTACTAAGGGGAGTACATCTTTACCCACAAGTAGGGTACGCGTCACACGGACACCTCGGTGCGGTACGGATCCTATCAAAGCCATTACCCACCTTAGCTAACACTACGAGCCACCACGAAGCACCCAAGGGGTTATCCCACATAACCGGGGCGTACCTCACACGGAGCGTACCCCTACTCCTTGGTCTCCCCCCCGCTCACCCGCACACCGGATGGCAAGTAGATTAACTAGTGGGGTTTATGCTAAGCCGTTGCCACATACAACGGTCGAGTGGTTGTACGATGATTTGGGTCGTGTGAGATGTCACGCAACCCGGTCCTTAACCGACAAGATGGACAACTCCCAACACGCTCAACCACACGGTATTTTATTATAAAAGAAAAGGGCCTAATTATAATATTTAAACCTAGCGGGGGTGTTACTAAATAGTCCAGGGGCATAATTGTAAAGGGACAGGGTTGTTTTTGTTGTTTAATTTAAAGCATAGGGTCTATTTTGAAAGAAAAGAGTGAGGGAAATAGAGGGGGTCGATTTTGGATAAGTGGGAAAAGGGCAGGGGGTTTTGGGCAAAAAGCCCTTCTTCTTCCTTCCTCCCCCACGACACAGAACGCAGGAGACAGGAGGCCGACCGTGGAAGGGGAAGGGGTGCCGGCGACTCGGTGCACGGCGACACGGGAAGTGGGGGCGAAACGAAGAGGAGGTCGAGGGCAACCGATTCCGCTCCTTACCTCGGGCTGGGGTGCTCCGGAGAGGCGGATCGACGGCGGCGGTGGGGGGCTGCTCGCGGCGGTGGACCGAGCGGCACCGGGTGGTGGCGATGGAGGGCTCGGGAAGGAGGGGGGAATTGGTCGTGGAGGTGCGGGGCGAGGTGGGGAGCCGGTCCGGCCCTTTTATAGGCGCGGAAAGGCGGTTCGGGCGAAGATATTTGAGCTCCAGGAGCTTCGATGGCCGTCAATGGTGGTGGGGGAAAATATCATGGCATTGACCTCGGGCTGGCGAGTTCCCGTGCGGCGAGGCGCTGTGGGAAGTGACTCTTCGTGCAGGCGGCCGCTGTGGCCTCGGAGGGGGGGGAGGGGCGGGGCGACGCCGCGCCGTAGTGGAGGTGACTGGTCGGAGTAATGGAGGTCTTCGTTTGTCAGAGAAATGGAAGGGAAGGGGTGCCGCTGCTGCGCCGTAGGCGCGGGGCCGCCCCTTGGCGTGCTCCGGTGGTGCGGGAGAGGCTCGGTCGGCCGGCCGGGGGGGCCGCCGCCCTACGCAGAGGGGCGCGGCTCGTCGGGTCACGACTGCGGGCGCGCGAGGAGAGGGGGGTGCGGGCGGGCGCGGCCCGGCCGCGAGAGGAAGAAGGGGAGGAAAAAAGAAAAGAAAGGAAGAAAAGAAAAGAAGAAAAGAAAAAGGAGAAAAAGGAAGAAAAGGAAAGAAAAGAAAAGGAGAAATAGGAAGAGAAAAGAAAATAAAAAAAATGGGAAAAGAAATTGGAAAGAGTTTTAGAAAAACTAGGGAGAATTCCTCCGGAAATTGGAGGAAGGGTTTTTGTGGGTTTTCCGGTTTTTCGGGGCGTCGGCGTAAATTCCGGCACGGCGGTGATGGTGAGGCGGACCGGCCGGCGGGACCGTGGCGTGCGCGGGATTCCCGACACGGTGGCCAACCGTGGCGCCGGGGTGGCATGCGTGGGTGCGGCTTGAATGCGGGCGGTGCGGCGGGATTCGCGGCACGCGCGCCGAGGGTGAGAGAGGGGGACGTTGACCGGGGGTTCCGAAATGGGCAAATGAGCTCGCCGTGGACGGTTTTGAAAACACGCATGATTTATTAGGTGGTTTATTAGGAGCTAAAAACGCGGGGCGTTACAAACCTACCCCACTTAAAATGAATCTCGCCCTCGAGATTCGGCTAGGTTTCGAACGGTGGGGGAAACTCCTTCTTCAATGCGTCCTCTTGTTCCCACGTGGCTTCTTCCACTCCGTGTCCGCTCCATTGGACTCTCGCACACCCGTACTTCGATGTTCTCGTCCGCTTGACCACTGTGTCCAAAATCTTGATGGGCACTTCCTGGTACCTAAGGTCTGGCTGTAGATCGATGGTTTCTACCGGTACTCGCTTTTCTTCAAGAACCTTCAAACACCTGCGTAGCTGGGAGATATGAAACACTAGGTGTATATATGACATTTCTTCGGGTAGCTCCAACCGCATATGCTACCGCTCGACCCTCTTTAGTACTTTATACGGTCCAATGTACCGAGGGGCCAATTTTCCGTGCACTTGAAATATCCGAGTACCTCGGATAGGTGAAACCTTGAGGTAAACGAAATCTCCAGGTTTGAAGCTTGCTTCACGCCTCTTCTTGTCTGCGTAGCTCTTCTGTCGGGATTGGGCGGCTCTCAATTTTTCTCGGATATCGGCTACTCGCTCTTCGGCTTCCTTTATAAGGGCGGGCCCAACCAGGGCATGCTCTCCTACTTCTGACCACATCAGGGGTGTCCTACATTTCCTCTCGTATAGTGCTTCGAATGGTGACATTCCCAGACTTGCTTGGTAGCCGTTGTTGTAGGAAAATTCTGCATATGGCGGCGTACTCGCTCCCAATCTTTGCCATAGGTGAGGACACATGCTCTCAACATGTCTTCCAAAATTTGATTCACCCTTTCGGTCTGTCCGTCTGTCTGCGGGTGGTATGCTGAGCTGAAATCCAGCTTGGTACCCATGGCCTTATGCGGGCTTTTCCCGGAACCTAGAGGTGAACTCGGGTCCCTCTATCCGAGACTATTCTCGCTAGGCACTCCATGCATCTTTACTATATTCTCTATGTAGAGTTTTGCCAACTTCTCTCCACCATAAGTGGTCCGTACGGGTAGAAAGTGAGCGACTTTAGTGAGTCGGTCCACGATCACCCATATGGAGTCATGTCCCTTCTGAGTCCTTGGCAACCCTACTACGAAATCCATACCTATCTCATCCCATTTCCATACCGGGATTGGTAAAGGCTGCAACAGTCTTGTGGGCTTCTGGTGTTCGGCTTTGATCCTCTGACAAGTATCACAGTGGGCGACGAATCGGGCAATATCTGCTTTCATCCCATTCCACCAATACTTCTGTTTTAAGTCCATGTACATCTTGGTGGATCCCGGGTGAATGGAATATGTCGAGTTGTGTGCCTCATCCATGATGGTCTGTCGAAAATCTCCGCCTTCGTGCACGCATATCCTATTTTTATATCACGGGGTGCCTTGGTCATCCACTCTAAAATCGGGGGCCTTGTTCTCTCCCGTATACTTGCGGATCTTCATCGATTTTCATCGGTTTCTTGGGCCTTCCGGATCTTCTCCTCTAGGGTAGGCTGAACACTCAGCTGGCGGACGTAGCCTTGGGGGACAATGTGCACGTTGAGTCGCGCCATCTCCTCTTGCAGCTGGGCACTCTTGGGTGCTGCCTTCTCGTAGGATTTCCGGCTCAGGGCGTCTGCTACTACATTGGCCTTCCCTGGGTGGTAGTGAATCTCTAGGTTATAGTCTTTAACTAACTCTAGCCACCTTCTTTGCCTTAGGTTCAGGTCGGGCTGGGTGAAGATGTATTTTAGACTCTTGTGGTCTGTGTAGATTTCACACTTGTTCCCAATCAGGTAGTGTCTCCAGATCTTAAGGGCATGCACTACGGCTGCAAACTCCAGATCATGGGTGGGATAATTTTGCTCATGGGGTTTGAGCTGACGGGAAGCATATGCCACTACCTTCCCATCTTGCATGAGAACACATCCCAACCCTTGTCGGGAGGCGTCGCAATACACGACAAAGTCCCGTTGAATGTCTGGTAGGGTCAGCACTGGGGCTGTGGTCAATCTTCTCTTCAACTCTTGGAAACTTTTCTCGCAGGACTCGGTCTAGTTGAACTTCTTCTCCTTCTTGAGCAACTCTGTTATGGGCCGGGCAATCTTGGAGAATCCTTCAATAAACCTCCGGTAGTACCCTGCTAAACCAAGGAAACTTCTGAACTCGCTTACGTTGGTCGGTCGTTGCCAGTTGGAGGCTTGTTTCAACTTTCCCGGGTCTACGGCTACTCCTTCTGCCGGTCGAATATGCCCAAGGAAAGATATTTTCTCTAGCCAAAATTCACACTTGCTGAACTTGGAGTACAGCTTGTGTGCCCTTAATTTCCCCAGCACTACTCGAAGATGCTGCTCATGTTCCTCCACACTCTTGGAGTAAACAAGTATGTCGTCAATAAAGACTACGACAAACTTGTCCAGCTCTTCCATAAACACCTTATTCATGAGGTTCATAAAATATGCTGGTGCATTGGTGAGTCCAAAGGACATCACTGTGAACTCATACTGCCCGTAGCGAGTGACAAAGGCGGTCTTGGGGATGTCACTTTCCCTAATCTTGAGTTGGTGGTACCCTGGCCTTAGATCCACCTTCGAAAAATACTTGGCTCCCTTCAGCTGGTCAAACAGATCATCTATTCTGGGGAGAGGGTACTTGTTTTTGATAGTGACCTCGTTCAGTGAGCGATAGTCCACTCACATCCTCATGCTCTTATCCTTCTTTTCCACGAAAAGCACTGGGGCTCCCCATGGTGATGAGCTTGGTCTGATGAACCCACTTCGCTAGAGTTCTCCTAGCTGCTTCTTCAATTCTGCCAACTCAGGGGCTGCCATCCTATAGGGTCTCTTAGCTATGGGAGAGGTTTCGGGAATAAGGTCGATGACAAACTCTATATCCCTATCTGGTGGCATTCCAGGGAGTTATTCGGGAAACACATCTGGGTATTCTCGCACTACTGGGACATCCTCTATGGACTTGGCTTCTATGTTGAAAACCATTATGTTCGGCTGTGTCCTCGGGTGTGGCAGGTCACTTGTATCCCGTCTGGGTTGGTTAGGTGCACTACTTTATCGGTGCAACTTATAAGGCCATGGTGTTGGCTTAACCGGTCCATCCCAAGGATCACATCTATCCCCTTGGACTTCAGTACTACTAGATCTGCTAGGAACTCTACCCCACTTAAAATAATCCTTACCTGGGGGCATCCCAATTGACACTTAATGTCACCTCCGGGCGTTCGAGTTAATAGGGGTGCTTTTAGTAGTACTGTGGGTATGCTATGCTTTTCCACAAAGCTTGAGGATATGAATGAGTGCGATGCTCCCGAATTGAACAATATGGTAGCCAAGACTGAGCTGACCAGGAACTCACCGAGCACTACGCCTTGTGCTTCTGCGCCTCCTGCGCATTGATGTGGTTGACTCGGGCTCGTCCATACGACTGCTGGGGCTGCCTCATCCGCCGGGCCGCTTCTTGTTGTTGCTGAAGTTATTGTTGCTGCGCACTGGCATGCGGTTGGCTCCAGACACAAGTGGCCTTGGCCCGTTCACCGAGTTGGAGTAGGTGGTGGTGGTTGGCTTTTTGGCATACGGGCAGTTGGCGATGAAGTGTCGGTTTCTCGGCGGTTGAAACACACTCGGGAGTTGTTGTTGTTGTTGGCGAGTGATCCGGGCCGGTGTTGTTCTGTGGGGGCTTCATGGCACTCTGGTTGTTGTAGGGCTTGAACTGGGTTCTGGGGCCTTGCGAGCTCGTGGCTTGGGATTGGGTTCTCGTACGCATGGGAGCTTGGAACCCGGACATGGGGTGTCCAAAGTTTCTCGGCCTCCGGGACCGCTCTTGCTTTGCTTGGCCTTGTGCTCCATAAACTTGCGCTTGTTTTCCTTCTTCTCTTCTCGCCCTCGCTATTTACGTGAGTATTGCCATGTTCATGAGGGTGTTGAAGTCCGGTAGATCCGAGGGGTAAGCGGGGTCCTCGGCTCCGCAGTCGATCCCCTTCTTGAACATTTCTTGTTTCTTGGAATCTTTGTCCACTTCCTCGAGGGCATAGCGAGCCGGCTCTATGAACCGGTACGTGTACTCTTCTACGGACATGTTGCCTTGGCGGAGTTCACGGAACTCATCCGCCTTCCGCTTCAGGGTGGCTTCGGGATGTGGTAGCGGGGAACTCTTCCACGAATTCATCCCAGGTGATAGCAGAGGGATCCTTGGCTGCTGCGCAGTAGTTTTCCCACCAGGCTAGGGCTGTCCCGGTGAGCTGGTGAGCTGCCAGGAGAACCTTGTCGCGGTCCTCACAGTTGAAGGGCTCTAGTTCCCTCAGAATGGCTCTCAGCCAGTCGTCAGCATCCAAAGGATTCACCGACCCGCCAAAGGTGGGCGGCTTCGTCCTGAGGAACTCTATCAGCTTCTCGTTCATGCCCAGAACTCGGGGTCTTGGGCGGTTGACGGCGTTGAAAATGGCCTCCATCAGGACAGTCTGGTTGGCCAAGACTTGTGCCAAGTCAATGGGAGGGGGTGGCGGCGGCGAGCCACGTTCTCTCCTCCATCTTCGTCTTGGTTAACTTCCTAGTCGTGAAGACGCTCCCTCCGATCGGCTTGCGATCCTTCGCCGCCCGATCGGCCGGGGCCTTGGTGGGTCCCGACGGGCGCCCGGAAACCATCTCGTAAAGGAGCGAGGTTTTCTAAGAGATCTAGCTTTTATGTGATGTTTAAGTGGATTATATCGGATTTCTTTTTGAAAAGGCAGGGTCTACTCCTGCCGGCAAGCACACAACAAGCACATAGCAAACAAGCAAGCACAGACAAGTTTTTATTACAAACCAGCGAGGAGGATACATCCCGACTACGCTGACACACTACACGACTAAGAACTAAGGGTGCGACTTGGACCAGTACGGCTTCATTCCCTGGGTCAGGGTCACTGGGGTATGCTACTCGCGAGGAGAGCCATCTTCCGGGGTCGAGTGCTCTTCCAGCGGAATGAGCAGCTCGTCATCATTCTCGCCCTCGGGGGTTTCCATTTTCCCCGAGGCCGTGTTGCGGCTTCGGCGGTCGTCGTTGGGGGTTCGGTGACTGCCGGTGGTGCTGGCGGGACTTCGATAGTTCCTCCCCATCCTACAAGGGGTGTTCTCAGCAGGACTTGAGCTTCTCCAATGGCTGGAACGGGTGTTCCGCCGTTGGTCCATTCTTGCATGCATTGGTCCCGGATTCGTCCGAGGCTTTCCCGGGCCACGGCTTCACCTGCTTATGGCGGCCGCGGTTCTTGCTTCGCTTGAGCCACTCGGACTTGGTGCATCCTCACCGTGACTTCGGCTTGCTCGGCCCGACCGATTTGCTCCCTCAAGTGCTTGGCTTGGTCATTGAAAAGCTTGTCCAGGGGAGACAAGGTAGGCGACTACGTGGTACAGCGGATCTTCTTGGTGGTGGCGTCGTTTCGGGTTTCTCATGCGGGCACGCCAAACCGGTAACACATTTATTACAACGGGTGGATCGGTCTTTTACATCACGGCGACACAGAGGGCACGGGAGTGCCCAACGCTACAAGGAACAACACAAACGCTAACGACCACACTACGATAGCAAAGGCTTCCATAGCCTCCTCGAGTACCACACCATGGAAGCTTTCTGTGGAGGCCACGGGTACACGGGCACGGTTGGGTGTAGGGCAGCGACCTACTCGACGTCTTCGGGAATGTAATCGGGACCCTCCTCTGAAAAATAGTTAGTAAAACAAGGGTGAGCACATACGTACTTAGAAAATCCAACCCCACCCACGGAGCGGCTTATAAGCGAGAATCATGCATAGAGTATAACAAGGATCGAGTTAAGGTTCATTTTGCAAACTTACACATGCGGGGGTTCATTTCAAAAAGGTTTTCGCAAATCATTTTTCGTAACCAAGGTGACTCAATTGTTTTTAAGGAAACCACCGTGGAACTACGGACTCCCCGTCCGCGGTAGCCCGTGCACACGCCCACACACTTCACCCGGAAAACAACTCACACCGAAAAACATCCCAAACCCAAACACTAGTTTTTGTGACCACACCGTGACTCGTCCAATACCGTGAACACGGCTATTCGAATAGGTTTGACACTGCGAGAGGTTGTACATCTTTACCCACAAGTAGGGTACCGTCACACGGACACCTCGGTGATGGTACGGATCCTATCAAAGCCATTACCCACCTTAGCTAACACTACGAGCCACCACGGAAGCACCCAAGGGGTTATCCCACATAACCGGGGCGTACCTCACACGGAGCGTACCCCTACTCCTTGGTATCCCGCCGCTCACCCGCACACCCGATGGCAAGTAGATTAACTAGTGGGGTTTATGCTAAGCCGTTGCCACATACAACGGTCGAGTGGTTGTACGATGATTTGGGTCCGGTGAGATGTCACGCAACCCGGTCCTTAACCGACAAGATGGACAACTCCCAACACGCTCAACCACACAGGTACGAGCTCACCCATACTCCTGACACACACGTCCATCCCGTCTACCCAGTTCTTTACTCATTTTCCAAACATATCCCATTTTCATTTTTAAAGCACTCACACATTTTGAAAGCACTCACACATTTTTAAAGCAAACATTTAGGCCAAAACAAGGTTCAATCATAGCAATCAAGGGTGGCTATCCTACCGCGTTTTGCAGCAAAACAATATGCAGTTTATAAAACGGGTATAGGGTTATATTTATAAAACTAGGATCAAAGCATGCATCAAAGGATGAGATTGAACTTGCCGTCTTCGAAGTCTTCGGGGAGTGCCGGCTCGGCGTTTGGGACCTCGGGCTCCTGCTCGCAGTAGTCGGCTCCAAACTCCGGCTCGGGGTACCTTCCTTCGTTTACTTCGTCGGCTATAGCGCACATACAGGCAAGCATGCAATCAATATAAGCACACACAATTTCTCCGGCTGAGCTCGCGGAAGGTAATTAAATAAAATAGGGGAAATAAATATTATGCAGGGGTTTTGGGTGACGGACGGGTGGCGGTGCAACCGGCACGGGTGTGAGGAAGGTTGGGCGCGATTTGGATTAAAATTTGCGCATGAAATGCCAGGTTAAAGGAGGTGTTTAGGGTTAATTAGGGGCCTGTTAGTATTTTATTATAAAAGAAAAGGGCCTAACTATAATATTTAAACCTAGCGGGGGTGTTACTAAATAGTCCAGGGGCATAACTGTAAAGGGACAGGGTTGTTTTTGTGATTTAATTTAAAGCATAGGGTCTGTTTTGAAAGAAAAGAGTGAGGGAAATAGAGGGGGGTCGGTTTTGGATAAGTGGGAAAAGGGCAGGGGGTTTTGGGCAAAAAGCCCTTCTTCTTCCTCCCTCCCCCCCCCCCCCCACACGAACGCGGGAGACGGGGAGGCCGACCGTGGAAGGGGGAAGGGGCGCCGGCGACCTGGTGCACGGCGACGGCCGGGAAGTGGGGGCGAAACGAAGAGGAGGTCGAGGGCAACCGATTCCGCTCCTTACCTCGGGGCCGGGGTGCTCGGGAGAGGCGGATCGACGGCCGGCGGTGGGGCTGCTCGTGGCGGTGGCCGGAGCGGCACTGGTGGTGGCGATGGAGGGCTCGGGAAGGAGGGGGAATTGGTCGTGGAGGTGCGGGGCGAGGTGGGGAGCCGGTCCGGCCCTTTTATAGGCGCGAAAAGGCGGTTCGCGCGAGGATATTTGAGCTCCGGGAGCTTCGATGGCCGTCAATGGTGGGGGGGGAGGGAATATCATGGCATTGACCTCGGGGCGGCGTGTTCCCGTGCGGCGAGGCGCCGTGGAAGTGACTCTTCGTGCGGGCGGCCGCCGTGGCCTCGGAGGGGGGGGGCGGCGGCGGCGCGCGTAGTGGAGGTGACTCATCGGAGTAATGGAGGTCTTCGTTTGTCGAGCAATGGAAGGGAAGGGGTGCTGCCGCTGCCTGTAGGCGCGGGGCCGCCCCTTGGCGTGCTCCGGTGGTGCGGGAGAGGCTCGGTCGGCCGGCCGGGGGGGCGCCGCCCGCGCGGAGGGGGGCGCGGCTGTCGGTCGCGACCCGCGGCGCGCGCGAGGAGAGGGGGGGCGGTCGGGCGCGGCCCGGCCGCGGGGAGGAAGAAGGGGAGGAAAAAAGAAAAGAAAGGAAGAAAAGAAAAGAAGAAAAGAAAAAGGAGAAAAAGGAAAAAAAAGGAAAGAAAAGAAAAGAAAAAGAGAAATAGGAAGAGAAAAGAAAATAGAAAAAAATGGGAAAAGAAATTGGAAAGAGTTTTAGAAAAATTAGGAGAATTTCTCGGGAAATTAGAGGAAGGGTTTTTGTGGGTTTTCCGGTTTTTCGGGCGTCGGCATAAATTTCGGGACGGTGGTGATGGTGAGGCGGACCGGCCGGCGGGACCGTGGCGTGCGCGGGATTCCGGCACGGTGGCCGACCGCGGCGCTGGGGTGGCATGCGTGGGTGCTGGCTTGAATGCGGGCGGTGCCGGCGGGATTCGTGGCACGCGCGCCGAGGGTGAGAGAGGGGGACGGTGACCAGGGTTCCGAAAGGGGCAAATGAGCTCAGCTGGACGGTTTTGAAAACACGCATGATTTATTACGTGGTTTATTAGGAGCTAAAAACGCGGGCGTTACACGTGGCCGGCCGCGGTGTGCCCGGCTCCGGCGAGGTTGAGGCCGGGAACAATGGTATGAGCGGCTCGGTAGTTTCTGTAGGTGCTAGGGAAGGCGAAGGACGGGTTAATTTGTCTTGCGATCGGCTCGAGCTCGGAGATCGCCGCGGTTGCCCTTAATGGCGCCGGCGGTGGCTCGGTCAGCAGCTGGGGGTCCTGCATGTCGCGGGCAGAGCAGTGGCCGCTTTATAGAGGAGCTCTCCGACGCGGCCCCGGGGAAACGGAAGAGAGGCAGCGCGGGCAGGGGCGAGTATGGCCGGGCAGCGCGGGCAGGCGGGCCACGTACGGCGGGCGCACGTTTCGGGGGCACGGCATGCGGCGGCACGGATTTCCGCGACGTCCTGAAGTGTGCGCTTGCCTCGGGAAGGAGCTACACCTAGGGAAGGCACGCGGGCGGCTCGGATGCGAGGTTGGCGGTCCGGCGCGCGGCGCGCGCGGCGTCGGCGCGCGAGAGCTCGAGAGCGCCGCTCGACGTCGCGTTCCGGCTTCGCCTGTTGCGGTTTACCCTGGTTCGACAGCAATTATCTTCAAAATTTTGAACTGAAGTGCACAATGTGGTCAATAGGAAAGTTGTAGATCCCACTACCCTCTACAATTTTCACAAAGGCCATCTAGTGTTTTTCTCAATGGATTTTGCAGGAACGTCTTGCCAACTTTGAATGCCGCCATGTTCCGGTAAACAGGAGGTACTGTCAGTTGACCACGTTTTTCACTAATTTCCACTCAAAATTTGAAATGCCAATCTACATGAAAGTTGTGTCCCTCAACAAGCTGGAAAACTTTCATAAAGGTAGATTTTGAAGTGTTTAGGTGAAATTTGGAGAACGCGGCAAAAGTTTCGGACGACATTCGCTGACGTCACGGTATAGGCGGGGTTTGACCGTGCCTTTGACCAAGGGTTGACTACGGGTGTGTGCAAACTTGGTCAAGGGGTTCATTAGGGTCCACTGGCGAGGTTTTCGAGGCAATGACCCAGGTTGACCTTGGTTTGACCAGCGTTCGGCCGGTTTGACTCGGCTGATCCGGTCATTAGCTTTAATGACGTTAATTAAAAACCTGGGGTGTCACAGTCTCCCTCGGCATCTACGACTACTCCTTGAGGAAGACTGCGTCTGCGCAGTGTACTCACCTTCAACAATGCTGGCCTCCGGCAGCGTAGCCTCTACGGCCGGCGCTACGGTCTCTGCTTGGGGGACGGGACCGGACTCTTCGGCGGCTAGCGTGGAACCTTCTTCAGCCACTGCCATTTTGGGTTCATCCTCCTCCCAGGACAGGTCTGTGGATTTCCCCGCACGGACACAATTGGCGTCAACCAAGTACGACTACCAAACTACATGTACTACTCGGGGAAGATCTTCACTTACAAGCTTGACCGGGACTACTTGTCACGGTTGGGGCGCCAAGTATGCTGGCGATGTCGACAAGTCCGGCTTCGAAGATGCATCCGTTCTTCGGCCTCGGTGGCCGGCGGCTCTTCGGCCAGCGGGGAGTTGCGGTTGGCTCGGTCCCGCCCTCGGCAAGCGGTGATGCGGCTCGACCTCTGTCACGGCGGGGGCCGGGGCGCGGCTCCTTCCCGGCCCGGCTCCCCCACTGTCTCCTAGTCGCCTTCGTCCCCTTGGTCTACGGGGTCGGAAGGCGGAATCTCCTGCAAGCAACGAAATTTTGTCGTCAGCATACACAGCATTAAAGACAAGTACTCGACTATTCTACTCGAGGAGTTTACCTCTTGAGACGTGGTCTCAGTGACTTTCAGCTTCTTGGCAACGCGCTTGCGTGCCACGTTGCACGGCTTCCTTGGCGGTGCAGGCAAACTAGCCTCCAAACTAGTCGAAGGATCTTGGATGAGAGGAGCATTGGGCAGTCCAGGGCGGCTGAACCTCGATTGCAGCTGGAACCGCTCCTGCAGCGTTTCCTCGTCATCTTCATCTGATGTGTCTTCAACGATGACGGTGTCGTCACCTTCGCCGACTTCGCGGCGCTCCTTGGCCTTGCCCTTCCCCTCCTCTGGGATTTCCACAAGTCGGGGAGGCGAAGCCGGTTCAGAGACAAACTTTGCTATGTCATCCTGCAACAAGCACATTGGGTGACCACGACTACTACTACATAATCAGTACTCGTACAATGAGTGCGGCTACTGACCTCATTCGGCGGATGAGCGGCGGAGTACTCAGGGACCGGGCAGGGTGCATACGCCGGCATGTCCTTGAAGATCCTACCTAGCCTGTCGATGATGTCGTCATCATCAATTTCACCACCGGGCATCCGCGACGAGTCGCCCTAGCCGGTGTACTGGTAGTCGAGGGTGTTGCGAGCCATCAGTGGCTGCACCCTCCTCTTCATAAAGCTGAAGGCCACATGTTCGGTCCTCAGCCTAGCTTCCCTCAAAGCCTTAATCTTCACCAGTAGCTCGGGTAGCTGGATTCCCTCTTGCATCGTCGGCTCTGTATTCCACCGAGCCGGTGCTTGGCCGCTTCCCGGCCGGGCTTCGGCGGCTCGGGTGGTGGTTGGTGATGTAGAACCACTTCGACTTCCGATCCCGGTTGGAGTCGATCAACTTATACACCAGGTACTGCTCGGTGGCGTCCTCGCGCATCTGGATGGCGGCCCCTCCGACTACTCGCGGATCGTTGGCGCTCGGCTGGGGCTTCACGCGGAAGAACTTCCGGAACAGTACCCAGTGGGGCTTGATCCCCAAAAATGCTTCGCAAAAATGGACGAAGACAGAGGTATGGAGATGCCATTGGGGTTGAGATTGAGGTACTCGATACCGTAATACTCCAAAAGCCCCTTGAAGAAATTGCTTGCTGGGAGAGCCAACCCGCGCTCCACGAATCGCGTGAACATCGGGATCTCATCCGGATTCTTCTCCATTGGGTATGGATCTCCCGCGGCGGCGCGCCACATGTCGACCTCTTTCTCCCAGAGGAATCTGCTGTTCAGCAGCACCAACAGGTCCTCAGTCTTCGCCTTCGATTTCTTCCACTCCTTGTTGGGATTCGGGCGTGGGGGAGACACCGGCGGTGTTGACCCTCCGGCGGATCCAGCAGCCTCCTCCCGGGATCTCTTCTTCCCGCCGGCGGTCTTCATGCTCTTGGATGGTGAGGGATTCATTCTCCAAGTACAGCGGGTTTTCACTCGCATTCGCTCGGGGAGCGCGGCGGTGGCTGCGGCGGCGGTGCGTTTGGATCTACGATCTCCACCGAGGTGGCGGTGTGCACCGGCGGCGGATTATTAGCGAGATGCGCTACGAATGGCGCAAGTGTGTGAGGGGGGGGACCCTAAGGGGTTTGGCTCCTATTTATAAGTCAACGAGCGGCTCCTCAACGGCGGATGGATATGTTTCAAAACGGTCGACTCGGCGGCGGCACTCGACCCTTCAACTTCCAGTAGTCGATGTGCCTTATCTCGGGGGCTCGTCTACATCTAATCAATTCCCTGGGTAGCGACAAGATTCAAGAGCAACTGAGGACACATTCTACATACAAGATGACCCTTCAATTCGAGATGAAGTACTCGACTCAAGGCTCGGGGGCTCCGTGCCACGTGTCCTTCGGTTTTTTCTCCGGATTTTGCGGGATAATCTTGCCGAACTTCGATTGACCCTCGGCCCGAGTCTACGACTCAACCTAAGGCTCGGGGGCTACTCCATGTGGAGTGCAATTTTGCAATCGCACTTCCATATAAACTTCGGCTTCAAGACAACACAAGTATTGTTGAAGACCTTCAAGGGCAAAACTCGAGGACGCTTGGGGACTACTCGAGAAGGCTTCGGGATTACTCAAGGAGCAGTGGAGTACCTTCCCGGCCCTCGGGATGCTTCAAATATTCTTGAGGACTTTCGACTTGTAGTACTCGGGGACGCTTGAGGATTACTCGTCAAGGCCATCATGACTACTCGAAGCTATCTCGCTCGACTACAAAGTACTCCGGGGGCTTGTCATATGGACCTCCCCGGGCCCACTACCTCGGTGGGTACCGGGACCGACTACTCGGTGGGCCCCTGGGACTACCCGGCTTGTGCCACATGGCACACGATGGCGTGAGGTGCAAGGACTACGGTGGAGAAGTACTCGGATAGGAAGCTATACATACCTTGTACTATGTAGAGGACTCCTAGATGTACACGACTAGTACTCTCTCCCTAAACCGACACCGTAACCCCGCCTCCCGGACTATATAAGGCGAGACGGGGACCCTTCTCTCTCATTACACATCATCTTGTAATCACATCCAATCAATCCCGAGCCACGCGGCATACGGGACGTAGGGTATTATGCACCTCGCGGTCCGAACTCGTCTAAATTGTGTGCCACGTCTATCTTCCTTCGAGTTACCGATCTCGGCGAGGCCACATTCATCTACCGGGTACTCCCCTTGGTAGGTTGCCGGTCTAAAACACCGACGAGCGCCGCGGTCGGAAGACCGTACAACTAGGAAGGTATAGCACCATCCCTCACAACTTTGGTCCACCGACCATACAACTCGGGGGTAGAAAACCACCGAACAACTCGGGTCTTCGGACCAAAACAACTCCGGTGGGTACAACAACCATCACCGCACAACTCAACTAAGCAACCCGATGGGTTGGATTGGGATATCAACACACACTTTGCTCAAGACGACTCCACTAAACTCCGCTCGGTCCGATTAGGGCATGGACCACTGCCGAGGAATGTAACCTCTCTTCTTCTCAAACTCTCTACTAAGACTAAAGCAAAACAATAAAGAAAAGAAAGAAAAAAGGAAAAGGAAGAGAAAGCTCTCACAAAAGCAACTAAGCCGAAGAAGCCGGACGACATCGTCGGCCCCCGAATGCAAGGCCCGCACCGGAGATGCCCAACGTCGCCTTTAGGAAGGACATGATACCCGTGTGCCATCGACGCCGTCCCAAAAAGGGATGAGCTTTCAATCGCATCTTCACGATAAGCAACGAGACGGCCGGCACCACCAACATCACCACCATGGCGCTGCTAGGATCCCCCCCCACGACCACCACAATTGGCACCACCGCGATATAGTTGGAAAATGTTCGCACAAACCATCATCGGCAATGCCACCACGGCCACCGCCGACACCTCACCGCCGGAGAAAGGTGGCTCGGGGCACCCGGCCCCGCACCACCATGGCGCCACTGGAGCACTATCGCTCGACCATTGGCAACCACGCCACCCAGACACAGCGAGCACACGACCAAGCACACCACCTCTGGCCGTGCCACCAAAACACCACCACCTTCCGACGCCGAAGCCATCACTGGGAAAAAGGCCCACCAGGCCCTGCCGTCGCCGCAAGGAGGACGCCACAGTGACCGTGGCGCCGAAGAAGCCGCGACCATCGGGCCCCCATCGCTGCCCCACAGCACGATCGAGGCAGTCGCGTCACATGCCACAGCCCAACTTACCTCAGTAGTGGCCACAGGAGACCAAACCCTTCCCCATAACTTAGTCCGGGCAAGGTAGGCTTCGAGAACCAGCACCCACCAGCAAGCCACCACTGCCCACCTTAACGCAGGCCACGACCCTGTAGATATGAGAAGCCTGACCACCACCTTCTCCTCCCATGGAACTGGTCCATCGGCGCCGGAGGCCTCCAGACTCACCGTCCGTCGCTGGCTCCCACCGTGCTGGCTCCCGCTCCTGTGATAAGTACCCCAGAAAGTTCAAGAAAAACCTTTATGTTCACTATGATTGGCCAGTACGTGTCTTTGCTTATTCTGCGATTCTTACATTACAACAAAAACTTATTTTCATGACTTGGTTTTCCCATATGTGCAGGTCATGACGCAGCCTTTCTACACAAATCTATGTGGATATTATGCATGCGAGTACATGCACCGTGTTACAGCCTGCGCTGATGGTGACAAATTCGAAGAGAAGGTGCGTGCACACACAACTGCAACTACATGTTGTTCTTATTGTTCATATTCTCCGATCCGGTTCTTATTCTTTTGTTCTTATTCTTTGCTAGATTTCCAACATCAAGGAAACATTCCTCAAGACAGAACAAATCTGATTGATTCAAAAACAATTATGTGGATTTCTTCTAGACGAGGTTATTAGTCCAGGGGGAGAGTTTCATGCTGGTTTATACTCTATTCTTAGTATGGGAGCGACGACCAGGGAAGGGACAAGTCAGAACATGAAGGAAGAATCTGGAAGCAAAGACAAAGGCTAAGCATCTGTAAGTAAAAATTAAACTCTGCTAACATTCCATCCAATGTATATTATTAATCTAAATTTTAGTGTGCACAATATGCTTATGTATAATATTATTTTCAAAGTTCTTCTATTTCAGGATTTGAGATGATATATTCTACAAGTATTCGTGTATATTTATTTGTATAATATTATAGATAATATTATACAAATAAATATATACGATTGTATGTAGAATATTATCTCAAATATAACATTTTATATGTCACACGACTTTATATTACAGCGTATTACGATTAGTATGAGTACACAACAAATACGTTAGAGAAAAAAACAAAAAACCATCATTTGTATCGGGTGGTACATCCGCCCTATACAAATGCCCCCCTGCCACGTCGGAGGGGGGACGATACATTTGTACCGGGCCGAGGGCCCGAGGCTCCACTTAGTACAAATGCGAGACATTTATACCAGGTGTACCGGGTATTTCAGGCAGTACAAATACCCCTCCACATTTGTACCGGATGGTTTGTACCGGTTTACCGGTACAAATGAGGGTTTTGAACCGATACAGATGCCAGATGCCTTTTTTTTCCAGTAGTGTGATGAAAACGAGAAGGCTCTCATCAAGTACTTGTTGTCCATGCTTCAGGCGCTGCATGGACAGAATGACTTTAATTTCAAGCCATTGTAGAATGTCGACAAGGTACATTGACCAGAAATGGTTTTATACTAGCTAAGTGCCCGTGCGTTGCCACGAGCATTGGACTCTAAATGATTGTATCTTCCCATGCACTTAAATTAAATGTAGCATTTCTTGCATCACAAATATATTTTAATTTTCAAAATTCATAATTAATAATAAGAACAATGAAAGGAACCATATGTTTAGTAGATAGGTTAGGTATTGTGCTACGGTTATAAGCATGTTACCTTTCCACAAAAGAATAATCGACTATTTGCAATGACTTACATATTTTAATTTTCGAAATTCATAATAATTAAAAATAAGAATAATGACAGTAAGTGTCTGAATAGTAATATACTATGTTTTGATCCTACAAGAGATGTAAATGCATGTAAAAAATCCAACTAAAATACTAAATTAATATGCTTTTGTCATACAAGAGACCAAGGTAATATTATTTTCTAATGTTCTAGTATTTTACATCTTCTTGGACTTGATGTGTGAAAGACGTCCGTTGATATCTTCGGGTAGCAACGATCTTGCTTCATTTGTTTTTGAAGTTAGGAGTAGGGCTGAAAGGGGTCGAACGCGGTCGGGATAACCCCAATATTGTTTTCACTTTCACATTTGAATATGAAAACAAAATCGAATTCGGAAAGGTCGGAAACGAAAACGAACTTGCGGGATATTGAAAGATTCAGAAACGAACTAATTTGATCGGTAACATGTCGAACACGGTCGGAATACGAAAAATTAAATCGGAAACACCGACCCGTAGAACCTAGTTGAGTCCAACAACAACACAATCACACAACCAGTCAACCACACACACGGCCATGCATAGACTGGACAATCAACCAATACGTCGTACAAATTGCATAATATAAATTAAGAGATATACAATTGAAAAAATGCAAAGTGCAAAAACAAGATGTTTGGCCCAACCGGTCCATCATATCCTCTCACAGTCTCACCTCTTCATCTCACCGTCGGAGGGACTAAAGGCAGAGAGCATCTGAAGAACATGCTGAAAAACATCAAGATGAGAGTTCCAACTCCTCGCGCACACACCTTTTCTGTCAAATTTCCCTCTGTTGAGCTAGCAGGCGTGTTATTGTCGTGGAGCTTAGTTCTTCATAATAGCTTAAACAAACTTCTAGTTTAAACTATATTTACAAATCATGTACACACAACCTCTGTATCGATATAATTGTTCAAGTCAGCTTCTTACCTGCCATAGCCCCTTTAAACAAACAGAAGAATGCCCGAAGTTCGGTGATTTTTGTTGTTTCTCTCTGCGTGCTGCTGTGAACTCCCTAGCTTCGAAATTCCGGCAGGGAAATTCCGGCAGGGACAGTGAACGCGCTGTTGTGTTTATTGGCCGTCTTTATAAGTGAGGCAGTGACCGTGACCGCTGCCCTGCCGGAGCGTCACTCAGACCAAGAAACTCATCACGCATTAGGCGCCCCCGCGGGGAGGATTCGGAGCCTCACTGACGCAGCATCCAGGTAACGGGTTAGGGGGTGGGATGAACGACGTCACCATAAATATTAGATTGGTATAGATAGGACGGAACCGGCGGAGCGGTGTGCTCTCGTGCCAGATTTTTGGTCATAGGATCCCTCCATTACGCAAGGACAATCGAGATGGTCAGTCGTAGGCGCTGAATTCCAAAACGGCTCGTGTTTGCTTAACCAGATTTTGTACCATGCAAAGCACACACCACACACCAATTCAATCTCTGACCAGACGCTACACCTTGTCACCAAGCACTACTGGTAACGCATGGATTTTTACAAGAAAAATGGTTCGATTCCCCCACGGAACAGGATTTCTACATTCTGAGCCGGCATCATCACTAAATTCTAGGCATCTGGCATGCTCCTGCTCCAACTACAAGGCCCAAGCGCGAGCCACCTGAACGCAGAGCAATCAACAAAGGCTTCCTCCACCTGGACATGTCACGGTTCGGCGCCGCGCCTGTCCGGTGTCCGCCTCATCCGGAGATGCCAACGGCGCCACGCCTGTCCGCCTCATCCGGAGATGCCAACCGCGCGCGTCATGGGGCACCGGTGCGCCTCCAGGCTCGCGCGGTCGAACGGGACGTCCACGAGGGAGCAACCGGACCACCCCTTGCTCACGGGCTTCCCGCTCCCCCGCGGCCTCGGTGCCGGTAAAGGCTGCTGGTCGCCACCCCTGCCGCCCTTCCTCACGAAGCTCAGCAGCTTCTTCAGACCCTTGGACAGGTCCCTGTGCGAGTCGCCGGCACCGACGGCTGATAACGTCACCGCCGGCCGCTCCGGGCTGGCCCACCGCTTCCTCGCCCGCGCCTGCGGCGAGGCCAGTGCCGCCGCGTCGAGCGGCAGCTCGGACACGGACCGGGCGTGGCGCGGCGCGTGGGCATGGGCGTGCAAGGGCTCCTGCTGCGGCTGCGGCACCGGCCTCGGCGTGCTGGCCGCCACGTCGATGGCCGGGAGGTCGTGCACCCGCGTCGCACGCAGCCTCGCGGGCGCCGCAGCGCCGCCCGTGCCCGTGCCGCGCTTGAGGAACGGCCTCGGCGTGGCGCACTCGCCAAACTCGGCGAGCGCGCCCAGGCTGCTCCGCCTCTGGTGGTGCGAGTGCGACGACGACCTCGCCGGACTGCCCGCAGCGCCGCTGCTCACGGTCCTGCTCCTCGGCAGCACCGCAGCGTCCCCCCTCGGGGTGCTGGGGATGGACGCCGCCATCGTCCTCTTGGCCTGGGCAGCAACAGCCATCCGCGACGTGGCGGCGCCGGCCTCCTGCGCGTTCCGGGTCGTGCCCCAGAGCGCGCGCGGGCTCACCGGCATGGTGCGCACCGCGGCCCTTGCGCCCCGAGCCTGCTGAGCCTTCGCCGTCTCGTGCTGCTGCTGCATCAGCATCAGCTCCGCGGCGGCCACGCGCCTGGCGTCGCGGCGGCGCATGTAGGCGTCGTACTGCCTGCCGCGGCGGGCGCCGGCGGCTTCCGGCGTCGTCCCGTCGGCCCCGTCGCCGCAGCCGATCGCGCTGGCGTCCTCGCCGCCGCGCGGGGCGCGCAGGAGCTTGTACGCCGCGAGCTGCACCTCCAGCTCGTGCAGCTTCGCCCACAGCGCGTCGTGGTGGTGGTGGCGGCTCGCCATCCTTCCTTCCCGCGAGGGGCGCCAAAGCTAATAAGCTAGCAAGTGCAACCCGTGCCCGCCACCAACCCGGCTGCCGCCGCGACCCGCGGTGGCGGTATATATACGTGCCGCGCGGCGGGTGATCAATTCGGCGCCGTTGGGGCGTGACCGTGTCGGGGGTAGCGGTCGCGCGGTGGTGAGCTCAATTACTCCAGGCTTACTCGAGTCTGGACAGCTTGGTGTCTTGGTGGTGTGGGGCCGGTGGACTATGGTCTATGGAGGTGGTCTAGCCGTTTTGATTTGGTCGCGGCTGACGGGGGATGCGGGAGTAGGGTGGTAACCTTGGCTTGACCAGGTGAACTGCGGAGGCTTCACAGTGCTCGATTGCAACGGCGGCGACGTACGTGCCGGGGCAGCATCGACCTGGCCAAGTTCCGGCATCTCCAGAAAATCACAGGCGGAGTCAGAAAAGTTACGCTGATCGGGAGCCTATCAGGCGGCTAACACCGACTGTTTATGTTGGCTTTTATCGTCGAACAAATTCAAAAAATTGTATGCTCTTGTGAACACTAAATCGCAGTTCAGCTTGCAAAGGAATGCTCAAAGAAAAATCCTTCCTCTTTGGCAAACCTACCGTTCATGATGCTGATTGCTTCTAATAGAGTACGCGGATCGCATGTAAAACGGTCACGCACCATGCATATGGCTTTCGGCGACTCGGTACTTAGAAGCCGGGTCGTCAGAACTGACTGGCGGCGATTGACTCAGGTTCGGTACAAAGTCTAGAACGCATTATCTCTGTTGGACTTCGTCTTCATTCTTCCCCGCACGAGGCGCCATGACATCTTGGCCAACGCAAAAATAACGTTACTTATGACCCCCTTGATCGATCAATCTTGAAACAAAGTGCCTCCTGCACCAACTCTCTTCATCATCCACTGCCTCCAGTCTTCATCAACCCAGCCGATCCTCTCGTGCTCGTGCACGCCCTGTTGACCACAAACACCCATAGCCCCATGTGTCCTTGCCAAATGTTGTTGTCGCTGGCCAATCTTTGGAGAACGCCGACCACCAGGACGAGCACCTGAACATCAAGCCCAAAGCCTACCAATTGGCAACTGGCCAACTCACCTACCCTACCAATACCAGCGCAGGCGCCCAAGCAGCACACAGCTCAAGCCTATATTCAAGTCTAAGTAACTCATCTTATTTCTTCCGTAGCGTTTGCACCAAATTACAGTTCAAAAGCTTCCACTAAATTCCAAACAAAGAGCACATTGGACAACAAGGTCCGGCTTAACCATCAAAATTTCTTTGCACGGGTGCTATCTGCTTAGGAAAGAACAGCCATTACGTCGGATGCCTTGAGCACGATGTACTCGCCATCCTGACCCTTGAACTCGCTTCCGGCATACCTGCTGTACATCACGTTGCTTCCAGGAGTGATCGACAGGGGCTTCCTGGTGCCGTCCTCACCCAACGGCCCGGGGCCAACAGCTACCACCTGTGTTCACCGCATATTAGACACCTGTGCTAACTATTTACATATTTTACTAATTACCATCTTCAAACATGTGGAAAATCACGAAAGCAGAAGTAAAACTAATTACTAGTAAAAAATGCATCTAAAACCTGATTGCTGATGGAATTGACTATTAATCATTTTATTTGTAGTTTGCCATCTTCAAACTTCGTGGCGAAACCACAAAAGCAGAAGATAACTATAGGCTATTATAGAGTATTGCAGCATTTCTTCAACATAATTCTGTTCTCTTCCCCTCCCCTTCCCTTGCAGCTTTGTAAGAATGACTAAATTGTTGATTCACCCTTGGTAGTTACGGAGTATTAGCTGCATACTAACTAAAAATTTAGGGTTGACGGAAAAAAATTGTTGATTCACCCTTGGTAGGGTTTAGGGTTGATGGGGAAAAAGATTAAAAAATGCTGCATACTAACTAAAAATTTAGAGTTTTCTTTTTTTTGGAATGAAACATATGTTGTATGGCTAACATGTACATAAACTGGATATATATAAGCATAAGCAGAAAACCGAATAAAACATGGAAAATGCTCCATATGCTAACTAAAATACTCACTGTTCCGACAGAAGGTTTCTCTTTATTTGCCTGCGTCAATAGCAAACCACCAGGAGTTTGTTCTTCAGCTTCAGCAACCTGGTATGAAAGGAGCATGAAAGAATCCGTAAGTTCATACTCAGAGAACAGACTGCTTCTTGGCACACACTAAAATGTAGATTTCCTCTTGGTGAGACGGAACATACTGAGTTGCCTGATTTTATCTTTGAAAATATAGAGTACAATGAAACCCAATATACGTTGTCGAATCTTTAAAGGAGAAAGTGTCACTGAAGAAGCTGAGATAGTAGCATAGTATTATTTTATTCCCTTAAAAAGAAATTGAAAGAAAGTGTCATAAAACCACTCCTAATGCATGCATACGAGATGGGTAACCTTAGGCTAGACCGCTGGAGTGCAGCACATGGTGCAAATGCAAGACACAAGTGCCAAGAAGACATGCTCAGAATGCAAGCACATGGTGGTCTGAGTCAAGCCAAAGCTTCCTGGAGGGTATGGAAGACACAAAATGGAGTTTATCAAACAAGTTTTATTTCCATTGTCCGACAGCGTGTGAAGATATGTCAGGAATAAACAAAGCATCTGATGAAGATATCATAGAGCTTTTGATTTTGTTCTATGCCAAACTTTCTCTGTGTTGTTACTCTGATGAAAATGGTGAGAATACAATTTTCTAAACTTGGTATAAGTTGTTACTAGAGATGGTAGCCTTTCATGGCATATACAATTACACAACTGTGTGTAGTGTAAACTTACCAAACAAATTGTGGTGCAAGAAAAGATTTATTTAAAATAGCATCAGCACAATAGGAGGCAGGAGCACACTGGCCAATGAATCTGGATAGTGTCACAATATTAATATTCCTGGTAAACATACCTTAATCAGAACACGATCATTCAGCGGCTTCAGATCTTTCACATCATCACTGTCGAGAATACCGATGATATCATCTTCTTTCAAAATGAGATGGTCTGCGTCATTGAATTCCAATTCTGTGCCGGCATATTTCGAGTAGACAACTTGTGCACCAACCTGTATCATATTACAATTATCACTGTCAAATTACTCAATTAATTAACATGGGACAGTACATCAAACATGGTACTAGTGATGAAGCCACAAGGAAAATTGTCTTGAAGAACTAAAAGCTCAGCCCTTGAAGATTGGATACAGCCAAAAAATCTCTCGGCATACAAGACCTACAGTTACTTTCTTATCATTTTACCATAGATGGCAATGCAGCAAGTAATAGCACTTTTAGGTCATTGGTTATCTTCCATTTTGGTTTTTTACTATTTGCAACACGTATAGAAGTACAGACATGTCTGCCTACAGCCCTACACAATGACATCTTAGTTGTGCAGGAGTACATACCGGAATGCTGATCTCGACGCTGTTACTCCCAAAACTTCTCCCCTCTCCAACAGCAACAACTTCCCCTCCTGTTGGTCTTGACTGAACTGATACTGGAAGTAAAATCCCTCCATCAGTTTTAGCCTCAGTGGTCTTGACCTTCACAAGTACTCTGTCTCCTAATGGTTTTACGGAAGTATACTGCAAATTGCACGCATGTATATGAACACAAATGCATATATAAGAACTTAAATCTGTCACAACTTTAGGTGTGAGCGGTTGCTGAGCAATAGAGGTTTGCCACCCGTGGAAACTGCAATATAATGTGGACACCAGACAACATGTTTGCACGTGAAAGACTTAACATCGTGGGTGTACCTTGCTTAAACAAACATATCTCATGAATCATGCCTAAATAGAGTTGAAGTGACATGAATAATAATAGGATTGACATGCACACACTGACCAGCTAGTCACCAGTGTACAGGGAAGGTTGGTCATGGTCATGAGTATTTGGAAACCAGATGATTGCGGCTCACTAAAACTGAACCTTGGACGCTTGAATCATCTACCCAGAAATTGATGTATCTTTTTTTTTATTCGAGGATATGCAGAAGAGCTCCCTATGTTTGCATTAGATAGACAATAATAATGTAATGGACATGTATGCAGTTGAGCTGTGTATTTTTTTTTAATGCAAGAAGCACTGAGGTAGACAATAATATTGTCTTTTTATGTGTGCAGAAGCACTTGCCAAAGTGTTTACTCACTCGTACTGGATTTTTTTTTTTGCGGGGACACTCATACTGGATTATAATAGCAAAGAGGCAAAAAGATGAAGAAGAGCTATAACACTCTAAGTTCTTGCTGAAGGACCTTGATGGAATTGTGGGAAGGGTTGATATCAAGCATTAATCCTATTGAAACACCTGACAGTTGGAGATAAAAAAACATTGTTCCACCTCTTTTTTCAGAGGATTGCTCCTGGGTTCAGTACTATGCTTTGTGCTCTAAGAGAAGTTTAGTTGCGGCTTCGTGCCTTCATTCAGAAGGTTGTGTTGCCTTGGTGAATGACAAACTAATAACTACTAGTAGAATATTGCTCCCCAAAGGAAAATCAGTCTTCCTAGCAATCTACCAAACCACAACTAGAAGATTTGCTTTAGCATGGCATTCATCACCCTTTGATTAATTTTGAGATTTCTCAGGCGAGCCAGCCCTTATAACCAAACGCATCCTGCAACTTAACCCTACAGAACACCAACACGGGGCAACAGCACGGCACACGGACAGATATAGCAATCTAACGTAGCGCTTTGTTCGTTATACCTTGGGTGAC
Source organism: Cenchrus americanus (assembly GCA_947561735.1). Taxonomy (NCBI): domain Eukaryota; kingdom Viridiplantae; phylum Streptophyta; class Magnoliopsida; order Poales; family Poaceae; genus Cenchrus; species Cenchrus americanus. The sequence continues at coordinate 87,614,884 of OX387245.1, read as the reverse complement.
ACGACGGTGGCGGCCCTCACCACGAGCCCCCGGGCCCTCCGCCCCGTCGGCACGGCAATCGACGGCGTCGGCAGCCGGAGCCCGCCCAGCGCGGCGGGCTTCGCGGCCACCGCCACCCGCGGCCCTGTCAGGTGCACCGACGCCATGGCTGCTATGCTTCGAGGGCGAGAGTTGAATTGAGAAGAGGCACGGAGACGGGGGTTTGGCTCAGGATAAGGAAGCTGTTATCTGCAGCGGGAGCCGGGAAGGGCTCACTGTGCTAGTAGCGTCGTCCTACGGAGCTCGAGATGGAGTTTGTTTTGGTGGAGGAAGCCGCCGGATTGTTCTAGAAGATTTGGGGTGGTGGATTGGTGCGGGAGGGGAATTGGGATGGATCCGACGGTCGCCAGGAACCACCACGGTCGCGGCAAGTGGTCTGGGTGGCTGACAAGTATGGCTCTCCATGATTTGGCCATTTCGACCAAGACCAAGGGTTTCTCCCCGAATCAGGAGGCCTTTAATCAACCTTACTAGGAACAGACTGAATGGAGGGTCGTCATGATTTATGACCAGATTATAAAACAATTTCTTTCTGCAATAACCCAAATTCAAAATCGCTCAAAATCTTGGCCATTATTCAGTTTGCGTACAAATGGACAGACAATTTGCCGCCAACGATATGCGCTCGCAAGTCACAATTACTACACACTGATGTGCGACACTCACTCGCGTGACAATCACAATTCACACACCGGTGAAGGTGCAGTACCTTCGCTGAGGTTGAGGTATTCTCATCCAGTACATCCACAGGTAACAGTCCACCGTGCATCCTGGTTTCTACGTCAGGGAATCGCATGTTTCCGTCTTTCACTTCCGTAATGTTTGAAGTTTGAACTCTTTCTATAATCTCCAAACAGAAATTTGTATTCAGCTGAAGTCATTACCCCAACGAACTCTGCTACTCGTTTAACAGCTGGGCAAGCATAGCATCTGCACTCTCAGGGCCGTCATTGTTCACGCTGGGGATTATGTTCTCCGGTGATATGAACTTGACAAATTCTTGCAGTTCCGTGAAGCTGCTATGTTCACTGTAGGGCACTTCATACCTGTAGAGGCAACGAAATGGTCAATAAAACTTTCTAAACTGTTTCCTAGATAAATTTGTCTAAAAGGATGCACACATTTGTGGTAAACATAAGTTCTGAAGTGTTTTAGTTTAAAAGGCATATCTTTTTTGTTTTAACTACAAGGTCTAAGGTGCACGCAGGTACCAATTGTCGTCGTTTATTAAATTTGCTGCCAGGGAAGTGAACATCATTTCTTAGAGCATGTCCAGGCTAGGTTCATATTTTTTTAGAAAACAAAAAAGGAAAATGCTACCTGATGATTGATCCTTGTTGCCACCTTTTGCCAGGTGTCCTTTTCTTCCCTTTGCCAAATGCCCAACCAGTAGGGCAGAATGCCACTATGAGGTCAAACCGGCCCTGAATGTAAAGAAGCTATCACAAATGTGAATATAGAACAGACTTACAAACAAACCAAATGCAGTCATATTCTGCCTTCTGGTTTCTTTCTGGATGGCTACTGATTGGAGTCTGAAACGACCAAGTTGGAACCTTCATACCGTTCATCTGATTGGAAGGCTAAGTACAACGAAGGAATTCTGATAAAGATCCACAATATACATGGTTAAGATCAGCTTGTAGTGTTTTTAACTGAGTACCTGGCAACACCTATCTATGAGCATCCACAGATACTCGTCAGTCAAAATTTTCCAGTTGGTTGTGACGTTATAAGGTGATTCCTTCAGGAATTTCTGGTTTAGCCCAAATTTGAACTAAATACTAGGGATTTTGATCATCCACTTATCAGTCTTGCAGAATTTAGGATAAAAGACTTGGACTTACAGCATATTGATTGGATAAATGTTTCATCCGCTTGAAGCTCGCTAGAGTCCACATGGGGACAACATGAATGTGACTTTCTGCTTCATTGGCAGTAAACCAATGCATGATTTCCTGAGGAAGTTCTAAGTGTTTCAGTATTTGCAGTTTTGCAGCTCCAACATATATTTTCTTCTGAAGCAAACGAGCAACCTCCATAAACAGTCTTTCTTTCCCTGCATACAGGAAACTTTATAGATCGTAATCCTAAATTAGGGAAACACTGAAATGTCTCAAAATAGAAAAGATAAGATGATACCAATTGTGTAGCTACCAATCAAAAACAATGTTTTTGGGTTGAAAGCTTCTGCTTGGATGGCCTCGATGACGAATTGTATCACAATCTCTTGACTAGGGAAGTCATACTGCCAAAAAATATTTATTCATGTCAGATTAACCGTGTCAAAATTCAACTCTGAACTTTGCAAACACGTGATTTCCTGTAAAAGACTAAAAATACATACTCGTGGATTGCAATAGGTCGTGTCAAGTATTAGAGTGTGGATATGTGAAGACTGCAAAACAGCATTGTTGACCATCTCGGAAGAAAACCGGAAGTCTCCAGTGTGCAAAACAGCCTAAAAAACAAGTAAAGAATGTATCACATAGTTATTCCAAATAGATGAGAAATAAATCAGAACAGCACTTACTTTATCATTTGGAGGCTCAAACAGAATAATAATTGACCCAGGGCAATGGTTGGCGTCAAAACATGTCAAATTAACTCCAGCGATAGTAATCCTTTTGTTTAGTGGCAAGACATGCAATTTATCCCATGGGATACCAATCTTATGATGAACGAGACTTGCTGTAATTGAGGAACAGTATATCTTCCCATGGCAGAAGCTTCTAGTCAGGCCTTGGTAGTCTGTTGAGGACATACAAATCCTTGTCAGACACTGAACGTCAACATGAGGTGCCTAGTAACACCGAGAGAAGAAACACTCCCTATGTGCTGGTACAAAAGGTTGCGTTAATAATTCAGCAGAAACTCAGGCAACGATCATTAAAACTTGAACTTACGATCTACATGGAAGTGTGTGAGAAACCAGTGGCAACAATCACCTCTCAAGTAGCGAAATGCATCCTGCAGCAAGATAGCTAGTTATGGAACATGCTGATTAACACGTTGGACAAATGTTCCCATAGGTCTGTGGAGGGGGAAGCATACCACTCGAAAAGGGGTTCCTGGGATGCGACACCAAAGAGGTGTGTCTTTAACCTTTCCTTTACCAGCACTAATTCTTCTAGTGGGTACTTTGGCACTAGATTTTTTCTGCTCATTCAGATTAGATGACTTGTTGACTTTGCGGATTGTGCTTTGTCTTTGATCAACAGAGGAACATTTAAAGTATTCAGTAATTAATTTATTCCCTTTCATTGGAAGTTTAGTATTCTTGGTATCCTCTGAACTTAGCACACCAGCTTCCATATCGTTGGCATCATCATCATGTTTCTTACGTAACTGTCCTAAAGCATGGGTAATTTTCTTTCTTGGTCCAAGAGCAGTGATCCCCATACCCAGAAGATCCTGTAGTACATAGGTAACAAACATTAGTTCTTCTACTAAAAACAAGAAGTGACATTAAGTCTGGTACGCTAGCAATGAACCAATTCTCCCAAATAAAATCTAAGATTTTGGTGGAGAGCTGAACCCTCTACTCACGCTTGAACAAGATCAAAATCAGCAAAGCATGAAAGTGAATGCAGCATGAGAAATAGAAGCAGTAATGAACTTATGCTCTACACAGGAAGAATAACCTTCATCTGAACAATACAATAGAATGTACCTCTTCAGTGAGCCATTGCAAGGTTTCCCAGTCAACTTCTTCTCTGATAAAAATTTCCTCATACTTGGATAACCCAAGGTTTTTTAACCATTCAATAACACGTTTGATTTCAAAAATTTCTCCAGCACATGGTTCTTTTTCATGGTTGGGGCTAGATTCCTGGAAATCAAGTAATTCAAGCATATGAATATCTTAGAATATGCAATCTTACAAAAAGATTTCATGGTGGCATATGAACTATCTCATGATACACACTCCACTAACTTCATGGTTAGTTTTTTTGCTCAGCAACAAGCCAACAAGTAACTGGATAATAACTTATGTCTTCAATGATGAGGTTCAGTTAATGAGTCTAACAAAAAGTGTTCATTGCTCCACTTGAGTTATTTAGAATTTGCTATCAGGCTAATATGATAGGAAAGATCACTGTTGCTGCTACAAATTGGATTCCACAGCTAACACATTTCCGTATGTTGATTTATTGCACCCAAATAAGCAGGTGATGATGTGCAAATTCAGCGAACAAACGTACTAACAAGACTATGAAGCAGAGAATGAGCACAAGAACAGAATCACCTTTGAAGCCAGAACAAGTCAAAAACAATTTAGCATTAATATTTTAAGGCACATTAGCACAAAAGAAAATATAGGATATATCGAACGTAACCTTAACAGGTTCATCGAGACAATTGTTAGTATGCAGCTGCCGAATCTCTTCGCTCAAATCAGATATATCCAATCCACATAGAGGGCATTTCACTTGAGAGTCTGACTTGAATCTCTTGGAATCGGATGTGTTCTGTTTAATGGGAGATGTGCAGTTTAACTGACCCTCTATGGACTCGTCCATGCACAAGTTAATTAGCTCATTAAGCTGTGTCCCAATCTCAAAATTATCATAACCATCAGCTTCAAAGTCATGGATCATGTGTGATTCTAGAAGCTTTGATTCAGATGAATTGGCTGAGTACTGCCCCTTGCAAGCCTCAGGATCACTGGATCTATTCTCCATGGCATCATTTTCAGGAGTTGCAAAATGTCCTGCAGCTACTTTCCGCTCTTCAGAGTCCAAGTTACATGCTCGCAAACCAGGTTCTTGTGCTTTGCTAAAGTCACCACCTCTAGAATCATGATTTGCATTCGATATTGGAAGCTTTGACTCAAGAGAACCCACACAGTTATTCCCTTTATGAAGCGCAGCGCCACATTCAGATGCCACCTCCATGTTCTTTTCATCAGTGAGTGGACCTTGAATCCCTGAATGCAGCCCTTCAGGATAACAGGAACCTGCAATTACGAATTCACAGTTTGCATCTGATTCAAGAATCCCTGGTTCAATCAATCTGGAGTGGTAACGCCCCTCAAGAGCTTCAGATTCAGTGCTCCTCAGCTTCTTTTCCATTGTTGATGGATCACATTCAGAGCCTGCCAACTCGTCCGTGGCGTGCCACTCTTGAGGAACAGGAAGTGAGGCACTGGAGTCAACTGCTTGCGCCTCCTCACAACGCTCACCTACCAAATCACATACAGCACCGAGCGCCAAAACCCTCGATTTGAACGAATTGGGCAAGGAACTGGAAGTCCCTTTGCAATATTCATACGCATCCAATCCTAACTTCCCTTTACGGCCCAGTTCGGATAAATCAGATCCATACCTCGAGTGGTCGCATCTTTCTCTGCCCATTAGTTCCTTCGCCACAGGAACGCCACTGCTAACACTAGAACCGGCGGCTAGGGTTCCAGCACCCTTCAGGGCCGTCGCGGCGACCGTCACCGCAGGAATAGAACCACCGAAGACGGAACCGTTCTCCTTCCCGGAGGAGGAAGGTTTGAGCTTCTTACGGGGACGGCGTGCGGCGGCGGCATTGCAGGGCTGCAGTGGGCGGGAACGGGGAGGTTGGAAGTCGTCGTCACTGTCGCCTAGGAAGGGAGGAGCTGTTTTTTTGGGGCGCGAGGTGGGGACGGCGGCCGGCGACGGCGAGTGTTTCGCCGAGAGCCTGCGATTCGCCGGCATTTGCGTCTCAAGCGAATGGGGAGTCTGGGAGAGCCGGAGAGGCGATGGCTGCTGGCTGGGTTGGAGCCGGAGAGGCAATGGGTATTGAAGTGAAATTTTTTGGCAGAGGCGTTTTCAAATAGGAACGGGAAAAGGCGCGCGTAAACACGAAATTTTCTTTGGGCCTAGGATTTTCATGAACTACGGGAATCTCACCCGCGCGTGGCCGGGGGAATTAAGAAAAATGCAATGATCATAAGAGCGAATTTCGGCAACCTCGTGCATCTGATCATAAGAGGGAAGTCATATACAATACAAAATAGAATGTTCCCCGCATATTGCTGTGGGTAGTTATACAATAATTGAAATTATATTATTGATGAGGATTGATGTTAGTAATCTGGTTGTCAGAGTGTAACTTATGCGATGAAATATATAAGGAATAGCTATTTAGTATAAAAATGGATATATTTCGTGATGTCAATTGAAAAAAGATCTGATCGTTATGTTTCCGCTAGGACTATCTACGCTGCTATTCCTTTATATTCCTCAATTCCCTACGCGTTGCCGCGAGTATTACTATCACCCTCCTATTTTTTTCTTTCTTCCTTTTCCTTTTCCTTTTTCCTTTTTTTATGTTTCACTTTACTCTATACCAACTACCATCGATGGGCCTATTTGTCATTTTATCAAAATATATTCATATGGGATCTTATTTTGAAGGATTTATTAAAAGGAATCCAACAGTGTAATCATAATTTAATTTGGTTTTTTGATTTTTGAGTTATAACATTTTTAGCTAGTTCAAATAATGGGGCCCACCACTGGATCATGGTCTTAGTGGGGCTGTTGAGGTGGCATGCTTGCATGTTGAGATAACTCACTAGTGGGGAGCTCCTATATAGGAGTTATAGATTGCTATGTTCGAAAATAATGATGGGGAATTTTTTATATATATTTAAATTGTCGTGATTTTCGAAAAATAAATGGTCGAATCGAAATTTACGAGAAATGTACATCTGGCGTCGTGGCCCACGGCGCTAGCAGTTCCTTCGCCGTGGGGCACGGCGGCAGGGGAGACGGCAACGGTCGGCAATGCGGCGGTGGGGCCGGGCTCCGCACGCCGCGGCCCACGGCGGCGGCGCATCCCTAGCGCGATGGCCCACGGCGGCGGGAGCCCTAGCGCCGTGGGCCACGGCGTCAGGACCCTAGCGTCGTGGGCCGCTGCGGCAGCGCCGCCCTATATAAGGGGTCGCGCCCCTCCGTCGGCCTCTCACACCTCCCTCCAAACCTTCGGCTTTCAACCCTTCGGAGCACTTGTCAGGTATGTTTCTAAATTTAGTCCAGTTTAGTTAGCTTGTTTAGTTAACTTAGATTAGTTAATTAGTTTAGTTTAAAATTTTATTTTAGTTAACCTAGTTTAGTTAAATTTAGTTTAGTTCACTTAGGTATGTTTAAATTCACATAATTTGTTTTAACTCATTTTAAATTTGTGAAAAATAGTTATAATTGACATAATTTGATTAAATTACTATAAAATTCGTAGAAAATTATTTAAATACACATAATTCTTTTACCCGCATGTTGTTGCCGATGCACCCGCGGTGGATTCCGAAGTATGTAATTCATATTTATTATTTATTTCCGTTTCTTTAAAATAATAATTGCGTTAAGTAAATTAATATTTTTTCAGGCTACGCGCTGCAGGACTTCTCCCTGTTGCACGGTTGGTCGAGGGGGACAAGCTATGAGCTGAGGTTCCCCGGGCGGAGCGGTTGACGCGGTTCAACTACGACGCCTCGCTGATCGCCGCGTTCATGGACCGGTGGCGACCAAAAACGCACATGTTCCACTTCCCCGTCAGCGAGATGACTCTCAGTCTGGAGGACGCCGGAGGATTGTCGTGTGCTGGCGAGGCGATGGGGCTGATCGACATCCCCGCGACGTGGCAGGCTGACTTCCTTGCTCGGTTCGCGAACGTTCCTCGGTATGATCGCGCGCCGGCGCCGTACCTACCCTTCGTCGACACCCACGGGCCCACCTAGACTTGGATCTAGCAGTTCTGCGTACGTGATTCTAACTCTTATTTTCAACGTTTGTATGCATTTAAACAAATGTGACGATAGACCATTGTGTGTGTGCAGGCTGACTACATGGCGGACGATGCCGACGACCAGACGTCAGATAGGTTTTTGGAGGTCTACACCGCTCCCGTCGTTCGAGAGGATCGCCGACTCACCCCTCGAGCAGATGCCCCAGATCAGCTGGGCAGCGCTGTTCTGGCAGCTACGTACAGGGGGCTATGTTCGGCAATGACAAGGCCGACGAGTAGGGAGGCGATCCTCCTAGGGTGCCCTCTGCTGCTCCAGATGTGGATCCACGAGCGGTTCGACATCGGTCGGCCCAGGACAGACCTCTCGGAGTACGAGGCGGCGGCCGACGGCACCGACCCAGCGGACCTCCCTACCATGGGCTCTGTGGTGTCTCCGGAAGGTAATGACCTCCCTTTACGTTATTCTTCGTGTTATGACTTCTGTAGTTCAATTCACTTAACTTTTCTCGTTCTTTGCAGCATGTTTGGACTGGGGAGCAGCCGAAGAAGGCCTACAAGGACTTTGTTGGTCAGATCGACCGGATGGTCGATGCCCTGGTCCGGTGGACACCATATGCTCCTGCCATGGTCGCTGCCCGCGCACCACAGGGGCTCTCGTCCCTATGCTCCTGAGACCAGGCCTACTGGATGATGCAACGACGACTGGTCTTCGACATCTACGTCGAGAAGTACGCCGTCTACGGGGTGATGAGGCAGTTCGGCCTCTTCCAGGCTGCGCTAGTACCCGCCGCGCCACGTCTGCCGCCTACTGCGCACAGGTGAGCTACCATTTGACAGTTCTAAGTATTTTCCGTTACAAATATTTAGTTGCCAATAATTTTATGTTTCATGTTCTATGCTAGGTGGATGCGTAAGGGCGTGCCTGCGGCGACGTCGTTCGCCGACAGGCTGCAGCCGTACGTGGCAGAGTGGGCGTTCGCGGCGCACGAGCAGAACGTCGTCACCGAGCACCGCCTTCACGCCATCGCCGCCTGGGGTAGCGTACCTTCAGTGGTACCTACCAAGGATGCGGACGCTGGTGATGTACATGCATGCTACCCTGCCACCGCCACCTGTACCGAACCACAGCAGGGTCTTGCCGGACGGGACCTACCTGGTGCGCCGAGACCAGATGTAACCCTAACAATTCCATCACAAAATTAATATAGGCAACAAGTGTATAGATTTAATTTTTTCTAAGGACATAATTAAATTATCAAATAAATTGGCTCTTAAAGTATTTAAATATCACCTAAATAAAATTAGAAATAATAAGTGATTGTGCATCATGATTCGAATGCATGGTTTCTTGTTTGATTGAAGTTTGAAAGTTCAAAAAAATGAATTTGAAAAGAGTTTTAAAAAAAGAGAAATCCTTTTCCCACTCCCCTCTCCCCTCTCCCCTTTCCTCTCTTGCGGCCCACTCCAGTCGGCCCATCTTTTTCCCTCTCTCTTTCTTCTTTCAGCCCGCGAACTACCGTGGCCGCCGGCTCCTTTCTCTTCCGCGCTCGCGCATTGCACCCCAGGATGGCCCAACTCCTCCCTCCTGCCGGCCCAGACCGCCACCTTCCCCTTTTTCTTTTTCGGCCAGCCACAGACAGGTGGGGCCCGGAGGTCAGGGTCATCCCTGTTGACGTAAAATCAGCACCTCACGCCAAGCACACAGCAAGCCGAACAAAGCTGGCTTAACACACGTGCCGAATCCGAAGCGTGCCAGTCAATTTTCCCTGAAACTGACAAAGGATGAAAGCAGCTAGATAAAAAAATCTGGAACTTGCCGGGTGGTACCAGGCAGTTCCGTATTTACGGCTACAAAGCCAATCAAAACGACATATAGCTACAACAAGCTACCTGCCGACAAACTGTGCATTCATTCGGGAGCTTTAAAACATGTAAACAAGGTATAGCTGAATGCATGATGTAAGCATGATGAAAGTTCGGTCTTTGTTTAAACAACATTGCACGCACGTGATCATGACAGATTTTTTCGAGGATAAATTACAATAAAATAAAAAAAAGGTGAAGCATGATTATAAATTTGTAGGAAACATGCATGCATAGGCCCAAAGCACTAGTCTACCGCATGTCTAGGTACTTTCAAATCCGTCGAGCGTGACACCAAACAAGTTAATCCACCGCATGATACGATTTGTTTGAAACCACACCACCAACCAAGGGTAGATCAATCCACCGCATGATACAATCTAAGCATGGAAGGCTAAAAGCATACATTATTTAAAACAAACTTATGAGCACGTTTCACTCGTGGCAGAATTGCCGAATACAGCTGTACAGCCGATTCGGGTTCCGTGGAGAAGGAACAAACTATGCTAGATCAACACGCTTGAACCCGCAACACGTAGCAATCTAGATTGATTCGAGTTCGGCTATTAAAGAGCACATGATCCATGCACCACATTGAATTGAAGATTTGAGCGTACATCATATGGATCGCAAACAAGATAGAGTCGAATCTAGTTAATCGATAACTAGATCATCCGATAACTAGCTCCAAGCTAGATCTTAGCCTACAGCATGGCTCATGATCTAACAAGAAAGCCCTCTTGGACCAAGCTTAAATCCACCGCATGATACTAAGCATGGTAAGAAGACTACTTGCATCACGGTCTAAATCCACCGCATGATACTAGACATGATACAAGGTTGCCGATACTTACGGAGGTCGACGGATCGATGATTCCTCTCGAAGAACTCGACGACTCGACTAAAGACTCGAAGGTTGGCACGGGGCCGGTTTGTTGTGAAATTGTTCGATCCCTATTACAAACACGAAGGGCTTATATTTATACCCTTGTCCTAACACGACTCCTAGTCGATCACGAGTACAACATTAATGTCTCGACGCCAATGTCCGTTTTGCATCCGTCATCAATTCGTCCCTTCCTTATATTCACGCCACGTCATCACGTATTCCCGAACGTTTCTTTTTCCAAGCACAAAACAACCCTTCTGCCGAATGATGGCATGCTACCGACCGCAGGTACCTTTACCGAATGCTTCGAGGAAAATTTCCTGCCGAATGGCGTTTCTTTACCAAACTCGGCCCACAAGTCAGTCTCTTTCCTGTACCAATTTTTGGTGTTAACATATGCCCCTTTAATTATGGTGAAGAGTATCTTGGCCCCTAAGTGGGTTTTGGTGATATAATGACGCACACCTAAGTGGCTAATGAATTTACCTAGTCCATGAGCAGGTATTAAAATTATGTATGGAATCAAGCACAGCTCGTTGACTACACAAAAAGAAAGTGGTGCTCTAAAAGGATTCCTAAGAAGGCTTATTTATTTTTTACTTTTGAATTTGAGTCCTAGGAATGCCGTACTATCAAGAGGGACAGGAATTATGTCTTCCAAGTGTCGAACAAGTGCTCTAGTTGCTAAAACAAAACCTATGAGAGACACCTTTGCACCAACACATACACGGGGATCTTTTCTTGGGTGCTTAGCCTTGGAAGGCGGAGTGTCGGGTTTTTCCCGGAGACTCCGGACTTCCCGGATACTCCGGGTTTATCCCGGATACTCCGGGTCATAAAGCCTCAACGACTATATTCTGGGTGAGGGGGTATAAAAGCCCCCCTCCACCCCTTCTTTTACTCTCTCTCCCTGCCATTTTCGACCTGAACAGTTGCAAACCTCATTTACTCCTCCCCTCTCTCCCTTTGGCTCAAAGTTGGTGAGATTTGTTGTGGGAGTTAAGAGGATTTGAGAGCAAGGGCTTGGAGAGTGCTAGTGAGCTGATTTCCCATCTCTAGAGCACCTAGTTCTTCGCTTGGTTGGCAAAATTCGTGTTTGTTACCCTTGGAGCTTTGAGCTCCTAGCGGCTAGGCGTTGCCTTGGAGCATCCAAGGGTTGTGGCTGCCCAAGGAAGTTTGTATCACCCCGACATTGAGTAAGTAAATCTAGCTTGATCTTCGTGGTCGCTAGAGGGAGGAAAGTGACCTAGGTGTAAAGGTCCACCCTTCGTGGGTACCTCAACGGAGACGTAGACCTCAAGGTGTGAGGTTGAACTCTGGTAACAAATCCCGTGTCTCAAGTGCTTGTTCATCTTGTTGTATGCTTGTTTCTTGCTTGAACACATATCTAGGGTTTGGTGCCGATCTACTTCATGTTGAGGTTCCTACAGGTTTTGAGTGGATAAACAGGCGTGTCTCACCTCAGTGCATAACCTATTTTCACAGATTTACTTTTGAGCAAGTTTAAATTCTGTCGATTTAATCTCTCCCTAGCAGGCCGGACTATCCGGACATTTTCCCAGATTCTCCGGATTTCCGGAGTATCCGGAAAAATATCCGGAGTCTCCGGACCCGCATCTGACATTGCGAAAAAGTTTGTGATTTTCAAGTTCGATTATTCACCCCCCTCTAGTCGACATCTTGATCCTTTCAATTGGTATCAGAGCCAAGTGCTCCACGTGAAGCTTAACCGCTTGGAGTTAAGATGTCGAACCCAAGTGATCAAGTCCCACCTCTCGCCGGAGGCGATCCCATCAACAATGTTGTTGGCACACCACCCATTCCTCAAGGAGGCAACACTCATGCCGCAAGCACGAGTCATCAAGCGCATGGACGTGGTGATGAGTCCTCCGATAGTGAGGACGAAGAGTTTGATGATGCAAGGTCCAACCGCTCCGCTCGACGACCATCAAGGGATTATACTCGAACCTCTTTCGATTATTCTCGCTTATCCTTTAACCATCCATCAGGTTCTAGCCACATTGGGAAGATACCCCAATTTGATGGAACCGGCTATTCCAAGTGGAAGAACTCGATGGAGGAGTATTTGATGGCGGTGAATCCCGCACTTTGGACTATTGTGAGACGTCTCGCCCCCAATTGCAGCATGTTGAGGAACTGCATAAGAGGATGCTTGATGATGACAAATACGAAACAAGCAATTGGGACAACTTTTCGTATCGCCCATTGTTTGGAATTATCCTTGTCGAAACACCCAAAAATGAGAATCTTCTCGATCGTTACCGTCATTTTTGGTCAAATGGTGTCAATGCTTTTCTTTTTGGTCATGGACCAATGTGTCCCACTCGGGGCCGATGTATATATGACAACCGGGCCTTGATGTCACGTGATCCGTGTACCCACACAAATACAAAGGCTCCTCCAAACAAGAGTAAAATTGTGGAGTTGGATATAAGAGGCATATCCAAAAACATATGTCCGATGGCCCTTTGTCTGAAGTCGAGTACGTGGCCTTTCTAAACATGTGGCTATGCATTCATCTTCAAGCAGTTAATGAACCAACCCTCGAACCACATTGTAATGGTCGAAGACTTGGTCATGGTAATCTTATTCCTCTTGGAAAATACCTCCTAGGAAGTGTATACCACATGCTCCATCGTACCACCTACTTGATGCACACTAGCCGGGAAGATTCCGTGTTAATGGCCCCGGTGGTTTGTTCAAATGTGGCTGCAACATACATGCACCCGCATCTTTTTGGCATCGACCTTAACAACCGCACTTTCCTTCAGCCAACTACAAGGAAGGGGAAACCCGCATCACCAAAGGCTGCCGCACTTATGGAGAAGCTACCTCAACCATATCTATCGACCAAAACATTAGCCAACTTTTGAGCTCTTCTTCAAAGGTTTCGCCAATCCCCTTTGGCTTCCATATCTCGAACAATGACAACTTGACTCTCCCTTGTGAATTCGCCTTTAAACCGATGTAATGATGTAAAATCCATAGCAATTTTCAACATCTTCATCATCCATGGTCCCGCGCGAATTCAAGGAGGAAGGCAAAATCGAGCACTGAATACTACCAACCAAATATAATGCCTTATTATCCAGATGTGTCATGCCCTCAAGGCTATTCCTTCACGAATTCCTCAAGCCCGTGAGAGGATATTAAAGAACTCCCCGCAAGCAAAAGGGTCTTTGAGTATCGGTGCAGCTCAACTATTTATGCACCTAGGCCCTTTGTGCCAACAACAATAGCTCATCCCTCCTTTACTTCCCCGGTGGCAAGAGTTCCATGATCACACATTCAATGTGCCAAAGACATTCTCTTTCGTCTTGAGCTAATGCCTGATTTTACCAATTTCGTAGGTAATATACCCCTTTTTTTCTCAATCATGTCCTTCTTTACCGATCATGATCCTTTGCCATTTTCTCAGATACAAAAGGTTGCCCCTCGTGCTAGGACAATCTCTTACAACTTTGGTGCCCAATCTCTCCGCCTTGGGATTTAATTCCACCACCTTGCTCAACCGATGTCCGTGACATGCCACATCGACCCAACTCTCATCGCCCGTACCGATAGCAAAAGGAAAGCTTCATCCTCGGTTGCTCCTCCAGCTGCCAAGAAGAAAAGAACATCTAAAAGAGTTCTTATTGAGGTTAACATCTTTTCCTTCCTAAGCATAAAACCACTTTTCATTCTGATAATTTTATCTTGTGTAATTTCGTACCGCAGCTCATCAACCAATAATCACTAAGGCATCCGCCAATGCCCCATCTAATCGGGTAAGATCTTCACCATATCTTTTCCTTTTTGAAACATTTTCTTCATCGACATTTACCCCACTTATTATTTGCAGAGGAAACATTGGCGAGCCAAACTCGTGGAGAGTTCTTCCTCATCATATTTCAACCGCTTCACCAAAGATCCAACTATCCTCTCGCGTGCTTCTCCCAACCTTCACCAAGAATCCACCATCCTCTCAAGCGCACTGCAGCTCACTCGTGGATGGATCCATCTTCTCTCCTCACTCGAAGCTTCAAACCTACCAAGGACTCCACCACTTCTCTCGCTAGAAGCTTCAAATTTTACCAGGACCCTCTCAAGCTTCTCTCAGACCGATCATCCAAGGACCCCTCCTTGAGCCTGGAAAACTCCCACCTCCAACTCGTGGAGGCCGTAAATAAGGTAAGCATGAATATTTATCTCTTTTATTTCCATTTAATAAATCATCCCACTCCGGCAAGCCTTTCTTTTCGTAATCGGGGGTCAAAGGCTCACTCACAGTTTTCTTTACCGTGGATGACCCAATCGCCGAAAAGGAGATGAGGCATCTTAGGCCAAGCTCTATCGTAGGAAAAACCAAGCAAAGTTGTAAAAGAAATCTCTAGCAAGCCACCCGATCATCCATCCCTCTCAACAAGATCTCTCCGTGAAGCTCTCTTGCTAGTCCTAAAGAAAACCTAGGGAAAATAGGTGGAAAATAGGAAAACTAATGAGCTAGGGTTCCAAGAGTTGGCTGCCATCCTCTCACCTCTTGGGTTATATGGAGGCAACCGAATGTCTAAAATGCCCTTCTCTAACAACTAGGGATACAAGCCCCTCAAGGGCGGATTTGGAATTCTTGATTTCTTCACCATCGGACGGATGCCCGGCGACCGCACCTCGCGTAGCCTCGACGCAAGCCATGCGATCCCGACGCGTGTCCTCCACTTCGAAGATTCCGGACCGCGTCGTCACACACGGCCGACCGGTGCTCCTCACGGCCGGGGACCGGTCGGACCCACCGGCCGACCGGTCCGCGCCGCTGCAGCCTCCGTCTTCGGTTCTCCGGTCTTGGCTTTGTGGATCAACCAAGGAACCCGGTGGTTTTCTCGGTGAACCACCGGAAACCCCGCGAACTCTCGGTGTAGCCTCCGCCAATCTCCACTCATGACTTGGCTCCCACGTAGTCCCGGCTCGACCTTGGTTTTGAGGCTCAACCAAGAAACCGTCCACGACTTCATCTTGCTGTTCATGCCACCATGCGGCCCGCACTTGACCCCCGCCGGCCACCGGGTCCCTCGAACGAAGCCTACTTGTCTTCTCCACACCTGGAGGCCTCACCGGCGACGACCTTTCGCGCTTGTTCTTCACCTGCACCAACACCAGTCAAGCCGCAACCTGCACCTGCAATACTTAGCCAAGAATCAGTCCACACAACGTTGTCAATCACTCATCACACAAGAAAGCGACCATCCACCGGTCCTCGAACCACACATGGTCCTCAATCATCAAGGTTGCCTTGTGTGGACTCACTCTTCTTATTCATTAGTGGGACTTCACACATGTCTCAAATATCTTCATGTAACTCCATGATCCTTCGTGTGAGAGCCCAGAGTATCCGCGCCATTGGATGCTATCATTTGTGTGTAATCCATGGTGATTTGCTCCTAACACTTCCTAGCGTCAGATGTTGCCAACTTGTGCCTTCTTTTGCCAATGCTCTTGGGGTCTTTGTTTTGTTCCAAACTTCTGAATTTCATCCCGTGTGGTCCAATGGAAGCGTTGCCCAAGCTTCTCTTTGTTGTCGTCGTCCTCATCTCCACTATCTTGTTCTCATCGTGTGTTGCTGCCGCTTTTTCGTGGATTTTCCCCTGTGTACATAACAGAACATATACAAAAATATTGTTCCATTGAAAACTTTATAAAATTACCTTTCCAACGGGTACTCATTCATCTTAATCGGAGCCCAAATGAGGGAGTTATGACCGTTTTGTTTCCGCTCTTGCATGCTGTCCAGAAAATTTCAGAACGTGCAACCTTCGGTAATTCGGCCATACCTGCTTGTAGGAACATCCAATTAGCTTGATTCTTGATTCGTTGAAAGCGTAACTTCATGAGGCTTCTAAATATTCAAAGATATCCTGTTGTTCTCCCTTGAGGTTGTGCAGAAATTGATGTGAACAGAAACTTCTTGTGAATTGATCCGAATATGTGGACGACCTTGATCTTGTGGTCTTCGGGGCGTTACATCGCGTCTCCTTTGGCTTTAAGTCGTCACCATTGCTGGACCAGCAAGTAGCATGATGGTAATGGTGTGTATTCTTCACGATTTTGCTTTAGCCAAAGTGACGGGTGGTGCTTCTTTCGCAACGTGATTGCTTCCAACACCTATTGCTTGGACAAACAAACCTCCACAAAACATTAGTCTTAAAACTTTAATTGACACATTGACATACCTTGTTTTACATCACTCGTGTAGGGTGTGGACTCAATAGTGGATGATGGGACACTAATAATAGTTAGCACCTACCACTAAAGAGTGAATCTTGATGTAGTCATCATCTCATCGGAGTGGATGTGAACTTCTCGAACATCTTGTGTTTAGCTTTTCACCTACTTTCAAGGACACAAACAAGAAAGCAAGCATATATGCAATAATAAAAATTAGGGTTAGTTAAACGAAAGATAGATCGCCTAAGGGTTCGAGTTGTCGATCCCCGGCAACGGCGCTAGAAAAAGGGGCTTGTTGACGGTGTAAAACCGTGCTCAAGTTCACCGCAAGCCTACGGGTGACTTGGTGCCTTTTTCACCAAGGAGGGTTCTCCCTAGATTTGTCAATCCAAGGATCGGAAGCAAACCACCAAGGTTCTCTATCTAACCTACCGGTCTAACCCTATGTGAAGTGTTGATTGCATAAAGGTAACATACAAACACGAAGGGATGTATGGATCACATCCACCTAGCCATAAAGGTAAGCAAACCAAAGGTAAACCTAGCCTATCGTCTTGTTGTTGCCGTTTCGGCCAAGGTGATAAACCAATCTAAACCTATACTATGATAAGGATTACACTCGATATGGAGTAACCCGATATGGAGTGGTCCGATGCACGCTCACTCGCCGCTTTCTCCCCTCTCGTACTGTCACTACGCGAGGATATTCATCACCGAGCAACAACCTAGGTCCGTGCACTACTACGGTGTATCCGCAAGACAATACTAATCACCATGATTCAATCTAGTCCTACTAAAGGCATATGGTAGCTACACATATGAATAAACATAACTCGTAGTAGATCAAAGTATGATAAGATATAGTTACATCACCGAATGTTGAAGGTACAAACGACTTGACGAATTCAAGTCGCAGCTCCGGAACTCCACCATGGCTTTACCACGCAGAGCCAACCATGGCGGCTAGGGCATGGCCTAAGCCATCTCCTAGGCAACTCGAGGACTCGCGGCAGCCGACGGCTTCCTCTCGGTGCTTCTCCTTCGTCTCGGCGGCTCTCTGATGAAAGGATGGATGTGGCGACTAGCGGAGGCAGAGACAATTTATAGACAAGCACCTAGGCAAAAGGGGGACGCGAACTGGGCCCGGAGTGGGCTGGTCCTGTCGGCCCAGGCTGGCCGGCTCAGGCCCTTTTCGGCCCGGTTCGGCCCCGGTTTCCTCCCCGGTTGCTTCTCGCTTGATCCCTTATTTGTGTGCATTTGCATGTGGGCCTTTGACGTCGTTTCCTTCACGGTTAAGGCGTGAATCCTTGCTATGCAAGCTTCGCTGTTTTCTGGTTGAGTCCCTGAAGACTTGCACATTGACGCTTCGGTCCTCGGGTCATTCGGAGTCATGTTCATCACGTGTCTTGACTTGTGACGGGCTTCATGATCTTCTCTTGAAGTGCTTGATGAACTTATCCCGAAAGTCTCCTCTTTAACGTTAATTTCCTGCGTAAACAACAAACTCCAAAATCGACATGCAAGTGTGAACTTGTTACATCATTAGTATTCCTAGTGGTGGGTTAGTTGCAAATCATAATCGAAACCAATGTATAACAAGTACTCTAGGTTGACGGAAATTCACCGTCAACATCTGCAAATCCACTCACATACACTTCTATCACTTCACGTCCTCTCATCCTGCTTCTCCAGAGGAAAAAACCCCCAAGGCCATGGCGGACAAGGGGAAACAGCCAATCAAGGAGAGCAGCGCTCCACCAAAGAAGCGAACCATTCGAGAGTAAGTTTTCCTTCTCAATCCTTTCTTTTGCTCTCGATTGCAATCTCATGATTCACCTTCTTTTGTTTTCAGCCTTGACTTGCTCCCAGAGGAGATCTTTGGAACTGAAGAGGTTCCTGAGTACATCCCCTCTGATTCCTCTACTGAAGAAGAAGATGCCACGTCATAACAGAAGACCAACCACCAACTGCGCTGTCGCATCCGGCATCTAGAACACAACCTGCGGGACATCACCGCTCACTACAGTGCCGAACGCGAACGCCGCATGAGCTTGGAGGCATTAGTAGGGGGTAAGATCTTCATCCTTATTTGATTCTCATGTTTAAGTTTCAGATCCCACATTCAACGAGAATCTGTTCCCTTTTTCAGATGTTTCTGACAAGTACAACAACTTGAAGGCTTCCTAGGATAGCCTGATGGAAGGTGCAAATCATGACAATCCCTGAAGCTTCTACGTTGCCGTCATGGTGGTCCTGGAACAGCTGAAAAGGGAAGAGCTGAAGAGGAAAAACGCGGAATAAAAGAGATGAAGCATACTTTCGCTTCTTCCTCCAGGCCTTCTGCTTCCCACAGGCTTCTTTTTTGTAATCTTAGGTAGCTGGGTTGCCAAATAAAGAACCTGCAAGAAACATTTGTAATGTAGAACATTTTTTGTGCTGAGGGCAATACACTTCGGTATTGGCCATCTCCTTTGTTAGGACCTTTTGTTCTGAAGGCGGCTTCTTTCCAGATCGCCGGCTGTTTCTACATTTCTGATGCTTGTAATCCTGATGCTTGTAATCAACGATCAACTTCAATACTAGGATAATATTTCTTCAAATATCTCCTGTTTATAGCAGCAGTAAACTCTTCTCCTAGTAAAGTTTTCAAGATGTATGCATTTCCAGGTGTACATCTAACTACCTGAAAAGGACCTTCCCAATTCGGGGACCATTTGCCGAACATACTGTACTTAGTCCCAATTGGCAGTAATGCTTTCCAAACCAAATCCCCTTCTGCAAATTGCTTGACTTTTACTTTCTTGTTGTAATACTTAGCAACTCGCATCTTGTTCTTCTCAATATTTTCCAAGGCCCTAAGACGAATCATATGCAAATCCTCTAACTCGTCCATCATTAAGCCATTGTAATCTTTGGAACTTAAATCCTTTTGCAAAACCACTCTCCTTGAATCTGATTGCATTTCCCATGGCAAAACATCATGATGCCCATAAACCAACTCATAAGGAGATGTTTTTGTAGCTCCATGAGGGGCCATTCGGTAGGCCCACAAGGCTTCATTGAGCACTGAATGCCACCTTTTTGGCTTCTGATCAATCTTCTTTTGTATAATCTTGATCATGTTCGTGTTAGAAGCCTCTGCCTGACCATTAGCTTGGGTATAATAAGGAGAAGAATTTAACAATTTGATCCCCATGCTTTCAGCAAACTCCCTGAACTCAGTTGTAATTGTTTGAGGAATTCCAAATCTATAGATAATGTGCTCCTTGACAAACTCCACCATGTTTTCTGATGTTACTTTCTTCAATGGAATTGCCTCAACCCATTTGGTGAAATAATCTGTTGCCAAAAGCACAAACTTATGCCCCTTGCTAGAGGGAGGATTTATTTTGCCAATCAAATCTATACCCCATCCTCTCAATGCCCATGGCTTGATAATAGAATTCAATGCTGATGCTGGAACTCTCTGAATATTTCCAAACTTTTGACAATCTTGACACCCTTTGTAATACTCAAAGCAATCTTCCAGCATCGTCGGCCAATAACATCCAAAGGTGCTCGATAACCCATTTCATTCGGTAAGCCGATTGATGTGCTCCACACAACCCATCGTGCACTTCACTCATCATTTTCTTTGCTTCTTCTTGAGCCAGGCATTGTAGCAACACCCCATCTAATGATTTGTAAAACAAACGTCCATCAAGAAGAACAAACTTTATAGCTTTATACCTGAGCTTCCTAGAGACTTTTCGGGATGGATTTTCCAGATAATCAACAATTTCTTTTCTCCAATCATCTTCTGCTAGATTACTCCCGAAAGAACATACATCATTGGCAAACACTTCTTGATTCTCTCTATAACCTGAAGCACTTTGAGCCAACCTGTTTGCTTCTTCATTGTGTTCCCTAGGAATATGTTGTAGAATCACTAACTGAAAACTTTTTAAGATTTCCCTGTATTCCTCGTAGTAATTCCTCAGGATATCATTTCTCATTCATATTGGCCATTCAATTGTTTTATAACTAACTCTGAATCACCATAAATTTCAACTGAAATAGCCTTTTCTTCTTTCAAATACTGAAGCCCTCTAAGTAATGGCTCATATTCAGCTTGATTATTTGTGACAGTAGGTTGAATAGGGATAGCAAATTCAAACATCTCACCTCTGGGTGAAATCAATAAAATCCCTACTCCACCACCTTTTCCACATGAAGATCCATCAAAGAACAGAGCCCAAGGAGTAATTTCAAGCAAATCAATCGATGGATCGCGATGTTCAGTAATGAAATTAGCAATAATCTGACCTTTAACAACTTTTGCCGATTCGAACTTCAACTCAAACTCATACAAAGCTAAAATCCACTTGCCAATCCTTCCATTCAAAATTGGCATAGACAGCATGTGTTTAATTACATCAAATTTTGAATATACAATGCATTCGACATTCAACAAATAGTGCCGAGACTTTGTACATGAGTAATAAACACATAGGCAAAGCTTCTCTGCAGCCGAATATCTTGTTTCGTGATCAAGCAATTTTCGGCTAAGGTACACAACTACTCGTTCCTTTCCCTCAAACTCTTGTATGAGGGCTGATCCAATGGTTTGGGTATCGGCCGCCACGTACAACTTAAAAAGCTTATTCAGTTGTGGAGGCACCAAAACTGGTGGTTCCTTCATGTATTTCATGATTTCATCAAAAGCCTTTTGTTGTTCGTCACCCCATACAAACTTTGGATCCTTCTTGATCCTCAACAGTGGAGAGAAAGGCAACACCTTTTGTGATAAATTTGAAATAAATCTTCTCACAAAGTTAATCTTGCCGAGTAGTGATTGCAATTCCTTGAGATTGGTTGGAGGAACAACTTCATCAATAACTTTTATGCTTTTCTTGCCAACTTCTATTCCCCCCTCGTGCACCAAAAATCCCAAGAACTCTCCAGCTGAAACCCCAAAGGCACACTTGTTCGGGTTCATCTTAAGCCCATGTTTTCGGGTGCACTCTAGAGTTTTCCTCACATCACTCAAGTGTGATTCATGATCCAAAGACTTGATCACAACGTCATCAATGTATATCTCCACAGTTTTGCTGATCAACTCATGAAAAATATAGTTCATGGCTCTTTGATAAGTTGCACCGGCATTTTTCAACCCAAATGTCATGACAATCCACTCAAAAAGGCCTTATGTCCAGGACATCTGAAGGCTGTCTTTGATATATCTTCTATTGCCATAAAAATTTGATTGTACCCTGCATTGCCATCCATAAAACTAATAACTTTATGTCCAGCAGCGGCATCAACCAACAAGTCAGCAACAAGCATTGGATATCCATCCATGGGTGTAGCTCTATTTAGATCTCTAAAGTCTATGCAAACCCTCATTTTTCCATTTTTCTTGTAAACAGGGACAATATTAGAGATCCACTCCGCATATCTACATGGCCGAATGAAATTTGCTTCGATCAATCTCTCAATTTCTTTTTTCATGTCGGCCAATACTTCATCCTTGTAGATCTTTCGAGGAGGTTGCTTGTAAGGCTTAAAACCAGGCTTGATTGGCAACCGATGATCAACAATGGAACGATCCAAACCAGGCATCTCCGAATAATCCCAAGCGAAGTAATCTTTGTATTCTTTTAGTAGCTTGATCAACTCTTTTCTGAAACTCGAATCCAGGTTAGCACTGATAAATGTCGGCCTTGGCTTATCACCATCTCCAATATCAATTTCTTCCAATTTGTCAGCCGACATGAATCCACGTCCTAACATTCCATCAGTTCCATCAATTGGATTATCCATTAAAAATTGCTATAAGAGCCGACTGCTTGAATCGGCTGTTGATCACTGCTGATTGGTTTAACAGGACCTTCACCCCAGTCCTTGCCTGAGAAGCAATCTATACCTTAATACTCCTAGAAGGCTGGTTCCACGTTAGCCACGCTTATTGAATCATCTGCTTGGACCACTTCTATATCATCATCCACCCATTGAACAAGCTGTTGATGCATGGTAGATGGGATGCAACAATTTGCATGAATCCAGTCCCGTCCAAGCAGCAATCTATATGCCCCTTTGCCCTCAATGACAAAGAAGGTTGTGAGCAAGGTCTTAGATCCGATCATCAGATCCACATGTACACAGCCCTTGGTGTCTGAAGGATTTCCAGCAAAATCATTTAGAACTATACTTGTTGGCGTCAAATCCCCAGGGCCCATGCCAAGCTTCCTGAATGTAGTGTATGGCATCACATTGACCGCAGGTCCACCATCAACGAACATTTTGGTCAATGTCTTCCCATTGACATATCCCCTCAAGTACAGCGGTCTCATGTGCCGATTCTTGGCTGGCTTGTCAAAGGTAGCTTTCTTGGCCAACACTAGCTGTGCCATCAGCCCATGTTGCTCAGCCTCATCGATGTCTGGCGAAGTTTCTTCCTGCACAACCTGATTAGCTGGAGCCATGAACTCATTTGGCAAGAAGCATACCATGCACGTTGGAGCCGAACGACCAGACCCATTAGGCTTATCTTTTGGACGCCACACCTGTTTCCTTTTGATTCCTGCCTGCTTCAACTCCTGATTTCTCAAGCTTTGAACCCTTCTCTTTTGGCTTCTTCTCAAGCCAGGTGGGCACCACTGTCCTTTCTGCCAGACATATTCACGTTCTTGTTCTTCATGATCAACCCACCTATGATCAGCATATCTTTTTCTTGGGTGATTATCAACTTCATTTATTTTTATGCGCCGACCGTCACTAGGGTGTATCCTTCCAATTCTTTCATGGACGGATCGGCGACTGACAGTATCCTGCCTATACTCAGTATATTTGTCACTGCATTCAGGACAACTGTTCAACATGAGGAGTCTTAAACCTTCATTCTAACAGTGCCTGAAGAACGCACATCCCCAATGCATACGCTCTTGCTCCCGCGCATGCTCCTCTCGTTCCTTCCTGTGCACTTCTTCTTCATATCTTCGCTTCTCCTCCTCGTACTTTTGTTGCTGGTAGCGTTCTTTCTCTTGCTGACGCTGCCACTTGTTAAGGAGAATACGCGAAGTCACCCTGGGTTTGGATTTGGAAGACTCCCCTACTTCAATCCGACTTTTCAAGATACGAGGCATTTCCTTGTGGACTTGTTCAACTCTTACTTGTTGAGCAGGGTCAACTGATCCATCCTGCTTTGCCCTCGCTGAAGTCAAAACCTTCACTTTTCCTTTTTCCTCAGCAGTCACCATGTTGACTGAAAATCCAATCATGTTCTAAGGGAAAGGATTGCCATCCAACTTCATCTTATTGTCAAATTTCAGATGACCTTCTTGGATAGCCTTTTGAATTCTCATCCTGAAAACCCTGCACTCATTGATGGAGTGAGAATTCCTGTCATGAAACCCTCAGTATCTCTTTTCTTTCACTCCATCAGGCCGAAGCATAGAATGCCCTTCTGGCAACCTGATTCGGCCTTCCTTTACAAGGAACTCAAAGAGCTTATTAGCCTTGGTCACATCAAAATCATAGGTGCCCTTGGCTTTCTTGACCCACCTTTGATTCACTGTTACTGGCTCTTTGCCCCACACTATTTCAGCTGCAACTATCTCTTCTTCATCATCAAATTCCTCTCCTTGATCAGCTCTTTCAAGGAATTGGTTGTAGATGTCAGCTATATCACTGTGTTTAACAAACCTGGAGTCTTTCTTGAAGCCATAAGCTTGGTTGCTCATTAATGACAATCTGTGAGACAATTGGCCAAGATTATCGAACTCCATGCCGAACAGCTTTTCCCGAACAGCAGGTAACATCCCCGCTACAGCCATATCAGCCAATTGATCATCTGGTAGATTCAAAGAGAAGCACATGCTTTTAGTCTCTCTGAACCTCCTGAGGAACTCCATGGGTGTCTCATTATGCCTCTTCCTCAGGGTGGTTAGATCAATTAGCTTTTTCTCATTACTGCCAATGAAATAATAAGCATGAAACTTTTGTTCCAAATCCTTCCAGGAACAGATTGAGTGAGCAGGCAAAGAAGTGAACCATGTAAAAGCCGGGCCTGTAATTGTGTCTGGGACAACCCTGAGGGTCCCCTAAAACAACCAGGGGAATCCTGCTTAAAACCCGCAAACGAAGCACCTCTCACTTAAACGCACGCACAAGGCCCGGCCCACACCACGGTGGTTCCCACGGCCCACCGGAGTGGCCCAGTCAAGGGCTCCCTCGAGCAAGCTCCGCCCCGCTCGAGGGCTCACGCCCCCCTCGAGCGGGCTCCATCTCGCTCAAGGGTTCACGACTCCCTCGAGCAGGCTCCGCCTCGCTCGAGGGTACACGCCTCCCTCGAGCGGGCTCCGCCTCGCTCGAGGTTTCACCTCCGTCTCGCTCGAGGCCCCTTCACGAGCACGCCCGCCCCCGGACGTGGGTACGGGCATTTAATGCCCCGACATAGCGGCACCCGCGCCATCATGCTCCCGGGAATCACGCCCCGCGCCGTTCGCCAACTCCCTAGGAGGGAACCCATCCCCGCCACCGTGGGGGACCGTGCGATATGGCCGGGGTCGCCTCCGTGACACCGCGCCACCTACTCCCGTACGGCTAACGTGCCGCGCCGTCGAAGGGGGCCGGCCACACTCTCGAACCGCTTTCTTGTGAATCTACGAGGGGCAAGCCATGACGTTAGGCCGGCGGAACACCATCCCCGCCACCGTTGGTCCCCGTGCGGCCGCCCCCGTGCTTGTAGCACCATGCCGGCGCTGTTACAACCACTCCGGCGCTGTCAGGCGCGAGGGGACGGGACGCCGCCACGCCTGCCACTGTATCCCGTACGGATCGCCGTCACCGCCTTCCTCGAGCCTCGCCCGAAGACGCCACGGACAACCGCACGCCCCTAGCCTCGAAGCTGCCACTGTACGGGTACAGGACATGCCATGATGACAAGATCGTGGCAAGGACCGTCAATACGGCCGCCGACTCTGCGGCGCTGCACGCCATACTTCCCCATGTAGCTAAACAGTGCGGCATGCCTGTAATTCGCCCCATCCTTGGCCTATAAAAGGAAGGTGAACCCCTTCGCTGCAGGGGACATGAGACATCGGACATCCAAGAGGGGAACAACACATACACACTCCCCAATTCTCCCACAACATCCGAACTTACTTAGATCACTCCACCGGGGACTTGGAGGCCATGCCTCCTCTCCCGCCTTGCTTGTAGCCGCCCCACTACGGAGCACCCCTTGCTGAGCAATACAGTGCCTCGAGCACACCACTGCTGGACGTACGGCTCCCGGCCGGAACCAGGATAAATCTTGTGTCTTTAGTTGCTTAGCACCGACCATTGAGGGATAGACCTTGGAGCTTACTACTAGTTAGTGTCGAGACTACATTCCACACCGACAGTTGGCGCCCACCGTGGGGCACGCGAGCGCTGAAGGTCAACCCGTCATCAACTCCCTCCATGGTGATCCGCACCGAGTACCGCGGTACGCGTTACTCCATGGGCAGCTCGGACCCCCTCCCCGCCAGGTTCGAAATCCGGTTCGGGGGCCTGAACTTCCAGGCTATGGGGAACGGCTACCTGATGCACCTCACCAACCGTGAGGAACTCCGTGCGCGGCGCCAAGCTGGGTCCGCCCCAGTCGCCGCCGCACGCGTCGCCACGACACCAACGCCCGCCAGCACGGACGCCGCGGGCCCATCGGCACCACGGCGCCGCCGCCGTTCCGGCCGCCGCTCGCGACAAAAAGGTGCGGTCGGAGTGACGGCACGCCGAACGCGTCGCCTCACATTAGCACGACGACAGTCGCCCCGACGGGGGAGCGTTCGGTCTCCGGACCACGCTTTCCCATCGGTCTACGCGGCGCGGCGACGGCCTACGCTGCCAACGCCAGCGTCAACACGACGATGCGCAGGGTTCCCCCTGGCCGCCACGTCTTGGTCGCCAGGGACCCTAGTGCCTCCGCCGGCGACGAGTCCTCCTTGGGCTCTCTCGACGCGCTGCCACCCGCCACCTCGCATGGGTACGTGGAGTGGGATTTCTCCGGCGTGCCAGACCCAGTGATGTTCAGGCGATTCCTCGACGCCACGGACTACTAGTTCGGCTACTCCGACGACTCTAGCGCGAGGAGCTACGATCCTGCACGGGAGTGCTACGTCATTATCGCCAACGTCCCAGCAAACGCCACCGGCGCAACGGGCGCCGGCGATGGGGAGCTTCCTCCCGCCTTGGGGACCGGGTCGCGCGTGGCCGCAGAGCCAAGCGCCCCTCCTGCCTCACCACCAACGGGGGCCGATATTAACGAGCAGCTAGCCCAAGCTCGCGAGCTCGAGGCCAAGTTGGCGGAAGAGTACCGCACTGTGCGGTTTCTGCGCGCCTCCATGGCAGGGGAAGCTTCCGCGCGCGGCGAACACGCGCGCGAGCTAGGCAGGCAGGCCCGTGATCGCATCAACGCCGACTTCAACGTCGACAACCCGGAGACTCCCCCACGAGCGAGCCAGAAGCTTATCACCGCCGCGACGCTGCTGCGGGCCATGCCCGCCCCCTCGACACCCGAAGCGCGGAACCTGCACCGCGAGGCGCATGCGCTCATCGAGCAAGCGGCCGTCCAGCAGGCCGAGAGCTCGGCGTCTCGTATCCGCCGGCAGGGGATCACACAAAACGATGGGGGCACGCAAGGTGCCGAGCCCCTCGGTCCACGCAGTGGTGCGGCCGAGCCCCCCGCCAACCCGGGCGCACGCCGGCCAAGGAGCGGATCCTCGACACACGCGGGCAGGCGCGGGACGGCGATGCCCGCAACGTTATCAACGCTCGGCAGACGAGCAAAGCGGAGGCGCGGGCGGCAGCAGGCTACCACCCTCAACGGGGTGGACGCTACGATAGCGATGAGGATCGCTCGCCGACGCCGGAGCCCCCGGGAACCCGCGTGTTCAGCCGGGAGATCCGCGCGGTGGCCTTTCCCCAGCGTTTCCGCCAGCCTACGACCATCGTCAAGTACAACGGGGAGACGGACCCCCGCGTATGGCTTAACGACTACCGTCTAGCATGCCAGCTGGGCGGAGCCACCAGCGACGAAGTCATCATCCGCAACCTCCCCCTACACCTCGCCGATTCGGCATGGACGTGGCTCGAGTACCTGCCGGCCAGCCAGATCCACAACTGGGACGACCTCGTCCGCACGTTCGTTGGCAACTTCCAGGGCACGTACGTGCGCCCTGGGAACTCCTGGGACCTGCGCTCCTGCACCCAGAAGCCCGGAGAGTCGCTCCGGGACTTCATACGGTGCTTTTCCAAGCGCTGCACGGAGCTCCCGAGCTTGGCGCAATCCGAGATTGTGCACGCCTTCCTCGAGGGCACCACGTGCCGGGACCTCGTGCGCGAGTTGGGGCGCAGCCCGCCGGTCGACTCGAACGAACTGTTCGACATCGCCACCAGCTTTGCCTCAGGCGAAGAGGCGGTGGGGGCGATCTTCGACGGCAAGAAGGGCAAGCGCACGGACGACGCGCCTGCGGAGGGCGGCAAGTCCAGGGAGCTCCACCAAAAGAACAAGCGGGCCAAGAAGGGGAAGAAGCCGCGCCATGAGGCTCGCGAGCAGGGACGCGACGGCGACGACGTCGAGGCCCTTGCTGTTGACCCGGCTCGACGGGGCCCTCGACCGGCCCCTCGAGGTCCGGGGGTTTTTGACGACATGCTGAAGAAGCCATGTCCCTACCACAAGACACCGGTCAACCACACCCTCGAGCAATGCGACTTTCTCAAGCGATTCTATGGCCGCGCCGCCGCGAAGGACGCCGAAGCCAAGAAGGACGGGGGTGATAGTGACGCCGGCGGCTTCCCCGCTGTGGAAAATGTTTTCCTCATCTTCGGGGGGCCTACCGTCGACATGTCGACCCGCCAGCGCAAGAGGGAGCGGCACGAGGTTCTCTCTGCTGAGAAGGCGCCTCCTTCCTTCCTCGACTGGTCGGAGGACGCCATCACCTTCAGCCGCGAGGATCACCCGAACCGCATCCCCAACCCGGGCCAGTACCCATTGGTGGTCGACCCGGTCATCGGGAACGCGCGGTTCTCGAAGGTCCTGAGGGACGGAGGCAGTAGCCTCAATATCCTCTACGCGCACACACTGCGCCTGTTGGGGATCGGGTTGGACCGGCTCGGGGCCCAAGACGACGCCGTTCCATGGCGTCGCGCTGGGCAAGCGCGTTCAGCCCCTCGAGCAGATCGACCTGCCCGTTTGGTTCGGCACGCCGAGCAACTACCGCAAGGAGATGCTCACCTTCGAGGTGGTGGGGTTTAGGGGCGCATACCATGCCATACTTGGGTGGCCTTGCTACGCCAAGTTCATGGCGGTTCCCAACTACACCTACCTCAAGATGAAGATGTCGTGGCCGAACGGCGTCATCACTGTGGGCTCGTCCATCGAGCACGCCTTCGACTGCGACGTCGAGTGCGTGGAGCACGCGGAAGCGCTGGCGCTGGACGAAACACTGGTTGCCAACCTGGAGAAGATGGTCAACGAGGACCTCAGCTCCACCGCCAAGCACGCCGGCAGCTTCGAGGCTGCTGATCACACCAAGGAAGTGCCCCTCGACCCTGCTGCCCCCGAGGGCAAGGCGTTGAGGGTCAGTTCTACCCTCGACCCAAAATAGGAAGTGGTGCTCGTCGACTTCCTCCGCGCCAGCGCCTATATCTTCGCATGGAGCCCCTCGGACATGCCAGGCATCCCGAGGGAGGTCGCCGAGCACTCCCTTGATATCCTCCCTCACTCCCGCACCGTGCAGCAATGGCTCCGCCGCTTCGACGAGGAGCGGCGGCGGGCGATCGGAGCGGAGCTGCGGAAGCTCCTCGAGGCTGGGTTTATCAAGTAAGTGTTCCACCCTACGTGGTTAGCCAATCCTGTACTAGTAAAGAAATAGAATGGGAAATGGCGGATGTGTGTAGACTACACCAGTCTTAATAAAGCATGTCCGAAAGTTCCTTTTCCTTTGCCACGTATCGATCAAATTGTCGATTCGACCGCCGGGTGTGAACTGCTTTTTTTCCTTGATTCCTATTCCGGGTACCACCAAATAAAAATGAAGGAGTCTGACCAGCTCGCGACTTCATTCATCACACCATTCGGGATGTATTGCTACGTCACGATGCCGTTCGGCCTCCGAAACGCAGGTGCAACATACCAGCGGTGCATGCAACATGTTTTCGGAGACTACATCGGGCAAACCGTAGAGGCATACGTGGACGACATAGTCGCGAAAACTAGGAAGGCGGACGACCTTGTTAGCGACCTCAGCATCGCGTTTGGCTGCCTGCGGGCCAATGGGGTAAAATTAAACCCCGAAAAATGTGTCTTTGGTGTGTTGCGGGGCATGCTTCTAGGATACATTGTCTCCCAGCGAGGCATCGAGGCCAACCCCGAAAAAGTTGCGGCCCTCGAACGAATGGGTCCGATTCGGGACCTCAAGGGGGTTCAGAGGGTGCTGGGGTGCCTTGCCGCCTTGAGCCGCTTCATCTCGCGGCTCGGCGAGAAAGGCTTACCCCTCTACCGTCTCCTCAAGAAGCGCGAGCGCTTCTCCTGGACCGCCGAGGCCCAGGAGGCGCTTGACAAGCTAAAGGCGTCGCTGACCCATGCCCCAATCCTCACACCGCCGCGAGATGGCGAACCTCTGTACCTCTACGTGGCTGCGACTACCCAGGTGGCCAGCGCCGTAATCGTTGTAGAGCGCACGGAGGAGGGGCACACCTTGCTGGTCCAGCAGCCGGTGTACTACATCAGCGAAGTCTTGTCCGACACCAAGATGCGCTACCCCCAAGTCCGGAAGCCGCGATGCGCGGGGTTCTCGCGCGGCGCAAGCTTCGCCACTACTTCGAGGCCCACCCTGTCACGGTGGTTTCCTCCTTTCCATTGGGGGAGATCATCCGCAATCCGGACGCAGCAGGCAGGATCGCTAAGTGGTCAGTAGAGCTGATGGGTGAAACGCTCGCCTACGCTCCGCGCAAGGCCATTAAGTCCCAAATCCTGGCGGACTTCGTCGCCGAGTGGACGGACACACAATTGTCGCCGCCGCAAATCCAAGCAGAGTGCTGGACTCTGTACTTCGATGGCTCGGTGATGAAGACAGGGGCGGGCGCGGGCCTGCTTTTCGTGTCACCCCTGGGGAACACATGCGGTACGCCGTGCGCCTTCACTTCCCCACGTTGAAAAACATGGTTGAGTACGAGGCCCTGCTTTGCGGCCTCAAGATCGCCATAGAAATAGGCATCAAACGCCTCAACGTGCGGGGCGACTCGCAGCTCGTGATCGACCAGGTCATGAAAAACGCAAGCTGCCATGACGACAAGATGGAGGCGTACTGCAAGGCCGTGCGGGCCCTCGACGACAGGTTCTACGGCATCGAGCTCAATCACGTGCCCCGCCGGTACAACGAGGAGGCAGACGAGTTGTCCAAGATTGCGTCAGGGCGGATCACTGTCCCCCCGAACGTTTTCGCTCGGGATATCGCCCAACCGTCCGTCGCCCTCGAGCCGCACCCCTCGAGCCACACGGAACCCTCAGGGGCTCCCTCGAATCCAGCGGGCGCAGAGCCCATGGACGAGGACCCCTCGAACGAGGCGTACGTGCTCTTCCTCCTCGAGGGGTACGGCGCCAGCGAGGCCGAAGTCATGGACGTCGAGCCGGCCCCCAGCAGGGTGGACTGGCGTGACAAATACATCGCCTGGATGGGTCGAGGAGAACTCCCCTCGGACCGGTCCGAGGCCAGGTGCATCGCCAGGATGGCCAAATCTTTCGCCCTCGTCGACAGCGAGCTATATAAGCGCGCCGCTTCCGGCATCCTGCAGCGATGCGTGCCCATCCCCGAGGGGCGCGAGCTCCTCCGGGACATTCACGTGGGCATCTGCGGCCACCATGCCATGCCCCGCACCCTCGTAGGCAACGCGTTCCGCCGGGGCTTCTGCGGCCCACCGCGGTCACCGACGCCGGTGAGATCATGCGCACCCGTGAGGGGTGCCAGTTCTACGCCCGCAAATCCAACCTCCCTTTCGCACTTCCCGTGGCCAATCCCCATCATGTGGCCTTTCGCCGTGTGGGGGCTGGACATCGTCGGGCCCTTGCGGAAAGCACCCGGGGGCTTCACCCACCTGTTGGTCGCGATCGACAAATTTTCCAAGTGGGTGGAGGTGCGCCCCATTATGAATCTTAGGGCAGAGCAGGCGGTGACGTTCTTCACGGACATTGTCTATCGCTTTGGAGTGCCAAATTCCATCATCACCGACAACGGGTCCCAGTTCACGGGCAGAAAATTCCTGGAGTTTTGAGACAAGTTCCACATCCGTGTGGACTGGGCAGCTGTGGCACACCCACAGACCAATGACCAAGTAGAGCGCGCCAACGGCATGATCCTACAAGGCCTCAAGCCCAGAATTTTTGACCAGCTGAACAAGTCTGGTCGAAAATGGCTCCAGGAACTTCCTGTAGTCGTGTGGAGCCTCAGGACAACCCCGAGCAGAGCCACCGGGTTCACCCCATTTTTTCTAGTTCAAGGCACGGAGGCCGTCCTCCCCACGGATTTAGAATATGGGTCACCCAGGGTGCAGGGCTATGACGAAGACGCCAATCAGCGAGCCCGCGAGGACTCGCTGGACCAGTTGGATGAAGCGCGCCTCGTGGTCCTAATGCACTCCGCAAGATACCAGCAGTCCCTAAGGCGTTACCAGGCTCGGAAGGTACGCCGGCGGGACTTCAACGAAGGGGATTTGGTCCTAAGGGTACGCCAAGACAACCGAGGACGCCACAAGCTATCACCTCCGTGGGAGGGACACTACGTCGTGGTGAAGGTGCTAAAGCCCGGCACGTACAAGCTAGCCAACGAGGACGGCGAAGAACTCACCAACGCTTGGAACATCCAGCAGCTACGTCGCTTCTACCCCTAGCTAGGATTTCCAAGTCTTTTGTTGTAAATTACGTGCCCAACACCCCAGTTGGCAACGAACATGTAAACAACAACAGTTCAATAAAAAGGGCAACTCGGCTTTCCCCTGAAACCCAAGTCACCCTCGGGGGCTACTACGGGGGGCATCCCCCCCAAAAAAATGGTCCCATTTTTTCGCAAAAAACCCACACGCGCTAAGTATGACTCGACCAGAGCCTCGAGCAAAATTCAGACAGGGCGCGGATGGCCTAGCGGAAAGGGTGCGCAAGCCAGAGATAGTCTACGCCTCCACAAGGATACGGCCCTTCTCTCTTGCCCCCGGCCCAGCAGGCTGCTCGCGAAAACCGAACTCCCCAAACTCGAATTCACTCAGGCAAAGGAAGAAACAAAACAGCGTGATAAAAACAACAAGTACCATTTGCTTCCACAAACGTTTGAAACAAAATGTTTGATTATTTACATGGCCACGCGACCCATACACTAACATACAAATAAAAAAGGGCCTGGCGCCCAGGCAACCTTCGGTGCCCGAGGAGCATCGCATCGGCGTCGCCGGCGTCCGGAAACAGGAACTCCTCGAAGGCCTCGGCGAGCGCCCCGGCGGCATCAGCGGCTAGCGCGTCCATGTGCTCCATTGCCGCTTTGTCCTCGACGCCCTCCGGGACGATGTAGCCTCCCGCCACGGCCTCGAAGTTGACCTTGTAGTGGGACCGCACCACCCTAAGGGCCTTCTGGACGCTAAGGCGCAGAGCGCGGCGCATACGCTTAGAGACGTGCCTGCCGAGGGCGCGCAGGCGGCTGGCCAACGAGCTTCCAGCCTGCGCCTCGCCCTCTTCGACGGCCCGGCAGGTCTCGAGGGCCGCGGAACGCAGCTCCAACAGCTCCCGCTCTGAGGAGTTGTAGGAGGCCTGCAGCGCCTCGGCCCGGTCGGTAGCGTGCCCCAGCGCAGTGCGCAGGCCTGAACGACACCAGCAAGAAAAATCAGAAGGGGAACGAACCCTCGAAGGAAAGATCAGCGAAACAAAAAACGAAAACGGCGACCTACCTTCAACCTGCTTCTTCTCCACCTCGAGGGCGAGACGCTCAGCCTCGACCACTTGCTGCATGCTGACGATGGTGGTGCTCTGCTCCTTGAGGGATAGCTCCTGATCCGCACTCGTAATGCTGAGGGCTACCAACTCCCCGTCGAGCCTTGTGACGTCGGCTTCTCGCTCCGCCAGCAGCTTCTGCGCCGTCTCGCGAGCGGCGCGCTCCCGCCGAGCGCCGACCGGCATTGGCAAGAGCGGCCCGCTCCGCCGGAGCCGCCCCTCGGCCCCCTGGCGGGCGGTATGCTCTTGCCGGAGCTGGTCCTCCGCCGTGGCGAGCGCAGCGACCTTGGCGTCGAGGGTGGCCTTCAGCTCGTCGGCCTCCTTGGCCTTCTGCTCAGCTGCACGTGCCCTCTCCTCGGCCTGGCTCTGCTGGGCCTGCGCCTCCTGGAGCCACGTGCGGAGCTCCCGATTGTCAGCTCGGACAGTGCCCACCTCTGCCTCCTAGTTGGCCGCCATCGTGCGCACCTTCTCCAGATCCCCCCGCACCTGCTGCAACGCCTCATCCCGATCGATGAGGGCTGTGCAAATCCGCTCGAGGGTGGGGGCGCGCCGCGGCCTGCCCCTCGTACTCCAAGGGCTGGTCGCGTAGGGCCTCCGCCCGGTACGACAGCCAGCCGTCTGGGGTCCCCAAGGCCTCCGCGAGCACGTCGAAGGTGTCGCGCTGCTCCCGGAGCTGGCGGAGCTCGGCACTCATCCGGTCAAAAGCGCCATACTTGTCGCGGGCGTGATGCTCGAGCTCCTGCCGCCAACAGACCGAAACCAATAAGCGTCGCGCCGCAAGAAACAAACACGAAGACGATGAAATCGAAGAAAAAGGGCAACAGTGCCTCACCTGGAAGACGCGCCACGCCGAGCCTCCGTGGATCCGCAGCGCCTCATTCAACGCCCGGTTGAGCGCGGCGCCATGGTCATGGAGCTCCCCCCACAGCTGCTGCTCCTCCTAGGCGTCGGCGAAGGTGGGCGGCTCGTCGACGCGCTCCTCCCCCGAAGCAAAGGGGCCCTCGGCCCCCGACCACCATGTGGCCATCCCACCGCCTCACGAGCGCCCCCTCACGGGACTCGGGGGACGGCATGGGCAGAGTTCACCCACCGGTCCCACCCGGCGGCGAGGCGTCATCATCCGGATCTCCACCGCCATCGCCGGGAGCCGCCGGCGAGCGCGACTCCGCCTGCGCCCCCACCGCCGCCTCCGACCGCGCCTCCGCGGCCGCGGGCTCTTGCCGCGGCGCCACGGCCGCCGCCCTCCGCCGCCGCGTCTCGGCGGCCGCGGCGCCGGGTGGACCTCCACGGCGGACGCCGCCGGCAATCCCGATACGACCGGCGCCGCCGGCCGTGCTTCCGCCCTCCGGCCTTGCCTCCGCCGCGACCGCCGCCCGCCGCGCCTCCACCACGACCGCCGCCCCGCCACTCCTCAACAACCGTTGGCCGCGGCTCGGCCAGGCGAGGGCCACCGGCCGTGGCCTCAAGGCCTCGGCCGCACCCCCGCGAGCTCACGCCGCCGCCGCCGCCTCGCTCGCCCCCGCCCGCGGCGCCCTTGACGAACGCCGCCGGGTAGGGACGGACGCATCTTCCCTCAGCACCTTGGCCGGTGCGAGGGGAGGCACGGTTGGCACCGCCCTGCGGAGATGCAAACAAACTGCCAGACTCTCGCCCATCGGGCACGCAACCCCTCGAAAGATGATCCCTTACCTCTAGGAGGAGGAGACGCGCTTCCTCTTCCTCGAGGTCCCCGCCGACGTTGCGGGTGCGGCCGCGCGGCCGCCCGCCGCACCTCGGGCCGTCTCCCACGCGCGCGCGCGGGCCCCGCCCACGCGCGGGCGCCCCCGCGGTCCGCGCCACCTCTCGTCGTTGATTGCCGGCGGCGGCGCCTCCGCGCCCGCCCCGGGCGATGCCACTCTTGCCACGGAGCCGGCTCCGGTGACGGGGGCGCAGGCTCCCACCTATCGGGGAGGGCCTGCCCCCTAACCTCTTCCTCCTCTTCCTCCTCCTCGTCCGATGACGAGTATTCCTCGGTCACCAGCGGGGAGAGCCCCTGCTGCTCGCGCTGGTGGAACTCCTCACTCCTCCGCTCTCGACACTCCCGATGTCGCGTCACACGCTCCTTCTTGCGGGCCGCCCGCTCCCGCTCTCGCTGCTGCGCCGCGCGCGGGAGCGGGGGGTAGGCGGCTCGGACTTCGCGGCGCTCACGCTCACCATCTACAGGCAAGGCATTAGAATGCGCCAACAACTCGAAAAACTGGCAAAACTAGAAACGAAATCAAGAACTTCGCTCACCAGCGGGCCAGTGGGCAGCATCTCAAGATCCCACAGGGCCTTGTCGTTGTAGCGCCCGGACTTGGGGTCAATGGCGCGCCGCGCCCGGGTGGCCGCGTACTCCCGCGGGAAGGGACCCGGCAGCAGCCGCGACTTCGCCAACGCGACGGGGTCCACGATCTCGGTCATCTCGTAGATGCGGAGCGGCCTCTCCATCAAGGGGACGACCCGCCGGTGGTGGAGGTGGGCAAGAACAACTTCCGCGTTCAACCAGCGGCCCGCCAGGTTCCGCAGCATAGCCAGGAGAGAGTCCAACCACGCCTGGCGCTGGTGCGGGGACACCCCGTGGTACCAGGAGGCGGGCCTCTCCCAGAGCACCAGGCCGGTGTAGGGGGGAGGCCGGGCTCGGCGTTACGGAGGTAGAACCACCCACGCTCCCAGTCTGTGTTGTTGGTCGTCATGGTGCTGGGGATGTAGTTGTCCTTGCGCTGGCTCCGCACCGCGAGCGACATGCCGCCGGCGCGCACCGCGGGGCGGGTCCTCGTCTCGTCGTCGGCAGCGTGTGCGGCTCCGCGCGGAAAAGATGAACCCGAGAGATCCCGGCTCACGGGATCCCCGAAGCTCTCGCGGACACCAACAAATGTGGCCGCCGCAAGATCGCGTTCGGCGCAAAGTTGTGAAGCTCCACGCCGTAGTGGTGGCAAAGGGCCCGCATGAAGCGGCTCGCCGGCGCGCGTGAAGCCGCGCTCGTGGAAGCGGACGAAGCCGACCGGTAGCCGCGCGGAGGGTTGGGCACTCGCTCCCTTTCCGACGGCACGATCCACTCGGCCGGCCGTCCGTCCTCGTTCGCTG
This sequence comes from Cenchrus americanus, assembly GCA_947561735.1. Taxonomy (NCBI): domain Eukaryota; kingdom Viridiplantae; phylum Streptophyta; class Magnoliopsida; order Poales; family Poaceae; genus Cenchrus; species Cenchrus americanus. The sequence continues at coordinate 87,578,054 of OX387245.1, read as the reverse complement.
CTAGTTGGCCGCCGGCCACCAGCTGGTTCAGAGCCAACGGTGTCACCGTCGTGCACTCCCACGCCAACAGGTCAATGATGACGAGAGGCTGCTGAGGAGCCGCGAGCAGACGGAGAAGCGGAGGACAGGGAACGAAAAGAGCTCTGAGAGGGAAGAGGTGCAATGGCGAGAGCGGCTCGGGGGCTAGAGCGCAAGGAGCAAGAATGGCGAAGTGCTAAACGCTAAGGTAAAAACCGCCCTTTCCCCTCCCATCGGATTTATAGGCCACAGGCGTGCTCTCCGGAGCGCACGCCCCGCGCGCATTAACTACAGGAGGAATATTCCCTCACTGAAGAACGGGCCCCACCAAGACCGCGGCAGCCACGCAACCGTCCACAGGCCATCATCACGGTGCGGTAACCGGGGGGCCGTGGCAGGCGGTCACGTCCGCCTGCCCACTCCACCCACTACGCGCGCGGCCGCGACGCCTGAAAAGGCGCGCCCGCGGCGCAAAACCACAGTCGCGACTGCGAGCATTTAATGGCCCTGTCCCTTACTAAGTAAGGTAGACCCTCGAGCGGCCCGAGCCCCTGGCTCAGATAAACACGACCCTCGAAGGGTGCAAACATCGACCTGTGGCCTCGAAGCCCGTTTGAAACAGACAGGCGCCACGGGTGCCCTCGATTCACGAAAGTTACTGATCAGCGGCTCGAGAACTGGCACGGCCATGGACCCTCGAAACCTGCAGATGCAAAAGATGGGGTCACTTGGCTGTTGCCCCGCACGGCCCTACTGATCAGAGGTTCGAAGCCTGACTCTCGACGGGTTCGAACAGGCGCCCCGCATCACCGCAGTCGTGGACGACGAGGGCACGCGCATTCGAGCCTTTCCTCGAGCCTACCAGCTCGAGGGTGCCCCACATGTCGTGTTCAAGAGCCAGCAAGGGCAGCTAGCCGGGGGGATCCCACCGAGGGAGAGCTTCCGCGCCCTCGGTCCCTAGCGAATGGGACCGAGCCCCACCTAGCAAACCCATGCAAGCGCTTTAATGGACGAGTCTTCGGATCGCGCAGCCTACCCTTATCGAACGGGGCATGGGCGTCCACTTGAACCACCTGCTAACAGCTCGATGAGGAATCCGCAATCCGCGACCCGATCGATAGGGGTTGCGGAAACCTCACCCTCCGTCCCGCGTAGGGACGGCGAGGGCGCGCTTAAATAAGACAAAGAGCTTGCCCCGATCGCCTTGAATGGGCCCAGGATCGGGGGCTCGACACACGGCTACACCCCCTGGGTTGCACCGGCCACAGATAGTGCCAACTGCGCGTGCGTCATCGAAGCCGGCTGGAACATCGCCGACGCCGGTTGGAATATGCACCACGCCCACTGACCAGACTATGCGGTAAAACCCCTACAGGAGCACTCACGCTCCTGCAGGGCTTCGGGGGCTAGACCCGCGGGTCCGCTGACGCGGCCCCACGGAAAGCATTAGCAACCAGGGGAAGGATGTCCTATCAGTAGGCTTCAGCACCTGTGGGAGCCCGACCGGCACACCCGCAGATGCTCGAAGTCTACTGTCGGGGACAGCCCTGAGGGTCCCCTAAAACAACCAGGGGAATCCTGCTTAAAACTCGCAAACGAAGCACCTCTCACTTAAACGCACGCACAAGGCCCGACCCCGCACCACGGTGGTTCCCACGGCCCACCGGAGTGGCCCAGTCAAGGGCTCCCTTGAGCAGGCTCCGCCCCGCTCGAGGGCTCACACCCCCCTCGAGCGGGCTCCGTCTCGCTCGAGGGTTCACGACTCCCTCGAGCGGGCTCCGCCTCGCTCGAGGGTACACGCCTCCCTCGAGTGGGCTCCGCCTCGCTCGAGGGTTCACCTCCGTCTCGCTCGAGGCCCCCTTCACGAGCACGCCCGCCCCCGCACGCGGGTACGGGCATTTAATGCCCTGACACAGCAGAGCCGCGCCATCATGCGCCTGGGAATCACGCCCCGGCGCTGTCCTGCCAACTCCCTAGGAGGGAACCCATCCCCGCCACTGTGGGGGACTGTGCGACATGGCCGGTGTCAGCTCCGTGACACTGCGCCGCCTACTCCCGTACGGCTAACATGCCGCGCCCTAGAAGGGGGGCCGGCCACACCCTCGAACCGCTTTCTTGTGAATCTACAGGGGCAAGCAATGACCTTAGGCCGGCGGAACGCCATCCCCTCCACTGTTGGTCCTGTGCGGCCGCCCCCGTGCTTGTAGCACCACGCTGGGCGCTATTACAACCACTCCGGCGCTGTCAGGCGCGCGGGGACGGGACGCCGCCACTCCTGCCACTGTATCCCGTACGGATCACCGTCAACGGCTTCCTCGAGCCTGCCTGAAGACGCCACGGTCAACCACTACACCCCTACCCTCGAAGCTGCCACTGTTCGGGTACAGGACACGCCATGATGACAAGATCGTGGCAAGGACCGTCAAGACGGCCGCCGACTTCGCGGCGCTGCACGCCATACTTCCCCATGTAGCTAAACAGTGCGGCATGTCTGTAATTCGCCCCATCCTTGTCCTATAAAAGGAAGGTGAACCCCTTCGCCGCAGGGGACATGAGACATCAGACATCCAGTAGGGAACAACACATACACACTCCCCAATTCTCCCACAACATCTGAACTCACTTAGATCAGTCCACCAGGGACTTGGAGGCCACGCCTCCTCTCCCGCCTTGCTTGTAGCCGCCCCACTACAGCACCCGGTGCCGAGCAATACAAAGGCCTCGAGCACACCACCGCCGGGATGTACGGGCCCCCGGCCGGAACCAGGATAAATCTTGTGTCTTTAGTTGCTTAGCACCGACCATTGAGGGACAGACCTTGGCTCTTACTACTAGTTAGTGTCGGGACTACATTCTGCACCGACACAATGATAGGGGAAAATATCTGATTCTGAATGCTTCATCAGCTGAAGCTTCCCCAAGCCGCATCAAGTATCGGGCTATATGCTCCACAGTGCTAGTATCATCTTGCCTAGAAAACTTTCTGAAATATTCAGGAGCTTTCACCCTTTGCGGCAAGGCCACTCTGTTATACCATTCTGGGAAAGGAGGCGTATACACATGCCCTTGATTCTTGGGTTTTAGACCGAATTGATTTTGTAACACATAGGCCATTTTCTGCACCATAAGATCAACGTTAGTGTCTTGATCCCCTGGCCTTCCAGCAGGCCCAGTAGGCATCCCGGTGGCCGTACCATATCCAGGATTTGGGAAGGCATCAATGGCACCGTGGTCCATGAATTCTGAATATCCACCCCCATACATGTTTTTCTGTAGCCTATTATTTGCTGGGGCTATCCTGTAAGTAGAGCCAGGTGCAAGTCCAGAAGAGCCGAACGCCAATTCTCCATAAGTAGGCCAACCTCCTGTACTTTTCGGAGATGGCTGAGCACTTGCATCTTGAGCTGGTTGGCCATTAACGGCAACACTCGATTCTCCTGTCTCACCACTAGGCCCTTGGGGTGATACTCGATTAAGCACCTTCTCCATTCCTGGGCCAAAGACACTAACCATCATTTGCCGGAACATATGCAAGACAACAGTATTGTGTTTGGCCATTATGTTTTCCATAGTTTGCTGAACCGCATTCATAACCTCCTGTTTCTCTTCAGCAGAGGTTGTACCAGGTTCTCCTGGTAGTAGAACTCTTGGCATGTCAGACTTAAGATATGGTCCCACCAAGAGTGCCAAAAAGTGTGTTGACGTAAAATCAGCACCTCACGCCAAGCACACAGCAAGACAAACAAAGCTGGCTTAACACACGTGCCGAATCCGAAGCGTGCCATCCAATTTTCCCTGAAACTGACATAGGATGAAAAGCAGTTAGATAAAAAAACCTGGAACTTGCCGGGTGGTACCAGACAGTTTCATATTTACAGCTACAAAGCCAACCAAAACGACATATAGCTACAACAAGCTTTCTGCCGGCAAACTGAGCATTCATTCGGGAGCTTTAAACATGTAAACAAGGTATAGCCGAATGCATGTCGTAAGCGTGATGAAAGATCGGTATTTGTTTAAACAACATTGCACGCACGTGATCATGACCGATTTTTTCAAGGATAAATTACAATGAAATAAAAAAAGGTGAAGCATGATTACAAATTTGCAGTAAACATGTATGCATAGGCCCAAAGCACTAGTCTACCGCATGTCTAGGTACTTTCAAACCTGTCGAGCGTGACACCAAACAAGTTAATCCACCGCATGATACGACTTATTTGAAACCACACCACCAACCAAGGGTAGATCAATCCACCGCATGATACAATCTAAGCATGGAAGGCTAAAAGCATACATTATTTAAAACAAACTTATGAGCACGTTTCACTCGTGGCAGAATTGCCGAATACAGCTGTACAGCCGATTCGGGTTCCGTGGAGAAGGAACAAACTATGCTAGATCAACACGCTTGAACCCGCAACACGTAGCAATCTAGATTGATTCGAGTTCGGCTATTAAAGAGCACATGATCCATGCACCACATTGAATTGAAGATTTGAGCGTACATCATATGGATCGCAAACAAGATAGAGCCGAATCTAGTCAATCGATAACTAGATCATCCGATAACTAGCTCCAAGCTAGATCTTAGCCTATCGCATGGCTCATGATCTAACAAGAAAGCCCTCTTGAACCAAGCTTAAGTCCACCACATGATACTAAGCATGGTAACAAGACTACTTGCATCACGGTCTAAATCCACCCCATGATACTAGACATGATACAAGGTTGTCAGTACTTACAGAGGTCGACGGATCGATGATTCCTCTCGAAGAACTCGACGACTCGACTAAGGAATCGAAGGTTGGCACGGGGCCGGTTTGTTGTGAAATTGTTCGATCCCTATTACAAACACGAAGGGTTTATATTTATACCCTTGTCCTAATACGACTCCTAGTCGATCACGAGTACAATATTAATGTCCCGACGCCAATGTCCGTTTCGCATCCGTCATCAATTCGTCCCTTCCTTATATTCAGGCCATGTCATCACGTATTCCCGAACGTTTCTTTTTCCAAGCACAAAATAGCCCTTCTGTCGAATGATGACATGCTAACGACCGCAGGTACCTTTACTGAATGCTTCGAGGAAAATTTCCTGCCGAATGGCGTTTCGTTACCAAACTCGGCCCACAAGTCAGTCTCTTTCCTATACCAATTTTTGGTGTTAACAATCCCCAACCTCTGATCGCGGGTCAGCCGCCCCCCCCCATCAAGGGCGCCGGCTGTTACCGGCCGCCTTCCCCATGCTCCTCGCCTTCAAACCGCCCCTTTATGCCACAATGAAGCTCCTCCTTCATTCCCCCTCTTCAAATGCCCATTACCCCCTCCTTAATCCCCCTCCCTCCTTAATTCCCATCAAGCCGCGGGGCCATTGATGGCCATGCCGCCGGGAGCCGCCTCCCCTCCCCTCCGGGCCTATATAAGTGCCCCTAGGGCCTTCTCGCACCTCCCTTCACTCACACCGAGCTTCCCAACCCCCCTCGCCAGTTCCCTTGCACCCCAATCGAGCCCGCCGCCGCCGACTTTGAAGCTCGACCAGCCGGTGCCGATCTTCGCAGCCGTCGACTTCCCCGCCGTTCTCTCCCCCGCCTAGGCTTCCACGTGCGGTGAGAAAGCAACCACCACCCTCTTTTATTTCTTTACCGAGCCGCGCACCGCGCCACCGGCTGCCGGCCGTCCGTCCCCTTCGGTGCCATGCCGCGGCCGCCGCCTTACTCACCCGTGCAAGCACATGTTTAAGTTCGCAAAGTCCCTAGCTATGCGTAGGCGTTTTCCCGCGCGTTTTTGTGGCCGGAGCGTTGTTTTGGCCGTCGCCAGCGACCTCTGACGTCGCGCGCCACCGTTGCCGAAGCAAGCGCCTCCACCCTGGCGCTTGCGGGCGCGGGCCGCCGTTGGATCGGGCACGGGCCGCCGTTGGATCGGGCGCGGATGGCCCAGATCCAACTGGCCCGCGGGTCAAACCGGTCATATACCGGTCAACCGGGCATAAAACTTAAAGAGCCCCCCCCCAGCTTCTTTAATTTTACATGCCGGTCCTTCCACCTCAATGAATCTTTACAGTTCAGTCCTAAATTTTATGTTTTAGCCACTGTCCTATTAGAATTTCATACCTGAGGTCCAGAACACCCTTTTTATGATTTAGACCTCCTATTTTTAAGCATAATTACGTTTTATCCCCTGTTTTCTTGCTGTTAGGCCCCTGGAAAGTTTAGTTTTTCACAGATTAGTCCCTGTACCTTGTTTTTAGCGTATCTTCTCCGTTATAGCTCCGTTTTAGCGTTCTAGCTGTCTATGCGATCATCTCAGCGAACCTGTCGCTTTAGTAGCATGTTTTTAGTCTTTATACTTGATTGGTGATCTGTTTATTTATTGTATGCTTTATGTGTGATATTGTAGATATCGTCCCTGTTTCAACTGAGCAACCTTTCGAAGTCGATCAGGAGCAGTTGTTCGAGGAAGAAGAAAACTTTGTTGTAGTTGAAGAAGGCAAGTGGTTTTCTCCCCCTGCATGTTCCATTTTTTCATATACAACTGCATTACAATTAAGTTTACTATTATGATGATATTGCATTAACTTGACGGGGATACCCTTTTAAGGACTTACCTAGACCTTTTACCCTGATCCTTGGCCAACCAGTTTAAATAAACATTTTTGGGTAGATTATGCTAGTTGCTCAACATGGGTTGGATAAAACGGTCTTTTAAAAAGGAAATGCTTTCTGGTTAATGATTAATGTTTTGGGTAGTGCAAGAACACTTGATTTAATCGGAACATGGAGAACCACCCAAGAAAACATGCGTAACCACAGTGTCACATGGCTCTGACCTTAGCCGAATAATTAGGTGTGTGATCGTACTAGTGGCCCTTTTCTGAAAGGAGCAGAGGGGGATCCGGGTTGCAGGGGTATTGCTCGGTCCTTTTGGGGTAGCAGCCTTTGCTAAGGTGCTGACCATTAGGGAGGGTTATGGTCCGCCCTGATCTGTAACTATGCGGGTCGTTAGTCTTTTGCATGCCTTTGTAAAGGCTACGTGGCGTCCCTATGCAATCACACCTCGGAAGTGTGGTATGATGCTTGGCCAGCATCGCATGGTTGGGTTTAAAGTTATTCAGAGCTTTTACGTGAATTGTGGGTATAGTGTGCAAACCTCTGAAGAGTGTAAAACTGATCGATCAGCCGTGCTCACAGTCATGAGCGGCTTGGACCCTCACATGATTAATAAACTTAAAGATGAGATAAATCGTGGTTTGGTGAAGCTCGATGAGCTTTGGGAGTTTTGTTGTAAAGTTTTCTTAAGTGGGTAGGTATGAACTTACACCTAGTAAATAGGCGTTCTTTAAATAAAACTTGACCAACATTAAAATGCTAACCACTGCAAAACCATAGCCCACCTTGATTGCCTTGCATCTTCCCCCACTTGCTGAGCTCCAACCATAAGTGTGCTCAGCCTTTCTTATCGCTGTTCAGAGGAGAACTTTGGAGGGGATTTCTACGACGACTACGATGAGTTCTGAGGCTTGCGGACCCCCAGTCAAGTGCCTGTGGGAGCGGAAGACGAGGACTCGACGAGTAGCTATTGTTTTCCACTGTTAGAGACCTTCGAGTCTCCCACATGAGTGTAATAAGTGGTTAAACTCTGAGATACGTTTAAATACTGTTAATGATATTTCACTCATTTCGTCTATCATATGTGTGTAAACTGATCCTGGCGCACATATGAGATGCACTTGGTTTCTCTTCGAAAAACAAGTGTGACAGAGTGGTATCAGAGCAGTGTTGACTGTAGGAACGCAACCTTAGTTAGAAGTGGATGAAAATTAAGGATTCATGTTCTAGATCATCACATCATCTTTCAAAACAGCTTTATTTTCGCATAAAAATCTAATTTGTTCTTGTTTTTTTTTTGTGAAAACTGCATCATTTTGATTTCTTCTATACTGAGTTCATTTTCTCTTAACAGATAGCCGGGATTCGTCAGACTGCTCACAAGAGCACCGGAGGGCGTCTCCCTTTGGGACAGTTGGCTCCTCGTTACCCAGCAGCTCAGGTAGAGGCACAACTTGAGGAGATACAGCAGGAAGTCGGAGATTATCCGGTACAGCTGCAGCCAGAGATGGTGGAATAGGAGCACCAAGAGGTGCAGCCTCAGGAGGATATTGAGGAAGATCCAGAGGAGGTTGTTTTCGAGGATGATGAGGCAGAAGAACAGCCACAACTGTATGATGGGGTTCTTCTGGAGGTTGATGCAGACGGGGATATAGTGATTCCACCAGTGGTTGAAGCAGCGCCTGAACCAGATGTTGTTGAAGAGGAAGAGCCTGTACAGGATGCTGCAGGAAATGATCCAGATGATTCAGAAGATGATTCCAGTAGTAGTGAAGATAACTCTAGTGAGGAAGAGGACGAGAATGAGGGTGAAGATGAAGAGGATGAAGATGTTGATATAGAGGGACTGGAAGATGATAACAGCGTGGTAGCAAATGACGAGAACAATAATGATAATGGGGATGGTGGCAATGACAATAATAATGAGGATGGAGATGAACAGGGTGATGAGCATAGGTATCGCAGGGCAGAGTACCATGAGCACACCTATGTTGGTCCGGATGGATTATTTTGCGAGTTGTTGGAAGAACTGCTGTAGGACATAGAGCACTCAGTGAGGCCTTTGTACATCACCAGGCACTATGTGGAGCCTGGTATGAGGGACTATTGCACTACAGAGGTTCATGTCAGAGTTACCACAAGACAGGCAGGCAGATCGAGGACCCGTACGATCCATCCCAGCACAACACACTTTGCTTCAGAGGCTGCTGCCATCAACGATGCTGCTAGAAGGGCACTGTGGTCTGTCAGTAACACTTTCCGTGATCGTATTGAAGGCACAGACTTCCGATTTGTTCCCAGCAGAGTTAGTGGCATTGAAAACACTGTGGTACCCATGGGTGACTTACGAGACAGCCGTGTGGACATACTTGCTAGGGTGACTGAAGCCCTTAACACAGATCTGGAGGGATCAACAGCAGAGTTAGACATGACTCATCGAGAACTTCAAAATGCACAAGCAAGGATAGCTCAGCTAGAAGCCCAGCTTGCAGGACAACAGCCGCACGAGGAAGCAGAAGCGTCTTGTCCTTCTCGATCACCTTCACGCAAGAGACTTCGCTACGACACTCCAACAGCTACTACTCGTCTTCAGTAGGATAGGAATCTAGGATATCCACCCTTTACATGTTTTTTGGTAGACGTTCCTGCGAGGACAAACGAATGTAATAAGTTGTTGCTTGAACCTTGTTTGATTTGGATCTTTGTGTGAGTGAGTTTTATTGTGGAGTGATGGCCAAAAATGCAACAAGAAAAATCTTGTTAAAGTTAATGGTTAAATGAGGGTTCAATTCCAAGTTGTCTTTTCATCTTACCTATTCTATCGAATCAATCGCACAAAATCTGTTCGCGCAGCTCTCTGACAGCACAATAATGTTTCAATCATAAATCAAGCTACAGAACTCCGATTGACCCAAATCCAGTTGGGTTGGTTCTAAAAGTTCGTGGGTAAATTACTATAAAAAATTCAGCATCATAGGATTAATATACAGGGAGTTATGAACAGAACAATGGGGCTAACAGAATCTGTAAAATCATGCCAACACAGCTGCGGTGTTCGAATTTTATCTCAAGCTGTGGATCTCCAAATGAGATGATTCCAGTGGTGCTGGTTTCATAATTATGTATTTCACAGCCTAGTAAAATTTCATAATTTTTGGGAAAGGGCATTATGAGTTACAACTGTTTTACCGAGATCAACCGAATCTGCCACAGAAATAAAATCGTGCTGATCTCTTTATTCAAACTTACTTCTATATACATCAGTTCAATATTCTTATCTGAAATGCCTTTCTCTAACAATCAGATGGTAAACACCAGGTCAGGAGGAGGATAGGACATTCCACATGTTGTTCGGGCACATATTGCTAATCAACAGAACCCGGTGCCACCTCCCCCACCCAATCCCGCAATGGATCCCGCTACTCAACAATTCTTCACTGCTCAGATGCAGCTGATCCAAAACGTCACCGCCGCAGTGCAGAACATACAAGCCCAGCAAAATCAGGCACAACCACCACCACCACGACCACCACCACCTGCCCCGAGAGACAAGCACAAGGATTTCATGAGCCACCACCCACCTACCTACTCCCACTCAACCGATCCTCTAGACGCTGATGATTGGTTGAAAACTGTTACCAAAAAGCTGGAGAGAGCCCAGTGTAATGACCGTGAAATGGTCCTATATGCTTCTGGACGCTTGGAAGGGCTAGCATATGATTGGTGGGTAACTTATACTGCTGCTCATCCTGCACCCAACACAATTACCTGGCAACAGTTCAGGGATGCTTTCTGTGCACATCACATTCCTAATGGGGTAATGAAGCTGAAGCAGAGGGAGTTCCTTGCTCTGAAGTAGGAAAATATGTCTGTGAATGAATATCTCGACAAATTTACTCAGTTGTCTCGCTACGCCCCAGATGAGGTCAACACTGACCCGAAGAGACAGGAACGTTTTCTGGATGGACTGATTGGGCCACTGAATTACCAGCTTCAGAGCCTTACTTTTCCAGACTTCGCTACCTTGTTGAACAAAGCAATTGGCTTGGAGAACAAGCGCAGAGAGCTCGGAGAGCAAAAGCGTAAGTTCCAATCCTATGGACAGTCCAGCAGGAACACCCGTCCACGCTACAACTTTCCACAGAACCCACAGTTCCGCTCTGGAGGACAGAGTGGAAAGTATCCTCAAAATATGCAGTTGCAGCGCTCATTCCAGCAACCCCAACGCTTCAACCCACAAACTCCCCGCACTCCGAACTTCCAGCAAAACCGCCCAACTCATACTCCAGGTGCACCAGTGAGGAACACCACTCCTGTGCAGCCTAATGGATGTTTCAAGTGTGGTGAGTTGGGAAATATGCCAATAATTGTCCTAAACACGGGATGCAGACTCCCCAGAGGAGCAATGTTCAGAAAGTTGGATAGTCATCGACTCCAGCGTCCCTGGAAATTCAAGCACTCAAGGCAATAAGGCACAACAGAACTATGTGCGCAGCAAGGTGAACAACATGACTGTGGAGCAGGCGCAGGACGCTTCTGGGGTTGTGCTTGGTACGTTTCCTATCAATCTGTACCTACCATAGTACTATTTGATTCGGGAGCTACGCAACATAATATGCCTGTGAGTCCAATGAAGAAACCGTTGCTTGTTAGTTCACCGGGTGGTGATATGAAAGACAGTCATCTATGACCACAAGTAAATCTTAAAATCATGGGGGGGGGCTAGACTTTCCATCCAATCTAGTGGTCTTAAAATCATGGGGCATAGATGTGATCCTAGGGATGGATTGGTTAAGAAAGTATGATGGGGTTATTTAGTGCCGAGAAAAGTCAGTTCATTTGACTAGCCCACAAGGGGACAGAATAGGGTTTATTGCCGCACCGTCACCTACTGGAAAAGAAATAGTGAATTCAATGAAAGGAAAGGTTCTGGAGGACATCAAAGTGGTGAATGAGTACCTGGATGTGTTTCCTGATGACTTACCAGGTATGCCACCTGACCGAGACATTGAATTCAGTATTGAACTCTTACCTGGCACCGCTCCTATATCTAAAAGACCGTATCGAATGGATGTTAAGGATCTGGCTGAACTAAAGAAACAAATAGAAGAATTGTTAAGTAAATGGTTTATCCGTCCTAGCTCATCACCATTGAGAGCCCCCACACTCTTCGTAGATAAAAAGGATGGATCTAGGAGGATGTGTGTAGATTATCGATCTCTCAATGAGGTCACTATCAAAACTAAATATCCTTTACCCCGGATCGAGGATCTGTTTGATCAGATGAGAGGAGGGAAAGTTTTCTCTAAGATAGATCTACAATCTGGTTACCATCAGTTGAAGATTTGTATGGAGGACATTCCTAAGACAGCTTTCACATCAAGATATGGTCTGTATGAGTTTATAGTGATGTCCTTTGGATTGACCAACGCTCCAGCTTATTTCATGTACCTGATGAACAAGGTTTTCATAGAGTATCTTGATAAGTTTGTGGTAGTGTTCATCGATGACATCCTAGTGTTTTCCTGGAATGAAGAAGAACATGAGGAACCACTTGAGGTTGGTAAGCAGAAGCTTCGAGAACATCAGTTATATGCCAAGTTCAGTAAGTGTGATTTTTGGTTGAGAGAAGTCTCTTTTCTTGGGCACATTATCACTGACGGAGGGATTGCTGTAGATCCGAGTAAAGTTCAGGATGTGTTAAATTGGAATCCACCTAAGAATGTACCGGAGATCAGGAGTTTTCTTGGTTTGGCAGGTTACTACCGTCGGTTCATTGAGGGGTTCTCGAAGATTGTGAAACCTTTCACGTCTTTGTTGGAAAAAAGGAAAAGAATTCAAGTGGGATGCCGATTGCCAAGCTTGTTTTGAGGAATTGAAGAAGAAGCTGACTACCGCCCCAGTGCTGATAATTCCAGATATACACAAAGGGTTTGATGTGTACTGTGATGCATCACGACAAGGTCTTGGTTGTGTCTTAATGCAAGAAGGAAAAGTGGTAGCATATGCTTCTAGGCAGCTAAGGAAACATGAACAAAACTATCCTACTCATGACCTAGAGTTACCAGCCATAGTGCACGCACTGAAGATTTACACTATATGATTGGTAATAGGTGTCAGATATTCACAGATCACAAAAGTTTAAAGTACATCTTCACTCAAAGAGATCTCAATCTCAGGCAACGTAGATGGTTAGAGTTTATTAAAGACTATGACTTGGATATACAGTATCATCCTGGAAAGGCCAACGTTGTAGAAGATGCTTTGAGTCGTTAGTAGCTCGTTTGATGCCTCAAGAACTGTGTTGGGAAATGGCACAACTCAATCTAGGGATAGCTGCACAGAGTGAAAGCATGACCTTGGAAATTGAGTCAACTCTTGAACAAGAGATTAGAAAGGGGCAATTGAATGACGAAAAGATTAAGGAATATAAGAAGTTGATTGAACTAGGCAAAGTTCCGGAATTCAGAGAAGATGAACAAGGAATTATTTGGTTTAAGAACAGGATTTGTGTGCCAGAAATCAAACACCTTCATGAAACCATATTGAAAGAAGCACACGATTCAGCATTCTCTATACATCCAGGAAGTACTAAAATGTACCAAGATTTAAAGAAGAAGTATTGGTGGTACAGTATGAAGAAAGATGTTGCAGCTCATGTTGCACTGTGTGATGTATGTCAGAGGGTAAAAGTAGAGCACCAAAGGCCAGCAGGGTTGCTGCAACCATTGCAAGTACCTGAATGGAAGTGGGAAGAAATTGGCATGGATTTTATAGTGGGATTACCACGTACGCGTGATGGATATGATTCAATATGGGTTATCGTAGACAAATTAACTAACACTACAAGAAATCCTTTGATCTATGAAGAAATTCACATGACGTTTTTAAATTTCATCATAAATCACACTACATCCATGACAAACAGTCAAATTTCGTCACAGATTGGCAGTGCTGGATATGAAGCCCGATATGAAGTCCAAACACTATGACGTTGTACCAATTTCGTCATAGATTTCGTCACAGATCATAATGCATCCATGACAATAGACAAATTTCGTCATAGATTAGCAATGTTGGATATGAAGCCCGATATGAAGTCCAAACACTATGACGTTGCGCCAATTTCGTCATAATCCGACCCACATTGCATGTCAACATTTTCTCATGACCAATAAATGTAAATAACTTTCATATACCATGTGAAAAGAACTAGAGATCATCACGATCAATAAAAAAAACTTCATGTACTAGAGAAATCATGGGGAAAAATGGAGTAAAAACTTTCATTTAATGTGTGAAAAAATAAAGATCATCACAATCGATAAATTAAATAACTTCAAGTATTAGAGAAATTATGGGAAAAAGTAGAGGGTGGTATGAAATAAAATAGGAAAACAAAAAAAGGAAAATGCATGGGTCAGATCACCCCCAGGCGTCGATTATTGCCGAAGCGGACAGCCCAGACCCGTCGCTAGAAAAAAAAGAAAAAAAAACACCCGCGGGGCGCCGAAGCCGGCCGGCCCAGTGCCTTCCAAAAAAGGAAAAACGCACGGGCTGCAAAAAAAATTGTGCGCGCAATGGGGTTCGAACGGGGGACCTTGGGCATCAGGTCCGCACCTCTTCACCACTACGCCACATGTTGGATGGTGATTTTACTGTGAAACCTAAGCTATATACCCTTACTTCCATCGAAATGTCCCATACATCCCGTGACTGCTGGTCTGCCGCATCCCCGCCGCCAGCAAACTTGTTCATTGCAATCCCGCAGCGGCGTCGCCATGGTGGGAGGCATTCCGGCCTCATCGCCGCCGGTCAGCTGACGCGAGAGGCGGATCTGAAGCATCGCTGCCACCACCTTCATCTGATTCTATTGCTGCGGCGAAGCTTCTACAACACAGCTCGGCCGCCCCGCCTCCATTGCTGCGGTAGCGCCCCCGGAGCATTCCCCATCGAGGCACCCTTCTTCCTCACTGAACACCGACATTATCCACGCCCACGGCACCCCTTCTTGCTCACCTTAACACCTGCTTGCAGCCACAAAGGTACATCTCGATTTGTGTCATTTTCTTGGCTTTTTTGAATGTACTTGAATTTGTGCAGACTTGTTCATTTGCATTTTTCCTGTGCAATGCTTGATTAGATGGATCGAACTTGGGTGCATGGCAAGTTATTTACCTCAGTTTACATGGATGGTGTCAAAGAATTTATGAGGTATGTTAAGGAGAAATTCAATGACAATTTGAAATTTTGTGCCCGTGCAGTAATGCCTCAATCAGAAGTGCCTAAGTCAGTCTGTTGTGAACAAACACTTGCTGATGAATGTCATGGACACTAGTTACACTAGATGGATTCATCACGGAGAGGATTTGAATGTGGATATTACTGAGCATTTTGCTACTAATGTGCATGACAGTGGTGATGGCTCCACAGATGGGATAGGTGTGACAGAGGATGACAACTATGATGCTGATCCTTGGGAAGCAGTTTTAGGAGATCTACGCACTGGAGCAGAAGAAGAAAGAGAGGTTTGAGAATATGACGATGGTGGTACAGGACCTCATGAGCAAGCGTCATTTTTCGAAAAAGCCCTGAGAGAGGCAATATGTTTTCTTTATCCCGGTTGTACCAAATCCTCAAGGTTCTCTTTAGTGGTGAAGCTCCTTCATATGAAGGCATTATACAGGATAAGCAACTCTAGGTTTACCGCAATATTGAAGCTATTGGCTGATGAAGCATTACCAGAAAACATGTGTGCTACAACAATAGTGAAGCAAAGAGTATTCTAAAAGAATTAGGTCTTGGGTATGAATCTATACATGTGTGCTACAACAATAGTGTGCTGTTCAGAAGAAAGGATTATGTCGAGCTTGATAATTGCCCTGTTTGCAAGCTCTCTAGGTGGAAAGATGAAGCGGCAGCCCAGTGAGAAAGAAATGAGCCACCCAGCTGATGGTGGCGCATGGGAGGATTTTGACAAAGAATATCCTGATTTTGCAAAAGATGCCAGAAATATTAGACTTGGACTTGCTACTGACGAGTTCAATCCCATTTCAAAAAAAAACTCTAAGTACAGCATGTGGCCTGTGTTTGTTATCCCATACAACCTTCCACCTTGGGCATGCATGCGAGAGTCAAACTTCATGATGTCTCTTCTTATTCCAGGTCCTACATGTCCTGGGAAGGACTTTGATGTATTTTTGGAGCCTCTCATAGAATATTTACTTGAGCTATGGAAGGGTGTGTGCACTTACGATGCACGTACTTGCAAACCATTTAAGCTTCATTTTGCAGTCTTGTGGTGTATCCATGACTACCCCGCTTTGAGCACTCTTTCTGGGCGTACCACAAAAGCATATTATGCCTGTATTCATTGTGACAAGCACCCTCTTTCATATCGCCTAAGGAGCAAAGTTGGGTATTTCGGGCACTTTCGTTTCCTTCCAAAAGAACACCGTTTGGGAGAAACAATGAGTTTGCTAGACTATTTGAGAGCAATGAGGCACCAGAAAAATTCTCTACAGACGAGTTGTTGGCTGAATTGGAAAGAGTCAAAGATGTTAGGCCTAGGAAGAAACAAGAATGTGGGAAAAAGGAAGCGTTCGGACTTTGAAAGGAAACATGTGAAGTTGGCTTATGCAAGTTACCATATTGGCCAAAGTTGAAGTTAAGACATAATATTGATGTCATGCATATTGAGAAAACATATGTGAGAACTTTATCAGCACAATTTTGAACATAATTGGGAAGACAAAGGACACAGAAAAAGCTAGGCTAGATCTAAAAGATTTGGGAATTAGAGAGGAGCTATAATTTAGAGAGGATGGAGAGTCATGTAAGAAGCCTAATGCTCGATATACCTTGTCCAAAGAAAAATGCAAGTCCTTTTGTGAATTTTTAAGTGAGGTCAAGTTTTCCAGATGGGTTCGCTTCCAACATCTCAAGATGTGTAAGTGCTGAGGGAACCAAGTTACAAGGGCTAAAAACACATGATTGTCACATTCTACTGCAAAGAATCTTACCAGCTGCCATGAGAGGGTTTTTGGACAAGGATATCTATGAAGCAATAGCGGAGTTAGGAAAGTTTTATAGGGAGCTATGCAGCAGAACTCTAAACAAAGATGTTCTAAATGAAATGAAGAAAGAGATCCCTATAATTTTAGTGAAGCTTGAGAAAATTTTCCCCGGCTTTGTTTGATGTGATGATGCACCTAGTTGTACATTTACTTGAGGAGGCATTGCTCCGAGGTCCTGTGCAATATGGGTGGATGTACCCAATTGAGAGGCGGTTGTATACCTTGAAGCGTTATGTGAGGAATAGGGCTCGACCATAATGTTCAATTGCCGGGGCATATATAGCTGAGGAATGCCTGACATTTTGCTCTAGATACATGGAAGATGTTGAAACCAGGTTTAATCGAGCTCCAAGAAATATAGGTTTTTCTGATGAAGAGGCATATGATGTTGATATTTTTGGCCATGGAGTTCATTTTAATTTTGCACCTGACTTGATGTATGATACAAATGAGTTTGATCAAATGGTGTGGTATGCACTTAATAATTGTAGCCAAGTTGACACATATGTTAAGTAACAATTGTTGACCTTACTTTTGCAAAATTTTACAAATGTGGAGTAAGCTAAAAAATTTTCTTGCCTTTGCAGGATGTTTAGAGATGAATTGGAGAGATCAGGAGTGCCTAACATTGAAAGATTGCTTCAGCGAGGATTTCAGAATTGGTTTAGGAACCATGTCAGTTTAACTTACATTCACATTTTTGCTGATTTTTAAAATGCCATATTACAAAATTTGTTCTAATATATTTGCCTCATGTGACAGATTTTTATGTTGCTAAATGCCGGCGAAAAACAGATAGATGATGACCTTTTTCACTTGGCATGTGGTCCTGATTTGAGAGTCAAGAAATATAAGTCATGCATAGTGAATGGTGTGAGGTGGCACACTTCTAATCGTGACAAGAATAACAGAATAGTGGAGTCATGGTACAAGGTTCACATAAGGGTAAGATGATTGATTTTTATGGAACTTTGAAAGAGATCATTCAGTTATGTAATAATGGTGAGGATAGGTCAGTAGTTCTATTTAAGCGTGATTGGTATAAACTGGATGGGAAGAATAGTGGGCTTCAATATGATGGATTTTTTAAAAGCATCAATGTTGGTAGTCTGTGGTGTAAGGATGATTCTTTAATCTTGGCCACTCAGGCTAGGAAGATTTTCTATTTGCCAGACACTAAGTTGGGTGAAAAGTGGCAAGTTGTGCAGACATTTGATCATAGGCATTTTTACAATGTAAGTGAAAGTGATTCTCCACAATATAATGGTCCTACATATCAAGAGAATGAGTGCTTTGAAGATGATGGTAGACAACAAGCAGTTTCAGACAATACCTATGAGCAGCCTTTAAATAGAGATGATAAACCAGCCCTTGTGTTTGAAGCTTCTGAAATTGCCCGGTTGGTGAAAGAAAGTAACTAAGATGTGCATGAGAGTGATGGCGAGGGCGAAAATGATGAAGAAGATGACACACTGCTGGAGTATTGCAGCGATGATGGAGGTGCTGCAATGGAGGTTGACAAAGATGATGAGTAGCTATTTGTTCCATTTAGCAATTATCTTTGTATGCGTAATTAATTTTTATGCACAAGACTTGTTGTGGAACCTATTTTTATGCACAAGACTTTTTATTGTGGAATGTATCTGAGCACAAGACTCTTTTTGGTTCAATGCATGATTTGATTTGTATTATTAAGGTTCCATGCTCTTTAATTTGTGCTGGTTGAGAGCAGCAACATATCAGCTTACTTTCAGTTGTATTCCTTATATATACAGCCTCATTTGGTGTCAACTTAGTACTCTGCATCATTGCAATAAGCATATAATTTCAGAAGCATCTAATCTGCAATCTGTCAAATATGTCATTTGGGGTAAGTTAGCACTCTGGTTGAAAACTTTTTGCTTCCTCCAATCTGTCAAATAGGCACAAGCAATCGTCAAATGTTGTTGTCTTTGGTTGAGCAGAAGAGCCAAATAGATGCTATATTACAAGGATTAACTTCTGATAGACATGAGCCCAATTGGTAGTATTGCAAGCAAAATATCTCCTGATTTCAGGATTAACTCCTAAGATTAGTTCAGCATCTCAACCAGAACTATCAACTAATTTCAGGCAAGTACATGCAATATTTTCATTTGTAAAACAAGCTGAACCACAAATTTCAGACACGGAGAAATTCAGAAGTTCATAATTTTCCATTCACCATTCGCATCACAAGTTCACATCACTTCTGGATAACAGACAGCAGACTCTAAACCATCTACCATCCCTATTTACAGACAGAGAGTTTCCACCAAAATACAAAAGCATCGACTAAGAAGCACTAGTTGTTTCTTGCCTTATCTATTTACAGACACAGAGAGCTTCCACCAAAATACAAAAGCATCGACCAAGAAACACAAGCACTAGTTGTTTCTTGCCTTCTCGGCAGCTTGCTGCTTCCATCTGTTGCCACAGAGAGCTTCCACCAAAATTCAAAAGCATCGACCAACAAACACAAGCACTAGTTGTTTCTTGCTTGTGCCTCCTCGGATACAGCAATCAATGCAGCATGAAGTTTTTCCTTACTTGCCTTCTCCCTCTTTAGCTCATTCTCAAGCGAGTTGACATTATCAAATGACGCTGCCACCTGTTTGTGCAACTCCCAAAAGGTCATCTGTTGGCCAATGAACAATTCAGTGAGTCAGTGGCCAATCAACAGCAGAAGAGTAAGATTTATCGATATAATTGTCTTCTGTTATCCCAAAGCAGTACAGACTAGCAAATCCATTAACAGGGACCCATTAGCTTCTGTCAGAACACTGGAACTGAACCAAAAAATTGGATGGCTAAACTTAGACATGAACAAAACAACAAAAACAACCCAAAGCTAAGCACAAATGCACTATTGCAAGAACTAGAAAACATTATGGAAAAAGTTAATCCTGCAGTTCTTATCCCAACACTCAGCATTATCAGTTTGCACAATAGGACAAAAGGAAATGGTACTTAGTGCCTAACCAATTAACGAGAATCTATCTATTAGCTTTCATCAGATCACTGGAACTGAGCCAATAACTAACAGATCAATAATGTGCTTAGTTCATCACAAAAGTTCACCTTCAATGGGGCTAACTCATCACCGCTGGACCCCTCGCTGCTACAGGTGATAACGAAGCTGGGGCCGGCGTCGTCGCGGGGGATGTGCCTCGAGGAACGGGAGAAGGACTTCTTCTTGGCTGCGACGCCGGAGCCGGAGCCGGAGCGGATCCCCGGGACCTGCAAGCTCTCAGCACGCGCTCGCTGGCGGAGCAATCCCGGCGTGCGCTGGCCTCAGGCGCGGTGTCAGCGGCGGAGGGGATCGCGCTGGCCTCAGGCTTGGGCTTGGCTGAGGAGGGGATCCGCCGGATCGCGCTGGCCTCATGCTTGCGCTTGGCTGGGGAGGGGATTCGCTGGATCACGCTGGCCCTAGGCGCGTCCTCGCCAACGGAGCAGAACCTCCCCCGGGCATCTCGCTCCTGCCGCCGAGCATGCTCTGAGCGTTTGCGGCTGTCCTCGTCTGACCTCATCAGAGGAAGCGGTGGGTCGGGGGTGCGGCGGAGGGAGGAAACGACAGGTTGGGGTGCGGTGGAGGGAGAGTAACGAGATGGAAAAAGACGATCTGGTGGGGACTTGGGGGCCGGTGGGTTGACTATTGTATAGTCTTGTTGTTCTGTATAAGAAAATACATAGCAGCATTGTGAACGAATTCACTTGACTAGCGCAGTGGTTTGTCTTAGTTTGTTGTAACCTATAGACTCCGGTTCGATTCCTGTGGGGTCACAATTTTTGCACTTTTTTTGCAGACTATAAAATCTCCTACAAATCTCTATGCTTAGATTATCTTATAGACACAAATATATTTTTTATATTCAATATACCGTATATAAGTAATCTTGTATAAATTCAGATAACTCTCTAATCCATTTACTATTTTTAAATGATTAAATTAATTTCTGCGGATTTATTGTAAGAAATTACAATTTCAACTACATGTATCTCAATGAATACCTAAAAAATTCCTAAAAAATAGTTCCTGATCTTATCTATTCATTTAGAGCTCATATCCTTAAAATATATTGAAATTTCAAATGTTTGCTAGGGATAATTCAAACATCTACTTCCATCCTTATTTAAAAATAATGGTAATAATATCTAAATCTTCCCCAAAATATCTGTAAATTGGAATATAATCATTTTAGATGTGTGCAAGCTTGATAAAAAAGTTTCATAACATTTCCATAATTTTAACTATACATTGTTCACAAACTCAACTCAACTCAAGATTGTTTCATACATCTCAACTCTAACTCTAAGATTTGAACACCTCATTACATGTCCGAAGTCGTATAGACTTCAAATTTTAACACGACCTCATATTGACCATATAAATAGGAAATATCAACTTACAATAGCAATTGGTGTGAGAAAACATGTTTTTTAATCTACATTTAGTTAGAAGAAAACATGTCATATGAAACAAATGAATAAATAACAATTTACATACACAAAAATAGTACCAAGTCAAAGAGAGCATTTTTACAAAAAAATAAAAAAAAGAACCAACTAATTTGGAGCTCTTACGAGGGAGAAATACCAATTACAAAATTTAGTTACGAATCAAAAAAAGAAAAACAGAAACATTCTCCAGTAGCCTCATGAACATGTGGACCCCACTCATTGCAACGTGTGTCACCGACGCGTGGGCCCCACCCAGGA
The DNA here is from genome assembly GCA_947561735.1 of Cenchrus americanus. Classification (NCBI taxonomy): domain Eukaryota; kingdom Viridiplantae; phylum Streptophyta; class Magnoliopsida; order Poales; family Poaceae; genus Cenchrus; species Cenchrus americanus. Next base: position 87,556,613 of record OX387245.1, on the reverse strand, counting down.
GGACCCACTACTCTCATGAGTTTGGGTGACAAGCGAAACCGCGACCCGCGAGGCGAAATCCATACAGCTCATCAAATTCTACACACAGATTGCGAGGTATCTTGGTAATTTCGCATACGAAGGGGAATAACCTATATCCCCGGTCGCAAATCATTTGGATGGCTCCTCCTCCACATATCCCCCCGCCCCAAACCCTAGACCACCGGCCACCGCCAGGGCCGAACCACTTCTCCGCTGACGGCCACCGACCAGCACATCCCCGCCTTCAATGGCATCTCCACCGCCCCCACCTTCTCGTCGACGACCCTCGACCGCATCTCAGCCTGCGACCCCCGACGGATTCAACGAAACCTCCACCACGACGTCGTCGCTGCATGGAGGGTCTATCATCTACAACTTCGTCAACTCAAGAGGCCCCCTGGCACCAGCACCAGCGCCGCTTCCGGAAGTCCGCTGGCGACCTCCATTGTCGCAACGTTAGGAAGCCCAAGGAAAGCCCAAGGAAGCACAAGAAAGGAGGAAGGAGATACTGAAGAAGGGACAAGAATTTCAGATACCAGGTTCGTGTCAGTGCACTCTTTTGATTGATGAAAATTTTTTTGTAGTGTTTTCAGCCCAACAAAATTTTAATTACCAACAAATTCAAAACAAAAATCATAGAAAACACAAATCAGTTCTGGCCCAAAAAATACTTCCATGAATCTTGTTTATGTTCAGCATGACATCAAAACATCTAATCAACACATCAGCAACAGATCTCACCAACAGATCCGGTACATCTACATCACCAACATCACAACCAAAATACCACCATCAAACACAAGACAGTATAATCAAGTTTGGTTCCTGCAAAGTTAAGTTCCAGCAAAATGTAACAAACCATTTGCCGCTTAGTTGGCTCGATTTAGACTCATCAGAAGCTCCACTTTTGCCTCCAACTCAGCTTGCTTCTTCAGACTCGCCTGCACTTTACTTGAAAGATCCTCCACTATCTCGCATTGGCTGTCGACAACCGACCGAAGCTCAGCGCTTGCCCTCTTCTCCACTGCTAGTTCAGCTTCAACAGCATGCAAACTACGCCTACGCTGTGGCACAATCTCAATACCCACATTCTAAAGAAACTGATTGTTCTTTGTGTTTTTATCTAGCACATCAGATACAACATCAGTTGCAGTCTTGGGTTGTTGTTCACCTTCCATTGGTGTAGTCAACTGGTTTTCCATATCAGTCTAGCAAGAAACAAATAGCAATTGGCATTTAGTTTAGCATTCACACAGTTAAGTACAAGAGAACCTGAAACTAGAGAATATGCCATCCATAGAAAATTTACATCCATAGAATTTTAAACTGACATTGATATGCAAGCTGATAGTTAGATGCTCAGTTGTAATCTGAAAATATGTTCAGTAAATAGTGTTCATGTATCACAAGCAGCATGCTATCTGTTCAAGAATCATACACATGCTATTTCTATATGTTTAGAAAAATTCTAGCTGCTCAGAAAAAATCAAAAGCAATAATTTTACTATATGTGCTCTAAAGCGTGGACTCGGGAAAATCAGAAGTCTAGCATATCAGTCTAGCAAGAAACAAATAGCAAACATGGTTCATATCATGAGATAGTTGAAAATAAGCATAATAAAAAGCACCATTAGAAAGTTGTCTTACAATGGCCACTTGTACAGCAGGTGTGTATCCTTTCTTCTTGCTTAGTGGCATAGTTTGAACAACTTAAAAGCATCAGCCCCTTTATCCTCATCTCCCTGAAAACAACATTTATACGAAGCACCATATCAAAACATTGAAAAAACAACAAGTAGAAATTTACATTGGTTGAGCATGAACTGATATCTGTACACGATTATATAAACAAAACAATTCTTAGCAAACTATAAAGGGCTTTCGACTACACACGACTTTACAACATTCATAATAATTTTAGTGTTTTACAGATTTACAAGTCTTAGCCATTCAGGTTTACAGATTTGAACAGTGAGTTTTACAGATTTACAAGGCAAGCTATTCATGTTTACAGATTTCAACCATGACCAGATAGAAGTGGTAAACCACAGACTAACAGGAACATAACATAACAAAGATCTTTCTAGCATTCATGATCTACTAATTAGTTTAAACAAAACAGCATGCATAATCAGTTCAACAAAATGGAAATACAGTCAATCTTACCAGATTGTTTACAATAACAGGGTAACTACATGAACCAGTAGTTTGATGAACCTCACATTTTCTCAATTTTCTTTAGCCGATTGGCATGCCTTCTACAAAAATCACAGTACATGTAAGCCATTGCAAAATTAGCATGTAAAAGCCACGAGTAGTTTGGTTTTAAGGAAAAGTACCATTTTCTTGGGAGTTTTCCATAATTCAACAAGAGCCATCCACCGTTCATTATTTGTTTCTTTGACAGGAGAAGTTTTCCTAACCAAGTGTATAGGAAAAGGATCAAAGAATTCATGCTTCACCTTGTATCTCTGTTGGCAAACTGCGGACTTCATCATCTCCTTACAAGCCTTTCTAACTATTGGATCACTTGTGTTAATGTCAAATTTTGCCTATTGTGATAAAAAACAATCATAAGAACTTAAGAAGGTCATATATGTGAAACTGATAAGCTGGTTGCAACTGTTCTAACTAGCCACATATCTTGTAGTTTCTTTAGTTGCAAGAAAAAGAACTCTACAAATGTAGTGACAAAACCTCGAAGAACTCTACAAATGGAGGAAAGGTACTTACAGAAAGTATTGCAAGAAATTGCTCTATTGTTGATGGCTGTTTCTCATACTCCTTCCAATCTTTGAGAATAGGAATATGGTTCCTTACTGCAATGTTGCACTCAGTTGCATACTTTGCAGCAACCAGAGGCACGAGAGGCCTTATATTACATTCAGTTATGACCACTGGCATTTTGGCATGACGAGCTCGAGTCAAGCTTTGGAGACCATGTCCCATGTTAACTCCTCTTTCCCTTCGCTCCTTTCCTAAATACAAATGCACGATAAAGTTGCAATCAGTAAGCTAAAGGAAAAATTGAGGGAAGCTGATAGTTGAATCAAAGAAACTCTCACCTTTAGTAGCTGGTTGTGGACACGAGGATGAGTAATGCAAGCAGGTCCATAAACCATGTTGTCGTCATGGTGGGTAGAACCATCTAAAAATTGCACGCAATAAGAATGCATTCACCAAAAAAGCAAGGCAATACACAACATGGCAGATAATGAAAAAACTCTCACCTTCAGTGGTGTTCTGGTTGTGGCCACTAGAATGAGTAATGCCCTGAGTAATTCCCTCATCAGGTCCATCACCCATGGCATCCACAGTAGCTTGAGTGCTATCTGGTGGTGTCAGATTTGCATGAGGCTGAGCTACGCTTTTCTTTGACCTTGTCTCCCTATCAGTTGGTGGTTGCGTTCCTAAAACCCTCTTGTAAGACTGAAATTTAACTGCAGGAGTGTCATCTGAACTTTGTGTGTTCCTTCCTTTGCAAGTCATCCCCTTAGATACCTGCGAGAATGGAACCATGGATAAAATAATATTAAATCTTGAAGCAAACAACAAGTTAAGCCCTAAAAATATGGAGGAATAAGCACCTTAGCACTGTCATCACCAATGAATTCTTCTTCACTAGCATCCTCATGTGATGGATCATACTTAGACCCGGAGTCTTCATTATTTGTATGATGTGGCTTATTCTTGGTTCTGTCACTATTGTTTGGATAGATTCTTGATGGAACAATTCCTAATTTCCTTAGCCTTTTACTATTCTGCATACATGTCATGTAGCGTTGTTGTGCATATGCTTCCACTGGATGTTCTACGATAAAAGCAAACAAAAATATTACAGTTTAGAGTGTGCATTTTAGGTAGGCAACATCTAGAGTTTGAGTAGCTGCTAACTAGTAAACACAACAGTCAATGTAAAGCTGAAAAAACTAACTTAAGATTTCAAACAAAGTATGTAATATATCGATCTTTGACTGGAAATCAGTCATAAATGATGGGCACACATCAGTACAACTGTTCTGCCAATTTTGGATTAAAGCTTCTTAGGACTAAATCACCTAGTGAAGCAAAATCAGTCATCAATCTATGTCAAGCAAAATGAATCAAGTGTGCCCTTTGATGTGTGGATCACTAATTAATCTTAGGACGTACAAACCCGCAACATAAAACTGGCCCAGGTTGCAACAATGGGCACCAGGATCGGTAGCAAGTGAGGACCATGTGTGGTTCGAGGACCGGTGGATGGCCGCTTCCTTGTGTGATGAGTGATTGACAACGTTGTGTGGACTGATTCTTGGCTAAGTATTGCGGGTGCGGGTTGCGGCTTGACCGGGTGTTGGTGCAGGTGAAGAACAAGCGCGAAAGGTCGTCGCCGGTGAGGCCTCCAGGTGTGGAGAAGACAAGTAGGCTTCGTTCGAGGGACCCGGTGGCCAGCGGGGTCAAGTGCGGGCCGCATGGTGGCATGAACAGCAAGATGAAGTCATGGACGGTTTCTTGGTTGAGCCTCAAAACCAAGGTCGAGCCGGGACTATGTGGGAGCCGAGTCATGAGTGAAGATTGGTGGAGGCTACACCGAGTTCGCGGGGTTTCCGGTGGTTCACCAGAAAACCACTGGGTTCCTTGGTTGATCCACAAAGCCAAGACCGAAGAACCGAAGACGGTGCTTGCAGCGGCACGGACCGGTTTGACCGGTCCGGCCGGTGGGTACCGGTCTGACCGGTGAGGAGCACCGGTCTGACCGGTGTGCGACGACGCAGTCCGAGACTTCGAAGCGGAGGACACGCGTCGGGATCGCATGACTTGCGTCGAGGCTACGCGAGGTGCGGTCGCCGGGCATCCGTCCGATGGTGAAGACATGAAGACTTCCAAATCCGCCCTTGAGGGGCTTGTATCCCTAGTTATTAGAGAAGGGCATTTTAGACTTTCAGTTGCCTCCATATAACCCAAGAGGTGAGAGGATGGCAGCAAACTCTTGGAACCCTAGCTCATTTGTTTTCCTATTTTCCTTCCTATTTTCCTTAGGTTTTCCATAGGACTAGCAAGAGAGCTTCATGGAGAGATCTTCTTGAGAGGGATGGATGATCGGGCGGCTTGCTAGACCTTGTATGAACCTTTGTTTCATGTATAGATGATTCGGCATGGTTCCTCATGGTTTGGATGTGTTTTCCCCGATTGTTCTTGGTGGTGATTTTCGGAGCCCTCTCTTGGTGATTTCTTTGGGTTGTTTTCGGGACCTTTCTCTTGGGGATTTGATGGGGGGAATTTGTGGGAACCCTTCGTGGTTCTTTGGGCTGTGATTCCCCTCCCAAATCCGTGAGTAAAGGTGCTCGATTTTGGGGATTCTTGAGTTCTTGGGTTGGAAGTGCTCTTGGCGGGATTTCCTTGATTCCTCCTTTTTAAACGAGTCTTGGTGGGATTAAACTTGGCTATGGACTTCTCATGAGGTTTCCTAATATCCCCAAAGTCTTGTTCAAGTCCGTGGAGCGATTCGGGAGATCGAGGTTTGGATTTGGGGGAGTTGACCCGCGGGTGTTGTTCATCCCGAGCTGCCCAGGCTACACCGGTCTGACCAGTGCTCTTGACCGGTCTGACCGGTGCAACCCTCGGTGGGATTTTGCTCGGGTGAACGTCTTGGTGTGTTCGCTGTTGTCCTGTGGTGCTGCTGTTTCGAGTTTGGGTCAGTTTGGTGGTCGGTTGGCCTGTTTGGTGCCTTGGGGGCTTTCAGGCTGTGATCGGTCTGACCGGTGTGTCTCACCGGTCTGACCGGTGTAGAGCCACTTAGTGAAAGTTGCTCGGTTTCACCAGCAGGGACCGGTGGTGCTCACCGGTCTGACCGGTGTTAGTCTGTAGACTCGAGGTTTGGTGTTCTGCTACGTTCTCAGGTCGGAAGGTTGTGTTTTGGTTCCTAGGTCCAGTGGAACTCCAGTGGCTACGTGGGCTTGACCAACTTGGGTAGTGAGTTGGAGAAGTGTGTTGGAAGCCATGTTCATCTTGTTGGAGTTTCCATCTCCTTCGAGAAGAATTTTTATCGGCTCCCATTCGCTCCCCCCACTCTGGTTCGCCGTATCGGTCCTTCAAGTGGTATCAGAGCCGGTTCGGGTCTTTGTTGACTCTAAGCAGTCTAAGATGCAAGGATGGCGTACCAGGAACGGGGTTCGGGTCCCCCATACTTCGATGGCAAGAACTACCAGATGTGGAGCAAGCGGATGGGTGCTTTTCTCCGCGGAAAGGGTCAGATCCTTTGGGATGTCACGGTGGACACAATCTATGTCCGGTCGATGGACTTCCTTGCTTCGGGATCGAGGGACGGATTCAACGCCAACAATAAGGCGGTCGACTACTTGTTTCGTGCTTTGTGTCGGCCGAGTTCGATCGGGTGCACACCGAGCACTTGGCTTGTAGGATTTGGGCGGTGTTGAAGGAGGCTCATGTTGGGAATGCCCGGGTTCGGGCACGGATGTATGCGACCTCATCGGAGAGAGTACGAGAACTTCACTCATCTCCCCGGTGAGTCCATCGATGCCTTGTTTCAGAGGTTCACGGTGGTTGTGAACAACATGAGGGCAAATGTGGACGTGCTCCCGTACGATGATCATGATAGAGCGGTCAAGCTCTTACACTCTTTGGATCGTACGATTTGGGTCGGAAAGTTCGAAGCCATTGTGTTCTCGAAGCTCAAGTCGGCTGAGGTGGATAGGGGCATGACTGCCAAGCTCGAGGGACCGACTGATTCCCATAGTCTTGCCCTCGTTGGTGGTTCCAAAGGAAAGGCTAACTCTAACCCATCTACCAGGATGTTCTCTTTCTCCTCTTTGATGTCTATGCCAGATGAGGAGTTCGACGAGCTTGGAGAGGACGAGCTGGCGCTCCTGATGAGGCGGTTCGAGAGGCTGCACGAGAACCGCGTGAACATGAGGAGGAACACGAGAACATGCTTCCAGTGCGGCAAGCCGGGGCACTTCGTCGCCGAGCGCCCGGAGAAGGCCGAGAACAAGGACGGCTACAAGCACAAGCCGAGGATGGATGACAAGTACCGTTCGAGGCGCGACCACAAGAGCAAGCACAAGAACAAGTACAAGGACGAGCGACGGTCGAGGAAGAAGGAGTGCCGAGGCAAGGCCCGAGCGATGGTTGGAGCGAGCGACGTCGACTCCCGTTCCGCGTACTCCACCTCGAGCTCAAGCAACGGTGAAGATGAAGGTGATCGTCGCAAGAACAAGAAGCCATCAAAGAACCTAAGCGGGGCCGAGTTGCTTCGCTAGAGACGGCTTCGCACCATGGCGAGTTCGGCGGCAAGAAGAGCACACAGAGCAACTCGGACTGCGATTCCAACGACGAGGTGCATGATGAACTTCCCTTCTTGCGCCGGGAGAATGAGAGGCTTGGCTCTTTGCTTGATAACCGTGATGACATGCTTAGAGAGGCCAAGAAAATGAGAAAAGAGCTTAGGGCTTCACTCGAGGATGCTAGGACTAGAGTGGCTGAGCTAGAGACACAGGTGCTTGATAGCAAGCTTGAGATTGATTCCCTTAAGGCTAGCCCTGTTGTTTCGGATGAGGTTGATTGTGCTGATTGCTCCATCTTTCTTGCTGATCTTGCTTTGTTCAAGGAAAAGCATGCCTCCAAGTGTGAGGAACTAGATGTGCTTAGGGTTGAAGTGGCCGAGCTTAAGTCTAGACCTACTTTGCTAGGTGCTTGCACTTCTTGCCCTGTTTTGCATGCTAAGATTGATGAGATGCATGCTTATACTAGTTCTCTTGAGGCTAAATTGAAGGAACCCATGCCAACATCATGCTCTACCTATGAAATGCATGCTTTGAAAAATCTGGAACTTGCACATTATGTTGATCGTTTGCAGGATGAGAATGATGACTTGAGGAAGTTGATGGGTTGGTTGTCTTGTCATGAGCCTCAGTTGAGGATGATGATCGAGGCATTTAAGAGGCAGGATGGTGAGGGACTTGGGGCAAACAAGGTTGGTGAGGGAAGTGGAGAGAATATCCCCAGCCACCAAAAACCCACCACAAAAATGATTTCCCCCCAAAACCTAACCATCTTAGGAACCGACTAGACACAACCCCAGCTCCACCCGTGTTTCCTACACCCACAAATGATCTACAAAGGCCTATCAAGTTTGTGCGCACTTCGGGGAAAGTGTTCTTTGGGAAAGAAAGTGAAAAGGCTAGTGAGGGGAAACCGGTGGAGGATTTGAGTGGAGAGAAACCAAGTGAGCAGCCACATCCCAAGCCTAAGCCTAAGCTTGTGACGTTCCATTGTGGCTATTGTGGGAGAGATGGCCATAAGGATGAGTTTTGCTTCAAGAGGAAGCGAGAGGAGAGAATGGCAAAGGAGTGGGCTAACAAGGACAAGTACCACCCTTCCGATGGTGTACTTGAGCCTCGTGTGCGGATGCACGGGGGCCAAGGCGAGTGTGAGGACGGTTCGGGCTTGGGGAGAGCGGAAGGGCTGTTGGAGATGCTTGCGCCCGCCGGTCACACCGGTCAGACCGGTGTGGAGCACCGGTCAGACCGGTGTAGGCCTGGACAGGCAGCGGTTTGGGTTTCGTGCTCGTACAGGTGCGTGGGTTGTTTCTAGAGCTCGTGGTTCTGATGGTTGGGCTGGAGAGTTTGCAGGTGGTCAGGTTGCTAGGCGTTCTCCCCCTCGAGTTCACTACGGGAATGGGAGGAGTCGTAGCTTTGAGAAGGAGAGGAGGGACGGTCCACGGGTTCTTTTTCATGGTTTTGGTCCTCCTCCAGGCAGAGAGGGGTGGTTACCTCAGGGTGGTTACCGTGGTGGTGTTCGTGGAGGTAGCTTTGGTAGGAGAGATGCTTTGGTTGGTGCTAACCCCACTTTCGAGCAAATGGCTCGGCATCGGTTTTACTATTTTGGTACTAACCCTTCTTTCGAGTCGTTTGTTCGCTCACGTGCTCGTTTTTGAATTTCAAGTGGGAGACTTGAAGAACATTTGGTTGATTGACTCCGGTTGCTCGAGGCATATGACCGGAGACAGGGGGTGGTTCTCAAGTCTCGTCCGGTGGTGACAAAGAGGTACATCACTTTTGGGGACAATGGGCGTGGGCGTGTGCTTTCAGAAGGTGAGATCAAAGTGAGTGACAAGATCACTCTGAGGCGTGTTGCTCTTGTTCAATCGGCGGGGTACAATTTGCTTTCGTGTCCCGAGTTGTTGGATGAGGGCTTTGAGGTGTTGTTTCGGCCGGGTGGTTCTCGGATTTTGGACTCTCCGGGGGACCTTGTCCGTATGGTCGTTCCGAGGGTCGGGTGTTTCGTGCTGATTTTTCTCGGTCTTCGGGTGTGGAGCATTGTTTCTTGGTCGGTTCTTCGGGTGAGTTGTGAAAGTGGCATAGGAAGTTGGGTCACTTGAGCTTTGACCTTTTGTCTCGCTTGAGTAAACTCAATTTGGTCCGAGGATTGCCACGGTTGAGGCTTGAGAAAGAGTTGGTTTGTGCGCCGTGTAGGCATGCCAAGATGGTAGCCTCTTCTCACCCGCCTCTCACCGATGTGATGACTGAGCGTCCATGCGAGCTGCTCCATATGGACCTTGTTGGCCCAGCTCGTGTGCGATCCGCGGGTGGGAAATGGTATGTCCTTGTTGTGGTGGACGACTATTCTCGGTATGCTTGGGTGTTCTTTCTCGAGGATAAGGGGGAGACATTTGGTTTTGTTCGAGATCTAGTCTTGAGGTTGAGGAACGAGAGGCACGGAGATGCCATACGAGCTATCCGCAGTGATAATGGCTCGGAATTCAGAAACTCTCGTTTTGAAACCTTTTTCCATGACTTGGGTCTTGAGCACCAGTTTTCGAGTCCGTATACGCCTCCCCAGAATGGTGTTGTGGAAAGGAAGAACAGGACCTTGTGCGAGATGGCTTGGACGATGCTTGATGAGCATAGGACTCCGAGGAGGTATTGGGCTGAGGCGGTGAATACCGCATGCTATGTGTCGAACAGGATATACCTCAGAGTGCACAAGAAGAAGACATGCTATGAGTTGATGCATGGTCACACATCCAAGGTGAGTCGCTTCCATGTCTTTGGTTGCAAGTGTTTCATTCGAAGAAAGGCGAGGAAGTTGGATAAGTTTGAGGCTAGGTCTGTCGATGGCATTTTCTTTGGTTATGCATCTCATTCTAGAGCATATCGTGTGCTCAATCTTGAAACTAACCAAATCGTGGAGACTTGCGAGGTAACCTTCGACGAGGCAGAGCCACGTAGTCAGCTTGTCTTTAAGTGTGCAGGCGATGATGAGCTTGGCGAGGAGATCTTTCAGGAGGAGGAGCATGAACATGGTGACGATGAGGATGGCGGTGTGGTGCCCCCGGCTGAACATGTACCCACTACTTCGACTACGGTGATGGACGGACCCTCTACTACACCTACGACGACAAATCAAGAACGAGGAGAAGCTGATGTTGAGGGGGAGGTAGCATCGAGGCGAGAACCTCCCCGGAGAGTACAAGTGGATCACCCAGCTTCGAGGATCATAGGCGACATGAATGAACGCACTACACGGTCGAGGGTTCGAAACAATTCCCATTTCGCTCATGCTGCGTTTGTTGCTACTTTTGAGCACAAAGACATTGGACACGCACTATCTGATCACAATTGGGTTAATTCGATGCATGAGGAGTTGGAGAACTTTGAGAGGAATCAGGTGTGGGAGTTGGTTGACCCTCCTCCGGGGGTGTAAGCCGATTGGTACAAAGTGGGTGTGGAAGAACAAAGAGGGAGAGAAAGGTGAGGTTGTGAGAAACAAGTCTAGGCTTGTTGCTCAGGGGTTCAGTCAGAAGGAGGGGATCGACTACGAGGAGACCTTTGCTCCCGTAGCTTTGTTTGGAGGCGATTAGGATCCTTCTAGCCTTTTCGGTGGCTAAAGGGTTCAAGTTGCACCAAATGGATGTGAAGAGTGCTTTCCTGAATGGTGTGTTGGAGGAAGTGTCGGTGTTTTAGACCAGCAACCTACTAAGGGGAGTACCCGAAGTAGATGAATGTGGCCTCGCCGAGATCGATAACTCGAAGGAAGAGACACGTGGCACACAATTTAGACAGGTTCGGGCCGCGAGGTGCGTAATACCCTACGTCCCGTATGCTTTGCGTAGCTCGGGATTGATTGGGCACGATTACAAGATGGTGCAATGGTGCATCGTGAGTTGTATGAGACGTGTTGTGTTCCTAGAGAACGGTCCTCCCTCGCCTTATATAGTCGGGAGGCGGGGTTACAAGTCGGAGTAGGGAGAGAGTACTAGTCGGGTACGTCTAGGAGTCTTCCATACGATGCGGGACATGTACAGGCTTCCTAACCGAGTACTTCTCCTCTGCCAGTCCTTGTGCCCCATGCCTTCGGGTGCCGTGTAGCGCAAGCCGGTAGTCCCGGGGGCCCACCGAGTAGTCGGTCCCGGTACCCACCGTTGACGGTTAATAATTGTATCAAAGTTCGTTTGTGACTTGCAAGCGGACAAGTCTCCCGTCGTAGTCAAGGGACCCTTCTTCCCTCGAGTGGTGAACCCAAGGTATCGAATCCGTGGAACAATGTGCAACGCAAGGATTCAATCTAGTAAAGCAAGGTAAAGCTATCTTATGAAGATAAGTTGCATCTAATCTACTAACTCATAAAGAAAACACATCTAATCTAATCTACTAAAGAGGTAACAAGAGAAAACAAGAGATAACCAATCTAGAGAATCTAGATCATGCTTATGTTGTAGCTCCAAACAAGATAGATGAAGATAGAAAAGCGAATCTCATTAAAAGCATCTTTAAATCGTGGCCTTCCCATCCGACTCGAAAACGCCCCGCCTTTCGAACCCCCGTTCGTCACAACGTATCCCTATTCATGCGGGTAGTCTAAGGCGAGTTCGATAGAACAAGTTGAAATCACTTGGCCGGTCCGGTATGCACCTCTAGCCACCGCGGCTACAAGAGCACCCTATGTAATCTAGCTATAGACTAGATCGTAGAAGAAGCAAAACCAAGAAGAAATCAAAATCATCGAGAAGGCACTTAATCGCTAGAAATCGAATTCACTTACAAACTTCACCATGAATGATTACATGAACAAGATCACCACCGGGCCCTCCCTCGATCTTGATCCTCGCTCCGAGCTCCGACGTGGTCTTCCATGCAAGGTTCCCACGTCGGCTAGGGAAACCCTAGACAACTAGCACGACCCTCATCTCCGAGATGGTGTCCCTCAAGCTTCTCTGCTCCTCGGCGGCGGATTACAACTTCGGTTCTGCGTGGCTCTCGGTCAGGGGGCTATTTATAGCCTGAGAAGCAATTAGGTCAAAGGAGAGGCCGATTGGGCCCCGAATTGGGCTGGGCCGGCCAGCCTGGGCCGGCCGGCCGGGCCCAGTCGGCCCATCCCGCGGCTCGCTTCGCCCGGTGTTGCTTCCCACGTCTTCTAGATGTTCTCCCCTTTTGCATGTGGGCCCTCGACGTCGGTTTCTCTCCGAATTGGACTCAACTCCTTGTCTTGCAAGATTCACGCACTTTTCCGGTTCGGTCCTCGGAGTTTATCATCTTCTCGGGCTTGGTCCTTGGGCTCTTGGAGTCATGTTCACTTCATTGCTTGACTTGTATCGGGCTTCAAGGTCTTGTCATGAGGTGCTTAATGAACTTATCCCGGAAGTCTTGCTTTCAACGTTAAAACCCTGCGTAAACACATAACTCCAAAACCGACATGCAAAAGTGAACTTGTTATACCACGGGGGTTAGTATCAATGAATAAGATACAAAAGTCATGCCAACACCGAAGGTAAACTCATGGCTAGGTTGACGGATTTTCACCGTCAACATCTCCCCCATGCTTAAACCTTGCTCGTCCTCGAGTAAGCCTTCGATGGATATCATCGTTGCCCATCAATGTTTAAACCTTGCACTTGATCATACATGAAAAAAAACATAATGCTCTCAAAAGTTTAATTCGTTAAAGTTCCATAATGTACTAGCCTTCACCTCTACGGAGGGTAGATATTTACTAAGCTTATCCCACAAGTATTAACATGCTCACAAAGTTTAAATAGATCTCAGAATTTTTGAAATAAATAACGAGATAAAGAAAAGAGCTAAACCAAATTCACAAATTTAAATCATCTTGTATATTGCTCATAAACTCTCATCTCACTTGTCTCTCAAGCCTCCTTTCCCTCTCATAACATATATGTGTGGTAGGCTTTATATGGAGCTTTGGGAAAGTTTAGTCCTAACAAGATTTTATAAATGAGGTGTTGTCAAAACAAGACAAGCTTCTCATGGTCTTACCGAGACTCGTCAAAAAGGTCATTGGAAAATAATGTTAAGTCAAGGAGGGGAAAGAGAAAAATACACACACTTTTAGATGAGTGGACATGTGCAAATGGCAAAAAGTGATCCCGAGGCACAAAGGAAGTCCTCGTTATCGGATTGCACATGGTTGGAAAATGAGAATGGATCTTTTTAACTTGAAGCCTTGAATGCACTCTTAGAGAACCGGGGAGTTCGGTTTACGCTCATATATATTTTTTTTTCTTTCTCATATTTCTCATTCTTTTCTTTCTTTCTTTCTTTCTTTCTTTCTTATATATATATATATATATATATATATATATATATATATATATATATATATATATATATATATATGTTTTTTTTCTTTCTTCACCTTGGAAGTCACGTACATCGCCGAATTTTTTCTTTCATCATTATATATTTTTTTTAAAAAAATACTCCCTTTTGAACTCTAAAACTGCACCGTACCTACCTCCTCCCCCATGCTTAGACGATGCTCGTCCTCGAGCAAAGAGGCGAAAAAATATGGTAGGTACCGAAAATAATTTTCCTTGGAGAGATACTTGAAATCTTCAACGTTGGCACCGTCTTGCGATCTTCCTTGAATTGATGATCCATTCTCAACGATAGGTTGTGGTCAAGGAGGTAATCACAAAAGATGATATTTGGTTTAAGGGTGGATATCCGGCGAAGTTTGTGAGATCACCGATGCGGGGATACACAATGCACGGATAAAAGGCTAGCAAAAAGATAGATGCGCAAAAACGGAATGACCAGCTTCTTAGTCTCGGGCGCAGAGAAATCATGGCTTGCAATAACTCACTCAAAAATAAATCTTGTACACTAAGGTTTATGCACTCAAATATATATAAGGCTTTGGATAGGTTGAGCAACACACAAGTGATATTTATGACAAGGTTAGCAATATTTTTGAGCATAAAAGACATCTTTAATCTATTCATAACTTGAGAGCACATTAAAACACTATGGGTCTTTATTTTAATCATAACCTCCGCTGAAGATTAAGCTAGCATTTAGATAATTTCAGATCTGTATTTTTAAGAGAGCACTAGTTCAAACATGCATAAGTCAATTACAAAGATAAACAAAGCGGCAATTATAATCATATATCATCATGGCACAAACTTTGTAACTTTACCAAAGGTAAAAACTTGGTGGTGACATTATTCATGATGAAAATAAAAACTAAGACACACGCTGAAAATTAAACTAAAAACTGAAAACTAAAGCAAAGCTGAAAATACTACGCAAACATAGGCGCATACAAGCTGAAAATTAAAGAAAAGGGGGTAAAGGAAAGATAACTAAAGCTCCTCCTCTCTCTAATATTCCGCCGGTGGTTGATATTGATAGTCTTGGTTGTTGTACCCTTACTTGTAATAGGAATGCACCACTCCTCCTATGAATTGTCCGACGGTGCTAGGTGAAGGTGTCAAAGCTCATAAGCGAATGTTGCATTACCTTCACCCATTTGGTTTGCATTGGTTTGGATGGCTGCAATATTTTGCATGTTTCTTGCAGCGTATCCTCCAATGGTGGCCACATTTTGTTGTGGTTGAGGAAGGTGTGCATATGGCTCCGCAAAGGCTACGTTGGGCACCGCAAAAATGGTGGGGGTATGGCTGCACCACTCCCCCATGCTTGCATTGGTACACCACCGTAGTAATTCGGCGATGCCGGAATTTCTCCGAATGGTGGAACATAATTTTGTTGTGCACCTCCTTCTTGGGCCATAGAAGATCCTTCTCCTATAATTCTTTTCTTTTATTATTTTTTCTTCGCCGGCACAAGAAGTCCTTCCTCTAACCGATCTTCTTCCCCCCAAGAAAAGTCTTAATCTTCAATCCGGAAGGGCAAATTCACCTAGGCCACTCGGAAGCCTCCTCTCTCATCTTCACTCTTATATTTTTCTTTCTTCATATATTCCTAGGGAAGTCCCGGGTAGGAGATGATTTGGGTTCCTTGTAATACCCGGTTTTAAAGAGATAGTCAACATGGAGAGGTAACACCCCGAACCAATATCTTCCGAACTCGATGTTGCAACAACACCACCGGTTGATCATAGGTGAGTGGGGTCTATTGGCCACTTGGCAATCAAAGCCGAGTAAAGCCAATTCAACTCTATGTTGGTTATCTTTGTCTCTCTTGTTCTCCCAAAAATCCACTTGCACAAAAGTGACACACTTGGATGATGGGGTTCGGATAGTATTTCTTCGTCGATGGTCTCCTCTCGTGATCATACTCCAAAAACCTTCCCATGTGCCTTCATGCACATACTTGTTCCGGAGCTCCTTTTTGAAAATAGGAGACACTTGCCCATGGGTCTACGATACTAGAACATGCAATCATTTTGAACATGAAAACCAATCTAATCTATCGGGGGTTGTGTTGAATGGATCCAAGGAAGCATTGGAGCCCTTACTCCCTTTACGGCATGGTTGCTAGCCTTAAGCATTAAAGTATTTTCAACACAAGATGATAGATAGATAATCCAACAAAGTGTGATTACATCTCAAGATCGATTGAAACCCATGGATGAAAGGAGATTACCCCATCAAGGTGCTAGAAATAGCATCATTGATCGAGGTTACCCTTCCGACGGTGTCTTCCTTCTTCTCCACTTGTGGGCTCCCTCCAACGGAATGAGAGACTCAGCACTCCTTCATCAAGGGTATGCGCCATGGTCATGAAAATTTCCTAGGCGAATTCCTTGTGGGTGTTTGCCGACACTCCGTTAGAGAATTGCACCGGTGTCCCGTGTGAAACCCAATATGTGGAGAGCTTGGTCGTCAATGTCGACGTTCGCTACAAGCCTCTACTTAAGGCGAGCGAGCTTCTTCTCCTCCTCCTCCGTCAGATGACGTACCCCTCGGATTACCGCGGAGCGTATGGAGGTGGAGCGGATGATCGTGTCAAGTGGCGAGGTTGGATGAGCGTCTCCTCCATATGTTATTGAAGTTTGGTAAACCTAATAAACGAGTTTTGTGTGGCCCTCATGCCACCAAGGAGAAGAGTGTGGTTCCTCCTCGGCGGTGCCGTGTCCTCCTCCATACTCCAAGGAAACTCGGAAACCGAGCGCCTCCTCGAAGAGGTTGTCGATGATGACGACGATGATCCCTTCTTCTTCGGTGAAAAGACTTGTAGTTTCTTCCTTGATTGCAGCGCTCTCCCTCACAAATAAATATCCGGGGTTTTCGCCCGGTAACAAGGTACACAAATATTATTTTGGAGTCTGGACTTTGAGTGGATTAAGGATGTGATTTGTTGCACAAAACAAACGCGGTGGATGGCTAAGTCTAAGGTGATTCCGGCCTACAAACTAGAGCACATGAACAAAGAGTTGGATGAAAGACTTACCTCTCTCCTCCTCTTGGCTCGGTTCTTCTCTAGTGCATGCATGTTGCTTCGTGATCGCGTACACCTTCCAAACGTTCCCGTCCACTCCTTCGCTTGCATTATTGCTCCTTCCACTTGATGTTTTCGCTTGATTCACTTCCATACTCCCTTGCCTCCCATGCATCCAAGATATTCCTACAAAACAAAGCCTTGGCTGCCCCCCCATGCTTGTACTTTGCATGTGGTTTAAATATGTTGGAGGGGCATCCCGTGATGTATCATGTGCATGCATGGTTAGGTTAACTAGATTGCCTCCCTTTAAGTGTGTTTAAGGCTAAGCACTCCTCTAATTTCGAAATTTAAAAGTATTTTTCAGAGCCATGCAAGAGCTCAAGCATAAATTTAGAGAAGTTTTTAAACCATTAAAAACAAATGTAAGTCAAAAATATTTTTCGACTACGTCGATTTCGGTCTCACCGGTATAGTTTGCCTTCATTAGTTGAGAGCAAGCTTTTCCCGGCTTGATCATGGGGGCATAGGTTTAGGTCCTAATTTTGATTAGATGAGAGAGATTTTGAATGAAATAAAATTAAGTGAGGCTTAGAAAAATTCTAATCTTAGAGAAACCAAGGATATGGATTTTTAAACCAACCAAAAATCAAGCTTCTAGGTTCACGCGAGTCCTACCACATGCTGAAATTTAAATAACATCTAGATACAAGTCGTGGCTCTACTCGAGTGTTTTTAGCATGAAAAATAAGTCAACCTCAGCACCATAATGAGGGTGAAAGGTTGAGTTAGGTTCTGAAATTTTTTTTTGGTTGTGGTTTCTCGAAAAGAAGCAAACAAACACATAGGATGGTTCATGTAAAGGGTTTATGATCAAGCAACATATTCAACCAAGAATTATGTCTCTAATATTGTTCAACCATTCTAAGTCTAATGTTTTGCATAGTAAAATTCAAAACTGAATTAAAAGGACTCGAAAAACCTGGAATCGGGTTGTCCTCCCGGTAGCTTATTCTTGACTCGACGAAACGGGTTGCCTCCCGCCTAGCGCTTCGTTTATAGTCCATGGCTAGACTTCTTCACTTGATTACTCCGGATCAACGCTCTTTGCGGGCGTTGCAATCTTGGGTACCCACTTTGGCTTAGTCATTTTTTTTGGTCTTCACAGGCTGGCTTTGTCCTTTGGTCTTGACGGATGCAACAACTTCCTTGTGGCTCGGCATCTCGAACCCCGGTCCTTCGGTCGTGATCTTCATGGTCTCTAGTGTGATCCTTCATCTCTCCCGAATGAGTTTGAGTAGCCTTCGCCGTCTTGGGACCTTGGAGTTGTCTCGGATATTCTTCTTTGTTACCCATCGGGCGCCGGCAAGTTGTCCCACTTGCGTCTAGCATCTTTATCATGATGAACACTTCACACTCCTTGCATGTGGATCTTGCCTTGGCGACCTTTAGGTGTTGAGCTTCTTTCTCCATCTCCATCTTCTCCATCCTCCTCTTGAGTAAACAGATATGCCACTCAAGGAATCCGGCTCGTATGCATTCGGCTCTCGCAATCGTCGTTCGGATAGTTGAGACCTTGATCTTGAACGGCCTCCCGGCGTCTTGAAGGTTTATGATAGGTAGATCAACGATGTCCGGGTGCGTAGCGCTCCGGTGGTTGAGGTTGATCTCCCTTTGGACTTGGAGGTGGTGATTCCCTTGGAGATTTCGACGGTCCTTCGACTTCAACTTTTGAATCTAGGGGTTCCACCCCTTTAGCTTGTGTTGCACGTCACCTTTGCCTGTAAAGTTTTCCTGGATCATCCACAAAAAAGTTTGGGTTTCTTGGAGAGGTAGCCAACCATCTCCGGTTAGGGTTAGTAATAAAACAAAAATCTAAAAAGAAAAGAAAAATTAGGGTTAATCAAAACTAGATTAGATTGATTTTTTTTTCTTTTTGAGGATGATCAAACATAAGAGATGCAAAAGAAAATCAAAAGAAAAACTGAAAGATAAGCGATACTAGATCGGATCTTGATTGCTTGTTCCCCGACAACGGCGCCGAGAAAAAGGGGCTTGTTGACAGTTAATAATTGTATCAAAGTTCGTTTGTGACTTGCAAGCGGACAAGTCTCCCGTCGTAGTCAAGGGACCCTTCTTCCCTCGAGTGGTGAACCCAAGGTATCGAATCCGTGGAACAATGTGCAACGCAAGGATTCAATCTAGTAAAGCAAGGTAAAGCTATCTTATGAAGATAAGTTGCATCTAATCTACTAACTCATAAAGAAAACACATCTAATCTAATCTACTAAAGAGGTAACAAGAGAAAACAAGAGATAACCAATCTAGAGAATCTAGATCATGCTTATGTTGTAGCTCCAAACAAGATAGATGAAGATAGAAAAGCGAATCTCATTAAAAGCATCTTTAAATCGTGGCCTTCCCATCCGACTCCGAAAATGCCCGCCTTTCGGAACCCCCGTTCGTCACAACGTATCCCTATTCATGCGGGTAGTCTAGGGCGAGTTCGATAGAACAAGTTGAAATCACTTGGCCGGTCCGGTATGCACCTCTAGCCACCGCGGCTACAAGAGCACCCTATGTAATCTAGCTATAGACTAGATCGTAGAAGAAGCAAAACCAAGAAGAAATCAAAATCATCGAGAAGGCACTTAATCGCTAGAAATCGAATTCACTTACAAACTTCACCATGAATGATTACATGAACAAGATCACCACCGGGCCCTCCCTCGATCTTGATCCTCGCTCTCGGAGCTCCGACGTGGTCTTCCATGCAAGGTTCCCACGTCGGCTAGGGAAACCCTAGACAACTAGCACGACCCTCATCTCCGAGATGGTGTCCCTCAAGCTTCTCTGCTCCTCGGCGGCGGATTACGACTTCGGTTCTACGTGGCTCTCGGTCAGGGGGCTATTTATAGCCTGAGAAGCAATTAGGTCAAAGGAGAGGCCGATTGGGCCCCGAATTGGGCTGGGCCGGCCGGCCCGGGCCCAGTCGGCCCATCCCGCGGCTGCTTCGCCGGTGTTGCTTCCCACGTCTTCTAGATGTTCTCCCCTTTTGCATGTGGGCCCTTGACGTCGGTTTCTCTCCGAATTGGACTCAACTCCTTGTCTTGCAAGATTCAAAGCACTTTTCGGTTCGGTCCTCGGAGTTTATCATCTTCTCGGGCTTGGTCCTTGGGCTCTTGGAGTCATGTTCACTTCATTGCTTGACTTGTATCGGGCTTCAAGATCTTGTCATGAGGTGCTTAATGAACTTATCCCGGAAGTCTTGCTTTCAACGTTAAAACCCCGCGTAAACACATAACTCCAAAACCGACATGCACAAGTGAACTTGTTATACCACGGGGGTTAGTACCAATGAATAAGATACAAAAGTCATGCCAACACCGAAGGTAAACTCATGGCTAGGTTGACGGATTTTCACCGTCAACACCCACCGAGGTAGTGGGCCCGGGGAGGTCCATACGACAAGCCCCCGAGTACTTTGTAGTCGAGAAGGATAGCTTCAAGTAGTCTTGACGGCCTTAACGAGTAGTCCTCAAGCGTCCCCGAGTACTACAAGTCGAAAGTCCTCAAGAGTAGTCGAAGCATCCCGAGGGCCGGAATGTACTCCACCGATGTTTGAGCGATCTTGAAGTCTTCTCGAGTAGTCCCAAGTGTCCTCGAGTGTCGCCTTCGAAGATCTTCAAGAAATGCTCGCCTTGTCTTGAAGTCGGAGCCGATATGGAGGTGCGATTGCAAAATCGCACTCCATATGGAGTAGCCCCCGAGCCTTAGGTTGAGCCACGGGCTCGGGCCGAGGGTCCATCGAAGTCTTGGCAAGAAAATCCCAAAAAATCCGGAGAGAAAAAACCGAAGGACACGTGGCACGGAGCCCCCGAGCCTTGAGTCGAGTACTTCCTCTCGAATTGAAGGGTCATCTTGAAGAACGTGTCCTGAGATGCTCCTGAGCCTTGTCGCTTCCCAAGTAGTCGAGTAGAAGTAGCCGAGCCCCCGAGGTGAGGCGCGTCGACTAGTAGAATGCGAAGGGTCACGCGCGGCCGCTGAGTCAGCCGAGCGCAGACTTATCGATCTGGCCGTTGAAGGGCCGGTTTGACTTATAAATAGAAGCAAAACCCCTTAGGGTTTTTCACCCATCCGAGCTGTAGTCATTTCGATTCCGTCTGAGGTAGATCCACTTCCAGCGCACGCTGCCGCCGTAGTAGATCCAAGTGCGCCGCCACCCAGAGCTTTTAGGGTAGCCCCCCGAGCGGATGCGCGTGAAGACGCCCTGTACTTGGAGGATGAAGCCTTCACCGTCCAAGTCTGCGAAAGCCGCCGGGAAGAAGAGGGGCCGCGAAGAGGCCGCCGCGGCTGCCACTGGAGCAGCACTGCCAATGTCTCCACCGCGGGCCGATCCAAGCCGCGAGTGGAAGAAGTCAAAAGTGAAGACCGAAGATCTGTTGGCCCTCCTGAACAGCGGATTTATCCGGGAGAAGGAGGTTGATATGTGGAGGGCCGCTGCCGGAGATCCGTATCCAATGGAGAAAGCCGAAGAAGAGATTCCAATGTTTGCGCGGTTTGTGGAGCGCGGACTCGCGCTCCCGGCTAGTGATTTCTTCAAGGGCCTCATCGGGTACTATGGAGTTGAGTACCTCAATCTGAACCCTAACGGTATTTTCCATACCGCGGTCTTCGTGCATTTTTGTGAAGCTTTCCTTGGGATCAAGGCGCACTGGATCCTCTTCCGGAAGTTTTTCGGGTGAAGCCGCAGCCGAGCGCCAACAATCCAAGAGTAGTCGGAGGGGCCGGCATCCAGTTGAGAGAAGACGCCGCCGAGCAAAGACTCGGCGTACAAGCTCGTTGACTCCAACACCGATTGGAAGACGAGGTGGTTCTACATCACGAACCACCACCCCGGCCTGCCGAAGCTGAGTGGGAGGCAGCCCAGGCACCGCGACTGGTGGAACACGGAGCCCACAATGTAGGAGGGGATCCAGCTGCCCGAACTGCTGGCACGCATCAAGGTGCTCAGAGAAGCTGGACTGAGGGCCGAGCACGTGGCCTTCAGTTTCATGAAGCGGAGAGTGCAGCCACTGATGGCCCGCGACACCTTGGGCTTCGAGTACACCGGCGACGACGACACGTCGCGGATGCCCGGAGGCGAGATGGATGACGACGACATCATCGAGAGGCTGATGCGGATCTTCAAGGATATGCCGCCGTACACGGCGTGCCCTGTCCAGGAGTACTCCGCCGTGCGCCCGCCAAAGGAGGTGAGTAGTCGTACTCGCCTAGTCGAGTAGTCCTTGCTTGGAGTAGACGTGCTGATGTCTTGTGCCTTGCAGGATGACTTGAAAAAGTTCGTCTCCGAGCCGCAGCCACCCCCTCATGGGATCGAGATCCCGAAGGAAGGGAAAGCCAAAGCCAAAGAGCAGTGAGAAGTCGGCGAAGGCGATGACACCGTCATCGTGGAGGACACCACCGACGACGACGACGACGAAGAGACGTTGCAGGACCGCTTTCAGCTGCGGTCGAGGTTTAGCCGTCCAGGCTTACCTCATGTGCCTCTTGTGCAAGACCCACCGGCTAGCCTGGAGGCTAGCCTGGCTGCGCCGCCACGGAAGCCGCGCAACCCCGCCCGCAAGCGGGTGCAAAGAAGCTGAAGGTATCAGAGACCACACCTCAAGAGGTAAGATGTCTTGACTAGAGTAGTCGAGGACCCATCGTATGAGTACGCTTGCTGATGAGTAGTCTTCTTTGTATGCAGGAGGTGCCGCCAGTGGAGCCCGTCGAGGAGGGCGACGAAGGCGGATGGGACACATTGGGAGAGCCGGTCGGAAGTCGTAGTCCGGCCCCCCCCGCGTCGGGGGAGCTCTTGGCGCGGTTGGAGCGCCGGCCCCTGCTCCACGGGGGGAGCACGGAGCCCGTAGCCGCCGCCGTTGAAGAGGTGGTGGCTACGGGGAGCGCGAGAGGGCACCGCGCCGCCGCCGTTCTTTGCGGAGGAGGCGGCGGTGCGGGGGCGCGAGGAGGAGGCGCCCGCCGAGGGTGGACGGTAGACATTGCCGACATCCTCGGTGCCCGGCCGTGACAATAGTCCTGGGTCAAGCTTGTAAGTACCGCATCTTCCCGAGTAGTACTTGTTGTAGTAGTCGAGGTTGACCGACGACCAATTGTGTGTGCTTCCGCGAGAAATCACGGATCCGTCCCGGGAGGGGGATGAACCCTCTACGGCGGTGGCGGAAGAAGTCGCGCGCCCGCCGAGGAGTCCGCTCCTCGCTTCCCGGGCAGGTGCCGAGCCGCCGGCTACCGCAGCGTCGTTGCCAGAGGCCAGCGTGGTCGAAGGTGAGTACTCTTCGAAGGCCGTAGAGCTCTTCGAGGAGTAGTCGCGGTCGCTAATACACCCGTCTTCTCTTTGACGGTGCCGAGGCCGAAAGGAGTGACATCCCCGTGGGGGTGCCAATGCGAAGTCGACACCGGACGTGCGGAGGCCGCCGGGAGGAGCCCCCGAGCCCATGGAGGAAGTCGTCGAGGAAGCCGCCGTGGCGGCCGGAGGAGAGGGGGTCACCACGTCGCTAGAGGTCGCTCTGGAGGTGGCTATTCGCTCCCCGAAGATCCAGGACGCAGAGCCCATCGGCTCTGCGCCGATGACGGAGGCCGCCGCGAGTAGTCGTGGCGGGATAGAGCTGCTCGCGGACGATCTTGTCGACCCGGCAACGGTGGCCAAGCACATGGAGGCGGTCCGCCAGGTCGAGCAGTGGATGAAGGTAAGTAGCCTCAGCTTCTGAGTGGTCAATCCTTTGTTGTTGAGTACTTGTTGACTTGTGTTGTCTGTGCAGGACGTCGTGGAGAGGTCCCGCGAGAAGTCCAACATGCTGCAGGGCTTCGGTGACACGGTGCTCCGGCCGAGGCGCCGGAAGAGCAACTTTTGAAGTCGTGGAAGCACGCGGCCGCCATGCGATCTAAGCTCGACGCGCCTTTTCCAAATATCACAATGATGTCCAAGAGTTGCGGGCAAAGGGCCACGACTTGGTGCGGAAGAACAAGAGCCTCCGCAACAAGAACAAAGGTACGCCGCCGGGACTTGTCGGGTAGTTGTTGGAGGTCGAGAGGTAGTCCGACCCGCCGTACTTTTCTTTGTGTTGCGAGCTTGAGGGCCGGAGTGGAGCGAGTTGAAGTCCTCGAAATAGGCATGAAGAACCTCTTCTACGGGAACGGGAAGCCCGCCGGTACTTGAGCTCGACTACAAAGAACTTGCCTTCGAGTGCGAGAAGCACATGGAGCTTCGGATTGCATCTGACCGCGATCTCGTCAACTGCTACAAATCATTGCAGAAGTTGAATGAAGATTGCGAGGTGCTGCGGGCCCAACTGAAGGAACTTGAGGAAGCCGCGCTGCCGATCGCAAGGCTCTTGGTGCCGCACCCGGGCGGCCCCAAGATTGCTCCACTGGTGGATCGCCTCAAGGAAGCCCCAAGCCGGCTGGCGGCTTATGTGAAGCACATGGCGAGGTCGATCCCAAAGCAGGTCTTGGACTTCATGAAGTCCTACTTCCCGAAGGCCCCAGTGGAAGTAGTCGGCCGGCGGGGGTAGCCGCCAACCGCACCGATGAGCGGTACTCGGAGGCGCCGGGAGCAGATGGCTCCCATCGCGGAGCAAGTAGCTGATAAGCTTAATCTCCAGTAGCCTTGTAATAGATAGCTAGTAGCCAAAGTTTGTACAAAAACAATTGTAATGAATTGCTCAAGTATTAATGAAAGAAAATTTCCAGCAATGAGTACTCGTAGTCGCGATCTCAGAGTGAGGAGCCCATCGTGGAGTGGATGCGAGTAGTCGTACTCGGCGGTAGTGTCCCCGTTGGAGGGAGTAGATAGTAAAGAAGTTGATGATCAAACTTTATTACTGAAGAAGGACACCTGGGTGGCCAGGGCCGTAGTTACAGAGTAGTCGCTGGACCCGGAGGCTGCTTACAGCTGAGTAGTGCTAGAGCGGGTAGCCTCTTACAGCAGTAGATCCGTAAGTAGCCGAGTAGGCTGGATCTTGGAGTACATGGTCTCTTTAGTAGACCGCTGCTAGAGTCCTTGACGCTCGTCGCAGCCCAGGATCCGTAGGTAGCCGCGCGGGCTGGATCCTGGAGAAGAGTAGTCCGGAGACTCGAGCCAGGACCCGGAGGCCGCTTACGGCGGAGGGGTGTTGATGTATTCGTGTAGACTTGAACCCCGGAGTAGTCGTGTAGGCTAGGCGTAGAATCGACAGAGCTGGTCGACATTCCACGAGTTGTTGATGTCTTCGCCTTCAAGTGTCTGGAGGCGGTAGGAGCCCGGCCCAGTCACCTTTGCTACGGTGAAGGGACCTTCCCGGGGGGAGGCCGAGCTTGTGTAGTCCTTCCGTGTTCGGATACGGCGGAGGACAAGATCTCCAACATTGAAGGAGCGTTCCTTGACGTTGCGATCATGGTAGCGTCGGATACCCTCTAAGTATCTTGCCGATTGGACGAGGGCGGCGCGAGCCGAGCTTCTTCGAGGCCGTCGATGTCAACTCGTCTCGTGTCTTCCGAGACGCCTTCGTCGTAGTGCTCCACCGCCGGCGAGTTCCATATGACGTCGGCGGGGAGGATTGCTTCGGAGCCGTAGACCGAGAAGTAAGGGGATTGCCCCGTTGGCTTGGATGGCTGAGTCCGTAGCCCCCAGAGTGCGTTGGGTAGTTCCTTGATCCACTTGCCCCCTTTGGAGTTAGCAGCGTCGTGTAGCCGCTTTTTGAGAGCGTCGAGCACCATCCCGTTGGCGCGCTCGACTTGTCCGTTGGCCCGAGGATGGGCAACTGAGACGTATCGGACGTCGATCCCGCTGTTCTCGCAGTACTCCCAGAACTAGTGATTGTTGAAGTTGGAGCCCAGATCTGTGATGATGCGGTGGGGTAGTCCGTAGCGATGTACAAGTTCGTCCAGGAAGTCGAGTACTCTGTCAGCCTTGGGGCATGTGACCGGCTTGACCTCGATCCACTTGGTGAACTTGTCGATGGACACTAATACTCTGTTGAAACCACCTGGCGCCGTTGGCAATGGCCCAATCATGTCGAGCCCCCAGCAGGCAAAGGTCCAGGTTGGCGGTATGGTGACTAGTTTGTAGGCTGGGACGTGTTCTTCGCTTGGCGAAGAGCGGCATCCCCGGCACCTTCGACGAGTTCTTCGGCATCGCCCGCAGCCGTGGGGCCGCAGAAAGCTCACCGGAAGGCCTTGCTGACCAGCGTGCGTGAGGACGCGTGGTTGCCGCAGACGCCCTTGTGGATCTCCTCCAAGATGTCCTTGCCTTCTTCGCGAGGGACGCACTTCATGAGTACTCCAGAAGATGCGCCCCGCTTGTAAAGCTTGTCTCCGACGAGGACGTAGGACTTGGCACGGCGGACGAGCTGCTCAGCCGAGTTCTTGTCGGAGGGGACCTTCTGCTCGCTGAGGTAGTCGATGAAGGGTTGCCTCCAGTCCACGTCGATCATCATGACCTCCCCGCCCAGCGGTGGGTGAGGCTGGGACAGTGGTCGGTGGCGCCGACTCCGGGATGGATGGCGCGTGAAGCTCGTGAACGAAGACACCCACTGGTACTTGAGCGCGGGTGGATCCAAGCTTCGAGAGGACGTCCGCTGCAACGTTGTTGTCGCGGACGATGTGATGGAACTCGAGACCGTAGAACTTGTTCTCGAGCTTGCGGACTTCTAGGCAGTAGGCGTCCATGTTCTCCTTGTTGCGGTCCCAGGACTTGTTGACTTGGTTGATGACCACTGCGGAGTTGCCGTAGACTAGTAGCCGCTTGATGCCCAATGAAGCCGCGAGGCGGAGCCCGTGTAGGAGAGCTTCGTACTCGGCTTCGTTGTTTGAGACCTTCCGGAAGATCGCAGGACGTACTTGAGTTGTTCGCCCGTTGGAGAGATCGGGGAGTACCCCCGCACCTCGCGTCCTCGAGGTTGAGTGAGCCGTCGAAGTACATCACCCAATGCTCGGTCGCACGGTGGGAGTAGGCGAGCGGTTCTCTCACCACTCTGCCATGAAGTCGACTAGTGCCTGCGACTTGATGGCTGTGCGTGGCTTGAAGTCGATAGTGAGGGCGCCGAGCACGACCGCCCACTTGGAGATTCTTCCAGTAGCATCTTGGTTCCGCATGATGTCGCCGAGCGGGTAGTCGGTGACGACGGAGATCGAGTACTCCTGGAAGTAGTGTCGTAGCTTCCACGAGGTGATGAGTATTGCATACAGGAGCTTCTGCACAGGCTGATAGCATGCCTTGAACTCTGATAGAACCTCGCTGACGAAGTAGACTGGGCGCTGGACTGGATAGGTGTGGCCGTCTTCCTGCCGCTCGACGACGATGGCGATGACCGACCACGTGGGTAGTCGCGGCGAGGTAGAGCGATGGCCGCTCGCCCTTGTGAGGAGCCGTGAGGATCGGCGGTTTCGATAGGAAGTCCTTGAGCCGGGCAAGGGCTTGATCCGCCTCCGGAGTCCACACGAACTTCTCTTGATGCTTGAGTAGTTTGAAGAAGGGGAGCCCCCGTTCTCCGAGCCTCGAGATAAATACGTTCGGGCCGCCATGCACCGGTCGGCTTACGGACGTCTTTGATGCTCGTGGGAGCTTTCATGCCGGTGATGGCGGAGATCTTCTCGGGGTTGGCTTCGATGCCGCGCGGGCCGGTGATGAAGCCAAGTAGTTTGCCCGAAGGTACGCCGAAGACGCACTTATTCGGGTTGAGCTTCCGGCGGTACTCGCGCGGTGATGCGAAAGTCTCTTCAAGGTCGTCGATGAGGGTACCGGAGTTTCGGTCTTGACGACCACGTCATCCACGTAGGCTTCGACGTTCTTGTTGAGTTGCCTCTTGAAGCGAGCTCCGGATAGCTCGTTGGTAGGTGGCGCCGGCATTCTTCAACCCGAAGGACATGGTCGTGTAGCAAGACGCGCCAAACGGGGTGATGAACGCGGTCTTCTTCCTCGGTCTTCTTCCTTGATCGCGATCCGGTGGTACCGGAGTAGCGATCGAGGAAGCAGAAGCGAGTCGCGCTCGCCGTGGAGTCGATGACTTGATTAATCCGCGGCAACCCGAAGGGGTCCTTGGGGCGTGCTTGTTGAGGTCGGTGTAGTCGACGCACATCCTCCACTCGTTCGAGTTCTTCTTGCGTACGAGGACGGGGTTGGCGAGCCACTCGGGATGGAAGACTTCTCCGATGAAGCCGGCCGCGAGTAGTTTGGCGAGTTCCTTCTTGATGGCGTCCCGTCTGTCGTCGGCAAAGCATCGGAGGTGTTGTCGCTTGGGGTGGCCTTAGGATCGACGTTGAGGCGGTGCTCAATCGGCTCCCACGGGCACTCCCCGGCATGTCCGCTGGCTTCCATGCGAAGATGTCGCGGTTAGCCCGAAGGAAGCTGATGAGCGCGTCTTCCTATTTGGGGTCGAGGCCAGCCCCGATGGTGGTGGTCTTGCTGGGGTCGCCTGTTCCGAGGTCGATCGTCTTGACGAGTACCTCCTCAGGTGGCTGAGGCTTGTTGGCGCTATCAGACTTCTCTGGGATGTCGAGTTCGCTTGTAGCAAGCTTTTTCGACGCGACGTAGACCTCCATCATCGCGTTGGGTACTTGGTTCATAGAGGCGATCTCTACGGCTTCTGTGTCGCAGTCATGAGAGATCTTCAAATCCCCTTGAAGAGAGAGTACACCAGCTGGGCTTGGCATCTTGAGTACCAAGTAGGTGTGGTGGGGCACCGCCATGAACTTGGTGATGGCCGGTCTGCCAAGGATGGCGTGGTAGGAAGTCTCGAAGTCCGCGACCTCGAACTTGATGTACTCGGTACGGTAGTTGTCCCAAGATGCCCCGAAGGTAACTGGCAGGACCACTTAGCCCAGTGGAATAGCCGCGTTGTCGGGGACGATGCCGTAGAAAGGCGTGTTGCTCTTGGTGAGCATGTGGGTGATGTCGAGCTTCATCTTCTTCAAGGTCTTGGTGAAAAGGACGTTGAGCCCGCTTCCACTGTCGATGAGCACCTTGTTGAGTTTGGAGCCCGCGACCACCGGCTTCAGGACGAGGGGGAACCGTCCTGGTTCGGAGAAGCTAGTCCATTGATCCGTGAGGGTGCGGTGGCTCCGGCGTATCCTTGAGTGTGTGCCTGAGTTGGTAGCACTGCTCGATGGTGTGGTTGCCGTTTGGATGCCACGGGCACCTTTCCTTCAGCAGGTCCTTGAAGCCGCTGGAGTTCTTCTTCGAGTTCTCCTTCGCAGGGCGTTGGATAGCCGCGACAGTGTTGTCTGGCTTGCGCTTGCGGTTGGGACCCGAGTAGTTGTTGTCGTTGTTGTTGCGGCCACCTTGGTTCGCGTTGCCGCCGTTGCCGCCACCCTGGTTCTGCTTGCTATTGCCACGGATGGCGTCGTACTTGGCGTTGGCCTTATCTTCTTCATCCGCCCAGGACGTGATCATGTCCTTGAGGTGGGGGATGGACCTTGGGCGGCGATGACCGAAGTCTTCGAAGGTGCGGCGGTGGTAGAGACTGTCTTGGAAAAGGTCGATGACCTCCTTGTCGGTGACGTCGACGACGGTGGCGCGCTTGTCGAAGAAGCGGTGCATATACTTGCGGAGGGTCTCGCCTTGTTCCTGCTTGATCATGGCCAGGTCCATGCGAGTACCCGATCGGCCCATGGCGCCCGCGAAGTTGCTAGTGAAGCGCTCCTTCGGTGGTCCAACCGGTCGATCGAGTGCTTGTCCGGCGACTCGAGCCATGTGAGTGGAGCTTGGTCCGGGCGAAGGGGAAGTAGAGGCACTTGGTGTCGCCGTTGCCGCCGCATTCTTGATGGAGAGAGCATAGCACCTAAGCCACTGGATGGGATCCGCTTCGCATCGTACTTGGTGATCCCCAAAGGCTTGAACTTGTCGGGGGAGGAGCAAGTTGCGAAGTCGAGGTGAGAAGGCGGGAAGCCGTCGCCGTCGGCCGCGGTGGTCGACTTCTTCCGTCGCGGCCTCCTCAATCTTTTGGCGGGCGTCGTAGCCGCCCCGTGAGGCGCCGCAGGCGTGGGCGTTCGCGTGGCCTCGGCCGCCGCGGCCGCGCCGCCGGCGGCCCTCTGTTGGCTCCATGGTTGGAGCTTCGCCGCCGCCGCCGCTGCCGTCGGGGTTGTTGCCGCCACCGCCGGCCGGAGCGCGGTGGGGGACGATCTCGCGGTTGCTGTTGTCACCCTTTGAAGGTCTGGAGGCGTTGGAGCGACGACGGTTTGGCTCGGCTGGGAGTTCAGCTCGAGTACGGTTGGGACCGTTGTTGGCGCTACGACTTGTGGATTCGTTGTCGCGGGGCCTGGCTGGAGGAGGCTGGTTGACCCTGTTGTCGACCCGCATGAAGTAGGCGTCTTCAGCGAGCTTGGCAATGACCTCTCCGCGCGTATGCCCCGAGCTCCGGCGTGCGATCGCCGTGATCGACATGAGGCATTGCTCAGGGGTAGTGTCTACTCTGCTCTCGACCGCCTCGAGAGCTTCCGCAAGGTTGCGGACGGGGAAGTTGTCGCGGAGGCGCCGACGACGTTCGCTGCGCTTCCAGTTACGCTCGTGTCGAGCGTCTCTGTTGGCGGGGGTCTCGTCTGCTGGGGCATTAGTAGAGAGCTCGTCGGAGGAGATGTCTTCAAGGTACTTGTCTTGAGCCGTCCCTGAAGGTCTTGGGGTGTCGCCGGCAGCCATGAAGACTTGGCAATCAGGGGTGCCAAGGTTGGACTCAGAAACCGCCACCTCGGTTGGGGTGTCGAGTCAGCCCTGGCAAGTGGTGTTCCCTCCTGGAACGGTAGCGAGTCGATGTAGGCGACGTAGCATGAGTCTCCACTTATCAGGTCAACAGGCTTGCGGTCTGGCCAGTAGACGAATCTGCCGGCCGGTGTGGACGTTATAACCAGCCCGGAGGCCGGCCCTGACAAGGGAAGCTCAGTGGAGTTGTCCTCGGACTCGGGCTCCTCAGGGTCCGACCCGAAGTCGAACTCGTAATCCGGGTTCGAGTAGAACTCGGAGAAAGGGCTGGAGTCCGAAGCGTGGCCGGGGGCGGTGTTGGAGTCCGAGTTGTGCTCGGGTACGGGCTCCTTGCCGGCTCGGCGCGAAGTGGGAGCCCCCGTGCGGGCCCGGCGGAGGGTGCGGGGGCCACGCGCGGAGCGCTCACGAGGTGAGGGGACCGCCGCGATGGCTAAGCAGTGGCTCGCATGCGATGGCCCATGGAGACGTCGAGTTCGAGTTGGAAACGGACTCGATCTCGAAGTCGGCCGTGGTGGTTGAAGAGCGAAACTTCGCCGAACTTGCCGGCCGAGTTCGCCCGTGACAACTTCGGGGAAGCGTCACGAAGCCGGTCTTCGGGTTGGGCGGCATGGTTAGGCGGCGCTGGAAGGAGCCCGCGCCGTCGGCAGTGCAGACCCAAGCGCCGAACACGAAGGTGTCGCCGCGGTTGAAGGCGACGGTTAGCATGAAGTGGACGGGAGCCGTCGAGTTCGCCATGTGATCTCGGGCGAGATCCCCTACCTGGCACGCCAGCTGTCGGTGTTTTAGACTGGCAACCTATTAAGGGGAGTACCCGAAGTAGATGAATGTGGCCTCGCCGAGATCGGTAACTCGAAGGAAGAGACACGTGGCACACAATTTAGACAGGTTCGGGCCTCGAGGTGCGTAATACCCTACGTCCTGTATGCTGCGTAGCTCTGGATTCATTGGGCACGATTACAAGATGGTGCAATGGTGCGCCGTGAGTTGTATGAGACGTGTTGTGTTCCTAGAGAACGGTCCCTGCCTCGCCTTATATAGTCCGGGAGGCAGGGTTACAAGTCGGAGTAGGGAGAGAGTACTAGTCGGGTACGTCTAGGAGTCTTCCATACAGTGCAGGACATGTATAGCTTCCTAACCGAGTACTTCTCCTCTGCAGTCCTTGTGCCCCACGCCTTCAGGTGCCGTGTAGCGCAAGCCGGGTAGTCCCAGGGGCCCACCGAGTAGTCGGTCCTGGTACCCACCGAGGTAGTGGGCCCAGGGAGGTCCATATGACAGTAAGAAGTATATGTGAGGCAGCCTCCGGGGTTTGAGAGTGAGAAGTACCCCCACCGGGTGTACAAGTTGAGGAAGGCGCTGTATGGGTTGAAGCAGGCGCCTAGAGCTTGGTATGGTAGGTTGAGGGGGTTCTTGTTTGAGAGAGGTTTTGAGATGGGGAAGGTCGATCGACCTTGTTTTTGCCGAGGCGAGGCGAGAGATATCCCGATTGTGCGCGGTGTACGTGGATGATATTGTCTTTGGTGGCTCGTCTAACTCTCTTGTTGCAAGGTTTGTAGAGGATATGCGCAGGGAATTTGAGATGAGCATGATGGGCGAGTTGCAGTTCTTCCTCGGGCTACAAATCAAACAATCAAAGAAAGGAACATTTGCGCACCGGGCTAAGTACACCAAGGACATTGTGCGGAAGTTCAAGATGGAGGACTCCAAGGCTATGACGACGCCGATGAGTACGACTACAGCTCTTGATGCGGACGAGGAAGGTGAACACGTGGACGAGAAAGAGTACCGAGCATGATCGGGTCACTCCTCTACTTGACGGCGACGAGGGCCGGACATACGAGCTTCTCGGTGTGTCCGTGCGCTCATTTTCAAGCGTCTCCGAGGACTTCGCATCGGCAAGCGGTGAAGAGAATTTTCGTGTACTTGTGTCACACTCCCGACTTCGGCCTTTGGTACTCCGCGTCCTCTTCTTTGGCGCTTCATGGTTTTTCGTACGCGGATTTTGCCGGGTGTCGGTTGGATAGGAAGTCCACTTCCGGGACTTGCCGCTTTTTGGGTTCTTCTTTGGTGTCTTGGTCTTCCCGCAAACAAGCCGAGTGTTGCTCAATCCACTACCGAGGCCGAGTATGTTGCCGCCGCTAGTTGTTGCTCTCGGCTCCTTTGGATTTCATACACCATGAGTGACTTTGGCGGGGAGCATACCCATGTCCCACTTCAATGTGATAGCACCGGTGCCATAAGCGTTGCAAGGAACCCGGTGCTCCATTCCAAAACCAAGCACATAGAAGTGAGGTACCATTTTCTGAGAGACAACGTAGAGAAAGGAAAGATAGCTTTGATCCATGTACCCACACATGACCAACTAGCCGATATTTTCACCAAACCCCTAGATCAAGCAACTTTCACTCGTTTGCGGGGGGAACTTGGTGTGTGTTTGATTTCTTGAGTTGGGTGTGTGGGAGCTCCTTTGTAGCATATGTATAGTTTCCTTTGTGCTTTTCTTGCATTTGGCATGGCATATGTAACATGATGTATAGGCATCCTTGTATCTTAGATTGCATGCATTTTGTATCATATGCATTGGATAGGAAAAGCTTCTCCTATATACATTGTCCACCATGGAATGCTATTTATGTCTTTGTGAGCTTGTTTGGAATGCTATGCTTAGTTTGGCTTAGCTCTTGATGATCTTGATGAATAATCCATGGTTGATAGCTATGTTTTTGAAAATGTCACATGTATGATCTCTCATGTGTAAATGCTTCTATATGATCTTGACATGCTTTAGTGGCTTTGCTATGCTTAATTTGTGGTTGGATAGCTAGTTTATTGATCATATGGGGCCAAAGGCTCATTTGCCATCATGAATGTTTAGCCCTCTTGTTTTATCTTGTGGAGTGGCATAAGTTCCTTTTTGTCGCAAAGACATTTCATGTACCATTTACAAATATGAAAATGAAATGAAAATTGCTTGGAAAATATGCTCCCATGTCATATGTGCTGAATTTAATTTGCTTTGGGTGCTAAACCGTTGCATGATGCCTACCAATGAGAAGTCTCATACATAGAAGTAGGCACATGGCTCGGTGGCTTTGACATGACATGAGGTGCTTGTGGGTGTTTGTGATGGTCTTATGATTGAATGGCTGTCCTAGCATGAAGTTTGTGTGGCTTTGCCATTTTGATATGTTTTGATCATGTTTCGAACTTTGCTCATGAGAGGCCAGTTTTTCGCAAAATTGCCCAAATCCATCTTAGCTTCGTCCAATGGTTGTGAAACTTGGTGATCATGTAGTTGAGATCGATACGAAGCTGTAGAGTATCTAACTTGCTCATTTGGACATGTGTAGCATTCTTTGTTGAATTTTGTCTATTTGAGAAGCTCTAGGTTGAAAGTTTTGCATTTTTGGCTTGATTCATGCATTGCCAACAATGGGGAGAAGTTTGAGCTTGAAATGGCTTACTTGGACGCATTTAGAAGGTTTTCGAGTGGTTTCGAGCCATTTCGGGCTCGTTGTGCACCGGTCTAACCGGTGAGGAGCACCGGTCTGACCGGTGTGAGTGCTGGTCCTGTGCACATGTTAGGCACCGGTCTGACCGGTGGTGATGACCGGTCTGACCGGTGTGAGCAGAAATTACTGCAGCTGCTCTGTTTTCCGCTGGTTTGCATGCATTCGTCCAGGGGGAGGTGCATTGGTTCAGGGGGAGCTTGCATGTGTCCAGGGGAGCTCTTTGTGGTTTTTCGAGCTCTGATTCGGTGGTTTGCGCTCTTTGCTTGAGCTTTGTTTTGTCTCGGATGTGTCGAGCCGTTGCCCTTGCCTAAGGGGTCCGAGACTTGTCTTCTTCAAGTGATCTTGCTCTTTGCCTTTGTTTGGCTTTCGATCACTTGTTGGAGTTTCTTTTTGTTCATTTCTTTTCTTTTTCTTTTCTCTCTTGATACTTTCATGTGGGTGTTGTCAATGCACTCATCAAGGGGGAGATTGAGGACCATGTGTGGTTCGAGGACCGGTGGATGGTCGCTTCCTTGTGTGATGAGTGATTGACAACGTTGTGTGGACTGATTCTTGGCTAAGCATTGCGGGTGCGAGGTTGCGGCTTGACCGGTGTTGGTGCAGGTGAAGAACAAGCGCGAAAGGTTGTCGCCGGTGAGGCCTCCAGGTGTGGAGAAGACAAGTAGGCTTCGTTCGAGGGACCCGGTGGCCAGCGGGGTCAAGTGCGGGCCGCATGGTGGCATGAACAGCAAGATGAAGTCATGGACGGTTTCTTGGTTGAGCCTCAAAACCAAGGTCGAGCCGGGACTACGTGGGAGCCGAGTCATGAGTGGAGATTGGCGGAGGCTACACCGAGTTCGCGGGGTTTCCGGTGGTTCACCAGAAAACCACTGGGTTCCTTGGTTGATCCACAAAGCCAAGACCGAAGAACCGAAGACGGTCTTTGCAGCGAGCCGCCGGACCGGTCCGACCGGTGGGTCGACCCGGGCCCGACGGCGGTGGGTACCGGTCTGACCGGTGAGGAGCACCGGTCTGACCGGTGTGCGACGACACAGTCCGGAGACTTCGAAGCGGAGGACACGCGTCGGGATCGCATGGCTTGCGTCGAGGCTACGCAGGGTGCGGTCGCCGGGCATCCGTCCGATGGTGAAGACATGAAGACTTCCAAATCCGCCCTTGAGGGGCTTGTATCCCTAGTTATTAGAGAAGGGTATTTTAGACTTTCGGTTGCCTCCATATAACCCAAGAGGTGAGAGGATGGCAGCCAACTCTTATAACCCTAGCTCATTTGTTTTCCTATTTTCCTTCCTAATTTCCTTAGGTTTTCCATAGGACTAACAACAGAGCTTCATGGAGAGATCTTCTTGAGAGGGATGGATGATCGGGCGCCTTGCTAGACCTTGTATGAACCTTTGTTTCATGTATAGATGATTCGGCGTGGTTCCTCAAGGTTTGGATGTGTTTTCCCCAGTTGTTCTTGGTGGTGATTTTTGGAGCCCTCTCTTGGTGATTTCTTTGGGTTGTTTTCAGGACCTTTCTCTTGGGGATTTGATGGGGGAAATTTGTGGGAACCCTTCGTGGTTCTTTGGGCTCTGATTCCCCTCCCAAATCTGTGAGTAAAGGTGCTCGATTTTGGGGTTTCTTGAGTTCTTGGGTTGGAAGTGCTCTTGGCGGGATTTCCTTGATTCCTCCTTTTTGGACGAGTCTTGGTGGGATTAAACTTGGCTATGGACTCCTCATGAGGTGTTCCTAATATCCCCAAAGTCTTGTTCAAGTCCGTGGAGCGATTCGGGAAATCGAGGTTTGGATTTGGGGGAGTTGACCCGCGGTGTCGTTCATCCCGAGTCGCCCGAGCTACACCGGCCCCGACCGGTGCTCTTGACCGGTCTGACCGGTGCAACCCTCGGTGGGATTTTGCTCGGGTGAACGTCTTGGTGTGTTCGCTGTTGTCCCGTGGTGCCGCCGTTTCGAGTTTGGGTCAGTTTGGTGGTCGGTTGGCCTGTTTGGTGCCTTGGGGGGCTTTCGGCCGTGATCGGTCCGACCGGTGTGTCTCACCGGCCCGACCGGTGTAGAGCCACTTAGTGAAAGTTGCTCTGTTTCACCGGCCAGGGACCGGTCGGACCGGTGGTGCTCACCGTCCGACCGGTGTTGGTCTGTAGACTCGAGGTTTGGTGTTCCGCTGCGTTCTCCGGTCGGAAGGTTGTGTGTTGGTTCCTAGGTCCAGTGGCACTCCAGTGGCTACGTGGGCTTGACCAACTTGGGTAGTGAGTTGGAGAAGTGTGTTGGAAGCCACGTTCATCTTGTTGGAGTTTCCATCTCCTTCGAGAAGAATTTTTATCGGCTCCCATTCACTCCCCCCTCTCTGGTTCGCCGTATCGGTCCTTCAGCAAGGTATGCTAAAAGAACAAAACTATTGTGATTCTGTAGCCTGCCAATCGAATGAATAAGGAATTAAGCATATAAGTTACAAGAATTAATATGCCTACAGATTACAGAGTGTGTCGTCCTAGGTGTTGCCCCCCAAATTAACCGATTTGACACGCAGCACAGTTTACCCAAAGAGCATCTTGATAATTCTAGCACCAAGCTACAAAGGTTGGCAGTTTGTACAACACAGAATCGGCAAGCAAAATCAATCAAGCGTCGGGGGCTATCTTTCATCAATCAATAGAGTGCGCTGACACGAACCTGGCATATGAAATTCTTGTCCCTTCTTCAGTATTTCCTTCCTCCTTTCTTGTACTTCCTTGGGTGTAACGCCCGTGTTTTTAGCTCCTAATAAATCACCTACTAAATCACACGTGTTTTCAAAACTTTCACGCTGAGCTCAATTATCTCCTTGAAACCCCGGTCATCTTTTCCCTCTCTCCTTCCCTCGGCGCGCGTGCCGCAAATCCTGCCAGCACCGCCCACCACCGCTCGGGTCACCACCGCCCACCGCGTGCCGCCCAACACCGCTGTCGGCCACCACGCCGGGAATCCCAGACTTGCCGCGGTCCCACCGGCCGGCCCGCCTCGCCATCACCGCCGTCCAGGAAATTACGCTGACACCCGAAAAACCAGAAAACCCCACAAAAATACCCTCTTCCTTCCTCCTAACTTTTCTAGAAATTCTTCAAATTTTCCAAGCTCCTTTTCCCTTTTGTTTTCCCTTTTTCCTTATTTTTCTTTTCCTTTTTTTCCTTTTTCCTTTTATTTTCTCCTTTATCTTTTTCTTCCTTTTCATTTTCCTTTCTCCTTTCTTTCCTTTTTCTTTCCCTCCTTCCTTTATCCTTCCTTCGGCCAGCGCCCGACCCCGACCGCGCCTGGTCTTCCTCCGCGCGCCCAACCGTGCGCCCCCCGCAACACACCACGACCGGCCCCGCATCGTTGTCCACCGCACCGTCCGTGACACGACCGCACACCGCCGCGGTTGCATTCACTCCGCCCTCGCCCGAGCCGTCACCTCCAACAGCACCACCGCGAGCCACCGCACGCACCGCGTCGCCGCTCACCGCCGCCACGGGGCCGGCTCGCCCCTCGCTCGACGGGTCTTGTCCACAGCGCCGCAGTCACTCCACCGTGAATCCCAGCCGAGGCCTCACCACCGCCATTGCCCCGGCCGCACAAGCTCCTCGAGCTCGAATTCCGGCCGCTCAACCGCCTCCCCGCGCCTATAAATAGGGGTCGGCAGCTCCCTGGCTCACCCCGCACCGCCACAACCGAACCCCTCTCCTTCCTGAGCACCTGAGCACCGCCGCCCCCAATCACCGCCACCTCCAATCTGCCGCCGCCTGTGGAGCCGCCTCCTCGCGCCGCCCCGACCCAAGGTGAGGGTGGGAATCGATCCCCGTCGTCGCCCTCTCCAATTCCCCCTACCTCCCAGCCGTCGCCATGGCCCGGCTCGCCGGCAATCGCTGCCGGCCGGCAGACCAAGGCCGCTCCCCCTCCTTTCTTAGTTCTGAACTGAGGAAGGGGAAGAAGAAGGGTGCTTTTTCCTAGAGCCCCCTGCCCTCTTCCCTTTTAACCCGAGCCCCGTTCTCTTTATTTCCTTCTCATTATTTCTCCAAATAAGACCCTAACCCATAAACCAAATTACAAACTAGGCCTACTTAATTTCAAGTAGACCCCTCGACTATTCCATCTAAACCTCACCTTAATTATATTTTGCAAATAACCCACCCCTCTATTAAACCTATTTACTAATAGGTCTTTAGCCCTTTAAACTCCCTTTTAACCCGACATTTCATGCACAATTTTACTCCAAATAAATTCCAAACTTCACCACACCTTTCCTGGGATTATTCCCACCGAACCATTCACCAATTCCCATAGATCATATATATATTTCTCCTTTTTCCATTTATTCCCTCCTCGAGCCCATTTATTCCCTCCTCGAGCTCAGCCGGTAAATTTGTGTGCTTGTATTGATTGCATGCTTGTTTGTGTGTGCACTATAGCCGACGGAGTGAACGAAGGAGGGTACCACGAGCCAGAGCTTGGAGCCGAGTACTGCGAGCAGGAGCCCGAGATCCCGAACCCCGAGCAGGAACTCCC
Organism: Cenchrus americanus; assembly: GCA_947561735.1. Lineage (NCBI taxonomy): Eukaryota > Viridiplantae > Streptophyta > Magnoliopsida > Poales > Poaceae > Cenchrus > Cenchrus americanus. The sequence continues at coordinate 87,518,190 of OX387245.1, read as the reverse complement.
CGAGGACTTCGAAGATGGCAAGTTCAATCTCATCCTTTGATGCATGCTTTGGTCCCAATTTTATAAACACAACCCTATGACCCATTTTATAAATTGCATATTGTTTGACTACAAAAGCATGGTAGGATAGCCACCCTTGATTGCTATGATTGAACCTTGTTTGGCCTAAATGATTTCTTTAAAATGGTGTGAGTATTTTAAAAATGGGGAATGGGTATTTTGGAAAATAAGTAAAGAACTGGGTAGACGGGATGGACATGTGTGTCAGGAGTATGGGTGAGCTCGTACCTTTGTGGCTGAGCGTGTTGGGAGATGCCCATCTTGTCGTTAAGGACCGGGTTGCATGACATCTCACCTGACCCTTGGATCGTACAACCACTTGACCGTTGTATGTGGAAACGGCTTATCATAAATCCCACTACTTAATCTACTTGCCATCTGGTGTGTGGGTGAGCAGCAGATGACCAAGGAGTAGGGGTACGATCTGTGTGAGGTACGCCCTGGTTATTGGAGATAACCCCTTGGTTGCTTCTGTGGTGGCTCGTAGGGTTAGCTAAGGTGGGTAATGGCTTTGATAGGATCCGCGCCGGCACTAAGGTGTTTTGTGGCAGTACCCTACTTGTGGGTAAAGATGTACAACCTCTGCAGAGTGTAAAACCTATTCGAATAGTTGTGTCCACGGTATTGGACGAGTCACGGTGTTTGGGTTTGGGATGTTTTCATGGTGTGAGTTGTTTTTTGAGAAAGAGTGTGGCTGTGTGCCTGGGCTACTGCGAACGGGGAGTCCAGTAGTCCCTAATTGGTTTTCTCAAAACAACCGAGTTACCTGAGTTATAAAAGAGATTGTTTGTGAAAACCTTTTTCAAAAATGAACCCCTGCATGAGTAAAAATGTTTGCAAATAAACCTTAACCTGATCCTTGATATATCCTGTGCATGATCTGCTTATAAGCCCCTCAGTGGGTGGGGTTGAACTTGTTAGGTTCGTTTGTACTCACCCTTGCTTAATTAACTGTTTTTCAGAGGAGGATCACGACTTCGTTCCCGAAGACGTAGAGTAGGTCGCTGCCCTACACCCAACCCATGCCTGTGGATTTAGGGTCTCCACAGGAAGCTTCCATGATGCCTTACTCTGATGAAGCTTTAGAAGCCTTCACTATCGTAGTTTGGTCACTAGCTCTTGTGTTGTTCCTCGTAGCAGTGGCGCTTCCTTGCCCACAGCCTCACTGTGATGTAAGGGACTAAACCACCTGTTGTAATAAATGTGTTACCAGCTTCCTAGGACTGGTATTTGTGTCACATTTAGTCACCTCGGATGAGGGGGCGCTTTAGGTGGTATCAGAGCCGTAGGTTTGGCCGTAGGGCGCGATCCCTAGGATCCGAGACCTTTTTCTGGCCCCTCTATTAAACTTTTCCCTGCTGAGTTCATCTTTCCACAAATTTCTTACCTTGATCCTTGCCTAGTTCTAGATGGCTAACCTGGAATGGAACAGAGGAGTTTGCCCTGCGCAACCTGGCCTCCCTAACTTGCTACTACTCAGCCTAGAGCGCGTCACAGTGAGGAACCCACCGGAGTACATCTATCGGGAATACGAACGCTATGGCACCCTTCGGTGTAAAGTGCTGATCTTCGTGGGTAGAAGCACACTCTACCCTGACTTAGAACCCTGGTTCATCTCCACCACCGGGTTTCGCTTTGCTGACACCTACCCAAAGGCTGCCCGGAAGGCCCTGTGACGTCTACGAGTGGTTTATAGCCAGCATCTCAGACAGACTCCAATGAGATTGTTCCCACCCTCAAGAGGTAGAGGACGCTCATGGATTGACCGAATGAGGGGATTGGAAAGAGAAGAAGAAGACCTAGAAGATGCAGTTTCCCAGCTGTCCATCTACCTCAATGGCCTAGACCACCTCTACCATGAACAAGCCAAGTAGCTGAAGCACCAGATCGACAGGGCAGAAAGAGCAGAACAAAGGATAGAATTGGAAAAGGTGAAGACAACAATGGCGGAAGTTGCCCTAGCTAACCTGGAGTGAGATTACGCTAGGGAAAGGGAGCAGACTTTAATAGCTAATAAAGCACTATGGGATGAGGTCAAGGAACATAGAAGGAGAGAAGAAGCTGGTTTGATGGAGGATGAACCCGAAGAAACTCATTAGGACAAAGGAACCCAGACTGAGGACGTGATACTGGAGCAAGACCTCCCACCAAAGAAGCGTCGCATTCAGATGGAGGAAGAGTCCCCATGAGGATAGACTGGAGTGCTTACGCTAGAGCTGCGTTCTAGTAATAATAAATGTACCCTGAGGAGTGTACCCCAACCTTGTTGCTAAACAAAACTATCTATCTTTTGTACCCTACCCTTTGCACAACTTGTTCAACTCTACCCTTGTTTTCCGATGACTGAAGATGGATGCACCCAAGGCGTGTGCCAGGAGGAGCCTTGTTTTGCCCGCCTCCTTATCAACTCCTTGGAGCGCCTCGGTATCACTGAGAGCCCAAGGTACTCCAGCAGAGAGTATGAGCAACTCAGCACTCTTCGTTGTAGGGTGGTCCTCTCCATCGCCAGAAGCAACCGCTACGCCAACATCGAGCCGTGGCGCGTGACCGCCACAGGGTTTCGGCACCGAGACACCTACCCCTTGGCCCTCAGAAAGCCCTTTGCTACCTGTGTCGGATCTACGAGGAACACCTTGTCCCCACACCGATGAGGTATTTTCCCCCGCCATCAGAACCTCAGTCTGGCAGGCCCGCATGAGAAACCTGGAACGGCACTGCCACCAAGAAGACCTTTTGTACCATATAGTTGCCTACCTCGTCTCCCTGGACAAACTCTTTGATGACCAGGCCAAGCTGTTGAGGGAGCAAATCAGTCGGGCCGAGCAAGCAGAAGTCACAGTAAGGATGCACCAAGTCCGGGTGGCTCAAGCTGAAGCAAGGACCGCAGCCGCCATAAGCAGTGAAGTTGTTGCCCATGAAAGCCTCTGGCAGATCCAAGAACATTGCATGCAGGAATGGACTAACAGTGGAACACCCATTCCGGCCATTGGAGAAGTGCAAGTCCTGCTTGGGACACCCCTTGTAGGATGGGGAGTAACTATTGAAACCCCGCTAGCACTACCGGTAGTCACCGAACAACCAAGGGCTACCGCGGAAGCTGCAGCACAACCCCAAGAGAATGGAAACCCCGAGGGCGAGGATGACGATGAGCTGCTCATCCCACTGGAAGTGCACTCAGCCCTAGAAGATGGCTCTCCTCGAGTAGAATACCTTAGTTGCCTTGACCCAGGGAATGAAGTCGTGCTGGTCCGAGCTTAGAGTCGCACCCTTAGCTTTTGTCGTAGTACTAGGCTGTGTAGCATGTCCGCGTTGTATCAGTCGCATAGTTTGGGGTGTATCCTCCTCACTTGTTTGCAATGAAAATTGGTCTATGCTTGTTTGATTGCTATGTGCTTGTTGTGTGCTTGCCGGCAGGAGTAGACCCTACCTTTTCAAAAAGAAATTCGTCATAATCCACTTAAACATCACATAAAACCTAGATCTCTTAGAAACCCACTCCTTTACAGATGCTTTCAAAGCACCCTGCTAGGACCCTCCAAGGCTCTGGTCGTATGGATGCGGAAGGATCTCAAGCCGATTGAAGGGAGCGCCTTAACGACCAAGAAGTGAATCAAGGCGAAGATGGAGGAGAGAACATTGTCCTGCCACCGCCACCCCCTCCCGTAGAACTGGCGCAAGTTTTGGCCAACCAGACTCTACTGATGGAAGCCATATTCAATGCCATCAACCGTCCAAGGCCCCAAGTTCTAGGCATGAATGAGAAGCTGATAGAGTTCTCAGGACGAAGCCACCCACTTTTGGTGGGTCCGCTGACGACTGGCTGAGAGCCATTCTAAGGGAACTGAAGCCCTTCAACTGTGAAGACCGAGACAAGGTTCTCCTGGCTACTCACCAGCTCACCGGAACAGCCTTAGCCTGGTGGGAAAACTACTATGCAGCAGCCAAGGATCCCTCCGCCATCACTTGGGACGAGTTCGTGGAAGAATTTCGTTGCTACCACATCCCAGAAGCCACGCTAAAGCGCAAGGCAGATGAGTTCCGTGAACTCCGCCAGGGCAACAAGTCCGTGGAGGAATACACTTACCAGTTCATAGAGTTGGCTCGCTATGCCCCTGAGGAAGTGGATAAGGACTCCAAGAAGCAGGAGATGTTCAAGAAAGGCTCGACTCCGGAACTGAGGACTCTGCTTACCCCTCAGATCTACCCGGATTTCAACACCCTTATGAACATGGCCATCCTCACAGAGAGAGCCAAGGCAGAAGAGAAGAAAGAAAACAAGCGCAAGTTCATGGAGCACAAGGCTAAACAACAAGAGCGTTCCCAGAGGCAGAGAAGCTTCGGACACCCCATGTCCAGGTTCCAAGCCCCCATGTAGTACAGAACCCAGTCACAAGCCACGGGCTCTCAAGGCCCCAGAACCCAGTTCAAACTATACAACAACCAGAACACCATGAAGGCCCCACAAAGCAACACTAGCCAGGTCACTGCCAACAACAACAACAACTCCAGAGTGTGTTTCAACTGCCGTGAGATTGGACACTTCATTGCCAACTACCCATATGCCAAAAAGCCAACAGCTTCAGCATTCTCCAACTCAGTGAATGGGCCCAGACCGCTCGTATCTGGAGCCAACCGTGTGCCAGTTCGCAGCAACAACTTTGGCAACAACAACAACCAGCAGATGAGGTAGCCCCAACAGTCCTATGGACGAGCCCGCGTCAACCACATCAATGCACAGGAGGCTCAAGAGGCACAAGGCGTAGTGCTCGGTGAGTTCCTGGTCAACTCAGTCTTGGCAACCATATTATTTGATTCAGGAGCATCACATTCGTTCATATCCTCAAGTTTTGTGGAAAAACATAACATACCTATAGTACTACTAAAAGCACCCCTGTTAACTCGAACGCCCGGAGGTGACATCAAGTGTCAACTGGGATGCTCCCGTGTAAGGATCATTTTAAGTGGGGTAGAGTTCCTAGCGGACCTAGTAGTACTAAAGTCTAAGGGAATAGATGTGATCCTTGGGATGGACTGGTGAAGCCAACACCATGGTCTTATAAGTTGTGCCGATAAGGTAGTGCACCTAACCAACCCAGACGGAGTACGAGTGACCTGCCACACCCGAGGACACAAACCACACATAATGGTTTTTAGCATGGAAGCCAAATCCATAGAGGATGTCCCAGTAGTACGGGAATATCCAGATGTGTTCCCCGAAGAACTCCCTGGAATGCCACCAGATAGGGATATAGAGTTCGTCATTGACCTTATCCCCGGAACCTCTCCCATAGCCAAGAGGCCCTATAGGATGACAGCCCCTGAGTTGGCAGAGTTAAAGAAGCAGCTAAGAGAACTTCAGCGAAGTGGATTTATCAAGCCAAGCTCATCACCATGGTGAGCCCCAGTGCTCTTCATAGAAAAGAAGGATAAAAGCCTAAGGATGTGCGTGGACTACCGCTCGCTGAACGAAGTGACTATCAAGAATAAGTATCCTCTCCCTAGAATAGATGATTTATTTGACCAACTAAAAGGAGCCAAGTATTTTTCTAAGGTGGATTTAAGGCCAAGATACCATCAACTCAAAATTAGGGAGAGTGACATTCCAAAGACCGCCTTTGTCACCCGTTATGGGCAGTATGAGTTCACAATGATGTCCTTTGGACTCACCAACGCACCAGCGTATTTTATGAACCTCATGAATAAGGTGTTTATGGAAGAGCTGGACAAGTTTGTCATAGTTTTCATCGACGACATACTTGTTTACTCCAAAAGTGTGGAGGAACATGAGCAGCATCTTCGAGTGGTACTGGGGAAACTAAGGGCACACAAGCTGTACGCTAAGTTCAGCAAGTGTGTATTCTGGCTAGAGAAAATATCTTTCCTTGGGCATATTCTAACGGCAGAAGGAGTAGAAGTAGGCCCCGGGAAAGTCGAAACAGTCTCCAATTGGTGACAACCGACCAATGTGAGCGAGATCAGAAGCTTTCTTGGGTTAGCAGTATACTACCGGAGGTTTATTGAAGGATTTTCTAAGATTGCCCGACCCATGACGGAGTTGCTCAGGAAGGAGAAGAAGTTCAATTGGACTGAGTCGTGTGAGAAAAGCTTTCAGGAGTTGAAAAGAAGATTGACAACCGCCCCAGTGTTGACCTTGCCAGACATTCAACGGGATTTTGTCGTCTATTGCGATGCATCTCGGCAAGGGTTAGGATGTGTCCTTATGCAAGATGGGAAAGTAGTGGCATATGCTTCCCGCCAACTCAAACTCCACGAGGAGAACCATCCCACCCATGATTTGGAGTTTGCAGCCGTAGTGCATGCACTTAAGATTTGGAGACATTACCTGATTGGGAATAAGTGCGAAATCTATACAGACCACAGGAGCTTAAAGTACATCTTCACCCAGCCTGACCTGAACTTAAGGCAAAGAAGGTGGCTAGAATTAGTCAAAGATTATAACCTAGAAATCCATTACCACCCAGGAAAAGCCAATGTAGTGGCAGATGCCATAAGCAGAAAATCTTACGAGAAAGCAGTGCTTAAGAGTGCCCAGTTGCAAGAGGAAATGGAACAACTCAACGTGCACATTGGTCCCCAGGGCTACGTCCACCAACTATGAGAATCTGATGAAAATCTGCAAGCACACAGGAGAGAATAAGGGTCCAGACTTTAGAGTGGATGATCAAGGCACACTATGGTATAAGAATAGGATATGCGTGCCTGGAGACGGAGATTTCCAACAGACCATCCTGGATGAGGCACACAACTCGACATATTCCATCCACCCGGGATCCACTAAGATGTATATGGATTTAAAGTAGAAGTATTGGTGGAATGGAATGAAAGCGGACATTGCCCGGTTCGTCGCCCACTGTGATACTTGTCAGAGGATTAAAGCTGAACACCAGAAACCTGCAGGACTGTTGCAGCCTTTACCCATCTCGGTGTGAAAATGGGATGAGACAGGCATGGACTTTGTAGTGGGTTTGCCCAAGGCTCAAAAGGGACATGATTCCATATGGGTAATAGTGGACCGACTCACTAAAGTCGCTCACTTTTTACCTGTACGAACCACTTATGGTGGAGAGAAGTTGGCAAAGCTCTACATAGAGAACATAGTGAAATTACATGGAGTACCTAGCAGGATAGTCTCAGATAGAGGGACTCAGTTTACCTCTAGATTTTGGAAAAGTTTGCATAAAGCCATGGGCACCAAGCTGGATTTTAGTTCGGCTTATCACCCGCAGACAGATGGACAGACCGAGAGGGTGAACCAAATTATGGAAGACATGTTGAGAGCATGTGTCCTCACCTATGGCAAAGACTAGGAACAAAGTTTGCCATATGTAGAGTTCTCCTACAACAACTGCTATTAGGCGAGCCTAGGAATGTCACCGTTTGAAGCCTTATATGGGAGTAAATGCAGGACACCCTTGATGTGGTCAGAAGTAGGAGAATGTGCCCTGGCTGGGCCCGCACTTATAAAGGAAGCAGAAGAGCGAGTAGCCGAGATCCGAGAAAAGTTGGGGGCTGGCCAATCCCGACAAAAGAGCTATGCAGACAAGAAGAGGCGAGAAGCAAGCTTCAATCATGGAGATTTCGCTTACCTCAAGGTTTCACCTTTCCGAGGGACTCGAAGATTTCAGGTGCATGGGAAGTTAGCCCCTCGGTACATTGGACCGTACAAAGTGCTGAAGAGAGTTGGAGCAGTAGCATACCGGTTGGAGCTACCAGAGGAAATGTCAGATATACATCCGGTGTTTCATGTCTCCCGGTTACGAAGGTGTTTGAAAGTACTCGAAGAGAAATGAGTGCCGGTGGAGACAATTGATTTGCAGCCAGATCTTAGGTACCAGGAAGTGCCCGTCAAGATCTTGGACACAGTGGTCAAAAGGACAAGGACATCGAAAGTGCGAGTGTGCAGAGTCCAATGCAGCAGGCACGGAGTAGAAGAAGCCACATGGGAACGAGAGGATGCGTCGAGGAAAGAGTTTCCCCACCTGTTCGGGAACTAGCCGAATATCGAGGACGAGATTCATTTTAAGTGGGGTAGGTTTGTAACACCCGCGTTTTTAGCTCCTAATAAATCACCTACTAAATCACGTGTGTTTTCAAAACTTTACAGCTGAGCTCAATTATCTCCTTGAAACCCCGGTCATCTTTTCCCTCTCTCCTCTCGGCACGCGTTCCGCGAATCCCGTCGGCACCGCCCACCACCGCTCGGGCCACCGCCGCCCACCGCGTGCCACCCCGGCGCCACCGTCGACCACCCCCCGCCGGGAATCCCGGACTTCCCGCGGTCCCGCCGGCCAGCCCGCCTCGCCATCACCGTCGTCCCGGAAATTACGCTAACACCCGAAAAACCAGAAAACCCCACAAAAATACCTTCTTCCTTCCTCCTAACTTTTCTAGAAATTCTTCAAATGTTCCAAGCTCTTTTTCCCTTTTCTTTTCCATTTTTACTTTTTCCTTTTCTTTTATCCTTTCTCTTTTTCTTCCTTTTCTTTTTCCTTTCTCCTTTCTTTCCTGTTTCTTTCCCTCCTTCCTTTCTCCTTCCTTTGGCCAGCGCCTGACCCTGACCGCGCCCGGCCTTCCTCTGCGCGCCCAACCGTGCGCCCCCCGGCGCACGCCACGACCGGCCCCGCACCGCCGTCCACCGCACCGGCCGTGACACGACCGCACGCCGCCGCGGCCGCATGCACTCCGCCCGCCCGAGCCGTCGCCTCCAATAGCACCACCGCGAGCCACCGCCCGCACCGCGCCGCCGCTCACTGTTGCCACAGCTGGCTCACTCCCTGCTCGACGGGTCTTGTCCACAGCGCCGCAGTCACTCCACTGCGAATCCGGGCCGAGGCCTCGCCGGCCGAGTCAACAGCGGGATATTTTTCCCCACCGCCATTGCCCCGGCCGCATGAGCTCTTCGAGCTCAAATTCCGGCCACTCAACCGCCTCCCCGCGCCTATAAATAGGGGCCGGCAGCTCCTCGGCTCACCTCGCACCGCCACAACCGAACCCCTCTCCTTCCTGACAATCTGAGCGCTGCCGCCCCCAATCAATGCCACCTCCAGTTCGCCGCCGCCTGTGGAGCCGCCAACTCGCGCTGCCCCGACCCAAGGTGAGGGTGGGAATCGACCCCCCTCGTCGCCCTCTCTATTTCTCTCGTTACCGAACCGAGGGAAGGGGAAGAAGAAGGGAGATTTTGCCCAGAGCCCTTGCCCTCTTCCCTTTAAACCCAAGCCCCCTTCTCTTTATTTCCTTCTCACTATTTCTCCAAATTAGACCCTAGCCCATAAACCAAATTACAAACTAGTCCTACTTAATTTCAAGTAGACCCCTGGACTATTCCATCTAAACCTCACAATATTATATTTTACAAATAAGCCCACCCCTCTATTAAACCTATTTACTAATAGGTCCTTAACCCTTTAAAGTCTCTTTTAACCCGACATTTCATGCACAATTTTACTCCAAATAAATTCCAAACTTCACCACACCTTTCGCGGGATTATTCCCACCGAACCATTCACCAATTCCCCATAGATCATATATATATTTCTCCTTTTTCCATTTATTCCCTCCTCGAGCTCAGCCGGTAAATTTGTGTGCTTGTATTGATTGCATGCTTGTTTGTGTGTGCACTATAGCCGACGGAGTGAATGAAGGAGGGTACCACGAGTCGGAGCTTGGAGCCGAGTGCTGCGAGCAGGAGCCCGAGATCCCGAACCCCGATGTTGATGGTGAAAATCCGTCAACCTAGCCATGAGTTTACCTTCGGTGTTGGCATGACTTTTGTATCTTATTCATTGGTACTAACCCCCGTGGTATAACAAGTTCACTTGTGCATGTCGGTTTTGGAGTTTAGTGTTTACGCAGGGTTTTAACGTTGAAAGCAATACTTCCGGGATAAGTTCATTAAGCACCTCATGACAATACCTTGAAGCCCGGTACAAGTCAAGCAATGAAGTGAACATGACTCCAAGAGCCCAAGGACCAAGCCCGAGAAGATGATAAACTCTGAGGACCGAACCAGAAAAGTGTTGAATCTTGCAAGACAAGGAGTTGAGTCCAATTCGGAGAGAAACCAACGTCAAGGGCCCACATGCAAAAGGGGAGAGGATCTAGAAGACGTGGGAAGCAACACCGGGCGAAGGAGGACACGGACTGGGCCGAAACGGGCCCAGGCCGGTCGGCCCAGCCCGTTTCGGGGCCCAATCGTCCTCCCCTTTGGCCTAGTTGAATCTCTGGCTATTTATAGCCCCCTGACCGAGAGCCACGCATCATCCAATTCGTAATCCGCAGCCGAGGAGCAGAGAAGCTTGAGGGACACCATCTCAGAGATGAGGGTCGTGCTAGTTGTCTAGGGTTTCCCTAGACGACGTGGGAACCTTGCATGGAAGGCCACGTCGGAGCTCCGGAGCGAGAATCAAGATTGAGGGAGGGCCCCGGTGGTGATCTTGTTCATGTAATCATTCATGGTGAAGTTTGTAAGTGAATTCGATTTCTAGCGATCAAGTGCCTTCTCGATGATTTTGTTTTCTTCTTGGTTTTGCTTCTCCTACGATCTAGTTTGCAGCTAGATTACTTAGGGTGCTCTTGTAGCCACGGTGGCTAGAGGTGCATACCGGACCGGCCAAGTGATTTCAACTTGTTCTATCCAACTCGCCCTAGACTACCCGCATGAGTAGGGATACGTTGTGACAAAACGGGGTTTCCGAAAGGCGGGCGTTTTCGGAGTCAGATGGAAGGCCACAATTCAAAGATGCTTTTAATGAGATTCGCTTTTCTATCTTCATCTATCTTGTTTGGAGCTACAACATAAGCATGATCTAGACTCTCTAGATCGGTTATCTCTTGCTTTCTCTTGCTACCTCTTTAGTAGATTAGATTAGATTCGTTTTCTTTATGATATCTTAGATTAGATGCAATTTGATTCTTCAATAGATAGCTTTGCTTGCTTTACTAGATTGAATCCTTGCGTTGCACATTGTTCCACGGATTCGATACCTTGGGTTCACCACTCGAGGGAAGAAGGGTCCCTTGACTACTACGGGGGATTTGTCCGCTTGCAAATCCATATGAACTTTGATACAACTATTAACCGTCAACAAGCCCCTTTTTCTGGCGCCGCTGCCGGGGAACAAGCAATCAAGATCCGATCTAGTATCGCTTATCTTTCAGTTTTTCTTTTGATTTTCTTTTGCATCTCTTAAGTTTGATCATCCTCGAAAAGAAAAAAATCAATCTAATCTACTTTTGATTAACCCTAATTTTTCTTTTGTTAGATTTTTGTTTTATTGCTAACCCTAACCGGAGATGGTTGGCTACCTCTCCAAGAAACCCAAAACTTTTTTGTGGATGATCCGGGGAAAACTTTACGAGGCAAAGGAGACGTGCAACACAAGCTAAAGGGGTGGAAACCCTAGATTCAAAAGTCAAACTCGAAGGACCGTCGAAATCGCAAGGGAATCACCACCTCCAAGTCCAAAGGAAGATCAACCTCAACCACCGGAGCGCGAGATCGAGCTATGCACCCCGAACACCGTTGATCTACCTATCATGAACCTTCAAGACGCCGGGAGGCCATTCCGGATCAAGGTCTCAACTATCTGCATGACGATTGCGAGAGCTGAATGCATATGAGCCAGATTCCTTGAGTGGCATATCGGTTTACTTAAGAGGAGGATGGAGAAGATGGAGATGGAGAAAGAAGCTCAACACCTAAAGGCCGCCGAAGCAAGATCCACATGCAAGGAGTGTGTGGAGCACGACAATGTCCAAGGACGCCGTCACTAAGTTCGTGGCTATGGAGAAAATATTGAAGAATTTAGATGGCAAGGTGACGGAGGTCGGAAGCTCTATATGTGAAGTGTTCATCGTGATGAAGATGCTAGACGCAAGTGGGACAACTTGCCGGGCGCCCGATGGGTAACAAAGAAGAATATCCGAGACAACTCCAAGGTACAAAGACGGCGAAGGCTACTCAAACTCATTCAGGAGAGATGGAGGATCACACTAGGAGACCATGAAGATCACGACCGAAGGACCGGAGTTTGAGATACCGAGCCACTACATGAAGGAAGTTGTTGCATCCGTCAAGACCGAAGGACAAAGCCAGCCGGTGAAGACCAAAAAAACTGACTAAGCCAAAGAAGAAGCCCGTGCCCAAGATGGTGCGGAAGTGGGTACCCAAGACTGCAACGCTCACAAAGAGCATTGATCCGAAGTAATCAAGTGAAGAAGTCTATCCATGGACTATAAATGAAGCGCTAGGCGAGAGGCAACCCGTTTCGTTGAGTCAAGAATAAGCTACCGGGAGGACAACCCGATTCCAGGTTTTTCGAGTCTTTTCAAGTAATTCAGTTTTGAATTTTACTACGCAAAACATTAGACTTAGAATGGTTGAACAATATTAGAGACATAATTCTTGGTTGAATATTTTGCTTTGTCATAAACCCTTTGCATGAACCCTCCTATGTGTTTGTTCGTTCTTTTTCGAGAAATCACAACCAAATAATTTCAGAACCTAACTCAACCCTTCACCCTCATTATGGTGTTGTGGTTGACTTACTTTTTCATGCTAAAAACACACGAGTAGAGCCACGACTTATACCTAGGTGTTAATTAAATTTCAGCACGTGGTAGGACTCGCGTGAACCTAGGAACTAAAACTTTTGGTTGGTTTAAAAATCCTTATCCTTGGTTTCTCTAAGATTAGAATTTTTTCTAAGCCTCATTTAGTTTTATTTTATTCAAAATCTCTCTTATCTAATCAAAATTACAACCTAAACCTATGCCCCCATGATCAAGCCGGGAAAAGTTTGCTCTCAACCAATGAAGGTAAACTATACCGGTGAGATCGATATCAACGTAGTCGGAAAATATTCTCGACTTACATTTGTTTCTAATGGGTTAAAAACTTCTCTAAATTTATGCTTGAGTTCTTGCATGGCTCTGAATTTTTTTAAAAAATTTCGAAATTAGAGGAGTGCTCAACCTTAAAACATGCTTAGAGGGAGGCAATCTAGTTAACCTAACCATACATGCACCATGATACATCACGGGATGCCCCTCCAACATCTTTTACCAAACCACATGCAAAGTACAAGCATGGGGGGCAGCCAAGGCCTTGTTTTGTAGGAATATCATGGATGCATGTGAGGCAAGGGAGTATGGAAGTGAATCAAGCGAAAACATCAAGTGGAATGAGCAATAATGCAAGTGAAGGAGTGGACGGGAACGTTTGGAAGGTGTACGCGGTCACGAAGTAACATGCACTAGAGAAGAACCGAGCCAAGAGGAGGAGAGAGGTAAGTCTTTCATCCAACTCTTTGTTCGTGTGCTCTAGTTTGTAGGCCGGAACCACCTTAGACTTAGCCATCCACCGCGTTTGTTTCGTGCAACAAATCACATCCTTAATCAACTCAAAGTCCAGACTCCAAAATAATATTTGTGTACCTTGTTACCAGGTGAAAACCCCAGATATATATTTGTGAGGGAGAGCGCTGCAATCATGGAAGAAAACTACAAGCCTTTTCACCAAAAAAGGAAGGGATCATCGTCGTCTAAGCCATCATCGACAACCTCTTCGAGGAGGCACTCGGTTTCCGAGTCTCCTCAGAGTATGGAGGAGGACACGGCACCACCGAGGAGGAACTACTCTTCTCCTTGGTGGCATGAGGGCCACACGAAACTCGTTTATTAGGTTTACCAAACTTCAATAACATATGGAGGAGCCGCTCGTCCAACCTCGCCACTTGACACGATCATCCTCTCCACCTCCATACGCTCCGCGGTATTCCGAGGGGTATGTCATCATGACGAAGGAAGAGGAGGAGAAGCTCGCTCGCCTTAAGTAGAGGCTTGTAGCGAATGTCGACATCGACGACCAAGCTCTCCACATATTGGGTTTCACACGGGACACCGGTGCAATTCTCAAACGGAGTGTCGGCAAACACCCACAAGGAATTCGCCTAGGAAATTTTCATGACCATGGCGCATACCCTTGATGAAGGAGTGTTGAGTCTCTCATTCCGTTTGGAGGGAGCCCACAAGTGGAGAAGAAGGAAGACATCGTTGGAAGGGTAACCTTGATCAACGGTGCTATTTCTAGCACCTGGATGGGGTAATCTCCTTTCATCCATGGGTTGCAATCGATCTTGAGATGTAATCACACTTTGTTGGATTATCTATCTATCATCTTGTGTTGAAAATACTTTAATGCTTAAGGTTAGCTACCATGCCGTAAAGGAAGTAAGGGCTCTAATGCTTCCTTGGATCCATTCAACACATCATGTCCATCATAGGTCAGTCATGAGTACCTTCGTGTTAGTACGAGAGGAGGGAAAGGGCGAAACCATGGTCACAACCCCCGATAGATTAGATTGGTTTTCATGTTCAAAACGATTGCACGTTCTAGTATCGTGGACCCATGGGCGATTGTCTCCTATCTTGATTCAAAAGGGAGCTCTGGAACAAGTGGATGTGCATGAAGGCACATGGGAAGGTTTTTGGAGTATGATCACGGGAAGAGACCATCAACGAAGAAATACTATCCGGAACCCCATCATCCAAGTGTGTCACTTTTGTGCAAGTGGATTTTTGGGAGAATGAGAGAGACAAAGATGACCAGCACGGAGTTGAATTAGCTTTACTCGGCTTTTGCCAAGTGGCCAATCGACCTCTCTTACCTCATGAACAACTGATGGTGTTGTGTAGCAACATCGAGTTCGGGAGATATTGGTAAGGGGTGTTACCTCTCCATGTTGGTTATCTCTTTAAGACCGGGTATTATAAGGAACCCGAAGCATCTCCTACCCGGACTTCCTTAAGATTTAAAGATAAGAGAGGAGGCTTCAAAGTGGCCAAAGTAAATTTGCCCCTATCGGATGGAAGATTAAGACTTTTTCTTGAGGGAAAAGAAGATTGGTTAGAGGAAGGACTTCTTGTGCCGGCGGGAAAAAAAATAAAAGATTATAGGAGAAGGTCCTCCCACGGCCCAAGAAGGAGGTGCGCAACAAAATTATGTGCCACCATTTGGAGGAACCCCGGCACCGCCGAGTTACTACGGTGATGTACCAATGCAAGCATGGGGGAGTGGTGCAGCCATGCCCCCACCATTTTGCGGTGCCCAACGTAGCCTTTGCGGAGCCATATGCACACCTTCCTCAACCACAACAAATTGTGGCCACCATTGGAGGATACGCTGCAAGAAACATGCAAAATATCGCAGCCATCCTAACCAATGCAAACCTAATGGGTGAAGGAAATGCAAACGTCGCTTGTGTGCTTGGACACCTTCACCTAGCACCGTCGGACAATTCATAGGAAGAGAGTAGTGCATTCCTATTATGAGTAAGGGTACAACAACCAAGACTATCAATATCAACCACCGACGGAAGATTAGAGAAAGGAGGAGCTTCAGTTATCTTTCCTTTACCCCCTTTTCTTTAATTTTCAGCTTGATTGCGCCTATGTATGCGTAGTATTTTCAGCTTTGCTTTAATTTTTAGTTTTTAGTTTAATTTTCAGCATGTGTGTTGGTTTTTATTTTCATCATGAATAATGTCACCACCAAGTTTTTACCTTTAGTAAAGTTACAAAGTTTGTGTCATGATGATAAATGATTAAAATTGCCGCTTTGTTTATCTTTGTAATTGATTTATGCATGTTTAAACTAGTGCTCTCTTAAAATACAAATCTGAAATTATCTAAATATTAGCTTAATCTTTAGCGGAGGTTATGATAAAAATAAAGACCCATAGTGTTTTACGTGCTCTCAAGTTTTAGATGGACTAAAGATGATTTATTTTTGTTCTTAAATGTAAAGCTAGCCTTGTCATAAATACCTCTTGCTTGTTTCTCTACCTATCTAGAGCCTTATAAATATTTGAGTGCAAAAACTTAGTATGCAAGATTTATTTTTGGGTGAGTTATTTCAAGCCTTGATTTCTCTGGCCCGAGACTAAGAAGCTGGTCATTTCGTTTTTGCGTATCTATCTTTTTGTCAGCCTTTTATCCGTGCATTGTGTATCCCCGCATCGGAGATCTCACAAACCTCGCCGGATATCCACCCTTAAAACCAAATATCATCTTTTGTGTTTACCTCCTTGACCACAACCTATCATTAAGAATGGATCATCAATTCAAGGAAGATCGCAAGACGGTGCCAACATTGAAGAATTCAAGTATCTCTCCAAAAGGAAAAATATTTCCAGTACCTACCTTATTTATCGCCTCTTTGCTCGAGGACGAGCAACGTCTAAGCATGGGGGAGGAGGAAGGTACGGTGCAGTTTTAGAGTTTAAAGGGGAGCAATTTAAAAAAATGAATGAAAGAAAATTCAAAGGCGATGTACGGGATTTCCAAGGTGAAAGTCTCACAAAAAATGACCGAATGAATGAAAAAAAATGATGATGAATGAATGAATGAAAGAAAGAAAGAAAGAAAGAAAAGAAGGAGAAATATGAGAAAGAGAAAAAAGAATATGAGTATGTGCAAAAATAAAGTGAACTCCCCGGTTCTCTAAAGTGCATTAGGAAATTCAAGGCTTCAAGATTAAAAGATCCATACTCAATTTTCCAACCATGTGCAATCCGATAACGAGGACTTCCTTTGTGCCTCGGGATCACTCTTTGCCATTTGCACATGTCCACCTATCTCAAGCATGTGTATTTTTCTCTTTCCCCTCCTTGATTTAACATCATTTTCCAATGACCTTTTTGACGAGTCTCGGTAAGACCATGAGAAGCTTGTCTTGTTTTGACAACATCTCATTTATAATATCTTGGTAGGACTAAACTTTCCCAAAAAGCTCCATATAAAGCCTACCACATATATGTGTTATGAGAGGGAAAGGAGTAGAATAAATAGGCTTGAGAGACATGATGAGATGAGAGTTCATGAGCAAGATGCAAGGTGGTTTAAATTTGTGAACTTGGTTTAGCTCTTTTTCATCTTGTTCTTTATTTCAAAATTTCTGAGATCCATTTGAATTTTGGGAGCATGTTAATACTTGTGGGATAAGCTTAATTAAATATCTACCCTCCGTAGGGATGAAGGCTAGTACATTATGGAACTTTAATGAATTAAACTTTTGAGAGCATTATGTTTTTTTCATGTATGATCAAGTGCAAGGTTTAAACAATGAAGGGCAACGATGATATCCATCGAAGGCTTACTCGAGGACGAGCAAGGTTTAAGCATGGGGGAGCTATTGACGGTGAAAATCCGTCAACCTAGCCATGAGTTTGCCTTCGGTGTTAGTATGACTTTTGTATCTTATTCATTGGTACAAACCCTCGTGGTATAACAAGTTCACTTGTGCCTGTCGGTTTTGGAGTTTAGTGTTTACGCAGGGTTTTAACGTTGAAAGCAAGACTTCCGGGATAAGTTCATTAAGCACCTCATGACAAGACCTTGAAGCCCGGTACAAGTCAAGCTATGAAGTGAACATGACTCCAAGAGCCCAAGGACCAAGCCCGAGAAGATGATAAACTCCGAGGACCGAACCAGAAAAGTGTTGAATCTTGCAAGACAAGGAGTTGAGTCCAATTCGGAGAGAAACCGATGTCATGGGCCCACATGCAAAAGGGGAGAGGATCTAGAAGACGTGGGAAGCAACACCGGGCGAAGGAGGACACGGACTGGGCCGAAATGGGCCCAGGCCGGTCGACCCAGCCCGTTTCGGGGCCCAATCGGCCTCCCCTTTGGCCTAGTTGCATCTCTGGCTATTTATAGCCCCCTGACCGAGAGCCACGCATCATCCAATTCGTAATCCGCCGCCGACGAGCAGAGAAGCTTGAGGGACACCATCTCGGAGATGAGGGTCGTGCTAGTTGTCTAGGGTTTCCCTAGCCGACGTGGGAACCTTGCATAGAAGACCACGTCGGAGCTCCGGAGCGAGGATCAAGATCGAGGGAGGGCCCCGGTGGTGATCTTGTTCATGTAATCATTCATGGTGAAGTTTGTAAGTGAATTCGATTTCTAGCGATCAAGTGCGTTCTCGATGATTTTGTTTTCTTCTTGGTTTTGCTTCTTCTACGATCTAGTTTGCAGCTAGATTACTTAGGGTGCTCTTGTAGCCGCGGTGGCTAGAGGTGCATACCGGACCGGCCAAGTGATTTCAACTTGTTCTATCGAACTCGCCCTAGACTACCCGCATGAGTAGGGATACGTTGTGACGAACGGGGGGTTCCGAAAGGCGGGCGTTTTTGGAGTCGGATGGAAGGCCACGATTCAAAGATGCTTTTAATGAGATTCGCTTTTCTATCTTCATCTATCTTGTTTGGAGCTACAACATAAGCATGATCTAGACTCTCTAGATCGGTTATCTCTTGCTTTCTCTTGCTACCTCTTTAGTAGATTACATTAGATTCGTTTTCTTTATGATATCTTAGATTAGATGCAATTTGATTCTTCAATAGATAGCTTTGCTTTCTTTACTAGATTGAATCCTTGCATTGCACATTGTTCCACGGATTCGATACCTTGTGTTCAGCACTCGAGGGAAGAAGGGTCGCTTGACTACGACGGGGGATTTGTCCGCTTGCAAATCCATATGAACTTTGATTCAACTATTAACCGTCAACACCCGAGCAAGAACTCCCCAAGGACTTCGAAGACGGCAAGTTCAATCTCATCCTTTGATGCATGCTTTGCTCCCAGTTTTATAAACACAACCCTATGACCCATTTAATAAATTTCATATTGTTTTACTACAAAAACATGGTAGGATAGCCACCCTTGATTTCTATGATTGAACCTTGTTTGGCCTAAATGATTTCTTTAAAATGGTGTGAGTATTTTAAAAATGGGGAATGGGTATTTTGGAAAATGAGTAAAGAACTTGGTAGACAGGATGGACGTGTGTGTCAGGAGTATGGTTGATCTCGTACCTTTGTGGTTGAGCGTGTTGGGAGATGTCCATCTTGTCGTTAAGGACCGGGTTGTGTGACATCTCGCCTGACCCATGGATCATACAACCACTCGACCGTTGTATGTGGCAACGGCTTAGCATAAATCCCACTACTTAATCTACTTCCACCAAGGAGTAGGGGTACGATATGTGTGAGGTACGCCCTGGTTATTTGAGATAACCCCTTGGTTGATTCCGTGGTGTCTCGTAGGGTTAGCTAAGGTGGGTAATGGCTTTGATAGGATCCGTGTCGGCACTAAGGTGTTCGTGTGGCGGTACCCTACTTGTGGATAAAGATGTACAACCTCTGTAGAGTGTAAAACCTATTCGAATAGTTGTGTCCACGGTATTGGATGAGTCACGGTGTTTGGGTTTGGGATGTTTGCATGGTGTGAGTTGTTTTCTGAGAAAGGGTGTGGTTGTGTGCCTGGGCTACTGCGAACGGGGAGTCCGGTAGTCCCTAATTGGTTTTCTCAAAACAACCGAGTTACTTGGGTTATAAAAGAGATTGTTTGTGAAAACCTTTTTCAAAAATGAACCCCCTGCATGAGTAAAAATGTTTGCAAATAAACCTTAACCTGATCCTTGATATATCATGTGCATGATCTTCTTATAAGCCCCTCTGTGGGTGGGGTTGAACTTGTTGGGTACGTTTGTACTCACCCTTGCTTAATTAACTTTTTTCAGAGGAGGATCCCGACTTCGTTCCCGAAGACGTCGAGTAGGTCGCTGCCCTACACCCAACCCGTGCCTGTAGATTCAGGGTCTCCACAGGAAGCTTCCATGATGCCGTACTCTAATGAGGCTTTAGAAGCCTTCACTATGTTTGGTCACTAGCTCTTGTGTTGTTCCTCGTGGCAGTGATACTTCCTTGCCCACAGCCTCGCCATGATGTAAGGGACTAAACCACCTGTTGTAATAAATGTGTTACCAGCCTCCTGGGACTGGTATTTGTGTCACATTTAGTCACCTCGGATGAGGGGACGCTTCATTGGGCTTCCTGACGTTGCGACAGTGGAGGTCGCCGGCGGGCTTCCGGAAGCGGCGCTGGTGCAGGTGCCAGGTTGCCTCTTGAGTTGACGAAGTTGTAGTGGATAGACCCTCCATGCAGCGACGACATCGTGGTGGAGGTTTCGTTGAATCCGTTGGGGATCGCCGGCTGAGATGCGGTCTAGGGCCATCGATGAGGAGGTGGGGCGGTAGAGATGCCATTGAAGGCGGGTATGTGCAGGTCGGTGGCCGTCGGCGGAGAAGTGGTTCGGCCCTGGCGGCGGCCGGTGGTCTAGGGTTTGGGGGCGGGGGATATGTGGAGGAGGAGCCATCCAAATGAGTTGCGACCGGGGATATAGGTTATTCCCCTTCGTGTGCGAAATTTCCAAGATACCTCCCGACCTGTGTGTAGAATTTGGTGAGCTGTATGGGTATTACCGTCATTTTGGTGTGGGAATGGATTTTTCCTCGCGGGTCGTGGTTTCGCCTGCCGCCCAAACTCATGAGAGTAGTGGGTCCGCCTGAGTGGGGCCCACGCGTTGGTGACACACGTTGCAATAAAAAGAGTGGGGTTCACATGTTCATGAGGCTACTGGAGAATGTTTCTGTTTTTCTTTTTTTGATTTGTAATTAAATTTTGTAATTGGTATTTCTCCCTCGTAAGAGCTCCAAATTAGTTGGTTCTTTTTTATATTTTTTTGTAAAAATGCTCTCTTTGACTTGATACTATTTTTATGTATGTAAATTGTTATTTATTCATTTGTTTCATATGACATGTTTTCTTCTAACTAAATGGAGATTAAAGAAACATGTTTTGTCACACCAATTGCTAATTTAAGTTGATATTTCCTATTTATATGGTCAATATGAGGTCGTGTTAAAATTTGAAGTGTATATGACTTTGGACATGTAATGAGGTGTTCAAATCTTAGAGTTAGAGTTGAGATGTATGAAACAATCTTGAGTTGAGTTGAGTTTGTGAACAATGTATAGTTAAAATTATCGAAATGTTATGAAACTTTTTGATCAAGCTTGCACACATCTAAAATGATCATATTCCAATTTATAGATATTTTGGGGAAGATTTAGATATTATTACCATTATTTTTAAATAAGGATGGAAGTAGATGTTTGAATTATCCCTAGCAAACGTTTGAAATTTCAATATATTTTAAGGATATGAGCTCTAAATGAATAGATAAGACAAGGAACTATTTTTTAGGAAATTTTTAGATATTCATTGAGATACATGTAGTTGAAATTGTAATTACTTAAAATAAATCCGCAGAAATTAATTTAATCATTTAAAAATAGTAAGTGGATTAGAAAGTTTTCTGAATTTATACGAGATTACTTATATATAGTATATTGAATATAAAAAATATATTTGTGTCTATAAGATAATATAAGCATACAGATTTGTAGGAGATGTTATAGTTTGCAAAAAAGTGAAAAAAATTGTGACCCCACAGGAATCGAACAGGAGTCTATAGGTTACAGCAAACTAAGGGAAACCATTGCGCTAGTCAAGTGAATTCATTCACAATGCTGCTATGTATTTTCTTATACAGAACAACAAGACTATACAATAGTCAACCCACCGGCCCCCAAGTCCCCACCAGATCGTCTTCTTCCATCTCGTTACTTTCCCTCCGCCGCACCCCCGACCCGCCGTTTCCTCCCTCTGCCGCACCCCCAACCCGCCGCTTCCTCCGATGAGGTCGGAGGAGGACAGCCGCAAACGCTTAGAGAATGTTCGGCGGGAGGAGCGAGATGCCCGGGGGAGGTTCTGCTCCACCAGCGAGGACGCGCCTAGGGCCAGCGTGATCCGGTGGATCCCCTCCTCAGCCAAGCGCAAGCATGAGGCCAGTGTGATCCCCTCCGCCGCCGACACCGCACCTGAGGCCAGCGCGCGCTAGGATCGCTCCGCCAGCGAACGCACGCTGAGATCTTGCATGTGCCGGGAGATCCGCTCCAGCTCCGGCTCCGGCGTCGCAGCCAACAAGAAGTCCCGCTCCCGTTCCTCGAGGCGCATCCCCCGCGATGCTGGCCCCAGCTTCGTTATCACCTGTAGCAGTGAAGAGTCCAGCGGTGATGAGTCAACCCCAGTGAAGGTGAACTTTTGTGATGAACTAAGCACATTATTGATCTGCTAGTTATTGGCTCAGTTCCAGTGATCTGATGAAAGCTAATAGATAGATTCTCGTTAATTGGTTAGGCACTAAGTACCATTTCCTTTTGTCCTATTGTGGAAACTGATAATGCTGAGTGTTGGGATAAGAACTGCAGGATTAACTTTTTCCATAATGTTTTCTAGTTCTTGCAATAGTGCATTTGTGCTTAGCTTTGGGTTGTTTTTGTTGTTTTGTTCATGTCTAAGTTTAGCCATCCAATTTTTTGGTTCAGTTCGAGTGTTCTGACAGAAGCTAATGGGTCCCTGTTAATGGATTTGCTAGTCTGTACTGCTTTGGGATAAGAGAAGACCATTATATCGATAAATCTTACTCTTCTGCTGTTGATTGGCCACTGACTCAATGAATTGTTCATTGGCCAACAGATGACCTTTTGGGAGTTCCACAAACAGGTGGCAATGTCATTTGATAATGTCAACTCGCTTGAGAATGAGCTAAAGAGGGAGAAGGCAAGGAAGGAAAACCTTCATGCTGCATTGATTGTTGTATCCGATGAGGCACAGGCAAGAAACAACTAGTGCTTGTGTTTGTTGGTCGATGCTTTTGAATTTTGGTGGAAGCTCTCTGTGGCAACAGATGGAAGCAGCAAGCTGCCGAGAAGGCAAGAAACAACTATTGCTTGTGTTTCTTGGTCGATGCTTTTGTATTTTGGTGGAAGCTCTCTGTGTCTGTAAATAGAGAAGGCAAGAAATAACTAGTGCTTGTGTTTCTTGGTCGATGCTTTTGTATTTTGGTGGAAACTCTCCATCTGTAAATAGGGATGGTAGATGGTTTGAGTCTGTTGTCTGTTATCCAGAAGTGATGTGAACTTGTGATGCGAATGGTGAAAGGAAAATTATGAACTTCTGAATTTTTCTGTGCCTGAAATTTGTGGTTCAGCTTGTTTTACAAATGAAAATATTGCATGTCCTTGCCTGAAATCAGCTGATAGTTCTGGTTGAGATCCTGAACTAACCTTAGAAGTTAATCCTGAAATTAGGAGATATTTTGCTGGCAATACTACCAATTTGGCTCATGTCTATCAGAAGTTAATCCTTGTAATATAGCATCTATTTGGCTCTTCTGCTCAACCAGCACAACAGATTTGACAGATTGCTTGTGCCTATTTGACAGATTGGAGGAAGCAAAAAGTTTGCAACCAGAGTGCTAACTTACCCCAAATGACATATTTGACAGATTGCAGATTAGATGCTTCTGAAATTATATGCTTATTGCAATGATGCAGAGTACTAAGTTGACACCAAATGAGGCTGTATATATAAGGAATACAACTGAAAGTAAGCTGATATGCCGCTGCTCTCAACCAGAACAAATTAAAGAGCATGGAACCTTAATAATACAAATCAAATCATGCATTGAACCAAAAAGAGTCTTGTGCACAGATACATTCCACAATAAAAAGTCTTGTGCATAAAAATAGATTCCACAACAAGTCTTGCGCATAAAAATTAATTACGCATACAAAGATAATTGCTAAATGGATGTAACACCCTAAATTTCCACTTTTGAATTTAATTAAAATTTGCTTAGCAACATTTGCTCTCGTTTAAGGAATATAAGGAGACTGTGCTTTTCTAGGCATTTAATCATTTTTCTTAATTAAATAATGAAATATAGGAGTTTACTGTTGCATACATGCTGTAGCATTGTTTTTGAATGTTTGAATTCAAACTCATGTTTGAATTCATGTGTTTGAATGTTTTAAAAAAATTAGAAAAAAAACATTCCCTTTACCCTCCTTCCCCCTTCCCCCTAATCCGGCCCACCTGCTTCGCAGCCTGCGCCGCAGCCCAGCAAACCTTCGCATGCACCTTAGCCCACCAGTTTCGCGGCCCCCGGCACCACGGCCTTTCGGCCCGGCGCGGCCCCGCCAACGCCACTGCTCGGCCTACTGTGCGCCACCACCCCGCGGAGGCTGACGGGCGGGCCCCACCCGTCATCACCTACCTCCGGCTCGGGCCCTCGTTCCTCGCTGTGCCGCCTTGGCCCGCACGCCGAGGCGCCCCCTCAGCCTATTTAAAGGCCGCTAACCCTGCCGCGCCGATCCACGACCCCAAAACCCTAGTTGCGCCACCTCCCTTCGCCAAACCCTAGGCGCCGCCGTGCTCGACCCGCGTCGTCGCCGCCTTGTCGTCGTCTTGGAGCAGCCCCAGAGCTTCGCCACAAGGTGAGGAGCACCCCGGTGCCGCTCGTTCGGGTTCCCGTGCCTTGTACCACACCGAGCGCGCTCGCCACCGTTCACCGTCGGCACCGACCGCCCCGCCACGCAGCCCCCGCCACCACCGTCGCCCGCGCGTCCATCCTAGTGCCGCATATCGTTTCTTGCGTCGCTAGCTACTCTGCGGCGAAAACCTCATCGCGAATCGTGCCCTGTAGCCGTAGATCGGGCCGGCTCACCGGAGTCCCCCCCCCCCCCGCGCGCCGCCGCCGTCCGATCTGGATCGGGCGATCCAGATCGCGTTTGACCCCGAGTCAAACCGGCACTTACCGGTCAACCGCCACACCCTCACCCGCCGACAATCTCAGCCGTCGGATCTTGATCCAGTGGATCAAATCTGCTTCCCCCACCTTAACCATGCCTTTTTGCAATAAAGCCCCCGGGTTTTCCCAATTTCACAAGAGTACCCTTCCACCATAGGAAAATCCTTACAGTTAGGTCCTGAATCTTGCGGTTTAGACCCTAGCACCTTTAGTTTTTGCACTCGAGGTCCTAAGTGGTTAGTTTAGCATAGTATCCCCTTAGTTTTTATATAAAATTATGTTTTAGCACTTAGATTCTCGCAGTTTAGCCCCTGGAAGCTAGTTTTCCTGCAGAATAGCCCCTGTACCTTGTTTCGACCGTAGAATACACGTTTTAGCTCCGTTTTTAGCGTTCTTTGTGTCCACGCGATCGTCTCGATGAGTAGATTAGTTTTCTGTTGTTTTTATTTCTGTTTGAGATGATTGGTGTACTGTTTCTTATTAGTTTCCATTGTATGCTTGTATGTGAATGTGTGGAGCGTAGAGTACGAGCAGTTCGAGGATTTCGCTGCCGTTGAAGAATTCCAAGACCCTGAGCAGTTTTCGGAGCTGGTAGAAGGCAAGTCCTTGCTGCATTCCTGTTGATCCTATTACAATATGCATTTTAATTACACCATTATTTATTATTGCTTTGCATTAAATTGATGGGTCCTATTGTTAAGGTTCGACTAGCTTTGTTATCCTATGCCTTGATCAACCTGGGTTTACTTTATGTTGGGTAGCACATGATAGAGCTTTACCTTGGTTTCGGGTGGTTTAATGAACACTTGTCAATATGGATTTATTTATAAAGTTATTCATGTAATGCAAGAACACTTTATGCCTGTTAATTGGAACATGGAGCGACCACCCAGGAAAACAGTACAACCACAAGACATATGGCTCTGTCTTGGCTTAATAATTAGAGAACTAGGTGTTAGGTATGCTTTACCAGATAAGGGTTGGGGGCTGACGGTAGATGGCGTATGGACCTGCTCTGGCGCGGAGTTGGGCTTGGCTAAGACACGGTACTCGCCAGGGAGCTTTATACGCTGCACTGATTAGGTAACCTAGCGGGCAGCCTACATCTGGGGATCTTTGTAACGGCCTCGTAGCGTCTCTATGCAGCCACACCTCGGTAGTGTGGTATTGTGCCTACTTTTGCATAGCATGGTTGGGTCTAAAACTCTTTTGGGCTTTTACGCGACTTGTGGGTAAAGATGTACAACCTCTGCAGAGTGTAAAACTGACTAGTAGCTGTGCCCACAGTCAAGGGCGGCCTGGACCCTCACATGAGTAATTTATGGAAGATGGAACTTTTAATCTTGTGCATTACATTCTATGGTTCCGTTGCATTTGTTATTTGGGTTCGGTATATACTTTCACTTGCTAGTAACAGCTGCTAAATAAAACTTGACCAACTAAAATGCTGACTTGCTTATTAACCATCAGCTTCCACCATAAAGCCCTGCATGTTCTTTATAGAGTTTTTCCCTTGTTGAGTACGACATGTGCTCATGCTTGTTGTTCCTTTATTGAATCTACACTACCCGGCTGCTGCTCAGATAGAAGCTTTGAGGATTTCCCTGTAGAATTCGATGAGTTCTAGGCGTTCGTTCTCCAGTCGGCTGCCTGTGGAGGACTTCTGTGTGTGTTTCTTTTTCTGCTGTTAGCTACTCGAACGGTTGTTAGTTGAGACATTCGGTCATGTAATAACTGTTTAATACTCTCTTTACGATTTACACTGCATTTTGGTATTCACTGAGTCGATGCATGTGTGTAACTTGATCCTGGCGCACATGTATTCTTGCATTCGGATTTGCCCTTAAATCCGGGTGTGACAATGGAACAAATAGCTACTCATCATCACTGTCAACCTCCATTGCAACACCTCCATCATCGCTGCAATACTCCAGCGGTGTGTCATCTTCTTCATCATTTTCGCCTTTGCCATCACTCTCATGCACTTTGTTACTTTCTTTCACCAACCGGGCAATTTCAGAAGCTTCAAACACAAGGGCTGGTTCATCATCTCTATTTAAAGGCTGCTCATAGGTATTGTCTGAAACTACTTGTCATCTACCATCATCTTCAAAGCACTCATCCTCTTGATATGCAGGAGCATTATATTGTGGAGAATCACTTTCACTTACATTGTAAAGATGCCTATGATCAAATGTCTGCACAACTTGCCACTTGTCACCCAACTTAGTGTCTGGCAAATAAAAAATCTTCCTAGCCTGAGTGGCCAAGATTAAAGAATCATCCTTACACCACAAACTACCAACATTGATGCTTTTAAAAAATCCATCATATTGAAGCCCACTATTCTTTCCATCCAGTTTATACCAATCACATTTAAATAGAACTACTGACCTATCCTCACCATTATAGCATAACTGAATGATCTCTTTCAAAGTTCCATAAAAATCAATCATCTTACCCTTATGTGAACCTTGTACCATGACTCCACTATTCTGTGTTTTCTTATTCTTGTCATGATCAGAAGTGTGCTACCTCACACCATTCACTATGCATGACTTATATTTCTTGACTCTCAAATCAGGACCACATGCCAAGTGAAAGAGGTCATCATCTATCTGTTCTTCGCCGGCATTTAGCAACATAAAAATATGTCACATGAGGCAAATATATTAGAACAAATTTTGTAATATGGCATTTAAAAAATCAGCAAAAAGTGTGAATGTAAGTTAAACTGACATGGTTCCTAAACCAATTCTGAAATCCTCGCTGAAGCGATCTTGCAATGTTAGGCACTCCTGATCTCTCCAATTCATCTCTAAACATCCTGCAAAGGCAAGAAAAAATTTTAGCTTACTCCACATTTGTAAAATTCTGCAAAAGTAAGGTCAACAATTCTTACTTACTTAACATATTTGTCAACTTGGCTACAATTATTAAGTGCATACCACACCATTTGATCAAACTCATTTGTATCATACATCATGTCAGGTGCAGAATTAAAATGAACTCCATGGCCAAAAATATCAACATCATATGCCTCTTCATCAGAAAAACCTATATTTCTTGGAGCCCGATTAAACCTAGTTTCAACATCTTCCATGTATCTAGAGCAAAATGTCAGGCATTCCTCAACTATATATGCCTCGGCAATTGAACCTTATGGTCGAGCCCTATTCCTCACATAACGCTTCAAGGTATACAACCGCCTCTCAATTGGGTACATCCACCCATATTGCACAGGACCTCAGAGCAATGCCTCCTCAAGTAAATGTACAGCTAGGTGCATCATCACATCAAAGAAAGCCGGGGGAAAATTTTCTCAAGCTTCACTAAAATTATAGGGATCTCTTTCTTAATTTCATTTAGAACATCTTTGTTTAGAGTTTTGCTGCATAGCTCCCTGAAAAACTTTCCTAACTCCGCTATTGCTTCATAGATATCCTTGTCCAAAAACCCTCTCATGGCAGCTGGTAAGATTCCTTGCAGTAGAATGTGACAATCATGTGTTTTTAGCCCTTGTAACTTGGTTCCCTCAGCACTTAACATCTTGAGATGTTGGAAGCGAACCCATCTGGAAACTTGACCTCACTTAAAAATTCACAAAAAGACTTGCATTTTTCTTTGGACAAGGTATATCGAGCATTAGGCTTCTTACATGACTCTCCATCCTCTCTAAATTGTAGCTCCTCTCTAATTCCCAAATCCTTTAGATCTAGCCTAGCTTTTTCTGTGTCCTTTGTCTTCCCAATTATGTTCAAAATTGTGCCGATAAAGTTCTCACATATGTTTTTCTCAATATGCATGACATCAAGATTATGTCTCAACTTCAACTTTGGCCAATATGGTAACTTCCATAAGCCAGCTTCACATGTTTCCTTTCAAAGTCCGAACGCTTCCTTTTCCCACATTCTTGTTTCTTCCTAGGCCTAACATCTTTGACTCTTTCCAATTCAGCCAACAACTCATCTGTAGAGAATTTTTCTGGTGCCTCATTGCTCTCAAATAGTCTAGCAAACTCATTGTTTCTCCGCAAACGGTGTTCTTTTGGAAGGAAACAAAAGTGCCCGAAATACCCAATTTTGCTCCTTAGGCGATATGAAAGAGGGTGCTTGTCACAATGAATACAGGCATAATATCCTTCTGTGGTACGCTCAGAAAGAGTGCTCAAAGCTCGGTAGTCATGGATACACCACAAGATTGTAGCACGAAGCTTAAATGGTTTGCGAGTGCGTGCAACGTAAGTGCGCACGCCCTTCCATAGCTCAAGTAAATCTTCTATGAGAGGCTCCAAAAATACATCAAAGTCCTTCCCAGGACATGTAGGACCTGGAATAAGAAGAGCCATCATGAAGTTTGACTCTCGCATGCATGCCCAAGGTGGAAGGTTGTATGGGATAACAAACACAGGCCACATGCTATACTTAGAGGATTTTTCAGAAAAGGGATTGAACTCGTCAGTAGCAAGTCCAAGTCTAATATTTCTGGCATCTTTTGCAAAATCAGGATATTCTTTGTTAAAATCCTCCCATGCTCCACCATCAGCTGGGTGGCTCATTTCTTTCTCACTGGGCTGCCGCTTCATCTTGTGCCATTGTGCTTCTTCTCACAATTCCTGGTAGCAAACATCCTTTTTAGCCTAGGTGCTAAAGGAAAATGCCGCAACACTTTTTGTGGAATCTTCTTCCTTTCTGGGTCTTTCCACCTAGAGAGCTTGCAAACAGGGCAATTATCAAGCTCGCCATAATCCTTTCCTCTGAACAGCACACAATTGTTGTAGCACACATTTATAGATTCATACACAAGACCTAATTCCTTTAGAATACTCTTTGCTTCACTATATGATTTTGGGAGTGTATTGATTTCTGGTAATGCTTCATCAACCAATAGCTTCAATATTGCGGTAAACCCGGAATTGCTTATCCTGTATAATGCCTTCATATGAAGGAGCTTTACCACTGAAGAGAACCTTGAGGATTTGGTACAACCGGGATAAAAAAACGCTTTACCTCTCTCAGGGCTTTTTCAAAAAATGACACTTGCTCATGAGGTCCTGTACCACCATCCTCATCTTCTCCAACCTCTCTTTCTTCTTCTGCTCCAGTGCGTAGGTCTCCTAAAACTGCTTCCCAAGGATCAGCATCATAGTTGTCATTCTCTGTCACACCTATCCATCTGTGGAGCCATCACCACTGTCATGCACATCAGTAGCAAAATGCTCAGTAATATCCACATTCAAATCCTCTCTGTGATGAATCCATCTAGTGTAGTTAGTGTCCATGCCATTCATCAACAAGTGTTTGTTCACAACAAACTGACTCAGGTACTTCTGATTAAGGAATCTACTGCACGGGCACAAAATTTCAACATTGTCATTGAATTTCTCCTTAACATACCTCATAAATTCTTTGACACCATTCATGTAAACTGAGGTAAATAACTTGCCATGCACCCAAGTTCGATCCATCTAATCAAGCATTGCACAGGAAAAATGCAAATGAACAAGTCTGAACAAATTCAAGTACATTCAAAAAAGCCAAGAAAATGACACAAATCGAGATGTACCTTTGTGGTTGCAAGCCGGTGTTAAGGTGAGCAAGAAGGGGTGCCGTAGGCGTGGATAATGCTGGTGTTCAGTGAGGAAGAAGGGTGCCTCGATGGGGAATGCTCCGGGGGCGCTACCGCAGCAATGGAGGCGGGGGCGGTCGAGCCGTGTTGTAGAAGCTTCGCCGCAGCAATGGAAGTAGATGAAGGTAGCGGCGGCGATGCTTCAGATCCGCCTCTAGCGTCAGATGACCGGCGGCGATGAGGCCGGAATGCCTCCCGCCATGGCGGCGCCGCTGCGGGATTGCAGTGAACAAGTCTGCTGGCGGCGGGGATGCGGCAGACCGGCAGTCACGGGATGTATGGGACATTTCGATGGAAGTAAGGATATATAGCTTAGGTTTCACAGTAAAACCACAATCCAACATGTGGTGTAGTGATGAAGAGGTGCGGTCCTGATGCCCAAGGTCCCCCGTTCGAACCCCATTGCGCGCATAATTTTTTTGCAGCCCGTGCGTTTTTCCTTTTTTTGGAAGGCACTGGGTTGGCCGGCTTCGGCGCCCCGCAGGTGTTTTTTTCTTTTTTCTCTAGCGACGGGTCTGGGCTGGCCGCTTCGGCAATAATCGGCGCCCGGGGGTGATCTGGCCCATGCGTTTTCCTTTTTTTGTTTTTCTATTTTATTTCAGACCACCCTATACTTTTCCCATAATTTCTCTAATACATGAAGTTATTTAATTTATTGATTGTGACGATCTTTATTTTTTCACACATTAAATGAAATTTTTCACTCCATTTTTTCCCATGATTTCTCTAGTACATGAAGTTTTTTTATTGATCGTGATGATCTCTAGTTCTTTTCACATGTTATATGAAAGTTATTTAAATTTATTGATCATGAGAAAATGTTGACATGCAATGTGGGTCAGATTATGACGAAATTGGTGCAACGTCATAGTGTTTGGACTTCATATCAGGCTTCATATCCAACATTGCTAATCTATGACAAAATTTGTCTATTGTCATGGATGCATTATGATCTGTGACGAAATCTATGACGAAATTGGCACAACGTCATAGTGTTTGGACTTCATATCGGGCTTCATATCCTACACTGCCAATCTGTGACGAAATCTGACTGTTTGTCATGGATGCCGTGTGATTTATGATGAAATTTTAAAACGTCATGTGAATTTCATCATACAGCAAAGTTAGTAGAGCTATACATATCAAAGATAGTGTGTTTGCATGGAGTTCCAAAGAAGATAGTTTTAGACCGAGGCACTCAGTTCACATCCCGATTCTGGCAGAAGCTGCATGAGTCTATGGATACAAAGTTGAATTTTAGCTTAGCATATCATCCACAGACAGATGGTTAGACTGAAAAGACAAATCAGATCTTAGAAGATTTGTTAAGGGCATGTGCACTAAAACATGTTGGAGGTTAGGATAAGAGTTTGCCATACGCAGAGTTTGCTTACAACAATAGCTATCAGAGTAGTCTTAAGATGACACCATTTGAGGCATTCTATGGAAGGAAGTGCAGAACACCATTGTTTTGGAATCAGACAGGGGAAAGTCAACTCTTTGGTCCAGAGATTATAAAGGAAGCAGAAAGACAGGTTGAGATAATTCGAGAGAATCTTAAGATCGCTCAATCTAGGCAAAAGAGTTATGCTGATCCTAAGAGAAGAGAGGTAGTATTTGAAGTTGGAGACTATGCATATCTCAAAGTTTCACCTATCCGAGGTCTTAGAAGGTTTAATATCAGAGGAAAGTTATCACCCTGCTTTATCGGACCTTTTCAAGTCTTGGAAAGACGAGGTGAGGTAGCTTATCGTTGGAGTTACCTGAACGCTTGGCAGGTGTTCATGATGTGTTCCATGTGTCACAATTGAAAAAGTGTTCAAGCGAGGTCAGAGTAGAGCATCTACCATTGGAAGAACTTGAGGTGGAAGATGATATGACATACAAAGAACACCCAGTCAAAATCTTGGATACTTCAGAAAGGGCTACTCGCAGCAAAGTCATTAGGATGAGGCTACTTGGGAAAGAGAGGATGAGCTTAAGGAAGAATTCCCTCAGTTGTTCTCTAATCTTCCTGAATCTCGTGACGAGATTCTCTTTAAGGGGGTAGGATTTGTAACACCCTAACAATTCCATCACAAAATTAATATAGGCAACAAGTGTCTAGATTTAATTTTTTCTAAGGACATAATTAAATTATCAACTAAATTGGCTCTTAAAGTATTTAAATATCACCTAAATAAAATAAGAAATAATAAGTGATTGTGCATTATGATTCGAATGCATGGTTTCTTGTTTGATTGAAGTTTGAAAGTTTAAAAAAAATGAATTTTAAAAGAGTTTTAAAAAAGAGAAATCCTTTTCCCTCTCCCCTTTCCTCTCTTGCGGCCCACTCCAGCCAGCCCATCTTTTTCCCTCTCTCTTTCTTCTTTCAGCCCGCGAACCACCCTGGGCTGCTGGCCCCTTTCCCTTCCGCGCTCGCGCGTTGCAGCCCAGGATGGCCCAACTCCTCCCTCCCGCCAGCCCAGACCGCCACCTTCCCCTTTTTCTTTTTCGGCCAGCCACTGACAGGTGGGGCCCGGAGGTCAGGGTCATCCCCAACCTCCGGCCGCAGGTCAGCCGCCTGTCGTATGGACCTCCCTGGGCCCACTACCTCGGTGGGTACCAGGACCGACTACTCGGTGGGCCCCTGGGACTACCCGGCTTGCGCTACACGGCACCTGAAGGTGTGGAGCACAAGGACTGCAGAGGAGAAGTACTCGGTTAGGAAGCTGTACATGTCCCGCACTGTATGGAAGACTCCTAGACGTACTCGACTAGTACTCTCTCCCTACTCCGACTTGTAACCCCGCCTCCCGACTATATAAGGCAAGGCGAGGACCGTTCTCTAGGAACACAACACATCTCATACAACTCACGGCACACTATTGCACCATCTTGTAATCGTGCCCAATCAATCCGAGCTACGCGGCATACGAGACGTAGGGTATTACGCACCTCGCGGCCCGAACTCGTCTAAATTGTGTGCCACGTGTCTCTTCCTTCGAGTTACCGATCTCGGAGTGGCCACATTCATCTACTTCGGGTACTCCCCTTAGTAGGTTGCCGGTCTAAAACACCGACACCGGCGCGCGGGTAGGGGCTCTCGCCCGAGATCACATGGCGAACTCGACGGCTCCCGTCCACTTCCAGCCAACCGTCGCCTTCAATCACGGCGACACCTTCGTGTTCGGTGCTTGGGTCTGCACTGCCGACGGCGCGGGCTCCTTCCAGCGCCGCCTAACCATGCCGCCCAACCCGAAGACCGGCTTCGTGACGCTTCCTGAAGTTGTCACAGGCGGACTCGCCGGCAAGTTCGGCGAAATTTCACTCTTCAACCACCACGCTGACTTCGAGCTCGAGTCCGCTTCCAACTCGAACTCGACGTCTCCATGGGCCATCGCATGCGAGCCGGGCCGCTCGGCCATCGCGGGCGGTCCCCTCACCTCGTGAGCGCTCCGCGCGTGGCCCCCGCACCCTCGGCCCGGCCCGCACGGGGGGCTCCCACTTCGCGCCGTGCCGGCAAGGAGCCCGTACCCGAGTACAACTCGGACTCCGACACCACCCCCCGCCGCGCTTCGGACTCCGGCCCTCTCTCCGAGTTCTACTCGAACCCGGATTACGAGTTCGACTTTGGGTCGGACCCCCGAGGAGCCCGAGTCCGAGGACAACTCCACCGAGCTTCCCTTGTCGGGGACCGGCCTGCTCGGGCCGGTTATAACATCCACACCGGCCGGGATATTCGTCTAGCGGCCGACCGCAAGCCCGCCGACCTGATAAGTGGAGACTCACGCTACGTCGCCTACATCGACTCGCTACCGTTCCAGGAGGGAACACCACTTGCCAGAGCTGACTCAAACACCCCAACTGAGGTGGCGGTTTCTGAGTCCAGCCTTGGCACCCCTGATCGCCAAGTCTTCATGGCTGCCGGCGACACCCCAGGACCTTCAGGGACGGCTCAAGACAAGTACCTTGAAGACATCTCCTCCGACGAGCTCTCTGCTGACGCCCCAGCAGACGAGACCACCGCCAACAGAGACGCTCGACGTGAGCGCAACCGGAAGCGCAGCGAACGTCGCCGACGCCTCCGCGACAACTTCCCCGTCCGCAACCTCGCGGAAGCTCTCGAGGCGGTCGAGAGCAGAGTACACACTACCCCTGAGCAATGCCTCATGTCGATCACAGCGATCGCACGCCAGGCTCAGGGCATACGCGCTGGAGAGGTCATCGCCAAGCTCGCTGAAGACGCCTACTTCATGCGGGTCGACAACGAGAGTCAACCGACCTCCTCCGGCCCGATGTGCCCCGCGACAACGAAGCCACAAGTCGCAGCGCCAACAACGGTCCCAACCGTACTCGAGCTGAGCTCCCAGCCGAGCCAAACCGTCGTCACTCCAACACCGGCGGACCTTCACAGCGTGACAACAGCAACCGCGAGATCGTCCCCCACCGCGCTCCGGCCGGCGGCGACGGCAACGACCCCGACAGTGGCGGCAGTGACGGCGAAAGCTCCAACAATGGAGACAACAGGAGGGCCAGCGGCGGCGGCGGTCGCGGCGGTGGAGGCCACGCGAACGACCACGCCTCTGGCGCCTCACAGGGCGGCTACGACGCCCGCCAGAAGATTGAGGAGCTGCGGCGGAAGAAGTCGACCACCGCAGGCGACGGCGACGGCTTCCCCGCCTTCTCACCTCGACTTCGCAACTTGCTCCTCCCCGACAAGTTCAAGCCTTTGGGGATCACCAAGTACGATGCGAAGTAGGATCCCATCCAGTGGCTCAGGTGCTACGCCCTCTCCATCGAGAACGCTGGCGGCAACAGCGACACCAAGTGCCTCTACTTCCCCTTCCGCTCGGACCAAGCTCCACTCACATGGCTCGAGTCGGCCGGACAAGAACTCGATCGACAAGTGGGACCGGTCGAAGGAGCGGTTCACCGCAAGCAACTTCGCGGGCGCCATGGGCCGATCGGTACTCGCATGGACCCGGCCATGATCAAGCGAGAACAAGGCGAGACCCTCCGCAAGTACATGCACCGCTTCTTCGACAAGCGTGCTACCGTCATCGACGTCACCGACAAGGAGGTCATCGACCTTTTCGAAGACGGTCTCTACCACCGCCGCACCTTCGAAGACTTCGGTCGTCGCCGCCCAAGGTCCATCCCCCACCTCAAGGACATGATCACGTCCTGGGCGGATGAAGAAGACAAGGCCAACGCCAAGTACAACGCCATCCGCGGCAAGAGCAAGCAGAACCAGGGCGGCGGCAGCGGCAGCAACGCGAACCAAGGCGGTCGCAACAACAACTACTACTACTAATCGGGTCCCAACCGCAAGCGCAAGCCAGACAACACCGTCGCGGCTATCCATCGCCCTGCGAAGGAGAGCTCGAAGAAGAACTCCGGCGGCTTCAAGGACCTGCTGAAGGAAAGGTGCCCGTGGCATCCAAACGGCAACCACACCACCGAGCAGTGCTACCAACTCAGGCACGCACTCAAGGATACGCCGAAGCCACCGCACCCTCACGACAAAAAGGGCAAGAAGAAGGGCGGCGACAACAACGACTTCCGGAGCCCGACAAGACCGTCAACGTCCTCTTCGGCGGACCGCCCGGCGGGCGGGAGCGAAGGCTACCCGCCGCGAAGTCATGTCCATTGAGCTAGCGGTCCCGACCCCTCTCGGGTGGTCGGAGGTACCCATCACCTTCTCCCGCGCGGATCAATGGACTAGCTTCTCCGAACCGGGACGGTTCCCCTCGTCCCGAAGCCGGTGGTCGCGGATGTTGGGGAATTCAGAAAATACATCACCCTCGAAACGTCAAAGTCTAACGGCATTCTCAAAGTATGTTTTTCAGGGGGCGGGAAATTCGCGAATACGAGAAGTCCGGGACCGCGAAGTCTCGAGTTCGCGGATGTGCGAGTTCGGGAAACTTGGTTCGGCGAAGAGACGGAGTCATGAACATGCGGAAGCCCGAATCTCAATCGTTGGCGGCCCGAATTTCGGAGATTTTCCGATTCGGGAATCCGGTGAAGACTCGTTCGGGACTCGTGCGCCGGGACACGCGCGAACTCGCGGAGAAGCGAAAGCCATTTCGGGAATCGTTAAAGACCTGATTCGGGAATTTTGGGTGAAGACATCCACGAATCACGGGAGAAGCAAAGTCAAAGTTGTAGTCCCAAAAAGTCCGGGTTTAGAGTGTGAACTAGTGGCGGACTCGTAAATATGTAAGGGGCGAAAAGACGTTCTTATGTGTGTTCACATTAGGAATATTCTCCGAGCCCAAGGGTGGTATCGGAATGTAAAAGTCCCTTCATCTCCCTATAAAAGGGGGCGCGAGGGCACGTGTAAACGGATTCGGACTTTTTTTGGGACTTGTGCTACTTGCAGAGAGCATCGCCGTCTCTTTGCGCCCTAATCTTGTACTTGAACGTGTTGAAAACTCCACTCGTGTTTGGGTAGTTATCCGAATTTTTCGGGTATCCCCCCAACATTGGCGCCCACCGTGTCTCGGCCCGAAAAAAGAAGCTCACGATGCCACCTCAAAAGAAATCCACGAAGACTCGCTCCCAAAGACAGCAAACCAGGATGATCGCCTTCCTACCCAAGGGAATGAAACCTCGTTCATTCCTGAATCCTCGAACATAACAGACCAAGAACGGAGAGAAAAGCTCGAGGCCCTCATGAAGGCAAGAGCAGAAAAGACGGCTCACATCCAAGAACAACTCCGCCGAACACGGCAAGAGTTCGAGAATGTTGATGATGATGATGATGCCATAGACGAGACGACTAGCAATGGTTCACCAAAAGATACAAAAGCTACAAAAAGACAAGGAAAAGTTCGCACAAGCGCGATTACAAGCGAAGAGAAAAATCTCGAAAAGCTAGAGCAACTCAACAAAGCAAAAGAGCAAATCGAAGCGATACGGAGAGAGAAATTGACGAGATGAAAGAACAAGAGAACAGCTTCCCGTGGCAGAATCACCGCACGAACTCGGACCAACAAGAGAACTCCCGAAAGAAAACTTCTTCGCGGGAAACGGAGTATCACATTTCGTAGATCCCGAATCACCACGCGTCCGTTGGGCCGCAAACAAGCACCTTGGCCGCCGAAGTTCAAGCCCGTCTCTCTCCCAAAATACAACGGCTTCGGAAACTCCAGTGCAATTCCTCATGAGATACGAATCAGTCGTGAATTCGGCGAGGAGGAGATGATGTTGCATTGGCCAAATCATTCATCATTGCTTGCGAAGGGCCGGTGACCGAATTGGTACTCACTACCGCCTCCTCACTCGCTTTACGGCGGGTTGACCTCAAGACAAAGTTCATGCAAGCATTTCGTATGTTTCATGACACAACAACGAAGCGTCGATCCGTACAATCAGTAAGCGTAAAGACAGAGAGCCA
Organism: Cenchrus americanus; assembly: GCA_947561735.1. Taxonomy (NCBI): domain Eukaryota; kingdom Viridiplantae; phylum Streptophyta; class Magnoliopsida; order Poales; family Poaceae; genus Cenchrus; species Cenchrus americanus. The sequence goes on along the minus strand of OX387245.1, from coordinate 87,480,545 downwards.
CCGCGGAACTTCGTGAGAAGGTTCATGCAACGAGAGGTCTCAAATCCCCGAGCGATGACAAAACAACAATCAAGGCACCGATCAAAGGTCTCACCCCGGGGCCAATCGCTTCCCATCTCACGAGAAAGAAACCCAAGACGGTTGAGGAACTTTTTCACGAATTGGAGGAGTACATTTTATCCGATGACGACCATCGCAAGAGGGTAGCCGAGCGAAACGAGGCAAGACGAGGCAACAGAGACATGGCATGGCACGCACCACCCCAACATCCGCGAAACGTCAACAACGTCGGAAACCCGCAACCGTAACAAGGAAACAGGTCCAAGCACCGGGGGGAGGATTCAATCCCGGAGGAAGGGGGAGAGGCGAGAGGCCCCTCGGTACTCACGAACCACAACCCAAAAGATCCTCACTTCTACCGCCGGTATCATGGGAGGGGTCACAAGACCGAAGGGTGTCCGGAAACAAAGAAGAACATGGCAAGAATCCAACGAGAGAAGGCACTAATGAGCATCGCATCCTCAATGCCGAGCCGTTTCGTCCGAATTTCGGCGGCCGCAATTCGCGAATCCACGGTCGAGTTCTCGTCTCGGTTCAAAGCAATTCCCGCAACCACGATCAAGCATGGCGCCGTCGCAGCAATTTTTCCCTCGGCCGCAAGCGATCCGGTCAATCCGGCAAGAACCACAACCCATTCGGGAAATCTTGCCACCACCTCCGAAAGTTCGTCAAGACCCCGATCGGAGTTCGGGACCTCGAACTCCAAGGCATTGCCATCGTTCGGGACTATCATGCCAATCACGGGCGGATCCGCTATGGAGTTCGAAACCAAGAAGCAGAGAAGCAATTACTTCGGATCCGTGAACACCATCATCAATGATGGCCCAGTGCTCGCCGGAGTGGGCAAAGGTGCCAATCACCTTCACGGAAGAAGATTTCGGTGCCGAAATGCGAAACACAATGACGCCATGGTCATTGAGGTGAATATTGCTTGGGTGGGTCATAGGAAAAGTCCTAGTTGACAATGGGAGTTCGACGGACATCCTATTCCCGAAAGCTTTCGAAAAGATGAATGCGAGCCAGCACATGTTAGACCCCCCGAATACCCACCGCAAGGGTTCGGAGGAAAGCCCATCAAGCCGGTCGGAAAAATATCGCTCCCGGTTTCCTTCGGAGATCTCGAGAATGCCGTAACGGAGAGTCTCACGTTCGATGTAGTCGACATCTACCATCCATACCTCGCGATTTTTGGCGAGAGGGTTCATGAACAAGTTCGACGCGGTCATAAGGCAACAGCCTCGTGTATGAAAATGCCCGCACCTAAGGGAGTCATCACGAGTGTATGGCAATCAACAAGAGGCCGTAAACATAGAAAAGGGACATACACCTGGACAAACAAGCGTATACCCGAGAACAAACCGATGACCATAGCCAAACTTTGTCCTCCCGAACCAAAATCGCCACTTCGTTGTGGAGAACATAGCATGCGAGTTTGAGGTTCCCAGAGAACTAACGGTTGACAATGGAAAACAATTCGACTATTACATCCTCAAAGAATACTGCAAAAACTCGGGCACTCAAGCGAAATTTTCGTCAATCTATCACCCGCAGTTCGTGGAATGCCGACAGCCTAAAAGGTATTACTCATGAAATCCCAGTTGCATCTAGATGTAATATACAGTACTTTTTCTATTTTCGTAAGTCTGAATTCTAAAAACCTAAAATCCGAATCGCGTGTCTATAAGTAATTTCGGAAGAAAAAATCAGCTTTCCTTTTTCTAGTCGTATTAGAATAAGAAGGACCGTACTCTTTTCCTTGCAAAGGAGGTTCTAAATCAAGAGGCAAGGTTTTTAACGAGGCGGATCCTATGTAAATACTCTTTCTGATATATATATATATATATATGAAAAGAGTCTTCCCCCAATTTGCGTGTTTCGTATTTCGTGTCTCGAGAAATCCATCTTCAAAAAAAAAGAGAGAAGAAAAAGTTCATGAGAAGGGCTTCGTGATAGCCAGAGTTCCATCTTCAAAAAAAAAAGGAAAAAGTTCACGAGAAAGGCTCCGTGATAGCCAGAATTCCATCGTGAAAAAAGAAAAAGTTCATGAGAAAGGCTCCGTGATAGCCAGAATTCCATTGTGAAAAAAAGAAAAAGTTCATGAGAAAGGCTCCGTGATAGCCAGAATTCCATCGTGAAAAAAGAAAAAGTTCATGAGAAAGGCTCCGTGATAGCCAGAATTCCATCTTGAAAAGAGAAAAAGTTCATGAGAAAGGCTCCGTGATAGCCGAATTCCATCGTGAAAAAAGAAAAAGTTCATGAGAAAGGCTCCGTGATAGCCAGAATTCCATCGTGAAAAAAGAAAAAGTTCATGAGAAAGGCTCCGTGATAGCCAGAATTCCATCGTGAAAAAAGAAAAAGTTCATGAGAAAGGCTCCGTGATAGCCAGAATTCCATCTTGAAAAGAGAAAAAGTTCATGAGAGAGGCTTCCCGATAGCCGGTGGTTCGTGAAAAAGGCTTCGTGATAGCGGGAATTCCATCGTGAAAAAAGAAGCGGTTCGTGAAAAAGGCTTCGTGATAGCCAGAATTCCATCGTGAAAAAAGAAGTGGTTCGTGAAAAAGGCTTCGTGATAGCCAGAATTCCATCGTGAAAAAAGAAAAAGTTCGTGAGAAAGGCTTCGTGATAGCCGGGAATCCTATCGTGAAAAAAAAAAAAGTTCGTCGGAAAGGCTTTGTGATAGCCGAATTCCATCGTGAAAAAAGAAAAAAGTTCGTGAGAAGGGCTTCCTGATAGCCGAAATCCCATCCATCGAGGGATTCCCACTGAAAAGGCCTGAGACAACAACAAGTTGTGGCCTAGAAAAATCCCATCCACCGAGGGATTCCCATCGAAAAGGCTCGAGACAACAACAAGTTGTGGCCTAGAAAAATCCCATCCACGAGGGGATTCCCATCAGGAAATTCGCATGATGATTTCGAAAAAGTGAATGTCTAAGGATTTGCTTGTGTTTTCTCACTTGGTATAGATTGTTTAAAATTTTTTCGGGTATCATCATTGTAAAAAAGGGGCAAGGGGCTCGGTCGGGTGATCGCGAGAAAAACCTTGGTTGAAGCAACCGAGGGTTCTTTGTATCAACCGAGGCAAGTCCGCCAGTTCGGTCAAGTCCACAAAATTCGGAACAAATTTTGTCGACTTGCACATTAGCAATCGAGATTCGCAAAAACTAAGGAAGACTACTCTCAGAAAAATGCGCTACAAATTCGAGAATAGTAGGGTTCGCAAATCGCAATCCGGTTTTCATGCGAAACGGCAAAGGCGGGGGAGGGTGACGTTTTTTCAAAGAAAAAACATATTCATTGCCTTATTCGCATAAAAACTCCCGAATAGTTCAGCAAGAATTACAACAATCAACACGAAGCTTAGAATGACAGTTCTACTACATGTCCGGGTTTACAAACGTTGCTGTCAGCTACATCGCTAGCATAGGCGAACTCAGATGAATCGGCTAAGGGGCTAAGGGGCTCCGTCTTCGGAGCTCTCGTGGATCGCGAAGTAGAGGATGCAGAACGGCTCTTCTTACGAAGCAAGAAAAACGAAGTGAGATCAAAACAACCTATAGAAAATTTAAGCGAGGCCTCAAGCCAAAAGTCGGAAAAATCTTGCTCGGGATGTGCTTGTTTGAATAGACGCCATGCTTCACCACTAACAAACATTCTATCTCGATGAATTCGTAGTGGTAGCACGTCCGCGCGAGCCAAGCTTGCGGGACTGCGCGAGTTAAAATATACAAAAACATCCGTTCGAAATGTTTGACGAATCTATACAAACGTACAGTACCGACCCCCCAATCCACACAAAAGTTCAAACATGTCGTTTAATCCATAACATCCACCTTCGGGGAGTCTTCTTCGGTTCGGGGACTTGTCCACGATCGTTGCCACCGTCGGCCGCCGCTCGGCTCGCTCGTCGCCCGAGCCATCCTCACCGGATTCTCCCGAACTCTCCCCGAGGACGATTTTTTCGGGAGACGCGGCGGCACGTTCTAGCTCCTCCTTTTCCCTTAGCCGCGAAACAAAGAGAAAAGTAAAGAAATCTTAAGAAACTGGAATACATACGACGAACATAAGTCACGAAATAGACCAAAGAATTACCTCGTCAAGCTTTGCCCGCGCAACAGTCTTAGCCATTTCCGCCCCGCCAACCATCCAGAATTCCTTCGCGAACTTTAGCTTTATAGCAATAATGTCAGGATTGTCTTGAAGTATAGTTTCGCTGGTAACGCCTGGGAACTGAGAAAGGTTCGCGCGAAACTTTGCCAAGTCAACACAGCCGTAGTCGTGAAGGACCTTCAGAATGCTTTCCACAGAAAAGGATACGGCAAAATTGCCGGCGCCAGAGATGACTTCGGGGAGAGCCTTGAATTCTTCCTCGAGCCAGTCCATAAAATCAGAGATATCAATATCATCTGGAAGAGGAGGCCGGACGAACACCATACTCATTCAAGGACTTCTGGTACTCGGCATAAAGCAACTTTAATCTTCCCAGAATTTCCGAAATTTGTTTCTTCGAAGATTCACCTTCCGCCATCAGCGCTTTCTCAAGATCTACGATTTTCTGATCCTTCGAGCTCAGTGACTTGGCAAGGCTGGCGTTGTTGGTACGGAGATCTTCAGCAATCTTGGTAGCACGCTCTTGTTGTTGCCGAAGTTTCTCGATCATACTCAGGTCATCTTCGTGAGATTTCCGAACCTTCTCCAGTTCTTTTTTGGAATCCTCGAGCGCGGCTTCGGCGACCTTCTTCTCGTCCTGACTCCTTTTCAAAGCCTCAGCCAGCTCAGATACCTTCTTTTCCAGCTCTAGGTTCGTAGATTCCACGAGACCAAACTTGCGCTCCAACTCCTTGGACTTCCGAGAAAGTTCCTCATTAATCTTCTCCTGCCCAGAAAGTCGCTCTATGGCAACTTTCCCGAGCATAGAATACTTGAGAGTGTAGTCTTCATGGAAGCGCGCAAGCTTTGAAGGAGAATAGGAATGCAACAGATTCTTGAACTCTGAAAAATTCAAGAATAAATCTCAGATGAAGATTCTACAATCACGAATCGCACAAAGGGGCACTGAGAATCAACGAACCTTGCTTGCTGAAGTGCTGCATAGTGACTTGCTTAGTCGAGCCTGAGGAGGCCTTCCCCTGAGGTGAAGGGGTAGTGTCGGAGATAGGTAGAGGTCTTTTTTCGGAGCCTTGAGCGGCTTCTTCAGGTTGTTCCGAAGCACCCTCTCCTGTTTCATCAACAATCGTGGACGATTTCCATAAAGTTAAAAACTTGGACGCCTTGCCCCCGACGCCAATTGTCTCGAAACCAACACGCAACAGTTTGTCGCGATAAGACGTACCAAAATTTTTGTTAAAGGCGGCCAAAGAAGGAGAAGGCGCTTGATCTTCGGGGACGATCTCCCGAACTTCGACCAAGGGAATGTTTTCGGAAGAATGGCCGTCCCTTTGAATGGTCCGCTCAAGATCACGGGCAAAGTCGGAGGAGACCCGATCGGCGGCGGTGACATCGAGCGGGGGAATTTCGGCAACGGCTAGGGGATTCGGGGTGAGCAATAGTTTCGGCAAAGCAACGGCGGGCTTCTCGGCGAGCGGCAGAGAGACGGCTCCCTTCGGACTTCGGGAGCAACATCCGAAAAGGAACCGATGTCGACGAACTCATTTTCGGAACTAGCAGGACAAATGTCTCGAAAGTTAAATAATGGCCAGAGGAAAACACCTTTGGGACTATCTGGCTTCGTGGGAATGTCGTCGTCGAAGGCGGACGGAACTCGCTGGACTCCGGAGGAAGAGACCTTTTTCACAGCCTTCTTCAACTTCTTGCGGCCCATCTGGGCAAGCCCGGAAGCAGCCTGGAGTTCAGCTTCTGAAGTTTGAGGTTCGGAGGTCCTTCGTTTGCGCTTCGACGACTCGAGTGATCTGGTCCTCGAAGGCTTCACTCCCGAAGATGTTCCCTCGGTGGTAGGTGACGAGTTTCGCTTCGACGATCTAATTCGAGGAGCATTGATTGGAGCGGCTGAGCAGCTGGCCACGGCGACGGCAGGAAGTTTTAGTTTCAGACCAGGGCTTCGAGAGCTGAAAAATTTGTCACCGCAGATCTCCGAAAAGACGCGGTTGATCTTCTTCTTGTGCTTCACCAGGGCCTTGTACGCTTTGTATTCGTTCATGGTATACTCGCCTACCATGACGTTGACCTTCTTCTCAACTTCGTCCATAAAATCCCTGGCGCTTTGGCCCTCGCGAAGTTTAATTCCGAACTTCGGGAAAGGAACCTGCCGATCTGCCCAGTTGACGTTGTAGTCCACGATTTCGGCGAGGGGGACCGGCCCTTCGAGATAGGCCGGATTCGCGCGGCGACGAATTCTTCGATGATGTCGCGGCCGCCGAGTATCGTGGCTTGGCCAAGTGGAATGCACTCTCGCGAGTTCCGAATTCCTAGGGCCCGCCGGTTATACTTCCCCACATTCACCGCGGTGAGGGGCGCGATCGGGCATGGCAACTTCGGCACATTGACCTTCGGGTAAAACCGTAGGGACTTCCAATCATCGGGAGAGGTTGGTCTTGCGGCGAGGGAGAAATCTCGGATTCGGGTAATCCCTTGTCGGGTGTTCCGCGTCGGGTATTGAAGGTACGGACGCGTGCCGGCTATGATAGAATTGCCCGTCTTCGCCTTTCACAACTTCTGGAATAATCACCAGTTCGTAGAACCTGGTGAAGGCATCGATGGTAGGACTGCACCCGAAAGTCTTCAGGATCCAAATGAACTTTGATACTTCGAGAAAAGACGTCGGGGCAAGCTGGTGGATCTTCACTGAGAATGCATCAAGAATCGCCGGTAGCACTGGATCACAAGGGAATCGCAGCCCACAGATGAAGAAGTCCCGAAAAACCACAATTTCCCCAGGCTTGGGAGTGGGAATTGTTTCATCGAGTGGGGCGCGCCCGGCCCCAGGTGAGAAGAATCCAGCCTTCTCGTACTCACGAATAATGTCGCTCGTCACTTTCGATTCTCCGAAGGTAAGCGAGGGCGGCAGGGGGCCAGAGGTCCTCAGCATAACGAGATCCTCCACCCCAGCATCTACATCCCCGACGTCTTCGCCGCCATCGGACCCAACCTCTCCGTCTTCGCGACTTCGGGAGCCGCTAGGTGATCCAGCATCTTCGGCCGGTGCAGCACGATCTGCACTTTCGGCAGGTTGGTCGAGTGGGAGACCGGCGGCCGATCAACTCTTCAGTAGTCATAGGTCTAGCTGTATTTCTGATGCGAGCCACCTAGCAAACATAAGCAGTCAGACAATTTAGACTAACAGGTCGAAAAAGAGCTACGAAAATCGTAACATCACTACACCAAAGTTAAACGAACTAACGCAACAACATAGCAAACATAAAGGAATACCTTAGAAAATCGCGAGCAAGGCTCGGAATTCGGAAGTCTTCTAGCATAGAAAGCTATTTCCGCGAAGGAAGAAAAATGTGAAAATCACGAAAGGCGCGAGAGCGAAAAAAATTTTTTAACGAGCGCCGGCCCGCTATTTATAGGGGCGGGGGAGGGGCGGTTCGCGAAGTGCGCCTCGATTCAACCGCCTTTTGCTCCCTCGGGCGACGCGTGTCCCCTCCGACGTTCCGAGGGTGACGTTTTTTACTAAATTTCCGAAAAGTTCGTGGAATCGGATCGTCGAGTCAACCCGCTTCCCCGAGGGGCTAGTGTTGGGGAATTCAGAAAATACATCACCCTCGAAACGTCGAAGTCTAACGGCATTCTCAAAGTATGTTTTTCGGGGGCGGGGAAATTCGCGAATACGGGGAAGTCCGGGACCTGCGAAGTCTCGAGTTCGCGGATGTGCGTAGTTCGGGAAACCTGGTTCGGCGAAGAGACGGAGTCATGAACATGCGGAAGCCCGGAATCTCAACTGTTGGCGGCCCGAATTTCGGAGATTTTCCGATTCGGGAATCCAGTGAAGACTCTGTTCGGGACTCAGGCGCCGGGACACGCGCGAACTCCGCGGAGAAGCGAAAGCCATTTCCGGGAATCTGTTAAAGACCTGATTCAGGAATTTCGGGTGAAGACATCCACGAATCACGGGAGAAGCAAAGTCAAAGTTGTAGTCCCAAAAAGTCCGGGTTTAGAGTGTGAACTAGTGGCAGACTTGTAAATATGTAAGGGGTGAAAAGACGTTCTTATGTGTGTTCACATTAGGAATATTCTCCGAGCCCAAGGGTGATATCGGAATGTAAAAGTCCCTTCGTCTCCCTATAAAAGGGGGCGCGAGGGCACGTGTAAACGGATTCAGACTTTTTTGGGACTTGTGCTACTTGCAGAGAGCATCACTGTCTCTTTGCGCCCTAACTGTGTACTTGAACGTGTTGAGAACTCCACTTGTGTTTGGGTAGTTATCCGAATTTTTCGGGTATCCCCCCAACGAGTGGACTCCAAACTCAACAAGGTGCTCATCGACGGTGGAAGCGGGCTCAACGTCCTTTTCACCAAGACCTTGAAGAAGATGAAGCTCGACATCACCCACATGCTCACCAAGAGCAACACGCCCTTCTACGGCATCGTCCCCAGCAACGCGGCTATTCCACTGGGCTCAGTGGTCCTGCCAGTTACCTTCGGGGAATCTCGAGACAACTACCGTACCGAGTACATCAAGTTCGAGGTCGCAGACTTCGAGACTTCCTACCACGCCATCCTCGGCAGGCCGGCCATCGCCAAGTTCATGGCGGTGCCCCACTACACCTACTTGGTACTCAAGATGCCAAGCCCAGCTCGTGTACTCTCTCTTCAAGGGGACTTGAAGATCTCTCACGACTGCGACACAGAAGACGTGGAGATCGCCTCTACGAAACAAGTACCCAACGTGATGATGGAGGTCTACGCCGCGTCGAAGAAGCTTCCTACAAGTGAACTCGACATCCCAGAGAAGTCTGACAGCGCCAACAAGCCTCAGCCACCTGAGGAGGTACTCGTCAAGATGATCGACCTCGGAACGAGCGACCCCGGCAAGACCACCACCATCGGGCCGGCCTCGACCCCAAATAGGAAGACGCGCTCATCAGCTTGCTTCGGGCTAACCGCGACATCTTCGTGTGGAAGCTAGCGGACATGCCGGGAGTGCTCGGGGAGCCGATTGAGCACCGCCTCAATGTCGATCCTAAGGCCACCCCCAAGCGACAACACCTCCAACGCTTTGCCGACGACGGACGGGACGCCATCAAGAAGGAACTCACCAAACTACTCGCGGCCGGCTTGATCGGAGAAGTCTTCCATCCCGAGTGGCTCGCCAATCCCGTCCTCGTCCGCAAGAAGAACTCGAACGAGTGGAGGATGTGCGTCGACTACACCGACCTAAACAAGCACCGCCCCCAAGGACCCCTTCGGGTTGCCGCGGATTGATCAAGTCATCAACTCCACGGCGGGGCGTGACTGCTCTCGCTTCCTCGATCGCTACTCCGGTACCACCAGATCGCGATCAAGGAAGAAGACCAGGAGAAGACCGCGTTCATCACCCCGTTTGGCGCGTACTGCTACACGACCATGTCCTTCGGGTTGAAGAACGCCGGCGCCACCTACCAACGAGCTATCCAGGCATGCTTCAAGAGGCAACTCAACAAGAACGTCGAAGCCTACGTGGATGACGTGGTCGTCAAGACCAGAAACTCCAGTACCCTCATCGACAACCTTGAAGAGACTTTTGCATCACTCGCGCGAGTACCGCCGGGAAGCTCAACCCGAACAAGTGCGTCTTCGGCGTACCTTCGGGTAAACTACTCGGCTTCATCATCGGCCGGTGTGGCATCGAAGCCAATCCCGAGAAGATCTCCGCCATCACCAACATGAAAGCTCCCACGAGCATCAAAGACGTCCGTAAGCCGACCGGGTGCATGGCGGCACCGAGCGGATTTATCTCGAGGCTCGGAGAACGAGGGCTCCCCTTCTTCAAACTACTCAAGCATCAAGAGAAGTTTGTGTGGACTCCAGAGGCGGATCAAGCCCTTGCCCGGCTCAAGGACTTCCTATCGAAGCCGCCGGTCCTCACGGCTCCTCACAAGGGCGAGCAGCTACTGCTCTACCTCGCTACGACTACCCACGTGGTCGATCGCCATCATCGTCGAGCGGCGGGAAGACGGCCATGCCTATCCGGTCCAAAGACACACGGTCTACTTCGTCAGCGAGGTTCTATCAGAATCCAAGGCACGCTATCAGCCTGTGCAGAAGCTCTTGTACGCAGTACTCATCACCTCGCGGAAGCTACGACACTACTTCCAGCAGTACTCGATCTCCGTCGTCACCGACTACCCGCTCGGCGACATCCTGCGGACCCAAGATGCTATTGGAAGAATCTCCAAGTGGGCGGTCGAGCTCGGCACCCTCACCATCGACTTCAAGCCACGCACGGCCATCAAGTCGCGGGCACTAGTCGACTTCATGGCGAGTGGCGGGAGAACCATTTTGCCTACTCCCACTGTGCGACCAGAGCATTGGGTGATGTACTTCGACGGCTCACTCAACCTCGAGGGCGCAGGTGCAGGGGTACTCCTGATCTCTCCAACGGGCAAACAACTCAAGTACGTCTTGCAGATCTTCTGGAGTCTCAAACAACGAAGCCAAGTACGAAGCTCTCCTACACGGGCTCCGTCTCGCGGCTTCACTGGGTATCAAGCGGCTACTAGTCTACGGCGACTCCGCAGTGGTCATCAACCAAGTCAACAAGTCCTGGGACCGCAACAAGGAGAACATGGACGCCTACTGCCTAGAAGTCCGCAAGCTCGAGAACAAGTTCTACGGTCTCGAGTTCCACCACATCGTCCGCGACAACAACGTTGCGGCGGACGTCCTCTCGAAAGCTTGGATCCACCCGCGCTCAAGTACCGGCGGGTGTCTTCGTTCACGAGCTTCACGCACCATCCATCCGGAGCCGGCGCCACCGACCCTTGTCCCGGCTCACCCACCGGTGGGCGGGGAGGTCATGATGATCGACGTGGACTGGAGGCAACCCTTCATCGACTACCTCAGCGAGCAGAAGGTCCCCTCCGACAAGAACTCGGCTGAGCAGCTCGTTCGCCGTGCCAAGTCCTACATCCTCGTCGGAGACAAACTTTACAAGCGGGGCGCATCTTCTGGAGTACTCATGAAGTGCGTCCCTCACGAAGAAGGCAAGGACATCTTGGAGGAGATCCACAAGGGCGTCTGCGGCAACCACGCGTCCTCACGCACGCTGGTCAGCAAGGCCTTCCGGCGAGCTTTCTACTGGCCCACGGCTCCGGGCGATGCCGAAGAACTCATCGAAGGTGCCGGGGATGCCGTACTTTTCCAAGCGGCAACACGTCCCGGCCTACAAACTAGTCGGCATACCGCCAACCTGGCCCTTTGCCTGCTGGGGGCTCGACATGATTGGGCCATTGCCAACGGCGCCAGGTGGTTTCAACAGAGTATTCGTGGCCATCGACAAGTTCACCAAGTGGATCGAGGTCAAGCCGGTCACATGCCCCAAGGGCGACAAAGTACTCGACTTCTGGATGAACTCGTACATCGCTACGGACTACCCCACCGCATCATCACAGATCTGGGCTCCAACTTCAACAATCACCGGTTCCGGGGGAGTACCGCGAGAACGGCGGGATCGACGTCCGATGCGTCTCGGTTTCCCATCCTCGGGCCAAAGGACAAGTCGAGCGCGCCAACGGGATGGTGCTCGACGCTCTCAAAAAGCGTCTACACGACGTCGCTAAATCCAAAGGGGGCAAGTGGATCAAGGAACTACCCGGCGCACTGCGGGGGCTACGGACTCGGCCATCCAAGCCAACGGGGCAATCCCCTTACTTCCTAGTCTACGGCTCCGAAGAAATCCTCCCCGCCGACGTCATATGGAACTCGCCGGCGGTGGAGCACTACGACGAAGGCGTCTCGGAAGATAGCGAGACGGGTTGACATCGACAGCCTCGAAGAAGCTCGCTGCGCAGCCCTCGTCCAATCAGCAAGGTACCTAGAGGGTATCCGACGCTACCATGATCGCAACGTCAAGGAACGCTCCTTCAACGTTGGAGATCTTGTCCTCCACCGTATCCAGAACACGGAAGGACTACACAAGCTCAGCTCCCCCTGCGAAGGTCCCTTCACCGTTGCAAAGGTGACTGGGCCGGGCTCCTACCGCCTCAAGACACTTGAAGGCGAAGACATCAGCAACTCGTGGAATGTCGACCAGCTCTGTCGATTCTACGCCTAGTCTACACGACTACTCCGGGGTTCAAGTCTACATGGCTACATCAACACCCCTCCACCGTAAGCGGCCTCCGGGTCCTGGCTCGAGTCTCCGGACTACTCCTCTCCAGGATCCAGCCCGCGCAGCTACCTACGGATCCTGGGCTGCGACGAGCATCAAGGACTCTAGCGACGGTCCGCTAAGAGACCATGTACTCCAAGATCCAGCCTACTCGGCTACTTACGGATCTACTGCTGTAAGCGGCTACCCGCTCTAGCACTACTCAGCTGTAAGCGGCCTCCGGGTCCAGGCGATCACCCTGTAACTACGGCCCTGGCCACCCAGGTGTCCTTCTTCAGTAATAAAGTTTGATCGTTCATCAACTTCTTTACTGTCTACTCCCTCCAACGGGGCCACCACCGCCGAGTACGACTACTCGCATCCACTCCACGATGGGCTCCGCACTCTGAGATCGCGGCTACGAGTACTCATTGCTGGAAATTTTCTTTCATTAATACTTAAGCAATTCATTACAATTGTTTTTGTACAAACTTTGGCTACTAGCTATCTATTACAGGGCTACTGGAGATTAAGCTTATCAGCTACTTGCTCCGCGATGGGAGCCATCTGCTCCAGCAGCTCCGAGTACTGCTCATCGGTGCAGTTGGCGGCTACCCCGCCAGCGACTACTTCCACTGGGGCCTTCGGGAAGTAGGACTTCATGAAGGCCAAGACCTGCTTTGGGATCGACCTCGCCATGTGCTTCACATAAGCCGCCAGCCGGCTTGGGGCTTCCTTGAGGCGATCCACCGGTGGAGCAATCTTGGGGCCGCCGGGTGCGCCACCAAGAGCCTTGCGATTGGCGGCGCGGCTTCCTCAAGTTCCTTCGGTTGGGCCCGCGGCGCCTCACAATCTTCATTCAACTTCTGCAATGATTTGTAGCAATTGACGAGATCACAGTCAGATGCAATCCGAAGCTTCATGTGCTTCTCGCACTCGAAGGCAAGTTCTTTGTAGTCGAGCTCGAGTACCTGGCGGGCTTCCTGTTCCCGGTAGAAGAGGTTCTTCATGCCTATTTCCGAGGACTTCAACTGCTCCACCTGGCCCTCAAGCTCTGCAACACAACAAAAGTACAGCGGGTCAGACTACCTTTCGACCTCCAACAACTACCCGACAAGTCCAGCGGCGTACCTTTGTTCTTGTTGTGGAGGCTCTTGTTCTTCCGCACCAAGTCGTCGCCCTTTGCCTGCAACTCTTGGACATCATTGTGATATTTGGCAAAGGCGGCATCGAGCTTAGACTGCATGGCGGCCGCGTGCTTCCGCGACTTCAAAAGCTGCTCTTCCAGCGCCTCAGCCCGGAGCACCGTGTCACCGAAGCCCTGCAGCATGTTGGACTTCTCGCGGGACCTCTCCACGACGTCCTGCACAGACAACACAAGTCAACAAGTACTCAACAACAGAGGATTGACCACTCAGAAGCTAAGGCTACTTACCTTCATCCACTGCTCGGCCTGGCGGACCGCCTCCAGGTGCTTGGCCTTGTTGTTGCGGGTCGACAAGATTGTCCGCGAGCGGCTCTATCCCGCCACGACTACTCGCGGCGGCCTCCGTCATCGGCGCGCGAGCGGATGGGCTGCGTCCGGATCTCCGGGGAGCGAATAGCCACCTCCGGAGCGACCTGCGGCGACGTGGTGACCCCCTCTCCTCCGGCCACCACGGCGTCTTCCTCGACGACTTCCTCCATGGGCTCGGGGGATCCTCCCGGCGGCCCTCGGTACATCCGGTGTCGACTTCGCATTGGCACCCCCGCAAAGATGTCACTCCTTTCGGCCTCGGCTTTGTCAAAGAGAAGAAAGGTGTATTAGCGACTGCGACTACTCCTCGAAGAGCTCTACGGCTTCGAGAAGAGTACTCACCTTCAACCACGGCGGCCTCCGGCAACGACGCTTCGGTGGCCGGCGGCTCGGCGCCTTGCTCGGGAAGCGAGGAGAGGACTCCTCGGCGGGCGGCGCGACTTCTTCCGCCACCGCCGTAGAGGGTTCATCCCCCTCCCAAGACAGATCTGTCGATTTCTTGCAGAAGCACACACAATTGGTCGTCGGTCAACCTCGACTACTATAACAAGTACTACTCGGGAAGATGCAGTACTTACAAGCTTGATCGGACTATTGTCACGGCCGGGGCACCGAGGATGCTGGCAATGTCTACCAGTCCACCCTCGGCGGGCGCCTCTTCCTGCGCCCCTGCAGCTGCCGCCTCCTCTGCAGCAACGGTGGCCGGCGCAGTGCCCTCCTGCGCTCCTGTAGTCACCACCTCTTCAACGGCGGCGGCTACGGGCTCCGTGCTCCCCTGTGGAGCAGGGGGCTGGCGCTCCAACTGCGCCAAGAGCTCCTCGACAGTGGGGGCTGGACTACGACTTCCGGCCGGCTCTCCCACTGTGTCCCATCCGCCTTCGTCGCCCTCCTCGACGGGCTGCGCCGGCGGCACCTCCTGCATACAAGGAAGACTACTCATCAGCAAGCGTCCTCGTACGATGGGTACTCGACTACTCTAGTCAAGACATCTTACCTCTTGAGGCGTGGTCTCTGAGACCTTCAGCTTCTTCGTTACCCGCTTGCGGGCGGGGTTGCGCGGCTTCCGTGGCGGCGCAGCCAGGCTAGCCTCCAGGCTAGCCGGTGGGTCTTGCACAAGAGGCACATGAGGTAAGCCTGGACGGCTAAACCTCGACCGCAACTGAAAGCGGTCCTGCAACGTCTCCTCGTCGTCGTCGTCGTCGTCGTCGTCGGTGGTGTCCTCCACGATGACGATGTCATCGCCTTCGCCGACTTCTCGCCGCTCCTTGGCTTTGGCTTTCCCTTCCTTCGGGATCTCGATCCCGTGAGGGGGCGGCTGCGGCTCGGAGACGAACATTTTCAAGTCCTCCTGCAAGACTCAAGACATCAGCACGTCTACTCCAAGCAAGGACTACTCGAATAGGGGAGTACGACTACTCACCTCCTTTGGCGGGCGGGCGGCGGAGTATTCTTGGACAGGGCACGCCGTGTACGGCGGCATATCCTTGAAGATCCGCGTCAGCCTCTCGATGATGTCGTCGTCGTCGTCCATCTCGCCTCCGGGCATCCGCGACGTGTCGTCGTCGCCGGTGTACTCGAAGCCCAAGGTGTCGCGGGCCATCAGTGGCTGCACTCTCCGCTTCATGAAACTGAAGGCCACGTGCTGGGCCCTCAGTCCAGTTTCTCTGAGCACCTTGATGCGTGCCAGCAGTTCGGGCAGCTGGATCCCCTCCTGCATTGTGGGCTCCGTGTTCCACCAGTCGCGGTGCCTGGGCTGCCTACCACTCGGCTTCGGCAGGCCGGGGTGGTGGTTCGTAATGTAGAACCACCTCGCCTTCCAATTGGTGTTGGAGTCAACGAGCTTGTACGCCAGGTACTGCTCAGCGGCATCTTCTCTCAACTGAATGCCGGCCCCTCCGACTACTCTTGGATTGTTGGCGCTCGGCTGCGGCTTCACTCGGAAAAACTTCCGGAAGAGGATCCAGTGCGTCTTGATCCCAAGGAAAGCTTCACAAAAATGCACGAAGACCGCGGCATGGAAAATGTCGTTAGGATTCAGATTGAGGTACTCAACTCCATAGTAGCCGAGGAGGCCCTTGAAGAAATCACTAGCCGGGAGCGTGAGTCTGTGCTCCATGAACCGCGCAAACATCGGAATCTCGTCTTCGGCTTTCTCCATCGGATACGGATCTCCGGCAGCGGCCCTCCACATATCAACCTCCTTCTCCCGGATAAATCCGCTGTTCAGGAGGGCCAACAGATCTTCGGTCTTCACTTTTGACTTCTTCCACTCGCGGCTTGGATCGGCCCGCGGTGGAGACATTGGCGGTGCTGCTCCAGTGGCAGCCGCGGCGGCCTCTTCGCGGCCCCTCTTCTTCCCGGCGGCTTTCGCAGACTTGGACGGTGAAGGCTTCATTCTCCAAGTACAGGGCGTCTTCACGCGCATCCGCTCGGGGGCTACCCTAAAAGCTCTGGGTGGCGGTGCACTTGGATCTATTACGGGCGGCAGCGTGCGCTGGAAGTGGATCTACCTCAGATGGAATCGAAATGACTACAGCACAAATGGGTGGAAAACCCTAAGGGTTTTGGCTTCTATTTATAAGTCAAACCGGCCCTCCAACGGCCAGATCGATAAGTCCGCGCTCGGCTGACTCAGCGGCCGCGCGTGACCCTTCGCATTATACTAGTCGACGCGCCTCACCTCGGGGGCTCGGCTACTTCTACTCGACTACCTGGGAAGCGACAAGGCTCAGGAGTATCTCAGGACACATTCTTCAAGATGACCCTTCAATTCGAGAGGAAGTACTCGACTCAAGGCTCGGGAGCTCCGTGCCACGTGTCCTTCGATTTTTTCTCTCTGGATTTTTTGGGATTTTCTTGCCAAGACTTCAGATGGACCCTCAGCCAGAGCCTACGGCTCAACCTAAGGCTCGGGGGCTACTCCATATGGAGTGCGATTTTGCAATCGCACCTCCATATCAGCTCCGGCTTCAAGACAAGACGGGCATTTCTTGAAGACCTTCGAAGGCAGCACTCGAGGACGCTTGAGACTACTCGAGAAGACTTCAAGATTGCTCAAACATCAGCTGGAGTACATTCCAGCCTCGGGATGCTTCGACTACTCTTGAGGACTTTCGACTTGTAGTACTCGGGGACGCTTGAGGACTACTCGTTAAGGCCGTCAAGACTACTTGAAGCTATCCTTCTCGACTACAAAGTACTCGGGGGCTTGTCGTATGGACCTCCCTGGGCCCACTACCTCGGTGGGTACCAGGACCGACTACTCGGTGGGCCCCTGGGACTACCCGGCTTGCACTACACGGCACCCGAAGGTGTGGACCACAAGGACTGCAGAGGAGAAGTACTCGGTTAGGAAGTTGTACATGTCCTACACTGTATGGAAGACTCCTAGACGTACTCAACTAGTACTCTCTCCCTACTCCGACTTGTAACCCTGCCTCTCGGACTATATAAGGCGAGGCAGGGGCCGTTCTCTAGGAACACAACACATCTCATACAACTCACGGCGCACTATTGCACCATCTTGTAATCGTGCCCAATCAATCCAGAGCTACGCAGCATACAGGACGTAGGGTATTACGCACCTCGCGGCCCGAACCTGTCTAAATTGTGTGCCACGTGTCTCTTCCTTTGAGTTACCGATCTCAGCGAGGCCACATTCATCTACTTCGGGTAATCCCATTAGTAGGTTGCCGGTCTAAAACACCGACACCACCCCCCCCCCCCCCCATCAAGGGCGCCGGCCGTTACCGGCCGCCTTCCCCGTGCTCCTCGCCTTCAAACCGCCCCTTTATGCCACAATGAAGCTCCTCCTTCATTTCCCCACTTCAAATGGTCGTTACACCCTCCTTAATCCCCCTCCCCCCTTAATTCCCATCAAGCCGCGCGGCCACTGATGGCCATGCCGCCGGGAGCCGCCTCCCCTCCCGGGCCTATATAAGTGCCCCTAGGGCCTTCTCGGACCTCCCTTCACTCACACCGAGCTTCCCAACCTCCCTCGCCGGTTCCCTTGCACCGCAATCGAGCCCGCCGCCGCCGACTTTGAAGCTCGGCCGCCGCCGCCGATCTCCGCCGCCGTTGACTTCCCTATCATTCTCTCCCCCTCCTAGGCATCCACGTGCGGTGAGAAAGCAACCCCTGCCCTCTTTTATTTCTTTACCGAGCTGCGCAACACGCGGTCGCTCGCCGGCCGCCGGCCCTCCGCCCCCTTCGGCGCGAAGCCGCGACTGCCACCTTACTCACCTGTGCAAGCACATGTTTGAGTTTGCAAAGTCCCTAGCTACGTGTAGGCGTTTTCCCCATGCGTTTTCGTGGTCGGAGCGTTGTTTTGGCCGTCGCTGGCGACCTTCGCCGTCGCGCGCGCGCCGCCGGCGCAAGCGCCGCCGCCCGGCGCTTGCGGGCGCGAGCGCCCATTGGATCGGGCGCGGATGGCCCAGATCCAACCGGCCCGCGGGTCAAACCGGTCATATACCGGTCAACTGGGGCATAAAAGTTAAAGAGCCCCCCAGCTTCTTTAATTTTACATGTCGGTCCTTCCACCTCAATAAACCTTTACAGTTCAGTCCTAAATTTTATGTTTTAGCTCCTGTCCTATTAGAATTTCATACCCGAGGTCCAGAACACCCTTTTTATGATTTAGACCTCCTGTTTTTAAGCATAATTACGTTTTAGCCCCTATTTTCTTGTTGTTAGGCCCCTGGAGAGTTTAGTTTTCCATAGATTAGTCCTTGTACCTTGTTTTAGCGTATCTTCTCCATTATAGCTCCGTTTTTTAGCGTTCTAGCTGTCTATGCTATCGTCTCAGCGAGCCCGTCGCTTTAGTAGCATGTTTTTAGTCTTTAGACTTGATTGGTGATCTGTTTTATTTATTGTATTTCTGTGATATCGTAGATATCGTGCCTGTTTCAACTGAGCAACCTCTAGAAGTTGATCAGGAGCAGTTGTTCGAGGAAGAAGAAAACTTTGTTGTAGTTGAAGAAGGCAAGTGGTTTTCTCCCCCTGCATGTTCCATTTTTGTCCTATACAACTGGACTACAGTTAAGTTTGCTATTATGATGATATTACATTAACTTGACGGGGATACCTTTTTAAGGACTTACCTAGACCTTTTACCCTGATCCTTGGCCAACCAGTTTAAATAAACGTTTTTGGGTAGATTATGCTAGTTGCTCAACATGGGTTGGATAAAATGCTCTTTTAAAAAGCAAATGCTCTCTGGTTAATGATTAATGTTTTGGGTAATGCAAGAACACTTGATTTAATCGGAACATGGAGAACCACCCAAGAAAACATGCGCAACCACCGTGTCACATGGCTCTGACCTTAGCCGAATAATTAGGTGTGTGATCGTACTAGTGGCCCTTTTCCAAAAGGAGCAGAGGGGGATCCAGGTTGAAGGGGTATAGCCCGGTCCTTTTGGGGTAGCAGCCTTTGCTAAGGTGCTGACCATTAGGGAGGGTTATGGTCCGCCCTGATCTGTAACTATGCGGGTCGTTAGTCTTTTGCATGCCTTTGTAAAGGCTATGTGGCGTCCCTATGCAATCACACCTCGGAAGTGTGGTATGGTGCTTGGCCAGCATCACATGGTTGGGTTTAAAGTTATTCAGAGCTTTTACGCGAATTGTGGGTACAGTGTGCAAACCTCTGAAGAGTGTAAAACTGATCGATCAGCCGTGCTCACGGTCATGAGCGGCTTGGACCCTCACATGATTAATAAATTTAAAGATGAGATAAATTGTGGTTCGGTGAAGCTCGATGAGCTTTGGGAAGTTTTGTTGTAAAGTTTTCTTAAGTGGGTAGGTATGAACTTACACCTAGTAAATAGGCCTTCTTTAAATAAAACTTGACCAACATTAAAATGCTAACCGCTGCAAAACCATAGCCCACCTTGATAGCCTTGCATCTTCCCCCACTTGCTGAGCTCCAACCATAAGTGTGCTCAACCTTGCTTATCGTTGTTCAGAGGAGAACTTTGGAGGAGAATTCTACGACAACTATGATGAGTTCTAAGGCGTGCGGACCCCTAGTCAAGTGCATGTGGGAGCAGAAGATGAGTACTCGATGAGTAGCTATCGTTTTCCGTTGTTAGAGACCTTCGAGTCTCCTGCATGAGTGTAATAAGTGGTTAAACTCTGAGATACGTTTAAATATTGTTAATGATATTTCACTCATTTCGTCTATCATGTGTGTAAACTGATCCTGGCACACATATGAGATGCACTTGGTTAATCTTCAGAAAACAGGTGTGACACCAGACCACCGACATAGCGATAAGCTACGATACTGCAAACATATTACATTCATATGACTTTTCATTAAAACATGTGTTTCTAATTTTGTGCGCAGGTTGTGCGGCTCGCATCGACCGTGATCGGGCAGTGCTTCTCCTGGGGGCCTCAGGAGCACCGGAGCACGTACAAGAGGATCCTCGTTGCGGCCATGAGGTACTCCGCCGTCGTGAACTACGCCGGGGCCGTAGAGATTCCTCTCCTTCTGCGCCACCCAGTGTCGTCCTCGAGCTCCGCCTCGACAGTGACTTCGCATTCGTCGCCTGCTACCTTTGCCGGCGGGTTCTCGGCTCCGAGGGTACAACAGCACCAACAGGCGTAGGGCCCGCACGGCTACGTGCAGCGGCAGTTTGCTCCACCTGGCGCGGGTACTTTCAATAGACCTTATTTTCAACTAATGCACGCAAGTGTTGTGGGTTTGTGATTATACTATATTCTAATCGTACAGGGTGACCACCACCTTTTCCGACAGCCGGGCCTCGACAGTAGGAGTCGTCGTCGATGTATACACTAGGAGGTGGTTCCAGACTGCCGGCGTTTCAGTTTCCGGCAACAGATGTTCCTTCGCCGTCCACTCCGCCTATGTTCCAGGCGCAGCCTAGTGCTTTCGACACGGGTGCCCAGGACCAGCTGGCCTGGGATGACTTTGGGTACGACGCCATTCTCGCGACCATGGATGGCGCCCTGCAGCAGGCCGACGAGCTTGTCGCGTCACAGTTGACACAGCCACCACCGGTTTTGACTCAGCCGTCACAGTTCGCGGCCGGCGGAGCGACCGGGGCCGGCGGAGCGTCACCGGCGGCGGCGGCGAAGCGGACACCGGCGGGCGGCGGAGTGACACCGGCCGGCGAGCGACACGGGCGGGTGGCGGAGCGACACCGGCCGGCGAGTGACACCGGATGCGCGAGCTCGTCGCGAGCGGCCATGGCGACACCGTCTCCCGACCGGCCCGAGGACCGCGGGTTGTCGGGGCACCGACCCCCGGACGTACGACCGGGACCACACACGGACCGGCGCTAGAGGCGTTAGGGGGGGGACGGGGGGCCGACACATTTAGATGTAGTACTGTGATTTTGTATAAACTTTTCCCTTGTGATTATGTATAAACTATTACCTTGTGACTATTCCTTCGTCATTGATTAGGATATTCCCTTGTGATTATGCTTGCACTTATTAGTTTGTCGTTTTTAAAAAGGTTAAAAGTTTTTTAAAATGAAAAACTAAAGAGAAAAAAACCCTACCGCCGTGTGGCACGGCGGTACAGACCTGCGTCGTGCCGCTCGGCGGCAGGATCCTGGCGCCGCGCCGCCCCGCCCGGCGCCGGAACCGAGGCTCCCGCCGCGGTGCCCCTTGGCGGCAGGGACTTAACGCCGCGGGGTGCAGCGGCAGGAGCCTACCGCCGTGGGCCACGACGCCGGATGTACATTTCTCGTAAATTTTGATTCGATCATTTATTTTAATGACAAATTAAATATAAAAAATTCTGATGGGGGACATGGCCATATGGGCTAGTTTTATGGGCCCATTAACCGAATGATCTTGATAGTCTTGGAAAATGTTTTGTTGACGTCTCTCCTCTATTGTTGAAAGTCTGACTTTCATCCCTCAGCTGTTTACTCTCATATTTGTTTACTTTTTTTTATCCGTCAACTGTTTTGGTAGGTGGTTTTGCATGATGTGGCATTAGGTCCCACATGCTAAGTACATGTGGTGGTGGGTCTCACGTGTCATGTCGCTTGCTTCTTCTCTCTCATCTTGCTTTGCCGCACAATCTCGATGTATCGTCTCCCTTTGTGTGTTCCTTCCCATGAGCCCCTACCCCCCCCCCCCCGCTCCTCTTTCTCCATCGCACGAGCTCATCGCCGCTTCAACGCCTCTTGCTCCACCACATGAGCCCATCGACGCAAGGCCGCTCCCTCGATTCCATTGGATCTACTACAAGATCCACCATAGGGAAGGTGAGATCGAGTTTCCAATCCTCATGACCAAGCTCCTTCAAGCACCATGAGAGGGTAGTGTCGGTGAATTGACAAGGTCGTGCTTCCCACTAGCTAGCCGTCGCTGGAATCGATAATCCTGGAGCTCTGTCGTTCTGGATTAGGATGGAGAGATAGAGAGAAAGAAGTGCGGGGGAGGAGGAGTGACAAAAGGGGGAAGATAGTCATGTAGCATGGGTCCCATCGCCATATGTACCTAACCTTTGAAATCCAATGACTCGTCATGCGAAAACCACCCAAAACAGCCGAGGGATCAAAAAATAATCAAATTTGATAGTTGAGGGCCCAGACACTCGGTTTTGCGGATGAAAGGTGAATGTCGGACTTCGGAAATTGATGAGGAACGTCAACAGGACATTTTCTTCTTTTAATCCATCTTGATAGACTTCGACGGTGTGAAATCTTTATTCCTAAAACCAAACAAAAAACACTCATTTTGTGAGCGGTTGAGGCCGGATTTTCCTTTATCTAAAAGACCAAACAAAGGTGAGGAGAACCTCTATAAAAAGGGAAAAGATTGTTTTAAATTATAAAGTATTGTACTTTACCCATTTAGAATTATAACTCACTTTGCTTCTTCCGCATTCGACGGGTCTTTAAGAGGAGAAGCCGACATGTTTGTTGTGAGTACTATGTACTGATTAAGCCGGTTGATTTGTTGTGAGAGGAAAATGTTGTAGAAGAAGCCAAAATAAGCAATCCGAACACTCTTACTATAACTTTTGGACAATTTTTAGAGAAAATATATAACATCTACTCCCTCTGTCCATAAAAAAATTGCAAGTTTGGCATTCCTCACCCAAACCAAAAAAAATAATACTAAAATGACACTTTTACCCCTACATCTTAACTATGCTTGTCATTTTTTTAGCATTGCTCTCATGGGGAAGTCTGGATGGTTCTGGCTTCTCCTTCTGCTGTTGTGCGGGAAGCTACTCGGCACGGGTAGTTTTTTATTTGATGCTCTTCTCTCATGTACTTTTAGGTGGGTCCCTCAATAAGATGGTGATGCTATCTCTATCTCTACAATACTAAAGCTGGGTCTTTTCCCGAGTGGGCAGCGGGTCCACGTAGCCCGCTAACCCGCTAGCCGTTCGATCTGGCGAACTCACGATGTCAACCGTTGGATCTGGGTACGTAGGGCTGCGCCCGTTAAGCCACGGGTCGGGCGTTCGTGAATCCTCGCGGACCCGCCGGAGCAAGGACCTCACCCCCGAGCGTCGTCCTCCGCCTGGCGCCTGCCCTGCCGCGCGGCTTCCGCCTCGTCGCCCACATCACGGGCCTCTCCTTCCCGTGTCCGCGTGCAAACCTAATCTGGGCCCACCACTCTCCATCCTCTCCTCTTCTTCCACGGAGAATCGAATCGAGGTATCCCACAGATCCCCGCGTCGCCGGCCTCGTGGCCTCGGAGATGAGGAGTCCACGGCTCTCATGGCCGCGGTGGCGCAGAAAGACGAGCGAGATTCTAGCGTAGTACTGGTGGAGATCCACAACGGAGGCTGCTCGTCAGCCATGGCCATAGTCGTCGTCAATTTCCTGCTTGATGAAATACCGCTCCCATCACCAGTTTACTCTACAGATTGGTACACACACGCTTTTGCTTTTTTTTGCCGATAATTAGCACGCAGCACAGCATCACCTGGTATGTTCATATGCTATTCAATTAAGCTTGGGGGTTGCTGAATATATGTTGGCTGCGAAAGGTTCCTTTGCTTTAATAATTCACATGTAACTATTTTGTTTGTGTGCTCAACTGAAGTACTGAACATGTTATTCACTATATTGTCTGTTGCTTATGCCTTGATTCCGGTGCCATCACAACAACGACGGCTACTGCCGCCCCGTGCACCGCCACCAGTCCACCACGCCGGTCAGTCAGTGATGCACCACCCAGATGATTTGCCTTTGTAGTTGTCCCAGTTACTGAACAAATAATATGTCTAGGTTTCTGTATAGACAAAAAAAATGGAAGGGACATGTATGTAGCTGACAACATCTACCTGACAAAAGAAGCAAATAGGAATCATGGAAATTCAGGCTATTATCCTCGTCCAATGCTTAGACATAAATTCAATTTTTTACACAAATGATAGTTCTATGGTGTCACATGCTCAGAAAGTTCAGAGCAAACCACACAAATAAATGGACAATAAGAATTTTATGCAAGCATTATGTCAATGCATGAAAGTTGAAGGCCTCAAGAATGTAATATCAATGGCTCAATGCCATGTCAACTTCTTTTATGATATAATTGTTTGTGCTGCAAAAATTCCACAATGGATATGTTTCAAGATTGATGTCAAATGAAATGAAAAGAACTTTAATAGCATCATGTCCCTAACAAGAAAGAGATAATACCATTGAACGTGATACTTGACCACTCTTTAAATGTATTAAGTTTGGGGTTTGGACACTGGACCCAGTTCATGCGTTTCTGTAATATGACCACTATTTATTATAAAAAGGCATTAATATGATGATCTACTCCGGTGACCAAAATATACTTAGTATAAGCAAGCAGTGTGAAGTTTGAACATGCAAGGCTCTCGACTTCGGAAATTTGTTCCAAATAATGCAACCATACACGATGGTATCCTTTAGGTTTGTCACCCAACTAATAATAGTGTAGCAAAACTTCAAGAGTATGGGCAAGTAATTGATCAGCAAATGATACAAAATAAGATGAAAGAATTCTGTTACAAGAAAACAACCTATAAACCATGCTGCAAACTACGAATTCTGTTACAGGAAAACAACCAATAAACCTGATTTTAATGGAACAAGCACAACCCTATAATGAAAATTGAATGTTAGTTGTATCATAATATAAAAGAAAATGTTGAATAAAAAGTAAGAAAAAGGAAGGTACAACCGTATGAACTAAAACGGAACAACAACCACAAATCAGCCACCGCGGCAACGTCGCGCGTTGTTTCTAGTAGTTGCATTATTTTTAGACAATTTTCAAACTCTAGAATTTTCAAACAAATGCACCACTAAACATATTTCCTAGTAAATTTAACAAAACTAATTCGATGTTGTATGTCTTGATGCTTTCCCCTTAAAGTAAACAATTTTTTAAAAAGAAGGAAGTAGTACTTTGGGCTTAATATATTTACCATTTAGCATATCAGAAAAATTGAAGAAAAACTATAATTACTAAGAAACTTTGAAAAAACAATAACTACTTTGATATACACTTCTTAGGTCCCCTGTTCATGTTGTAATTAGATCTTTTTGTCCTTCCTATATTTCCCATTTGCTTAGAATTGAAAGTACATGTCATCCCCTTTAAGCACATCTTTTTTATTTTTGCTCTTTATTTCTCCCTTTGATTGTAAGTGTGTTAATCTCCATTCAAGCGTCTCATATTTATTTCATTTTTTTTCATATTTAGGGTTTAAAATTTTCACTTTTGCTTTCTTGCCAAGGTCGTCTAAACTTGTCTAGTAATTTGTTTCTTTTACGTGCACTTTCTTACTGCATCCCATGAGATAGCCATCTAACAATCTTGCCACTTTTCCAAGAACAAATAACAGAAATTATCTCCATCCAGATTTCTCTGACCAAATCAAAAAAGCCTTCTCCTAATAACCAACCAATGTTTCTCGTGGCATATGTTTGAAAAGTAGTTCTTCTATGACAGCGATGTTAAAATAGGTCTAGATCTTTTTATAAAGTTTATTTACTCTTCTTAAAATGTATATTTCAAGTTTGGCAAAGCTGGGCAGTCCTTTTATTACTGCCATTGGTCAAAAGTACTGTTCGTTAGAAGAAAAATATCCATTTCGGATCCAATGCACCACATGGGTAAACCTAAATGACACAATTAAAGACGACCGTATCATTTCTCCAATCTCCATCCTTGTGGCTTCTGCCCATTAGCACAAGGCTGTGCGTCCTCGTTTGCTTCCATCGGCGTCGCCGTGCATCACGTTACAAGTTTAGGGACAGAAGGCAATTCCTCACCCGCCCGCCTCATGCAGTACGATCTGTACTGTACGAACGTCCAGGAGCAGCAAGTGCTGAGATATTTTCTACGCTTTGCCAGTTGTCCTTCAACTGTGATCGGGCGCGTCATGCATGGACCAGCAACAAGCGAAAAATCCTTCCCACAACCGGAAGGTGCACCTTTTCTTATCTCCAACCGATTCAATAAATGCGTCGAGATTCGTCTTAAGACACTAATATATTGATTGTTGGCCGATCGTCTTCACTCGCGTGTCTTCCGATGCGAATCTCGGCGCAGCCCACCACCGCACGATAAGGAGAGGTGTGCACCTCCCGATTGTGGAAAAACTACTTTGCAGCAACAAGTGGGAAGAAAAATCATGTGTGCATGCCATGCATTGCATGCGCTCTCGATTGATCCGGCCGGGCCCCTTTGTGAATGGAATCGGGATGCGATCCTGAAAACTTGCATGATGTGCACCATCCTGGACTCCTGGTCTTTGGTACTTCGCAGTTTTATACGGATGACGGACCTCCCGGGTGCTCTGGTTTCATCAAAAACAAAGTTGCAAGCATGTGTTTTGTGCGCCCACCGCCTACGGCGGGTCATCCACTGCGCCGTAGCGTCCGTGCAAGTCAGCAAGCAGGTCTCTCTCGGGACTGGGTGGTCGCGGAAACGTCCGGTGGTAACCGAAGACGCTGCAGGCCTTCGTCATGCACTATACAAGTAGCCTGTGTAGCGCAGAGGCCAGAGGCCCAAGGAAAACCAGCGCCGAGCTTTTTACCTCGCGCTCCGGGCAGACCCGCCGCCGTCCCCTGATCGATGGAGAGGGGCGGCGGAAGGACTTACTACGCCGCGGTGCGGCCGGAGAGACATAGATGCATGCGGAACCGGGCATGGTCGCCGGGGACGTCCGGGGGGGGAGGCCGGGAGGGCCGAGGGGGGGGAGGCCGGGACGCCAGGGGTGTACGGCGACGCGATCGGCATGCCGAGGCCCGGGGCGTGCGGGGACGGCAACGGGCGAGTGGGCGCGGCGTGGCCTGCCGCAAGGGTAGGGTGGGCCGCAGGCCAATGATAGGACCCCCGGTAGTTGGTTGCTGGCGTGCTTTCACTTCAGTGGCGGCGTGGCGCTCGTGCTCCGGGTGCTCCGAGCACGGCCAAACTCGATCGTGCGCTATTTGCCGCTGCTGGTTCCGTCCGTCCCAAATCTTGCAGCAGTGCTAGTACAGGACTACTACAGGACTGGTCCATCACGGGTTGCAGTCTGCAGGAAATCCTTCATTCTCGTTATAGCACGTTTTACACTCGGGCTGTTCTTTCAGGAAAGGACGCGGGGCGCACTGTCTTTGCTGTCCACCGTCCACGTAAAGCTTATCTTCTGAGATCATGAACTGTTCGGCTACCCAAAACCCCCCTCGTTTGACCCTCTCCTCTGTAAAGCAAGAAGGGGCCTGATTTTACAATGCAACCATTTGAAGGTACTTTCTTTTTAAGGAGGCTATATATGACAGACAAGAAGCCGGTTTGAACTTTTGTATTGATGTGTGAAGTTGTTACATGTTGGATTTGTGGAAAAAGGTGGGGTTACAGAGGTTTTTATATGTAATTAATTTACAATGCTCCTAAAGAGGATGCTCCACAATAGAAGAGACTTCTTGGTGGCATGGTGCATGGACCAGTGTACCCAAAGCTCTAGGTCGGTTGCATGGCGATGATGGTGGCGTCAGGCGCGAGGTGAGATCCGGAGAAGACCAGCTCATTCCTCCCCTTGCATATGTTCCAAAGGACGGTTGTGATGATGGCAGAGTGTGCTGCTACCAAAGTGCCGTCAGGTAACTTTTGCAGGGACGAGAGTTCCCGGAAGGAACTAAGCGGCATGTTCGTTTGGCTGGTGGTGGTGTTGGTTTGTTAAGAGAGAAAATCTGATTGGTGGTTCTTGGTGGCTGGTTTGTTTACGAGAGAAAATCTTGTTGTTTGGTGGGCTGATAAGCCAAGCGAACATGGCGAAGGTAGAGCATAAAGGGCCAACCAAAGTGATGCGATAGGGAGCATCCGAGCATGCCCTGTTGGCTGTTGCAGCGAAGAATAAGGCTGTCCTGATTCTCATACTGACGGCAGAGCGCGCGGACCGGTGAGTCGATGATGCATTGGTGGATGAAGCAAAGCTGCTGCCGGCAATCTCCCACGGTGCTTCGGCCTCGTTTAGTTTGATAAAGTTTCTAATATTTTCTCCACTCTCTCCATCACATTACATTAAATACGAAAAAACATATGTTCGGAGTATTTAATATAAGTAAAAAATAACTAATTACACAATTTGATGTACTTAAAAAGGTAAATTTTTCACCAACCAAACGAGGCCGTGTGGAGCAGGCCGATGTTCCGAGCGCCGTCCTCCGAGGCGACGCGGACAGATATGCCGGAGCGATGAATGTGTGTGAACAGGGCCGGGAAAGTCTCAGCGAGCGACATCGGCACCATTTGAAGGTACTGTACTAGTACTAGTTGCCCTTTTCCTTTTTCTGAAACGACTCAAGCTGAATTTAGAAAACGGCAATTACACATCAACAACACAAATCCACAGTACATTACACTCATACATGTCCATACTCCATAACACTAAATGGTCCAAATACCTTCCTCTGAACAATACAAGTCTAGCTCCTCCACGACGGAGGATGGCTAGCGCAAAAAATACAGGGGATCACAACGAACTGTTGACAAGAAATTGGAAGGGAACGTGCCCCTACAGGAACGTTCCATTAAACATATCGAGCAAGGCAGAAGGCAACCATCGTCCGTTGCAACATAACACGGTCACAGTCTAGTCGTCACGGACCGAAACAGCGAAACTGCTGTGAGCGTATCAGCCTACACGCAACAGCTCCAGCAGCAAAACAATCTTGCAAACGGATGGCTTGGCCCTCTACTCTGCCTCTACGTATGCTGCTGGCGGCCAAGTAGGATCGCCGCCAGCTGAACAATATTCCTAACTTCACTAGCAGTAAAAACCGACGGTAAAATTATTCTTCAACCTTAACCTGAAGCTACGTACGACGAGCAGTGCACCTGAATTTGAGAATCTCTACTGATTGCCACAGCGAGTTTATTTCCAGCCAAGCTCAGATCTCCTGCTTGACTGGCACTTCTTGGCCCAGCCCCAGCCAAGATTTCTTCTCTCCAGTTGCTTGCTTGGACGCATCGACACCAACAGGGCTGTTTACTCCTTGGTACGGCGCCTTTGCAGTTATCCTGGCACGAGCACAACAAGAAAAATGTCAGGATCATAAGCAGATTTGACTAGTAATTCTGAGGGCAACTACGTATTTTTCAACTCTGAGAACTATAAAAAGAAACTTGGTTACCTGCCCTTCCTCTTCTCAAGGAACCTATGGAGTGAATTCCTCCTCGCAATCGGCATGTCTGTTAGCAAAAACCAAACACTTTTGTCACCGACAAGGTTGCATTAACAAAGTTTTTTTTTAAAAAACACAACATACTAACAAAGTTAATGAACCCGTCAACAAGTAACCAGTCGTAGCACCGTGCCATGGCAGAACTGCAAGATGGGGGAGGAAGAATTACCGGAGAGGCTGTTCCGTGAAGGCTGTGGTGCAGCGGTGTCGCCGCCGGTGTTCATGATCTGCAGCAAGTCCTTGACCTTGGTGGAGGGGAACTTATCAAAGACGACCACTTTTTCCCCATAGAAGATGGTCAGCTGCCGCGTCTCCTCATCCCTGCAAGAATCAAGAGGTTAGGACACCGTAATCATTACTAAATTACCTTGGGCAAGAACAATGTCTTTGAAAGAAAAAACAGGGCAAATTGTTATTTTTACTAGCGTACGGACGGATACGGATTCAATTTATTTACCTTGTATTTTCGCCGGTCTGTTGATCGTGCTCCTTCGCGTCCTCCGTCGTGGCCTTGGCAGCGTCGTTTGGCTCCTCGGCCGCCGGCGCGTCGAGCGCCGACAGCAAATTCATGGTGGTCGGCGGGCGGAACGCTCCTGCAACGACGGGCGAGTGTGATGAGCAAAACGGCTTAGCTACCTCTGTTCTCACGGCCGGAAAGCTTACGCATGGCACTCAAGGGGGAGGTTTGCAAGGAAGATAACGTGAGAGCTGGGAAGAACAGTCGAAGCTTACCAGCTGCTGCGCTCGGCGGCGGCGGCGCCATGCCAAGGGCGCCGATGCCCTGCAGCCCGCCCTTGTTGTCCTTGAGGTACTGGCTCAGCAGGCTGCACGTGACGGCGAAGCTGGACTTGTTCTCGGCCATGGCGGCGGCAGCGGCGGCCTGCTCCTCCCGCTTCTCCGCTCCCATCCTCTCGGCTCACCGGAAACAACAAGCCGCCGACGTTGTCCTATTTCACCTCACCGCGGGCGGCCTCCGACCAGGGTCTCGTGTACCCTTTCCTCCGTCCCCTCGCGGAGCCTTTGCCCTTTAATAGCGCGTGCCAAGGAAACGGCAAGTGGGGGCACACGGGCCAGCCGGGCGGCCCGGTGGGGGGGGCTCGGAGGCGGGGGTGGGGCGGAGCGCGGAGGCGACTCGTGTTGGCATGAAACACGTGACGGCCGGGAGAAACGGGTGTGGTCCTCGGGGAGACGGGGAATGGGAATGCCGGAGAGCGACGGGTCGGGAGGCGCGCGGCGGCGATGGCGATTGGGCGAAGGGAGGGAGGGGAGGAAGGGTAAGCTCAAGTGCAAAATACACGGAACTAGTAAGTTGGCCCACGCTAATAGCGCGACTAGATTTGATAAAGTTATCTTTATATATGACTTGTTATTCATCTATTTGAAATCATTAACACTCAATCTTCATGTAGATATTGGTGCCTCAATTTCGAAATTAGTATTGGTGCACCCGAATTTTGTTGTTTGGGTGTGGTCTTGGATTGGTGGATGGAAATTCACAATCAATGCTTTACTCGCACCCTCGCATACATTGCAAGCTCGCAACTTTGTATATTAGATTGAAATCGTAAATCACCCTCTGCGGCATCTCTCGGTCCCTCCACGAATCTCTCTCTCTGCCTATCTCTTTCTTATTTTCGTCGACCGAACTATGCCTTTCGGATCCTGCGGATTACGAGTCCGACTTAGGCATTGACCTTCCGTAGAGTCTCGATGCCGCACCTCCCAATGCGTGGATCTAACTTCTCTTAGCTAGTTCGTCATACCGGCAATAATGCCGGTTGTTGGCGTAGGCGATCTTGAAGGTTCCTCTCGATCTAGGGATATGCCGGTGTAGCGGTGGCATGGGTCCCTTCATCCCTCCTCTCTCTTTGCGCGCACGCACACACTCTCTCTCCACCCCGACAATGCCTCTTTCTCCCTTACTTTTGTCGTGCAAACTCTACTTCTCTAATTCGTGGCTTTCGAGTCGACTCAAAAATTATTCTTATGTAGAGTTTTAATGCTTCAACTCTTAGCGCATGGATTTAACTCCTTCCGGCGAGCTCGTTGTACATAGCTATGATGGCGATTCTTGGCGTATGCAACTTTGAAAGTTCCTCTTAATCTAGGTACCGGCTCATGCAATAGTTACATAGGTCCATCCGATCCCCCTCATCTTCC
This sequence comes from Cenchrus americanus, assembly GCA_947561735.1. Lineage (NCBI taxonomy): Eukaryota > Viridiplantae > Streptophyta > Magnoliopsida > Poales > Poaceae > Cenchrus > Cenchrus americanus. The sequence goes on along the minus strand of OX387245.1, from coordinate 87,448,909 downwards.
TCTCCGGCTCGACAACACACTGCTTCTTAGTTTCCCTCCTACTTTTGTCGGGCGAACAATGCCTCTCTCGATTTCTCGGCTTTTGAGTCCGACTCGGACGCCGACCTTGTGTAGAATCTCAAGTGCTCCACCTCCAAGCACATGGATCTAGCTCCTCTAGGCTTGTGTAGAGTTTCAATGCTTCAACTCTTAGTGCATGGATTTAACTCCTTCGGTGAGCTCGTTGTACATAGCTATGATGGCGAGTTGTTGGCATAGGCAACCTTGAAAGTTCCTCTTAATCTAGGTACCGGCTCATGCCATAGTTGCATAAGTCCATCCGATCCCCCTCATCTTCCTCTCCACCCTAACAACACCTCCTTCTTAGTTTCCCCCGTACTTTTGTCGGGCGAACAATGCCTCTCCGATTTCGGGGCTTTTGAGTCGACTCGGACACTAACTTTGTGTAGAATCTCAAGTGCTCCACCTCCAAGCGCATGGATCTAACTCCTCTGGGCCAATTCATCATACCGGGTGGCGATGGTAGTTGCTAGGATAGGCAATCTTGAAGGTTCATCTTGATATAGGGACGGACTCATGTAGCGGTGACATAGGACCCCCCCTCTCTCCCCCTCTCTCTCCGTCTCTCTCATTTTCCCTTACTTTTATCGGGTGAACTCTGTCATCCTGATTCCACGACTTCTGAGTCTCCGGTGTTGACATTGTGTAGAGTCTCGGTACTCCACCTCCCAGCACGAGGATCCAACACCTTTCAGCGAGCTTTTCGTACCTAGCAGTAATGCCAGTTGATAGCTTTGATCCTCTCGTGTGTTGGGTGTTGTTGGTGTCATTGCAAACAACTGCTAATTGGATTTGACTATTTATCTTTTTCTATCAAAATATATTATTATTGTATTCAAATTTAGATATTAACTAATCATATTGTAAATGAGATGTTTATTAAAGTAATGATCTAATATAGACTCGTAAAATCACAACATATTAAAGGTGGAGAAGGAATTAAGGACATATCAAATACTTGCAGTCGATTTGTGGTGGTCAAGCATATTATTTATAAGCACAATATTAACTTTCCTTATTTTTATAACAAATTTAGTTATTTATTATTTGTATTTAGTATGGACTATTTTATTTAGATATTTCTCTTCTCAATCCGTATAGAAATCTACTTCTAATTTTCTTGTTTTTTAAAATCTTGAATTTGTATATATACTTATTAGTTATTTTAGATATGGATTCTTTGGATTGATCTATACCATCGGACCAGTGGTGCCTTCATCTATCTCGAGAATTTGTCGGCTCACTCATTCGAAAGAGCTCATAGAGGGAGGGGCGAGTGTGTGTTGTATGTGAGCATCACGTCTATACCATGTGATTAAAAAACTTGCTTTCATGTAATTTGTAGAGTGTATTAATCTGTATCCCTCTTTTAGTTTTACGTGACATACTCCACAATCCATTAAGGGGAAGTCTCAAAAATCTTACCAAGGTTTGTTAGGAAATTAAAAAAATTTCATGCGGATTCAAGTTCTTATTCAAGTTCGGCACCTAATGTTAGGCAATAAAAATATTGCATATGTATTCAAGTACGGAGTGCCATAAGTAAAGGAACTATACATTAAGGGGAAGTCTCAAAAAGCTTACCAAAGTTTGTTAGGAAATTTCAAAAAAATCCATGCGGATTCAAGTTCGTATTCAAGTCCGGCACCTAATGTTAGGCAATAAAAAATATTGCATATGTATTCAAGTACGTAGTGCCATAAGGAAAAGAAATTATAAATAAAAAATATTTCAATTTTTTAGAATAATATGAATCATTAGATCTTCATAAAATCCAACGGTCCAAACTCTTCTCTCTTTTTGATTAACGTGGGAATTCCTTTTTCATAATATTATGAATCGTTAGATCTTCATAAAATCCAACGGCCCTAAACTGTTCTCTTTTTTAAGTAACTACTATTTTTCTTATTTTTAATTCCGAATTTATGAATTTAGTAATTGTATTTGTCTTGAATATGGGCTCTTTGGATTTCCTTATTGTCATTCCAAATTTGTGTATTCTTTGGGTTAATCTAGACCTTCGGATCTTCATAAAATCCAACGGTATATGTTCTTCTCTTTTTGGATTAACGTGGGAATTTCTATACCCTCTCGGCGAACGTGGTGGCTTCTTTTAACACTCAAGTATAAAGATAATAGATTGAGAACCTTTCATGTTCGGTTCCGAGTTTTCGAAACCGAAGTACGAGAGGTAAATACCGAAATCGAATCGAATTTAACGAATTTACCGAAATTTGATAAGGTTATGTGTTATTATATTATTGATTGTACTATTATAGACTATTATATTATGTAATTTTGGCACTCACACTTATATTCATGTGGACTTTTATATGTATTTGTATTTTGCACTATCATTATCTATGAAATCATGTAAAATATAGTTTTTGAACAAGCTATTACATCTTCTTTGGATTGATCGGTACTATTCAGTAAGTATCGGAACCGAATCGAATTTACCAATACCAAATAACCTCGGTACCGAGTTTCTTTAGGAACCGATCGGTACATATTTCTCAGGAACCGAATTTACATAGGTACCGGAGAACCGAATCCATCGGTTCGGTATTTATCGAATGCCTAGGCCTAGGAAAGGGGACACGCCTGGCCGTGATGGTTTCCCGCCGTCGGGTGGAAAGGGCGGGGGTGCGCTTGCGAGCATGGGTGAATTTGAGTATTTGACCGGGGCGAGACGAGAGAGATGTCCCCGGGTGATTTCCGTACGGGAGGCGGAATGGCAGATGGAGACGCCGGGACGTGACGCAGGTGATGTTCGTTTGCACCGTAATCGTGTGGAGCTCAAGCGGGTGGTGTACGTCATACGGGGTGTACGTGCTATGGTAGCTGCCTCTCGTTTGCCGGGGTTCCTTTCTTCGAATCGCAACCACCTGTGTGAAATTTAATGTCCTAATCCAGGATGGATCAAATGCAATGTTGATTGAAGCTTTGATAGTGCGAACAGTGAAGGTGCGACTAGAGCTGTTGTTGCGAGATCACAATATGTGCTTCATACAAGGTTGTGCGGTCTGGAGGAATCATGTACCACATGCGATCACCATGGAGGCACTTGTGTTGAAGGATGGACTTCTGCTGGCACAACAGAGCCGAGCTGTGAATGTGTGTGCTGAAACAGACCGTCTCGAGTTGGTGGAACTCTGGGAGATCGGCTATCACTTCAATTCTCCATGACATCAAGGAGATCTCTAGGAGCTTCAATGGGTTTTCCCTTATGTATGCACAATGTTGACGTAAACGCTAAACGAAGTCTAGTCGGTGACCCACTGTTTAGTGTTTAAACGGTCCTGATAGTTCTAAACGGTTTTCTACTGTAGCACAAAAAATACATAAATTACATGTATCAATGAGAATTTTGCACACCTTTTGTAGAGTGTAGACTATTTTTTCCTCCTTGATGTCCATTGCTCCATTCTCACTTTCTCAATGATATCAATTTGAGCAATCAACAAATGCATGTACTAGCACCTACACAACTACAAAATATAAGATATTTTAACAAGGAACTATGAACCATAATGACTAATGATCAAGACTAAATTAAAATTACAAACACACACTGTGTTACTAAATTAAAATTAAACACACACACACAGTTGGTAGTTCAAGTTCATACAGGCATAACCGAAATAGAAAAGGTTCAACATTTGATTAAATTCTATGAAGCATTTCCTTTCTTTGCTTCATCATTTCCATTGTGTCACTAACTTCCTTACGCAACAGCTTCTCCTGCAGCTCACCTGGGCCCTAGCGTCAAGCTGCTTCAAGCATCTGATTAAATTCTTCATTATTGATGGCATTGAAAGGTACACCTGAAAATTAAAGCAAACAAAATTAGGAAACTACATGACTGAACCATATCTGAAAAATATGATTAGAAAACCTAAACTGATGGCATACCTTGTGCATTCAACCACCTTGCAATCTTCTTGCCCAAAGAACTAGCATCAAGAGGCTTTGTGAACTTGTCTGATGCAAAATCAATCACAACATTCTCTCTAATCTCAGTAGCAGCATAACAAGGATTCGATGCAACAGTCGACATTCTGTACATAACTAACAAGAATTAAATGATGAACTTGAATAGAGGATGGGGGAGAAGATTTGACAGAGGAAGCTTGACCTGACCAGAGGATGGGGAGGAAGCTGGACTGGATTCAGCAGGGAGGAAGGAGGGGGCGTTGCCATGCGTGAGTGCATCTCGTCCCACGCCGGGCCGCCGGGGAGAGGATGCTGCCACCGTCCGCCTGGAGCGGTTGCCGCCGAAGGCCTGGAGCAGTGGAGCGACGCATGTGATCTGAGGGAGGGAGGACGACCCGTTCCACACCGGCGACGGACCCTGGATTGCGGTGGCGCACGGGCGATGCGGCGACGCAGGTAGATGTGGCGGTAAAGGAGGCAAGTGAGGTCGTGAGGAGGAGATGGGGTGCCCTCCCTCCTGCTTAGGGCAGCCGCACTACTTCTAATGGGCTGGGCCCAAACGAAAAGCCAGCCAACCAAAACAATGCCTTCAAATCCTTCTCTATTTCCCAAACGGTCCCATATATAAACAAGCCAAAAACCGTTTAAAACCGCCCCATTCAGCCCGTTTTGCCCATTTTTGCCGTTTTGACCGACTAAACGGGTCAACCGTTTAGGAGGCCGATTGGGGGCTAAACTGTGCGGTTACCCTACGTCTATCGTTTAAACCCGTTTAGACCGTCCGTTTAGGTCATTTAGAATAACACTGTGTATGCAAATAGATGATGTAATAGGGTAGCTCATACTTATGCTAGACAAATTTCTAAGGAGCATAGGGCGGTTCAGTGGCATGTTAGTCCACCCGCTCTTGTAGACCTGCTAGAACTCCTAGAAGATGGTTGTAATCGGTCCATGATATAATCAATGGAGATTCTTTCCACAAAGAGCGTCTCGGTCTCGCGGATCGACGTTATGGTTACACCAAGCGGTGGTACATCCGTACGGGGTGTCGTCGGGCTGCACATGAGGTGGGGCGGCTTCCATCATTTGAAGTGACATTGATTGCTACCGTGGTCGACGGATCTCGTGGTGATTTGCATGGTAGATTTGTTCTAAGAGAAAAATATTGTACGTTGATTTGTATGAAAAATTTGATTTGAGAGAAAAGTATTGCATAAAAAGTCGAAAGAAGAGGTGTCGAATCGAAAGGATCGAGGCAATATGGCCTAGAGGGGGGTGAATAAGCCCGCACACGAAATTTAAACTTTTTTCGCGAAAACACTTGTCTAGCCCCGGGCATTCGGTTCTAACCGAACCGATCGGTTCGGTTCTTCGGTTCCCTACAAATTTCGGTTCCTAGAAAGTCGAACCGAAGAGAGAACCGTTCGGTTCGGTTCTTTTCGGTTCGGTTCGGTTCTAACCGAGAGAACCGATGTATAATGAATAGAATTGCAAAATCTTGAAGCCGAGTGCGAAATTTGAGCACAAATCGACACAAATCGATAACATGAAACACAAATCAACAAAAAAAGGCAAAACAGGGCCTCCAGATCGAAGAGGAAGAGAAGAGGAATAGATGGAAAGTGGCAGCCGTTGTCGCCAGTAGGAGGAGGTGGGTTGTGTGCTGATGGCCTCGTGGTCGTGGGCTCGTGGCCAGCCGGGGGCGGAGCCTAGGGCGCTGGTTGTGCTCCGTGCGGCGGACGCCGGCCACGCCCGTGCGGCGGCGATGAGCGGCACGAGTGCGGAGCTAGGAGCGACCTCTCACTCGCACGGCGGCGGGGAGATGGGCACGGGTGCGTGGCGGTTGGGCGCGGACGCGGGCGGAGGCGGGGCAACGCGGGTGGAGAGGGAGCGCGCGGCGTGGGCGCGCGCGCGCGCGCGCCCGGGAGGCATCGGGAGATTCGGGGCGGGGAGAGGGTTGGGAGTGCTAGGGTTATTTTATTGGGCTTTGCTATGTTGGGCCGCGGGATACTGGGCTGCATTCGTATATAGGTTGTTTACTCGGTTCTCGGTTAACCGAACCGAAGAACCGGCCTATTTCGGTTCCACGGAACCGAGAGCCGAACAGAACCGATTTTCTCGGTTCGGTTCTCGGTTCTTTTGGTTTGGTTCTCGGTTCTCGGTTTTTTGTGCCCGGGGCTAACAACTGTCGGACTCGGAACCTCCGAGATTATTCTCGAAACCTCCGAACGAGGCGGCCTGCGAGAATAAACTCGAACTTCCGGAAGCTGTTAGAACAGAGCATATAGGACTTGAGCGAGCAAATAACTTGAAGAAAAACGGATCTACCAAATTCTAGGAGGTACTTAGGACCTAGAAAGGAGATTTCTAAGCAAGGAACAAGCTAGGAAGGTACCACAACATAGATCGGGAGCAAACCCTAATAGATCTAGTCAAGAACAAGCATGAACAAGTAAGTAAACTAGAGCACGTACGAGACAAAGATTTATCCCGTGGTTCGGCTCGCCACAAAGGCTTACTTACGTCCACGTTGTTGAGGAAGCCACAAAGGCTAGGGATCACAAAGTTCAACTCCTCTCTCACACCTATCACTTTGGGTAATAGGTGGAGGCTTTCCACTAGAATCACAAAGGGAAATACAAACACCTTGGAGCTTCCACAAATCGGGTTGGAGAGCTTCCAAGAACCTCTATCCGTCTAGGAGCAAGGCTCCAAGAGTAATAGATCCACCAAGCTTGCTAGGGTTCTTCCAAGTGCTCAAGTTTGAGAGAGAGAGAGATTTGCTCACAAACTCACTTCAAGAATCCACTCTTAATCAATGCTAAGCAAGGATTTGGAAGAGAGTAGGTTAGGAGTGAATGCAAGGTGAGAGAAATGAGTTAGAACGACGTTCGTTCGGGGGGAAGAGAGGAGAATAGCCGTTGGGGGACAAAGGGGTATAAATACCCCCGGATCCGAACGATAACGGCTATATTCCGAGTTCGGAACCTCCGAGAAATATCTCGAACTTCCAACCTTTGAAATCTCTGCCGATCGTAGCCCGTACGGTCGGAACCTACGAGAAAAACCTCGGAACCTCCGAACAACAAACGACGAGGGCGAACGGCGGCGGGTTTATCCCTTTGGGTGAGGATTAGGGTTTAAGAAAGATAGACTATGAGCACTTGAAACCACCCTAACTCACCATTAGTATCCCTCTTGATAGTACGGATTGTCCTATACTCAAATTCAAAAGATAAAATAAATAAACTTCTCCAAAAAGCATAGGTATCCTTTCTTCAATCAGTTGAGGGGTCTCCAATCTTTCTTTTGCACCCGTAGAATATCTTTATGCTACACAACGAGTCTCGAAGCTCATTAGCTCTTTAATTGTGTTGTCAACATCACCAAAATCCTCATAGGGCTTGATTGCAATTATAATCTCCCCCTTTTTGGTAAATGTTGACAACCCAATTAAAGTTTACAATTTAATTTAAAAGATTGAGCTTTTGATGTTTTGAGTACAAGTCTCCCCCTCAATGTATGCATGTACCTTTTGAATAGGGTAAAATGTCTTAGGCGACATTTAATTTGCATACATTGTGAGTAAAGTGTCAAGATAATTATACTCAAACCATCGAGGGGTGCAAAGAAGTGTAACAGATAATACGTGATGCATATGACATGTGAAAACAATCAGAGAGTTATCTGTTAGCAGAGTTCGGAACCTCCGAGAAAGTTTCAGGAATCTCCAGGAGTTGGAGCCTCCGGAAAAATTCTCATAACCTCCGAGGTCTGCAACAGATACTCCAATCAAACAACCATACACGAGGCAATGCAACAATATGACCGAAATAGCGGCTAGATAAAGATATAAGCATCCAACACATCTAACCCTATTAAATCCATCACGAGAAGAGTTTTAAAGTTTTCACATCCCACGAGTTTTGGCCATGACCGGACCATGCTTGCCAACGAGAGGGAAGCTAAAAGCTTTACAACAGTTCAAACATTAACCACCGGGGAGTTTATGAGAGAATAGTTAGCACTCTCATCTCATCAAAAGAACAAAAGAATTTTCTCGTTGTTAGCCACCGGCCCCACCGAAACTCCGGGTCTTCGAGATCATCTCAATCTTCATATTCCCCCCCTTTGTCAAAAGTTTAACGAGAAAGGAAAGAAAAGAAGAGAGGAAGTTAGAACGGGACCTAGGGAAGTTACTCCTCATCACCGGAGTCGGAGGCATCCTCCTCGGCCCTCGGGGACGGTCTTTGTCGGACTCAAAATCGAGCCATGTTGACGGATAAAAGACGTATCCCTCTACGATCCGCAAGCGTACGGACCCCACACCTTCTTCACCACGGGATTCCCAAGGTTCTTGTCAATCCGCGGAGCAAGGGGATTACAAGCGTTCGATCAACAACGACACACTAGCTACTAAAACCCTAACTACTATTATACTAGAAAAACAACTAAACTCACTAGAGAGAATGATAAACGATCAAGGAAGAAGACACTCGCCCACGGGTCTACGATACTAGAGCATGCAATCGCTTAAAGACATGAAAACCAATCTAATCTATCGGGGTTGTGACCACGGTTTCGCCCTTTCCCTCCTCTCGTACTGTCACTACGCGAAGGTAATCATGACTAGACCTTTGATGGCCACGGCGTATTGAATGGATCCAAGGAAGCATTGGAGCTCGTACTCCCTCTACGGCACGGTAGCGAACCTTTAAGCATTAAAGTATATTCAACACAAGATGATAGATAGATAATCCGACAAAGTGCGATTACATCTCACGATCGATTACAACCCATGGACGAATGAGAAGATTACCCCATCAAGGTGCCGATCATGGCACCGTTGATCATGGTTTCCCTTCCGCCGGTGTCTTCCTCCTTCTCCACGAGAGGGTGCTTCCTTCGAGGTGGTTGATCTCCAGCCGGAGATCCTCCTCCTCTCTCTCTAGCTTGTAGATGGCCTTCTGGTGCGAATAAACTCCTCTCTCTCTGTTGGCGGCGCGTCGGGGGTTTTAGGGTCGAAGATCCTTCGAGGGCAAGGAAGACGGGACCGAACCGGTGCCCGAAGTGGGCTGGGCCGATCCGACCGGGCCGGCCGGCCCGAGCCCGTTTCGGCCCGGTTCGGTCGCCCTTTTTGCTCCGTGGGTCCTCGTGCACTTATCTACTTCGCCCCCTCCACTTGGATGATTTTGACGCCGTTATCCTCGCGATCAAGATGGAGACTCTCTTTGCATGAAGTTTGATCTTTTACGCTTCAATCCCCGGGGGTGTTCCTCGTAGCACTTCGGTCCTCACCACCATTGGAAGTAATTTCGGCGAGCTTATGAACACGAACAAGACTCCATGAATGCTCCTTTGAACTTATTGCAAATCCGTCCTTTATGTCCATGATTTCCTACATAAATACAACACTTCCAAATGCATGCACAAAGATGAACTTGTTATATGATTAGTGTGCCTAGTGGCGGGTTAGTTCAATAATCAAATCCAAACCAAAGTGTAATGAACATGCTAGGTGCACCAAAATACACCGTCAACATCTCCCCCACACTTAGCTCTTGCTCGTCCTCGAGCAAGTACTCGTAAAAGAACTTCGTCCAAGGCGTGTAATCGTGTACCACTTATCCTTCTTCACAAGTTAGTCAATCCCTTCATCATTAATACATAAACACAAAGTAATGATAATCAAACATAAACATGGGCGTTTAGAACTTTTACCACGTCAAGATTTACCCCACAACTCAAACTCTTCACTCGAAGCCTTCAATTTCAGCCATACTTACTTCTTTGCTTCCATCGGAGGGTTTTTATGGTTTTCAAAACAAAAATTCCCGCAACAAGTGTTAGACAAAAACCTTTCTCCAAGCTCTCTCAAGTCACTCATATGAAGTGTCTATCCTAACCAAATTTTATAAAACTCTCACCTCCCATTAATCTCTCATATATCATGTAAAAGTGGAGCTATAGGTAGGGCTAGCGCAATCAACACAAGTATTGTCAAACTAAGAACTTCCTCTAATGGTTGTCTACCTTTCGAGCCAATGATCATGAGAATTAACCATATGTAGGGATATCAAGGACGAGAAGATTTAGAATGGTGGACATGTGCAAGGGCAAAAGAAAATTGTGACTTCAAGGCACCAATGATGTCCTCGTTGTCGGATTGCACATGGTTGGAAATAGAGTAAAAGTTTCGTCTCACAATCAATGTGACATCCTTCCTTACACTTTATTATTTTTCTTTTCTTTCACTTGATCCATCCCTCTCATATCTTCATTGCTAACTCATCTTTCTCTTTTCTTTTTCTTCCTTCATTCACATATGATGATTTTTTTTTCTTTTTTTCTTTTTTTTTCTTTTCCATACACATACTTTTTCTCTTTATTTTTCTCTCTCTTGACATCTTTTCAAAGCTTTCAATTCTCCCTTTTCTCGCATGCACACAATCTGAAATTTTTAAATAAACCATGCTAGAGACGAGACGAAACTTTGAAAATAGGTTGTGTTCAAGGAATACGATGTTCAAAAGAGATGTATAAGGTTAGGTATGGAATTCGGTGATATGCATGACCTTCGTTGCGAAAGTCATGAACCGAATATATGACGAGGCTAGCAACAAAAGATAAGTACAAGGACATGATCATTGCTCGAAATTAAAACTCACCAAGAGAGAAGGGTCCTAGCCTAACTCATCGTGCTAATCACACTTATAGTGGAGCGAAAAAAACAAACTTGGCTTTGGATAGGAATTTTTTATACTCTCAACTTGGAAAAAGAGATTTTGCTAACCTTTATTACAAGGGTTTTAATATAATTTTCAGAACTGAAATCCTCCAATTTTTAGCATCGAACATAGCACAACTAGCATGTGAAGCTCAAGATCGAAGTGCGGTATGGGTACTTTAAGTAGTAGCGATTCCACTAAGCACCACGGTAAACGATTTTCAAACCACATACTTGTGTTCATATATCAAGAATCGAAGATTAGACAAACAAGTAAATAAAGATAAACAATATATAAAACACAAAGATATATATAAGACTCTTTTTATTTGGTTTTCTTGACTCAACACTAGTTTAAGACACTTGCAAAAATTCAAAAACTGACTCGAAAACTAAAAACTCATTAAAACGCTAAGACTCTCACACGAAGATTAAACCGAACCTAATCTTGAAGTTCAAAAGCTAAGGCTAGCGAGCTAGCTCTCCCCCACACTTAAAACATACGACGTCCTCGTCGTATCTTACAAAAACCAAAGGGGAAAACTAGATCTAATGGTACTTCGAGCAAGCCTTGCACCACTTGCCTCTCATGTTTCCAACCATGCCGAAAAGTTTGCGCACGTTACGGTTAAGGAACTTGTAGTCATCTTCAACTACGCGCTCCAAGTCCTCCATACGCCGCTTCATCGCTTCCATGGTTTGAAGACATTCGTCGGCCGACGCGTAGAGAGCTGCGATGGATTGACGGCAAACTCGACAAGACACCGGATGCAATCCGAAGGGGTCGTCGTCGCCATAATCTCCACCGTTGTCACCACCGTCGTCGCCACCTCCATTGTTGTCGCCTTCGCCACCGCCGTTGCCGTCGCCGTTGGGGCCCTCGGGAGTCCTTTCGTAGGGCCGCTCGCCCCAATCATCATCATCTCTACGGCGGCCGCCCACGAGCTCGGGCTACGATCGTCGGAGTAGTCGCTATCCCCATATTCCTTAGGCTCCGGCGACACCTCCTTGTAATCCTTACGCTTGATGCCTTGGAGACGTGCCGACCTTCGAACGGGTGTAGGGACCTTCTCTCCTTTGACGGGGTTGCGAGATGCAAGAGCTCGGTCGGGACACGTCCTCCGCAACGGATACGTGCGGTCCTCTTGACGGGTAGCTTGACCTCGCATCGCATCGCCTCCTCCATCGATGGCTTCTTGGCTTCTACCTTCAACTCTAAGCTTTTTGGAGGCTCAATGGCTGCTACAAGGGTGCAACACATTGCTTGAAAGGATTGATTCTCGAGCTCCCAATTCGGCCAAATATATAGTCCCGAGAGAAAAGCCACGGGAACCTTATTTTCCTTTTTTACACTTCCCTTAAAATTTTCGACCAAACAAGGAAGTCGAAAAGGAGCAATTCGGGGCGAAATTCGGGGACATCGGGCGTCGGGCCCCCCCTTGGGCCGATCCGACCGGGCCGGCCGGCCCACCCCCTCGGGGCCGGGCCGGTCCGGTTTTTTGCACACCGCCCCTATTTTTTTTCGTCCTCGCCCGTGGAAAAAGTTGGCCCGGTTAATCTTCGCGAAAAACTCCGAAAAGCTAAAAGAAAAATTATTTACGAAGTTGGTGCCTTGTTTTTCGTCCTAGGCGGGACGTTCGGGCTCTTCCTCCATGGTAAAGACGTCAACATGATGAACGGGCACGATGTCGGGTTCGTAGTAAACCTTAAGCCGCTGTCCATTCACCACAAATTGATCGCCGTTTATATCCATAATGGTTACCGCTCCGTTGGAGAACACCGAATGCACAACATAAGGTCCGTCCCACTTGCTTTGCAATTTCCCCTTTCCGAAGGTTTTAAACCTCGAATTGTAGAGGAGGACCTTATCTCCTTCTTTGAATTCTTTTTTCTTCAATCTTTTATCATACCACCTTTTGATTCTCTCTTTGTATATGCTTGCGTTTTCATAAGCTTTCAACCTCAACTCCTCTAGCTCGCTTATTTGAATTCTCCGTTTCACCACCGCGGCATCGAGATCAAGGTTCATCTCTTTAATCGCCCAATAGGCTTTATGTTCTAACTCAACCGGAAGGTGGCAAGCTTTTCCATAGACGAATTGATAGGGGGTCATACCTATCGGTGTTTTAAACGCCGTTCGATAAGCCCATAAAGCGCCGTCTAATTTCTTTGACCAATCCTTGCCTCCCTTCTCTATGGTCTTGTTAAGTATGCTTTTTAATTGCCTATTTGACGTCTCCGCTTGTCCGTTGGTTTGTGGGTGATAGGCCGTGGAGACCCTATGCTCAATTCCCAACTTGGACAAGCACTTTTTGAAGTTCTTCCGGTGAAATGAGTTCCTCCATCACTTATCAAGATTCTCGGTGTACCGAAACGGGGAAAAATCACGTTCTTGATCATAGTGATGGACTCCTCCGTGGAAGCTTTACGACATGGTATAGCCTCTACCCACTTGGATACGTAATCGACCATAACAAGTATATACTCGAATCCAAATGAGTTTTTAAAAGGCCCCATGAAGTCTATGCCCCATACATCGAATATGTCGACTTGCAAGTTGTATTTCAAAGGCATAGAATTTCTTTGAGAGATGTTTCCGGTTCTTTGGCATTCGGGGCATGACGCAACATATCTTTTAGTAGCTTCATGCATCTCCGGCCAATAGAATCCGCTCGACCATACTTTGGCTTCGGTTCGAAAATGGCTATAGTGCCCACCGTACTCCGCCGAGTGGCACTTCCTTAGAATCTCAAGCCTCTCTTCCCTTGGCACACATCTTCTCATCACACCATCATTGCCAAGCTTGAAGAGGTATGGTGCATCCCAAAAATATTTCTTACTTTCGAAATTATCTTCCTTTGAGTGTTTTTGTCTAGATGATCGAGGGGCATCTTTCGAATCGCTCGAATGATGTCGATCATCCAAGTATCTTTATCAAGCACTCTATAGAGGTGGTCATCTCTCATCTTGTCTTCTATGGGCTCTTTATCATCTTGCCCACGATTCATCCTAGACAAATGATCGGCCACAACATTCTCCACCCCCCTTTTTATCACGAATTTCAACATCGAACTCTTGGAGAAGAAGGATCCAACGAATCAAACGAGGTTTAGCTTCCTTCTTAGCCAAGAGATACTTTATAGCCGCGTGATCGGTGTAAACAATGACTTTCGAGTTCACGATGTAGGATCTGAATTTTTCGAAAGCGAATACCACCGCTAGCAATTCTTTTTCCGTAGTAGCGTAATTTAATTGTGCCCCACTAAGAGTTTTGCTAGCGTAGTAAACGGCGTGAACTCGGCCTTCCTTTCTTTGTCCCAAGACCGCGCCTACGGCGTAGTCACTTGCGTCACACATGATCTCGAAAGGTTGGCTCCAATCCGGAGGTTGGATGATGGGAGCACTCACCAACGCATTTTTCAAGGTCCGGAATGCCGCTAGACACTTCTCATCAAAGTCGAAAGCCACATCTTTTTGAAGAAGGTGCGTTAAAGGCTTGGTGATCTTTGAGAAGTCCTTTATAAATCTTCTATAGAATCCGGCATGGCCTAGAAAGCTCCTTAAGGACTTAATATCCGTAGGAGGTGGGAGTTGCTCAACCGTCTCTACCTTTGCCTTGTCCACTTCAATTCCTCTCTCGGATATAACATGTCCGAGCACTATGCCTTGCTTAACCATGAAGTGGCACTTTTCCCAATTTAAAACCAAATCTACCTCCGCACACCTCGTAAGGACCTTTTCTAAGTTTGCTAAGCAATCCATGAACGTCTTCCCGTAAATGGAAAAATCATCCATGAACACTTCAACAATTTCTTCGATGAATTCCGAGAACACGGCCATCATGCAACGTTGAAAAGAGGCCGGAGCGTTGCATAGGCCGAAGGGCATCCTCCTATATGCAAACGTTCCGTAAGGACACGTAAATGTTGTCTTATGTTGATCTTCCGGGTGAATGGGAATTTGCATGAACCCCGAGTATCCATCGAGAAAGCAAAAATAAGCGTGGTTTGCTAACCTCTCGAGCATCTCGTCTATGAACGGTAGGGGGAAGTGATCTTTCTTCGTCGCTTTGTTAAGCTTGCGGTAATCAATACACATCCGCCACCCGGTCACGGTTCTTTGCGGTATCAATTCGTTCTTCTCATTCTTCACCACGGTCAAACCTCCTTTCTTCGGTACACAATGTACGGGCTCACCCATTCGCTATGTGGAACCGGATAGATGATTCCGGCATCAAGTAACTTGATAACCTCTTTCTTTACTACCTCTCGCATGGCATGGGTTAGCCTCCTTTGGTGGTCCACTACGGGCTTACATTGGTCTTCCATTGGTATACGATGAGTGCAAAAGGTGGGCTAATACCTTTGAGATCGTTAATTGAATATCCAATCACCTTCCTATGTTTTTTTAATAAAATCAGCAACGCTTCATTTTCTTCGGGACTCAACTCGTCGCTCACAATGACTGGATAAGTTTTGTCCGGGCCCAAAAATTCATATTTTAATCCCTTGGGCAAAGGTTTAAGGTCTACTTCGGGCACTTGTGGCTCCTCGGGTTTGATTTCTCCTATGTCTTCGAACTTTTCTTCCTCCACGCTACCATCATGCGGCTCTAAGCCTTTTGTTGCTTCCTCTAGTTCTTCATCTTGTTGATTACTAATTTGATTTTCCATCGCTCTTTGCAGCGGGTCTCTAAGGGTTTCAACAAAACAAAGACTATCTATCTCTTCTATTTCTTCATCTTCGGGAGGAAAAGGAGTAAGGTGTTTAGAAGCACGAAGGAAGTTATATGTGTACTTTGTTCCATTAAGGTTCATTGTTACTTTGCCTTCTCCGGCATCTAACACGGCATCAACCAACTTAAGAAAAGGCCTACCTAAGATTATATGATCAGAATTACCATGGTAAGCATCAATAACAAAGAAATCGGTTGGTATATAGTTTCTAGAGATTCTTACTTTCATGTTGCAAGCAATACCTAGAGGTTTGATAGTTCTACCATCTCCCATAATTAATTTCGTTGATGTTGGAGCTAAGTCTAGGTTGTGGTATTGAACTTTATCGTAAATTTTAGAAGATAGAACACTTACTTGGGCTCCGATGTCGCATAAGGCTTTGCATTGAACTCCGTTGATCTCGCAACTCAAGTGCGGCGTCATCTTCTCTTCTTCTTCGGATCCGATCGAATAAATTTCAGCAAGGCGAGCGTATGGTGATGCTTCGGGCTTGATCCCCATGATCCTCTTCACCTCGGCAATATGTTCCGGATCCACCACATCATCTCCAAAGAGCTTTTCAAAAATCTCACCGGTGGTTTCGAGGTCGTATGAATTTTCGGCTTTCCTCTCCGGTGGGAAATCCACTTCCAATGCTCTTGCCATCCCCTTTTTATTAGGGAACGGTCTTCTCTTGTCGAATACTTCTCCGTAATCAATAGGAACCCAATCCATTGGCTCGAACTCCCTTAGTGGCTTCGCGCTTGACATGCTTCTCTTATTCGTCTCATTTGGTGCGGCGAAGTCGACGTTTGATGTAGTTCTTGACTTGATGTGTTCTTGTTTAAGCTTCTCCATGATTGGCTCCTCTTTTGTGACTTCCGGGGTTGCCTCTTTAGAAAAATCAGCAAGCTTTTTCTTCCTTGAATTGAATTCCGGCTCTTCCGCAAGTCTTGTTTCCCAATCTCTTCGCATGGCAGCCGCTTTGCTAACTTTTTGTAGAAGTTGGGCGGCTTCCGTGAGTGTTTTCTCCATGAGATCCCCACCCGCACACATTTCGACGTGTCGCATGCAACTAGGGGTTAGGGAAAAGAAAAATGTATGCAAGAGTACGTCACCGGTGAAGCCGAGTTTTGGTCCTTGTTCGATTAATTCATTAAACCTATCCCGGGCTTGGTCTATCCCTTCCTCTTCTCCTTGCATAAAATTGATCACTTGCCTCCTTAGATGTTGAACCTTGCTCATTGGAAAGAACTTCTCGCAAAACTTCTTTGTCAACTTGTTCCAATTGCCTTCAACTTCAAAGGACGCAACCGAATACCATGTCTTTGCTTTGCTGCAAGTGAGTAGGGAAAGAGATTCCATTTGAACCATTCATCGGGAACTCCTTCTTGACGCACCGTGTTGCATATTGTCGTGAAATCCCTTATGTGTCTATATGGGTTCTCCGTAACCATCCCTTCAAACGGGTTTTCCGCCACCATCTTCATGATCTTGGATTTAATTTCATACTTGGTCGCTTCGAGCTTCGAATCCGACTCTTGTACCTTTATGTCTTCACATCGAGGGCTGGCGTAATCCCTTAATGATTTCTCCGGTTCTTCCACGGGTTGATTAACGAACTCCATCTAGACAATAAGATAAGAACAAAAACAAAAAGAAACAAGTGTTTTTCTGATAATATATGTTAGATAAAGCAAATAAAAGATAAACTAAAATATAAAACTAAGTTAGATGCAAATCAAACGATGTAAACTAACTTGCTCCCCGCAACGGCGCCAAAAAAAGGGGCTTGTTGACGGATAAAAGACGTATCCCTCTACGATCCGCAAGCGTACGGACCCCACACCTTCTTCACCACGGGATTCCCAAGGTTCTTGTCAATCCGCGGAGCAAGGGGATTACAAGCGTTCGATCAACAACGACACACTAGCTACTAAAACCCTAACTACTATTATACTAGAAAAACAACTAAACTCACTAGAGAGAATGATAAACGATCAAGGAAGAAGACACTCGCCCACGGGTCTACGATACTAGAGCATGCAATCGCTTAAAGACATGAAAACCAATCTAATCTATCGGGGTTGTGACCACGGTTTCGCCCTTTCCCTCCTCTCGTATCGTCACTACGCGAAGGTAATCATGACTAGACCTTTGATGGCCACGGCGTATTGAATGGATCCAAGGAAGCATTGGAGCTCGTACTCCCTCTACGGCACGGTAGCGAACCTTTAAGCATTAAAGTATATTCAACACAAGATGATAGATAGATAATCCGACAAAGTGCGATTACATCTCACGATCGATTACAACCCATGGACGAATGAGAAGATTACCCCATCAAGGTGCGATCATGGCACCGTTGATCATGGTTTCCCTTCCGCCGTGTCTTCCTCCTTCTCCACGAGAGGGTGCTTCCTTCGAGGTGGTTGATCTCCGGCCGGAGATCCTCCTCCTCTCTCTCTAGCTTGTAGATGGCCTTCTCGGTGCGAATAAACTCCTCTCTCTCCGTTGGCGGCGCGTCGGGGGTTTTAGGGTCGAAGATCCTTCGAGGGCAAGGAAGACGGGACCGAACCGGTGCCCGAAGTGGGGCCGGGGCCGATCCGACCGGGCCGGCCGGCCCGAGCCCGGTTCGGCCGGTTCGGTCGCCCTTTTTGCTCCGTGGGTCCTCGTGCACTTATCTACTTCGCCCCCTCCACTTGGATGATTTTGACGCCGTTATCCTCGCGATCAAGATGGAGACTCTCTTTGCATGAAGTTTGATCTTTTACGCTTCAATCCCCGGGGGTGTTCCTCGTAGCACTTCGGTCCTCACCACCATTGGAAGTAATTTCAGCGAGCTTATGAACACGAACAAGACTCCATGAATGCTCCTTTGAACTTATTGCAAATCCGTCCTTTATGTCCATGATTTCCTACATAAATACAACACTTCCAAATGCATGCACAAAGATGAACTTGTTATATGATTAGTGTGCCTAGTGGCGGGTTAGTTCAATAATCAAATCCAAACCAAAGTGTAATGAACATGCTAGGTGCACCAAAATACACCGTCAACATGCCGGATCCGGAGGATATGTGTCGGTGCGGAATATGGTCCCGACACTAACCGGTAGATAGCGCCGTGGTCTATCCCTCAATGGTCGATGCTAAGTAACAAATGACACGAGAGATTTTATCCTGGTTCCCGCCGAGAGGGCCGTACGTCCGACAGAGGCGTGCTCAAGGCACTATATTACTTAGCACGGGGTGCCGTAGTGGGGCGGCTACAAGCAAGGCGGGAGAGGAAGCGTGGCTTCCAAGTCCCTCGGGAGGAGTGGTGAAGATATTGTGGGAGAATGAGTACATGGTGTGTGAAGCGCTCGTGTGCCGCCGAGTCTCTCGTATGCTCTCGTGCCTCCCCGCGGGCGGGGGGTTCGCCCCCCCTTTTATAGATCAAGGGGGCGGCGGGTTACATGCGCGCCGCGCTATCTAGCTACGTGGGGGAGCACGACGTGCTACGTTGTAGAGTGGGCGGCCGTCCGGGACGATCTTCGCGGCCGATCCGGCCATGATGGCCTACCTCGTACCCGAACGGTGGCGGTTCGAGGGTAGAAGGGCGGCGGATGGTGGCGACGTCCTCGATAGGCTTCGAGGGAGGTGCGACGTTGGCTTGTACGGGGCACGGGAGTAGGTAAAACGGCGTCCCTTCCCAACGCGCTTCACGGTGTTGGAGTGGTTGCTACGGCGCACGGCGTGCGCCCCGCACGCGCGGGGACGACGACCATCTGTTACGGTGGCCGGGATGGCGATCCACCGGCCTAGAGCCTCCACCTACCCCCGTAGGGTCACGAGAAAGTGAATCGAGGGTGCGCCCGGCCCCCCTTCGAGGGTCCGGCGCGTTAGCCGCCTTGACCGGGAGTAGGCGCGCGGTGTCACGGGACCGACACCGGCCGCACCGCACGGTCCCTCCCACGGGGGTGGGGATGGGCTCCTCCCCCGGGGGAGTTGGTGCGGCGGCACCGGGCGCGAGCCCGGGGGCGCATGATGGCGCCGTCCCGCCGTGTCGGGCGTTAAATGCCCGTGTCACGGGGGCCGGCGCACGCGTGGGGGCGCCCTCGAGCGTGGCGGACCCCGGTTGAGGGCGGGACGTACCCTCGAGCGAGGCGAAACCCGCTCGGGGGGGGAGCGAGCCCTCGAGCGGGGCGGAGCCCGCTCGAGGGATGTGCCGCCCCTTGAACGGGGCGGAGCCCGCCCGAGGGGGGGTGTGCGTCCTCGAGCGAGGCGGAGCCCTGCTCGAGGGGGATTTCTAAGAGGGCCGCCTCGATGGGCCGTCGGGGGTCCCCTTGCGGCGTGGGCCGTGTCCTGCATGGTTAGGCACCTGCATGGTTAGGCTTAGCGTGTTTTGGTTTTGTTGCGGGTTTTAAGTGAGGATTTCCCCGTTGTTTAAGGGGACCCCTAGGGCTGTCCCCGACAGTAGC
This sequence comes from Cenchrus americanus, assembly GCA_947561735.1. Classification (NCBI taxonomy): domain Eukaryota; kingdom Viridiplantae; phylum Streptophyta; class Magnoliopsida; order Poales; family Poaceae; genus Cenchrus; species Cenchrus americanus. The sequence continues at coordinate 87,429,009 of OX387245.1, read as the reverse complement.
CCCCGAGCATCTGTGGGTTTGCCATTGAGGCTCCCGCAGATGCTGGAACCTACTGATAGGACGTTCTTTCCTCCTTGTTCTGCGAACGCTTCCGTGGGGCCGCGTCGGCGGACCCGCGGGTCCAGCCCCCGAAGCCCCCGCAGGGGTGTGGGCGCTCCGGGGGGGTTAACCGCGAGAATTGGTCGAGGGCGTGGCACATGTTCCAACCGGCATCGGCGGTGTCTCAGCCGGCTTCGGGGGTGCACGCGCTGCTGGCACTGTCTCCGGCGGGTGCAATTTCAAGGAGAGGTGTAGCCGTGCGTCAAGCCCCCGAGCCTTGGCCCGTTCGAGGCGATCGGGTAGAGCTTTACGACTTGTTTTTTAACGCGCCCTCGCCGTCCCTCCGCGGGACGGAGGGTGAGGTTTCCGCAACCCCCATCGAGCGGGTCGCGGATTGCGGATTCCTCGTCGAGCTGCTAGCGGGTGGTTCAAGTGGACGCCCATGCCCCGTTCGATAAGGGTAGGCTGCGCGGTCCGGAGACGCGTCCATGGAAGCGCTTGCGTGGGTTTGCTAGGTGGGGCTCGGTCCCGTTCGATAGGGACCGAGGGCGCGGAATCTCTCCCCTCGGTGGGATCCCCCGGCTAGCTGCCCTCGCTGGCTCTCGAACACGACATGTGGGGCACCCTCGAGCCGACGGGCTCGAGGAATGGCTCGAATGCGCGTGCCCTCATCGTCCCTAACTCGCGATCCGTGGCGCCCGTTCGAACCCGTCGAGAGTCGGGCTTCGAACCTCTCGATCGCAGGGGCCGTGCGGGGCCGTGCCCGGACGGCCCCGTCTTTTTGCATTTGCGGCCATCGAGGGGTCCGGGCGAGCCGGCCCTCGAGGCGCCGGTTGGTAGCACGGCGCGGCATGGGCGCTTGCGGTGCCCGCTTTACTTCAAGTAGGCCACGGGCGACCCTCTCACGCGCGTGCCTTCTTTAGAGGGTTGATATTGTCTCGAGTCGGGGGCTCGCGCCGCTCGAGGGTTTTACGTGGCATGGGTGCCCGCGGTGCCCGCTTTACATCAAGCGAGCCCCCGGCGTCCTTCTCACGTCGATGTCCCTTCGAGGGCCGACATCATACCGAGCCAAGGGCCCGTGCCGCTCGAGGGTTTTACGTGACATGGGTGCCGCGGTGCTCGCTCTACATCGAGCGAGGTCCCGGCGGCCTTCTCACGTCGATGTCCCATCGAGGGCTTTCGTTTTCGTTTTGAGCCGAGGGCTCGTGCCGCTCGAGGGTTTTACGTGGCATGGGTACCGCGGTGCCCGCTTTATGTCAAGCGAGGTCCCGGCGGCCTTCTCACGCCGATATCCCATCGAGGGTCGTCTTTGCTTCGAGCTAGGGGTCGCCCCGCTCGAGGGTTCTCCTTGCTTGGCAAGGGACCCGGTCATTAAATGCCTCGCGAGTCATGGCCGCGGTTTTGCAGGCGCGGGCGCGCCTTTTTAGGCGCGCGCGCACGCGCGTAGTGGGCGGCGTGGCAGGCGGACGTGACGGCTTGCCTCGGCCTCTCGCGGTCTTCGCCGTGATGATGCCCCGCCCGCAACTGCGGGATGTGGCCGCCGCTAGCCGTGGTGGGGCCCGCCCGTCGATGTGAAGGAAGGATTCCCGTTGCAGCATGCGAGCGGGGCATCCGCTCCGGAGAGCTCGCCCGTCGGCTTATAAATCTGAGGGGAGGAGGAGACGGCGGTTTTTTACCTTAACGCCTCACCATTCTCGGTCCCCTGCCCCTTCGTCTTCATCTTGCCCTTGCCACCGTGCGGTGTCGTTGTTAGAGCTTTTCTTCCGTTCCTTGTCCTCCGCTCTCGCTTTCCTTTGTCCTTCCTCATGGCGCCGCCTCAGCCTCCCCTCACGATCTTGGAGCCGTACGCTTGGGAGAGGTCGTCAGTGACCCAGCTGGCCCTTGGCGAGCGGTCGCCGCCGGCCACCGGCGGCCAATGAAGATGGACGCCCGGCGGAGTGGATAGTGCCGCCGGCGGGGGACCACGCGCCCAACCCGCCGGAGGGCTACGTGGTGAGCTTCATCCGCTACCACGAGCGGGGCTTCAACGCGCCGGCGAGCAGCTTCATGCGGGCGATGTGCCATCACTACGGGGTGGAGTTGCACAACTTCGCCCCCAACGCCATTTCGCAGGCGGCCACGTTCGTGGGCGTCTGCGAAGGGTACCTGGGGATCCCAGTCAACTGGGAGCTCTGGGTTCACCTTTTCCGCGCGGAGCTCTTCACGCAGCCCACGACGGAGCCGAGGACCCGCCGCACGGTGCGCGCGGCGGGATGTCGCTTGCCCTGCGGGGGCAATTCAAGAACGTCTACATCCCCTGCACCATGACGACGAACAACGCCGGCTGGGAGCGGGGATGGTTCTACTTGCGCAACGCCGAGCCCGGCCTCCCCCCTACACCGCCGGTGTTCAAGGAGAGGCCCGACTCCCCGGGGCTACGGGGTGTCCACGGCCCAAAGATCGGAGGCGGCGAGGAGTCGGTCCGGGCGCCGCCCTGCAGCCGCCCTGGCGAGGGCCGGGGCCGAACGCGATGGGCGTCCTCGCCTTCCTCCATCACCGGCGGGTCGTGCCCTTGATGGAGAGGCCGCTCCGCATCTTCGAGATGACAAAGGCGGCCAACCCCGTTGATCCGGCGAGATCGTAGATGCTCCCGACGCCCCTCGAGCGGCCATATGCGCTCACCCGGCGCGGAGCACCGTCGACACCCGGACGCCGATGCCTGCGGGCCGGACCCCATGGGACCTCGAGATGCTCCCCACCGGCCCGCTGGTGAGTTTGGTTCTTGATTTTGTTTTGGTTCTTGGTGTTGCTTCTGTTTCCTGACGCGTCCTTGATGCCCCTGTGTGCAGCAGGTGAGCTTTACCGCCTCCAAGTCTGTTCCGCCCACCCCCGACTCCCGTGCGCTCGGCCGGCGGCGCGCCAGCGGGGAGCAGGAGCGAGCGGCGCGCAGGAGGGAGCGCGCGAGGCGACATCAAGCGCGCCGCGACCGGCGGGCCGCGGAGTACCGGCGGCGCGAAGAGCCGGGGCTCTCTTCTCCGGGGACTGAGGAGTACTCGTCCTCGGAGGAGGACGAAGAGGAAGAGGCTGAGGGGGAGGGCCCCTCGATAGGTGGCGCTCCGCGCCCTCGTCGCCGAACCGCCGCGGCGACAAGGGCGGCTTCGCCTGGGGCGGGCGCAACGGCGCCCGCCGCCGGGCAATCGACATCGGGGGCGGTGCGCGCCGCGGAGGTGCCGGCGCACGCCACGGAGGCGCGCGCGGCGAGCGCGCCCGTGCGCGCATCAAGCGTGCCCGCGCGCGGGGCGAGCGCGCCCGCGCGCGGGGGGCGAGCGTGCCGCGCACGCGCGGCACCGTCGTCGGGGGGCGCCACGGCAAGCGTGCCCGCACGCGGGGCGAGCGTGCCCGCGCGCGTGGCGGCGCCTTCGGGAGGTGCGGCGTTGGGCGCGCCGCGCGCGCGGGGCGGGCGTGCGTGCGCGCGCGGCGCGCCATCGGAGGCGCCACGGCGGGCGCACCGCCCGCACCGGCCTCCCTCGGTCGAGGGGCCTCAAGGAAAAAGGAAACGGGCCTTTTCTTCTTCGAGGTAAGGAGCTCATCTTTTTTCGCTTGGTTTGATTTGTTGATAATCGGTGTGTTCTAATCCTTTGTTTGTGCCTCGCGCGAGGGTGGTGCCAACCGTGCCTCCTCTCGCACCGGCCAAAGTGCCGAGGACGGATGCGTCCATCCCCACCGGCGGCGCTCGTCGAGGGCGTCGCGGCCGGGGACAAGCGCGGCGGCGGGCGAGAGCTCGCAAAGCCGCCGAGGGGCCTCGAGGCCCCGCGGGCGGATCGCGCCGCCGCAACGGCCGGAGGTCGCCGAGGAGCGGCCGGCGCCGGCCGTCGTGGGGACGCAGGCGCGGCGGCGGCCGTGGTGGAGGTGCCGCCCACGGAGGCGGGCCGCCACGGCGGCGCGGCCCGTGGCGCCGGCCGCGGAGGAGGTGGAGCGGGCGCAACCGCGGCGGCGCCCGTGGGACGCGGCGGCACCGCCGGAGGTGATGACGCGGCGCCACGACGGCGCCCACGGCCGCGGAGGCGCGAGGTGGAGGTGCCGGCGGAGGCGGCACGAGCGGCGGCGCCCGCCGGCGATCTGCAGCGGAGGTGGTGGAGGTCCGGGACGACTCCCCGCCGCCCGGGTGGGATCGGCGGGCCGCCCGGCCCACGAACCCCCCCGAGCCCCGGAGGGGGCCCTCGTGAGGCGGCACGAGGGTCACATGGTGGTGGGGGGCCGAGGACACGGCGCCGAGGCCTCGTCCACCCGCGCTAGCCGCCCCGCCCCGGTGGAGGGGGGCCGTCGACGATCCCCCCCGCGTTCGCCGACGCCGGGGGGGAGCAGGAGCTCGGGGCGAGCTCCGAGCCACGGCGCCACGCTCAACCGCGCGCCGAACGAGGCGCCGCGGGTCCATGGCTGCCGGCTCCGGCATGGCTCGTCTTCCGTGTAAGCCGTGGTTTCTCGTTCTCTTCCTTCTTTCATTTGTGTGTGTCGCCTTCGTGTCTCGGGACTTATGGGTTTTGATTCCGTGGTTGCCGGGAGCTCGAGCGTCGCGCCCATGATAAGTACGACGCCTTCGACCGGTGAACGCCGAGGTCCACCGGCCCTCCGGGAGCGTGCGGCGCTTTCGACGCGCTTGCCGACGCCCTCGGAGACGCCGGACGACTAGCCGGCGTACGGGCCATGGTGTGGTGCGACGAGCTCCCGGGAGAGCTCGAGGCATGACGCGGCGCGCCGCTCGAGCCTCGAGCGGGTCCGCGCGGCCCTCATCGATCGTGATGAGGCGCCGGGCGGTGCGCGCTCGGACTTGGAGAAGACGCGGACGCCGGCCGCCAACCGGGAGGCGGAGGTGGCCAACGTCCTCCGTGAGAACCCGGGAGCTCCGCACGTCACTCGAGGGGGACAAGCGCAGCAGCCGCCGGGTTGAGGAGCGGGCGCGCGGCCGGGAGCCGGCCGGCCAAGGAGGCCAACGACTTGAAGGCGGCCTTCGACGCCAAGGTTGCGGCGCTCGCCATCGCCGAGGAGCGGCTTCGGGCAAGAGAGCACGCCGCCCGCCAAGGAGGCCGAGGGGCGGCTCCCGCAGAGCAAGCCGCCCTCGCCGACGCCCGACGGCGCCGGGAGCGAGAGCGCATCGCCCGCGAGGCGGCGCGAAGTGCGGCCGGAGGAGCGGAACACCGCGTTCTCCAAGGTCGAGGACGAGGCGCTTATGCTCAGCATCAGCAACGCCAACCAGGAGCTGGCCCTCCGGGAGCAAGGCGAAACCGTCCGCGCCTCGAGCTGACGATCGAGTCCGTGCGCCGCGACTTCGAGACGGAGAGGAAGCAAGTCGAGGGTGAGCTGCTGCCTGACTTCTTGTCTGGTTGGTTTTTCGTTAGAGGGCTCGCTTCCCCCTTTCTGATTTCCTTCTTGTCTTGTCGATTCCAGGCTTGCGCACCGCTCTGGGGCACGCAGCTGAGCGGGCCGAGGCGCTGCAGGCTTCGTACAACTCCTCCGAGCGGGAGCCGGCAGGAGCTGCGTGATGCGGCCCTCGAGACCTGCCGTGCTGTGGAGGAGGGCGAGGCTCGCGGCCGACGCCCGCTGGCCAGCCGCCTGCGCGCCCTTGGCGGCCACGTCACGGAGCGGATGCGCCGGGCGCTGCATCTGGGCGTCCAGAAGGCCCTCGGAGTGGTGCGATCCCACTACGAGGTCAACTTCGAGGCGCTGGCGGAAGGCTACATCGTTCCCGAGGGCGTCGAGGACGAGGTGGCGATGGAGCGTGTGGATGCGCTCGCCGCCGACGCCGCCGGGTCGCTCGCCGAGGCCTTCGAGGAGTTCCTCTTCCCGGACGTCGCCGCCGGCGCCGCTGCTCCTCCCCGCCCGAAACCGGTCGGGCACTAGGCCCGTTTTTTGTGTATCAGTATTCTGGCCTCGTGGCCTTTGTAAATAAGCACATTGTCTCCACTGTAAACATTTGATGATGCGTAATGAAGTTTTTGCTTATTGCGCTTTTTTGTTTCTCCTTCTTCCTGAGTAGATTTTACTTAGGGGAGTTCGATTTTCGCTGGGGGTCCGCTGGGTTGGAGGCGAGAGAGAAGGGCCGTATCCACGCGGCGTAGGCTATCTCTGGCTCGCACGCTCCTCCCGCTGGGCCACCCGTGCCCTATTCAAATCGTTGCTCGTAGTTGAAGTAGAAAACAAACTTAGCGCATGTGAGTTGCTTTTATTTTTGCGCAAAAATGGGACCATTTTTTTTGGGGGGGTGCCCCTCCGCAGTAGCCCCCGAGGGTAACTTGGGTTTCAGGGGAAAGCCGAGTTGCCCTTTTATTAGACTTGGAGCATTTACATAGTTGTCACCAACTGGGGCGTTGGCCATGTGATTTTACAACAAAAAGTACTTGGAAATCCTAGCTAAGGGTAGAAGCGACGTAGCTGTTGGATGTTCCAAGCGTTGGTGAGCTCTTCACCGTCCTCGTTGGCCAGCTTGTACGTGCCCGGCTTGAGTACCTTCACCACGACGTAGGGTCCCTCCCATGGGGGCGATAGCTTGTGGCGCCCTCGGTTGTCTTGGCGCAGCCTTAGGACCAAATCCCCTTCGCTGAAGTCCCGTCGACGTATCTTGCGTGCCCGGTAGCGTCTTAGGGATCGTTGGTACCCCTTGCGGAATGCATTAAGGCTACGAGGCGTGCCTCGTCGGGCAGCCGGTCCGGGCCGAGTCCTCGCGGGCTCGCCGGTTAGCATCCTCGTCATAGCCTTGAACCCCGGGCGACCCGTATTCTAAGTCCGTGGGGAGGACGGCCTCCGCGTCATGGACTAGGAAAAACGGGGGGGGTGTGTGTTTTGGGGGGGGGGGGGGGTTTGGGGGTGTGGGGGTGGTGGGGGGTGAACCCCCCTGCGCTCCGCGGTGCGGAATATGGTCCCGACACTAACCAAGTAGATAAGCGCCTAAGTTTATCCCTCTATGGTCGATGCAAAGCAACAAATGACACAAGGTTTATCCCGGTTCCCGCCGAGGGGGCCGTACGTCCGGCAGCGGTGGCGTGCTCGTGGCACTATATTGCTCGGCACCGGGGGTGCTTGTAGTGGGGCAAGTACAAGCAAGGTGGGAGAGGAAGCGTGGCTTCCAAGTCCCTGGTGGGTGGCTGGAGATGTTATGGGAGAATAAGAGAGTGAGTGCACAATGCGCTGTGTTCCTCCGGCCTCGTCCGAACTCGTCCCCCCGCGGCTGGGGGCTCGCTTCCCCTTTTATAGGCCAAGGGGGCGGCGAGTTACATGCACGCCGCGCTACCTAGCTACGTGTAGGAGCACGTCGTGCTACAGCGTAGAGCGGGCGATCGTCCGGATGATCCACGCCGCGATCCGGCCATGATGGCCTACTGCGTACCCGAACAGTGGCGGTTCGAGGGTAGGAGGCGGCAGATGGTGATGGCGTTCTCTGATAGGCTTCGAGGGAGGTGCCGATGATGACCGGCACGGGGCACGGGAGCGGGTCGAACGGCGTTCCTTCCCAATGAGCTCGCGGTGGCGGAGTGGTTGCTGCAGGTGCTTGGGCGTGCGCCCGTGGAGTCAATCGTCCGCCCGCACGCGTGGGTACGGCGGCCGCGCCGTTTCGGTGGCCGGATGGCCACCCACCGGCCTAGCGCCCCTCACCTAACCCGCAAGGTCACGGGAAAGTGGAATCGAGGGTGCGCCCGGCCCCTTTCGAGGGTCGGGCGTGCTAGCCGTACGGCGGCGTGCGCACGGTGTCACGGGACCGACACCGGCCGTACCGCACGCTCCATCCCACGCGGGCGGGGATGGGCTCCTTCCCCGGGGAGTTGGTGCGGCGGCACCGGGCGTGAGCCCCGGCGCATGATGGCGCCGTCCCGCGGCGTCGTGGCGTTAAATGCCCAGGCACGGGGCCGGCGCACGCGTGCGGGGCGCCCGTGATCGTGGCGGGCCCCGCCGAGGGCGGAGCGGACCCTCGAGCGAGGCGGGACTCGCTCGAGGGGAGCGCGCCCTCGAGCGGGGCGGGCCGCTCGAGGGAAGGGTCGCCCCTCGAGCGGGGCGGAACCCGTTCGAGGAGGGAGTTGCCCCTCGAACGGGGCGGAGCCCGTTCGAGGAGGGAGCATGCCCTCGGGCGAGGCGGAGCCCGCTCGAGGGGTCTTCCTAGGCGGGCCGCCTTGGTGGGCCTCCGAAGTCCCCGCCGCGTGGGCCATGTCCCCGCAGGTTAGCTTCCCGCATGGTTAGGCTTAGCTTATATGGATGCGGGAATTTAAGTAGGGGTTCCCCCATTGTTTGAGGGGACCCCCGGGGCGGTCCCCCGACGCAGCCCCCGAGCATCCGCGGGTTTGCCATTGAGGCTCCCGCGATGCCGGAACCTACCGATAGGACGTTCTTCCCTCCTTGTTTGCGAACGCTATCCGTGGGGCCGCGTCGCGGACCCGCGGGTCTAGCCCTCGAAGCCCCGGCAGAGTGTGGGCTCTCCCCGCGGGGGGTTTACCGCGAGCAATTCGGTCGAAAGGCGTGGCACATATGCCAACCGGCATCGGCGGTATTTCAGCCGGCATCGGGGGTGGCACGCTCCCCCGTCACCGTCTCTCCGGCGGGTGCAATTCCAAGGAGGTGTAGCCGTGCGTCAAGCCCCCGAGCCTTGGCCCGTTCGAGGCGATCGGGCCGAGCCTCGACGACTTGTTTTTTATCGCGCCCTCGCCGTCCCTCCGCGGGTCGGGAGGTGAGGTTTCCACGACTCCCATCGAGCGGGTCGCGAATCGCGGATTCCTCTTCGAGCCGCTAGCGGGTAGTTCAAGTGGACGTCCATGCCCCGTTCGATAAGGGTAGGGCCGCGCGGTCCGGAGACACGTCCATGGAAGCGCTTGCGTGGGTTTGCTAGGTGGGGCTCGGTCCCGTTCGCTAGGGACCGAGGGCGCGGAAGCTCTCCCTCGGTGGGATCCCCCCGCTAGCCGCCCCCCGCCGGCTCTCGAACACGACATGTGGGGCACCCTCGAGCCGACGGGCTCGAGGAACGGCTCGAATGCGCGTGCCCTCGTCGTCCCTAACTCCGAGATCCGGGGCGCCCGTTCGAACCCGTCGAGGGTCGCTTCGAACCCCCGACCGCAAGGCCGTGCGGGGCCGTGCATGGACAGCCTCCGTCTTTTCACGTTTGCGGCCGTCGAGGGGTCCGGGCGTGCCGATCCTCGAGGTGCTTGTTGGCGGCGTGGCGCGGTATGAGTGCTTTCGGTGTCGCTCTATTTCAAGCGTGACCTGGGCGATCCTCTTACGCGCGTGCCTTCTTTCGGAGGGTTGACATCGTCTCGAGTTGGGGGTCACGCCGCTCGAGGGTCCTACGTGGCATGGGTGCCCGCGGGGGTCCGGCTCTACATCGAGCAGTCCCGGCGTCCTTCTCACGCTGATATCCCATCGAGGGTCGCCTTGTCTCGAGTTGAGGGTCATGCCACTCGAGGGCTTCATGTGGCATGGGTGCCCGCGGCTGCCTGCTCTACACCGAGCAGGTCCCGGGCGACCTTCTCACGCTGATATCCCATCGAGGGTCACCTTTGTCTCGAGCCGAGGATTCGCCTCGCCGAGGGCTTTCCTTGCTTGGCAAGGGGCCCGGCATTTAATTGCCCCCGCGGGCGTGGCCGCGGGTTTTGCGCCGCGGGCGCGCCTTTTAGGCGCTCGCGGCCGCGCGCGCGCGTAGTGGGCGACGTGGCCGGCGGATGTGACGGGCTCGCCTCGGCCGCCGCCGGTCTCGCCGTAATGATGACCCGCCCGCAGGTTAAGAGTCGCCGCAGCCGTGGTGGGGCCCGCCCGTCGACGCGATGGAAAGATTCCCGCAAGCATCGTTGGCGGGGCGTGCGCTCCGAGAACTCGCCCGTTGCCTATAAACCGCGGTGTGGAAGGGACGGTGGTTTTTACCTTGGTTCCTCACCGTTCTCGGCCCTCCGTCCCTTCGCCTTCGTTCGCTCCTCGCCACCGCGCGGTTTCGCTCGCTTAGAGCTTTTCTTCTCGCTTCCTTGTCCTCCGCCCCCACGCTCGTTCGTCCTTCCTTATGGCGCCGCCGCCTTCCGATCCGGGTCCCGGAGCCGTACGCTTGGGAGAGGTCGACCGTGACCCGCCGCCCGGGCGAGCTGGTCGCCGCCGGCCACCGCCGCCCAATGAAGAAGGGCGCCCGGCGGAGGGATCGTGCCGCCGGCGACGCATCTTGAGCCCAACCCGCCGGAGGGATACGTGGTGAGCTTCCTCCGCTACCACGAGCGCGGCTTCAATGCGCCGGCGAGCACGTTCATGCGGGCGGCGTGCTACCACTATGGAGTGGAGCTGCACAATTTCGCCCCCAACGCTATCTCGCAGGCGGCCACATTCGTGGGCGTCTGCGAAGGGTACCTGGGGATCCCAGTCAACTGGGAGCTCTGGGTACACCTCTTCCGCGCGGAGCTCATCACGCAGCCTACGACGGAGCCGAGGACCCGCCGCGCGGTGCGCGCCGGCGGGATGTCGCTTGCTGTGCGGGGGCAGCTCAAGAACTCCTACATCCCCTGCACCATGACGACGAACAATGCCGGCTGGGAGCGGGGATGGTTTTACCTGCGCAACGCCGAGCCCGGCCTTCCTCCCTACACCGGGCGGGTGTTCAAGGAGAGGCCGGACTGCTGGGGCTACGGGTTGCCCACGGCCAATCATCGGGCGCGGCAAGAGTCCGTCCTTCGCGCCCTGCAGCGGCTGGCAAGGGAGGGGCTCAACGCGATGGGCGTCCTCGCCTTCCTCCACCACCGGCGGATCGTGCCGTTGATGGAGAGGCCCCTCTCGCATCTTCGAGATGACGGAGGCGGCCAACCCCGTCGACCTGGCGAGGTCGCGGATGCTCCCGACGCCGCTGGAGCGGCCGTACGCGCTCACCCGGCGCGGAGCGCCGTCGACACCAGGACGCCGCTACCGCGGGTCGGACCCCGTGGGACATCGAGATGCTCCCCACCGGCCCGTTGGTGAGTGGGGCTTTTGATTCTCGTTTTAGTTCTTGTTCTTGATTCCGTTTCCCCGATGTGCCGCCGTTGCTCTCGCGCCAGCCGGTGCGGTTCAATGCCGCCAAGTCCGTTCCACCCACCCCCGACTCCCGTGCGCTCGGCCGGCGGCGCGCAGGGAGCAAGCAGAGCGGGCGGCGCGCCGGAGGGCGCACGCAAGGCGGCGCCAAGCGCGTCGCGACGCACCGGTCCGCCGAGCACGGCGGCGGGAGGAGCCGGGGCTCTCCTCCCCCGACATCGAGGAGCCCTCGTCTTCGGACCAGGACGAGGAGGAAGAGTCCGAGGGGGAGGGCCCCTCGCACGGTGGCCGCCCGCGCCCCGTCGCCGGACCTCGCGCCGGCCGGGGGTGGATTCCCCGGGGCGGCGCGCCGGCGCCCGCCGCCGGCGTCATCGTCGGCCGGGGGCGGCACGCGCCGCGGAGGCGGCCGCGCGCGCCGCGGAGGCGCGCGCGCGCGCGCGCGCGCGCGCGCGCGCGCAAGCGTGCCCGCGCGTGGCGGAGCGCGTCCGCGCGCGCGGCGTCCCCGTCGAGGGGCGCGGCGGTGGGCGCGCGCGCGCGCGGGGCCAGCGTGCCGCCGCGTGTGGTGGCGGCACGGCGCGCCCACGCGTGAGGCGGGCGTGCCCGTGCGTGCGGCGGCGCCGTCGGGGGCGCCGCGGCGTGCGCGGCCCCCGCGCCGGCCTCGTCGGAGGCCTCGAGGAAAAGGAAGCGGGCCTTTTCCTCCGCGAGGTAAGGAATCGTTCTTCCTTTGCTTGGCCTTGATTTGTTTGGTTATTTAGACGCTCTAATCCTCCGTTCGCGTTTCCGCAGGCGGTGCCCACCGTCCCTCCTCTTGCACCGGCCAAGGTGCCGAGGACGGATGCGTCGATCCCCACCCGGCGGCGTTCGTCGAGGGGGCCGCGCCCGGGGACGGGCGCGGCGGCGGGCACGAGCGCGCAAGGCCGGCCGGGGCTTCGAGGCCCCGGCCGGGGATCAACCCGCCGCGGCGCAGCCCGAGGTCGCCTGGGGGCGGCCGGCGCCGGCCGCCATGGAGGCGCGGGCCGCGCCGGCGGCCACGGTGGAGGTGCCGCCCCGCGGTGGCGGCCACCGCGGAGGAGGCGAGAGCGCGCGCAACCTCGCGGGAGCGCCCGCGGTCGTGGCGGCGCGGACGGAGGTGGCGGCAACGGCGCCACAACGGCGCCCCGCGGCCGCGGAGGCGCAGGGAGGCGCCGGCCGGAGGCGGAGCGGGCGGCTCCGCCCGCCGGCGGTCCCCGGGGCGGAGGTGGTGGAGCTCTCGGATGACCCTCGCCGCCCGGGTGGAACCGGGGGCCACCTGGCCCACGAACTCTCCCCGAGCCCCGGGGAGAAGGCCCTCGTGAGGCGTCACGAGGGTCGCGTGATAGTGGGGGGCCGAGGGCACGACGCCGAGGCCTCGTCCTCCCATGCCGGTCGCCCCCGCCCGTGGGGGGGGGCCGTGGAGGATCCCCCCCGCGTTCGCCGACGCCCCGGAGGGAGCAGGAGCTCTGGGGCGAGCTCCTGAGCCACGGCGCCACGCTCAACCGCGCGTTGAACGAGGCGCTGCGGGTTCACAGCGGCCCGGCCTGGATCGTCTTCCAGGTGAGCCACGGTTGCTTTTCTTCTTTCTCTTTTTCGCTTTCGCGCGCTGTATTCAAGACTTGGCGCTGACGAGGCTCGATGCGTGGATTCCAGGAGCTTGAGCGCCGCGCCCGCGAGAAGTACGCCGCGTTCGACCGTGTGAACGCCGAGGCCCGCCGGCCTCCGGGAGCGATGCGCCGCTTTCGACGCGCTTGCGGAGGCTCTTAGGACGCCGGACACCGGCCGGTCTACCGGCGATGGCGTGGTGCGATGTGCTCCCCGAGAGCTCGTGCGGGGACGCGGCGCGTGACTCGAGCCTCGGCGGATCCGCGCAGCCCTCGTCGATCGTGACGAGGCGCTGTGGAACGCGCGCGAGGACCTGGAGAAGACGCGGACGTTGGCCGCCACCTGGGAGGCGGAGGTGGCCACCGCTCGCGCCGAGACCGGGAGACTCCGCACGTCGCTCGAAGGAGCGCAGCGCGGCAGCCGCCGGCCGAGGAGCGGGCGCGCGGGCCGGGAGCAAGCGCGCCAAGGAGGCCGATGACCCGAAGGCCGCCCTCGACGTCAAGGCCGCGCGCTCTCGTCGCCGCCGAGGGGCGGCTCCGGCGAGAGCGCATCGCCCGCCAAGGGGCCGAGGGGCGGCTCCAGGCAGAGCAAAGCCGCCCTTCGCGACGCCCGACGGCGCCGGGAGCGGGGGAGCGCGTTGCTCGCGAGGCGGCGGAGAAGTCGCCGGAGGAGCGGAACGCCGCATTCTCTCGAGGTTGAGGATGAGGCGTTGACGCCGCACGCAACGCCGCCCAAGAGATGGCCCTCGTCGAGCAAGGCGAGACCGTCCGGGCCTCGAGGCGGCGCTTGAGTCCGTGCGCCACGACCTCGATCCGGGGAGGAGACAAATCGAAGGTAAGCTATTGTCCGATCCCGCTCGTTAGTTTTTGCTTTAGAGGGTTCGTTTCCCCTTTTTTTGATTTCCGTCGTCTTGTCGCTTCCTGGGCTTGCGCACCGCCCCGGGACACGCCGGGCCGGGCGGGCCGAGGCCCCGCAGCCTCCTACAACTCCTCTCCGAGCAGAGCCGCAGAGCCGCGGGACGCGGCCCTCGAGACCCGTCACGTCGTCGAGGAAGGCGATGTCCGGGCCGGCAGCCCGCCGGCCGCCGCCCACGCGCCCTTGGCGGCCACGTCACGGGGCGGATGCGCCGGCGCCGCACCCGGGCGTGCGGAAGGCCCTCGGAGTGGTGCGATCCCACTACGAGGTCAACCTCGAGGCGGTAGCGGAAGGCTACATCGTGCCCGAGGGCGTCGAGGACGAGGTGGCCATGGAGCGTGCGGACGCGCTTGCTGCTGACGCCGCCGAGTCGCTTGCCGAGGCCTTCGAAGAATTCCTCTTCCCGGACGCCGCTGATGCTGCCGCTCCGCCTGCCTGAAAGCACCTGGGCGCTAGGCCCGTTTTTTGTTTATATGTATCAGAATTCTGGCCTCGTGGCCTCTTTGTAAATAAACAAGTAGTTTCGTGAACATGGTCAGTTTGTAAATGAAATCACTTGCTTATTGCGCTTTTTGCTTCTTCTTCTTCCTGAGTAGATTCTAGTTAGGGGAGTCCGCCTTTCGCAGGGGCCCGCTGGGTTGGAGGCGAGAGAGACGGGCCATAGCCGCGCGGCGTAGGTCGTCCTTCGGCTCGCGCGCTCCTTCCACTGTGCCGCCTACGCCCTTTTCAAATCATGGCTCGAGGTTGAAGTAGGAAGCAAACTTAGCGCGTGTTATTACGTTTTTTGCGCGAAAAAAATGGGACCATTTGGGGGGGGGGTGCCCCCCGCGGTAGCCCCCGAGGGTAACTTGGGTTTCGGGGGGAAAGCCGAGTTGCCCTTTTGTTATACTTGGAGTATTTACATAGGTGACACCAATCGGGGTGTTGGCCGTGTGTTTGTACAACGTAAAAATACTTGGAAATCCTAGCTAAGGGTAGAAGCGACGTAGCTGTTGGATGTTCCAAGCGTTGGTGAGTTCTTCGCCGTCCTCGTTGGCCAGCTTGTACGTGCCTGGTTTGAGCACCTTCACCACGACGTAGGGTCCCTCCCATGGGGGCGATAGCTTGTGGCGCCCTCGATTGTCTTGGCGTAGCCTTAGGACCAAGTCACCCTCGCTGAAATCCCTGCGACGTATCTTGCGTGCTTGGTAGCGCCGTAGGGACTGTTGGTATCTTGCGGAGTGCATCAACGCCACGAGGCGTACTTCGTCCAGCTGGTCCAGGGAGTCCTCGCGGCTCGCCGGTTAGCATCCTCGTTGTAGCCTCGAACCTTGGGCGACCCGTACTCCGCATCCGTGGGGAGGACGGCCTCCGCGCCATGGACTAGGAAGAACGGGGTGAACCCGTGGCTCGCTTGGGGTGGTCCTTAGGCTCCACACGACCGCCGGTAGTTCTTGGAGCCATTTCCGCCGCATTTGTTGAGCCGGTCGAAAATTCGGGGCTTGAGGCCCCGTAGGATCATGCCGTTGGCGCGTTCTACTTGGCCGTTGGTCCGTGGGTGTGCCACGGCTGCCCAATCCACACGGATGTGGAACTTGTCGCGAACTCCAAGAACTTCCGCCCGTGAACCGGGACCCGTTGTCGTGATGATGGAGTTTGGCACTCCAAAGCGGTAGATGATGTCCGTGAAGAACGTGACCGCCTCGCTCGGCCCTCAAATTCGTGATGGGGCGCACTTCCACCCACTTGGAGAACTTGTCAATTGCAACCCAGCAGTGGGTGAAGCCCCCCGGCGCCTTCCGCAGGGGCCCGACGATGTCCAATCCCCACACGCCGAACGGCCATGTTACGGGGGATTGTTTGCGTAGCGTGAGCTGGCAAGTTGGTTTTGCGGGCGTAGAACTGGCACCCTTCGCAAGTGCGCACGATTTCGTTGGCGTCCGCGACCGCGGTAGGCCGGCAGAAGCCTTGGCGGAACGCGTTGCCGACGAGGGTGCGCGGCGCGGCGTGGTGGCCACGGCATCCCCGCGTGGATGTCCCGTAGGAGCTCGCGCCCCTCGGGAATGGGTATACACCGCTGGAGGATGCCCGACGCGGCGCGCTTGTACAGGCTCACCGTCGACCGGGGGTGAACGACTTGGCCATCCCGGCGATGCGCCCGGCCGTGGCCCGGCCACGGGGAGCTCCCCTCGAGCAATCCAGGCGATGTACTTCTCCCGCCGGTCCGCCCGGGCGGAGCCGGCTCGATGTCCATCGCGACGCCTTCGTGGGAGCCGTACCCCTCGAGAAGGGAGAGCACGTACGCCTCGTTCGAGGGGTCCTCTTCCATGGGTTCCGCACCCGCCGGATTCGAGGGAGCCCCCGAGGGTCCGCCGTCGCTCGAGGGGTAGGGCTCGAAGGTGACCGATGGTCGCGCGATGTCGCGCGCGAAAACGTTCGGGGGGAACGGTGATCCGCCCGACGCGATCTTGGCAAGTTCGTCTCGCCTCCTCGTTGTACCGGCGGGGTACGTGATTGAGCTCGATGCCGTAGAATTTGTCCTCGAGGGCCCGCACGGCCTTGCAGTAGGCCTCCATCTTGTCGTCGTGGCAGCTCGCGTTCTTCATGACTTGGTCGATCACGAGCTGCGAATCCCCTCGCACGTCGAGGCGCTTGATGCCCAACTCAGTGGCGATTTTGAGGCCGCAGAGGAGGGCCTCGTATTCCGCCATATTATTGGACGCGGGGAAGTGGAGGCGCACCGCGTAGCGCATGTGCTCCCCGAGGGGTGACACGAAGAGCAGGCCCGCGCCCGCTCCCGTCTTCATCACCGAGCCGTCGAAGAATCGTAGTCCAAAGACTCGCTTGAATTTGAGGCGGCGGCAGCTCGTGTGTCCGTCCACTCGCCGACGAAGTCCGGCTAAGATTTGCGATTTGATGGCCTTGCGCGGAGCATAGGCGAGCGTCTCGCCCATCAACTCCACGGACCACTTGGCAACCCCGCCCGCCGCGTCGGGGGTTGCGAATGATCTCTCCTAGCGGGAAGGAAGAGACCACCGTAATCGGGTGGGCCTCGAAGTAGTGGCGGAGCTTGCGCCGCGCGAGGACCACCGCGTACAACAGCCTTCTCGGACCCGAGGGTAGCGCGTCTTTGTGTCCGACAGACTTCGCCGATGTAATAGATCGGCCTCTCGCACGAGCGAGGCATGCCCTTCCTCCGTGCGCTCCACGACAATCACGGCGCCGACCACCCGGGTGGTTGCGGCCACGTAGAGTTGGAGGGGTTCGCCGTCTCGTGGCGGCGTAAGGATTGGGGCGTGCGTCGAGATGTTTTTAGCTTGTCGAGCGCTTCCCCGGGCCTCGGCGGTCCAAGAGAAGCGCTCGTGCTTCTTGAGCAGCCGTAGAGGAGGCGGTGCCCTTCTCACCGAGCCTCGAGACGAAGCGGCTCGGGGCGGCAAGGCACCCCAACACCTTCGCACCCCTTTGAGGTCCCGAATTGGACCCATTCGCTCGAGGGCCGCGACCTTTTCGGGGTTGGCCTCGATTCCCCGCCGGGAGACGATGTATCCCAGGAGCATGCCCCGCGGCACTCCAAAGACACATTTTTCGGGGTTGAGCTTGACCCCCGTTGGCCCGCAGTAACCGAATGCGATGCCAAGATCGCCGACCGGTCGTCCGCCTTCTCGGTTTTGACGACGATGTCGTCTACGTAAGCCTCGACCGTTCGCCCGATATGGTCCCCAAAAACGTGCCGCATGCGCCGCCGATATGTTGCGCCCGCGTTTCTGAGGCCAAAAGGCATCGTGACGTAACAGAACGTCCCGAACGGTGTGATGAACGAAGTCGCGAGCTGGTCGGACTCCTTCATTTTTATTTGATGATATCCCGAATAGGCATCAAGGAAACAGAGTAGTTCACACCCAGCAGTGGAATCAACGATCTGATCTATGCGTGGTAAAGGAAAGGGAACTTTTGGACATGCTTTATTGAGACTGGTGTAGTCAATACACATCCTCCACTTCCCATTTTTCTTTTTTACAAGCACAGGATTAGCTAACCATGTCGGGTGGAACACTTCCTTGATGAATCCGGCCTCGAGGAGCTTCCGCAGCTCCACTCCGATCGCCCGTCGCCGTTCCTCGTCGAAGCGGCGCAGCCGCTGCTGAACAGCGCGAGCGTTAGGCAGGATATCAAGGGAGTGCTCGGCGACCTCCCTCGGGATGCCTGGCATGTCCGAGGGGCTCCACGCAAAAACGTCGGCGTTGGCGCGGAGGAAGTCGACGAGCACTGCTTCCTATTTAGGATCGAGGGTCGAGCTGACCCTCAAAGCCTTGCCCTCGGGGGCCGACGGGTCGAGGGGGACCCCTTTGGTTTGCTCGGCGGCCTCGAACGTGCCGACGTGCTTGGTGGCGGAGCTGAGGTCGTCATTGACCATCTTCTCCGGTGTGTTTACCCGCCGCTTCATCCAGCCGCTAGCGCCTCCGCATGCTCCACGCGCTCGACATCGCGAGCCGAATGCATGCTCGATCGACGACCCGACGGTGATGACGCCGTTTGGACCCGCATCTTCATCTTCAGGTACGTGTAGTTGGGAACTGCCATGAACTTGGCATAGCATGGTCGCCCGAGGATGGCGTGGTAGGCCCCTTTGAATCCCACCACTTCGAATGTGAGGGTTTCCTTGCGGAAATTCTTGGGGGTCCCGAACCGGACGGGCGGCATCGATCTGCCCGAGGGGTTGAACCTGCTTCCGGCGCGATGCCGTGAAACGGCTTCGTGCTGGGCCGCAGCTGGTCCAGCCCAATCCCCATTAGGCGCAATGTGTGCGCGAAGAGGATATTGAGGCTACTGCCTCCGTCCATAAGGACCTTCGAAAACCGGCGTTCCCAATGATGGGATCGACCACCGGGGGGTACCGGCCCGGTTCGGGATGCGGTTTGGGTGATCATCCCGGCTAAAGGTGATGGCATCCTTCGACCGCTGAGAAAGGCCGGAGGTGCCCTCTCTCGCGGCGAGGACTTCGTGCCGCTCCTTCTTGCGCTCGCCGGTTGTCATGTCGACGGTGGGTCCCCCAAAGATGAGGAACACATTTTCGACGG
This sequence comes from Cenchrus americanus, assembly GCA_947561735.1. Lineage (NCBI taxonomy): Eukaryota > Viridiplantae > Streptophyta > Magnoliopsida > Poales > Poaceae > Cenchrus > Cenchrus americanus. The sequence goes on along the minus strand of OX387245.1, from coordinate 87,410,386 downwards.
CGGGGAAGCCACCGCGTCGCCATCGCCCCCATCCTTCTTGGCCTCTGCCTCCTTCGCGGCGGCACGGCCGTAGAATTTCTTGAGCATGTCGCACTGCTCAAGAGTGTGATTCACGGGGGTCTTGTGGTAGGGGCATGGCTTCTTCATCATGTCATCGAACACCCCCGGGCCTCGAGGAGCCGGTCGAGGGCCCCGTCGGGCCGGGTCAACGGCCGAGGGCCTCGGCGTTGCCGCCGTTACGCCCTCGCTCGCGCGCCCGCGCGCGCGGCTTCTTCCCCTTCTTGCCCCGCTTGTCGTTGCGGCGCGGCTCTTTGGACCCGCCGCCCTCCGCGGCGTGTCCTCGAGCGCTTGCCCTTCTTGCCGTCGAAGATCGCCCCCACCGGCCTCCTCTCCGAGGCGAAGCCGGTGGCAATGTCGAATAGCTCGTTCGAGTCCGTGGGCGGGCCGCGTCCCGGCTCGCGCACAAGGTCCCGCACGTGGTGCCCTCGAGGAACGCGTGCACGATCTCGGATTGTGCCACGCCGGGGAGCTCGTGCAACGCTTGGAGAAGCGCCGTATGAAGTCCCGAGCCGACTCGCCCGGCTTCTCGGGGTGCGGGAGCGCGGATCCCGAGGAGTTCCCGGGCGCACGTATGTGCCCCGGAAGTTGCCCACGAAGGTGTGGACTAGGTCGTCCCGGTTGTGGATCCGGGCCGGCGGGCAAGTGCTCGAGCCATGTCCCGGCCGCGTCGCCCGGATGCAGGGGGCAAGTTGCGGATGATCACTTCGTCGTTGGTGGCCCCGCCCGGCGACGAGGCCGGCGGTAGTCGTTTAGCCGAGACGAGGGTCCGTCTCCCCGTTGTATTTGGTGATCGTCGAGGGTTGACGAAGCGTCGGGGGAACGCCGCCGTGCGGATCTCCCGCCGAACACGCGGGTGCCCGGGCTCGGCGTTGGGGAGCGATCCTCACCGCCGTCGTAGCGTCCACCCCTTCGAGGGTGGTAGCCCCTCGGCCGCTCGCGCGTCCGCCTTGCTGGTGCGCCCGGCGTTGATGACGTTGCGGGCGTCACCATCCGGCCGGCCCTGCGTGTGTCGAGGAGCCGTTCTTTGGCCGGCGTGCGTCCCCGGTCGGCCAGGTCGTCCCGCATGCACCGAGGGTTCGCCCCCCGGTGCCGGATCATCACCCCGCGCGTCCCCCCGTTGACGGATGCGTGAGGCCGAGCTCTCGCCCGCCGGACGGCCGCTTGCTCAAGGAGGGTCCGCACCTCGCGGTGCATTTCTCGAGCCTCGGGGGTCGAGGGTGCCGGCATGGCGCGCAAGCGGTGTTGCGGCGGCGATGAGCTTTTGGCTCGCTCGCGGTGGGGTATCCGCGTTGTCGACGTTGGGGACGGTGGTTGAGGCGGTCGCGGACTTGACGGCCTAACTCCCGTGCGCGTTCGCCGCGCGCGGAGGCTTCCCCCGCCATCGAGGCGCGGAGTAGCCGCACGTCCCGTACTCCTGCGCCGGCTTGGCCTCGAGCTCACGAGCTTGGGCCGCTGCGTGTCGACGTCGGCCCCGGGAGGTGCGCTTGGCCCCGCGGCCGGGCGCGTGGCAACCCCCTGGGGCTGGCGTGACTTCCCCATCTCCGGCGCCCGCCGCACCGGCGGCGTTGGCCGGGTCGTTGGTGATGACGGCGCAGCATTCCCGCGTGGGGTCGTAGCTCCCAGTGCTGGAGTCGTCGGAGCAGCCGAACCAGTAGTCCGTGGCGTCGAGGAAGCGCCTGAACGCGACTGGGTCCGGCACACCGGAGAAGTCCCACTCCGCGTACCCATGACGGTTGGCGGGTGGCATCGTGTCGACGGAGCCCAGGGACGACTCGTCCGCTGCCGAAGTGCCGGGATCCCTGGCGACGAAGACGTGCCGACCAGGCGGAACCCTGCGCATCGTCGTGTTGACGTTGGCGTTGTAGGCCGTAGTGGCGCCACGCAGCCCGATGGGGATGCGTGGTCCCGAGATCGCGCGCGGTCCCGCCGGGGCGGTTACGGCCGTCGTGACGGTGGGCGCACCGCGCCGGGCGGCGCGCGCGCGGCCGCCGCCGCTCGGACCGCGCCCGACGCGAGCGCAGCCCGAGCGGCGACGGCGTCGCGGCGTCGACGGACCCGCAGCATCCGTGCCCGCAGTGCCTCGCGCGGTGTCGTGCGTGCAGCGGAGACCAGAGCGAACCTGGCCTCCCGCTGCGCGCGTAGCTCCTCACGGTTGGTGAGGCGCATGAGATACCCATTCCCCGTGGCCTGGAAGTTCAAGTCCCCGAAGCGGATCTCGAGCCCGGCCGGAAGGGGGTCTGAGCTACCCATGTTGTAGCGAGTGCTACGGTACTCAGTGCGAATCACCATGGAGGGAGTCAGCGAAATGACCTTAGGCGCTCGGATGCCCCACGGTGGGCGCCAACTGTCGGTGCGGAATATGGTCCCGACACTAACCAGTAGATAGCGCCTAAGTTTATCCCTCTATGGTCGATGCAAAGCAACAAATGACACAAGGTTTATCCCGGTTCCCGCCGAGGGGGCCGTACGTCCGAACGGTGGCGTGCTCGTGGCACTATATTGCTCGGCACCGGGGGTGCTTGTAGTGGGGCAAGTACAAGCAAGGTGGGAGAGGAAGCGTGGCTTCCAAGTCCCTGGTGGGTGGCTGGAGATGTTATGGGAGAATAAGAGAGTGAGTGCACAATGCGCTGTGTTCCTCTGGATTCGTCTGAATCTCTCTGAATCCGTCCCCCCGCGGCTGGGGGCTCGCTCCCCCTTTTATAGGCCAAGGGGGTGGCGAGTTACATGCACGCCGCGCTACCTAGCTACGTGTAGGAGCATGTCGTGCTACGAGCGTAGAGCGGGCGATCGTCCGGATGATCCACGCCGCGATCCGGCCATGATGGCCCTATCGCGTACCCGAACGGTGGCGGTTCGAGGGTAGGAGGCGGCAGATGGTGATGGCGTTCTCTGATAGGCTTCGAGGGAGGTGCTGATGATGACCGGTACGGGGCACGGGGAGCGGTCGAACGGCGTTCCTTCCCAATGAGCTCGCGGTGGCGAGTGGTTCTTTGCGGTGCTTGGGCGTGCGCCGTGGAGTCGGTCGTCCGCCCGCACGCGTGGGTACGGCGGCCGCGCCGTTTCGCGTGGCCGGGATGGCCACCCACCGCCTAGCGCCCCTCACCCAACCCGCAAGGTCACGGGAAAGTGGAATCGAGGGTGCGCCCGGCCCCCTTTCGAGGGTCGGGCGTGCTAGCCGCACGGCGGCGTGCGCACGGTGTCACGGGACCGACACCGGCCGTACCGCACGGTCCATCCCACGGGGGCGGGGATGGGCTCCTTCCCCGGGGAGTTGGTGCGGCGGCACGGGGGGGGGGCGTGAGCCCGGGCGCATGATGGCGCCGTCCCGCGGCGTCGGGGCGTTAAATGCCCAGGTACGGGGCCGGCGCACGCGTGCGGGCGCCCGTGATCGTGGCGGGCCCCGGCCGAGGGCGGAGCGGACCCTCGAGCGAGGCGGGACTCGCTCGAGGGGGGGAGCGCGCCCTCGAGCGGGGCGGGGCCGCTCGAGGGGAAGGGTCGCCCCTCGAGCGGGGGCGGAACCTGTTCGAGGAGGGAGTTGCCCCTCGAACGGGGGCGGAGCCCGTTCGAGGAGGAGCATGCCCTCGGGCGAGGGCGGAGCCTCGCTCGAGGGGTCTTCCTAGGCGGGCCGCCTTGGTGGGCCTCACGAAGTCCTGCTGCGTGGGCCATGTCCGCAGGGTTAGCTTCCGCATGGTTAGGCTTAGCTTATATGGATGCGGGAATTTAAGTAGGGGTTCCCCCATTGTTTGAGGGGACCCCCGGGGCGGTCCCCGACAAACCCGGTGGCTCGCTCGGGGGTGGTCCTTAGGCTCCACACAACCGCCTGGTAGTTCTTGGAGCCATTTTCGCCCGCATTTGTTGGGGTGGTCGAAAATTTCGGGGGCTTGAGGCCCCGTAGGATCATGCCGTTGGCACGCTCCACTTGGCCGTTGGTCCGTGGGTGTGCCACGCCCGCCCAATCCACGCGGATGTGGAACTCCGTCACGAACTCCAAGAACTTCCGCCCGTGAACCGGGACCCACTGTCCGTGATGATGGAGTTTGGCACTCCAAAGCGGTAGACGATGTCGGTGAAGAATGTCACCGCTCGCTTGGAGAACTTGTCGATCGCGACGAGCAAGTGGGTGAAGCCCCCGGTGCCTTCCGCGGGGGCCGACGATGTCCGCCCCCCACACGGCGAATGGCCACGTTACGGGGATGGTTTGCGGGGCATGGGCGGGGCGAGGTTGGACTTGCGGGCGTAGAACCGGCACCCTTCGCGGTGCGCACGATCTCGGCGGCGTCCGCAACCGCGGTAGGCCGATAAAAGCCCTGGCGGAACGCGTTGCCGACGAGGGTGCGGGGCGCGGCGTGGTGGCCACAGATCCCCGCGTGGATGTCCCGTAGGAGCTCGCGCCCCTCGGGAATGGGCACGCACCGCTGTAGGATGCCCGAGGCGGCGCGCTTGTGCGCTTGCCGTCGACGAGGGCAAAGGATTTGGCCATCCTGGCGATGCGCCTGGCCGCGGCCCGGTCGCGGGGAGTTCCCCTCGAGCGATCCAGGCGATGTATTTTTCGCGCCGGTCCTCTTGGGCGGGGAGCCGGCTCGATGTCCATCGCGTCGGCCTCGTGGGAGCCGTACCCCTCGAGGAGGGAGAGCACGTACGCCTCGTTCGAGGGGTCCTCATCCATGGGTTCCGCACCCGCTGGATTCGAGGGAGCCCCCCGAGGGTCCGTCGTGGCTCGAGGGGTAGTGCTCGAAGAAAACCGAGGGTTGTGCGATGTCGCGCGCGAACGCGTTCGGGGGGAACGGTGATCCGCCGGACGCGATCTTGGCCGGTTCGTCCGCACTCCTCGTTGTACCGGCGGGCACATGGTTGAGCTCGATGCCGTAGAACTTGTCCTCGAGGGCCCGCACGGCCTTGCAGTAGGCCTCCATCTTGTCGTCATGGCAGCTCGCGTTCTTCATAACTTGATCGATTACGAGTTGCGAGTCCCCCCGGACGTCGAGGCGCTTGACGCCCAACTCAATGGCGATTTTGAGGCCACAGAGAAGGGCCTCGTATTCAGCCATGTTGTTGGATGCGGGGAAGTGAAGGCGCACTGCGTAGCGCATGTGTTCCCCGAGGGGTGACAGGAGGGGAGCGAGGCCGCGCCCGCTCCCGTTTTCATCAGCGAGCGGTCGAAGAACGAGAGTCCAGGACTCGCCTGGATTTGTGGGGGCGGCGGTCGCGTGTCCGTCCACTCGGCCGACGAAATCCGCCGGGATTTGCGATTTGATGGCCTTGCGCGGGGCGTAGGCGAGCGTTTCGCCCCATCGGCTCCACGGACCACTTGGCAATCCCGCTCGCGGCGTCAGGGTTGCGGATGATTTCTCCTAGCGGAAAGGAGGAAACCACCGTGACGGGGTGGGCCTCGAAGTAGTGGCGGAGCTTGCGCCGCGCGAGGACTACCGCGTACGCAACTTTCGGGACACGGGGGTAGCGCGTCTTCGTGTCTGATAGGACCTCGCTGATGTAGTAGACCGGCCGCTGCACGGGCAAGGCGTGCCCTTCCTCCGTGCGCTCCACGACGATCACGGCGGCGACCACACGGGTGGTTGCGGCCACGTAGAGGCGGCAGGGGTTCGCCATCTTGCGGCGGCGTGAGGATCGGGGCGTGCGTTAGAGACGCCCTTCGGCTTGTCGAGTGCGTCCTGGACCTCGGTGGTCCAAGAGAAGCGCTCGTGCTTCTTAAGCAGGGCGGTAGAGGGGTAGGCCCTTCTCATCGAGCCGCGAGATGAAGCGGCTCAAGGCGGCGAGGCACCCCAACACCTTCTGCACCCCTTTGAGGTCCCGGATCGGACCCATTCGTTCGAGGGCCGCGACCTTTTCGGGGGTTGGCCTCGATTCCCCGGCGGGAGACAATGTATCCTAGGAGCATGCCCCGCGGCACTCCAAAGACACATTTTTCGGGGGTTTAACTTGACCCCGTTGGCCCGTAGGCGGTTGAACGCGACGCCAAGGTCGCCAACCGGAGTCGTCCGCCTTCCCTGGTCTTCACGATGATGTCGTCTACGTATGCTTCGACCGTCCGTCCGATGTGATCCCCAAAAACGTGCTGCATGCAACGCTGATATGTTGCACCCGCATTTCTGAGGCCAAACGGCATCGTGACGTAGCAGAACGTCCCGAACGGTGTGATGAACGAAGTCGCGAGCTGGTCGGACTCCTTCATTTTTATTTGGTGGTACCGGAGTAAGCATCAAGGAAGCAAAGCAATTCACACCCAGCCGTTGAATCAACGATCTGATCAATGCGTGGCAAAGGAAAAGGAACTTTAGGACATGCTTTATTAAAACTAGTGTAGTCTATACACATCCGCCACTTCCCATTCTTTTTTCTTTACAAGCATGGGGTTTGCTAGCCACGTGGGGTGGAACACCTCCTTGATGAATCCGGCCTCGAGAAGCTTCGCAGCTCCGCTCCGATTGCCCGTCGCCGCTCCTCGTCGAAGCGGCGCAGCCATTGCTGCACGGCGCGGGCGTTTGGCAGGATGTCAAGGGAGTGCTCGGCGACTTCCCTCGGGATGCCTGGCATATCCGAGGGGCTCCACGCGAAGATGTCGGTGTTGGCGCGGAGGAAGTCGACGAGCACCACTTCCTATTTGGGGTCGAGGGTGGAGCTGACCCTCAACGCCTTGCCCTCGGGGGCGACGGATCGAGGGGGACCCCTTGGGCCGCTCGCGGCTTCGAAGGTGCGGCGTGCTTGGTGGCGGGGTCGAGGTCTTCGTTGACCATCTTCTCCAGCGTGTTCACCAGCGCTTCGTCCCGGCGCCGGTGCCTGCGTGCTCCACGCATTCGACGTCGCAGTCGAACGCGTGCTCGATGGATGACCCGACGGTGATGACGCCATTCGGTCCCGGCATCTTCATCTTCGGGTAAGTATAATTGGGGGCCGCCATGAATTTGGCGTAACGGGGTCGCCCAAGAATAGCGTGGTAGGCCCCCTTGAACCCCACCACCTCGAAGGTGAGGGTCTCCTTGCGGAAATTCTTCGGGGTGCCAAACCAAGGCGGCGGATCGATGCCCAAGGGGCTGGACCTGCTTGCCGGGCGCGATGCCATGGAACGGCTTCGTGCCTTGGGCGCCAGCTGGTCCAACCCGATCCCCATGAGGCGCAACATATGCGCGTAGAGGATGTTGAGGCTGCTGCCTCCGTCCATGAGGACCTTCGAGAACCAGGCGTTCCCGATGATGGGGTCAACCACCGGCGGGTGCGGCCGGGTTGGGGACGCGGTTCGGGTGGTCCTCCCGGCTGAAGGTGATGGCATCCTCCGACCAATTGAGGAAGGACGGAGGCGCCCTCTCGCGGCGAGGACCTCGTGCCGCTCCTTCTTGCGGCGGCGGGTCGACATGTCGACGGTTGGCCCCCCCAAAGATGAGGAACACATTTTCAACGGCGGGAAAACCGCTCGCGTCGCCGTCGCCCCCGTATTTCTTGGCCTCTCGCCTCCTTCGCGGCGGCACGGCCATAAAACTTCTTGAGCATATCGCACTTTGCTCAAGAGTGTGGTTCACGGAGTCTTGTGGTAAGGACATGGCTTTTTCGGCATGTCGTCGAACACCCCGGGCCTCAAGGGGCCGGTCGAGGGCCTCGTCGAGCCGGGTCAACGGCAAGGGCCTCGGCATTGCCGCCGTCGCGCCCCGGCTCGCGCGCCTCGCGGCGCGGCTTCTTCCCCTTCTTGCCCCGCCTGTCGCCGCGGTGCGGCTCCTTGGACTTGCTACCCTCCGCGGGCGTGTCCTCCGAGCGCTTGCCCTTCTTGCCGTCGAAGATCGCCCCCACGGCCTCCTCTCGGAGGCGGGGCGGTGGCGATGTCGAACAGCTCGTTGGAGTCCGCGGGCGGGCTGCGCCCCGGCTCCGCACGAGATCCCAACACGTGGTGCCCTCGAGGTAGGCAAGCACGATCTCGGAGCTGCGCCACGGCGGGGAGCTCCGTGCGGCGCTTGGAGAAGCGCCGTATGAAGTCCGCGGCGACTCGCCGGGCCCCTCGCGTGCGGGAGCGCAGGTCCCAGGGAATTCCCGGGGGCGCACGTACGCGCCCGGAAGTTGCCCACGAACGTGTGGACCGGTCGTCCCGGTTGTGGATTTGGCTAGCGGGCAAGTGCTCGAGCCATGTCCGGGTTGTGTCGCCGAGATGCGGGGGCAAGTTGCGGATGATGACCTCGTCGGCCGGTGGCCCCCGCCCGGTGGCAAGCCAAGCGGTAGTCGTTAAGCCACACGCGGGGGTCCGTCTCCCCGTTGTACTTGACGATGGTCGAGGGTTGGCGGAAGCGTTGGGGGAACGCCGCCGCGCGGATCTCCCGGCGAACACACGGGTGCACGGGGGCTCGGCGTCGGGGAGCGGTCCTCGCCGGCCGTCGTAGCGTCCACCCCGTCGAGGGTGGTAGCCCTTGGCTGCTCGTGCGTCCGCCTGCTCGTGCGCCGGCGTTAATGACGTTGCGGGCGTCGCCATCCGGGCGCCCGCGTGCGTCAAGGAGCCGCTCCTTGGCCGGCGTGCGCCCTTGGTCGGCGGGTTGCCCCGCCGGTCCCCCTGCGTGCACCGAGGGTTCGCCTCCCGGTGCGGCTTTGTCGCCCCGCACATCTCCCTGTTGGCGGATGCGCGAGGCCGAGCTCTCGGCCTGCTGGACGACCGCTTGCTCGATGAGAGTTTGCACCTCGCGGTGCAGGTCTCGAGCCTCGGGGGTCGAGGGTGCCGGCATGGCGCGCAGCAGCGTCGCGGCGGCGATGAGCTTTTGGCTCGCCCGCGGGGGCGCGTCCGCGTTGTCGACGTTGGGTACGGTGTTGATGCGGTCGCGGACCGTCGGCCCGGCTCCGCGTGCGTTCGCCGCGCGCGGAGGCTTCCTCCGCCATTGAGGCGCGGAGCGGCCGCACCGTCCGTATTCCTCCGCCGGCTTGGCCTCGAGCTCGCGGGCTTGGGCCGGCCGCGCGTCGGTGTCGGCCCCGGCGGGAGCGCTTGGCCCCCGCGGCCATGCGCGCGGCGATCCCCGGGGCGGGGGGTGATCTCCCCTGTCTCGGCGCCGCCGCGCCGGCGGCATTGGCGGGTCATTGGTGATGACGGCGTAGCACTCCCGCGCGGGGTCGTAGCTCCCGGTGCGGAGTCGTCGGAGCGGCCAAACCGAAGTCCGCGGCGTCGAGGAAACGCCCGAACACGGCCCCGGGTCCGGCACGCCGGAGAAGTCCCACTCCGCGTACCCGTGGCGGTTGGCGGGTGGCAACGCGTCGATGGAGCCTAGGGATGACTCGTCAGCCATTGAGGCACCGGAATCCCTGGCGACGAAGATGTGGCGGCCGGGCGTAACCCTGCGCATCGTGGTGTTGACGTTGTTGTTGTAGGCCGAAGTAGCGCCACGCAACCCGATGGGGATGCGCGGTCCGGAGACCGCGCGTGGTCCCGCCGGGGGCGGTGGCGGTCGTCGTGACCGGAGGGCGCGCCGTGTTGAGAGGCGGCGCGCTCGGCCCGCCGTCGCTCCGACCGCGCCCGGCGTGAACGTAGCCCGGAGCGGCGGCGGCGTCGCGGCGTTGACGGGCCCGCGGCATGCGTGCCGCGGGCGCTTGCGCCGTGGTGGTGCGTGCGGCGGAGACCGAGCGGACTCCGGCCCGGCGGCGCACGCGGAGCTCCTCACGGTTGGTGAGGCGCATGAGATAGCCGTTCCCCGTGGCACGAAAGTTCGGGTCCCCGAAACGAATTTCGAACCCGGGCCGGGAGGGGGTCCGAGCTACCCATGCAGTAGCGAGTTCCACGGTACTCAGTGCGGATCACCATGGAGGGAGTTGACGGAATGACCTTAGGCGCTCGTTTGCCCCACGGTGGGCGCCAAGCGTCGGTGCGGAATATGGTCCCGACACTAACCAGTAGATAGCGCCGTGGTCTATCCCTCAATGGTCGATGCTAAGTAACAAATGACACGGAGATTTTATCCCGGTTCCGCCGAGAGGGCCATACGTCCGGCGAGAGGCGTGCTCAAGGCACTATATTACTTAGCACCGGGGGTGCCGTAGTGGGGCGGCTACAAGCAAGGCGGGGAGAGGAAGCGTGGCTTCCAAGTCCCCGGAGGAGTGGGCGAAGATATTGTGGGAGAATGAGTACGTGGTGTGTGAAGCGCTCGTGTGCCGCCGAGTCTCTCGTATGCTCTCGGGCCTCCCCCGCGGGCGGGGGTTCGCCCCCCCTTTTATAGATCAAGGGGGCGGCGGGTTACATGCGCGCCACGCTATCTAGCTACGTGGGGGAGCACGACGTGCTACGTTGTAGAGTGGGCGGCCGTCCGGACGATCTTCGCGCCGATCCGGCCATGATGGCCTACCTCGTACCCGAACAAGGTGGCGGTTCGAGGGTAGAAGGGCGGCGATGGTGGCGACGTCCTGCGATAGGCTTCGAGGGAGGTGCCGACGTTGGCTTGTACGGGGCACGGGGAGTAGGTAAAACGGCGTCCCTTCCCAACGCGCTTCACGGTGTTGGAGTGGTTGCTACGGCGCACGGCGTGCGCACACGCACGCGCGGGGACGACGACCATCTTTGTTACGGTGGCCGGGATGGCGATCCACCGGCCTAGCGCCTCCACCTACCCCCGTAGGGTCACGAGAAAGTGAATCGAGGGTGCGCCCCGCCCCCCTTCGAGGGTCCGGCGCGTTAGCCGTCTTCGGAGTAGGCGCGCGGTGTCACGGGGACCGACACCGGCCGCACTGCACAGTCCCTCCCACAGTGGTGGGGATGGGCTCCTCCCTGGGGAGTTGGTGCGGCGGCACCGGGGCGCGAGCCCGGGCGCATGATGGCGCCGTCCCGCCTGTGTCAGGGCGTTAAATGCCCGTGTACGGGGGCCGGCGCACGCGTGGGGGGCGCCCTCGAGCGTGGCGGACCCCGCCGAGGGCGGGACGTACCCTCGAGCGAGGCGAAACCCGCTCGAGGGGGAGCGAGCCCTCGAGCGAGGGCGGAGCCCGCTCGAGGGGGAGCGAGCCCTCGAGCGGGGCGGGAGCCCGCTCGAGGGATGTGCTGCCCCTCGAACGGGGCGGAGCCCCCCCGAGGGGGGTGTGCGTCCTCGAGCGAGGTGGAGCCTGCTCGAGGGGATTTCTAAGAGGGCCGCCTCGATGGGCCGTCGGGGTCCCTGCGGCGTGGGCCGTGTCCTGCATGGTTAGGCACCTGCATGGTTAGGCTTAGCGTGTTTTGGTTTTGTTGCGGGTTTTAAGTGAGGATTTCCCCGTTGTTTAAGGGGACCCCTAGGGCTGTCCCCGACAATATGTCCACGGAGCCTTCGACGGGTCTTCCGGCGGTGGCCTTCCTTCGACCCTAGCACCGGATGAAGAGCCCATTGCCTTCTTAGCGACGGCTTCCTTCCGAGTCCGGCCATCTTGGCACTGAGTGGCTCAACATCTTCTTCTTCTTCTTCAGATTGAGCAGCAGGCACATCTTCAGCCATAGGACTGACATGGTCCTTCTCACCTTCATCCTCACTAGTGGTATAATCTGGAAAATCAGGGAAAATGGGTGGAGGATGGAGCATGGCATTGAAAGACAGCCCCTGGTGCTTCAGCAGCCTGTTCAATTCCTCCCTGAGCTCAAACAGCTGAGGTGCTGTCTAATTGCAGAACCTCCAGGTGTCCCTCACCATGCCCCTTAGCTTATGCAGTCTAGTGGGCATGGGTGCCTTGCTGGTCCTTCTTCTTGATCGGTCTTGTCTTTGCTTGAACCGGCCTTCTTCGGGATGTGCTCCTCAACCACTTGTTGCTTTTTTACGGTGTTGCCATTGCTTGACCCGGTAGGATGCATGCTCAACATCTTTCTTGAAGGTCACACCGGAGACCATCTCTATCATATACATGATGTACGGGGCATAGGCGGGTTGCACTTGCCACTTTCGGTCGCTTCCACCAAGTTAAACCAAATAAACCCGCTAACCGAAATGGGTTGGGCTCTGGCGTGCGGCTAGCTATCGGATTTGGTGCAAACCTCCTAAGGTGGTTGAGTCACTTCCCCCTTTAGGGTAGATGGTTTCCCCGAACATGTTGTTGAGCACATAATAAACGGACTTCAAGGCGGTGGTGGAGCCATGCGCCGGCTCATCATACTCATAGGCGGCAGCAATCTTCTTGTGGTTCATATGAGCCTCAAAGTGGATGACATTAGCCTCCCTGTCCTCCTTGCGAAACCAAACAAACTAGCAAAAGTGATGAAGTCTATCTTGTAGTGCACTCCTTCGGTCATCCGATGGATGGTCTCTTTCTTGTCCTCATGGAAGAAGGTTGCATGAAACCGAGCCAAGACTTCAATGTTCCGGTCATACTTGAAGCTCATTATATCTCTCATCTTGTACTTGTCCACCAGCTCAAGCACATCTTCCTTCATCGGTTCCTCTGCGCCTCTAGATGGGTAAAATCAATCCATTTCATCTTGATCGGCTTCATCTTAGTATTTAGGATTTGTCTCATAGAACTTGAAGTGAAAAATAGACCAAAACCTATAGTCTATTGCTGCCATTTTGGGATTCAAATGAGGATTCTCTTCTCCGGCCTTCTTGACTAGATAATCGCCCCATCATAGTTGGTGTGCTCAATGTAAACGGAATTGTCATACTTGGTAGGGGGTGTCTCTTGAGCAGCACCTTGTGATACTTCAGGTAAGTGGAGTCAATTTCCCCGAGCAAAGCATATCATCTTCAAGCTCAATGGGGATGGTCTTGCCTTCTCGTACCCCCATTATCCTCAACATGTGTTGCGGAACCGGATCCTCTTCCTCCGGACAAAGCGCCCCCTTTTCCTCTCCGGGGGTTGCTTTCCCCCTGCCGCCACTACCACCCACGGCCTCCCTTGCGCAAGTTTGAAAGCCCTCTCTCCCGGCAGGTGTTTCAAAGGGTTGCCTCTCGCCTCTTGGCATAGGTTTTATCGACGGGAGTTCCGGACATCCGCCGGGGAAGAGTCATAGGTAGCAGATAAGGATTGGATCAAGATGGATTAAGACTAAGGATCACAGATAGATATGAAGTTCAATTGATTAAGTTTTAGTGGAATTTTGAATCACAATCTGTCACTTGTTAGTACAGACTTCGGAACCTCCAAGGATTTTCTCAGAACCTCCGAAGTCTGGGTACTGATAGAGGACAGTTTGTTGATTCAACTTTCAACTGAATCTTAACCAAAGGAAGCAAACATGATGGAATTTAACAATGACGGATATGAGATAAGGAGTTGCAAGTGAAGTGAAATTCGGTGGAACTTTGAATCAAGGTCGGCCTACGGTAGGTTACGGGGTTCGGAACCTCCGAGGATTTTCTCGGAACCTCCGAGACTGCGTGAACCTTGCTTGCATTCCGAACTTCGATTCAACTTTCAACTAAACCTAATCTACACATGCAACACAAGCATCCGGAATATGGCACAAGGTAGCATTCTACGGCCGCAAGATCTAGAATCCTAAGATCGGATGGATCTAGGAATTAGGGTTAGGGTTTGATCTCGGTTTACCTTGAATGGAGAAGAAGATGATTGAAGTCGATGATCTTGAGAAGTGTTTACGCCGGGGGACGTAGCTCGGAGGCCCCCTCCGGATCGGAGATGCGGTGTGGCGAAGAGGAGCAACTCACCGGAATAAATCCAACGGTGCAATGTTGTTCCTCTTCGCTTCTCGAGATCGACGAGAAAGATGAGTAAAGGCACGGATCGAGACTTCCTTCTTCTTCTCCGTACTAGATCCGAGTGGATCTAGGTCAACTCCCGGAGCGGTTTGTCTTCCTTCCTCCTCAACCGCGACCCACCGACGAAGAGAGGTGCACGACCTCGCACGTGTGACCCACGAGGAGCACGAGCCACGGCGACGAGGGAAGCGGCGGCGGTGGCGCGGTGGTGGAGAAGGGGAGTGTGATGCGGTCGCCGTCGGGGGAGAGAGAGAGAGAGAGAGAGAGAGAGAGAGAGAGAGAGAGAGAGAGGCGCGGTAAAACTGGATCCGAGAGATTGACCGCGCGGTGAAGGGGAGTGAAGGATTAACCCTAGGTGAAAGAATATTGCTCGAAAGATGCTAGATTCTCTTTAACTGCTCTTCGGTCGAGACTGAACGCTAAGTCTGTAAAGATTGGAACTTCCGATGATTTTCTCAGAGCTTCCGAGGCTCGGAGTCTCCAAAGATTTCCTCAGAGCTTCCGAAACTTGAATTCCAGAGACAGTTAACTTTCACTTTTTTTGAGATTTTGAACTTTTTATCAACCGAGATCTTTAGGTCATGGTACCCATGACTTAAGTGGTAGAAAACAAACAATCACACACACAACTATAGCCACTTAAGACACGTTAGGGATATGAAAGAAGATTTTGAAATACCTTTTAAGATAATGTTTTCACAAACACTTCTTCAAACAAATTTTCGAGAGAGTATCAACGAGTTTGAAGCAAACAATTATGGCATGCTAGAGATCAAACCACACAACGAGAATCAAGAATATTTAGTTCATTCCTTAAGCTACAAAACCTTGACTCATCGAGAGGTTTAGTGAAGATATCGGCTAGTTGTTTGTCGGTGCTCACATGACTTAAAACGATATCTCCTTTGGCTTCGTGGTCTCTCAAGAAGTGATGATGGATGTCTATATGTTTTGTGCGAGAATGGCTTACGGGGTTGTTTGCAAGCTTTATGGCACTTTCATTGTCACACAAAAGTGGGATATGGGAAAAGTGACATCCGTAATCCTTTAAGGTTTGCTTCATCCAAAGTAGTTGAGCACAACATGCGCCGGCTGCAACATACTCGGCCTCGGCGGTGGAAAGGGCTGCGAGTTTTGCTTTTTAGAACTCCAAGACACTAGGGACCTACCAAGGAATTGACATGTCCCCGATGTACTCTTTCTATCTACCTTGCAACCGGCATAATCGGAATCCGAATAGCCAAGTAGATCGAAAGTGGAGCCCTTAGAATACCACAAGCCAAGGTTAGGGGTATGCACTAGATATCTCAAGATTCTCTTTACGGCCATGAGATGGCACTCTTTCGGGTTAGCTTGAAATCTAGCACACATGCACACACTAAGCATAATATCCGGCCTAGATGCACATAAGTAAAGAAGAGAGCCGATCATGGAGCGATATACCTTTTGGTCCACGGATTTCCCTTCTTCATTGAGGTCCATGTGTCCATTAGTAGGCATTGGAGTCTTGATGGGCTTTGCCTTGTCCATATCAAACTTCTTTAGCATGTCCCTTGTATACTTGGTTTGACATATGAACGTCCCTTCTTTTGCTTGTTTGATTTGAAATCCGAGAAAGAACTTGAGCTCACCCATCATGGACATTTCAAACCTCTTTGTCATCACCCTACTAAACTCTTCACAAAAAGTTTCATTAGTACTACCAAATATTATGTCATCGACATATATTTGGCACACAAAGATATGACCATCAACTTTTCTAGTGAAGAGAGTAGCATCGACTTTGCCTATCTCAAAGCCTTGCTTGAGCAAGAAATCCTTAAGGCATTCATACCATGCTCTTCGTGCTTGCTTTAGCCCATAGAGCGCCTTATGGAGTTTGTAGACATGATTAGGACGCTTGGGATCTTCAAAACCCGGTGGTTGCTTAACATATACTTCTTCGGAGAGTGGTCCATTGAGAAATGCACTCTCGACATCCATTTGATAGAGCTTGAAGTCATGATGGGCAGCGAAAGCTAGTAGAAATCGAATTGGTTCAAGTCTTGCTACCGGTGCATATGTTTCTCCAAAGTCTAGTCCTTCAACTTGAGTGTACCCTTGAGCAACCAATCTTGCCTTGTTCCTAGTCACAATACCAAATTCATCTTGCTTGTTTTGAAAGACCCATTTAGTACCAATGATGTTGGTATTTGGCCTCTCCACCAACTCCCACACTTGATTTCTTTCAAAGTTGTGCAACTCCTCTTGCATAGCCACCACCCAATCCGGATCCTCAAGAGCTTGCTCTACCTTGGTTGGTTCAAGAGAGGAAACAAATGAGTAAAATGCGCAAAAATTTTTAAGACGAGATCGTGTTGTTACCCCTCGCCTTATGCTCCCAAGGATATTGTCAACGGGATGATCCCGTTGTATGACTTGATGTACACGAGGATGTGATGGTCCAAGAGGTTTGTGTAGAGGTTGGTCTTCATCATCTTCATCGGCTTGGGGCTTAGATGTGCTTGCTTGAACATCCCCTTGTTGATCAATTTGCTGGTTCTCGGGTGTCTTGTGGTGTTGAACTTCCGGACCCGGAACCTCCGAAGAATTTCTCGAGAGGTTGAGTTTCGGTGCCAGTTCCGGAACCTCCGAGGAATTTCTCGGAACCTCCGAAGTCTGTACAGCTCCTGAACTAGTGACTTCTGGCCCTTCGAGTGGTGTTGAAGCTTGTTCTTGGTTCTCATCTTCCTCTTGTGCCTCAACTGGTCTAACATTACCTATGGCCATTTGCTTGATTGCTTCACAAGATGGCTTCTCATTACCTACAACATTTAAGTCAACTTGCTCCACTTGAGAGTCATTAGATTCATCAAAGGTCAAATCTACCGTGACTTCAATCCTTCTGGTGGTTAGATTGAAGACCCGATAAGCATGCTCATTTGGACCATAACCAAGAAGAAATCCTTCGTCAACCTTTGGTGCAAACTTAGAAGTTCGGGGCCTCTTGTTTAGAATGAAACATTTGCACTCAAACACTCTAAAGTAAGACAACTTAAGCTTTTTATTGGTGATAAGCTCATAGGAGGTCTTCTTGTGAAACTTGTGAAGATAGAGGCGGTTGATGGCATGGCAAGCCGTGTTAATAGCTTCGGCCCAAAAGATATCTTGTGTCTTGTACTCGTCCAACATGGTTCTTGCCATCTCAATAAGAGTTCTATTCTTCCTCTCAACCACCCTATTTTGTTGAGGGGTATAAGGTGCTGAAAATTCATGCTTGATGCCCTCTTCATCAAGAAACTCTTCAACATAGGTGTTTCGGAACTCCGAGCCATTGTCACTTCTTACTTTCTTGATTGGTAGCCCGAACTCCCTTTGTGCTCTTCTTATGAAGGTCTTCACCTTTCCTTGTACTTCACTCTTGTCAAACACAAAGAACACCCACGTGAAGCGAGAATAATCATCAACAATAACCAAGCCATATTTGTTACCACCAATGCTTATGTAGGCCACCGGTCCAAATAGATCCATGTGAATTAGCTCCAACAGGCTTGATGTTGTGAGGATGCTATTTGGTGGGTGAGGTGCTCCTACTTGTTTTCCGGCTTGGCATGCTTTGCAAATCCTATCTTTACGAAAATGTATATTTGTTAGTTCAAGGATGTGTTCATCTTTCAAAAGTTTGGCCAAGTTCCTCATGCCAACATGGGCTAGTCGGCGATGCCATAACCAACCCATGCTAGATTTTACCACTAGACAAGTCTTGGGAGAAACTTTACTTTTGTTGAGATCAACTAGGTAAAGCCTCCCCCTCAAGCAACCCGTGAGGACAATAGAGGAATCCTCCCTTCTTATGATGGACACACCCTTATCCGAGAAGTGACAATCAAAACCAATCTCACTAAGTTGTGAAACCGATAATAGATTGTAACCTAACGGATCAACATGAAGAACATTCGTAATTGAATAGTTTTGAGAGATAGGAATATCACCTACACCGATGACTTCTCCTTTTGTATCCCTTCCATATGCAATAGTTTCCTTTGGTCCTTCCAAATGGAGATAGGATGAGAACATACTCTTTTCTCCGGTCATATGATGTGTACATCCGCTATCAAGCACCCAACTTGATCCACGGAGGAGTATGCCTACAAAACAATTTAGTTCCTTCTTTTAGGTCCCCAATTTGACTTGGGGCCTTCCACGTTAGCAACCAAAACCTTTGGAACCCATAGTGATCTTTTCGGATATATGTTGGACTCATTTCCAACATACGTGGCAACAACTTTACCAACATTGTTGCGTCTCAACACATAGCTAGAGGGTATGTCTCTAGATGCATGGGCCTTGGTCTTGTTGGGGTTCAAGTTTCTTCTAGGCATTATTGGATGATTTTTAACTCTGCATACAAGTGTTAGATTCCTTAGAAACATGCTTTGGTGCTGAGCCTTGCTCTTTTTCTTTGTCTTGTCTTTACGGACCCGGAAGTTCCGAGAATTTTCTCGGAACCTCCGAGTTTGGTCGTCCGAGTGGCTCGAGGCTTTCGGACTCCGGAACCTCCGGGTGCGGGCAAACAGAACCCGGTGCTCTTGAATTCAAGGCATTCTTTTTCCTTGATGATTTTTCTTTCATTGGTCTTGCCACCTTCAACATATCCAAAGTCCGGATTCTTGCTTTTCTCTAACACTTTCCTCTTGGTGAATCTTGCCCTTTTGTTTTCTTCACCCATGCATCCTCTAGCTATGATTGAGTTCAACCTAGCAATCTCTTTATTCATGGCCTCCATGTTATCAAGATTAGTAGCATAGGATTCAATATCAATATGATGACATCTATCACAACCCTTGCTAGTAGAAGCACTAGAGTCGCCTTTTACCTTCGAAGGATGTGAGGTGCTACTCCAAAGGAGACTATATTGCTCCTCAAGCTCTTCATTCCTCAACTTGAGAGAATTACATTGAGCTTGAGAGGCAGCAAGGTCTTCCTTGAGAGTAGCTATGACACTCTCCGCTTGGTTAACTTCCAAACGCAAAGCCTCAAGCTCACTTCTATCGGAGATAATAGTGTCTTGGCTTTTCTCTAGTTCTACTATTAGCCTAGCCATAAAATCTCTAGATTGCTCATCCATCTTACGAATAAGTTGGTTTGCTTCCTCATCACTAGAATCATCACTAGAGTCCATTTTCGACTCATCACTAGGTTGAGAAGAGGGTTTTGAGTTAGTTTTTACCTTCTCGCCCTTGGCCATGAAACAATGAATGGATGTGCTCTCTTCATCATCGGTCAAGTTGTTGAACAACCTTGAGGTAGAGGGAAGCTTCTTGATAGCCACGGTTGCAATTTTCTTCCCTTCCTCTTAACTAGAGCTTTCATCTCCGGAATTCCATTCATGACCAATATGAGCCTCTCCACCATAGTTTCTTCTCTTGTAATGTGGCTTTTGGTCTTTTTTGTAGTTTCCCTTACCCTTGTCATTCCTATTTTCTCTTTTCTCATTAGGGCAATCTGCAATAAAGTGCTCGGTGCTTCCACAATTGTAGCATGTTCTCTTCTTCTTGTTGGGAAACTTCCTCTTGGCAAACTTGTACCCTTGCTTCTTTAATCCTCTCTTGTACGTCTTCATGAACAAGGCCATATCCCCAATCTCAACATGAGAGCCTTCATCTTCATCTCCACTTGAGTCACTTGTGGAGCTCTCTACTTCCACTTTCTTGGATTTTGACTTGGTGGGCTTGGATTAAGTAGAATGCTTGGATGAAGTAGTAGGCTTGCTTGTCTTGTTGGAATGGAAAGCAACTTCTTTGACCTTCAAGTTGTTCAACTTAGCTTCTAGCTCACCAATTTTCTTTCTATGTTGGATTTCCTTGTCCATTAGCCCATGAGTAAGAATTCTCCCAAGAACATCATTTGGGGAGAACTCTTCAAATCTCTTCTTCTCTCTAATAAATGTGACTAGAGTGGGATTCCTTGGAGGAAAGGCCTCCAACATCACCTTCACAACGTAGTGATCATCCAACTCATCACCACCTAAACCTCGTATCTTTCCAACTATGACCATTAATCTATCAAACATCTCTTGTGGCCCTTCTCCATCAAATATAGTGAACCTATTAAGCTCGGCCATCAAAATGTTGATCTTGGACTTCTTCACTTTGTCAACACCCTCGTGAGCAATGAGGAGGGTGTCCCAAATTTCTTTGGCAATCTCTAGCCCATTAACCCGGTTGTACTCTTGAGCACTCAAAGCACTAAGAAGTATGCTTGTACCTTGAGCATTTCTTTTGATGTTACGACGATCACGTGGAGTGAGGTTTCCAAAGTCTTCGGGGTCATCAAAACCTACACACACAATGTTCCACAACTCCAAACTCAAACCGGTTAGATAATCTTTCATCATATGATTCCATTTAGCAAAGTTAGTCCCATCAAATCGGGTTAATTTGCCAACGGGTATAATGATATCATCCTTAGATTTTGTTTCCAAAGAATCATAGTTAAAGGATACGCTTCTATAGTCATTCTTGGACTTAGCCTTGGGCTTTGGCTTGGGCTTGAGTGTTCTCTTGGGAATTCTTGTGCCGTAGTACTCGTCATCCCTATCTCCATTCTCACTAGATGAAGAAGATGATGAGGATGATGAGGATGGTGATGGAGATGGTGAAGGTGTTCTCTTTCTTCTCTTCTTTTCTTCTTTCTTCTTGTCCTCTTTCTTGCTTTTCTTGCGTTGTCCTTCGAGCTTTCTTTGATTGCCTTCTTGAGCTTGTCAAATTTCTCTTGGGCCGAGGTGTTCCCTACCTCCGAGGCATCACCTTCAATGTCACTTGGCAAGTCCTCAAACTCCTCCTCCTCTTGCTTGTCATCTCCACTTGCCATACCTCACACGGTTAGGTGTTCACAAGGATAACCTTGCTCGATACCAATTGAAAGGATTGAGGCAATATGGCCTAGAGGGGGTGAATAGGCATGCACATAGAATTTAAACATTTTCTTCGCGAAAACACCGTCGGACTCCGGAACCTCCGAGATTATTCTCGGAACCTCCGAACGAGGCGGCCTCCGAGAATAAACTCGAACTTTCGAGAACTGTTAGAACAAAACATATAGGACTTGAGCAGCAAATAACTTGAAGAAAAACAGATCTACCAAATTTTAGGAGGTACTTAGGACCTTGCAAGAAGATTTCTAAGCAAGGAACAAGCTAGGAAGGTACCACAACATAGATCGGGAGCAAACCCTAATAGATCTAGTCAAGAACAAGCATGAACAAGTAAGTAAACTAGAGCACGCACGAGACAAAGATTTATCCCGTGGTTCGGCTAGCCACAAAGGCTTGCTTACGTCCACGTTGTTGAGGAAGCCACAAAGGCTAGGGACCACAAAGGTCAACTCCTCTCTCACACCTATCACTTTGGGTAATAGGTGGAGGCTTTCCACTAGAATCACAAAGGGAAATACAAACACCTTGGAGCTTCCACAAACCGGGTTGGAGAGCTTACAAGAACCTCTATCCGTCCGGGAGCAAGGCTCCAAGAGTAATAGATCCACCAAGCTTGCTAGGGTTCTTCCAAGTGCTCAAGTTTGAGAGAGAGAGAGATTTGCTCACAAACTCACTTCAAGAATCCACTCTCAATCAATGCTAGGAAAGGATTTGGAAGAGAGTAGGTTAGGAGTGAATGCAAGGTGAGAGAAATGAGTTAGAACGGCGTTCGTTCGGGGGAAAGAGAGGAGAATAGCCGTTGGGGGACCAAGGGGTATAAATACCCCCGCATCCGAACGATAACGGCTATATTCCGAGTTCGGAACCTGCGAGAAAAATCTCGGAACTTCCGACCTTTGAAATCTCTCGCTAACCGTAGCCCGTATGGTTGGAACCTGCGAGAAAAACCTCGGAACCTTCGAACAACAAACGGCGAGGGGCGAACAACAACGAGTTTCTTCCCTTTGGGTGAGGATTAGTGTTTAAGAAAGATAGACTATGAGCACTTGAAACCACCCTAACTCACCATTAGTATCCCTCTTGATAGTACCGATTGTCCTATACTCAAATTCAAAAGATAAAATAAATAAACTTCTCCAAAAAGCATAGGTATCCCCGAGGAGTAATGAGACAAGCCGGGATTTAGACCGGTTCGGGCCTCCGAGGAGTAATGCCCTACGTCGGTATCGACCCCGCCATGTTCTTGTGCTAGGGTTGTTTGTAGTAGAGGTTACAAACTTGTCGGGAGAGGGTGTCGAGCCCAAGTCCCCGGGGTGTGCGAGTTCGGTTTGACGACCTTTGTGACGGTTTCCCTCCTCTCCCTTTTATGGACGCAAGGGGGAGGGGCAAAAGAGGGAAATCAAGTAAAGCTACGGTCCCTAGCCACCGGGATGTCTTCTCGCACGTCGCCGTCTATTAGGGTGCATTGAAGAGGGGCCGAACCGCATTGTCGTCGAGGCCGCCGCGAGCGGGCGGGGGGGCGTTTATTTTAGGCACCCGGCGCCTCCTCCGAGCTCTTTGGTGCCGACTCAACCCATCCGAGCACGGGATGAGCTCGCCGCGTTAGGGCCTAATCGTAGGCCAACGTTAATCGTAGGGGGCACTCGAGTGCTTCGCCGCAGTTGGCATCTTTGCGGGGTCGGATGGGACACCGTGCCCCGGGGCCGCGCGGCGGACAACATTAAGGCTCTCGTTAGAGGCCGTCCGCCCGCGTGTGCCGCCAGCTAGCGTATTTGCATGGCGTGGGGAACCGGCGTCCCACGGGTTATTGCGGGGAAGCTTGCGTGCGGGGGTGGCGCCACGTTTGCGCGGACCACGTCTTGGTCGGAGGCGAAAGCGCTCGTGCGAATGAGCGAGGTTGTCGGAGGCGAGGTGGAGACTCCTCATGCGAGGCGAGACTACTCGTGCGAGGCGGAGAGCGGCTCGTGCGTGGCGAGACTTGTCGGAGAAGCCACTCCCTAGCCGGACACTTGTCGGGGAAGCCTCCTATGGGTCGGAGACAAGGCGTCTTGCTAGTGATGGTCTTGACGAGGATTTGGAGCTCTTTCTTGTCCGAATCTTGGCCTTCACATTGTCAATAGTGTCGAGAAGACTCCATCTCGAAAGTGATTTTCTCGTCGTCAACGGGGGGGGGCTAGTATGGGCCCTCGTCATGTTTGGTAGAGCTCCACACAACCCCGGATTAAAACCGGCTCGCTCCGTATTTTTTCGGCCAAAAAGTTCTAGCTCCGAAGAAGTCCCCGAGGATCTTCTCCCAAAAATCGGTGGAGCGAGACCCCAAATACATGGATTTGGATTTGGTGGAGTACCTCAAGGGTGCTCGTAACGCTAGATTTGGTGGAGTTGAGAGAAATTACCAACCACCGCCATCGATTAGTGGAAAGTGACCGGTTCGTTTTGTTATATTCTTTCTTCTCCGTCCGCCTCTGCTACTCACATCGTATCCCATCCGTCGCCGTGCTCGCTCATCCGTCGGCCTGCACCCCATCCACCACGCCCGCCCTAGCCCGGTGAGGTCGCCTACCTGCACCAGCTGCCGTTGCCTACCCGCACCGAAAGCTTTGGAATCTCGCTGTCTTCATGGCTGCGTCGGCCCTGACCCGATGGACAACATGGGGGTCCAATTGTGGTGTGATGCCGGTGGAGGGGCTTCATGCGCCGATGGAAGGAAGAATCAGAGGAGGGCGGCCTGCTCCGGCGAGGCCGGCTGATCGATGGAGGGCTCCAGAGCTCCCCCTTCAAGCACCGGCGAGCGGACCGCGCATGGGCATGGGGCGACGTAGGGACGGCGACCTGGCAGACAACGCGGGGTCCGCATGTGTAGCGGTGCCGGTGGAGGGGCTTCATGCGCCGGTGGAAGGAAGAATCAATGGAGGGCGACCGGTGGAGTGCGATGTGGTCGAGATATGGGGGGAGCTGGATCGGGATCGATAGGCTGGAAGAAGATGGTGATTTTTTTCTTTTCTATTATCCTGACACACGGGCCCTAGATGTCGTAGGGACGGTGGAAAGTCTAGAGTTGTACCAAACTCTTTTCGGGGTCTCGGATCCACGGTGGAGTTGCTCACGGTACGGCTGCGCGGATCTACAACTCTAGAGGCTGTTTTTTGAGAGTTGGATCTCTACCGAACACGCCATAACCCGTACACGCAACAACGAGGGTCGGTTCGACACCATTTGTAACACCCCGCCCACCAAAAGCGCACCACTCGGCCCTTCCGCAGGGGCGTGCATGCGTACATATAGCACCCTATTTGCACTTTCGTTGGGTTAACTCGAAGATGCTATTACTTGGGAGACAAAGGCTTATAAATTAGCTCCACTCTCGCTCAATTAGGAATGTGACACTAAACACGCGGCACATGTGCTCATGAGCCACTCATGGGCCATCCAAATTGGGTTGGATGTGACAAAGATGAGTGTGGGAGAAGTTGTGGAGTAAAACGATATTAATGGGGTGGTTAGAATACTCTAAACAAATAATATGTCCTTGTTACCTGGTTCTTTCGACTTCTTTGCTCTCACAATCAATCTGGTCGACTTCTTCGTGTGCAGTATTTTTCTCTCTCAGTCAATCTGTCGACTTATACTCCATAATAAGAGCAGCCGAACACAGCAGTAAAGGAACAGCAGAGTGCCGATGATCTAAGTGGCCATGGCCACCTACACCTGTTCCTCAGCGGCTCAGCCCTGTTACGAACTTACGATCGATCCCATCACCCTTAACCTCCGGCGTTGTACGACCACTGTTGGTCACGCTTATCACCTGGCTCGGCTGGCATGGCAACCTAGGGGTGGGACAGGTGGAGATACGAGCAAACGCCTGTCGTCGTGGCCGACCCGGGGTGCCACGCAAGGTGTCGGCAACGGCGTACTACGCCTCCTCCCAGACCACGTCAGGTCAGGTCGTGGACGTGTGCCCGCCCGCGACGTGCCACCTCTTCTGCCGGCGGTCGCACCACGTGAACCGCGACCGCTCTCCTGTCGACGGCGATGGCTCGCTCGCCGGCGCGCCACTGGCGGCAGCGCCAGGCCAGCTTTTCCCTTCGGAGCCGGAGCCAGTAGAGGAGAGCAGTACGGCGGCCGACCTGCATTGCCTCCCAACTTCTCTCGTCCCCTGCAGTAAAGGTAAAGCAGGCGTCACACGATCCACATGACCCGAACGGCGCTCGGCTCTCGGGGATAGACACAATCACACACCCATAATTTCTGCCACGTTTCCCGTGCGAGTGCGCGCGGGTGCCGGCCGGCCTGGGGTAACCTACTCCGTAATTAACACTGTCCAATCGGCGCTAGTGTTCATTTCGTCAACACCTTTGTCCTAGGCCTTGTGGCTTTGTTGTGGTCTTGTGGTCTTGTGGACTTGTGGTTCAGTGGTTGTAACCAGGGAGGGCAGTGGACAACGCGGCGATGCCAAGCTTCATTCACGGGCGTGAGCATCAGTCTTGTCCAGCAGCACGTTGATCCAGATAAGTATAGAAAATATCTCGAACGTAGAAACAATTAGCACATGCCACACCAACCAAGCAACTAAAAGAAATTTGCGTGTTAAGAAAGCAGTTTGGTGGGTGCTCCTTTCAGAATCGAACAGAGCACTTGCTACAGAGGACTCATATGTTCCATGTGAGGGCGACAAAAGAACATTCTTTATATGCACACCAAGAAAATTGGGATTCCAGCCATTTAATAAACTTGATAGTCAAATACTCCAAATTACAATTTGTTTTGACTTTTCCAGTATCATAGCATTTGCTATTTTGTTATGCATCTAGATATATGATATGTCCGGATACGTAACAAAATCTACGAGCCTAGAAAAACGCAAAACTAATTGTAATTTGGGATGCAGGGAGTAGTATTCAATACAAATCTAGTTCCTTTTGTTTTTGTGTCACAAACAAAAAAGTATAATTTGTCTAGTGAAAGGAGTAATAAGACGAATCGAGGGACTACAATATATGGCTAGTTGAAAGTTGATAATCTATCCATACATGGATGTCACACTCTAGGACTTAAACAATAATTTTCATTTAATTTTTAAAATTCCAATATTTACTTTATGTAATTTAGCAGGAAGACAATTTATCATTTTTCTAAACTAAATAAAAATGTTTTTGTGTGTGTTGCATTCATACTAAATTATCTTTATGTTTCTTGAGTGAAGGTTAAAAAATACGTTTAGATCACGAATAGTCACTTCTGAAATTTTCTAAGTTTTCCCGAAATTAATCTCCGCTCGCCATCGCCCCCTCTCGTATCTTCCTTCCCACAACAGGGGTCGGGGAACCGCCACGGGAACCGCGAAAAGGGGGCGACTCCGGATCGGCGTGCTCCCGCCGGCGAGGACGTCGATTCACTCCGCCTCCGGCGGCCTTCGGGCCTCGGATGCGTGGGGGAACGAATATTCTCCGTCCGGCGGTGTAGATTAGGTCTCCTGCGCCGGCGGGCTCGGCGTCCTTCTTTGCACCTCGGTGGTCGTCGAATTACCGGAGGAGAGGTTGGATGGCGTCGCTTCGCCCGGTGGTGTAGTATAGGTCTCGGTGGCGTTCGAAAGGGGGATTTAGCGTCGTCTGTGAGGAATAAGGTACTCCGGGTTTCTCCTCCCTTCGCGCGTCATCTCCGATGCCGGTGATGGATCCGTGAGTTTGGTTTTCGTCGGTGGCGTTCGGTGGAGGGAGTCGGCGGCCGCTTTCGTGGAATAATTTTCTCGGGGCTTTTCTCTCCTTCGTCGTCGTGTGCTTCGGTGTCGGCGTTGGATCCGTGAGTTGTTTCTACCTTGTGAAAGGGAGGAAGCTTAATTCCCCTGCGATGGGATCTCGTTCGGGCCGTCGACGACCTCGGCGGCGGTGGATTCTTTTTCCGGCCGACGGTCTTATAGTCGGTGGCGGCGGATTTGCTCTTCTCCTTCCCGGTCGCTGTTTGGCCGGCGGCGTCGGACTTCATGATGCTATGTTCTTCGGCGGAGATGGTCGATGTGCTTTGGAGGCGGTTACTCGGCTACATCGCCTAGCGATAAGTCCTCCTATGCGGTCTCCAAGGACGTGGACTTCGTCGGTGCAAAGCACATGGTGGCTACAAGATCAACTCCGGCGGCATACAAGTAACCAAACTTCGGGGAGATGGCGAGAAGACCCACGGAAGTGGCGTCCGTAATTTTCAGATTTGTCGAGAGACTTTTCCGTATTAGGGTTGGGATGTCTTGTTCCTATCCGATTTAATACGGTTCCCTCCTTTTCGCAAAAAAAGTTTTTCCCGAAATTTATTCTCGTTTTAAGAGCTTATTAGTCCAATTTTTGCATGGTTCTAAAAGTCTTCCCACGAGCTCCAAATGTTGTATTTGGATTCCTCATCTCTCAAACCATCTCAATTTTTTTTTGTTCTTTCAAAATTTCGAAGTATTGTTGCGATTTAATGGTTTCAAGATTTTCTTAAACTTTATTTTCAAACAAGAACAAGTTAGGAAAAAAGAGAAAAGTAATTAAAGTTGAACTCGAAGTCTCGAACCCACCCCTCAACTTGTTCGTCTCGACGTGAAGATAGATCCGAAAGTCAGTTTGCATCTACTAGCTACGTAGATGTAAAGTCAAAGTCGAAGTTCGGTCTTCGTCCAACTCGGATGAGCTTTTTCAGCAAATCCATGGAGACGCGGTGGAAATGACACCACCATGAAGTTTCTCTCTTCCATCTCTACGGTTTTAGTTTGGTGATTTACGCAAATGCGACGTCGGTTCCATCATCCTCACCAACTCCGGTGAGTTTTGGACGAGCTGCTCTCGGACTCCGGTGAGCTATTCCGTCGCCGTCGTCCATCTCTGGCCGAATGTAAGTATATTGTTAAGAGTAAAAGGAATGGAATATAATGGAATCATGGCAAATGAATTGATTCATTGATGGATGGGGAGAACCCCTGTGTTTATATACAAGTCCAAGAGGCATGGACATGCCTATTCGGAAGGGGGCATGCCCCTTCGGGACTAGACCTTTGGGAAAGGTCGGTTCCTACTAATTACATTGCTAGTTACACCATTAATCACATGATTAGTGTAATTGATCACTAATCTTTGATTCACAACACTCCCCCTTGATCGGTTGCTCCATGTGATCTTGATGTAATTCTTTTTCAATCATCTTTGGATATTGTCTTGTAAATCTGCTCTAAAAACTCTATGGGAAAAATATTGAGGAGAAACCAATTTGTATGTATATATGCCATTAAAACTCCTTTAAAACCCGGTGGGAAAATATAAGGAGAAAATGATATGGCATTTTAGATTATTGTCTCATCGATGACTTATATGAGAATACCTTGAAAAGGAAAAACTCATAAGTAAGTTTAGAGATTAATAATGTCATGATGCGAGGATCATGTTTGAATAACCTTCTCTAAAACCCAATGGCAAAAATATGAGAAGGGATTCTATATCTTCTTAAAAACTCTTGTAGAGAAAACAGAAGATATGACATAGAATATGTCTTGAAAACCACCCTTAAAACCTTAGTGGAAAAATTAGGTGATATGCGATATGTTCTTGTATTGATATTGTCTCATTAAAACCTTTTATGAGAAACCTTGTAAGGAAACCTCATATAGGAAAAAGAGTGCAATGTTCATAATCAGATGATTATGTATAGATTTATATTAAAGGAATGTCTCCCCCTGATTCTTGCAAATCTTTGAGTTGTCTCATGCCTATTCCAAAAACATATTTCTGGAATAATATTGTTGGTAAGGACATTGTGAATAAATCTGTAAGATTATCACATAATTTGGTTTGCAAGATTTCTATCTCATCTTTCTTTTGTAATTGATGAGGATATCTCCTCTTGAATCTTGCAAAATTTTAAGGTGTCACTCACCACTTACCATGAATACCATTCTATGATGTAGTGGTGTATAAGCACATTAGTGAGTGCCTTTCACAAGATATTTATTCTCTTATTTTGTAAAAATGAGGATAAACATTTTGATCAATACAAGATGCATTATCATTTATGGATAATGCTAGTGATTATATGGAATCACATTTTTATCATCCATTAAAGTCAAGCATATGAATATGATGCTTCAGAATGATATATAAAAGTTTATGTTGTGGAGTCCATTATGACGACTACCATGAAAACTTTATTATTTGTATCAGTCTATGATCTGGCAATATACATGGGGATCAGTTAGCCAGCGTCTTGATATCCTAGTTGGTCAAGTCTCGAAATATTAATCAAGACTTTTAGTACCATTTGATATCCATGGATATCATTTTTCACTCCCACCAGTATGGTGTTGTTGAAGTTGAATTATAGCAAGGTATCTACAAGCTGCAATATTAAGCATGTTGTAATATATATGATACACAAGCACTTTATTGGAACTAAATTATCATCCCGGGGTCTAAATGGATATTGATCCATCTTTAGGGATTGAATGACCATAAGTGTTGATGGATGTGTTTGTCCAACATTATTTGAATATTGGTATACATTATCAATCTAATGTTGATAAAAGCTGCTATATATGCACAAGTTGTAAACTTAAGCATAGTTTGGTTTACCAAAATTTCCATCTCAAAATCCATCATGAAATGATTGCTTGTTTGTTTATGTGTGTTAAAGATGATGATGGAAAATCCAAGATGGATTTATTTATGAACACACATGCAACCATAGTGATTGGAGTAATCCTTCCGTGGAAGATACTCGCTTAGTCGGTTGTACCACAATCAACTTGACTATCTCAATTTATGGAGTAACTCGAATGATACACAATATATGTTGCGATTTATATTTAGATGTAGGATATGGAATAAGTTGAAGACTTGTATATCCAAATCTATGAAAGTCATTTGATACGCCAATTATAAAGTATAGGAACACAAGGGTATCTTTGCTCGGTCTCTGTGTGAAACCATTGCTACAATATCTCATTATATCTCCACCTTGCTTTCACAAAGAAAGCATTTGTGAGAAGATAGTATTACTGTGGTAAACACGTGTCACTAGTGAATGAGATAAATTCTCCATAATTACCACCCCTTTATTTGACCCAATTTGAGTGTTGATGATACACTCTGCCTAGGACTTTTGGTCTAGATCCAGTTTAAGGTGTATAACAATTTTGAGGAGTATATGTCAACATTTTGTAGACTTTGTATGTTTGATTCAATGGAACCAATATAACATGTGAAATATTAACATTTTAGAACTCTTATCTCATTTCCCAAGATGATAGAGTTTGGATGTTCCAATAATGGCCCAGTGCCTAAATTTATGTGCACATGTACTGGGCTTTTGAATGTTAAACATTCATAGACTTTGGATTTTCAATTATCCATAAAGTGTCTAACAACATACATGATGTTGATTTGCATTTACTATTTTGGAGGATGTCTCCCCCTGTTTACGCGGATGCTTATAAACAAGCTACATCCCAAGTGACCATACTTCTCCCCCTCTCATTTTAATTTGGGAGTTGAGTGATCTTGTTAGATTTCCACTCTTTTCTTGCACATTAAATTGTAGGGATTGAATAAGATGACACTTTTGATTAGTAAATGCATTTGGCGAATATTTGTAATATGCTACAAATATATAAGATGTTACGAAGCGATAGTTCGGATATTCTTTTGTATGTACGTGAATGTGAGGATTGAATGTGATGTGTGTTGACGGTGAAAATCCGTCAACCTAGCCATGAGTTTACCTTCGGTGTTGGCATGAGTTTTATACCTTATCCATTGGTACTAACCCCCGTGGTATAACAAGTTCACGTGTGCATGTCGTTTTTGGAGTTTAATGTTTATGCAGGGATTTAGTGTTGAATGCAAGACTTTCGGGATAAGTTCATCAAGCACCTCATGACAAGACCTTGAAGCCCTGAACAAGTCATGCAATGAAGCAAACATAACTCCAAGAAGCCGGGGACTTGATCCGAGAAGACGACAGACTCCAGGGACCTGACCGGAAAAGTGCGTCGAATCTTCCAAGACAAGGAGTTGAGTCCAATTCGGAGAGAAACCGACGACATGGACCCGTATGCGAAGGGGGAAGCATCCGGGAAGCAAGGGAACCGACCTCGGGCAAAGGAGCCGCGCGGGCCGGGCCTAAATGGGCCCCGAGCCGGCCGGCCCGGTCCGGTCGGCCCCGAGCCCATTTAGGGCCCAAACGCGTCGTCCTTTGCCCTAGCCGCCAATCGGGCTATTTATAGTCCCCCGACCGAGAGCCACGCGAGAGAGGATTTCGTCTTCGGCCGCCGAGAAGCGAGAGAAGAGAGGGACACCATCTAGGAGAGGAGAGGGTCGAGCTAGTTGACTAGGGTTTCCCTAGCCGACGTGGGAACCTTGCAAGGAAGACCACGTCGGAGTTCCCGAGCTAGAAGCAAGATC
The DNA here is from genome assembly GCA_947561735.1 of Cenchrus americanus. Lineage (NCBI taxonomy): Eukaryota > Viridiplantae > Streptophyta > Magnoliopsida > Poales > Poaceae > Cenchrus > Cenchrus americanus. The sequence continues at coordinate 87,379,355 of OX387245.1, read as the reverse complement.
AAGGAAGGATCCCGGTGGTGATCTTGTGTATGTATCATTGTTATAGTTGAATTATCAAGTTGAATCTTTTCCCGGCGATCAAGTGTTTCCTCGAAGATTTCGTTTTTCGATCGGCTTTGCTTATTCCAATTCTATTCTCGAGATAGATTACATAGGGTGTTCTTGTAGCCGCGGTGGCTAGAGGTACACGCCGGATCCTCCGAAAAGAATCTCGACTTGTCTTTTGACTCGCCCCTAAACTCCCCGCATGAATAGGGATACGTTGTGACAGAACGGGGGGTCTCGAAAGGCGGATGTTTTCGGATTTGGACGGGAAACCACGATTTAAAGAGGCTTCTATTAAGATTCGATTTGCTACTTCTTCTCTTGCTTGGAACTTCAACAAAAGGCTTACCCCGATCCCTCTAGATCGGTTTATCTACCCAATCTTACTTTGTTTTCTCCGGTTTTTAGTAGGTTAGATCTGTTTTGTGTCTTAAACTTAGATGCATTAGGTTTTTTACCAAAGATTGAAGTTACTTGGCTTTACTAGATCAACTCTTGCGTCACACATTTGTTCCACGGATTCGATACCTTGGGTTCACCACTCGAGGGAAGAAGGGTCCCTTGACTACGACGGGAGACTTGTACGCTTGCGAGTCACGAACGAACTTTGATACAAACATTAACCGTCAACAATGTGTAACTTTCATTTTGTATTCCTGGCATTCTATATGTGGTATTAATCTCCCCCTAATGCTTGGAATTATCCTCAAGGTGTGATCAACATACGAGCTTTTTATGTAAATCCCCATAGGGACCAAAGGTATTATATGAATGACGGATAATACCTTTTATGTAGGTCCTTAATGCCCACTGTCGGTGTTTTAGACCGGCAAACCTACCAAGGGGGTACCCGAGGTAGTAGATTGCGGTGAGGATCGTGATCGGTTGACCGAGATCTCGAAGGTATGCGCAAGGACACGGGACACAAGATTTATACGGGTTCGGGCCGCCAAGGTGGCGAACCCTACGTCTGTTTGGGGGATCAAGTATGGCGCCCGCGCTTGGTGTTGGGTTGAGGTCGGGTGCCGGCTAGGTACCCGACCCTCCTTTATATAGTCCAGGGGGCGCGTTCCTAGTCGGTTACAAGGCAGGAGTCCTAGTAGGATTACAGGGAACGAGTCCTAGTAGGATTACAGGGGAATTCTAGTAGGACTCCGTCTTCATCCTTCCTTGCATGGGTACCCAGGGAGTATGCCCGACAAGCCCCCGAGCACATTGTAGTCGAGAGTAGTAGTTCGAGTAGTCTTGAAGCCTCTGCGAGTAGTTCTTGAGCGTCCTCGAGTACGCTTGGAGAAGTCTTGAATAGTACTTGAGCGCCGCGAGGCCGGAAGGTGGTCCGGACTCATCGGTCTTGAAGTCAAGATTATATGGAAGTGCGGTTGCAAAATCGCACTCCATATGGAGTAGCCCCCAAGCCTTAGGTTGAGTTGCGGACTCTGGGCGAGGGTCAATCTTGATTCCAAATCTTCAGTCTTGAAAAATTTGAATGATGGGTGTAGCATAGTAGCCCCAGAGCCTTGAAATGATTAGGTAATCAATCCAAGGGTCTTCGGTATTCGCGAAAGCCATCATCTTAGTACTCTTCTTTGCGTGTAACCCCCGAGATAAGAGAGCCGTATGAGCCACGTCGAGTAGTGATTGGTGAGGAGCCCCCGAGCTTGAGAGCGAGCGAAGCATGCGAAGTTATCTTCAAGTAGTATGTTAAGTGCAACCCTCGAGCTGGAGAGACTCCAAGTAGTAGTTTGGCGTCGAGTCGTGGAGCATGAGAAGTAGTCGTGCCGTCGGAGCGGACTTTAAATGCGACCGAAGTCGACTTTAGATGCCGGCGGAGCGGACTTTAGAATGCGACTTGAAAACCAAAGTCGACTTTGTGCCGCGCGGAGCGGACTTTGAGATGCGGCGAAGAAGTCGACTTTAGATTGCCGCGTAAAGCGGACTTTAGATGCGGCTGCGGTAGTCGACTTTGTGCCACACGGGGTGGACTTAAGATGCAAAAAACGAAAAGCACTTTTCGGAAAGCCAAAGCGAATAAAAAATCGGGAGAGATAACGAGTAGTTTTGCCACCGGAGCGGGCTTAAGATTGCGACCGAAGTTGGCTTGTGCCACGGAGTGGGCTTGGGTGCGACCGTTAGCGTCGACTTGTGCCACCGGAGTGGGCTTGGGTGCGACCGTTAGCGTCGACTTGTGCCACGGGGAGTGGGCTTGGGTGCGACCGTTAGCGTCGACTTGTGCCGGGGAGTGGGCTTGGGTGCGACCGTTAGCGTCGACTTGTGCCACCGGAGTGGGCTTGGGTGCGACCGTTAGCGTCGACTTGTGCCACCGGAGTGGGCTTGGCTGCGACCGTTAGCGTCGACTTGTGCCACGAGTGGGCTTGCATGCGACCGTTAGCGTCGACTTGTGCCACCAGAGTGGGCTTGGATGCGACCGTTAGTGTCGACTTGTGCCACCGGAGTGGGCTTGGGTGCGACCGTTAGCGTCGACTTGCGCCACCGGAGTGGGCTTGGATGCGACCGTTAGCGTCGACTTGTGCCCCGGAGTGGGCTTGGGTGCGGCTGTTAGCGTCGACTTGTGTACACGGGCCATGGATTTCGGACCCAAGGTATGGTTGCCACCGTAGTCGACTTGAAGGTGCGACCGGAGTCGACTTGTGTACACGGGCCATGGATTTCGGACCCAAGGTACGGAGCGCGAGTACTTAGGGTACTTGGACCCATGGTACAGAGCGTGAAGACCACGTGCAGCTAGGTTCCATCATCACTAGGACCCAAGGGCCACTTATAGCTAGGTTCCATCGAAGCTTACACACGTAGTATGCCACCGAAGCAGACGAAGATGCGACCAGAGTCGACTTTAAGTTGCCGCACGGAGCGGACTTTAGAAGTCGACTTTAGATTGTCGCGCGTAGCGGACTTTAGAAGCTGCCTCCTATGGATAGCCCCCGAGTTGATGAAGTAGACTCGTGGTGACTTGATTGATATACCCCAAGAGTAGTCGGCGGGGTGTAGCTCCCGTGAAAATCCGCCGAGAAGCGCACACAAATGAGTAGTCGGCAAGTAGTCCTACATGACGAGGAGAACAAGCCAAGAAAAGGAAAAAGTGATCATTTAAATAAATGACTTAGCTATTTTGCTGCAGGCGGACTATTGATGAAGCCGTGGCGGTCGGCGATGGAGCCACCGGGGTTGCTGCTGAAGTTGACCTTTCGAGTTGATTCCGACTAGTTGTTGGGAGGCGTGATCGCCGTTCTCGACTAGTTTGGAAAACTAGTCGAGATGAATGGTCGACGCGATGCGACCAAAAGACGACGTCGCGGCGGTGTGCGACGTAGTTGATGTAGAGCCGGTGTTGCCGCGAGACAAGTTGTTGCGACGCACGACGTGGCTGAAGTAGAGCCAATGTGGCGGCGGGACGAAGTCGCGACGCACGGAGTAGTCGACGACGGGCCGGTGTAGCCGCAAGATGAAGTCGCCGCGCACGGAGTAGTCGACGTCGAGCCGCGTGATGAGCCACGCGACGTGCCGAGGCTCCCGGACACGCGGCGTAGGTGAAGTAGTCGACGACGAGCGGCAAGACGAGCCACGCGATGAGCCTACGCGATGCGGAGTAGTCGACGACGAGCGATGAGCCGCGCGATGTGCCTACGCGATGCGGAGTAGTCGACGACGAGCGATAAGCCGCGCGACGTGCCGAGGCACCCGGAGGCGCGGCGTAGGCGAAGTAGTTGACGACGAGCCACGCGACGATCCGCGTGACGAGCCGCGCGACATGTCGAGGCACCCGGATGCGCGGCGGAGGCGAAGTAGTCGACGACAAGCCTACGCGACGCGAAGTAGTCGACAAAGAGCGGCGCGACGAGCCGCGTGACAAGCCGCACGACGTGCCGAGGCACCCGGACGTGCGGCGGAGGCGGAGTAGTCGATGACGAGCCCGTGCGACGTGGAGCCGGTCGACGACGAGCGGCGCGACGAGCCGCATGACGAGCCGCGTGACATGCCGAGGCACCCGGACGCGCGGCGGAGGCGAAGTAGTCGACGACGAGCTTGCGCGAGGTAGAGTAGTCGACTACGAGCGGCGCGACGAGCCGCGTGATGTGCCGAAGCAACCGGAAGCGCGGTGTAGGAAAATTGATTCCGCTTTGACAAGAGCAAGGCGACTTGCTTCAATGGATCTCGCCGAGTTGACGAGTAGATTGATCATGTTGACGAGGGTCCTTCGAATTCGCCGGTGGTGATGATCACCCCTACCCGGCGCGCAGTGTCGGTGTTTTAGACCGGCAAACCTACAAGGGGTTACCCAACGTAGTAGATTGTGCAGTGTGGATCATGATCGGGTGACCGAGAACTCGAAGGTATGCGCGAGGACACAAGACACAAGATTTATATAGGTTCAGTTTGCCAAGATGGTGAACCCTACGTCCTGTTTGGGGGATCAAGTATGGCGCCCTGCGCTTGGTGTTGGGTTGAGGTCGGGTGCCGGCTAGGTACCCAACCCTCCTTTATATAGTCCGGGGGCGGATTCCTAGTCGGTTAGAAGGCGGGAGTCCTAGTAGGATTACACGGAACGAGTCCTAGTAGGATTACGGGGGGAATTCTAGTAGGAGTCCTTCTTCATCCTTCCTTGCATGGGTACCGGGGAGTATGCCCGACACATGTTGTATGTTGTGAGGTGGTGATATCGGTATGTGGACATAACCGACACGCAGATGGGAAATATTTGGCTGTGGCCAAGCTTTCATGTACTAACTGCAATGGAGGGAGCTGTATGATTGCAGCTTGATGAATGTAAAATATGTGGTGTGTAAATCCACATATTACCAACTTCTTTGTTGATATGTTGAATTCTATTGTGATGGTCATGCAAATGAGTTATCTCGATAAGAGATTTAGTTAAGCCATAGTTGGTATGGAGATATGGTACTTAGTGATATAGTTCCCAAAACCAAATAATTCCATATGAATGGATGTAATCCTGCGTCTAGGAAAGTTTTGCTCAAAGTTGAAAACTAGAGCAATTAATTTGGTAATTTGCTATGCCTTATCATCGGTAAGGAACACAAATGGAACTATTCATAATTGACTCTATGAGCACTTGATAGTGCTTAGATAATCCATAAATGGTTGAATATGCCAACTTATCTTGAATGCATTCAAGGATTTGTGTGCTTATTGTTTAGAATTTTCGGGTAAGAGGGCCTTAAAATTAATTCTCAAGTGATACATGCGGTGCACAAAATGCGAGGATTTTGAGAATGTATGCTATGAGCAATAGAATTGATAATAATTTTTCTTATCATCCATGAGTTAGGATGACCAAAGCTATAATGCCAATTCTTGATATAATCAAGACTCAAAAATTATTTGATACGCAACATGTCATACGGGATTTATGTATGTAAATATAACATGTCCCAGATGATATGAAAGGAACAATGTGGATATTGAATTTTCTTATCCGTTTGACCAAGTTGAGTGCTGATTTTTCATCATTATCCTTGGTAATGGGTTTTGGTATGAAACCATATACAAATGGATGTCACGAAATTGGGGGTATTTGTAGAATACATGAATGCATCTACAATAAATAATTGAATACCCGTGAGGAGAGTATATCTTTCACAATTGTGATAGTGGTGATCCACTTTATGAAATTCCTTTTCTTTCTGGGTGTATCCCAAATAAATACCATGTCTGAAGTACAAGATGTTAATGATGGACAATATACTACATATGTAGTATAGTATTGAATATTGAACTAATGATAATTAGTATAGTATTGAATATTGAACTAATGATAATTCCATGAATTTATATGGAAACATATAGAGATCGATTAATTTATTGAAGTGCGCTTCAAATTGATCTCCTTGAATTCGCTTTCCTCTCTGGAGTGGAGGTTTTGTTTCAACCAAATATTTTATTTGGAAATCATGTGTACATAAATGTACAACCACACTATAGACAAACTTGAGGTTAGTCGGTATGGTCACTTGATTTGAAGGAAAGTGCCATTTTATAGATGAGATCCATCGTGTTATAATACCATGAACAAAAAGTTCTATTCTTTGTTGATAACTATACGAGGAGTTCAAAGAAATAAATGGATCTTGTTCCCATGTGTAATCGGATGAGGAAATTTAGTAACACCAAAGGTGTATGTGTGGTAATTCTATTGTGAATTGTATTGGATAATTCTTTAAAGCAGAACTATGGTGGCTTGGATGCCATGAATCTTGCAATGTGTCGGGGATAGCCCTAGGGGTCCCCTTAAACAACGAGGGGAAACCCCACGTAAAACCCGCAAAATGCCAAGGCTAAACACGTCTCACTTAAACACGCGGGCGTGGCCCACGCCGCGGCGGCCCCGACGGCCAGCCAAGGCGGCCCACTCAAAGATCCCCTCGGCGGAGGCTCCGCCTCGCTCGAGGGCACACGCCTCCCTCGGGCGGGCTCCGCCCCGTTCGAGGGGGGAACGCTTCCCTCGAGCGGGCTCCGCCCCGCTCGAGGGTCCGCGCCGCCCTCGAGCAGGCTCCGCCTCGCTCGAGGGCGTTCCGCGCGCGCACGCCCGTCCCGCACGCGGGTACGGGCATTTAATGTTCGACAATAGCGAGGGCGGCGCCATCATGCACACGGGACTCGCACCCCGGTCTGTCGCACCAACTCCCTAGGAGGGATCCCATCCCCGCCCGCGTGGGGGAGCGTGCGGCGTGGCCGGTGCCCGCCCCGTGACGCCGCCCCCGCCTACTCCAGTACGGCTAACGCGCCGAGCCCTCGAAGGGGGGCCGGCCACACCCTCGATTTGCTTTCCCGTGACCTCGCGGGGGTTGGGTTGCGGCGTTAGGCCGGTGGGGAGCCATCCCTGCCACTGTTAACGGCGTGGCGGCCGCCCCCGCGCGTACAACCCCCACGCGGGCGCTATAGCAGCGCAGCTCGGCACTATGAAGCATGCGGGAACGGGACGCTGCCTTACCTGCCACTGTGCCCCGTACGGACCGACGTCAACAACTCCCTCGAGCCCGCCTGAAGACATCACGGCCTTCCGCCGCACTCCCCGCCCTTGAAGCTACCCCTGTTCGGGTACAAGATACGCCATGATGGCCGGATCGCGGCAAGGACCGTCAAGGCGGCCGCCCACTCTACGGCATAGCACACCACACTTCCCCACGTAGCTAAACGGTGCGGCATACATGTGATTCGCTCTCTCCTTGGCCTATAAAAGGGAGACGAACTCCCCCGCCGCGAGGGGACAAGTCGGGACACAACACAAGGCGAGCAACGCTTGACTCCACGCACTTGCTCTCCAATTCTCCCACGGTATCTTCACCCACTCCACCGGGGACTTGGAAGCCACGCTTCCTCTCCCGCCTTGCTTGTAGCCGCCCCACTACGAGTGCACCCCGGTGCCGAGCAATATAGTGCCTCGAGCACACCACCCGCTGTGGACGTACGGCCCCTCGGCGGGAACCGGGATAAACTCTGTGTCTCCGATTGCTTAGCATCGACCATTGAGGGATAGACCTCGGCGCTTATTATCGGTTAGTGTCGGGACCACATTCCGCACCGAGCGGTTGGCGCCCACGGTGGGGCGAGCGAGCGCCCCTGAGGTCAATCCAAAGCATCAACTCCCTCCATGGTGAATCGCACCGAGTACCGCGGCACACGTTACTCCATGGGCGGCTCGGACCCCCCTCCCGCCGCTGGTTTTGAAATCCGGTTCGGGGGCCTAAACTTTCAAGCCACGGGGAACGGCTACTCGATGCGCCTCACCAACCGTGAGGAGCTCCGTGCGCGGCGCCGGGCCGGGTCCGGCGGCGGTTCCCGCGCGCGCGCGCGCCACAACACGGACGCCCCGCCGGCACGGATGCCGCGGGCCGCGTCAACGCCACGACGCCGCCGCCGCTCCGGCCCGGCGTTCGCGCCGGGCGCGGTCCGAGCGACGAGCGGGCCCGAACGCGCCGCCTCCCAACGCGGCGCGCCCGTCGGCATGGCAACCACCGCCGGTGGGGGCGGCGCACGGTCTCTTGTCCGCGCTTCCCCATCGGTACGCGCGGTGCCACGACGGCCTACAACGCCAACGTCAACACCACGATGCGCAGGGTTCCCCCTGGCCGTCACGTCTTCGTCGCCAGGGACCCTGACGCCTCCGCGGGTGACGAGTCGTCCCTGGGCTCCCTTGACGCGTTGCCACCCGCCAACCTCCATGGGTACGCGGAATGGGACTTCTCCGGCGTGCCAGACCCAGTCATGTTCAGGCGTTTCCTTGACTCCACGGACTGCGGTTCGGCCGCTCCGACGATTCCCGGCACGGGAGCTACGACCCCGCGCGGGAATGTCTGCGTCGTCATCACCAACGACCCAGCAAACGCCACCGGTGCGGTGGGCGCCGGCGACGGGGGAGGTCACGCCCGCCCCGGGGGTCGCTCGCGCGCCCGGGCGCGGGGGCCGAGCACCCCGCCGGGGCCGACGCCGACGCGCGGTTAGCCCGGAGCTCGTGAGCTCGAGGCCAAGGCCGGCGGAGGAATATCGAACGGTGCGGGCCGCTCCCGCGCCTCAATGGCCGGAGAAGCCTCCGCGCGCGGCGAACGCGCGCGGGAGGCCGGGCAAACAGGGCCCGCGACCGCATCAACGCGGACTTCAACGTTGATAACCGGACACGCCTCCGCGGGCGAGCCGAAGCTTATCGCCGCCGCAACGCCGCCGTGGGCCATGCCGGTCCCCTCGACGCCCGAGGCACGAAACCGCGCACCGCGAGGTGCGGGCACTCATCGAGCAAGCGGCCGTCCGGCGGGCCGAGAGCTCGACATCACGCATTCGCCAACGGGGGGGATGCACGAGGCGACGGGGCCGTGCGGGGGGGCGAACCCTCGGTCCACGCGAGGTGAAGCGGCGGGATGACCCGCCAACCGGGACGCACGCCGGCCAAGGAGCGGCTCCTCGACACGCGCGGGCGCCGGACGGCGACGCCCACAACGTCATCAACGCTCGGCGTACGAGCAAGGCGGACGCGCGGCGGCGGCGGAGCTACCACCCTCGACGGGGTGGGCGCTACGGCGGCGATGAGGACCGCTCTCCCGACGCCGGAGCCCCGGGGACCCATGTGTTCGGCCGGGAGATCCGCGCGGCGGCCTTCCCCCAACGCTTCCGCCGGCCCACGACCATCATCAAATACAATGGGGAAACGAACCCTCGTGTATGGCTCAACGATTACCACCGGCGTGCCGGTGGGCGGGGGCCACCAGCGACGAGGTCATCATCCGCAACCTGCCCCTGCACCTCGGCGATTCAGCCCGGACGTGGCTCGAGCACCTGCCCGCCAGCCAGATCCACAACTGGGACGATCTGGTCCGCACGTTCGTGGGCAACTTCCAGGGCACGTACGTGCGCCCTGGAAATTCCTGGGACCTGCGCTCCTGCACCCAGAAGCCCGGCGAGTCGCTCCGGGACTTCATACGGCGCTTCTCCAAGCGCTGTACAGAGCTCCCAAGCGTGGCGCAATCTGAGATTGTGCACGCCTTCCTCGAGGGCACCACGTGCCGGGACCTCGTGCGAGAGCTGGGACGCAGCCCGCCCGCGGACTCCAACGAGCTGTTCGACATCGCCACCAGCTTCGCCTCAGGAGAGGAGGCTGTGGGGGCGATCTTTGATGGCAAGAAGGGCAAGCGCTCGGACGACACGTCCGCGGAGGGTAGCAAGTCCGGGGAGCCCCCACGGAAGGACAAGCGGGGCAAGAAAGGGAAGAAGCCGCACCGCGAGGAGCGCGGGCGGGGGCGCGGCGGCGGCGACGACGACGAGGCCCCTTCTGTTGACCCGCCGGCTCGACGAGGCCCTCGACCGGCCCCTCGAGGTCCGGGGGTGTTTGACGACATGTTGAAAAAGCCATGTCCATACCACAAGACCCCCGTAAACCACACCCTTGAGCAATGCGATATGCTCAAGAAGTTCTACGGTCGCGCCGCCGCAAAGGACGCGGAGGCCAAGAAGGACGGAGGAGATGGCGACGCCGGCGGCTTCCCCGCCGTAGAGAATGTGTTCCTCATCTTCGGGGGGGGGGGGCAACCATCGACATGTCGAGCCGCCAGCGCAAGCGGAGCGGCACGAGGTCCTCGCCGCAGAGAGGGTACCTCCCTCCTTCCTCGGCCCGGTCGAGAGGACGCCATCACCTTCGGCCGCGAAGACCACCCGAACCGCATCCCCAACCGGGCCGGTACCCACCGGTGGTCGACCCGATCATTGGAAACGCGCGGTTCTCGAAAGTCCTGATGGACGGGGGCAGCAGCCTCAACATCCTCTACGTGCATACGCTGCGCCTGTTGGGGATCGGGCTGGACCAGCTGCGGCCCAGCACGACGCCGTTCCATAGTGTCGCGCCCAGCAAGCGCGTCCAGCCCCTCGGGCAGATCGACTTGCCGGTTTGGTTCGGCACTTCGAAGAATTTCCGCAAGAAAACGCTCACCTTCAAGGTGGTGGGGTTCCGGGGCGCCTATCACGCCATACTCAGACAGCCCTGCTACGCCAAGTTCATGGCGGTCGCCAACTACACCTACCTCAAGATGAAGATGCCGGGACCGAACGGCGTCATCACCGTGGGCTCGTCCATCGAGCACGCGTTCGACTGCGATGTCGAGTGCGTCGAGCACGCGGAAGCGCGGCGGCGGATGAAGCGGCCGGGTGACCACCTTGGAGAAGATGGACAACGAGGACCTCGACTCCACCGCCAAGCACGCCGGCAATTTCGAGGCCGCGGAGCAGACCAAGGACGTACCCCTCGACCCTGCTGCCCCCGAGGGCAAGGCGTTGAGGGTCAGTTCCACCCTCGACCCAAAATAGGAAGTGGTGCTCGTCGACTTCCTCCATGCTAACGCCGACATCTTCGCGTGGAGCCCCTCGGATATGCCAGGCATCCCGAGGGAGGTCGCCGAGCACTCCCTTGACATCCTGCCTCATGCCCGCGCTGTGCAACAGCGGCTCCGCCGTTTTGACGAGGAGCGGCGGTGGGCGATCGGAGCGGAGGCCGCGGAAGCTCCTCGAGGCCGGGTTCATCAAGGAAGTGTTCCACCCTACGTGGCTAGCAAACCCGTACTTGTAAAGAAAAAGAACGGGAAATGGCGGATGTGTATAGACTACACTAGTCTTAATAAAGCATGTCCTAAAGTTCCTTTTCCTTTGCCACGCATTGATCAAATTGTTGATTCAACGGCTGGGTGTGAGCTGCTTTGCTTCCTTGATGCCTACTCCGGGTATCACCAGATAAAGATGAAGGAGTCCGACCAGCTCGCGACTTCGTTCATCACGCCGTTCGGGATGTTCTGTTACGTCACAATGTCGTTCGGCCTCCGAAACGCGGGTGCGACGTATCAACGCTGCATGCAGCACGTTTTCGGAGACCACATCGGGCGAACGGTTGAGGCGTACGTAGACGACATCGTCGTAAAGACCAGGAAGGCGGACGACCTGGTTGGCGATCTTAACATCGCGTTCGGCTGCCTACGGGCCAATGGGGTCAAACTAAACCCCGAAAAATGTGTCTTTGGAGTGCCGCGAGGCATGCTCCTAGGATACATCATCTCCGAACGGGGCATCGAGGCCAACCCCGAGAAGGTTGCGGCCCTCGAGCGAATAGGCCCAATTCGGGACCTCAAAGGGGTGCAAAAGGTCTTTGGGGTGCCTTGCCGCCTTGAGCCGCTTCATCTCGCGGCTCGGCGAAAAGAGCCTCGCCCCTCTATCGCCTCCTCAAGAAGCACGAGCGCTTCTCGGGACCGCCGAGGCCCAAGACGCGCTCGACAAGGCGAAGGCATCCTTGACCCGCGCCCGATCCTCACGCCGCCGCGCGGGACGGCGAACCCCCTGCGGCTCTACGTGGCTGCGACCACCCGGGTGGTCAGCGCCGTAATCGTGGTGGAGCGCACGGAGGAAGGGCACGCCCGCCGGTCCGGTGGCCGGTCTATTACATCAGCGAAGTCTTGTCCGACACCAAGACGCGCTACCCTCAAGTCCAAAAGCCTGCGTATGCGGTGGTCCTCGCGCGGCACAAGCTCCGCCACTACTTCGAGGCCCACCCCGTCACGGTGGTCTCCTCCTTCCCGCTAGGAGAGATCATCCGCAATCCAGACGCGGCGGGCAGGATCGCCAAGTGGTCGGTGGAGCTGATGGGCGAGACACTCGCCTACGCCCCGCGCAAGGCCATCAAGTCCCGGATGCGGCGGATTTCGTCGGCGAGTGGACGGACACGCAATTGCCGCCGCCGCGCATCCAAGCGAGTGCCGGACTGCGTATTTCGACGGTCGGTGATGAAAACGAGGGGCGGGCGCGGGTGCGCTCTTCGTGTCACCCCTCGGGGAGCACATGCGGTACGCGGTGCGCCTCCACTTCCCCGCGTCAAACGGCATGGCTGAGTACGAGGCCCTTCTTTGCGGCCTCAAGATTGCCATTGAAATAGGCGTCAAGCGCCTCGACGTGCGGGGGGATTCACGGCTCGTAATTGACCAAGTCATGAAAAATGCGAGCCGCCATGACGACAAGATGGAAGCGTACGCAAAGCCGTGCGAGCCCTCGAGGACAAGTTCTACGGCATCGAGCTCAACCACGTGCCCCGCCGGTACAACGAGGGAGGCGGGCGAGCGGCCAAGATCGCGTCGGGACGGATCATCGTCCCCCCGAACGTTTTTGCCCGTGACATCGCCCGGCCCTTCGTCGCCTTCGAGCCTCACCCCTCGAGCCACGCGGAACCCTCGGGGGCTCCCTCGAATCCAGCAGGCGCGGAGCCCATGGACGAGGACCCCTCGAACGAGGCGTACGTGCTCTCCCTCCTCGAGGGGTATGGCGCCTACGAGGCTGATGTGATGGATATCGAGCCAGCCCCCGTCAAGGCAGTTGGCGCGACAAGTATGTCGCCGGATGGCTCGAGGGGAACTCCCCTCGGACCGAGCCGAGGCCAGGCGCATCGCCAGGATGGCCAAGTCCTTCGCCCTCGTCGACGGCGAGCTGTACAAGCGCGCGGCCTCCGGCATCCTGCAGCGGTGCATCCCCATCCCCGAGGGGCGCGAGCTCTGCGGGACATCCACGCGGGGAATGCGTGGCCATCACGCCACACCCCGCACCCTCGTTGGCAACGCATTCCGTCAAGGCTTTTGCGGCCTACCGCGGTCGCGGATGCCGGCGAGATCGTGCGCACCGTGAAGGGTGCCGTTCTACGCCCGTAAATCCAACCTCCCCGCTCACGTCCGCGGACCATCCCCATAACATGGCCATTCGCCGTATGGGGGCCGGACATCGTCGGGCCCCTGCGGAAGGCGCCCGGGGGCTTCACTCACCTGCGGTTGTGATCGACAAGTTTTCCAAGTGGGTAGAAGTGCGCCCCATTACGAATCTCGGGCGAGCAAGCGGTGACGTTCTTCACCGATATCATCCATCGCTTCGGAGTGCCAAACTCCATCATCACCGACAAGGGGTCCCGGTTCACGGGCGGGGAAATTCCGGAGTTCCGCGACAAATTCCACATCCGTGTGGATTGGGCAGGCGTGGCACACCCACAGACTAACGGCCAAGTAGAACGTGCCAATGGCATGATCCTACATGGCCTTAAGCCCAGAATTTTCGACCGGTCGAATAAGTCCGGTCGGAAATGGCTCCGGGAGTTACCGGCGGTCGTGTGGAGCCTAAGGACCACCCCAAGCAGAGCCACTGGGTTCACCCCGTTTTTTCTAGTCCATGGCGCGAGAGGCCGTCCTCCCCACGGACTTAGAATACGGGTCACCCGGGGTTCGAGGTTACGACAAGGACGCCAACCGGCGAGCCCGCGAGGACTCAGCTGGACCGGTTGGACGAAGCACGCCTCGTAGCCTTGATGCACTCCGCAAGGTATCAACGGTCCCTCGGGCGCTACCAAGCATGGAAAATACGCGGCGGGACTTCGGCGAAGGGGATGCGGTCCTAAGGCTACGCCAAGACAACCGAGGACGCCACATGCTATCACCTCCGTGGGAGGGACCCTACGTCGTGGTAAAAGTGCTCAAGCCCGACACGTACAAGGCGGCCAACGAGGACGGCGAAGAACTCACCAACGCTTGGAACATCCAACAACTACATCGCTTCTATCCCTAGCTAGGATTTCCAAGTATTTTGTTGTAAAACCACATAACCAAGGCCCCCCGAGTTGGTGACAACAATGTAAACATCATCGGTTTAATAAAAAAGGGCAACTCGGCTTTCCCCCGAAACCCAAGTTACCCTCGGGGGCTACTATGGGGGGCATCCCCCAAAAAATGGTCCCATTTTTTCGCAAAAAGAAACGACTCACGCGCGCTAAGCATGTTTCTACTTCGGCCTCGAGCAAAGATTCGAACGGGGCGCGGGCGCCTAGCGGAAGGGACGCGCGAGCCGGAGGATAGCCTACGCCTCCGCGAGGATACGACCCTTCTCTCTCGCCTCCAACCCGGCGGGCCACCCGCGAAAATCGAACTCCCCTAACTAGAATTTACTCGGGGAAGAAGGAGAAACAAAAAAGCGCAATAAGCAAAAGACATCATTTCAACGTGACAAATGTTCATAGCAAAGTAATCGTTTATTTACAAGGCCACACGGCCAACACACTGATACATGAACAAAAAGGGCCTAGCGCCGGCCTGGTCTTTAGGGCTGGAGGAGCGGTGCCATCGGCGGCATACGGGAAGAGGAACTCCTCGAAGGCCTCGGCAAGCGCCCGGCGGCGTCGGCGGCTAACGCGCGTCCACGCGCTCCATCGCCACCTCGTCCTCGACACCCTCGGGGACGACGTAGCCCTCCGCCAGCGCCTCAAAGTTGACCTCGTAGTGAGATCGCACCACCCCGAGGGCCTTCTTGACGCCGAGATGCGGCGCCGGCACACGCGCGTCCGGTGACATGGCCGCCAAGGGCGCGCGGGCGGGCGGCCGGCCGAGCTCCCGCCTGCGCCTCGCCCTCCTCCACGGCCCGGCGGGTCTCGAGGGCCGCGGTGCGCAACTCCGGCGGCTCTGCTCGGAGGAGTTGTAGGAGGTGCGGCGCCTCGGCCCGCTCGGCCCGCGTGCCCCCGGCGCGGTGCGCAAGCTCGAGGTTGCCGGCAAAAAGAAGTCGAAAAGGGTGCGAACCCTCTAAGAGAAAGATCGGCGAAACGGGGAGTCAAACGGCGACCTACCTTCGACTTGCTTCCTCTCCACCTCGAGGGCGCGGCGCCGGCCCTCGGCCCCACTGCTCAAGGCCCTTGAGGGTCTCGCCTTGCTCTGGAGGGCCGGCTCCGGCTCGCGCTCGTGATACCGAGCACCATCGGCTCGCCCTCGAGCTTGGAGAACTCGGTGTTTCGGTCCTCCCGGCGAGCACGCGCCGCCTCGCGAGCGACGCGCTCCCGCTCCCGGCGCCGACCGGGCGTCGGCGAGGGCGGCTGCTCTCGCCGGAGGCGCCCCTCGGCCCCCCCGGCGGGTGGTACGCTCTGCGGGAGGGCGGTCCTCCGCAATGGCGAGCGCCGCGACCTTGGCGTCGAGGGCGGCCTTCGGATCGTCGGCCCTCCTTGCGCCTTCGCTCGAGCGCGCGTGCCCGGCTCCTCGGCCTGGCTCGCCGAGCTGCGCCCCCGAGCAACGAGTGGAGCTCCGGGTTGTCGTTGCGGACGCCGGCCACCTCCTCCTCCCGGTTGGCCGCCGGGGGTGCACGTCTTCTCCCGGGTCCGCCCCGGCGCCGCCGCGGCGCCTCATCCCGGTCGATGAGGGGCGTGCGGACCCGCTCGAGGGTGGAGGGCGCGCGGGTCTTGCCTTGTGCTCTCATGAAGTTGATCGCGCGAGGCCATGGCCGTGCGACGGCCCGGCCGTCCGGGGTCCTCGGGCGTCGGCGAGCGCGTCGAAGGCGTCGCACCGCTCCCGGACTCGGCGGAGCTCGGCGCTCACTCGGTCAAAGGCGCCGTACTTATCGCGGGCACGAAGCTCGAGCTCCTGTCACCAACAACTCGAGCACAGCAAGCATCATGCGCAAGGATTGCGCGCGGGAGACGAGGAAAAGGAAAGAAACAAGCAACGAGGCCTCACCGCGGAAGACGCGCCACGCGGGGACCGCCGTGGATCCTCAGCGCCTCGTTCAGCGCTCGGTCGAGCGCGGTGCCGTGGTTGCGGAGCTCTCCCCATAGCTCCTGCTCCCCCTGGGCGTCGGCGAACGGCGGCGGGTCGCCAGCGAACCCCTCTACCGGGGCGGAGCGGCCGGCGCGGGAAGACGAGGCCTCGGCACCGTGCCCTCGGCCTCCTCTGCCACCATGTGGCCCTCCCGCCGCCTCACGACGGCCCCCTCACGAGGCTCGGGGGACGGCGCGGGGAAGCTTACCCACGGGTCCCCACCCGGGCGGCGGGGGAGTCGTCGTCCGGGATCTCCACCACCACCGCCGGGGAGCCGCCGGCGGCGCCGCCCCTGCGTCGCCTCCGTCGCCGCCTCCGCCCGCGCCTCCATAGCCGCGGGCTCCCGCCGGCGCCGCCCCTGCATCGCCTCGCGTCGACGCCTCCGCCCGCGCCTCCATGCGCGCGGGCTCCCGCCGGCGGCGCCGCGGCCATCACTTCCGGCCGCGCCCCCGCGACCACGGGCGCTCGATCGCCCTCCTCGGCCGCCGCCGCTGGCTGCGCCTCCACCACGGACGGTGCCGCGGACCGCGCCTTCGCCGCGGCCGGCGTCGCGGAGCGCTCCTCCACCACGGCCGCCGCCGCGGCCGCGCCTCCGCCACGGCCGCCGCCCGCGGCTCCTCAGCGGCCGGGCCGGGGGCCGCGCGCGACGGAGTCATCCGCCGGCGGCGGCCTCGGGGGCCTCGGCCCGCGCCTCGCGGCTCTCGCCCGCCACGGCCGCCGTGCTCGCCCCGCGCGCCCTCGATGAGCGCGCGTGGGCCCCGCCCCGTGCGCGGGCATGCTTGCCATGCGCGCCTCCGCGGGCGCGCGGCCGGCGCCTCCGCGGCCCGCGCCGCTCCCCGTCGTCGATTGCACGGCGGCGGGCGCCTCCGCACCCGCCCCAGGCGATGCTGCTCTTGCCACCGGAGCTAGCTCCGGCGACGGGGGCACAGGCTCCCACCTATCAGGGAGGCCCTGCCCCCCGATCTCTTCCTCCTCTTCCTCCTCCGAGGACGAGTACTCCTCGGTCCCCGGAGAAGAGAGCCCCTGCTGCTCACGCAGCCGGCACTCCTCGCTCCTCCGCTCGCGACGCTCACGGTGTCGCCTCGCGCGCTCCTTCCTGCGCGCCGCCCTCGCTCCCGCTCTCGTTGCTGCGACGCTCGACCAAGCGCGCGAGAGTCGGGGGTGGGCGGAACGGACTTCG
This sequence comes from Cenchrus americanus, assembly GCA_947561735.1. NCBI lineage: Eukaryota > Viridiplantae > Streptophyta > Magnoliopsida > Poales > Poaceae > Cenchrus > Cenchrus americanus. The sequence continues at coordinate 87,362,027 of OX387245.1, read as the reverse complement.
CGGCGCTCGGGCTCACCATGCGCAAGCAAAACACCGATGCGCATCAACGATGCGAAGTATCAGCGAGGCCAAGGGCGAAACCAAGAATCCTACTCACCGGCGGGCCGGTGGGAAGCATCTCGAGATCCCAAGGGCCGGCCATCTGCGCAGCAACCGGGCGTCGACGGCGCTCCGTGCCCGTGTGGCCGCATACTCCCGCAGGAGGGGGCTCGGGAGCATCCGCGACCTCGCCGGCGCGACGGGGTTGCGCCGCCTTTGTCATCTCGTAGATGCAGAGTGGCCTCTCCATCAGGGGGACGACGCGCCGGTGGTGGAGGAAGGCGAGGACGGTCGCCGAGGTCAGCCCGCGCGCCGCCAGGTTCCTCAGCGCGGCCAGGATCGAGCCTAACTGCCTCCGATGCGAAGGCGGAGACACGCTGTGGCTCCAGGAGTCCGGCCTCTCCCGGAGCACCAGGCCGGTGTAAGGGGGGGAGGCCGGGCTCGGCGTTGCGGAGGTAGAACCACCCCCGCTCCCAGCCGGCGTTGTTGGTTGTCATGGTACAAGGGATGTAGTCGTCCTTGTACTGCGCCCGCAAGGCGAGCGACATGCCGCCGGCGCGCACCGCGCGGCGGGTCCTCTGCTCCGTCGTCGGCTGCGTGAACAGCTCCGCGCGGAAGAGGTGTATCCAGAGATCCCAATTCACTGGGATCCCCAGATACCCCTCGCAGACGCCCACGAACGTGGCCGCCTGCGAGATCGCGTTCGGCGCGAAGTTGTGCAACTCCACGCCGTAGTGGTGGCAGAGCGCCCGCATGAAGCGGCTCGCCGGCGCCGCAAAGCCGCGCTCGTGGAAGCGGGTGAAGCTCACCACGTAGCCGTCCGGCGGGTTGGGCGCATGGTCCCCTGCCGGTGGCACGATCCATTCCGCCGGCCGGCCCTCCTCGTTCGCCGCCGGTGGCCGGCGGACACCGGCTCACCCGGGAACCATCCGTGTCACCGTGGAGCGCTCCCACGCGTACGGATCGACGATGATGAGCGGTGGAAGAGGTGCCATGAGGAAAGGCGGGGAAGCGGGAACAAAGGACGGGGAAGGAGAGGAAGAGCTCCAACGGCGAAAGGGCGCGGCGACGAGAACGAAACAGAGGCAAGAGCGTGGGGGGGCAAGAGTGGTGATTGTTAAGGTAAAAACCGCTTGTTTCCCCTTCTCCTCGGATTTATAAGCCATGGGCGTGCTCTCCGGAGCGCGCGTCCCGCGCGCATTAACCGGCGGGGGAATCTTTTCTCACTAACGGGCGGGCCCCACCATGACCGCGGTGGTCACGCCACCACGGACGGGCCATCATCACGGCGTAGAGCACGGAGGACCGTGGCGGGCGATCACGTCCGCCCGCCCACGCCGCCCACTACGCGCGCGGCCGCGGTGCCTAAAAAGGCGCGCCCGCGGCGCGAAATCGCAGCCCTCCGACCGCGAAGCATTAAATGGCACGGCCCCTTACCAAGTAAGGAAGACCCTCGAGCGGAGCGAGCCCCCGGCTCGGGGAAATTCAACCCTCGAAACGGTGCGGGCGTGAGACGGTCACCTTGGGGCCCGCTTGGAGTAAAACGAGCACCACGGGTACCTTCCCCGCACCACTTTACTTATCGGGCGCCCGAGGGCGACGCGGTCGGACCCCTCGAGGAGACGCGGATGCAAAGACGGGGAGCGCCTAGCCGCTACCCCCCCCGCACCATTTTAGCGATCGGCGCCCCGAGGACCGACGCGGTCGGACCCCTCGAGGAGACGCGGATGCAAAGACGGGAGCACCTAGCCGCTACCCCCACACCACTTTATCGATCGGCGCCCCGAGGACCGACGCGATCGGACCCCTCGAGGAGAGGCATATGCAAAGACGGGAGCGCTTAGCCGCCACCCCGCACCATTTTCCGATCGGCGCCCCGAAGACCGACGCGGTCGGACCCCTCGAGGAGACGCGAGATGCAAAGACGGGGGTGCCTAGCCGCTACCCCGCACCATTTTACCGATCGGCGCCCGAGGACCGACGCGGTCGGACCCCTCGAGGAAACGCGGATGTAAAGATGGGGAGCGCTTAGCCGCCACCCCGTACCATTTGCGATCGGCGCCCCGAAGACCGACGCGGTCGGACCCCTCGAGGAGACGCGGATGCAAAGACGGGAGCGCCTAGCCGCTACCCCGCACGGCCCTACTAGTCAAAGGTTCGAGCGGCGACCTCGACGGGTTCGAACGGTCGCCCCGGATCACCGAGTCGGGGACGACGAGGGCACGCGCATTCGAGCCGTTCCTCGAGCCCGCCGGCTCGAGGTGCCCCACATGTCGTGTTCGAGAGCCGGCTAGGGCGGCCTAGCGGGGGGATCCCACCGAGGGAGAGCTTCGCGCCCTCGGTCCCAAGCGAACGGGACCGAGCCCCACCTAGCAAACCCACGCAAGCGCTTTGATGGACGTGTCTGCGGACCACGCGGCCTACCCTTATCGAACGGGGCATGGGCGTCCACTCGAACCACCCGCTAACGGCTCAACGAGGAATCCGCAATCCGCGACCCGCTCGATGGGGGTTGCGGAAACCTCACCCTCGCGTCCCACGGAGGGACGGCGAGGGCGCGATAAAAAAAAGTCGTAGAGCTCTACCCGATCGCCTCGAACGGGCCCGGGCTCGGGGGCTCGACGCACGGCTACACCTCTTGGATTGCACCGCCGCCGGAAGTGCCGGCGGCGCGTGCGTCGCCGAAGCCGGCTGAAACATTGCCGACACCGGTTGAAACATGTACCACGCCCTCTGACCAAATCTCACGGTAAACCCCTGCAGGAGCACTCACGCTCCTACAGGGCTTCGGGGGCTAGACCCGCGGGTCGGCCGACGCGGCCCCACGGAAAGCGTTCGCAAGCCGGGGAGGGAAGGACGTCCTATCGGTAGGCTCCGGCACCGCGGGAGCACGGCCGCGAACCCGCGGATGCTCGGGGGCTACTGTCGGGGACAGCCCTAGGGGTCCCCTTAAACAACAGGGGAAACCCCACGTAAAACCCGCAAAAAGCCAAGGCTAAACACGTCTCACTTAAACACGTAGGGCGTGGGCCCACTCCGCGGCGGCCCCGACGGCCCGCCAAGGCGGCCCACTCAAAGATCCCCTCGAGCGGGGCTCCGCCTCGCTCGAGGGCACACGCCTCGCTCGGGCGGGCTCCGCCTCGTTCGAGGGAGAACGCTTCCCTCGAGCGAGCTCCGCCCCGCTCGAGGGTGCCGCACCGCCCTCGAGCAAGCTCCACCTCACTCGAGGGTGTTCCGCGCGCGCACGCCCGATCCCATACGCGGGTACGGGCATTTAATGTTCGACAAGCGAGGGGGGCGGCGCCATCATGCGCACGGGACTCGCACCCCGGTCTGTCGCACCAACTCCCTAGGAGGGATCCCATCCCCGCCACGCGTGGGGGGGCGTGCGGCGTGGCCGGTGCCGCCCCGTGACGCCGCCCCCGCCTACTCCGGTACGGCTAACGCGCCGAGCCCTCGAAGGGGGGACGGTCGCACCCTCGATTTGCTTTCCGTGACCTCGCGGGGGTTAGGGTTGCGGTGTTAGGCCGGTGGGGAGCCATCCCCCGCCATCGTTAACGGCGTGGCGGCCGCCCCCGCGCGTACAACCCCACGCCGGCGCCGCGCAGCGGCTCCGCACTGTGAAGCATGCGGGAACGGGACGCTGCCTTACCTGCCACTGTGCCCCGTACGGACCGACGTCAGCAACTCCCTCGAGCCCGCCTGAAGACATCACGGCCGTCCGCTGCACTCCTGCCCTCGAAGCTACCCCTGTTCGGGTACAAGATACGCCATGATGGCCGGATCGCGGCAAGGACCGTCAAGGCGGCCGCCTACTCTACGGCATAGCACACCACACTTCCCCACGTAGCTAAATAGTGCGGCATACATGTGATTCGCTCTCTCCTTGGCCTATAAAAGGGAGACGAACTCCCCCGCCGCAGGGGACAAGTCGGGACACAACACAAGGCAGAGCAACGCTTGACTCCACGCACTTGCTCTCCAATTCTCCCACAGTATCTTCAGCCACTCCACCAGGGACTTGGAAGCCACGCTTCCTCTCCCGCCTTGCTTGTAGCCGCCCCACTACAGGCACCCCCGTCTTGAGCAATATAGGGCCTCGAGCACACCACTGCTGGACGTACGGCCCCTCGGCCGGAACCAGGATAAACTCGTGTCTCTGATTGCTTAGCATCGACCATTGAGGGATAGACCTCGGCGCTTATTACCGGTTAGTGTTGGGATCACATTCCGCACCGACACAATGATATCGTTGCTATCATGTACCCATATTGGATAGTAAACTCAATCCAATGCGACTTCAAAAAAATTCATGTTTGAAACATTAGTCATGTCCTACATAAGTTAATCATGTATTTGAATGAATTTACTCGATGAGTAAATTATATAGCATGAAATATATTGTAGTGCAAAAATTATTTAAATCAAGTTGAACTTGATTATAAGTGGATTATTCTTATAATTGACAAACGATAGAAGTCATTGCATATGCTTTTGGATTCTATTCTTGTGAGAATAAATGATCCGATGATCATTACCAAAACATACTCTATATATGTAGAGTATTGTCAATAAAATATGTTGCACTTTTTCTGCTACTTTTTAAGCTAAAATTTATGCTTAAATTTTGATTCCGAGATGAGTCTTGAATAATTCTGTATAAAGTCATGTATATTCAAATTGCAATTTGAATTACAATTACAATTAGTGTGAACCTCATTCTTGATGTACGATGAAATCGTTACTATCGAGTGTGACTTGATCACCATGTTCTAGTGAGTTAATGTAATAAAAGTAATCACCAAAATGGTGTAACCTTTGAAATGGTGGACGAGAAACTCGTTCTCTAGGTATAATTTACATGAGTGCAATAAATACCTTAGACTCCACTCATATGTGTTACACTAGTAAGATTACGAGGTTATTTTGGGGGGAATAATCATCATATTGGTGTTAGGATTATGCAAAACTAGTGAAAGGCAAGATGATTCTTGGAACAAAAGTTAATTTACCGAGGTAAATTTTGTATTGTAAAATAATAAAAATAATGAATGTAAGACGATTCTTACAAAATTAAGGTAAAGGATATTTTAATTTCTATAGGAATAATAATTGACTTGATAGTCATATTCAAAGTTGTCCATTTATATAAAATTTGGATATACACTTCGAAAGTAATCATCATATAGATGTAGACCTCTTAGTGATGAGCGAAGCCTGCCTAAAAACGCGGATCTCAAGGCATATAAGCTCTTAGAAAGAACTTATCGCAGCGGCGCCTAGGACACATCACCTTGTGTTATTCCCAATCATTTGTATAGGACTTCATTTTAATTTTGTTTGATGTTCTACTTGATGTAGAAATTTGATGAAGTATTTAATCATAAAATGAATTGCATATGAAAATTGTTCTAACACCAACAAACGATCTACGGATCATAAAGATGCACAAATTACCGCAAGAATATCAACATCAAATTACTTAGGTGTAAATACCGGAGGGTATATATCATAATGTGCATGACAACACATAATTATAGAACAATTCGGGGGCTTATACACAACATGCGGAAGCGAGAATTCTAATCATGTTAATATAAATAAGCTTGGGGGCTAATGTGTAAGTTGGAGGGGGGAAAGAGGACTTCGACCAATATGTTGCCGCGGCCCGGTTCGGCTTGGCTTGCGAGCCGGATACGTCCGGTGGGGGCCGATCGCGGCCTCGCACGGCTCGCGAGTTGTGATGGGCGGCATGCGGTGGAGGCCTCGACGCAGCCCAATTCGGCATGTTGCGGGGCGTCACGTATAAAGGGGTGAGGAGCGGTTAGGGCTCCCACTCCCCAACCGCCCACCCCCGAGAAACCGCCGCCGCCGCCTTTGTAGATGGCGCCGCCGCCTCTCGCGGTTGGCGGTCCGGATGACCGGTGTTCTTCTACACCAACGGCGGAGAGAGATCGGCGTCCTCCCCCTCTTCTCCTCCTTCTCCTCCTTCGCGTCCACCACCCTATTGTGCCGGCTTGCGCCGGCCTCCGGCCATGCTCGGCGGTTAGTGCTCGGAGGAGGAGAGTCCCGCGACACGGGGCTCCATGTGCCACGGCGGATGCGCCTCTTGGGTCGTCGATGATGCGGAAGGAGGTCCATCGGCGTCCTTGAAGAACGGCGGTGCGCCCCCGCGAGCCGTCATGGTCCCAAGTGTGAAGCTCGGGTGTGCGGCGTGGAGCATCCGGCGAAGCCGGAGGTCATGTTAACGACGGTGAAGGAGGTGATGGCGGGAGGTCAAAAGCCGGTGATGCCGGCGGTGTCATTTTCGCCGCCGGTGTGTTGAGGGTAGGTATGGACTTGATCCCCTCTATGGCGGTCTTTGTGCACTCGGAGGGAGGTATGGTGAAGCGGGAAACCGTCTACACATGATCCGGTGCCGGTGTGGGTGATCCGAGCCGCCGGCGGCCGTGCTGCGGTGGAGCATGGCGTGGATTCTTTGACATGGTGTCCTGCAGACGACATCCATGGTGCGGGAAGAAGCGGATGCTCCCTATGCGGTCGCGAACGGCAAGGACCCGAGGATCCCGCCGCCATCAAGTAATCTGCGCCGATGGTGGTCTTGAACGAGAAGGACAAGGAAAATCACGGCCATGAAGTTTGATGATTGCGGCCACGAAACAAAAAAAAACAAGATGTGGCCATGGTGCCCTTCTTGTTGAGGCCTTTAGTTGTTGTGTTGTTCCACCGAGACGTGGTGGTAATTAGGCCATGACAAAAACCGGTAAAGCATCACAATTAAAGAACTCTTTAATGCTTCTCGTTATGTGATAAACTCAATCAATGGAGTTATGGATCGGAAGGCAACAAAATTTGATGCGGATCTTCACATCTTCTACTTTGCGAACGAAGGTGCTCTGCGTTGAAGCATGGCGAAGTCTCCTCCGCGAGGACTTCCACCGTGAGGCGTCGAACGATGCTTTCCAAAAGCCCCGACGTCCATGGCCACAACGTAAGAGATGTTGCAGCCTTCTTGGTGCCCGAGAGAAGAGCAAAGTGTCCGATAACGTGTTAAGAGTAAAAGAAATGGAATATAATGGAATGAGGGCGAATAAATTGATTCATTGATGGATGGGGAGAACCCTGTGTTTATATATAAGTCCAAGAGGCATGGACATGCATGTTTGGAAGGGGGCATGCCCCTTCCGGACTAGACCTTTGGGAAAGGTCGGTTCCTACTAATTACATTGCTAGTTACACCATTAATTACATGATTAGTGTAATTGATCAATAATCTTTGATTCACAACATATATATGTTAGAGAACTAGGCAATTTTTGGTACATTTTAATTCTAGAAATTATTAACATGTTCATGACAAATATAAGTGATCCCGTGAGAGCAAAGCATGTGCTTGTGTTCAAGTTAATTCTCAAATAAAACTCGAACAAAAATACACGGAGAAAAGGTTTAGTGTGTACCCAAAGGCGGGACGGTTGACGGAGTCAACCGTGCGCCGTTATCCCTTGGACTAGACATGCTAGTCGTGGAGGGACCTTGTTCGGTGTAGTCGTACCGAGGTGATGCGGTGGCGACTCGTTGCGGTGAAGTCCCACGAACGGCCTCCCGGGAAGTAGTCGTTCACGCCGATGTAGTCATTCTCGCGGAGGACGTAGTCGTGCGGAAGTAGTCGTTCTCGCGGAGGACGTAGTCGTCGTGGAGGTAGTCGTTCTCGCGGACGGGGACGTAGACGTACGGGAAGAGCGAGCGAGGGCGCGTACGGGCATCTTGTCGGTGCGGAATATGGTCCCGACACTAACCGGTAGATAGCGCCGAGGTCTATCCCTCAATGGTCGATGCTAAATAACAAGTGACACGAGTATTTATCCTGGTTCCGGTCGAGGGGTCCGTACGTCCGGAGAGAGGCGTGCTCGAGGCACTTTATTACTCAGCACCGGGGGTGCCTGTAGTGGGGCTGCTACAAGCAAGGCGGGAGAGGAAGCCTGGCTTCCAAGTCCCTGGAGGAATGGCTGAAGATATTGTGGGAGAATTGGAGAATGAGTACATGGTGTGTGGTGTGTTCTTGTCTCGTGTGCTTCTGGGTCTGTCCCCCCTGCGGCTGGGGGTTCGCCCCCCCTTTTATAGATCAAGGGGGCGGCGGATTACATGCGCGCCGCGCTATCTAGCTACGTGGGGAAACACGACGTGCTATGCTGTAGAGTGGGCGGCCGTCCGGACGATCCTTGCAGCGATCTGGCCATGATGGCCTACCTTGTACCCGAACAGTGGCGGTTCGAGGGTAGAAGGGCGGTAGATGGTGGCGACGTCCCTCGATAGGCTCGAGGGAGGTGTTGACGTTGGCACGTACGGCGTACGGGGGTAGGTAAAACGGCGCCCCTTCCCAACGCGCTTCACGGTCTTGGGGTTGTTGCTGCAGCGCCTGGCGTGCGCCTGCACGTGCGGGGGCGGCGGCCATGCTGTTACAGTGGCAGGGATGGCGATTCACCGGCCTAGCGCCTCCACCTAACCCTGTAGGGTCACAAGAAAGTGAATCGAGGGTGCGGCCGGCCCCCCTTCGAGGGCTCGGCGCGTTAGCCGTCTTTGGAGCAGGCGCGCGGTGTCACGGGACTGACACCGGCCGCGCTGCACAGTCCCTCCCCATAGTGATGGGGATGGGCTCCTCCCCGGGGGAGTTGGTGCGGCGGCACCGGGGCGCGAGCCCGGGCGCATGATGGCGCCGTCCCACCGGTGTCGGGCGTTAAATGCCCGTGTACGGGGGCCGGCGCACGCGTGAGGGGCGCCCTCGAGCGTGGCGGACCCCGGTCGAGGGCGGGTCGTACCCTCGAGCGAGGGCGGAGCCCGTTCGAGGGGAGTGCTCCCCCTCGAACGGGGGCGGAGCCCGCCCGAGGGGGCGCGCATCCTCGAGCGAGGGCGGAGCCCGGCTCGAGGGGATCTCTAAGAGGGCCGCCTTGATGGGCCGTCGGGGTCCCTGCGGCGTGGGCCGTCTCCTGCATGGTCGGACACTCGCATGGTTAGGCTAAGCGTGTTTTGGCCTTGTTGCGGGTTTTAAGTGGGGATTTCCCCGTTGTTTAAGGGGACCCCTAGGGGCTGTCCCCGACGGTGGCCCCCGAGCATCGCGGGTTTGCCATTGAGGCTCCCGCAGATGCTGGAACCTACTGATAGGACGTTCTTCCCTCCTTGTTTTGCGAATGCTTTCCGTGGGGCCGCGTCAGCGGACCCGCGGGTCTAGCCCCCCGAAGCCCCGTAGGAGTGTGGGTGCTCTGCCGCAGGGGTTAACCGCGAGAACTGGTCAGAGGGCGTGGCACATGTTTCAACCGGCATCGGCGGTGTCTCAGCCGGCTTCGGTGACGCACGCGCTGCTGGCACTGTCTCCGGCGGGTGCAATTTCAAGGAGGTGTAGCCGTGCGTCAATCCCCCGAGCCTGGGCCCGTTCGAGGCGATCGGGTAGAGCTTTACGACTTGTTTTCTTACGCGCCCTCGCCGCCCCTCCGCGGGACGGAGGGGTGAGGTTTCCGCAACCCCCATCGAGCGGGTCGCGAATTGCGGATTCCTCGTCGAGGCGCTAGCGGGTGGTTCGAGTGGACGCCCATGCCCCGTTCGATAAGGGTAGGCTGCGTGGTCGGAGACACGTCCATGGAAGCGCTTGCGTGGATTTGCTAGGTGGGGCTCGGTCCCATTCGATAGGGACCGAGGGCGCGGAAGCTCTCCCTCGGTGGGATCCCCCGGCTAGGCCGCCCTCGGCGGCTCTCGAACACGACATGTGGGGCACCCTCGAGCCGACGGGCTCGAGGAACGGCTCGAATGCGCGTGCCCTCGTCGTCCCTGACTCTGCGATCTGTGGCGCCTGTTCGAACCCGTCGAGGGTCAGGCTTCGAACCTCTGATCAGTAGGCCGTGTGGGGCCGCGCCTGGACGGCCCCGTCTTTTGCGTTTGCGGCCGTCGAGGGGTCTGGGCGAGCCAGCCCTCGAGGCGCTGGTTGGTAGCACAGCGCGGCATGGGTGCTTGCGGTGCCCGCTTTACTTCAAGCAGGCCCCGGGCGACCTTCTCACGCACGTGCCCTCTTTAGAGAGTTGATATTGTCTCGAGCCAGGGGCTCGTGCCGCTCGAGGGTTTTACGTGGCATGGGTACCCGCGGTGCCCGCTTTACATCAAGCGAGCCCCGAGCGACCTTCTCACGTCGATGTCCCTTCGAGGGCTGACATCGTCTCGAGCCAGGGGCTCGTGCCGCTCGAGGGTTTTGCGTGGCATGGGTGCCCGCGGTGCCTGCTTTACTTCAAGCAGGCCCCGGGCGGCCTTCTCACGTCGATGTCCCTTCGAGGGCTGTTTTTGTTTCGAGCCGGGGGCTCGCGCCGCACGAGGGTTTTGCGTGGCATGGGTACCCGCGGTGCTGCTTTACTTCAAGCGGGCCCGGGCGGCCTTCTCACGTCGATGTCCCTTCGAGGGCTGTTTTTGTTTCGAGCCGGGGGCTCGCGCCGCTCGAGGGTTTTGCGTGGCATGGGTACCCGCGGTGCACCTTTACTTCAAGCGGGGCCCGGCGGCCTTCTCACGTCGATGTCCCTTCGAGGGCTGTTTTTGTTTCGAGCTAGGGGCTCGCGCCGCTCGAGGGTTTTGCGTGGCATGGGTACCGCGGTGCCCGCTTTACATCAAGCGAGGCCCCGGGCGGCCTTCTCACGTCAATGTCCCTTCGAGGGCTGTTTTTGTCTCGAGCCGGGGGCTCACTCCGCTCGAGGGTTTTGCGTGGCATGGGTACCCGCGGTGCCTCGCTTACTTCAAGCGAGGCCCGGGCGGCCTTCTCACGCCGATGTCCCTTCGAGGGCCGCTTTTGTCTCGAGCAAGGGGTTCGCCCCGCTCGAGGGTTCTCCTTGCTTGGCAAGGGACCGGGTCATTAAATGCCTCGCGTCGTGGGCGCGGTTTTGCAACGCGGGCGCGCCTTTTTAGGCGCGCGCGCGCGCGCGCGCGCGTAGTGGGCGGTGTGGCGGGCGGACGCGACCGCTCGCCTCGGTCCCTGCGGGTCTTCGCCGTGATGATGGCCCGTCTGCGGTGATGTGGCCGCTGCGGTCGTGGTGGGGCCCGTCCGTCGGCGTGAAGGGAAGATTCCCTGCAGTTAATGCGCGCGGGACATCCGCTCCGGAGAGCTCGCCCGCGGCTTATAAATCTGAGGGGAGGGGGAGACGGCGGTTTTTTACCTTAACGCCTCACCATTTCAGCCCCCTGCGTCTTCGTCTTCGCCTCGCCTTTGCCACCGCGCGGTGTCGCCATTAGAGCTCATCTTCCGTTTCCCGTCATCCGCTCTCGCTTTCCTTCGTCCTTCCTCATGGCGCCGCCTCAGCCTCTCACGATCCTGGAGCCGTACGCCTGGGAGAGGTCGTCGGTGACCCGGCTGGCCCTTGGCGAGCTGGTCGCCGCCGGCCAGCTGGCGGCCAATGAAGATGGACGCCCGACGGAGTGGATTGTGCCGCCGGCGGGGGACCGCGCGCCCAACCCGCCGGATGGCTACGTGGTGAGCTTCATCCGCTACCACGAGCGAGGCTTCAACGCGCCGGCGAGCCGCTTCATGCGGGCGGCGTGCCACTACTACGAAGTGGAGTTGCACAACTTCGCGCCCAACGCGATTTCGCGGGCGGCCACGTTCGTGGGCGTCGCGAAGGGTACACGGGGATCCCCGATCCAAGCGGGGAGCTGCGGGTACACCTTTTCCGCGCGGAGCTCTTCACGCAGCCCACGACGGAGCCGAGGACCCCGCCGCGCGGTGCGCGCCGGCGGGATGTCGCTTGCCTGCGGGGGCGGTTCAAGAACGTCTACATTCCCCGCACCATGACGACGAACAACGCCGGCCGGGAGCGGGGATGGTTCTACTTGCGCAACGCCGAGCCCGGCCTCCCCCCCCTACACCGGTCGGGTGTTCAAGGAGAAGCCCGACTCTTGGGGCTACGGGGTGTCCACGCCCCGGCGTCGGAGGCGGCGGGGACTCGGTCCGGCCGCTGCGAGCCCGGCGGCGCGAGGGGCCGACCGCGATGGGCGTTCTCGCCTTCCTCCATCACCGGCGGGTCGTGCCCTCGATGGAGAGGCCGCTCCGCATCTTCGAGATGACGAGAGGCGGCCAACCCCGTCGATCCGGCAAGGTCGTGGATGCTCCCGACGCCCCTCGAGCGGCCATATGCGCTCACCGGGCGCGGAGCGCCGTCGACACCCGGATGCCGACGCATCCGGATCGGACCCCATGGGACCTCGAGATGCTCCCCACCGGCCCGCTGGTGAGTTTGGTTCTTGATTTTGTTTTAGTTCTTGGTGTTGCTTCGCCTCCCCGACACGTCCTTGATGCTCCCCGTACGCAGCTGGTGAGCTTCACCGCCTCAAAGTCCGTTCCGCCCACCCCCGACTCCCGTGCGCTTGGCCGGGCGGCGCGGGCGGCGGGAGCGGGGGAGGCGGGCGGCGCGCGAGAGGGAGCGCGCGAGGCGACATCAGGGCGCGCCGCGACCGGCGGAACGCGGATGCGGCGGCGCGAAGAGTTGGGGCTCTCCTCCCCGGGGGACCGAGGGAGTACTCATCCTCGGAGGATGACGAAGAGGAAGAGGCCGAGGGGGAGGGCCCCTCGATAGGTGGCGGCCCGCGCCCCGCGTCCACCGAACCGGCGCCGGCGGCAAGGGCGGCATCGCCTAGGGGCGGGCGCAACGGTGCCCGCCGCCGGGCAATCGACATCGGGGCGGCGCGCGCGCGCGGGGTGCGCGCGCGCGCCACGGAGGCGCGCGCGACGAGCGCGCCCGTGCGCGCATCAAGCGTGCCTCGCGCGCGGGGCGAGCGCGCCCGCGCGGGCGGCGAGCGTGCGCGCGCGCGCGGCGTCGTCGGGGGAGGCGCTACGGCAAGCGTGCCCGCACGCGGGGCGAGCGTGCTGCGCGCGCGCGGCGCCTTCGGGGAGGCGCGACGTCGGGGCGTGACCGCGCGCGGGGGCGGGCGCGCGCGCGCGCGCGGCGGCGCCGTCGGGGAGGCGCAACGGCGGAGTGCGCCGACCGCACCGGCCTCATCCGCCGAGGCCTCGAGGAAAAGAAAACGTGCCTTCTCCTCTTCGAGGTAAGGAGCTTGATCCTTGGCTTGGTTTGATTTGTTGATGATCGGGTGTTCTAACCCTTTGTTTGTGCCTACGCGGGGGTGGTGCCAACCGTGCCTCCCCTCGCACCGGCCAAGGTGCCGAGGACGAACGCGTCCATCCCCACCCGGCGGCGCTCGTCGAGGGTGTCGCGGGGCGGGGGTAAGCACGGCGGCGGGCGAGAGCTCGCGAGCCCGGGCCGAGGCTTCGAGGCCCCGGCCGGCGGATCGGCCTCGCCGCGGCGCGGCCGGCGGTCGGCGAGGAGCGGCCGGCGCCGGCCGTCGTGGGGACGCGGCGCGCGGCGGCGGGCGTGGTGGAGGTGCGGCCGCGGAGGGCGCCGGCGGCGTGGAGGCGCGGCCCGTGGCGCCGGGCGCGAGAGGAGGCGGAGCGGGCGCAACCCGCGGCGGCGCCCGTGGACGCGGCGGCACGGTCGGAGGTGGTGGCCGCGGCGCCACGACGGGCGCCCGCGGCCACGGAGGCGCAAGTGGAGGCGCCGGTGGAGGCGGCGAGGGGCGGTGCCGCCGGCAGTTCCCGGGTGGAGGTGGTGGAGGTCCCGGATGACGACTCCCCGCCGCCCGGGTGGGATCGGTGGGCTAGCCTCCCCACACGCTCCCCCGAGCCCCGGAGAGGGGGGGCCCTCGTTAGGCGGCACGAGGGTCACATGGTGGCGGGGGACCGAGGACGCGGTGCCGAGGCCTCGTCCTCCCGCGCCGGCCATTCCGCCCCGGTGGAGGGGGCCGTCGACGATCCCCCCGCGTTTGCCGACGCTAGAGGGGAGCGGGAGCTGCGGGGCGAGCTCCGAGCCACGGCGCCACACTCGACCGCGCGCCGAACGAGGCGGCGCGGGTCCATGGCGGCCCGCGTGGCGCGTCTTCCGGGTAGGCCGTGGTTGCTCGTTCTCTTCTTTCTTTCGTTTTCGTGTGCTTCGCCCCGTGTCGCAGCGCTTATGGGTTTTGATTTTGTGGGTGCCAGGAGCTCGAGCGCCGCGCCCACGACAAGTACGATGCCTTCGACCGGGTGAACGCCGAGGTCCACCGGCTCCGGGAGCGATGCAGCGCTTTCGACGCGCTTGCTGACGCCCTCGGGACGCCGGACGGCCGGGCTGGCGTACCGGGCCATGGCGTGGCGCGACGAGCTCTCCGAGAGCTCGAGGCAAGACCCAGCGCACCGCTCGAGCCTCGAGCGGGTCCGCACAATCGATCGTGATGAGGCGCTGTGGCAGGCGCGCTCGGACTTGGAGAAGACGCGGACGCTGGCCGCCAACTGGTAGGCGGAGGTGGCCAACGTCCGTGGCGAGAACCGGGAGCTCCGCTCGTCGCTCGAGGGGGCGCAAGCGCAGGCCGGCGGAGCCGAGGAGCGGGCGCGCGGGCTGGAGCAGCGGGCCAAGGAGGCCGATGATTTGAAGGCTGCCCTCGACGCCAAGGTTGTGGTGCTCGCCATTGCCGAGGAGCGGCTTCAGCAGGAGCACACCGCCCGCCAAGGAGCCGAGGGGCAGCTCCAGCAGGAGCAAGCCGCCCTCATCGACGCCGGACGGCGCCGGGAGCAGGAGCGCGTCGCCCGCGAGGCGGCGCAGAAGTCATTGGCGAAGCGAGACGACAAGCTCTCCAAGGCCGAGGGCGAGTTGGTTATGCTCGGCATTACCAACGCCAATCAGGAGCTGGCCCTCCAGGAGCAAGGCGAGACTGTCAAGCGCCTCGAGCTGACGGTCGAGGCCGTGCGCCGCGACTTCGAGACGGAGAGGAAGCAAGTCGAAGGTGAGCCGTCGCTTGACTTCTTATTTGGTTGGTTTTTCGTTAGAGGGCTCGCTTCCCCCTTTCGATTTCTTTCCGTCTTGGCGGTTCCGGGCTTGCGCACCACTGCGGGGCATGCGTACCGAACGGGCCGAGGCGTTGCGAGCTTCCTACAACTCCTCCGAGCAGAGCCGCGGGAGGGCTGCGTGATGCGGCCCTCGAGACCCGTCGTGCCGTGGAGGAGGGCGAGGCTCGGGCGGCGGCTCGGCGGCCGCCGCCCGCGCGCCCTTGGCGGTCACGTCGCCGAGCGGATGCGCCGGCGCTGCATCTGGGCGTCCAGAAGGCCCTCGGAGTGGTGCGGTCCCACTACGAGGTCAACTTCGAGGCGCTGGCGGAGGGCTACATCGTTCCCGAGGGCGTCGAGGACGAGGTGGCAATGGAGCGCGTGGACGCGCTCGCTGCTGACGCCGCCGGGTCGCTCGCTGAAGCCTTCGAAGAATTCCTCTTCCCGGACGCCGCTGACGCTGCCGCTCCACCTGCCTGAAGACAGCTGGGCACTTGGCCCGCTTTTTGTGTATCGCATTCGGCCTCGTGGCCTTGTAATAAGCACATTATCTCAATCGTAAGCATTTGATGACACGAAATGAAGTGTTTTGCTTATTGCGCTTTTTTGTTTCTCCTTCTTCCCGAGTAGATTTTACTTAGGGGAGTTCGATTTTCGCCGGGGGCCCACCGGGTTGGAGGCGAGAGAGAAGGGCCATATCCACGCGGCGTAGGCTACTCTCGGCTCGCACGCTCCTCCCGCCGGGCCGCCCGCGCCCGTTCAAATCGTTGCTCGTAGTTGAAGTAGAAAACAAACTTGGCGCGTGTGAGTTGTTTTTATTTTTGCGCAAAAAATGGGACCATTTTGGGGGGGGGGGTGCCCCCCGCAAGAGCCCCCGAGGGTAACTTGGGTTTCGGGGGAAAGCCGAGTTGCCCTTTTAAATTAGACTTGAAGCATTTACATAGTTGTTTACCAACTGGGGCGTTGGTCGTACGGTTTTTACAACAAAAATACTTGGAAATCCTAGCTAAGGGTAGAAGCGACGTAGCCGTTGGATGTTCCAAGCGTTGGTGAGCTCTTCACCGTCCTCGTTGGCCGGCCTTGTACGTGCCGGCTTGAGTACCTTCACCACGACGTAGGGTCCCTCCCATGGGAGTGATAGCTTGTGGCACCCTCGGTTGTCTTGGCGTAGCCTTAGGACCAAATCCCCTTCACCGAAGTCCCGCGGGGTATCTTGCGTGCTTGGTAGCGTCTTAGGGACCGTTGATACCTTGCGGAATGCATTAAGGCTACGAGGCGTGCCTCGTCCGACCGGTCCGGCCGAGTCCTCGCGGGCTCGCCGGTTAGCATCCTCGTCATAGCCTCGAACCCACGGGCGATCCGTATTCTAAGTCCGTGGGGAGGACGGCCTCCGCGCCATGGACTAGGAAAAACGGGGGTGAACCCGGTGGCTCGCTCGGGGTGGTCCTTAGGCTCCACACAACCGCCGGTAGTTCTTGGAGCCATTTTCGCCCGCATTTGTTGAGCCGGTCGAAAATTCTCGGGCTTAAGGCCCCGTAGGATCATGCCGTTGGCACGCTCTACTTGGTCGTTGGTCCGTGGGTGTGCCACGGCGCCGCCCAATCCACGCGGATGTGGAATTTGTCGCAGAACTCCAAAAACTTCCTGCCCGTGAACTGGGACCCATTGTCTGTGATGATGGAGTTTGGCACTCCAAAGCGGTAGACGATGTCGGTGAAGAATGTTACCGCCTGCTCCGCCCTGAGGTTCGTGATGGGGCGCACCTCGACCCACTTGGAGAACTTGTCGATCGCGACCAACAAGTGGGTGAAGCCCCCGGGCGCCTTCCGCAGGGGCCCGACGATGTCCAGCCCCCACACGGCGAATGGCCATGTCACGGGGATGGTTTGCAGGGCGTGGGCGGGCAAGTTTGACTTGTGGGTGTAGAACCGGCACCCTTCGCGGGTGCGCACGATCTCGGCCGGCGTCCGTGACCGCGGTAGGCCGCAAAAGCCCTGGCGGAATGCGTTGTCGACGAGGGTGCGGGGCGCGGCGTGGTGGCCACGCATCCCCGCGTGAATGTCCCGTAGGAGCTCGCGCCCCTCGGGAATGGGTACGCACCGCCGTAGGATGCCGGAGGCGGCGCGCTTGTACGCGCTCGCCGTCGACGAGGGCAAAAGATTTGGCCATCCCGGCGATGCGCCGGCCGTGGCCCGGTCCGCGGGGAGTTCTCCTCGAGCGATCCGGGCGATGTATTTTTCGCGCCGGTCCTCTTGGGCGGAGCCGGCTCGATGTCCATCACGTCGGCCTCGTGGGGAGCCGTACCCCTCGAGGAGGGAGAGCACGTACGCCTCGTTCGAGGGGTCCTCGTCCATGGGTTCCGTACCCGCCGGATTCGAGGGAGCCCCCGAGGGTCCGTCGTGACTCGAGGGGTAGGGCTCGAAGACGACCGAGGGTTGCGCGATGTCGCGCGCGAAAATGTTCGGGGAACGGTGATCCGCCCGACGCAACCTTGGCGAGCTCGTCCGCCTCCTCGTTGTACCGGCGAGGCACATGGTTGAGCTCGATGCCGTAGAACTTGTCCTCGAGGGCTCGTATGGCTTTGCAAGGCAGGCCTCCATCTTGTCGTCGTGGCAGCTCGCGTTCTTCATGACTTGATCGATTACGAGCCGCGAGTCCCCCCCGCACGTCGAGGCGCTTGACGCCCAACTCAATGGCGATTTTGAGGCCACAGAGGAGGGCCTCATATTCAGCCATATTGTTGGACGCGGGGAAGTGGAGGCGCACCGCGTAGCGCATGTGCTCCCCTAGGGGTGACACGAAGAGCAGTGCCCGTGCCTCGCCCCCGTTTTCATCACCGAGCCATCGAAGAACGCAGTCCGCATCTCGCTGGATCCGTGGGGGCGGCAGCTCGCGTATCCGTCCACTCGGCCGACGAAATCCGCCGTGATTTGCGACTTGATGGCCTTGCGCGGGGCGTAGGCGAGCATCTCGCCCATCGGCTCCACGGACCACTTGGCGATCCTTCCCGCGGCGTCGGGGTTGCGGATGATCTCTCCCGGTGGGAAGGAGGAAACCACCGTAACGGGGGTGGGCCTCGAAGTAGTGGCGGAGCTTGCGCCGCGCAAGGACTACCGCGTACGCGCAACTTCTCGGGACCTCGGGGGTAGCGCGTCTTCGTGTCCGACAGACCTCGCCGATGTAGTAGACCGGCCGCCGTACGGTGCAAGGCATGCCCTTCCTCCGTGCGCTCCACGACGATCACGGCGCCGACCACCTCGGGTGGTTGCGGCCACGTAGAGGCTGCGGGGGGTTCGCCATCCTGCGGCGGCGTGAGGATCGGGGCGTGCGTTAGAGACGCTTTCAGCTTGTCGAGCGCATCCTGGGCCTCGGTGCTCTAGGAGAAGCGCTCGTGCTTCTTAGCTGTGCGGTAGAGGGGCAGGCCCTTCTCACCGAGCCGCGAGATGAAGCGGCTCAAGGCGGCGAGGCACCCCAGCACCTTCTGCACCCCTTTGAGGTCCCGGATCGGACCCATTCGTTCGAGGGCCGCGACCTTTTCGGGGGTTGGCCTCGATTCCCCGTTGGGAGACAATGTATCCCAGGAGCATGCCTCGCGGCACTCCAAAGACACATTTTTCGGGGTTTAACTTGACCCCGTTGGCCCGTAGGCGGTTGAACGCGACGCTAAGGTCGCCAACCGGGTCGTCCGCCTTCCCCGGTCTTTACGACAATGTCGTCCACGTATGCTTCGACCGTCCGTCCGATGTGATCCCCCAAAACGTGCTGCATGCAACGCTGGTATGTTGCACCCGCGTTTCTGAGGCCAAACGGCATCGTGACGTAGCAGAACGTCCCGAAAGGTGTGATGAACGAAGTCGCGAGCTGGTCGGACTCCTTCATTTTTATTTGATGGTATCCGGAGTAAGCATCAAGGAAGCAAAGCAATTCACACCCAGCCGTTGAATCAACGATCTGATCAATGCGTGGCAAAGGAAAAGGAACTTTAGGACATGCTTTATTAAGACTAGTGTAGTCTATACACATCTGTCACTTCCCATTCTTTTTCTTTACAAGCACGGGGTTTGCTAGCCACGTAGGGTGGAACACCTCCTTGATGAATCCGGCCTCGAGAAGCTTCCGCAGCTCCGCTCCGATTGCCCGTCGCCGCTCCTCGTCGAAGCGGCGCAGCCGTTGCTGCACGGCGCGGGCGTTTGGCAGGATGTCAAGGGAGTGCTCGGCGACTTCCCTCGATTTGCCCGGCATGTCCGAGGGGCTCCACGCAAAGACATCGGCGTTGGCGCGGAGGAAGTCGACGAGCACCACTTCCTATTTGGGGTCGAGGGTGGAGCTGACCCTCAACGCCTTGCCCTCGGGGGCTGAAGGGTCGAGGGGGACCCCTTGGTCTGCTCCGCGGCCTCGAAGGTGCCGGCGTGCTTGGCGGCGGAGTCGAGGTCTTCGTTGACCATCTTCTCCAACGTGTTCACCAGCGCTTCATCCGGCGCCGGTGTGTTGACGGTGAAAATCCGTCAACCTAGCCATGAGTTTACCTTCGGTGTTGGCATGAGTTTTATACCTTATCCATTGGTACTAACCCCCGTGGTATAACAAGTTCACGTGTGCATGTCGGTTTTGGAGTTTAATGTTTATGCGGGGTTTTAGTGTTGAATGCAAGACTTTCGGGATAAGTTCATCAAGCACCTCATGACAAGACCTTGAAGTCCCGAACAAGTCATGCAATGAAGCAAAATTAACTCCAAGAAGCCGGGGACTCGATCCGAGAAGACGACAAACTCCTGTGGGCCCGACCGAGAAAGTGCCGAATCTTGCAAGACAAGGAGTTGAGTCCAATTCGGAGAGAAACCGACGACATGGACCTACATGCGTAAGGGGGAAACATCCAGGAAGCAAGGGAACCGACGTGGGACAAAGGAGCCCACGGGGCCGGGCCAAAATGGGCCCAGGCCGGCCGGCCCAGTCCGGTCGGCCCTGTGCCCATTTTGGGCCCAAACGTGCTCTCCTTTGCCCTAGCCGCCAATCGGGCTATTTATAGCCCCCCCGACCGAGAGCCACGCAGAGAAGATTTCGTCTTCGGCCGCCGAGGAGCAAGAGAAGAGAGGGACACCATGTCGGAGAGGAGAGGGTCGAGCTAGTTGACTAGGGTTTCCCTAGCCGACGTGGGAACCTTGCATGGAAGACCACGTCGGAGTTCCCGAGCTAGAAGCAAGATCAAGGAAGGATCCCGGTGGTGATCTTGTGTATGTATCATTGTCATAGTTGAATTATCAAGTTGAATCTTTTCTTAGCGATCAAGTGTTTCCTCGAAGATTTCGTTTTTCGATCGGCTTTGCTTATTCCAATTCTATTCGCGCGATAGATTACATAGGGTGTTCTTGTAGCCGCGGTGGCTAGAGGTACACGCCGGATCTTCCGAAAGAATCTCGACTTGTCTTTTGACTCGCCCTAAGCTCCCCGCATGAATAGGGATACGTTGTGACAGAACGGGGGTCTCGAAAGGCGGATGTTTTCGGATTTGGACGGGAAACCACGATTTAAAGAGGCTTCTATTAAGATTCGATTTGCTACTTCTTCTCTTGCTTGGAACTTCAACAAAAGGCTTACCCCGATCCCTCTAGATCGGTTTATCTACCCAATCTTACTTTGTTTTCTCCGGTCTTTAGTAGATTAGATTTGTTTCATGTCTTTTACTTAGATGCATTAGGTCTTTTATCGAAGATTGAAGTTACTTGGCTTTAATAGATTAAGTCTTGCGTCACACATTTGTTCCACGGATTCGATACCTTGGGTTCACCACTCGAGGGAAGAAGGGTCCCTTGACTACGACGGGAGACTTGTACGCTTGCGAGTCACGAACGAACTTTGATACAAACATTAACCGTCAACAAGCCCCTTTTTCTGGCGCCGTTGCCGGGGAACAAGTGATCAAGATTTGATTTTTTATTGCTTTTTTTTTGTAATTTTCAGTACTGATTTTGTTTTATTTTTGCATCTACTAAATTTCGATCATCCTCAAAATACATCTAATCTAGTTTGTCTAACTCTAGTCTTTATAGATTTGTTTTGTTTTCTAGTTTTTTTTTGCATACTTTGTTTATTGCTAACCCTAACAGGAGATGGTTGGCTACCTCTCCAAGAAACCCAAACCTTTTTGTGGATGATCCAGAAAACTTTACGTGCAAGGGTGACATGCAACACAAGCTAAAGGGGTGGAAACCCTAGATTCAAAAGTTGAAGTCGAAGGACCGTCGAAATCTCCAAGGGAATCACCACCTCCAAGTCCAAAGGAAGATCAACCTCAACCACCGGAGCGCCGCGCACCCCGGACATCGTTGATCCACCTATCATAAACGTTCAAGACGCCGGGAGGCCGTTCAAGATCAAAGTCTCAACTATCCGCATGACGATTGCGAGAGCCGAATGCATACGAGTCGGATTCCTTGAGTGGCATATCGGTTTACTTAAGAGGAGGATGGAGAAGATGGAGATGGAGAAAGAAGCTCAACACTTAAAGGCCGCCGAAGCAAGATCCTCATGCAAGGAGTGTGTGGAGTATGACCATGTCCAAGGTAACCCCGATTTAATGCAAGTTCGTCGATTCAAGTTTTGGGTTCTCTTTGTGCACAATTCAAGGACTTGATGGACGAGCAAGCTAAGATCAACAAGGACGCCGTCACTAAGTTCGAGGCTATGGAGAAAGTATTGAAGAATTTAGATGGCAAGGTGACGGAGGTCGGAAGCTCTATACGTGAAGTGTTCATCGTGATGAAGATGCTAGACGCAAGTGGGACAACTTGCCGAGCGCCCGATGGGTAACAAAGAAGAATATCCGAGACAACTCCAAGGTCCCAAGACGGCGAAGGCTACTCAAGCTCGTTCGGGAGAGATGAAGGATCACATTAGAGACCATGAAGATCACAACCGAAGGACCGGAGTTCGAGATGCCGAGCCACAAGGAAGTTGTTGCATCCGTCAAGACCAAAGGACAAAGCCAGCCTGTGAAGACCAAAAAAAAATTGACTAAGCCAAAGTGGGTACCCAAGATTGCAACGCCCGCAAAGAGCGTTGATCCGGAGTAATCAAGTGAAGAAGTCTAGCCATGGACTATAAACGAAGCGCTAGGCGGGAGGCAACCCGTTTCGTCAAGTCAAGAATAAGCTACCGGGAGGACAACCCGATTCCAGGTTTTTCGAGTCTTTTTAATAATTTAGTTTTTGAGTTTTATTACGCAAAGACATTAGACTTAGAAGTGGTTGAACAATATTAGAGACATAATTCTTGATTGAATGTTTGCTTTATCATAAACCCTTTGCATGAACCCTCCTATGTGCTTGTTTGATTCTCTTCTTTTCGAGAAACCTCAACCAAATAATTTCAGAACCTTAACTCAACCTTTCACCCTCATTATGGTGCTGAGGTTGACTTATTTTTCATGCTAAAACCACACGAGTAGAGCCACGATTTATGTTTAAGTGTTAATAAAATTCAGCACGTGGTAGGACTCGGGTGAACCTAGAAATCAAAGCTTTTGGTTGGTTTTAAAAATCCTTATCCTTGGTTTCTCTAGGATTAGAATTTTTCTAAGCCTGTTCTAATTTTGTTTTATTCAAAATCTTTCTTATTTATCCAAAATTAGAACCTAAACCTATGCCCCCATGATCAAGCCGGGAAAATGTCCGCTCTCAACCAATGAAGGCAAACTATACCGGTGAGACCGAAATCGACGTAAAAAGAAAATATTTTCGACTTGCATTTGTTTTTAATGGTTTAAAAACTTCTCTAAAATTATGTTCGAGCTCTTGCATGGCTCTGAAAAATATTTTAAATTTCGAATTAGAGGAGTGATTAACCTTAAACACACCTTAATGGAGGCGATCTAGTAATCATGCATGCACCATTGGATTCCCTTTCATCAACTTTCACTAATTCCACATGCAAAGGACAAGCATGGTGGGCAGCAAGCATCAACTTTGTAGGAATTTCATGGTGGCATGTGAAGCAAATGGAGCTAGGGAGCATGGACATAACCCAAAACATGAAGCATCAAGTGGAAGGACCAAGGAGTGGACGAGAGCGTTTGGGCGGTGCAACTCGTAGAGCACGCGAGCAGGAAAGTTGCAGAGGTGAAATGATCGTGCCGGAAGAAAGACGAGGCGGGGAGGAGCACCGAGGCCGGCCTCACCTACATAAGGAGCCCCCCGGCTCCCGTTTTCTGCAGGCAAGCTTCCCTCTCCTTCCTTTGTTTGTGTGTTCAAGTTTGTGTGCTCAAAACCTCCGTAGACATAGCCAACCTTCCCAAGCTTGATAGCTCAAGAAAAAAAAATCCACATCCTTAATCCACTCAAAGTCCAGACTCCAAAATAATATTTGTGTACCTTGTTACCGGGTGAAAACCCCGGATATTTATTTGTGAGGGAGGGTGCTGCAATCATGGAAGAAAACTACAAGCCTTTGCACCGAAGAAGAAGGGATCATCGTCGTCTAGCCATCATCGACAACCTTTTCGAGGAGGCACTCGTTTCCGAGCTTCCTCGGGGTATGGAGGAGGACACGGCACCGCCAAGGAGGAATCGCACTCTTTTCCTTGGTGGCACGAGGGCTACACGAAACTCGTTTATTAGGTTTTCCAAACCTCAATAACATATGGAGGAGCCGCCCGTCCAACCTCGCCACTAGACACGATCATCCGCTCCACCTCCATATGCTCCGCGGTATTCCGAGGGGTATGTCATCATGACGGAGGAGGAGAAGAAGCTCGCTCGCCTTAAGTAGAGGCTTGTAGCGAACGCCGACATCGACGACCAAGCTCTCCACATATTGGGTTTCACACGGGACACCGGTGCAATTCTCTAGCGGAGTGTCGGCAAACACCCACAAGGAATTCGCCTAGGAAATTTTCATGACCATGGCGTATACCCTTGATGAAGGAGTGCTGAGTCTCTCATTCCGTTGGAGGGAGCCCACAAGTGGAGAAGAAGGAAGACACCGTCGGAAGGGTAACCTTGATCAACGATGCTATTTCTAGCACTTGATGGGGTAATCTCCTTTCATCCATGGGTTGCAGTCGATCTTGAGATGTAATCACACTTTGTTGGATTATCTATCTATCATCTTGTGCTGAAAATACTTTAATGCTTAAGGCTAGCAACCATGCCGTAAAGGGAGTAAGGGCTCCAATGCTTCCTTGGATCCATTCAACACAAACCCCGATAGATCGATTGGTTTTCATGTTCGAAACGATTGCATGTCTAGTATCGTAGACCCATGGGCGAGTGTCTCCTATTTTCAAAAGGGAGCTCCGGAACAAGTATGTGCATTAAGGCACATGGGAAGGTTTTTGGAGTATGATCACGGGAAGAGACCATCAACGAAGAAATACTATCCGAACCCCATCATCCAAGTGTGTCACTTTTGTGCAAGTGGATTTTTGGGGAGAATAAGAGAGACATAGATAACCAACACGGAGTTGAATTGGATTTACTCGCAGCCAATCAACCCTACTCACCTATGATCAACCGGTGGTGTTGTGGCAACATCGGATTCGGGAGATCGGGTTGTTACCTCTCCATGTTGACTATCTCTTTAAAACCGGGTATTACAAGGAACCCAAATCACCTCCTACCCGGGACTTCCCTAGGAATATATGAAGAAAGGAAAATATAAGAGTGAAGATGAGAGAGGAGGCTTCCAAGTGGCCTAGGTAAATTTGCCCCTTCCGGATTGAAGATTAAGACTTTTCTTAAGGGGAAGAAGATCGGTTAGAGGAAGGACTTCTTGTGCCGGCGAAGAAAAAAAAAAAATAATAATAAAAGAAAAGAATTATAGGAGAAGGATCTTCTATGGCCCAAGAAGGAGGTGCACAACAAAATTATGTTCCACCATTCGGAGAAATTCCGGCATCGCCAAATCACTACGGTGGTGTACCAATGCAAGCATGGGGGAGTGGTGCAGCCATACCCCCACCATTTTTGCGGTGCCCAACGTAGTCCTTGCGGAGCCATATGCACATCTTCCTCAACCACAACAAAATGTGGCCACCATTGGAGGATACGCTGCAAGGATCATGCAAATTATTGCAGCCATCCAAACCAATGCAAACCAAATGGGTGAAGGAAATGCAAACGTCGCTTATGTGCTTGGACACCTTCACCTAGCACCATCGGACAATTCATAGGAGGAGTGGTGCATTCCTATTACAAGTAAGGGTACAACAACCAAGACTTTCAATATCAACCACCGGCGGAAGATTAGAGAGAGGAGGAGCTTTAGTTATCTTTCCTTTACCCCCTTTTCTTTAATTTTCAGCTTGTATGCGCCTATGTTTGCGTAGTATTTTCAGTTTTGCTTTAATTTTCAGTTTTTAGTTTAATTTTCAGCATGTATCTTAGTTTTTATTTTCATCATGAATAATGTCACCACCAAGTTTTTACCTTTGGTAAAGTTACAAAGTTTGTGCCATGATGATATATGATTATAATTGCCGCTTTGTTTATCTTTGTAATTGACTTATGCATGTTTGAACTAGTGCTCTCTTAAAAATACAAATCTGAAATTATCTAAATGCTAGCTCAATCTTCAGCGGAGGTTATGATTAAAATAAAGACCCATAGTGTTTTATGTGCTCTCAAGTTATGAATAGATTGAAGATGTCTTTTATGCTCAAAAATATTGCTAACCTTGTCACAAATATCACTTGTGTGTTGCTCAACCTATCCAAAGCCTTATATATATTTGAGTGCATAAACCTTAGTGTACAAGATTTATTTTTGAGTGCGTTATTGCAGGCCATGATTTCTCTGGCCCGAGACTAAGAAGCTGGTCATTCCGTTTTTGCGTATCTATCTTTTTGCTAGCCTTTTATCCGTGCATTGTGTACCCCCACATCGGTGGTCTCACAAACTTCGCCGGATGTCCATCCTTAAACCAAATATCATTTTTTGTGATTACCTCCTTGACCACAACCTATCATTGAGAATGGATCATCAATTCAAGGAAGATCGCAAGACGGTGCCAACGTTGAAGATTTCAAGTATCTCTCCAAGGAAAATATCTCCGTACCTACCTTATTTTTCGCCTCTTTGCTCGAGGACGAGCAACGTCTAAGCATGGGGGAGGAGGTAGGTACGGTGCTGCCTTAGAGTTCAAAAGGGAGTATTTTAAAAAAAATATATATATAATGATGAAAGAAAAAATTCGGCGATGTACATGACTTCCAAGGTGAAGAAAGAAAAAAATATATATATACAAGAAAGAAAGAAAAGAATGAGAAATATAAGAAAGAGAAGAAAAAAATATATTTGTGCGTAAAATGAACTCCCCGGTTCTCTAAGAGTGCATTCAAGGCTTCAAGATAAAAAGATCCATTCTCATTTTCCAACCATGTGCAATCCGATAACGAGGACTTCTTTTGTGCCTCGGGATCACTCTCTCGCCATTTGCACATGTCCACCTATCTAAAAGTGTGTGTATTTTTCTCTTTCCCCTCCTTGATTTAACATTATTTTCCAATGACCTTTTTGACGAGTCTCGGTAAGACCATGAGAAGCTTGTCTTGTTATGACAACACCTCATTTATAAATTCTTGTTAGGACTAAACTTTCCCAAAAGCTCCATATAAAGCCTACCACATATATATGAGAGGGAAAGGAGTAGAATATATAGGCTTGAGAGACAAGTGAGATGAGAGTTTATGAGCAATACATGAGATGATTTAAATTTGTGAATTTGGTTTAGCTTTTCTTATCTCGTTCTTCATTTCAAAAATTCGAGATCCATTTAAAACTTTGTGAGCATGTTAATACTTGTGGGATAAGCTTAATAAGAATCTACCCTCCGTAGAGATGAAGGCTAGTACATTATGGAACTTTAATGAATTAAAATTTTGAGAGCATTATGTTTTCTCATGTGTAATCAAGTGCAAAGTTTAAACATTGTTTAGCAAATGATGATATCCATCGAAGGCTTACTCGAGGACGAGCAAGGTTTAAGCATGGGGGAGATGTTGACGGTGAAAATCCGTCAACCTAGCCATGAGTTTACCTTCGGTGTTGGCATGAGTTTTATACCTTATCCATTGGTACTAACCCCCGTGGTATAACAAGTTCACGTGTGCATGTCGGTTTTGGAGTTTAATGTTTATGCAGGGTTTTAGTGTTGAATGCAAGACTTTCGGGATAAGTTCATCAAGCACCTCATGACAAGACCTTGAAGTCCTGAACAAGTCATGCAATGAAGCAAAATTAACTCCAAGAAGCCGGGGACTCGATCCGAGAAGACGACAAACTCCTGGGGCCCGACCGAGAAAGTGCTGAATCTTGCAAGACAAGGAGTTGAGTCCAATTCGGAGAGAAACCGACGACATGGACCTACATGCAGAAGGGGGAAACATCCGAGAAGCAAGGGAACCGACGTGGGACAAAGGAGCCCACGGGCCGGGCCAAAATGGGCCCGGGCCGGCCGGCCCAGTCCGGTCGGCCCGTGCCCATTTTGGGCCCAAACGTGCTCTCCTTTGCCCTAGCCGCCAATCGGGCTATTTATAGCCCCCCGACCGAGAGCCACGCGAGAGAAGATTTCGTCTTCGGCCGCCGAGGAGCAAGAGAAGAGAGGGACACCATGTCGGAGAGGAGAGGGTCGAGCTAGTTGACTAGGGTTTCCCTAGCCGACGTGGGAACCTTGCATGGAAGACCACGTCGGAGTTCCGGAGCTAGAAGCAAGATCAAGGAAGGATCCCGGTGGTGATCTTGTGTATGTATCATTGTCATAGTTGAATTATCAAGTTGAATCTTTTCTTAGCGATCAAGTGTTTCCTCGAAGATTTCGTTTTTCGATCGGCTTTGCTTATTCCAATTCTATTCGCGCGATAGATTACATAGGGTGTTCTTGTAGCCGCGGTGGCTAGAGGTACACGCCGGATCTTCCGAAAGAATCTCGACTTGTCTTTTGACTCGCCCTAAGCTCCCCGCATGAATAGGGATACGTTGTGACGAACGGGGGTCTCGAAAGGCGGATGTTTTCGGATTTGGACGGGAAACCACGATTTAAAGAGGCTTCTATTAAGATTCGATTTGCTACTTCTTCTCTTGCTTGGAACTTCAACAAAAGGCTTACCCCGATCCCTCTAGATCGGTTTATCTACCCAATCTTACTTTGTTTTCTCCGGTCTTTAGTAGATTAGATTTGTTTCATGTCTTTTACTTAGATGCATTAGGTCTTTTATCGAAGATTGAAGTTACTTGGCTTTAATAGATTAAGTCTTGCGTCACACATTTGTTCCACGGATTCGATACCTTGGGTTCACCACTCGAGGGAAGAAGGGTCCCTTGACTACGACGGGAGACTTGTACGCTTGCGAGTCACGAACGAACTTTGATACAAACATTAACCGTCAACACGGTGCCTCCGCGTGTTCCACGCACTCGACGTCGCAATCGAACGCGTGCTCGATGGATGAGCCGACGGTGATGACGCCGTTCGGTCCCGGCATCTTCATCTTCAAGTAAGTGTAATTGGGGACCGCCATGAATTTGGCGTAACAAGGTTGCCCAAGAATAGCGTGGTAGGCCCCCTTGAACCCCACCACCTCGAAGGTGAGGGTCTCCTTGCGGAAGTTTTTCGGGGGTGCCGAACCAAACCGGGCAGTCAATCGCCCAAGGGGCCGGACCTGCTTGCCGGGCGCGATGCCGTGGAACGGCTTCGTGCCGGGCCGCAGCTCGGTCCAACCCGATCCCCATGAGGCGCAACGTATGCGCGTAGAGGATGTTGAGGCCGCCGCCTCCGTCCATGAGGACCTTCGAAAACCGGGCGTTCCCGATGATGGGGTCGACCATTAGCAGTGTACCGGCCCGGGTTGGGGACGCGGTTCGGGTGGTCCTCCCGCCGAAGGTGATGGCGTCCTCCGACCAATTGAGGAAGGACGGAGGGCGCCCTCTCCGCGGCGAGGACCTCGTGCCACTCCTTCTTGCGGCCGGCGGGTCGACATGTCGACGGTTGGCCCCCCAAAGATGAGGAACACATTTTCCACGGCGGGGAAGCCGCCCGCGTCGCCATCGCCTCCATCTTTCTTGGCCTCGCCTCCTTCGCGGCGGCACGGCCATAGAATTTCTTGAGCATATCGCATCGCTCAAGGGTGTGGTTCACCGGGGTCTTGTGGTAAGGACATGGCTTCTTCGGCATGTCGTCGAACACCCCGGGCCTCGAGGGGCCGGTCGAGGGCCCCGTCGAGCCGGGTCAACGGCCGAGGGCCTCGGCATTGCCGCCGTCGCGCCCTGCTCGCGCGCCTCGCGGCGCGGCTTCTTCCCCTTCTTGCCCCGCTTGTCGTTGCGGTGGGGCTCCTTGGACTTGCTGCCCTCCGCGGGCGCGTCCTCCGAGCGCTTGCCCTTCTTGCCGTCGAAGATCGCCCCCACGGCCTCCTCTCCTGAGGCGAAGCTGGTGGCGATGTCGAACAGCTCGTTGGAGTCCGCGGGCGGGCTGCGTCCCAGCTCCCGCACGAGGTCCCGGCACGTGGTGCCCTCGAGGAAGGCATGCACGATCTCGGACTGCGCCACGCTGGGGAGCTCCGTGCAGCGCTTGGAGAAGCGTCGTATGAAGTCCCGCAGCGACTCGCCGGGCTTCGTGTGCGGAGCGCGAGTCCCACGAATTTCGGGGCGCACGTACGTGCCCCGGAAGTTGCCCACGAACGTGTGGACCCGGATCGTCCCGATTGTGGATTTGGCTAGCGGGCAAGTGCTCGAGCCATGTCCGGGCCGCGTCGCCGAGATGCAGGGGCAAGTTGCGGATGATGACCTCGTCGCTGGTGGCCCCGCCCAGCTGACAAGCCAAGCGGTAGTCGTTAAGCCACACGCGGGGGTCCGTCTCCCCGTTGTACTTGACGATGGTCGAGGGTTGGCGGAAGCGTTGGGGGAACGCCGCCGCGCGGATTTCCCGGCTGAACACACGGGTGCCTGGGGGCTCCGGCGTTGGGGAGCGGTCTTCGCCGCTGTCTTAGCGTCCCCCCCGTCGAGGGTGGTAGCCCCTTGCTGCTCGTGCGTCCGCCCTGCTCGTGCGCCTGGCGTTGATGACGTTGCGGGCGTCGCCATCCGGGGCCGCCCGCGTGCGTCAAGGAGCCGCTCCTTGGCCGGCGTGCGTCCTTGGTCGACGGGTTGCCCCGCCGGTCCCCCCGCGTGCACCGAGGGTTCGCCTCCCGGTGCGGCTTCGTTGTCCCGCGCATCCCCCCCGTTGGCGGATGCGCGAGGCCGAGCTCTCGGCCCGCCGGACGCCGCCGCTTGCTCGATGAGAGTTTGCACCTCGCGGTGCGGGTCTCGAGCCTCGGGGGTCGAGGGTGCCGGCATGGCCCGCGAGCGGCGCCGCGGCGGCGACGAGTTTTTGGCTCGCCCGCGGGGGCGCGTCCGCGTTGACGTTGGGGACGGTGCCGATGCGGTCGCGGACCCGTCGGCCCGGCTCCCGTGCGCGTTCGCCGCGCGCGGAGGCCCCCCCCCGCCATTGAGGCGCGGAGAGCGCCCGCACCGTCCGTATTCCTCCGCCGGCTTGGCCTTGAGCTCGCGGGCTTGGGCCGGCCGGGCGTCGGCGTCGGCCCGGCAAGAGCGCTTGGCCCCGCGGCCATGCGCGCGGCGACCCCCCGGGGCGGGGGTGATCTCCCCGTCTCGGCGCCCACCGCGCCGCCGGCATTGGCCGGGTCGTTGGTGATGACGGCGTAGCACTCCCGCGCGGGGTCGTAGCTCCCGTGCCGGAGTCGTCGGGAGCAGCCCGAACCCGCAGTCCGTAGCGTCGAGGAAGCGCCTGAACATGACTGGGTCCGGCACGCCGGAGAAGTCCCACTCCGCGTACCCGTGGCGGTTGGCGGGTGGTAACGCGTCGATGGAACCCAGGGACGACTCGTCCCCTGCTGAGGCGCCGGGTCCCTGGCGACGAAGACGTGGCGGCCAGGCGGAACCCTGCGCATCGTGGTGTTGACGTTGTTGTTGTAGGCCGAAGTGGCGCCACGCAACCCAATGGGAATGCGTGGGCCGGAGACCGCGCGTTGTCCCGCCGGGGCGGTGGCGGTCATCGTGGCGGAGGGCGTGCCGTGTTGAGAGGCGGCGCGCTCAACCTGCCGTCGCTCCGACCGCGCCCGGCGCGAACGTAGCCCGGCAGCGGCGGCGGCGTCGCGGCGTCGACGGACCCGCGGCATCCGCGCCGCGGGCGTCCGAGCCGTGGCGGCGCATGCGGCGGGGACCGCAGCGGACCCGGCCTCGGCGCCGCGCGCGGAGCTCCTCACGGTTGGTGAGGCGCATGAGATAGCCGTTCCCCGTGGCCTGAAAGTTCAGGTCCCCGAAGCGAATTTCGAACCCGGCCGGGGAGGGGGTCCGAGCTACCCATGCAGTAGCGTGTACCACGGTACTCAGTGCGGATCACCATGGAGGGAGTTGACGGAATGACCTTAGGCGCTCGATTGCCCCACGGTGGGCGCCAACCGTTCGGTGCGGAATATGGTCCCGACACTAACCAGTAGATAGCGCCGAGGTCTATCCCTCAATGGTCGATGCTAAGTAACAAGTGACACAGAGTATTTATCCTGGTTCCGGCCGAGGGGGCCGTACGTCCAGCAGAGGCGTGCTCGAGGCACTATATTACTTAGCACCGGGGGTGCTCGTAGTGGGGTGCTACAAGCAAGGCGGGAGAGGAAGCCCGGCTTCCAAGTCCCCGGATGAGTGGCCGAAGATATTGTGGGAGAATTGGAGAATGAGTACGTAGTGTGCGGTGTGTTCCTGTCTCGTATGCTCGCCGGGGTCCGTCCCCCCTGCGGCCGGGGGTTCGCCCCCCTTTATAGATCAAGGGGGCGGCAGACACATGCGCGCCGCGCTATCTAGCTACGTGGGGAAACACGACGTGCTATGTCGGAGAGCGGGCGGCCGTCCGGACGATCCTTGCGGCGATCCGGCCATGATGGCCTACCTTGTACCCGAACAAAGGGCGGTTCGAGGGTAGAAGGGCGGTAGATGGTGGCGATGTCCTCCGATAGGCTCGAGGGAGGTGTTGACGTTGGCTCCGTACGGCGTACGGGGGTAGGTAAAACGGCGCCCCTTCCCAACGCGCTTCACGCGTCGGGGTTGTTGCTAGCGGCGCCGGCGTGCGCCCCCGCACGCGCGGGGGCGGCGGCCATCGTCGTTACGGTGGCGGGGATGGCGATCCACCGGCCTAGTGCCTCCACCTAACCCCCGTAGGGTCACAAGAAAGTGAATCGAGGGTGCGCCGGCCCCCCTTCGAGGGCTCGGCACGTTAGCCGTCTTGGAGCGGCGCGCGCGGTGTCACGGGACCGACACCGGCCGCACCGCACGCTCCCTCCCCACAAGGATGGGGATGGGCTCCTCCCCGGGGAGTTGGTGCGGCGGCACGGGGCGCGAGCCCCGGCGCATGATGGCGCCGTCCCACCAGTGTCGGGCGTTAAATGCCTATGTACGGGGGGCCGGCGCACGCGTGAGGGGCGCCCTCGAGCGTGGCGGACCCCGGTCGAGGGCGGGTCGTACCCTCGAGCGAGGCGGAGCCCGTTCGAGGGGAGTGCTCCCCCCCTCGAACAGGGCGGAGCCCGCCCGAGGGGGCGCGCATCCTCGAGCGAGGCGGAGCCTCGCTCGAGGGGATCTCTAAGAGGGCCGCCTTGATGGGCCGTCGGGGTCCCTCGCGGCGTGGGCCGTCTCCCGCATGGTCGGGCACCCGCATGGTTAGGCTAAGCGTGTTTTGGCCTTGTTGCGGGTTTTAAGTGGGGATTTCCCCCATTGTTTAAGGGGACCCCTAGGGCTGTCCCCCGACAGTACGCTCCCCAAAAACCTTATCACCCGCCTATCCCGAGCAAGATCGCTAGGTGGACGAGGTTCGGAGGCAATCGCTCACGCAAACGGTGTGCGCACAAAGCTTGCGTTGGGAATGGCGGAGAGAGAGCAAAGAACACAGAGGGAGAAGAGAGAGGTCTCCCAAGCTGTGAGTACCCGAGTGTGAGAATGTGTGTCTGTGCCAGAGGAAGGAGTCCTCTTATATAGGCGCAGAGGAGAGGAGGAGGGAATGAACCTGGACGCTTCTGACCACCATAATTCTCATTAAACGACAGTTACCAAGAATCGCCGTATTCAACGTCATCGTTACCGCAACGGTCACGGTCACGGTCTCGGTCTCGGTCTCGACTCGACTCGACTCGACTCGACTCGACTCGACACGCCACGCCACGCCACGCCACGCCACGCCCACGGCCCGGCCCGGCCCGGCCCGGTGCGGCGCGGTGAGGCGAGCGAGCGCGCGCGCGTGTGTGGCACGCCCTTCTCCTTTTACCAACTTCACAAGTGGTCCACCATTGGTCCACCCTTTAAGTTAGTTAAGATTCTCATTGGCTTTCAATGCGGGATTGAATCCCTAGCATTTATTTTGTGGACCTTTTAATTCTTAAGATTAATTGAGACTAAATGGCCCAAGGCCCAATTAATCCAACAATCCCCACCAAGAATTTCAAGGTACACAAAGAAATGTCCTCTTCTCAACTCTTGTTTTGATATACCGACTTTATGGTGGAGACTGTTAAGTTGAACATCCACCCGAGACAAAAGCTACACTCATTCACAACCGACCAATGGACTATGTCTTGAATTGGCAGTTTCGTGCAAACAAGTTTGACTAGAGCCCCTTGCCGTACTAGGTGCTATAAGCATCCCCTCGGGTTGGAGCGTATAAGTCATACTCCGTGCCTTTCATGGGTATCTAGAGATCACCCTATCTCATAGATTGTGACTAGCAATCGACCCATATAGGTGCAATCCTTTAAGATGTTCGTAGGCCAACATCTTTGCTCCTCTTTGAGCCACTCGGATCACATTAAGGTTTTTCACCAACCTCGCCATACAGCTTTTAGAAGAGAAATGCATCTCTACCGGAATGAGCCCTTTACAAAGGTTCTCTTCTCTCTCGTTAAACAAGTAGTTTGTTGCACTATCCTAATTCACGGGATCTCCGATCACATAGGACAAAGTTACCACTACCGAATAACGCCGACGGGTCTCAAGCCCAATTCCCTGGATGCATTGTCTATCACATTACGTGAAAGACCCTTTGTGAATTGATCGCGCATTCTTAGCCGTTTGGATGTAGTCCAAGGCTATCACTCCGGAGTTTCTCATTTTCCCCGATGATTTCAGCCGCCTCTTTACATGCCTAGATGACTTCATGTTGTCCTTTGAACTATTCACCTTGACAATCACCATTTGATTATCACAGTTCATGAGGACTGCCGGTATCGGTTTTTCAACTACCGGTAAATCCATAAGGAGTTCACGAAGCCATTCAGCCTCAACTGTGGCGGTGTCCAATGCAGTGAGTTCTGCCTCCATAGTTGACCTCGTTAAGATGGTCTGCTTGCAAGACTTCCAGGAGACAGCGCCACCTCCAAGCGTAAACACATATCCACTTCTGGCATTAATCTCATCTGCATCAGAGATCCAATTCGAATCACTATAACCCTCTAGTACCCTAGGATACCCAGTATAGTGAATCGCGTAGTTCATTGTTCCTTTCAGATAGCGCATTACCCGTTCAAGAGCTTCCCAATGAGCATCTCCCGGTTTCGACACGAATCGACTCGCCTTGCTCACAAGATATGCGATGTCGGGTCTAGTAGCGCTAGCTAGGTACATTAGTGAACCAATGATTTGGGAGTATCTCAGCTGATCTCTCATTATTCTTATGTTTTTCCTTAACATTTTACTAGCATCATAAGGTGTTGGAGCCGGCTTGCGCCGCCGTAACCAAAATGACTCAAGATTTTCTCCACATAATGAGATTGTGTAAGAACAACCCCACCATCACCTTCTCTCACTAGTTTAATGTTTAGAATCACATCGGCGTCCCCCAAATCTTTCATCTCGAAGCTTTGAGACAAGAATTCTTTCACTTCCTTAATCGCATTAAGGCTTGTCCCAAATATCGTATGTCATCTACATACAAACATAGGATCACTCCTTCGCCCCCACCATAGCGATAGTACACACATTTGTCGGCTTCGTTCACAACAAAGCTAAGCGACGTTAAAGTTTTGTCAAACTTCTCATGCCATTGCTTAGGAGCTTGCTTAAGACCATACAAAGATTTTACCAATTTACACACCATCCCTTCTTGACCTTTTACTACGAATCCATCCGGGCGATTCATATAGATCTCCTCCTCCAACTCTCCATTTAGGAAAGCTGTCTTAACATCCATCCGGTGAACGATAAGACCATGGGAAGCCGCCAAGGAAAGTAGTACTCGAATAGTGGTCAATCGGGCAACCGGTGAGTAAGTATCGAAAAAAATCTTCTCCTTCTTTCTGAGTATAGCCTTTAGCCACCAGCCTTGCTTTGTACTTATCAATAGTACCATCGGGCCTAAGCTTTTTCTTGAACACCCACTTGCATCCTATAGGTTTGCACCTATAGGGACGCTCCACAACCTCCCAAGTACCATTAGACATAATAGAGTCCATCTCACTCCGAACCGCTTCCTTCCAATAGTCGCATCCGGAGAGGAATATGCCTCTTCAATGGTTCTAGGAGTGTCATCCACGAGGTACACAATGAAATCATCACCAAAGGACTTTGCAATCCTCTCGTCTCTTGCTCTTTCTAAGAGCTTCATTGCCATCCTCCTCAGGATTTTTCTCATGTGGTTGTTCATTGTGTTCTATCAAAACAAGCAGAGTTCTTTGAGTTCATTATTAATAGACAATTCATGACTAAATGTGCTATCTATCTCTTTCATAGGAAAAATGTCCTCAAAAAATGTAGCGTCTTTGGATTCCATGATGGTGCCAACATGCATATCGGGTACTCCGACTTCAATATTAAAAACCTATAACCCACACCGTGTAGAGCATAACCAAGAAAGATACAATCGATAGTTTTAGGTCCTAGTTTACGTTTCTTGGTTATAGGCACATTCACATTGGCCAAACATCCCCAAGTCCGTAAGTATGAAAGTGTTAGCCTTTTCTTTTCCCATTCCTTAAATGGTGTTATCTCTTTGTTCTTTACAGAACACGATTCGAACATGACATGCAGTCAATATAGCCTCACCCCACCATTCCTTGGAAAGTCCCGCTGTGTCTAACATGGTGTTAACCAAATCAGTTAGAGTGCGGTTCTTTCTTTCGGCTACCCCGTTTGATTGAGGTGAATAGGGAGGCGTCCTCTCATGAATTATTCCGTGTTCCTCACAGAACGCAGTGAAAACATTAGAAAAATACTCTCCACCACGATCAGACCTAATTCTTTTGATCTTTCTCTCAAGTTGGTTTTCTACTTCACTTTATAGATTTTAAAGTATTGTAATGCTTCATCTTTAGACTTCAACAAATAGATATAGCAAAATCTAGTACAATCGTCTATAAGAGTCATGAAAAACTTTTTACCACCTTTTGTCAACACACCATTCATCTCGCATAAGTCGAATGAATTAGTTCTAGAGGTGCCAAGTCTCTCGCCTCGGCTCGAAAAATGAGGCTTGCGAGGTTGTTTTGATTCAACGCACACATGGCACTTAGAATTTTTGACTAAGGTAAATTTCGGAATTAAACTCAAGTTTGCAAGACGCATCATACAACCAAAATTAACATGACAAAGTCGCGAATGCCAAACATTTGACTCATCATTAACATTCGAGACATGGTTCACAACTTTATTACAATCATATGACAAAGAAAAGCGGAACAAGCCTCCGCTATCATAACCTTTTCCAATAAAACTTCCAAACTTAGAAATTACACATTTATTGGATTCAAAGACTAATTTAAAACCGTCTCTACACAAAGAGAGATCCGCCGACTAAGTTCTTCTTGATAGTAGGGACATGCCGCACGTTCTTCAATCGAACGATCTTTCCCGAAGTAAGCTTCGATCGACCGAACCAACACCAAGAACACGCGCATGTGATCCGTTTCCCATCAACAAGGAGGAAATTCCGCCCACCTGGTAAGAGGAAAACAAGG
The DNA here is from genome assembly GCA_947561735.1 of Cenchrus americanus. Classification (NCBI taxonomy): domain Eukaryota; kingdom Viridiplantae; phylum Streptophyta; class Magnoliopsida; order Poales; family Poaceae; genus Cenchrus; species Cenchrus americanus. The sequence goes on along the minus strand of OX387245.1, from coordinate 87,325,143 downwards.
AAATGTCAGCACAAACATGAATATTAGCACCCGTATCAATCCACCAATCAGGTGACTGACATACTGAAAGAACTGTAGGTAAAAGATTACCGTACCCCGACGTTCCACCAGTTTCACTAATAACCATGTTGGCACTTTTTCCATCTTTCTTATCCTTGCGATCCGGACACTTTGCAGCAAAGTGTTCCGTGCTACCACAAGAGTAGCACTTTCCGCTTGGCGGCTTTTTCTCGCTTGAACCGAGCCGTTTGCTTAGCCTTTGGTTGGTTTTGATGTCGCTTGTTTTTCTTTTTGAATGCATTGTTGTTCTTCTTCTCGCACCAAATTAGCACTAGAAGACCCAACAATCCCTTTACCATGTGTCTTGTCCTTTGCTCTCGCCTTTTCTTCAACATCAAGAGTGCCGATAAGATCGACAACAAAGCAAACTCTTGCCTCTTGTGTTTTAGAGAGGTTCCAAAGTCCTTCCAAGAAGGTGGTAACTTGGAGATAATACCTCCAGCCACAAACTTGTCGGGCAACTTACATGGTGCATCCTTGCTATAATTCTCAAGATCTCTAGCTAGCGCTCGAATCTCATGGGCTCGCTCTACCACGTAACGGTCTTCAACCATTTTGTAGTCATAGAGTTGTTCCATGACATACGGACTCACCACCAGCATCAGAAACCCCAAATTTAGCCTCAAGCGCATCCCAAATATCTTTGCCACTTGGCACAGGCTACGTGTCCACAAGGTTTTCGGCGAGAACACTCAAGATGGCACCGCGAAACAAAAGTTATCGGCCGCCTCGAAAGCCTTGTCCTCTTCTCGGGAGAAAACTGTTCGGGCTTCCCCTGTATGACATGCATGATGCTCATCGCTGTCAACCAATACGTAACCCTTTGCTTCCAACGCTTGTAATTTGAACCATCGAAAACATTTGGTTTGAGCGTTGCAGCGAAACTAGTTACCGAAAGCCTATCAACAACATAAGGTTTTTGGATTGTTAGAGAACTAGGCAATTTTCGGTACATTTTAATTCCAGAAATTATTAACATGTTCATGACAAATATAAGTGATCCCGTGAGAGCAAAGCATGTGCTTGTGTTCAAGTTAATTCTCAAATAAAACTCGAACAAAAATACACTGAAAAGGTTTAGTGTGTACCCAAAGGCGGGACGGTTGACGGAGTCAACCGGTGCGCCGTTATCCCTTGGACTAGACATGCTAGTCGTGGAGGGACCTTGTTCGGTGTAGTCGTACTGAGGTGATGCAGTGGCGAGTCGTTGCAGTGAAGTCCCACGAACGGCCTCCGGGAAGTAGTCGTTCACGCTGATGTAGTCGTTCTCGCGGAGGACGTAGTCGTACTGGAAGTAGTCGTTCTCGCGGAGGAAGTAGTCGTACTGGAGGTAGTCGTTCTCGCGGACAGGGACGTAGACGTACAGAAGAGCGAGCAGGCGCGTACGGGTACGCTCCCCAAAAACCTTATCGCCCGCCTATCCCGAGCAGGATCGCTAGGTGGACGAGGTTCGGAGGCAACTGCTCACGCAAACGGTGTGCGCGCAAAGCTTGCGTTAGGAATGGCGAGAGAGGTCTCCTAAGCGAGGAGTACCGAGTGTGAGAATGTGTGTCCGTGCCGAGGAAGGAGGCGGGACGCTTCGACCACCATAATTCTCATTAAACGACAGCTACCAAGAATCGCCGTATTCAACGTCACGGTCACGGCGAGGCGAGCGAGCGCGCGCGTGTGGCACGCCTCTTCTCATTTTACCAACTTCACAAGTGGTCCACCATTGGTCCACCAAGTTAGTTAAGATTCTCATTGCTTTCAATGCGGGATTGAATCCCTAGCATTTATTTTGTGTACCTTTTAATTCTTAAGATTAATTGAGACTAAATGGCTCAAGGCCCAATTAATCAATATAATCGCGATCGTTATCTCGTCAATTCCGTTTTGCTGTTCAAATCACGAGTTCAGTCTTCCGTGCTCTGCGATGGATCCCCGTTTTCCCCCCCTTCTCTGTGCGGTTCACCATGGCCGACCCCTTCCTCCCGAGCTCCTGCTCGCCCGGCGCCCGCTCCAACGACCATGCCGCGCTGGGGACGTGCTAATTAGCGCGCGTGCGCTGGGAGCGAACCAATTCCCATTTAATGCCAGTAATAGCTAGCATCGCTGGCCAAACACGCACATCCCTGCTCTGCACGTGCCCCCGCTGCGTAGACATTTTTCTTGGGCACGATTGTTTCAAGATTAACTTGTATGCATAATTTTTTTCTCTAACGACGAGTTGTGAGCATAACTTTTTTCTACAATAACAAGTTATGCGCATAACCTTTTCCTTAACGACTAGTTATATTTATAAATTTTTCTCTCGATGACAAGTTATATGCATAACCTTTTCGCAACGACTAGTTACACGCATAACTTTTTCCTAAAACATAACAACTTACATGTATAATTGTTTTCTCATACATTATATAATATTTGCTTGGTATATAAAAATTTGAAAAAAAAGAAAATGAGAAATAGAAGAAAAAAACCGAACTAGCACACGGACCTTGTTTAGTTGGCTAAACTTTTTAACCTTTTCTCCACTCTCTCCATCACATCACATTAAATACGTCAAAAGACATATGTTCGGAGTATTAAATATAGGTGTTGACGCAAAATCCACACCCCGCGCGAAGCACACAAAGAAGCCGAACAAGCTAGCTTCACACACAAACAGATTCCAAAGCGTGCCAGCCAATTTTCCCCGAAAATTAACAAAAAACAAAGTAGTTAAATACAAAAGCTTGGAACTTGCACGGGTGGTACCGAGCACAGTTCCATATTTCGGCTAGAAAGCCATGTAAGATGACATATAGCTATGAGAAGCTATCTGCCAGCAAATTAGAAACCATTCGGGAGCTTTAAAGCGTAAAATAGAACATAGCCGAACGGATGACGCAAGCATGACGATAGATCGGTCTTTATTTAAATGACATTGCTCGTGCACAAAACCATGACCGATCCTCGAGAATAAATAGCAATAAACAATAAATGAAGTAAAGCATGATTATAAATATGTAATGAATAAGCATGCATAGGCCCAAAGCACTAGTCTACCGCATGTCTAGGTACTTCAAAACCCGTCGAGCATGAAAGCAAACAAGTTAATCCACCGCATGATACAACTTGTTTGAAATCACACCACTAACCGCAAAAAGATCTATCCACCGCATGATACAATCTAAATATGGAAAGCTAAAAGCATGCATTATTTAAAACATAACTTGTAAACACGTTTTACTCGTGAAAGCATAACCGAATACGGCTGTACAGCCGAATCGGGGTCCATGGAGAAGGAACAAACATTGCCAAAGATGATAAACCTATCAGATTGAATTAAAATCTAATCCACCAGATGATTAGCTCTAAGACAACCCAAAATCCTGCATCTATCGCATGATACCCGATTCTGTCAAGATTTACACAAGATTAACAAGCTTGAACCCGCAAAGACGTAACAACCTAGATTGGTTCGGTTTCGGCTGTTTGGAAAACACATGATCCACGTGCCTTTTGAAGCAAGATGTGAACGTGTGATGTGAAGATCACTAAACGAGATAAAGCCGATCCAAATCAATTAAATTGGGCAAAAGAGTGTTACATGAATTTAAACATAAAGTAAAAACTTAAAGCAACACGTGGTAACTTAATGAATCTATTAGATCTTGCCAAAATCTAAAAGATCCGATAACTAGCTCCAAGCTAGATCTTAGCCCACCGCATGGCTCATGACCTAAAAAGAAACCCTCTTGAACCAAGCTTAAATCCACCACATGATACTAAGCATGGTAACAAGACTACTTGCATCACAATCTAAATCCACCGCATGATACTAGACATGATACAAGGTTGCCGGTACTTACGGAGGTCGACGGATCGATGAACCCCCTCGAAGAACTCGACGACACGACTAGAGACTCAAGAGTTTGGCGTAAAGCCGGTTTGTTATGAGAATGTTTTCGATTACAATTACATACATCCAGGGTTCATATTTATACCCTGTCGTGGCATGACTCCTGGTGGACTACGAGCACAATATTTGATACCTAATTCAACGCCTAAATGCGAATGCTTATCCATCTATTCGTCCCTTCCGCTCGGGCCATGTCACCATGCGATCCCGCGAAATCGCCGCAAACAGCTTCCCTTGTCGAACGGAAGCAAAACCGCCGACCGCGAGCACCTCCGCCGAATCTTTTTGAAGAAACCTTCTTTCTCCGGACGGGATTTTTTACCAAGTTAGGCCCACAAATCGACTCCCTCATGTACCAATTTTTTGTGTTAACATATGCCCCTTCAATTACGGGATAAAAGTGATTTTATTCCGAAATTGATCGCAATTGCCAACGTCTTCAAGTCAAATCCGTTCAACACCTATTCTCTCTTCCCGCAATTCATCGAGTCTTCGTCCAGGACCCAAACCCTAGGTCATCTTTCCCCCCAAGCTCAAATCTTCAATGGCGGGTCAAAATCAAGTCGCTCGTGTAAATTTCATCCCCGTAAGTTTCAATCAAAGCATTACCCTTTTCGATTTTTACCTCGCATTTCTCCCTCTGTCTTTTCTTGATAGGAGCTTTCCACCGAGCTTTTGATTCGTACTGAGACCAACTCGACATCTTATTTCTTCGAACCTGTGGGAACTTCCGATCCCCGCGAGTTCATTGCAGCCGAATCCAAAAGAATCCCCTTCAAAGCGGCTTTATCGGGGCCCCCTTGTGGCAAGATGCTTTCAAGAACTAGCCTCTACCCCCAATTGCAGGTGCAGAAATTGGTATAAAAGGATACTTGCGGATAATAGCACCAAGACCAAAGCAATTGGGACAGCCTCCGCATCGCTCAATGCTTGGAATTATCCTTGGCCGAGACCCCAAAGAATGAAAATCTTTTGACAACGGTTTGCCATTTTTGGTCAAACGGCGTCAATGCCTTCCTCTTTGGTCATGGCCCAATGTCCCCAACTCGGCCGATGTGTACATGATCACCGGCCTTGACATTTCGAGATCCGTGTAGCCCCGGGAATTCAAAGGCTCCACAAGGCCGACGGAGGAGTGAAGTCCGGAAGCGATACAAATCATATATCCGGAATCACATGAAAGATGGCCCTCTCGAGTGAAGTCGAATACGGGGCGTTCCCGAACATGTGGCCGTGTAGATTCATTTTCTCGCGGTAAAGCCAATGAGCCAACTTTGAATCATATTGCAATGGCTACACGTTTGGTTGCTGGTAACTGCGTTGACGGTTAATAGTTATATCAAAGTTCGTTTGTGACTTGCAAGCGTACAAGTCTCCCGTCGTAGTCAAGGGACCCTTCTTCCCTCGAGTGGTGAACCCAAGGTATCGAATCCGTGGAACAAATGTGTGACGCAAAACTTAATCTAATAAAGCCAAGTAACTCCAATCTTCGATAAAAGAAACCCTAATGCATCTAAGTAAAAGACACGAAACGAATCTAATCTACTAAAGACCGGAGAAAACAAAGTAACATTGGGTAGATAAACCGATCTAGAGGGATCGGGGTAAGCCTTTTGTTGAAGTTCCAAGCAAGAGAAGAAGTAGCAAATCGAATCTTAATAGAAGCCTCTTTAAATCATGGTTTCCCGTCCAAATCCGAAAACATCCGCCTTTCGGAACCCCCGTTCTGTCACAACGTATCCCTATTCATGCGGGGAGCTTAGGGCGAGTCAAAAGACAAGTCGAGATTCTTTCGGAAGATCCGGCGTGTACCTCTAGCCACCGCGGCTACAAGAACACCCTATGTAATCTATCTCGAGAATAGAATTGGAATAACCAAAGCCGATCGAAAAACGAAATCTTCGAGGAAACACTTGATCGCTAGGAAAAGATTCAACTTGATAATTCAACTATAACAATGATACATACACAAGATCACCACCGGGATCCTTCCTTGATCTTGCTTCTAGCTCCGGAACTCCGACGTGGTCTTCCGTGCAAGGTTCCCACGTCGGCTAGGGGAACCCTAGTCAACTAGCTCGACCCTCTCCTCTCCGAGATGGTGTCCCTCTCTTCTCTCGCTCCTCGGCGGCCGATGACGAATTCTCCTCCGCGTGGCTCTCGGTCGGGGGGCTATAAATAGCCCGATTGGCGGCTAGGGCAAAGGAGGGGGGCAAATGGGCCCCGGATGGGCCCGGGCCGACCGGACCGGGCCGGCCGGCTCGGGCCCACCGGGGCCCGGCTCGAGGGCTCCTTTGCTCTACGTCGGTTCCCTTGCTTCCCGGATGTTTCCCCCTTCCGCATGTAGGTTCATGTCGTCGGTTTCTCTCGAATTGGACTCAACTCCTTGTCTTGCAAGATTCGAGCACTTTTTCGGTCGTGTCCTCGGAGTCTCGTCGTCTTCTCGGATCAAGTCCCCGGCTTCTTGGAGTTAAGTTTGCCTCGTTGCATGACTTGTACGGGGCTTCAAGGTCTTGTCATGAGGTGCTTGATGAACTTATCCCGAAAGTCTTGCATTCAACACTAAAACCCCGCATAAACATTAAACTCCAAAACCGACATGCACACGTGAACTTGTTATACCACGGGGCTTAGTACCAATGGATAAGGTATAAAACTCATGCCAACACCGAAGGTAAACTCATGACTAGGTTGACGGATTTTCACCGTCAACATAATCGCATTCCTCTTGGAAAATACCTCCCGGGGAGTGTGTATCACATGCTCCATCGACTATCTCTCAAATGCACACCGGCCGGAAAATACCGTGTCAACGGCCCTTGGTGGTTTGTGCGGATGTGGCCGCAATCGTACATGCACCGGATTGTCAACATCGACCTCAACAATCGGCTTTTTCCCTCATCCGGCTAAAAAGAAGGAGAAGCTCAAATCACCGAGAGGATGCCCAACCCATGGAGAAGCCTGCTTCAACCGTTTCTATTGACCAAAATGTCGATCGGCTTTTCGAGCTCCTCTTCAAAGGCTTCCCCGATCCTCTTTGGCTCCCTTATCTCGAACAATGACAATTTAACTCTCCCCTGTGAATTCTCCTTTGAAACTCGGATGCCATGATGCAAGATCGTAGAAATCTTCAATATCTTCATCCATCCATGTGCTTTGCCGGCAGAATTTTGTGGAGGTAGGTTAAATCACAACACCTATGAATATTATCAACCAAATATGATGGCCCGACAACTTGGATGTGGCCAAATGCCCCCAAGATTGTTCCTTCACGAATTCCTCAAACCCGGGGAGGAAATCAAGGATAGCATACAAGCCGAAGAGTTTTTGAGTATGAATGCAGCCCAACTCTTTACACCTGGCCTTTCACACCAACAATAATAGCTCACCCTCTCTTCATCTCCTGGTGGCAAGAATTCCATGACCACAACTTCAGTGAGCTAGTGCACTCATTCTGTCTGGAACTAATGCCTGATTTTCAACCAACCTCAGAGGTGACACACTTGTCCTTTTTCCTTTTGATCAAGCATATTTTTCATCACTAACCATGATTTTGATCATCTCCTGCAGAATACAGTGCCTGCCCTTCCAGCCAGGACGATTGCTTATAATGTGGTATGTCCAATCTCAGCTCTGGGATTTAAATCCTCAACTCTAGCTCAACTGATGGCCAGATATGCCACAATGGACCCAATTCTCTTCAGTGCTACCTCTGACAAGAAAAAACTCTGTCCTTGGTTGCACCTCCAGCTGCCAAGAGAAAAAGAACTACCAAAAAGGTCCTTGTTGAGGTAACATCTTTTCTTTCTTGAACATAAGACCCTTCTTTTCTGACAAATTTCGTCCTGTGCAATTTCAGACTACAGCCCAGCAACCATCGGTTTCGAATCCGCCAATGCTTCATCCGTTGGTATGACCTTTATTACTTTCCTTTCTCTTCAAACATCATTATTCACACTAGCATTTACCCCTCATCCGGCATTTACAGAAGAAATATTGGTGGATCATCCGTGGAAACCTCTTCCCCTCAAGCATGTAAGTTCACCAAGGGCCGAACCATCTTCGTTCAAGTGGAGACCTTATCTTCATCGGGGACCGTCACCCCCTTCTCAAACGAAGTGCCGGCTTCACCAGAGATGAACCCATTAATTCAACCGAAGCTTCAAGCCCCTTAAGGGTTCAATCCCCCCTTGGCCAAGCGAAATCCCGTCTTAACGAAGTAAAGCCACCTTCACCTCAGTAGGAAGCCTCAAATTTGCCGAGACTCGCACCAGCCTCCCCTCAAGTAGAAGCTTCAGCTTTACCAAGAGCTCCTCAGACTCCTCTTCCACCAGTGGCCCAAGAAATTCCCCCTGAACCTGAACAAATCCCTGCCCCAGTTCAGGGAATCAGGCATGAGGCAAGCGTATGCACCCAACTCTGTTACCTTCTTTTAACAAACCATTCCTAACCCAGTAATCTTTCTTTTTCAGGACCAAACTCTATCATCATCGAGCTCATTTGTGGTGAATGATTCCAGCTGTCGAAACAGGAGATGGAGGAGCTCAAAATCAGGCTCTACCAGAGGAAATTCAGGCAAGGCTCAAAGAAATCTTTGCCTGGCTGCAAAAGGATGCTCGAGATCAAATTAGAGATGTTGATCATTTTGAGGAAATGCTTGAACCCATCAGTCAAAAGCTCCCCGAAGACAACAAAGCTTCATTGGAGCCCATCTCTCGGTCCGGACATTCATTATGTGGCAATAAGGCGAGCCTTGAAAAGCCAATCCTCCCAACCGACCATTGAGCAAAAGAAAGCCAAAGCCGAACAAGCCGCGAAGGGAGCACAAACCCAAACCGAGAGCCACAAGGAAACGTTGACCAATCTGCAACCGCTCTCGAATTGAAAATTGCCGAAGGACCGCTTGGCTGGAAACGTAGCCGAAGAATTTGTCAACCGAAATAGAAGCCGACGAAAAGAAGATAGCCGAGCTCCCCGGACCGATAGAGAAATCCCAAAAGGAAGCATCATCGGCCATAACCGAAGCAAATCGGTTCGAGGCGAGCTTACCGTCCCGTCCAACACTCGGAGAGATTATCGGGAACGGATGAAGAACATTAATCGACAATATCAAATGCCTCTAATGTAATTGCAAAGTACTTGAACATTTAGTTGTATAGAGCAATGTGTAACCGAATTAACCATCCTTGTAATATTTGCCTCTTATAAACTTCATTTTCCTTTTCTCTCGCATGATTTTGATCACAACTCTGAACGATCCATTCGGTAACTAACGGTCAAACAGTGCTACACCCGAACAGCACTCCGACCGCAACTCAGCCGAGCCAGTCAACCGAATATGACTCGGCTTTGAATTCCAAACGACCCGACGGCGAATCGGTTAAGGAAACCTCGCCACCTTCCAAGTTTCTCGGGATATGCACCATGATCTAAGGCCACGATCTTTTCACCGGTCCTATAAATAAAACCGTAGGTGCCCCTAGCTTTTCATCGAGCCTTTAGCCTTCAAGCCTTTGCCAATCCAAGCCCGTTTTTCCTCCACCAGCGCAGCTCCAAGAACCAATGGCGGGGGCGGCAACAGGCGCCGCGCCACCGACGAGGCGAAGGGAGCCGCTCCGGTGCACGTCGGAGGCAGTGATCGCCAACTTTCTTTATAATATGTCTTAGATTTTCCTCTGTTTCTGACGATCTTCTCTGTTTCAGGCTCATTCAATGGAACCCGTCCCCTGCGCCGGCCATGAACCCGGCCCTGCAGGGCGACTCCTCGGAGTCAAACAACTACTCCCCCGTGCCCTACGGGGAGCAAGACGCCCTTCACTTCAAGGCGGCGCGTGACGAGTCCCGGCGTGAGCTGGGAGAAGTCTCCAAGAAGGCTCGCATCGCCGAAATCGAGTGGGAGGGCCGGCGCAAACGATTCTGTCGGCAACCATCGACGGTATATCCCTTAGATCAATGTTCAAATTCAATTCTCCTTTCGATACTAACCGCCATTGTTTTTGCAACTTTGCGGCCCGCGACGTCGAACTTGACCCACTGAAAATGCCGGTGGAGCAGCTTGGTCGACAAGGTGAACGCCCGTGGAAACACGCCGGCGGAGCGCCTTGCCGCGGTGGAAGACCGCGTGAACAAGGTGGCTACCCACAACATCCGCTTGGGCACCACCTTGGGCTTGGCCGCCATGGCGACGCATACCGGTGTCGACTACTCCATCCGGCGCGCGGCTTCCGGGCGGCGCATCGAAGACATCGACGAGATCGAAGTCATCTTGGAGCGCCTTGATGGTCATGGCGATGCCATTGCCGAACTCACTCATCCCCGATCCGTGCCGAACGGGCTTTTCGATTAGATTGTACTAGGGATGTCCGATCTTCGGCAATAAATAAAGAATTTTAATTTCCATGCTTGTATTGTGATGATTTCCTCCGCTTGCAATCGCGAACCTTATTTTCCTTAAACGCACACGGGAACTTTGCTTGAGCCGAACACGCGAAAATAAGTGCCCCTTGGCACAAAACCCGCAGAAAATCCTCAACTCGGGAATCCATAAGCACCGTTCAATGAAAACCCCCGGCATTCGGGAGAAAAACCCCGCCGCTTGGCATTCCAATAACGTACGCCAACCGGTCATCACTCCCAATGCGCTCTCTCGTCAATAAAATTGCCCCCCGGGATGCCCTGCGAATCCACTCGCACACTCATCCATCACTTCACATCTTCTCCCCTGTTCCGAAGAGAAAACCCCAAGGCCATGGACAAAGGCAAGCAACCCATCAAGGAGGACAACACCCCACCAAAGAAGCGCACCATTCGCGAGTGAGTTTTCTTTTAACCTCGCTTCTTACTCTCGTGTGCAATCTCATGTTTTACCCCCTCTTTGTTTTCTCCGGCCTTGATCCGCTTCCCGAAGAAATCTTTGGGACCGAAGAAACGCCCGAGTACATCTTCTCCGACTCCTCCCTCGAAGCGGAGGACGCCACGCCGAACGCAGAGGATCAACCACCGGTTGCGCCGCCGCGTTCGTCGGTGTTTTAGACCGGCAACCTACTAAGGGGAGTACCCGAAGTAGATGAATGTGGCCTCGCCGAGATCGGTAACTCGAAGGAAGAGACACGTGGCACACAATTTAGACGAGGTTCGGGCCGCGAGGTGCGTAATACCCTACGTCCCGTATGCCGCTAGCTCGGGATTGATTGGGCACGATTACAAGATTGTGTAATAGTGCGCCATGAGATGAGATTGGATGAGATGCTAGAGAAGGGTCCCCGCCTCGCCTTATATAGTCCGGAGAGCGGTGGTTACAAGTCGGTGTAGGGAGAGAGTACTAATCGAGTACGTCTAGGAGTCTTCCATACGGTGCGGGACATGTACGGCCTTCCTAACCGAGTACTTCTCCTCTCGTAGTCCTTGTGCTCCACGCCATCAGGTGCCGTGTAGTGCAAGCCGGGTAGTCCCAGGGGCCCACCGAGTAGTCGGTCCCGGTACCCATCGAGGTAGTGGGCCCAGGGAGGTCCATACGACAAGCCCCCGAGTACTTTGTAGTCGAGAAGGATAGCTTCAAGTAATCTTGATGGCCTTAACGAGTAGTCCTCAAGCGTCCCCGAGTACTACAAATCAAAAGTCCTCAAGAGTAGTCGAAGTATCGCGAGGCCGGAATGTACTCTAGCGATATCCGAGCAATCCCGAAGTCTTCTCAAGTAGTCCCAAGCGTCCTCGAGTGCCGCCCTCGAAGGTCTTCAAAAATGCCCGCGTTGACTTGAAGCCGAAGGCGATATGGAAGTGCGATTGCAAAATCGCACTCCATATGGAGTAGCCCCCGAGCCTTAGGTTGAGTCGTAGGCTCGGCCGAGGGTCCATCTCGAAGTTTTGGCAAGAACATCCCGAAAAATCCAGAGAGAGAAAAACCGAAGGACACGTGGCACGGAGCCCCCGAGCCTTGAGTCGAGTACTTCCTCTCGAATTGAAGGGTCATCTTGTAGAATGTGTCCTGAGATGCTCCTGAGTCTTGTCGCTTCCCAGGTAATCGAGTAGAAGTAGCCGAGCCCCCGAGGTGAGGCGCATCGACTAGTAGAATACGAAGAGGCACGCGCGGCCACCGAGTCGGCCCGAGCGCGTACTTATCCATCCGGCCGTTGGAGGGCCGTGTTGACTTATAAATAGAAGCCAAAACCCTTAGGGTTTTTCACCCATCACCGCCGTAGCCATTTCGAATAGATCTTGGCCGAGTCTCCTCCAAGCACATGCCGCCGCCGCCGTAGATCTAAGCGCGCCGCCACCCGTAGCCGCAAGAGTAGCCCCCGAGCGAATGCGCGTGAAGACGCCGTGCACTTGGAGAATGAAGCCATCGCCATCCAAGTCCGCGAAGACCGCCGGAAGAAGATGGGCCGTGAAGAGGCCGCCACGACTGCCGCGGAGGCAGCACCGCCGATGTCTCCACCGCGGCCAGATCCGAGCCGCGAGTGGAAAAAGTCGAAGATGAAGACCGAAGATTTGCTGGCCCTCCTCAACAGTGGGTTCATCCGTGAGAAGGAGATGGACATGTGGAGGGCCGCCCCCGGGGATCTGTACCCCATGGAGAAGAGCGAGGACGAGATTCCGATGTTCGTGCGCTTCGCGGAGCGCAGACTCGCGCTCCCAGCGAGCGACTTCTTCAAGGGCCTCCTGGGGTACTACGGCGTCGAGTACCTCAACCTCAACCCCAATGGTATTTTCCATACCGCCGTGTTCGTCCACTTTTGTGAAGTGTTCCCGGGGATCAAGCCCCACCGGATCCCTGTTCCGGAAGTTTTTTCGGGTGAAGCCACACCGAGCGCCGCAACCCGCGAGTAGTCGGTGGAGCAGCATCCGGATGCGGGAGGACGCCGCCGAGCGTACCTCTCGTACAAGCTCATCGACTCCAACCAAGACCGGAAGGCGAAGTGGTTCTACGTCACGAACCACCACCCGGGTTTGCCGAAGCCGAGTGGGGAAGTCGCCCGGACATAGCGCCCGGTGGAACATGGAGCCCACGATGCAGAGGGGATCCGGCTCCCCGAGCCGTTGGCACGCATCAAGGTGCCGAGAGAAGCCGGGCCGAGGGTCGAGCACGTGGCCTTCAGCTTTATGAAGCGCAGGGTACAGCCACTGATGGCCCGCGACACCCTGGGCTTCGAGTACACCGGCGACGACGACACGTCGCGGATGCCTGGAGGCAAAGTCGACGACGACGACATCATTGATAGGCTGACGCGCATCTTCAAGGACATGCCACCGTACACGGCGTGCCCAGTCCCGGAGTACTCCGTCGCGCGCCCGCCAAAGGAGGTAAGTAGTCGTAGCCCCAGTCGAGTACCCATTCCTTGCGAGTAGTCGCGCTGATGTCTTGTGTTTTGCAGGACGACTTGAAGAAGTTCGTCTCCGAGCCGCAGCCGCCCCTCGGGAAGTCGAGATCCCGGGAGGAGGGAAAACCAAGGCCAAGGAGCGGCGGGGAAGTCGGCGAGGGGAGATGACACCGTCATTGTGGAGGACACGTCCGACGAGGATGACAACGAGGAGACGCCGCAGACCGCTTCCCGGGTGCGGTCGAGGTTCGGCCGTCCCGGCCTACCTCATGTGCCCCTCGTTCAAGATCCGCCGGCTAGCACGGAGGCTAGTCCGGCCGCGCCGCCACGGAGGCCGCGCAACCCCGCCCACAAGCGGGTGACAAAGAAGTTGAAGGTCTCGAGACCATGCCTCAAGAGGTAGGACGTCTTGACTAGTGTAGTCGAGTACTAGTCTCTCGTTATCACTTGCCGATGACCGAGCTTCCTTTCTTGCGGGAGGTGCCGCCTACGGAGCCCGCTGATCAGGGCGACGAAGGCGAGTGGGATACGGTGGGGGAGCCCGCTGGGAGTCGTAGCCCAACCCCGACTGTTGAAGAGCTTTTGGCGCAGCTGGAGCACCAGCCCCCTGCTCATCAAGAGAGCATGGAACCCGCAGCTGCTGCTGCGGAAGGAGCGGTGGCCGCCGAAGCGCGGGAGAGCACTACACCGGCTACCGTTGCTGTAGAGGAGGCAGCGGCTGCAGAGGCGCAAGAGGAGGCGCCCGCCGAGGGTGGACTGGTAGACATTGCCAGCATCCTCGGTGCCCCGACCGTGACGATAGTCCGGTCAAGCTTGTAAGTGCTGAGCCTTCCCGAGTAGTACTTGGTGTAGTAGTCGAGCTTGATTGACAACCAATTTTGTGTACTTCTCGCAGAAATCACCGGATCCGTCACGGGAGGGAGATGAGCCCTCCGCGGCGGTGGCGGAGGAAGAAGCCGTGCCGCCCGCCGAGGAGTCCACTCCAGCCCCTCAGGCGGAGTCAGAAGCGCCGGCCTCGGAGCCGCATTGCCCGAGGCCGCCGTGGTCGAGGGTGAGTACTCTGCTGAGGCTTTAGCATTCCCCATAGAGTAGTCGTAGTTGCTAATGCACTTTTCTTCTTCTTGACAAAGCCGAGGCCGAAGGGAGCGACATCCCGGCGGCGGTGCCCATGCAGAACTTGACACCAGAGGAGCCGGAGGCTGCTCAAGGAGCCCCCGAGCGGATGGAGGAGACCGCCGAAGAGGCCGCCGCGGCCACCGGAGGAGAGGAGGCCACCGTGCCGCCGGAGGCTACTCGGGAGGTGGTTGTCCGCTCCCCGAGCTCCAAGACGCGAGCCCATCCGCTCCGCGCCGATGATCGAGGCCGCCGCGAGTAGTCGTGGCGGGGTGGAGCTGGCCGGCGGACGACCCGGTTGACCGGCGACGGTGGCTAGGCACTTGGAGGCGGTCCACCGAGCCGAACAATGGATGAAGGTGAGTAGTCTTAACTCCCGAGTAGTCAATCCTCGTTGTTGAGTACTCATTTGACATGTGTTGTCCGTGCGGGGATGTCGTGGAGAGGTCCCGCGAGAAGTCCAACATGCCGCAAGGCTTCGGCGACGCGGTGCTCCCGGGCCGAAGCCCCGGAAGATAAACTCTTGAAGTCGTGGAAGCACGCGGCCGCCATGCAGTCCAAGCTCGACGCCGCCTTTGCCAAATATCACAATGACGTCCAGTAGATGCAGGCAAAGAGCGACGACTTGGTGCGGAAGAACAAGACACTCTGCAACAAGAACAAAGGTACACCGCTTGACTTGTTGAGTAGTTGTTGGAGGTCGAGAGGTAGTCTAACCCGATGCGCCTTGTTGTTTTGCAGAGCTTGAGACCCGGTGGAGCGGTTGAGGACCTCGAGACAGATATGAAGAACCTTTTCTACCGGGGAGCGGGAAGCCCGCCAGGTACTCGAGCTTGACTATAAGGAACTTGCCTTCGAGTGCGACAAGCACATGGAGCTTCGCATTGCTTCCGATCGTGATCTCGTCAAGTGCTACAAATCGTTGCGAAGCTAAACGAAGACCGCGAGGCGGCGCGGGCCCAGCTGAAGGAACTTGAGGAGGCCGCGCTGCCGATTGCAAGGCTCTTAGTGCCTCATCCTGGCGGCCCCAAGATAGCACCACTTGTGGATCGCCTCAAGGAAGCCCCCAGCCGGCTGGCGACGTATGTGAAGCATCTGGCGAGGTCGATCCCGAACCAGGTGCTGGCCTTCATGAAGTCTTACTTCCCGAAGGCGCCCGTGGAAGTAGTCGCTGGCGGGGTAGCCGCCAATTGTACAGATGAGCAGTATGTGGAGCTGCTGGAGCAGATGGTGCCCATTGCGGAGCAGGTCGCCGAAAAGCTTAACCTCCAGTAGTCCTGTAATAGTTAGCTCATAGTAGCATGTGTACAAAAACATTTGTAATGTAATTGTTCAAGTGTTAATGAAAGAAAAGTTCCATCAATGAGTACTCGTAGCCGCGATCTTAGAGTGCGGAGCCCCATCGTGGAGTTGATGCGAGTAGTCGTACTCGGCGGTAGTTCCGTTGAGGGAAGTAGACGATAAAGAAGTTGATGACCAATCATACTTTATTACCGAAGAAGTACACCGGGATGGCCAGGGCCGTAGTTACAGAGTAGTCGCATGGACCCGGAGGCCGCTTACAGCTAAGTGGTGCTAGGGCGAGTAGCCGCTTACGCAAGGAGATCCGTAAGTAGCCGTGTAGGCTGGATCTTGGAGTACATGGTCTCTTAGTAGACCGCTGCTAGAGTCCTTTGTCGCTCGTCGCAGCCCGGGATCCGTAGGTAGCCGCGCGGGCTAGATCTCGGGAGAGGAGTAGTCCGGAGACCGGGAGCCGGGACTCGGAGGCCGCTTACGGCGGAGGGGGTGTTGATGTAGTCGTGTAGACTTGAACCCGGAGTAGTCGTGTAGACTAGGCGTAGAACCGACGGAGAGCCGGTCGACGTTCCACGAGTTGTTGATGTCTTTGCCTTCAAGTGTCCGGGAGGCGGTAGGAGCCCGGCCCGGTTACCTTTGCCACGGTGAAGGGACCTTCCCAGGGGAGCTGAGCTTGTGTAGTCCTTCCGTGTTCTGAATACGGCGGAGGACGAGATCACCAACGTTGAAGGAGCGTTCCTTGACGTTGCGATCATGGTAGCGTCGGATACCCTCCAGTTACCTTGGTGATTGGACGAGGGCAGCGCAGCAAGGTTCTTCGAGTCCATCGATGTCCACTCTTCTGCTGTCTTCAGAGACGCCTTCGTCATAATGCTCCACTGCTGGTGAGTTCCATATGACGTCAGCAGGGAGGATTGCTTCGGAGCCGTAGACCAGGAAGTAAGGGGATTGCCCCGTTGGCTTGGAGGGCTGAGTACGTAGCCCCCAAAGTGCATTGGGTAGTTCATTGATCCACTTGCCTCCTTTGGAGTTAGCGGCGTTGTGTAGCCGCTTCTTGAGAGCGTCGAGCACCATCCGTTGGCACGCTCGACTTGTCCATTGGCCCGAGGGTGGGCGACTAAGACGTATCGGACGTCGATCCCGTCGTTCTCACGGTACTCCCGAACCGGTGGTTGTTGAAGTTGGAGCCTAGATCCGTGATGATGCGGTGGGGTAGTCCGTAGCGATGCACGAGTTCATCCGGGAAGTCGAGTACTCGTCGGCCTTGGGGCATGTAACCGGCTTGACCTCGATCCACTTGGTGAACTTGTCGATGGCCACCAATACTCGTTGAAACCACCGGGCGCGGTTGGTAGTGGCCCAATCATGTCGAGCCCCCGGCGGGCAAAGGGCCAAGTTGGCGGTATGGTGACTAGCTTGTAGGCCGGGACGTGTTCTTGCTTGGCGAAGTACCGGCATCCTTGGCACCTTCGACGAGTTCTTCGGCGTCGCCCGCAGCGGTGGGCCGCAGAAAGCTCGGCCGGAAGGCCTTGCCGACCGGCGTGCGGGAAAACGTGTGGTTGCCGCCGACGCCCTTGTGGATCTCCTCCAAGATGTCCTTGCCTTCTTGCCTGGGGACGCACTTCATGAGTACTCCAGAAGATGCGCCCCGCTTGTAAAGCTTGTCTCCGACGAGGACTTAGGACTTGGCGCGGCGGATGAGCTGCTCAGCCAAGTTCTTGTCCGAGGGAACCTTTTGCTTGCTGAGGTAGTCGATGAAGGGTTGCCTCAAGTCTACATCGATCATCATGACCTCTCGTCCGGCCCGGTGGGTGCGCTGGGACAGTGGTCGGTGGCGCCGGCTCCGGGATGGATGGCGCATGAAGCTCATGAACGAAGACACCCGCTGGTACTTGAGCGCGGGTAGATCCAAGCTTTGAGAGGACGTCCGCTACAACATTGTTGTCGCGGACGATGTGGTGGAACTCGAGACCGTAGAACTTGTTCTCGAGCTTGCGGACTTCTAGGCAGTAGGCGTCCATGTTCTCCTTGTTGCGGTCCCAGGACTTGTTGACTTGGTTGATGACCCTTTGCGGAGTCGCCGTATACTAGTAGCCGCTTGATGCCTAGTGAAGCCGCGAGGCGGAGCCCGTGTAGGAGAGCTTCGTACTCGGCTTCGTTGTTTGAGACCTTCCGGAAGATCCGTAGGACGTACTTGTTAACACCAAAATTTGGTAAGGAGTCGACCCGTGGGTCCGGGTCGAAAAAAGAATCCGTCCGGTGGAAGGAAGGATATTTTCGAGAGATTTTCGGCAAAGAGACTCGCGGTCGGCTATCCGCTCCGATTCGGCAAAGGAACAAGATAAAGCTGATTTTGCGGGATTGGACGGTGACGTGGATCGAATCAGGAGAGACGAATGGATGGACAGACGATCGAGTTTAGTTAGGCAATGAATCCATTCGCGATTGTAATCGACAGGGTATAAATACGATCCCTGGATGTATGTAACAGACACATTCATTCCTCAATACACACCGGCCTTACGCCAAACCCTAGAGTCCTTGTCGTGTCGTCGAGTTCTTCGAGAGGACCAATCGATCCGTCGACCTCCGTGAGTACCGGCAACCTTGTATCATGTCTAGTATCATGCGGTGGATTTAGATCTGATGCAAGTAGTCTTGTTACCATGCTTCGTGTCATGCGGTAGATTCAAGCTTGGTTCAAGAGGGTTTCTTGTTAGATCGTGAGCCATGCAGTAGGCTAAGATCTGGCTTGAGGCTAGTTATCGGCTCTATTGGGTTTTGGCAAAACCCAATAGATTCATCAAGTTATCCCGTGTTATCGTGAGTTTTACTTTATGTTCTAATTCATGTAACACACCCTTGCCCAATCTAGATGGATTTGGATCGGCTATATTTCTTTTAAGATCCTTGTTCGAGCAGGTTTCGTGTTTTGACGCGTGGATCTTATGCTCTCCGATAGCCGAAACCGAATCGATCTAGGTTGTCACGTGTTGCGGGTTCAAGCTTGCTTTGTTCGTATAAATCTTGAAAGAGCCGGGTATCATGCGGTAGATGCAGGTTTTTGGGTTGCTTTGGAGCTAGTCATCCGGTGGATTAGATTTCCAATTCAGTCTGATAGATTTATTCACGTGGTAATGTTTGTTCCTTCTTCATGGACCCCGGATCGGTTGTTCAGCCGTATTCGGTTATATCTTCACGAGTAGATCACGTGCATTATTTATGTTTTAAATGACGTATGCTTTTAGCTTTCCAAATTTAGATTATATCATGCGGTGGATAGATCTATTTGTGGAAAGTGGTGCGTTTTTCTTGCAAGTTGTATCATGCGGTGGATAGATTTGCTTGACATCGTACCCGACGGATCTTAAAGTAATTAGACATGCGGTAGACTAATGCTTTGGATCTATGCATGCTTAGTTAATACACGATCATGTCCGTGCTTTACTTTATTTGTTTAATGTTAATTTTCATGACGATCGGTCATAACTTTGCACATGCATCTATGTTTATCCAAAGACCGATCGTTGTCATGCTTACGTCATCCATTCGGCAATGTTCTTTTTTCCTTTGCGGTTACCCGAATGGTCGTGGTTCTTTGGCGGATAGCTTTGCATAGCTATGTGTCGTCTTGCTTGGCTCTTTAGCCGTAAATATGGAACTGTCTGGTACCACCCGGCAAGTTCCAAGCTTTGGTATTTAACTGTCTTATCTTTTGTTAATTTTCAGGAAAAATTGACTGGCACGTCATTTGCTCTCTGCGCGTGCGAAGCCAGCTTTCCGGCTTGCTGTGTGTTTGGCGCTGAGTGCACTTTTTGTGTCAACACACTTTTTGGCACGCCCAGTGGGACAACAGCCGAATTGGTTCAAGATGCCTGAAATCACAGACCTCCTGGATGTCAACATCGAAGAGCTTTCTCCAGAGCAGCATCAGCAGCTCCTAGACGCCGTGAACCAGTTTCAGCAAAAGTGTCTCATGTCATTTAAGAAGAATCGAAGTGGTGTACCGTATCTGAAGAATGGCCTGCCGAGAGTGCGCTGCCGGGAGAGAGCGACGCCACAACCCAACAAGAAAAGGAGGAATGCGCGCGGATCTTCCAAGAGTCGGTAGACAACATGCTCACCAAGCACAACCAGGCTTTCCTCGGGTCGCTCCAGCAGATGATGGTGGCCCTCTTTGGCCCGGGCGCGGGGCAAGCGTTCGGGAAGGCGCACGCCGGAAAGAGCACCGTGGAGCTGGGTGAATCAAGCTCTCAGCCGCCGCTACGGAGCCAGGTGCAGCAGCCTCCTCCTCAGAGCTCCGGGAGCCAAACGTTCCAACCTCCTCCGCGGGGCGGGCGGGGGCGGCCGGTTCGGCCTCGTTGCAAGCTTCGGGGAAGTCAACCAATCCTGCCGCCACCACAGAGCAGCACGGGTCAGCCTGTGCAACAGCCGAATCCGTACCAGCCTACGTACGGAGACCTAGCGTTCGGCTCATGCGGGGCCCCACTTGACCCCGGTCGAAGAATAGCCCCGTCGACCAAGCGGCTCCCGAGAAGAGTTTGTACGGCGGTGGTTATCATGAAGTGGGAAATTACGGGGCGTTCGACGCCTTCCCGCACCCGGGGGTACGCGCCGGCTGCGGGCGCGCAAGAAGATGACGCCCTAGCGCGCAAGATGGCCGAATTGATGCGAGAATCGGTTCGGCCTCAAGCCAAAGATGCGGGGCCCCACTTATAGGCCGCCGTTCCGGAGTGGTACTATAACGTGCTCCCCGCCGCCGAGGGTGAAGGCGCCGACGGAATTCACGAAGTTCTCTGGGCAGGACGAGACAAGCACGGTCGAGCACATCGCCCGTTACCTCATGCAGCTTGGGGAATGCTCGGCCGAGGAGGCGTTCAGAGTTCGCTACTTCCCCGCTTCGCTGACGGGCCCGGCTTTTCAGTGGTTCTCATCCCTGCCGCCTGAATCAGTGGCCAGATGGAAGGATTTGGAGCGTAAATTCCACGCTCATTACTTCAGCGGCAGTTCTGAGAAAAAGCTGATTGATCTCGCCACCCTGAAGCAAAGACACAGCGAAACACCGTTGGAGTTTCTTAGGAGATTCAGGGAAGTCAAAGGCATGTGCTTCTCGCTGAACTTGCCAGACGATCAACTGGCTGATATGGCCGTCGCCGGGATGTTACCGGCCGTGCGCGAGAAGCTATTTGGGATGGAGTTTGAGAACCTGGGCCAGCTTTCACAAAAGTTATCTCTGATGAGCAATCAGGCATATGGCCTCAAGAAAGACCCCAAGTTTGGCAAGCAGCACGACGTCGCTGACATCTACAACCAGTTCCTGGACAAAGCCGATCTGTTCGAGGATTCTGACGATGAATTGGAGGTAGCTGCAGCGGAAATCATGTGGGGTTAAGAGCCCTTGACAATGAATCGGCGTTGGGTCGGGCGGACCAAAGGGACTTACGACTTTGACATCACGAAGGCCGATAAGTTGTTCGAGCTCTTGGTGAAAGAAGGCCGAATTAAGCCGCTCGAGGGGCATTCTATGCTTCGGCCCGATGGAGTTAAAGCGAAGCGTTCTTCGCGGCTTCCATGACAGGGGACTCGCACTCCATCAACGATTGCGGGGTCTTCGGGATGAGGATCCGAGAAGGCTATCCGGGAAGGACACCTCAAGTTCGATAACAAGATGAAGCTGGATGGCCACCCCTTTCCTCGGAACATGCTCGGCTTTTCGTCAACGCGATAACGGCCGAAGAGAAGGGGAAGGTCAAGGTCCTAACCTCGGCCGAGGTCCAAGCAAGGCCGGGTCGGTGGACCCGGAGCGCCGAGGTGATCTGGAGCAAGTACGAGGCGACGCCCCCGCGTTCTCAAGAGCCACATCGAGATTGGGGAATCGTCCGGGCCTAAACCCAAGGTGACGTCACGCATTCTCCTTAACAAATGGCGGCGCCGGATGGAGAAGGAGCACTACCGAAGCGTCGTCACGAGGGAGGAGCGACGCGGGGCGAAGAGGAAGCGCGCGAAGGGACCGAGAACGAGACACGCGCGAGCAGAGCGCGCGCCCCGGGGGTGCGCCTTCTTCGAGCACCGCCGGAACGAGGGCCTAAAGCCGCCCACATTGAAGAAGCGTCCCGAATGCGGCGACGGATATGTTGAGTACGAGCGAGGAAGCGCAATCGCCGATCCGTCCACG
This sequence comes from Cenchrus americanus, assembly GCA_947561735.1. Taxonomy (NCBI): domain Eukaryota; kingdom Viridiplantae; phylum Streptophyta; class Magnoliopsida; order Poales; family Poaceae; genus Cenchrus; species Cenchrus americanus. The sequence goes on along the minus strand of OX387245.1, from coordinate 87,303,296 downwards.
AGAGACTTGGAAGGATCCACCCAAATGGGGATCGGCGGCAAAAAATTGAGGTTATAGATCACCCCGGGAAACGCCAAGCCGATCTCATGTGGGGCCGATCGGGGAAGAAGACGAGGATGGCTACGTCTGGCAGAAGGGGCAGTGGTGCCCACCCGGTCTACGCAAGAGCCAGAAGAGGCGGGTCCAACGCTTGAGGAACCGCGAGATGAAACAAGCCGGGATCCAGACGAGGCAGAAGTGGCGCCCCAAGGATCAGCCAGAAGGATCGAAGCGTTCGGCTCCTACATGCATGGTATACTTCCTGCCGAACGAGTTCATGGCTCCTGCTAACCAGGTTATGCAGGAGGAAGTTTCCTTCGACGACGAGCACGCCGAGGAGATGATGGCACAACTAGTGCTTGCCAAGCAGGCCGTCTTCGACAAGCCGGCCAAGAATCGCCATATGAGGCCACTGTACTTGAGGGGGTACGTCAATGGCAAGCCATTGACCAAGATGTTCGTCGACGGCGGAGCGGCAGTCAACGTGATGCCGTACACCACCTTCAGGAAGCTTGGCATGGGCCCGAGCGATCTGACACCTACAAGCATCATCCTGAACGACTTCGCCGGGAACCCCTCAGACACCAAAGGATGCGCTCACGTGGACTTGATGATCGGATCCAAGACGCTGCTCACCACCTTCTTTGTCATCGAAGGCAAGGGAGCCTACAGCCTGCTGCTTGGGCGGGACTGGATTCACGCCAACTGCTGCGTCCCATCCACCATGCATCAACAGCTTATCCAGTGGGTGGATGATGAGATCGAGGTCGTCCAGGCGGATGACTCCGTGAGCGTGGCCAACATGGAACCGGCCTTCCGGGAGTACCAAGGCATCGATTGCTTCTCGGGGAAGGAGCGGGGAGAAGGTCTGTTGAACTGTCAGCAGTGACCAACAGCCGATTCAAGCAGTCGGCTCTTATAGTAATTTTTGATGGAGAACCCCGTGGATGGCACTGATGGCAAACTAGGGCGAGGGTTCATGTCGGCCGATAAGCTGGAAGAAGTTGACATTGGAAGCGGTGATAAACCAAGGCCGACGTTCATCAGTGCAAATTTGCAACCAGGTTTCAGGGGGAACCTAATTGAGCTTCTCAGAGAATATAAGGATTGCTTCGCACGGGATTACTCGGAGATGCCGGATTGGATCGTTCCATCGTCGAGCACCGGTTGCCAATCAAGTCTGGTTTCAAACCATATAAGCAACCGCCCCGAAAAATCTACAAGGATGAGGTATTGGCCGATGTGAAGAAGGAAATCGAGAGATTACTTAACGCAAACTTCGTTCGGCCGTGCAGATATGCGGAGTGGATTTCTAACATCGTCCCGTGTATAAGAAGAATGGGAAAATGAGAGTTTGCATAGACTTCAGGGACCTGAACAGAGCTACTCCCATGGACGGATACCCGATGCCTATTGCCGATTTGTTAATTGACGCCGCTGCCGGACACAAGGTGATTAGCTTCATGGATGGCAACGCGGGATACAATCAGATCTTCATGGCAATAGAAGACATCTCCAAGACGGCCTTTAGATGTCCTGGACATATAGGCCTATTCGAATGGATAGTCATGACATTTGGGTTGAAAAATGCCGGTGCAACCTATCAACGGGCCATGAATTACATTTTTCATGAGTTGATCGGCAAAACTGTGGAAATCTACATCGATGACGTGGTGATCAAGTCCTTAAGTCATGACACCCATCTAGAAGACGTGAAGAAGACCTTGGAATGCACCGGAAGCATGGTCTAAAGATGAATCCAAACAAGTGTGCATTTGGGGTATCGATTTGGAGAGTTCTTGGGGTTTTTGGTCCACGAAGGGGGAATCGAAGTTGGCAAAAAGAGCATGAAAGCCATTGATGAAGTCGTTCCTCCAACCAACCTCAAGGAATTGCAATCACTGCTCGGCAAGATCAACTTCGTGAGAAGATTCATCTCAAATTTATCGCAGAAGGTGTTGCCATTCTCTCCTTCGAGGCTAAAGAAAGATCGAAATTCACATGGGGCGACGAACAACAAAAGGCTTTTGATGAGATCAAGCGGTACATGAAGGAGCCGCCGGTCTTGGTTCCTCCCCACCGAACAAGCCTTTCAAGTTGTACGTGGCGGCCGATACCCAAACTATTGGATCGGCCCTTATTCAAGAATTCGAAGGAAAGGAGCGGGTAGTAGCCTATCTTAGCCGAAAACTACTTGATCCCGAAACCGGGTATTCGGCTATAGAGAAAGCTGTGTCTTTGCGTATACTACTCGTGTACAAAGTTTCGGCACTACTTGTTGAATGCCGAATGCACTGTATACTCGAAGTTTGATGTGATAAAACATATGTTATCCATGCCGATTTTGAATGGTCGGATTGGCAAATGGATTTTAGCTTTATCAGAATTCGAGTTGAAGTTCGAATCGGCAAAAGCCATAAAAGGTCAGGTCATTGCCGATTTTATAACTGAACATCGTGACCCTTCAATTGATCTGCTTGAAATTACCCCTTGGGCTTTATTTTTTGATGGGTCATCATGTGGCAAAGGTGGGGGAGTAGGGATCCTACTGATTTCGCCCAGAGGTGAGATGTTTGAATTCGCCATTCCTATACAACCCACCGTCACAAATAACCAGGCTGAGTACGAGGCACTACTTCGGGGGCTTCAATATTTGAGAGAAGCTGGGGCCGTCTCAGTTGAGATCTATGGAGATTCAGAATTGGTAATCAAACAATTGAACGGCCAATACGAGTGCAGGAGCGAAGCGCTGAGGAGTTACTACGAGGAGTGCAGGGAGATCTTGAAGAGCTTCCCATTAGTAATCCTACAGCACATTCCTAGAGAGCATAACGAAGAAGCAAACAGGCTAGCTCAGAGCGCTTCTGGTTACAAGGAGAGTCAAGAAGCGTTCGCTGCAGAGGTGTGTGCACTGAGGGCGGATCTTGCAGAAGATGACTGGAGGAAAGAAATCGTTGATTACTTGAAAGATCCATCCCGAAAGGTCTCTAGGAAGCTCAGGTACAAGGCAATTAAGTTCGTTCTTCTGGATGATAACTTATTCTATAAATCATTAGATGGGGTATTGCTACGATGCCTGGGTCCAGAGGAAGCCAAGAACATGATGAGCGAGGTACACGATGGGATATGTGGAGCGCACCAATCGGCCTATCGGATGAAATGGGTTATTAGACAAGCTGGATGCTTTTGGCCGACGATACTAGAGGATTGCTTTGAGTATTACAAGGGATGCCAAGATTGCCAGAGGTTCGGGAATATTCAAAGGGTCCCTGCATCAGCATTGAATCCCATCATCAAGCCATGGCCATTCAGGGGCTGGGGTATAGACTTGATTGGCCAAATTAATCCGCCGTCTAGCAAGGGGCATAAGTTCGTGCTTTTGGCTACAGATTACTTCACCAAATGGGTCGAGGCAATCCCACCGAAGAAGATGACATCGAGAAAACATGATCGAATTCGTCAAAGAACACATCATCTATCGATTTGGGATCCCTCAGACGATTACCACTGACCAAGGGGCACAATTCGTGTCATTGGAATTCAGAGATTTTGCCGAAAGCATGGGAATCAAATTATTTAATTCCTCCCCATATTATGCCCAAGCTAACGGTCAAGCAGAGGCTTCTAACAAGATCATGATCAAGCTGATACAAAAGAAGATCGATCAGAAGCCAAGGAGGTGGCATTCGGTACTCAGTGAAGCGCTGTGGGCTTACCGAATGGCCCCCCATGGAGCTACAAAGACCTCTCCTTACGAATTGGTTTACGGGCACCATGCAATCCTACCTTGGGAAATACAGTCAGAGTCAAGGAGGGTTGTGCTGCAAAACGAGTTGAGCTCCAAGGATTACAGTGGCCTAATGATGGATGAGTTAGAAGATTTGCATATGATCCGTCTCAGGGCCCTGGAGAACATCGAGAAAAACAAGCTGCGGGTCGCTAAATACTATAACAAGAAAGTAAAAGTAAGGCAATTTGCAGAAGGCGACCTGGTGTGGAAAGCGCTATTGCCGATTGGAACTAAATACAGTGAATTCGGCAAATGGTCCCCTAACTGGGAGGGGCCTTTTCGTGTGGTCAGATGCGTTCCTGGTAATGCATACATATTGAAAACTTTGCTAGGAGAGGAATTTTCCGCCGCAATAAATGGAAGATATTTGAAGAAGTATTATCCTAGCATTGAAATCGATCGATGATTACACACATCTGACACAAAAATAGCCGGCGCTCAAGGATGAGGCCGCCTTTAGAACCAAAATCCATGAACAAGAGAAAATGGCCAGTGCCTAGATGCATTGCCCTTAGCTCAATACTACATTACAACTGCTTCTTGCAGGATCACATCTAATAACCCTGATGGTCGAGTCCCCAAGGAGGTGGGAAGCAGAAGGCGTGGCGGAAGAAGCGAAAGTATGATACAATCTTTTCTTTACTTCTTCGGCTGCTGCCCCCTCTTCAGTTGTTCCAGGACCACCGTGACGGCAACTTGGAACGCACGAGGATGACCATGATTGGCGGCCTCTACCAAGCTATCCCAGGCCGCCTTCAGGTTGCTGTACCTGTCAGAGACATCTGAAGCAGAAGAATCAGGGTTAGAGGCAAGAAATCCAGAGGCAAGCATGAAGGAGTCAGGAACATTTACCCCCCACTAGCGCTTCCAGAGCCATGCGACGCTCGCGCTCGGCTTGGCAACGGGCGGACATATCCCTGAGGCCATGCTCCAGGTGCCGGATGCGGCGGCGCAGCTGATGATTGGTCCTCTGTTCGGGCGTGGCATCCTCTGCTTCGAAAGAGGAATCGGAGGAGATGTACTCAGGCACATCTTCTGTCCCGATGACTTCTTCGGGGAGCAAATCAAGGCTGAAAAGGACGAGAGGAAAGCATGAAGCGCAAGATCAAGCGGGAAAAACAGAGAGCAGATCAAGAAAGAACTCACTTCCGAATCGTACGCTTCCTCGATGAACCGCTCCCCTGAGGTTGTTTACCCTTGTCCATGGCGTTGGGGTTTTTTCCTCTAGCAGCAGGGGAAGAGACGAGAAATGATGGAGGAGTGCGCGAGTGGATTTGCGAGCACCCCGCGGGGCTATTTTATTGACCGGAGAGGTGCATTGGGAGTGACGGCGGCCAAGTACACCTTTGTTGGAATACCAAGCGGCAGGGTTTTTTACTGAGTGCGAAGGGTTTTCTCTTGAACAGTGTTTGCGGATTGCCGAATTGGGATCCTCTGTGGATTTTGCGCCAAGGGGCATTTGTTCTCACGCGTTCGGCTGAGGATAGTTCCCGGATGCATTCAAAGAAAAGGTCGCAGATGCAAAATGCAAAGGGAAGTCATCACAGAACAGGTGCAGAATTCAAAAGTTCTTCATCTAATTGCCGATATTTACACATCCCTAGTACAGTCTAGTCGAAGAGCCTATTCAACACGGATTGGGGATGGGTAATTTCGGCAATGGCGTCGCCGTGGCCGTCAAGGCGCTCCGGGATGAGCTCGATCTCGTCGATGTCCCCCGGCGCGCCGCCCGAAAGCCACGCGGCACGGTGGAATAGTCGACGTCCGTATGCGTCGCCATCGCGGCCCGGGCCCAAGGTGGTGCCCAAACGAACGCCATGGACGGCCACCTCGTCGATGCGGCGCTCCACCGCGGCAAGCGCTCCGCCGGCGTGTCGCCGTGAGCATTCACCTTCTCGGCCAATTGCTCTACCGGCGCCCTTTGGCCGGTTGAGCTCGGCATCGCGGCTGCAAAAGACAAACAGAAAGGATTAGCATCAAAGGCCGAGCTGGATTAAGAATCAATCTCAGGGCCATACCGTCGATGGCCTCCAGCAGCTGTTTGCGCTGGTCCTCCCATTCTAACTCGGCCACGCCCGCTTTCTTGGAGACGTCCTCCAGTTCGCGACGGGACGCCTCTAGCTCCTCCTTGAAGCGGATGGCGTACGCTTCCCCCGTACGGTGCGGGGGAGTGGCCATCGGACTCGAGGAGTCATCCGGAAGGGGCCGATTGGCCGGCGCACGGGCGGATTCCACCGAATCGACCCGAAAAGGGAGAGATGATCGTCAAGGCAAGAGAAGATCAAGAACGGAATCACGAGAGGAGAGGTTGACGATCGTCACCGCCGCGCGCGCATTGGCGCCGCTCCCCTCGGCCTCGTCGGAGGCACGGCGGCGGTTGAGGCGGCGCACCATTGTGGTTTGGGATGTGCCTTGTTTGCGAGAAGGCTAAAGTTTGGCAAAGATTCGAGAGCTAGAAGGCCCGGTGGAGAGCTAGGGGCACCTATGACAACATTTATAGGCCTGGCGGGGATGAATCGTGGCTTCGAGTCGTGGGCGTGGATCGTGGCGCATATCCCAAGAAAATCGGAAGGTGGAAAGGTTTCCTTGACCGGCCCGCCGGTGGGGCGTTTGGAGTTCTAGGCTGAACCGCGTGTGGATCGATTGGCTCGGCTAAAAGAAATCAAAGTGTCGTTCGGGAGTTGGCGTTGCACTACCGAATGGGTCGTTCAGCATTACATCTCAAAGTACGCAAGAAAAAGGAAACAAATCATAGGAAGGTATCACGGGGACGACCAATTCAATTATACATCAATAAGGATGTTCAGGCATTCAGGAGTTTTGCGAGTACACGACGAACATTGGATATTATCAAATGGGAATTGTCCAGCATCTCCTGGCAGTCCTTTTGAGCACCGGATAAATCAGTGAGTTCCGCATTGCATTGCTCCATCTTGGTGATAGCCGATTTTACTTCCGCTTGGGTCTTTGCTATCAATCCGGGAAGTTCGGCTATTTTCACGCTTGTCAATCTCCATCTCCGCCGACGAGCTTCTTAGTTCGGCTTCTAGAGCGGCCTTCCTAGCGACTTTCGGATCATAAGAAGCTTGCAGGTTAGCCAGTGCATCCTTATGGTTCTCTACTTGGGATTGTGCCCCGTTCATGGCTTGTTCAGCATCGATTTTCCTCTTTTCAATGGCCGGACGGGAGCGCAATTTCCTCCAAGCGCGCTTCAAGGGTACATAAAGGGGCTCTAAGTCATAGACGGATGATAGAGAGGCTCTGATGTCTTCAGGGAGTTCTTGACTAATGGATTCAAACATCTCTTCGAAGTGATGGAGATCATTGAACTGGTCCTGAGCATCCTTTTCCAGCCAGGCAGCAATTTCTCTGAGCTTGGGCAGCACTTCATCTGGCAGCAGCTGGGCTACTCCTTCCATCACCTCGGTAGCTGAATTGCTCTCTGGTGGCAGGCTTGGTAATGGTGGAACCTGGTCCTGATGAAAAAACATTGCCGAATTAGGGATGCTGAACATCGAGGCACCAGATTTAAGTGCGGATGGTTACCTCATGGCTGGTTCCTTGAGTAGGGGAAATCACCGGTGAAGAAGACGCCCCAAGCAGAGCCGAAACTTCCGAGCTAGGAGGCGCCGATGCGGCCACTGGCAACTCGTGGGTTTCTGGCTGAAGGGGAGTCGGGTGCCGTCTCTCGTTGGGTTGGTTATCTCTACTTGAACAATAGGTGATGGCACCCTAGGAGAGCTTGTTGGCTCCAGTTGAGTTGGGAGATTCATCTCGGGAGAGTTTATTGCTTCTGCAGAAGGTGATGAAGATGAGATCTCCACTGGGATGGGTAATTCAACCCTGGATGGGCTCGCTTGTTGAACCACTGGAACATCTACAAGCTGTTCTTCCACGGCTTCTTCTGCAAAAGTCCAAATTGAAGGGATAAGTGCCAGTGCTCATCCTTGAGAGAGAACAGTAAAGGTCATACCAGTGGATGGAGCATCGGCGAGTGCGGTTACGAAGGCTGCCGGGCTGCGGTCCGAAAATGCACAATGATAAGATCCATCAAGAACGAGTGACCCAGTAATCAAGAAGGTAAAGGGGTTTACCTCAATGAGCACTTTCTTGACGGTTCTCCTCCTTTTAGCACTTGGAGGGGCAATCGGATGCAGACCTTGCCTCCTGTCGACAGCAAGGCTAGAAAGGCTGGGATCTGTGGTAGCATACCTGGCCATTAGTTGATGCAGGGTTGTGGATTTAAACCCCAGTGCTGAAATGGGGCCTTCGGCATTATAAGCAATTGCCCTGACTCGAGGGGCAGGCACTGTATTCTGTGAACAGGAAGATGAAGGTCAGAACTATGAATAAAGAGGAAGCGTCTGGTCTAAAGGCTCATTGTATCACCTCTGAAGTCGGCAGGAAGTCAGGTACCAGCTCTGCACAGAATACATGAACAGGCTCACTGAAGATATGGTCGTGAAATTCTTGCCACCAGGAGTTGAAGGTGGGGTGAGCTATGGTTGTGGGCACAAAAGGACATGTGTAGACCGTGGGACTGCACACATAGTTGAAAACTCTGCTGCCCTGCATCAGTTCTTTGATTTCCTCCCTGGGTTTGAGGAATTCATGCAGGAACAACCTTGGGGGCATCTGGCCGCATCCAAGTTGTCTGGCCATTACATTAGGCTGGTAATATTCATAAGTGCTGACATTCTGTCTCCCTCCATTGAACTCGGCCGGCAATATGCAGGGGCGAATTATGATGTTAAAGATCTCCAAGAATCCCCTATCTTGATGGCCGGGCTCAAAGGAGAATTCGACGGGAAAGGTCAAAGTGTCATTGCCTAGATAAGGAAGCCACGAGAGGATTGGAGAAGCCTTTGAAGAACAATTCGAAGAGGCCGGGCGATGTCTCTTTGGATGAGAACGAGTTGAAGCCGCTTCTCCGTAGTTTTGGCATCCTCTGGTAGCTTGAGGCTCTCCTTCGGGGTGATTGGACAAAGGGAAGAACCTGGAGTTCAAATCGACGCCGACAATCTGATGCATGTGGAGTTGCAGCCACATTTGAACAAACCACCAAGGGCCATTGACGCATGTTATCCTGCGTCGGTGTACATTTGGGTGACGATCCGATGAAGCATATGATACACACCGCCCAAGAAGAATTTTCCCGGAGGGAGGCGATTACCACTAGCCGGATGAATCGCCATTGCGATATGGTTCAAAGTGGGCTCGTTGGCCTTGCCACGGAAGACGAATCCGCATAGCCACATGTTCGAAAAGCTCGTATTCAATATCACCCAAGGGATTGTCTTTCATGTGCTTCGGGATATAATTCTTGTAGCCGTTCCCCGGCTTTACCCCCGTCCGGCGTGAAGAATTTTTGAAATTCCAAGGCTGAACGGATCCGCAATGTCAAGGCCGGTGATCATATATACGTCGGCCAAGGTTGGAGACATTGGGCCATGCCCAAAAAGGAAGGCGTTGACGCCATTTGACCAGAAGTGGCATGCGGCTATCAGAAGATCTTCATTCTTGGGGGTCTCAGCCACGGATAACTCCGTGCATTGAGCGATGCGGAGAGTATCCGGGTTGGTCGATCCACTTTTATCCGCAAGGATCCTCGGTACCAAGTCTTCCAACCTGCAATTGGAGGTAAAGGCCAGTTTTTGAACGCATCTTGCCACTGGGGAGGTGGAGACAAAGCTGCTTTGAAGGGGATTCTCTGAGATTCAGCAGCAATAAGATCTCGAGGGTCAGGATTCCCCACAGGACCAAGGTAATAAGACTGCGAATTGGCCTCGATAGGAATCAAAAGAGCAGTAGAAGGCTCCTGGAAGAAAGCGGAAAAGAAAATCTCAGGTAAAATTGAAAACCTAATGCCGAACAAGGTTTGCGGGGGATGAATTTACCTGAGCATCTTGGTCCCCGAGTTGCCATTGGAGGTTCGAGCTCGGAACAAGGGGATCTAGGGTTGGATCTGGATGAAGATTCCGGCGGATTGCGAAGAGCAGGTGTTGACAGATTTGACTCAAGGATTCGTGGCTGGAGTCAATTGTGGAACAAAATTACTTTTATCCCACAATTGAAGGGGCATGTGTTAACACCAAAATTTGGTAAGGAGTCTGACCTGTGGGTCCGGGTTGAAAAAAGAGTCCGTCTGGTGGAAGGAAGGATATTTTCAGAGATTTTCGGCAAAGAGATCTGCGGTCGGCTATCTGCTCCGATTCGGCAAAGGAACAGTAAAGCTGATTTTGCGGGATTGGACGGTGACGTGGCTCGAATCAGGAGAGACGAATGGATGGACAGACGATCGAGTTTAGTTAGGCAATGAATCCATTCGCAATTGTAATCGACAGGGTATAAATACGATCCCTGGTTGTATGTAACAGACACATTCATTCCTCAATACACACCGGCCTTACGCCAAACCCTAGAGTCCTTGTCGTGTCGTCGAGTTCTTCGAGAGGGCCAATCGATCCGTCGACCTCCGTGAGTACCGCAACCTTGTATCATGTCTAGTATCATGCGGTGGATTTAGATCCGATGCAAGTAGTCTTGTTACCATGCTTCGTGTCATGCGGTAGATTCAAGCTTGGTTCAAGAGGGTTTCTTGTTAGATCATAAGCCATGCGGCGGGCTAAGATCTGGCTTGAGGCTAGTTATCGGCTCTATTGGGTTTTGGCAAAACCCAATAGATTCATTAAGTTATCCCGTGTTATCGTGAGTTTTACTTTATGTTCTAATTCATGTAACACACCCTTGCCCAATCTAGATGGATTTGGATCGGCTATATTTCTTTTAAGATCCTTGTTCGAGCAGAGTTTCGTGTTTTGACGCGTGGATCTTATGCTCTCCGATAGCCGAAACCGAATCGATCTAGGTTGTCACGTGTTGCGGGTTCAAACTTGCTTTGTTCGTATAAATCTTGAAAGAGCCGGTATCATGCGGTAGATGCGGGTTTTTGGGTTGCTTTGGAGCTAGTCATCCGGTGGATTAGATTTCCAATTCATTCGATAGATTTATTCACGTGGTAATGTTTGTTCCTTCTTCATGGACCCGGATCGGTTGTTCGGCCGTATTCGGTTATATCTTCACGAGTAGATCACGTGCATTATTTATGTTTTAAATGATGTGTGCTTTTAGCTTTCCATATTTAGATTATATCATGCGGTGGATAGATCTATTTGTGGAAAGTGGTGCGTTTTTCTTGCAAGTTGTATCATGCGGTGGATAGATTTGCTTGATATCGTACCCGACGGATCTTAAAGCAATTAGACATGCGGTAGACTAATGCTTTGGATCTATGCATGCTTAGTTAATACACGATCATGTCCGTGCTTTACTTTATTTGTTTATTGTTAATTTTCATGACGATCGGTCATAACTTTGCACATGCATCTATGTTTATCCAAAGACTGATCGTTGTCATGCTTACGTCATCCATTCGGCAATGTTCTTTTTTCCTTTGCGGTTACCCGAATGGTCGTGGTTCTTTGACGGATAGCTTCGCATAGCTATGTGTCGTCTTGCTTGGCTCTTTAGCCGTAAATATGGAACCGTCCGGTACCACCCGCAAGTTCCAAGCTTTGGTATTTAACCTGTCTTATCTTTTGTTAATTTTCGGGAAAAATTGATCGGCACGTCATTTGCTCTCTGCGCGTGCGGCTTGCCTCTCCGCTTGCTGTGTGTTTGGCGCCGAGTGCACTTTTTGCGTCAACGGTACTTGAGTTGTTCGCCCGTTGGAGAGATCAAGAGTACCCCCGCACCCGCACCCTCGAGGTTGAGTGAGCCGTCGAAGTACATCACCCAATGCTCGGTCGCACGGTTGGAGTAGGTAGTCGCTTCTCCCGCCACTCCGCCATGAAGTCGACTAGCGCCCGCGACTTGATGGCCGTGCGTGGCTTGAAGTCGATGGTGAGGGCGCCGAGCTCGCTACCCACTTGGAGATTCTTCCATTAGCATCTTGGTTTAGCGAGGATGTCGCCGAGCGGGTAGTCGGTGACAACGGAGATTGAGTACTCCTGGAAGTAGTGTCGTAGCTTCCGCGAGGTGATGAGTACTGCGTACAGGAGCTTCGTACAGGCTGATAGCGTGCCTTGGACTCTAACAAGACCTCGCTGACGAAGTAGACTGGGCGCTGGACCGGGTAGGCGTGGCCGTCTTCCCCGCCGCTCGACAACGATGGCAGATCGACCATGTGAGTAGTCGTAGCGAGGTAGAGCGATGAGTCGCTCGCCTTTGCGAGGGGCCGTGAGGACCGGCGGCTTCGATAGGAAGTCCTTGAGCCGGGCAAGGGCTTGATCCGCCTCCGGAGTCCACACGATCTTCTCTTGGTGCTTGAGTAGTTTGAAGAACGGAAGCCCCCATTCTCCAAGCTTCGAGATAAATGCGTTCGGTGCCGCCATGCACCGGTCGGCTTACGGACGTCTTTGATGCACGTGGGAGCTTTCATGCTGGTGATGGCGGAGATCTTCTCGGGGTTGGCTTCGATGCCACGTTGGGCGATGATGAAGCCGAGTAGTTTGCCCGAAGGTACGCCGAAGGCGCACTTGTTCGGGTTGAGCTTCCGACGGTACTCGCGCGGGGATGCAAAAGTCTCTTCAAGTTCGTCGATGAGTGTACTAGAGTTTCGGTCTTGACGACCACGTCATCCACGTAGGCTTCGACGTTCTTGTTGAGTTGCTTCTTGAAGCGTGCCCGGATAGCTCGTTGGTAGGTGGCGGCGGCGTTCTTCACCCCGAAGGACATGGTCGTGTAGAAGTACGCGCCAAACGGGGTGATGAACGCGGTCTTCTCCTCGGTCTTCTTCCTTGATCGCGATCCGGTGGTACCGGAGTAGCGGTCGAGGAAGTAGAGCAGTCGCGGCCCGCCGTGGAGTCGATGACTTGATCGATCCGTGGCAACCCGAAGGGGTCCTTGGGGCAAAGGCTTGTTGAGGTCGGTGTACTCGACGCCCATCCTCCACTCGTTCGAGTTCTTCTTGCGGACGAGGACGGGGTTGGCGAGCCACTAAGGATGGAAGACTTCTCCGATGAAGCCGCCTGCAAGTAGTTTGGCGAGTTCCTTCTTGATGGCATCCCGTCCGTCGTCGGCAAAGCGTCGGAGGTGTTGTCGCTTGGAGGTGGCCTTAGGATCGACGTTGAGGCGGTGCTCGATCAACTCCCCGGGCACTCCCGGCATGTCCGTCGGCTTCCACGCGAAGATGTCGCGGTTAGCCCGGAGGAAGTTGATGAGCACGTCTTCCTATTTGGGGTCGAGGCCGGTCCCGATGGTGGTGGTCTTGCTTTGGGGTCACCTCGTTCCGAGGTAGATCGTCTTGACAAGAACCTCCTCGGGCGGCCGAGGCTTGTTGGCGCCGTCGTACTTTTTCCGAATGTCGAGTTCGCTTGTAGCAAGCTTCTTCGACGCAGCGTAGACCTCCATCATAGCGTTGGGTACTTGATTTGTAGAGGCAATCTCCACGGCTTCGTGTCGCGGTCGTGGGAGATCTTCAAGTCCCCTTGGAGAAGAGCACACCCGCTAGGCTTGGCATCTTGAGTACCAAGTAGGTGTAGTGGGGCACCGCCATGAATTTGGCGATGGCCGGTCCGCCGAGGATGGCATGGTAGGAAGTCTCGAAGTCCGTGACCTCGAACTTGATGTACTCGGTACGGTAGTTGTCCCGAGATTCCCCGAAAGTACCGGGCGGGACCACCGAGCCCAGTGGGATAGCCGCGTTGCCGGGGACAATGCCGTAGAAGGGCGTGTTGCTCTTGGTGAGCATGTGGGTGATGTCGAGCTTCAACTCCTTCAAGGTCTTGGTGAAAAGGATGCTGAGCCCGCTTCCACCGTTGATGAGGACCTTGTTGAGTTTGGAGCCCGCGACCACCGGCTTCGGGGACGAGAGGGAACCGTCCCGGTTCGGAGAAGCCGGTCCATTGATCCGCGCGGCGAAGGTGATGGGTACCTCCGACCACCCGAGAGGGGTCGGAACCGCCGGTTCAATGCTCATGACTTCTCGACGGGTAGCCTTCGCTCCCGCCGCTGGGTAGTCCGCCGAAGAGGACGTTGACGGTCTTGTCGGGTTCCCGGAAGTCGTTGTTGTCTCTCGTCGTTCTTTTTCTTGCCCTTTTTATCGTGGGGGTGCGGTGGCTCGGGAGTACTCTTGAGTGCATGCCCGAGCTGGTAGCACTGCTCGGTGGTGTGGTTGCCGTTCAGATGCCATGGGCACTTCTCCTTTAGCAAGTCTTTCAAGCCGCCGGAGTTCTTCTTCGAGTTCTCCTTCGCAGGGCGCTGGATAGCCGCGACAGTGTTGTCTGGCTTGCGCTTGCGGTTGGGACCCGAGTTGTTGTTGTTGTTGTTGTTGTTGTTGTTGTTGCGACCGCCTTGGTTCCCGTTGTTGCCGCTGCCGCCGCCCGTGTTCTGCTTGCTCTTGCCACGGATGGCGTCGTACTTGGCGTTGGCCTTGTCTTCTTCATCCGCCCAAGACATGATCATGTCCTTGAGGTGGGGGATGGACTTGGGGCGGCGACGACCGAAGTCTTCAAAGGTGCGACGGTGGTAGAGGCCGTCTTGGAAGAGGTCGATGACCTCCTTGTCGGTGACGTCGACTACGGTGGCGCGCTTGTCGAAGAAGCGGCGCATGTACTTGCGGAGGGTCTCGCCTTGTTCTCGCTTGACAATGGCCGTGTCCATGTGAGTACCCGATCGGCCCATGGCGCCCGCGAAGTTGCTAGTGAACCGCTCCTTCGACTCGGTCCCACTTGTCGATCGAGTGCTTGTCCAGCGACTCGAGCCATGTGAGTGGAGCTTGGTCCGAGCGAAGGGGAAGTAGAGGCACTTGGTGTCGTTGTTGCCGCCATCGTTCTCGATGGAGAGGGCGTAGCACCTGAGCCACTGGATGGGGTCCTGCTTCACATCGTACTTGGTGATCCGCAAAGGCTTGAACTTGTCGGGGAGGAGCAAGTTGCGAAGTCGAGGTGAGAAGGCGGGGAAGCCGTCGTTGTCGCTCGCGGTGGTCGACTTCTTCCGCCGCGGCTCCTCAATCTTCGGCGGGCATCGTAGCCGCCCGTGAGGCACCGGAGGCGTGGGCGTTCGCGTGACCACGGCCGCCGTGACTACCGCCGCCGCCGGCCCTCCCGTCGGCTCCATGGTTGGAGCTTCCGCCGCCGCCGCCGCCGCCGCCGTCGGGGTCGCGGCCGCCGCCGGCGAGAGCACGGTGAGTGACGACGTCGTAGTTGCTATTGCCACCCCGTGGAGGTCCGCCGGGGTTTGAGCGAGTGCGGTTGGGCCGAGCCGAAGCTCGGCTCGAGTACGGTTGGGACCGTTGTTGGCGCCGCGACTTGTAGCTTCGTTGTCGCGGTGCCTAGCGGGAGGAGGCTGGTTGACCCCGTTGTCAACCCTCATGAAGTAGGCATCTTCGGCCGAGCTTGGCGATGACCTCTCCGCGCGTATGCCCTGAGCCTGGCGTGCGATCGCTGTGATCGACATGAGGCATTGCTCGGGGGTAGTGTGTACTCTGCTCTCGACCGCCTCGAGAGCTTCCGCGAGATTGCGAATGGGGAGGTTGTCTCGGAGGCGCCGGCGCCGTTCGGCCGCGCTTCCGTTGCGCTCACGTCGAGCGTCTCGCGTTGGCGGGGGTCTCGTCCGCCGGGTGCATCGGCGGACGGCTCGTCGGAGGGGATGTCTTCAAGGTACCTATCCCGAGCCGTCCCCGAAGGTCCCGGGGTGTCGCCGGCAGCCATGAAGACTTGGAGATCGGGGGTGCCAAGGCCGGACTCGAAGCCGCCACCTCCATTGGGGTGTTCGAGTCGGCTCGGGCAAGTGGTGTTCCCTTCGGAACGGGAGCGAGTCGATGTAGGCGACGTAGCGTGAGTCTCCGCTTATCGGTCGGCGAGGCTTGCGATCCGGCCGCAGATGAATCTCCCGCCGGTGTGGAGGTTATAACCGGCCCGCAGGCCGGCCCCGATAAGGGATGCTCAGTGGAGTTGTCCTCGGACTCGGGATCCTCTGGGTCCGACCCGAAGTCGAACTCGTATGCGGAATCCGAGTAGAACCGGAAGAGGGGATTGGAGTACGAAGCGTGGCCGGGGGCGGTGTCGGAGTCCGAGTTGTACTCGGGTACGGGTTCCTTGCCGGCCCAACGCGAAGAAGGAGCCCCAGTGCGGGGCCGGCTGAGGATGCGGGGAACACGCGTGGAGCGCTCATAGGGTGAGGGGACCGCCTGCGATGGCTGAGCAGCCGACTCGCATGCGATGGCCCATGGAGACGTTTAGTTCGAGTTGGAAGAGGACTCGAGCTCGAAGTCGGCGTGATGGTTGAAGAGCGAAATTTCGCCGAACTTGCCGGTGAGTTCGCCTGTGACAACTTCGGGGGAGCGTCATGAAGCCGGTCTTCGGGTTGGGCGGCATGGTGAGGCGGCGCCGGAAAGATCCCGCACCGTCGGCGGTGCGGACCGAGGCGCCGAACACGAAGGTGTCGCCGCGGTTGAAGGCGATGGTTGGCTTGACGTAGACAAGAGCCGTCGAGTTCGCCATGTGATCTCGGGCGAGATCCCCTACCTGGCGCGCCGCTCGTCGGTGTTTTAGACCGGCAACCTACTAAGGGGAGTACCCGAAGTAGATGAATGTGGCCTCACCGAGATCGGTAACTCGAAGGAAGAGACACATGGCACACAATTTAGACAGAGTTCGGGCCGCGAGGTGCGTAATACCCTACGTCCCGTATGTTGCGTAGCTCGGATTGATTGGGCACGATTACAAGATGGTGTAATAGTGCGCCGTGAGATGAGATTGGATGAGATGCTAGAGAAGGGTCCCCGCTCGCCTTATATAGTCCGAGAGGCGGGGTTACAAGTCGGAGTAGGGAGAGAGTACTAATCGAGTACGTCTAGGAGTCTTTCATACGGTGCGGGACATGTACAACTTCCTAACCGAGTACTTCTCCTCCGTAGTCCTTGTGCTCCACGCCATCGGGTGCCGTGTAGCGCAAGCCGGTAGTCCCGGGGGCCCACCGAGTAGTCGGTCCCGGTACCCACCGAGGTATTGGGCCCGGGGAGGTCCACACGACACGTTCGGCATCCGGAGCATGATCTGCGAGACATCACCGCTCGCTACCACGCCGAACGCGAACGTCGCATGTCCTTGGAAGCGTTAGTAGGAGGTTAAACTTCCATCTTTATTTTGACTCCATGCTTGCGCTCGGATCTCTCGTTTCTAACAACTCGTTCTTCTATCTTAGATGTTTCCAATAGGTACAGTAACCCGAAAGACGCGTGGGATAGCCCGATGAAAGCCGCGAGCCACGGTCACCCTCGAAGCTTCCAAGTTGCCGTCACGGTGGTCCCGGGAACAGTTGAAGAGGGAGGAGTCGAAGAAGCAAAGAAAAAAGGATTGAAGCATACTTTCGCTTCTTTCGCCGGGCCTTCGCTTCCCACCCCCTTGTAATCTTGAGCAAAGTGAACCGTGAAATAAAAAACCCGCAAGAAGCATCTCGTGATGTCATGTAGTTTTGTGCTAAGGGCAATACATCTTAGTATTGGCCATTTCCCCGTTTAGGATTTTTTGTTCTAAAGGCGGCTTCTTTCTTGAACGTCGGTCGTCTCGTGTCAAATGTTTGTAATCCCTGGTGCTTATGATCAACGATCAACTTCAATACTAGGATAATATTTCTTCAAATATCTTCCACTTATTGCAGCAGAAAATTCTTCTCCTAGTAAAGTTTTTAACATGTAAGCATTACCGAGGCACACATCCGACCACCCGAAAAGGTCCTTCCCGGTTCGGGGGCCATTTGCCGAATGCACCGTATTTGGTTCCAATCGGCAGTAATGCTTTCCAAACCAAATCTCCTTCGCAAATTGCCCGACTTTTACTTTCTTGTTGTAATATTTAGCAACTCGCACCTTGTTCTTTTCAATGTTTTCCAGGGCTCTAAGACGAATCATATGCAAATCTTCTAATTCATCCATCATTAAGCTACTATAATCTTTGGAGCTTAAGTCTTTTTGTAAAACCACTCTCCTAGAATCTGACTGCATTTCCCAAGGCAAAACAACATGATGCCTGTAAACCAATTCATAAGGAGAAGTCTTTGTAGCTCCATGAGGAGCCATCCGGTAAGCCCATAAAGCCTCGCTGAGTACCGAATGCCACCTCTTTGGCTTCGGTCGATCTTCTTTTGTATAAGCTTGATCGTGATCTTATTAGAAGCCTCTCGCCCGACCATTAGCTTGGGCATAATAGGGAGAAGAATTAAACAATTTGATCCCCATGCTTTCAAAGCAATCTCCCTAAACTCCAAGGATACAAACCGAGCTCCTTGATCGGTTGTAATTGTTTGAGGAATTCCAAACCCGTAGATGATGTGTTTTTTTAACGAACTCAACCATGTTTCCCGATGTTACTTTCTTCGGTGGAATTGCCTCAACCCATTTGGTAAAATAATCCGTTGCTAAAAGCACAAATTTATGCCCCTTGCTAGATGGTGGGTTGATCTGGCCAATCAAATCTATACCCCAACCTCTGAATGGACATGGCTTGATGATTGGATTCAGTGTTGACGCTGGAACCCTTTGAATATTTCCAAACTTCTGACAGTCTTGACATCCCTTGTAATATTCAAAGCAATCCTCCAACATCGTCGGCCAAAAACATCCAGCTTGCCTAATAACCCATTTCATACGATAGGCCGATTGATGTGCTCCACATATCCCATCATGCACCTCACTCATCATTTTCTTTGCTTCTTCCGGACCCGGGCATCACAAAGCAACACCCCATCCAATGATTTGTAGAATAAACTTCCATCCGGAAGAACAAACTTTATGGCTTTGTACCCGAGCTTCCTAGAAACTTGAAGGACCGATACGGCGAACCGGAGAGGAGGGGGGGAGTGAATGGGAGCCGATAAAAATTCTTCTCGAAGGAGATGAAAACTCCAACAAGACGAACGCGGCTTCCAACACACGTCTCCGACTCACTACCCAAGTTGGCCAAGCCCACGTAGCCACTGGAGTGCCACTGGACCTAGGAACCAACACACACAACCTTCCGACTCGAGAACGCAACGGAACAACAAACCCCGAGTCCTACGACCCACACCGGTCGGACCGGTGAGCACCACCGGTCGACCGGTCCCCGTTGGTGAACCGAGCAACTTTCACTAAGTGGCTCTACACCGGTCGACCGGTGAGACACACCGGTCGGACCGATGGCACCGAAAGCCCCCAAGGCACCAAACAGGCCAACCGACCACCAAACGGACCCAAACTCGAAACAAGCAGCACCACGGGACAACAACGAACACACCAAGACGTTCACCCGAGCAAAATCCCACGAGAGGGTTGCACCGGTCGGACCGGTCAAGAGCACCGGTCGGACCGGTGTAGCTCGGGCGACTCGGGATGAACAAAGACCCGCGGGTCAACTCCCCAAATCCAAATCTCGATCTCCCGAATCGCTCCACGGACTTGAACAAGACTTTGGGGATATCAGGAACACCTCATGAGGAGTCCATAGCCAAGTTTAATCCCACCAAATCTCGTCCAAAAAGGAGGAATCGAAGAAATCCCGCCGAAAGCACTTCCAACCCAAGAACTCAAGAAAACCCCAAAATCGAGCACTTTTACTCACGGATTTGGGAGGGGAATCACGCCCAAAGAACCACGAAGGGTTCCCACAAATTCCCCCCATCAAATCCCCAAGAGAAAAGCCCCGAAAACACCCCAAAGAAATCACGAAGAGAGGGCTCCGAAAATCACCACCAAGAACAACCGGGGAAAACACATCCAAACCTTGAGAAACCACGCCGAATCATCTATACATGAAACAAAGGTTCGTACAAGGTCTAGCAAGCCGCCCGATCATCCATCCCTCTCTACAAGATCTCTCCGTGAAGCTCTCTTGCTAGTCCTAGAGAAAACCTAAGGAAAATAGGTGGAAAATAGGAAAACTAATGAGCTAGGGTTCCAAGAGTTGGTCGCCATCCTCTCACCTCTTGGGTTATATCACTACAAAAAATCTCGTGGTCTATGACGGTCAATTTTCGTCACGGATCATCAAAATTTCGTCACAAAATGACATCTATGACGAAATTTGAGAACGTCATGTATTGAGCATCACGGATCCCTTCTCATGACGTCCTTAAATTTTCGTCATAGATTAGCGTGATCCATGACGTTCTCAAGCCGTCATAGATTGGTGTAAAGCCCATTGAACCCGGCCGAAGCCCAAAATCCGTGACGAAAGTGATCGTCATGGATTGACTCGCCACGTCACTTGTAGAGATGAGTTGGTTGCCACGTGGCGCTAACATGGCCGCCACGTGGCACTAACATGGTCGCCACGTGGATGCCATGTGGCGCCGACGTGGCATCCCATGGCGCTAATATAGCCAAATTCAATACCAAGATACATAAATGATGACATCATCACATTTTCAGCCCATTAAGATGTACGACACATAACAAATATTGGCCCAATAATTTTAATAGAATTTCAGCCCACTTCAAGATTACAATTTCAACCCATGGATCTCATTTACACAATTAAACGAACTAGCATCACATAAAAAATTGTTTATCTTGTATTACAACAAATATAAAGTCTTTCTTCCAACACTTCGTATACAAGTTTTCATCCAAAGAAGATCTTTATCTCACTTCTTGTTCTCTATTTTTTCCGGAATTAAAAGAACAAATGTAACATTAGTGATTATCGAAAAGCTCCGCTTTATCGAAGAGCAAGAAAAGTATCAAACAATAATAAACATCATTGCATATGTCCATAGTCTCGGATTAGTGTAGTATCTTACAAAATTAAAAATCATCACCACATTTATCCAATCTATCGGCCATAGACCAGAAACAATAAATATCACCGCATATGTCCGTAAAGATAGCTAAGTTCAAGAAAGAAAAAGTAGTTGAAGAAAGACAAAATAGTTGTGCAAAGGCATAAGTAACAATCGACTATGCCATTATTCCCTAGTCGAGCCCAAGCATGACTAGGTTACTAACAAGACAAGTGCTCAAGATCCGAACAAATCATTTTAAACAATGAGCCGAGAACAAACATTCAAGTAGAAGGGACATATGCTCGGATTTTATTTGCAATCATCATAGACTTAGACATATGCTCAAAATCAAATTGTTGTCATCATATACTAACTTGGACCGGATCTCGAGAAAATAACAAATATATATCATCATTGCGGATGTCTAATGCCTTAGGTAGAAAACGAGATAGAAAAATCATCATTGCACATGCGTAAAGCCTTAGAGCAAGAAAAGTATCAAACAATAATAAACATCATTGCATATGTCCATAGTCTCGCATTAGTGTAGTATCTTACAAAATTAAAAATCATCACCACATTTATCCAATCTCTCGGCCATAGACCAGGAAACAATAAATATCACCGCATATGTCCGGAAAGATAGCTAAGTTCAAGAAAGAAAAAGTAGTTGAAGAAAGACAAAATAGTTGTGCAAAGGCATAAGTAACAATCGACTATGCCATTATTCCCTAGTCGAGCCCAAGCATGACTAGGTTACTAACAGCACAAGTGCTCAAGATCTGAACAAATCATTTTAAACAATGAGCTGAGAACAAACATTCAGTAGAAGGGACATATGCTCAGATTTTATTTGCAATCATCATAGACTTAGACATATGCTCAAAATCAAATTGTTGTCATCATATACTAACTTGGACCAGATCTCAGAAAATAACAAATATATATCATCATTGCAGATGTCTAATGCCTTAGGTAGAAAACAGATAGAAAAATCATCATTGCACATGCGTAAAGCCTTAGAGCAAGAAATGTATCAAACAATAATAAACATCATTGCATATGTCCATAGTCTCGGATTAGTGTAGTATCTTACAAAATTAAAAATCATCACCACATTTATCCAATCTCTCGGCCATGGACCAGAAACAATAAATATCACCGCATATGTCCGGAAAGATAGCTAAGTTCAAGAAAGAAAAAGTAGTTGAAGAAAGAGAAAATAGTTGTGCAAAGGCATAAGTAACAATCGACTATGCCATTATTCCCTAGTCGAGCCCAAGCATGACTAGGTTACTAACACCACAAGTGGTCAAGATCCGAACAAATCATTTTAAACAATGAGTTGAGAACAAACATTCGATGGAAGGGACATATGCTCGGATTTTATTTGCAATCATCATAGACTTAGACATATGCTCGGAATAAAATTGTTTTCATCATATACTAACTTGGACCAGATCTTAGAAAATAACAAATATATATCATCATAGTAGCACACATAAATTAGTGGGGCGGGGGGGGGGGGGGGGTGAGAAGGGACTAGATGTCTCATTATACCGAACAAGAACTTGCGGGGCACCGGATGGGATGATAGATCTCGCAAATCTACATGAGAAAAACAGATTTTGCATACAATTGTTATATTTAATTACCGGAAATATATAGAAAAAACAAAGAAACCCAAAAGAACATGGATTCATACCTCAAGAACAACCTAGAACGCGGATCCGGTAAGTCCGCAACGAAATCGTGAAGAGAGGGTTAGGGTTTCGAAATCAAAAGAGGCGGAAATGGGAAGTAAGAACAGGCGGAAATGGGAATCGACGGGACGTCTTCCGTACCAACGCGAGGAGGAACCAACCGGTCGGGGTGCGGGCGGGTGGATCCGCGCTTCCGGCGTCGGCGAGCGCCGGAGGAGAAGGGGTGCGGGCGGGTGGATCCACGCTTCCGGCGTCGGTGGAGCGCCGGAGGAGAAGGCCTGGTGCTGAGCGGCGCGCGGAGAACTTGGAATGCGAAGGCGGGAGGAGCGCCGGAATGCAGGATAACGAGAAGAAGCAGCCGCTTCTTCCCCTCGCCCACGCTGCCGGCCGCATCAGCCACAGGGAGCAGTGGTGGGCGGATCTGAGGAAGGGGGAGGAGGGAAAGGTGGGCATCGGGTGGGGAGAGGAGGAGGTCGAGAGGGGGGGGGCCGTCGCGAAGGAAGGGGTGGCGGGAGGCAAGAGGCTAGCGGCGGATGCGGGTAGGAGGAAGGATCGGGGGATGTTAGGGTTTGGTTGTCTACCCATTTTATGCACCTCCGTATCAATAGGAACCGTTGAATTGAAGATGGATGGTCGAGATGTGTTGTGCTATTTGGGCCATCATGGACTTGTTTTCTTTCCCTCTCGGCATAATGTTTTTCTTTTTCTTTTTCATTTTATTGCACCATTGTGAAGTAAGACACATAAAAAATATGTTATACACGTAAACTTATTTTTTATGTGTAACGTACTACACAAATGTTCTCTTGTACAAGTTTTAAAAAATTTAAACCAAAATATTATTTTTTGTACATTAAGTGATTTTCTAGATGGTTATCAAAAAATAATTTGGAATTGAACTACATGTGTGTCTAATAAAATAAAAATAATTACACAAAAATATTACTATGATAATTTGCTCCATTATATTACATGTCCTAGAGATTTATGAAAGATTATGCTTTCTTCTAGGGGAAATTCAAACTTCTACTAGCCATCTTATTATAAACTAATGATAATAATATCTAAAATTTCTCCAAATATTATGTAAGTTCGAATACAATCATTTTATGGATAAAAAAGCTTGCCATAAAAGTTTCATACGACTTTACGAATGATGGAGTATACATTGTTCACAAACTATACACGTCTCGCACATTGTTTCTTACAACACAACTTAAACTTTGAAGTTTGTATACCATAAAGTATTTTCTTGCTCATGTACACCTCAATTCTAGACATAACCTTACATTTACTCTTCTATTAACATATGGGGATTTACATTGCTATTTGTTGTGCAAAAAAGTTGTTTTTTATATTTTTAAATCACTAATATGTACACCCTTGCGAAGGAAGTTGCAAAATTGTTATCTTATATGATCCCAATTTATTTTTCACATGTAACACACAACATATAAGTTGTCACCTAGGAGTTTCAAAAAATTTCAAGTAGATTTGCTATTTTCTATCATTTAAATGATTTTTCGCGTGTTTACCAAAAGCAATGCCAAACCGACTTATATGTACCTCTAATAAGATTCTAAAAAATAAAAAAAATATATTACGCTTCTATGGTCCATTCTAGCCCACATCTAAGAGATTGACGAAAAATGCAATTGACTTATAGTGAAAACTCGAACTTCTACTAGTCACCTTGTTATAAAATAATGATAATAATAAATAAAACTTATCAAAATAATTATGTAAATTGGCACGGGATCATTTTATTGATGTACAAACTTGACAAAAAAGTTTCATATGATTTTGTGAAAATTGGACTATACAATGTTCGTAAACTAGATAGATCATCACATTGTTTCATACAACTCAACTTAAACTTCAAAGTTTGTACACACTCAAATACTTTCTTACCCATGGGCACCTAAAATTTGGATACAACCTTGGGTTGACCATAACATTGGAGAATATTAAGTTATATTAGCAATTATTATGAAAAAACATGTTTTATATATTCTCTTTTTAGTCGGAAAAGATATGTTGCATGAAAAGCAATCAAGAAATAGTAATTAAGATACAAACAAATGGCCTTGAGTAACTCGATTTTAGAAAAAATTAGGAAAAAGATTCAACCGATTTGGAGTTCGTATGAGGAAGAAAAACAGTTTACAAGTTTTATCCGAAGATTAAAAACAGAAATTGCACTTGCTATGAACCGAGATGAACACGTGTGTTTTCTCTTTTTAATCTTTGACTAAAACTTGTAACTAGTTTTTCTCGCCCCATACTAACTCCAAATTGGATGATTCTTTTTTCTAAAATTTTCTAAAATCATTCTCTACCAAGATCTACAACTTTAACAAATGAAAAATAGTTTTTCTATATAGTTGTGCAAAAAGTTGATTCTTCTAATTTTTAAATCACTAATGAGTACACCCTTGTGAAGAAAGTTGCAAAATTGTTATCTTATAAACATTTGTGAGTTTTCATTACCAATTGTTGTGCAAAAACTTATTTTTTTCATTTTTTAAATAACTAATGTGTACACCCTTGTTCATTTTTCATTACCTCATAGTAAATAGAATAATTCTATTAACACCTCAATTCTTGGTCATGTACACCTCAATTCTACACATAACCTTAAATTTACTCTTCTATTAACACAAGGGGGTCATAGTGCCATTTATTATGCAAAAAATATTTTTTTCTATTTTAAAATACCTAATTAAGACACATTTATGAATTAACTGAAAAACTAATTATCTTATATACCACAAATATATTTTTCTCATGTAAAAGAACACATTTAAGTTGTCTTTTAGAAGTTTCAAGATTTTTCGAACAAAATGCTATTTTCTATCATTTAAATGAATTTATGCGGATTTATTAGAAATAATTAAATGTTGAACTCATGGATGGCAAAAAGTCTAGTGGTGATCCTCCATTTTCGCAAATTTGGGCCGGCCTTTTGGGCTGTGCCTTTGGGCCGGCCTTTTGTGCGGCGTGGGCTGCTTTGGTTGTCGGGGTGGGTTTCCTAAGCACGTCAAGTAGTTAGAGGGCCGCCAGCAGACTTTGACTCGGTTAGCAAGCCCAAATCACTTCGACACCTATTCAATTTTTGCGGAAGTCTAGTTTTCGTCCCTAAACTCGTAACTACACAAAGCATCATATCCTTCAACCTTTGAAATTGTACGAGATTACATCTAGAATTGGTTATGCGTAGTTTTATAAATGATTTTGTCTTTTTCTTTTTTATTTTTTCGACTAAATATTTAGAAAATCATAGTAAATTATAAAAAATCATAAAGCGGAAATTCAATTTTATTTGCCTCTATATATGTATATCTATATATTGAATATATAATATTATATGCTTTAGAAAAAATTTTAAATTTAGTTTTTTAAATTTAAGATTGTTATTATCTATAATTCTTTTCATACATTATGTGATTTTGTAAATTTATTAATCATGAGGAAAAGTTGAAATGCAATGTGGGTCGGATTATGATGAAATTAGCACAACGTCATGGTGCTTGGACTTCATATTGGGCTTTCATATCCAACACCGCTAATCCATGACGAAATTTGACGGTTGTCATGGAAGTAGTGTGATCGTGACGAAATCTATGACGAATTGGCGTAACGTCATAATGTTTAGACTTCATATCGGGCTTCATATCCGACATTGTGAATCTATGACGAAATCGACCGTTTGTCATGGATGCGGTGTGATCTATGACGAAATAAAAAAACGTCATGAGAATTTCGTCATGGATCAAAGGATTTCTTGTAGTGTATGGAGGCAACCGAATGTCTAAAATGCCCTTCTCTAACAACTAGGGATACAAGCCCCTCAAGGGCGGATTTGGAATTCTTGATGTCTTCACCATCGGACGGATGCCCGGCGACCGCACCCTGCGTAGCCTCGACGCAAGCCATGCGATCCCGACGCGTGTCCTCCGCTTCGAAGATTCGGACCGCGTCGTCGCACACCCGTCGGACCGGTGCTCCTCACCGGTCAGACCGGTCCCCACCGGTCGACCGGGTTAGACCCACCGGTCGGGGACCGGTCTGGTGCTGCTGCACCTCCGTCTTCGGTTCTCCGGTCTTGGCTTTGTGGATCAACCAAGGAACCCGGTGGTTTTTCGGTGAACCACGGAAACCTCGCGAACTCGGTGTAGCCTCCGCCAATCTCCACTCATGACTTGGCTCCCACGTAGTCCCGGCTCGACCTTGGTTTTGAGGCTCAACCAAGAAACCGTCCACGACTTCATCTTGCCGTTCATGCCACCATGCGGCCCGCACTTGACCCCGCCGGCCACCGGGTCCCTCGAACGAAGCCTACTTGTCTTCTCCACACCGGAGGCCTCACCGCAACGACCTTTCGCGCTTGTTCTTCACCCGCACCAACACGAGTCAAGCCGCAACCCGCACCCGCAATACTTAGCCAAGAATCAGTCCACACAACGTTGTCAATCACTCATCACACAAGGAAGCGACCATCCACGAGTCCTCGAACCACACCCGGTCCTCAATCTCCCCCTTGATGAGTGCATTGACAACACCCACACGAAAGTAACAAGAGAGAAAAGAAAAAGAAAAGAAACGAACAAAAAGAAACTCCAACAAGCGATCGAAAGCCAAACAAAGGCAAAGAGCAAGATCACTTGAAGAAGACAAATCTCGGACCCCTTAGGCAAGGGCAACGGCTTGACACATTCGAGACAAAACAAAGCTCAAGCAAAAAGCGGAAACCACCGAATCAAAGCTCGAACAACCACAAAGAGCTCCCCCTGCACACATGCAAACTCCCCCTGAACCAATGCAACTCCCCCTGGACAAATGCATGCAAGAAACCACATGAAACAGGACAGCTGCAGCACTTTCAGCTCACACCGGTCAGACCGGTCATCACCACCGGTCAGACCGGTGCCTAACATATGTACAGGACCAGCACTCACACCGGTCAGACCGGTGCTCTTCACCGGTCAGACCGGTGTACAACAGAGCCCAGAAATGGCTCGAAACCACCTGAAAACCTTCTAAATGCATCCACTAAGCCATTTCAAGCTCAAACTTCTCCCCCTTGTTGGCAATGCATGAATCAAGCCAAAAATGCAAAACTTTCAACCTAGAGCTTCTCAAATATACAAAATTCAACATAGGATGCTACACACGTCCAAATGAGCAAGTTAGATACTCTACGGCTTCGTATCGATCTCAACTACATGATCACCAAGTTTCACAACCATTGGACGAAGCTAAGATGGATTTTGGCAATTTTGCGAGAAACTTGCCTCTCATGAGCAAAGTCCTAAACATGATCAAAGCATATCAAAATGGCAAAGCCACACAAACTTCATGCTAGGACAGCCATTCTAATCATAAGACCATCACAAACACCCACAAGCACCTCATGTCATGTCAAAGCCACCGAGCCATGTGCCTACTTCTATTTATGAGACTTCTTTGGTAGGCATCATGCAACGGTTTAGCACCCAAAGCAAATTAAATTCAGCACATATGACATGGGAGCATATTTTCCAAGCATTTTTCATTTCATTTTCAGATTTGTAAATGGTACATGAAATGTCTTTGCGACAAAAAGGAACTTATGCTCCTCCACAAGATAAATCAAGATGACTAAACATTCATGATGGCAAATGAGCCTTTGGCCCCATATGATCAATAAACTAGCTATCCAACCACAAATTAAGCATAGCAAGGCCACAAAAACATGTCAAGAGCATGTAAAGGCATTTACACATGAGAGAGCATACATGTGACATTTTTCAAAAGCATAGCTATCAACCATGGATTATTCATCAAGATCATCAAGAGCTAAGCCAAACTAACCGTAGCATACCAAACAAGCTCACAAAGACATATATTTCATTCCATGGTGAACAATGTATATGAGAGAAGCTTTTCCTAACCAATGCATATGATACAAAATGCATGCAATCTAAGGTACAAGGATGCCTATACATCATGTTACATATGCCATGCCAAAATGCAAGAAATGCACAAATGAAAGCTATACATATGCTACAAACCGGCTCCTCGAGGGGAGGCAAAACGGGCTCGACACCACCGGCAAAAGAGAGCTCCCACACACCTAACTCAAGAAATCAAACACACACCAAGTTCCCCCCGCAAACGAGTGAAAGTTGCTTGATCTAGGGGTTTGGTGAAGATATCGGCTAGTTGGTCATGTGTGGGTACATGGATCAAAGCTATCTTTCCTTTCTCAACGTTGTCTCTCAGAAAATGATACCTCACTTCTATGTGCTTGGTTTTGGAATGGAGCACTGGGTTCTTTGCAACGCTTATGGCACTGGTGCTATCACATTGAAGTGGGACATGGGTATACTTCTCACCAAAGTCACTCATGGTGTAGGTGATCCAAAGGAGCTGAGAGCAACAACTAGCAGCGGCAACATACTCGGCCTCGGTCGTGGATTGAGCTACGCTCGACTGCTTGCGGGAAGACCAAGACACCAAAGAAGAACCCAAAAGCGGCAAGTCCCAGAAGTGGACTTCCTATCCAACCGACACCCGGCAAAATCCGCGTCTGAAAAACCATGAAGCGCCAAAGAAGAGGACGCGGAGTACCAAAGGCCGAAGTCGGGAGTGTGACGCAAGTACCGAAAATTCGCTTTACCGCTTGCCGATGCGAAGTCCTCGGAGACGCTTGAAAACGAGCGCACGGACACACCGAGAAGCGTATGTCCGGCCTCGTCGCCGTCAAGTAGAGGAGTGACCCGATCATGCTCCGCACTCCTTCCGATCCACGTGTTCACCTTCCTCGTCCGCATCAAGAGCCGTAGTCGTACTCATCGGCGTCGTCATAGCCTTGGAGTCCTCCATCTTGAATTTCCTCACAATGTCCTTGGTGTACTTAGCCCGGTGCACAAATGTTCCTTCCTTTGATTGCTTGATTTGTAGCCCGAGGAAGAACCGCAACTCGCCCATCATGCTCATCTCAAACTCCCTCGCTCATATCATCCGCAAACCTCGCAACAAGAGAGTTAGACGAGCCACCAAAGAC
Organism: Cenchrus americanus; assembly: GCA_947561735.1. Taxonomy (NCBI): domain Eukaryota; kingdom Viridiplantae; phylum Streptophyta; class Magnoliopsida; order Poales; family Poaceae; genus Cenchrus; species Cenchrus americanus. The sequence goes on along the minus strand of OX387245.1, from coordinate 87,273,955 downwards.
AATATCATCCACGTACACCCGCACAATCGGGATATCTCCGCCCCGCTCGGCAAAAACAAGGTCCGATCGACCTTCCCCATCTCAAAACCTCTCTCAAACAAGAACCCCCTCAACCTCGCCATACCAAGCTCTAGGCGCCGCTTCAACCCATACGGCGCCTTCCTCAACTTGTACACCCGGTGGGGGTACTTCTCACTCTCAAACCCCGGAGGTCGCCTCACATACACTTCTTCCTCCAACACTCCATTCGGAAAAGCACTCTTCACATCCATTTGGTGCAACTTGAACCCTTTAGCCACGGAAAAGGCTAGAAGGATCCTAATCGCCTCCAAACGGGCTACGGGAGCAAAGGTCTCCTCGTAGTCGATCCCCTCCTTCGACCGAACCCCCGGGCAACAAGTCTCGACTTGTTCCTCACAACCTCACCCTTCTCTCCCTCTTTGTTTTTCCACACCCACTTGGTACCAATCGGCTTACACCCCGGGGGGAGGGTCAACCAACTCCCACAACCGATTCCTCTCAAAGTTCTCCAACTCCTCATGCATCGAATTAACCCAATTGTGATCGGATAGTGCGTGTCCAATGTCTTTGGGCTCAAAAGAAGCAACAAACGCAAGCATGAGCAAAGTGGGAATTGTTTCGAACCCTCGACCGTGTAGTGCGTTCATTCATGTCGCCGATGATCCTCGAAGCCGGGTGATCCACCCGAACTCGCCGGGGAGGTTCTCGCCTCGAAGCTACCTCCCCCCTCAACATCGCCTTTTCCTTGTTCTTGATTTGTCGTCGTAGGTGTAGTAGAGGGTCCATCCATCATCGTAGTCGAAGTAGTGGGTACATGTTCGCCGGGGGCACCGCACCGCCATCGTCATCATCACCATGTTCATGCTCCTCCTCCCGAAAAATCTCCTCGCCAAGCTCATCATCACCCGCACACTCAAAGACAAGCCGACTACGTGGCTCGTCTCGTCGAAGGTTACCTCGCAAGTCTCCACGATTTGGTTAGTTTCAAGATTGAGCACACGAAATGCTCTAGAATGAGATGCATAACCAAAGAAAATGCCATCGACAGACCTAGCCTCAAACTTATCCAACTTCCTGCCTTTCTTCAGAATGAAACACTTGCAACCAAAGACATGGAAGTGACTCACCTTGGGTGTGCGACCATGCATCAACTCATAGCATGTCTTCTTCTTGTGCACTCTAAGGTATATTCTGTTCGACACATAGCACGCGGTATTCACCGCCTCAGCCCAATACCTCCTCGGAGTCCTATGCTCATCAAGCATCATCCGAGCCATCTCACACAAGGTCCTCGTTCTTCCTTTCCACAACACCGTTCGGGGAGGCGTATACGGACTCGAAAACTGGTGCTCAAGACCCAAGTCATGGCAAAAGGTTTCAAAACAAGAGTTCCTGAATTCCGTGCCATTATCACTGCGGATAGCTCGTATGGCATCTCCGTGCCTCTCGTTCCTCAACCTCAAGACTAGATCTCGAACAAAACCAAATGTCTCCCCCTTATCCTCGAGAAAGAACACCCACGCGTGCCGAGAATAGTTGTCCACCACAACAAGGACATACCACTTCCCACCCGCAGATCGCACACGAGCTGGGCCAACAAGGTCCATATGGAGCAGCTCGCATGGACGCTCAGTCATCACATCGGTGAGAGGCGGGTGAGAAGAGGCTACCATCTTGGCATGCCTACACGGCGCACAAACCAACTCCTTCTCAAGCCTCAACCGTGGCAATCCTCGGACCAAATTGAGTTTACTCAAGCGAGACAAAAGGTCAAAGCTCAAGTGACCCAACTTCCTATGCCACTTCCACAACTCACTCGAAGAACCAGCCAAGAAACAACGCTCCACACCCGAAGACTGAGAAAAATCAGCACGAAACACCTGACCCTCGGGAACGACCATACAGACAAGGTCCCCTCGAGAGTCCACAATCCGAGAACCACCAGGCTGAAACAACACCTCAAAACCCTCATCCAACAACTGGGACACAGAAAGCAAATTGTACCCCAGCGATTGAACAAGAGCAACACGCCTCAGAGTGATCTTGTCACTCACTTTTATCTCACCTTCTGAAAGCACACGCCCACGCCCATTGTCCCCAAAGGTGATGTACCTCTTCGTCACCACCGGGACGAGACTTGAAAACCACCCCCTGTCTCCGGTCATATGCCTCGAACAACCGGAGTCAATCAACCAAATGTTCTTCAAGTCTCCCACCCGAAATTCAAAAATAGGCACGTGAGCGAACAAATGACTCAAAGATCGGGGTTAGTACCAAAGGAGGAAAACCGAGTTGCCGAGCCATTTGCTCGAAAGTGGGGTTAGCACCAACCAAAGCATCTCTCCTACCAAAGCTACCTCCACGAACGCCACCACGGTAACCACCCTGAGGGAACCACCCCTCTCTGCCTGGAGGAGGACCAAAACCATGCAAGAAAGCCCGTGGAACGTCCTTCCTCTCCAACTCAACGCCACGACTCCTCCAATCCCCGTATTGAGCACGAGGAGGAGAACGCCTAGCAACCGACCACCCGCACCCTTTCCGGCCCAACCACCGAACCACGACCACCGAAACAACCCTCGCACCCGTACGAGCTCGAAACCCGAACATCCGTCCGTCTGTGCCCGCACCGGTCCGACCGGGTGCCCCACACCGGTCCGACCGGTGTGACTCCGGGCGCAACACCACCTGCAGCCTTCTTCTCTCCCCAAGCCCGAACTGTCCTCACAATCGCCTTGCCCCTGGGCATCTGCATACGAGGCTCAAGTACCCCATCGGAAGGGTGGTACTTGTCCTTGTTAGCCCACTCCTTCTCCATTCTCTCCTCTCGCTTCCTCTTGAAGCAAAACTCCTCCTTATGGCCATCTCTCCCACAATAGCCACAATGGAACCTCACAAACTTAGGCTTTGGCTTGGGATGTGGTCGCTCACTTGGTTTCTCTCCACTCAAACCCTCCACCGGTTTCTCACCACTTGCCTTCTCACTCTCCTTCCCAAAGAACACTTTCCCCGAAGTGCTCACAAACTTGATAGGCTTTTGTAGGTCATTTGTGGGTGTAGGAAACACGGGTGGAGCTGGGGTTGTGTCTAGTCGGTTTTTTAGATGGTTAGGTTTTGGTGGGAAATCATTTTTGTGGTGGGTTTTTCGTGGCTCCGGGATATTCTCTCCACTTTCCTCACCAACCTTGTTTGCCCCAAGCCCCTCACCATCTTGCCTCGTAAAGGCCTCGATCATCATTCTCAACTGAGGCTCATGGCCGGACAACCAACCCATCAACTTCCTCAAATCATCATTCTCATCCTGCAAATGATCAACATAATGTGCAAGCTCCAAATTTTTCAATGCATGCATTTCACAAGTAGAGCAAGATGTAGGCATGGGTTCCTTCAATTTAGCCTCGAGCGAACTAGTGTAAGCGTGCATCTCATCAATCTTAGCATGCAAAACGAGGCAAGAAGTGCAAGCACCCAAAGAAAGCGTGTCTAGACTTAAGCTCGCCCACTTCAACCCTAAGCACATCTAGTTCCTCACACTTGGAGGCATGCTTCTCCTTAAACAAAGCAAGATCGGCAAGGAATATGGAGCAATCAAGACACTCATTCTCATCGAAACAACGGGGGCTAGCCTTAAGCGAATCAATCTCAAGCTTGCTATCAAGCACCTCGTGTCTCTAGCTCACCCACTCTAGTCCTAGCATCCTCGAGTGAAGCCCTAAGCTCTTTCCTCATTTTCTTGGCCTCTCTAAGCATGTCATCACGGTTATCAAGCAAAGAGCCAAGCCTCTCATTCTCCTGGCGCAAGAAGGGAAGTTCATCACGCACCTCGTCATCGGACTCGCAGTCCGAGTCGCTCCGTGTGCTCTTCTTGCCGCCGGAGCTCAACGCCATGGTGCGAAGCCATCTCTCGCGAGGCGGCCTCGGCCCGCTCGGGTTCTTGGACGACTTCTTGTTCTTGCGGCGATCTCCCTCGTCTTCGCCTGGCTCGCTCGAGCTCGAGGTGGAGTACGCGGAACCGGAGTCGACGTCGCTCGCTCCAACCATCGCTCGGGCCTTGCCTCGGCCCTCCTTCTTCCTCGATCGTCGCTCGTCCTTGTACTTGTTCTTGTGCTTGCTCTTGTGGTCGCGCCTCGAACGGTACTTGCCATCGTTCATCCTCGGCTTGTGCTTGTAGTTGTCCTTGTTCTCGGCCTTCTCCCGGCAATCGGCGACGAAGTGTCCCGCTTGCCGCACCGGAAGCAAGTCCTCATGTTCCTCCTCATGTTCACGCGGTTCTCATGCGGCCTCTCGAACCGCCTCGTCAACGGCGCCGGCTCGTCCTCTCCAAGGTCATCAAACTCCTCATCCGGCATAGACATCAAAGAAGAAAACGAGAATATCCTGGTGGATGGGTTAGAGTTAGTCTTTCCTTTGGAACCACCAACGAGGGCAAGACTATGGGAATCGGTCGGTCCCTCGAGCTTGGCGATCATGCCCCTATCCACCTCGGCCGACTTGAGCTTTGAGAACAAGCTCGTTCACCGTCAGAGTATCATACCTCTTCGACTCGACTATGGCCTCGAACTTTCCGCCCCATATCGTACGATCCAAAGAGTGTAAGAGCTTGACCGCTCTATCATGATCATCGTACGGGAGCACGTCCACATTGGCCCTCATGTTGTTCACCACCACCGTGAACCTGCGAAACAAGGCATCGATGGACTCACCGGGGAGATGAGTGAAGTTCTCGTACTCTCTCCGGTAGGTCGCATACAACCGTGCCTCGAACACCGGGCGTTCCCAACATGAGCCTCCTCAACACCGCCCAAATCCTACAAGCCAAGTGCTCGGTGTGCACCCGATCGAACTCGGCCGACACAAAGCACGAAACAAGTAGTCGACCGCCTTATTGTTGGCGTCGAATCCGTCCCTCGACCCTGGAGCAAGGAAATCCATCGGCTGGACATAGCCTTGTGTCCACCGTGACATCCCAAAGCAGCCGACCCTTTCCGCGGAGGAACGCACCCATCCGCTTGCTCCACATCTGGTAGTTCTTGCCATCGAAGTGTGGAGGACCCGAACCCCGTTCCTGGTACGCCATCCTTGGATCTTAGACTGGTTAGAGTCAACAAAGACCCGAACCGGCTCTGATACCACTTGAAGGACCGATACGGCGAACCAGAGAGGGGGGGGGGGGAGTGAATGGGAGCCGATAAAAATTCTTCTCGAAGGAGATGAAAACTCCAACAAGACGAACGCGGCTTCCAACACACGTCTCCGACTCACTACCCAAGTTGGCCAAGCCCACGTAGCCACTGGAGTGCCACTGGACCTAGGAACCAACACACACAGCCTTCCGACTCGAGAACGCAGCGGAACAACAAACCCCGAGTCTACAGACCCACACCGGTCAGACCGGTGAGCACCACCGGTCAGACCGGTCCCTGTTGGTGAAACTGAGCAACTTTCACTAAGTGGCTCTACACCGGTCAGACCGGTGAGACACACCGGTCAGACCGATGGCAGCCTGAAAGCCCCCAAGACACCAAACAGGCCAACCGACCACCAAACGGACCCAAACTCGAAACAACAGCACCACGGGACAACAACGAACACACCAAGATGTTCACCCAAGCAAAATCCCACAGAGGGTTGCACCGGTCAGACCGGTCAAGAGCACCGGTCAGACCGGTGTAGCCTGGGCAGCTCGGGATGAACAGCACCCGCGGGTCAACTCCTCCAAATCCAAATCTCGATCTCCCGAATCGCTCCACGGACTTGAACAAGACTTTGGGGATATCAGGAACACCTCATGAGGAGTCCATAGCCAAGTTTAATCCCACCAAATCTCGTCCAAAAAGGAGGAATCGAAGAAATCCCACCGAAAGCACTTCCAACCCAAGAACTCAAGAAAACCCCAAAATCGAGCACTTTTACTCCCGGATTTGGGAGGGGAATCACGGCCAAAGAACCACGAAGGGTTCCCACAAATTTCCCCCATCAAATCCCCAAGAGAAAAGCCTCGAAAACACCCCAAAGAAATCACGAAGAGAGGGCTCCGAAAATCACCACCAAGAACAACCGGGGAAAACACATCCAAACCTTGAGAAACCACGTCGAATCATCTATACATGAAACAAAGGTTCGTACAAGGTCTAGCAAGCCGCCCGATCATCCATCCCTCTCTACAAGATCTCTCCGTGAAGCTCTCTTGCTAATCCTAGAGAAAACCTAAGGAAAATAGGTGGAAAATAGGAAAACTAATGAGCTAGGGTTCCAAGAGTTGGCTGCCATCCTCTCACCTCTTGGGTTATATGGAGGCAACCGAATGTCTAAAATGCCCTTCTCTAACAACTAGGGATACAAGCCCCTCAAGGGCGGATTTGGAATTCTTGATGTCTTCACCATCGGACGGATGCCGGCGACCGCACCCCGCGTAGCCTCGACGCAAGCCATGCGATCCCGACGTGTGTCCTCCGCTTCGAAGATTCGGACCGCGTCGTCGCACACCGGTCGACCGGTGCTCCTCACCGGTCGGGACCGGTCCCCACCGGCCGACCGGTCCGTGCCGCCGCACCTCCGTCTTCGGTTCTCCGGTCTTGGCTTTGTGCATCAACCAAGGAACCCGGTGGTTTTCTCGGTGAACCACCGGAAACCCCGCGAACTCGGTGTAGCCTCCGCCAATCTCCACTCATGACTTGGCTCCCACGTAGTCCCGGCTCGACCTTGGTTTTGAGGCTCAACCAAGAAACCGTCCACGACTTCATCTTGTTGTTCATGCCACCATGCGGCCCGCACTTGACCCCCGCCGGCCACCGGGTCCCTCGAACGAAGCCTACTTGTCTTCTCCACACCGGAGGCCTCACCGGCAATGACCTTTCGCGCTTGTTCTTCACCCGCACCAACACGAGTCAAGCCGCAACCCGCACCCGCAATACTTAGCCAAGAATCGGTCCACACAACGTTGTCAATCACTCATCACACAAGGAAGCGACCATCCACGGGTCCTCGAACCACACCCGGTCCTCAAAACTTTTCGGGATGGATCTTCCAGATAGTTAATAATTTCCTTTCTCCAATCATCTTCTGCGAGATCCCCTCCAAAAGCACACACCTCCATGGCAAACGCTTCTTGATTTTCTCTATAACCTGAAGCACTTTGAGCCAACCTGTTTGCCTCTTCATTGTGTTCCCTAGGAATATGCTGTAGAATTACTAACTAAAAACTCCTTAAGATTTCCCTGCATTCCTCATAGTAATTCCTCAGGGCATCACTTTTGCACTCATATTGGCTGTTTAATTGCTTTATAACCAGTTCTGAATCTCCATAAATCTCAACCGAAACTGACCTCGACTTCTCTCAAATATTGAAGCCCTCTAAGCAATGCCTCATACTCGGCTTGATTGTTTGTGACGGTAGGCCGGATAGGGATGGCAAACTCAAACATCTCACCTCTGGGTGAAATCAATAGAATCCCTACTCCCCCACCTTTACCACATGATGATCCATCGAGAGAACAAAGCCCAATGAGTAATTTCAAGCAAATCAATCGATGGATCACGATGCTCAGTTATAAAATCGGCAATAATCTGACCTTTTATAGCTTTTGCCGATTCGAACTTCAACTCAAACTCAGATAAAGCTAAGATCCACTTGCCAATCCTTCCATTCAAAATTGGCATAGATAACATATGTTTTATTACATCAAACTTGGAGTATACAACGCATTCGGCATTCAACAAGTAGTGTCGAAACTTTGTACACGAGTAGTACACACATAAGCACAGTTTCTCTGCAGCCGAATACCTGGTCTCAGGATCAAGTAATTTTCAGCTAAGGTACGCTACTACCCGCTCCTTTCCTTCAAATTCTTGTATAAGGGCCGATCCAATGGTTTGGGTATCGGCCGCCACGTACAACTTGAAAGGCTTGTTCAACCGTGGTGGCACCAGCACCGGTGGTTCCTTCATGTACCGCTTGATTTCATCAAAAGCCTTTTGTTGTTCGTCACCCCACATGAACTTCGGTTCTTCTTGAGCTTCAATAACGGAGAAAAGGGCAAAACCTTTTGTGACAGATTTGAAATGAACCTTCTCACAAAATTGATCTTGCCAAGCGATGATAGCAATCGCTTGAGATTGGTTGGAGGGACAACTTCATCGATAGCTTACATGCTTTTCTTGCCAACTTCGATCCCTCCTTCATGTACCGAAATCCCAAGAATTCTCAGTCGATACTCCAAAAGCACACTTGTTTGGATTCATCTTCAACCCATGCTTTCGGGTGCACTCCAGTTCTCTTTACATCCTCCAAGTGTGAGTCATGATTCAAAGATTTGATCACGATATCATCAATGTAAATTTCAACAATTTTGCTGATCAACTCATGAAAGATATAATTCATGGCTCGTTGATAAGTCATTTTTATAGCTTATCGGCATTTTTCAACCCAAATGTCATGACTATCCACTCGAACAAGCCTATGTGACCGGGACATCCGAAGGCTGTCTTCGATATATCTTCTATTGCCATAAAGATTTGGTTGTACCCCGCATTACCATCCATGAAACCGATAACCTTATATCCAAGCGACAGCGTCAACCAAAGAATCGGCAACGAAAGTGCATCGGGTATCCATCCATAGGAGTAGCTCTGTTCAAATCTCCGAAATCTATGCAAACCCTCATCTTCCCATTTTTCTTGTAGACGGGGATGATGTTAGAGATCCACTCCGCATACTCGCATGGCCGAATGAAGTTTGCATCAAGTAATCTCTCAACTTCCTTCTTCACATCGGCTAGTACTTCATCTTTGTAGATTTTTCGGGGAGGTTGCTTACAGGGCCTAAAACCAGGCTTAATTGGCAATCGATGCTCAACAATATAACGATCCAAACCAGGCATCTCCGAATAATCCCAAGCGAAGCAATCTTTATATTCTTTTAACAGCTTGATTAGCTCTTCTCTGAAACCTGACTCTAGGTTAGCACTGATAAATGTCGGCCTTGGCTTGTCGCCGTTTCTAATATCAACTTCCTCCAATTTGTCAGCCGACATGAATCCTGGCCCTAACTTTCCATCGGTTTCCATCAACGGGATTGTCCATTAAAAATTACTATAAGAGCCGATTGCTTGGATCGGCCGTTGATCACCGCCGACAGGGTTCAACAGACCTTCACCCCCAATCTTTTCCCCGAGAAACAATCGCTGCCTTGATATTCCCAAAAAGCCGGTTCAACGTTTGCCACGCTCACCGAATCGTCTCGCTTGGACAACTTCAATATCGTCATCCACCCACCGAACGAGCTGTTGATGCATGGTAGATGGAATGCAGCAGCTTGGCATGGATCCAGCTTGTTGGGGGGTTACCCGAAAAATTCGGATGATTACCCTAACACAAGTGAGAGTTCTTAACACGTTCAAGTACAATGTAAGGGCGCAAAGAGACTGTGATTCCCTCTGCAAATAGCACAAGTTCCAAAAAGTCTGAATCCGTTTACACGTGCCCTCACGCCCCCTTTTATAGGGAGACGAAGGGACTTTTATATGCCGATAACACCCTCGGGCTCAGGGAATATTCCTAGTGTGAACATATACAACAATGTCTTTTTCCACCTAACATATTTACAAATCGCCACTAGTTCGCACTCTAAACCCGGACTTTTTGGGACGACAACTTTGACTTTGCTTCTCCCCTGGTTCGTGAATGCTTTCTCATCAAACTCCCGAACTAGATCTTCAGCAGATTCCCGAATTGGTCCTTACTCCCCCGCTGGTTCGTGGATGTCCACGCGCCTGATCCCCGAACAAGGGGTCTTCATCGATTCCCGAATCGGCAGCTTCTCCGAAGTTCGGGCTATCGTCGGTTGAGATTCCGGCTTCCGCATGCTTGTGACTCCACCTCTTTGCCGAATCAAGATTCCCCGAACTCAGGCACATTCGCGAATTCGAGACTTCACGGGTTCCGTGCTTCCGAGAAACGTGAATTCCTCGCTCCCGAAAAACATACTTTGAGAACTTTGTTAAGCTCAACGTTTCGAGGGTGACGGGTTTTCCGAATTCCCCAACACTAGCCCCTCGGGGAAGCGGGTTGACTCCGACGATCCGATTCCACGAACCTTTCGGAAATTTAGTAAAAACGTCACCCTCGGAACGTCGGAGGGGACACGCGTCGCCCGGGGAGCCAAAGGCGGTTAAATCGAGGCGCACTTCGCGGAACTACCCCTCCCCGGCCCTATAAATAGCGGGCTGCTGCTGTTAAAAAAAATTTTTTACTGCTCTCGAGCTTTTCACGATTCGCGCATCTCTCTTTCTTCGCGGAACCTGATTTTCTGCTAGAAAGCTTACGAACTCCAGGTCTTGTTCACGCTCCTCTAAGGTATTCCTTTATCTTTGCTTTGTCGATTCGTTAGTTCGTTAAACTTTGGTGTAGTGATGTCGCGATTTCGCGAGTTTTATTCTCGAACATTACTCTTACCTGTCTGAATGTTCGTAATTGTTGGTTAGGTGGCTCGCGTTAAAAGTACAGCTAGGCCCATGACTACCGAAGAGCTCATCGCTGCCGGTCTCCCACTTGACCCAGCTGCCGAAAGCGCGGATCGCGCTACACCGGCCGAAGATTCTGGTTCGCCCAAGCCTCCCGAAGTCGCGAAGATGGGGAGGTTGGGTCTGACGGCGGCGAAGACGTCGGGGATGTAGACGCCGGTGTTGACGATCTCATCATGCTAAGGACCTCCGGCCCACTGCCGCCTTCGCTCGCCTTCGGAGAATCGAATGTCACAAGCAACATGGTTCGCGAGTACGAGAAGGCCGGATTCTTCTCCCCCGGCGCCGGGGCGCGCCCCGCTTGATGAGTCGATTCCCACTCCCAAGGAGGGAGAGATTGTGGTGTTTCGGGATTTCTTCATCCGTGGATTGAGGTTCCCTTGTGACCCCGTGCGCCGGCGATTCTTGATGCCTTTTCGGTGAAGATCCACCGCCTTACTCCGACATCCTTCCTCGAAGTGTCGAAGTTTATCCGGATCTTGAAGACCTTCGGCTGCAGTCCAATTGTCGACGGTTTCACCCGGTTCTACGAGCCGGTGATCATCCCCGAAGTTGTCAAGGACGACGATGGGCGGTTCTACCACGGTCGGCACGCGTGCCGCACCTTCAATACGCGACGCCGAACACTCGACAAGGAATCACTCGAATCCGGATCGCTCCTTGTCGCAAGACCAACCTTACGGACGATTGGAGATCTTACCGGTTTTACTTGAAGGTTGATGAGCCGAAGATGTCGTGCCCGATCGCACCTCTCGCCGCGGTGAATGTAGGGAGATACAACCAACGGGCCGTGGGGATCGAGAACCGTGAGAATGCATTCTACCCGGCCACAATACTTGGCGGCCGTGACATCATCGAAGAATTCGTCGCCGCCCGGGTCTGGCCTATCTCGAATGGTTGGTCCCCTACTGAGCTCGTACACCACACTGTCAACTGGGCAGACCAGAAGGTGCCCTTCCCGAAATTCGGGATCAAACTCCGCGAAGGCCAAAGCGCCGAGGACTTCATGGACGAAGTGGAGAAAAGAGTGAACGTGATGGTGGGCGAATACACGATGAACGAGTACAAGGCGTACAAGAACCTGGTGAAACATAGGAAGAAAATCAACCGCGTCTTTTCGGAAATCTGCGGTGATAAATTTTTCAGCTCTCGAGGCCCTGGTCCCAAGTTGAAACTTCCCGCCGTCGCCGTGGCCACCGCTCGCCCGCCCCATCAACGCTCCCCGAATCGGGTCGTCGAAGCGAAGCTCGTCGCCCGCCACCGAGGGGACCTCTTCGGGAGCGAAGCCTTCAAGGACCGGATCGCTTGAGTCGTCGAAGCGGAAACAAAAGACTTCCGAACCTCGGACTTCGGAAGCCGAACTCCGTGTCGCTTCGGGGCTTTCCCGGATGAGCCACAAGAAATTGAAGAAGGCTGCGAAGAAAGTTTCTTCCACCGGAGTTCGGCGGGTCCCATCCGCCTTCGACGACGACACCCTCGCGGGGACAGATAGCCTTAAAGGTGTTTTACTCTGGCCACTATTTAACTTTCGAGACAGTTGTCCTGCTGGTTCCGAAAATGAATTCGTGGATGTTGATTCCTTTTCAGATGCTGCCCCCGAAGTCCGAAAAGAGACATCCCCTGCTGTTGCTGAGAAGTCTGTTGTTGCTGCTGAAGTTGTTGTTCGCACCGAGTCTCCCCGCCGCCGCCGAAACCCCCCGTTGCCGAGGTCCCCTGCCGCCGATCAAGTATCCTCCGACTCGCCCGGGACCTTGAGCGCACTATTCAAAGGGGGGGGCCATCCCCGCCGAAAATGTTCCTTTGGTCGAAGTTCGGGAGGTCGTCCCCGAAGACCGGCGCCCTCTCCTTCCTTAGTCGCTTTTAACAAAAGCTTTGGTACGTCTCATCGCGGCAAGCTATTGCGTGTTGGTTTCGAGACAAGTGGCGTCGGGGGCAAGACGTCCGAGTTTTTAACTCTATGGAAATCGTCCACAATTGTTGATGAAACAGGAGAGGAGGCATCGGAACGACCCGAAGAAGCCGCTCAAGGCTCCGAGAAAAAGCCTCTCTCTATCTCCGAAACTACTCCTTCGCCTCGGGGGAAGACCTCTTCGAGTTCGACTAAACAAGTCACCATGCAGCATTTTAGCAAGCAAGGTTCGTTCATCCTCGCCGCCTCTTCATGTCATTCACGATTGTTGAATCTTGGTCCGAGACTTACTCCTGGATTTTTCGGAATTCAAGGATCGTCGCATTCTTACTCTTCCTCAAAGCTTGGACGCTTCCACGAAGATTATACCCTCAAGTACTCTATGCTTGGGAAGGTCGCCATAGAGCGGCTCTCTAAACGGGGAGAAGATTAACGAACAACTTGCTCGAAGTTCAAGGAGCCGGAGCGTAACTTTTCTCTCGCGCAATCCACGAACTTGGAACTCGAGAGAAAGGTGGCCGAGTTGGCGGAGGCTTTGAAAAGGAGTCACGATGAGAAGAAAGTCGCAGAGGCCGCGCTTGAGAAAGTTCAAAAATCTCACGAAGATGATCTGAGCGTGATCGAAAAGCTTCGGCAAAAACAAGAGCGAGCTACAAAAATCGCCGAGGATCTTCGCATCAATAATGCCAGCCTCGCCAAGTCACTGAGCACAAAGGATCGAAAGATCGTGGATCTTGAGAAGGCGCTGGTAGAACAAGGTGAAGCTTCGAAGAAAAACACTTCGGAAATTCTGGGAAAGCTGAAATTGCTCTATGCTGAGTACCAGAAATCCTTGAATGAGTACGGTGTTCGTCCAGCCCCTCTCCCGGATGACATCAATATTCCCGATTTCATGGATTGGGCCGGAGGATGAATTCAAGGCTCTTACCGAGGTGATCTCCGGCGCCAAGCAACTTTGCTATTGCTTTCTCTCGTGGAGAGTATCCCGAAGATCCTTCACGATTATGACCGTGTGGACTTGGCGAAGTTTCGCGCGAACCTCTCTCAATTCCCCGGCGTTACCGGCCGACGCGATACTTTGAGCGAACCCCGACGTTGTGGCTATCAAGGCAAAGTTCGCGAAGGAGTTCTGGCTGGCTGGCGGGGCGGATATCGTTAAGACTATTGCGCAGGCAAAGCTTGCTGAGGTAGTTTCTTTTGCTCGATTTCGTGACTTATGTTTGTCGCAGATGTTCCAGTTTCTTAAGCCTTCCTCACTCTTTCCTTCCTTTCGCAGCTGAGGGAAGAGGAGAACCGAGAAGGTACCGCCGCGTCTCCCGAAGGATCGACTTCCGGCGAGAGTTCGAGCGAGTCCGGCGAAGACGGCTCAGGCGGCAGCCGCAGCAGCAGCAGCAGCAGCGATGATGGCAACGACGGCGAACAAGTCCCGAAGGAGAAGAGGATTCGCCGAAGGTGGATATTACGAACTGAGTGATATGTCTGGACTTTTTGGGTGAATTCGAGATTGGTTGTACATTCATGTAGATTCATCAAACTTTTCTGAACAGATGTTTTGTAAATTTTAACCTGCGCAGGTCCCGCAAGCCGGGCCTGCGCGGGACGTACTACCACTCGCGAATTCATCGGGATAATATGTTCGTTAGTGGTGAAGCGTGGCGCTGTTCAAGCGAGCGCATCCCGAACAAGATTTTTCCGATTTTTGGCTTGAGGCCTCGCTTAAGTTTTCTATAGGTTGTTTTGATCTCTCCTCGTTTTTCTTACTTCGTAAGAAGGTTCGTTCCGCGCCGTCTACTCCTCCGTGCGCGAAGGTTCCCAAGATGGAGCCCCTTAGCCCCTTAGCCGATGCATCCGACTTCGCCTATGCCGGCGATACGAGTGAAGAAAATGTTTGTAAACCGGGACATGTTGTTGAGCTTTCGCTTTGAATTTTACGCCAAGTGTTGTAATTATCGAAGAACCGTTCGGAAGTTTTTATGCGAATAAGGCAATGAATATGTTTTTTCTTTGAAAAAACGTCACCCTCCCCCCACCTTGCCGTTTCGCATGAAAACTAGATTGCGGGTTCACGAATCTTACTATTCACGAACTTCTTAGCACATCTTTAGGAGAAGTCTTCGTCAATTTTTGAAAATTTCGACCGTCGTTGTGCAAGTCGACAAAATTTGTTTTTCGAATTTTGTGGACTTGCCCCGATCGGCAGACTTGCCTCGGTTGAAATTGCAACCCTCAGTTGCTTCAACCAAGATTTTTCTGCGAACGTCTGATGGAGCCCCTTGCCCTTTTCTTACAATGATGATACCTGAAAAAATTTTCAACAATCTGTACTGAGTGAGAATACACAGGCGAACCCTTAGACATTCGTTTTCTCGAAATCATCATGCGAACTTTCTGGTGGGAATCCCTTCGTGGATGGGATTTTTCTAGGCCACAACTTGTTGTTGTCTCGGGCCTTTTCGGTGGGAATCCCTCGATGGATGGGATTTTTCTAGGCCACAACTTGTTGTTGTCTCGGGCCTCTTTTTCATTGACGGAATTCTGGCTATCGCAAAGCCTTTCTCACAAACTTTTTCTTTTTTAGCGATGGGATTTCGGCTATCAGGAAGCCCTTTTTCATGAATTTTTTTCTTTTTTCACGATGGAATTTCGGCTATCACGGAGCCTTTCTCACGAACTTTTTCTTTTTTGACGATGGAATTTCGGCTATCACGGAGCCTTTCTCACGAGCTCTTTCTTTTTCACGATGGAATTCTCGAGACACGAAATACGAAACACGCAATTTGGGGGAAGACTCTTTTCATATATATATCGAAAGAGTATTTACATGGGATCCGCCTCGTTAAAAACCTTGCCTCTTGATTTAGAGCCCCCTTTGCAAGGAAAAGAGTACGGTCCTTCTTATTCTAGTACGACGATTAAGAAATAAAACTAGTTTTTTCTCCGAAATCACTTATAGACACGTGATTCGGGCTTTTATCTTCCTAAAGTGTAAACTTACGAAAATTGAAAAACTGCTACCCACTACATCTATCTACAACTAGGGTTTTCATGGATAATACCTTTTTAGGCTATCGGCATTCCACGAATACGGCAACTCTTCGCCAGTCTGCTCCATCAGGCGAAAAGCCCCTGGCATATTTGTTTCCCTGGCGATGTAAGGCCCTTCCCATGACTCATGAAGTTTTCCTGGGTTCTCCCAATTTTTCTTTCTTTTCAAGACAAGATCACCAGTTTTAATGTCCTTTCGGACCACCTTTTTGTCCCTCCATGCCCTTGTTTCTCTCGATATTTCTCAATGTTTTTCGCCGCTTCAAGGATTGTCGGCTCTATCATGTCTTTTTCCACCTTCTTATCAATTTCCTCTATCTCTTTTCCCTTCAGGACTCTCATGCTTTCATTTCTGATTTCCTACGGTGTCATAGCCTCAGTCCCGAAAAGCAGGCGAAAAGGCGTGAAACCTGTTGCCCTTGAGACTGTGGTGTTGTGAGACCAGATCACCTTCGGAAGTTCATCGACCCACTTCCCCTTTTTCTGATCGAACAAACATTTCTTGATTCCCGAAAAGATCAGGCCGTTGGCTCTTTCAAGCTGCACCATTGGATCGTGGATGATATATTGATGAAAACTTCACTGTGTGCCTAAAGTTCGCAGTATTCTTTGAAGGTGTAGCAGTCAAATTGTTTGCCATTGTCAACCGTCGGCTCCCTAGGAACCCCGAACACACGGACTATGTTACGCCAAAAGAATTTACGGCCCGTTGCCGCTTTGTGATATTCGCGAGTGGTTTTGCCTCTACCCACTTCGTGAAATAATCGAGCGCCACGGCCCGCGAATCGGCAGTTGCCTTGAGCTGCTGGCAACGGGCCTACCAGGTCCATTCCCCACCTCTGTAGAGGCCAAGTTGGAGGAATTAGATGAACTGGCATTGAAGGCAGATTCTGCTGATTTCCTGTTTTCTGGCATGCTTCACATTGCCGAACTAACATTTTGGCGTCGATGTTTATGGTGGGCCAATAGAATCCCTGCTTTATCGCCTTGCCAGCCAAAGCCCTGGTGCCTATGTGTGCCCCACAAAATCCGCTGTGAATTTCTTTCAGAAGTTCGCGACCTTTTTCGGAGGTGATGCGGCACGGCCGGGGCTCGGTGACTCCCGATTTGTATAGTTCTCCATTTACTCTCGTATAGCCCCGAGCCCTTTGCTTCAATCTTTTTTCCTCCAATTCATCTTGTGGTTCGTAATGTCCCCTCAGATAGGCCATTATTTCTGCTCTCCAGTCTGGAATTTCCACCATATTCACGATTTGAGTTCTTGAATCTTTGATGGAGGGTTCTCTGATGATTTCAAAGAACACGTCGGTGGTAGCTCTTGATTTACTGGCTTTGCCTTCGCCGGTTATCCGCCTCATTGTTATCATCCCTTGGGATATCTTTGGATGAATACCCTTCAAAATGTCTTTCCATTTCTCGACTTTTTCAAGATATTTCATGAGAAGCTGGATTCCCGGCCTCGCTTTCCTTCTCAATATGTTCCTGGATCACTTTCGAATCCGTTCTGATTATGAAGGTCTGCTGCCCCAAGGCTTTCATTTTTCTCAATGCTAGCAGTAGAGCTTCGTACTCCGTTGTGTTGTTCGTGGAGTGTTCATTGTTCGCGAATACGAGCCGCGCTGCATATCTTATGACCACGCCCGTCGGGGACGTTACAACAGCCGAAATTCCGACCCCCTTGCAACACCATGCTCCATCGCATTGCACTATCCAAGGTTCGGGCATATTTTCCTCAAGATTCTGAGTAGGTGAGGTCCAGTCCACGACAAAATCTGCCAGAACTTGCGATTTTATTGCACTTCTTCTCTCGAAATCCACCACATACTCGGAGAGTTCAGCACCCCACTTGATGATTCGGGTGGATGCCTCCCTATTTGCGAACAAGTCACTTAACGGTTGGTTGGTGATAACTCTTATTCTGTGGCCCTCGAAGTAGTGTCTTAGCTTTCTTGCTGCCATGATGACCGCATACGCGATCTTCTCCAGTTCGGAATAGAAAACCTTGGAACGGACAATGCTTGGGAGGTGAAGTATACGGGAATTTGCCGAGCTTTCCTTCTTCTTCCTTTTCTGTACCCGGCCTCCACTTCTGCCGAATTTGATGCAGACACATACAGCAGAAGCGGCGATTTTGGCTCGGGAGGACAGAGCTTGGTCATGTTGGACAAGTAGTCCTTCAGTTCGCGAAAGGCCTGCTTCTGAGGTTCGGACCACTGGAATTTCTTGGCACTTCTGAGAACTTGGAAGAATGGCAAACTTCTTTCTGCGGCTCTGGGGATGAATCTGTTGAGGGCAGCCACTCTCCCTGTCAACTTCTGAACATCTTTCACTGAGATTGGCTCTTGCATTTCCATCAGAGCCTTTATCTTGTCAGGGTTTGCTTCAATGCCTTTCGTTGAAACTAGGCATCCAAGAACTTTCCCCTTGTGAATGCCGAACACACATTTTTCTGGATTTAGCTTCAAGTTTGTTGCCCTCATGTTCGCGAATGTTTCGCCAAATCAACGATATGGTCTCTTCTCTGAACACTTTTGACAACTATGTCATCCACATATGCCAGAATGTTTCTCCGAATCTCGCTGGTGCGGCACTATTGCTATCATCCTCGAAAACGTGCATCCGCATTCTTCGACCCCTCCGGCATTCTTACAAAACAAAATGTTCCGAAAGGAGTGATGAAACTTGTCTTCTCTTCGTCCTCTTTGCGAACTCGATCCGATGATACCCGAGAGAACATGTCCGGGGAGCGAGAGCATCTCACCGTTGGGTGCATCATCCACGATTTTGTCTACCCTTTCCAAGGGGAAATCGTCCTTCTTGCATGCCTTGTTAAAATCTGTGAAATCCACACACATTCTCCATTTGCCATTTTTCTTCTTGGCGGCACGGTGTTGGCTAACCGGACCGGGTACTTGACCGCTCGATCACTTGGGCATCCTGCAACCTGCGAACTTCGCTTCCACTGCCTTGACCTTTTCGTCAGACATTTTCCGAAGTTTTTGCTTCTTGGGTGGTATCTTGTCATCTGTTTCCAGGGCATGTTCGATTATGTCTCTGTCAACACCTTGCAAGTCTTTAGCTGACCATGCGAAAACATCCTTGTTTCTATTCAGGAATCGTATGAGTTCATCATCCTCTTCGGCGCTGAGGTTCGCCCCTATTATGACTGCTCTGTCGGGCATGTCATCCAAATACACTTTCTTTGTTTCATCTTCTGCGGCTATGTTATTTTTCTCTTTGTCCCGCTTAGGCTCTTCATAGGTTTCCTTCCTCTCTTCAGCTGCTTTCAGCTGGTACACATTCGTTTGGCCAGGCGTGTGGCCCTTTTCTATGTTCCTGGCCTCCTGCTGATTGCCGAACACCGTGATAACCCCTTTGGGCGCAGGCATCTTCATGCATAGGAACTGTTGCCTTATGACAGCATCAAACTTGTTCATGAAACCTCTGCCGAAGATCGCAAGGTACGGGTGATATATGTCAACTACATCAAAGGTGAGGTTCTCCGTTCTGGCATTCTCAAGATCTCCGAAAGAGGCGGGAGTGATATTTTTCCCACCGGCTTGATGGGCTTTCCTCCGAACCCCCGCAATGGGTACTCCGGTGGATCCAACATGTCTTTGGCTCGGATTCATTTTCTCGAATGTTTTCGGGAACGGGATGTCCGCCGAACTCCCGTTGTCCACCGGGATTTTTCCTATGACCCACCCGGCAATATTGACTTCGATCACCATGGCGTCATTGTGGATCGCGGATTTCAACCCGAAATCTTCTTCTGTAAAGGTAATTGGCACCTTCGCCCACTCGGGCGGGCGGTGGGCCATCATTGATGATGGTATTCACGGATCTGAAGTAATTGCTTCGTTTGCTTCTTTGTTTCGAATTCCATAGCAGATCCTTTGTGATTGGCATGATAGTCCCGAACGATGGCAATGCTTTGGAGTTACGAGGTCCCGAACTTGAGCGAGGCCTTGATGAGCTTTCTGGAGGCGGTGGCAAGATTTCTGAATGGGCTGTGGTTCTTGGATTGATCGTATCGCTTGCGGCGAGGGAAGAATTCTTTGTGATGGCTGCCATCTTGATTGCGATTGTGGAAATTGCTTGGGCGGGTACGAGCTTGACCGCGGACTCGCGAGCTGCAGTTGCCGAAGTTTGGCCGAAACTAGGTTGGCATCGAGGATGCAATGCTCATCGGTGCTTTCTCTTGTTGGATTCTTGCCATGTTCTTCTTTGTCTGCGGGCACCCTTCGGTCTTGTGGCCTCTTCCATGATGCGGCGGTAGAAGTGGGGATCTCTTGGGTTGTGGTTCGGGAGGCACTGGGGTTCCTCTTCCTCTCCCCCTTCCTGCGGGACTGAATTCTCCCCCGGCACTTGGCTCTCGTTGTCTTGTTGCGGGCGAGAATTTCCAACCCCGTTTACGTTTCGTGGATGCTTGGTGTCACACCCGACTTTCCGAAGAAAACCAAATGCATACCTATATGCATGCCGGGATCAAGTTTCATGCATATAGTGACATAAAAGTGAATACGAAACGGTATCACGTATGAAAAAGAAAGATTATCGAGAGATTTACGCTTTATCACGGAAACGAAGGCTCCAAACATCACGAGCGATCGGCGGGGGTTACGTACGCCTAGCACCAAGCACATCTTCATAGCGGCTTCTTGTTTCGAGCAACATTGTTTATAGCAAGGGTGAGCACTTGTCGTACTCGGCAAGTGTGGGGAAAAAGAATGAATGCAAAGGCTTTATAGTGGGTGGGCTATAAGCATTTAAGCAATTTTAGTTGGTCAAGTTTTATTAGCACCTGATTACTAATAAAGTATAAGTTCATACCAACCCACATTAAGCATAAGATAAGAAATACGCCATAAGCACATGGCAAGCATAACCAGAGAACACGATTTAAGTCCATCTTCAAGTTCAATTATCATGTGAGGGTCCGGGCCGCTCTTGGCCGTGAGCACGGCTAGTCGATTAGTTTTACACTGCGAGAGGTTGTACATCTTTACCCACAAGTCGCGTAAAAGTCCCGAAGAACTTTAAACCCAACCATGCGATGCTAGCTAGGCATCATACCACACTACCGAGGTGTGATTGCATAGGGACGCTACGAGGCCTTTACAAAGAGTCCTCCCGTGCGTATTAGTCCATAGTAGTATGTCATAGAGGCTATCTTTCGTACCACACTTCTATTACGGACGGTAAGCCATAGAGTCTTCCGTTCCATCACCGCTCCGGAATAGAAGAGCCATAAAAGCATTCCTCCGTCCCCAACCTACTATGCGAGTAATAACCACACAAAGACTTCCCTAATTACTCGGCCAAGACCGAGAGCCATATAGTCCTTGTGGTTGCACTGTTGTCCTGGGTGGTTCTCCATGTTCCGATTAATCATATGGTCTTGTATTAAGCATCCAAAGATATAGCACAAAGGTATAACATGATTCATCATTAATGTTCATTAAAACCACCATAACCCAGGTATAGCAACTAAGCATAGCTACCCAACATAAATGTAAACCCAGGTTAACAAGGAATGATAATCAAAGACTAGGATAAACCTTAATAGGAACCCATCAAAATTAATGCAAGCAATGCAATGAGTGTTTAAGTATAATTCTTAGGACAAAAGTTCAAGGACACACTTGCCTTTAACCAAAGTAATGTCGTTGCTCAGAATATCTTCAACTTCAAGCTCTTTCAAAGCTTCTCGAACGGCGTTCACTCTAAGCGCATCAATCATCGGGCACAAACATACAAAGCGGACAAACCAACGGACATACTAAGAACAAAAACCAATCAAAAGAAAACTTTAAAAGAACGCACTAAAGGATATGATCGATTAGATGGATCACTAAAGAACACAAAGGGTGCTTGGAAAGGCTTGGTTAACTTTAAAGAGATGGTTGTGAAAAATTGAGCAAGAACCGGAAAGATCACACTAAGATTGAGCTGAGAAAAGAACGTCTAACGAACGTTTTGCATATATGAGAGAGAAAGGCTATGAGCTAGGTTCATTTTAATTAACAAAACAAATATAAAGGATATTTCAGAAATAAAATACCCGGTGTTGACATTAATGCAATATTAAACTTTATTTATGAACCGTGTAAAGAACTAGTCAAGTTTTTATTAATAAAGATTCATATATTGATTAAACTGATTAAACATTTAATTTAGAAAAACTAAACTATATGAACAATCTAAACGAAACTTTGTAATTCGAGTAGATCATATTATTATTAAAAACATTATGATATTGGCATTAATCAAATTAATATTTATTGTAAAAGCCGATGTAAAAGCCTAATCAAATTTTTAATTAGAAAATATTAATTAACTATTAAACAAATTAACATTTGGTTTACGAAAACCGAGATAAAGATCTAATTAGATTTTATTCATAAAAGCATGTAAAGTAATCATTAATCAAATTAAATTTGATTATGAAAAACGATATATAGATCTATATTGCTTTTATTTATAAAAGACATGCATAACTAGGCATTAATCAAAATTAATATTAATTTTATTTTCGGAAACAAAACATGGTGAAAACTCATCACTAACGCGTGGTTTACATTATTATGGACCTAACGCGACTTGAACGGATTAAATCGGAGCTAAAACGAAAAAGATATGAGAGAAACAAGATTGAAAGGACTTAGTCGCGATTAACCGTAGATTTCGGGGAGTAGGCGAAAAGATTTCCGAGACACGGGAAACAAGGTGCTCGTGAAGTTGATAAAACTCGGGGTTAGATCTGAAAAGGTGCTTGGGATGGATCTGGTTGCAGGGATCTAATAGATCTAGGGGGTCACGTGCAAGATCTGCAAGACACAATATTGAATCTAAGTATTACTAGACCTCGCGGGGGTTAAGTGCAAAAGCTGCACACCTTCTTCCTCCTCGGGACCGAACGGGGGAGGGGGAGGGGCGGCGGCCTTGGGGGTGGCGGCGCCGGCGATTCGAGCACCAAGGAGCTCGATTGAAGCACAAAATCAAAAGAGGAGGTCGAGACACACACGATGGGGGGCTCACGGGGTTGGAGGTCGACGGAATCGGTGGTATTCGAAGGTCAACGCCGGCGGCTGGCTTCGGCGGCGGCTCGAGCTCTGTGCGGGCGGCGGCACGGCGGGGCGCGAAGCGAGGGCGGCGGCGGCGCAGGCTGCACGACATGCTGGACCCTGCGGTGGGGACGGCTTGCTCCAATTGGCGTCACAGCGGCGAATCGTGCGTCGGCCAGCGGCGAGCCATGCCCTACCTGTGCGGGCGGCGGTGCCGGCTCCGCGCGCAGTGGCGACGCGGCGCGAGGCGGGGGGGGACAGGGGCTCGCAGTCCCCCAATATAGGGGCGCGGGGCAATGTGGAGGCGCCACGCGCGCACGCCCAGGGGCGGCGGCGCCGTGGCTCCCCGGCCCTCGGCCGATGGGTCACGCGCGGGCCAGGCGGGCCGGCGGTGTGGGCGGGCCGGAGTGGGTCGGGCCTTCGGCTCGACCTGTTCCGGTAGGATAGTTTTTTCTTTTTTTCGAAATTATTTTTAATGCGAAAACAATTCTAGAAAAACCTAGAAATTGTTTAAAGGCACGAAAAAATACTCCGAAAATCACAAAAATTCCAGGAAAATTCCTAGAGATAGATTAAGACATGAACAATCCAAATGAAGCATTTGGAGCTCATGAAAATTATTTTAGAGCCTTCTAATAAATAGAAAATAGCTCAAGGAAAACGAGAATAAATTCCAGAAAAGTCCGGAAAATTCTCGGAAGGATTTGGATAGCCCCTAATCGCACTTTTGAAACCTTTTGCACTCAAGAACCACTAGATGCATCGGCATAAATGTAACACTCACAACTTTTTATTTGATTCAGAAAAATCAAACAAAGATTTTCCATACTATATTTCCTGTAAAGAAAAATAAATGTTGGAAAAGTTTTAAAATTATGAGAAAATCATTATTTAAATATTCTCTCTATTCACATCCTGAAATTGAGAAATTCCAGAGTGTGACATTTTCCTTTGTGGCTAGGTGGATGTGATCCATACATCCTTTCATGTATGTTTAACCTTTATGCAATCAACACATCACATAGGGTTAGACCGGTAGGTTAGATAGAGAACCTTAGTGGTTTGCTTCCGATGCTTGGTTTCACAAAACCTTAGGGAACCCTCCTTGGTGAAAAGGCACCAAGTCACCCGTACACTTGCGGTGAACTTGACCTACGGTTTTGAACCGTCAACACACTAGGCTCATAGCAACTCTATTATACCATATCATACATCATAACAACCTGGGCAATGGTCATTCTTTTTGCTACCCACAAGTTTCAAGCTAAGGTTTCATCATAAGCCAACTAACTCAAAACCTAAATAGGATACTAAGCTATAGGCAAGGCATACAAGGGGAATAAACAGAGCAACTATTCAACATTTCAACTGTGGGAATGAAAGCATTCTTACCATGCATATGAAAACAAACTAATTTAGGAAAACAAATTTATATTTTTAGTCTTTTTAATTTTCAGATCTGTATGTGTTTTTAGCATATGGGGTTTTGAAAACAAATGAAGATACAAGTAACCTCAGAGTGAGAGTCCTCCCCCAAGCAAGCTTCAGGTCACAACTGCATAGAGGGATATCCCATCCACCGAAAGTAGGCCCTCTGCTCCTCCAACTGCTGATGTTGTGTCTACTCGATGGCGTGAAGTCTCTTGCCTGACATACCCTACCATTCCCGAGTGCGTGCTGGTGCACAGCCTCCTCTACATCGCCAACCTGGATGTTGAGCTCTCTCATCTATTGAGTGAGGGTAACCCCACGAAACGACGAGTGCAACTTGGACGACGAAGACATCGCATCTCCGTAGGTAGCACCAGCAGGCATTTCCCACTCGCCACAACCTGCGCTAGCCCAAGCCGAGCCACTCGCACCCTACTGGTACATGGGCTGATCCCAACCGGGAGCATATCCAAGTGTAAACCTAGGCCTGCACTCGGTAGAGGTCCATGTGCCAGGCGAAGGTGTGGTAGGTTGAGGCTGTGGCTGAGGCGACGGCTGCAGAGATGGTTGTGGTGGTAGTCACAAAGCCATAGGTGCTCTCCCCATGCACTTAGTAACCATGTCACCAGAGACACTAGAACGACGAGGTGTTCCTCGAGTGGAAAGACTCAAAGGGCTCCTGGCCGTACAACCTAAATCCGAGTTTGTATTCAAATTTGGTTTTCATAGCTAGGCTAAAAGAAAACCAAAGAATCATCCGAACCTTTCTTTAAGAATATGCCCCTGGGTCATATAAGCCTCATCGATCATAGACCAGGGATTAGCAATGTAAGGCACATTGGGCCCTTGCGTAACGCCAAGACTCGTAATGATGCGCGAAACCAAAGACGTACACTCAATAGAACCTGTCATCATAAAGTTCGCCAACCACTGCCAAATCATAGCTTGAATAGGAGAGACCTTGATCCGTCTGATCGCAGCATATAAAATCCTCATCTCGTCAGTTCACACGGTTCGAACATCATCCCTTGGAAAGAGAGTGATGGTGAGCCACTTGTGCCACAGTCGGAGAGTGGGATGCAAGAAATCGTTGCACTGAGGTGTCAACTTACCCGCGAATAGGCCGACCAGGAAGTTCTTCCCGGAAACATTCGCGAGAAAAAACGCTGCATGCTTGCTGAAGAGGAATAGCACAACCGTGACGAAAACCGAGGGTACAACTAAGATCCTTCAATGAAACATGATATAGAACTCTATGAAATCAAAATGAAATACTCGTATGCATCCTCTCTTGAAGAATGTAGAGAAACTGGATGGTAATAGGCCTAGAACCAATCTCCTGAACCGAGAGAAAACCTTCCCAACCAAGAGCTTGCCAAATGGAATCGAACTGAGAGTCCGTACCTATCTTTTCTAGAAGGGTCAGGTCGAATTCCCTCATGTTTGAGAAGACTCGATCCTTGAGGGGGGGGGACCGAGCAAGATGGAAGAAACGTGCTTGTCTCTTGGATCTTCCCTCAAGTCGATGAAGGGGGGCGTCAGCGGCATACCTTCGGCTTGTGGCATAGAAGTTTTCCTCTTCCTATTCCTCTTCTTCATGCTCGTTGACATCGGGCTCGATGTAGCTTCGGATTAGTGAGATGAGCTTCCTCCGTCTCGCGAAAGATGGGAGCGAGTATCCTTCCGGAATACACCGGTGGCCCAACTCATGGTGCACAACAAACAACACAAGCAACTCGATGATGGATTAGTCAAATGGAATGAAATTCTTACCGAGGTTGCTCCAACAATGATCAATACTTAGCAACAACTTGGAGAGGGTGCTGTCGGGCTCAATCTTGAGCGTAAATCCAAGAAAACCAAAGAGCCAAAGAGTAGAGAGTATAGGAAAAAATGAGCTGTGCACCAAGGTGAATGCTGGAGAGTAAGGCTAGGAGCCGTTGGAGAAGGTGGGGCCCGTTCGACCGTTGGGCTTGGTCGGCACCGTGTCGGGCTCCGCTTGCCCCTGGGCTTTTGCCAGTTGCCTTCTAACAGCTACCAGGTGTCCTACCCAAGTGCCTCATTCAAATTCGCCCACAAAGTGGCTCAAATATTTTTTTCAAGGTTTTTCCAAGCTCAAAAATTATTTTCAGAAAATTTATTTAAAAAAGAAAATGGCTACAAAAATTCTAGCATGCAGATGCACTGTTGGAAAAAATTAAATATGCATTTTGAAGAATTCAAATAAAAAAATAAACGGGGAAATATGAGATAAATACCAATTTTACCTTTTAGCAAAAAGGACTCATCATTTTAAGTCTGAGAGTGGGACTTCTCTCGATGATTAATTCCACTCGTCACCCCACTCCCGAGAAGTAAAGGGGCGTGACTTCTGTACCTCCCGCCGCACCTTCTTTGTTTTCTTTGGATTTGCTGGTGTGGTCAGAGGTTGCTTGAGCTGGGGTCGTGGCTTTGTCCACTTCCCAGATTGCTCATCAATTCCTTGCATTAAATAACATTGCACTTTTGTCAGTCGAAATTGGAACATCAAGTTCTTCTTCCCATTGCGGAATTGGATTGTTCCATTTCCCACATTCATCGTCGCCTTTGCGTAACATAGGAATGGCCTCTCAAGAATGAGCAAAATTTCCACATCATCCTACATATCAAGGACCACGAAATTCGCGAAGATGCAAGAACCTTTGACGAATACCAATAAGAATTCCACTATTCCATCTAGAGTACGCTCTGAGCTGAGTCATTAGCAAGTTAAACTGTCTTTGAGGTTGGAGAAAAAGCTAGATATCCCAATTTCTCGAACATAGCCTTGGACATGATATTGACACTTACACGAAGGTCACAGAGAGCATTCCTGATTTTCTGATAGTATATCGTGCAAGTGATAGCCAGATAACCAGGGTCTCTCCTGTGTACAATTGCTAGAGATTCACATGGATCAAGAACCTGTTGTACTGGCTTCCCTGCATAGTCAGTAGATTGTGTCCGCCTAGATAGCTCACTCCATCTAGTGGACACTACACAAACATCTTCACAGGAGGATACGAGTTGCCCCGAAATCTTCCCGTCTTCAGCAGAGGGAACCAAACCAGCTAACTGAGCCAACTGGGTTTCTATCATCTTATTAAAGCTTAATTCGCTCTTAAGAGCAGAAGAGAGGCTATCAATCATGGTGTTGAGGTCAGAGTCTATACGTAGGTATCTAACTTCTTATTGAAACTATCATTGATATCAGCTTGCCCAAAACAAGATCTTTCAAGGAAGGTTGGTAGGGGGCTGAAAGAATTACCTTGATTTTCACTTTGATAATAAGGGAGTTGATTCCACGTTTGACTTCCTTGTGAAAGATAAATCATTGTTGCTGCCGTTCATGAACATCACATCCTCCTTGGTAGTAGGGTAGTAATTCCCTATATGCCAAGAGATACTACGTACCTCTGCTGTGTCATGAGAGTCCATAGATTGAGTAGTGGTGATCATGATTCATCTTGGCGTTTAACATATCTGCCTCCTTGATAGTATGTGTACCCCTTTGAAACTTTGCTGAGTCGATCGTCACTCCACCCTTAGTTGGAGACCATCTTCTCAATAAGCTGAGTTGCATTAGCAATAGTGAGTGAGAAGAAAGCTCCTCCAGTAGCAGCATCAACATATGTCCTCAAGTTGTCGGAATCAGCCCATTATAGAAATTCTGTAGAATAAGCCAGTTGTCCATCCCATGATGAGGACAAGCCAATATGTAATCTTGAAGCCTCTCCCAAGCTTCTGGAATAGTCTCATTTGCTTCTTTCTAAAAGCTTGAAATCCTTCCCCGTATGGCATTGGTTTTACCCAATTGAAAAGAACTTCAGAGGAATGCTGAGGATTTTTCCCAAGTATTAATCTCCTCACGGTTCGGAATAGAACCACTGTTTCGCCTTTCCCAGAAGCGAGAAGGGAAATAGTCACAAACAAATAGCATCTTCTCAACCCCTCGTATGGTGAAGTGTTGCACAGCTCCAGGGACTGTTGCAAATGGGTTCTCGCGTCTTCATTAGGCTTGCCATAGAATGGGCCAGCCTGTACCATCATAATGAAGCTAGTCTTGATCTCGAAGTTTCTGTTCCTGGTGTTGATCTTGGGGCCTGTAGGCACATGATCAGTAGAGGGAGTAGAGTACTTACGGAGAGTCTTCTTGACATTGGGGTTGGCCATAGGAGTCGATGTAGATGGCACAAAGGAAGCTGGGACCACTTCCGTACGTACACGCAGGGGAGAACCGAAATGAGTTCTAACTCTCCTTACAAGTGACTCAGGATCTTCAGTGAATTTCGGTGGTAAGTCGAAACCAATCATGCACTACCTGTCTTCATCATCCAAAGACAAGAAAACAATCAAGGTTAACCTGCATTGAGAATTGCTTTACCCTGTCAAGATTATAAGCATATGCAAAGTGTTGTCATGTTATCCTTTAGCATTCGCCAGCAACGGTGCCATAAATGATTGCTGACATTTTTTAACATCATCACTAGGTTTGTATCCCAGGCAATGGTGCTTGAAATTCTTGTTGACATTTCTTAACATCATCACTATTTTTGTATCCCAAGTAATGGGGTCAGAAATGGTTGTCGGCATTCCTTAACATCTTCGCTAAGTTCATAAGTTCCTATCAATGATGCCGTAAAATGTTCCGATGGTAATCCTAATTTTTACAAAGAATCGGTAAGAGCACGCATATACCATTGTAGCACTCCCCAAAGGAGTATTCCACACGGTAATGAATCCAAGGAAGGCATGGTCGGATTAACATGTGCAACACTATTGCAATGAGTATAGATCAATGACGAGAACAAGTCGAAACCGAAACATGTGGGTAAGATATGATAATGATGGGTAGTGTGAACACACTCGAACTCGTTCTCTCTATGGTACACTACGGCTTAGGAGGCAATATATGAGTTAGCTCTTGGTTCTAAGGTACTATACATATAAAGTTCAGAAAAGGATTATCACCAAGACCCAGCACAAACGGGGAGCTAACCGCTCGCGGCGTTTTCTCATGACGACGTCGCTTGTTAGATTTTAGACTCCTACAGCGTACCCGAACATGGAGGAGTGCAAAGGGTCCAACGGCTGTCACTACCGCAGCCTACCTCTATCAATATGTGGGGCATGCTCATATGCAACACAACTACTCAACCCAAGCAGCATGCTTGCATTGTTAACTAGATACTAACCGGCTCAGTATTTCGAATTCGTGGTCGTTGCCACCAAATAACTATCCACTTACACCGAGTACCATAGCATGAACTTGAACTTCATACAACACAAACACGCGATCTAACTGGATCAAACTAGGGTAGTCATACAAACAGATTCGTGTTCCACATGCCTATTCAACGGGATCAAAGGGTTGTGTTCATGAAGAACACAAGCCTCTAACTTATGAACAAACACCGAAGACATGAGTAAATCATTCGTCAAGTGGATCGAAAGGCCTTGTTCATCAAGAACGGGACCCTCTAGATGATGAACGAACGAATAACTAAAGTAGATCAAAGTCACACAATAAAACAAAGATACAAGAGAACTCGTACCTAGATCCCAAAGTATACTTGGAACCTGAAGTAGAACTACTCTAGCCTACCTCCTAGCCTTGGAAACCAAAAGTGATAGAGGAGTTGCAAGAGTTGGGTAAGAAACGAGTCCTCTCCCTTCTATTTATAGGCCTTGACGAAACTTCGAGAATGTATGGAGCAATATCGGGGAGTGGATCGCAGAGCCAACCAGGAAGCACCACATGGAAGGCCAAGATAAGTCGACACAAGGTCGGTTCGGCCGACCTGTGGGGGTCGGCCGACTCCTTGTGGGCCCACCTCGGCCTGTGCTTTCGCGTTATGGCTGTCCTGTGGGTCCTAAGGTCGGTCCCCGGTGTCCACCCGAGTTTGAGGCGGTTTGCCTGCCTGTGGGCCCTTCAATCCTTGGGATGTCCAGGTGTGGCCCTTTGATTCATGTTGGTTGCTTCCCTTGGATCGGGTGACATGGCTTGCATTCATGGCATCCTAGGTGGCAGCCCCTCCTTGGGTGAGGTGACATGGCTTGGACCATAGAAAGATGAGTTGTCACTTCTTTTATACTTATTTTACCTGCAATCACAAAAGCTCCAAGGACAAGTGGAACTACATTATTTTTATCAAAATGCATGTAAGAAATGCCTTTTGATCCTTTATTCATGAGTATATTGATGGCTAAAGTAGGCACTTAATAGCCGTCAACAGACAATCAACTCGTTCATTCCCTCCACCACCATAGACTCTGAGGTGTTCTAATATTGTTTCATCATGAAGACGGAGGACGAGGAGGAGAGTCTTGTTCGTCTTGAGAACAGGCTTGTGCCAAATGTTGACTTCGAGGACAATGCCCTCCAAGTGTTGGGATTCTACTCGGTTAATTATCAAATATTGAGAAACCTTGGATGGGTGACATTCTTTAATGAAGTTCGTGTAAGTGCTCACAAGGATCTTGCCTTGGAAATTCTTATACATTAGCACCAGTCTTTGATGAAGGGGTGTTGTGCCTCTCATTTCACCTTGAAGATGAAGAGCAATTAGTTGCTTATAAATATATTAGAAAGTTCCTCTGTTTCAAGAAGGAAGTCCCAAAGCGAGTTGATGTTCAAGAAAATGTGTTAGAAGGATTTTGGAGAATGATTACACCAAACCAAAATTTCTCCTTGTCGGGATAACTTTGGGGATCAAGTACATGAAGTATGGAGAATATGTTAGTGGAGATGAGAGGAGAGGGTGCAAGTTGATGTTCCTCTTCCCAACATGAGGTTGAGATTATTTGTTGAATGGAGACAAAAATTGGAAGGACCTATAGTGCCGGCAAAGAAGAATAAAAGAGGAAGCATTGTTGAAGAAAGATCATCCTCCGTATACCAAGATGAAGGAGAGGCTACACATCAAGCTAATAAACAACCACATGGAGGGATTCTGATGCCACCACCTTATGGAGGAATACTAATGCCTCCATGTTGACGGCTATTAAGTCCTAATTTAAAGCCATCATTTCCTGCATTTTACCACAAGAACTGAGCATCCATAGTAGAATAGGAGCTTATACTAATAAATTCCACTAGTGGCAATGCAAATATGAATGCAGGTATTTAGCACAAGAAAAGAGAAGGAATCACACCTCCATGATCCAAGTAATTCAGGCTCAGCCAATAAGAGGCTGCCACGTAGGCGTCCACTGGATTCATGAAATCATCAATCCAAGGGAAAGAACCCCGACGAATCGGAAGCTGCCACATAAGTGTCACATTGATCCTATGGCCTACCTACGCGTCCAAACCGCCTTTAATCAATGTGGGCACATGGGACCACCTTGGGGACTCACTTGATAGCCGCTTGGAGAAAACACACCACCACTGGGGCCCACAAGGGGTCGCTGACCCCACAGGTCAGTCGAACCAACCTTG
Source organism: Cenchrus americanus (assembly GCA_947561735.1). Lineage (NCBI taxonomy): Eukaryota > Viridiplantae > Streptophyta > Magnoliopsida > Poales > Poaceae > Cenchrus > Cenchrus americanus. The sequence goes on along the minus strand of OX387245.1, from coordinate 87,242,503 downwards.
TGGCCGCCAGTGATCGGTCACCATGTGGTGCTCCCTAGTTGTAAATGCGGAAACCTATAGCCAATCCTATAGCCAATCCTAGTATCATACTACTCTAGGAAAGTAAAGGCAAGCAACGATTGCAATAGAGTAAATGCGGAAACGTAAAGGGGATGAGAGGAAGCAAACTCTTGACACGCGATTTATCCTGTGCTACCGGTAGGCACTAAGACACCCCTAGTCCACGTTGAAGCACTCACACAAGAGTATTTCTTCCCGGTCACCAAGTCTCTCCCAAGAGCACCACTTGACTCGCCACAAAGGCTAGCCACTTAGGCACTTGCCAAGCTCCCTTGGACACCTTGATGCTACCTCCACTAAGGAGCTTCTCCACCAAGGAAGGGGGTCTCCACGTCGCCCGCACAAAGTGTCCTCGTCGCTCCACACTAAGCCGGAGGGTCGATGACGATTGCCGGTGAGCCACTTAGGCCCCAAGGCTTCCAGCGAACCTTGTACAACTTGATTCACTCAAGAATCACCTCACATGGTTGGCACAACCTTACACTCACTCAACTCTAAGCTAAGCCTAGCACTCAAGCACATACATGGCATAAGCAAGTCTAAGGACAGAGCACTACACTTGGATGGATTGATATGATCTTCAATGTGTCTTGAACTCCTCCGCACTTCCACATAATCCGGAAGACTCCCAAATGGGCGGGTGGAGGAGGTATAAATAGCCCAAGGCATCAAACTAGCCGTTGGCTAAAAGCCGCTGAATGTAGTGCCGTCGGATGATCCGACGATATCTTTTTCCGGGCGTCGGTTCATCCGGTGCTACTAGCTGTTGCCTCCACCACACATGTCTTCTCTGACGGAACTGCTCCGACGCTATACACCGACGGTGCGTCGGATCATCCGGTGCTGAAGACCCAGCGTCCAAGTCGCCTCTATTAGCTTCCACGCGACCGTCGGATAGACCGACGGTTCACCATGACCAAGGCATCGGATCATCCGGTGTCAGCGCCTCGTCTCTACAAGCTGCCTCTCGGGTTTTGATTTAAACCGAGCTTCGGATAGACTTCACGGTCCCCACTCGACCGGCCGGATCATCCGGCTCTACTGTTCCGGCGGCTCTTCCTCTACAACTCGTCCGACGCTACTGGGAAAGTGGACCATCGGTCTATCCAACGGTACCTAGGGTTTCACCCTGTGTACCAACTCGTCCGACGATTGCACCGATGCTTGTTAAATTGATACCGTCGGTTCATCTGACGGTGTTTTTCTTTTCCTTTTTATCTCGGTTTTAACCCTTTATTTTCTCATCTTGGCATGTGGTTTTCTTGCATCCTTGGGACCTAGAAGTGTCTACAAAGACATGCTAAAAACAATATGGTTAGCCTCAATGGTCATGTTGTCACGAATCACCAAAATCAAACTTGAACTAATGGCATATGAGGTCATGTTCGCTACACATATGCAAACAAGATGACATGATATGACATGATATTTGATAGGAGCGAGGAAAACAGGGTTATCCTCATGATCCCGGGTCAGCGCGGAGTCCTACGAATGACACCCCCATCACCCTACTACTGAGACAAGTTGACACAATTTTTAAGCTTGCAACAATTTGAGGACCAGGAGCGTCCCAGTGGTCGATGGATGACTGCTCCTCAGTGATGAGTGATTGACAACGGGTGTTGGATCAAGACACCTTAACAGTGCGTAGGTGTAGCTGCCTAGTTCGTAAGCAGGTGAAGAATGGGCGCGAAAGGTCTTCACTTTGAGGGGCTCCGGGAGACGGAGACAAGTAGGTTTGGTTCGAGGCACCTATGGGATGTATTCAAAGTGGGCCACATGGTGGCGACACGGGCAAGACAAAGTCATGGACAATCGAGCTGGTACGGTGGCGGTCAAGTCAAGTGGCTTGGTGGGAGGCCGGACTGGCACGCGGGGTTTGGTGGTTTGCCCACAAAACCATCGGCGGATTCGGCTTCTTGGTTTGGGCCTCAAAACCAAGTCCGAGGGCCCAACACGACCGAGACAGGATCCGTGTCGGGAAGCCGAGGCGGAGGACACGCTACACAAGATCGCATGGCTTGCGTCGGGAGGACGTGAGGTGCGGCAAAGGCGTGGCCGTCTGATGGCAAGACCCACAAACATTACCTAAATGCCCCTACGTGGGTTGTATCGCCGCAGTTAAGTTAGGGGAATGAGTCATTTACCACCTTAGGGACCCGTATATAAGCCATGAGTGTGTGGATGGCTCTCTCCTCCTTCAAGGACTTAGGGTTTCATTTCCTCCTCCTCTTTCTCATTTTCGTAGCTATTATTCTTCCATTTTCTCTAGGCTAGCATGAGAGCTTCATGAGGAGATTTGTTGAGAGGGGTGGATGCTAGGGCGGCATGCTAGACCTTGTGAATCTTTCCTGGTTTGTATAGAAGATCTGTCAGGTTTTCGTGGCCTTTTTGTGCTTGTTTTTCGTGCCTTTGTTCCCGGTTCGATTCCGTTGGATTTGAGTGGGTTTTCCCCGGATTTCTTTGAGGAAAACATGGATAGATGTCTCGTGCATCTTTGTGATTGATCTTGTGCCCTCAAACGCGGGGAAACCACTTGATCTCGCAGTTTTTCGTTCGGTGCTTTAGCTTTTGGTGGTGCTCAAAGGATTCGCGATTCTCGGTGATTTAGGGAGTTAGGAGGCAAGATTCTTGGGCTATAGCATCCTTGTGTGACGCTTTTTCAAGTCCCCAAACCCTTGTCTCCATAGCTTCAACCGTTTGGGAAATCCGATGATGATTTGGGGGAGTTGACTTTCGGGGGTCGGGCGTTTTCTCGCTCCGTCCGCACCCGCGGACAGTCCGCGGGGGCCGGGCGGACGGTCCGCGCGGCTAGGGTTCGTCCCGTGTTCTTCGTTTTCTTGCTCGTCTTTCGTTTCGATCCGTCGCGATTTTGGTTTTCGGTTGGACAGAGTTTCGGACGGTCCGCGGTGTTGGGCGGACGGTCCGCGGGTGCCCGGGGCGGACGGTCCGCGTGCTCCCCGCGGACGGTCCGTGGTTCGCGGTGTGCCACCGGTGGTTCGTTGGCTTTAACGGACGGTCCGCGGCTCGGGCCGGACGGTCCGCGGCTCGGGTGCGGACGGTCCGCGGCACCCGGTCGGGACGGTCCGCGCGGCTCATCGCGGACGGTCCGCCCGGGCCGGCGGACGGTCCGCCTGAGGCTGCGCAGTTTGCTTCTTGGTTCGATTCCTCTCCTTCTTCTTTCGTGCTTCCGCGTGTGCTTCAAGGAATCGTTCCTAAGGCTAGAGGTTGATCCATAACCTCGTGGTCTTGGCGATTGGTGTGTGATTCGATCCATCGCTCGTGTGTGACCGGGATTTGACTAGGGCATAGGCCGGGTTCTTTCGGAAGAATTTTTACCGCTCCTATTCACTCCCCCCCCCCTCTCTAGTCTCCATCCGATCCTTCAATTGGTATCGTAGCTTGGTGCCGGATTCTTTGCGACTTTGACAAGTCTCGAATCCTAAGATGGCGTACGTTGAGCGGGGGCGTCCGCCGCACTTCGATGGCAAGGGTTACCACAAGTGGGCGGCTCGTATGATGATCTTTCTTCGTGGCAAGTTGTTGGATTTCATTGTGCTTGACAAGACTTATGCTATTCCGGTCAACATCCATACTCTTATGGTGACCGATGCCGGTGCTAAGGCCAAGTATGAGGCAAATGCAAAAGCCGTTTATCACTTGGTCCGGAGCTTGTGTGATCCGAGTTTGAGCGTGTTCGCCATTTGAATCTTGCTTGGCAAATTTGGGAGAAGTTGTTGGTTGCTCACGGTGGTGATAACCATGTGAAGGCTCGCCTCTTTGTCTCTTACCGGATGCAATATGAGAATTTCACTCCACTTCCCGGTGAGGACATTGATGCGATGTTTCAGAGGTTCACCGCCATCGTGAACAACATGAAAGCTAATGTTGAGGATTTTCCCTACACCGAGCATGATCGAGGCTTTGAAGCTCTTACATGTCTTGGACCCAAATGTTTGGGGTGCTAAGGTTGAGGCCATCAAGGAGTCCGGCAAGACTTGACTATTGAGTTGGATGACCTCTTTTCTAAGCTCAAGTCGGCCGAGGTTGACAGGAAGTTGCAATCCAAGCATGAGGGCTCGACCGACCATAGTCTTGCTCTTGTGGGCTGATCAAAGGGCAAATGTAACCCTTCCCGTCGACAGCTTTTCCTTGTCTTCTCTCATGTCCATTCCGGATGAGGAGTTTGATGTGCCGGGCGAGGAGGAGCCGGCCTTGCTCTCAAGAAGGTTTGAACGACTACACGAGAGTCGAGGAATGCAAGGCGGAGCTCGTGGACGTGCTACAAGTGTGGCAAGCGTGGCCACTTCATCGCCGAGTGCCCGGAAGCGGAGGAGAACAAGTACAAGGTGAACGAGTACAAGGCGCACCCGAGGCGTGAAGACAAGTACTCCTCCAAGGGCAAGCACTTCAACAAGTCCAAGAGCAAGGACAAGGACAAGCGGCGACCGAGCAAGAGCGGCTACAAGAAGAACAAGGCAAGAGCGATGGTCACCGGTGCGAGCGACGTCAACTCAAGCTCGAGTGAGGAGCAGCCAAGCTCAAGCAAGCCGAAGATGAAGACGCCGGGAGGCGCAAGGGCAAGAAGAGTGCAAGCCGGAACCTCCGCTGGTTGAGCTGTGTGGCGCTTGAGGGCTTTTGTGGCATGGCCCATAGCTCAAGCAGCAAGAAGAGCGAGAAGGAAGACAGCGACTCCGACTCGGAGGATGAGGTAAACCGTGACCCCGACTCTTTACTTGCTAAGATTGCTAGGTTGAATGGCTTGCTTGACAACCGCGATAGTGTGCTTAGAGATGCCAAAAAGATGAGGAAAGATCTTAGGGCACAACTTGAGAATGCTAGTGAGAAAGTAGGAGAATTAGAGTCCAAATTGCTTGAATTGAAACTTGAGAATGACTCTTTGAAACTTGCTCCTACTACTCCTGATGATGTTGAATGTGTTGAGTGTGATGCATGGTTGAATGAGATCAAGTTGCTCAATGAGAAGAATGCTTCCACTTTGGCTAAACTAGATGCTCTTAGGATGGAATATGATGAGCTTAAGGCTAGACCTACTTTGCTTGGTGCATGTAAATCATGTCCTACTATGCATTCTAAGCTTGTTGATGCTCGTTCTACCATTAGCTCTTTGTAAGCATCTTTGAAATCTCCTGTTGTCAATGCATGCACTAGCTGTGATGAGGTTACTTTGAGCAATCTTGAACTTACTTCCCGTTTGGATGTCATCTATGAGGAGAATGACTATTTGAGGAAGGTGTTGGGTTGGTTGTCAGGGCAGGAACCTCAATTGAAAATCATGATTGAGGAGTTCAAGAGAGCTGATGGTCGTGGTTTGGGGTTTGAGAAGTTGGGTGAGAAAGTGGGAGAGAACAAGGGGGGACAAGTGTGTATGAGAAGTGTGTTGAGTCTAACCCCGAGTTTGAGGTGATCGGAGATATCCAAGTCCCACTTCCAAAAGCACCCAAGAACTCTTTCACACCAAAGCCCAACCACCTTTGCAACAAGCTTGACACAACCCAAGATCCACCCAAATTCCCACCTAAGACAAATGACTTCCAGAAACCGGTGAAGTTTGTGGGTGAAAAGGGTGAGAAGCCTAGAGAGAAGCCAGAGCCAAAACCAAAACCCATCCCCTTCAAGTGTGAGTATTGTGGCAAGGAGAGGCATCTTGCAGAGTTTTGCTACAAGAGGAAGAGGGATGAGAGGCATGCTAGGGAGCAAGCGAACCGGGACGGTATCGCCGGTCTCATGGTATTTACGAGCCTAGAGTGCCACTTCCACGGGGTGTGGGAAGTGTGAGGAGTGTTGGCGGTGGTTCCCACGGAGAGGTGGTGGTGAGAGGTTTGTCGGGAGAGAGGATGGTGTGCGTGCCTTGGTGAGAGGTTTGGTCGGGCTCGTGGTGGTTTTGTTGGATGTCCTCCTACTCGTCCTCGCACGGGTTTAGGGGAGATGATTGCAGCGTTGGGTTCCGAGAGGAACTACGGACCACGTTTTCCCCCTCGTGGTGCTCGTACTCCTCCCATGGGACATGGGAAGTTTGGTGGCAAGGGAATGATGTTTGCTAACCCCTCTTTTGAGCAGATGGCTCGACACCGGTTTAACTTTCTTTGTGCTAACCCCGTTGTCGAGTCACTAGCTCACTCTCGTTCTTGTTTCGACTACGAGGGGGAGGATTGGAGAACATTTGGTTGATCGACTCGGTGTTCTCGACACATGACCGGAGATAAGAAGTGGTTCTCCAACCTCACCCCGGTGAAGGAAAAGATGTACATCACATTTGGGGACAATGGACGAGGAAGGGTGCTTTCGAGGGTGTTGTGCATGTGAGTGACAAGGTAACGTTGAAGAGAGTGGCTCTTGTGAACTCTTTGAGTTTCAATTTGCTTTTGGTTTCTCGGTTGCTTGATGAGGGTTTTGAGGTGCGTTTCAAGTCCGGCGAGTCTCGTTTGCTTGATTCTCGAGGTGATCTTGTCCGTATGATCATCCCCGAGGGTCGATTTTCGTGGCTCGATTTCTCTCGTTCTTTGGGTCCCGCTCGCCGTTTGATGGCCGGTCCTTCTTCGATTTGTGGAAATGGCATAGGCGGTTGGGACACTTGAGCTTTGATTTGGTTTCCCGCTTGAGTGGTCTTGACCTTGTCCGAGGATTGCCGAGGTTGAAGCTTGAGAAGGATTTGGTTTGTGCTCCTTGTAGGCATGGTAAGATGGTAGACACTCCCCATCCACCCCCGACCGATGTCATGACCGAGCGTCCGACGTAGCCGCTGCATATGGACCTTGTTGGGCCGGCTCGAGTTCGCTCGGTGGGTGGGAAGTGGTATGTCCTTGTTGTGGTGGATGATTACTCTCGCTATGCCTGGGTGTTTTTCTTGGAAGATAAGAGTGAGACATTTGGTTTTGTTCGAGATCTGATCGTGAGGTTGAAAAACGAGAGGTATGGGAATGCTATTCGAGCTATCCGCAGTGATAATGGCTCAGAGTTCAAGAACTCTCGTTTTGATGCCTTTTGTCGTGATCTAGGTCTTGAACATCAGTATTCGACCCCTTATGTGCCCCCTCAAAATGGAGTTTTGGAAAGAAAAAATCGAACTCTTTGTGAGATGGCTAGGACGATGCTCGATGAGCACAGGACTCCTAGGAGGTATTGGGCTGAGGCGGTCAATACAGCTTGTCATGTCTCCAACAGGATTTTATTGCGAGCTTTCAAGAGGAAGACCTGTTATGAGCTTATGCATGGTCGGGCACCCAAGGTGAGTCATTTCCGAGTCTTTGGCCGCAAATGCTTTATTCTCGAAGAAGGGAAAACTCGACAAGTTTGAGGCTAGGTCTAGTGATGGTATTTTCTTTAGATATGCTAACCACTCTAGAGCCTATAGGGTGCTTAACCTTGAGACTAACAAAATCATGGAGACTTGCGAGGTGACCTTCGACGAGACAATGCCATGTACCTCTCTTGGCTTTGAATGTGCGGGTAATGAAGAGATGGCCGAGGACCTCTTTGAAGAAGAGAAGGATGAAGTTGGAGATGATGATGGGGAGAACCATGCGCCTGAAGCTGAGTGTGTACCCACTACTTCCCCTACGACCACTATGGAACATGGACCGTCTACTTCATGGACAACGACGGTGCAACAAGAGGACCAGGCGAGAGAAGCTGAAGTTGAGGGGGAGGTAGTCTCGAGGCGTGAGGCTCCCCGGCGGATCCAAGAAGTGCATCCCCTGTCGAAGATCATTGGGAACATCGACGAACGCACTACACGGTCGAGGTCCGGAGAATTCCTCTCATTTTGCTCATGTTGCTTTTGTTGCCACTTTTGAGCCCAAGGACATTGGACATGCTTTATCCGATGCAAACCGGGTCAATTCTATGCATGAGGAGTTGGAAAACTTTGAGAGGAACGGAGTGTGGGAGTTAGTTGAACCACCTCCAAATTGCCATCCCATAGGAACCAAGTGGGTTTGGAAGAACAAAGAGGGAGAGAATGGGATGGGTTGTGAGGAACAAGTCCGGACTTGTTGCTCGGGGGTTTAGTCGAAGGAGGGGAAGACCTTTGCTCCCGTGGCCCGTCTTGAGGCAATTCGGATCCTTCTAGCCTTTGCCGTGGCTAAAGGGTTCAAGTTGTTTCGATGGACGTGAAGAGTGCTTTTCCGAATGGGGTCATAGAGGAGGAGGTGTATGTGAAGCGACCACACGGGTTTGAGAGCGAGTTGTACCCACACGGGGTGTACGAGTTGAAAAGGGCTCGTATGGGTTGAAACGGGCGCCCCATGCTTGGTATGGGAGATTGAGAGGTTTTTCGTTGAGCGAGAGGGTTTGTGATGGGTACCGTGGATAGAACCTTGTTTCTCCTCAAGCATGGAAATGACTTGTTGATTGTTCGGATATACGTGGATGATATTGTCTTTGGTGGCTCGTCACATAACCTTGTTGCCAAGTTTGCGGATGAGATGAGCGAGGAGTTCGAGATGAGCATGATGGGCGAGTTGCGGTACTTTCTCGGGCCGCAGATCAAGCAAGTGAAGGATGGAACATTCGTGCACCGGACCAAGTACACGAAAGACATGCCGAGGAAGTTCCGTATGCAAGATGTGAAGCCGATGTCGACTCCCATGGGGAGTACGGCCACTTTGGATGCGGACGAGGACGGAGAACCGGTGGACCGGCGGGAGTACGGGAGCATGATCGGCTCCCTCCTCTACTTGACGGCGACGAGGCCGGACATACGGTTCGGCGTGTGTCCGTGCGCTCGTTTTCGTGCTTCGCCGAGGACATCACATCGACAAGCCGTCAAGAGGATTTTCGGTACCTACGATGCGCCCCCGGTCTTGGCCTTTGGTATTCTTCCTCCTCGACTCTTTCTCTTCATGGTTTTTCCGATGCGGATTTTTGCTGGTTGTCAAGTCGAGAGGAAGTCTACTTCGGTACTTGCCGTTTCTTGGGTCTTCGTTGGTCTCATGGTCTTCCCGCAAGCAATCTAATGTAGCTCGGCCTACCACCGAGGCGGAGTATGTTGCCGCCGCGAGTTGTTGTTCCCGAGTACCGTTGTGGATCTCATACACTTTGAGAGACTTTGGTGAAGAGTGCACCCGGATCCCACTTCTTTGTGATAGCACCGGTGCCATAAGCGTAGCCAAAAACCCGGTGCTTCACTCCGTAACCAAACACATAGAAGTGAGGTATCATTTCTTGAGGGACAATGTGGAGAAAGGAACCATTGTGTTGAGCCATGTCCCTACCCAAGATCGCCTAGCCGACATTTTCACAAAGCCTCTCGACCAAGCTACATTTGTGCGCTTGCGGGGGGGACTTGGGGTTTGTTGCCCTTTCTAGATGATTCTTGGGGGATTTCCTTTTTGTATCATATGTATCATACCATGTTTACTTTGATGTATATACATGCTTTGCTTGATGTATAAACCATGGTAGGATAGCCATCTTGTCATATATCGTGTTGCATTTGTATCATATTGCATTTTAGGATGATGAGCTTCTTTCATATGCCATATTTGAGTCTCTTTGGCTATTTGTGAGATATTGGTTATATGTGTGGAGAAATGGTGATGTGAGGCTATGCTCTTGAAATATTTGAGATATATGTGTGGTGAGATAGCCCTTTTTGAAATAAATGCTAATCTTGACTAATTCTTGATGAAATATACTCCACTCGTGTGTAGTTGTGTATCCATGTCACAATTTGGTCTAAATGTGCTTTTCATGCTTAGATTGTGCTTGGATTTCTTGTTCTTGCATTTGGGCCAAAGGCCGAATATCATGGTGAATGTTTAGCCTATGTTGCATTCATGGGGGAGCATAAGCTTCTTTTTGCCGCAAAGGCACTTCATGTACCATGCAATGAATTAATCTTGAAAAGAAGTGTTAATGCTTGAAAAATGCTCCATCCATCATGTCTATGCTTAAAATGTCTTATCTTTCACATATGGGTGCAAAACATGTTGCATGATGTTCACCTGTGGAGAAGTCTCCCCGAAGTGGACACATGGCTCATGAGCTTTGACATGACATGGTTTGCTTTATGGGTGTTTGCCATGATCTTTTGCTGAGAATTTGATATCCTTGTATGATCTTTGAATGGTATGCATGTTTGTGGCTCAAATGTGACATGGATAGGCTTTTACATGTGAAGCGAGCCTTCTTTTGGTAAAAATGCTTACATCTGAAAATTTTGCTTTGTCACATGCTTGTATTTTCATATATTACTTGTGGCAATGCTTTGACTATGCTATGATTCATATGTGTGATTTTTGTCTCAGTTTTAGCCTTTGACACTAGATTTGGCCTATTTGAGAAGCTCATGTAGATGTTTATATGCTTTGTTTTGCATTTCTGCATTTTCACCTTGATTCATACATTGTCAACAAGGGGGAGAAGAGGAGCTTAATGAAAATTCGGAAGAGGTGAGCTGAAATTTGGGAATTTGCATCCATTTGTTCGGGGGGAGCTTTCTTGCCGTTTTCGGTGTGGAGTTTGTGCTTTGCTTGGCTTGTGACCTTTTTTCGCCTTTCTTTGGTTTTGGTCATGAGTTGAGCTTCCTTGTTATCTTTCTTCTTCCTTTCTTTCTTTCTCTGAATTTCATTTCACGTTGTGTGTTGTCAATGCACTCATCAAGGGGAAGATTGAGGACCAGGAGCGTCCAAGTGGTCGATGGATGACCGCTCCTCAGTGATGAGTGATTGACAACGGGTATTGGATCGACTCTTGGCTTAGTGCGCGAGTGTAGGCCGCGGCCTAGTTCGTGTTGTTGCGAGGTGAAGAACGGGCGCGAAAGGTCTTCGCCTTGAGGGGCCTCCGGGAGATGGAGAGACAAGTAAGCTCGGTTCGAGGGACCGGTGGACGAGCGAGACTAGGTGCGGGCCACATGGTGGCGACACGAGCAAGACGAAGTCATGGACGGGACGAGCGGTGCACGGTGGCGGTTGAGTCAAGTGGTTTGGCGGGAGGCCGACCGGGCACGCGGGGTTTGGTGGTTTGCCCTAAAACCATCGGCGGACGGTTTCTTGGTTTGGGTCTCAAAACCAAGTCCGAGGGACCAACACGACGGAGACGGGATCCGGCGTGTCGGGAAGCTTCGAGGCGGAGGACACGGAGGACGCGGGGTGCGGCAAAGGCGTGGCCGTCCGATGGCAAGACCCACAAACATTACCTAAATGCCCCTACGTGGGTTGTATCGCCAGTAGTTTAGTTAGGGGTAGTCGAGTCATTTACCACTCCGGCGGGACCTGATATATAAGCCATGAGTGTGTGTGGATGGCTCTCTCTCCGCGACTTAGGGTTTCATTTCCTCCCTTCTCTTTCTCATTTTCATAGCTATTTTCCTTCCATTTTTTCTCTAGGCTAGCATGAGAGCTTCATGAGAGATTTGTTGAGAGGGATGGATGCTAGGGCGGCATGCTAGACCTTGTGAATCTTTCCTGGTTTGTATAGAAGATTCGGGGTTGTGTTTTCGTGGCCTTTTTGTGCTTGTTTTCGTGCCTTTGTTCCCGATTCGATTCCGTGGATTTGAGTGGGTTTCTCCCCGGATTTCTTTGAGGAAAACATGGATAGATGTCTCGTGCATCTTTGTGATTGATCTTGTGCCCTCAAACGCCGGAAACCACTTGGATTCGAAGTTTTTCGTTCGGTGCTCTAGCTTTTGGTGGTGCTCAAAGGATTCGCGATTCCCGGTGATTTAGGGAGTTAGGAGGCAAGATTCTTGGGCTATAGCATCCTTGTGTGATGCTTTTCAAGTCCCCAAACCCTTGTCTCCATAGCTTCAACCGTTTGGGAAATCCGATGATGACTTGGGGGAGTTGACTTTCGGGGTCGGGCGTTTTCGCTCTGTCCCGCACCGCGGACGATCCGCGGGGGGCCGGGCGGACGGTCCGCGCGGCTAGGGTTCGTCCCGTGTTCTTCGTGTTCTTGCTCGTCTTTCGTTTCGATCCGTCGCGATTTTGGTTTTCGGTTGGACGGAGTTTCGGACGGTCCGCGGTGTTGGGCGGACGGTCCGCGGGTGCCCGGAGGACGGTTCGCGTGCTCCCCGCGGACGGTCCGTGGTTCGCGGTGTGCCACCGGTGGTTCCGGTGGCTTTAACGGACGGTCCGCGGCTCGGGCGGACGGTCCACGGCTCGGGTGCGGACGGTCCGCGGTACCCGGCCGGACGGTCCGCGCGGCTCATCGCGGACGGTCCGCCCGTCCGGCCGGGACGGTCCGCCCGAGGGCCGCGCAGTTTGCTTCTTGGTTCGATTCCTCTCCTTCTTCTTTCGTGCTTCCGCGTGTGCTTCAAGGAATCGTTCCTAAGGCTTGAGGTTGACCCATAACCTCGTGGTCTTGGCAATTGGTGTGTGATTCGATCCATCGCTCGTGTGTGACCGGGATTTGACTAGGGCATAGGCCGGGTTCTTTCGAAAGAATTTTTACCGGCTCCTATTCACTCCCCCCCTCTCTAGTCGTCATCCGATCCTTCGGCCGAAGTAGCTCACCCCCGCTCGTGTTCTTGGATGACTTCTTGTTCTTGCGACGATCACCCTCATTTTCACCGCTGCTCGAGCTCGAGGTGGAGAACGCGGAACCGGAGTCGACGTCGCTCGCTCCAACCATCGCTCGGGCCTTGCCTCGGCTCTCCTTCTTCCTCGATCGTCGCTCGTCCTTGTACTTGTTCTTGTGCTTGCTCTTGTGGTCGCACCTCGAATGGTACTTGCCATCGTTCATCCTCGGCTTGTGCTTGTAGCTGTCCTTGTTCTCGGCCTTCTCGGGCGATCGGCCGACGAAGTGTCCCGGCTTGCCGCACTGGAAGCAAGTCCTCGTGTTCCTCCTCATGTTCACGCGGTTCTCGTGCAGCCTCTCGAACCGCCTCGTCAGGAGCGCCAGCTCGTCCTCTCCAAGCTCGTCGAACTCTTCATCTGCCATAGACATCAAAGAGGAGAAAGAGAACATCCTGGTGGATGGGTTAGAGTTAGCCTTTCCTTTGGAACCACCAACGAGGGCAAGACTATGGGAATCAGTCGGTCCCTCGAGCTTGGCAGTCATGCCCCTATCCACCTCTGCCAACTTGAGCTTCGAGAACAGCTCGTTCACCGTCAGAGTATCATACCTCTCCGACTCGACTATGGCCTCGAACTTTCCGCCCCATATCGTACGATCCAAAGAGTGTAAGAGCTTGACCGCTCTATCATGATCATCGTACGGGAGCACGTCCACATTGGCCCTCATGTTGTTCACCACCACCGTGAACCTCGATACAAGGCATCGATGGACTCACCGGGGAGATGAGTGAAGTTCTCGTACTCTCTCCGTAGGTCGCATACATCCGTGCTCGAACCTCGGGTGTTCCCAACATGAGCCTCCTTCAACACCGCCCAAATCCTACAAGCCAAGTGCTCGGTGTGCACCCGATCGAACTCGGCCGACACAAAGCACGAAACAAGTAGTCGACCGCCTTATTGTTGGCGTCGAATCCGTCCCTCGACCCCGGAGCAAGGAAATCCATCGCTGGACATAGCCCGTGTCCACCGTGACATCCCAAAGAAGCCGACCCTTTCCGCGGAGGAACGCACCCATCCGCTTGCTCCACATCCGGTAGTTTTTGCCATCGAAGTGTGGAGGACCCGAACCCCGTTCCGGTACGCCATCCTTGGATCTTAGGATCGGTTAGAGTCAACAAAGACCCGAACCGGCTCGATACCACTTGAAGGACCGATACGGCGAACCGAGAGGGGGGGGGGGAGTGAATGGGAGCCGATAAAAATTCTTCTCGAAGGAGATGGAAACTCCAACAAGATGAACACGGCTTCCAACACACGTCTCCGACTCACTACCAAGTTTGGTCAAGCCCACGTAGCCACCGGAGTGCCACCGGACCTAGGAACCAACACACCACCTTCCGACGTGAGAAACGCAGCGGAAAAACCAAACCTCGAGCCTATAGACCCACACCGGTCGAACGGTGAGCACCACCGGCCGACCGGTCCCTCGCCGGTGAAACCGAGCAACTTCCACTAAGTGGCTCTACACCGGTCGACCGGTGAGACACACCGGTCGGACCGATGGCGACCGAAATCCCCCAAGGCACCAAACAAGCCAACCGACCACCAAACAGACCCAAACTCGAAACAGCCAGCAACACGGGACAACAACGAACACACCAAGACGTTCACCCGAGCAAAATCCCACAAGGGCTTGCACCGGTCGGGACCGGTCAAGAGCACCGGTCGACCGGTGTAGCACCGGGCAGCTCGGGATGAACAAAGACCCGCGGGTCAACTCCCCCAAATCCAAATCTCGATCTCCCGAATCGCTCCACGTACTTGAACAAGACTTTGGGGATGTTATGAACACCTCATGAGGAGTCCATAGCCAAGTTTAATCCCACCAAAACTCGTTGAAAAAGGAGGAATCGAAGAAATTCCGCCGAAAGCACCTCCAACCCAAGAACTCAAGAAACCCCAAAATCGAGCACTTTTACTCACGGATTTGGGAGGGGAATCACAGCCCAAAGAACCACGAAGGGTTCCCACAAATTTCCCCCATCAAATCCCCAAGAGAAAAGTCCCGAAAACAACCCAAAGAAATCACCGAGAGAGGGCTCCGAAAATCACCACCAAGAACAACCGGGGAAAACACATCCAAACCTTGAGGAACCACGCCGAATCATCTATACATGAAACAAAGGTTCGTACAAGGTCTAGCAAGCCGCCCGATCATCCATCCCTCTCAACAAGATCTCTCCGTGAAGCTCTCTTGCTAGTCCTAAAGAAAACCTAAGGAAAATAGGTGGAAAATAGGAAAACTAATGAGCTAGGGTTCCAAGAGTTGGCTGCCATCCTCCGACCTCTTGGGTTATATGGAGGCAACCGAATGTCTAAAATACCCTTCTCTAACAACTAGGGATACAAGCCTTTGAAGGGCGAATTTGGAAGTCTTCATGTCTTCACCATCGGACGGATGCCCGCAACCGCACCCCGCGTAGTCTCGACGCAAGCCATGCGATCCCGACGCGTGTCCTCCGCTTCGAAGTCTCGGACCGCGTCATCGCACACCGGTAAGACCGGTGCTCCTCACCGCCGACCGGTCCCCACCGGTCGGACCGGTCGGACCTACCGGTCGACCGGTCCGGTGCCGCCGCACCTCCGTCTTCGGTTCTCCGGTCTTGGCTTTGTGGATCAACCAAGGAACCCGGTGGTTTTCTCGGTGAACCACCGTAAACCCCGCGAACTCGGTGTAGCCTCCGCCAATCTCCACTCATGACTTGGCTCCCACGTAGTCCCGGCTCGACCTTGGTTTTGAGGCTCAACCAAGAAACCGTCCACGACTTCATCTTGTTGTTCATGCCACCATGCGGCCCGCACTTGACCCCCGCCGGCCACCGGTCCCTCGAACGAAGCCTACTTGTCTTCTCCACACCCGGAGGCCTCACCGCGACGACCTTTCGGGCTTGTTCTTCACCCGCACCAACACCAGAAAGTCGCAACCCGCACCAGCAATACTTAGCCAAGAATCGGTCCACACAACGTTGTCGGCCACTCATCACACAAGGAAGCGACCATCCACCGGTCCTCGAACCACACATGGTCCTCACAAGAACACCCTATGTAATCTATCTCGAGAATAGAATTGGAATAAGCAAAGCTGATCGAAAAACGAAATCTTCGAGGAAACACTTGATCGCTTGGAAAAGATTCAACTTGATAATTCAACTATAACAATGATACATACACAAGATCACCACCGGGATCCTTCCTTGATCTTTCTTCTAGCTCGGGGAACTCGACGTGGTCTTCCGTGCAAGGTTCCCATGTCGGCTAGGTTAACCCTAGTCAACTAGCTCGACCCTCTCCTCTCCGAGATGGTGTCCCTCTCTTCTCTCGCTCCTCGGCGGCCGATGACGAATTGTATGATGCGTGGCTCTCGGTCACGGGGCTATAAATAGCCTGATTGGCGGCTAGGGCAAAGGGGAGCCTTACTGGGCCCTGGACAGGGCTGGGCCGACCGGCCCGGCCGGCCGGCCTGGGCCCATCCAGGCCCAGCCCGAGGCCTCCTTTGCTCTACGTCGGTTCCCTTGCTTCCTGGATGTTTCCCCCTTCTGCATGTAGGTCCATGTCGTCAGTTTCTCTCCGAATTGGACACAACTCCTTGTCTTGCAAGATTCAGCACTTTTCTGGTCAGGTCCTCGGAGTCTGTCGTCTTCTCGGATCAAGTCCCTGGCTTCTTGGAGTTAAGTTTGCTTCGTTGCATGACTTGTACAGGGCTTCAAGGTCTTGTCATGAGGTGCTTGATGAACTTATCCCGAAAGTCTTGCATTCAACACTAAAACCCTGCATAAACATTAAACTCCAAAACCGACATGCACACGTGAACTTGTTATACCACGGGGGTTAGTACCAATGGATAAGGTATAAAACTCATGCCAACACCGAAGGTAAACTCATGGCTAGGTTGACGGATTTTCACCGTCAATATCTCCCCCATGCTTAAACCTTGCTCGTCCTCGAGTAAGCCTTCGATGGATATCATCATTGCCAAACAATGTTTAAACCTTGCACTTGATCACACATGAGAAAAGATAATGCTCTCAAAATTTTAATTCATTAAAGTTCCATAATGTACTAGCCTTCATCTCTACGGAGGGTAGATTCTCATTAAGCTTATCCCATAAGTATTAACATGCTCACAAAGCTTAAATAGATCTCGGAATTTTTGAAATAAAGAACGAGATAAAGAAAAGCTAAACCAAGTTCACAAATTTAAATCATCTTGTATATTGCTCATGAACTCTCATCTCGCTTGTCTCTCAAGCCTATATATTCTACTCCTTTCCCTCTCATAACATATATGTGTGGTAGGCTTTATATGGAGCTTTGGGAAAGTTTAGTCCTAACAAGATTTTATGAATGAGGTGTTGTCAAAACAAGACAAGCTTCTCATGGTCTTACCGAGACTCGTCAAAAAGGTCATTGGAAAATAATGTTAAATCAAGGAGGGGAAAGAGAAAAATACACACACTTTTAGATGAGTGGACATGTGCAAATGGCAAAGAGTGATCCCGAGGCACAAAGGAAGTCCTCGTTATCGGATTAGATTACACATGGTTGGAAAATGAGAATGGATCTTTTAAACTTGAAGCCTTGAATGCACACTTAGAGAACCGGGGGAGTTCACTTTACGCATACTCTTATTTTTTCTCTTTCTCATATTTCTCATTCTTTTCTTTCTTTCTTTCTTTCTTTCTTTCTTTCTTTCTTTCATTATATATAAATTTTTTTCTTGTGAGACTTTCACCTTGGAAGTCACGTACATCACCTTTAATAAATTTTTTTAAAATACTCCCCTTTGAACTCTAAAACTGCACCGTACCTACCTCCTCCCCCATGCTTAGACGTTGCTCGTCCTCGAGCAAAGAGGCGAAAAATAAGGTAGGTACCGGAAATATTTTTCCTTTGGAGAGATACTTGAAATCTTCAATGTCGGCACCGTCTTGCGATCTTCCTTGAATTGATGATCCATTCTCAACGATAGGTTGTGGTCAAGGAGGTAATCACAAAAGATGATATTTGGTTTAAGGGTGGATATCCGGTGAAGTTTGTGAGATCTCCAATGCGGGGATACACAATGCACGGATAAAAGGCTAGCAAAAAGATAGATACGCAAAAATGGAATGACCAGCTTCTTAGTCTCGGGCCAGAGAAATCATGGCCTGCAATAACTCACTCAAAAATAAATCTTGTACACTAAGGTTTATGCACTCAAATATATATTAGGCTTTGGATAGGTTGAGCAACACACAAGTGATATTTATGACAAGGTTAGCGATATTTTTGAGCATAAAAGACATCTTTAATCTATTCATAACTTGAGAGCACATAAAACACCATGGGTCTTTATTTTAATCATAACCTCCACTAAAGATTATGCTAGTATTTAAATAAATTCAGATTTGTATTTTTAAGAGAGCACTAGCTTAAACATGCATAGATCAATTACAAAGATGAACAAAGCTGCAATTATAATCATATATCATCATGGCACAAATTTTTGTAACTTTTCCAATGATATAATCAAGGTGGTGTCTTTATTAATGATGAAATCAAGTTGAAATACAAACTGAAAATAAACAAACATGCTTGCTGAAATTTAAATAAAAACAGAAAATACTACCAAACACACATAAGCAAAAGCTGAAAATTACGAGAGAAAAAGAAAAGAAAAGAAAACTAAAGTTCCTAAATCTTCTAGTCCTCCGCCGGTGGTTGATGTTGATGATCTTGATAGTAATACCCTTGCTCATAATATGATTGGACATTCCCTCCGACGAATTGATTTGGCTCCACAAGGTGAAGGCGTCGAGCTCAAAGGCAATATTTGCATTGCCTTCACCAAGTTGAGCTGCGTTAGCTTGGATGGCTGCGATGTTTTGGGCGTTTCTTGCAGCATACCCTCCAATTATGGCCATGCTTTGTTGTGGTTGGGGATGATGTGCGTAGGACTCCGCGAAGTTAGCGTTGGGCACCACATAATTTGGTGGGGGTACCAGTGCCCCCCCCCCCCATGCTTGCTCTTGTGGCCCTCCGTAATAACTTGGCGGAGGAGGGATCCCGCCGAATGGTTGCACATTGGGTTGTGCTCCACTCGCTTGTGCGGAGGATGTTCCCTCCTCTACGATTCTTCCTCTTTTGTTCTTCCTTGCGGGGACAAGGAGTCCCTCTTCCAACCAATCTTCTCTCCCTTCGGTGAAAAGCCTAAGCCTCTCATTGGGAAGGGGTAGGTTCACTATGGCCAACTGATAACCTCCTCTCTCATCTCCACTAATGTATTTGCCTTGCCGCAAATACTCAATGCCAAGAGAGGTACCACACAAAAGATGGTCGGGGTTTCTTGCGATCCCCGGCCGCAAGGAAAAGGCCAACATGGAGAGGTAACACCCTGAACCAATATTACCCGCCCCCGATGTTGCTTCACAACACCAACGGTTGATCATGAGGTAAGAGGGGTCTATTGGCTGCCTGGCAATTAAAGTCGAGTAGAGCCAATTCAACTCCGTGTCGGTCACCTTCGTCTCCTTCATCCTCCCCAATACCCTCTTGCACATCCAAGAGTGAAATATCCGGATAATGGGGTTGCGGATGCAATTGCGTTGTTGATGGGCTTCTCCGGAGATCATGTTCCAAAATCCCGCTAACATGCCGGGTGGCACGTCAACTTTCTCCGGAGCTCCCTTGTGGAATCCAAGCAGCTCCCTAACGTGTTCGTAGGGAACCACTTGTTGGACTCCCTCCAAACGGAATGACAAGCCTTGCACCCCATCATCAAGGATAGGTGCAATAGTCATTAAAATTTCCAAGGCGAACCCCAAGTGGGTGTCCGCCGATACTCCGTTGGAGAATTGCACCCATCCAAGGTGCCCCAACATGTAGGATATGTCGGTGCCAAAACCCAAGGTGTAGAGTGCTTGGTCGTCGAATTCGACGTTGGGCACAAGCCTCTTCTCAAGTTGAGAGAGCCTCTCCTCCTCCGACGACGACAAGATGATGAAGCCGTACGAAGAATATATCGGAGTGTAAGGAGGTGGCGCGGTTGAACGGGTCGATCGTTGTGGTGGTGCGGGCTACTCCTCCGTGTGCCCTCGAGGTTCGGTAAACCTCATGGACGTGCTTCTTGCAGCCCTCATACCACCAAGGAGGAGAGCATCGTTCCTCCTCGGTGGTGCCGTATCCGTCTCCATGCTCCGGGAGACTCGGAACCGAGTGCCTCCTCGAAGACGTGGTTGATGATGGCTTGGATGACGACGAACCCTTCTTCTTGGAGAAGAGACTTGTGGTTTTCTTCCACATGGTTGCTGCACTCTTCTCTTCAACTAAAACTCCGGGTTGCAACCGGTAACTAGGCACTAAAACTCTTACTTCGGATGTGGACTTTGAGTGGATAAGGATGTGGATTTTTTTTGAGCTATCAAGCTTGGGAAGGTTGGCTATGTCTACGGAGGTTTTGGGCACACAAACTTGAACACACAAACGAAGGAAGGAGAGGGAAGCTTGCTCGCAGAAAACGGGAGCCGGGGGGCTCCTTAAGTAGGGGAGGCCGGCCGGCCGGGCCGACCGGCCCGGGTGGCTCGGTGCTCCTCCCCGCCTCGGCTTTCTTCCGCACGATCATTTCGCCTCCGCAACTATCCCGCCCGCGTGCTCCACGAGTTGCACCGCCCAAACGCTCTCGTCCACTCCTTTTCTTGCATTATTGGTCCTTCCACTTGATGCTTCATGCTTTGGGTCATGTCCATGCTCCCTAGCTCCACTTGGTTCACATGCTACCATGAAATTCCTGCAAAGTTGATGCTTGCTGCCCACCATGCTTGTCCTTTGCATGTGGAATTGGTGAAAGTTGATGAAAGGGAATCCAATGGTGCATGCATGATTAATTCAAACTAGATTGCCTCCATTAAGGTATGTTTAAGGTTAAGCACTCCTCCAATTCGAAATTTAAAATATTTTTCAGAGCCATGCAAGAGCTCAAACATAATTTTAGAGAAGTTTTTAAACCATTCAAAACAAATGTAAGTCGAAAATATTTTTCGACTACGTCGATTTCGGTCTCACCGGTATAGTTTGCCTTCATCGGTTGAGAGCAAACTTTTCCCGACTTGATCATGGGGGCATAGGTTTAGGTTCTAATTTTGGCTAAATAAGAAAGATTTTGAATAAAACAAAATTAGAATAGGCTTAGAAAAATTCTAATCCTAGAGAAACCAAGGATATAGATTTTAAAACCAACCAAAAGTTTTGATTTCTAGGTTCACGCGAGTCCTACCACGTGCTGAATTTTTTATTAACACATAGATATAAATCGTGGCTCTACTCGTGTGGTTTTAGCATGAAAAATAAGTCAACCTCAGCACCATAATGAGGGTGAAAGGTTGAGTTAGGTTCTGAAATTATTTGGTTGAGGTTTCTCGAAAAGAAAATAACAAACAAGCACATAGGAGGATTCATGCAAAGGGTTTATGATAAAGCAAACATTCAATCAAGAATTATGTCTCTAATATTGTTCAACTACTTCTAAGTCTAATGTCTTTGCGTAAAAAACCTCAAAACTAAATTATTAAAAATACTCGAAAAACCCGGAATCGGGTTGTCCTCCCGGTAGCTTATTCTTGACTCGACGAAACGAGTTGCCTCCCGCCTAGCGCTTCGTTTACAGTCTATAGCTAGACTTCTTCACTTGATTACTTCTGATCAACACTCTTTGCGGGTGTTGCAATCTTGGGTACCCACTTCCGCACCATCTTGGGCGCGGGCTTGTCTTCCGGCTTAGTCATTTTTTGGTCTTCACGAGCGGCTTCTCTTCCTTTGTCTTGACGGATGCAACACCTTCTTTGATTTTCTTTACGTTCATTTTTTCTGGCTCCTTCTTCTTTTTCAGCCCCTCCGTTTGTTTTGGTTCTCCCTTCACTCCAATCATGTTGCATGCCTCGATTCTTGGACGGAACTTGAAGGAACTCCTTTCTCCGTTGATATCGAACATGATCTCCCCCTTGCCAACATCAATAGTAGCTCCCACGGTCTTGAGGAAAGGCCTCCCTAGGATGAGCGGCGGCTTCTCCCTCTCTCCCATCTCGAGCACAACGAAGTCGACGGGGGATGAAGTGGTGTCCGACCTTCACGGGTACATCTTCGGCAATGCCCAAGGGATAGCGAATGGAGTTGTCTCCCAACTCCAAACATATACCCGTAGGCTCCATTGGTAGGCGTAGCTTCTCGAACACATCCCTCGGCATGACGCTCACACTTGCTCCAAGGTTGCATAACGCCTTCTCGAAGTTGAAAGAACCAACCGAACATGGAATAGTAGGGCACCCGGGGTCCTTTTGCTTCTCTAGCCCATTGGCAATAGAGGCACTACACTCCTCGGACATCTTGACATGATCTACCCCGAGTGTTGCTATCTTATATTTATTTGCAAGTATGTCTTTAAAGTAACGAGAATATGTAGGTACTTGTAGGGCATCTAGTAATGGCATGTTGATGCTAAGTCTACGCACAACCTCCACAAACTTCTCAAAGTGGTTGTCAAGTTTACCTCGGAAGTAGCGTGGCTTGAGTTGCGGTATCCTCGTGTCTTCCTCCGGCATCTCAAATTCGGGTTCCTTGGTGACGATCCCCGTAATCTTCTCTTTAGTAACCCCTTCCACCTCGGTGGATGGTTTAAGCTTCCTTGCTCCCGCGGAACGTTCCGGATCTTCGGTCTCCTTCCCCGAACGTGTTTGAATGGCCTTCGCCGATTCGGGACTTTTTGGGTTGTCCCAGAAGTTTCCCTTCATCATTAGTGAGGCGCCCCGCAAGTTCTCCAACTTGCGTCTCGAGCATCTTCATCATGTTGAGCACTTGATGATTGGAACTTCCGACCTCCGTCACTTTGCTATCGATATTCTCCAACACCTTGTCTATGGTCTTGAACTTGGTGACGGTGTCCTTGTTGATCTTAGCTTGCTCATCCATGAACTCCTTCAATTGTATACGAAGCGGAACCGCGTTAGGAATAGATGAGCTTGCATTAAATTGAGGCCTACCTTGCCGTAGCGGAAGTTCGGCAATTCTCCCTTCCTCATGTAGTCGAGCACTTTGGCTTCCTCTCGGACAATCTTTGCGGACATGGCCATACTCTCCACATTCTTCGCATGTGGACCTTGCTTCGGCGGTCTTCAAATCTTGAGCCTCTTTCTTTTCTATCTCCATCTTCTCCAACCTCCTCATGAGCGAGTCGATCTTGCCTTCAAGTATGTTCTCCATCTCCACTTGCAAGACTTCTTTGACGTTCCCCGCGGGTTGAACCGGATGTAGGCGTTGGATGACGCCCATGTGTCGTTATCCGCGACCTTCTTGAATAGCGTGAAAGCTTCCGTCGGTGTAAGCTTGATGATGGATCCTCCCGCCGATGCATCGATGATCATCCTTGACGCCATGGTAAGTCCTTGATAGAACTTTTGCACGAGGTCTTCCTTCGGGAACTTGTGATGTGGAACCGCCCGAGTGTACTCGTTGAAGCGCTCGAATGCCTCTGAGATAGTTTCCGTAGGATATTGAACAAAGGTGGCAATTTTATTACGCAAGCTTTGAGTTTTACCCGGTGAGTAGTATTCCTTCATGAAAGCCTTCATCAACGTGTTCCAATTTTGCACCGTCTCCGCCGGTTGAGAGTGGAACCATTGCAAAGCCTTCCCGAGTAGTGAGAACAGAAAAAGCCTTGCCCTCATTTGGTCTTGAGTCACCCCATCCATGTTGAAAGTCTGACATAGTTGAATGAATGCTTGGAGGTGAAGGTTCGAGTCCTCTTTACCGGTGAAGGGTGAATGTTGCACCGTGCGGATTGTTGAGGTCTTGATCTCGAATGGTCTTCCGATCTCCTCGAGGTTCAAGATTGGTAGGTCGATGATGTCTGGGGTGCATAGCTCCCCATTCTTGCGTTCTTGCGGTGGTTGGTCACCCATCGGTGGAAGTCGATTCTCCCGAGGACTTTGAGGTGGTGAATTCTTCGGAGATTCCTCGCGATCCTTTGTCTTCCGACTGCGAATCTACAAAATCCAGCTTTTTAGCTTGATGTGCTTCGCGTCTCCTTAGCTTGTAAAGTTTTTCCGGATCATCCACAAAATTATCGGGTTTGTTGGAGAGGTAGCCGTCCATCTCCGTTAGGGTTAGCAATAAACAAAGTATGCAAAAACTAGAAAGTAAAAACAAATCTATAAAAACTAGGGTTAGACAAACTAGATTAGATGTATTTTGAGGATGATCAAAATTTAGTAGATGCAAAAAGAAAAACGAAAAGAAAACTGAAAATTACAAAAAGGCAATAAAAAATCAAATCTTGATCACTTGTTCCCCGGCAACGGCGCCAGAAAAAGGGGCTTGTTGACGGTTAATAGTTATATCAAAGTTCGTTTGTGACTTGCAAGCGTACAAGTCTCCCGTCGTAGTCAAGGGACCCTTCTTCCCTCGAGTGGTGAACCCAAGGTATCGAATCCGTGGAACAAATGTGTGACGCAAAACTTAATCTAGTAAAGCCAAGTAACTTCAATCTTCGATAAAACCCTAATGCATCTAAGTAAAAGACACGAAACTAATCTAATCTACTAAAGACCGGAGAAAACAAAGTAAGATTGGGTAGATAAACCGATCTAGAGGGATCGGGGTAAGCCTTTTGTTGAAGTTCCAAGCAAGAGAAGAAGTAGCAAATCGAATCTTATTAGAAGCTTCTTTAAATCGTGGTTTCCCGTCCAAATCCGAAAACATCCGCCTTTCGGAACCCCCGTTCGTCACAACGTATCCCTACTCATGCGGGGAGCTTAGGGCGAGTCGGAAGACAAGTCGAGATTCTTTCGAAAGATCCGGCGTGTACCTCTAGCCACAGCGGCTACAAGAACACCCTATGTAATCTATCTCGAGAATAGAATTGGAATAAGCAAAGCCGATCGAAAAACGAAATCTTCGAGGAAACACTTGATCGCTAGGAAAAGATTCAACTTGATAATTCAACTATAACAATGATACATACACAAGATCACCACCGGGATCCTTCCTTGATCTTGTTTCTAGCTCCGGAACTCCGACGTGGCCTTCCGTGCAAGGTTCCCACGTCGGCTAGGGAAACCCTAGTCAACTAGCTCGACCCTCTCCTCTCCGAGATGGTGTCCCTCTCTTCTCTCGCTCCTCGGCGGCCGATGACGAATTGTATGATGCGTGGCTCTCGGTCACGGGGCTATAAATAGCCCGATTAGCGGCTAGGGCAAAGGGGAGCCTTGCTTGGGCCCGGACGGGCCGGGCCGCCGGCACGGGCCCATCCGGGCCCGGCCCCGAGGCCTCCTTTGCTCTACGTCGGTTCCCTTGCTTCCCTGGATGTTCCCCCTTCGCATGTAGGTCAATGTCGTCGGCTTCTCTCCGAATTGGACACAACTCCTTGTCTTGCAAGATTCAGCACTTTTCTGGTCAGGTCCTCGGAGTCTGTCGTCTTCTCGGATCAAGTCCATGGCTTCTTGGAGTTAAGTTTGCTTCGTTGCATGACTTGTACGGGGCTTGAAGGTCTTGTCATGAGGTGCTTGATGAACTTATCCCTGAAAGTCTTGCATTCAACACTAAAACCCCGCATAAACATTAAACTCCAAAACCGACATGCACACGTGAACTTGTTATACCACGGGGGTTAGTACCAATGGATAAGGTATAAAACTCATGCCAACACCGATGGTAAACTCATGGCTAGGTTGACGGATTTTCACCATCAACACACGGCCAAAAATTCCCACCGCACGCGCTGCGGCTCGCAACGCGACGACGATTCAATTCGGGTGCCCAATTTCGAAATTGCAAAACTCAAAGAAAAGTCAACAAACTCAAAAATTCCAAAAACAAAAGTTGTAGAGGAGCTATAGACCTACAACTTTCCAAAAGGGTGTCATATGTTTTGATCAATGGTTTGTCCGGGAACGTCGACCGAAGTTGCGGTTTTCCACGGCTCGGTTCTTTGTTCACAACGCGTTCAACTCGATTTTTTGCCAATTTGCACTCAAAATTGGAATGTCCACCAATTACGAAAAATGTGTTCCGGAAATAACGAACAATTTTCGTATTGGCCGATTTTGAACTTCTATAGTGAAATTTGGAGAACGCGCAAGAAAACCAAATCAGCCTTTTTGAGATCTAGGGTTTTGACCACGATTTGGGATTTTGACCAAGGTCTTTTGTGAAAATGTGTGCCCAATCATGTCTAACATGTTTAAAAGCTAGTTAACCCGATTAACACCACTAAATGAGGTATTTACCTTTTAATAAACACACGGGGTGTTACACCTAGCCGACGTGGGGACCTTGCATGGAAGACCACGTTGGAGCTCGGGGAAAGGATTAAGGTCGAGGTAGGATCACGGTGGTGATCTTGTTCATGTAATCATTCATGGTGAAGTTTTATAGTGAATCCGATTTCTAGCGATCAAGTTCCTTCTCGATGATTTTGTTCTCCCTTGGTTTTGCTTCTTCCCCAATCTATACTTAAGATAGATTGCATAGGGTCCTCTTGTAGCCGCGGTGGCTAGAGGTGCATACGGACTGACCAAGTGATTTCAACTTGTTCTTATCGAACTCGCCCTAGGCTAACCCGCACGAATAGGGCTGCGTTGTGACAAAATGGTGGTTGCAAAAGGTGGGCGTCTTGAGAATCGGACCGAAGGCCACGGTTTAAAGATGCTTTTAATGAGATTCACTTTTCTATCTTCATCTATCTTGTTTGGAGCTACAATTATGCGTGATCGAGACTCTCTAGATCGGTTATCTCTCGTGCTTTCTCTTGCTACCTCTTTAGTAGATTAGATTAGATGTGTTCTCTTGATGATCCCTTAGATTAGATGCAACTTGGTTCTTCAAAAGATAGCTTTCCTTTCTTTACTAGATTGAATCCTTGCGTTGCACATTGTTCCACAAATTCGATACCTTGGGTTCTCACACTTAAGGGAAGAAGGGTCCATTGACTACGACGGGGGATTTGTCCGCTTGCAAATCCATATGAAGTTTGATACGAATATACACCGTCAACAAGCCCCTTTTTACGGCGCCGTTCTTCGGGGAACAAGCAATCAAGATCTGATTTAGTATCGCTCTTCTTGTGAATATTTTTCAGTTTTATTATTTGATTTTCTTTTGCATCTCTTAACTTTGATCATCCTCAAAAACAAAAAAATCAATCTAATATAGTTTTTGTTTAACCCTAAATTTTCTTTTGTTAGATTTTTTGTTTTTGCTGACCCTAACCGGAGGTGGTTGGCTACCTCTTCAACAAACCCACAACTTTTTGTGAATGATCCGGGAAAACTTTACGGACAAAGGAGACGTGCAACACAAGCTAAAGGGTTGGAAACCCTAGATTCAAAATCCGAAGTCGAAGGACCGTCGGAATCTCCAAGGTTATCGGCACCTCCAAGTCCAAAGGAGGATCAACCTCAACCGCCACCCATGGGAGAAGAACCACAACCGGAGTGCAAGATCGAGCTATGCACCCCCGACATCATTGATCTACCTATCATGAACCTTCAAGACACGGAAGGCCGTTCAAGGTCAAGGTGACAACTATCCGCATGGTGCAACACTCGCCTTTCACGGGTAAAGAGGATCCGAACCTTCACCTCCAAGCATTTGTTCAACTATGTCAAATTTTTGATGAGGATGGGGTGACTCAAGATCAAATAAGGGCAAGGCTTTTTCTGTTCTCATTACATGGAAAAGCTTTGCGTTGGTTCCACATTTTACCACCGGAGTTAAAACAAGATTGGGAAGCGTTGATGAGGAACTTTATGAAGGAATTTTATTCACCGACCAAGACTCGAGTTTGCGCAACAAGATTGATACGTTTGTTCAATTGCCCATGGATATGATTGCCGAAGCCTTGGAGCGTTTCAATGAATACATGCAAGCCGAATTCCTTGAGTGGCATATCGATTTCCTTAAGAGGAGGACGGAGAAGATGGAGATAGAGAGAGAAGCTCAAGACCTAAAGGCTGCGAGGCAAGATCCACATTCGAGGAGTGTGAGGAGTACAACCATGTCCAAGGTAAACCCCGATTTAATGCGAGTTTGTCCATTCAAGATTTGGTTCCTCTTTGTACACAATTGAAGGACTCCATGGACGAGCAAGCTAAGATCAACAAGAACGCCGTCACTAAGTTCGAGGCTATGGAGAAAATATTGGAGAATTTAGATGGAAAGGTGACGAGAGGTAGGAAGCTCTATCCATGAAGTGTTCATCGTGATGAAGATGCTAGAGACGCAAGTGGGACAACTTGTCGGGCGCCCGATAGGTAGCAAAGGAAGATTGTCGGGACAATCCCAAGGTCCGACAAGGCGAAGGCTACTCAAACTCATTCGGGAGAGATGGAGGATCACACTAAGGAAACCATGAAGATCACGGACCGAAGGACCGAAGTTTGAAATACCGAGCCACTACATGAAGGAAGTTGTTGCATCCGTCATGACCAAAGGACAAAGCCGGACTTGTGAAGACCAAAAAAATGACTAAGTCGAAGAATAAGCCGGTGCCCAAGATGGTGCGGATGTGGGTACCCAAGATTGCAACGCCCGCAAAGAGCGTTGGTCCGAAGTAATCAAGTGAAGAAGTCTAGCCATGAGCTATAAACGAAGCGCTAAGCGCTAGGCAACCCGTTTCGTCGAGTCAAGAATAAGCTACGGGAGGACAACTCGATTCAAAATTTTTTGAGTTTTTTCAAGTAAGTTAGTTTTGAAATTTTGCTACGCAAGACACTAGACTTAGAATGGTTGAATAATGTTAGAAACATAATTCTTGGTTGAGTATTTTATTTGGATCATAAACCCTTTACATGAACCATCCTATGTGTTATTTGCTTCTTTTCGAGAAACCAAAACCAAATAAATTCAGAACCTATCTCAACCTTTCATCCTCTTTATTATTTTATGGATGACTTATTTTACATTATAAAAACACACGAGTAGAGCCACGCCTTGTACCTAGATGTTATGTAAATTTCAGCACGTGATAGGACTCGCGTGAACCTAGAAACTTGACTTTTGGTTGATTTAAAATCCATATCCTTGGTTTCTCTAGAGTTAGAATGTTTCTAAGCCTCATTTAATTTTATTTCATTGAAAATCTCTCTCATTGAACCAAAATTAGAACCTAAACCTATGCCCCATGATCAAGCCGGGAAAAGCTTGTCTCAACTAATGGAAGCAAACAATACCGGTGAGACCAACATAAAAATAGTTAGAAAATATTTTCGACTTACATTTGTTTTTAATTCTTTAGAAACTTCTCTAAATTTATATTTGAACTCATTAATAGCTCTTATTTTATTTTTTTATTTTTGAAGTTAGAGGAGTGCTTGCATTAAGACATGCTTAGAGGGAGGCAATCTAGTTAACTTAACCATGCATGCACCATGATGCATCACGGGATGCCCTTCCAACATCTTTTGTCAAACCACATGCAAAGGACAAGCATGGGGGGAAGCTAAGGCTTTGTCTTGCGGGAATATCATGGAGGCATGTGAGGCAAGGGAGCATGGAGGTGACTCAAAGCAAAATCATTAAGTGGAAGGAGCGATAATGCAAGCAAAGGAGTGGACGAGAACGTTTGGAAGGTGCAACCCCGTGGAGCATGCGGTCACGAAGCAACAAAGCAAGCTTGAGTGCACTGGAAAAGAACCGAGCCAAGAGGAGCGAGAGAGGCCCCCCGGGCCGGTCGGTTCGGGCCGGCCGGCCTACCCCTTTATAAGCACCCGGGTGCTCCCCTTCGACGCAGTAAGTCTCCCATCTAGCTCTTTGTTCGTGTGCTCAAGTTTGTAATTGAGAACCACCTTAGACTTAGCCTTCCACTCTCGTTTGTTTCGTTCAAAAAAAACACATCCTAATTCCACTCAAAGTCCATACTCCAAATAATATTTGTGTACCTTGTTATCGGTTGAAAACCCCGGATATATATTTGTGAAAGAGAGTGCAACAAGCACGTGGAAGAAAACTACGAGCCTTTTTCACCAAGAAGAAGGGATCAGCGTCGTCCAAGCCATCAACAACAACCCCTTCGAGGAGGCACTCGGTCTCTGAGTCTCCTCAGAGTATGGAGGAGGACACGGCACTGCCGACGAGGAACGACACTCTTCTCCTTGGTGGGATGAGGGCCACACAAAGGTCGTTTATGAGGTTCACCGAACCTCATGGATGTACGGAGGAGCCGCCCGTCCGACCTCACCGCTCGACACGATCATCCACTCCACCTCCATACACTTCGTGGTATTCCGAGTATGGGTTTATCA
This sequence comes from Cenchrus americanus, assembly GCA_947561735.1. Lineage (NCBI taxonomy): Eukaryota > Viridiplantae > Streptophyta > Magnoliopsida > Poales > Poaceae > Cenchrus > Cenchrus americanus. Next base: position 87,212,637 of record OX387245.1, on the reverse strand, counting down.
TCATGACGGAGGAGGAGGAGGAGGAAGAGCTCGCTCACCTTGAGAAGCTTGTAGCGAACGTCGACTCCGACGACCAAGCTCTCCACATATTGGGTTTTGATACGGATATTTACTACATGTTTGGACACCGAGGTTGGGTGCAATTCCCCAACGGAGTGTCGGCAAACACCCATAAGGAATTTGCCTTGGAAATTCTCACGACCATGGCGCCTATCCTTGATGAAGGAGTGTCGAGTCTCTCATTCCGTTTGGAGGGAGTTGAACAAGTGGTTCCCTATGAGTATATTAGGGAATTACTCGATTTTTAAAGGGGAGCCCCGGAACAAGTGGATGTGCATGGAGGCATATTGGAAGGTTTTTGGAGTATGATCGTGGGAGAAGCTCACCAACAAATAAATAGTATCCGGAACCCCATCATCCAAGTGTTTCACTCATGGATGTGTAAGAGGATTTTGGGGAGAATGAGAGAGACCAAGATAACCGACATGGAGGTGAATTGGCTTTACTCGGCTTTGATTACCAAGCAGCCAATCGACCCCCACTCATCTTATGATCAACCGGTGGGTTTAGGGTTTAGGGTTTCGGGGAGACATTGGCTCGGGGTGTTATCTCTCCATGTTGGCTATCTCTTTGAGACCGGGAATTCCAAGAGACCCGGAGCATCTCCTAGCCGGGACTTCCCTAGGATTTGATTATATTAAGCAAGGAAAATACTTAGGTGGAGATGAGAGAGGAGGCTTCAAAGTGGCCAAAGTAAATTTGCCCTTTCGGATGGAAGATTTAGACTTTTTCTTGAGGTGAAAGAAGATTGGTTGGAGGAATTGTGCCGGTAAAGAGGAAAGATTATAGAGGAACGTTCTTTCGCAACCTAAGAAGGAGGTGTGCAACAAAATTATGTGCCACCATTTGGAGGAATTCGGCGCCGCTAAGTTACTACGGTGGTGTACCAATGCAAGCATGGGGGAGTGGTGCGGCCATACCCCCCACCAAATTTTGCGGTGCCCAATGTAGCCTTTGCGGAGCCAACCACAACAAAGTGTGGCCATCATTGGAGGATACACTGCGAGAAACATGCAAAATATCGCAGCCATCCAAACCAATGCAAACCAAATAGGTGAAGGAAATGCAAACATCGCTTATGAGCTTTGACGCCTTCACTTAGCACCATCGGGAAAATTCATAGGAGGAGCGATGCAATCCTATTATTAGCAAGGGTACAACACCAAGTCTATCAATATTAACCACCTGCGGAAGATTAGAGAGAGGAGGAGCTTTAGTTATCTTTCCTTTACCCTTTTTCTTTAATTTTTAGCTTGGATGCGCCTATGTATGTGTAGTCTTTTAAGTTTTTATTTAAATTTTCAGCATGTGTGTTAGTTTCCATTTTCATCATGAATAAAGTCACCACCTAGTTTTTACCTTTGGTAAAGTTACAAAGTTTGTGCCATGATGATATATGATTATAATTGCCGCTTTGTTTATCTTTGTACTTGTTTTATGCATGATTAAGCTAATGCTCTCTTAAAATACAAATATGAAATTATCTAAATACTAGCTTAATCTTCAGCGGAGGTTATAATAAAAATAAAGGCCCATAGTGTTTTATGTGCTCTCAAGTTTTATATGGATAAAAGATGATTTATTTTTGTTCTTAAAAGTAATGCTAACCTTGTCATAAATACCACTTGCATGTTGCTCTACCTATCCAGGCCATATATATTTGAGTGCAAAAACTTAGTATACAAGGTTTATTTTTGGGTGAGTTATTTCGGTCCATGATTTCTCCGGCCCGAGACTAAAAAGCTGGTCATTCCGTTTTTGCGTATCTTTTTTTTTTTTTTTGCTAGCCTTTTTATCTCGTGCATTGTGTATCCCCACATCGGAGATTTCACAAACCTCGCCGGATATCCACCCTTAAAACCAAATATCATCTTTTGTGTTTACCTCCTTGACCACAACCTATCATTGAGTATGGATCATCAATTCAAGGAAGATCTCAAGATGATGCCAAGATTGAAGACTTCAAGTATCTCTCCAAAGAAAAAATATTTCTAGTACCTACCTTATCTCTATCACCTCTTTGCCCGAGGATGAGCAAACGTCTAAGCATGGGGGAGGAGGTAGGTACAATGTAGTTTTAGAGTTCAAGGGGAACACATAAAAAAAGAGAAAGAAAAAAGTGAGTATAAAGAATGAAAAAATGAGAAAAGAAAAATATGAGTATGTATGATATAAAAATAAAATAAAGTGAACTCCCCGATTATCTAAAGTGCATTAGGAATTTCAAGGTTTCAAAATTTAGAAGATCCAAACTCATCTTTCCAACCATGTGCAATCCGATAACGAGGACTTCCTTTGTGCCTCGGGATCACTCTTTGCCATTTGCACATGTCCACCTATCTCAAAGTGTGTGTATTTTTCTCTCTCTCCTCCTTGATATAACATTTTTTCCAATGACCTTTTTTACGAGTCTCGGTAAGACCACGAGAAGCTTGTCTTGTTTTGACAACATCTCATTTATAATATCTTGATAGGACTAAACTTTCCCAAAAGCTCCATATAAAGCCTACCACATATATATGTTATGAGAGGGAAAGGAATAGAATAAATAGGCTTGAGAGACAAGATGAGATGAGAGTTCATGAGCAAGATGCAAGGTGGTTTAAATTTGTGAACTTGGTTTAGCTCTTTTTCATCTCGTTCTTTATTTCAAAATTTCTGAGATCTATTTGAATTTTGGGAGCATGTTAATACTTGTGGGATAAGCTTAATTAATAATCTACCCTCCGTAGGGATGAAGGATAGTACATTATGAAACTTTAACGAATTATACTTTTGAGAGCATTATGTTTTCTCATGTATGATAAAGTGCAAGGTTTAAACAATGAAGGGCAACAATGATATCCATCAAAGGCTTACTCGAGGACGAGCAAGGTGAGGATCGGGGAGCGTCCGGTGGTCGATGGATGACCGCTCCTCGGTGATGAGTGATTGACAATGGGTGTTGGACCTGACTCTTGGCTCGGTGCGCGGGTGTAGGCCGCGGCCTAGTTCGTGTTGTTGCGGGTGAAGAACGGGCGCGAAAGGTCTTCGACCTTGAGGGTCCTCCGGGAGATGGAGAGACAAGTAGGCTCGGTTCGAGGGACCCGGTGGACGGCGGGACTAGGTGCGGGCCACATGGTGGTGAGACGAGCAAGACGAAGTCATGGACGATTGAGCCGGTGCACAGTGGCGGTTGAGTCAAGAGGCTTGGCGGGAGGCCGGGCCGAGCACGCGGGGTTTGGTGGTTTGCCCACAAAACCATCGGAGGACGGTTTCTTGGTTTGGGCCTCAAAACCAAGTCCGAAGGCCCAACACGATGGAGACGGGATCCGGGCGTGTCGGGAAGCTTCGAAGCAGAGGACACGCGGCGGGATCGCATGGCTTGCGTCGGGAGGACGCGGGGTGCGGAGAAGGCGTGGCCGTCCGATGGCAAGACCCACAAACATTACATAAATGCACTCGCGTGGGTTGTATCGCCGTAGTTGAGTTAGGGGTAGTCGAGTCATTTCCCACACCGGCGGGACCCGACATATAAGCCATGAGTGTGTGTGGATGGCTCTCTCTCTCGCGACTTAGGGTTTCATTTCCCCCCTACTCTTTCTCATTTTCCCGAGACATTTTCTCCTCCATTTCTTCTCTAGGCTAGCATGAGAGCTTCATGAGAGATTTGTTGAGAGGGATGGATGCTAGGGCGGCATGCTAGACCTTGTGAATCTTTCCGGTGTTTATAGAAGATTCGGTATTTGTGGTTTCCGTGATGTTTTTCGGAGTCATTTTTGTGCTATTTTCGTGCTCATCTTGATTCTCGTTTTCTAGGTGGTTTTGGCTTGGATTTGTCGGGGGGATTCTTCCTTGAGTGCCTTGTGCCTCTTTTCCCAGTGATTTCTTGCCCCCAAACTCCTAAAATCGTCCTAGATTCGTGATTCTTTGGATGAACTCGTGAGTAGGACTTGAGCTCATGTGATCTGCGATTCCCAGTGATTTGGTGGGTTTGGAGACGAGATTTTTGAGGTATAATCTCACCTAGGGGTGCCTAACTTCTCCCCCAAATCATGTCTCGGGAACTTGAACCGTTTGGGATTTCCGGTGATGAGTTGGTGGGGTTGACTTCGCGAGCTCGGGATTTTTCTGCTCTGTTTGACCTGGCGAACAGTCCGCCCCCTCTCCGCGGACCGTCCGCGAGGTGCCTGTTCAGCCCAGTTTGTCGAGGTGTTCTTCGTGTTCTTGTTTTGCTTCGGTTTGATCCGGTTTTGTTTTAGGTTTTCGTTGCAGCCGGTTTGCGGACGGTCCAAGCTTCGGTATTGGACGGTCGGAACCCGCGTGGACGGTCCGCTTGGTCTTCGCGGACGGTCCGTTTTTCTCGGGTCGGTTCGGTGGTTCGTTGGCTTTAACGGATGGTCCGTGGCTCCGGCCGGATGGTCCGCGTGGCCCTTGGGGACCGTCCGCGGCACACCGGGCCGGACCGTCCGTGTGGCCTTTGCGGACGGTCCGCCCCTCTGGCCGGACGGTCCGCCGGTGCACGGCGGCTTTGTTCTTTGGTTCGATTCCTCCTTTCTTCTTTTGTGCTTCCGCGTGTGCTTCAAGGAATCGTTCCTAAGACTTGAGGTTGATCCATAACCTTGTTGTCTTGGCGGTTAGTGTGTGATTCGATCCATCGCTCATGTGTGACCGGGATTTGTCTAGGGTATGGGCCGGTTTCTTTGAGAAGAGTTTTTACCGGCTCCTATTCACTCCCCCCTCTCTAGTCGCCATCCGATCCTTCAATTGGTATCGAGCTTGGTGCCGGATTCTTTGTGACTTTGACAAGTCTTGAATCCTAAGATGGCGTACGTTGAGCGGGGCGGTCCGCCGCACTTCGATGGGAAGGGTTACCACAAGTGGGCGGCCCGAATGATGATCTTTCTTCGTGGCAAGTTGTTGGATTTCATTGTTCTTGACAAGACCTATGCTATTCCGGCAAACATCCATACTCTTATGGTGACCGATGCTGGTGCTAAGGCCAAGTATGAGGCAAATGCAAAAGACGTCGATCACTTGGTCCGAAGCTTATGTGATCCTGAGTTTGAGCGTGTTCGCCATTTGAATCTTGCTTGGAAAATTTGGGAGAAGTTGTTGGTTGCTCACGGTGGTGATAACCATGTGAAGGCTCGCCCCTTTGTCTCTTACCGGATGCAATATGAGAACTTCACTCTACTTCCGGTGAGGACATTGATGCGATGTTTCAGAGGTTCACCGCCATCATGAACAACATGAAGGCCAATGTTGAGGATTTCCCTTACACCGAGCATGATCAAGCTTTGAAGCTCTTGCATATCTTGGACCCAAATGTTTGGGGTGCTAAGGTTGAGGCCATCAAGGAGTCCGGGCAATACTTGACCATTGAGTTGGATGACCTCTTTTCTAAGCTCAAGTCGGCTGAGGTTGACAGGAAGTTGCAATCCAAGCATGAGGGCTCGACTGATCATAGTCTTGCTCTTGTGGGCGAATCAAAGGGCAAAGCTAATACTATCCCTTTTCGTCGACGCTTTTCCTTGTCTTCTCTTATGTCTATTCCAGATGAGGAGTTTGATGTGTTGGGCGAGGAGGAGCTGGCCTTGCTCTCAAGGAGGTTTGATCGACTACATGAGAACCGGAGGAATGCAAGGCGGAGCTCGGGGACATGCTACAAGTGTGGCAAGCGTGGACACTTCATCACCGAGTGCCCGGAAGCGGAGGAGAACAAGTACAAGATGAGCGAGTACAAGGTGCACCCGAGGCGTGAAGACAGTACTCCTCCAAGGGCAAGCACTTCAGCAAGTCCAAGAGTAAGGACAAGGACAAGCGGCGATCGAGCAAGGGCGGCTACAAGAAGGACAAGGCAAGAGCATGGTGGCCGGTGCAAGCGACGTCGACTCAAGCTCAAGCGACGCGCAGTCAAGCTCAAGCAGTGAAGATGAAGACGCCGGGAGGCGCAAGGGCAAGAAGAGTGCAAGCCGGAACCTCAGTGGATTGAGCTGTGTGGCGCTTGAAGGCTTTTGTGGCATGGCCCATAGCTCAAGCAGCAAGAAGAGCGAGAAGGAAGACAGCGACTCCGACTCGGAGGATGAGGTAAATCGTGACCCCGACTCTTTGCTTGCTGAGATCACTAGGTTGAATGGCTTGATTGACAACCGTGATAGTGTGTTGAGAGATGCTAAGAAGATGAGGAAAGATCTTAGGGCTCAACTTGAGAATGCTAGTGAGAAAGTAGGAGAGTTAGAGTCTAAGTTGCTTGAATTGAAACTTGAGAATGACTCTTTGAAACTTGCTCCTACTATTTCGATGATGTTGAATGCTCGAGTGTGATGCATGGTTGAATGATATCAAGTTGCTTAATGAGAAGAATGCTTCTACTTTGGCTAAACTAGATGCTCTTAGGACCGAGTATGATGAGCTTAAGGCTAGACCCACTTTGCTTGGTGCTTGTAAATCATGTCCTACCATGCATGCTAAGCTTGTTGATGCTCATTCTACCATTAGCACTTTGGAAGCATCTTTGAAATCTCATGTTGTCAATGCATGCACTAGCTGTGATGAAGTTACTTTGCGCAATCTTGAACTTACTTCCTGTTTGGATGTTATCTATGAGGAGAATGATTATTTGAGGAAGGTGTTGGGTTGGTTGTCTGGGTAGGAACCTCAATTGAAAATCATGATTGAGGAGATGAAGAGAGCGGATGTTTGTGGTTTGGGTTTTGAGAAGTTGGGTGAGAAAGTGAGAGAAAACAATGGGGAGAGTGTGTATGAGAAGTGTGTTGAGTCTAACCCCGAGTTTGAGGTGATCGGAGACATCCAAGTTCCACTTCCAAAAGCACCCAAGAACTCTTTCACTCCAAAGCCCAACCACCTTTGCAACAAGCTTGACACAACCCAAGATCCACCCAAATTCCCACCCAAAACAAATGACTTCCAGAAACCCGTGAAGTTTGTGAGTGAGAAGGGTGAGAAGCCTAGAGAGAAGCCAGAGTCAAAACCAAAACCCATCCCCTTCAGGTGTGAGTATTGTGGCAAGGAGAGACATCTAGCAGAGTTTTGCTACAAGAGGAAGAGGGATGAGAAGCTTGCTAGGGAGCAACCAAACCAGGACAGGTATCGCCGAGTCTCATGGTATTCTTGAGCCTAGAATGCCACTTCCACGGGGTGTGGGAAGTGTGAGGAGTGTTGGTAGAATTGGAGCTCGGGGTAGTAGGTTCCCACGGAGAGGTGGTGGTGAGAGGTTTGATAGGAGAAATGATGGTGTGCGTGCTTTGGTGAGAGGTTTGGTCGGGCTCGTGGTGGTTTTGCTGGACGTCCCCCTACTCGTCCTCAATACCTTGGTTTAGGGGAGATGATCGCAGCTTTGGGTTCCGGAGGAACTACGGACCATGTTTTCTTCCTCATGGTGCTCGTACTCCTTCCATGGGACATGGGAAGTTTGGTGGCAATGGAATGATGTTTGCTAACCCCTCTTTTGAGCGAGATGGCTCGACACCGGTTCAACTTTTTTTGTGCTAACCCCGGTGTCGAGTCGTTAGCTCATTCTCGTTCTTGTTTCGACTACGGGCGGGGAGGCTAGGAGAACATTTGGTTGATCGACTCCGGATGTTCCCGGCACATGACCGAAGACAAGAAGTGGTTCTCCAGCCTCACCCCAGTGAAGGAAAAGATGTACATCACATTTGGGGACAACGGACGAGAAAGGGTGATTTCTGAGGGTGTAGTACATGTGAGTGACAAGGTAACGTTGAAGAGGGTTGCTCTTGTGAAGTCTTTGGGTTTCAATTTGCTTTCGGTTTCTCAGTTGCTTGATGAGGGTTTTGAGGTGCGTTTCAAGTCTGGTGAGTCTCGTTTGCTGGATTCTCGAGGTGATCTTGTCTGTATGATCATCCCCGAGGGTCAGATTTTCAGGGCTGATTTCTCTCGTTCTTTGGGTCCTACTCGCTGTTTGATGGCCGGTCCTTCTTCTGATTTGTGGAAATGGCATAGGCGGTTGGGTCACTTGAGCTTTGATTTGGTTTCCCGCTTGAGTGGTCTTGACCTTGTCCGAGGATTGCCGAGGTTGAAGTTTGAGAAGGATTTGGTTTGTGCTCCGTGTAGGCATGGCAAGATGGTAGCCACTCCCCATCCACCCCTGACCGATGTCATGACCGAGTGTCCGACGAGAGCCGTTGCATATGGACCTTGTTGGGCTAGCTCGAGTTCCCTCGGTGGGTGGGAAGCGGTATGTCCTTGTTGTGGTGGACGATTACTCTCGCTATGCACGGGTGTTTTTCTTGGAAGACAAGAGTGAGACATTTGGTTTTGTTCGAGATCCGATCGTGAGGTTGAAAAACGAGAGGCATGGGAATGCCAAACGAGCTATTCACGGTGATAATGGCTCGGAGTTCAAGAACTCTCGTTTTGATGCCTTCGTCGTGATCTAGGTCTTGAACATCGGTATTCGACCCCTTTTGTGCCCCCTCAAAATGGAGTTGTGGAAAGGAAAAATCGGACTCTTTGTGAGATGGCTAGGACGATGCTCGATGAGCACGGGACTCCTAGAAGGTATTGGGCTAAGGCGGTCAATACGGCTTGTCATGTTTCCAACGAGGATTTTATTGCGAGCTTTCAAGAGGAAGACCTCTTATGAGCCGATGCATGGTCGAGCACCCAAGGTGAGTGATTTCCGAGTCTTTGGCCGTAAGTGCTTTATTCTTAACAAGGGAAAACTCGACAAGTTTGTTGACGGTGAAAATCCGTCAACCTAGCCACGAGTTTACCTTCGGTGTTGGCATGAGTTTTATACCTTATCCATTAGTACTAACCCCCGTGGTATAACAAGTTCAAGTGTGCATGTCGGTTTTGGAGTTTAATGTTTATGCAGGGTTTTAGTGTTGAATGCAAGACTTTCGGGATAAGTTCATCAAGCACCTCATGACAAGACCTTGAAGTCCTGAACAAGTCATGCAATGAAGCAAAATTAACTCCAAGAAGCCGGGGGACTTGATCCGAGAAGACGACAGACTCCAGGGACCCGACCGGAAAAGTGCTCGAATCTTGCAAGACAAGGAGTTGAGTCCAATTCGGAGAGAAACCGACGACATGGACCTACATGCGAAGGGGGGAAGCATCCGGGAAGCAAGGGAACCGACCTCGGGCAAAGGAGCCGCGGGGCCGGGCCTAAATGGGCCCGGAGCCGCCGGCCTGGGTCCGGTCGGCCCGAGCCCATTTAGGGCCCAAATTCGTCGTCCTTTGACCTAATTGCTTCTCGAGCTATAAATAGCCCCCTGACCGAGAGCCACGCAGAACCGAAGTCGTATTCCGCCGCCGAGGAGCAGAGAAGCTTGAGGGACACCAACTTGAAGATGAGGGTCGTGCTAGTTGTCTAGGGTTCCCCTGGCCGACGTGGGAACCTTGCATGGAAGACCACGTCGGAGCTCCGGAGCGAGGATCAAGATCGAGGGAGGGCCCCGGTGGTGATCTTGTTCATGTAATCATTCATGGTGAAGTTGTAAGTGAATTCGATTTCTAGCGATCAAGTGCCTTCTCGATGATTTTGTTTTCTTCTTGGTTTTGCTTCTTCTACGATCTATACTTAAGATAGATTACATAGGGTGCTCTTGTAGCCGCGGTGGCTAGAGGTGCATACGGACCGGCCAAGTGATTTCAACTTGTTCTATCGAACTCGCCCTAAGCTCCCCGCATGAATAGGGATACGTTGTGACGAACGGGGGTCTCGAAAGGCGTATGTTTTCGGAGTCGGATGGGAAGGCCACGATTTAAAGATGCTTTTAATGAGATTCTCTTTACTATCTTCATCTATCTTGTTTGGAGCTACAACATAAGCATGATCTAGATTCTCTAGATTGGTTATCTCTTGCTTTCTCTTGCTACCTCTTTAGTAGATTAGATTAGATTTGTTTTCTTTATGAGTTAGTAGATTAGATGCAATTTGCCTCTTCAATAGATATCTTTACCTTGCTTTACTAGATTGAATCCTTGCGTTGCACATTGTTCCACGGATTCGATACCTTGGGTTCACCACTCGAGGGAAGAAGGGTCCCTTGATTACGACGGGAGACTTGTCCGCTTGCAAGTCACAAACGAACTTTGATACAACTATTAACCGTCAACAAGCCCCTTTTTCTGGCGCCGTTGTCGGGGATCGAGCAATCAAGATCCGATCTAGTATCGCTTATCTTTCAGTTTTTCTTTTGATTTTCTTTTGCGTCTCTTATGTTTGATCATCCTCAAAAAGAAAAAAAAAATTTCAATCTAATCTAGTTTTGATTAACCCTAGTTCTTATGTTTAGATTTTTGTTTTATCACTAACCCTAACCGGGAGATGGTTGGCTACCTCTCCAAGAAACCCAAACTTTTTTGTGGATGATCCGGGGAAAACTTTACGGGGCAAAAGGTGACATGCAACACAAGCTAAAAGGGTGGAAACCCTAGATTCAAAAGTTGAAGTCGAAGGACCGTCGAAATCTCCAAGGGAATCACCACCTCCAAGTCAAGACGCCGGAAGGCCATTCAAGATCAAGAGGAGGATGGAGAATATGGAGATGGAGAAAGAAGCTCAACACCTAAAGGCCGCCAAAGCAAGGTCCACATGCAAGGAGCGTGAAGTGTTCATCGTGATAAAGATGCTAGACGCAAGTGGGACAACTTGCCGGGCGCCCGATGGGCAACAAAGAAGAATATCCGAGACAACTCTAAGGTCCCAAGACGGCGAAGGCTACTCAAACTCATTCGGGAGAGATGAAGGATCACACTAGAGACCATGAAGATCACGACCGAAGGACCGGAGTTCGAGATGCCGAGCCACAAGGAAGATGTTGCATCCGTCAAGACCAAAGGACAAAGCCGACTCGTGAAGACCAAAAAAAATTGACTAAGCCAAAGTGGGTACCCAAGATTGCAACGCCCGCAAAGAGCGTTGATCCGGAGTAATCAAGTGAAGAAGTCTAGCCATGGACTATAAACGAAGCGCTAGGCGGGAGGCAACCCGTTTCGTCGAGTCAAGAATAAGCTACCGGGAGGACAACCCGATTCCAGGTTTTTCAAGTCTTTTTAAATTTAATTCAGTTTTGAATTTTACTACACAAAACCTTAGACTTAGATTGGTTGAACAATATTAGAGACATAATTCTTGGTTGAATATTTTGCTTGATCATAAACCCTTTACATGAACCATCCTATGTGATTGTTTGCTTCTTTTCGAGAAACCACAACCAAAACCAAAAAAAAAATTTCAGAACCTTAATCAACCTTTCACCCTCATTATGGTGCTGAGGTTGACTTGTTTTTCATGCTAAAAATACTCGAGTAAAGCCACGACTTGTATCTAGATGTTATTTAAATTTCAGCATGTGGTAGGACTCGCGTGAACCTAGAAACTTGATTTTTGGTTGGTTTAAAAATCCATATCCTTGGTTTCCATAAGATTAGAATTTTTCTAAGCCTCACTTAATTTTATTTCATTCAAAAGCTCTCTCATCTAATCAAAATTAGGACCTAAACCTATGCCCCCATGATCAAGCCGGGAAAAGCTTGCTCTCAACCAATGAAGGCAAACTATACCGGTGAGACCAAAATCGACGTAATAAAAAAATATTTTCGACTTGCATTTGTTTTTAATGGTTTAAAAACTTCTCTAAAATTATGTTCGAGCTCTTGCATGGCTCTGAAAAATATTTTTAAATTTCGAAATTAGAGGAGTGCTTAGCCTTAAACACACTTAAAGGGAGGCAATCTAGTTAACCTAACCATGCATGCACCATGATACATCACGGGATGCCCCTCCAACATATTTAAACCACATGCAAAGTACAAGCATGGGGGGCAGCCAAGGCTTTGTTTTGTAGGAATATCATGGATGCATGTGAGGCAAGGGAGTATGGAAGTGAGTCAAAGCGAAAACATCAAGTGGAAGGAGCAATAATGCAAGCGAAGGAGTGGACGGGAACGTTTGGAAGGTGTACACGATCACGAAGCAACATGAATGCACTAGAGAAGAACCGAGCCAAGAGGAGGAGAGAGGTAAGTCTTTCATCCAACTCTTTGATCGTGTGCTCTAGTTTGTAGGCCGTATCACCTTAGACTTAGCCATCCACCGCGTTTGTTTCGTGCAACAAATCACATCCTTAATCCACTCAAAGTCCAGACTCCAAAATAATATTTGTGTACCTTGTTACCGGGTGAAAACCCCGGATATATATTTCTGAGGGAGAGTGCTGCAATCATGGAGGAAAACTACAAGCCTTTTCACCAAAGAAGAAGGGATCATCGTCGTCTAAGCCATCATCGTCAACCTTTTCGAGGAGGCACTCGTTTCCGAGTCTCCTTGGAGTATGGGGGAGGACACGGCACCACTGAGGAGGAACCACTCTTCTCCTTGGTGGCATGAGGGCCACACAAAACTCGTTTATTAGGTTTACCAAACTTCAATAACGTATGGAGGAGCCGCTCGTCCAACCTCGCCACTTGACACGATCATCCGCTCCACCTCCATACGCTCCGCGGTATTCCGAGGGGTATGTCATCATGACGGAGGAGGAGAAGAAGCTCGCTCGCCTTAAGTAGAGGCTTGTAGCGAACGTCGACATCGACGACCAAGCTCTCCACATATTGGGTTTCACACGGGACACCGGTGCAATTCTCTAGCGGAGTGTCGGCAAACACCCACAAGGAATTCGCCTAGGAAATTTTCATGACCATGGCGCATACCCTTGATGAAGGAGTGTTGAGTCTCTCATTCCGTTGGAGGGAGCCCACAAGAGGAGAAGAAGGAAGACACCGTCGGAAGGGTAACCTTGATCAACGATGCTATTTCTAGCACTTTGATGGGGTAATCTCCTTTCATCCATAGGTTGCAATCGATCTTGAAATGTAATCATACTTTGTTGGATTATCTATCTATCATCTTGTGCTGAAAATACTTTAATGCTTAAGGCTAGCAACCATGCCGTAAAGGGAGTAAGGCCTCAATGCTTCCTTGGATCCATTCAACACAATCCCCGATAGATTAGATTGGCTTTCATGTTCGAAATGATTGCATGTTCTAGTATCGTAAACCCATGGGCGAGTGTCCCCTATTTTCAAAAAGGGAGCTCCGGAACAAGAAGATATGCATAAGGCACATGGGAAGGTTTTTGGAGTATGATCACGGGAAGAGACCATCAACGAAGAAATACTATCCGGAACCCATCATCCAAGTATGTCACTTTTGTGCAAATGGATTTTTGGGAGAACAAGAGAGACAAAGATAACCAACACGGAGTTGAATTTGATTTACTCGCAGCCAATCAACCCTACTCACCTATGATCAACCGGTGGTGTTGTTGCAACATCGAGCTCGGAAGATATTGGTTCGGGGTGTTACCTCTCCATGTTGACTATCTCTTTAAAACCGGGTATTACAAGGAACCCAAATCATCTCCTACCGGGACTTCCCTAGGAATATATGAAAAAAGGAAAATATAAGAGTGAAGATGAGAGAGGAGGCTTCCAAGTGGCCTAGGTGAATTTGCCCCTTCCGGATTGAAGATTAAGACTTTTCTTGAGGGGAAGAAGATCGGTTAGAGGAAGGACTTCTTGTGCCGGCGAAAAAGAAAAAAAAATAATAAAAGAGAAGGATTGTAGGAGAAGGATCTTCTATGGCCCAAGAAGGAGGTGCACAACAAAATTATGTTCCACCATTCGGAGAAATTCCGGCGCCGCCAAATTACTACGGTGGTGTACCAATGCAAGCATGGGGGAGTGGTGCAGCCATACCCCCACCATTTTTTGCGGTGCCCAACGTAGCCTTTGCGGAGCCATATGCACACCTTCCTCAACCACAACAAAATGTGGCCACCATTGGAGGATACGCTGCAAGGATCATGCAAATTATTGCAGCCATCCAAACCAATGCAAACCAAATGGGTGAAGGAAATGCAAACGTCGCTTATGTGCTTGGACACCTTCACCTAGAACCGTCAGACAATTCATAGGAGGAGTGGTGCATTCCTATTACAAGTAAGGGTACAACAACCAAGGCTATCAACATCAACCACCGGCGGAAGATTAGAGAGAGGAGAAGCTTTAGTTATCTTTCCTTTACCCCCCTTTTCTTTAATTTTCAGCTTGTTTGCACCTATGTTTGCGTAGTATTTTCAGCTTTGCTTTAATTTTCAGTTTTTAGTTTAATTTTCAGCATGTGTCTTAGTTTTTATTTTCATCATGAATAATGTCACCACCAAGTTTTTACCTTTGGTAAAGTTACAAAGTTTGTGCCATGATGATATATGATTATAATTGCCGCTTTGTTTATCTTTGTAATTGATTTATGCATGTTTGAACTAGTGCTCTCTTAAAAATACAAATCTGAAATTATCTAAATGCTAGCTTAATCTTCAGCGGAGGTTATGATTAAAATAAAGACCCATAGTGTTTTATGTGCTCTCAAGTTATGAATAGATTAAAGATGTCTTTTATGCTCAAAAATATTGCTAACCTTGTCATAAATATCACTTGTGTGTTGCTCAACCTATCCGAGCCTTATATATATTTGAGTGCATAAATCTTAGTGTACAAGATTTATTTTTGAGTGAGTTATTGCAGGCCGTGATTTCTCCGGCCCGAGACTAAGAAGCTGGTCATTCGTTTTTGTGTATCTATCTTTTTGCTAGCCTTTTATCCGTGCATTGTGTATCCCCGCATCGGTGATCTCACAAACTTCGCCGGATATCCACCCTTAAACCAAATATCATCTTTTTGTGATTACCTCCTTGACCACAACCTATCGTTGAGAATGGATCATCAATTCAAGGAAGATCGCAAGACGGTGCCAACGTTGAAGATTTCAAGTATCTCTCCAAGGAAAAATATTCCGGTACCTACCTTATTTTTCGCCTCTTTGCTCGAGGACGAGCAACGTCTAAGCATGGGGGAGGAGGTAGGTACGATGCAGTTTTAGAGTTCAAAAGGGAGTATTTTAAAATATATATATATATATCAAATGATGAAAGAAAAAAAAATTCGGCGATGTACGTGACTTCCAAGGTGAAGAAAGAAAGAAAAAGAATTAGAAATATATATAAGAAAGAAAGAAAGAAAGAAAAGAATGAGAAAGAGAAAAAGAAAAAAAAATATATTTGTGCGTAAAGTGAACTCCCCGGTTCTCTAAGAGTGCATTCAAGGCTTCAAGATAAAAGATCCATTCTCATTTTCCAACCATCCGCAATCCGATAACGAGGACTTCCTTTGTGCCTCGGGATCACTCCTTGCCATTTGCACATGTCCACTCATCTAAAAGTGTGTGTATTTTTCTCTTTCCCCTCCTTGACTTAACATTATTTTCCAATGACCTTTTTGACGAGTCTCGGTAAGACCATGAGAAGCTTGTCTTGTTTTGACAACACCTCATTTATAAAATCTTGTTAGGACTAAACTTTCCCAAAGCTCCATATAAAGCCTACCACACATATATATTTATGAGAGGGAAAGGAGTAGAATATATAGGCTTGAGAGACAAGTGAGATGAGAGTTCATGAGCAATATACAAGATGATTTAAATTTGTGAACTTGGTTTAGCTTTTCTTTATCTCGTTCTTTATTTCAAAAATTCTGAGATCTATTTATACTTTGTGAGCATGTTAATACTTGTGGGATAAGCTTAATAAGAATCTACCCTCCGTAGAGGTGAAGGCTAGTACATTATGGAACTTTAACGAATTAAACTTTTGAGAGCATTATGTTTTTTTTTCATGTATGATCAAGTGCAAGGTTTAAACATTGATGGGCAACGATGATATCCATCGAAGGCTTACTCGAGGACGAGCAAGGTTTAAGCATGGGGGAGATGTTGACGGTGAAAATCCGTCAACCTAGCCACGAGTTTACCTTCGGTGTTGGCATGAGTTTTATACCTTATCCATTAGTACTAACCCCCGTGGTATAACAAGTTCAAGTGTGCATGTCGGTTTTGGAGTTTAATGTTTATGCGGGGTTTTAGTGTTGAATGCAAGACTTTCGGGATAAGTTCATCAAGCACCTCATGACAAGACCTTGAAGTCCGAACAAGTCATGCAATGAAGCAAAATTAACTCCAAGAAGCCGGGGGACTTGATCCGAGAAGACGACGAGACTCCGGGGACCCGACCGGAAAAGTGCCGAATCTTGCAAGACAAGGAGTTGAGTCCAATTCGGAGAGAAACCGACGACATGGACCTACATGCGAAGGGGGAAGCATCCGGGGAAGCAAGGGAACCGACCTCGGGCAAAGGAGCCCGCGGGGCCGGGCCTAAATGGGCCCGGGCCGGCGGCCCGATCCGGTCGGCCCGGTGCCCATTTAGGGCCCAAATTCGTCGTCCTTTGACCTAATTGCTTCTCGGCTATAAATAGCCCCCCGACCGAGAGCCACGCGGAACCGAAGTCGTATTCCGCCGCCGAGGAGCGAGAGAAGCTTGAGGGACACCAACTTGAAGATGAGGGTCGTGCTAGTTGTCTAGGGTTCCCCCCGGCCGACGTGGGAACCTTGCATGGAAGACCACGTCGGAGCTCGGAGCGAGGATCAAGATCGAGGGAGGGCCCCGGTGGTGATCTTGTTCATGTAATCATTCATGGTGAAGTTGTAAGTGAATTCGATTTCTAGCGATCAAGTGCCTTCTCGATGATTTTGTTTTCTTCTTGGTTTTGCTTCTTCTACGATCTATACTTAAGATAGATTACATAGGGTGCTCTTGTAGCCGCGGTGGCTAGAGGTGCATACCGGACCGGCCAAGTGATTTCAACTTGTTCTATCGAACTCGCCCTAAGCTCCCCGCATGAATAGGGATACGTTGTGATAGAACGGGGGTCTCGAAAGGCGGATGTTTTCGGAGTCGGATGGGAAGGCCACGATTTAAAGATGCTTTTAATGAGATTCGCTTTACTATCTTCATCTATCTTGTTTGGAGCTACAACATAAGCATGATCTAGATTCTCTAGATTGGTTATCTCTTGCTTTCTCTTGCTACCTCTTTAGTAGATTAGATTAGATTTGTTTTCTTTATGAGTTAGTAGATTAGATGCAATTTGCCTCTTCAATAGATATCTTTACCTTGCTTTACTAGATTGAATCCTTGCGTTGCACATTGTTCCACGGATTCGATACCTTGGGTTCACCACTCGAGGGAAGAAGGGTCCCTTGATTACGACGGGAGACTTGTCCGCTTGCAAGTCACAAACGAACTTTGATACAACTATTAACCGTCAACAAAGTTTGAGGCTATGTCTAGTGATGGGATTTTTTTTGGATATGCTAATCATTCTAGAGCCTATAGGGTGCTTAACCTTGAGACTAACAAAATCATGGAGACTTGCGAGGTAACCTTCGACGAGACAATGCCATGTACCTCTCTTGGCTTTGAATGTGCAGGTGATGAAGAGATGGTTGAGGACCTCTTTGAAGAGGAGAAGGATGAAGCTGGAGATGATGATGGAGAGAACCATGCGCCTGAAGCTGAGTGTGTACCCACTACTTCCCCTACGACCACTACAGAGGGTGGACCGTCTACTTCATGGACAACGACGGTGCGACAAGAGGACCAGGCGAGAGAAGCTGAAGTTGAGGGGGAGGTAGTCTCGAGGCGTGAGGCTCCCCGACGGATTCAAGAAGTGCATCCCCTATCAAAGATCATTGGGGACATCTACGAACGTACTACGCGGTCAAGATCCAGAAATTCCTCTCATTTCGCTCATGCTGCATTTGTTTCCACCTTTAAGCCCAAGGACATTGGACACGCTTTATCCGATGCAAAATCGGGTCAATTCTATGCATGAGGAGTTGGAAAATTTTGAGAGGAACCGGGTGTGGGAGTTAGTTGAACCACCTCCAAATTGCCATCCTATAGGAACCAAATGGGTTTGGAAGAACAAAGAGGGTGATAATGGGATGGTTGTGAGGAACAAGTCCGGACTTGTTGCTCGGGGATATAGTCGAAGGAGGGGATCGACTATGAGGAGACCTTTGCTCCCGTGGCCCGTCTTGAGGCAATTCGAATCCTTCTAGCCTTTGCCGTGGCTAAAGGGTTCAAGTTGTTTCAAATGGATGTGAAGAGTGCTTTTCCGAATGGGATCATAGAGGAGGAGGTGTATGTGAAGCGACCACCGGGGGTTCGAGAGTGAGAAGTATCCACACGGGGTGTAAGGTTGAAAAGGGCTGCGTATGGGTTGAAACGAGCACCCCGGGCTTGGTATGGGAGATTGAGAGGTTTTCTCGTTGAGCGAGAGGGTTCGTGATGGGTACCGTGGATAGGACCTTATTTCTTCTCAAGCATGGGAATGACTTGTTGGTTGTGCGGATATACGTGGATGATATTGTCTTTGGTGGCTCGTCACATAACCTTGTTGCCAAGTTTGCGGATGAGATGAGCGGGGAATTCGAGATGAGCATGATGGGCGAGTTGCGGTACTTTCTCGGGTTGCGGATCAAGCAAGTGAAGGACGGAACATTTGTACATCGGACCAAGTACACGAAAGACATGCGAGGAAGTTGCGGATGCAAGATGTGAAGCCTATGTCGACACCCATGGGGAGTATGGCTACTTTGGATGCGGATGAGGACGGAGAACCGGTGGACCAGCGGGAGTACGGAGCATGATCGGCTCCCTCCTCTACCCGACGGCGACGAGGCTGGACATACGGTTCGGTGTGTGTTTGTGCGCTCATTTTCGAGGCTTCGCCGAGGACATCACATCGACAAGCCGTCAAGAGGATTTTCGGTACCTACGGTCTGCCCCTAGTCTTGGCCTTTGGTATTCTTCCTCCTCGACTCTTTCTCTTCATGGTTTTTTCGATGCGGATTTTTCTTTGGTTGCGAGAGATGAGAGGAAGTCTACTCTCGGTTCTTGTCGGTTTCTTGGGTCCTCGTTGGTTTCGTGGTCTTCCCGCAAGCGGACTAGTGTAGCTCGGTCTACCACCGAGGCGGAGTATGTTGCGGTCGCGAGTTGTTGTTCCCGGCTATTGTGGATCTCATACACTTTGAGAGATTTTGGTGAGGAGTGCACCTAGATCAAACTTCTTTGCGATAGCACCAGTGCCATAAGCGTAGCGAAAAACCCATTGCTTCATTCCGAACCAAACACATAGAAGTGAGGTATCATTTCTTTAGAGACAATGTGGAGAAAGGGACCATTGTGTTGAGCCATGTCCCTACCCAAGATCGGCTTGCGGACATCTTTACAAAGCCTCTCGACCAAGCTACTTTTGTGCGCTTGCGGGGGAACTTGGGGTTTGTTGCCCTTTCTAGTTGATTCTTGGGGATTTACTTTTGTACCATATGTATCATACCATGTTTTTCCTTTGATGTATATACATGCTTTGCTTGATGTATAAACCATGGTAGGATAGCCATCTTGTTATATATCATGTTGCATTTGTATCATATTGCATTTTAGGATGATGAGCTTCTTTCATATGCCTTATTTGAGTTTTTTTGGATACTTGTGAGATATTGGTCATGTGTGTGGAGAAATGGCTATGTGAGCTATGATCTTGGAATATTTGAGATATATGTGTTGTGAGATTGCCCTTTTTGAATCAAATGCTAATCTTGACTAAATTTGATGAAATATGCTCCACTCATGTGTAGTAGTGTATCCATGTCACGTTTTGGTCTAAATGTGCTTTCTATGCTTAGATTGTGCTTGGATATCTTTTTTCTTGCATTTGGGCCAAAGGCCAATATCATTGTGAATGTTTAGCCTATGTTGCATTCATGGAGGAGCATAAGCTTCTTTTTGCCGCAAAGGCACTTCATGTACCATGAAATGAATTAATCTTGAAAAGAAGTGTGTATGCTTGAAAAATGCTCCATCCACCATGTTTATGCTTAAAATGTCTTATCTTTTACACATGGGTGCAAAACATGTTGCATGATGTTCACCAGTGGAGAAGTCTCCCCGAAGTGGACACATGGCTCATGAGCTTTGACAAGACATGCTTTGCTTTATGGGTGTTTGCAATGATCTTTTGTTGAGAATTTGATATCCTTGTATGATCTCTGTACGATATGCGTGTTTTGGCTAGAATATGACATGGATAGGCCTTTACATTTGAAGTGAGCCATCTTTTGATAAAGCTGCTCAAATCTGAAAATTTGCTTTGTCACATGCCTATATTTTCATATATTACTTGTGGCAATGCTTTGACTATGTTATGATCCATATATCTGCTTTTTGTCTCACTTCTAGCCTTTGACACTAGATTTGGCCTATTTGAAGTGAGCTTAATGAAAAATTCGGAAAAATGCATCTAAATTTGGAAGTTTGCATCCACATGTTCGGGGGGGAGCTTGCATTTGTTCGGGGGGAGCTTTCTAGCCGTTTTCGGTGTGGAGTTTGTGCTTTGCTTGGCTTGTGACCTTTCTTTGCCTTTCTTTGGTTTTGGTCATGAGTTGAGCTTCTTTATTTTTCTTTCTTCTTACTTTCTTTCTTTGAATTTCATTTCGCATTGTGTGTTGTCAATGCACTCATCAAGGGGGAGATTGAGGATCGGGGAGCCTCCCGTGGTCGATGGATGACCGCTCCTCGGTGATGAGTGATTGACAACGGGTGTTGGACTGACTCTTGGCTCAGTGCGCAGGTGTAGGCTGCGGCCTAGTTCGTGTTGTTGCGAGGTGAAGAACGGGCGCGAAAGGTCTTCGGCCTTATGGGGCCTGCGGGAGATGGAGAGACAAGTAGGCTCGGTTCGAGGGACCGGCGGACGGCGGGACTAGGTGCGGGACACATGGTGGCGAGACGAGCAAGACGAAGTCATGGACGATTGAGCGGTGCACGGTGGCGGTTGAGTTAAGAGGCTTGGCGGGAGGCCGAGCCGAGCACGCGGGGTTTGGTGGTTTGCCCACAAAACCATCGGAGGACGGTTTCTTGGTTTGGGCCTCAAAACCAAGTCCGAAGGCCCAACACGACGGAGTCGGGACCGGGCGTGTCGAGAAGCTTCGAAGCGGAGGACACGCGGCGGGATCGCATGGCTTGCGTCGGGAGGACGCGGGGGTGCGGCGAAGGCGTGGCCATCCGATGGCAAGACCCACAAACATTACATAAATGCCCATGCATGGGTTGCATCGCCGTAGTTGAGTTAGGGGTAGTCGAGTCATTTCCCACACCGGCGGGACCCGATATATAAGCCATGAGTGTGTGTGGATGGCTCTCTCTCTCCGCGACTTAGGGTTTCATTTCCCCCACCTCTTTCTCATTTTCCCGAGACATTTTCTCCTCCATTTCTTGTCTAGGCTAGCATGAGAGCTTCATGAGAGATTTGTTGAGAGGGATGGATGCTAGGGTGGCATGCCGGACCTTGTGAACCTTTCCTGGTTTGTATAGAAGATTCGGCGTTGTGGTTTCCGTGATGTTTTTCGAGTCATTTTTGTGCTATTTTCGTGCTCGTCTTGACTCTCGTTTTCTAGGCGGTTTTGGCTTGGATTTGTTTGGGGGATTTTTCCTTGAGTGCATTGTGCCTCTTTTCGCAGTGATTTCTTGCCCCCAAACTCCTCAAATCGTCCTAGATTTGTGATTCTTTAGATGAACTCGTGAGTAAGACTTAAGCTCGTGGTGATCCGCGATTCCGGTGATTTGGTGGGTTTGGAGACGAGATTTTTGGGGTATAATCTCACCTAGGGGTGCCTAACATCTCCCCCAAATCTTGTCTCAAGAACTTGAACCGTTCGGGATTTCCGGTGATGAGTTGGTGGGGTTGACTTCGCGAGCTCGAGATTTTTACTTTCTGTTTGACACGGCGGACGGTCTGCCCCCTCTCCGCGGACCGTCCGCGAGGTGCCTGTTCAGCCCAGTTTGTCGAGGTGTTCTTCGTGTTCTTGTTTTGCTTCGGTTTGATCCGGTTTTGTTTTAGGTTTTCGTTGCAGCCGGTTTGCGGACGGTCTGAGCTTCAGTAGCGGACGATCGGAACCCGCGCGGATGGTCCGCCTGGTCTTCGCGGACGGTCCGTTTTTCTCGGGTCGGTTCTGGAGGTTCTGTTGGATTTAACGGACGGTCCGTGGCTCCTAGCCGAACGGTCCGCGTGGCCCTTGTGGACCGTCCGCGGCACCTGGCCGGTCGTCCGCGTGGCCTTTGCGAACGGTCCGCCCCTCCCGGGCGGACGGTTCGCCGTGCTCGACGTGACTTTGTTCTTTGGTTCGATTCCTCCTTTCTTCTTTCGTGCTTCCGCGTGTGCTTCAAGGAATCGTTCCTAAGACTTGAGGTTGATCCATAACCTTGTTGTCTTGGCGGTTGGTGTGTGATTCGATCCATCGCTCGTGTGTGAGCGAGATTTGTCTAGGGTATAGGCCGGGTTCTTTGAGAAGAATTTTTACGGCTCCTATTCACTCCCCCCCTCTCTAGTCGCCATCCGATCCTTCACAAGGTTTAAGCATGGGGGAGATGTTGACGTTGAAATTCCGTCAACCTAGCCATACCTTCGGTGTTGGCATGAATTTTATATCCTATCCATTGGTACTAACCCCCGTAGTATAACAAGTTCATTCGTGCATGCCGGTTTTGGAGTTTAGTGTTTTGCGGGGTTTTACCGTTGAAAGCAAGACACCGGGATAAGTTCATTAGGCACCTCATGACAAGACCTTGAAGCCCGGTACAAGTCAAGCAATGAAGTAAACATGAATCCAAGAAGCCCAAGGACCAAACCCGAGAAGATGAAAAACTGCGAGGGCTGAGTCGGAAAACTTCCGAATCTTGCGAGACAAGGAGCTTCATCTAATCCTACGACAAGGGTCCACATGCGAAGGGGGAAGACTCTAGAAGACTCGGGAAGCAACACCGGGCAAGGAGGCCGCGGGGCCGGGCCGAGTGAACCCGGGCCGGTCGGCCTAGGCCGACCGACGCGGCCCACTTCGAGGCCCAATCGCCCCCCTTTGACCTAGCTGCCTCTCGGACTATTTATAGCCCCCGGCCAAGAGCCACATAAGAATACATTTGTCATCCGCCGCTCGGCGAGAGAAGCTAGAGGGACACCATCTCGGAGAGGAGGGTTGTGCTAGTTGTCTAGGGTCTCCCTAGCCGACGTGGGAACCTAGCATGGGAGACCACGTCGGAGCTCGAGCAAGGATCAAGATCGAGGTAGGATCCCGGTTGTGATCTTGTTCATGTAATCATTCATGGTGAAGTTTTATAGTGAATCCAATTTCTAGCGATCAAGTGCCTTCTCGATGATTTTGTCTCCCTTGGTTTTGCTTCTTCTCCAATCTATACTTAAGCTAGATTGCATAGGGTGCTCTTGTAGCCGCGGTGGCTAAAGGTGCATACCGGACCGACCAAGTGATTTCAACTTGTTCTTATCGAACTCGCTTTAGGCTAACCCGCACGAATAGGGGTGCATTGTGACGAACGGTGGCTCCAAAAGGTGGGCGTCTTCGGAATCGGACCGAAGGCCACGGTTTAAAGATGCTTTTAATGAGATTCACTTTTCTATCTTCATCTATCTTGTTTGGAGCTACAACTTATGCATGATCCGGACTCTCTAGATTGGTTATCTCTTTGCTTTCTCTTGCTACCTCTTTAGTAGATTAGATTAGATGTGTTCTCTTGATGATCCCTTAGATTAGATGCAACTTGGTTCTTCAAAAGATAGCTTTCCTTGCTTTACTAGATTGAATCCTTGCGTTGCACATTGTTCCATCGATTTGATACCTTGGGTTCTCACACTTAAGGGAAGAAGGGTCCCTTGACTACGACAGAGGATTTGTCCGCTTGCGAATCCATATTAAGTTTGATACGAATATACACCGTTAACAATTCTCAAATTTTCAAACATCATATAATAAATCATCAATGACATGTATCATGTATGAATGAAACATTAGATCAAAACAAGAGGCACAAACATATAGATAAAAGTTGAAATTTGGGAAGCGTATTATTGGGGCTGCCTCATCAAAAACTTTCCTAGGTAAAACTCACACCTCGTGAGATAAAACCCTAGAAAGGAAAAGAGTACAACCCCCGGCTATAGAGTTCTTAAAGTCTTAGCATTACATAAATAGTGTAGTAAAACGAAGGGACGGACGGACGACCAACAACCTCCTTGGCCTCGGCTCCTTCAACTCCGAGCAACATCAACATCTTTATCTAGGTACATGTTGTCAAAAGCCAACTCCAACTCCTTGATCTCCTTGTCGACATTGTCTTGCAGATGAGCATCGGTAAGCTCCCGTCCTTCAAGCAAGACAACGCCTCCACCATCTCACTTGTCAACTACGGTGTCCTCTCATCAATTACTCTACAAGCAAGGCAAAAAGTAGACTCGGATGATATTGTGGAAGCAAGTATAGTTAGCACATCTCCGGCAAGTAAAGAAAGAACGAGGTAACTTCGCTCATGCTCATGCCACCAATTAAGAAGTTTGAACTCCTCGTCGTACCGGACGATGCAATCATTGTCAAGGTAGGAGGATAACTGCGAAGGAGTTGTAGGAGATGGAAAAGAAGTACCTGTCCTCCTTCCCGGTGGAGAAGGACCACAACTAGAAGAACTACCAACATCGGAAGCAAAATTTTTATTCCAAGCTATTTTCTTCTTACCGGAACCGACACTTGCCGATCGTTGGGGTCGATGCAATCGAGCATCAACAAACTTAGCTTCATACCTTTCGGATACCATTGTTAACTTACCTCGCACCTCGGTTGGAAATCCGGAGTAATCTGCATCGGTATGGTTAGATAACAAGCAAAGAATATTATGCAATCCTTTCATCTTAGCTCTAGGATCCAAAACAAAAAGCAAAGGCATATAACATAGGTATTTTTCTCTAGAATTTTAAAAACTTATCTTTCATAGGAACAACAAGTAGGTCTAAGCAATTCATCATTCTCATATTCATGCGGATGTGCAACAATTTCAAGTATATGATGCAACATTAGAGAAGATGTAGGATAATAAGCACAAGTCATAAAATAGTTCCAAGTAATTGCAATATTTCTCGGCAACATACCGGTGGTTATCGGTGAGCGGGGGCAAGCCATTACAAAAAGGATGATGAGTTTGGATGAAGGTAGAAAACGTACTACGATATGGAACAACATGCTTGAGCATTAGGTAGGTAGAGTTCCATCTAACATCCATGTCCAAACCAAACTTACGAGGACGCACACCATTGCATGCACAAAAGCTTTTGAATGCCGCAATGCGTTGGTTAGATGAATTCAAGAATGATATAGCAGTTCTAAAATCTTCAATGTAAGGCTTCAGTTGTTTCATGCCAGATTTAACAATAAGATTTATAATAGGGCAAGCACAACGTTGATGCATGAAAAGAGAACGCTCTTCTTTTACCTCGTCTTCGGTTGCATCAAGAGGTAAAGCGACTAATATGTAACCGGAAAAAATAGGAGACAATATATCCATGGTTGTAGAGTTAGAAGAACCATTATCAAGAGTAATAGCAAAGATCTTATCGGTTAAACCAAACTCCTCAACAACCATGGATATATGCTCGGCAATGGCAGCACCGAGTATGTAATTCATCAATCAATCTCAAAGCAAGCAATCTTTTTTCTAACCCCCAATCAACATTAACAAAGTGAGAAACCACACTAATATAATCCTCCTTAGCATTTCTAGACCATATATCGAAGTAAGACAAACGAGAGGAAATAAAAGACAACAAGGTTTCCTTAACCTTAGCACGACAAAGTCATCATAGTGTTTCACAAAATCTCTAGTGGTGGTTTGCCTAGAGGATTTATAGAACCTAGGATTATGATCACGGGTTATATACTCTTCAAAAGCATTAGATTCACCAAAACCTAAAGGAAGATCCATTTTAGCTATCAAGCGACAAAGTTCAATACGAGCAATAGACTCCTTGTACTTCCAATGATGGATAGAACCATCGGGGTTGTACTTCAAAAGAGATTAAGACATACAATTAGTTTGTTTTTTCTTCCCACAAACAAGAGCATGCCTTTTCAAATGACCAGTACCACTAGAAGACTTGCCGAGTATTCAGTACCACAGTATTTGCACTTAGCGCCATACCCGATCTTCTTACCATTCCTCTTCCCTGCCGACGGCCATGCCGACGGTAGTGGGCGTCGGCCCCTCGATGCTAGTAGCGGCACCGGCACCGGTGCTAGCACCATCGGCGCCAGCATCATCACCGGTAGCACCACCATCACCGGAAAGGTCGATGACTCGGTGACGAGCGCCAACCCGCCGGGCCGACGAGCATACTCCTTTGAGGTCCAAGGTGTGTCGGAGGTTGGGGTATCGGTATCCATCTGCGACCACCTTAGCCCTCGGCGGCTCGGGTTCCTCAAGTTCCTCAACGGCGACGACCACACACACATGAGCACGACAGCATCGTCGACGTCGACCTACCGGATAACATCATAATGGGTCGTTAAGAAGCGAGCCGAGAAGACAAAAAAGGAATAGAAGATAGAGGAGGACTAGAAGATGATATCTCGGATCTCACCTTACTGCGGGATGCCGAAGGCGCGGTGGTGCGGCTTGCACTATCGGAGCACCGAGCACTTGAGCAAACGAAGAGGGAGATTCCGGCGGTGGGGAGGAAGGGGAGGGGAACGGGAGTCGAGATGCGGGAGAAGGAGGGAGGAGGGCCGAGGGCGGAGGAGGAGAGGGTGTGTCTAGCGACGAGAGAGTGGGAGAGGTCGAGTCCGGTGACACCGACGCGGAGTTAGTGAGGCGGCGAGTCTAGATCTAGGGTTGCGCCGCGGCTTAGCTTCGCCGGGATTGTGGCGATGGCGGAGCGGATGAGGGGAATGACCGAATGGGGTCCGGGGAGGGGCGTCGCGGGCCTTAGACGGACCGACCCCTTATGCGAGCCGGGTCTCGTGCCACCGGCGAGGCTGTGCTCCGGCCGAGGCACGGCTCGCACCATCGGGCCATGCCGACCCGGCTGCTATTGTTTCGTGCCGAGGCCATGCTTGGGCCGGGCCAAAATAGGTCGGGCCTCGTGCCACCTGTTTAGCTGGACCCATTTGGCCATCTATACCGAAGGCCCTCACCGACGCTCTCTCCGATTGTGATCATCCACTTAGTAGGCGTGCGCTCGTCCACAAGTTGGTCACCGGGCTCAACCCTCGTTGCCATACGATGCGGATCATGATTCCGGTGCTGCCACGGTTTCTCGATTTTCTCCGGGCGCGCACGATGCTTCTTGCGGAGGTGGCATCCCGAACAAATCCAAGTCGGCCACCTTGCGTTCGAGACTGCTCTCATCGTCACCGAGGGTACCCCTTCTACCGGCGATCAACCTCCCGCTCGATCCGACTCGAGTGAACGTCCCGACACGAACAACTCCGGCAGCCACCGTGAGGGCCATTCCAACTCCAAAAGCTCCAACAATGGCGCACACGACAACGGTCGCGGTCGTGGATGCGGCGGGGGCGGCGGGCGCGACAACTACTACAACAACAACGACCGCCGTCGTTCTAGCAACAACCTCCTAACCGGGATGTGTTCTTTTCGCCCTTGGGTGTTCCATGGGATGGAGGATGGCGTGCACCCGGACCGGATCCACGAGGCCGGGAAACAACGCTCGTCCTCTTCACAGTAGGAAAGAAATGATGAGATCCGGTAGTGATGGTGACCTCTACTCCTTTGGCCCCGGCAAGCTCACAACTCCTTTGGCTCTCACAGGCATGTTCTCCAAGTGTTGAGGTGTGGCACCGACATCTTGGACATCCCGACCATCCCTCCTTGGCTTCTTTAATTTCCATTTTTTCCTTCCTTGTACAAATAAAACAACCCCTTGTGGTGTTTGTGATGCTAGTCACCGTGGTCGGCATGTTCGGCTACCTTTTTCTAGTTCCTCTTCCTTTACATATTTTCCATTCTAAATAATACATTGTGATCTTTGGACTTCTCCCATTGTGCGTTTTATCGGCTATAAATATTACCTTATTCTTGTTGACGATTACAACCATTTTACGTGGACTTACCCCTTGCGCAATAAATCCGATGCTACCGACACCATTAAGCAGTTTTATGCTTCTATTTTATACCAATTTCATCTTTCCATACAATCCTTTCAATGTGATAATGGTGGCAAATTTGTCAACAATGAGCTGCGTGAATTCTTTTTTAGCTCGTGGGACCACCTATCACCTATCGTGCCCCTACACATCCTCTCAAAATGGGAAAGCCGAAAGAGTTATACGAACCACCAATGATATCATGCATACTCTTCTTTTGCAAGCTCACATGTCGCTCCAATATTGGGTTGTAGCTCTTCACACCTCCACCTATCTTTTGAACCGATGACCTTGCAAACCTATCAACACGGGAGAAATTCCGCATAGCCGCGAAACCATGGGGCGCATCGTCAAGTGGTCGGTCGAGCTAGGCGAGTTCGAGCTTGAGTTTTATCCACAACGAGCCATCAAGTCCCGGATCCTTGCGGACTTCGTCTCTGAATGGACGGAGACCCAGCAACCCCCACCGACGGAGAAGCCGGTGGCACCGGAAGATGTACTTCGATGCTCCCCGAACTTGAAGGAGCAGGTGCAGGCGTACTCTTCATCTCGCCCCAGAGTGATCACCTGAAATACGTCCTACAGATCCACTACAAGGCGTCCAACAATGGCGCCGAGTATGAGGCTTTGATCCACACACTACGCATCGCTGTTTCCCTGGGAATCAAGCGGCTCATCGCTAACGACGATTCCAAGGTCGTCATCGACCAAGTCAATAAGGCATGCAACATCAAGAAGGATTCGATGAACGCTTATTGCATCGAGGTACGAAAGCTCGAGGCTCACTTTGAGGGCTTGGAATTCCATCACATCCGCCGCGACAACAACGTGGCGGGCCGACGTCCTCTCCAAGCCGTGGTCGAAACACGTGCTAGTCCCGGCTAGTGTGTTCGTTCAAGACCTCGCGTAAGCCGTCGATCGAGCTCCTCGGCGACCCAAAAACATCATCGGCGACGTGCACCCTACGGGCGGCCATGACGTCCTCATGGCGGAAGCTAAAGATGATTGGCGCCTCAACTTCATCACCTACATCTTGGATAAGCGCATCCCCGAAGACAAGGTTGAACGCGAGAAAATCGTCGGGTGCGGCACTAACTACGTCATCATTAGCACCGAGCTCTATCGGAGGTCCGCCTCCAGCTAACGTGCGATGCGGTGCATCCTCGCATTCGAAGGTCTCCGGCTCCTTTAGGAGATTCACGGCGGGGAATGTGGCAACCATGCGGCCTTTGCGAACCTAGTGGGAAAAGTCTTCGTGTCGGGTTTCTATTGGCCCACCGCCCGGGCCGACGCCCAAGAAATGGTATGACGATGCAAAGGGTGCCGTTCTTTGCCAAGCAGCAGCACATGCGGGCTCAAGCTCTGAGAAAAATCCCTCCGTCTTGGCCCTTTGCCATATGGGACCTCGATTCAGTGGGACCCTTCAGAACAGCCCCTGGTGGCTACATGCACATCCTGGTGGCGGTGGACAAATTCACCAAATGGATCGAAGTCCGAGTCCTCACCCCGCGAGGTGTTCCCGCCGGATGCGGCTGCCATTGCGCCCGGCGACTCGGTGTCGCCCTCCTCGTGATTGACGTCGATGGTCTCGATATCGAACTAACCGTGGTTGTGTCCACCGACACCGTAGGCTTGGTCCTCTTCCGCTTCTTCTTCTTGGCCTCCGCCGTCCGGGTCGCGGTGATCGTGGCCTCGGCCGGGAGGCGGGCATCTTACCCGTTGCGTGCCGTGTACGTCGTGGCGCGGACGTGGCGACCTTGGGTGGCGCCCTCCGTGGGGCGGGAGCCTCGTCATCACTCCCCATTGACGAATCGGAGATGTACTCTTTGATGGGCGGCTTCGGTGCCGCCGCACGTCCGCCGCATCACGGACCTTGTAGCCGCGCTCCTTTTCGTTGCGCAATGGCACGGAGGCACCGGAGATGCCTTCGCGATGATGAAAACAAGACGAGATAAATAAAGAGATCCGAGTCGAGAAAAGCTTGAGACCTATTCTCGGATGCAAACCAAGGTCGAAGACCTACCACGTCGAAAGGATGGTACACCCCAAGCGCCTTCGGACATTCCGGTTGCGGATGCGCCCGCCGAAGATGTTCTTCACCCGGGCTGCCATCTCTCCCTTAGAGACCTTGCGCTTTACGACCGGGTGGGGACGGATTGCCCCCGGTACTCAAAGGCCGGATGGACCCGATCCTGGATGGGTTGAATTAACCGACGATAGAAGCTTATAGAAACAACACCGCAAGTCAACCCCTCCGCCTTCGGTTTCTCCGGGTCATCCGGCGGGGGCTGCGGCTCTTCTATATCTCGCGACGCCAGTGGTTGGTCTACTGCGGGTACGGTATTGGAGCTCGCTCCGTCCTGCTCGGGAGCACTGTGCGGGGTTGTCAAGGTAGAACCACCCCTGCTTCCGGCCCGGTGGTGTTGTCGGGGAGCACGTGGTCGACATACTCCGCTTCATGTTCCGCCGCAAGCATGAAGCCCACGCTCCCGACGACCCATGACTTGCTCGTCTTCTTGAGCTCGAACAAATGGCGCCACAAATGGAAATGTGGCGCAATGTCGAGGTAGGCCTCGCGAGAGGTGGAACGAGATGAAGGTAGGCCTCCGTCGAGAACTCTTCGCCGCCGTCGGCCTCCGGCCGGCCTCCGTCTTGGGCCTCGGCAACCCGCGGGTCACCAAGACCGGATCCGCTCCTTCGTCACCGTTGATGGCTCCCGGACGGTGTGTGGCTCCGAATCCGAGCTTTCTCCATTTTCCCCTCCCCCGAAGCCGGTGGTTTTGGATCTAAACACTACTAGGGTCTTGGTTTGCATGCAAGGTCGCGGAGGTGGAAGACCTAAGAACGGCGGCACCGCTATTCACTCTAAGCACTAAGCAGCGGTGGAACCCTAGCGACGAGTGGAAATGAGCGCAAGTGGAGGTCCCTGGGCCATTGTGACAACCCACCCGGGAAAATACCATACTATCACCTAAACCAATCCACTTTGGCCATTAAGCAATAATAAAGTCATCCCGCCGTTATTTGCCGGGTTAACACCCTAGTGAAATCACTTTACATAGCAACAAGGATCGACATATATGCATTAAAGCTCATGTGAAGGTGAGTCCAAAGATCAACACATGATTAACATCCAAATCTACCCCGAAGGGTTTAATTATTACAAACCGAAGTCTTTGACATGACAACGAAGTTCAAAGTTCTAAAAACAGCGAGAATTAAACTAAACAAGTGTGAGGAAATATCACGGGAGGCCGGCCATGATGCCTTCATTCTTTGTCTTCCACCCACTCCGGCTCCCGGCCCGGGCGGGATCTCTCCGGGCTACACATCAAGCAAAGGCATTATACGGAACAACAAATTATAGCAAGGCTGAGTGTACTAATACTCAACAAGACTTACCCGTCGGTGATAACTACATCACCAACTCTAGACACGAAAGACTTTTTGGCCATCGGGGTTTCTTTAGCCGAAAAGCAACAAAGAATATGTCCTTACTTTCAAGTATTAGCTCAAGTTCTAGTTGATTATTCTTTTCTAAGTTAGCAAGCTATTGCAAGCATAAGTGGTGCAATACAATTATTCAAGCATAAATATTCATCAACTTCCATCATTAGGGATCTCATGGCCGTAGGATAAGTAGTCTCGGATAACGGTGAGAGGCCGACAACCGATTGATTTAAACCTTGCAAGTGGACCTAAACACGCGGTAGGGTGCCCCCGCGAGGACAATCACCTGGCGGTTCCCAAAAATCTTCGGATTGGGATCAGATGTTATAGTCTTAAGTACAAGGCTTGCTAGGCTACACCAAAGCAAGGTCACCTAGCCTCACACATGTACTCGGGTGGCGAGCCCGGGGCCGCAACCCTAAGATTAGTAGCGCAAAGTTCTCGCACCACCTCATTTAGGTACTAGGCTTACCGTACCCATTTCCGACAAGTGTTTAGTACATTCAAAAACTTAACCCACAAAAGCCATTGGATCGAGCCCACATCCCATGCTCTTACCACATGAGCAATCCATTTAAGAAGATCTTATGATTCCAACATAAGAACCTATTCTCACGAGTGACTAGCATCACTCGACTTGTAATGGTCCTAGAGCATAGCAGCCTATCGACCTACATACTAGTAAGGACATAGGTACCTAGGGATCATGCATCTAGGGTTTCATTTCAACTCCCGAACTTAAATGCACAATCTTTCATAGATAGTTGCATAAGAGTTAAAAAACACTAGGGTCAATGCACGGGCTTGCCTTCGTCGGCACGGTTAGTCCGCTAGTCCTCGGTGTCCTCGCTCACTTCCATGTCTCGTGCCTCCGTGTCGGCTCCTCCTTCCTTGGCTTTGAGGACCATGTGTGGTTCGAGGACCGGTGGATGGTCGCTTCCTTATGTGATGAGTGATTGACAACGTTGTGTGGACCGATTCTTGGCTAAGTATTGCGGGTGCGAGGTTGCGGCTTGACCGGTGTTGGTGCGGGTGAAGAACTAGCGTGAAAGGTCGTCATCGGTGAGGCCTCCGGGTGTGGAGAAGACAAGTAGGCTTCGTTCGAGGGACCCCGTGACCAACGGGGTCAAGTGCGGGCTGCATGGTGGCATGAATAGCAAGATGAAGTCATGGACGGTTTCTTGGTTGAGCCTGAAAACCAAGGTCGAGCCGGGACTACGTGGGAGCCGAGTCATGAGTGGCGATTGGCGGAGGCTACACCGAGTTCGCGGGGGTTTCGGTGGTTCACCGGAAAACCATTGGGTTCCTTGGTTGATCCATAAAGGCAAGACCGAAGAACCGAAGACGATCTTAGCCGCAACGAGGCTGCCGGACCGGTCGACGGTGGGTCCGACCGGCCCGACCGGTGGGTACCGGTTTGACCGGGGTGGGGAGCACCGGGACCCGTGTGCGACGACACGGTCCGGAGACTTCGAAGCGAGAGGACACGCGTCGAGATCACATGGCTTGCATCGAGGCTACGCAGGGTGCGGCACGGGGCATCCATCCGATGGAGAAGACATGAAGACTTCCAAATCCGCCCTTGAGGGGCTTGTATCCCTAGTTATTAGGAAAGGGCATTTTAGACTTTCGGTCGCCTCCATTTAACCCAAGTGGTGAGAGGATGGCAGCCAACTCTCTTGGAACCCTAGTTCATTTGCTTTTCTATTTTCCCTTCCTATTTTCTTAGGATTTTCCATAGGACTAGCTTGAGAGCTTCATGGTGAGATCTTGTGAGAGGGTTGGATGATCGGGCGGCAAGCTAGGCCTTGTATGAACCTTTGTTGCATATATAGATGATTCGACGTGGTTCCTCAAGGCCTTGTTGTGTTGTTCCCGGTTGTTCTTGGTGGTGATTTTCGGAGCCTTTTCTTGGTGGTTTTCTTGGGTTGTTTTTGGGACCTTTCGCTTGGGGATTTGATGGGGGAAATTTGTGGGAACTCGTTAACACTAAAATTTGGCACAGAAGGAGTCCGAGTTGTGGGCCCGGCTTGGAAGAATCCGTCCGAAGAAGGAAGGTTTTTCCGGAACGATTCGGCAAAGGAGCTTGCGGTCGGCGGTTGGTTTCCGTCCGGCAAGGAATCTGTTTGTGCTGATTTTGTGGGATTGCGTGATGACGTGGCCCGAGCGGAAGGGACGAATGGATGGATAAGTGATCGCACTTAGAGATAAATTAGGTATCAAATATTGTGCTAGTAGTCCATTCGTAGTCATGCCATGACGGGGTATAAATACGGACCCGGATGTATGTAATTGTATTCGAAACATTCCCATAACAAAGGCGGCTTTACGCCAAACCTTTGAGTCTTTGTCGTGTCGTCGAGTTTTGCGAGAGGGTTCATCGATCCGTCGACCTCCGTAAGTATCGACAACCTTGTATCATGTCTAGTATCATGCGGTGGATTTAGACCATGATGCAAGTAGTTTTGTTACCATGCTTTGTGTCATGCGGTAGATTCAAGCCTGGTTCAAGAAGGTTTCTTGTTAGATCATGAGCCATGCGGTATGCTAAGATCTAGCTTGGAGCTAGTTATCGGCTCTATTGGATTTTGGCAAGATCCAATAGATTCATTAAGTTACCCTGTGTTGTTTTGAGTTTTTACTTTATGTTTAAATTCATGTAACACATCTTTGCCCAATCTAGATTGGTTTGAATCGGCTTCGTCTCTTTTGATGATCCTTATGCGATTCGAGTTCGTACCCCGGCTTAAATAGCACGTGGATCACATGTTCCCTAATAGCCGAAACCGAATCGATCTAGGTTGTTACATGTTGCGGGTTCAAGCTTGCCAAATCTTGTATAAATCTTGAAAGAACCAGGTATCATGCGGTAGATGCAGGTTTTGGGGTTGTTTCGGAGCTAGTCATCCGGTGGATTAGATTTCGATTCAATGCGATAGATTTATATTCTTTGGTAATGTTTGTTCCTTCTTCATGGACCCCGATTCGGCTATACAATGTATTCGGTTATGCTTTCATGAGTGAAACATGTTTATAAGTTATGCTTTAAATATTGCATGCTTTTAGCTTTCCATATATAGATCATATCATGCGGTGGATAGATCTATTCGTGGTTAGTAGTGTGATCTTCAAGCAAGTTGTATCATGCGGTGGATAGATTTGTTTGACATCATGCTCGACGGGTTTTAAAGTATTTAGACATGCGGTAGGCGATGCTTTGGGCCTATGCATGCTTGTTTATTACATGTTTATGATCATGCCTTACTTCATTTATTGTTTATTGTTATTTGTTATGGCGGATCGGTCATGGCTTCGTGCACATGCAATTTTATTCAAACAAAGACTCGATTTTTCGTCATGCTTACATCATCCGTTCGGCTATGTTGTGTTTTGCACTTTAAAGCTCCCGAATGGTTTACGGTTTGCTTGCGAGATAGCTCTTTATAGCTATATGTCATCTTACTTGGTTTTATGGCCATAAATATGGAACTGTCTAGTACCACCGGCAAGTTCCAAGATTTGGAATTTAACTACTTTATCTTTTGTTAATTTTCGGGGAAAATTAACCGGCACGTCTTGGAATCTTTCGCGTGTGAAGCTATCTTGTTCGGCTTGCCGTGTGCTTGGCGTAAGGTGCGGATTTTGCGTCAACACACTTTTTTTGGCACGCCCGGTGGGACCAACGGCCGAAAATCAAGATGCTCGACGTCGGTGACATTCCGGATGTCACCATTGAGGATCTCTCTCCGGAAGCGGACTACGGTCGAAAGACGCCACGGATCAGTTTCAACAAAAATGCTTGATGTCATTCAAAAAGAACAGGAGCGGCGTTCCGTATCTCAAAAATGAGATGCCCAGGGTTCTACTCTCAGGAGAAACTGACGCCACAACTCTGCAAGAGAAAGAAGAATGCATGCAAGCGTTTCGAGAGGCTGCGGAAGACGTGATGGGCAAACATCATAGGTCTTTCCTGGGTGTGTTCAAGCAGATGATGGTGGGTGTCTTCGGCCGGGCATAGAGCAAGTATTCAATCGAGCAACTCCTTAGGGATACAAGCATGGAGATTGGAGAATCCGGTTCTCGGCCAAGCATTGCGAAGCCGGCCGGTCCCGGCCTCCTCCGCGAGTGTTGGGAGCCAAGCCGTCCGGCCTCCTCCACGGGCGCCGGGAGGTCAGCCGATTCAACCTCCTCTCGCGGGCCGCGAGAGGGCGGCCGGTCCGGCCCGCCTCCGCAAGGCAAGACGAGTCAACCGATCCAACGGCCCGAACCCATATCGGCCTACGTATGGGGAGGCGGCGTTTGGCTCGTTTGGGGTTCCACTCACTTCCACCTACAAGATTGCCCCAGCTAGCAACAGATTGCAGAAGAACTTGTACGGTGGAGGCTACCACGAAGTGATGGACTATGGGGCCATTAATGCTCTCCCGAATCCGGGGTATGGTGCAGCTGCAGGCGTACAAGAGGACGACATCCTGGTTCAGAAAATGGCCGATATGATGCAGAATCAATTCGGCCTCAAACCTAAAATGCAGGGACCTGCCTACACGCCTCCTTTCCCGGAATGGTACTACAAAGTGATCCTACCGCCAAGGGTAAAACCTCCGACGGAATTTACGAAGTTTTCAGGGCAGGATGACACGAGCACGTTTGAGCACATTGCTCGCTACCTGATGCAGCTTGGAGAGGCCTCATCTGAAGAGGTGTTCAGGGTCAGGTATTTTCCCATGTCACCGACGGGCCCCGGTGTTCTAGTGGTTCACATCTCTCGCTTCCCCAATCGGTTGGCACATGGAGGGAGGCCGGAGCGAAAATTCCACGCTCATTACTTCGGTGGTAGCATGGAAAAGAAGCTCATCGATCTCACCACTCGAAGCGAGAGGCACAATGAGACGCCCTTGGAGTTCATCGGGAGGTTCGGGGAAGTCAAAGGCATGTGTTTTTCGTTAAACCTCGCCGGATGATCGGTTGGCCGACATGGCGTTGCGGGGGATGCCGCCGGCCGTACGGGGAAAAGTTGTTTGGCATGGAGTTTGATAACCTGGGTCAACTGTCTCAAAAGCTGTCATTGATGAGCAACCAGGCCTACGGGTTTAAGAAAGACACCAGGTTCAACAAGCAACACGACATAGCTGATATCTACAATCAGTTCCTGGAGAAGGCCGATCAAATGGAAGACTCTGACGATGATCAGGAAGTGGCCGCTGCTGAGATCATGTGGGGCAAGGAGCCGTTGACCATGAATCAGCGCTGGATCAAGCAGACCAAAGGCACATACGACTTTGACGTTACTAAAGCTGATAAGCTGTTTGACTTCCTGGTGAAGGAAGGCCGAATCAAGTTGCCCGAGGGGCATTCCATGCTTCGGCCCGATGGAGTAAAAGAGAAATGTTACTGCGGCTTTCATGACAGGAATTCTCACTCCATCAACGATCTGCGCGGGGTCTTCGGGATGAGGATCCGTAAGGCTATGCGAGAGGGTCATCTCAAGTTTGACAACAAGATGAAACTGGACGGCCACCCTTTTCCCCAGAACATGATAAGCTTTTCTGTCAACATGGTTACTGCCGAGGAAAAGGGCAAGGTTAAGGTCTTGACTTCGGCTAGGGCAAGGCAAGATGGAGCAAAGAGACCCGCAGCGTCAAGTGACGTTGGAGCAAAGCTCATGGAGAAGCCCCTCGCGTTCTCAAGAGCCATATCGAGGTTGGGGAGTCGTCCGGGGCCAAACCTAGGGTCACTACATGCATCCTCCTCAACAAGTGGCGGCGTCGGTTAGAGAAAGAGCGCTACCAAAAGCGGAGGCACGAGGAGGAGAGACGCGAGCCGAAGAAGAAGCACGCGAGAAGAGATTTGGAGCAAGACACGCGCGAGTAGGAGCGCGCGCATTGGGGGTGCGCATTCTTCGGTGCACCGCCGGAATGAAGGCTTGAAGCTTCCTACATTGAGGAAGCGCCCCGAATGTAGCGACGGATACTTTGAGTATAGGCGAGAAAGCGCAATCGCCGATCCGTCCATGAAAGAATTGGAAGGATACATCCCAGTGACGATCGGCGTCAAAAAATAGTTGAGGTCATTGATCACCCCAGAAAGAGACAGGCAGATCAAAGATGGGCTGATCAAGAAGAAGACGAATATATCTGGCAAGAAGGACAGTGGTGCCCGCCTGGCTTGAGGAAGAGCCAGAAAAGAAGGGTTCAGCACTTGAGGAACCGTGAATTAAGGCAGGCGGGGATCCAGAAGAAACAGGTGTGGCGTCCAAAGGACAAACTTGAGGGATAAAATCGTTCGGCTCCGGCATGTATGGTATACTTTCTGCCGAATGAGTTTATGGCTCCTGCTAATCAAGTCGTGCAGGAAGAGACGTCCCCGGATGTCAACGATGACGAACATCATGGGGACCGATGGCGCAACCGGTGTTAGCCAAGCAAGCCACCTTCGACAAACCGGCCAAGAATCAACACATGAGGCCGCCGTACTTGAAGGGATACGTCAATGGCAAGCCATTGACCAAGATGTTTGTCGACGGTGGGGCGCGGTCAACATGATGCCATACACCACCTTTAGGAAGCTTGGCATGGGCCCCGGAGACTTGACACCTACGAGCATAATTCGAATGATTTCGGCGGGAATCCTTCGGATACCAAGGGGTGCATCCACGTGGATCCGATGATTGGGTCCAAGACATTGCTCACAACCTTCTTTGTCATCGAGGGCAAAGGAGCCTACGGCCCCATCGCTTGGGCGGGGACCGGATTCACGCCAATTGTTGTATCCCATCTACCATGCATCGGCGGCTCATTCAATGGGTGGATGACGATATTGAGGTGGTCCAAGCAAATGACTCGGTGAGCGTCACAAATGTGGAGCCAACTTTCTCGGGAATATCGGGGTATTGATTGTTTCTCGGGGAAAAGGCGGGGAGAAGGTCCTGTTGAGCCTGTCAGCAGTGATCAACAGCCGATTCAAGCAGTCGGCTCTTATAGCAATTTTTAATGGATAATACCGTCGATGGTACTGATGGCAAGTTGGGGCGAGGATTCATGTCGACCGACAAATTGGAGGAAGTTGACATTGGAAACGGTGATAAGCCGAGGCCGACATTTATCAGCGCAAACTTGGAATTAGACTTCAGGGAGGAATTGATCAAGCTGGTCAAGGAATATAAAGATTGCTTCGCTTGGGATTATTCGGAGATGCCTGGTTTGGACCGTTCCATTGTTGAGCATCGGTTGCTAATCAAATCCGGTTTTAAACCGTACAAGCAACCTCCCCGGAAAATCTACAAAGATGAAGTATTGGCCGATGTGAAAAAAGAAGTTGAAAGACTACTCGATGCAAACTTCATTCGGCCATGCAGATATGCGGAGTGGATTTCTAACATTGTCCCTGTTTACAAGAAGAATGGAAAGATGAGGGTTTGCATAGATTTCGGGGATTTGAACGAGCTACTCCTATGGATGGGTACCCAATGCTCGTTGCCGATTTATTGGTTGATCTTCTTCTTTGGACATAAAGTTATCGGTTTCATGGATGGTAATGCAAGGTACAACCGGATTTTCATGGCAATAGAGGATATATCAAAGACAGACCTTCGGATGTTCGGTCATATAGGCTCGTTTGAATGGATAGTCATGACATTTGGGTTGAAAAATGCCGGTGCAACTTATCGGCGGGCCATGAATTATATATTTCACGAGTTGATCGGCAAGATTGTCGAGATTTACATTGATGATGTTGTGATTAAGTCTTTGAATCATGACACACACTTGGAGAACGTGAAGAGAACTTTGGAATGCACCGGAAGCATGGCTTGTAGATGAATCTAAACAAATGTGTGTTTGGAGTATCAGTGGAGAATTCTTGGGATTCCTGGTACACGAAGGGGGGATCGAAGTTGGCAAGAAAAGCATGAAAGCTATTGATGAAGTTGTCCCTCCAACCAATCTCAAGGAGTTGCAATCACTACTCAAGGAAGATCAATTTTGTGAGAAGGTTCATTTCAAATTTGTCGCAAAAGGTTTTGCCCTTTTCTCCATTGTTGAAGCTTAAGAAGGATCAGAAGTTCATATGGGGTGACGAACAACAAAAGGCTTTTGATGAGATCAAGCAATATATGAAGGAACCACCGGTGCTGGTCCCTCCACAGTTGAATAAGCCTTTCAAGTTGTACGTGGCGGCCGATACCCAAACCATTGGATCGGCCCTTATTCAAGAGTTTGAAGGAAAGGAGCGGGTAGTAGCGTACCTTAGCCGAAAATTACTTGATCCTGAGACCAGGTATTCGGCTGCAGAGAAGCTGTGCCTATGTGTGTACTACTCGTGTACAAAATTTCGGCACTACTTGTTGAATGCCGAATGCGTTGTATACTCCAAGTTTGATGTAATAAAACATATGTTATCTATGCCAATTTTGAATGGCAGGATTGGCAAGTGGATCTTGGTTGTATCGAGTTTGAGTTGAAGTTCGAATCGGCAAAAGCTATAAAAGGTCGGATCATTGCCGATTTTACAACCGAACATCGCGATCCATCGATTGATTTTCTTGAAATTACTCCTTGGGCTTTGTTCTTTGATGGATCATCATGTGGTAAAGGTGGAGGAGTAGGGATTCTATTAATTTCACCCAGGGGTGAGATGTTTGAGTTTGCCATCCCTATCCAGCCCACTGTTACAAACAATCAGGCTGAGTACGAGGCATTGCTTCGAGGGCTTCAATATTTAAGAGAGGCCGGAGTCTGTTTCGGTTGAGGTTTATGGAGATTCGAGTTGGTTATCAAGCAATTGAACGGCCAATACGAGTGCAAAAGTGATGCCCTGAGGAGTTACTACGAGGAATGCAGAGAGATTTTGAAGAGCTTTCGGCTAGTAATTCCGTAAAGATATTCCTAGAGAACACAATGAAGAGGCAAACAGGCTGGCTCAAAGCGCTTCAGGTTATAGGGAAAATCAATAAGTGTTGGCCATTGAGGTATGTGTGTCTTCGGGAGTGGATCTAGCAGAGGATGATTGGAGAAAAGAGATCGTTGATTATTTGGAAGATCCATCCCGAAAGGTCTCTATGAAACTCGGGTACAAAGCCATAAAGTTTGTTCTTTTGGATGGAAGTTCGTTCTACAAATCATTAGATGGGGTATTATTGCGTTGCACGGGCCCGAGAAGAGGCAAAAAGGATGATGAGCGAGGTGCATGATGGGATATGTGGAGCGCATCAATCGGCTTACCGTATGAAATGGGTCATCGGGCAAGCCGGGTGCTTTTGTCCGACGATGTTGGAGGATTGCTTTGAGTATTACAAGGGATGTCAAGACCGCCGAGAGGTTCGGAAATATTCAAAGGGTTCCCGCATCGGCACTAAATCCCATTATCAAGCCATGGCCATTCGGAGGTGGGGTATAGACTTGATTGGCCGGATCAATCCACCATCTAGCAAGGGGCATAAGTTTGTGCTTTTGGCGACAGATTACTTTACCAAATGGGTTGAGGCAATTCCACCGAAAAAGGTGACATCGAGAGAACATGGTTGAATTTGTCAAGGAACATATCATCTATCGATTTGGAATACCTCAAACAATCACAAGTGATCGGGGAGCTCGCTTTGTGTCCTTTGAGTTTAGGGAGTTTGCCGAAAGCATGGGGATCAAATTGTTCAATTCTTCTCCATATTATGCCCAAGCTAATGGTCGAGCGAGAGGCTTCTAATAAGATCATGGTCAAGCTTATACAAAAGAAGATCGACCGAAGCCAAGAAGGTGGCATTCGGTACTCAATGAAGCTTTATGGGCTTACCGAATGGCCCCTCATGGAGCCACAAAGACATTTCCTTATGAATTGGTTTATGGGCACCATGCAGTTTTACCTTGGGAAATATAATCAGATTCTAGGAGAGTGGTTTTGCAGAAGGATTTAAGCTCCAAAGATTACAGTGGCTTAATGATGGATGAGTTAGAGGACTTGCACATGATTCGTCTTAGGGCACTGGAAAATATTGAGAAGAACAAGCTGCGAGTTGCCAAATATTACAACAAGAAAGTAAAAGTCAGGCAATTTGCAGAAGGGGATTTGGTTTGGAAAGCTTTACTGCCGATTGGAACCAAATACGGTGAATTCGGCAAATGGTCCCCTATCGGGAAGGACCCTTTCGGGTGGTCGGATGCGTGCCCGTAACGCCTACATGTTGAAAACTTTACTAGGAGAGGAATTTTCTCGCTGCAATAAATGGAAGATATTTGAAGAAATATTATCCTAGTATTGGAATCGATCGTTGATCACATTGGGATTACATGCATCTGATACAGAGATAGCCGGTGTTCAAGGATGAAGCCGCCTTTAGAACAAAAAATTCCTGAACAGGGGGAATGGCCAATACTTAGATGTATTGCCCTTATCACAAAACTACATTGCGAATACTTCTTGCAGGTTTACATCTGATAACCTAGAACTACGAGGAGGTGGGAAGCAGAACGCCTGGCGTAAGAAGAGAAAGTATGCTTCAATCCTTTTTTCTTTGCTTCTTTAGC
The DNA here is from genome assembly GCA_947561735.1 of Cenchrus americanus. Lineage (NCBI taxonomy): Eukaryota > Viridiplantae > Streptophyta > Magnoliopsida > Poales > Poaceae > Cenchrus > Cenchrus americanus. The sequence goes on along the minus strand of OX387245.1, from coordinate 87,170,685 downwards.
TGCTCCCTCTTCAGTTGTTCCAGGACCACCGTGACGGCAACTTGGAAGCTGTGGGGATGACCATGGTTTGCTGCCTCCACCAAGCTGTCCCAAGCCGCTTTCAGGTTATTGTACCTGTCAGAGACGTCTAGGACAGAGGAACAGTGGTTAGAAACAGAGATCCAGGTGCAAGCGCGGAATCAAGGTGAAGTTGGGAACGTTTACCTCCTACCGGTGCCTCCAAAGTCATGCGACGCTCGCGTTCGGCCCGACAACGAGCGGTGATTTGCCGGAGGTCATGCTCCGGATGCCGAACGCGACGGCGTAGTTGATGGTTGATCCTTTGCTCGGGCGTGGCATCCTCTCGCTTCGAGGGAGGAGTCGGAGGAGATGTATTCATGTCTTTGCTTCGGTCCCAATGATTTCTTCGGGAAGCGGATCGAGGCTAAAAGAAAAACAAAGAGGAGGTAAAGCACGAGATCACACAAGGAAGTGAGGAGCAAGTTAATGGAAAACTCACTCTCGAATGGTGCGTTTCTTTGGGGCGCCGTCCTTCCCGGGGCGCTTGCCTTTGTCCATGGCCTTGGGGTTTTCTCTTCTAGAGCGAGGGGAGAAGATGAGAGGTGATGGATGAGTGTGCGAGTGGATTTGCAGGGGCATCTCGGCGAGGCTATTTTATTGACTGGGAGAGTGCATTGGAAGTGATGACCGGCCGGCGTGCGTTATTGGAATACCAAGCGGCGGAGGTTTTCCTCCCAAATACGAAGGTTTTTTTCGTTGAACAAGGTGCTTACGGACTACCGAATCAAGGATTTTTCGCGGGGCTGTGCGCCAAGGGGTATCTATTTTCGCGTGTTTGGCTCAAGCAAGTTACCGAATACGTTCAAAGAAAATAAGACTCGCGATCGCAAATGCGGGGGAATCATCACGATACAAGCACGGGAATTGAAAGTTCTTTATTTATTGCCGATAATCGAACATCCCTAGTACAATCTAATCAAAGAGCCCGTTTAGCACGGAGCGGGGATGAGTGAGTTCGGCAATGGCGTCGCCGTGGCCGTCGAGGCGCTCCAAGATGACCTCGATCTTGTCGATGTCTTCGGCGCGCCGCCTTGGAAGCCGCGCGGGCCGGGTGGAGTAGTCGACGCCGGTGTGCGTCTCCATGGCGGCCAAGCCCAAAGTGGTGCCCGGGCGGATGTCGTGGGTGGCCACCTCGTCGACGCGGTTTTCCACCGCGGCAAGGCGCTCCGCCGGTGTGTCCCCGCGGGCGTTCACCTTGTCGGCCGGTTGCTCCACCGGCATTTTCACTGGTTGAGCTCGGCGTCGCGGCCGCAAAGTACAAGGTGATGGTGATTAGTATTAAAAGCCGATTGGATTCGGGGCGGTTTCGGGGCCGTACCGTCGATGGTTGCCGGCACGCTTGCGCCGATCCTCCCACTCCATTCGGCTATGCCGGCCTTCTTGGAGACGTCTTCCGGCTCGCGGCCGGGCCACCTCGAGTTCCGCCTTGAAGCGGAGAGCGTCGAGTTCCCCGTAGGGCACGGGGGGAGTAGCGGTCCGACTCCGAGGAGTCGTCCGGCGACGGTTGATTGGCCGGCGCAGGAGAAGGGTTCCATTGAACAAGCTCGAAACAAACGGGATCGTCGAAACAAAGGGAAATATTCGGCAAGTAATGAAGAGAAGATGACGGTCATTGCCTCCGACGCGAACTAGCGTGGCTCCCTTCTCGCCTCGTCGGCGGCGTGACGCCTATTGTTGTTCCCCGCCATTGGTTTTTGGGCTACGCCGGCGATTGGGAAGAAATGCTTGAGGTTGGTGAAGATTTGAAGGCTAAAGGCTTAGTAAAGAGCCGGGGGGCACCCACAGTTTTATTTATAGACCTGGTGAAAAGATCGTGGCCTTAGATCGTGGCGCATATCCCGAAAAACTTGGAAGGTGGAGAGGTTTCCTTAGCCAACTCGCCATCGGATCGTTTGGGATTCAAAGCTGAGTCGTATTCGGTTGACTAGCTCGGCTAAATTGCGACTGAGGTGCCGTTCGGGTATGGCACTGTTTGGTTACTGATTACCGAATAGATCGTTCAGAGCTACAGTCAAAGTCACGCAAGGAAAAGGAAAGCGAACTTATAAAAGGCAAATGTTGCGAGAACGATCAGTTTGGTTACACGTCGCTCAGAGCAGCTAAATGTTTAAATATTTGGCGATTACATTGGAGGCATTTGATATCGTTTGGAGGATATCCTCCATTCGTTCCTGGTAATCTTTCTGGGCATTGGACAGGACGGTGAGTTCTGCTTCGCATTGATTCACTTCAGCTATAGCCGATGATGCTTCCTCCTGAGTTTTCTCTACCAGACCGGGAAGTTCGACTATTTTCTTGTCATCGCCTTCTATTTCGGCACACAAATCTTTCGGCTACGCCTCCAATGCAGTCTTTCTGGCAACCTTCAGTTCACGAGCAGATTGCAGATTGGCCAGCGTTCCCTTGTGGGTCTCAGTTTGGGATTGTGCTCCTTTCACAGCCTGTTCAGCTTTGGTTTTCTTTTGCTCAACAGCTGATCAGGTAGACACATTCCTCAAGGCTCGCCTTATGGCCGCATAATGAATATCCAAATCAGAGATGGGATCCAATGAAGTCTTGATGTCTTCAGGAAGTTCTTGGCTGATGGGCCCGAGCATTCCTTCGAAATAGTCGAGATCTCTGATTTGGTCTCGAGCATCTTTCTGCAACCAGGCAAAGATTTCCTTGAGCCTTGTTTGGATTTCTTCGGTAAATCTTGAGTTCCTCTTTCTCTTGTTTCGGGCAAATTGGATTATTCTCCACTAATGAGCCCGATGATGAAGGAATTTGGTCTTGAAAAGGGAACATTGCCGAATCAAGAGTGGTTCATTGAAAGTAAAGAAGATAACGAGTTAACGACGACCGCTTACCTCATGCCTGACTTCCTGAACTGGGGCAAGGTTTTGTTCAGTTTCAGGGGGATCTCTTGAGCCACTGGTGAAAAAGGAGCCTGAGGAGCTCTTGGCGAAGCTGAGGCTTCTGTTTGAGAAGGTGCTGGTACAATCTCTGGCATATCTGAAGCTTCCGGCTGAAGAGGTGGATTTACCACTGTTATGGTTGGGTTTTCTGCATGGCCAATAGGGGATTGAGCTCTTAAAGGACCGGGAGCCTCTCGATTGTATTGAAGGGTTCATCTCCGGTGAAGCCGGTGCCTCGATTGAGCAAGAGGTGATTGGGTCCCTCATGAGGATGAGATCTCTACTTGGGCGGATGGTTCAACTCTTGGTGGGCTTGCACGTTGAGGATCGGGGATATCCACGGGATGATTCACCGGTGCTTCTTCGCGAATGTCGGATTAAGGGTAAATGCCGTGTTAATCTCTCGAGAAAAGTGATAAAGGATCATACCGGTAGATGAGGCATTGGCGGTGTCCGAAGCCGAAGGTCGCTGGATGCTAGTCCGAAATTACACAAGATGAAATTTATCGAAACAAGTAATCTTGTGATCAAGAAAGAGGGAATTACCTCAACGAGGACATTCTTGGTGGTTCTTTTCCTCTTGGCACTGGAGGTGCAATCGGAGACAGGACTTTTCTCTTGTCGCGGTGGCACCGGATAGAATTGGGTCCATTGTGGCATACCCGGCCATCGGTTGAGCCAAAGTTGGGGATTTAAATCCCGGAGCGTAAAGCTCGGATATACCGCATTGTAAATAATTGTCCCGGCTTGAGGGGCGGCATCGTATTCTGCAGGGGATGGTCAAGATCATGGTTAATAAAGGAAATATTTGATCCGAAGAGAAAGATCATGATGTTACCTCCGAAGTTGGCTGAAAATCGGGCATCAACTCTAGACAAAATGAGTGCACCGACTCACCGAAAATATGGTCATGAAATTCTTGCCACCAAGAGTTGAAGGTGGGATGAGCTATTGTTGTGGGTGTGAAAGGCCGGGTGCAAATAGTTGGGCTGCATTCATACCGAAAACCCCTTCGGATTGAGCAATCTCTTTGATTTCTTCTCCGGGTTTGAGGAATTCATGAAGAAATAGTCTTGGAGGTATCTAACCACATCAAAGTTGTCGAGCCACCATATTTGGCCGATAGTATTCATAAGTGCCGTGATTTAACCTCCCTCCGCAAAATTCACTGGTAAAGAACATGGATGGATCAAGATGTTAAAGATCTCTACGAGACCTTCCATCTCGGCGTCCGGTCTCGAAGGAGAATTCACGGGGGAGGGTTAAATTGTCATTATCAAGATAGGGAAGCCAAAGAGGGTTAGGGAAGCCTTTGAAAAAGAGCTCGAAAAGCTGGCTGACATTCTGATTGATGGAAACAGTTGAGGCAGCCTCTCCATAGGTTTGGCATCCTCTGGTGATCTGAGGTTCCCCTTCATGATAGCTGGATGAAGGGAAAACCGGTTGTTGAGGTCAATGCCAACAATCTGGTGCATGTGCAGTTGCAGCCACATCAGTATAAACCACCAAGGGCCGTTGACACATGGTATCTTCTGGCCGGTATACATTTGGGTGACAATCTGATGAAGCATGTGGTATACACTACCCAGGAGGTATTTTCCAAGAGGAATGCGTTTGCCACCAGCCAGCTGAGTGGCCATTACAATGTGATTCAGAGTGGGCTCATTGGCTTTACCACAGAAAATAAATCTGCACAACCACATGTTCGGGAATGCTCTATACTCAACATCACCCGGGGACCGTCCTTCATGTGTTTACGGATATATAATTTATATCCACTTCCCGGTTTCACCTCTCCGTTTGTCTTGTGGAGCCTTTGTAGTCCCGGGGGTACACGGATCTCGAAACATCAAGGCCGGTAATCATGTAGACATCGGCCGAGTTGGGGACATCGGGTCGTGACCAAAGAGGAAGGCATTGACACCATTTGACCAAAAGTGACAAGCCACTATCAAAAGGTCTTCGTTCTTCGGGGTCTCGGCCAAAGAAAGCTCCAAACATTGAGCAATGCGGAGGCTGTCCCAAGATTGGGTCTTGGCGCCGTTATCCACAAGCACTCTTTTGTACCGAGTTTCTCCAGTCCGCAATTGGGGGCAAGGGCCGCTCTTGAAAGCGTCCCGCCACAAGGAAGGCTTATATAAAGCTGCTTTGAAGGGGATTCTGCGGGATTCGGTGCGATAAACTCGTGGGGATCGGAAATTCCCACGGGACCAAGGAAGTAAGACGTCGAATTGGCCTCGGTACGGATTAAAAGTTCGGTGGAGAGCTCCGTTGAGAGAAGGCGAGAAAAGAAATCTTAGGTAGCAATCGAAAAGTTAGTGCCAAATGAAGCTTACAGGATGGAATTTACCTGAGCGGCTTGATTTTGACCTGCCATTGGAGACCTGAGCTTGGGGAAAAGATGACCTAGGGTTTGGATCTGGACGGAGGCTCCGATGGATTGCGGGGAGAGAGAATAGGTGTTGAACAGATTCAATTTGAAGACGTTGGCAATTGGAGTCAATTTAGGAATAAAACCACTTTTATCCCGTAATTAAAGGGGCATATGTTAACACTAAAATTTGGCACAAGAAGGAGTCCGAGTTGTGGGCCCGACTTGGAAGAATCCGTCCGAAGAAGGAAGGTTTCTCCATAACGATTCGGCAAAGGAGCTTGCGGTCGGCGGTTGGTTTCCGTTCGGCAAGGAATCTGTTTGCACCGATTTTGTGGGATTGCGTGATGACGTGGCCCGAGCGTAAGGGACGAATGGATGGATAAGCGATCGCACTTAGAGATAAATTAGTTATCAAATATTGTGCTCGTAGTCCACTCGGAGTCATGCCATGACGGGGTATAAATATAGACCCCGGATGTATGTAATTGTATTCGAAACATTCCCATAACAAACCGGCTTTACGCCAAACCTTTGAGTCTTTGTCGTGTCGTCGAGTTTTGCGAGAGGGTTCATCGATTCGTCGACCTCCGTAAGTATCGGCAACCTTGTATCATGTCTAGTATCATGCGGTGGATTTAGACCATGATGCAAGTAGTCTTGTTACCATGCTTTGTGTCATGCGGTAGATTCAAGCCTGGTTCAAGAAGGTTTCTTGTTAGATCATGAGCCATGCGGTAGGCTACGATCTAGCTTGGAGCTAGTTATCGGCTCTATTGGATTTTGGCAAGATCCAATAGATTCATTAAGTTACCCCGTGTTGTTTTGAGTTTTTACTTTATGTTTAAATTCATGTAACACATCTTTGCCCAATCTAGATTGGTTTGAATCGGCTTCGTCTCTTTTGATGATCCTTATGCGATTCGAGTTCGTACCCCGGCTTAAATAGCACGTGGATCACATGTTCCCTAATAGCCGAAACCGAATCGATCTAGGTTGTTATGTGTTGTGGGTTCAAGCTTGCCAAATCTTGTATAAATCTTGAAAGAACCGGGTATCATGCGGTAGATGCGAGGTTTTGGGGTTGTTTCGGAGCTAGTCATCCAGTGGATTAGATTTCGATTCAATCGATAGATTTATCTTCTTTGGTAATGTTTGTTCCTTCTTCATGGACCCCGATTTACGTGCATACCGTATTCGGTTATGCTTTCACGAGTGAAACATGTTTATAAGTTATGCTTTAAATATTGCATGCTTTTAGCTTTCCATATATAGATCGTATCATGTGGTGGATAGATCTATTCGTGGTTAGTAGTGTGATCTTCAAGCAAGTTGTATCATGCGGTGGATAGATTTGTTTGACATCATGCTCGACGGGTTTTAAAGTATCTAGACATGCGGTAGACTGATGCTTTGGGCCTATGCATGCTTGTTTATTAGATGTTTATGATCATGCTTTACTTCATTTATTGTTTATTGTTATTTGTTATGGCGGATCGGTCATGGCTTCGTGCACGTGCAATTTTATTCAAACAAAGACCGATTTTTCATCATGCTTACATCATCCGTTTGGCTATGTTGTGTTTTGCACTTTAAAGCTCCCGAATGGTTTCGGTTTGTTTGCGGATAGCTCTTTGTAGCTATATGTCATCTTACTTGGCTTTATGGCCGTAAATATGGAACGGTTCGGTACCACACGGCAAGTTCCAAGCTTTGGAATTTAACTACTTTATCTTTTGTTAATTTTCGGGGAAAATTAACCGGCATGTCTTGGAATCTTTCGCGTGTGAAGCTAGCTTGTTCGGCTTGCCGTGTGCTTGGCGTAAGGTGCAGATTTTGCGTCAACGGAACCCTTCGTAGTTCTTTGGGCCGTGATTCCCCTCCCAAATCCGTGAGTAAAGGGGCTCGATTTTGGGGTTTTCCGAGTTCTAGGGTTAGAGGTGTTCTTGGTGGGGTTTCTTCGATTCCTCCTTTTTGGACAAGTTTTGGTGGGATTAAACTTGGCTATAGGCTCCTCATGAGGTGTTCCTATTATCCCCAAAGTCTTGTTCAAGTCCGTGGAGCGATTCGGGAGATCGAGGTTTGGATTTGGGGGAGTTGACTCGCGGTGTCTTGTTCATCTCGAGCCGCCCGAGCTACACCGGTCCGACCGGTGCTCTTGACCGGTCGGCGGTGCAACCCTCGATGGGTTTTTGCTCGGGTGAACGTCCGGGTGTGTTCGTTGTTGTCCCGTGTTGCGGTTGTTTCAAGTTTGGGTCGGTTTGGAGGTCGGTAGGCTTTGTTTGGTGATTTGGGGGCTTTCGGGCTTGGACCGGTCTCGACCGGTGTGTTACACCGCCCGGCCCGACCGGTGTGAAGACACTTAGTGGAAGTTGCCAACTCTCACCGGCAGGGGACCGGGCCCGACCGGTGGTGCTCACCGGTCCGACCGGTGTTGGTCCGTAGACTAGAGGTTTGGTGTTCCGCCGCGTTCTCGGGTCGGAAGGTTGTGTGTTGGTTCCTAGGTCCAGTGGCACTCCAGTGGCTACGTGGGCTTGGCCAATTTGGGTAGTGAGTCGGAGACGTGTGTTGGAAGTCGTGTTCATCTTGTTGGAGTTTCCATCTCCTTCGAGAAGAATTTTTATCGGCTCCCATTCACTCCCCCCCCCCCGCTCCGGTTCGCCGTTTCGGTCCTTCGGGCTTCCGCACGAGAGCGTAGATCGGGGAGTTCTACACGGAATGCAATGTAGGGTTCGGGTGGAGTGAGAGGTTATTCGTTTGTTTTACGCAACTCTTGTTGGCCATATTCACCTAGTGATAAACACTTAATTACTAATTCTTTTCATTTAAGTTATTATATGCGAAGGCTTATTCTTTTAATCTTTTTAATAGTGATTGAGTACACATCTATGCAATTATTTTAAAATCACACAACATCAAGGGTGACTTCATAGACCCTAAATAAGCTACACAAAAAAATTAAATAAATTGTTAAGGGAGTAAAGGTGGTTTTTCTAATTTAAACTTAATAGAAGGCTTAAATGGCTTCCATTACTTTTATTCACCAAATAGATTAATAAAATTCATTGGAAGTGTTTATGAAGCACTACAAACCTATATAAAATCACCGCACACACATGTATACTTAGGAGAGCTATGAAATTAAATATACCAAAAATAACAAAAGCTAGCTACGAAAACATGATAAATGCATATAAAAATAAATAAGCATCAAATTAATCCCAACTTTCTCACACATGGCCTCGGTAGAAAACTAAGCTAGGCATGCAACATCTCCACCTAGAGCTACTATAGATCTTGGGTTATGCATTTACAAAGAAAATCAAGCATATTCCAAGAATAATTCACCCGAGGTGCACTTGGGCATAAAAAGATCACATGCAGAAGTTTAGCACAAAAAATTACTTATTTTTAGCCACAAAAATCTTTTAGTCAGATTTATCATAAATACAAAACATTTTATATTAAAATATTTGCAGCATAAATTTGTGCAATGTTTGGTACAGAAGCTAGTCATGGCATAACACATAACATATCCAAAATTCAGATACAGAGCACATGCAGATTTTGAGATACAACAAATCTAGGGTTTACAACTTTGTATTTTCATGCAAAAATTATCAGGAAAAATTATGGTCATGCTTTACAAAAGTTGTAGGATTTTTCACAAGGAATCCAACAAAATTGAGTTCAAATTTTTCCGAGTTTTCTACAATTTTCTATGAATTTTACAAGAATCGGCAAAAAGTCTAATCCTATTTGAGAATCAAGTTTCACATAAGCCCCCGAAAGTTTTTGATTCCTTACGAGAAAAGCCCTCGGTTTGTGGATTGCCCCTTAGGAAGACTTGGATCCTCGCAATGTGGTCCTCGGGCACCGGCCGCAGCGGTCCGGCCAAATTCGCAAACCGGCGGCCGGCACCGACCGGCGCGAGCGGAGGGCGACTGCGGGGTCCTTGGGCTCGATTTCCGGGCTTGCTTTGGGCGGAGGTGCCGCCGGCGTGCCCGCACGGCGGAGCCGGGCGGTGGCGACCGTAGGAGCGCCCGCCCGCCGAGGCTGCGGCGTGGGCGAGGACAACACGTGCGCGGTAAAACTTGAGTGTGATGTGGGGAAGGTGTTGGAGGCTGCGGCCGGCGACGGGGAGAGCGGAGGGAGGAGCCGTGGCGCGGCGGAGCTCAAGGCATGCGACGGCGGCTCATGGCCGGGGGAGGGAGGCTCGGTGGGGCGGGTGCGCGCGAGGGGCGGCCCCGGGTGGCTTTATAGTCGGCTTCCCTTCGAGGTGAAGGCTTCACGGTGGCCAAGAGGGTTCGGCCGTGTCGCGGTGCCCAATGCCCGACCGCGTGACATGGCGGCGGCGCGACGGAGAGGAGTCCGGCCGCGGCGAGCCGACTCGGCTCACGTGGCGAGGAGGACGGGGGTCGGGGATGGTCGCCGCCTCTCGCGCCTAGCACGTGGCATGCCGAGCCTTGGCGTCGGGCCGGGGAATAGACGGCGGTGCGCGCGGGCGTCGGTCGGCGCACGTGCGGTGCTCGGGGCGGGTGCTATCATGACGTCATCGTTTTTGTTTCGTTTGACCATGTTTGATCGCGAAAATCTCCAAAAACTTGAACCGAGGTGCTCCAAGGTGTAAATAGCAAAGTTGTAGATCAAAGATCCCTCTACAACTTTTATAAAGGTCGGCCTATGTTTTTCTCAAGGGTTTGAGCAGGAATGGTAGGCAAAGTTCCTATTTTTCATTGTGTCGGTGAATAGTAAAAGCTGTAGTTGACCAAGTTTTTCCCGCTTTTACACCGATAATTTGAAATGCCACCCAAAAGCAAAGTTGTGTCCCTCGAAAAACTAGACAACTTTTATATTGGGAGATTTTGAAGTGTTGAGGACCGGAGTGTCCGAGGAGCGGTGGATGGTCGCTCCCGGGCCGTGATGAGTGATTGACAACGTGGTGTGGACTGACTCTTGGCCGAGTATTGTAGGTGCAGGTTGCGGCTTGATTTGCGTTGGTGCAGGTGAAGAGCGGGCGCGAAAGGTCTTGGACTTGCGGTGGCCTCCAAGGAGTGGAGAGACAAGTAGGCTCGGCTTGAGGGACCCGGTGGCCGGCCGGGGTCAAGTGCGGTGCCGCATGGTGGCAAGAAAAGCAAGATGAAGTCGTGGACATGAGCCGAGTGTAGGGTAGCGACTCACGACCGGAGTCTGCACGCGGGGTTTGCGGCGGTTCACCAGAAAACCATCGGGTTACTTGGTTGAGCCACAAAACCCAGACCGGAGGCTCGACGAGCGGAGATGGAATCCGGGCGCGTCGAGAAGCTTCGAAGCTGAGGACACGCGTCGGGATCGCAAGGCTTGCGTCGAGGCTAAGCAAGGTGCGGTCGGCTCGGGCATCCGTTTGATGATGTTACGACGAGAATTTCCAAAGTGCCCCTCGGGGGTGTGTATCCTAGTATTAGGCTTTAGGGGTACTTTCGTCTTTCGATTACCTCCATATAACCCAAGTGTTGAGAGGATGGTAACTATCTCTCGAAACCCTAGCTCGGTTCCCTTTGCTATTTTCCTTCCTATTTTCCCTAGGTTTTCCATAGAACTAGATTGAGAGCTTCATGGTGAGATCTTGAGAGAGGGATGGATGTTGAGAAGGCAAGCTAGACCTTGTATGAATCTTTCATGGTGTGTATAGAAGGTTTGGCGTGATTCCTTAGGTGTTCTTGTTGCTCCTCTCGTTTCTCTTTTTCGGTTTTTTGGAGCCTTTTCATGGAATTTTCGTTCGTCACTCGATTCGTCGATTTGAGGGCGTTTCTCTCGGATTTCATTGAGGGGGTCATGGGTGAGTGCCTTGTTCCTCTTTGTGGATGATCTAGACTCCTCAAACACCGCATTTGGCCTTTGATTCATTGATTTTCGGATGAACCCTTGTTCATAGTGTTCTTGGCAAGGTTTCATGATTTCGGGAGTTGTAGGGAGTTTGAGATAGTAATTTTTAGGGCATATCCTCTCCTTGGGGTGTTCACCAACTCCCCAAAATTTCGTCTCAAGACTCCAAGTGGTTTGGGAGATCCGTCGATCGAAAGTTTGGGGCTGTTTCGCATGCCGATTTTGTAGGGGGCGGTACTTCCGACCCCGTCCGAGAAGTACCGATAACCCGATTTTCACCTGCCAAAGAGTCTTTATCGGTAGTACCGACCCGAGGTCGGTAGTACCGATAGTCGAAGTACCGACCTAGTGCCGAAGTACCGATAACCTTGTTTTTAGGTGCCGTAAGCCCATATCGGTAGTACCGACACGGGGTCGGTAGTACCGACAATTTCGGCTGCAGTTTGCCTCGCGCTAGCTTTTTCTCTCGGTTCTTTTTGTCCTTGCTTCTGCTTTGTTCCTAGGCTTGATCTAACTTGTTCCTGAGGTCAGTAGGTCCGTTGTGACTACGTGATCTTGGCAAGTGTGTGAGATTCTTCGGAAGTGATTTGGGGCATAAGCTGAGTTCTTGAGAAGAATTTTTATCGGCTCCCATTCACTCCCCCCCCTCTGGTTGCCAATTCGGTCTCAATTGGTATCAGAGCTGGTTACGGATCTTCGTGATTCTAACCAGTCTAAGATCCAAAGATGGCATACCAGGAATGGGGTTCGGGTCCTCCACACTTTGATGGTAAGAACTACCATATGTGGCAAAGGCGGATGGTCGCTTTCCTCCACGGAAAGGGTCGGATTCTATGGGATGTCACGGTGAACACAGCTTATGTTCATCCGGTGAACTTCCTTGCTCTAGGATCGAGGGACATGTTCGACGCCAACAACAAGGCGGTCGACTACCTATACCATTCTCTCGTGTCAATCCGAATTCGAACGGGTTCGGATAGAAGACTTGGCGTGCGGGATTTGGGCGCAGCTCGAAGAATGCTCATGCCGAGAACGCTCGGAGTTCGGGCTCGGCTCTTTGTGACCTACGGAAAGAGTACGTGAATTGCACTCATCTCCCCGGCGAGTCCATAGATGCCATGTTTCGGTAGTTCATGGTGATTGTGAACAACATGAGGGCCGATGTGGCCGTACTCCCGTATGATGACCATGACGAGGCTATCAAGCTCCCGCATTCTCTAGATCGTACCATGTGGAGTAAGAAGGTCGAGGCCATTCTTGAGTCAGAGAAGTATGAGACCCTCACGGTGGACGAGATGTTCTCCAAGCTCAAGTCGTCTGAGGTGGACTGTGGGGTGTGGGCAATGATCGAGAACCCGACTGACCCTCATAGTCTGGCTCTCATTTCTGGTCCAAGGACTAATGATAACATGTCTTCGAGGCATTTCTATTTTTCTTGTCTTGTGTCCATGCCAGATGAGAATTTCAAGGTGCTGATCGAGGAGGATCCCACGTTGCTGAGCAGGCGGTTTGAGCGCATGTACACGGAGCGGAAGAACGCTTGGAGGAGTTTGGGCATGTGCTGCCGGTGTGGGAAGTATGAGAACTTTATCGCTGAGTGCTCGGAAGCCATGGAGGTCAAGCCCGAGCACAAGCACCGTCCGAGGTCCGACCACAAGCACCACTCGAGGGACGACCACAAGGGCCAGAACAAATCCGATCGGAGGCCGATGAGGAGTGGCAGTCACAAGAAGAAGGAGCGGGCGATGGTGTCCGGTGCGAGCGACATCGACTCAAGCTCCTGCTGCTCTTCATCGAGCTCAAGTGATGAAGAAGAGAACCAGCACAAGGGCAAGTGGCGGGCAAGAACATCAACGGCTTGTTCTTCACCGCCCAAGGCTTTTGCAGCATGGCACATAGCTCCACAAGCAAGAAGAGCAAATGACTCGGGCTCTGACTTTGAGGAAGAGGTAAACAATGATCCATCCTTCTTGATAGCGAAGAATGCTAGGTTGAATGACTTGCTTGACAATTGTGATGATGTGCTTAAAAATACCAACAAGGAGAAGAGGGAGTATAGGTCTTTGCTTGGAGAGGCTAAGGAGAAGGTGGTTGAGCTAGAATCTTTGATTGATGATGTTAGTGCTCAAATAGATTCTCTTAAGTCTGCTCCTATTGTGACCAATGAACCCGAATGCACTAATTGTTCCACTTTTCTTTGTGATTGACTGTGCTTAAGGAAAAGTATGCCTCCAACGTTGAAGAACTAGTTGTGCTTAGGGTTGAGCTAGATGAGATGAAATCTAGACCCTCCTTACTTAGTGCTTGCACTTCTTGTCCTGTTTTGCATGAGAAACTAGATGTATCACTTGTGTATGCTAGATCTCTCGAGGCTCAGCTGAAAGCACCTGTTCCTACAATTTTCTCTACCTGAAAAATAAATGATGTGAAAAATATGGAGCTTGCACACTATGTTGATCGTTTTTAGGATGAGAATGATGAGTTGAAAACGTTGATTGGTTGGTTGTCCGGTCATGAGCCTCGGTTGAGGATAATGATCGAGACATACAAGCACCAAGATGGGGAAGCGCTTGGGGCAAACAAGGTTGGTGAGGGAAATGGTGAGAATGAGGGGAAGATCGGAGATATCTCGGAGCCACCACAAACCCCGGCTCCACCCGTATTTCCTCCACAAACCGACAACTTCCGGAAACCCATCAAGTCCAGGAGTGATATGGGTAATGTGTTCTTGGGGAAGCAGGGAGAGAAACATAGTGATGAGAAGCCTCAGCCCAAAGATAGCCCAAAGCCAAAGACAAAACCAATCTCCTTCAATTATGAGCATTGTGGGAGGGATGGACATCTTGTAGAGTTTTTCTTCAGGAGAAGTGTGAGGAGATGTTTTCAAGGGAGATGGCAAACAAGGACAGGTACCACCCTTCTCATGGTGTGCCCGAGCCTAAGTTGGTGCCGAGAGGCGAGGGTATGGTGCGTACCATTTACCCTCGAGAGAGGAGTGAGTTTGTGCCTCGTGGAGAGCAACCACATAGAGAAGATGCTAGGGGTGTTGGGTTTGGGCGTGGTGAGTTTGCTGGACATTCCTTTGCTCATGGCCAATACGAGTATGGGGGAACGATCCCGCCTTTAGGTCCCAGGAGGAGCTACGGGTCACCGTCTCCCCTTCGTGGTTCGCGTAGTCCTCCAAGGGGACGTGTGGGTGTTTCACCTAGGAGAGATAGGATGGATTTTTTCTAACCCCACGTTTGAGCAAATGGCGAGGCACTTTGGTTTGATTCGTTTTGTACTAACCCCGCGTCGAGTCATTTTCTCACTCTCGCTCACGTTTTTTATTTGCAGGTGGAGGCATGGTGGCATTTTTGTTGATCGACTCCAATTGCTCTCGACACATGATCGGAGATCGAAGGTGGTTCTCTAGCCTCACCTCGGTGGTGTCCAAGGAGTACATAACTTTTGGGTACAATGGGAAAGGTAGAGTGCTTTCAGTGGGCACGGTGAAGGTGAGTGAGTCTGTGACTCTTAGGCATGTTCCTCTTGTCAAGTCATTGGGGTACAATCTTTTGTCCGTCTCCCAACTTCTTGATGAGGGTTGAAGTCTGTTTTCAAAACGGGCCGTTCTCATGTTTTGGATTCTTGAGGTGATCTCGTGTGCGCGATCGTCCCGAAGGGTCGATTTTCGAGCCGATTTTTTTCGGGTGTGTTGGCTCTTCTCATTGCTTGGTTGTGGTGTTTTGGCGGAGCTTTGGAAATGGCATAGGAGGCTAGGTCACTTGAGTTTTGACTTGTTGTCACACTTGAGTGGACTAGGATTGGTCCGAGGATTGCCAAAGTTGAAATACCAAAATGATTTGGTATGTGCTCCGTGTTGGCATGGTAAGATGGTCGCCGCCTCTCATCCGCCTCGACATCTCGTGACAGAGAGGCCATGCGAGCTGCTCTATATGGACTTGGTTGGTCCAAGCTCATGTGTGCTCGGCGGGTGGGAAATGGTATGTCATTGTGATCGTGGACGACTATTCTCACTATGCTTGGGTCTTCTTCTTAGCCGACAAGGGGGAGACGTTTGGTTTTGTTTGAGATCTAATCTTGAGGTTGAAGAATGAGAGGAATCGAGATGTTGTTCGAGCTATTCATAGCGACAATGGTAGTGAATTTAAAAACTCTCATTTCGAAACCTTTTGTTGTCATTTGGGTCTTGAACATTAGTTTTCTTCTCCATATGTGGCTTGTCGAATGGTGTGGTTGAGAGGAAAAATCGTTCCCTTTGTGAGATGGCTCGGACGATGCTCAATGAGCATAGGACTTCGAGAAGATATTGGGCGGAGGCGGTGAATACCTCTTGCCATGTTGGGAACCGGATTTTTGTCGGGGCCTTCTTCAACAAGATGTGCTATGAGCTCATGCTCGGGCGAGCACCTAGAGTGAGCCATTTCAGGGCTTTTGGTTGTCAGTGCTTTACTCTCAAGAAGGGTAGGCTTGATAAGTTTGAGTCGAGGTCCTCAGATGGGATTTTCTTGGGTTATGCTAGTAATTCTCAAACATTTCGTGTGCTCAACCTTCATACTAACATAGTCATGGAGCTTGCGAGGTTACCTTCGATAAGACCCAGCCATGCAATTGGTCTATCTTTGAGTGTGCAGGTGACAACGAAGTTGGCAAGAAGATCTTTGAGGACGAGGAGGATGATGTTGGAGAGGATGATGGTGATGATGGTGAAGCTCCAGCCACGCATGTACCCTCTACTTCCACTACGACGACTACGGTGTAGGATGGTCCATCCCCTACACCGCCTACGATCCAAAGACGATCAAGTGGAAGCAGTAGCCGAAGGGGACGTTGTCCCTAGGCGAGAGGCACCGAGGCGCGTTCAAGTTGATCATCTACCCTCAAGAATCATCGGTGACATCAATGAACATACGACACGGTCGAGGTCCCGTAAATGCTTCTCACTTTGCTTATTCAGCTTTTGTTGCTACCTTTGAGCTGAAAGACATTGGACACGCTCTATCCGATCCTAACTCGGGTGAATGCCATACATGAGGAGTTAGAGAATTTTGAGAGAAACCAAGTGTGGCATTTGGTGGAGCCACCACCAAATTGCAAACCTATTGGGACAAAATGGGTGTGGAAAAATAAAGAGGGTGAGAATGGTGATGTGGTAAGGAACAAGTCAAGGTTGGTTGCTCGGGATTATAGCCAAAAGGAGGGGATAGACTATGAGGAGACATTTGCGCCTGTAGCCCGTTTGGAGGCAATCAAGATTCTTCTAGCTTTTTTGTGGCTAAAGGATTCAGGTTTATCAAATGGATGTGAAGAGTGCCTTATTGAATGGGTTCCTAGAGGAGGAAGTTTATGTCAGACAACCACCTGGGTTTGAGAGTGTTGACTTTCCCCACCGAGTGTACAAGCTGAGAAAGGCCTTGCATGGGCTGAAACAAGCTCCCAGGGCATGGTACGGCAGGTTGAGAGGGTTTTGTTCGGCAAGGGGTTTGAGATGGGCAAGGCTGATAAAACTCTTTTCTCCTCAGGCAGGGTGATGATATCCTAATTGTTTAGGTGTACGTGGATGATATTGTCTTTGGCGACTCGTCTCACTCTTTGGTTGCAAGGTTTGTAGAGGTTATGAGCAAAGAATTCAAAATGTCCATGATGGGAGAGTTGCGAGTTCTTTCTCGGGCTTCGGATCAAGCAGAGAAGGAGGGAACCTTTGTGCATCATGCCAAGTACACAAAGGAGATTCTCAAGAAGTTCAAGATGGACGACTCGAAGCCCCCGTCGACATCGATAAGTATGACTACAGCGCTTGACGCGGACGAGGATGGAGAGTCCGTGGACCGGAAGGAGTACCGAGTACCGCAGCATGATCGGCTCCCTCTTGTACTTGATGGCGACGAGGCCGGACATCCAATTTTCTCGTGTATCCGTGCGCTCGTTTTCGGGCGTCGCCGAGGACTTCACATCGGTAGGTCATCAAGCGGATTTTCAAGTATCTTCGATACACTCCCGAGCTCGGTCTTTGGTACTTGGCGTCCTCTTCCCATTCGCTTCTTGGTTTTTCGGATGCCGACTTTGCGGGGTGTCGAGTCGATCGAAATCGACTTCGGAGACTTGCCGCTTTTTGGGATCTTCGCTTGTTTTTTGGTCTTCTCGCAAACGAGTCTAGAGTAGCTCGGTCTACCACGAAACCAAATATGTTGTTGCCGCTAGTTGTTGCTCACAATCGCTTTGGATCACATACACGCCGAGTGACTTTGGTGAGGAGTGTTCCCATGTACCTTTCATGTGTCATAGCACGAGTGCCATTAGTGTTGCCAAAAATCCCGTGCTTCACTCCGAACCAAACACATAGAAGTGAGGTACCACTTCCCGAGAGACAATGTTGAGAAGGGAAACATAAATCTCATCCATGTACCTACGAAAAGCAAACTTACCGATATCCTAACCAAGACTTTGGACCAAGCAACATTTGCTCGTTTGCGAGGAGAGCTTGGAGTTGTTTTTCCTTTTTGACCTTCGGTTGGGAGGGTTGCTATCCATATGCATGTTGCATTTTCTTTTATGTACCATATCATGTTTGCATCTTTGTATCATAGATCGCATTTGTAACATATGCCATCGAGATGTGCTTCTCTCATATGCTTTGCTCACCATGATATGCTAGATATGAGGTTATGACTTTGCTTGTGATGCTCATGAGATGTATAGCTATTCTCTTGGTAGCTTTGGGATATATATGCTTGTGGATCACTTTATTCTTGTAAAAATGCTATATGATCCTCTCTTGTGAGTAGAATGCCTCTCATGTTCAAATTGGGTGCATATGGATATATGTTGCTTAATTTGTGCTTGGAACCATGTTCTTTTCATTTGGGATCAAAGATCCATTTGTCATCATGGATGTTTAGCCTATTTGCTACCTTGTAGAGAAGCCTAAGCTTCTTTTTGCCGCAAAGGCACTTCATGTACCATGCTTAACTTGTAAATCATAGCAATGGTATGTGAGATGCCTATGCTTGAAAAATGTGTTTCCATGTCATAAATGCTTTGAATTCCGTATCTTGGGTGCTAAACCGTTGCATGATGTTCACCACCGAGAAGTCTCATATCTAGAAGTAGACACATGGCTCGGTGGCTTTGACTCGACATGAGATTGTTTGTAGGTGTTTGTGATGACCTTGTGATGAAAATGTGTGACCTTGCATAAAGTTTGTGGGCTATATGTTGTTAGTGCTCATTTTGACCATGTGTTGGTCCTATGCTCATGAGAGGGAAATTTTTGTGAAAAAAGCTTCATTTTGATCATGGCTTTGTCACTTGTTTGTATGTCCCTTTCTATCGTGTTGGCGATGCTTGTGCTCAAATTGTGGCTATCTTGCTTGTTTATGTCTCAAGTTTAGCATGTTGCGGTGCTCTTTGTATATTTGAGAAGCACGTGCTTGCATTTGTAGACTTGATTCATGCATTACCAAGCAAGGGGGAGGAAAGTTCCCAATTCATGTTCCCGGGGGGAGCCTTGCATCAAGGGAAGAAAAAATTGGGAGAAATGCATTTTCGGGGGGAGCTTGCATTCATGCATTTGGGAGATCTTTTCGCCCGAATGTTAGTTGTGCTCTTTTGTCGATGGTGAGGACTGGAGTGTCCGAGGACCGGTGGATGGTCGCTCCTAGTTGTGATGAGTGATTGACAACATGGTGTGGACCGACTCTTGGCCAAGTATTGCGGGTGCGGGTTGCGGCTTGATTTGCATTGGTACAAGTGAAGAGTGGGCAAGAAAGGTCTACGCCTTGCGGGGCCTCCGAGGAGTGGAGAGACAAGTAGGCTCGACTCGAGGGACCCGGTGGCCGGCGGGATCAAGTGCGGGCCGCATGGTGGCAAGAAAAGCAAGACGAAGTCGTGGACGGGGAGTCGGTGCGGGGTAGCGGCCCACAACCGGAGTCCGCACGCGGGGTTTGCGGCGGTTCACCGTAAAACCGTCGGTTTACTTGGTTGAGCCACAAAACCAAGACCGGAGGCTCAGCGGGCGGAGACGGGATCCGGGCGCGCCGAGAAGCTTCGATGCCGGCAGACGCGTGGCGGGATCACAGGGCTTGCGTCGAGAGAACGCGGTCTACGGCAACGGTGTGGCCGTGCGATGAAGAGGAGTGCTACATGACCTATTTGCCCCTGAGGGGTTGTATCACAACTTAAGTACTAGGGGTACTGTGGTCTTTTGCCTGGCCCGGAGGGGACTCATATATATTATGTCTAGGGTTTCCAGGCAAACCATCCATCCGGACTGCTTCTCATTTCCTTGCTCTCTAGGGTTAGATTTTTCCTCTGTTTGTAAAGAATCTGACCTCCGAGTGAATGGAAGCTTTCATGGTTGCGACGATTCCCAATTTGTAACTCATTAGATTTTCGTGTCTTTTTTTGAGCTATTTTCGTCGGTTTTTCGTGCGCGGCTTGTTCCTTCGATTCCGAGGTGTTTGGGCTCGAATTTGTTTGTGGGAATCATGGATAGTTGCTTCATGCATCTTTGTGCTTGATCTTGATCTCTCAAACTAAGAGTTCGGCCTCCGATTGAAGGATTTCGATTAGAAACATAGATTTGTTCTTGAGCTCGGTAGAATCTCGATTCCTCTCGATTCATTGGATTGGAGGCTACAAATTCGTAGGCATAGCATCTCCTAGAGGCGCTTCACCTTCACCTATGATTCGGTAGCAATCCCTTGGTTGATTCGGGAGGCTCGGGTAGTGGGAAAGAGGAGTTGACCTTCAAGATGTCGGGTTCGGGTTGTTGTCCGCGCTCCATGCGGACGGTCCGCGCGCCCCCGCGGACGGTCCGCGAGGTGGCTTTCAGCCAACCGCTCGTCGTGTTCTTCGTGTGTTCTTGCGTGCTTTTCGTTCGATCCTCTTGTCGGTGGATTTTTGTTGCATGAAGTTTGCGGACGGTCCGTACTAGAGTGCCGGATGGTCCGTGTCGGGCGGACGGTCCGCGGGCCCATCGCCGACGGTCCATTATTGAGGGTGCGTATTGGAGGTTCGGGGGTTGTTTTCGTACGGTCCATCGCAGCCTCGCGGACGGTCCGCCGGTGTCCGCAGACAGCCCCCCGGACCTTGCGGACGGTCCGCCGTGTGCTTGCGGACGGTCCGCCCGGTCCGGTGGCCGAGTCGCTAAGTCCTTTTCTCTTTGAGTTTCTCTTTCGCTTTGGGATCGTTTGGGGTTTTCTCCTAGGGTTGGTAGGTTTGCCGTGACTACGCTACCTTGGTAAACTCGTGTGGTCATATGTGGTTGTGAATTTGGGACATAGGCCGAGTTCTCTCTTTGGAGAAGAATTTTTATCGGCTCCCATTCACTCCCCCCCCTCTCGGTCGCCTAACCGGTCCTTCGGCCGAGCCCCCGTTGCCTCATCTTGAGGAGTCGACAATTTTGGAGCATTTTATCTCGGTTGTGTCGAGCCGTTGCCCTTACCTTAGGGGATCGAGATTCTTCTCACTCAAGTGATCTTTTCTTGGCTTTTTGTTAGGCTTTTGATCACTTGTTTGAGTTTTTCGTTCGTTTCTTGTTTCCATTTTCTCTCGAATTGGTTACGTGTTTGTGTTGTCAATGCACTCATCAAGGGGGAGATTGAGGATCGGAGCGTCCGAGGACCGGTGGATGGTCGCTCCGGGCCGTGATGAGTGATTGACAACGTGGTGTGGACCGACTATTGGTCGAGTATTGCGGGTGCACGTTGCGGCTTGATTTGTGTTAGTGCGAGGTGAAGAGCGGCACGAAAGGTCTTGGCCTTGCGGGGCCTCCGAGGAGTGGAGAGACAAGTAGGCTCGACTTGAGGGACCCAAAGTGCCGCCGGGGTTAAGTGCGGGCCGCATGGTGGCAAGAAAAGCAAGATGAAGTTGTGGACATGAGCCGGTTCGGTGGTAGCGGCTCACGACCGGAGTCCGCACGCGGGATTTGCGGCGGTTCACCAAAAAACCGTCGGGTTACTTGGTTGAGCCACAAAACCAAGACCGGAGGCTCGGCGGGTAGAGATGGGATCTCGGGCACGCCGAGAAGCTTCAAAGCGAGAGGACACACGTCGAATCGCAAGGCTTGCATCGAGGCTAAGCGAGGTGCGGTCGCCGGCATCCGTCCGATGGTGCTACGACGAGAATTTTCGAAGTGCCCCTCCGGGCATGTATCCTAGTGTTAGGCTTTAGGGGTAGTTTTGTCTTTCGGTTGCCGCCATATAACCCAAGTGCCGAGAGGATGGCGCCTATCTCTCGAAACCCTAGCTCATTTCCCTTTGCTATTTTCCTTCCTATTTTCCCTAGGTTTTCCATAGGACTAGCTTGAGAGCTTCATGGTGAGACCTTGAGAGAGAGGGATGGATGTTGAGGAGGAAAGTTAGACCTTGTATGAATCTTTCATGGTGTGTATAGAAGGTTTCGCGTGATTCCTCAAGTGTTCTTGTTGCTCCTCCCGTATCTCTTTTTCGGTGATTTTCGGAGCCTTTTCTTGGAATTTTTGTTCGTCCCTCGATTCGTTGATTTGAGGGTGTTTCTCTTTGGATTTCTTTGAGGGGATCATGGGTGAGTGCCTTGTGCCTTATTGTGGATGATCTTGACTCCTCAAACACCGAATTTGGCCTTATGTATTGATTTTCGGATGAACCCTAGTTCATTGTGTTCTTGGCAAGGTTTCACGATTCGGGAGTTGTAGGGAGTTTGAGACCGTATTTTTTGGGGCATATCTTCTCCTTGGGGTGTTCACCATCTCTCCAAAATTTCGTCTCAAGACTCCAAGTGGTTTGGGAGATCCGTCGATCGAAAGTTTGGGGCCGTTTTGCGGGCTGATTTGGGGGGGCGGTACTTCCGACCCCTGTCCAAAAAGTACCGATAACCCGATTTTCACCGCAGAGAGTCTTTATCGGTAGTACCGACCCAAGGTTGGTACTACCGATAGTCGAAAGTACCGACCTAGTGCCGAAGTACCGATAACCCGGTTTTAGGTGCCAAGAAGCCCATATCGGTAGTACCGACCCGGGTCGGTACTTGAGGACCATGTGTGGTTCGAGGACCGGTGGATGGTCACTTCCTTGTGTGATGAGTGATTGACAACGTTTTGTGGACTCGATTCTTGGCTATGTATTGCAAAGGGTGCGGGTTGCGGCTTGACCGGTGTTGGTGCGTGTGAAGAACAAGCGCGAAAGGTCGTCGCGGTGAGGACTCCACTGTGGAGAAGACAAGTAGGCTTTGTTCGAGGGATCCGGTGGCCGGCAGAGGTCAAGTGCGGGCCGCATGGTGGCATGAACAAGCAAGATGAAGTCGTGGACGGTTTCTTGGTTGAGCCTCAAAACCAAGGTCGAGCCGGGACTACTTGGGAGCCGAGTCATGAGTGGAGATTGGTGGAGGCTAGACCGAGTTTGCGGGGTTTCCGTGGTTCACCCGAAAACCACCGGGTTCCTTGGTTGATCCACAAAGCCAAGACCGAAGAACCGAAGACGGTGCCGCTGAAGTGCCGACCGGTCCGACCGGTGAGGAGCACCGGTCCGACCGTGTGCGACGACGCGGTCCGGAATCTTCGAAGCGGAGGACACGCGTCGGGATCGCAAGGCTTGCGTCGAGGCTAAGCGAGTTGCGGTCGCCGGCATCCGTCCTATGGAGAAAGCTTCAAGTCTTCCAAAACCGCCCTTGAGGGGCTTGTATCCGTAGTTGTTAGAGAAGGGTATTTTAGACTTTCAGTTGCCTCCATATAACCCTAGAGGGAGAGGATGGCAGCCAACTCTTGGAACCCTAGTTCATTTGCTTTCCTATTTTCCCTTCCTATTTTCTTAGGATTTCCATAGGACTAGCTTGAGAGCTTCATGGTGAGATCTTGTTGAGAGGGTTGGATGATCGGGCGGCAAGCTAGACCTTGTATGAACCTTTGTGGCATGTATAGATGATTCGGCGTGGTTCTGTCGTATGGACCTCCCGGGCCCACTACCTCGGTGGGTACCGGGACCGACTACTCGGTGGGACCACGGGACTACCCGACTTGCGTTACACGGCACCTGGAGGCGTGGAGCACAAGGACAAGACAGAGAGTAGTACTCGGTTAAGGCTGCGGACACGTTCCGCACCGTGTAGAGGTCTCCCTAGACGTACTCGGCTAGTACTCCTTCCCTACTCGGAGCTTGTAACCCTGCCTCCGGGACTATATAAGGCGAGGCGGGGACCGATCCTAGGATCACCTCATCCAATCTCAACTCACGGCGCACTATTGCACCATCTTGTAGTCGTGCCCTATCAATCCGAGCTACGCGGCATACGGGACGTAGGGTATTACGCACCTCGCGGCCCGAACCTCGTCTAAATTGTGTGCCGCGTGCCTCTTCCGGTGACCCGGTTGTCGGTGTTTTGGACCGGCAACCTACTACGGGGAGTTCCCGAAGTAGATGAATGTGACTCGCCGAGATCGGTAACTCGAAGGAAGAGGCACGCGGCACACAATTTAGACAAAGTTCGGGCCGCGAGGTGCGTAATACCCTACGTCCCGTATGCCGCGTAGCTCGGGATTGATAGGGCACGACTACAAGATGGTGCAATAGTGCGCCGTGAGTTGAGATTGGATGAGGTGATCCTAGGATCGGTCCCCCGCTCGCCTTATATAGTCCGGGGGGAGGTGGTTACAAGTCGGAGTAGGGAAGGAGTACTAGCCGAGTACGTCTAGGGAGACCCTCTGACACAAGTGCGAACGTGTATGTAGCCTTAACCGAGTACTACTCCCCGTATCGTCCTTGTGCTCCACGCCTCCAGGTGCCGTGTAACGCAAGTCGGTAGTCCGTGGGCCCACCGAGTAGTCGGTCCCGGTACCCACCGAGGTAGTGGGCCCAGGGAGGTCCATACGACAAGCCCCCGAGTACTTTGTAGTCGAGAAGGATAGCTTCAAGTAGTCTTGAAGGCCTTAACAAGTAGTCCTCAAGCGTCCCCGAGTTCTACAAGTCAAAAGTCCTCAAGACTAGTCGAAGCATCCCGAGGCCGGAATGTACTCTACCGATGTTTGAGCAATCTTGAAGTCTTCTCGAGTAGTCCCAAGCGTCCTTGAAATCGCCTTCGAAGGTCTTCAAAAATGCCTCGCCTTGTCTTGAAGCCGAGCCATCAAGAAGATGCGTTTCGCCGAACCGCAATCCACGTGGAGTAGCCCCCGAGCCCGAGCCGCGGCTCTGGCTGAGGATCTATCCGAAGTCTTGGCGAGAAAATCCCAAAAGATCCGAAGAGAAAAAACCGAAGGACACGTGGCACGGAGCCCCCGAGCCTTGAGTCGAGTACTTCCTCTCGAATTGAAGGGTCTTTTTTGGAGAATGGTGTCCTGAGATGCTCTTGAGACTAGCCGCGTCCCAGGTAGTCGAGTAGAAGTAGCCGAGCCCCCGAAGTGAGGCGCGTCGACTAGTAGAATACGAAGAGTCACGCGCAGCCGCTGAGTCAGCCGCGCGTGGACTTATCCGGCCGCCCGTTGCGGGGGCGTTTTGGCTTATAAATACAAGCCGAAACCCTTAGGGTTTTTCACCCAAGTGAGCCACAGTCATTTGCCACTTGAATCTTGAAGAAAATCCACTCCAGCGAGCGCTGCCGCCGTAGTAGATCTGAGCGTATCGCCACCCGAAAGCTGCAGGGTAGCCCCCGAGCGAATGCGAGTGAAGACTCCCTGTTCTTGGAGGATGAAGCCGTCCCCGTCGAAGACGTCGAAGGCCGGCGGGAAGAAGAGGAGCCATGCAGAGAGCCGCCGCGGCCGCACCGGAGCGGCGCCGCCCGCATCCCCACCGCGCGCTGATCCAAGCCGCGAGTGGAAAAGGTCGAAGGTGAAGACCGAAGACTTGCCGACCCCGTTGAACAATGCGGGTTCATCGGGGAGAAGGAAATCGATATGTGGAGATCCGCCGCCGGGAGATCCCTATCCGATGGAGAAGGCGCAAGACGAGATCCCGATGTTCTCGCGCTTCGTGGAGCGCGGTCTTGCGCTCCCGGCCGAGCGATTTCTTCGGAGGGCTTCTCGTGTACTACGGCATCGAGTACCTCAACTTGAACCCCAACGGAATCTTCCACACTTCGTCTTCGTCCATTTCTCGCGAAGCATTTTTGGGAATCAAGCCGCATTGGATTCTCTTCCGGAAATTTTTCCGCGTGAAGCCGCAGCCCCCCGCCTCCAACCCCGAGTAGTCGGGGGGCCGGGATCCGCTGAGGGAAGATGCCGCCGAGCGCACTCGGGGTACAAGCTCGTGGACTCCAACACCGACCGGAAGACGAGGTGGTTCTACACCACGAACCACCATCCCGAGCCGCCGAAGCCGAGCGGACGGCAGCCCAAGCACCAAGAGTGGTGGAACACGGAACCCACCATGCAGAGGGGATCCAGCCTCCGGAGTTGCCGGCACGGATCAAGACTCGGCGGATGCAGGACCGAGGGCCGAGCATGTGGCCTTCGTTTCATGAAGCGCCGGATCCGGCCCGCCGCCGCCGCGGGATACGATGGGCTTCGAGTACACCGGCGACGACGACACGTCGCGGATGCCGGGGGCGAAATTGAAGACAACGACATCGTCGAGAGGTTGTCGAGGATCTTCAAGGACATGCCGAGTACACGGCGTGCCCCGTCGAGGAGTTCTCCGCCGCGCGTCCGCCCAACGAGGTAAGTAGTCGTACCCACCTCGTCGAGTAGTAGGCATCTGTAGCGGAGGTGCTGACGCCTTTGTGTCTGTTGCGCAGATGATGTGAAGCGGTTTGTCTCTGAGCCGCAGCCACCACCGAGCGGGATTGAGATCCCGACGGTGGAGAAGGTGAAGGAGCGCCGAGTAGTCGGAGACGACGACGATCCCGTTATCGTGGAGGATACCTCCGATGACGAAGAAGACGAGGAGACGCTGCGCAGACCGCTTCCACCGCGGTCGAGGTTTAGCCGTCCGGGCTTGCCTCATGTGCCTCTCATCCAAGACCCTCCGCTAGCCTCCGGGAGGCTAGCCTTGCCGCGCCGCCAAGGAAGCCGCGCAACCCCCGCCAAGAAGCGGGTAGCCAAGAAGATGAAGGTCTCGCAGACCACGCTCCGCAGGTAAGTCGTCTTGAGCGGAGTAGTCGGGTACCCCGTGATCGAGTACGGTGCCGACGAGTAGTTATCCCCCGTGTGCGGGAGAGGCCGCCGGCCGGAGCCCGTGGAGGAGGGCGATGAGGGCGTGTGGCCCACAGTGGGGGAACCGGCTGGAAGCCGAAGTCCGGCCCCACCGTCGAAGAACTTCGGCGCACCGGAGCGCGCCCCCCCGCCCCGAAGGGAGCAGAGTACCCGTGGCCGCCGCCGCTGGAGGGGTGGGAGCCGCAGGGGCGCAGAGAACGTCTGCGCCGACCGCCGCCACCGTAGAGGAGGCGGTAGTCGAGGAGGCGCAAGAAGAAACGCCCGCCGAGGGTGGACTGGTTGACATCGCCAGCATCCTCGGTGCGCCGGCCGTGACTATCGTCCGGTCGAACTTGTAAGTATCACGCCTTCATGAGTGGTACTCATTGTAGTAGTCGATGTTATCTGATGAACCTTTGTGGACCCTTGTGCAGAAAATCCACCGACTTGAGCTGGGACGAAGAGGAGCCCACGGCAGCAGAGGCAGAAAAGGCCGCGCCGCCCGTCGAGGAACCCGCTCTAGAAGCCCAAGCCACGACCGAGCCCCCGCCGCCGGCGGCGCCGCCGGGAGGCGGTCATAGTCGAAGGTGAGTACTCTTCCCGAAGCCGTAGGGCCCAAGAAGAGTAGTCGAGAATGCCGATGCGCGTGTTC
This sequence comes from Cenchrus americanus, assembly GCA_947561735.1. Taxonomy (NCBI): domain Eukaryota; kingdom Viridiplantae; phylum Streptophyta; class Magnoliopsida; order Poales; family Poaceae; genus Cenchrus; species Cenchrus americanus. The sequence goes on along the minus strand of OX387245.1, from coordinate 87,143,740 downwards.
CTTGGTGACAAAGGGCCGAAGGGGGTGACATCCCTGCAGGGGTGCCCGTGCAAGAGTTGACACCAGAGGCCCCGGAGGCTGCGGTAGGAGCCCCCGAGCCCGTGGGAGAAACCGTCGAGAAGTCCGCCGAGGAGGAGGCGGCTGCCACGTCGCCAGGGGTTGCCCTGGAGGTGGCGATCCGGTCTCCCGAGATCCAAGACGCGGAGCCTATCCGCTCGGCGCCAATGACGGAGGCCACGCCGGGTAGCCGTGGCGGGATTGAGCTGCTTGCCGACGACCTCGTCGAGCCGGCGGTGTTGGCCAAAGCATCCGGAGGCGATGCGACGAGCCGAACAAAGGATGAAGGTACGTAGCCGTTGCCTCCCGAGTAGTCAATCCTTTTCGTTGAGTACTCGTTTGATTTTGAGCTTGTCCTCTGCGGGACGTCGCAGAGCGGTCCCGCGAGAAGTCCAATCTCGCCGCAAGGCTATGGGGACACGGCCGCGAGCCGAAGCCTTGGAGGAGCAAGCTCGTGAAGTCGAGGAAGCACGCGGCCGCCATGCAATCGAAGCTTGACGCCGCCTTCGCCAAGTATCACAACGATGTGATGGACTTGCGGGCGAAGAGCAACGAGCCGGTGCGGAAGAACAAAGGCCTCCGCAACAAGAATAAAGGTATGTCTCTTGACTTGTCGGGTACTTGTTGGGAGTCATCAAGCTCTGACCCGTTTGTTGTGTTCCGGTGTTGCAAAACTCGAAGGCCAGGTGGAGCGGCCGAAGGGCTCGGAGATCGGCATGAAGAATCTCTTCTACCGGAGCAAGAAGCCCGCTGTGTACTTGAACTCGACTACAAGGAGCGGCCGTCGAGTGCGAGAAGCACATGGAGTTGAGAATTGCATCTCGATCGGGATCTCGTCAATCGCTACAAATCTTTGCGATGTTGAACGAAGATCGCGAGGCGCTCCGGCCCACTCGAAGGACCTTGAAGAGGTCGCCCTCCCGATCGCGAGGCTCTCGGTGCCGCACCCGGCGGCCCCAAGATCGCTCCGTTGGCGGATCGACTTCGTGAGGCACCAAGCCGGCCGGCCGCCTACGTCAAGCACATGGCCGAGTCGATCCCGAAGCAGGCCGGCCTTCATGAAGTCGTACTTCCCGAAGGCCCCGGTGGAGGCGGTCGCCGGCGGAGTAGCCGCCAACCGGCCGGACGAGCAAGTATGCGAGTTGCCGGAGCAGATGGCTCCCATCGCGGAAAGCGTGTAGCCGATAAGTTGAATCTCCAAGAGCCCCGCATAGATAGCTAGTAGCCATGGTTGTATAGGAAACAGCTTGTAATGAACTATCTCGTATATCAATGAATTGTGAAGTTCCATCAATGAGTACTCGTAACCGCGATCTCGGAGTGCGGAGCGCCCATCGTGGAGTAGGTGCGAGTAGTAGTACTCGGCTTGGTAGTCCCGTCGCAGGGAGTAGACAGTAAAGAAGTTGATGAACAATCAAACTTTATTACTTGAAGAAGTACACCTGGGTGGCCAGGGCCGTAGTTACAAGTAGTCGCCTGGACCCGGAGGCCGCTTACAGCTGAGTAGTACTGGAGCGGGTAGCCGCTTACAGTGAGTGATCCGTAGGTAGCCGTGTAGGCTGGATCGCAGATCCGTGAGTAGCCGCGCAGGCTGGATCTTTGGGGTGTGGTCTTCTTGGTAGACCGCTGCTAGAGTCCTTGACGCTCGTTGCAGCCCAGGGTCCGTAGGTAGCCGCACGGGGCTGGACCCGGAGGAGAGTAGTCCGGATACTTGAAGCCGGGACCCGAGGGTCGCATGCGGCTAGGGGTGTTGATGCGGTCGTGTAGACTTGAACCCCGGAGTAGTCGAGTAGACTAGGCGTAGAATCGACGGAGCCGGTCGACGTTCCACGAGTTGTTGACTTCTTCGCCTTCAAGTGTTTGGAGGCGGTTGGAGCCTCGGCCCGGCCACCTTAGCCACGGTGAAGGGTCCTTCCCAGGGGGAGCCGAGTTTGTGAAGTCCTTCCGTGTTCGGGATACGGCGGAGGACAAGATCTCCAACGTTGAAGGAGCGTTCCTTGACGTTGCGATCGTGGTAGCGTCGGATACCCTCCGGTGTACCTTGCCGATTGGACTAGGGCGGCACGGCGAGCTTCTTCGAGGTCGTCGATGTCAACTCGTCCGTCGTCTTCTGAGACGCCTTCGTCGTAGTGCTCCACTGCTGGCGAGTTCCATATGACATCCGCAGGGAGGATGGCTTCGGAGCCGTAGACCAGAAGTAGGGGGGATTGCCCCGTTGGCTTGGATGGTTGAGTCCGCAGCCCCCAGAGTGCATTGGGTAGTTCCTTGATCCACTTGCCCCCTTTTGAATTAGCGCCGTCGTGTAGCCGCTTCTTGAGGGCGTCGAGCACCATCCCGTTGGCGCGCTCGACTTGTCCGTTGGACCGTGGATGGGCGACGGAGACGTATCCGACGTCGATTCCGTCGTTCTCGCGGTACTCCCGCGCCGGTGGTTGTTGAAGTTGGACCCCGGTGTCCGTGATGATGCGGTGGGGTAGCCCGTAGCGGTGTACGAGTTCATCCAGAAGTCGAGTACTCGTCGGCCTTGGGACATGTGACCGGCTTGACCTCGATCCACTTGGTGAACTTGTCGATAGCCACCGCACCCCGTTGAATCCTCCCCGGCGCGGTTGGTAGTGGCCCAATCATGTCGAGCCCCCCAGGCAAAAGGCCGGGGTTGGTGGTATGGTGACCAGCTTGTAGGCGGGGACGTGCCGCCGCTTGGCGAAGAACCGACATCCTTGGCACCTTCGACGAGTTCTTCTCGCATCGCCCGTGGCCGTGGGCCGCAGAAGGCTCGCCGAAGGCCTTGCCGACCCGCCGTGCGGGAGGACGCGTGGTTGCCGCAGACACCCTTGTGGATCTCCTCCAAGATGTCCTTGCCTTCTTCGCGAGGAACGCATTTCATAAGTACTCCGAAGATGCGCCTCGCTTGTAGAGTTTGTCGCCGACGAGGACGTAAGACTTGGCGCGGCGGACGAGTTGTTCGACCGCGTTCTTGCTCGGAGGGGACCTTCGCTCGCCGAGGTAGTCGATGAAGGGTTGCCTCCGGTCCACGTCGATCATCATGACCTCCCCGCCCACCGGTTGGCTAGCCGGGACAAGGGCCGGCGGGCGCCGGCTCCGGATGGATGGCGCGTGAAGCTCATGGACGAAGACGCCCGCGGGTACTTGGGCGCGGGTGGATCCGAGCTTCGAAAGGACGTCCGCCGCAACGTTGTTGTCGCGAACGATGTGGTGGAACTCGAGACCATAGAATTTGTTCTCGAGCTTGCGGACTTCTAGGCGTAGGCGTCCATGTTCTCCTTGTTGCGGTCCCGTGACTTGTTGACTTGGTTGATGACCACCGCGGAGTCGCCGTAGACTAGTAGCCGCTTGATGCCAAGTGAAGCCGCGAGGCGGAGCCCGTGTAGGAGGGCTTCGTACTCGGCTTCGTTGTTTGAGACCTTCCAGAAGATCTGCAGGACGTACTTGAGCTGTTCGCCCGTTGGAGAGATCGGGGGAGTACCCCTCGCGCCCCGCGCCCTCGAGGTTGAGTGAGCCGTCGAAGTACATCACCCAATGCTCGGTCGCACGGTGGGAGTAGGTAGCCGGTTCTCCCGCCACTCGCCATGAAGTCGACTAGAGCTTGCGACTTGATGGCCGTGCGTGGCTTGAAGTCGATGGTGAGGGCGCCGAGCTCGACGCCCCATTTGGAGATCCTTCCAAGGTGGCGTCCGGGTTCCTCGGGATGTCGCCGAGCGGGTAGTCGGTGACGACGGAGACCGAGTACTCCCCGGAAGTAGTGTCGTAGCTTCCGCGAGGTGATGAGTAGAGCGTACGGGGAGCTTCGCACGGGCCGGTAGCGAGCCTTGGACTCGATAGAACCTCGCCGACGAAGTAGACCGGGCGCCGGACCGGGAAGGCGTGGCCGTCTTCCCCGCCGCTCGACAACGATGGCAGATCGACCACGTGAGTAGTCGCAGCCGAGGTAGAGCAAGAGGCCGCTCGCCCTTGAAGGGAGCCGTGAGGACCGGTGGCTTCGACAGAAGTCCTTGAGCCGGGCAAGGGCTTGGTCCGCCTCCGCCGTCCACACGAACTTCTCGTGGTGCTTGAGTAGTTTGAAGAAGGGGAGACCCCGTTCTCCTAGCTTCGAGATGAATCGTTCAATGCCGCCATGCACCCCGTCGGCTTCGGACGTCCTTGATGCTCGTGGGAGCTTTCATGCGCGGTGATGGCGGAGATCTTCTCGGGGTTGGCTTCGATGCCGCGTTGGCCGATGATGAAGCCGAGTAGTTTGCCCGAAGGCACGCCGAAGACGCACTTGTTCGGGTTGAGCTTCCGGCCGGTACTCGCGTAGCGATGCGAAGGTCTCTTCAAGGTCGTCGATGAGGGTACCGGAGTCCCTCGGTTTTGACAACCACGTCGTCCACGTAGGCCTCGACGTTCTTGTTGAGTTGCCGCTTGAAGCTGTGCCCGGATGGCCCGTTGGTAGGTAGCGCCGGCGTTCTTCAACCCGAAAGACATGGTCGTGTAGCAAAGACGCGCCAAACGGGGTGATGAACGCGGTCTTCTCCCCGGTCTTCCTCCTTGATTGCGATCCGGTGGTACCCGGAGTAGCGCCGAGGAAGCAGAGCAGGTCGCGGCCCGCCGTGGAGTCGATGACTTGATCAATCCGCGGCAACCCGAAGGGGTCCTTGGGGCGTTGCTTGTTGAGGTCGGTGTAGTCGACGCACATCCTCCACTCGTTCGAGTTCTTCTTGCGGACGAGGACGGGGTTGGCGAGCCACTCGAGATGGAAGACTTCTCTCGATGAAGCCGCAGCCGAGTAGCTTGGCGAGTTCCTTCTTGATGGCGTCCCGTCCGTCGTCGGCGAAGCGTCGGAGGTGTTGTCGCTTGGGGGTGGCCTTTGGGTCGACGTTGAGGCGTTGCTCGATCAGCCTCCCCGGGCACTCCCGGCATGTCCGTCGGCTTCCACGCGAAGATGTCGCGGTTAGCCCGAAGGAAGCCGATGAGCGCGTCTTCCTATTTGGGGTCGAGGCCGGCCCCGATGGTGGTAGTCTTGGTGGGGTCGCCCGTTCCGAGGTCGACCGGCTTGACGAGCACCTCCTCGGGTGGCCGAGGCTTGTTGGCGCCGTCGTACTTTTCCGGGATGTCGAGTTCACTTGTGGCAAGCTTCTTCGACGCGGCGTAGACCTACATCATTGGGGTGGGTACTTGATTTGTCGAAGCGATCACCACGGCCTCTCGTATCGCGCCGTGAGAGATCTTCAAGTCCCCTTGGAGAGAGAGTACGCCAGCTGGACTTGGCATTTTGAGTACCAAGTACGTGTAGTGAGGCACCGCCATGAACTTGGCGATGGCCGGTCTGCCGAGGATGGCATGGTAGGAAGTCTCGATATCCGCGACCTCGAACTTGATGTACTCGGTGCGGTAGTTGTCGCGAGACGCCCCGAAGGTGACTGGCAGTACCACTGAGCCTAGTGGGATAGCCGCGTTGCCTGGGACGATGCCGTAGAAGGGCATGCTGCTCTTGTCGAGCATGGGGGTGACGTCAAGGTTCATCTTCTTCAGAGTCTTGGTGAAGAGGACGTTGAGCCCGCTTCCGCCATCGATGAGCACCTTGTTGAGCTTAGAGCCCGCCACTGTTGGTTTCAGGACGAGAGGGAAGCGTCCTGGTTCGGAGAAGCTGGTCCATTGGTCCTCTCGGGAGAAGGTGATGGGTGTCTCCGACCACCCGAGAGGGGTCATAACCGCCGGTTCAATGGACATCACTTCACGGCGAGTAGCCTCTCGCTCCCCCGCCCGGGGTAGTCCGCCGAAGAGGACGTTGACGGTCTTCTCGGGTTCTTGGAAGTCGTCGCCGTCCTTCTTCTTGTTCTTCTGGTCGTGAGGGTGCGGTGGCTCCGGCGTATCTTTGAGTGCATGCCTGAGCTGGTAGCACTGCTCGGTAGTGTGATTGCCGTTCGGGTGCCACGGGCACTTCTCCTTCAGCAGGTCTTTGAACCCGCCGGAGTTCTTCTTCGAGTTCCCTTTCGGAGGGCGCTGGATAGCCGCGACGGTGTTGTCTGGCTTGCGCTTGCGGTTGGGACCCGAGAAGTTGTTGTTGTTATTGTTGTTGTTGTTGCGGCCGCCTTGGTTTGGATTCTTTGCTGCCGCCGCCACCTTGGTTCTCGCTTGGACTTGCCGCGGATGGCGTCGTACTTGGCGTTGGCCTTGTCCTCTTCGTCCGCCCAGGACGTGATCATGTCCTTGAGGTGGGGAATGGACTTGGGGCGGCGTCGGCCGAAGTCTTCGAAGGTGCGGCGATGGTAGAGCCCGTCCGGAAGAGGTCGATGACCTCCTTGTCGGTGACGTCCACGACGGTAGCGCGCTTGTCGAAGAAGCGGCGCATGTACTTGCGGAGGGTCTCGCCTTGTTCCTCGCTTGATCATGGCGAGGTCCATGCGAGTACCCGAACGGCCCATGGCGCCCGCAAAGTTGCTTGTGAATTGCTCCTTCGACTGGTCCCACTTGTCGATTGAGTGCTTGTCCAGCGACTCGAGCCACGTGAGTGGGGCTTGGTCCGAGCGAAGGGGAAGTAGAGGCACTTGGTGTCGCCGTTGCCGCCGCCGTTCTCGATGGAGAGAGCGTAGCATCGGAGCCACCGGATAGGATCCGCTTCGCGTCGTATTTGGTGATCCCCAAAGGCTTGAACTTGTCGGGGAGGAGCAGGTTGCGAAGCCGGGGTGAGAAGGTAGGGAAGCCGTCGCCTTCAGCAGCGGTCGTCGACTTCTTCTGCCGCAACTCTTCGATTCTCTGGCGAGCATCGTACCCGTCGTGAGAGGCGCCGGAGGCGTGGCTGTGCGCGTGGCCGCGGCCGCCGCGACCGCCGCCGCCTCCGGCTTTCTTGTTGGCTCCGTGGTTGGAGCCGCCGCCGCCGCCGCCGCCGTCGGGGGTCGTTGCCGCCACCACCGGCCGAGGCACGGTGGGGGACGACTTCTCGGTTGACGTTGTCTTGTCGTGAGGGTCCGCCAGCGGTGGAGCGTCGACGTTTTGGTTCGCCTCGGGATGTCGCCCCGAGTACGGTTGGGACCGGGGTCAACACTGCGACTAGTAGCCTCGTTGTCGCGAGGCTTAGCTGGGAGAGGTTGGGTGACTCTCTTGTCTACCCGCATGAAGTAGGCTTCTTCAGCGAGCTTGGCGATGACTTCTCCAAGACGTATGCCCTGAGCCTGACGTGCGATCGCCGTGATCGACATGAGGCATTGCTCAGGAGTGGTGTGAACTCTGCTCTCGACTGCTTCGAGAGCTTCCTCAAGGTTGCGGATGGGAAGGTTGTCCCTAAGCCGCCGGCGTCGCTCGTTGCGCTTCCTGTTACGTTCGCGCCGGTGTCCCCCGTTGGCGTCGGTCTCGTCCGCGGGGGCATCGCGGAGCGGGCTCGTCCGCGGAGATGTCCTCCGTGTACTTGTCCGCGGCCGTGCCCGAGGTTCCCGGGGGTGTCGCCGGCAGCCATGAAGACTTGACGATCAGGCGTGCCCAAGCTTGGCTCGAAGGTGCCACCTCAGTTGGTGTGTTCGAGTCGGCTTGGGCTAGCGGTGTTCCCTCCGGAGCGGTAGCGAGTCGATGTAGGCGACATAGCGTGAGTCCTTTGTCGGCTCGGCGGGTTTGCGGTCCGGCCGCAGACGTATCTTCCGGCCGGTGTCGATCTTATAACCGGCCGGAGGCCGGCCCCGACAAGGGAAGCTCGAAGAAGTCGTCTTTGGACTCGGGCTCCTCGGGGTCCGACCCGAAGTCGAACTCGTAGTCCGGGTTCGAGAAGAACTCGGAGAGAGGGTCGGAGTCCGAGACGCGGTTGGTGGCGGCGTCGGAGTCCGAGTTGGACTCGGTTACGGGCTCCTTGCGGCCCGGCGTGGTGTAGAAGCCTCCGTGCGGGCCCGGCTGGGAACGCGGGAGCCACGCGCGGAGCGCTGGCGTGGAGAGAGGGCCGCCCGCGATGGCTGAGGAGCCGGCTCGCATGCGATGGCCCATGGCGACGTCGGGTTCGAGTTGGAGACGGACTCGAGCTCGAAGTCAGCGTGGAGGTTGGAAAGCGAAATTTCGCCGAACTTGCCGGCGAGTTTGCCCGCGACAACTTCGGGAAGCGTCACGAGCCCTGTCCTCGAGTCGGGTTGCATGATCAAGCGGCGCTGGAAAGAGCCCGCGCCATCAGCAGTGCAGACCCAAGCGCCGAAGACGAAGGTGTCGCCACGGTTGAAGGCGACGGTTGGCTTGATGTGAACGGAAGCCGTCGAGTTCGCCATGTGATCTCGAGCGAGAGCCCCTACCTGGCGCGCCAGCTGTCGGTGTTTTGGACCGGCAACCTACTACGGGGAGTACCCGAAGTAGATGAATGTGACTCGCCGAGATCGGTAACTCGAAGGAAGAGGCACGCGGCACACAATTTAGACAGGTTCGGGCCGCGAGGTGCGTAATACCCTACGTCCTGTATGCTGCGTAGCTCTGGATTGATAGGGCACGATTACAAGATGGTGCAATAGTGCGCCGTGAGTTGAGATTGGATGAGGTGATCCTAGGATCGGTCCCCGCCTCGCCTTATATAGTCGGGAGGCGGGGTTACAAGTCGGAGTAGGGAAGGAGTACTAGCCGAGTACGTCTAGGAGACCTCTACACGGTGCGGAACGTGTACGAGCCTTAACCGAGTACTACTCCCGTATCGTCCTTGTGCTCCACGCCTCCGGTGCCGTGTAACGCAAGTCGGGTAGTCCCGGGGGCCCACCGAGTAGTCGGTCCCGGTACCCACCAAGGTAGTGGGCCCGGGGAGGTCCATACGACAAGCCCCCGAGTACTTTGTAGTCGAGAAGGATAGCTTCAAGCGAGTCTTGAAGGCCTTAACAAGTAGTCCTCAAGCGTCCCCGAGTTCTACAAGTCAAAAGTCCTCAAGAGTAGTCGAAGCATCCCGAGGGCCGGAATGTACTCCGACCGATGTTTGAGCAATCTTGAAGTCTTCTCGAGTAGTCCCAAGCGTCCTTGAAATCGCCTTCGAAGGTCTTCAAAAATGCTCGCCTTGTCTTGAAGCCGGAGCCGTCAAGAAGATGCGTTTCGCCGAACCGCAATCCACGTGGAGTAGCCCCCGAGCCTCGAGCCGCGGGCTCGGCTAAGGATCTATCCGAAGTCTTGGCGAGAAAATCCCAAAAGATCCGAAGAGAAAACCGAAGGACACGTGGCACGGAGCCCCCGAGCCTTGAGTCGAGTACTTCCTCTCGAATTGAAGGGTCTTTTTTGGAGAATGGTGTCCCGAGATGCTCTTGAGACTAGCCGTGTCCCGGTGTAGTCGAGTAGAAGTAGCCGAGCCCCGAAGTGAGGCGCGTCGACTAGTAGAATATGAAGAGTCACGCGCGACCGCGGAGTCGGCCCGCGCGTGGACTTATCCGCCGCCCGTTGCGGGGGGCGTTTTGGCTTATAAATACAAGCCGAAACCCTTAGGGTTTTTCACCCAAGTGAGCCACAGTCATTTGCCACTTGAATCTTGAAGAAAATCCACTCCAGCGAGCGCTGCCGCCGTAGTAGATCTGAGCGTATCGCCACCCGAAAGCTGCAGGGTAGCCCCCGAGCGAATGCGAGTGAAGACTCCCTGTTCTTGGAGGATGAAGCCGTCCCCGTCGAAGACGTCGAAGGCCGGCGGGAAGAAGAGGAGCCATGCAGAGGCTGCCGCGGCCGGCACCGGAGCGGCGCCGCCCACATCTCCACCGCGCGCTGATCCAAGCCGCGAGTGGAAAAGGTCGAAGGTGAAGACCGAAGACTTGCTGACCCTGTTGAACAGCGGGTTCATCAGGGAGAAGGAGATCGATATGTGGAGATCCGCCGCCGGAGATCCCTATCCGATGGAGAAGGCGCAAGACGAGATCCCGATGTTCTCGCGCTTCGTGGAGCGCGGTCTTGCGCTCCCAGCGAGCGATTTCTTCAGAGGGCTTCTCAGGTACTACGGCATCGAGTACCTCAACTTGAACCCCAACGGAATCTTCCACACTTCGTCTTCGTCCATTTCTCGCGAAGCATTTTTGGGAATCAAGCCGCATTGGATTCTCTTCCGGAAATTTTTCCGCGTGAAGCCGCGGCCCGGCGCCTCCAACCCCGAGAGTAGTCGGGGGGCGGGATCCGGTTGAGGGAAGATGCCGCCGAGCGCACTCGGGGTACAAGCTCGTGGACTCCAACACCGACCGGAAGACGAGGTGGTTCTACACCACGAACCACCATCCCGAGCCGCCGAAGCCGAGCGGACGGCGGCCCAAGCACCAAGAGTGGTGGAACACGAACCCACCATGCGGGAGGGGATCCGGCTCCCGGAGTTGCCGGCACGGATCAAGACTCGGCGGGATGCGGGACCGAGGGCCGAGCATGTGGCCTTCGTTCATGAAGCGCCGGATCCGGCCGCCGGCCGCCGCGGGATACGATGGGCTTCGAGTACACCGGCGACGACGACACGTCGCGGATGCGGGGGGCGAAATTGAAGACAACGACATCGTCGAGAGGTTGTCGAGGATCTTCAAGGACATGCCGGAGTACACGGCGTGCCCCGTCGAGGAGTTCTCCGCCGCGCGTCCGCCCAACGAGGTAAGTAGTCGTACCCACCTCGTCGAGTAGTAGGCATCCGTAGCGCAGGTGCCGACGCCTTTGTGTCCGTTGCGCGAGGATGATGTGAAGCGGTTTGTCTCCGAGCCGCGGCCACCACCGAGCGGGATTGAGATCCCGACGGTGGAGAAGGTGAAGGAGCGCCGAGTAGTCGGAGACGACGACGATCCCGTTATCGTGGAGGATACCTCCGATGACGAAGAAGACGAGGAGACGCTCGGCAGACCGCTTCCACCGGCGGTCGAGGTTTAGCCGTCCGGCTTGCCTCATGTGCCTCTCATCCAAGACCCTCCGCTAGCCCGGAGGCTAGCCTTGCCGCGCCGCCAAGGAAGCCGCGCAACCCCCGCCAAGAAGCGGGTAGCCAAGAAGATGAAGGTCTCGGAGACCACGCCTCCGAGGTAAGTCGTCTTGAGCGGAGTAGTCGGGTACCTCGTGATCGAGTACGGTGCTGACGAGTAGTTATCCCTGTGTGCAGGAGAGGCCGCCAGCGGAGCCCGTGGAGGAGGGCGATGAGGGCGTGTGGCCCACAGTGGGGGAACCGGCCGGGAAGCCGAAGTCCGGCCTCCCCGCGTCGAAGAACTTCTCGGCGCGGCCCGGAGCGCCGCCCCCCCCGCCCCGAAGGGAGCAGAGTACCCGTGGCCGCCGCCGCTGGAGGGGTGGGAGCCGCAGGGGCGCAGAGAACGTCTGCGCCGACCGCCGCCACCGTAGAGGAGGCGGTAGTCGAGGAGGCGCAAGAAGAAACGCCCGCCGAGAGTGGACCGGGTTGACATCGCCAGCATCCTCGGTGCGCCGGCCGTGACTATCGTCCGGTCGAACTTGTAAGTATCACGCCTTCATGAGTGGTACTCATTGTAGTAGTCGATGTTATCTGATGAACCTTTGTGGACCCTTGTGCAGAAAATCCACCGACTTGAGCTGGGACGGAGAGGAGCCCACGGCAGCAGAGGCAGAAAAGGCCGCGCCGCCCGTCGAGGAACCCGCTCTAGAAGCCCAAGCCACGACCGAGCCCCCAGCTGCCGAAGCGGCGCTGCCGGAGGCGGTCATAGTCGAAGGTGAGTACTCTTCCTGAAGCTGTAGAGCCCAAGAAGAGTAGTCGAGAATGCTGATGCGCGTGTTCCTTGGTGACAGGCGCTGAAGGGGGTGACATCCCTGCAGGGGTGCCCGTGCAAGAGTTGACACCAGAGGCCCCGGAGGCTGCGGTAGGAGCCCCCGAGCCCGTGGGAGAAACCGTCGAGAAGTCCGCCGAGGAGGAGGCGGCTGCCACGTCGCCAGGGGTTGCCCTGGAGGTGGCGATCCGGTCTCCCGAGATCCAAGACGCGGAGCCTATCCGCTCGGCGCCAATGACGGAGGCCACGCCGGGTAGCCGTGGCGGGATTGAGGCGCTTGCCGACGACCTCGTCGAGCCGGCGGTGTTGGCCCGGCATCCGGAGGCGATGCGACGAGCCGAACAGTGGATGAAGGTACGTAGCCGTTGCCTCCCGAGTAGTCAATCCTTTTCGTTGAGTACTCGTTTGATTTTGAACTTGTCCTCTGCAGGACGTCGCGGAGCGGTCCCGCGAGAAGTCCAATCTGCTGCAAGGCTATGGGGACACGGTGCTGCGAGCTGAAGCCTTGGAGGAGCAGCTCGTGAAGTCGAGGAAGCACGCGGCCGCCATGCAATCGAAGCTTGACGCCGCCTTCGCCAAGTATCACAACGATGTGATGGACTTGCAGGCGAAGAGCGACGAGCTGGTGCGGAAGAACAAAGGCCTCCGCAACAAGAATAAAGGTATGTCTCTTGACTTGTCGGGTACTTGTTGGGAGTCATCAAGCTCTGACCCGTTTGTTGTGTTCCGGTGTTGCAGAACTCGAAGGCCAGGTGGAGCGGCTGAAGGGCTCGGAGATCAGCATGAAGAATCTCTTCTACCGGGAGCAAGAAGCCCGCCAGGTACTTGAACTCGACTACAAGGAGCTGGCCGTCGAGTGCGAGAAGCACATGGAGTTGAGAATTGCATCTGACCGGGATCTCGTCAACTGCTACAAATCTTTGCAGAAGTTGAACGAAGACCGCGAGGCGCTCCGGCCCGGGCGGAAGGACCTTGAAGAGGCGCGCCCTCCCGATCGCGAGGCTCCTGGTGCCGCACCCGGGCGGCCCCAAGATCGCTCCGTTGGCGGATCGACTTCGTGAGGCACCAAGCCGGCCGGCCGCCTACGTCAAGCACATGGCCGGGTCGATCCCGAAGCGAGTGGCCGGCCTTCATGAAGTCGTACTTCCCGAAGGCCCCGGTGGAGGTAGTCGGCGGCGGAGTAGCCGCCAAGCGCTCGGACGAGCAAGTATGCGAGTTGTTGGAGCGAGATGGCTCCCATCGCGGAGAGGTAGCCGATAAGTTGAATCTCCGGTAGCCCCGCATAGATAGCTAGTAGCCATGGTTGTATAGGAAACGCTTGTAATGAACTATCTCGTATATCAATGAATTGTGAAGTTCCATCAATGAATACTCGTAACCGCAATCTCGCAGTGCGGAGCGCCCATCGTGGAGTAGGTGCGAGTAGTAGTACTCGGCTTGGTAGTCCCGTCGCGGGGAGTAGACGATAAAGAAGTTGATGAACAATCAAACTTTATTACTTGAAGAAGTACACCCGGGTGGCCGGGGCCGTAGTTACAAGTAGTCGCCCGGGACCGGAGGCCGCTTACGCGAGTAGTACCGGAGCGGGTAGCCGCTTACGGTGAGTGATCCGTAGGTAGCCGTGTAGGCCGGATCGCATCCGTGAGTAGCCGCGCAGGCTGGATCTTTGGGGTGTGGTCTTCTTGGTAGACCGCTGCTAGAGTCCTTGACGCTCGTTGCAGCCCAGGGTCCGTAGGTAGCCGCACGGGCTGGACCTGGAGGAGAGTAGTCCGGAGACTTGAAGCCAGGACCGGAGGGTCGCATGCGGCTAGGGGTGTTGATGCAGTCGTGTAGACTTGAACCCCGGAGTAGTCGAGTAGACTAGGCGTAGAATCGACGGAGCCGGTCGACGTTCCACGAGTTGTTGACTTCTTCGCCTTCAAGTGTTTGGAGGCGGTAGGAGCTCGGCCCGGTCACCTTAGCCACGGTGAAGGGCCCTTCCCAGGGGGAGCTGAGTTTGTGAAGTCCTTCCGTGTTCTGGATACGGCGGAGGACAAGATCTCCAATGTTGAAGGAGCGTTCCTTGACGTTGCGATCGTGGTAGCGTCGGATACCCTCCAGGTACCTTGCTGATTGGACTAGGGCGGCACAGCGAGCTTCTTCGAGGCTGTCGATGTCAACTCATCTCGTGTCTTCTGAGACGCCTTCGTCGTAGTGCTCCACTGCTGGCGAGTTCCATATGACATCCGCGGGGAGGATGGCTTCGGAGCCGTAGACCGAGAAGTAGGGGGGATTGCCCCGTTGGCTTGGATGGTTGAGTCCGCGGCCCCCGAGTGCATTGGGTAGTTCCTTGATCCACTTGCCCCCTTTTGAATTAGCGGCGTCGTGTAGCCGCTTCTTGAGGGCGTCGAGCACCATCCCGTTGGCGCGCTCGACTTGTCCGTTGGCCCGTGGATGGGCGACGGAGACGTATCCGACGTCGATTCCGCTGTTCTCGCGGTACTCCCCGGAACCGGTGGTTGTTGAAGTTGGACCCCGGTGTCCGTGATGATGCGGTGGGGTAGCCCGTAGCGGTGTACGAGTTCATCCGGGAAGTCGAGTACTCGTCGGCCTTGGGACATGTGACCAGGCTTGACCTCGATCCACTTGGTGAACTTGTCGATAGCCACCGGTACCGGTTGAATCCTCCCGGCGCGGTTGGTAGTGGCCCAATCATGTCGAGCCCCCGGCGGGCAAAAGGCCGGGTTGGTGGTATGGTGACCGGCTTGTAGGCGGGGACGTGCCGTCGCTTGGCGAAGAACCGACATCCTTGGCACCTTCGACGAGTTCTTCCGCATCGCCCGGGCCGTGGGCCGCATGGGAAGGCTCGCCGGAAGGCCTTGGCTGACCAGCGTGCGGGAGGACGCGTGGTTGCCGCAGACACCCTTGTGGATCTCCTCCAAGATGTCCTTGCCTTCTTCGCGAGGAACGCATTTCATAAGTACTCCAGAAGATGCGCCTCGCTTGTAGAGTTTGTCGCCGACGAGGACGTAAGACTTGGCGCGGCGGACGAGTTGTTCAGCTGCGTTCTTGTCGGAGGGGACCTTCTGCTCGCTGAGGTAGTCGATGAAGGGTTGCCTCCAGTCCACGTCGATCATCATGACCTCCTGCCCAGCTGGTTGGCTAGCCGGGGACAGTGGTCGGCGGCGCCGGCTCCGGGATGGATGGCGCGTGAAGCTCATGGACGAAGACGCCCGCGGGTACTTGGGCGCGGGTGGATCCGAGCTTCGAAAGGACGTCCGCCGCAACGTTGTTGTCGCGAACGATGTGGTGGAACTCGAGACCATAGAATTTGTTCTCGAGCTTGCGGACTTCTAGGCGATGGCGTCCATGTTCTCCTTGGTGCGGTCCCGGGACTTGTTGACTTGGTTGATGACCATCGCGGAGTCGCCGTAGACTAGTAGCCGCTTGATGCCAAGTGAAGCCGCGAGGCGGAGCCCGTGTAGGAGGGCTTCGTACTCGGCTTCGTTGTTTGAGACCTTCCGGAAGATGCGGGACGTACTTGAGCTGTTCGCCCGTTGGAGAGATCGGGGAGTACCCCTCGCGCTCGCGCCCTCGAGGTTGAGTGAGCCGTCGAAGTACATCACCCAATGCTGCGGTCGCACGGTGGGAGTAGGTAGCCGGTTCTCCCGCCACTCCCCGCCATGAAGTCGACTAGAGCTTGCGACTTGATGGCCGTGCGTGGCTTGAAGTCGATGGTGAGGGCGCCGAGCTCGACGGCCCATTTGGAGATCCTTCCGGTGGCGTCCGGGTTCCTCGGGATGTCGCCGAGCGGGTAGTCGGTGACGACGGAGACCGAGTACTCCCCGGAAGTAGTGTCGTAGCTTCCGCGAGGTGATGAGTATAGCGTACGGGGAGCTTCGCACGGGCCGGTAGCGAGCCTTGGACTCGATAGAACCTCGGCCGACGAAGTAGACCGGGCGGCGGGACCGGGAAGGCGTGGCCGTCTTCCCCGCCGCTCGACAACGATGGCGAGACCGACCACGTGAGTAGTCGCAGCGAGGTAGAGCAGTAGCTGCTCGCCCTTGAAGGGAGCCGTGAGGACTGGTGGCTTCGACGGAGAAGTCCTTGAGCTGGGCAAGGGCTTGGTCCGCCTCCGCTGTCCACACGAACTTCTCGTGGTGCTTGAGTAGTTTGAAGAAGGGGAGACCCCGTTCTCCTAGCTTCGAGATGAATCGTTCAATGCCGCCATGCACCCCGTCGGCTTACGGACGTCCTTGATGCTCGTGGGAGCTTTCATGCGGTGATGGCGGAGATCTTCTCGGGGTTGGCTTCGATGCCGCGTTGGGCGATGATGAAGCCGAGTAGTTTGCCCGAAGGCACGCCGAAGACGCACTTGTTCGGGTTGAGCTTCCGGCGGTACTCGCGTAGCGATGCGAAGGTCTCTTCAAGGTCGTCGATGAGGGTACCGGAGTCCCCGGTTTTGACAACCACGTCGTCCACGTAGGCCTCGACGTTCTTGTTGAGTTGCCGCTTGAAGCGAGCCTGGATGGCCCGTTGGTAGGTAGCGCCGGCGTTCTTCAACCCGAAAGACATGGTCGTGTAGCAAGACGCGCCAAACGGGGTGATGAACGCGGTCTTCTCCGGTCTTCCTCCTTGATTGCGATCCGATGGTACCGGAGTAGCGATCGAGGAAGCAGAGCGAGGTCGCGGCCCGCCGTGGAGTCGATGACTTGATCAATCCGCGGCAACCCGAAGGGGTCCTTGGGGGGCGTGCTTGTTGAGGTCGGTGTAGTCGACGCACATCCTCCACTCGTTCGAGTTCTTCTTGCGGACGAGGACGGGGTTGGCGAGCCACTCGGGATGGAAGACTTCTCTCGATGAAGCCGCGGCGAGTAGCTTGGCGAGTTCCTTCTTGATGGCGTCCCGTCCGTCGTCGGCGAAGCGTCGGAGGTGTTGTCGCTTGGGGGTGGCCTTTGGGTCGACGTTGAGGCGGTGCTCGATCGGCTCCCCGGGCACTCCTCGGCATGTCCGTCGGCTTCCACGCGAAGATGTCGCGGTTAGCCCGAAGGAAGCCGATGAGCGCGTCTTCCTATTTGGGGTCGAGGCCGGCCCCGATGGTGGTAGTCTTGGTGGGGTCGCCCTGTTCCGAGGTCGACCGGCTTGACGAGCACCTCCTCAGGTGGCCGAGGCTTGTTGGCGCCGTCGGACTTTTACGGGATGTCGAGTTCACTTGTGGCAAGCTTCTTCGACGCGGCGTAGACCTCCATCATTGGGGTGGGTACTTGATTTGTCGAAGTGATCACCACGGCCTCTCGTATCGCGGTCGTGAGAGATCTTCAAGTCCCCTTGGAGAGAGAGTACACCAATTTGGACTTGGCATTTTGAGTACCAAGTACGTGTAGTGAGGCACCGCCATGAACTTGGCGATGGCCGGTCGCTCGAGGATGGCATGGTAGGAAGTCTCGATATCCGCGACCTCGAACTTGATGTACTCGGTGCGGTAGTTGTCGCGAGACGCCCGAAGGTGACCGGCGGTACCACCGAGCCTAGTGGGATAGCCGCGTTGCCACGGGACGATGCCGTAGAAGGGCATGCTGCTCTTGTCGAGCATGGGGGTGACGTCAAGGTTCATCTTCTTCGAGTCTTGGTGAAGAGGACGTTGAGCCCGCTTACGCCATCGATGAGCACCTTGTTGAGCTTAGAGCCCGCCCTTGTTGGTTTCGGGACGAGAGGGAAGCGTCTGGTTCGGAGAAGCCGGTCCATTGGTCCGCGCGGGAGAAGGTGATGGGTGTCTCCGACCACCCGAGAGGGGTCATAACCGCCGGTTCAATGGACATCACTTCACGGCGAGTAGCCTTCGCTCCCGCTGCGGGGTAGTCCGCCGAAGAGGACGTTGACGGTCTTCTCGGGTTCTTGGAAGTCGTCGCCGTCCTTCTTCTTGTTCTTACGGTCGTGAGGGTGCGGTGGCTCCGGCGTATCTTTGAGTGCATGCTTGAGCCGGTAGCACCGCTCGGTAGTGTGATTGCCGTTCGGGTGCCACGGGCACTTCTCCTTCGGCGGGTCTTTGAACCCGCCGGAGTTCTTCTTCGAGTTCCCTTTCGGAGGGTGCCGGATAGCCGCGACGGTGTTGTCTGGCTTGCGCTTGCGGTTGGGACCCGAGAAGTTGTTGTTGTTATTGTTGTTGTTGTTGCGGCCGCCTTGGTTTGGATTCTTGCCGCCGCCGCCACCTTGGTTCTGCTTGGACTTGCCGCGGATGGCGTCGTACTTGGCGTTGGCCTTGTCCTCTTCGTCCGCCCAGGACGTGATCATGTCCTTGAGGTGGGGAATGGACTTGGGGCGGCGTCGGCCGAAGTCTTCGAAGGTGCGGCGATGGTAGAGCCCGTCCTGGAAGAGGTCGATGACCTCCTTGTCGGTGACGTCCACGACGGTAGCGCGCTTGTCGAAGAAGCGGCGCATGTACTTGCGGAGGGTCTCGCCTTGTTCCTGCTTGATCATGGCGAGGTCCATGCGAGTACCCGAACGGCCCATGGCGCCCGCAAAGTTGCTTGTGAATTGCTCCTTCAGCTGGTCCCACTTGTCGATTGAGTGCTTGTCCAGCGACTCGAGCCACGTGAGTGGGGGGCTTGGTCCGGGCGAGAAGGGGAAGTAGAGGCACTTGGTGTCGCCGTTGCCGCCGGCCGTTCTCGATGGAGAGAGCGTAGCATCGGAGCCACTGGATAGGATCCTGCTTCGCGTCGTATTTGGTGATCCCCAAAGGCTTGAACTTGTCGGGGAGGAGCGGGTTGCGAAGCGGGGGTGAGAAGGCGGGGAAGCCGTCGCCTTCGGCGGCGGTCGTCGACTTCTTCGCCGCAACTCGTCGATTCTCTCGGCGAGCATCGTACCCGCCCTGAGAGGCGCCGGAGGCGTGGCTGTGCGCGTGGCCGCGGCCGCCGCGGCGCCGCCGCCTCCCGGCTTTCTTGTTGGCTCCGTGGTTGGAGGCCGCCGCCGCCGGCCGCCGCCGCCGTCGGGGTCGTTGCCGCCACCACCGGCCGAGGCACGGTGGGGGACGACTTCTCGGTTGACGTTGTCTTGTCGTGAGGGTCCGCCGGCGGTGGAGCGTCGACGGTTTGGTTCAGGCGGGATGTCGCCCCGAGTACGGTTGGGACCGGGGTCAACATCGCGACTAGTAGCCTCGTTGTCGCGAGGCTTAGCCGGGAGAGGTTGGGTGACTCTCTTGTCTACCCGCATGAAGTAGGCTTCTTCGGCCGAGCTTGGCGATGACTTCTCCCGGCACGTATGCCCCGAGCCCGACGTGCGATCGCCGTGATCGACATGAGGCATTGCTCGGGGAGTGGTGTGAACTCGCTCTCGGCGCTTCGAGAGCTTCCGCAAGGTTGCGGATGGGAAGGTTGTCCCTAAGCCGCCGGCGTCGCTCGTTGCGCTTCCTGTTACGTTCGCGCCGGTGTCCCCCGTTGGCGTCGGTCTCGTCCGCAGGGGCATCAGCAGACAGCTCGTCTGCGGAGATGTCCTCCAGGTACTTGTCTGCGGCCGTGCCTGAGGTTCCCGGGGTGTCGCCGGCAGCCATGAAGACTTGACGATCAGGCGTGCCCAAGCTTGGCTCAGAAGGTGCCACCTCAGTTGGTGTGTTCGAGTCGGCTTGGGCTAGCGGTGTTCCCTCCTGGAACGGTAGCGAGTCGATGTAGGCGACGTAGCGTGAGTCCTTTGTCAGCTCAGCAGGTTTGCGGTCTGGCCAGTAGACGTATCTTCCGGCCGGTGTCGATCTTATAACCAGCCCGGAGGCCGGCCCTGACAAGGGAAGCTCGAAGAAGTCGTCTTCGGACTCGGGCTCCTCGGGGTCCGACCCGAAGTCGAACTCGTAGTCCGGGTTCGAGAAGAACTCGGAGAGAGGGCGGAGTCCGAGACGCGGTTGGTGGCGGCGTCGGAGTCCGAGTTGGACTCGGTTACGGGGCTCCTTGCCGGCCGGCGTGGTGTAGAAGCCTCCGTGCGGGCCCTGCCGGGAACGCGGGGGCCACGCGCGGAGCGCCGGCGTGGAGAGAGGGCCGCCCGCGATGGCTGAGGAGCCGGCTCGCATGCGATGGCCCATGGCGACGTCGGGTTCGAGTTGGTGACGGACTCGTGCTCGAAGTCAGCGTGGAGGTTGGAAAGCGAAATTTCGCCGAACTTGCCGGCGAGTTTGCCCGCGACAACTTCGGGAAGCGTCACGAGCCCTGTCCTCGAGTCGGGTTGCATGATCAAGCGGCGCTGGAAAGAGCCCGCGCCATCAGCAGTGCAGACCCAAGCGCCGAAGACGAAGGTGTCGCCACGGTTGAAGGCGACGGTTGGCTTGATGTGAACGGAAGCCGTCGAGTTCGCCATGTGATCTCGAGCGAGAGCCCCTACCCGGCGCGCCGGTGTCGGTGTTTTGGACCGGCAACCTACTACGGGGAGTTCCCGAAGTAGATGAATGTGACTCGCCGAGATCGGTAACTCGAAGGAAGAGGCACGCGGCACACAATTTAGACAGGTTCGGGCCGCGAGGTGCGTAATACCCTACGTCCTGTATGCTGCGTAGCTCTGGATTGATAGGGCACGATTACAAGATGGTGCAATAGTGCGCCGTGAGTTGAGATTGGATGAGGTGATCCTAGGATCGGTCCCTGCCTCGCCTTATATAGTCCGGGAGGCAGGGTTACAAGTCGGAGTAGGGAAGGAGTACTAGCCGAGTACGTCTAGGAGACCTCTACACAGTGCGGAACGTGTACAGAGCCTTAACCGAGTACTACTCCTGTCCTGTCCTTGTGCTCCACGCCTCCAGGTGCCGTGTAGCGCAAGTCGGGTAGTCCCAGGGGCCCACCGAGTAGTCGGTCCTGGTACCCACCGAGGTAGTGGGCCCAGGGAGGTCCATACGACAAGTCGAGCGCGCCAACGGGATGGTGCTCGACGCCCTCAAGAAGCGGCTACACGACGCGCTAATTCAAAAGGGGGCAAGTGGATCAAGGAACTACCCAATGCACTGCGGGGGCTGCGGACTCAACCATCCAAGCCAACGGGGCAATCCCCCTACTTCCGGTCTACGGCTCCGAAGCCATCCTCCCTGCGGATGTCATATGGAACTCGCCGGCGGTGGAGCACTACGACGAAGGCGTCTCGGAAGACGACAGACGAGTTGACATCGACGGCCTCGAAGAAGCTCGGCCGTGCCGCCCTAGTCCAATCGGCAAGGTACCCGGAGGGTATCCGACGCTACCACGATCGCAACGTCAAGGAACGCTCCTTCAACGTTGGAGATCTTGTCCTCCGCCGTATCCGAGAACACGGAAGGACTTCACAAACTCGGCTCCCCCCGGGAAGGACCCTTCACCGTGGCTAAGGTGACCGGGCCGAGGCTCCTACCGCCTCCAAACACTTGAAGGCGAAGAAGTCAACAACTCGTGGAACGTCGACCAGCTCTGTCGATTCTACGCCTAGTCTACTCGACTACTCCGGGGTTCAAGTCTACACGACTGCATCAACACCCCTAGCCGCATGCGACCCTCCGGGTCCTGGCTTCAAGTCTCCGGACTACTCTCCTCCAGGTCCAGCCCGCGCGGCTACCTACGGACCCTGGGCTGCAACGAGCGTCAAGGACTCTAGCAGCGGTCTACCAAGAAGACCACACCCCAAAGATCCGGACCGCGCGGCTACTCACGGATGCGATCCGGCCTACACGGCTACCTACGGATCACTCACCGTAAGCGGCTACCCGCTCCGGTACTACTCGCCGTAAGCGGCCTCCGGTCCGGGCGACTACTTGTAACTACGGCCCCGGCCACCCGGAGTGTACTTCTTCAAGTAATAAAGTTTGATTGTTCATCAACTTCTTTCTTGTCTACTCCCCGCGACGGGACTACCAAGCCGAGTACTACTACTCGCACCTACTCCACGATGGGCGCTCCGCACTGCGAGATCGCGGTTACGAGTACTCATTGATGGAACTTCACAATTCATTGATATACGAGATAGTTCATTACAAGCGTTTCCTATACAACCATGGCTACTAGCTATCTATGCGGGGCTACCGGAGATTCAACTTATCGGCTACCTGCTCCGCGATGGGAGCCATCTCGCTCCGGCAACTGCGCATCGCTCGTCCGAGCCGGTTGGCGGCTACTCCGCCGGCGACTACCTCCACGGGGCCTTCGGGAAGTACGACTTCATGAAGGCCGGCCACCGCTTCGGGATCGACCCCGGCCATGTGCTTGACGTAGGCGGCCAGCCGGCTTGGTGCCTCACGAAGTCGATCCGCCAACGGAGCGATCTTGGGGCCGCCCGGGTGCGGCACCAGGAGCCTCGCGATCGGGAGGGCAGCCTCTTCAAGGTCCTTCAGCTGGGCCCGGAGCGCCTCGCAGTCTTCGTTCAACTTCTGCAAAGATTTGTAGCGGGTTGACGAGATCCCGATCGGATGCAATTCTCAACTCCATGTGCTTCTCGCACTCGATGGCCAGCTCCTTGTAGTCGAGTTCAAGTACCTGGCGGGCTTCTTGCTCCCGGTAGAAGAGATTCTTCATGCTGATCTCCGAGCCCTTCAGCCGCTCCACCTGGCCTTCGAGTTCTGCAACACTGGAACACAACAAACGGGTCAGAGCTTGATGACTCCCAACAAGTACCCGACAAGTCAAGAGACATACCTTTATTCTTGTTGCGGAGGCCTTTGTTCTTCCGCACCGGCTCGTCGCTCTTCGCCGCAAGTCCATCACATCGTTGTGATACTTGGCGAAGGCGGCGTCAAGCTTCGATTGCATGGCGGCCGCGTGCTTCCTCGACTTCACGAGCTGCTCCTCCAAGGCTTCGGCTCGCGGCACCGTGTCCCCATAGCCTTGCGGCGGATTGGACTTCTCGCGGGACCGCTCCGCGACGTCCCGCAGAGAGGACAAGCTCAAAATCAAACAGAGTACTCAACGAAAAGGATTGACTACTCGGGAGGCAACGGCTACGTACCTTCATCCTTTGTTCGGCTCGTCGCATCGCCTCCGGATGCGGGCCAACACCACCGGCTCGACGAGGTCGTCGGCAAGCGGCTCAATCCCCGCCACGGCTACCCGGCGTGGCCTCCGTCATTGGCGCCGAGCGGATAGGCTCCGCGTCTTGAATCTCGGGAGACCGGATCGCCACCTCCGGGGCAACCCCCGGCGACGTGGCGGCCGCCTCCTCCTCCTCGGCGGACTTCTCGACGGTTTCTCCCACGGGCTCGGGGGCTCCTACCGCAGCCTCCCGGGGCCTCCGGTGTCAACTCTTGCACGGGCACCCCTGCGGGGATGTCACCCCCTTCGGCCCTGTCACCAAGGAACACGCGCATCGGCATTCTCGACTACTCTTCTTGGGCCCTACGGCTTCGGGAAGAGTACTCACCTTCGACTATGACCGCCTCCCGGCGGCGCCGCCCGGCGACCGGGGGGCTCGATCGTGGCTTGGGCTTCTAGAGCGGGTTCCTCGACGGGCGGCGCGGCCTTTTACGCCTCTGCCGCCGTGGGCTCCTCTCCGTCCCGGCTCAAGTCGGTGGATTTTTCGCACAAGGGTCCACAAAGGTTCATCGAGATAACATCGACTACTACAATGAGTACCACTCATGAAGGCGTGATACTTACAAGTTCGGACGGGACGATAGTCACGGCCGGCGCACCGAGGATGCGGCGATGTCAACCGGTCCACCCTCGGCGGGCGTTTCTTCTTGCGCCTCCTCGACTACCGCCTCCTCTACGGCGGCGGCGGTCGGCGCGGACGTTCTCTCGCGCCCCTCGCGGCTCCCACCCCCCTCCGGCGGCGGCGGCCGCGGGGTACTCGCTCCCTTCGGGGGCGGGGGCGGCGCTCCGGCCGCGCCGAAGTTCTTCGACGGTGGGAGGCCGGACTTCGGCTTCCGGCCGGTTCCCCCACCGTGGGCCACACGCCCTCATCGCCCTCCTCCACGGGCTCCGCCGGGCGGCCTCTCCCCGCACACGGGGATAACTACTCGTCGGCACCGTACTCGATCACGGGGTACCCGACTACTCCGCTCAAGACGACTTACCTGCGGAGGCGTGGTCTGCGAGACCTTCATCTTCTTGGCTACCCGCTTCTTGGCGGGGTTGCGCGGCTTCCTTGGCGGCGCAGCAAGGCTAGCCTCCGGAGCTAGCCGGAGGGTCTTGGATGAGAGGCACATGAGGCAAGCCCGGACGGCTAAACCTCGACCGCAGCTGGAAGCGGTCCTGCAGCGTCTCCTCGTCTTCTTCGTCATCGGAGGTATCCTCCACGATAACGGGATCGTCGTCGTCTCCGACTACTCGGCGCTCCTTCACCTTCTCCACCGTCGGGATCTCAATCCCGCTCGGTGGTGGCTGCGGCTCAGAGACAAACCGCTTCACATCATCTCGCGCAACGGACACAAAGGCGTCGGCACCTGCGCTACGAGATGCCTACTACTCGACGAGGTGGGTACGACTACTTACCTCGTTGGGCGGACGAGCGGCGGAGAACTCCTCGACGGGGCACGCCGTGTACTCCGGCATGTCCTTGAAGATCCTCGACAACCTCTCGACGATGTCGTTGTCTTCAATTTCGCCCCCGGCATCCGCGACGTGTCGTCGTCGCCGGTGTACTCGAAGCCCATCGTATCCCGCGGCGACGGCGGGCCGGATCCGGCGCTTCATGAAAGCGAAGGCCACATGCTCGGCCCTCGGTCCCGCATCCCGCGAGTCTTGATCCGTGCCGGCAACTCGGGAGCCGGATCCCCTCTTGCATGGTGGGTTCGTGTTCCACCACTCTTGGTGCTTGGGCCGCCGTCCGCTCGGCTTCGGCGGCTCGGGATGGTGGTTCGTGGTGTAGAACCACCTCGTCTTCCGGTCGGTGTTGGAGTCCACGAGCTTGTACCCCGAGTGCGCTCGGCGGCATCTTCCCTCACCCGGATCCCGGCCCCCCCCCGACTACTGCGGGGTTGGAGGGCGGGGCGGCGGCTTCACACGGAAAAATTTCCGAGAAGAGAATCCAATGCGGCTTGATTCCCAAAAATGCTTCGCGGAAATGGACGAAGACGAAGTGTGGAAGATTCCGTTGGGGTTCAAGTTGAGGTACTCGATGCCGTAGTACACGAGAAGCCCTCTCGAAGAAATCGCTCGGCGGGAGCGCAAGACCGCGCTCCACGAAGCGCGAGAACATTGGGATCTCGTCTTGCACCTTCTCCATCGGATAGGGATCTCCGGCGGCGGATCTCCACATATCGATTTCCTTCTCCCGATGAACCCGCTGTTCAACGGGGTCGGCAAGTCTTCGGTCTTCACCTTCGACCTTTTCCACTCGCGGCTTGGATCGGCGCGCGGTGGGGATGCGGGCGGCGCCGCTCCGGTGCGGCCGCGGCGGCCTCTCGCATGGCTCCTTTTCTTCCCGCCGGCCTTCGACGTCTTCGACGGGGACGGCTTCATCCTCCAAGAACAGGGGAGTCTTCACTCGCATTCGCTCGGGGGCTACCCCCGGCTTTCGGGTGGCGATACGCTCGGATCTACTACGGCGGCGGCGCTCGGCCGGAGTGGATTTTTCTTCAAGATTCAAGTGGCAAATGAGCGTGGCTCACTTGGGTGAAAAACCCTAAGGGTTTCGGCTTGTATTTATAAGCCAAAACGCCCCCGCAACGGGCGGCCGGATAAGTCCACGCGCGGGCGACTCGGCGGGCGCGCGTGACTCTTCGTATTCTACTAGTCGACGCGCCTCACTTCGGGGGCTCGGCTACTTCTACTCGACTACACGGGACGCGGCTAGTCTCAAGAGCATCTCGGGACACCATTCTCCAAAAAAGACCCTTCAATTCGAGAGGAAGTACTCGACTCAAGGCTCGGGGGCTCCGTGCCACGTGTCCTTCGGTTTTTTTCTCTTCGGATCTTTTGGGATTTTCTCGCCAAGACTTCGGATAGATCCTCGGCCCAGCCCGCGGCTCGAGGCTCGGGGGGCTACTCCACGTGGATTGCGGTTCGGCGAAACGCATCTTCTTGACGGCTCCGGCTTCAAGACAAGGCGGGCATTTTTGAAGACCTTCGAAGGCGGATTTCAAGGACGCTTGGGACTACTCGAGAAGACTTCAAGATTGCTCAAACATCGAGCGGAGTACATTCCCGGCCTCGGGATGCTTCGACTACTCTTGAGGACTTTTGACTTGTAGAACTCGGGGACGCTTGAGGACTACTTGTTAAGGCCTTCAAGACTACTTGAAGCTATCCTTCTCGACTACAAAGTACTCGGGGGCTTGTCGTATGGACCTCCCCTGGGCCCACTACCTCGGTGGGTACCGGGACCGACTACTCGGTGGGACCACGGGACTACCCGACTTGCGTTACACGGCACCTGGAGGCGTGGAGCACAAGGACAATACGGGAGTAGTACTCGGTTAAGGCTCGTACACGTTCCGCACCGTGTAGAGGTCTCCTAGACGTACTCGGCTAGTACTCCTTCCCTACTCCGACTTGTAACCCCGCCTCCGGACTATATAAGGCGAGGCGGGGACCGATCCTAGGATCACCTCATCCAATCTCAACTCACGGCGCACTATTGCACCATCTTGTAGTCGTGCCCTATCAATCCGGATCTACGCGGCATACGGGACGTAGGGTATTACGCACCTCGCGGCCCGAACTGTCTAAATTGTGTGCCGCGTGCCTCTTCCTTCGAGTTACCGATCTCGACGAGTCACATTCATCTACTTCGGGAACTCCCCGTAGTAGGTTGCCGGTCCAAAACACCGACGGGTTCCTCAAGGCCTTTTTGTGTTGTTCCTGGTTGTTCTTGGTGGTGATTTTCGAGCCCTTTCTTGGTGTTTTTCTTGGGTTATTTTCGGGACCTTTCTCTTGGAGATTTGATGGGGGTAATTTGTGGGAACCCTTCGTGGTTCTTTGGGGCGTGATTCCCCTCCCAAATCCGTGAGTAAATGGGCTCGATTTTGGGGGTTTTCCAAGTTCTAGGGTTTGAGGTGTTCTTGGCGGGATTTCTTCAATTCCTCCTTTTTGGACGAGTTTTGGTGGGATTAAACTTGAGTGGGGTGAGCTACTTCGCGTGAGACGGCTTCGCACCATGGCGCGGTGCTCCGGCAGGGCAATAAGAGCACACGGAGCGACTCGGACTCCGATTCCGACGACGAGGTGCGTGATGAACTTCCCTTCTTGCGCCGGGAGAATGAGAGGCTTGGCACTTTGCTTGATAACCGTGATGACATGCTTAGAGAGGCCAAAAAAATGAGAAAAGAGCTTAGAGCTTCACTCGAGCATGCTAGGACTAGAGTGGCTGAGCTAGAAACACGAGGTGCTTGATAGCAAGCTTGAGATTGATTCGCTTAAGGCTAGCCTGTTGTTTTAGATGAGGTAGATTGTCTTGATTGTTCCATTTTCCTTGTTGATCTTGCTTTGTTCAAGGAAAAGCATGCCTCCAAGTGTGAGGAACTAGATGTGCTTAGGGTTGAAGTGGGTGAGCTTAAGTCTAGACTGCTTTGCTAGGTGCTTGCACTTCTTGCCCTGTTTTCATGCTAAGATTGATGAGATGCATGCTTACACTAGTTCTCTTGAGGCTAAGCCGATAGAACCCATGCCTACATCATGCTCTACCTGTGAAATGCATGCTTTGAAAAATTTCGAACTTGCACATTATGTTGATCGTTTGCGGGATGAGAATGATGAGTTGAGGAAGTTGATTGGTTGGTTGTCTAGTCATAAGCCTCGGTTGAGGATGATGATCGAGGCATTTAAGAGGCGAGGATGGTGAGGGACTTGGGGCAAACAAGGTTGGTGAGGGAAGTGGAGAGAATATCCGCAGCCACCAAAAACCCACCACAAAAATGATTTCCCCCCAAAACCTAACCATCTTAGGAACCGACTAGACACAACCCCAACTCCACCCGTGTTTCCTACACCCACAAATGATCTCCAAAAGCCTATCAAGTTTGTGAGCACTTCAGGGAAAGTGTTGTTTGGGAAGGAAAGTGAGAAGGCTAGTGAAGGGAAACCGGTGGAGGAGTTGAGTGGAGAGAAACCAAGTGAGAAGCCACAACCCAAGCCTAATCCTAAGTTTGTGAGGTTCCATTGTGTCTATTGTGGGAGAGATGGCCATAAGGATGAGTTTTGCTTCAAGAAGAAGCGAGAGGAGAAGATGGCAATGGAGTGGGCTAACAAGGACAAGTACCACCCTTCCAATTGTGTACTTGAGCCTCGTGTGCAAATGCCCAGGGCCAAGGCGAGTGTGAGGACAGTTCAGGCTTGGGGAGAGCGGAAAGATGTTGGAGGTGCTTCTTGCCCGGGTCACCGGTCGGACCGGTGTGGAGCACCGGTCGGGCCGGTGCGGGCTGGACGGGCGGCGGTTTGGGTTTCGTGCTCGTACGGGTGCGAGGGTTGTTTACGGGAGGTCGTGGTTACGGTGGTTGGGGTGGAGAGTTTGCGGGTGGTCGGGTTGCTAGGCATTCTCCCCCTCGAGTTCACTACGGAGATGGGAGGAGTCGTAGCTTCGAGAAGGAGACGAGGGACGGTCCACGGGCTTTCTTTCGTGGTTTTGGTCCTCCTCCGGGCGGAGAGGGGTGGTTTCCGAGGGTGGTTAGCGTGGTGGTGTTCGTGGACGTAGCTTTGGTAGGAGAGATGGTTTGGTTTGTGCTAACCCCACTTTCGAGCAAATGGCTCGGCACTTCGGTTTTACTCTTTTGGTACTAACCGCGGTCTTGAATCGTTTGTTTGCTCACGTGCTCATTTTTGAATTTCGGGTGGGAGACTTGAAGAACATTTGGTTGATTGACTCCGGTTGCTCGAGGCATATGACCGGAGACGGGGGGTGGTTCTCAAGTCTCGTCCGGTGGAGACAAGGAGGTACATCACTTTTGGGGACAATGGGCGTGGGCGTGTGCTTTCGAAGGTGAGTTCAAAGTGAGTGACAAGATCACTGCGAGGCGTGTTGCTCTTGTTCAATCGGCGGGGTACAATTTGCTTTCTATGTCCCAGGTTGTTGGATGAGGGTTTTGATGTGTTGTTTCGGCCGAGGTGGTTCTCGGATTTTGGACTCTCGAGGGGACCTTGTCCGTATGGTCGTTCCTGAGGGTCAGGTGTTCCGTGCTGATTTTTCTCGGTCTTCGAGTGTGGAGCGTTGTTTCTTGGCTGGTTCGTCGAGTGAGTTGTGGAAGTGGCATAGGAAGTTGGGTCACTTGAGCTTTGACCTTCGTCGCGCTTGAGTAAACTCAATTTGGTCCGAGGATTGCCACGGTTGAGGCTTGAGAAAGAGTTGGTTTGTGCACCTTGTAGGCATGCCAAGATGGTAGCCTCTTCTCACCCGCCTCTCACCGATGTGATGAGCGAGCGTGCATGCGAGCTGCTCCATATGGACCTTGATGGCCCGGCTCGTGTGCGATCCGCGGGTGGGAAGTGGTATGTCCTTGTTGTGGTGGATGACTACTCTCGGTATGCGTGGGTGTTCTTTCTCGAGGATAAGGGGGAGACGTTTGGTTTTGTTCGAGATCTAGTCTTGTGGTTGAGGAACGAGAGGCACGGAGATGCCATACGAGCAATCGGCGGTGATAATGGCTCGGAATTCGAAACTCTCGTTTTGAAACCTTTTGCCATGACTTGGGTCTTGAGCACCGGTTTTCGAGTACGTATACGCCTCTCTAGAATGGTGTTGTGGGAAGGAAGAACGGGACCTTGTGCGAGATGGCTCGGATGATGCTTGATGAGCATAGGACTCGAGAAGGTATTGGGGGCGAGGCGGTGAATACCGCATGCTATGTGTCAAACGGGATCTACCTCGAGTGCACAAGAAGAAAACATGCTATGAGTTGATGCATGGTCGCACACCCAAGGTGAGTGACTTCCATGTCTTTGGTTGCAAGTGTTTCATTCGAAGAAAGGCGAGGAAGTTGGATAAGTTTGAGGCTAGGTCTATTGATGGTATTTTCTTTGGTTATGCATCTCATTCTAGAGCATATCGTGTGCTCAATCTTGAAACTAACCAAATCGTGGAGACTTGCGAGGTAACCTTCAACGAGACGAGCCACATAGTCGGCTTGTCTTTGAGTGTGCGGGTGATGATGAGCTTGGCGAGGAGATCTTTCGGGGAGGAGGAGCATGAACATGGAGACGATGAAGATGGCGGTGTGGTGCCCCTGGTGAACATGTAGCCACTACTTCGACTACGGTGGTGGACGGACCCTCTCCTACACCTACGACGACAAATCAAGAACAAGGAGAAGGCTCGTTGTTGAGGGGGAGGTAGCATCGAGGTGAGAACCTCCCCGGCGAGTACAAGTGGATCACCCGGCTTCGAGGATCATCGGCGACATGAATGAACGCACTACTTTGTTGAGTGTTCGGAACAACTCTCATTTCGCTCATGCTGCATTTGTTGCTACTTTTGAGCCCAAAGACATTGGACACGCACTATCTAATCACAATTGGGTTAATTCGATGCATGAGGAGTTGGAGAACTGCGAGAGGAATCGGGTTTGGGAGTTGGTTGACCCTCCTCGGGGTGTAAGCCGATTGGTACAAAGTGGGTGTGGAAGAACAAAGAGGGAGAGAAAGGTGAGGTTGTGAGAAACAAGTCGAGGATTGTTGCTTAGGGGTTTAGTCGAAAGGAGGGGATTGACTACGAGGAGACCTTTGCTCCCGTAGCCCGTTTGGAGGCGATTAGGATCCTTCTAGCCTTTTCCGTGGCTAAAGGGTTCAAGTTGCACCAAATGGATGTGAAGAGTGCTTTCTGAATGGTGTGTTGGAGGAAGAAGTGTATGTGAGGCAACCTCCGGGGTTTGAGAGTGAGATGTACCCCCACGGGTGTACAAGTTGAGGAAGGCGTTGTATGGGTTGAAGCAGGCGCCTAGAGCTTGGTATGGCGAGGGTTGAGGGGGTTCTTATTTGAGAGAGGTTTTGAGATGGGGACGGTCCATCGGACCTTGTTTTTGGCGAGGCGGGGGCGGAGATATCCGATTGTCCGGGTGTACGTGGATGATATTGTCTTTTGTAACTCGTCTAACTCTCTTGTTGCAAGGTTTGCGAGAGGATATGAGCGAGAGAATTTGAGATGAGCATGATGGGCGAGTTGCGGTTCTTCCTCGGGCTACAAATCAAACAATCAAAGGAAGGAACATTTGTGCACCGGAGCTAAGTACACCAAGGATATTGTGCGGAAGTACAAGATGGAGGATTCCAAGGCTATGACGATGCCTATGAGTACGACTACGGCTCTTGATGCGGACGAGGAAGGCGAACACGTGGACCGAGAAGAAGTACCGAGCATGATCGGTCACTCCTCTACTTGACGGCGACGAGGCCGGACATCCGGTTCTCGGTATGTACGTGCGCTCGTTTTCAAGCGTCTCCGAGGACTTCGCATCGGCAAGCGGTGAAGTGAATTTTCGGGTACTTGCGTCACACTCCCAACTTCGGCCTTTGGTACTCCGCGTCCTCTTCTTTGGTGCTTCATGGTTTTTCGGACTCGGATTTTTCCGGGTGTCGGTTGGATAGGAAGTCCACTTCAAGGACTTGCCGAGTTTTGGGTTCTTCTTTGGTGTCTTGGTCTTCCCGCAAACGGTCGAGTGTTGCTCAATCCACTACCGAGGCCGGGTACGTTGCCGCTACTAGTTGTTGCTCTCAACTCCTTTGGATTTCATACACCATGAGTGACTTTGGGAGTAGTATACCCATGTCCCACTTCAATGTGATAGCACAAGTGCCATAAGCGTTGCAAAGAACCTAGTGCTCCATTCCAAAACCAAGCACATAGAAGTGAGGTATCATTTTACGAGAGACAACGTAGAGAAAGGAAAGATAGCTTTGATCCATGCACCCACACATGACTAACTAGCCGATATTTTCACCAAACCCCTAGATCAAGCAAATTTCACTCGTTTGTGGGGGGGGACTTGGTGTGTGTTTGATTTCTTGAGTTGGGTGTGCGGGAGCTCCTTTGTAGCATATGTATAGCTTTCTTTTGTGCATTTCTTGCATTTAGCATGGCATATGTAACATGATGTGTAGGCATCCTTGTATCTTAGATTGCATGCATTTTGTATCATATGCATTGGATAGGAAAAGCTTCTCCTATATACATTGTACACCATGGAATGCTATTTATGTCTTTGTGAGCTTGTTTGGTATGCTATAGTTAGTTTGGCTTAGCTCTTGATGATCTTGATGAATAATCCATGGTTGATGGCTATGTTTTTGAAAAATGTCACATATATGCTCTCACGTGTAAATGCCTTTATATGATCTTGACATGTTTTAGTGGCTTTGCTATGCTTAATTTGTGGTTGGATAGCTAGTTTATTGATCATATGGGGCCAAAGGCTCATTTGTCATCATGAATGTTTAGCCCTCTTGCTTCATCTTGTGGAGGGGCATAAGTTCCTTTTTGTCGCAAAGACATTTCATGTACCATATATGAATCTGAAAATAAAATGTAAAATGCTTGGAAAATGTGCTCCCATGTCATATGTGTTGAATTTAATTTGCTTTGGGTGCTAAACCGTTGCATGATGCCTACCAATGAGAAGTCTCATACATAGAAGTAGGCACATGGCTCGGTGGCTTTGACATGACATGAGGTGCTTGTGGGTGTTTGTGATGGTCTTATGATTAGAATGGCTTTCCTAGCATGAAGTTTGTGTGGCTTTGCCATTTTGATATGCTTTGATCATGTTTAGGACTTTGCTCATGAGAGGCAAGTTTTTCGCAAAATTGCCCAAATCCATCTTAGCTTCGTCTAATGGTTGTGAAACTTGGTGATCTTGTAGTTGATGTCGATACGAAGCTATAGAGTATCTAACTTGCTCATTTAGACATGTGTGGCATCCTATGTTAAATTTTGTCTATTTGAGAAGCTCTAGGTTGAAATTTTTGCATTTTTGGCTTGATTCATGCATTGCCAACAAGGGGGAGAAGTTTAAGCTTGAAATGGCTTGCTGGATGCATTTAGAAGGTTTTCGGTGGTTTCGAGCCATTTACGGGCTCTCGTTGGTCACCGGTCGACCGGTCGAGGTCACCGGTCTAGCCGGTGTGAGTGCTGGTCCTGTGCACATGTTGGGCACCGGTCGACGGTGGTGATGACCGGTCGACCGGTGTGGTGAAGTTGTTGCGGCTGCCCTTTTTGTTTTCAAGTGCTTTGCATGCATTCGTCCGGGGGGGAGGTGCATTGGTTCAGGGGGAGCTTGCATGTGTGCAGGGGGAGCTCTTTGTGGCTTTTCGAGCTTTGTTTTGGTGGTTTGCGCTCTTTGTTTGAGCCTTGCTTTGTCTCGGATGTGTCGAGCCGTTGCCCTTACCTAAGGGGTCCGAGACTTGTCTTCTTCAAGTGATCTTGCTCTTTGCCTTTGTTTGGCTTTCCATCGCTTGTTGGAGTTTCTTTTTGTTCGTTTCTTTTCTTTTTCTTTTCTCTCTTGTTACTTTCATGTGGGTGTTGTCTATGCACTCATCAAGGGGGAGATTGAGAACCATGTGTGGTTCGAGGACCGGTGGATGGTCGCTTCCTTGTGTGATGAGTGATTGACAACGTTGTGTGGACCGATTCTTGGCTAAGTATTGCGGGTGCGGGTTGCGGCTTGGCGGGTGTCGGTGCGGGTGAAGAACAAGCGCGAAAGGTCGTCGCCGGTGAGGCCTCCGGGTGTGGATAAGACAAGTAGGCTTCGTTCGAGGGACTCGGTGGCTAGCGGGGGTCAAGTGCGGGCCGCATGGTGGCATGAACGACAAGATGAAGTCGTGGACGGTTTCTTGGTTGAGCCTCAAAACCAAGGTCGAGCCGGGACTACGTGCGAGCCGAGTCATGAGTGGAGATTGGCGGAGGCTACACGAGTTCGCGGGGTTTCCGGTGGTTCACCGAGGAAAACCACCGGGTTCCTTGGTAGATCCACAAAGCCAAGACCGAAGAACCGAAGACGGTCTTTGCGGCGGTGCGGAGCCCGGTCGGCCGGTGGGTAGCCGGTCCCGGCCGGTGAGGAGCACCGGTCGGCCGGTGTGCGGCGACGCGGTCCGGAATCTTCGAAGTGGAGGACATGCGTCGGGATCGCAAGGCTTGCATCGAGGCTAAGCGAGGTTGCGGTCGCGGGCATCCGTCCGATGGAGAAAGCTTCAAGTCTTCCAAAACCGCCCTTGAGGGGCTTGTATCCGTAGTTGTTAGAGAAGGGTATTTTAGACTTTCGGTTGCCTCCATATAACCCTAGAGGGAGAGGATGGCAGCCAACTCTTGGAACCCTAGTTCATTTGCTTTCCTATTTTCCCTTCCTATTTTCTTAGGATTTCCATAGGACTAGTTTGAGAGCTTCATGGTGAGATCTTGTTGAGAGGGTTGGATGATCGGGTGGCAAGCTAGACCTTATATGAACCTTTGTGGCATGTATAGATGATTCGGCGTGGTTCCTCAAGGCCTTGTTGTGTTGTTCCGGTTGTTCTTGGTGGTGATTTTCGGAGCCCTTTCTTGGTGTTTTTCTTGGGTTGTTTTCGGGACCTTTCTCTTGGGGATTTGATGGGGGAAATTTGTGGGAACCCTTCGTGGTTCTTTGGGCTGTGATTCCCCTACCTAATCCGTGAGTAAAGGGGCTCGATTTTGGGGTTTTCCGAAATCTAGGGTTTGAGGTGTTCTTGGCGGGATTTCTTCGATTCCTCCTTTTTGGACGAGTTTTGGTGAGATTAAACTTGGGTATGGACTCCTCACGAGGTGTTACTATTATCCCCAAAGGCTTGTTTAAGTACGTGGAGCGATTCGGGAGATCGAGATTTTGATTTGGGGGAGTTGACCCGCGGGTCTTGTTCATCCCGAGCGCCCGAGCTACACCGGTCGGCGGGTGCTTTTGGCCGTCGGCCGGTGCAACCCTCGGTGGGTTTTTGCTCGGGTGGACGTACGGGTGTGTTCGTTGTTGTCTTGTGTTGCGGTTGTTTCGAGTTCGGGTCGGTTTGGAGGTCGGTAGGCTGTTTGGTGATTTGGGGGCTTTCGGGCTTGGACCGGTCGACCGGTGTGTTACACCGGCCCGACCGGTGTGAAGCCACTTAGTGGAAGTAGCCAACTCTCACCGGCGAGGGACCGGTCGACCGGTGGTGCTCACCGGTCGGCGGTGTTGGTTTGTAGTCTCGAGGTTTGGTGTTCCACTTGCGTTCTCGGGTCGGAAGGTTGTGTGTTGGTTCCTAGGTCCAGTGGCACTCCAGTGGCTACGTCGGCTTGGCCAATTTGGGTAGTGAGTCGGAGACGTGTGTTGGAAGCCGTGTTCATCTTGTTGGAGTTTCCATCTCCTTTGAGAAGAATTTTTATCGACTCCCATTCACTCACCCCTCTGCGGTTCGGGTTGTATCGGTCCTTCGGTAGTACCGAGCAATTTCGCTGCGGTTGCCTCGCGCTAGCCTTTTCTCTCGATTCTTTTTGTGCTAGCTTCCGCTTTGTTCCTAGGCTCGATCTAACTTGTTCCTAGGCTCGGTAGGTCCATTGTGACTACGTGATCTTGGCAATTGTGTGCGAGATTCTTCGGAAGTGATTTGGGTCATAAGCCGAGTTATTGATAAGAATTTTTATCGGCTCCCATTCACTCCCCCCTCTCTCGGTCGCCAATCCGGTCCTTCAAGTGTTTAGGTGAAATTTGGAGAACGCGACAAAAGTTCGGAGGATGCTCAAGGACATAGGGGTTTGACTAGGATTTTGACCAAGGGTTGACTAGGGTTTGACCACAAGGGTGTGTGGTCTTGATTAGGAGGGTCATTAGTGATTGTTTGGCGATGTTCTCGAGGTGATGACCCGGAGTTGACCAAGGTTTGACCAATGGCGGTGGTATTTGACTTGACCGATTTGTCATTAGGCTAGTCTTAGTGTAGATGTCATCAACACAATTACCTAGAGTGACACATCATCTAAAAACATTTGAAACACCTCACTCTCAATGCATAATACATCTATTGTTGTTTTCTAGGTTGCATGCAAGACACAACTTGTCTAGGTAAGCTGTGTATACGGAGTGTCATCCTCATGAAACTCATTTTACCTCTCTCTTCATTAATACACCGCCACATCATCAAAAGTGCTCACATGACGGCCTATTTAATGTTTATGAAACTCGCACCGAGACCGGCCTTAGCACTAATGAGGTTAATTTAAAACCTTGGCGTCACGGTCATGGAGCGGCCTTATATAATCGGGCCCCCGAGCGGTGCAATGGACGACCGCACCTCAATGTCTCTCTAGCGCAAATCACGGCAACCCGGCGGCCTTACGCCTTCAACGGATCTATCGCTCAACGGCGCTTTTCGGCCTAACGGCTAATTGGCGTAACGACTAGTTCCGTGCGGGAATCGCGTCCGCCGGCCTTCAGCGGCGCTACGGTCGACGTGGACTCTTTATGCCTCACTTCAAGCCCCCAACATCAAAATCTCCAATATGTCATTCAAGGTCACTTGCGACCCGCAAACGACCTATGGGTCGGCTCTATCACCCATTCCGAGGTCGCAAAGGCATCGACAACCTCCCGGAGTCGCCTCGGCCTCCGCACGGCGAGGTTTACACCACGTCTCCCTAGGCCCGGTGCCTACACGCCTTCTAGGTCTCCCCAACCTACAACGGCTCCCCTCTATCTACGACTCCGTGCTTAAAGGCTCTCTTTTGCCCGTTGACGACCTCTTAGTCTTGAACACAACGCTCCGCCGAGGCCCTGTTGCCTTCTAGGTCGGTTTCGGCCTAGAGAATTCGGATTGATGCCCCTACGTTGTGCGACCATGCGGCGGCCGTGTTGGCCTAGGTCGACACGGATTCTCTTATCAATCATTATGGCCTTCGAAGGTCGCGTGCTACCATAGCCTCGCCAAGAGCTTGGCCATGCTAATGCTGCCCCGGGCGCTTCATCACGGTAGTCAAAACACATCGGTTGCCATGCAAAGAAATGTATAAAAGCTTCGTAAGCTACAAACAACCTTGGCCCATGGCCAATTACAAGGTACGGACATATTAAAGGTCCTGCTCTACCTTACATGGTGCCTGCGGCTCAACCTAGACTAATGAAGCGTGTCGCAAGCTTTCTTCTAGCTTCATGACCTACTTGGACACTTCCACCGACGTCGAGGTTGAAGCCGCCACACGACCACCTCTACTATAGCCCCGGAAGGTTTCTGTGGAGTCCCATCTTTTGCTAGGGTGCTCTCACAAGATTCCAAATTGGACCGGCTTCACCTCGGGCCTCTTCGGTGCGGCACGGTGGTTACCAACACCACATTAGGCCCTTGCTCATAAGGTCCATCAAGGCATGCACCGCCCCATGCGCACCTGGATTCCTCGGCGGGCGCGGGCACAAAGATGGATGGAGTTCTCCCAACTTTGCAAGCATTCTTCTAGCTCCTCGGAGATGATACTCCGGCCACTACACTCGGTGGACGCACACAAGACCGGGCATTGCAAAATTTTTGAGCGGTTCGCCATGATGCCCCTCTTTGGTTCAAGAAGCAAACACCAAGGCCTCCTATTAATAGCGGTGGAGCTCTACGGTGGCCACCGCTCATCCTCCGGTCGATGTGGAATCCTTATCCGCAACACTTGTTTGCACATGGAGCACAAGGTCTTTGTACGTTTCCGAGCCCGCCGACACGTCTCGCGGGTGCGTGATGACATCTTTTAAGTCTTTGTCTTCTAGTGGCAACGGTTTCACCTCTCTCGCTTGGGACGAGGCCTTGTGTACGTACGGTGCGTCCGTGGGTCGCTACATGACGAAGAGTCCGGCACACGGCGCTATCCTGTGAAGATTCCGGATAATTTTTGTCTTATTCAACGGGAAGAACATCTTTTCGCTCAAGCATAAGGTCGTATGTTCTCGGTTTCTTCTTCGAGCATCAACTCGACCTTCTAGGTCGCATTACGCTTGGGGGCTACTCCACGAGTGCGTCTTGTGAAGCCCTCTTTTGCCTATGTCGCCTCGACCTACCGAAGCAAGCTCGTCACCTCTGCTCGACCTCCCTTTAGTCGGCATTTAGATCGTCCTTGAAGGTGTGACGATCTTCCTTGATTCTAGTTAGGTCGGCGGTTCTTCAAGCAACTATTGCGCCTTGTCTACCACTCCAAGCCCCTAGATCTACACCCCGAAGCTTGGCATTCAATTTCGTACGCTCTCAAGAGGATTTTTTTCTTTTTTGGATCCCCGTGCACCATACGCGACCTCGGCGGCGTCATGTCTTCGCTTCACTTCAACATGACATCGTCTCGGCCCGCTATGCCTACACATCGATCGGGGGCTTGAGAGACATGAGTACCCATGGGCCCCCACCGACTAGGGTCCTGGAGGTCCCTGTCAAGTGGACCCGACTCGTCGAAAGCCCCACCGACCGCAAGTGGGCCCGATGAGGCCCGGAGCGTCCGAGGAACGGTGGATGGTCGCTCCGGCCGTGATGAGTGATTGACAACGTGGTGTGGACCGACTCTTGGCCGAGTATTGCGGATGCGAGGTTGCGGCTTGATTTTCGTTGGTGCGGTGAAGAGTGGGCGCGAAAGGTCTCTGCCTTGCGGGGCCTCCGTAGAGTGAACGGACAAGTAGGCTCGACTCGAGGGACCCAATGGCCGGCGGGGGTCAAGTGCGGGCCGCATGGTGGCAAGAAAAGCAAGACGAAGTCGTCGGCCGGAGCCGGTGCGGGGTAGCGGCTCACGACCGAGTACGCACGCGGGGTTTGCGGCGGTTCACCAGAAAACCGTCGGGTTACTTGGTTGAGCCACAAAACCAAGACCGGAGGCTCGGCGGGCGGAGGCGGATCCGGGCGCACCGAGAAGCTTCGATGCGGCGGACGCGTGGCGGGATCGCGGGGCTTGCGTCGGGAGGACGCGGTCGCGACGCGGCGTGGCCGTGCGATGAAGAGGAGTGCAACATGACCTATTTGCCCCCGAGGGGTTGTATCACAACTTAAGTGCTAGGGGTAGTGTGGTCTTTTGCACGGCCGGAGGGGACTCATATATATTACCTCCGGGGTTTCCGAGCAAACCATCCATCCGATTGCTTCTCATTTCCTTGCTCTCTAGGGTTAGATTTTTCCCCCGTTTGTAAAGAATCTAACCTCCGAGTGAATGGAAGCTTTCATGGTTGCGTCGATTCCGGTTTGTAGCTCATCGGATTTTCGTGTCTTTTTCGAGCTATTTTCGTCGGTTTTTCGTGTGCGACTTGTTCCTTTGATTCTTAGGTGTTTGGGCTGGAATTTATTGGTGGGAATCATGGATAGTTGCCTTGTGCATCTCTCGTGCTTGATCTTGATCCCCCAAACTTCGAGTTCGGCCTCCGATTGAAGGATTTCAGTTGGGTCCTAGGTTTTTGGTGGTTTCGGTGGCGATTCGATTCCCGGCGGTTTAGGTTGTTTGAGGACCCAAGTTTTGGGGCATAGTATCCCCTAGGGACGCTTCACATCTTCCCCAAATCTTTCCTCAAGAGCTTCAGCCGTTTGGGAGATCCATGGACCAGTAGGAGCTTTGGTGGTTTCGGTTTCATGTTCGGGCTGCTGTTCCCGTGCCTGGCAGACCGTCCGCGGGGTGCTCACGGACTGGCCATGTGGAGTAGTTCGTCTAGGTGTTCTTCGTGTTCGTCGCGTGTTCTTGAGCGCCGGTTGGCCAGTTGCTTTTGACCGGAGGGTGTTTGGCGGACCGTCCGCCCGGACGTCGCGAGCGTCCGCGCGGCACGAGTTGCTCGTGGACCGTCCGAGGACATGGCACGAACCGTCCGCGTTCTCAAGTGCGGTTGGGTCGTTCTGTTTGGGTTTAACGGACGGTCCACCGGGGTTGCGGACCGTCGAGTGGTAACCGCGGACCGTCGGCCCCCGGGGCCGCCGGCCGTCCGCCGTGGCGCTTGCGGGTGTGCTAAGGCCTTTGCTTCTTGGTTCGTGCTTCCGCTTTGGGATCGTTTGGGGTTTGTTCCTAGGGTTGGTACGTCCATAGTGACTACGTGACCTTGGCAAACTCGTGTGGGAATCCTTGGTTGTGAATTTGGGGTATAGGCCGAGTTCTCTCTTAGGAGAAGAATTCTTATCGGCTCCCATTCACTCCCCCCCCTCTCCGGTCGACCGATCGGTCCTTCAATTGGTATCAGAGCTGGTTACGGATCTTCGTGATTCTAACCAGTCTAAGATCCAAAGATGGCGTACCATGAACAGGGGTTCGAGTCCTCCACACTTCGATGGTAAGAACTACCATATGTGGCAAAGGCGGATGGCCGCTTTCCGGCAAGGGTCGGATCTGTGGGATGTCACGGTGAACACGGCATATGTTCATTCGATGAACTTCCTTGCTCCGAGGATCGAGGGACATGTTCGACGCCAACAACAAGGCGGTCGACTACTGTACCGTTCTCTCGTGTGAATCGAATTCGAACGGGTTCGGATAGAGGACTTGGCGTGCGGGAGTTGGGAGCAATTGAAGAATGCTCATGCGGGTATGCTCGGGTTCGGGCTCGGCTCTTTGCGACCCTCTTTGGAGAGAGTACGAGAACTTCACTCATCTCCCCGGTGAGTCCATAGATGCCATTTTCAGCATTTCACGGTGATCGTGAACAACATGAGGGCTAATGTGGTCGTGCTCCCGTATGATGACCGTGACGAGTACTGTCAAGCTCCTGCATTCTCTGGATCGTACCGTGTGGAGTGGGAAGGTCGAGGCCATTCTAGAGTCGAAGAAGTATGAGACCCTCACGGTGGACGAGCTGTTTTCCAAGCTCAAGTCGTCCGAGGTGGACCGTGGGGTGCGTGCAAAGATCGAGAACCCGACCGATCCTCATAGTATGGTTCTCGTGTACGGTTCAAGGACTAATGCTAACATGCCTTCGAGACAATTTTCTTTGTCTTTCCTTGTGTCCATGCCGGATGAGGAGTTCGACGTGCTGGGCGAGGAGGACCTCGCATTGTTGAGCAGGCGGTTCGAGTGCATGCACGAACTAGAAGAACACTCAGAGAAGCTCAGGCATGTGCTATAGGTGCGGGAAGCATGGGCACTTCATCGCCGAGTGCCCGGAAGCCATGGAGGTCAAGCCTGAGCACAAGCACCGTCCGAGGACCGACCACAAGCACCACTCGAGGGACGACTACAAGGGTAATAACAAGTCCGAGCGGAGGCCAAGAAGGAGTGGTGGTCACAAGAAGAAGGAGTGGGCGATGGTGGCTGGTGCGGGCGACATCGACTCAAGCTCTGCTATTCTTCATCAAGCTCAAGTGATGAAGAAGAGAACCGTCACAAGGGCAAGCGTTCGAGCAAGAACATCAACGGTTTGTGCTTCGCCTCCCAAGACTTTTGCGGCATGGCACAAAGCACCACAAGCAAGAAGAGGAACAAAGATGACTCGGGCTCGACTCCGAGGAAGAGGTAAACAACAGCCCATCCTTCTTGATAGCGGAGAATGCTAGGTTAAATGACTTGCTTGACAATCATGATGATGTTCTTAGAAAGACCAACAAGGAGGAGAGGGTAGGTCTTTGCTTGGAGAGGCTAAGGAGAAGGTGGTTGAGCTAGAGTCTTTGCTTGTTGATGCTAGGGCTCAAATAGATTCCCTTAAGTCTGCTCCCGTTGTGACCAATGAACCTGAATGCACTGATTGTTCCACTTTTCTTGGTGAATTGACCGTGCTTAAGGAGAAGTATGCCTCCAAGGTTGAAGAACTAGATGTGCTTAGGGTTGAGCTAGATGAGATGAAATCTAGGCCCTCCTTGCTTGGTGCTTGTACTTGTTGTCCGTTTTACATGAGAAGCTAGATGTTTCGCTTGCTTATGCTAGATCTCTAGAGGCTCGGTGAAAGCTCCTATTCCTACAATTTGTTCTACTTGTGGAGTGAATGTTGTGAAGAATATGGAGCTTGCTCATTATGTTGACCGTTTGCGGGATAAGAATGATGAGCGGAGAAAGTTGATGGGTTGGTTGTACGGTCATGAGCCTCGGTTGAGGATATCGATTGAAACATACAAGCGCCGGGATGGGGAAGCGCTTGGGGCAAAGAAAGTGGATGAGGGAAGTGGTGAGAGTGATATCCTAGAACCACCAAAACCCTACCACAAAAATGCCATTGTTCCTAAACCGAACCATCTTAGGAACCGACTAGACACAACCCTTGGCTCCACCCGTGTTTCCTCCACAAACCAACAACGTCTAGGAACCCATCAAGTTCAAGAATGTATTGGGGAATGAATTCTTTGGGAAGAAGGGAGAGAAACCGAGTGAGGAGAAACCGAGTGAGGAGAAGCGAGCCCAAAGAGAACCCAAAGCCAAAGCCCAAACCGAAACCCTTCCATTGTGAGCATTGTGGGAGGGATGGCCACCTTGCTTGAGTTTTGCTTCAAGAGGAGGCGTGAGGAGAGGTTGGCTAGAGAGTTGGCCAACAAGGACGGGTAACGCCCTTCTCGTGGTGTGCACGAGCCTAGGTTAGTGCCAAGAGGTGAGGGAATGGTGCGTACCATTCATCCTCGTGGGAGGCGTGAGTTTGTGCCTCGAGGTGATCCACCGCTTAGAGAAGGTGGTAGGCGTGTTGGCTTTGGGCGTGGTGAGTTTGTTGGACGTTCCTTTTCTCATGGCCAATACGAGTATAGGGGAACGATCGCAGTTTTAGGTCCCAAAGGAGCTACGGACCACGGTCTCCCCTTCGTGGTACGCGTAGTCCTCCAAGGGGACGTGTGGGTGTTTGTTGACGGATAAAAGATGTACCCCTCTACGATCCGCAAGCGTACGGACCCCACGCCTTTTTCACCACGGAATTCCCAAGGTTCTTGTCAATCCGCGGAGCAAGGGGATTACAAGCGTTCGATCTACCTTCATACTCTAGCTACACAACCCTCTAACTATGATTAAACCGGGAAAACAACTAAACTATACTAGAGAGAATGATCAAGATATCAAGAATAAAAGACACTCGCCCATGGGTCTACGATACTAGAACATGCAATCGCTTAAAGACATGAAAACCAATCTAATCTATCGGGGTTGTGACCACGGTTTCGCCCTTTACTGTCGTATGGACCTCCCTGGGCCCACTACCTCGGTGGGTACCAGGACCGACTACTCGGTGGGCCCCACGGGACTACCGGCTTGCGCTACACGGCACACGAAGGCGTGGAGCACAAGGACAACACGGGAGTAGTACTCGGTTAGGACTCGTACACGTTCCGCCTTTGTGTAGAGGTCTCCTAGACGTACTCGACTAGTACTCCTGCCCTACTCCGACTTGTAACCCTGCCTCCCGGACTATATAAGGCGAGGCAGGGACCGATCTCAGGATCACCTCATCCAATCTCAACTCACGGCGCACTATTGCACCATCCTGTAATCGTGCCCTATCAATCCAGAGCTACGCAGCATACAGGACGTAGGGTATTACGCACCTCGCGGCCCGAACCTGTCTAAATTGTGTGCCACGTGCCTCTTCCTTCGAGTTACCGATCTCGGCGAGTCACATTCATCTACTTCGGGTACTCCCCGTAGTAGGTTGCCGGTCTAAAACACCAACAGTTGGCGCGCCAGGTAGGGGCTCTCGCTCGAGATCACATGGCGAACTCGACGGCTTCCGTTCACATCAAGCCAACCGTCGCCTTCAACCGCGGCGACACCTTCGTCTTCGGCGCACGGGTCCGCACGCTGGCGATGGCGCGGGCTCCTTCCGGCGCCGCTTGATCATGCAACCCGACTCGAGGACGGGCGCTTGTGACGCTTCCCGAAGTTGTCACGGGCAAGCTCGCCGGCAAGTTCGGCGGGAAATTTCGCTTTCCAACCTCCACGGCCGACTTCGAGCTCGAGTCGCGTCTCCAACTCGAACCCGACGTCGCCATGGACCATCGCGTGCGAGCCGGCTCCTCGGCCATCGCGGGCGGCCCCCTCTCCATGCCGGCGCTCCGCGCGTGGCCCTCGCGTTCCGAGCCGGCCCGCACGGAGGTTTCTACACCACGCCGGGCCGGCAAGGAGCCCGTAACCGAGTACAACTCGGACTCCGACGCCGTCCCCAACCGCGTCTCGGACTCCGCCCTCTCTCTCGAGTT
Organism: Cenchrus americanus; assembly: GCA_947561735.1. NCBI lineage: Eukaryota > Viridiplantae > Streptophyta > Magnoliopsida > Poales > Poaceae > Cenchrus > Cenchrus americanus. The sequence goes on along the minus strand of OX387245.1, from coordinate 87,100,116 downwards.
CTACTCGAACCCGGACTACGAGTTCGACTTCGGGTCGGACACGAGGAGCCCGAGTCCGAAGACGACTCCTCCGAGCTTCCCTTGTCGGGCCGGCCTGCGGGCTCGTTATAAGATCAACGCCGGCGGGAAGATACGTCTGCGGCCGGACCGCAAGCCCGTTGAACCGACAAAGGAGGACTCGCGCTACGTCGCCTACATCGACTCGCTACCGTTCCGGGGAGGGAACACCCACCGCCCCGGGCCGACTCCAACACACCCACCGAGGTGGCACCTTCCGAGTCCGGCCTTGGCACCCCCGATCGCCAAGTCTTCATGGCTGCCGGCGATACCCGGGAACCTCGGGCACGGCCCGCGGACAAGTACACGGAGGACATCTCCGCGGACGAGCCGCTCGCCGATGCCCCCGCGAGGGCGAGACCGACGCCGGCGGGGACGCCCGACGCGAGCGCAACGGGGAAGCGCAACGAACGACGCCGGCGGCTCGGAGACAACCTTCCCATCCGCAACCTTGCGGAAGCTCTCGAGGCGGTCGAGAGCAGAGTCCACACCACCCCTGAGCAATGCCTCATGTCGATCACAGCGATCGCACGACAGGCTCAGGGCATACGCGCTGGAGAGGTCATCGCCAAGCTCGCTGAAGACGCCTACTTCATGCGGGTCGACAAGAGGGTCAGCCAACCTCTCCCAGCTAAGCCTCGCGACAACGAGGCTACTAGTCGCAGCACTGACCCCGGTCCTAACCGAACTCGGGGCGACATTCCTGCTGACCCAAACCGTCGACGCTCCACCGCCGGCGGACCTTCACGACAAGAGCACGGCAACCGAGAAGTCGTCCCCCACCGTGCCCCAGCCGGTGGCGGCGGCAACGACCCCGACGGTGGCGGCGGCGACGGCGGTAGCTCCAACCACGGGGCCAACAAGAAAGGCCGGAGGCGGCGGCAGCCGCGGCGGCCGCGGCCACGCGCATAGCCACGCCTCCGGTGCCTCCCATGGCGGGTACGACGCTCGTCAGAGGATCGAGGAGTTGCGGGGAGAAGAAGTCGGCCACCGCCGGGCCGAAGGCGACGGCTTCCCCGCCTTCTCACCACGGCCGCGCAACCTCCTCCTCCCCCCGACAAGTTCAAGCCTTTGGGGATCACCAAATACGACGCGAAGCAGGATCCCATTCAGTGGCTCCGATGCTACGCTCTCTCCATCGAGAACGGCGGCGGCAACGGCGACACCAAGTGCCTCTACTTCCCCTTCGCTCGGATCAAGCCCCACTCACGTGGCTCGAGTCGGCCCGGACAAGCACTCAATCGACAAGTGGGACCAGGCCCGAAGGAGCAATTCACAAGCAACTTCGCGGGCGCCATGGCCCGTTCGGGTACTCGCATGGACCTTGCCATGATCAAGCGAGGAACAAGGCGAGACCCTCCGCAAGTACATGCGCCGCTTTTTCGACAAGCGCGCTACCGTCGTGGACGTCACCGACAAGGAGGTCATCGACCTCTTCCGAGACGGGCTCTACCATCGCCACACCTTCGAGGACTTCGGTCGACGCCGCCCCGGAGTCCATTCCCCACCTCAAGGACATGATCACGTCCGGGCGGATGAAGAGGACAAGGCCAACGCCAAGTACGACGCCATCCGCGGCAAGTCCAAGCGAGAACCAAGGTGGCGGCGGCAGCAGCAATCCAAACCAAGGCGGCCGCAACAACAACAACAACAACAACTTCTCGGGTTCTAATCGCAAGCGCAAGCCGACAATACCGTCGCGGCTATCCGGCGTCCTCCGAAAGGGAACTCGAAGAAGAACTCCGGCGGGTTCAAAGACCCGCCGAAGGAGAAGTGCCCGTGGCATCCGAACGGCAACCACACTACCGAGCAGGTGCTACCGGCTCGGGCATGCACTCAAGGATACGCGGAGCCACCGCACCCTCACGATCGAGAAGAACAAGAAGAAGGACGGCGACGACTTCCAAGAACCCGAGAAGACCGTCAACGTCCTCTTCGGCGGACTACCCGACGGGCGGGAGCGAAGGCTACTCGCCGTGAAGTGATGTCCATTGAACCAGCGGTTATGACCCCTCTCAGGTGGTCAGAGACACCCATTACCTTCTCCCGCGCGGACCAATGGACCAGCTTCTCCGAACCAGGACGTTTCCCCCTCGTCCTGAAACCAACGGTGGCGGGCTCTAAGCTCAACAAGGTGCTCATCGACGGCGGAAGCGGGCTCAACGTCCTCTTCACCAAGACCCTGAAGAAGATGAACCTTGACGTCACCCCCATGCTCGACAAGAGCAGCATGCCTTTCTACGGCATCGTCCCAGGCAACGCGGCTATCCCACTAGGATCAGTGGTACTGCCAGTTACCTTCGGGGCGTCTCGCGACAACTACCGCACCGAGTACATCAAGTTCGAGGTCGCGGATATCGAGACTTCCTACCATGCCATCCTCGGCAGACCGGCCATCGCCAAGTTCATGGCGGTGCCCCACTACACATACTTGGTACTCAAAATGCCAAGTCCGGCTGGCGTACTCTCCCTCCAAGGGGACTTGAAGATCTCTCACGACTGCGATACAGAGGCCGTGGTGATCGCTTCAACGAATCAAGTACCCACCCCAATGATGGAGGTCTACGCCGCGTCGAAGAAGCTTGCCACAAGCGAACTCGACATCCCAGAGAAGTCTGACAGCGCCAACAAGCCTCGGCCACCCGAGGAGGTGCTCGTCAAGCCGGTCGACCTCGGAACAGGCGACCCCACCAAGACCACCACCATCGGGGGCCGGCCTCGACCCCAAATAGGAAGACGCGCTCATCGGCTTCCTCGGGCTAACCGCGACATCTTCGCGTGGAAGCCGACGGACATGCCGGGGAGTGCCCGGGGAGGAGCCGATCGAGCACCGCCTCAACGTCGACCCAAAGGCCACCCCCAAACGACAACACCTCCGACGCTTTGCCGACGACGGACGGGACGCCATCAAGAAGGAGCTCGCCAAGCTACTCGCTGGCGGCTTCATCGCAGAAGTCTTCCATCCCGAGTGGCTCGCCAACCCCGTCCTCGTCCGTAAGAAGAACTCGAACGAGTGGAGGATGTGTGTCGACTACACCGACCTCAACAAGCACGCGCCCAAGGACCCCTTCGGGTTGCCGCGGATTGATCAAGTCATCGACTCCACGGCGGGCCGCGACCGCTCTGCTTCCTCGACCGCTACTCCGGGTACCACCGGATCGCAATCAAGGAGGAAGACCGGGAAAAGACCGCGTTCATCACCCCGTTTGGCGCGCATCGCTACACGACCATGTCATTCGGGTTGAAGAACGCCGGCGCTACCTATCAACGGGCCATCCGGAGCTGCTTCAAGCGGCAACTCAACAAGAACGTCGAGGCCTACGTGGATGACGTGGTTGTCAAAACCGGGGACTCCGGTACCCTCATCGACGACCTTGAAGAGACCTTCGCATCACTCGCGCGAGTACCGGCCGGAAGCTCAACCCGAACAAGTGCGTCTTCGGCGTACCTTCGGGTAAACTACTCGGCTTCATCATCGCCCGGCGCGGCATCGAAGCCAACCCCCGAGAAGATCTCCGCCATCACCGGCATGCAAGCTCCCACGAGCATCAAGGACGTCCGAGAAGCCGACGGGGTGCATGGCGGCATTGAACGGATTCATCTCGAAGCTAGGAGAACGGGGTCTCCCCTTCTTCAAACTACTCAAGCACCACGAGAAGTTCGTGTGGACCGGAGAGGCGGACCAAGCCCTTGCCCGGCTCAAGGACTTCTGTCGAAGCCACCGGTCCTCACGGCTCCATACAAGGGCGAGCAGCTTCGCTCTACCTTGCCGCGACTACTCACGTGGTCGATCGCCATCGTTGTCGAGCGGCGGGGAAGACGGCCACGCCTACCCGGTCCGGCGTCCGGTCTACTTCGTCGGCGAGGTTCTATCGAGTCCAAGGCTCGCTACCGGCCGTGCGGGAAGCTTCGTACGCTCTACTCATCACCTCGCGGAAGCTACGACACTACTTCCGGGGAGTACTCGGTCTCCGTCGTCACCGACTACCCGCTCGGCGACATTCTCGAGGAACCCGACGCCACGGAAGGATCTCCAAATGGGCCGTCGAGCTCGGCGCCCTCACCATCGACTTCAAGCCACGCACGGCCATCAAGTCGCGGGCTCTAGTCGACTTCATGGCGAGTGGCGGGAGAACCAATTACCGCTCCCACCGTGCGGCCGAGCACGCGGGTGATGTACTTTGACGGCTCACTCAACCTCGAGGGCGCAGGGCGCGGGGGTACTCCCGATCTCACCAACGGGCGAACAACTCAAGTACGTCCCGGGATCTTCCGGAAGGTCTCGAACAATGAAGCCGAGTACGAAGCTCTCCTACATGGGCTCCGCCTCGCGGCTTCACTTGGCATCAAGCGGCTACTAGTCTACGGCGACTCCGCAGGTGGTCATCAACCAAGTCAACAAGTCACGGGACCGCACCAAGGAGAACATGGACGCCATGCGCCTAGAAGTCCGCAAGCTCAAGAACAAATTCTATGGTCTCGAGTTCCATCACATCGTCCGCGACAACAACGTTGCGGCGGACGTCCTCTCGAAGCTCGGATCCACCCGCGCCCGGTGTACCCGCGGGCGTCTTCGTCCATGAGCTTCACGCGCCATCCATCCGGAGCCGGCGCCACCGACCCTTGTCCCGCCTAACCACCCGGTGGACGGGAGGTCATGATGATCGACGTGGACTGGAGGCAACCCTTCATCGACTACCTCAGCGAGCAGAAGGTCCCCTCCGACAAGAACGCGGCCGAACAACTCGTCCGCCGTGCCAAGTCTTACGTCCTCGTCGGCGACAAGCTTTACAAGCGGGGCGCATCTTCTCGGGAGTGCTCATGAAGTGTGTCCCTCGCGATGAAGGCAAGGACATCTTGGAGGAGATCCACAAGGGCGTCGCGGCAACCACGCGTCCTCGCGCACGGCGGTCGGCAAGGCCTTCCGGCGAGCCTTCTACCGGCCCCACGGCCACGGGCGATGCCGAAGAACTCGTCGGAAGGTGCCAAGGATGTCGGTTCTTCGCCAAGCGACAACACGTCCCCGCCTACAAGCTAGTCACCATACCGCCAACCCCGGCCCTTTGCCCGCCGGGGGCTCGACATGATTGGGCCACCGCCAAGCGCGCCGGGAGGATTCAACAGGGGTGCGGGTGGCTATCGACAAGTTCACCAAGTGGATCGAGGTCAAGCCGGTCACATGCCCCAAAGCCGACGAGTACTCGACTTCCCGGATGAACTAGTACACCGCTACGGGCTACCCCACCGCATCATCACGGACACCGGGGTCCAACTTCAACAACCACCAGTTCTGGGAGTACTGCGAAAACAGCGGAATCGACGTCAGATACGTCTCAGTCGCCCATCCACGGGCCAACGGACAAGTCGAGCGCGCCAATGGGATGGTGCTCGACGCCCTCAAGAAGCGGCTACACGACGCTGCAAACTCAAAAGGGGGCAAGTGGATCAAGGAACTACCCAACGCACTCTGGGGGCTGCGGACTCAACCGTCCAAGCCAACGGGGCAATCCCCCTACTTCCTGGTCTACGGTTCCGAAGCCATCCTCCCTGCCGATGTCATATGGAACTCGCCGGCGGTGGAGCACTACGACGAAGGCGTCTCGAAGACGACGGACGTGTTGATATCGACGGCCTCGAAGAAGCTCGCCGTGCCGCCCTCGTCCAATCGGCAAGGTACCGGAGGGTATCCGACGCTACCACGATCGCAACGTCAAGGAACGCTCCTTCAACGTTGGAGATCTTGTCCTCCGCCGTATCCGAACACGGAAGGACTTCACAAGCTCGGCTCCCCCCGGGAAGGCCCCTTCACCGTGGCCAAGGTGACCGGGCCGAGCTCCTACCGCCTCCAAACACTTGAAGGTGAAGAAGTCAACAACTCGTGGAACGTCGACCGGCTTTGTCGATTCTACGCCTAGTCTACACGACTACTCCGGGTTCATGTCTACACGACTTCATCAACCCCCCCTTGCCGCAAGCGACCCTCCGGTCCCGGCTCCAAGTCTCCGGACTACTCTCCTCCGGTGTCCGGCCCGTGCGGCTACCTACGGACCACGGGCCGCGACGAGCATCAAGGACTCTAGCAGCGGTCTACCAAGAGACCACACTCCAAGATCCGGCCCCGCACGGCTACCTACGGATCCGCGATCCGGCCTACACGGCTACCTACGGATCACTCACTTGTACGCGGCTACCCGCTCCGGTACTACTCGACCGTAAGCGGCCTTCGGTCCGGGCGACTCCTTGTAACTACGGCCCGGCCACCCGGGTGTACTTCTTCGGTAATAAAGTTTGATTGTTCATCAACTTCTTTACTGCCTACTCCCTGCGACGGGACTACTAAGCCGAGTACTACTACTCGCACCTACTCCACGATGGGCGCTCCGCACTCTGAGATCGCGGCTACGAGTACTCATTGATGGAACATCACATTTCATTGATACATGAAAAAGTTCATTACAACTGTTTCCTATACAACTACGGCTACTAGCTATCTATGCAGGGCTACTGGAGGTTCAACTTATCGGCCACCTCGCTCCGCGATGGGAGCCATCTCGCTCCAAGCAACTGCGCGTCTTCGCTCATCCGAGCAGTTGGCGGCTACCCCGCCGGCGACTACCTCCACCGGGGCCTTCGGAAAGTACGACTTCATGAAGGCCGGCACTGCCCGGGATTGACTTGGCCATGTGCTTCACGTAGGCGGCCAACCGGCTTGGCGCCTCACGAAGTCGATCCGCCAACGGAGCAATCTTGGGGCCGCCGGGTGCGGCACCGAGGAGCCTCGCGATCGGGAGGGCGGCCTCTTCAAGGTCCTTCGGTGGGCCGGAGCGCCTCGCGATCTTCGTTCAACCACGCAAGGATTTGTAGCGGTTGACGAGATCCCGGTCGACGCAATTCGCAACTCCATGTGCTTCTCACACTCGAAGGCCGGCTCCTTGTAGTCGAGTTCAAGTACCGTCGGGCCTCTTGCTCCGGTAGAAGAGATTCTTCATGCCGATCTCCGAGCCTTTCACCGCTCCACTCGGCTTTCGAGTTCTGCAACACCGGAACACAACAACGGGTCAGAGCTTGATGACTCCCAATAAGTACCCGACAAGTCAAGAGACACACCTTTATTCTTGTTGCGGAGGCCTTTGTTCTTCCGCACCAGCTCGTCGCTCTTTGCTTGCAAGTCCACCACATCGTTGTGGTACTTGGCGAAGGCGGCGTCAAGCTTCGACTGCATGGCGGCCGCATGCTTCCTCGACTTCACGAGCTGCTCCTCCAGGGCTTCGGCTCGCAGTACCGTGTCGCCGTAGCCTTGCAGTAGATTCGACTTCTCGCGGGATCGCTCCGCGACGTCCTACACAAGACAAGTCCAAGTCAAGCCAAGTACTCAACGCAAAGGGCTGACAACTAGTGGGGCAACGGCCACGTACCTTCATCCACTGTTCGGCTCGCCGCATCGCCTCCAGATGCTGCGCCAACATCGCCGGCTCGACGAGATCGTCGGCAAGCAGCTCAATCCCGCCACGGCTACTCGACGTAGCCTCCGTCATTGGCGCCGAGCGGATAGGCTCCGCGTCTTGGATCTCGGGAGATCGGATCGCCACCTCCAGGGCAACCCCTGGCGACGTGGTAGCCGCCTCCCCCTCGGCGGACTCCTCGACGGTTTCCCCCATGGGCTCGGGGGCTCCTACCGTAGCCTCTGGGGCTTCTGGTGTCAACTCCTGCATGGGCACCCCTGCAGGGATGTCACCTCCTTCGGCGCCCTCGTCACAAAGGAACACGCGCATCAGTATCTACGACTACTCTTTTTGGGGCTCTACAGCCTCAGGAGGAGTACTCACCTTCGACTACGACCGCCTCCGGCAGCGGCGCTTCGGCAGCTGGGGGCTCGGTCACGACTTGGGCTTCGGAGCGGGCTCCTCGACGAGCGGCGCGGCTTTTCTCGCTCGCCGCCGTGGGCTCCTCTCCGTCCCAGCTCAAGTCCGTGGATCTTCTGCACAAGTATCAATAGAGGGTCGTCAGATAAGATCGACTGCTACAATGAGTACTACTCATGAAGGCGTGGTACTTACAAGTTCGACCGGACGATAGTCACGGCGGAGCACCGAGGATGTCGGCGATGTCAACCGTCCACCCTCGCGCGGGCGTTTCTTCTTGCGCCTCTTCGACTACCGCTCCTCCACGGTGGCGGCGGCGGCGCGCGACGTCTCCTCGCGTCCTTGCGGCTTCCGTCTCTTCAACCGCGGCGGACGCGGGTACCCCCGCTCTCTCTGGAGCGAGGGGGCCGGCGCTCCGGCCGCGCCAAGATTTCTCCAACGGTGGGGGGGGCCGGACTTCGGCTTCCGGCCCGGTTCCCCCCACCGTGGGCCACATGCCCTCATCGCCTTCCTCCACCGGGCCCGCCGGCGGCCTCTCCTGAAGACAAAGGAAAAGTACTCGTCAACAATGTACTCGAATGGCGGGTACTCGGCTACTTTGCTCAAGATGATTTACCTCCGGTGGCGTGGTCTCTGAGACCTTCATCTTCTTTGCTACCCGCTTCTTGGCGGGGTTGCGCGGCTTCCTTGGCGGCGCGGCAAGGCTAGCCTCCAGGCTAGCCGGAGGGTCCTGGATGAGAGGTACATGAGGCAAGCCCGGGCGGCTAAACCTCGACCGCAGCTGGAAGCGGTCCTGCAGCGTCTCCTCGTCCTCTTCGTCATCGGAGGTATCCTCCACGATGACGGGATCGTCGTCGTCTCCGACTACTCGGCGCTCCTTCATCTTCTCCACCGTTTGGATCTCGATTCCGCTCGGTGGTGGCTGCGGCTCGGAGACAAACCGCTTCACATCATCCTGCGCAAAAGACACAAGGCGTCAGCAACTCTGCTACAAGCGCCTACTACTCGACGGGGGGGGGGGGGGGGGTACGGCTACTCACCTCGTTGGGCGGGCGCGCGGCGGAGTACTCCTCGACAGGGCACGCCGTGTACTCCGGCATGTCCTTGAAGATCCTCGACAACCTCTCGATGATGTCGTTATCCTCAATTTCGCCCCCCGCATCCGCGATGTGTCATCGTCGCCGGTGTACTCGAAGCCCATCGTATCCCGCGCTGACAGCGGCTGGATCCGGCGCTTCATGAAACTGAAGGCCACATGTTCGGCCCTCAGTCCTGCATCCCGCAGGGTCTTGATGCGTGCCAGCAACTCCGGGAGCTGGATCCCTTCCTGCATGGTGGGCTCCGTGTTCCACCACTCTTGGTGCTTGGGTTGCCGTCCGCTCGGCCCGGCGGCTCGGGATGGTGGTTCGTGGTGTAGAACCACCTCGTCTTCCAGTCGGTGTTGGAGTCCACGAGCTTGTACGCCGTGTATCGCTCCGCGGCATCCTCCCTCGGTGGATCCCGGCCCCTCCGACTACTGCGGGGTTGGAGGCGCCGGGCCGCGGCTTCACGCGGAAAAACTTCGGAAGAGAATCCGGTGCGGTTTGATTCCCAAGAAAGCTTCGCGAGAAGTGGACGAAGACGGAAGTGTGGAAGATACCGTTGGGGTTCAAATTGAGGTACTCGATGCCATAGTACCGAGAAGCCCCTTGAAGAAGTCACTCGCCGGGAGCGCAAGACCGCGCTCCACGAAGCGCGAGAACATCGGGATCTCGTCTTGTGCCTTCTCCATCGCATAGGGATCTCTCGCGGCGGATCTCCACATGTCGATCTCTTTCTCCCCGATGAACCCGCTCGTTCAATAGGGTCGCAAGTCTTCGGTCTTCACCTTCGATTTTTTCCACTCGCGGCTTGGGTCGGTGCGCGGTGGAGATGTGGGCGGCGCCGCTCCGGTGCCGGCCGCGGCAGCCTCTGCATGGCTCCTCTTCTTCCCGCCGGCCTTCGACGTCTTCGACGGGGACGGCTTCATCCTCCAAGAACAAAGGAGTCTTCACTCGCATCCGCTCGGGGGCTACCCTTCAGCTTTCGGGTGGCGATGCGCTCGGATCTATTACGGCGGCAGTGCTCGCTGGAGTGGATCTACTTCAAGATTCAAGTGGCGAATGACTGCGGCTCACTCGGGTGAAAAACCCTAAGGGTTTCGGCTTATATTTATAAGCCAAAACGCCTCCGCAACGGGCGGCTGGATAAGTCCACGCGCGGCTGACTCAGCGGCTGCGCGTGACTCTTCGTATTCCACTAGTCGACGCGCCTCATCTCGGGGGCTCGGCTACTCATACTCGACTACCTGGGACGCGGCTAGTCTAAAGAGCATCTCAGGACACATTCTCCAAGAAGACCCTTCAATTCGAGAGGAAGTACTCGACTCAAGGCTCGGGGGCTCCGTGCCACGTGTCCTTCGGTTTTTTCTCCGGATTTTTCGGGATTTTCTCGCCAAGACTTCGGATAGATCCTCAGCCAGAGCCCGCGGCTCGAGGCTCCGGGGGCTACTCCACGTGGATTGCGGTTCTGCAAATCGCATCTTCTTGACGGCTCCGGCTTCAAGACAAGGGGGCATTTTTGAAGACCTTCGAAGGCGGATTTCAAGGACGCTTGGGACTACTCGAGAAGACTTCAAGATTGCTCAAACATCACCGGAGTACATTCCAGCCTCGGGATGCTTCGACTACTCTTGAGGACTTTTAACTTGTAGCACTCAGGGACGCTTGAGGACTACTCGTTAAGGCCTTCCAGACTACTTGAAGCTATCCTTCTCGACTACAAAGTACTCGGGGGCTTGTCGTATGGACCTCCCTGGGCCCACTACCTCGGTGGGTACCAGGACCGACTACTCGGTGGGCCCCCGGGACTACCGGCTTGCGCTACACGGCACTCGAAGAAGTGGAGCACAAGGACAGCACAGGAGTAGTACTCGGTTAGGACTCTGTACACGTTCCGCACTGTGTGGAGGTCTCCTAGACGTACTCGACTAGTACTCCTGCCCTACTCCGACTTGTAACCCTGCCTCCCGGACTATATAAGGCGGGGCAGGGACCGATCTCAGGATCACCTCATCCAATCTCAATTCACGGCGCACTATTGCACCATCCTGTAATCGTGCCCTATCAATCCAGAGCTACGCAGCATACAGGACGTAGGGTATTACGCACCTCGCGGCCCGAACTCGTCTAAATTGTGTGCCACGTGCCTCTTCCTTCGAGTTACCGATCTCGGCGAGTCACATTCATCTACTTCGGGTACTCCCCGTAGTAGGTTGCCGGTCTAAAACACCGACATTTACCTCCTCTCGTATCGTCACTAAGCGAAGGTATTCATGACTAGACCTATGATGGACACGGCGTATTGAATGGATCCAAGGAAGCATTGGAGCTCATACTCCCTTTACGGCATGGTAGCTAACCTTAAGCATTAAAGTATATTCAACACAAGATGATAGATAGATAATCCGACAAAGTACGATTACATCTCAAGATCGATTACAACCCATGGACGAATAAGGAGATTACCCCATCAAGGTGCTAGACATAGCACCGTTGATCATGGTTTCCCTTCCGACGGTGTCTTCCTTCTTCTCCATGTGTGGGTGCTTCCTTCGAGGTGGACGATCTCCCTCCGGAGATCTCCTTCCTCTCTCTCTAGCTTGTGGATGGCCTCCGGTGCGAATGGCTCTCCCTCTCGTCGAATGGCGGTGCCTCCGGGGTTTTAGGGTTGAAGATCCTTCGGGTGCAAGGAAAGGGGGGCCGAACCGACCCCCCGGAGTGGGTTGGGCCGGCGGCCCGAGCCGACCGGCCCGGGCCCATCTCGGCCGGTTTGGTCGCCCCTTCGCTCCCGTGGGTCCTCGAGTGATTATGCACTTTGCCCTCTCGCACTTGCATGATGTTGACGATGTCATCCTCGCGTCCAAGATGGAGGTTCTCCGCGCATGAAGTTCGTCTTTTACGCTTCAATCCCCGGGGTGTTCCTCGTAGAACTTCGGGTCCTTGCCACCATTGGAAGTGATTTCATCAAGCCCATGAACACGAATAAGACCCCGTAAATGCTCCTTTGAACTTGTTGCGAATTCGTCCTTTATGTCTATGTTTTCCTACATAAACATAACACTTCCAAATGCGTGCACATAGATGAACTTGTTATATGATTAGTGTGCCTAGTGGCGGGTTAGTTCCATAATCAAATCCAAACCAAAGTGTAATGAACATGCTTGGTGTACCAAAATACACCGTCAACATCTCCCCCACGCTTAGCTCTTGCTCGTCCTCGAGCAAGTACTCATAAAAGAACTTCGTCCAAAGTGTTGTAATCGTGTACCGCTAATCCTTCTTCACAAGTTAGTCAATCCTTTCATATTTAATACATAAACATATAGTAATGATCATCAAACATAAACATGGGCATTTAGAATCTTTACCACGTCAAGATTTACCCCACAACACAAACTCTTCACTCGAAGTCTTCAATTTCAGCCATGCTTACTTCTTTGCTTCCATTGGAGGGTTTTTATGATTTTCAAAAATAAATTTCCCGCAACAAGTATTAGACAAAAACCTTTCTCCAAGCTCTCTCAAGTCACTCATATGAGGTGGTTATCCTAAACCAATTTTATAAAACTCTCACCTCCCATAAGTCTCTCATATCTATAAAACTTATATAGGTGAGACCCACTACAATTCATGGTTGGATTTCTCTCAACATGCAAGCATTCCACGTCATCATCTACTATGTGTCATGTCACCATCCACTATACGCCATGTCATCATCCACCAAATCACATATTTATGTCTTCAATCGATTTTCCGTGGATTATAGCATGTATATCACACCACAAAATTCATGCCGATGATTTTAGAATGATTCACTCTCAACAAAATAACATGCTTCCATATATAATGAGTTTACAAACGAATATTGCCATGTAATATCTTTGGTGTCACTACTTTCACATTTCACCTTAAAATTTTGTTTAAAAAATTCTCGCAAAGCAACGCGCGGGGTATCACCTAGTAACATGTAAAGTGGAGCTATAGGTAGGGCTAGTGCAATCAACACAAGTATTGTCAAACTAAGAACTTCCTCTAATGGTTGCTTACCTTTGAAAGCCAATGATCATGAGAATAAACCATATGTAGGGATATCAAGGATGAGAAGATTTAGAATGGTGGACATGTGCAAGGGCAAAAGAAAACTATGACTACGAGGCACCGATGACGTCCTCGTTGTCGGATTGCACATGGTTGGAAAAAGAGTGAAAGTTTCGTCTCTCAACAAAGTGACATTCTTCCTTACACTTCATTTTTTCTTGCACTTGATTCATCCCTCTCATATCCTTCTTGCCACTCCTCTTTTCTCTTTCTCTTCTTTTTCTTTCATTCTTTCATTCTCATATTTTTCTCTTTCTTTACTTTTCTACATTTTTTTTTCTTTCTTTCATTCTTTCTTTTCCATACTCATACTTTTCTCTTTATTTTTCCCACTATTGACAACTTTTCAAAGCTTTTAACTCCTCTCTTTCTTGCATGCATACAATCTGAAAATTTAAATAAACCATGCTAGAGACGAGACGAAACTTTAAGAGTAGGTTGTGTTCAAGGAATGTGATGTACAAAAGAGATGTATAGGGTTGGGTATGGAATTCGGCGATGTACGGGACTTCCGATGTGAAAGTCATGTTACCGAATACATGACAAGCTAGCAACAAAAGATAAGCACAAGAACATGATCATTGCTCGAAATTAAAACTCCCAAGAGAGAAGGGTCCTTGCCCAACTCATCGTGCTAATCACACTTATGGTGGAGAAAAAAATAAATTGGCTTTGTATAGGATTTTTTCTTACCCAACTTGGAAAAAGAGGTTTTGCTAACCTTTATTACAAGGTTTTTTATATATTTTTCAGAACTGAAATTCTCCAACTTTTAGCATTGAACATAGCACAACTAACATGCGAAGCTAAAGATCAAAGTGCGGTATGGGTACTCTTAGTAGTAGCAATTCCACTAAGCACCACGGTAAACGTTTTTCAACCCACACACTTATGTTCATATATCAAGAATCAAAGATAAACAAACAAGTGAATAAAGATAAGCATCACACAAGACACAAAAAATATAAAGACTTTTATTTGATTTTCTTTGACTCAACACTAATTTAAGACACTTCAAACTTGCAAAAATTTAAAACACACTCGCAAACTAAGACTCATTAAACTCTAAGACTCTCTCTAAACTCTAAGACTCTCACGAAGATCAAACCGAACCTAAACTTGAAACCGAAAAGCTAAGGCTAGCTAGCTAGCTCTCCCCCACGCTAAAAAACATACGACGTCCTCGTCGTATCTTACAAAATTCCTAAGGGGAAAACTAGACCTAGTGGTACTTTCCGCAAGTATTGCACCACTTGCCCCTCATGTTCCCGACCATGCCAAAGAGTTTGCGCACGTTGCGGTTAAGGAACTTGTAGTCGTCTTCAACTATGCGCTCCAAATCCTCCAAACGCCGCTTCATCGCCTCCATGGCTTGGAGACATTCGTCAACCGATGTGTAGAAATCCGCGATGGAGTGACGGCAAGCCGCACAACACATCGGATGCAATCCGAATGGGTCATCATTGCCATCGTCTCCACCGTCATCGCCACCGTCGTCGGCACCACCATTGTCGTTGCCGCCGTCATTGCCTTCGGGAGTCTTCTCCTTGGGCACTTCATCCCAAATGTAGAGGTCGTTATCATCTCTTCCGGCGGCCTCCCACGAGCTCGGGCTACGATCGTCGGAGTACTCGCTACCACCATAATCCTTAGGCTCGGGCGACACCTCCTTTTAGTCTTTCCGCTTCATGCCTTGGATGCGCGCCGACCTTCGAACGTGCGTAGGGACCTTCTCTCCTTCGACAAGGTTGCGAGATGCGATAGCTCCGGTCGGGACACACCCTCCACAACGGATGCGGGCAGTCCTCTTGATCTCGATGGGTAGCTTGAGCTCACATCGCTTCGCCTCCTACATCGATGGCTCCTTGGCTTCTTGCTTCAACTCTAAGCTCCTCGGGGACACAAGGTGGCCGCCGTGTGGGTGCAAAATATTGCTTGATGGGATTGATTCCCGAGCTCCCATTCGGCCAAATAAATAGTCCGAAGAGGAAAACCCTAGGAACCTCATTTTCCTTATTTAAACTTCCCTTAAAATTTTCGACCGGAGAAGGAAGTCGAAAATGAGCAATTCGGGCAAAAACCGGGTCGGCCGCCGCCGGGACCCACCTGGGCCGGTCGGGACGGGCCGGCCGGCCCACCCCGTCTCGGGGGCCGGGTCGGTCCGGTTTTTCGTGCACCACCCTTATTTCACCTCCTTAGCCCATGGGAAAAACTTGGCCCAGGTAAATATTCGCGAGAAACTCCGGAAAATTAAAAGAAAAATTATTTACGAAATTCATGCCTTGTTTTTCGTCCTAGGCGGGACGTTCGGGCTCTTCTTCCATGGTGAAGACATCAACATGGTGAAGGGGCACAACATCGGCTTCGTAGTAAACCTTGAGTCGTTGACCATTCACCATAAATTGACCGCCTTTTATATCCATAATGGTTACCGCTACGTTAGAGAGCACCGAATGCACAACATAAGGTCCGTCCCACTTGCTTTGCAATTTCCCCTTTCCGAAGGTTTTAAACTTTGAATTGTAGAGGAGGACCTTATCTCCTTCTTTAAACTCTTTCTTTTTTAATCTTTTATAATACCAACTTTTGATTCTCTCCTTGTATATGCTTGCATTTTCATACGCCTTCAACCTCATCTCCTCTAGCTCGCTTATTTGGATTCTTCGTTTCACTACCGCGGCATCGAGATCAAGGTTCATCTCTTTAATCGCCCAATAAGATTTATGTTCCAACTCAACCGGAAGGTGGCAAGCTTTTCCATAGACGAATTGATAAGGGGTCATACCTATCGGTGTCTTAAACGCCGCTCGATAAGCCCATAAAGCTCCTTCTAATTTCTTTGACCAATCTTTGCCTCCCTTCTCTATGGTTTTGTTGAGGATGCCTTTTAATTGCCTATTTGATGTTTCCGCTTGTCCTTTGGTTTGTGGGTGATTGTCACACCCGATTTTCCGAAGAAAACCAAGTGCGGATCTATATGCATGCCGGGATCAATTTTCATGCATATAGATGACATAAGTGAATAACGAAACAATATCACGTAAGGAAAAGGGAGATTATCGAGAGATTTACGCTTAATCCCGGAAACGAAGACACCAAACATCACAGGGCGATCGGCGGGGGTTGCATACGGCTAGCACCAAGCACGTCTTCACAACGACTTCATAGCAACTTCCTCCTTCCGAGCAACATTGTTTATAGCAAGGATGAGCACTTGTCGTACTCGGCAAGTGTGAGGAAAGTTATGAATGCAAAGGCTTTATAGTGGACTCGGCTCAAAGCATTTAGCATTTTAGTTGGTCAAATTTATTAGCACCGATTACTAATAAAGTATAAGTTTATACCAACCCACAATTAAGCATAAAGATAAGAGAAACGCCATAAGCATATGGCTAACATAACCATAACACATATCACAATTTAAGTCCATCTTCAAGTTCAATTATCATGTGACGGTCTACGCCGCTCTTGACCGTGAGCACGGCTAATCGATTAGTTTTGCACTCTACCGAGGTTGTACACTTTCACCACAAGCGGCGTAAAAGCTTCGAAGAACTTTGAACCCAACCATGCGATGCCGATCGGGCACCATACCACAATACGAGAGGTGTGGCCGCATAGGGACGCTACATGGCCTTTACAAAGGTTCCTAGCAAGAGGTGACCCACAAGGTCGGATCGTTAGCAAGGTATAAAGTCCCCTAGTAGGTCTATACCCCACCACGGAATAAAGAACTCACACAACCCCCGCTACGGCGAGTCCATACCCCGCAAGTACCGCCGATCCCTTGTCCTTATCGGGTAAGATCACCCCAAGCTAAAGTTCTTAATTATCCGGCCAAGACCGGTGCTCGTTTAGTTCTTGTGGCGATCTTGTTTTCCGGGTGGTTCTCCATGTTCCGATTAATGCACAGTGATCTTGTATTAAAATTATCATAAAGGAACATAGAGCATAAAATGATAACCATGATGATTATTACCAACCCAGTTGAGCACACTAAGCAACATCTACCATCAATATTAATTAAGAACTAGGTTCAAGATAATGGTCAAAAGAGGCTAGTCATCCTTAACGAGGCACCCATCAAAATTAATGCAAGCAATGCAATAGTGATTAAATATAATTCTTACGACAAAAGATCAAGGACACACTTGCCTTTAACCGAGTAGTGATGTTGCTCGAATGTCTTCACATTTAAGCTTTCGAAGCTCTCAAACAACGTCCCTTCTACTCGCATCAATCATCGGCCACAAGCATGCAAAGCAAACACACGAATACAACTAAGAACAATACACCAATCAAAAGAAAGCTTTAAAAGAACACACTAAAGGATAGGCTTGATTAGATGGATCACTAAAGAACCCAAAGTATGCTTGGAAGGGAAAGGCTTGGCTAGCTTTAAAGAGATGGTTGCGAGAAGATTGAGAAAGAACCGGAAAGATCACATTGAGATAGAGCTCGATTCAATTGGTTACACAAGCGCAAGAAACGGCGAGAACGGAAATAAGCTCGAAACTATCGTGAGATCATTATCAAACAACAAGAGACTATGCTTGGCATATTTTAATTAAGAAATCATGTGAAAGAATAATTTAGAGAAATACTCTATGTTACCATTAAACAAGTTACTTTTGATTAAAGAAATCACGATAAACCTAATCATATTTTATTTATAACATTCGAGTGGAAGTTATGTCAAATTAACAATTACTTTAGAAAGATAAAGCAAGTATAAGATATCTAGGCAAGTAACTTTATGTCACGTGTTCAACTAAACATATTTAATATTGAAAAGACATTTATGATGTCGTTAGGCATATTAACTTTATTATGAAAACCGATGTTTAACTCTAACATCTTTTATTTAGAAAAACTAGCTATGAATAGGGATTAACAAATTACATCATGATTAAAGAAAACCAGATTAGAACATAATCACTTTTTATTTATAAAAGCAATGGAATAAGAATTAGTCAGGATTAACATGTAGTTTTAGTGTTAAAAGAAGTAACGAGTGATACATACGCTAACGTACAAGTTAAGGTGCAACGAACGAGAGCGGTATCAATGAACTAACAAGCGCATAAGAAACCTTAGGCTAGGTTTAGGAAAACTAATCTACAAAGTGAACTCGGATGAACGGTGACACACTAACCAAGGGTGAACCGATCGACGAGTGAAGCGGATAACGGGGTAAACTCTAAAGAAAGGTAGCTACGATAGATTAGGTACAAGAACACAAGCGATTCATAAAAAGACAACCTAACCGAGATAGGATAGACATGAACTAGACATTGATGAAGGAGATTCTAAGAGAAACATGAAATAATCATGGTAGGATTACTTGATAAAGAAATGTAGAACGAAACTCTTAGATATCTACTTGGATCACCAAAGCACACAAACCGTGCTTAGAAGGGAAAGGTTCGATTAGATGCACACTGTTGTTTAGCTTGGGCTAACACTAGAAAGGTTTAGAGCTTCTGATAAACTTGATCAAAAGAGATACTAGGATAGAGCGGACACCGAACGTCTAACGAATTATTTGCATTTATGATAGAACAAGATTATGAGCTGGGTTCATTTTAATTAACAAAACCAATATAAAGGATATTTCAAAAATAAAATACCCTATGTTTACATTAATGCAATATTAAACTTTATTTACGAAACCGGTGTAAAGAACTAGTCAAGTTTTATTTATAAAGATTCTCATATAGATTATACCAATTAAACATTAAATTTTAGAAAAACTAAACTATATGAACAATCTAAATGTAACTTTGTGAGTAGATCATGTTATTATTAGAAACAACATTACATCGATTTTAATCACAATTAACATTTATTTATAAAGCCGGTGTAAAAGCCCAATCAACTTTTAATTATAAAAGTTAAATAATCATTAAGCAAATTAATATTTGACTTATGGAAATCCGGGTAAAAGATCTAATTAGATTTTATTTACAAAAGCATATGAGAGAAACATTAATCAAATTAAATTTGATTATGAAAAGAGGTGTATAGATCTATATAGCTTTTATTTATAAAAGGCGTGTATAACTAAGTATTAGTCAAAGTTAATATTAATTTTGTTTTCGGAAAACAAAACATGGTGAAAACGAGACCACTAACGCGTGCTTTACATTATTATGGACTTAGCACAACTTGAATGGATTAAAACGGAGCTAATGCAAAGAAGATATGGACTTTCAAAGATCCGGGGACCCGAGAGGTGAAAATTGGAAACTTCCGGGGGCTTTTCTTGCGAAAACCCGGGGGCATATACATAATTATGTATATAAACTCGGGGATTTACTTGCAAAGAACCGCGGGAGGGTTTATGTGCAAAAAGTGGGGTTTTCTCATGGGGTTTTACGGAAGGTTGACAAGACACGTAAATAGATCTAAATATTTCACCTTTGCTTAGGGGGCTAAGCGCAAAGTCGCCCTTCTTCTTCCTTGCGTTCGGCGAGGCAAGACACGGGGGAGATCACGGCTCGGGGGGGGGGGCGGCGCGGCGACCCGAAGGCCTAGGGGCTCGGGAGGATGGCGCGGGATGCAGAGGAGAGGAAGGGGATCGCGAAGGAGGACTCACCGGCTCATTGACGAGGAGGGGCAACCGGAATTCGAAGAGGGGCGGACTGGCTGTTGGCCATGGTGGCCGGCTCGGTGCCCCGCGGATTGGGATGCTCCGGCGGACCTCCGGCGACGGGGAAACGGCAAAGGAGGCGTGGCTTGACGTCGGCCGAGCTGCCGGTGGTGTCGGCTAGCACCGGGAGTCGGCGTCCGCGACGAAGGCGGCGGCGGCGGCGGTCGGGCGGCGGCGCGCGCGGCGAGGCGCGGGTGGCGGGGGTGAGGCGCGGGGGCATGCGGGCGGCTCGACCTCGGCTTTTATGGGCGCACGGGGGAGGCGGTCATGGCGCGCACGGACACCAAGGACGGGGGAAGCCCCGGCCCGGCGGAGCACGAGGTAGGCGGCGGCACGGGCTCGGATGGGCCTCGTCGGGCCGGCGAGCGGGCTTGGGTCAGGCCAGTCGGACGGGCTGAGCTTAGGCGGGCTGGTGGGTTTGGAGCGAGGTGGTTGAGCGGCGAAAGGGAGGAGTCGGGGGTGGTTCGCCAGACTTCGGAGAATGGGCTGAAAGTGGCCATGGGCCGAAGAGGAGGATGGAAAAAATAAAGAAAAAGAATTTCTTTTGATTTTCATAATTTTATTTCCGGGAAAAGAATAATCTAGAAATAGCTAGATAATTCATTAAAGCTACGAAAAATATTCTGAAAATCCCAAAAATTTCAGGAAAATTCCCAGAGATAGATTGGAACTTGAACAATCCAGATAAAGTATTTGGAGCTCATGAAAAAGATTTTAGAGCCTTCTAATAAATAAAAATAGCTTGAGAAAATGATAATAAATTCCCGAAAAATCCGAGAAAATTCTCGGAAGGATTAGGACGGCTCCTAAACACATTTTTGAAACCTTTAGCACTCAAGAACCACTAGATGCATCGGCATGAATGCAACGATCTCAACTTTGTTTTAATTCGGAAAATCAAACAAAGGATTTTTCCTATACTATATTTCCTGTAAAGAAAATAAATGTTGGAAAAAATTTTAAAATTATGAGAAAATTGTTATTTAATTATTCTTTCTATTCACATCCTGAAATTGGAAATTTTAGGGTGTGACAACTCTACCCCCTTAAAAGGAATCTCGTCCCGAGATTCGAGAACAAACGGCAAGAAACAAAGACTCATGTGGGTATTATCCAAAGCTTATCAATTTTCTTCATATCGACCTTCCTTACACAAGCATACCAAACATGCTCTTCTATTCTCCATAGCTCATTGGACTTGTATAGGAATATATAATCTGGTCCCTCTTATAACTTATCCATTCCTCTATCATTATGATTTCTCCACTCTTCTCTTTGCTCCGTCATAGTCCTTGGTAGATCAACTTGGGCATCATGATTCTTCTTGATAGGAGTGACATATATAGGTTGAACAATCTTAGGCTGGGGTTTGTCGGAACCAGGTTTGGTACCATTATCTGCCCCTAGATGTGATAACTTCTTCTCTCGTCTTGTTCTACGGTCTTGCTTGTTAGATCGCTTGCGTCTACCGGGTTTGTATTCCTTGCAAGTGATAATCCAATCATCAAGGTTTAAGGTTTGAGTACGACCTTCGACTTGAGAACCTTCTTCTTGAGTTGGGTTTTGGGTGGACAACATCTTCTACTTATTGATATCTATAGGGTTATGTTGGCGAGCTTCTGTTGTCATAAGACTAGCTTCCTTCTGGGGACATGAAAGACCATCGTGCTCACCACCCGGACACATATCTGGAGCCTTGTTAACCTCATGTTGTTTCTCCATTGTTAGTTTCAGTGCTTCATGCTTCTTCTTCTTTCTTTGATTATCCCATGCTTCAAGCAACTTGCCTCTTCACGGGCCCAATGGAATTCGTCTTTGGCCATCTCATTACAAAAGTAGGTTGTGCTAGGCTGCATCCTTCCTTGTAAGACTTGAGTCCGTATAGCTGATAGCTTCTCTTTATCAAATGGTGAAGCATTCATGTTTTGATGGTTATCATCGGTGAAAGTATTGTGGGCTTTAGGGAGTGAAGCTTGCTTTGTAACGGATCGATAAATCTTAACCATGGTATGGGTCACTTGCTTGCAAAACCCGAGTTTGTGTAGCGATATACTCCAACATCTTGCGCTCCAATGATGAAGTTGCAAGAGGAACGTTGATGTTTCCTTCATTATCTTTATCTTCATGATTTGTGTTGGAGCTCTCCATCCGATTAGGTATTTGTGATAGGATCGGGAGAGATAGAGTAGAGAGAAAGAATGGGAAAAACAAGGATGTGGAAGGTACAAAAGAAGAACCCAACTAAGCAACTGATGTTATTGCAGATATAAGACCCACAATACACCAACACTCACAACAAAGAACCAACACAAGCAATGTCATAAAACCAAGCATCATCAAGCAAACACTGAATTCCACCAATCAAGGCATAACTAAGGGAACGATACTACACGTTGTTAATAAAGTCAGAGGGTATCCTCCTAATAGGTCAGATGTAGCTCCCAGCAAGGATATCTATAAATAATGGATTTCTCCCGGATCAAGGAGTACGAAATTATGAGTTCATCCCAAACGGAATCACCTCAATCGGAGGTTTAGAACTCGAGGTATGAATTAAACAAGATGGCTATGTCGGCGGTGTTGACAGATTCGAGAACCTCCAACGTTTCGGGAATAACTCTCTGCATATGCAACCAAAATTGATGAATTTTGGACAGAGTGAATCTTATGAAATTCGTGAACTACTCCAATTGGATTTACCTCAACGGAGGTTCATAGCCCGAGATATAAAATAATGAAGGTAACTAGGTCAATAGAGTTTACAGATTCGATAGCTCCAATGTTTCGAGCATATCTCCTAGAATATATACTGAATATGGCTGAATTTTCGAAAGAAATTCAATTATGAAATTTAGAAACTAACCCAACTGGTTTCATTTCAATCGGAGTCTCGTAGCTCGATATAAAATTGAAACAACGCCGATGTGTCGAGAGTTGTGCGAACGGATAGATCGTCGAGGGTAACAATTCACCTTTTGACTCATTGGCGGAATTACTTGAGAGAAGTGGAAAAGAGAGACAAGATCAAGACCAAGGGAAGAGTAAATAAATAGGCAAGGGTAGAGGTCATAATCATTTGCAAAACAATGATGTGCAAATGAAAATGTGGCAATCAAAGGTGAGCTATCAAAGAGGATTGATGAAAGATATGGTTTAAGGAGCGAGAATATTCATCACGAGCTCAAGGGAAAGATAGTGATGAATTTTAGATCAAAGGAAACCTTAAGAAACGACCATTAATATCTAGGCTCACGTCCTACAATCGATACGGCTCTAATACCACTCTGTCACACCCGATATTCCGAAGAAAACCAAGTGCGGAACTATATGCATGCCGGGATCAATTTTCATGCATATAGTTGACATAAGTGAATAACGAAACAATATCACGTAAGAAAAAGGGAGATTATCGAGAGATTTACGCTTATGGAAACGAAGACACCAAACATCACATGCGATCGGCGGGGGTTGCGTACGGCTAGCACCAAAGCACATCTTCACAACGACTTCATAGCAACTTCCTCCTTCGAGCAACATTGTTTATAGAAAGGATGAGCACTTGTCGTACTCATCAAGTGTAAGGAAAGTTATGAATGGAAAGGCTTTATAGTGGACTGGCTCAAAGCATTTAGCATTTTAGCTGGTCAAATTTATTAGCACCCGATTACTAATAAAGTATAAGTTTATACCAACCCACATTAAGCATAAAGATAAGAGAAACGCCATAAGCATATGGCTAACATAACCATAACACATATCACAATTTAAGTCCATCTTCAAGTTCAGTTATCATGTGAGGGTCCAGGCCGCTCTTGACCGTGAGCACGGCTAATTAATTAGTTTTACACTGCGAGAGGTTGTACACTTTCACCACAAGTAGCGTAAAAGCTCCGAAGAACTTTGAACCCAACCATGCGATACCGATCGGGCACCATATCACACTACCGAGGTGTGGCCGCATAGGGACGCTACATGGCCTTTACAAAGGTTCCCGGCCGAGATGTGACCCACAAGGTCGGATCGGTTAGCAAGGTATAAAGTCCCCTAGCAGGTCGATACCCCACCACGAATAAAGAACTCACCCAACCCCCTCGCTAGAGCGAGTCCATACCCCGCAAGTATCGCCGATCCCTTGTCCTTATCGAGGTAAGATCACCCCAAGCTAAAGTGCCTAATTATTCAGCAAAGACCGGTGCCCGTTTAGTTCTTGTGGTTGTCTTGTTTTCCGGGTGGTTCTCCATGTTCCGATTAATGCACAATGATCTTGTATTAAAATTATCATAAAGGAACATAGAGCATAAAATGATAACCATGTTGATTATTACCAACCCAGTTGAACACACTAAGCAACATCTACCATCAGTATTAATTAAGAACCAGGTTCAAGATAATGGTCAAAAGAGGTTAGTCATCCTTAATAGGAACCCATCAAAATTAATGCAAGCAATGCAATGGTGATTAAATATAATTCTTAGGACAAAAGATCAAGGACACACTTGCCTTTAACCAGAGTAGTGATGTTGCTCAGAATGTCTTCACCTTTAAGATTTTGAAGCTCTCAAACAATGTTCCTTCTACTCGCATCAATCATCGGGCACAAGCATGCAAAGCAAACGCACGAATACAACTAAGAACAATACACCAATCAAAAGAAAGCTTTAAAAGAACGCACTAAAGGATAGGCTTGATTAGATGGATCACTAAAGAACGCAAAGTATGCTTGGAAGGGAAAGACTTGGTTAGCTTTAAAGAGATGGTTGCAAGAGATTGAGCAAGAACCGGAAAAATCACATTGACATAGAGCTCGATTCTATTGGTTACGCAAGTGCAAGGAACGCCGAGAACAGAACTAAGCTCGAAACTATCGTGAGATCATTATCAAACAACAAGAGACTACGCTTGGCATATTTTAATTAAGAAATCATGTGAAAGAATATTTCAGATAAATACTCTATGTTACCATTAAACAAGTTACTTTTGATTAAAGAAATCACGATAAACCTAATCATATTTTATTTATAACATACGAGTGGCAGTTATGTCAAATTAACAATTACTTTAGAAAGATAAAGCAAGTATAAGATATCTAGACGAGTAACTTTATGTCACGTGTTCAACTAAACATATTTAATATTGGAAAGGCATTTATGATGTCATTAGGCATATTAACTTTATTATGAAAACCGATGTTTAACTCTAACATCTTTTGTTTAGAAAAACTTGCTATGAATAGGGATTAACAAATTACATCATGATTAAAGAAAACCGGATTAGAACTTAATCACTTTTTATTTATAAAAGCAATGGAATAAGAATTAGTCGGGATTAACATGTAGTTTTAGTGTTAAAACAAGTAACAAGTGATACATATGCTAACGTACAAGTTAAGGTGCAACGAACGAGAGCGGTACCAACGAACTAACAAGCGCATAAGAAACCTTAGGCTAGGTTTAGGAAAACTAATCTACAAAGAGAACTCGGATGAACAATGACACACTAACCAAGGGTGAGCCGATCCGACGGGTGAAGCGGAGATAACGGGGGTAAACTCTAAAGAAAGGTAGCTACGATAGATTAGGTACAAGAACACAACTGATTCATAAAAAGACAACCTAACCGAGATAGGATAGACATGAACTAGACATTGATGAAGGAGATTCTAAGAGTAACATGAAATAATCATGGTAGGATTACTTGATAAAGAAATGCAGAACAGAAACTCTTAGATATCTACTTGGATCACCAAAGCACACAAATCGTGCTTAGAAGGGAAAGGTCCGATTAGATGCACACGGTTTAGCTTGGGCTAACACTAGAAAGGTTTAAAGCTTCGATAAACTTGATCAAAAGAGATACTAGGATAGAGCGGACACCAAATGTCTAACGAATTATTTGCATTTATGATAAAACAAGATTATGAATTTGGGTTCATTTTAATTAACAAAACCAATATAAAGGATATTTCAAAAAAGAAAATAACCTATGTTTACATTAATTCAATATTAAACTTTATTTAAGAAACCGGTGTAAAGAACTAGTCATGTTTTATTTATAAAGATTCACATATAGATTATACCAATTAAACGTTTAATTTTAGAAAAAACTAAACTATATGAACAATCTAAACTTAACTTTGTGAGTAGATCATGTTATTATTAGAAACAACATTACATCAATTTTAATTACAATTAACATTTATTTATAAAAGCCGATGTAAAAGCCCTATCAACTTTTAATTATAAAACTTAATTAATCATTAAGAAAAATAATATTTGACTTATGGAAAACCGGGTAAAAGATATAATTAGATTTTATTTACAAAAGCATGTGAGAGAAACATTAATCAAATTAAATTTGATTATGAAAAGCGGTGTATAGATCTATATAGCTTTTATTTATAAAAGGCGTGTATAACTAAGTATTAGTCAAAGTTAATATTAATTTTATTTTCGAGAAAACAAAACATGGTGAAACCACACCACTAACGCGTGCTTTTCATTATTATGGACTTAGCGCAACTTGAATGGATTAAAACGGAGCTAATACAAAGAAGATATGGACTTTCAAAGATCCAAGGACCCGAGAGGTGAAGATTGGAAACTTCCGGGGGCTTTCTTGCGGAAACCCGGGGGCATATACATAATTATGTATATAAACTCGAGAGATTTGCTTGAAAAGAACCGCGGGAGGGTTTATGTGCGAGAAAGTGGGGTTTTCTCGGGGGGGTTTTCCGGAAGATTGACAAGACATAGAAATAGATCTAAATATTTCACCTTTGCTCGGGGGGCTAAGCGCAAAGTTGCCCTTCTTCTTCTTTGCGTTCGGCGGGAGGGGGAATAGGGGAGACCGCGGCTCGGGGGGAGGGGCGGCGTCGGCGACTCGAAGGCCTAGGGGCTCGGGTGGATGGCGCGGGATGCGAGAGGAGAGGAAGGGGATCGCGAAGGAGGACTCACGGGCGGCATTGACGAGGAGGGGCGGCGGGTCGAAGAGGGGTGGACCGGCGGTTGGCCATGGTGGCCGACTCGGTGCCCCGCGGATTGGGGTGCTCCGGCGGACCTCCGGTGACGGGGAAACGGCGAGAGGAGGCGCGGCTCGACATCGCCGAAGCTGCGGGTGGCGTCGGCTAGCACCGGGGGTCGGCGTCCGCGATGAAGGCTGCGGTGGCGGTGGTCGGGCGGCGGCGCGGCGGGGCACGGACGCGGGTGGCGGGGGTGAGGTGCGGGGCACGCGGGCGGCTCGGCCTCGGCTTTTATGGGCGCGCGAGGAGGCGGTCGTGGCGCGCACGGACACCAAGGACGGGCGGAGTCCCGGCGGAGTACGAGGTAGGCGGCGGCACGGGCTCGGATGGGCATTGTCGGGCGGCGAGCGGGCTTGGGTCAGGCCAGTCGGACGGGCTGAGCTTAGGCGGGCCGGTGGGTTTGGAGCGAGGTGGGCGAGCGGGCGAAAGGGAGGAGTCGGGGGTGGTTCGCCAGACTTCGGAGAATGGGCTGAAAGTGGCCATGGGCCGAAAAGGAGGACGGAAAGAAAAAAAAATTCTTTTGATTTTCAGCATTTTATTTCCGGGAAAAGAATAATCCGAAATAGCTAGATAATTCATTAAAGCTACGAAAATATTCCGAAAATCCCAAAAATTCCGGGAAAATTCCCGGAGATAGATTGGAACTTGAACAATCCGGATAAAGTATTTGGAGCTCATAAAAAATATTTTAGAGCCTTCTAATAAATAGAAATAGCTTGAGAAAAATCGGGAATAGATTCCAGAAAAATCCAAAAAATTCTCGGAAGGATTAGGACGGCTCCTAAACGCATTTTTGAAACCTTTAGCACTTAAAAACCACTATATGCATCGGCATGAATGCAACACTCTCGGCTTTGTTTTAATTCGGAAAATCAAAGAAAGGATTTTCCTATACTATATTTCCGTAAAGAAAATAAATGTTGGAAAAAATTTTAAAATTATGAGAAAATTGTTATTCAATTATTCTTTCTATTCACATCCCGAAATTGGAAATTTCGGGGTGTGACAGTGGTAGGCCGTTGAGACCCTATGTTCAATCCCCAACTTGGACAAGCACTTTTTGAAATTCTTCCCGGTGAAGTGAGTTCCTCCATCACTTATCAAGATTCTCGGTGTACCGAAATGAGGAAAAATCACGTTCTTGATCATAGTAATGGACTCCTCCGTGGAAGCTTTACGACATGGCATGGCCTCTACCCACTTGGATACATAATCAACCATGACTAGAATATACTCATATCCACATGAGTTTTTGAAAGGCCCCATGAAGTCTATAGCCTATACATCGAATAAATCAATTTGTAGATTGTAATTCAAGGGCATAGAATTTCTTTGAGAGATGTTTCCGGTTCTTTGGCAATCGGGGCATGATGCAACATATCTTTTAGTATCTTCATGCATCTCGGCCAATAGAATCCGCTTGACCATACTTTTGCTTGGGTTCGAAAATGGCTATAGTGTCCACCATACTCCGCCGAGTGGCACTTCCTTAGAATTTCTACCCTCTCTTCTCTTGGCACACATCTTCTCATGACTCCATCATTGCCAAGTTTGAAGAGGCATGGTGCATCCCAAAAGTATTTCCTACTTTCAGAGATTATCTTCTTTTGAGAGTTTTTATCTAGATGATCGAGAGGCATCTTTCGAATCGCTCGAATGATATCGATCATCCAAATGCCTTTATCAAGCACTCGATAGAGGTGGTCATCTCTCATCTTATCTTTTATGGGCTCTTTATCATCTTGTCCACGATTCATCCTAGACAAATGATCGGCCACAACATTTTCCACCCCCTTTTAATCACAAACTTCAACATCAAATTCTTGGAGAAGAAGGATCCAACGAATCAAACGTGGTTTAGCTTCCTTCTTAGCCAAGAGATACTTGATGGCTGCGTGATCGGTGTAAACAATTATTTTCGAGTTCACGATGTAAGATCTGAATTTTTCAAAAACGAATACCACCGCTAGCAACTCCTTTTCCGTAGTGGCATAATTTAATTGTGCCCCACTAAGAGTTTTGCTAGCATAGTAAACATCGTGAACTCGGCCTTCCTTTCTTTGACCCAAAACCGTGCCTACGGTGTAGTCACTTGCGTCACACATGATCTCGAAAGGTTGGCTCCAATCCGAGGTTGAATGATGGGAGCACTCACCAACGCACTTTTCAAGGTCCGGAATGCCGCTAGGCACTTCTCATCAAAGTCGAAAGCCACATCCTTTTGAAGAAGATGCGTTAAAGGCTTAGTGATCTTTGAGAAGTCCTTACTAAATCTTCTATAGAATCCAGCATGGCCTAGAAAGCTCCTTAAGGACTTAACATCCGTCGGAGGTGGGAGTTGCTCAACCGTCTCTACCTTAGCCTTGTCCACTTCAATGCCTCTCTCGGATATAACATGTCCGAGCACTATGCCTTGCTTAACCATGAAGTGGCACTTTTCCCAATTTAACACCAAGTCTACCTCCGCACACCTCGTGAGGACCTTATCCAAGTTTGTCAAGCAATCCATGAACGTCTTCCCATAAACGGAAAAATCATCCATGAACACCTCGACAATTTCTTTGATGAATTCCGAAAATACGGGCATCATGCAACGTTGAAAAGAGGCCGGAGCGTTGCATAGTCCGAAGGGCATCCTTCTATATGCAAATGTTCCATAAGGGCATGTAAGCGTTGTTTTCTGTTGATCATCTGGGTGAATGGGAATTTGCATGAACCCCGAGTACCCATTGAGAAAGCAAAAATAAGCGTGGTTTGCTAATCTCTCGAGCATCTCGTCGATGAACGGTAGGGGGAAGTGATCTTTCTTTGTTGCTTTGTTAAGCTTATGATAATCAATACACATCCGCCACCCGGTCACGGTTCTTTGCGGTATCAATTCGTTCTTCTCATTCTTCACC
This sequence comes from Cenchrus americanus, assembly GCA_947561735.1. Lineage (NCBI taxonomy): Eukaryota > Viridiplantae > Streptophyta > Magnoliopsida > Poales > Poaceae > Cenchrus > Cenchrus americanus. The sequence continues at coordinate 87,070,450 of OX387245.1, read as the reverse complement.
GCGGTTAAACCTCCTTTCTTTGGTACACAATGTACCGGGCTTACCCATTCGCTATGCGGCACCGGGTAGATGATTCCGGCATCAAGTAACTTGATGACTTCCTTCTTTACTACCTCTCACATGGCATGAGTTAGCCTCCTTTGGTGGTCCACTACGGGCTTACATTGGTCTTCCATTGGTATACGATGAGTGCAAAAGGATGGGCTAATACCTTTGAGGTCATTAATCGAATATCCAATCACCTTCCTATGTTTTTCAATAAAATCGGCAACTTCTCATTTTCTTCGGGACTCAACTCGTCGCTCACGATGATTGGATAAGTCTTGTCTGGGCCCAAAAATTCATATTTTAATCCTTTGGGCAAAGGTTTAAGGTCTACCTCGGGCTCTTGTGGCTCCTCGGGTTTAATTTCTCCTATGTCCTCAAATTTTCCTTCCTCCACGCTTCCATCATGTGGTTCTAAGCCTTTTGTTGCTTCTTCTAGTTCTTCATCTTGTTGATTACTAATTTGATTTTCCATCGCTCTTTGCAGCGGGTCTCTAAGGGTTTCAACAAAACAAAGACTATCTATCTCCTCTACTTCTTCGTCTTCGGGAGGAAAGGGTGTAGGGTGTTTAGAAACGCGAAGAAAGTTATATGTTTACTTTGTTACATTAAGGTTCATTGTTACTTTGCCTTCTCCGGCATCCAACACGACATCAACCAACTTAAGAAAGGGCCTACTAGGATTATGTGATCATGATTACTATGGTAAGCATCAATAACAAAGAAATCAGTTGGTATACATTTTCCAGAGATTTTTACTTTCATGTTGCAAGCAATACCTAGAGGTTTAATAGTTCTACCATCTCCCATAATTAATTTCATTGATGTTGGAGCTAAGTCTAGGTTGTGGTCTTGAACTTTATCATAAATTTTAGAAGATAGGACACTTACTTGGGCTCTGATGTCGCATAAAGCTTTGCATTGAATTCCGTTGATCTCGCAACTCAAGCATGGCGCCATCTTCTCTTCTTCTTCGGATCATGTCGTGTAAATTTCGGCGAGGCAAGCGTATGGTGATGCTTTGATCTTGATCCCCATGATTCTCTTCACCTCAGCTATGTGTTCCGGATCCACTTCATCATCTCCAAAGAGCTTTTGAAAGATCTCACTTGGTGGTTTCAAGGTTGTATGAATCTTCCGCTTTCTTCTCCACAGTGGGAAATCCACTTCCAATGCTCTCGCCATTCCCTTTTGATTAGGGAATGGTCTTCTCTTGTCGAATACTTCTCCGTAATCGATAGGAACCCAATCCATTGGTTCGAACTCCCTTAGTGGCTTCGCGCTTGACATGCTTCTCTTGTTCGTTTCATTCGATGCGGCGAAGTCAATGCTTGGGGTAGTTCTTGACTTGATGTGTTCTTGTTCAAGCTTTTCCGTGGTTGGTTCCTCTTTTGTGACTTCCGGGGTTGCCTCTTTAGAAAATTCAGCACACTTCTTCTTCCTTGAATTATATTCCGGCTCTTCCGCAAGTCTTGTTTCCCAATATCTTCACATGGCAGCCGTTTTACTATTTTTTTGTAGAAGTTGGGCGGCTTCCGTGAGTGTTTTCTCCATGAGATCCCCACCTGCACACATTTCGACGTGTTGCATGCAACTAGGGGTTAGGGAAAAGAAAAATGTATGCAAGAGTACGTCACCGGAGAAGCCGAGTCTTGGTCCTTGTTCGATTAACTCATTAAACCTATCCCAGGCTTGGTCTATCCCTTCCTCTTCTCCTTGCATGAAAGTGATCACTTGCCTCCTTAGATGTTGAACTTTGCTAATTGGAAAGAACTTCTCGCAAAACTTCTTTGTCAACTTGTTCCAATTGCCTTCAACTTCAAAGGACGCAAACGAGTACCATGCCTTTGCATTGCCGGCAAGTGAGTAGGGAAAGAGATTCCATTTGAACCATCCATCGGGAACTCCCTCTTGACGCACCGTGTTGCATAGCGTCGTGAAATGCCTTATGTGTCTATATGGGTTCTCCGTAACCATCCCTTCAAACGGGTTTGCCGCCACCATCTCGATGATCTTGGATTTAATCTCATACTTGGTCGCTTCGAGCTTCGAATCCGACTCTTGTACTTTTATGTCTTCACATCGAGGGCTAGCGTAATCCCTTAGTGATTTCTCCGGTTCTTCCACGGGTTGATTGACGAACGCCATCTAGACAACAAGATAAAAACAAAACAAAAATGAAACAAGTGGTTTTCTAGATAATATGTGTTAGATATAACAAATAAAAGATAAACTAAATATAAAACTAAATTAGATGCAAACCAAACGATGTAAACTAGCTTGCTCCCCGGCAACGGCGCCGGAAAAAGGGGCTTGTTGACGGATAAAAGACGTATCCCTCTACGATCCGCAAGCGTACGGACCCCACACCTTTTTCACCACGGGATTCCCAAGGTTCTTGTCAATCCGCGGAGCAAGGGGATTACAAGCGTTCGATCTACCTTCACACCGTAGCAACTCAACCCTCTAACTACGATTAAACTAGAAAACAACTAAACTATACTAGAGAGAATGATCAAGATATCAAGAATAAAAGACACTCTCCCATGGGTCTACGATACTAGAACATGCAATCACTTAAAGACATGAAAACCAATCTAATCTATCGAGGTTGTGACCACGGTTTCGCCCTTTCCCTCCTCTCGTCTCGTCACTATGCGAAGGTATTCATGACTAGACCTATGATGGACACGGCGTATTGAATGGATCCAAGGAAGCATTGGAGCTCATACTCCCTTTACGGCATGGTAGCTAACCTTAAGCATTAAAGTATATTCAACACAAGATGATTACATCTTAAGATTGATTACAACCCATGGACGAATAAGGAGATTACCCTATCAAAGTGCTAGACATAGCACCGTTGATCATGGTTTCCCTTCCGACGGTGTCTTCCTTCTTCTCCACGTGCGGGTGCTTCCTTCGAGGTGGATGATCTCCCTCCGGAGATCTCCCTCCTCTCTCTCTAGCTTGTGGATGGCCTCCTGGTGCGAATGGCTCTCCCTCCGTCGAATGGCGGCGCCTCTCGGGTTTTAGGGTTGAAGATCCTTCGGGGTGCGAGGGAAAGGGGGGCCGAACCGACCCCCGTAGTAGGCCGGGCCGGCCGGCCTGTGCCGACCGGACCGAGCCCATCTCGGCCGGTTCGGTCGCCCCCTTCGCCCCCGTGGGTCCTCGGTGATTATGCACTTTGCCCTCTCCACTTGCATGATTTTGACGATGTCATCCTCGCGTCCAAGATGGAGGTTCTCCGCGCATGAAGTTCGGTCTTTTACGCTTCAATCCCCGGGGGTGTTCCTCGTAGCACTTCGGTCCTTGCCACCATTGGAAGTGATTTCATCAAGCTCATGAACACGAACAAGACTCCGTAAATGCTCCTTTGAACTTGTTGCAAATCCATCCTTTATGTCCATGTTTTCTTACGTAAACATAACACTTCCAAATGTGTGCACATAGATGAACTTGTTATATGATTAGTGTGCCTAGTGGCGGGTTAGTTCCATAATCAAATCCAAACCAAAGTGTAATGAACATGCTTGGTGCACCAAAATACACCGTCAACGGTGTTCCACCTAGGAGAGATAGGATGGATTTTGCTAACTCCACGTTTTAGCAAATGGCGAGGCACCTGGTTTGATTCATTTTGTACTAACCCCCGGTCTTGAGTCCTTTGCTCACTCTCGCTCTCATTTTTTATTTCGCATGTGGGAGGCTTGGAGGGCTTTTGGTTGATCGACTCCGGTTGCTCTCGACACATGACCGGAGATCGGCGGTGGTTCTCCGGCCTCACCCCGGTCATGACCAAGGAGTACATCACTTTTTGGGATAATGGGAAAGGTAGAGTGCTTTCGGTGGGCACGGTGAAGGTAAGTGAGTCTCGTGACTCTTAGGCGTGTTTCTCTTGTCAAGTCTTTAGGGTACAATCTTCTCTCTGTCTCCCAACTTCTTGATGAGGGTTTTGAAGTCTACGTTTCAAAATGGGCTATTCTCGTGTTTTGGATTCTCGAGGTGATCTTGTATGTACGATCGTCCCCGAGGGCCAAATTTTCGCAGCCGATTTTTCTTAGTGTTGGCTCTTCTCGTTGTTTGGTTGCTTGGTGTTTCGGCGGATCTTTGGAAATGGTATAGGAGACTAGGTCACTTGAGTTTTGACTTGTTGTCACGCTTGCGTGGGCTAGGATTAGTCCGAGGATTGCCTAAGTTGAAATACCAAAAGGATTTGGTATGTGCTCCGTGTAGGCATGGCAAGATGGTCGCCGCCTCTCATCCGCCTCGACATCCGTTATGATGGAGAGGCCATGCGAGTTGTTCCATATGGACTTGGTTCGTCCGGCTCGTGTGTGCTAGGTGGGTGGAAAATGGTATGTCCTTGTGATTGTGGATGACTACTCGCTATGCTTGGGTCTTCTTTTTGGGCGACAAGGGGGAGACGTTTGGTTTTGTGAGGGATCCGATCTTGAGGTTGAAGAACGAGAGACATGGAGGTGTTGTTCGAGCTATTCATAGTGACAATGGCGGTGAATTTAAGAACTCTCATTTTGAAACTTTTTGTCGTGATTTAGGTCTCGAACATCGGTTTTCTTCCCCCTATGTGGCTTGTCGGAATGGTGTGGTTGAGAGGAAAAATCGTTCCCTTTGTGAGATGGCTCGGATGATGCTTGATGAGCATTGGACTCCGAGGAGATATTGGGCCGAGGCGGTGAATACCGCTTGCCATGTTGGGAATCGGATTTTTTCGAGGGCCTTCTTGAACAAGACGTGCTATGAGCTTATGCACGGGCGAGCACCTAGAGTGAGCCATTTCGGGACTTTTGGTTGTCGGTGCTTCATTCTCAAGAAGGGTAGGCTTGGTAAGTTTGAGTCGAGGTCTTCCGGTGGGATTTTCTTGGGTTATGCTAGTCATTCAAGAGCATTTCATGTGCTCGACCTTGATACTAACCTAGTCATGGAGACTTGCGAGGTGACCTTCGACGAGACACAACCATGCAATTCGTCGTCTTTGAGTGTGCGGTGATGATGAAGTTGGCAAGAAGATCTTTGATGACGAGGAGGATGATCTTGGAGAGGATGATGGTGATGATGGTGAAGCTCCAGCCACGCCCCCTACTTCCACTATGATGACTACGGTGCGGGATGGTCCATCCCCTACACCGCCTACGATTCAAGAAGATCAAGTGGAAGCACTGGCCGAGGGGGAGGTTGCCTCAAGGCGAGAGGCACCGAGGCTAGTTCAAGTTGATCATCCACCCTCGGTAATCATCGGCGACGAGCAATGAGCGTACGACACGGTCGAGGTCCGGAAATGCTTCTCACTTTGCTCATTCGGCGTTTGTTGCTACCTTTGAGCCGAAAGACATTGGACACGCTCTATCCGATCCTAATTGGGTGAATGCCATGCATGAGGAGTTAGAGAACTTTGAGAGAAACCAAGTGTGGGAGATAGTGGAGCCACCACCAAATTGCAAACCTATTGGGACAAAATGGGTGTGGAAAAATAAAGAGGGAGAAAATGGTGAGGTGGTGAGGAACAAGTCAAGGTTGGTTGCTCGGGGCTATAGTCGAAGGAGGGGATAGACTATGAGGAGGCATTTGCTCCCGTAGCCCGTTTGGAGGCAATTAGGATCCTTCTAGCTTTTTTCGTGGCTAAAGGGTTCAAATTGTACCAAATGGATGTGAAGAGTGCCTTCTTGAATGGGTTCTTAGAGGAGGAAGTTTATGTGAGGCAACCAACGGGCTTTGAGCGTGTTGAGTTTCCACACAAGGTGTATAGGTTGAGAAAGGCGTTGTATGGGCTGAAACAAGCTCCCGTGCTTGGTATGGCCGTTTGAGGGGGTTCTTGTTCAGCAAGGGGTTTGAGATGGGCAAGGTAGATAAGACCCTTTTTCTCCTCGCCGGGGTAATGATATCCTAATTGTTCAGGTATACGTGGATGATATTGTCTTTGGCGGCTCGTCTCACTCTTTGGTTGCAAGGTTTGCAGAGGATATGTGAAAAGAATTCGAGATGTCTATGATGGGAGAATTGCAGTTCTTTCTCGGGCTTGAAATCAAGCAGGCGAAGGAGGGAACCTTTGTACATCAAGCCAAGAACATGAAGGACATCCTCAAGAAGTTCAAGATGGACGACTCGAAGCCCCTGTTGACACCGATGAGTACGACTACAGCGCTTGACGCGGACGAGGACGGAGAGCCCGTGGACCAGAAGGAGTACCGGAGCTTGATCGGCTCCCTCTTGTACTTGACGGCAACGAGGCCGGACATTCGTTTTCGTGCGTCTATGCGCTCGCTTTCGGGCGTCACCGAGGACTTCACATCGACAGGCCGTCAAGCGGATCTTCAGGTATCTTCGATACACTCCTGAGCTTGGTCTTTGGTACTCGGCGTCCTCCTCTCTTTCTCTTCTTGGTTTTTCGGATGCCGATTTTGCGGGGTGTCGAGTCGATAGGAAGTTAACTTCGGGGACTTGTCAGTTTTTGGGTTCCTCGCTTGTTTCTTGGTCTTCTCGCAAACAGTCTAGTGTAGCTCGGTCTACCACAGAAGCCGAGTATGTTGTTGCCGCTAGTTGTTGCTCCAAGCTGCTTTGGATCACACACACACTGAGTGACTTTGGTGAGGAGTGTTCCCATGTGCCTCTCATGTGTAATAGCACGAGTGCCATTAGTGTTGCCAAAAATCTCGTTCTTCACTCCAGAACCAAACATATAGAAGTGAGGTGCCACTTTCTGAGAGATAATGTTGAGAAGGGAAACATAGACCTCATCCATGGACCCACAGAAAAGCAGCTTGCCGATATCCTAACCAAGGCTTTGGACCAAGCTACATTTTCTCGTTTGCGAGGAGAGCTTGGAGTCATTTTTCCTTTTGAGCTTCGGTTGGTAGGATTGATGTACATATGCATGTTGAATTTTCACTCTTGTATCATATCATGCTTGCATCTTTGTATCATAGACTGCATTTGTAACATATGTCATAGAGATGTGCTTCTCCCATATGCTTTGATCACCATGATATGCTAGAGATGAGATTATGACATTGCTTGTTATGCTCATGCGATGTATAGCTATGCCCTTTGTAGCTTTGGGATATATATGCTTGTGGATGGCTTTCTTTTGTAAAAATGCAATATGATCCTCTCTTATTGGTAGGATGCCTTTCATGTTCATTTTGGGTGCTTATGGCTATATCTTGCTTAATTTGTGCTTGAAACCATATTTTTTTTCATTTGGGATCAAAGATCCATTTATCATCATGAATGTTTAGCCTACATGCTACCTTGTGGAGAAGCCTAAGCTTCTTTTTGCCGCAAAGGCACTTCATGTACCATACTTGTATTTGTAAATCATAAAAAATGGTATGTGAGATGCCTAAGCTTGAAAAATGTGCTTCCATGTCTAAAATGCTTTAAATTCCTTATCTTGGGTGCTAAACCGTTGCATGATGTTCACCAATGAGAAGTCTCATATCTAGAAGTGGACACATGTCTCGGTGGCTTTGACATGACATGAGATAGCTTGTAGGTGTTTGTGATGATTGTCGATGAGAATTTTGGACCTTGCATGAAGTTTGTGAGCTATATGTTGTGGGTGCTCTTTTTGCTCATGATTAGGTCCTATGCTCATGAGAGGGATTTTTTATGAAAAATGCTTCATCATGGCTATATTACTTGCTTATATGTCCCAAAGTGTATCTTGTTGGCGATGCTTGTACTCAAGTTGTGTCTATCTTGCTTGTCCATGTCTCAATTTTAGCATGTTGCTGTGCTCTTTGTATATTTGAGAAGCACATGCTTGCACATATAGACTTGATTAATGCATTACCAACAAGGGGGGGAGTACCCAATTCATGTTACCAGGGGGAGTTTGCATCGAGAAAAAATTGGGGGAAATGCATTTGTTCAGGGAGAGCTTGCATTCATGCATTTAGAAGCTCTTTTTCGCCTGAATTTTAGTCGTTCTCTTTTGCCGATGGTGTCGAGCCCTTTTGCCTCACCTTGAGGAGTCGGCAATTTTGGAGCATTTTATCTCAGTTGTGTCGAGCCTTTGCCCTTGCCTTAGGGAACGACATTTCTCTCACTCAAGTGATCTTTTCTTGGCTTTTGTTTGGCTTTTGACCACTTGCTTGAGTTTTTCCTTTTTTTCTATTCTTTTTCTCTTTTCTCTGAATTGGTTACTTGTGTGTGTTGTCAATCCACTCATCAAGGGGTAGATTGAGGACAGGAGCGTTCGAGGACCGGTGGATGGTCGCTCCTGGCTGTGATGAGTGATTGACCACGTGGTGTGGACTGACTCTTGGACGAGTATTGCGGGTGCGGGTTGCGGCTTGATTTGCGTTGGTGCTCGGTCAAGAGTGGGCGCGAAAAGGTCTATGCCTTGCGGGGCCTCCGCGGAGTGGAGAGACAAGTAGGCCTAACTCGCGGGACCCGGTGTCCGACCGGGTCAAGTGCGGGCCGCGTGGTGGCAACAAAAGCAAGACGAAGTCGTCGACCGGAGCCGGTGCAGGGTAGCGGCTCACAACCGGAGTCTGCACGTGGGGTTTGCGGCGGTTCACCAGAAAACCGCCGGGTTACTTGGCTGAGCCACAAAACCAAGACCGGACGCTCGGCGGGCGGAGACTGGATCTGGGTGCGCCGAGAAGCTTCGATGTCGGCGGATGCATGGTGGGATCGCAGGGCTTGCGTCAGGAGGATGCGGTCTGCGGCAACGGTGTGGCCGTGCAATGAAGAGGAGTGCTACATGACCTATTTGCCCCTGAGGGGTTGTATCACAACTTAAGTGCTAGGGTGGTGTGGTCTTTTGCCCGGCCCGAGGGGACTCATATATATTACCTCTAGGGTTTCCGAGCAAACCATCCATCCGGATCGCTTCTCATTTCCTTGCTCTCTAGGGTTAGATTTTTCCCCCGTTTGTAAAGACTCGACCTCCGGTGAATGGAAGCTTTCATGGTTGCGTCGATTCTCGGCTTGTAGCTCGTCGGATTTTCGTGTCTTTTTCGAGCTACTTTCGTTGGTTTTTCGTGCGCGGATTGTTCCTTTGATTCGAGGTGTTTGGGCTCGAATTTGTTGGTGGGAATCATGGATAGTTGTCTTGTGCATCTCTCGTGCTTGATCTTGATCCCCCAAACTTTGAGTTTGGCCTCCGATTAAAGGATTTCGGTTGGGTCCTAGGTTTTTGTTAGTTTCGGTGGCGATTCGATTCCGGCGATTTAGGTTGTTTGAAGACCCAAGTTTTGGGGCATAGCATCCCCTAGGGACGCTTCACATCTTCCCAAAATATTTCCTCAAGAGCTTTAACCGTTTGGGAGATCCATGGACGAGTAGGAGCTTTGGTGGTTTCGGTTTCGGGGTTCGGCCGTTGTTCCCATGCACGGCGGACCGTCCGCGGGGTCCTCGCGGACCGTCCGTGTGGAGTAGTTCGTCCGGGGTGTTCTTCGTGTTCGTCACGTGTTCTTGAGCGCTTAGGTTTCGATTCGGTTGGCCGGTCATTTTTGACCGGAGGGTGTTTGGCGGACCGTCCGCCCGGACGTCGCGGATTGTTCGCGGGGCACGAGTTGCTCGTGGGATCGCTCGAGGACGTGGCATGGACCGTCCGCGTTCTCGGGTGCCGGTTGGGTCGTTCGTTTGGGTTTAACGGACGGTCCGCCCGGGGTTGCGGATCGTCCGCGTGGTGACCGTGGACCGTCCGCCCTAGGGCCGCGCGGACCGTCCGCCGTGGCCGCCGTGTGTGTGCTAAGTCCTTTGCTTCTTGGTTCGTGGTTCCGCTTTGGGATCATTTTGGGTTTGTTCCTAGGGTTGGTACGTCCATAGTGACTACGTGACCTTGGCAAACTCGTGTGGGAATCCTTGGTTGTGAATTCGGGGTATAGGCCGAGTTCTCTTTGTGAGACATGGGTACCCCCGGGTCCCCACCAAGCGAGTTCACGGTCGTCCCCGACAAATGGGTCCGCCTATCGGAAGACTCCGCCGACTCCGTCGGTGGGACCAACTAACCTAGTTGGTAGCCCACACGACCTCCCGAAGATCTTTTTGAAGATTCCCTAGACGACCTGGTTCGCTACGACCTCAAGACTTGGCGTACCGTACAAGACCCTCGGTGGATTTCGCCCAAAGCGGATTGACGGGATATGGCAAGATGTGTAACATAGACTTAGGTCTCCCGGTCGTAACCGACCGGTGTTTACGGGAACCGACCTCATCCGCAAGCCAATATAAGGCGAACGAGGCGATCCCTCTTGTAACCTCAACCAACGCAATCCTCGAGCAATCTACACCGACAACTAGACGTAGGGTATTACTCTCCCGAGGCCCGAACCAGCATAAACTCGCCGTGTTCTCTCGTGTTCCGCATACTCGTGTGCGACCTTCGAGTTCTTAGCCTTAGACTCCTCCCCGCCAAACAACTAAACGCAGCGATTAACACCCTCGTGGGTTGTTCGGATCTCACCATCCGACACTCTCTTAGGAGAAGAATTTTTATCGGCTCCCATTCACTCCCCCCCTCTCTCGGTCGCCTAATCGGTCCTTCACCCGGAGACGTTATCCACAACCCCGAAGACCTTGGAAGACCCCGGGCGACCTCATCTAGATTCCGAAAGACCCGTCGGGCTTGTGGCGCAAGCTTCTCCCCTAGGTCGCGGCGCGGTGCGCCGCAGGTCCGCGGGTCGCGGGATTCGCCATGTAATCACGGAAGATGACCTTCCTAATTTGTAACCGACCCCGATGAGGGTCCACCGACCTCGAACGAAGCCCTAGCCCGCCGGCCATATAAGTTGGTAGAGCTCCATTGGAGGTGACTTCGTTAACACCAAAATTTGGTAAGGAGTCCGACCCGTGGGTCCGGTCGAAAAAGAGTCCGTCCGGTGGAAGGAAGGATATTTTCGGAGATTTTCGGCAAAGAGATCCGCGGTCGGCTATCTCGCTCCGATTCGGCAAAGGAACAAGAAAGCTGATTTTGCGGGATTGGACGGTGACGTGGCTCGAATCGGGAGAGACGAATGGATGGACGGACGATCGAGTTTAGTTAGGCAATGAATCCATTCGCAATTGTAATCGACGAGGTATAAATACGATCCCCGGTTGTATGTAACGGACACAATCATTCCTCAATACACACCGGCCTTACGCCAAACCCTAGAGTCCTTGTCGTGTCGTCGAGTTCTTCGAGAGGGCCAATCGATCCGTCGACCTCCGTGAGTACCGGCAACCTTGTATCATGTCTAGTATCATGTGGTGGATTTAGATCTGATGCAAGTAGTCTTGTTACCATGCTTCGTGTCATGCGGTAGATTCAAGCTTGGTTCAAGAGGGTTTCTTGTTGGATCATGAGCCATGCGGTGGGCTAAGATCTAGCTTGAAGCTAGTTATCGGCTCTATTGGATTTTGGCAAGATCCAATAGATTCATTAAGTTATCCCGTGTTAACTTGAGTTTTACTTTATGTTTTAATTCATGTAACACATTTCTGCCCAATCTAGATGGGTTTGGATCGGCTATATCCCTTTTACGATACTTGTTCGAGTAGGTTTCATGTTTTAACACGTGGACCTTATGCTCCCCGATAGCCGAAACCGAATCGATCTAGGTTGTTACGTGTTGCGGGTTCAAACTTGCTGCGTTCGCATAAATCTTGAAAGAGCCGGGTATCATGCGGTAGATGCAGGTTTTTGGGTTGCTTTGGAGCTAGTCATCCGGTGGATTAGATTTCCAAATCAGTCTGATAGATTTATTCACACGGTAATATTTGTTCCTTCTTCATGGACCCGGATCGGGTTGTTCGGACCGTATTCGGTTATATCTTCACGAGTAGGTCACGTGCGTTATTTATGTTTTAAATGATGTATGCTTTTGGCTTTCCATATTTAGATTGTATCATGCGGTGGATAGATCTATTTGTGGAAAGTGGTGCGGTTTTTTCTTGCAAGTCGTATCATGTGGTGGATAGATTTGTTTGATATCGTACCCGACGGATCTTAAAGTAACTAGACATGCGGTAGACTAGTGCTTTGGATCTATGCATGCTTTTATTTAATACATGATCATGTCCGTGCTTTACTTTATTTGTTTAATGTTAATTTTCATGAAGATCGGTCACGACTTTGCACATGCATCTATGTTTATCCAAAGACCGATCGTTGTCATGCTTACGTCATCCATTCGGCAGTGTTCTTTTTCCCTTTGCGGTTACCCGAATGGTCGTGGTTCTTTGACAGATAGCTTTACGTAGCTATGTGTCATCTTGCTTGGCTTTATTTAGCCGTAAATATGGAACTGTCTGGTACCACCCAGCAAGTTCCAAGCTTTGGTATTTAACTGCTTTATCTTTTGTTAATTTTCAGGAAAAATTGACTGGCACGTCATTTGCTCTCTGCGCGTGCGAAGCCGGCCTTTCCGCTTGCCGTGTGATTGGCGCCGAGTGCACTTTTTGCGTCAACACACTTTTTGGCACGCCCCGGGGGGACCACGGCTCGAATTGGTTCAAGATGCCTGAAATCACAGACCTCCTGGATGTCAACATCGAAGAGCTTTCTCCAGAGCAGCATCAGCAGCTACTAGACGCCGTGAACCAGTTTCAGCAAAAGTGTCTCATGTCGTTTAAGAAGAATCGAAGTGGTGTACCGTATCTGAAGAATGGCCTGCCCAGAGTGCTGCTGCCGGGAGAGAGCGACGCCACAACCCAACAAGAAAAGGAGGAATGCGCGCGGATCTTCCAAGAGTCGGTAGACAACATGCTCACCAAGCACAACCAGGCTTTCCTCGGGTCGCTCCAGCAGATGATGGTGGCCCTCTTTGGCCCGGGCGCGGGGCAAGCGTTCGGGAAGGCGCACGCCGGAAAGAGCACCGTGGAGCTGGGTGAATCAAGCTCTCAGCCGCCGCTACGGAGCCAGGTGCAGCAGCCTCCTCCTCAAAGCTCCGGAAGCCAAGCATTCCAACCTCCTCCGCAGGCGCCGGGGGCGGCCGGGTCGGCCTCCGTTGCAAGCTTCGGGAAGTCAACCAATCCCGCCACCACCACGAGCAAAGACGGGTCGGCCCCGTGCAAGGCCGATCCGTACCGGCCCACGTACGGAGACCTAGCGTTCGGCTCATCCGGGGCCCCACTTGACCCCGTCGAAGAATAGCTCGTCGACCAACCGGCTCCCGAGAAGAATTTGTACGGCGGTGGTTATCATGAAGTGGGAAATTACGGGGCGTTCGACGCCTTCCCGCACCCGGGGTACGCGCCCCGTGCGAGCGCGCAAGAAGACGACACCCTAGCGCGCAAGATGGCCGAATTGATGCAGAATCAGTTCGGCCTCAAGCCGAAGATGCAGGGCCCCACCTATAGGCCGCCGTTCCCAGAGTGGTACTATAACGTGCTCCTGCCGCCAAGGGTGAAGGCGCCGACGGAATTCACAAAGTTCTCTGGGCAGGACGAGACAAGCACGGTCGAACACATCGCCCGTTACCTCATGCGGCTTGGGGAATGCTCGGCCGAGGAGGCGTTCAGGGTTCGCTACTTCCCCGCCTCGCTGACGGGTCCGGGGCCTTTTCGGTGGTTCTCGTCCCCTGCCGCCTGAATCAGTGGCCAGGTGGAAGGATTTGGAGCGTAAATTCCACGCTCATTACTTCAGCGGCAGTTCTGAGAAAAAGTTGATTGATCTCGCCACCCTGAAGCAAAGACACAGCGAAACACCGTTGGAGTTTCTTAGAAGATTCAGGGAGGTCAAAGGCATGTGCTTCTCGCTGAACTTGCCAGACGATCAACTGGCTGATATGGCCGTCGCCGGGATGTTACCGGCCGTGCGCGAGAAGCTATTCGGGATGGAGTTTGAGAACCTGGGCCAGCTTTCACAAAAGTTATCTCTGATGAGCAATCAGGCATATGGCCTCAAGAAAGACCCCAAGTTTGGCAAGCAGCACGACGTCGCTGACATCTACAACCAGTCCTTGGACAAAGCCGATCTGTTCGAGGATTCTGACGATGAATTGGAGGTAGCTGCAGCGGAAATCATGTGGGGTAAAGAGCCCTTGACAATGAATCAGCGTTGGGTCAGGCAGACCAAAGGGACTTACGACTTTGACATCACGAAGGCTGATAAGTTGTTCGAGCTCTTGGTGAAAGAAGGCCGAATTAAGCTGCCTGAGGGGCATTCTATGCTTCGGCCTGATGGAGTTAAAGCGAAGCGTTACTGCGGCTTCCATGACAGGGACTCGCACTCCATCAACGATTGCAGGGTCTTCAGGATGAGGATCCAGAAGGCTATCCAGGAGGGACACCTCAAGTTCGATAACAAGATGAAGCTGGATGGCCACCCCTTTCCTCGAACATGCTCGGCTTTTCCGTCAATGCGATAACGGCCCGAAGAGAAGGGGAAGGTCAAGGTCCCGACCTCGGCCCAGTGTCCAAGCAAGGTGGATCAGTGGACCCGAGCGCCAGGTGACCCTAGAGCAAGTGCGGGCGACGCCCCCGCGTTCTCAAGAGCCACATCGAGATTGGGGAATCGTCCGGTGCCTAAACCCAAGGTGACGTCACGCATTCTCCTCAACAAATGGCAGCGCCGGATGGAGAAGGAGCGCTACCGAAGCGTCGTCACGAGGGGAGGAGCGCGAGGCCGAAGAGGAAGCGCGCGAAGGGACCAAGCACGGACACGCGCGAGCGAGGAGCGCGCCCACCGGGGGTGCGCCTTCTTCGAGCACCGCCGGAATGAGGGCCTAAAGCCGCCCACATTGAAGAACCGTCCCGAATGCGGTGAGGATACGTTGAGTACGAAGCGAGAAAGCGCCAATCGCCGATCCGTCCACGAAAGACTTGGAAGGATTCACCCGAATGGGGATCGGCGTCAAAAAATTGAAGTCATAGATCACCCCGTAAAAGCGCCAAGCCGATCTCGGTGGGCCGATCGGAGAAGAGGACGAGGACGTCTACGTCCGGCGAAGGGGGCGGTGGTGCCCGCCCGGTCTACGTAAGAGCCGTAAAAGGCGGGTCCAACGCTTGAGGAACCGCGAGATGAAACAAGCCGGGATCCGGACGAGGCGAAGTGGCGCCCCAAGGACCAGCCGGAAGGATCGAAGCGTTCGGCTCCCACTTGCATGGTATACTTCCTGCCGAACGAGTTCATGGCTCCTGCTAACCAGGTTATGCAGGAAGAAGCTTCCTTTGATGACGAGCAGCCCGAGGAGATGATGGCACAACTGGTGCTTGCCAAGCAGGCCGTCTTCGACAAGCCGGCCAAGAATCGCCATATGAGGCCACTGTACTTGAGGGGGTACGTCAATGGCAAGCCATTGACCAAGATGTTCGTCGACGGTGGAGCAGCAGTCAACGTGATGCCATACACCACCTTCAGGAAGCTTGGCATGGGCCCGAGCGATTTGACACCTACAAGCATCATCCTGAACGACTTCGCCGGGAACCCCTCAGATACCAAAGGATGCGCTCACGTGGACTTGATGATCGGGTCCAAGACGCTGCTCACCACCTTCTTTGTCATCGAAGGCAAGGGAGCCTACAGCCTGCTGCTTGGGCGGGACTGGATTCACGCCAACTGCTGCGTCCCATCCACCATGCATCAACAACTTATTCAGTGGGTGGATGATGAGATCGAGGTCGTCCAGGCAGATGACTCTGTGAGCGTGGCCAACATGGAACCAGCCTTCTGGGAGTACCAAGGCATCGATTGCTTCTCCGGGAAGGACTGGGGAGAAGGTCCTGTTGAACCCGTCGGCAGTGACCAAGGCCGATTCAAGCAAATCGGCTCTTATAGCAATTTTTAATGGAGAACCCCGTGGATGGCACTGATGGCAAATTAGGGCGAGGATTCATGTCGGCCGATAAGCCGGAAGAAGTTGACATTGGAAGCGGTGATAAGCCAAGGCCGACGTTCATCGGTGCATTTGCAACCGGATTTCAGGAGGAACCTAATTGAGCTTCTCAGAGAATATAAGGATTGCTTCGCCTGGGATTACTCGGAGATGCCTGGATTGGATCGTTCCATCGTCGAGCACCGGTTGCCAATCAAGTCTGGTTTCAAACCATATAAGCAACCGCCCCGAAAAATCTACAAGGATGAGGTATTGGCCGATGTGAAGAAGGAAATCGAGAGATTACTTAACGCAAACTTCGTTCGGCCGTGCGTATATGCGGAGTGGATTTCTAACATCGTCCCCGTGTATAAGAAGAATGGGAAAATGAGAGTTTGCATAGACTTCGGTGGACCCGAACAGAGCTACTCCCATGGACGGATACCCGATGCCTATTGCCGATTTGTTAATTGACGCCGCTGCTGGACACAAGATGATTAGCTTCATTGATGGCAACGCGGGATACAATCAGATCTTCATGGCAATAGAAGACATCTCGAAGACGGCCTTTAGATGTCCTGGACATATAGGCCTATTTGAATGGATAGTCATGACATTTGGATTGAAAAATGCCGGTGCAACCTATCAACGGGCCATGAATTACATCTTTCATGAGTTGATCGGCAAAACTGTGGAAATCTACATCGATGACGTGGTGATCAAGTCCTTAAGTCATGACACCCATCTAGAAGATGTGAAGAAGACCTTGGAATGCACCGGAAGCATGGTCTAAAGATGAATCCAAACAAGTGTGCATTTGGAGTATCACCGGAGAGTTCTTGGGGTTTTTGGTCCACGAAGGGGGAATCGAAGTTGGCAAAAAGAGCATGAAAGCCATTGATGAAGTCGTTCCTCCAACCAACCTCAAGGAATTGCAATCATCGCTCGGCAAGATCAACTTCGTGAGAAGATTCATCTCAAATTTATCACGAAGGTGTTGCCATTCTCTCCACCGCCGAAGCTAAAGAAAGATCGAAATTCACATGGGGCGACGAACAACAAAAGGCTTTTGATGAGATCAAGCAAGTACATGAAGGAGCCGCCGTGTCGGTTCCTCCCCGCCTAAACAAGCCTTTCAAGTTGTACGTGGCGGCCGATACCCAAACTATTGGATCGGCCCTTATTCAAGAATTCTAAGGAAAGGAGCGGGTAGTAGCCTATCTTAGCCGAAAACTACTTGATCCCGAAACCAGGTATTCGGCTATAGAGAAACTGTGTCTTTGCGTATACTACTCGTGTACAAAGTTTCGGCACTACTTGTTGAATGCCGAATGCACTGTATACTCGAAGTTTGATGTGATAAAACATATGTTATCTATGCCGATTTTGAATGGTCGGATTGGCAAATGGATTTTAGCTTTATCGAATTCGAGTTGAAGTTCGAATCGGCAAAGGCCATCAAAGGTCGGTAATTGCCGATTTTATAACCGAACATTGTGACCCGTCAATTGATCTCGCTTGAAATTACCCCTTGGGCTTTATTTTTTGATGGATCATCGTGTGGAAAAGGTGGGGGAGTAGGGATCCTACCGATTTCGCCCCGCAGGTGAGATGTTTGAATTCGCCATTCCTATACAACCTACCGTCACAAATAACCAGCCGAGTACGAGGCACTACTTCGAGGGCTTCAATATTTGAGAGAAGTCGGGGCCGTCTCGCTGAGATCTATGGAGATTCAGAATTGGTGATCAAACAATTGAACGGCCAATACGAGTGCAGGAGCGAAGCGCTGAGGAGTTACTACGAGGAGTGCAGGGAGATCTTGAAGAGCTTCCCATTAGTGATCCTACAGCACATTCCTAGGGAGCATAACGAAGAAGCAAACAGGCTAGCTCAGAGCGCCTCTGGTTACAAGGAGAGTCAAGAAGCGTTTGCTGCAGAGGTGTGTGCACTGAGGGCGGATCTTGCGGAAGATGATTGGAGGAAAGAAATCGTTGACTACTTGAGAGATCCATCCCGAAAAGTCTCTAGGAAGCTCAGGTACAAGGCAATTAAGTTCGTTCTTCTGGATGATAATTTATTCTATAAATCATTAGATGGGGTATTGCTACGATGCCTGGGTCCAGAAGAAGCCAAGAACATGATGAGCGAGGTACACGATGGGATATGCGGAGCACACCAATCGGCCTATCGGATGAAATGGGTTATTAGACAAGCTGGATGCTTTTGGCCGACGATACTAGAGGATTGCTTTGAGTATTACAAGGGATGCCAAGATTGCCAGAGGTTTGGGAATATTCAAAGAGTCCCCGCATCGCATTGAATCCCATCATCAAGCCATGGCCATTCGGTGGGCCGGGGTATAGACTTGATTGGCCAAATTAATCCGCCGTCTAGCAAGGGGCATAAGTTCGTGCTTTTGGCTACGCATTACTTCACCAAATGGGTCGAGGCAATCCCACTGAAGAAGGTGACGTCAGAAAACATGATCGAATTCGTCAAGGAACACATCATCTATCGATTTGGGATCCCTCAGACGATTACCACTGACCAAGGGGCACAATTCGTGTCATTGGAATTCAGAGATTTTGCCGAAAGCATGGGAATCAAATTGTTTAATTCCTCTCCATATTATGCCCAAGCTAATGGTCAAGCAGAGGCTTCTAACAAGATCATGATCAAGCTGATACAGAAGAAGATCGATCAGAAGCCAAGGAGGTGGCATTCGGTACTCAGTGAAGCGCTGTGGGCTTACCGAATGGCCCCCCATGGAGCTACAAAGACCTCTCCTTACGAATTGGTTTACGGGCACCATGCAATCCTACCGTGGGAAGTACAGTCAGAGTCAAGGAGAGTTGTGCTGCAAAACGAGTTGAGCTCCAAGGATTACAGTGGCCTAATGATGGATGAGTTAGAAGATTTGCATATGATCCGTCTTAGGGCCCTGGAAAACATCGAGAAAAACAAGCTGCGGGTCGCCAAGTACTATAACAAGAAAGTAAAAGTAAGGCAATTTGCAGAAGGCGACCTGGTGTGGAAAGCACTATTGCCGATTGGAACTAAATACAGTGAATTCGGCAAATGGTCCCCTAACTGGGAGGGGCCTTTTCGTGTGGTCGATGCGTTCCGGTAATGCATACATATTGAAAACTTTGCTAGGAGAGGAATTTTCCGCCGCAATAAATGGAAGATATCTGAAGAAGTATTATCCTAGCATTGAAATCGATCGATGATTACACACATCTGACACAAAAATAGCCGGCGCTCAAGGATGAGGCCGCCTTTAGAACAAAATCCATGAACAAAAGAAAATGGCCAGTGCCTAGATGCATTGCCCTTAGCTCAATACTACATTACAACTGCTTCTTGCAGGATCACATCTAACAACCCTGATGGTCGAGTCCCCAAGGAGGTGGGAAGCAGAAGGCGTGGCGGAAGAAGCGAAAGTATGATACAATCTTTTCTTTACTTCTTCGGCTGCTGCCCCTTCTTCAGTTGTTCCAGGACCACCGTGACGGCAACTTGGAACGCACGAGGATGACCATGATTGGCGGCCTCTACCAAGCTATCCCGTGCCGCCTTCAGAGTTGTCGTACCGTCGGAGACATCCGGCGAAGAATCGGGTGGTTAGAGGCAAGAAATCCGAGGCAAGCATGAAGGAGTCGGGGAACATTTACCCCCCACCACCGCTTCCGAGCCATGCGCACGCTCGCGCTCGGCTTGGCAACGGGCGGACACATCCCTGAGGCCATGCTCCAGGTGCCGGATGCGGCGGCGAACTGATGATTGGTCCTCTGTTCGGGCGTGGCATCCTCTGCTTCGAAAGAGGAATCGGAGGAGATGTACTCAGGCACATCTTCTGTCCCGATGACTTCTTCGGGGAGCAAATCAAGGCTGAAAAGGACGAGAGGAAAACATGAAGCGCAAGATCAAGCGGGAAAACAGAGAGCAGATCAAGAAAGAACTCACTTCCGAATCGTACGCTTCCTTGATGAACCGCTCCCCTGAGGTTGTTTACCCTTGTCCATGGCGTTGGGGTTTTTTCCTCTAGCAGCAGGGGAAGAGACGAGAAATGATGGAGGAGTGCGCGAGTGGATTTGCAGAGCACCCCGCAGGCTATTTTATTGACCGGAGAGGTGCATTGGGAGTGATGACTGGCCAAGTACACACTGTTGGAATACCAAGCGGCAGGGTTTTTTACCGAGTGCGAAGGGTTTTCTCTTGAACGAGTATTTGCGGATTGCCGAATTGGGATCCTCTCGTGGATTTTGCGCCAAAGGGCATTTGTTCTCACGCGTTCGGCTGAAGACAGTTCCCGGATGCATTCAAAGAAAAGGTCGCAGATGCAAAATGCAAAGGGAAGTCATCACAGAATAGGTGCAGAATTCAAAAGTTCTTCATCTAATTGCCGATATTTACACATCCCTAATACAATCTAGTCGAAGAGCCTATTCAACACAGATTGGGGATGGGTAATTTCGGCAATGGCGTCGCCGTGGCCGTCAAGACGCTCCGAGATGAGCTCGATCTCGTCGATGTCCCCCGCGCGCCGCCCGAAAGCCACGCGGCCTGGTGGAATAGTCGACGTCCGTATGCGTCGCCATCGCAGCCAGGCCCAAGGTGGTGCCCAAACGAACGCCATGGACGGCCACCTCGTCGATGCGGCGCTCCACCGCGGCCAGGCGCTCCGCCGGCGTGTCGCCGTGGGCATTCACCTTCTCGGCCAATTGCTCTACCAGCGCCTTTAGCTGGTTGAGCTCAGCATCACGGGCTGCAAAAGACAAACAGAAAGGATTAGCATCAAAGGCCGGGCTGAATCAAGAATCAATCTCAGAGCCATACCGTCGATGGCCTCCAGCAGCTGTTTGCGCTGGTCCTCCCATTCTAGCTCGGCCACGCCCGCTTTCTTGGAGACGTCCTCCAGCTCGCGACGGGACGCCTCTAGCTCCTCCTTGAAGCGAATGGCATCTGCTTCCCCGTACGGCACGGGGAGTGGCCATCGGACTCCGAAGAGTCATCCGGGGAGGGGCCGATTGGCCGGCGCGCGAGGCGGATTCCACCGAATCAACTCCGAAAAGGGGATGATCGTCAAGGCAAAAGAAGATCAAGAAAAGGATCAAAGAGAAGAAATCGATGATCATCACCGCCCGCGCGCATTAGCGCTGCTCCCCTCGGCCTCGTCGGAGGCGCGGCGGCGGTTGAGGCGGCGCATCATTGCGGTTTGGGGATGCGCACTGTTTGCAAGAAGGCCAAAGATTGGCAAAGATTCGAGAGCTAGAAGGCCTGGTGGAGAGCTAGGGGCACCTATGTTAACATTTATAGGCCTGGCAGGATGAATCGTGGCTTCGAGTCGTGGCTGTAGATCGTGGCGCATATCCCAAGAAAATCGGAAGGTGGAAAGGTTTCCTTGGCCAACCCGCCAGCGGGTCGTTTGGAGTTCTAAGCTGAGCCGCGTGCAGATCGATTGGTTCGGCTAAAGGAAATCAAAGTGTCGTTCGGGAGTTGGTATTTCACTACCGAATGGGTCGTTCAGCATTACATCTAAAAATGTGCAAAAGAAAGGAAACGAATCACAAAGGAGATATCACAAGAACGACCAGTTCAGGTATACATCAATAAGGACATTCAAGCATTCAGGAGTTTTGCGAGTACACGACGAACATTGGATATTATCAAATGGGAGTTGTCCAGCATCTCCTGGCAGTCCTTTTGAGCACGGGATAAATCGTTGAGTTCCGCATTGCATTGCTCCATTTTGGTGATAGCCGATTTTACTTCCGCTTGGGTCTTTGCTATCAATCCGGGAAGTTCGGCTATTTTCTCGTTTGTCAATCTCCATCTCCGCCGACGAGCTTCTTAGTTCGGCTTCTAGAGCAGCCTTCCTAGCAGCTTTCGCATCATAAGAAGCTTGCGAAGTTAGCCAATGCATCCTTATGGTTCTCTGCTTGGGATTGTGCCCCGTTCATGGCTTGTTCAAAGATCGATTTTCCTCTTTTCAATGGCCGGACGGGAGCGCAATTTCCTCCAAGCGCGCTTCAGGGGTACATAAAGGGGCTCTAAGTCATAGACGGACGATAGAGAGGCTCTGACGTTTTCAGGGAGTTCTTGACTAATGGATTCAAACATCTCTTCGAAGTGATGGAGATCATTGAACCGGTCCCGAGCATCCTTTTCTAGCCGAGCAAAGCAATTTCTCCGAGCTTGGACAAGACTTCATCCGGGCAAAGCATGGGCTACTCCTTCAATCACCTCGGCAGCTGAATTGCTCTCTGATGGCAGGCTTGGTAATGGTGGAACCTGATCCTGATGAAAAAACATTGCCGAATTAGGGATGCTGAACATCGAGGTACCAAAATTAAGTGCGGATGGTTACCTCATGGCTGGTTCCTTGAGTAGGGGCAATCACCGGTGAGGAAGACGCCCCAAGCAGAGCCGAAAATTCCGAGCTAGAAGGCGCCGATGCGGCCACTGGCAACTCGTGGGTTTCTGGCTGAAGAGGAGTCGGGTCTGCCGTCTCTGTTGGGTTGGTTATCTCTACTTGAACAATAGGTGATGGCACCCTAGGAGAACTTGTTGGCTCCAGTTGAGTTGGGAGATTCATCTCGGGAGAGTTTATTGCTTCTGCAGAAGGTGATGAAGATGAGATCTCCACTGGGATGGGTAATTCAACCCTGGATGGGCTCGCTTGTTGAACCACTGGAACATCTACAAGCTGTTCTTCCACGGCTTCTTCTGCAAATGTCCAAATTGAAGGGATAAGTGCCAGTGCTCATCCTTGAGAAAGAACAAGAAAAGTCATACCGGTGGATGGAGCATCGGCAGTACCGGCTCGAAGGCCGCCGGGCTCGGTCCGAAAATGCACAATGATATGATCCATCAAGAACAGAGTGACCCAAGAATCAAGAAGGTAAAGGGGTTTACCTCAACGAGCACTTTCTTGACAGCTTCTCCTCCTTTTAGCACTTGGAGGGGCAATCGGATGCGACCTTGCCTCCCGTCTACAAAGCAAGGCTAGAAAGGCCGGGATCCGTGGTAACATACCCGGCCATTAGTTGATGCGGGGTTGTGGATTTGAACCCCGTGTTGAAATTGGGCCTTCGGCATTATAAGCGATTGCCCTGACTCGAGGGGCAGGCACTGTATTCTGTGAACAGGAAGATGAAGGTCAGAACTATGAATAAAGAG
Source organism: Cenchrus americanus (assembly GCA_947561735.1). NCBI lineage: Eukaryota > Viridiplantae > Streptophyta > Magnoliopsida > Poales > Poaceae > Cenchrus > Cenchrus americanus. The sequence goes on along the minus strand of OX387245.1, from coordinate 87,047,453 downwards.
GAAGCGTCTGGTCCAAAGGCTCATTGTATTACCTCTGAAGTCGGCAGGAAGTCAGGTACCAGCTCTGCACAGAATACATGAACAGGCTCACTGAAGATATGGTCGTGAAATTCTTGCCACCAGGTGTTGAAGGTGGGGTGAGCTATGGTTGTGGGCACGAAAGGACGTGTGTAGACCGTGGGACTGCACACATAGTTGAAAACTCGCTCGCCCGCATCGTTCTTTGATTTCCTCCCCGGGTTTGAGGAACTCATGCGGGGAACAATCTTGGGGGCATCCGGCCGCATCCAAGTTGTCCGGCCATTACATTAGGCCGGTAGTATTCATAAGTGCCGACATTCGTCTCCCTCCATTGAATTCGGCCGGCAATATGCGGTGGACGGATTATGATATTAAAGATCTCCAAGAAATTCCTATCCCGATGGCCGGGCTCAAAGGAAAATTCAACAGAAAGGTCAAGGTGTCGTTGCCTAAGTAAGGAAGCCAAAGAGGATTGGGGAAACCCTCGAAAAAACGGCTCGAAGAGCCGGGCCGATGTCCTGTTGGATGAGAACAGTTGAAGCCGCTTCTCCGTAGTTTTGGCATCCTCTGGTGGCTTGAGGCTCTCCTTCGGGGTGATTGGACAAAGGGAAGAACCTGGAGTTCAAATCGACGCCGACAATCTGATGCATGTGGAGCTGCAACCACATTTGGATGAACCACCAAGGACCGTTGACACATGATATTCTTTGGCCAGTATACATCCGAGTAACGATCCGGTGAAGCATGTGGTATACACCGCCGAGGAAGAATTTTCCAAGAGGGAGGCGGTTGCCACCGGCCAAATGAGATGCCATCGCGATATGGTTCAAGGTGGGCTCATTGGCTTTCCCACAAAAAACGAATCCGCATAGCCACATGTTCGTAAAGGCCCTATATTCAACATCGCCAAGGGGATTATCCTTCATGTGTTTCACGATGTATTGCTTGTATCCGTTCCCTGGCTTCACCCCTGTCTGGCGTGAGGAATTTTTGAAATTCCAAGGCTGAACAGATCCTGCAATGTCAAGGCCGGTGATCATATATACATCGGCCAAGGTGGGAGACATTGGGCCATGCCCAAAAAGGAAGGCGTTGATTCCATTTGACCAGAAGTGGCATGCGGCTATCGAAGATCTTCATTCTTGGGGGGTCTCGGCCCACGGATAACTCCGGCATTGAGCGATGCGGAGAGTATCCAGGTTGGTCAATCCACTTTTATCTCGCAAGGATCCTCCGTACCAAGTCTTCCAACCCGCAATTGGAGGTAAAGGCCGTTCTTGAACGCATCTTGCCACTGAGGAGGCGGAGACAGAGCTGCTTTGAAGGGGATTCTCTGAGATTCAGCAGCAATAAGATCTCGAGGGTCAGGATTCCCCACAGGACCAAGGTAATAAGATTGCGAATTGGCCTCGATAGGAATCAAAAGAGCAGTAGAAGGTTCCTGGAGAAAGGCGGAAAAGGAAAATCTCAGGTAAAATTGAAAACCTAATGCCGAACAAGGTTTGCGGGGGATGAATTTACTCGAGCGGTCTTGGTTCTGAGTTGCCATTGGAGGATTCAAGCTCGGAACGAAGGGGATCTAGGGTTGGATCTGAATGAAGATTCCGGCGGATTGCGAAGAGCAGGTGTTGACAGAGTTAGCTCAAGGATTCGTGGCTGGAGTCAATTGTGGAACAAAATTACTTTTATCCCACAATTGAAGGGGCATGTGTTAACACCAAAATTTGGTAAGGAGTCTGACCTGTGGGTCCGGGTCGAAAAAGAGTCCGTCCGGTGGAAGGAAGGATATTTTCGAGAGATTTTCGGCAAAGAGATCTCGCGGTCGGCTATCCGCTCCGATTCGGCAAAGGAACAAGAAAGCTGATTTTGCGGGATTGGATGGTGACGTGGCTCGAATCGGAGAGAGACGAATGGATGGACGGACGATCGAGTTTAGTTAGGCAATGAATCCATTCGCAATTGTAATCGACGAGGGTATAAATACGATCCCCGGTTGTATGTACGGACACAATCATTCCTCAATACACACCGGCCTTACGCCAAACCCTAGAGTCCTTGTCGTGTCGTCGAGTTCTTCGAGAGGGCCAATCGATCCGTCGACCTCCGTGAGTACCGGCAACCTTGTATCATGTCTAGTATCATGCGGTGGATTTAGATCTGATGCAAGTAGTCTTGTTACCATGCTTCGTGTCATGCGGTAGATTCAAGCTTGGTTCAAGAGGGTTTCTTGTTGGATCATGAGCCATGCGGTGGGCTAAGATCTAGCTTGAAGCTAGTTATCGGCTCTATTGGATTTTGGCAAGATCCAATAGATTCATTAAGTTATCCCGTGTTATCTTGAGTTTTTACTTCATGTTTTAATTCATGTAACACATTTCTGCCCAATCTAGATGGGTTTGGATCGGCTATATCCCTTTTGTGATACTTGTTCGAGTAGGTTTCATGTTTTAACACGTGGACCTCATGCTCCCTGATAGCCGAAACCGAATCGATCTAGGTTGTTACGTGTTGCGGGTTCAAGTTTACTGCGTTCGCATAAATCTTGAAGGAGCCGGGTATCATGCGGTAGATGCAGGTTTTTGGGTTGCTTTGGAGCTAGTCATCCGGTGGATTAGATCTCCAAATCAGCCTGATAGATTTATTCACACGGTAATATTTGTTCCTTCTTCATGGACCCTGGATCGGCTGTTCAGCCGTATTCGGTTATATCTTCACGAGTAGATCACGTGCGTTATTTATGTTTTAAATGATGTATGCTTTTAGCTTTCCATATTTAGATTGTATCATGCGGTGGATAGATCTATTTGTGGAAAGTGGTGCGGTTTTTTCTTGCAAGTCGTATCATGTGGTGGATAGATTTGTTTGATATCGTACCCGACGGATCTTAAAGTAACTAGACATGCGGTAGACTAGTGCTTTGGATCTATGCATGCTTTTATTTAATACATGATCATGTCCGTGCTTTACTTTATTTGTTTAGTGTTAATTTTTCATGAAGATCGGTCACGACTTTGCACATGCATCTATGTTTACCCAAAGACCGATCGTTGTCATGCTTACGTCATCCATTCGGCGTTGTTCTTTTTTCCTTTGCGGTTACCCGAATGGTCGTGGTTATTTGACGAGATAGCTTTACGTAGCTATGTGTCATCTTGCTTGGCTTTATTTAGCCGTAAATATGGAACCGTTCGGTACCACCCGGCAAGTTCCAAGCTTTGGTATTTAATCGCTTTATCTTTTGTTAATTTTCGGGAAAAATTGATCGGCACGTCATTTGCTCTCTCGCGCGTGCGAAGCTTGCCTTTCCGCTTGCCGTGTGATTGGCGCCGAGTGCACTTTTTGCGTCAACAACTTCCCCATTCACGCATAATCCCACAACATACCGGACATAGGGTTTTACTCTCCGGGAGGCCCGAACTAGTCTAAACCCTTCGTCTCTCGCCATTCTCACCATATTCCGAGTTCTCCCCGCGAACAACCACCTACGCTCTTAGGTCAATATTGACTTCAAGTCATGCACAACCATCAAGTCTTAAGCACTAGTCGACTTCATGGCGGAATGGCAGGAGAATCACCGCCAACTCCAACCGAGCGGCCGAACATTGGGTGATGTACTTCAACGACTCACTCAAGCTCGAGGGCGCATTTGCAGGGGTACTTTTGATTTCCCCAAAAGGTGAACAACTCAAGTATGTCTTCCGGAACTTCCGGAAGGTCTCAAACAACGAAGCTAAGTACGAAGCTCTACTACATGGGCTCCGCCTCGCAATCTCATTGGGCATCAAGCGCCCACCGGTCTACGGCGACTCCTCGTGGTCTTCAACCAAGTCAACAAGTCCTTGGATCGCAATAAGAGAACATGGACGCATATTTCCCGGAAGTCGGCAAGCTCGAGAAGAAGTTCTATGGTCTCGAGTTCCATCATGTCGTCCGCGACAACAATGTTCGCAGACATCATGTCAAAGCTTGGCTCTACTCGTGCACAAGTACCCGTATGAGTCTTCGTTCACGAGCTTCACACGCCATCCATCATGGAGCCGGTGCCCACAACCACCGACCCAACACCGTCGAAGCCTAGTCGGGAGGTCATGATGATCGACGTCGACCGGTGACAACCTTTCATCGACAAAGATCCGCGAGCGAAGGTTCCCTCCGACAAGAACGCAGCTCGAACAACTCGTCCGCTGAACCAAGGCCTATGTTCTAGTCGAAGACATGCTCTACGGGGTGTAGTGCTACTTCTGGAGTACTCATGAAGTGCGTACCCCGGGAAGGAGGCAAGGACATCTTGGAGGAGATCCATAAAGGCATTTGTGGCAATCACGCGTCTTCTCGCACGCTAGTGAGCAAAGCTTTCCGACGAGCCTTTCTGCGGCCCACGCACTAGGCGATGCCGAAGAACTCGCCGTAAGGTGCCAAGGGTGCGAATACTTCGCCAAGCAACAACACGTCCCGACCTACAAGTTAGTCACCATACCACCAACTTGGCCCTTTGCTTGTTGGGGGCTCGACAAGATTGGGCCTCCGCCAACTACGCCGGGAGGATTCAACGGAGTCTTGGTGGCCATCGACAAATTCACTAAGTGGATCGAAGTCAAACCGGTCACCGCCCAAAGGTCGACAGAGTACTCGACTTCTTGGATGAGCTCGTGCATCGCTATGGGCTACCTCACCGCATCATCACGTACTTGGGTTCCAACATCAACAACCACCAGCTTTGGGAGTACCGTGAGAACATCAAGATTGTCGTCCGGTACATTTCGGTTGCCCACCCTCGCACCAACGGGATGGTACTCGGCGCCCTCGAGAAGCGACCGCACGACACGGTTAACACCAAAGGAGGCAAATGGATCATGGAACTACTCAACGCACTCGGGGGCTTCGTACTCAACCTACCAAGCCGACAGGGGCGGTCGCCCTACTTCCGGTCTACGGCTCCGAAGCTATTCCACCTACCGACACGATGTGGGAGTCCCCAACAAGAGAATAGTATGACGAAGGCATCTCGAAGAAAGCGAGAAGAGTTGACATCGATGGCCTCGAAGAAGCTCGCTATGCCATCCTCGTCCAATCGCCAAGGTACCTCAAGGGTATCCGACGCTATCATGATCGCAATGTCAAGGAATGCTCCTTCAACGTCGGCGACCTAGTCCTCCGTCGCATCCGGAACATGGAAGGGCTACACAAGCTCGGCTCTCCATGAAAAGGTCCCTTCTCGCCTCCAAGGTGACCGGACTCGGCTCCTATCGTGTCACACCCCGAAATTTCCAATTTCGGGATGTGAATAGGAAGAAAAATTTAAACAACGATTTAGTCTAAATTTTAAAATTTTGCCCAGCTTTTATTTTCTTTACAAGTATTGGAAAAATCCTTTGTTTGATTTTCTAAATTAAATAAAAGTTGTGTGTGTTGCATTCATGCCGGTGCATCTTGGTGTTTCTTGAGTGCAAAAAGGTTTCAAAATGCGTTTAGGATCTGTCCAAACTCTTCCGAGAATTTTCCGGATTTTTTCTGGAATTTATTCTCATTTTCCTTGAGCTATTTCTATTTATTAGAAGGCTCTAAAATATTTTTCATGAGCTCCAAATGGTTTATTTGGGTTGTTCATGTCCTAATCTATCTCTAGGAATTTTCCTGGAATTTTTGTGATTTTCGGAGTATTTTTCGTGCCTTTTAGCAATTTCTAGACTTCTCTTGAAATTGTTTTCGCATTAAAAATAAATTGAAAAAAAAGAAAAACCCTACCTACCGGATTGGGCCGAGCCCGAGGCTCGACCCAACCCGCTCCGCCGCCGCAGCCCGCGCGTGGCCCGTCCGGGCCCGCAAGCCGCGCCGCCGCCCGGGGAGCCCCCGCGCGCCCCTCCATAAAGGCCGCCGCCGCCCCCTCGCGCGAGCCGCCTCCCCGCACGCCCGCGCCGCCTCCCCGCACGCTGCGCGCCCGCGCACGCCGCCGCCTCGCTTGCTCGGCCCGCGCGCGCCCCGTGCCTACTAAGTCGGCCGAACCGCGAGCGCAAGGAGCCGCCGGCGTTGACCGGATTTATCCCGCCGTTTCCCTTCGCATCCGCCGCCGGTGAGTGCCCCATGTGGTTCCCCTCGTCCTCCTCGTCCGATTTCGGTCCTTCTCCGGCCTCCTCGTCGCTCGTGCCGCCGGCCGCCGCCGTTGGACGAGAGCTCCGTCCATGGCCGGTCTCCCCCGTGTCCCGAGGAAGAAGATGGCAGCTTTGCACTTGACCCCATGCAAAACTCGGAAAATAATTAGATCCACTTTTGTGTCTTGCAATCTTTGCTCCAAACTCCCTAGATCTATTAAAACTTCACAACCGGATCCATCCCGAACCTTTTTGCAGATCTAACCCCCATATGAGATCTATTCGCGAGCATTGTTTGATGTGTCTCGGGAATCTTCCCCGCTAACCCCTAAAATCTATAGTTAATTACGAATAGGTCCTTCAATCTTGTTTCCTCCATATCTTCCGTGTTTTAGCTCCGTTTTTAGCGTTCTTTATATCCACGCGATCGTCTCGTCGAGTAGAACGACTTTTTGCCCCTGTTTAGTTCTGTTAGTAATGTTTGGTGATTGTTTCTTATTTTATTCCATTGTATGCTTGTATGTGAATGATGTGGTGCGTAGAAGACGGTTCGTTCGTGGAATACGCCAGAGTTGAAGATTCCCAAGATCTTGAGCAGCAGAAAACGTTGGTAGAAGGCAAGTCCTTGCTGCATTCCCGTTGATCCTATTACAACATGCATTTTAATTACACCGTTATTTATTTTTGCTTTGCATTAAATTGATGGTCCTACTATTAAGGTTTGACTAGCTTTGTTTATCCCGTGCCTTGATCAACCAGGGTTTATGTTTATGTTGGGTAGACCGTGCTTAGTTGCTCAACTTGGGTTTGTGGTGGTTTTGATGAACAACAATGTTAATCTTGCTTTACTTATGTTGTACCTTTCATTAAACAAGATCACATGTGTTAATCGAAACATGGAGAACCACCCAGGAAAACGGTGCTACCACAAGAAATATGGCTATGTCTTGGCTTATTAATTAGTGAACTAGGTGTTAGGTATGATTTACCCGATAAGGGTTGGGGGCCGGCGGGTAGTGGCGTATGGACTGCTCGGGCGTAGGTGTGGGCTTAGCTAAGACACGTACTCGTCCGGAAGCTTTATACGTTGCACCGACCGGGTAACCTAGCGGGCGACCTACATCCGGGGATCTTTGTAACGGCCTCGTAGTGTCCCTATGCAATCACACCTCGGTAGTGTGGTATGGTGCCTGATCAGCATGCATGGTTGGGTCTAAAGTTCTTCGGGACTTTTACACGACTTGTGGGTAAAGATGTACGACCTCCGCGAGTGTAAAACTAACTAGTTAGCCGTGCCCACGGTCACGGGCGGCTCGGACCCTCACATGATTAATCCTATGGAAGATGGATTAAACTTGTTGCATTTATTTTCCTTCATGATGATGCTTATGTTAATCTCTCGGGTTGGTATAAACTTACATTTGCTGCTAATTTAGCTTGCTTAATAAAATTTGACCAACTAAAATGTTGAATTGCTTATGAACCATCGCCTTCCACCCTAAAGCCTTTGCATGTTGTTATAGAACTTTTCCCTTGTTGAGTACGATATGTGCTCATGCTTGTTGTTCTTTTATATGCATCTACACAACTCGATTCGTTGCTCGGACGGACGCTTTGAAGACTTTCCTAGAGAGTTCGCCGGTTTCTAGGCGAGCGTGCCACCGCCGACCGCCCGTGGAGACGTCCTTTACCGCTGCTAGTACTCGCTTATGTTACGATTTTGAGACATTCGGTCATGTAATAAAGTTTTAATACTCTCTTTACGCTTTTACACCGTGTTTTGGTATACGGTGAGTCAACGCATGTGTCAAACTTGATCCCGGCGCACATGTGTTCTATGCATTCGGATTTGCCCTTAAATGCGGGTGTGACATACCGCCTCCGGACACTTGAAGGCGACGACATCAGCAACTCATGGAACGTCGACCAACTGTGTCGCTTCTACGTGTAGTCGTTCGACTACTCCAAGGGTCCAAGTCTACACGACTACTCATGGGCTCCTTGCTGTAAGTGGCCTTTCGGTCCTGGCACTAGTCTATGGACTACTCTTCTCCAAGATCCAGCGTCAACGGCTACTAATGGATCTTGGGCTGCTCAGAGCACTGCAGACTCTAGTAGCAGTCTACAAGACCATGTACTCTAGATCCAGCCTATACGGCTACCAATGGATCTCTAGCTGTAACCGGCCTCAGGTCATAGCGTCACTTAACCATAGGCGGCCTACGGGTCCCGGCGACTACACTTGTAAACGACCCCGGCCATCCAGGTGTACTCACTCTTCGGTAATAAAGTTTGGTTATCATTCGGCCATCTACTACCGAGTACTACTACTAATGAGATCTCCACGGATTGGTACTCCGCGCACTTCACCGCAAGTGGCGGCAATGAGTACTTACTTCACAAGCATATCGTGGATGATTTTTTACTCATAATTCAAACAAGTTATTAACAACTCTATCTCGTCTTACATCAACTACTCCAAGCTAACCCTACATGTACTCCTACTGAAGGTTAAGCTTCTCCGCCACTTGTTCAGCAATGGGCGCCATCTCCTCTAGGAGCGTCTTGTGTTGATCGTCAGTACAGTTGGTTGTGAGTCCACCTGCGACTACGTCCACTGGAGCCTTAGGGAAATATGACTTCATATATGCCAAGACTTGGTTCGGGATCGACTTCGCCAAGTGCTTCACGTATGTCACCGGACGCGTGGGGGCTTCCTTCAAGCGGTCCACTAGTAGAGCAATTTTAGGCCCGCCCGGTGCGGCACCTACGACCTAGCAATGGGGAGCGCAACTTCTTTAGGCTCTTTCAATTGGCCTCGCGCCTTCTCGCGGTCTTCGTTGAGCTTCTGCGCAGGATTTATAACAATTCACGAGGTCACGATCTGACGCTTCACGAAGCTCCATGTGATAGACGCACTCATGAGCTAGCTTTTTGTACTCATACTCAAGTACCTCTCGAGCATCGGTCTCCCGGTACACGATGTTCTTCAAGTCGGTCTTTGATGCCTTCAGATGCTCAACTCGCGCCTCAAGCTCTGCAGACAACTCAGCACAACATCAGACTACAAAAAGGTATCCCAATAAGTACTCAGTGGCTTTGGCGGACAACATGCCTTTATTCTTCTGGCAAAGCGACTTGTTCTTTCGAACCAAGTCATCGCTCGTCGCCCGCATGTCCCGCACCTCGTTGTGGTATTGGGCGAAGGCACCATAAAGCTTGGATTACGGCGAGAGCGGATTGCTTCTTGGACTTGTCCGGCTCCTTCTCCAAGGCCTCGGCCACAGAGCATCGTGTCGCCGTACCCCCGAAGCATATCGAACTTCGTTCGGATCTCTCAACGACGTTCGCAAGAGGGCAATACGATCGGCAAGTACTCACTACTACACAACACATTGCTACTCGGTGGTACCCGCAACGTACCTTGATCCATTGCTCTGCACGGTGCATCGACTCCATGTTACGAGCAAGGATTGCCGGCTCAACAAGGTTTTCAGCCAATAACTCCAGACCACCACGGCTTGTCGACGTCGCCTCTGACATAGGTGTTGAGCGGATCAGTGTGACTTCTTGTTCCTCGGGCTCACACACGACTACTTCTGTGCTCGTCCCCAGGTGCGAGTCGACATGCGTCTCCACCCTGACCTCGGGGGCTATTGCAGCTGTGAGCTCGGGGGCTGTTCCCTCTGCCACCGCGGTCGCCGGTGTAGAGGGCTCGGCCCCTTCAGTGACTGTCTCCATGGCCACGGCCTCCGGGATCATGGATCCTTCAACTTGTGCTACAAAGAGTACACAAAGTCAATTTCAACGACTATGACTACTGCGCACAACAACAACTAGTCATGAAGTGCACATACCTTCGACTAAGGTGGCCTCCTCCAGCATTGCCTCCACTGCGGTTTCCGTCTTTGGCGGTGGCGTGGGTTCACGCTCCTCCGCCGAGCGGTCTTCTCCACCGGCCGGAGTACTAGTCTCCTCGTCGTCCCACGACAGGTCCGTGGATTTCCTACACCACACAGTAGCTTCATCAACGACACAAGGATGGTTGTCTACTTACAAGGGTCGGGGGCTTGGGGAACCTAGAATGCCGGCGATATCCAATAGCCCGGCTTTTGTGGTTGCCTCGTCTTCTCGCTTGGGCCTCTTATGGCTGCTCCATCACCGCGGCCGGTGAGGGATTCTCGCCTCCCTTCTCCACCGACATCCGGGAGTTGTCGGTGCCGGACCCTTGATGTGCCGACCCCGGCACAACCTCTCCGGTAGTTGGAGGCGGCCGACATTCTTTTCGGCCGCCGCTCCCACCGTATCCCAAGTCTCCTCCTAATCCCGGTCCACGGGGTTAGAAGGACGAATATCCGACCGTCATCACACGGTACTCATCGAAGTACTCGACTATACCACTCACGGTACTCACCTCCTGGCTGGTTGTCTCGGTAATCTTCAACTTCTTCGCGACGCGTTTCCGCGTCACAATGTGCATCCTTCTCGGCGGCACTAGTATGCTATCTTCAAGGCTAGCTGGCTTCTCGATGATGACCAGGATATTGGGCATCCCAGCACGGTTGAACCTCGACCGAAGCTGGAACTGCTCCTGCAAGGTCTCTTCATCTTCATCATCGGAAGTGTCTTCAATGGTGGTGGTGTCATCACCTTCACCGACTTCGCAGCACTCCTTTTCCTTGCCTTTCCCCTCTCGCCGGCACATCTTCCGGTCGTGGGGGGAAGGGTGGGTCCGAGACGAACTTCACAACATCATCCCGCAACAAATACCATATGTGAGTACGACTACATTAGGCAAATCGGTACACGGAGGCCTCGGTCACGGCTACCGACCTTGTTTGGTGGACGCGCCGCGGAGTACTCGGGGATCGGACAAGGTGTGTTCGGCGGCATATCCTTGAAGATTTTTTCTAACCTCTCAATGATATCATCATCACCGACTTCATCGCTGGGCATCCGCGACATGTCCTCGTCACCTGTGTACTGGTACCCGAGGGTATCGCGAGCCATCAGCGGCTGCACCCTCCTCTTCATGAAGCCGAAGGCCACATGTTCGGCCATCAGCCCGACCTCTCCAAGGGCCTTGATCTTCTTCAGTAGCTAAGGTAGTTGAATACCCACCTGCATCGTCGGTTCCTTGTTCCACCACGGCTTGTGCTTCAGGTGGTTCTCGCTCGGCTTAGGCAGCTGCGGATGGTGGTTGCTGATATAAAACCACTTGGCCTTCCAGTCGTGATTGGACTCTATCAACTTGTAGCCCAAGTACTGGTTGGTAGTGTCTTCACACATCTGGATGCCGGCACCTCCGACTACTCGTGGGTCGTTGGTACTCGGCTGTGGCTTCAATCGGAAGAATTTGCGGAACAAGATCCAGTGGGGCTTGATACCCACAAACGCCTCACGTAAGTAGACAAAGACGAAAACATGGAAGATCCCATTTGAGTTGAGATTGAGGTACTCAATACCATATAGTACCTCAAAGACACCCTTGAAAAAATCACTAGCGGGCGGCGCCAATCCACGCTCCACACACCGGGCGAACATTGGAATCTCGTCCGGGTTCTTCTCCATCAAATACGGATCACCGGTGGCGGCGTGCCACGGCATCCATTTCCTTTTCCCGAAGGAATCCGCCGTTGACCAAGGCGAGCGGATCCTCGGTCTTCGTTTCCCTTTCTTCCACTCCTTGGCCGGATTGGGGTGGATGGCGGCAACGACTCTTGGCCGGCATCTTCGGCTTCACCGCGGGTCCTCTTCTTCGCCGCGCCGTTCTTCATGCTCTTGGCCGGGGATGACTTCATCCTCCAAGTAATGGGTGTCTTCACTCGCATTTGCTCGGGGGCTACACCGGCGGCGATCGCGACGAAGCGTACAGATTTGATCTACCGTGCGGTGACGGTGGTTGTGGCGAGGCAGAGGAGTAGAAGGGCACAAGTGCGGATGTATTTGGCAAAGGCAACCGTTAGGTGTGAAAACCCTAAAGGGTTCGGCGTTTATTTATAAAGCCATCGAGCGACGCACGACCGACCGAGCGGATAAGCCTCCGACGGGTGACTCGGTGGTAGCTTGACCTTTCAACTTCCAATACTCGATGCTCTTCATCTCGGGGGCTCGTCTACGTCGGAGGGATTCCGTGGGCTACTACCGGATTCAAGACCCACTCGGGACACATTCTACAATCAAGATGACCCTTTAGTTCAAGAGAAAGTACTCTACTCAAGGTTCGGGGCCTCCGTGCCACGTGTCCTTCGGGTTTTTCTCCGGATTTTACGGGATAAGATTGACAAAACTTCGGATTGACCCTCAACTTGAATCTACGATTCGACCTAAGGCTCGGGGGTGAAGGAACGATTAGGTGACCGAGAGAGGGGGGAGGAGTGAATGGGAGCCGATAAAAATTCTTTTCCAAAGAGAGAACTCGGCCTATGTCCCAAATTCACAACCAAGGATTCCCACGCGAGTTTGCCAAGGTCACGTAGTCACGGCGGACCTACCAACCCTAGGAACAACCACCAAATGATCCCAAAGCGGAAGCACAACTCAAGAAGCAAAGGACTTAGCAGCTCTACAAGACACCGGGCGGACGATCCGCGGTGGCCGGGCGGACGATCCGTGTAACACCCGAAAATTCCATCACAATAAAATATTGTTAGCAACATGGTTTAGTTTTATTTTCTAAGGATTTAATAAATTTGAATAAATAAATTTGCCTTTAATTAAATTAAACATCATTTAATAATTAGCATCACCCAAGTGTTTGTGCATCATGTTGAAATGCATGAGTTTTTGTTGTGGTGTGATTTTAAAAGTCTTAAAAAAAATTTGTGAAAAGTCCTTAAAAATAATTGTGAAAATTGGTGTAAAAGTTTGAATTAAAAAAGAAAGAATGAAAGTTTGAATTAAAAAAATGTTTGAAAAGTTGTTTAAAAAGGTTTTTGAAAAGTCTTTAAAATAGTTGGGGAAAATTTGGAGAAAGTTGTGTAAAAGATTTGAATTTAAAAGTGTTGAAAATATTGGTTTTAAAATGGATTTGAAAAGAAAAGGAAAAAAACAAAACAAAACAAACTCTTTCACCCCAACCCAACCCCGCGGCCCACCTCACCTTCCCCCCCTCCTTTCGTTTTCCGGCCGCGGCTCACACCCGCTTACGGCCCACGCGGCCCGCTCCACTAGCGCCCCGCCTTCTCTCTCTTCCGCCGGCCGACGGGTGGGGCCCACCCGTCGGCGCTCTTCTACCTCCGGCCGTGCCCCACCCACTCCTTCCCCACGCGGCCGCCGGCTTCCCGCGCCGCCGTCCCGCCCTCCCCGGCTCCCCGCGCCCGTCCGCCTCCTCCACTACGCCGCCCCACTCACCCACCACCTCCCCGGCCCCTTCCCCTTCCCCTACCCGTCGCCTCCGCACCAAGCCGCACGCCATTAATGGCGGCCACCGCCGGAACCGCCGCCCACCGCCTCAATCGCGCCCCTTCCGCTCCCCTCTTGGCCCTATATAAGATCCCCTCGAGCTCCCGCATCTCCCACGCCCCCCTTCCTCTCCTCCACTCCTCCACCGCGCCACCGCCGGAGCGCCGACCACCGCCGGAGCTCCGCCGCCCGATCTACTCCGCCGACGCCTCTCCCACCTCTTCAAGCCCTTGGTGAGTTTGCGGCGCCCTCCTCTTCGTTTTGGTGCAATCCCCATCGAGTTTGGTGCACGGGAGGCCATTCTTGGCTCCCCTTCGGCGAGCCCGCCGCCGCCGCCGCGAGCCGCCGCCGGCCGGCCGTCCGCCGTCCGCCCGCCGCCGCCCACCGCGCCGCGCCCGTCCATCCGCAAAGGAACGGCCCGGATTAAAAGGAACCGCGTACCCTTTGGGCGGTCCACGGTGGACCGGTGGACCGGTCCACGGCGCCGGTCCACGGAGCCTTGCGTCACGCCTATGTCATGCTCGCGTCGGCACGTCCAACCACGGCCCGCCACGTGGCGCCACCACAGCTCATCCGCCGGCCGCCCGTACAACTTTGCAAATAAGCCCCCCTATTTCGAAAATTACACATATACCCTTCCACCTATATAAAAGCCTTACAACTAGGTCCTTTCTTTTATGTCTAGGCCCCTGATCTCTTAGGTTTTTGTTTAATAGCCTACCCTTTGACCTTTTACATGTTAGACCTCCTAGTTTCACACATAATTATGTTTAGGTCCCTGAAATCTTGCAGAAAACTCCATAAACTTTCAAATATTCACAATTTAGTCCCTGAATCTTGTTTCAGCCATAACTTTTCCATCCTAGCTCCGTTTTACGTGTTCTTGGTGTCCACGCGATCGTCTCTCCGAGCCCGTCATTTCTAAAAGCTTGTTTTAGTATTTTGGTAATGTTTGATGTATTGTTTTATTTATTGCATGTTTTCTTGCATGATCGTAGCCAACGCGCCGTTCGAGGAAGTTCAAGAGCAGAGCTTTTCGGAAAGGAGAGTAGCTTATCGTTGGAGAAAGGCAAGTGACCCTAACCACCCTTCTACCTATGCTTAAATCAAGAACACTATAAATTAATCGGAACATGGAGAACCACCCGGGAAAACAAGACAACCACGGTCCATATGGCTCGGCTTAGCCAATTAATTAGGTGTGTGATTGTATTGACGACCCTATCCGAAAGGAACACAGGGGGCTCGGGTTGCGGGGGTATAGCCCGGTTCTTTTGGGGTAGCGACCTTTGCTAAGGTGCCGACCACTAGGGAGGGTTATGGTCCGCCCCGAGTCAGAATCGTTGTGGGTTGTCGGTGCTTTTGCATATCTTTGTAAAGGCTTCCTAGCGTCCCTATGCAATCACACCTCGGAAGTGTGGTATTGTGCTCGATCAAGCACATGCGTGGTTGGGTTCAAAGTTCTTTGGAACTTTTACGCGAACCGTGGGAAAAGTGTGCAACCTCTCGCGAGTGTAAAGCCGATCGATCAACCGTGCTCACGGTCAAGAGCACACGGACCCTCACATGATTAATTGAACTTAAAGATGGATTAATATTGCTTTCCGGTTATTCATGTGGCCTTGCCGAGTACCAACCATAAGTGTACTTATCCTTGCTTACGCCGTTCGAGAGAAGAATCCCGGAGTGGAATACTTCACCGACTACGAGGAGTTCGAGGATGCGATCAACCGATCGGATGTCCGTGGAAGATGAAGATGGAGTCGCGTCTTCATAGTTATCGTTGTTCGTGTAAAGACCTTTGAGTCTACTATCGTGAGTGTAATAAAAGTTAATAAATCTTTTCTGTACGTTTTGAGCAATGTCTTGTGATATTACACTCATGAGTCTATCATATGTGTGAAATTGTGATCCCGGCACACATATGAGATGCATTCGGTTTTCTACGGAAAATCGGGTGTGACAGTCCGCGTGGTACGGGCGGACGGTCCGCGTGTCACGAATGGACAATCCGAAAAAGACACTGTCCCTCCGGTAGCACACCTTGAATAACGGACGGTCCGTGCTCTCTCCTCGGACGGTGCGCGGGCAACCGGTGCCACGCGGACGGTCCGCGACGTCCGAGCGGACGGTCCGCCAAACTCCTCCCGCCAAAAACGGTGGCCAAATGGATCGAAACGAAGACGCTCAAGAACATGCGACGAACATGAAGAACCCTAGGCCAACCGGTTCCACGTAGATCGTCCGCACCTACCGGGCGGACCGTCCGCGTGTGCGAACGGACGCGGGAGTAGCATGCCGAGAGCAAAAACGCGATCTCCCTACCACATATCCTTCCATGGATCTCCCAAACAGCTTAAGCTCTTGAGGAACGATCCGGGGAAGATGTGCGGCGTCTCTAGGGGGATGCTATGACCCAAGACTTGGGTCCTCAAACGAACTAAATTGCAGGGAATTGAATCGCCACCGAACTCAACCAAAAACCTAGTGTCCAACCGAAATCCTTCAATCGGAGGCTGAATTCGAAGTTTGGGGGATCAAGATCAAGCACAAAGATGCACAAGGCAACTATCCATGATTCCCACCAACAAATCCGAACCCAAACACCTCGGGGTTGAAGGAACAAGCCACGCACGAAAAACCAACGAAAATAGCTCGAAAAAGACATGAAAATCCAACGAGCTACAAACCGGGAATCGACGCAACCATGAAAGCTTTCTTTCACTCGGAGGTCGATTCTTTACAAACGGAGGAAAAATCTAACCCTATGGAGCAAAGAAATGAGAAGCAGGTCCGGATGGATGGTTTTCCTACAAACCCTAGAGCTAATATATATGAGTCCCCTCCGGCCAGGCAAAAGACCACACTACCACAAGCACTTAAGTTGTGATACAACCCCTCGGGGGCAAATAGGTCATGTAGTACTCCTCTTCATCGCACGATCACGCCGTTGCCGCAAACCGCGTCCTCCCGATCCAAGCCCCCGCGATCGCGCCACGCATCCGACGACATCGAAGCTTCTCGCGCGCGCCGGATCCCGTCTCCGCCCACCGAGCCTCCGGTCTTGGTTTTATGGCTAAACCAAGTAACCCAACGGTTTTACGGTGAACCACCGCAAACCCCGCATGCGTACTGCGGTTGTGAGCCACTACCCTACACCGACTCGATCGACGACTTCATCTTGCTTTTCTTGCCACCATGCGGCCCGCACTTGACCCCCGCCGGCCACCGGGTCCCTCGAGTTAGGCCTACTTGTCACTCCACTCATCGGAGGCCCCGCAAGGCATAGAACTTTCATGCCCACTCTTCACCCGCACCAACGCAAATCAAGCCACAACTCGCACTCGCAATACTCGGCCAAGAGTCGGCCCACACCACATTGTCAACCATTCATCACGGCCGGGAGTGACCATCCACCGGTCCTCGGATGCTCCGGTCCTCAATCTCCCCCTTGATGAGTGCATTGACAACACGCACAAGTAACCAATTCGAGAGAAAAGAGAAAAAGAAAAAAATGAAAGAAAAACTCAAGCAAGTGATCAAAAGCCAAACAAAAGCCAAGAAAAGATCACTTGAGTGAGAAAAATCTAGGTCCCCTAAGACAAGGGCAACGACTCGACACAACCGAGATAAAATGCTCAAAAAAGGCCGACTCCTCAAGGTGAGGCAAAAGGGCTCGACACCATCGGCAAGAGAGCTGAACTAAAATTCAGGCAAAAAAGAGCTCTCAAATGCATGAAATCAAGCTCCCCCTGAACAAATGCATTTCTCCCAATTTTTCTTTCCTTGATGCAAAACTCCCCCCGGAAACATGAATTGGGTACTTTCCTCCCCCTTGTTGGTAATGCATGAATCAAGTCTACGAATGCAAGCATGTGCTTCTCAAATATACAAAGAGCACTATAACACGCTAAAATAGAGACATAGACAAGCAAGATAGCCACAATTTGAGCACAAGCATCGCCAACTAGATAGAAATGAGACATACAAGCAAGTGATATAGCCATGATCAAAATGAAGCATTTTTCACCAAAATTTCCCTTTCATGAGCGTAGGACCTAAACATGATCAAAAGGAGTACATACACCATATAACTCACAAACTTCCGGCAAGGTCACAAAATTCTCATCACAAGGTCATCACAAACACCTATAAGCTATCTCATGTCATGTCAAAGCCACCGAGCTATGTGTCCACTTATAGATATGATACTTCTCATTAGTGAACATCATGCAATGGTTTAGCACCCAAGAGAAGGAATTTAAAACATTTATGACATGGAAGCATATTTGTCAAGAATAAGCATTTCATATACCAATTTCATGATTTACACGTTAAGCATGGTACATGAAGTGCCTTTGCGGCAAAAAGAAGCTTAGGCTTCTCCACAAGATAGCATGCAGGCTAAACATTCATGATGATAAATGGGTCTTTGATCCCAAACGAAAAGAACATGGTTCCAAGCACAAATTAAGCAAGATATAGCCATAAGCACCCATAATGAACATGAGAGGCATTCTACTCACAAGAGAGATTCATATAGCATTTTTAAAAGAAGAAAGCTATCCACAAGCATATACATCCCAAAGCTACCAAGAGCATGGCTATACATCTCATGAGCATCACAAGCAAGGTCATAACCTCATCGCTAGCATATCATGGTGAGCAAAGCATATGAGAGAAGCACATCTCTATGACATATGTTACAAATGCAGTATATGATACAAAGATGCAAACATGATATGATACAAGAATGAAAATGCAACATGCATATGTACAACAACCCTCCCAACCGAAGCTCAAAAAGGAAAAAAACAACTCCAAGCTCTTCTCGCAAATGAGCAAATGTAGCTTGGTCCAACGGCTTGGTTAGGATATCGGCAAGTCGCTTTTCGTGGGTACATGGATGAGGTCGATGTTTCCCTTCTCAACATTGTCTCTCGTAAAAGTGGTACCTCACTTCTATGTGTTTGGTTCTAGAGTGAAGCACGGGATTTTTGGCAACACTAATGGCACTCGTGCTATCACACATGAGAGGCACATGGGAACACTCCTCACCAAAGTCACTCGGCGTGTATGTGATCCAAAGCAACCGGGAGCAACAACTAGCGACAGCGACATATTCGGCTTCGTGGTAGACCGAGCTACACTAGACCGTTTGCGAGAAGACCAAGAAACAAGCGAGGAACCCAAAAAGCGGCAAGTACCCGAAGTCGATTTCCGATCGACTTGACACCCCGCAAAATTGACATCCGAAAAACCAAGAAGCGAAAGGGAACGAGGATGCCGAGTACCAAAGACCGAGCTCGGGAGTGTATCGAAGATACCCGAAGATCCGCTTGATGGCTTGCCGATGTGAAGTCCTCGGCGGCGCCCGAAAACGAGCACACGACACACACGAAAAGCGGATGTACGGCCTCGTCGCCGTCAAGTACAAGAGGGAGCCAATCATGCTGCGGTACTCCTTCCGGTCCACGGGCTCTCCGTCCTCGTCCGCGTCGGGCGCTATAGTCGTACTCATCGGTGTCGGCCGGGGCTTCGAGTTGTCCATCCCGAACTTCTTGAGGATGTCCTTCGTGTACTTGTCTTGATGCACAAAGGTTCCCTCCTTCACCCCGCTTGATCCGAAGCCCGAGAAAGAACCGCAATTCTCCCATCATAGACATCTCGAATTCTTTGCTCATATCCCGTGCAAACCTCGCAACCAAAGAGTGAGACGAGCCACCAAAGACAATATCATCCACATATACCCGAACAATTAGGATATCATCACCCTACATGAGAAGAAAAAGTGTCTTATCTACCTTGCCCATCTCAAACCCCTTGCCGAACAAGAACCCCCTCAAATGACCATACCAAGCACAAGGAGCTTGATTCGGCCCATAAAACGCCTTTCTCAACCTATACACCTTGTGGGGAACTTAACGAGTCTCAAAGCCCGGTGGTTGCTTCACATAAACTTCCTCTTAAAAAACATTCAAGAAGGCACTCTTCACATCCATTTAGTACAATTTGAACCCGTTAGCCACGAGAAAAGGCTAGAAGGATCCTAATTGCCTCCAAACGGGCTACGGGAGCAAATGTCTCCTCATAATCTATCCCCTCCTTCGACTATAGCCCCGAGCAACCAACCTCGACTTGTTTCTCACCACCTCACTATTTTCTCCCTCTTTGTTTTTCCACACCCATTTTGTCCCAATAGGTTTGCAATTTGGTGCGGCTCCACTAACTCCCACACTTGGTTTCGCTCAAAATTCTCCAACTCCACATGCGTGGCATTCACCCAATTAGGATCGGATATAGCGTGTCCAATGTCTTTTGGCTTAAAGGTAGCAACAAAAGCCGAATGAGCAAAGTGAGAGGCATTTACGGACCTCCATCGTTTCGTACGCTCATTGATGTCGCCGATGATTCTTGAGGGTGGATAATCAACTTGTACGCGCCTCGGTGTCTCTCGGCCGGAGAAAACCTCCCCCTCGGCATCCGCTTCCACTTGATCTTGCTAGATCGTAGGCGGTGTAGCGGATGGACCATCCCGCACCGTAGTCGTCGTAGTGGAAGTAGAGGGTACATGCGTGGCCGAAGCTTCACCATCATCACCATCATCCTCTCCGAAGATCATCCTCCTCGTCCTCAAAGATCTTCTTGCCAACATCATCACCGCACACTCAAAGACGGACGAATTGCATGGTTCGTCTCATCGAAGGTCACCTCACGAGTCTCCATGACTAGGTTAGTATAAAGGTTGAGCACACAAAATGCTCGAGAATGACTAGCATAACCCAAGAAAATCCCATCGGAAGACCTCGACTCAAACTTACCAAGCCTACCCTTCTTGAAAATGAAGCACCGACAACCAAAAGCCCCGAAATGGCTCACTCTAGGTGCTCGCCCGTGCATAAGCTCATAGCACATCTTGTTCAAGAAGGCCCTCGGATAAATTTGGTTCCCAACATGGCAAGCGGTATTGATTGCCTCGGCCAAATATCTCCTCGGAGTCCTATGCTCATCAAGCATCGTCCGAGCCATCTCACAAAGGGAACGATGTTTCCTCTCAACCACACCATTCGACAAGCCACATAGGGAGCGGAAAACCGATGTTCGAGACCCAAATCACGACAAAAGGTTTCGAAACGAGAGTTTTTAAATTCATCGCCATTGTCGCTACGAATAGCTCGAACAAGGCATCTCCATGTCTCTCGTTCTTCAACCTCAAGATAAGATCCCGACTAAACCAAACGTCTCCCCCTTGTCGGGTAAAAAGATGACCTAAGCATAGCGAGAATAGTCGTCCACAATCACAAGGACATACCATTTCCCACCCGCCAAGCACACACGAGCCGGACCAACCAAGTCCATATGGAACGGCTCGCATGGCCTCTCTCGTCATAACGGATGTCGGAGGCGGATGAGAGGCGGCGACCATCTTGCCATGCCTACACGGAGCACATACCAAATCTTTTTGGTATTTCAACTTTGGCAATCCTCGGAATAATCCTAGCCCACTCAAGCGTGACAACAAGTCAAAACTCAAGTGACCTAGTCTCCTATGCCATTTCCAAAGCTCCGCCGAAAACACCGAAGCAACCAAACAACGAGAAGAGCCAACACACCGAGAAAAATCGGCTGCGAAAATTAGACCCTCGGGGACGATCGTACATACAAGATCGCCTCGAGAATCCAAAACACGAGAACAACTTGTTTTGAAACGGACTTAAAAACCCTCATCAAGAAGTTGGGAGACGAGAGAGAAGATTGCACCCTAAAGACTTGACAAGAGAAACACACCTAAGAGTCACGGACTCACTCACCTTCACCGTGCCCACCGAAAGCACTCTACCTTTCCCATTATCCCCAAAGGTGTTGTACTCTTTGGTCATCACCGGGGTGAGGCTGGAGAACCACCATCGATCTCCGGTCATGTGTCGAGAGCAACCGGAGTCGATCAACCAAAAGCCCTCCATGCCTCCCACCTGCAAAATCAAAAACGAGAGCGAGAGTGAGCAAAGGACTCAACACTGGGGTTAGTACAAAACAAATCAAACCAGTGCCTCACCATTTGCTCAAACGTGGGGTTAGCAAAATCCATCCTATCTCTCCTAGGTGGAACACCCACATCTCCGCGGGACTATGCGTACCAAGAAGGGGAGACCTATACTCCCTCTTCTCCTTGTTGGTCTTTCTAAGAACATCATCACGGTTGTCAAGCAAGTCATTCAACCTATCATTCTTCGCTATCAAGAAGGATGGATCATTATTTACCTCTTCCTCGTAGTCGGAGCCCGAGCCATCCTTGTTGTTCTTCTTGCTTGCGAAGCTTTGTGCCATGCCGCAAAAGCCTTGGCCGGTGAAGCACAATCCGTTGATGTTCTTGCTAAACCGCTTGCCCTTGTGGTGGTTCTCTTCTTCATCACTTGAGATCGATGAAGAGTAGCGGGAGCTTGAGTCGATGTCGCTTGCGCCGGCCACCATCGCTCACTCCTTCTTCTTGAGACCACCTCTTCCTTGGCCTCCGCTCGGACTTGTTCTTGCCCTTGTAGTCGTCCCTCGGGCGGTGCTTGTGGTCGGTCCTCAAACAAGGCTGCCGTGCTCGGGCTTGACCTCCATGGGTTCCGGACACTCGGTGATGAAGTGCCCGTGCTTCCCGCACCGGCAAAGACATGCCCGAGTTCCTCCGAGCGTTCTTCCGGTTTGTGTACATACGCTCGAACCGCCCGCTCAACAACGTGAGGTCCTCCTCGCCCGGCACGCCGAACTCCTCATCCGGCATGGACACAAGGAAAGATAAAGAAAAATTTCTCGAAGGCATGTTAGCATTAGTCCTTGAACCAGATACGAGAGCCGGACTATGGGGATCGGTCGGGTTCTCCATCTTTGCACGCACCCCACGGTCCACCTCAGACGACTTGAGCTTGGAAAACAGCTCGTCCACCGTGAGGGTCTCATACTTCTCCGACCGATGGCCTCGACCTTCCCACTCCACACGGTACGATCCAGAGAATGCAAGAGCTTGACAGCCCTGTCATGGTCATCATACGGGAGCACGGCCACATTAGCCCTCATGTTGTTCACGATCACCGTGAAACGCTGAAACATGGCATCTATGGACTCACCGGGGAGATGAGTGAAGTTCTCGTACTCTCTCCGGTAGGTCGCAAAGAGCCGAGCCTGAACCTGAGCGTTCCCGGCATGAGCATTCTTCAACTGCTCCCAAATCCTGCACGCCAAATCCTCTGTCCGAACCCGTTCGAATTCGGATTCACACAGAGAATAGTACAGGTAGTCGACCACCTTGTTGTTGGCGTCGAACATGTCTATCAATCCCGGAGTGAGGAAGTTCACCGGATGAACATAAGCCGTGTTCATCGTGCCATCCCACGAGATTTGACCCTTGTCGCGGAGGAAAGCGGCCATCCACCTTTGCCACATGTGGTAGTTCTTACCATCAAAGTGTGGAGGACCCGAACCCCGTTCTTGGTATGCCATCTTCGGATCTTGGGCGGTTAGAATCACAAAGATCCGTAAGCGGCTCGATACGAATTGAAGGACCGATTAGGCGATCAAAGAGGGGGGAGTGAATGGGAGGCGATAAAAATTCTTCTCCAAAAAGAGAACTCGGCCTATGTCCCAAATTCACAACCAAGGATTCCCACACGATTTTGCCAAGGTCACGTAGTCACAACGGACCTACCAACCCTAGGAACAACCACCAAACGATCCCAAAGCAAAAGCACAACTCAAGAAGCAAAGGACTCGGCGGCTCCGCAAGACACCGAGGCGTACGGTTCGCGATGACCGGGCGTACGATCCACGTGGTACGGGCGGACGGTCCGTTGGTCACGGACGAATAGTCCGAAAAAGACAACCGACCCTCCATTAGAGCACCTTGAATAATGGACGATCCGTGCCCTGTCCTCGGACGGTCCATGAGCAACCGGTGCCACGGGGATGGTTCGCGACGTCCGTAAACTCCTCCCGCCAAAAACAGTGGCCAAACGATCGAAACGAAGATGCTCAAGAACACGGGACGAACACGAAGAACCCTAGGCCAACCGGATCCACGCGGACCGTCCGCGCCTACCGAGGCGAACCGTCCGCCGGTGCGAACGGACGTGGGAGCAAAGCGGGACGAGAGCAAAAACGCGATCTCCCTACCACCTATCCTTCCATGGATCTCCCAAACGGCTTAAGCTCTTGAGGAAAGATTTGGGGGAAGATGTGAAGCATCCCAAGGGGATGCTATGCCCCAAAACTTGGGTCCTCAAACGAACTAAATCACGGGGAATCGAAATTCCACCAAAATCAACCAAAAACCTAGGGTCCAATCGAAATCCTTCAATCGGAGGCCGAATTCGAAGTTTGGGGGATCAAGATCAAGCACAAAGATGCATAAGGCAACTATCCATGATTCCCACCAACAAATCCAAACCCAAACACCTCAAAATCGAAGGAACAAGCCGTGCGTGAAAAACCGATGAAAATAGCTCGATAAAGACACGAAGTCCCAACGAGCTACAAACCGGGAATCGACGCAACCATGAAAGCTTCCATTCACTCGAAGGTCGGATTCTTTACAAACAAAGGAAAAATCTAACCCTATGGAGCAAGGAATGAGAAGTAGTCCGGATGGATGGTTTGCTTGGAAAACCTAGAGCTAGTATATATGAGTCCCCTCCGGCGAGGCAAAAGACCACACTACCCCTAGCACTTAAGTTGTGATACAACCCCTCGGGGGCAAATAGGTCATGTAGTACTCCTCTTCATCGCACGCTCACGCCGTTGCGGCGGACCGCGTCCTCCCGACGCAAGCCCGGCCGATCCCGCCACGCGTCCGTCGGCATCAAAGCTTCTCGGCGCGCCCGGATCCCGTCTCCGCCCGCCGAGCCTCCGAGTCTTGGTTTTGTGGCTCAACCAAGTAACCCGACGGTTTTCTCGGTGAACCGCCGCAAACCCCGCGTGCAGACTCCGGTTGTGAGCCACTACCCTGCACCGGCTCCGATCAACGACTTCGTCTTGCTTTTCTTGCCACCATGCGGCCCACACTTGACCATGCCGGCCACTAGTTCCCTCGAGTCGGGCCTACTTGTCTCTCCACTCCTCGGAGGCCCCGCAAGGCATAGACCTTTCGCACCCACTCTTCACCCGCACCAACACAAATCAAGTCGCAACTCGCACCCGCAATACTCATCCAAGAGTCGGTCCACACCATGTTGTCAATCACTCATCACAGCCCGGGAGCGACCATCCACCGGTCCTCGGACGCTCCGGTCCTCGGGGGGTACATTCCATATGGAACGCGATCCTTCAAATCGCATTTTCCATATGGTTTTTTTATCAAGATAACACGAGTACTATTGAAGACCTTCAAGAGAAGAACTCGAGAACGCTTGGGAACAACTCGAGAAGACTTCAAGACTACTCAAGGATCGGTGGAGTACCTTCCGGCCTCGAGATGATTCAAGTGCTCTTGAGGACTTTCGGCTTGTGGAACTCGGGGATGCTCGAGGACTACTCGAAAACATCCTACTCGACTACAAAGTACTTGGGAGCTTGTCGTATGGACATCCCTGGGCCCACTACTGTGGTGGGTACCAGGATCGACTACTCGGTGGGCCCCTGGGACTACTCGACTTGTGCTACACGGCACCTGCTGGCGTGGAGGGCAAGGACTATAGAGGAATAGTACTCGCTTAGGAAGCTACACATGTCCGGATCCATGTAAAGTACTCCTAGCCGTACATGACTAGTACTCTCTCCTCAAACCGACTTGTAACCCTACCTCCCGGGACATATAAGGCGAGGCAAAGACCCCTCTCTAATCATCCGCATCATCTTGCAAACACACCCAATCGAGTCCGTAGCTACGCGGCATACAAGACGTAGGGTATTATGCACCTCACGGCCCGAATTTGTCTAAATTGTGTGCTACGTGTCTCTTCCTTCGAGTTACCGATCTCGGCGAGGCCACATTCATCTACCTCGGGTGCCCCCCTTGGTAGGTTGCCGTCTAAAACATCGACACCGATCCCCTCCAATCAACCTACAACCGCTTGGGTCGCCCCCTGGCATTTGTCTAGGTCTCACCCCATGACACTATGGTTACTAGCACCTTATAAAAGATCCTAAACAAGCAAATAAGGTGTCGGCCTAGCGAGCTCACCTAAACAAATTTAGGAGCAAGGTCACAAAAAGCCGCTAGTACTTTAAGCACCGGGGAGCTCCTACACAATTCTAATGAGTACAAGCACAAAGCCTACCTAAGCTCACTAGATGCACAATGGACAAGACAACACAAGTCTAATCCAAAAGCTCAATTTATTTAGCTACACAAACTAAGCAAAGAGACTAATTACGCTACACAAGCTAATTAGTTACAACATCACTACTTCTAGCCGCACAAGCAAGAAGATAATTAGCAAGCTATATGAGCCAACTAATTATAGGAGCAATCACACAAGCACAAGATATATATAAGAATGTAAATACAATGCTTGTGATCGAGAAGTGCAAACCACCGAGAAGAGTAGACAATGTTGACATGGTGATTTTTATCCCGAGGTTCACTTAGTTGCCACCATGCTAGTCCTCATTGTGTCGACCAACACCTCGATGGTTCTTGGGCAAGGCTCTCAAGCCGCCGGCCACTCCGGCACACCAAGACATCACTCACACGTGAGGTAACTTAATGACATGCTCCACTAGAGTTGATCTTCACGATCCCGGCGGGGTGAGCACAATCCCCCTCACAAATCCACAATCCACCAAGCCGTCTAGGAGGTGGCAACCTCCATGAGTAACAAGCACACCGGCTTGCAACACGAACACCTAGTGTCACTCTATGAAATCTCTCAAAGCAATGCACTAGATTTGCACTCACTCGCAATTGATTCTCAATCTCGCAAGCACAAGTGAGTTAGTAAGCTCCCAAGCCAAGCACTACCATGGTAAACACATCCCCAAGGTGCTCAACCTCTTCCAAGTCTCGGGCACCCTTCTATGATAGAGGGAGGAAGAAAGCTAGCCGTTACACCCTTTTCCCGAGCTCTAACGGCTCTCTCGGACTATCCGTATCCATTCTTGGACCGTCCGTCATTCAAAAAACTAGGCTGTTGGTGCGTCACGGACGGTCCGTGAGGCCTAGACGGACGCCCGAGGTCAAAGGTCCGACCGTCCGTCACCTACGGATGGACTGTCCGACCCGTGGAAGGTCAAAAACACGTCTCTGTCTAAAACTCGATCAAATCGCGAATTGTCCGTCCATCACTCGCGATCTGTCGCTGACCTTCCATTTTCAGCACAACCAAGGCTCGGTAAAATGGCTCTAACTTTTAGCTCTAATGTCAATTTTAGGTGATCTTGGATTCTATGGAAAGCTCATCCGGAGGAGTATCCATCCCAACCGAATGTTTGACCCAAAACACTTTGGATAAAAGCAGAAATGCAAACCAAGATCCACCACAAACAAAAACCAAAACCAATTCTTCAACCCCTTTGCAAATGTGCCAACCCCATAAGTGTACCATCTTCGGTGTGAGTGAGTTAGCATTTTCACAAACATTTTTCAAAGGGATTTTTACTCTCTTCACCATGCCACTCGATCCTAGCAACATCGCAATGTTAGATCGCTCAAGTGGCACTAGATGAACGATATGCAAACAAGTTTGCCCCTCTTGATAGTATGACCATCTATCCTAAACCCGGTCATAAACTTCTCTACTCACCAATGACCGGTTAAATGAAATGTCAATTGGTTATACCTTTGCCTTGTGCAATCCATTCCATCTTCTCCAATGTTGATGCAACACATGCACCAACATCATCACAAATGATATGATCCATTTCATATCATCATGCGACGTATTGGTTCATCGATCTTGACTTCACTTGCTCTTCACCATTGCATCGGTCCATCGACGCCAAGTCATTACCCAAGCATCCGTTGACGGTGAAAATCCGTCAACCTAGTCATGAGTTTACCTTCGGTGTTGGCATAAGTTTTATACCTTATCCATTGGTACTAACCCCCGTGGTATAACAAGTTCACTTGTGCATGTCGGTTTTGGAGTTTAGTGTTTATGCGGGGATTTAGTATTGAAAGCAAGACTTTCGGGATAAGTTCATCAAGCACCTTGTCACAAGACCTTGAAGCCCGTACAAATCATGCAATGAAGCAAACTTGACTCCAAGAAGCCGGGGACTCAACCCGAGAAGATGACAAACTCCGAGGACCTATCCGAGAAAAGTGCCGAATCTTGCGAGACAAGGAGCTACGTCAAACTTGGAGAGAAACCGACGACAAGGGCCTACATGCGGAAGGGGGAAGGATCCAAGAAGCTCGGGAACCGACACCACGCAAAGGAGGTCGCGGGCCGGCTCGGATGGGCTTAGCCGGCCGGCCGGTGCCGCGGGCCGGCTCCGGATGGGCCTAGGCCGGCCGACCCGGCCGGCCGGCCAAGCCCCGCTCTAGCGCCCATTTGCCCCCTCCTTTGACCTAGCCGCTATTCGGGCTATTTATAGCCCGGGGTCGAGAGCCACGCATCATCCAATTCGTCATCGACCGCCGAGGAGCGAGAGAAGAGAGGGACACCATCCCGGAGAGGAGAGGGTCGAGCTAGTTAACTAGAGTCTCCCTAGCCGACGTGGGAACCTTGCACGGAAGACCACGTCGGAGTTCCCGGGAGCTAGATGCAAGATCAAGGTAGGATCCCGGTGGTGATCTTGTTTATGTATCATTGTATTAGTTGAATTATCAAGTTGAATCGATTTCTAGCGATCAAGCGTTTCTTCGATGATTTCGTTTTTCGATCGGCTTTGCTTATTCTAGATCTATTCTCGAGATAGATCACATAGGGTGTTCTTGTAACCGCGGTGGCTAGAGATACACGCTGGATCTTCCGAAAGAACTCGACTTGTCCTTGGACTCGCCCTAGACTACCCGCATGAGTAGGGATACATTGTGACAGAACGGGGGTTCCGAAAGGCGGGCATTTTCGGAGTCGGACGGGAAACCACAATTTAAAGAAGCTTCTAATAAGATTCGATTTGCTATTTCTTCTCTTGCTTGGAACTTCAACAAAAGGCTTAGCCCGATCTCTCTAGATCGGTTTATCTACCCTATCTATCTTTGTTATCTCCGGTCTTTAGTAGATTAGATTAGTTTTGTTTTCTTTATCTAGATGCATTAGGGTTTCTTTTACCGAAGGTTGAAGTTGCTTGGCTTTACTAGATCATCTTTTGCGTCACACATTTGTTCCACGGATTCGATACCTTGGGTTCACCACTCGAGGGAAGAAGGGTCCCTTGACTACGACGGGAGACTTGTCCGCTTGCAAGTCTAAACGAACTTTGATACAACTATTAACCGTCAACAAGCCCCTTTTTCTGGCGCCGTTGCCGGGGAACAAGTGATCAAGATTTGATTTTTTATTGCCTTTTTGTAATTTTCAGTTTTCTTTTAGTTTTTCTTTTTGCATCTACTAAACTTTGATCATCCTCGAAATAAATCTAATCTAGTTTTTCTAACCCTAGTTTTCATAGATTTATTTTTACTTTCTAGTTTTTTGAATATTTTGTTTATTGCTAACCCTAACGAGGAGATGGACGGCTACCTTTCCAACAAACCCAATAATTTTGTGGATGATCTAGAAAAACTTTACGAGGCTAAGGAGACGCGAAGCACATCAAGCTAAAAAGCTGGATTTTGTATATTCAAAGTCGGAAGACAAAGGATCGAAGGAATCTCCGAAGAATTCACCACCTCAAAGTCCTCGGGAGAATCGACTTCCACCGATGGGTGACTAACCGTAACGGCGCAAGATTGGGGAGCTATGCACCCCGGACATCATCGACCTACCAATCTTGAACCTTGAGGAGATCGGAAGACCGTTCGAGATCTAGACCTCAACAATCTGCATGGTGCAACATTCACCCTTCACCGGTAAAGAGGATCCGAACCTTCACCTCCAAGCATTCATTCAACTATGTCAGACTTTTAACATGGATGGGGTGACTCAAGATTAAATGAGGGAAAGGCTTTTTCCATTCTCACTTCTCGAGAAGGCTTTGCAATGGTTCCACTCTCAACCGGCGGAGACGGTGCAAAATTGGAACACGTTGATGAAGGCTTTCATGAAGGAATACTACTCATCGGGTAAAACTCAAAGCTTGCGTAATAAGATTGCCACCTTTGTTCAATATCCTACAGAAACTATCTCGGAGGCATTCAAGCGCTTCAACGAGTACACTCGGGCGGTTCCACATCACAAGTTCCCAAAGGAAGACCTCGTGCAAAAGTTCTATCAAGGACTCACCATGGCGTCAAGAACGATCATCGATGCATCGGCGGGAGGATCTATCATCAAGCTAACACCGACGGAAGCTTTCACTCTATTCAAGATTGTCGCAGATAATGACACGTGGGCGTCATCTGGGCGCCTACATCCGGTTCAACCCACGGGGAATGTCAAGGGAGTCTTGCAAGTGGAGAAGGAGAACATACTTGAAGGCAAGATTGATTCACTCATGAGGAGGTTGGAGTAGATGGAGATAGAAAAGAAAGAGGCTCAAGACTTGAAGGTCGCCGAAGCAAGATCCACATGCGAAGAATGTGGAGAGTATGGCCATGTCCGCAAAGATTGTCCGGAGGAAACCAAAGTGCTCGACTGCATGAGGAAGGGAGAATTGCCGAACTTCCGCTACGGGCAATGTAGACCTCAATTCAATGCAAGCTCATCCATTCCGAATTCGGTTCCACTTCGTATACAATTGGAGGAATTCATGGATGAGCAAGCCAAGATCAACAAGGACACCGTCACCAAGTTCAAGACCCTAGACAAGGTGTTGGAGAACATCGATAGCAAAGTGACAGAGGTTGGGAGCTCCAACCATCAAGTGCTCAACGTGATGAAGATGCTCAAAACGCAAGTGGGAAAACTTGCCGGGCGCCTCACTAATGATGAAGGGAAGCTTCCGGGACAACCTAAAGGTCCCGAATCGGCGAAGGCCATTCAAACACGTTCAGGAAAGGAGACCGAAGATCCGGAACATCCCGCGGGAGCAAGGAAGCTTAAACCATCCGCCGAGGCGGAGGAAGTTGCTAAGGAGAAGGTTACGGGGATCGTCACCGAAGAGCCCGAATTTGAGATGCCGAAGGAAGACACGAGGATACCACAACTCAAGCCACGCTACTTCCGAGGTAAACTTGACAACCACTTTGAGAAGTTTGTGGAGGTTGTGCGTAGACTTAGCATCAACATGCCATTATTAGATGCCCTACAAGTACCTACATATTCTCGTTACTTTAAAGACATACTTGCAAATAAATATGAGATAGCAACACTCGGGGTAGATCATGTCAAGATGTCCGAGGAGTGTAGTGCCGCTATTGCTAATGGGCTAGAGAAGCAAAAGGACCCCGGGTGCCCTACAATTCCATGTTCCGTTGGTTCATTCAATTTCGAGAAGGCATTGTGCGACCTTGGAGCAAGTGTGAGCATCATGCCAAGGGATGTGTTCGAGAAGCTACGCTTACCATTGGAGCCTACGGGTATGTGTTTGGAGTTGGGAGATAACTCCATTCGCTATCCCTTGGGCATTGCAAGATGCACCCGTGAAGGTCGGACACCACTTCATCCCCGTCGACTTCGTGGTGCTCGAGATGGGAGAGAGGGAGAAGCCGCCGCTCATCCTTGGGAGGCCTTTCCTCAAGACCGTGGGAGCTACTATTGACGTTGGCAAGGGGGAGATCATGTTCGACATTAACGGAGAAAGGAGTTCTTTCAAGTTCCGACCACGACTCGAGGCATGCAATATGATTGGAGTTAAAGATGTTCCACCTCATCGTCGCGTTGTTAAGGAAGAACCAAGGAAGAAGGAAGGGCTGAAAAAGAAGAAAGAGCCGAAGAAGAAGGATGTAAAGAAAATCAAGGAAGGTGTTGGATCCGTCAAGACAAAGGAAGAAAAGCCGCCTGTGAAGACCAAAAAAATGACTAAGCCGGAAGACAAGCTCGTGCCCAAGATGGTGCGGAAGTGGGTACCCAAGATTGCAACGCCCGCAAAGAGCGTTGATCCGAAGTAATCAAGTGAAGAAGTCTAGCCATGGACTATAAACGAAGCGCTAGGCGGGAGGCAACCCGTTTCGTCGAGTCAAGAATAAGCTACCGGGAGGACAACCCGATTCCGGTTTTTCGAGTCTTTTTACTAATTTAGTTTTGAGTTTTATTACGCAAAGACATTAGACTTAGAAGTGGTTGAACAATATTAGAGACGTAATTCTTGGTTGAATATTTTGCTTTATCATAAAACTCTCTACTTGAACCCTCCTATGTCTTTATTTGTTTCTTTTCGAGAAACCACAACCAAATAAATTCAGAACCTAACTCAACCCTTCATCCTTATTATGGTGTTGTGGTTGACTTATTTTCATGCTAAAAACACACGAGTAGAGCCACGACTTATACCTAGGTGTTAATTAAATTTCAGCACGTGGTAGGACTCGCGTGAACCTAGAAACTAAACTTTTGGTTGGTTTTAAAAATCTATATCCTTGGATTCTCTAAGATTAGAATTTTTCTAAGCCTCATTTAATCTTGTTTTATTCAAAATTATCATTTAGCCAAAATTAGAACCTAAACCTATGCCCCCATGATCAAGCCGGGAAAAGTTTGCTCTCAACCAATGAAGGCAAACTATACCGGTGAGACCAATATCAACGTAGTTGGAAAATATTTTCGACTTACATTTGTTTTTAATGGTTTGAAAACTTCTCTAAATTTATGCTTGAGCTCTTCCATAGCTCTGAAAATATTTTTAATTTTCGAATTAGAGGAGTGCTTAGCCTTAAACATACTTATAGGGAGGCAATCTAGTTTACGTTAATCATGCATGCACCATTGGATGCTCTTTCATCAACTTTCATCAAGACCACATGCAAAGGACAAGCATGGGTGGGCAGCAAGCATAACTTTGCAGGAAATTCATGGTGACATGTGAAGCAAGTGGAGCAAGGGAGCATGGACATGACTCAAAGCATGAAGCATCAAGTGGAAGGACCAATAATGCAAGAAAAGGAGTGGACGAGAGCGTTTGGGCGGTGCAACTCGTGGAGCACGCGGGCAAGGAAGTCATGGAGGAGAAATGATCATGCTGGAAGAAAACCGAGCCAGGGGAGAGCACGCGGTCACCCAGGCCGGTCGGCCCATCCCGGCCGGCCTCCCCTACAAAAGGAGCCCCCCGGCTCCCGTCTTCTGCAGGCAAGCATCCCTTTCCTTCCTCAGTTTGTGTGCTCAAGTTTTCGTGCCCAGAACCACCGTAGACATAGACAACCTTCCCAAGCTTGATAGCTCAAAAAAATCCACACCCTTAATCCACTCAAAGTCCACATTCCGAAGTAAGGCTTTAGTGCCGAGTTACTGGTTGCAACCGGGATTTTAGTAGAGAGAAGAGTGCTGCAATCATGTGGAAGAAAACCACAAGTCTCTTCACCAAGAAGAAGGGGTCATCGTCATCCAAGCCGTCTTTGACGACATCTTCGAGGAGGCACTCGGTTTCCGAGTCTCCTCAAAGCATGGAGGAGGACACGGCACCGCCGAGGAGGAATGACGCTCTCCTCCTCGGTGGCATGAGGGCAACAAGGAGCACGTCCATGAGGTTTACCGAACCTCAAGGGCGTACGGAGGAGCCGCCCGTCCCACCTCGATGATCGACCCATTCATCCGCACCACCTCCATACACTCCGCATTATTTCACATATGGCTTCATCATATTGTCGGGGGAGGAGGAGAAGAGACTCTCTCGTCTTGAGAAGAGGCTTGTGGCCAACGTCGACTTCGACGATCAAGCACTCAACTACTTGGGTTTCAAAGACCGACATATATTATATGTTGGGGCACCTTGGTTGGGTGCAATTCTCCAATGCGGTGTCGGCAAACACCCACAAGGAGTTTGCCTTGGAAATCTTGATGACTATTGCGCCTATCCTTGATGATGGGGGTGCAAAGTTTATCATTCCGTTTGGAGGGAATCCAACAAGTGGTTCCCTACGAGTATGTTAGGGAGCTACTTGGGTTCCAAAAGGGAGCTCCGGAGAAAGTTGACGTGCCGGATGGCATGTTAGATGGATTTTGGAGATTGATCTCCGGAGAAGCCCACCAACAATGCAATTGCATCCGTAACCCCATTATCCAAGTATTCCACTCTTGGATGAGCAAGAGGATATTGGGGAGGATGAGGGAGACGAAGGTGACCGACACGGAGTTGAATTGGCTCTACTCGGCTTTAATTGCCAAGAAGCCAATAGACCCATCATACCTTATGATTAACCGATGGTGTTGCGAGGCAACATTGGGGGCGAGGAGATATTGGTTCGGGGTGCTACCTCTCTATGTTGGCCATCTCCCTTCGGCCGGGGATCACAAGAAACCCCGAACATCTTTTACGTGGGACCTCTCTCGGCCTTGAGTATTTGAAGCAAGGTAAATATATTAGTGGAGATGAGAGAGGAGGCTTTCATGTGGCCAAGGTGAACCTACCCCTTCCGGACGCAAGGCTTAGGCTTTTCATTAAAGGGAGGGAAGATTGGTTGGAAGAGGGACTCCTTGTCCCAGCAAAGAAAAATAAATGAGGAAGAATCGTAGAGGAGGGATCCTCCTCCACACAAGCAGGTAGTGCACAACCCAATGTTGTGCCACCTTTCGGTGGGATCCCTACTCTGCCAAGTTATTACGGAGGGCCACAAATGCAAGCATGGGGGGGTGGTGCACCGGTACCCCCACCAAATTATGTTGTGCCCAACGTAACCTTCGCGGAGCCCTACGCTCAATATCCCCAACCACAACAAAGCATGGCCATAATTGGAGGGTATGTTGCGAGAAATATGCAAAACGTCGCAGCCATCCAAACCAATGCGGCTCAACTTGGTGAGGGCAATGCAAATATTGCCTATGAGCTTGGACGCCTTCACCTAGTGGAGCCGGATCAATTTGTTGGAGGGGATGTCCAACCCTACTACAAGCAAGGGTACAACTATCAAGATTACCAACACCAACCACTGGCGGAGGATTAGGAAGAAGGAGGAACCTTAGTTTTCTTTTCTTTTCTCTTTCTCTCGTAATTTTCAGCTTTTGTTTGTTTGTGTTTGTGTAATATTTGCAGTTTTTATTTAAATTTCAGCAAGTGTGTTAGTTTATTTTCAGCATGTATTTCAGTTTGTTTTGATCATTAATAAAGACACCACTTTGTTTACATCATTGGGAAAGTTACAAAATTTGTGCCATAATGATATATGATTATAATTGCCGCTTTGTTTATCTTTGTAATTGATTTATGCATGTTAAAGCTAGTGCTCTCTTAAAATATGAATCTGAATTTATCTAAATGCTAGCTTAATCTTTAGCGGAGGATATGATTAAAATAAAGACCCATAGTGTTTTTATGTGCTCTCAAGTTATGAATAGATTGAAGATTGTTTTTATGCCCAAAAATATCACTAACCTTGTCATGCATATCACTTGTGTGTTGCTCAACCTATCCAGAGCCTAATATATATTAGAGTGCATAAACCTTAGTGTACAAGATTTATTTTTGAGTGAGTTGTTGCAGGCCATGATTTCTCTGGCCTGAGACTAAGAAGCTGGTCATTCCGTTTTTGCGTATCTATCTTTTTGCTAGCCTTTTATCCGTGCATTGTGTATCCCCACATTGGAGATCTCACAAACCTCGCCGGGTATCCACCCTTAAAACCAAATATCATATTTTGTGATTACCTCCTTGACCACAACCTATCATTGAGAATGGATCATCAATTCAAGGAAGATCGCAAGACGGTGCCAACATTGAAGGATTCAAGTATCTCTCCAAGGAAAAATATTTCCGGTACCTACCTTATTTTTCGCCTCTTTGCTCGAGGACGAGCAATGTCTAAGCATGGGGGAGGAGGTAGGTACAATGCAATTTTAGAGTTCAAGGGGAGCAAATAAAAAAATTTTGATGAGGAAGAAAAAAATAATAATAATAAGAAGAAGAAAAAGAAAGAAAGAAAGATAGAGAAATATGAGAAAAAAGAAAAAATATGAGTATGTGTAAAAATAAAAATAAAGTGAACTCCCTGGTTCTCTAAAGTGCATTAGGAATTTCAAGGCTCCAAGATTAAAAGATCCATACTCATTTTCCAACCATGTGCAATCCGATAACGAGGACTTCCTTTGTGCCTTGGGATCACTCTTTGCCATTTGCACATGTCCACCTAACTCAAGTGTGTGTATTTTTCTCTTCCCCTCCTTGATATACATTATTTTCCAATGACCTTTCTGACGAGTCTCGGTAAGACCATGAGAAGCTTGTCTTGTTTTGACAACATCTCATTTATAATATCATGGTAGGACTAAACTTTCCTAAAGCTCCATGTAAAGCCTACCACACATATATGTTATGAGAGGGAAAGGAGTAGAATATATAGGCTTGAGAGTCAAGATGAGATGAGAGTTCTTGAGCAATATGCAAGATGATTTAAATTTGTGAACTTGGTTTAGCTCTTTTTCATCTAGTCCTTTATTTTCAAAATTTCTGAGATCTATTTAAAATTTTGGGAGCATGTTAATACTTGTGGATAAGCTTAATTAAGAATCTACCCTCCGTAGAGATGAAGGCTAGTACATTATGGAACTTTAATGAATTAAAATTTCGAGCATTATGTTTTCTCATGTATGATCAAGTGCAAGGTTTAAACATTGATGGGCAACGATGATATCCATCAAAGGCTTACTCAAGGATGAGCAACGTTCAAGCATGGGGGAGATGTTGACGGTGAAAATCCGTCAACCTAGCCATGAGTTTACCTTCGGTGTTGGCATAAGTTTTATACCTTATCCATTGGTACTAACCCCCGTGGTATAACAAGTTCACTTGTGCATGTCGGTTTTGGAGTTTAGTGTTTATGCGGGGATTTAGTATTGAAAGCAAGACTTTCGGGATAAGTTCATCAAACACCTTGTGACAAGACCTTGAAGCCCGTACAAGTCATGCAATGAAGCAAACTTGACTCCAAGAACCAAGGACTCAACCCGAGAAGATGACAAACTCCGAGGACCTATCCAAAAAAGTGTCGAATCTTGCGAGACAAGGAGCTACGTCCAACTGCGAGAGAAACCGACGACAAGGGCCTACATGCGAAGGGGGAAGGATCCGGGAAGCTCGAGAATCGACACCACGCAAAGGAGGCCGCGGGGCCGGGCCCGGATGGGCCCGGGTCGGCCGGCCCGGCCCGCGGTCCGGGGCCCATTTGCCCCCTTCTTTGACCTAGCCGCTATTGGCTATTTATAGCCCCGGGGTCGAGAGCCACGCATCATCCAATTCGTCATCGGCCGCCAAGGAGTAGAGAAGAGAGGGACACCATCCGGAGAGGAGAGGGTCGAGCTAGTTGACTAGGGTCTCCCTAGCCGACGTGGGAACCTTGCACGAAGACCACGTCGGAGTTCCGAAGCTAGAAGCAAGATCAAGGTAGGATCCCGGTGGTGATCTTGTTTATGTATCATTGCACTAGTTGGATTATCAAGTAGAATCTGTTTCTAGTGATCAAGTGTTTCTTCGAAGATTTCGTTTTTCAATCGGCTTTGCTTATTCTAGATCTATTTTCGAGATAGATCACATAGGGTGTTCTTGTAGGCTGCGGTGGCTAGAGGTACATGCCGGATCTTCCGAAAGAACTCGACTTGTCCTTGGACTCGCCCTAGACTACCCGTATGAGTAGGGATACGTTGTGACAGAACGGGGGTTCCGAAAGGCGGGCGTTTTCGGAGTTGGACGGGAAACCACGATTTAAAGAGGCTTCTAATTAGATTCGATTTGCTACTTCTTCTCTTGCTTGGAACTTCAACAAAAGGCTTAACCCGATCTCTCTAGATCGGTTTATCTACCCTATCTTTCTTTGTTATCTCCGGTCTTTAGTAGATTAGATTAGTTTTGTGTTCTTTATCTAGATGCATTAGGGTTTCTCTTTACTGAAGATTGAAGTTGCTTTGCTTTACTAGATCATCTTTTGCGTCACACATTTGTTCCACGGATTCGATACCTTGGGTTCACCACTCGAGGGAAGAAGGGTCCCCTGACTACGACAGGAGACTTGTCAGCTTACAAGTCTAAACGAACTTTGATACAACTATTAACCGTCAACGAGCATCCTGCTACACGGTCTAGCGCTTAGCCCCCGACTTGCCCTTCACACTTGCAACCAGTCCATCAAGCCAAGTCTTGTCTTGATCTTCTCCATCTAGTCACATGACTTCATGTCATGTCTCATATGCAATGAGTTCCTTCATCACATAATTACATGTGTATTTCACTCAAATACACATTAGTCCACCTAAGTTGACACTCAATTACCAAAACCAAACAAGGACCTTCACCTCCCCGATTAGCTTGCCTCCGTCGGCCAATCCGCGCACGCCGGTTGTCCGGCCTTTCGCTCCCACACCACCCCGAGTCCTCCTGCGCTACATGCACCCAACACAGTCTACACGCCATCATATGCGGACCGGGGTGGGATTTCTGTTCCTAAACAAAATTTTAATCTTTCTTCTATTGCCACCATTTCACCTCTTCCCCACACCTATCGTCAAGCACTTAACGATCCTAATTGGCACAATGCTATAACCGATGAATATAATGCTTTGATGAAAAACAATACGTGGTGTCTTGTTCCTAAACCCGTAGGTGCAAATGTGGTTAGCGGCAAATGGATTGATACATACAAGTACAAGCCGGATGGTATGCTATCTCATTACAAGGCTCGGTGGGTGGTCCGTGGGTGTTCCCGGCGGTCGGGGATTGATTATGGTGAAACATTTAGTTCGGTCATCAAACCAACCACCAATCGAACCGTATTGAGTATTGCCACATCGTCATCTTGGCCGAATCATCAATTGGATGTGAAGAATGCATTTTTTGCATGTTAATCTTTCGAAACTGTGTATTGTGCTCAGCCATCTTGTTTTATTGACCCCAACAGACCTTCTCATGTTTGCAAACTCAAGGCATTTTTCTTGTCTATTATCTATCATGCTATTGACGGCTCGTTAAGCCTTTGCTTTTGTGCCGTCATTTCCTGCATAAAATAATTGGAAAATGATCATCAACACTAGAATAGGGCTTTATACTAATGATTTCCACAAGTGTTGGTGCTTCTAGCTTTTGTTGCGGGATGCATGGAAAAACGCGTTAAACGATGTAATCACAAAGCAAGAGAGCAAAGGCCTATATAGGGCGAAATTGGAAATAGTGCCAAATGACAAATTGGACTACACCATTGAGTTGGGCTTGTTGAGACGATCGAAATGGATATATTATTTGCCTACATCGAGTTCGTATGAAGGAGATATAAAATATACAAAGTACGGCGACGTCATCGGGTCCCACGCAGATGCTTCACGCACACATGCGTGCCATGTGTCGCGAGCTGATTGGTGGCCACCCCGTCCCATGGATCACACCCGGGCGTGTTTGGAGGAAGGCCACGATGGGCCACGTGGTGGCGTCCGGTTGGTTGGCCGTGGGAGCATCACGCGGATTGGCCCGCGGGCCGCACGTGCGGCGCGGCTAGGGATCGGTGTCGGGATGTGGCGGCCGCCCCCGTGACAACCCGCCCGGAAAATACCGTACTATCACTTAATAACCCATCTACCTTGGTCATTAAGCAATAGTAAAGTATCATCCTGTCGTTAGTTGCCGGGTTAACGTCCGGTAAATCACTTGGAATTCATACAAAGGATCGACATATGCATTAAAACTCACGCGAAGGCGAGTCCGAGTACAAAGCACGGGTTAAAAACAATTTGTTACAAACCATTGTTCATGACATGGAGTAAAGGTTCGAGTTCGAAAAAAGCGGAAATAAAATAAACTAGTGCAACCGTAAGCATCACGGGAGGCCATCCGTGGTGCCATCACTTGTCGTCCTCCACCCGGTCAACCACACCGCACAAAGAAGTTTAAAGCAAGGCCGAGTATACTAATACTCGGCAAGACTTAACCGTCGGGTGATAACTACACCACCAAACTCTAGACATGGAAGGCTTTTGGCCGGTGGAGTTCTTTTGCTGAAAAGCAACAAAGAGTATGTCCTCACTTTCGGTATTTTAGCACAAGTTCTAGTTGATTACCATGTCTAAGTGTGCCGGCCTATTTCAATCAAGAATTGTACAAGTAATTAATCCATACAACAATTTTCATCGAGTTCCATCATTACGGGGTATAAGCGATCTCGGATAACGGTGAGAGGCCGACAATCGATTGATTTAGACCTTGCGGGGCAAACCTAAGCACATGGTAGGGTGCCCCACGAGGACAACCATCCGGCAGCGGTTCCCAAAAGTCCCCGGGTTGGGACCAATGCTTACGATCCCGGGTACAAGGCTAAGCGGCATACCCCGCGAGGCACCCGGTCTCACACATGCACCCCCCTTCCCGGTAGCTAGCGGGTAGGTGAATACTCGGGGAGTAGTAAGGGGGAGAGTTCCCGCGCTGTCTCATTAAGGTACTAGGCTTACCGGTCCCATTCCCGACAAGTGCTTAGTACGTTCAAAAGGTTAGCCCACGAAAGCCACCGGACCGGAGCCCATGTCCCATGCTCTTACCACGTGAGCAATCCATTTATAAAGATCTTATGATTCCAACATAAGAACCTATTCTCGCGAGTGTCGAACATCACTCGACTTGTACCGGTCCTATAGCATAGTAGCTATCACCCTAGTATACTAGTGATAGAACATAGGTACCTAAGGATTATGCATCTAGGGTTTCAATTCAATTCCGAACGTAAATGCACAAACATAGCAAATCATGATTACGCAAATGTTAAAAGATGGGGTTAATGATCCGGGGCTTTCCTTCGCCGGCAAGGTTGACCTTGGGCCCTTCTCGGACTTGGGTCCGGGTCTTGAGCCACGTACATGTACTGCGGCTCTTCATCAACACCTTCGCCTCGTCCTTCCGCACGAGCATATATCTACCGTCGGGAAGATCTACACGAGATGCAAATGCAAGATTTATTCGAAGATTTGTAATTTATTTACTTACAAACAATAAATGACAACCATGGGGTGCATTGGTTGAACACATTCACCTAGATAAGAAATACATTCAACATACTCTTCCAAAAAGGAACAATATGCATCTCTTTATTAACTATTCTTTTTGATAGTGATTGTGTACATATATAGGGAGATAATGTAGTTAAGTTACACAAACAGCCAGGGGTCGATCATTAGCTTTTTAAAATGATTTACCTCCGCACAAGGTCATCAAGGTGGGTAGGTGACTTTTCCCTTAAATGACTATTAAGCCTTAAATTGCTTCCTCGGCTTTTATTCATGAGATTAATTGATAATATTCCACGGAAGGGTGTATTAAACACTAAACACCTATAACAAGCCACTGGACACACATACATGCTTAGGATAGCTAAGAAATTAATTATTTTGAAAATAACAAAAGCTAGGTAGAAGAACAAGGTAAATGCACACAAAAATAAATACTCACCAAAATGATCCTAACTTTCTCACACATGTTATATGGTCCAAAACAAGCATAAATCAAGAATAAATTTTTCGACAATTATAAAATTGTGATTAATTCACCGGAGGTGCATTTTGGCATGAAAAGACAACATGCAGAAGTTGTGCACAAAATTCTAATTATTTTTACCTACAAAAATCATTTGGACGGATTCTGCAGAATTAGAATACAATTTATATAAAAAGATTCACCTCTTAAATTTGTGCAATTTTTGGTACAGGAGCTAGCCATGACATAACACACAACATATCCAAAAGTTAGCTTCAGAGGATTTATGGATTTTGAGATATAGCAGATCTAGGGTTTTTATATTTCTATTTTTCATGCCAAAAATATCAGTAAACAACTCAGACAAGAATAACAAAAGTTGTGGGATTTTACACAGCGAATTCAACAAAATTGAGTTTGCATTTTTCTGATTTTCCTACGATTTTCTACAGATTTTACAAGATTCGACCAAAGGTCAAACACTATTTAAGAACCAATGTTCACGGGGGTCCCCGAGACTTTCTAGCATTCACGGGTGTGTCCCTGGTTCACGAAACCCTAGAAAGAATCGATTTCTTCCAATGTCACCCCGGGGGGTGGAGGGTGGCGCGGTTCGCCGAAATCCGGCAAATCCGGCGGTGCCATTGGCCAAGGAAGGGGGCTAAGGGGAGGATGAGCTCACCATGGCTCGGTTTTGGCCGGAGTTGGGGCCGATAAGGCCGCCGGTGAGGTCACTAGGCGACGACGGGCGGCACCGGTCACCGGAACCTCTGCTCCGGCGAGGGAAGTGGCACGGGCGGGACACACGCGGCACGGGGAGCTCGAGTAGTGCAAGGGCAAGGGCTAGGGGCGTCACTTGGCCGTGCGAGTGCACTTGAGGGACGGCTCGACGGCGATGGCATGCCGGGCGGGGCGGCAACGTCGTGCGTGAGTGAGGGGCAAGGCGAGCGGCCGCTTTCTAGCGAGGGGGCGGACCCCCTGTCTCCGCCTCAAAGTAAGGGCCGGAGTTAACACCTTAGTACGACGACGAGCCTCGGTAGGCGCACTTAATAGGGGAGGGACCGGTGGACGCACGCGTGCGGCCGGGCGGCGAGTGGGGGCGCGACGCGTTGCGGGGCCCGGGGTCCACCCGCGTCGCATGGAGGACGGCACGGGGACCGGCGGTCGCGGGCCCGCCCGCGCGCGCGCGCGTACGGTGGCGCGCGGCGAGGGCGCGGCGCGTGGGGTCGCGTTCGGAGCGCGAGAGTGCGGCCGACATCGCGATGTGTTGAAACCACCCGGGGGTAGCCCCTGTTTGACCGAGATTAACTCGAATTTTTGCAACTAAAGTGCACTAAGTGGTGAATAGGAAAGTTGTAGATCTCACTACCCTCTACAACTTCTATAAAACTCGTATGGTGTTTTTCTCAAAGGATTTTGCACAAATTGAAGCCAAACTTTGAAT
Source organism: Cenchrus americanus (assembly GCA_947561735.1). Taxonomy (NCBI): domain Eukaryota; kingdom Viridiplantae; phylum Streptophyta; class Magnoliopsida; order Poales; family Poaceae; genus Cenchrus; species Cenchrus americanus. The sequence goes on along the minus strand of OX387245.1, from coordinate 87,004,943 downwards.
GACGTCATGTCTCGGTGAACGAGGAGTTGCTGATGGTTGTCCCAGTTTTTCACCAATTTCCACTCAAAATTTGAAATGCCAATCCACGTGAAAGTTGTGTCCCTCGACAAATAAGACAACTTTCGTATTGGTAGATTTTGAAGTGTTTAGGTGAAATTTAGAGAACGCGACAAATGTTCTGGAAGACATTCACTGACGTCAGGGTTTAAGTGGGGTTTGACCGTGTCTTTGACCAAGGTTGACCACCAGGGCATGTTGACTTGGTGAAGGGGTTCAATAGGGTTTGTTGGCGAGTGTTTTCAAGGTGATGACCCGGGTTGACCTCGGTTTGACCAAAGTCGGTCGGTTTGAGTTGGCCGATTCGGCCATTAGCGTTAATGACGCTAATTAAAAACCTGGGGCGTCACAGCCTACTCCCCTTAAGAAGAATCTTGTCCCAACATTCGATTAAAAAGATTAGAGTAATTCCTTCCATCATGACAAGGAGTTACAAAGGGAGAAAGACATCTCCGCTTACACTTCCCAATATCGGGAATTCAGATGGAACAAAAGATACAAGGTGCACTCCCTACTACCTCATCATCGTTCATGAGGAAGCGGGCATTGAATGTGCACATGAATAGCTAATAGCAGACAGATTCCGCCTACGATACAGAGATACATCCATACCAGCGTCTAGTGAAGCGACTCGAACTCTTCCAAGGACTAAGTCATGGGTGTCAGCGTGGCTTGAGTCCTTCTTCCGGCCTACTTCCTAGCTTCTTCTCTAAGTCGTGGACGAAGATTGAGGGCAGCTCACTCGGTAAGGAACGGAACGGATGGGAGAGATGGGCTAGTGGCGGGGTGACCAAGACTAGGCCGGAGGGAGGATATCGAGCGGTGGTGATATCGAGCCGAGGCGGTTCGGGGCAACGGGGCTTCCCTTTTATGGCCGCCGCAGGCGTCGCGGTCGACCGACCCGGCCGGGTATCCGGTGTGGACAACACGAAGCTCGACAATGGTTAGCACCGTGAGGTCTCACCGGCGCTAGTGCGGTCGCGGAAGAAGATGGCGAGTGGCATCACGGCGTCGTACGGTCGTGACACCGAAAAGGATGGGGGTCCAACGGTCCGGGAGAATTGATCGTGATTGGGAGAAGAACGAGGAGAGCTCGGTATATCGGCATCCTAAGTTCGTGATTGCAGCTAAGAGAACTCGGCAAAAGCATCGATCGATCCCGGGTTTACTTCCTTGCTCGATTCCGAGGATTTGGAGGTTATGAATACGGGTTAAGAACGGATAAGCGATGGATGACTTCTCCACACGGACTTTTCGAGAACCTTGATTGCTCAAGAAAACTTCCACTTCTCTTGCTTCCACTTAGCTAGTCGGAAGGGAATTGATGCTACAAGGTCATCGAGATTGGCGGAAAGAGACCAAGTCGACAAGTGATCATCCAACTAGATTTCTATGAAGAAAAGGGAAGGCTAGTGAAAGGGTTCCGTAACTTCGTTGTACGAAAGTCAATTTTGTGGGGGAACTTTTAGAAATAATCTCGCTCACACTTTAATTAGCTTGCGAATTTGGGTGTGGATGACTCATTACATTGAGGTGCAATGATTTTAAAAGTTTATGTGATGCACCTGGTTGTGACGACATGATGCACATGTCCATTCGGTATGGTGCTCATGATGCAAGTTTTTTTGAACAAAAGCGTGGGGCAACGCCCTCCGGTAGTAAGATTAAAATAGAGGAAAAAATTTACAAGGAAGGACTTACGGTCCGGCCCAACCGGTGATTAGGCGGCAAGAAGGACTAGCAAAGATAAGACAACAAATTACATGGACGAAGCGAGAGAGAGGAGAGGGGGGCAACATAACAACAATGCGGAACTACGGGGGAAAGTTACGAGCACTAAGCCGAGCTTGATCGAGGAATGAAGACTTCACTTGATTCGCGAGAGATGATCCATAACAAGTGTTTTGAAAATAGCCTTCCAAACAGCAAGGTGTGGAGGCTTGCCTTCAAAAATGACGTTGTTTCTCTGTTTCCAAATACACCAGGCACCAATCATAAAGATTTCCATGAAGAAAGGATACCCGAAATCGGTCCGGCTTGCAAGATCTTACGGTGAACACTTAAATTTTCCTCCCAAACAATACCCAAAGCGAGACCATCTGCTTTGGCGCAGCAGGGCAATGTTCGAAGAAGAGGTGGGCGAAGTTTCTTCCTCACTATTATGACACATTACATAGTTGTATCTCTCATCCAGCACTTTCCTTCTCCTTTTCAAAATGTTCCTTGTATTTAACCTATCATTGAGAAGTAACCGGGCAAAAAACTTGATCTTCGGGATGCATTTGGTTTTCCATATGCCAAGAATTGCCCTGCTAGGCCCGAGTTCTGCGGGCGATAACGATAAAAGTGGCAACTCGAAACCTACGTTGCCCCCAAATAAAGTGCCAGGAGTCTTTGGAATTAGGGTTGATGGGGGAAGGTTATTCGAAAGACACCGTAAATCTAGAAACTCATTGTATGCGGCCCTGGTCATGGGGATTCCGAAACGAGTTCGGCGGATTGTCAGACGTCCTCAGGGTGAACAGGGAAATGGTAGGATCACGAGCGAAGTGCAGGAGGTGATAAAACTTCTCAGAATGAATGACCCCATCAATGATATCCTCCCAGAAACTGACAGTGTCACCTTGATTTGGATTACAAATGGCAACACCTCTGTACTGAGTGTGAAGCCGAAAGATGTCCTTCCACCAGAAGGAGCCCTTTTCTCTTGTCAGATGAGGAACAGTGTTGCCGTAGTATTTACGCCGGATGAGAGCAACCCAATGAATATCCGCCTTACTATAAAACTTATGCGACCGCTTGAGAAGAAGAGCATCATTCCGTATACTTAAATTGATAACTCCAAGCCCACCTTTATCTTTAGGTTTCCCGACCGGATCCCAAGCAACGAGATTGTACCTTTTACTATTGAAATCCTTGCCTCTCCGGAGATAGTTTTTCTGTGTTTATCAATAATCTCAATGACGGTGAGGGGAAGTTTCGAGAGAACACATGTAATAAGTGGGAAGAGATGAGATGACCGACTTAACTAGCTGCGAGTCTTCCGAAGCATAGGAGAGGAGGCGGGAAGTAGCCGACAACCTTCTTTCAATTCTACAAATTAGAGGGGCATAATCCTTCACTTGAGGCTTAGTTAGGACCGAGAGGGAGACCAAGATATGTAAAGGGGAAAGAACCCACCACACGGCCAAAAGCTTGAGCCGGGGAGCAAGCCTTCTCGGAAGAAACATTAATTGGAACAAGACAGGATTTGTGGTAATTTACCACAAGACCACTGGAGAGGGTAATGCTTGTGCAAAATTCCTTTTAGGAGGGCCAAGCGATCCTCCTCGTCTTGCATAACGAGGATGGTATCGTCGGCATATTGAACAATTGGGAAGGGGGCATCAGCTCTTTGAGGGAAAGGGGGCAAAAGATTGCCAAGATTAAACTCCCTGTTGATGACACATTGAAGGAGGTCAGCAGCAATGGCAAAGAGAAGAGGGGAGAGAGGATCCCCCTACCTAACGCCTCTGGTACATTTAAATTCTTTTCCAGCAGTGCCATTAAGAAGGACAGAGGAAGTGGCAGTGGACAACAGCTCCTCAATCCGGCTCAACCATTTCGGGGAGAAACCTTTAGCATGAAGCATCTCCAAAACGGTGGAATGCTCAACCGGATCAAAGGCTTTTTCAAAGTCCGGCTTTAGAATAATTATCTCCCTTCTAGAGTGATGACATTGGTGGAGAAATTCAAAAGCCCATCCAAGGCAGTCTTGAATCATTCTACCTTTGATGAGACCATATTGGTTTTCATGGACAACCTTTAAAGCAATAGGCGAAGTTTGTTGGCAAGCAACTTTGAGATAATTTTAATGGATGAGTTTAAAAGTGAAATTGGCCTAAAATCATTGACGGTTTCGGGATTATCTTTCTTGGGGACCAAGGTAATAAAGGAATGATTGATACTCTTGAGGTCAGCCTGATGATGAAAGAAGTCCTGACAGAGTTTGTACATGTCTCCCCTAATGATATGCCAGGATGTCTTAAAGAACAGATTGTTAAACCCATTCGGACCAGGGGCCTTATCAGTAGGCAGATCAAGGATGACCTCATCAATTTCCTTAGAGGAAAAGTGGAGACACAAAAACTCAAGATTGGGATAGCTCTGGACTAAATCCTGAAGATCAAATTGCATGGTCACCCCCACCGAGGAGCCCAACCTCCTTTTGAATTCCTGCCATAAAATGGAGCTTAATTCCCCATGATCCTGAACCATTCTTCCAGAGACATCAGCAATCTGGGAAATGACATTTCTCCTATATCTCTCAATGGCCATGGAGTGAAAAAAAAAATTTTGTTCTCATCACCAAACTGCATAACTCTCTGGGTGAATCTCTGCTTCCAGTAATGATTTTGCATTCTCAGAAGAGATCTGATGTGCTCCTTGATGATATCTCTAAATTTCAATTCAACGGTGTACGGAGATCTGATTTCTTCCAATCTATCAAAGAAAGCAACCGTCATATTACAATTTGCAATAAGTCTTGATAAGTTGGAGAGGTTCTTGGACCAAAGTTTGAGGGTTCGCGAAGAAGTTTGAATTTGGCACTAATAGCATGTGCACGTTGCGGACATTGACGGGGGTGAGCCAAACGGTCTTGATTTGCTCCGGGCACTCGGGATGTTGAAGCCAAAAGTTTTCAAATCTAAAAATATTAGCCTTGGCGATGTTAGTGCCAATCTAGACTCTACGGGGGCAAGTGATCGGACGTTATCCTAGCAAGAGGAAGGACCACGAAAAGGGAAAGACACCGGTCCAAGCAACGAGAGGTGAAGAACCAATCAATTTGCTCAAGAAGAGGGGCGCACCGCATATTACTCCGGTATAGCTTCTACCCTTTAAAGGCAATTCAATAAGGCCCAAGTGACTAATAATATTGTTGAAGACTAGAGTGTCTTGAAAATTACCCCCGACTTTATTATGGTTTTTAGCATATCTATAAAAATTAAAATCCCCCATAAGCATCCGAGCTCATCATCCTCAATTTGCGGGTTAAGGAGCCATTGAACAAACCGATCTCTAGCGAGGCCTGCCTACGGGGGACCATACACCACAACAAGATTCCAAGAAATTTGAGAGTGGATGGAAAGAATTTTGAGCTTGATAGCAAAAGGGTGCTTCTCAACGGTACTACCGAGAGAAATGATTGGAGGCCCGGCAGACAAGAATACCCCCGAAGCCCCAACAAAGGAGCTGAAATCAAAGTTATCGAATCTTTTAGGAGCAAAATTATGAATAAGCTGAGATCAATAGCCTCTCTTTTAGTTTCTTGTAGACGAGAAAATGTCGGCACAACTTTCCTCAATCTTATTTCTAATAGAATCCCACTTATCCTTGTCATTTAAACCGCGAATGTTTCGGCACAAGACATTCCAAGCACGATTAATCATTATAAACAAAAGGAAGAGCGAGAAACTAAAAGACTGCGGGGCACGGCCACCACGAGAGAGCCATAACGAGCAACCCGGTTTTCGTTAGCAACCAAGGGTACACAAAGTAACGACCAAGATCAAAATACCACCCTATGCAAAAGCAAACAAAATACCACCGGGAGCTGAAGGAAGTCCGATTGTCCACGATCATTGCTCTTCCTCTTCACGAAGCAAAGTGGCAAGGCTCAACTCCGAAGGAGTAACGCCACGAAGGAGGTACCAAGGTCGGCCAAGGTTGAAGCTTGAATAGGGGCAACTTCAAACTGCGTGAGAGCTTCATCGAGGATCTGCGCCGACAATGGCTTTCTTTAGGTCGGTGAGCGAAGAGAAGGACACGGATTTCTTGGTGGCACCTTTCCTTCTTCTTGGTTCACCATCGAGCTGGATGTGATCACGAGAAGCAACATTTCTAAGTCCGGCACTTCGCGAACCTCATCATCCACAATAGGGGTGTGAAGCCTTCCTCTCCGCTTCTTGGCGGTAGGAGGACTAGAAATAACTTCGAAACAAGGTGGGTAGGGGAGTCAAGGTCCATGTCCACCACACGGCCATCGGAGGCTTCCCGATCGAGTTTATTTGAGCGATTGGCACCGGGTTATTGATGTGCCCGGAGAAGCTTCGGGGGTTCAGGCGGTTAGGGGCACCGACCGAATGGGAAGAAGCGATGAGTGCCGGTCTTGGCCTTCTAGCTCCCCTGGATGAAGAGGCCTCAACATTGTTTCCCCAAGCGGGATTGTCCACACAAAAGAACCGGGTGTCGAGAAAATGAGGTGGCGGGACAAAGTTCCGGGACCGAAATTTGGAAGAGGTTCCTTCATTGGCATTGAGGCAAGGAGTGAGCGAGCATAGGTAGCAAGGTCTTGGGCAAGCATAGCACGGATGGGGAGGGTCCAAAGCAACGGTGAATACCAATTTTTGCGACTAAGCGTCCGATGGCACTGTCATCCTCAAAAACAATATCATTGCCACGAGCGGCGGGACAATTACGTTTGCGGTAGCATCTTTGGGAATAGGAAGCTCAAGCGTGACGAGGGCACCTTGAGCTGCGAAGAAAGCCTGGACATCCTTGCTTACGGAGTGGCTATCTTGAGGCACTTCGAGGATGCTGCATCACTCTATTAGCTATAGCATTAGCAAGCTGCTGCGTCGGCTAAATTGTTAACCAAGTTCACCTCATTTTCGTCAATTCCTTCAATGCGAGGCTCGCCACGCGAGCCCACCCTTCATGATTGACTTGTGGCGGGGGAGGAGGGGGAAGCTCCCATCCTTGGTTCACGTTCTCTCGGTGCACTTCATCTAAGTCCCGAACAGCCTCAAAAATCCCCGGAAGCTAGTTGCCATTACCATTGACTTCATTCTGCTGGGGGTGCTCAGGGTGAGGATTACCATTTCCCGGAATTGGGTCTTCATCCCCAACCATGACATCATTCTGAACACTGTTCAAAACAAAAACAGGCACTGTCCAACTATTCCCTTGATCACCCATGAGATTTCCTTCACTGATGACAATGCTTCTAGGGATTCTGCTAACAAGGGTGACCTTGCATCTGAGAACAAGGCGAGAGCGGCATCTGGCATTGTCGATCTAGTTAGTCAACGATCCAAACGGACCCACGGCTTGAGTGATAATTTCTGCGGTTTGAAAATCCAAGGGGAAAGCCGAAACATAATCCGGCATGTACGAGTGAAAGGGCGGCTGCGAAAGTTTATCCCCCTATCATGCTCAACAATCACGATTTCCCGCAGTTCATCAAGTTGCATTGGGCTGCGACTGATCATAACTTGCCTTTCCAATGAGGAAGAGAATTGCACAAGACACAGCCCCAGAGGAGACAGGCAACAGGAACGAATAACCGCATGCTGCTCTTCTTCCAGAAAAGCCACGACTTCTTCCATGGCCTCATGAAGTTGATCCGGCGGGGGAGGAGGAGCAAGAGAGACGATGGCGTACTCGTCATGGTGACGCGGCGGATTACCATTGATGACAATCCGACCGCGAGCGGGGTGCGCCCAATCTTCAATCTCCAGACCCTCTGGAACAAATGGAGCGGGATCAACAGCGAAGTTCGCCATCTCTTCCTCCGGCGGAGCTTCCGGGAAGGGGGATTGCGAAGAAGGGGTGCGGTTTCCAAGGCGGGAGACGCCGGAGCGGAGGTTGGGGTTTTACGGGAGTTCGCGAATTTGGGGGAGAAACACCGTAGGATCCCGTCTCTTGATATTTTGTACCGACGCTTGAGCTGCGGGCCGGGCTGGTTCTCGCGCACCTTAGGCCTCCAAAACACCCTTGGCTGCTTTTAGTTTGACGGAATTTGAATTTGTGACCCCTCTTAAAGCATGCGAGCACATCTTGGGGGACGGGGAACAATTACTCCCCGAGTGATTTAATTCAAGACGATGAGCACAACCTCCCAAGCGCCGGAACCGGTTAATTTCTCCAAAAAGGAATTAAACATAGCGAGGTGTCGTATGGACCTCCCCGGGCCCACCACATCGGTGGGTACCGGGACCGACTACTCGGTGGGCCCACGGGACTACCCGGCTTGCGCTACACGGCACACGAAGGCATGGAGCACAAGGACAGCAAAGGAGTAGTACTCGGATAGGACTGCGTACACGTTCCGCACCGTACGAGAGGTCTCCTAGACGTACTCGGCTAGTACTCCTACCCTACTCCGACTTGTAACCCCGCCTCCCGGACTATATAAGGCGAGGCGAGGGACCGATCTCTAGCATCCAATCTCAATCCCCTACAACTCACGGCGCACTATTGCACCATCTTGTAATCGTGCCCCATCAATCCGAGCTACGCGGCATACGGGACGTAGGGTATTACGCACCTCGCGGCCCGAACTCGTCTAAATTGTGTGCCACGTGTCTCTTCCTTCGAGTTACCGATCTCGGCGAGTCACGATCATCTACTTCGGGTACTCCCCGTAGTAGGTTGCCGGTCTAAAACACCGACGGTGGCGCGCCGGGTAGGGGCTCTCGCTCGAGATCACATGGCGAACTCGACGGCTTCCGTCCACATCAAGCCAACCATCGCCTTCAACCGCGGCGACACCTTCGTCTTCGGCGCACGGGTTTGCACCGCCGATGGCGCGGGCTCCTTCCAGCGCCGCCTGACCATGCAGCCCAACCCAGGCCTCGTGACGCTTCCCGAAGTCGTCACAGGCGAACTCGCCGGCAAGTTCGGCGAAATCTCGCTCTTCAACCAGCACGCCGACTTCGAGCTCGAGTCCACCTCCAACTCGAATCCGATGTCGCCATGGGCCATCGCTTGCGAGCCGGCTGCTCAGCCATCGCGAGACGGCCCCTTCACCACGCCGGCGCCCGCGCGTGGCCCCCCGCGTCCTCGGCCGGGCCCGCACGGGGGGCTCCTACTCCGCGACGGGCCGGCAAGGAGCCCGTAACCGAGTACAACTCGGACTCCGACGCCTGTCCCCGATCACGTCTCGGGCTCCAACCCTCTCTCCGAGTTCTATTCGAACCCGGACTACGAGTTCGACTTCGGGTCGGACCCCGAGGAGCCCGAGTCCGAAGACGACTCCCCCGAGCTTCCCTTGTCAGGGCCAGCCTGTGGGCTGGTTATAAGATCAACACCGACCGGCGGATACGTCTGCGGCCGGACCGCAAGCCCGGCCCGACCCGGCAAAGGGAGACTCACGCTACGTCGCCTACATCGACTCACTACCGTTCCGGGAGGGAACACCACCGGCCCGGGCCGACTCCAACACACCCACCGAGGGTGGCGCCTTCGAGTCCATCCTCGGCACCCCCGATCGCCAAGTCTTCATGGCTGCCGGCGACACCCGGGAACCTCGAGGCACGGCCGCGGACAAGTACACGGAGGACATCTCTGCGGACGAGGCGTCCGCCGATGCACCTGCGAGGGCGAGACCGACGCCATCGGGGACGCCGGCGCGAACGTAACGGGGAAGCGCAACGAACGACGCCGGCGGCTCGGAGACAACCTTCCCATCCGCAACCTTGCGGAAGCTCTCGAGGCGGTCGAGAGCGAGTCCACACCACCCCCGAGCAATGCCTCATGTCGATCACAATGATCGCACGACGAGCTCGGGGCATACGCGCCGGGAGAGGTCATCGCCAAGCTCGGCCGAAGAAGCCTACTTCATGCGGGTCGACAAGAGAGTCGCCCAACCTCTCCCGGCCTAAGCCTCGCGACAACGAAGCTACTAGTTGCGGCGCCGACCCCGGTCCCAACCGTGCCGGGGGCGACATCCCGGGCCGACCCAAACCGTCGCCGCTCCACCGCCGGCGGACCTTCACGACAAGAGCAAGGCAACCGAGAAGTCGTCCCCCACGCGTGCTCCGGCCGGTGGCGGCGGCAACGACCCCGACGGCGGCGGCGGCGGCGGCGGCGCCTCCAACCACGGGGCCAACGGGGAAGGGCCGGAGGCGGCGGCGGCCGCGGCGGCCGTGGCCACACGCATAGCCACGCCTCCGGCGCCTCTCATGGCGGGTACGATGCTCGCCATAGGATCGAGGAGTTGCGGCGAGAAGAAGTCGACCACCGCCGGCCGAAGGCGACGGCTTCCCCGCCTTCTCACCCGGCTCCGCAACTTTGCTCCTCCCCGACAAGTTCAAGCCTTTGGGGATCACCAAGTACGACGCGAAGCGAGGATCCCATCCGGTGGCTCCGATGCTACGCCCTCTCCATCGAGAACGGCGGCGGCAACGGCGACACCAAGTGCCTCTACTTTCCCTTCGCCCGGACCAAGCTCCACTCACATGGCTCGAGTCGGCCCGGACAAGCACTCGATCGACGAGGTGGGACCAGCCGAAGGAACAGGTTCACGAGCAACTTCGCGGGCGCCATGGGCCGCTCGGGTACTCGCATGGACCTTGCCATGATCAAGCAGGAACAAGGCGAGACCCTCCGCAAGTACATGCGCCGTTTCTTCGACAAGCGCGCTACCGTCGTCGACGTCACCGACAAGGAGGTCATCGACCTCTTCCAGGACGGCCTCTACCATCGCCGCACCTTCGAGGACTTCGGTCGTCGCCGCCCCAAGTCCATTCCCCACCTCAAGGACATGATCACGTCCTGGGCGGACGAAGAGGACAAGGCCAATGCTAAGTACGACGCCATCCGCGGCAAGTCCAAGCGAGAACCGGGCGGCGGCGGCGCGAAGCAATGCAAACCAAGGCGGCCGCGGCAACAACAACAACAATAACAGCAACTACTCGGGTCCCAACCGCAAGCGCAAGCCAGACAACACCGTCGCGGCTATCCAACGCCCTGCGAAGGGGAACTCGAAGAAGAACTCTGGCGGGTTCAAGGACCTGCTGAAGGAGAAGTGCCCGTGGCATCCAAACGGCAATCACACTACCGAGCAGTGCTACCAGCTCAGGCACGCGCTCAAGGACACGCCGGAGCCACCGCACCCTCACGATCAAAAGGGCAAGAAGAAAGACGGCGACAACGACGACTTCCAGGAACCCGAGAAGACCGTCAACGTCCTCTTCGGCGGACTGCCCAGCAGGCGGGAGCGAAGGCTACCCGTCGCGAAGTGATGTCCATCGAGCCAGCGGTTATGACCCCTCTCAGGTGGTCAGAAGTACCCATCACCTTCTCCCGCGCGGACCAGTGGACTAGCTTCTCCGAGCCAGGACGGTTCCCTCTCGTCCTGAAACCAACAGTGGCGGGTTCCAAGCTCAACAAGGTGCTCATCGACGGTGGAAGCGGGCTCAACGTCCTTTTCACCAAGACCTTGAAGAAGATGAACCTCGACGTCACCCCCATGCTCAACAAGGGCAGCATGCCCTTCTACGGCATCGTCCCGGAGCAACGCGGCTATCCCACCGGGCTCGGTGGTGCGCCGGTTACCTTCGGGGCGTCTCGGGATAACTACCGCACCGAGTACATCAAGTTCGAGGTTGCGGATTTCGAGACTTCCTACCACGCCATCCTCGGCGGACCGGCCATCGCCAAGTTCATGGCGGTGCCCCACTACACCTACTTGGTACTCAAGATGCCAAGTCCGGCCCGGTGTACTCTCCCTCCGGGGGGGACTTGAAGATCTCCCACGACCGCGATACGAGAGGCCGTGGTGATCGCTTCAACAAACCAAGTACCCACCCCAATGATGGAGGTCTACGCTGCGTCGAAGAAGCTCGCTACGAGCGAACTCGACATCCCAGAGAAGTCCGACAGCACCAACAAGCCTCAGCCGCCTGAGGAGGTACTCGTCAAGTCGGTCGACCTCGGAACGGGCGGCGCAAAGCAAGACTACCACCATTGGGGCCGGCCTCGACCCCAAATAGGAAGACGCGCTCATCAGCTTCCTTCGGGCTAACCGCGACATCTTCGCGTGGAAGCCGACGGACATGCCGGGAGTGCCCGGGGAGGCCGATCGAGCACGCGCCTCAACGTCGACCCCAAGGCCACCCCTAAGCGACAACACCTCCGACGCTTTGCCGACGACGGACGGGACGCCATCAAGAAGGAGCTCGCCAAGCTACTCGCTGCGGGCTTCATCAAAGAAGTCTTCCATCCCGAGTGGCTCGCCAACCCCGTCCTCGTCCGCAAGAAGAACTCGAACGAGTGGAGGATGTGCGTCGGCTACACCGACCTCAACAAGCACGCCCCCCAAGGACCCCTTCGGGCTGCCGCGGATTGATCAAGTAATCGACTCCACGGCGGGGCTGCGACCTGCTCTGCTTCCTCGATTGCTACTCCGGGTACCACCAGATCGCAATCAAGGAGGAAGACCGAGGAGAAGACCGCGTTCATCACCCCGTTTGGCGCGTACTGCTACACGACCATGTCATTCGGGTTGAAGAACGCCGGCGCTACTTATCAACGGGCCATCCGGGCACGCTTCAAGCGGCAACTCAACAAGAACGTCGAGGCCTACGTGGATGACGTGGTTGTCAAAACCGGGGACTCCGGTACCCTCATCAACGACCTTGAAGAGACCTTCGCATCGGCCGCGCGAGTACCGCCTGGAAGCTCAACCCGAACAAGTGCGTCTTCGGCGTCCCTTCGGGCAAACTACTCGGCTTCATCATCGGCCCGGCGCGGCATTGAAGCCAACCCCCGAGAAGATCTCCGCCATCACCAAGCATGAAAGCTCCCACGAGCATCAAGGACGTCCGAAGGCCGACGGGGTGCATGGCGGCGTTGAACGGATTCATCTCGAGGCTAGGAGAACGGGGTCTCCCCTTCTTCAAACTACTCAAGCATCACGAGAAGTTCGTGTGGACTCCGAGAGGCGGATCAAGCCCTTGCTCGGCTCAAGGACTTCTGTCGAAGCCGCCAATCCTCACGGCTCCTCACAAGGGCGAGCGGCCTCATTGCTCTACCTAGGTCGCGACTACTCACGTGGTCGGATGCGCCATCGTTGTCGAGCGGCGGGAAGACGGCCACGCCTATCCGGTCCGGCGCCGGTCTACTTCGTCGGCGAGGTTCTATCGAGTCCAAGGCTCGCTACCGGCCCGTGCGGAAGCCCTTCGTACGCTCTACTCATCACCTCGCGGAAGCTAAGACACTACTTCCAGGAGTACTCGGTTTCCGTCGTCACCGACTACCCGCTCGGTGACATCCGAGGAACCCAGACGCCACCGGAAGAATCTCCAAGTGGGCTGTCGAGCTCGGCGCCCTCACCATCGACTTCAAGCCACGCACCGCCATCAAGTCGCGGGCACTAGTCGACTTCATGGCGAGTGGCGGGAGAACCAGCTACCTACTCCCACCGTGCGACCAGAGCATTGGATGATGTACTTTGACGGCTCACTCAACCTCGAGGGCGCAGGCGCAGGGGTACTGCTGATCTCTCCAACGGGCGAACAACTCAAGTACGTCCTGCAGATCTTCTGGAAGGTCTCGAACAATGAAGCCGAGTACGAAGCCCTCCTGCACGGGCTCCGCCTCGCGGCTTCACTTGGCATCAAGCGACTACTAGTCTACGGCGACTCCGCAGTGGTCATCAACCAAGTCAACAAGTCCTGGGACCGCAACAAGGAGAACATGGACGCCTACTGCCTAGAAGTCCGCAAGCTCGAGAACAAGTTCTACGGTCTCGAGTTCCATCACATCGTCCGCGACAACAACGTTGCGGCGGACGTCCTCTCGAAGCTTGGATCCACCCGCGCCCAAGTACCCGCGGGCGTCTTCGTCCATGAGCTTCACGCGCCATCCATCCCGGAGCCGGCGCCACCGACCACCGCCCGCCCCATCCACCCAGCGGGCGAGGAGGTCATGATGATCGACGCGGACTGGAGGCAACCCTTCATCGACTACCTCAGCGAGCAGAAGGTCCCCTCCGACAAGAACGCGGCCGAACAACTCGTCCGCCGCGCCAAGTCCTACGTCCTCGTCGGAGACAAGCTTTACAAGCGGGGCGCATCTTCTGGAGTACTCATGAAGTGCGTCCCTCGTGAAGAAGGCAAGGACATCTTGGAGGAGATCCACAAGGGCGTTCGCGGCAACCACGCGTCTTCACGTACGGCCGGTCGGCAAGGCCTTCGGCGAGCTTTCTGCGGCCTACGGCCCCCGAGCGATGCCGAAGAACTCGTCGAAGGTGCCAAGGATGTCAATTCTTCGCCAAGCGACAACACGTCCCGGCCTACAAGCTAGTCACCATACCGCCGACCCGGCCCTTTGCCTCGCCGGGGGCTCGACATGATTGGGCCACTACCAAGCGCGCCGGGGAGGATTCAACGGGGTGCCGGTGGCTATCGACAAGTTCACCAAGTGGATCGAGGTCAAGCCGGTCACATGTCCCAAGGGCCGACGAGTACTCGACTTCCTGGATGAACTCGTACACCGCTATGGGCTACCCCACCGCATCATCACAGACTTGGGGTCCAACTTCAACAACCACCAGTTCTGGGAATACTGCGAGAACAGCGGAATCGACGTCAGATACGTCTCAGTCGCCCATCCACGGGCCAACGGACAAGTCGAGTGCGCCAATGGGATGGTGCTCGACGCCCTCAAGAAGCGGCTACACGACGCTGCTAACTCCAAAGGGGGCAAGTGGATCAAGGAACTACCCAACGCACTGCGGGGGCGCGGACTCAACCATCCAAGCCGACGGGGCAATCCCCCTACTTCTCGGTCTACGGCTCCGAAGCCATCCTCCCGCCGACGTCATATGGAACTCACCGGCGGTGGAACACTATGACGAAGGCGTCTCGAAGACGACGGACGAGTTGATATCGACGCATCGAAGAAGCTCGGCCGCGCCGCCCTCGTCCGGTCGGCTAGGTACACGGGGGTATCCGACGCTACCATGATCGCAACGTCAAGGAACGCTCCTTCAACGTTGGAGATCTTGTCCTCCGCCGTATCCAGAACACGGAAGGACTCCACAAGCTCAGCTCCCCGTGGGAAGGCCCCTTCACCGTGGCTAAGGTGACCGGGCCGGGCTCCTACCGCCTCCAAACACTTGAAGGCGAAGAGGTCAACAACTCGTGGAACGTCGACCAACTCTGTCGATTCTACGCCTAGTCTCACGACTACTCCGGGGTCCAAGTCTACACGACTACATCAACGCCCCTTGCCGCAAGCGACCCCACGGGTCCTGGCTCCAAGTCTCCGGACTACTCTCCTCCAGGTCCAGCCCGTGCGGCTACCTACGGACCCTGGGCTGCGACGAGTGTCAAGGACTCTAGCAGCGGTCTACTAAGAGACCACACTTCAAGATCCAGCCCCACGGCTACCTACGGATCTGTGGTCCAGCCTACACGGCTACTTACGGATCACCGAGCGCAGCGGCTACCCGCTCCAGCTCCACTTAGCCGTAAGCGGCCCCCGGGTCCAGGCGACTACTTGTAACTACGGCCCTGGCCATACAGGTGTACTTCTTCAGTAATAAAGTTTGATCGTTCATCAACTTCTTTACTGTCTATTCCCTATGACGGGATTACTAAAGCCGAGTACTACTACTCGCACCTGCTCCACGATGGGCGCTCCGCATTCTGAGATCGCGGTTACGAGTACTCATTCATGGAACAACTCCATTTCATTAATACATGAATAAGTTCATTACAAGTGGCTTTTGTACAACTGTGGCTACTAAGCTACCTATGCAGGGCTACTGGAGGTTCAACTTTTCGGCTACCTGCTCCGCGATGGGAGCCATACGCTCCCGCCAGCTCTGCGTATTGCTCATCCGAGCAGTTGGCGGCTACCCCGCCGGCGACCACCTCCACCGGAGCCTTTGGGAAGTACGACTTCATGAAGGCCGGCACACGCTTCGGGATCGACTTCGCCATGTGCTTGACGTAGGCGGCGTCCTCCCTCGGCCCGGATTCGGCCCCTTCGACTACTCTAGGGTTGGAGGCGGGCGGGCCGCGGCTTCACGCGGAAGAACTTCGGAAGAGCACCCGGTGCGGCTTGATTCCCAAGAAGGCTTCACATAAGTGTACGAAGACGGATGTATGGAAGATTCCGTTAGGGTTCGGATTGAGGTACTCGATGCCGTAGTACCCGAGCGAGCCCCTTGAAGAAGTCGCTGTGGCGGGAGCGCAAGCCCGCGCTCCACGAATTGCGAGAACATTGGGATCTCGTCTTCGGCCTTCTCCATTGGATAGGGATCTCTCGCGGCGGATCTCCACATGTCGATCTCCTTTTCCCCGATGAACCCATTTGTTCAACGGGGGTCGGCGAGTCCTCCGTCTTGACCTTCGACTTTTTCCACTCGCGGCTCGGATCGGCGCGCGGTGGAGACGGTGGCGGCGCCGCACCGGTGGCGGCCGCGGCGGCCTCCGTACGGCCCCTCTTCTTTCCTCCGGCCTTCGGCGTCTTCGACGGCGACGGCTTCATCCTCCAAGTGCAAGGCGTCTTCACTCGCATCCGCTCGGGGGCTACCCTAAAGGCTTCGGGTGGCGGTGCGCTCGGATCTACTACGGCGGCAGCAGGCGCTGGGAGTGGATTCGCTTTAAGATTCAAATGGACTGACTGCGGCTCGAATGGGTGAGAACCCCTAAGGGTTTTGGCTTCTATTTATAAGCCAAATCGGTTCCGCAACGGGCGGCTGGATAAGTCCACACGCGGCTGACTCAGCGGCTGCGCGTGACTCTTCGTATTCTACTAGTCGACGCGCCTCACCTCGGGGGCTCGGCTACTTCTACTCGACTACCTGGGACGCGGCTAGTCTCAAGAGCATCTCAGGACACATTCTCCAAGAAGACCCTTCAATTCGAGAGGAAGTACTCGACTCAAGGCTCGGGGGCTCCGTGCCACGTGTCCTTCGGTTTTTTCTCTCCGGATTTTTCGGGATTTTCTTGCCGAGACTTCAGATGGATCCTCAGCCAGAGCCCGCGGCTCGAGGCTCGGGGGCTACTCCATGTGGATTGCGGTTCTGCAAATCGCATCTCCACGACGGCTTCGGCTTCAAGACAAGACAGGCATTTCTTGAAGACCTTCGAAGGCAGATTTCAAGGACGCTTGGGACTACTCGAGAAGACTTCAAGATTGCTCAAACATCAGCTGGAGTACATTCCAACCTCGGGATGCTTCGACTACTCTTGAGGACTTTTGACTTGTAGCCCTCGGGGACGCTTGAGGACTACTCGTTAAGGCCGTCAAGATTACTGGAAGCTATCCTTCTCGACTACAAAGTACTCGGGGGCTTGTCGTATGGACCTCCCTGGGCCCACCACATCGGTGGGTACCGGGACCGACTACTCGGTGGGCCCCCGGGACTACCGGCTTGCGCTACACGGCACACCGAAGGCGTGGAGCACAAGGACGACAAAGGAGTAGTACTCGGATAGGACTATGTACACGTTCCGCTTCGTACGAGAGGTCTCCTAGACGTACTCGGCTAGTACTCCTACCCTACTCCGACTTGTAACCCCGGCCTCCGGACTATATAAGGCGAGGCAGGGACCGATCTCTAGCATCCAATCTCAATCCCCTACAACTCACGGCGCACTATTGCACCATCTTGTAATCGTGCCCTATCAATCCAGAGCTACGCAGCATACAGGACGTAGGGTATTACGCACCTCGCGGCCCGAACCTGTCTAAATTGTGTGCCACGTGTCTCTTCCTTCGAGTTACCGATCTCGGCGAGTCACGATCATCTACTTCGGGTACTCCCCGTAGTAGGTTGCCGGTCTAAAACACCGACAGCGGGCGAAGGTGAAAGAGGAGCTTTGGAAATATGAGAGCTTTGGGAACAACGCCGAGCGAGAAAGCCTTTGAATTTCTCATGTTCCTCGGTAACTCGATCACCTTGATGCGGCCCGATGAAACCTCATCAAAAGATTTCTTAAGAACGCCACGAATCCGTGAAACATCCGAATTAAAGCACGGAAGCTTGACGTCCAAATTGCCAATTTTGATAAACCGAGGGAAACCGAGAAGGCTTCGATTTGATAAGCTGGAGAGGCTTGCACAATACTTTCGAAGCAAAGCAAACTCTTTTCCGATAATCTTGGAAGAAGAAGAAGACTTAGAAGCCACTCTTTTTTGATTCTTTGAGAGAACCTTAGTCCATTGCTTGGCTTCTTCTACCTCCCAATGCCTTTTCTCACGTCCCCGGTGAGGGGCACCATTGCTCCAAAGATGAAAATAAACATCAAAAGAATCCCCGATGAATCTACACGGATTATAAATGGCAAAACCAATCGCCTTGCAAGAAACGATGAACCGAAATGATTGTGACTTTGGTAGGAAACCCGAAAGGATTTAGCAAGTGCACCCGAGACAAGATTGAAGGGCTAGCGCTACCGATTCCTCATTGAGCTGAAAAAGATATCTCCGAAGGTTGCCAAAAGATAGAAGCCCTTTCCGAAGCAAGAATAAGAATGAACGAGTCTTCCGGTCTTGCGGTGGACATCATGCTCAAACGCTTTACCAATACCGAAATCAAGCTTGTTCAATAAGTAATCCATTTCGGAGAGAGCGAGAAAGACCGGTAGTACTCAAGATGAAGAGCAAGAAGACAAACAACCAAAACCGGTGAAGAGAAAAACCGTGAAGAAGAGGAATCACCGGGAAGAGAGACGCAAGAAACTCAAAATCGGAGGGAGAACTTAGCTTGAATCCTGTCATGGCGCCTCGGCCATGGAGTGGCGAGTGAAGGGAGGAGGGGTAGGGGGAGAGGGAGAGAGAGCACCCGTGCGCCATCTACTCGACCATCTTTTTCATGATGCAAGTTAGTACAACTTGGTTACCCACATGTTGAGTTAGTGATTGCGAGGGCAATCATAGGCGAGAGAAAGGGTACGTGTGGTGAGTCGCATTCTCACAACCAAGATACCTAGTGCGCCCCTAGTGGCAATCACATGGCTGCAAAGCACACATGATGCCCTAGGTTCCGTCACGGCACCTTTGGCTATGGAATAACAACATCACCAACAAGAGAGGTAGAGTATGAGTACGGAGCTTTCATGTGAATGCGAGTTGGTATGCCCATGGTTCCCAAATGCATATGCTATGCAATGCATGCCCAAAAGTGGCATTAATTGTAATTCAAAAAGTCGTGAGCAAGACCAAAAAGGAATAAGTTCGGGATTGAGGAATCGATCGGATCTTGGTTGGTAAGAAATTTTTGGACGAGTTTGAGATTCACTACGGAACTTTGATTTGATCACAACTAGCATAAATAATGCCTTACGAAGATCACTGCGAAAAAAGACGTTTAATCAAGGCATTACATCGATGAGGAGTTTTCGAATTTACCAAACGTTGTTTGGCATTACAACGCAGACTAGCTGCACAAAGAAGCTCCTAGTTCAACCAACCGCAATAGTTAACCAAACGCAGTTATTGTACACTAGGTTCCCTTCAAGTACTACACTCGTACGACTTAGAATTTTATTTCCAACATGCCAACTTCCTAGAGTTGGATCTTCCACGCTGAGGGACTATGGTGACTCGGGTCCAGACTCAATTCCAGATTCTCCTTGGATGTCCTCAGCATCTTCTTCTTCGGTGGTCCGGGGATGACGGAGTTCGGAGGTGGAACTCGCTATAGCCTCCGGTTGGTTCACTAGTTCAAGCATATCTTGGTCATTATGCCGCAACAGAAATTCGGTTCATGTATAACTTCACTCGGTTCTCGTAGCTTCGCCTTATCCTTGCGTCTTTCCTTCTTGAGAGTAGCTATCATTGCTTGGGCTTCCTTCAACGCTTGAGTTGTACACTCCATCTCCTTAACTCGGTATCTATAGATTTGGTGTCTATAAAATACACTTTCTCCCACCATCGTCGGTAGGTGTCGTACATGGCTTCCGAAAAGCGGACTAAGGTGACGAGATCGGAACTATAGTGAGAGCCGCCCGAGCCGAAAGGAAGGCTTCGCGTTCGACACAAGGCACGGTGTGTCGCTCGTGTACGGGAATTACTTTGGGCACGAGCCGGCTACCTCTTCGGGGTGCTTCCCACAAAAAGTTGTGAGTGCTTCGAGAGCAGCCTTCCGCACCGTGTCAATCATGTTTCTCCCATGTGCCTTACACTCCTACTCTTCCCAAGCGAGATTAGTCGGGCACATAGAAATCTTCACCTTCACTTCACAACGAATGAGTTGACCGTGGTCATGACCTCACGTGTCGAGTACTGCGGGTAAGTAGTGTACCCAAAGTTCTTCGGGGTGTCCCACAAGAGTGCAGGAAATCCACCCTCCTCGAGTTAGTTCATGAGCGTTTCCACATTAGCCGACGCGGATCCGGCGCCGTCCATCCGGACACAAGGCAAAGGTGAGAAATAGACGGGTGTGAGTGTACCGGGGTAAACTTGATCCACGTCAAAGGGTATGTGGTTAAGAAATGAGTAATCATATGTACCAAGGTACGATCGTATGTAGGACTCGAAACGAGCAGACATACATAAAGACGTAATGTTCGACAACCGAGAACAAAATTTCCAACTTAAAACCGAGCCCCAAATTTTCTCAAATTTGTGTAGCAACTCAACAAGGTTATGTGACACAAGATTGAGTATGCAAGGTTGAGCTCGGAAGATCGGGAAGGTGCTTAACTAAGCAAGATTTCGGGTTATATTTCCGGAAAAACAAGAAGACGGGGGTTCACAAACTTGAGCACAACTCGAGGTAGGCCGGAACTATGACCGTGGATTCCGACAAGCAAAAACCGATTAGATTGGACCGGGAGCAATTTTGGTACAGATCATCTAGGTAACAAGATTCTTGGACATGGGACAACAATCTAAGTCAACAACTCTATAAATTTATGCGCAACAACATGTCTACACTTGAGAGGTTGGACGAGACAAAACATACTAGCAATATGCTACCTTAGGGAGCACATAATCAAGTATGGGTTCCATTTTAGTTTTTTCCACGACTTTTAGCATGATGGAAGACGTCCTATTCGTCCTCACAAGGCATTCGGAGCCAAAACTCGAAGTTAGCGCCGGTGGCATGGCACATACACGTATCTCCCTATAATAACTAGTCAAGAATTAGTCGATGCTCACTTAGAGACTTACGAAACGAGGTTAGGGTACCGCAAGATCACGAACACAATGAACCTTCCAAGCCGCACTCATGAAAGCGTTCCACGGAGCATTACCGTTTACTATAGAAACAGCATCCATGCGTTAAGCCGCTGCATGGATAGCGTCCAAACTCGGACACCCTCCGTTTGAATAGAGCGTATCCTTTCCTCGCATATTCGACATGCGGAATGCTCATGTATAAAACACATGGCGACAACACAACTCATCAACAGATGCGAAGATGGGATCCGTGGAATGGATCTATCCATCAACCCTCGGAATTCCCGTGATGCGGTACAACACACGTATAAAACACGTGGCTCATCTAGTTTGGTTGTGCAAGGAAGTAAGTCTGACAGCAATAAAATGTGCTGGGAGTTAGCAAGATAAACCATAGGTTAATAAGCCACCTGAAAGAACCCAAAAATTCCCTCTAGGGCCTCTCGGCCTAGTTTATCCTTAACGGACCAATGGGTTTTGGAAAATCAAACAATCTTGGTAACTTTTATTCAAAAATCGGTGATTAAGGTTATTAATTAATCTCTCGGTGCATGCAATCGCTCCGAAACCGGATGTGACAACCCTCTTAGGAAAATACCGTACTATCACTTAATAACCCATCTACCTTGGTCATTAAGCAATAGTAAAGTATCATCCCGTCGTTAGTTGCCGAGATAACGCCCGGTAAATCACTTGTAATTCATACAAAGGATCAACATATGCATTAAAACTCACGTGAAGGCGAGTCCGAGTACGGCACGAGTTAAAAACAATTTGTTACAAACCATTGTTCATGACATGGAGTAAAGGTTCGCAGTTCGAAAACAGCGGAAATAAATTAAACTAGTTCGGCGGTAAGCATCACGAGAGGCCATCCGTGGTGCCATCACTTGTCGTCCTCCACCCGGTCAACCACACCCGCACAACAGTTTTAAAGCAAGTCCGAGTATACTAATACTCGGCAAGACTTAACCGTCGGGTGATAACTACACCACCAAACTCTAGACATAGTAGGCTTTTGGCCGGTGGAGTTCTTTTGATAAAAAGCAACAAAGAGTATGTCCTTACTTTCGGTATTTTAGCACAAGTTCTAGTTGATTACCATCTCTAAGTGTGTCGGCCAGTTCAATCAAGAATTGTACAAGCAATTAATCCATACAATAATTTTCACCGAGTTTCATCATTACGGGATATCATGGCCAATTGATTAAGCGAGTCTCGGATAACGGTGAGAGGCCGACAATCGATTGATTTAGACCTTGCGGGGCAAACCTAAGCACATGGTAGGGTGCCCCCGGGAGGACAACCATCCGAGCAGTTCCCAAAAGTCCCGGTTGGGACCAATGCTTACGATCCCGGGTACAAGGCTAAGCGGCATACCCCGCGAGGCACCCGATCTCACACATGCACCCCCCCTTCTCGGTAGCTAGCCGGGTAGGTGAATACTCGGGAGTAGTAAGGGGAGAGTTCCCGGTTGTCTCATTAAGGTACTAGGCTTACCGGTCCCATTCCCGACAAGTGCTTAGTACGTTCAAAAGGTTAGCCCACGAAAGCCACCGGACCGGAGCCCATGTCCCATGCTCTTACCACGTGAGCAATCCATTTATAAAGATCTTATGATTCCAACATAAGAACCTATTCTCGCGAGTGTCGAACATCACTCGACTTGTACCGGTCCTATAGCATAGTAGCTATCGCCCTAGTATACTAGTGATAGAACATAGGTACCTAAGGATTATGCATCTAGGGTTTCAATTCAATTCTCGAACGTAAATGCACAAACATAGCAAATCATGATTGCGCATATTTTAAAAGACGGGGTTAATGATGCGGGGCTTGCCTTCGCCGGCAAGGTTGACCTTGGGCCCTTCCGGACTTGGGTCCAAGTCTTGAGCCACGTACACGTCGCGGCTCTTCATCAACACCTTCGCCTCCTCCTTCGGCACGAGCGTATATCTACCGTCGGGAAGATCTACACGAGATGCAAATGCAAGATTTATTCGACGATTTGTAATTTATTTACTTACAAACAATAAATGACAACCATGGGGTGCATTGGTTGAACACATTCACCTAGATAAGAAATACATTCAACATACTCTTCCAAAAAGGAACAATATGCATCTCTTTATTAACTATTCTTTTTGATAGTGATTGTGTACATATATAGGGAAATAATATAGTTAAGTTACACAAACAGCCAAGGGTCGATCATTGGCTTTTTAAAATGATTTACCTCCGCACAAGGTCATCAAGGTGGGTAGGTGATTTTTCCCTTAAATGACTATTAAGCCTTAAATTGCTTCCTCGGCTTTTATTCATGAGATTAATTGATAAAATTCCGCGGAACGGTGTATTAAACACTAAACACCTATAAAAAGCCACTGGACACACATGCATGCTTAGGATAGCTAAAAATTAATTATTTTGAAAATAACAAAAGCTAGGTAGAAGAACAAGGTAAATGCACACAAAAATAAATACTCACCAAAATGATCCTAACTTTCTCACACATGTTATATGGTCCAAAACAAGCATAATTCAAGAATAAATTTTTCGACAATTATAAAATTGTGATTAATTCACCGGAGGTGCATTTTGGCATGATTACGCAGAATTAGAAAACAATTTATATAAAAAGATTCACCTCTTAACTTTGTGCAATTTTTGGTACAAGAGCTAGGGATGACATAACACACAGCATATCCAAAAATTAGCTACGGAGGATTTATGGATTTTGAGATATAGCAGATCTAGTGTTTTCACATTTCTATTTTTCATGCCAAAAATATTAGGAAACCGCTCAGGAAAGAACAACAAGAGTTGTAGGATTTTTCACAACGAATCCAACAAAATTGAGTTTGCATTTTTCTGAATTTCCTATGATTTGCTGCGTATTTTACAAGATTCGGCCAAAGGTCAAACACTATTTAAGAACCAACATTCACGGGGGTCCCCGGGACTTTCTAGCATTCACGGATGTCCCCGGTTCACGAAAAACACCCCGGAAAGAATCGATTTCTTGCAATGTCACCCCCGGGGGTGCGGGGCGGCGCGGTTCGCGGAATCCGGCGAATCCGGCGGTGCCATTGGCCGGGAAGGGGGCCGAGGGGGAGGAGGAGCTCACCAAGGCTCGGTTTTGGCGGGAGTTGGGGCCGGTAAGGCCGCCGGTGAGGTCACTCGGTGACGACGGGCGGCACCGTCACCGGAACCTCTCGCTTCGGCAAGGGAAGTGGCGCGGCTAGGACACACGCAGCACGGGGAGCTCGAGTAGTGCAAGGGCAAGGGCTAGGGGCGTCACTTGGTTGTGCGAGTGCACTTGAGGGACAACTCAACGGTGACGGCGTGCCAAGCGGGGCGGCAACGGCGTGCGCGAGCGAGGAGCACGGCGAGTGGGCGCTTTGTAGCAGGGGCGACCCCCGTCTCGGCGTCGAAGTAAGGGCCGGAGTTAACACCTCGGTACGACGACGAACCTTGGTAGGCGCGCTTACACGGGGGGGGGAGGGACCGGTGGGCCGGACCGGTGGACGCACGCGTGCGGCCGGGCGGCGAGTGGGGGCGCGATGCGTTACTAGGCATGGGGTCCACCCGCGTCACGTGGAGGACGGCGCGGGGACCGGCGGTCGCGGGCCCGCCCGCGCGCGCGCGTACGGCGGCGCACGGCGAGGCGCGGCGCACGGGGTCGCGTTCGGGATCGCGAGAGCGCGGCCGGCATCATGATGGGTTGAAACCACCCGGGGTAGCCCTGTTTAACCGAGATTAACTCTAATTTTTGCAACTAAAGTGCACTAAGTGGTTAATAGAAAAGTTGTAGATCTCACTACCCTCTACAACTTTTATAAAAGTCGTATGGTGTTTTTCTCAAAGGATTTTGCACAAATTGAAGCCAAACTTTGAATGTTGCCATGTCTTGGTGAACGGGAGTTGCGGACGAGTTGACCAAGTTTTTCACCAATTTCCTATCAAAATTTGAAATGCCAATCTACATGAAAGTTGTGTCCCTCGACAAACAAGACAACTTTCGCATTGGTAGATTTTGAGGTGTTTAGGTGAAATTTGGAGAACGTGGCAAAAGTTCCGGAAGACATTCACCAACGTCGGGGTTGAAGCGGGGTTTGACCATGTCTTCGACCAAGGGTTAACCACCGGGCGTGTTGACTTAGTCAAGGGGTTCAATAGGGTTTGTTGGCGAGTTGTTTCGAGGTGATGACCCGGATTGACCTTGATTTGACCAAAGTCGGTTGGTTTGACTTGGGCGATTCGGCCATTAGCATTAATGACGCTAATTAAAAACCGGGGCGTCACACGCCCGTTGGCCGGCATGCCCCGAATGGGCCCGCGGCCGGCGACTCCCACGGCGTACGCGGGAAGGCACCGCCGGCCGGGACACATCCAACTCTTGGCTCTTCTCATTCCCCACTTAGGGTGTGTGTGTGAGTGCTATGTAGAGTGGGAAGTGAGGGTGATGATGAAGGAGTTCTTCTTTGTTCTTCATTTAGATCAAAGTGAGTATTTCTATGTTTTCCTTTTAGACTAAAGTGATATTCATGCATGGGTGACAGGTTCATGAGTTTTTCGTCTGTTCATCTTTAGAGGCTCGTGTTCTTCATGACACGATCCTTTGATCTTGTTGATTAGATGAATAATTCGGCATTCCGTTTGTGTGAGTTATCTCGTTAGATCTTGTTGGAATACATTCATTGGCGCTTAGTCGTTCGACTTCCCAAGAACAATATGTCCATGATTTGCTTGACCGCGCCCACATCCTCAATTGCAACCCATCCACAACTCCCATCGACACCAAACCGAAAATTTCATCTACCGTTGGCACATCGGTTAGTAGTGCCACATAATTCGGGAGTTTGGTTGGATCTTTGCAATATTTGACAATCACACGATCGGACATCTCTTATGTCGTCCAATAGATATGCTTGTTCATGCATGATCCCAAAAAACTTCATCTACAACTCCTCATATGGGTTCTCTCGTTACCTAAAGGGTACTATGTCATATGGACTCAAGATCACAAAGTCTTCATCCTTTGACATTACTGCATATTCGGACGTCGATTGGGCGGTTTGTCCGGATATGAGGAGGTCTACTTCGGGTATTGCGTTTTCCTTGGAGATAATTTAGTTGCCTGGTTGTCTAAGCGGCAACACACCGTGCCTCGATCAAGTGCGCAAGCGAATATAGGGTTGTTGCCAATGCGGTTTCGAAACTCGTTGGTTGAGACAACTTCGTAGGAGCTACACCGTCCCACGCGGCGTGCTACACTAGTCTTTTGTGACAATGTTAGCACTCGGTATTTGGCTACTAATTCGGTGCGGCATTAGCGGACAAAACATGTTGAGATTGATTTTCATTTTGTCCACAATAAGGTGGCTCTCGATGAGGTCAAGGTTCTCCATGTTCCTTCCCGGTCTCGGTTTGATGATATATTTACAAAGGGCCTTCCCCATGTCTTGCATGATGAGTTTCGCCGCATCCCGCACGTTCAACCACATCCCGGTGGGGGGTGGCGTTCCTTGACTGTGTCCTCCATGCCACCAAGTCCGACGGAGTCCCGAACGGCCGTACTCCGGGATAACCGGTCCTCAACGTTTCCATGTCAATGGCTCTTCATAATTGTAGCTCCTCTAGCGATGGATAGAGTTCATCTTGTTGTAACAACCCATGTATATGTACAGCCTATGTATATGCTACTTTAAAACGAATACAATTGAGGGCAATTGCAATTCTTCATGACAAATTGTATTGTTGTTTGCTTGAAGTAGATCCGGGACGAGTTTAGGCCGGCGACATAGACTAGCTTGGGACTACTTTTCAATCTTGCAAATCTGAATTGAATTATTGATATTCCTTACTATCATATTGTCTACCCAAAGCTCCACATATATACTTATGTCGGCCTTGTTTCTTTTTTGCAACCGTTACACCCTTGCATGACAACTAGATCGTACCACCCGCCGGCTTTGGTAAGAACACTTGCAAGATGGTGGTAAGCTGCTCGAGATATTGCTTTCCACTTCCACCACCCGGTAGTTGCTAGTTGATAGGGATAATATTTTTGTGTTGTCTTTTGTTGTTTTCTAACAATGACAAGTTCTTCATATCCACCAACATACAATGGTGTGGGTATTGATGCGTATATGGAGTGGGAAATTGCCATAAAATAATTTTTTTCTACTCATTTTATGTGTCCAAAGAGGAAGGTAAAAAATGCGGCTAGTGTTTTGCGACACTCAACTTTAACTTGGTGGGAGCCTTTAAATAATTGTGATAAACCTCAAACTTGGAATGATATGAAATTTTTTGTGAGAGAAATTTTTGTTCATCTACCTCCTACATTAAATTTCATATGATGAGGTGAAGAATTTAGATGATGAATCCATTATAGTATCTCTTGCTTGACCTAACCTTTTGCATGATACCGACCAAAAGCGAGGGGGGCAAGGATGACATGTAGGGATGGATTCAGATGTGTGGAAATCTGAATTATCCGTATTCGTATCTGCTAAAAACGTTAATATGGATATCCGTATTCATATTCGTTTTTAATATGGATGCTACCGATTTTCAATATTATCTGAATTATTCGACAAAAATCCGACATATCCGACATTATGCGTATCCGAAAAAATAAAGTACCCATGGAAACCATCTAAAATTTATTTATATTAATAAATACTAATAACAAATGATGTTAATTTTAATATTACTAGTAAAATAATTATTTACACCATTTTAACTGTTAAAAATATATATGACAACTAACTAATTATGCTAATCTAATATTACTAAATTATATAATGATATTTTTAATTAATTTTGATGTGTGTAGTCATAGTAATTTTATTATATTATTTAGCAAATAAATAAATTATATTTAAATGTATTTACGTACTTATTTTTACCAATAAAATATGTTTATATATTTACAAGATTACTTATTTATACTTATTGTGATATATTAATTAATTAATTAATTAATTTGTTATTTAGTATGTTATTTGCAATAATATATCTATTATGTATAATAATCATAATTTACTCTCTACTTGTAACATGATTTGATCAATTATAAAATCGTCGACAAACAAAATTGATACTCATTAATCATTATGACTCTATGCTATAAATCGAGTAAGTGTTCGAATGCGAATCCGAATTCGAAATATTCGTTTTGTATTCGTATTCGATAATATTCGTATTCGTATCCGAATTCGAAATAAAATATGGTAAATAGTGACATCCGAATTCGTATCCATGCGTATTCGATCCGAATCTATCCCTAATGACATGGAAGAAAATGAGGAGCCCACATCCTCATGTGAAAACCATCACTTCACAATGCACCTAATATTCTTGTCGAGAACATAAGAAATGCCCATGGTGCTACACTCATGGAATGTGGGAATTGTCTTGATGTGCTAATTTTTTCCCAAACCATGCTATCATAGAACAATTTTTAGTGAAACCATCTCTTGATCTATTTTCGTCACATGGTGATTTGCTTGATGTTTCTTGTGATAAAGATGAATTATGTGCTAATGCATCAATTTTACATGCTAATGCCAAACATAAACATGTTAAACATATTATGGCTAGTGCAAATGATGAGCTAAAACTATTGTTTTCTTTACATACTTTGGGTTAATTTGATGATTTGTGTAATCTAGATTGTTTGCAAGAGAATTTTTTTGTATATGCTGATTTTTCATGGTTGTCCGAACATTCATATCATGTTATTGGAAAATATAACGACAAAGGACAATATATGGTACATCGGGTTTACATCCGTACAAATCTGAATTTTCCTTTTGTTGTACAAAATTATCATCAATTAGAGGGTTGTAATAACAATAATATTGTCATACCAGGTTCCTATAGTTACGTTCGAATAAACAAATTGAATTCAAAGAAGGGGATCCTATATTCCTTGTTAGTACTACTCTTTTGCGGTACCGATATTGACAAAGACCATGTGTATTTCAATCATGGAGCGTACATGCTTGCTATATTTTTACGCGAGATGAAACACTACACAACCGGAAACACGATTCATCCCTGTTCACAATTATTTTGGTTCCCTTTGTTTTTGCAACCCTATTCTCCTTTGTGTTGTGCGGGACTAGTTTCGAGCACAATCGACATCAAGGATGACTTTTCATCAAAAAGGGGAGGATGATGCGATATGACACCCATGCATATGTCCATGAGTGGTGTATGGAGTGGAGAAGAAGGAGGCCAACAAGATTTTCCAAGTTAAGAAGGATGCTCGAGCCTAATCGAGAGTCCCTAAGGTGGTGTCCAAAGAAACTCAAGTTCGAACCCACCTTGGAGTCCAGGAGCAGCCCGCGATAAATTGGACGCTCGGGTCACATAAGAGGCCGATTGCGACATTTTTACATGGACGGAAAGATAATTTCAAGGAGCCTCCAATGGCACCGACCCCAACTCAAAATTCCTTTGAGTCATCGGGAACTAACGAAACAAGTGGACGCCCGGAATCTACCAAGGTGTTGCCTCACCAAATTGTTGGGCCTTATCAAGCCCAACTTGTGGGCGCCCCACCCCCGATCGCCCCAAACCTAGGATACCCCTCCTCTCATAAACTCAATAGCCGCCACCTTAGATACTTGGGTTTATTTTAGTTCAAGTTTTTGGAGTCGAAGTTGTGATTGATTCATTGTAACTATGGTGACAAGTCCTTTTGCTATAATCCAAGCCCCCTATTCTTGCATCTCCTCTACCGTGTTGACTAGTCCTTTCGAATCGAGTGCTAGAACTCCTCTCATATTTGCTTCATATACATCCGTAATTTAAAATTCGTATTTACCATTTTCTTACTCATGTTCTTCGATTTGCTTGTAGGGAAAAGCCTTCTTAATGAGGTCAATCGAGTTGTTCTTGGTTGATAACCAATGGAGCGATCGTGTAGCGGTTGCGGGGTTCAAATCGTGTCCGATTAGAAGCCCGAATTATGAACATCGAGTTCTCCATCAATCAAATTTACCCTACCTCTCGGAAGATCGGGCTAGCGCTCATCAAATGTGGCAAGTTGTTTATTTAGAATATTAGAAATTTTAGAGTGCTTATAATTAGCCATCCATTTGATGAAACCTAATGGTGATAGTACCAAAAATGCGGTACCGGGAAGTACTAGTTTGGTGGGCCCAACAAATGATTTTATTTATTTTTTCTATTAAATTAGTTGGTGGGAAAAATCTTAACACATGGTATTATTGATTACTTTTCGGTACTATCCAAGTGTCGTAAATAAGCTCTTGGGTAATACAATGATCAACAATTGTGGGTCTGCTCTCGCTCCCCTCCGGATAAAGTCACAATCCTTTTTGGAGTTCATTAGATTGGTTGGATCAGCTTGGGCACATGGTTGCACTATTCTTGTCAAGCCTAGTCGGAGGTCACACCTCGGATAGCTAATGCCATGGCGGACATTGTTCTTCGAGTTGGTATAACAACACCGGTTATGTGTTATGATTTCCTGATTACCCAAGTTTTCATTGAATGTCATCTAAGTTTCTCCTACTTGGTTGTGTTTCAGCCTATCATGTAAGTGTGCACAGTTTTGTTCTAAATAATAGTCACCTGCAAGTTCTGAATTAATAAGAGGCCAGTGCTCCAACAATGTTTAGATCTATTTTGATTGTATCTGCTTGTTCTGACATTTTAAGGACCAACATCCTGTGTTATCGATTATAAGTGAAAGTCAAAATTCGTTAGTACATGAAAATGGTTTCCCAAGTTTTGTATATATGTTACCTTGACTTGTTTATTTCCTGTTAGTTTAATTCAATCAAACTTGTGAATCCTCAGTTCAGTGGAGATGGTCACATTTAGTTCATTGGCAATTCTACTTTGGGTTTACTGAAAATTGTTCTTGCTACATGTAGACTGGTAATGGCAATTGTGGTGCTCATCATAATGAAGATGTTTGGCAGATTTCCTTCAAGGCATGTTCATCCATGCATTATAGTTGATAGTTATCTTTGTTGCACCATACTGACAGTCATTGTTGTTGTGTATCTAACACACCATTGTTAATGAAATGCTTTAATATATTTCGGATGACTGCTTAGCACAAAATTTTCTTACTGATTTCAAATACCTGAGCAGCATAGGAAACTAATTTCTGTTGTAGTACTCAACTAAAAAAAGTCCACCGATCTTAATTACCCAAGTACCTAGCATTAGTTTCTTGTTTATCAATTTGGTATTTGTGATTTCACATAATTAACACATTGCATTTTCTTGTTGTTGTTCTGCTTTCAATGGATTACATCTATTTATAAACTATGTTTTTGTGAAGCTCTAGGTGCATCCTTAACTTTGTGGTCCTTTACAGTCTTTTTAGGTTGAGATTTTTGACATTTGACACACCTGCAAAGTAGCAAAGTGAAGCCTCAACTATGATGATATTGTCCAATGACCAAATTTATTTCTTCAACCACATGCATTTGTGTATCACTAGACTAGTGCTGGTTATACATGGGAGTTTATTTTTGAAGAGCATGTATTTGCTTAACCGCTTTTGCTTAACCACTTGCATATCATGAGTTTCTGGTGGTAAGTGTTATATGCCACCTATGGAATACTAGATTTATTTAATCAGTTCCTAGTCTAAATAATTGAAGGACCGATTAGGCGACCGGAGAGGGAGGGAGTGAATGGGAGCCGATAAAAATTCTTCTCCAAAGAGAGAACTCGGCCTATGCCCCAAATTCACAACCAAGGATTCCCACACAAGTTTGCCAAGGTTGCGTAATCACAACGGACCAACTAACCCTAGGAGCAAACCCCAAACAATTCAAAAGCGAATGAGAAACTCAAGGAGCAAAGGACTTAGCGATCTGCCGCAAGGCACCAGGTGGCGGTGACTAGCGGACGGTCCGCGTGGTACGAGCGGACGGTCCGTGGGTCACGGACGGACGATCCGAAAAAGAAAG
This sequence comes from Cenchrus americanus, assembly GCA_947561735.1. Lineage (NCBI taxonomy): Eukaryota > Viridiplantae > Streptophyta > Magnoliopsida > Poales > Poaceae > Cenchrus > Cenchrus americanus. Next base: position 86,973,003 of record OX387245.1, on the reverse strand, counting down.
CCGAACCTCCGGTAGTGCACCTCGAATAATGGACGGTCCGCACCTTGTCCTCGGACGGACCGCGAGCAAGCGGGTGCCGCGCGGACGGTCCACGACGTCCAGGCGGACAATCCGCCAAACTCCTCCCGGCCAGAAACAGCTGGCCCAACAGATCGAAACGAAGACGCTCAAGAACATGCGACGAACACGAAGAACACCGAGCCAAGCGGCTCCCACGCGGACCGTCCATGCCTACTAGGCGGACTATCCGCCGGTGCGAACGAGACGTGTGAACAAAGCGAGCCGAGAGCAAGGACGCGAACTCCCCACCACTTATCCTTCCATGGATCTCCCAAACGGCTTAATCTCTTGAGGAAAGATTTGGGAAAGATGTGAGGCGCCCTAGGGGATGCTATGCCCCAAAACTTGGGTCCTCAAATGAACTAAATCGTCGGGAATCAAATCGAAACCGAACTCAACCAAAAACCTAGGGTCCAACTGAAATCCTTCAATTGGAGGCTGAATTCGAAGTGTGAGGGGTCAAGATCAAGCACAAAGATGCACGAGGCAACTGTCCATGATCCCCACCAACAAATCCGAACCCAAATGCCTCAAAATCGAAGGAACCAGTCACGCACGAAAAACCGGCGAAAAATAGCTCGAAAAAGACACGAAAATCCAACGAGCTACAAGCGGAGAATCGACGCAACCATTAAAGCTTCCATTCACTAGGAGGTCAGATTCTTTACAAACTGAGGAAAAATCTAATTCTATGGAGCAAGGAAATGAGAAGCAGTCCAGATGATTGGTTTGCCTGGAAACCCTAGAGCTAATATATATGAGTCCCCTCCGGGCCAGGAAAAAAATCACACTACCCCTAGCACTTAAGTTGTGATACAACCCCTCGGGGGCAAATAGGTCATGTAGCACTCCTCTTCATCACACGGCCATGCCATCGCCGTAGACCGCGTCCTCCCAACGCAAGCCCCGCGATCCCGCCACGCGTCCGCCGGCATCGAAGCTTCTCGACGCGCCGGATCCCGTCTCCGCCCGCCGAGCCTCCGATCTTGGTTTTGTTGCTCAACCAAGTAACCCGACGGTTTTTCGGTGAACCGCCACAAACCCCACGTGCGGACTCCGGTCACGAGCCGCTACCCCGCCCGGCTCCGATCGACGACTTCATCTTGCTTTTCTTGCCACCATGCGGCCCGCACTTGACCCCCGCCGGGCCGCCGGGTCCCTCGAGTCGGGCCTACTTGTCTCTCCACTCCTCACCCGCACCAACGCAAATCAAGCCGCAACCTACACCGCAATACTCGGCCAAGAGTCGGTGCACACCACGTTGTCAATCACTCATCACAGCCAGGAGCGACCATCCACCAGTCCTCGGACGCTCCGGTCCTCAATCTCCCCCTTGATGAGTGCATTAACAACACACACAAGTAACCAATTCAGAGAAAAGAGACAAAGAAAAGAGACGAAACGAAAAACTCAAACAAGTGATCAAAAGCCAAAGAAAAGCCAAGAAAAGATCACTTGAGAGAGAAAAATCTCGGTCCCCTAAGGCAAGGGCAACGGCTCAACACAACCAAGATAAAATGCTCCAGAAATTGTTGACTCCTCAAGGTGAGGCAAAAGGGCTCGACACCATCGGCAAAAGAGCACAACTAACATTCAGGCGAAAGAGAGCTCCCAAATGCATGAATGCAAACTCCCCCTGAACAAATGTATATCTCCCATTTTTTCTTTCCTTGATGCAAAACTCCCCCTTCCTTGATGCAAAACTCCCCTAGAAACATGAATTGGGTACTTTCATCCCCCTTGTTGGTAATGCATGAATCAAGTCTACAAATGCAAGCATGTGCTTATCATACAAAGAGCACTACAACATGCTAAAATTGAGACATAGACAAGCAAGATAGCCACAATTTGAGCACAAGCATCGCCAACAAGATAGAAAGGGACATACAAACAAGTGGCATAGCCATGATCAAAATGAAGCATTTTTCACAAATATTCCCTCTCATGAGCATAGGACCTAAGCATGATCAAACCGAGCACAAACAACATATAACTCACAAACTTCATGCAAGGTCACAAATTCTCATCACAAGGTCATCACAAAAACCTACAAGCTATCTCATGTCATGTCAAAGCCACTGAGCCATGTGTCCACTTCTAGATGTGAGACTTCTCATTGGTGAACATCATGCAAGGTTTAGCACCCAAGATAAGAAATTTAATGCATTTAAGACATGGAAGCACATTTTTCAAGCATAGGCATCTCACATACCATTTTCATGATGTACAAGTTAAGCATGGTACATGTAGTGCCTTTGCGGCAAAAAGAAGCTTAGGCTTCTCCGCAAGGTAGCACGTAGGCTGAACATTCATGATGATAAATGGATCTTTGATCCCAAATGAATAGAACATGGTTCCAAACACAAACTAAGCAAGATATAGCCATAAGCACCCAATTTGAACATGAGAGGCATTCTACTCACAAGAGGGGATCATATAGCATTTTTACAAAAAGAAGCCATCTACAAGCATATATATCTCAAAGCTACCAAGAGCATAGCTATACATCTCATGAGCATCACAAGCAAAGTCCTCATCTCGAGCATATCATGGTGAGAGAAGTATATGAGAGAAGCACATCTCTATGGCATATGTTACAAATTCGTCTATGATACAAAGATACAAGCATGATATGATACATAAATGAAAACGCAACATGCATATGCACATCAACCCTCCCAACCGAAGCTCAAAAAGGAAAAACAACTCCAAGCTCTCCTCGCAAACGAGCAAATGTAGCTTGGTCCAAAGGCTTGGTTAGGATATCGGCAAGCTGCTTTTCTGTAGGTACATGGATGAGGTCTATGTTTCCCTTCTCAACATTGTCTCTCAGGAAGTGGTACCTCACTTCTATGTGTTTGGTTCTGGAGTGAAGCACGGGGTTTTTGGCAACACTAATGGCACTCGTGCTATCACACATGAGAGGTACATGGGAACACTCCTCACCAAAGTCACTCAGCGTGTATGTGATCCAAAGCAGCTGTGAGCAACAACTAGCGGCAGCAACATATTCGGCTTCTGTGGTAGACTGAGCTACACTAGACTGTTTGCGAGAAGACCAAGAAACAAGCAAGGATCCCAAAAATTGGCAAGTACCCGAACTCGATTTCCAATCGACTCGACACCCCGTAAAGTCGGCATCCGAAAAACCAAGAAGCGAAAGGGAAAAGAATGTCGAGTTCCAAAGACCGAGCTCGGAGTGTATCAAATATACCTGAAGATCCACTTGACGGCCTACCGATGTGAAGTCCTCGGTGATGCCTGAAAACGAGCGCACGGACACACGAAAACCGAATGTCCGACCTCGTCGCCGTCAAGTACAAGAGGGCGTTGATCATGCTCGGTACTCCTTCCGGTCCACGGGCTCTCCATCCTCGCCCGCGTCAAGCACCGTAGTCGTACTCATCGGTGTCGACGGGGGCTTCGAGTCATCCATCTTGAACTTCTTGAGGGTGTCCTTCGTGTACTTGGCTTCATGCACAAATGTTCCCTCCTTCTCCCGCTTGATCCGAAGCCCAAGAAAGAACTCGCAATTATCCCATCATAGACATCTCGAATTGTTTGCTCATGTCCTCTCGCAAACCTCGAAACCAAAGAGTGAGACGAGCCGCCAAAGACAATATCATCCACGTACACCTGAACAATTAGGATATCATCACCCTGCCTGAGGAGAAAAAGTCTTATCAACCTTGCCCATCTAAACCCCTTGTTGAACAAGAACCCCCTCAGGCGGCCATACCAAGCACGGGGAGCTTGTTTCAGCCCATACAATGCCTTTCTCAGCCTATACACCCTGTGGGGTAACTCAGCACTCGCAAAGCCCGGTGGTTGCTTCACATAAACTTTCTCTCTAAAAACCCATTCAAGAAGGCACTCTTCACATCCATTTGGTACAATTTGAACCGTTTAGCCACAGAAAAGGCTAGAAGGAGCCTAATTGCCTCCAAATGGGCTACAGGAGCAAATGTCTCCTCATAGTCTATCCCCTCCTTCGACTATAACCCCGAGCAACCAACCTCGACTTGTTCCTCACCACCTCACCATTTTCTCCCTCTTTGTTTTCCACACCCATTTCGTCCCAATAGGTTTGTAGTTTGGTGGTGGCTCCACTAACTCCCACACTTGGTTTCTCTCAAAATTCTCTAACTCCTCATGCATGGCATCGCCCAATTAGGATCGATAGAGCGTGTCTAATGTCTTTCGGGTCGAAAGGTAGAAAAAAAAGTTGAATGAGCAAAGTGAGAAGCATTTCCGGACCTCGATAGTTTGAGTATAATTATCTTATCACTTTACTCACAATGTATGCAAATTAAATGTCGGTTGAGACATATTACCCTATTCAAAAGGTACATGCATACATTGAGGGGGAGACTTGTACTAAAATCATCAAAAGCTCAATTTTTTAAATTAAATTATAAACTTTAATTGGGCTGTCAACATTTACCAAAAAGGGGGAGATTGTAAGTGCAATCAAGCCCTATGAGGGTTTTGGTGATGTTGACCACACAATTAAAGAGCTAATGAGCCTTTGAGATTATTGTGCAGCATAAGGTTGTTTTACAAGAGCAAAAGAAAGAGTGGAGACCCCTCAATTACATGAAGAAGGATACCTATACTCTTTGGTGAAGTTTATTTATTTAATCTTTTTGAATTTGAGTATAGGACAATCCGTACTATCAAGAGGGATACTAATGGTGAGTTAAGGTGGATTCAAGTGCTCATAGTCTATCTTTCTTAAACCCTAACCCACTCTCAAAGGGAAGAGATCTGCTGTTGTTTGCCCTTGTTGTTTCCTTGTTCGGAGGTTCTGAGTTCTTTCTCGGAGGTTCCGACCGTACGGGCTACAGTCAGCAGAGATTTCAGAGGTCGGAGGTTCCGAGATTTTTCTCAGAGGTTTCGAACTCTGAAATATAGTCGTTCTCGTTCCGAATGCGGGGGTATTTATACCCCTTGGTCCCCCAACGGCTATTCCCTTCCCTCGCCCTAGAACGAACGTCGTTCTATCTCATTTCTCTCACCTAGCATTCACTCCTAACCTACTCTCTTCCAAATCCTTGCCTAGCATTGATTGAGAGTGGAATTTGAAGTGAGTTTGTGAAGCAAAATCCCTCTTTCTCTTGACCTTGAGCACTTGGAAAAGCCCTAGCAAGCTTGGTGGATCTATTACTCTTGGAGCCTTGCTCCTAGACGGATAGAGGTTCTTGGAAGCTCTCCAACCCAATTTGTGGAAGCTCCAAGGTGTTTGTATTACCCTTTGTGATTCTAGTGAAAAGCCTCCACTTATTACCCAAAGTGATAGGTGTGAGAGAGGAGTTGACCTTTGTGGTCCCTAGCCTTTGTGTTTCCTCAACAACGTGGACGTAAGCAAGCCTTTGTGGCGAGCTGAACCAAGGGATAAATCTTTGTCTCGTGTGTGCTCTAGTTTACTTTCTTGTTCGTGCTTGTTCTTGACTAGATCTATTAGGGTTTGTCTCCGATCTATATTGTGGTACTTACCTAGCTTGTTCTTTGCTTAGAAATCTTCTTGCTAGGTCCTAAGTACCTCCTAGAATTTGGTAGATCCGTTTTTCATCAAGTTATTTGCAGCTCAAGTCCTATGTGCTATGTTCTAACCAGTTCCCGAAAGTTCCGAGTTTATTCTCGGAGGTCGCCTCGTTCGGAGGTTCCGAGAATAATCTCGGAGGTTCCGGAGTCCGACGTTGTTTTCGCGAGAAAAAGTTTAAATTCGTGTGCGAGCCTATTCACCCCCCCTCTAGGCCATATTGCCTCGATCTTTTCAATTGGTATCGAGAGAGGTTATCCTTGTGAACACTTAACTGTGTGAGGATATGGCAAGTGGAGATGACAAGCAAGAGGAGGAGGAATTTGAGGACTTGCCAAGTGACATTGAAGCCGATGCCACGGAGGTAGGGAACACCTCAGCCCAAGAGAAGTTTGACAAGCTCAAGAAGGCTGTCAAAGAGAGCTCCAAGGACAATGGCAAGAAAAGCAAGAAAGAGGACAAGAAGAAAGAGAAAGAAGAAGAAAAGAAGAAAGAGGACAGCAAGCAAGAGAAGAAGAAGAAAAGGAAGAAAGAAGAAAAGAAAAGAAGAAAGAGAACACCTTCACCATCTCTATCACCATCTTCATCATCCTCATCATCATCTTCATCTAGTGAGAATGGAGATGGGGATGACGAGTACCGTGGCACAAGAATTCCCAAGAGAACACTCAAGCCCAAGCCAAAGCCCAAGGCTAAGTACAAGGATGACTATAGAAGCGTATCCTTTAACTATGATTCTTTGGAGACTAAATCTAAAGATGATATCACTATACCCGTGGCAAGTTGCCCCAATTTGATGGGACTAACTTTGCTAAATGGAAGCACATGATGAAAGCCTATCTAACCGAATTGAGTTTGGAGTTGTGGAATATTGTGTGTGTAGGTTTTGATGACCCCGAAGATTTTGGAAACCTTACTCCACGTGATCGCCGCAACATCAAAAGAAATGCTCAAGCTACAAGCATACTTCTTAGTGCTTTGAGTGCTCAAGAGTACAATCGGGTTAATGGGCTAGAGATTGCCAAAGAAATTTGGGACACCCTCCTCATTACTCATGAGGGTGTTGACAAAGTGAAGAAGTCCAAGATCAATATTTGATGGCCGAGCTTAATAGGTTCACTATATTTGATGGAGAAGGGCCACAAGAGATGTTTGATAGATTGATGGTCATAGTTGGAAAGATACGAGGTTTAGGTGGTGATGAGTTGGATAATCACTATGTTGTGAAGGTGATGTTGGAGGCGTTTGCTCCAAGGAATCCCACTCTAGTCACATTGATTAGAGAGAAGAAGAGATTTGAAGAGTTCTCTCCAAATGATGTTCTTGGGAGAATTCTTACTCATGAGCTAATGGACAAGGAAATCCAACATAGAAAGAAAATTGGTGAACTAGAAGCTAAGTTGAACAACTTGAAGGTCAAAGAGGTTGCTCTCCATTCCAACAAGTCAAGCAAGCCTACTACTTCATCCAAGCATTCTACTCCATCCAAGTCCTCCAAGTCAAAATCCAAGAAAGTGGAAGTAGAGAGCTCTACAAGTGACTCAAGTGAAGATGAAGATGAAGGTTCTCATGTTGAGATTGAGGACATGGCCTTGTTCATGAATACATACAAAAGAGGATTGAATAAACAAGGGTACAAGTTTGCCAAGAGGAAGTTTCCCAACAAGAAAAAGAGAACTTGCTACAATTGTGGAAGCACCGAGCACTTCATTGCGGATTGCCCTAATGAGAAAAGAGAAAATAGGAATGACAAGGGTAAGGGGAAATAAAAGAAAGACCAAAAACCACATTACAAGAGAAGAAACTATGGTGGAGAGGCTCATATTGGTCATGAATGGAATTCCGGAGATGAAAGCTCTAGTGAAGAGGAAGGGAAGAAAATTGCAACCGTGGCTATCAAGAAGCTTCCCTCTACCTCAAGGTTGTTCAACAACTTGACCGATGATGAAGAGAGAACATCCATTCATTGTTTCATGGCCAAGGGCGAGAAGGTAAAAACTAACTTAAAACCCTCTCCTCAACCTAGTGATGAGTCGGAAATGGACCCTAGTGATGATTTTAGTGATGAGGGAGCAAACCAACTTGTTCGTGAGATGGATGAGCAATCTAGAGATTTTATGGCTAGGCTAATAGTAGAACTTGAGAAAAGCCAAGACACTATTATCTCCGAAAGAAGTGAGCTTGAGGCTTTGCGTTTGGAAGTTAACCAAGCGGAGAGTGTCATAGCTACTCTCAAGGAAGACCTTGCTGCCTCTCAAGCTCAATGTAATTCTCTCAAGTTGAGGAATGAAGAGCTTGAGGAGCAATATAGTCTCCTTTGGAGTAGCACCTCACATCCTTCGAAGGTAAAAGTCGACTCTAGTGCTTCTACAAGCAAGGGCTGTGATAGATGTCATCATATTGATATTGAATCCTATGCTACTAATCTTGCTAACATGGAAGCTATGAAGAAAGAGATTGCTAGGTTGAACTCAATCATAGCTAGAGGATGCATGGTTGAAGAGAACAAAAAGGCAAGATTCACCAAGAGGAAAATGTTGGAGAAAAGCAAGAATCCAGACTTTGGATATGTTGAAGGTGGCAAGACCAATGAAAGAAAAATCATCAAGGAAAAAGAATGCCTTGAATTCAGGAGCACTGGGTTTCTATTTGCCCAGACCCCAGAGGTTCCAACCTCCAAGCCCGGAGGTTCCGGAGTCCGGAAGCCTCGAGCCACACGACATGACCAAACTCGGAGGTTCCGAGAAAATTCTCGGAGGTTCCGGGGTCTGTAAAGACAAGACAAAGAAAAAGAACAAGGCTCAAGCACCAAAGATGTTTCCAAGGCATCTAACACTTGTATGCAGGTTCAGAATCATCCAATAATGCCTAGAAGAAATTTGAACCCCAACAAGAACAAGTCTCATGCATCTAGAGACATACCTCCTAGCTATATGTTGAGACACAACAATGTTGGTAAAGTTGTTGCCACGTATGTTGGAAAAGAGTCCAACATATATGTGAAAAGATCACTATGGGTTCCAAAGGTTTTGGTTGCTAACGTGGAAGTCCCCAAGTCCAATTGGGGACCTAAAAGAAGGAACTAAATTGTTTTGTAGGCATACTCCTCCGAGTGGATCAAGTTGGGTGCTTGATAGCGGATGTACACATCATATGATCGGAGAAAAGAGTATGTTCTCATCCTATCTCCATTTGGAAGGACCAAAGGAAACTATTGCATATGGAGGAGATACAAAAGGAGAAGTCATCGGTGCAGGTGATATCCCTATTTCTCAAAACTATTCAATTACAAATGTTATCCATGTTGATTCGTTGGGTTACAATCTATTATTGGTTTCACAACTTAGTGAGATTGGTTTTGATTTTCATTTCTCGGATAAGGGTGTGTCCATCATAGGAAGGGAGGATTCCTTATTGTCCTTACGGGTCGCTTGAGGGGGAGGCTTTACCTTGTTGATCTCAACAAAAGTAAGGTTTCTCCCAAGACTTGTTTAGTGGCAAAATCTAGCATGGGTTGGCTATGGCATCGCCGACTAGCTCATGTTGGCATGAGGAACTTGGCCAAACTTTTGAAAGATGAACACATCCTTGGACTAACAAATGTACATTTTGAGAAAGATAGGATTTGCAAAGTGTGCCAAGCCGGAAAGCAAGTAGGAGCACCTCACCCACCAAATAGCATCCTTACTACAACAAGCCCGTTGGAGCTCATTCACATGGATCTATTTGGACCGGTAGCCTACGTAAGCATTGGCGGTAACAAATATGGCTTGGTTATTGTTGATGATTATTCTCACTTCACGTGGGTGTTCTTTGTGTTTGACAAAAGTGAAGTACAAGGGAAGGTGAAGACCGTCATAAGAAGAGCACAAAGGGAGTTCGAGCTACCAATCTAGAAAGTGAGAAGTGACAATGTCTCGGAGTTCCGAAACACCTATGTTGAAGAGTTTCTTGATGAAGAGGGCATCAAGCATGAATTTACAAGACACCTTATATCCCTCAACAAAGTGGGGTAGTTGAGAGGAAGAATAGAACTCTCATTGAAATGGCAAGGACCATGTTGGACGAGTACAAGACTCAAGACATCTTTTGGGCCGAAGCTATCAACACGGCTTGCCATGCTATCAACCGCCTCTATCTTCACAAGTTTCACAAGAAGACCTCCTATGAGCTCATCACTGGTAAAAAGCCCAAGGTGTCTTACTTTAGAGTGTTTGGGTGCAAATGTTTCATTCTAAACAAGAGGCCTCGAACGTCTAAGTTTGCACCAAAGGTTGGCGAAGGATTTCTTCTTGGTTATGGTCCAAATAAGCATGCTTATCAAGTCTTCAATCTAACCACCGGGAGGATTGAAGTCATGGTAGATTTGACCTTTGATGAATCTAATGGCTCTCAAGTGGAGAAAGTTGACTTAAATGTTGTAGGTAATGAGAAGCCATCTTGTGAACAATCAAGCAATTGGCCATAGGTGATGTTAGACCGGTTGAAGCACAAGAAGAAGATGAGAACCAAGTACAATTCAACACCACTCTAAGGACCAGGTGTGGTTCGAAGACCGGTGGATGGTCGCTTCCTTGTGTGATGAGTGATTGACAACGTTGTGTGGACCGATTCTTGGCTAAGTATTGCAGGGTGCGGGTTGCGGCTTGACTCGTGGTGGTGCAGGTGAAGAACAAGTGCAAAAGGTCATCGCCGGTGAGGCCTCCGGGTGTGGAGAAGACAAGTAGGCTTTGTTCGAGGGACCCGGTGGCCGGCGGGGTCAAGTGCGGGCCGCATGGTGGCATGAACAAGCAAGATGAAGTCATGGACGGTTTCTTGGTAGCGCCTCAAAACCAAGGTCGAGTCGGGACTACGTGGGAGCCGAGTCATGAGTGGAGATTGGCGGAGGCTACACCGAGTACGCGGGGTTTGCGGTGGTTCACCGAAAACCACCGGGTTACTCGGTTGAGACACAAAACCGAGGTCGAAGACTCGATAAGGAGGTGTGGCCAACCCGGGCCGGTTCAACCGCCCGGGAGGGGCGGTCGGACCGCCTAGGCCGGTCGGATTGCCGGGCCGGTCTAACCGCCCGTGGGGGCGGTCCGACCGCCATGGTCGCCGGCGCCGAGAAGCTTCGAAGCAGAGGACACGCGTCGGGATCGCAAGGCTTGCGTCGATGCTAAGCAGGTTGCGGTCGTTGGGCATCCGTCCGATGGAGAAAATCTGAAGACTTCCAAATTCTCCCTTGAGGGGCTTGTATCCCTAGTTATTAAGTAAGGGTAGTTTGGTCTTTTGGGTGCCTCCATATATACTCATTGAGTGGGTGGATGGCAGCCAACTCTTGGAACCCTAGCTCATTTGTTTTTCCATTTTTCGTTCTCCTTTTTCCCAAGTTTTTCCTAGGACTAGCTTGAGAGCTTCATGTGAGATCTAGAGAGAGGGATGGATGTTTGGGTGGCAAGCTAGACCTTGTACGAACCTTCATGGTATGTATAGATGGTTCGGCGTTGTTCCTCAAGGTGGTTTACCCGTCCTTCTTTGTGGTGATTTTCAGAGCTCTTTGTTGGTGGTATTTTCAGAATGATTTCTTGGGGTTTTTGGTGGGTGTCACGTATGAGGATCTTGTGCCTCTTTGGCTGGTGACTTTGCCCCCAAATCTCTCTTGAATCAGACACGATTTGGTGGTTTTTCGAGTTGGGCGAGTTCTTGACCTAGAGAAGTGATTTCTTCGATTCCTCTTGATTGTGAGTGTTTCGGGTCGATTCCTTTGAGGTAGAGGTTTCCCAGGAGGTAACCCGGCTATTCCCGAAGTTTTGCCGCAATCCGTGGAGTGATTTGGGAGATCGGGCGCGAGGAAGTTGAGGTTTGACCCGTGGGTTCGTTTTCCGGAAGGGGCGGTCTAACCGCCTCGGAGGGGGCGGTCTAACCGCCCTAGGCTTTCCGAGGTCAAAGTTTTGTTTCGCCGCATTTTCCTCTCGTGAGTTTGTTCGCCTTGATCGAGGAGCGTCCGGGTGAAATTTCGGGTCGTTCTCGTGCCGTTTTCTAGGTGTTCTTGGTTGGAGTTCGTTGCTGTGTACGGGAGGTTAGATCGCCCCTCGGTAGCCGGTATAACCGCCCCTAGGCCCCCGGGTGGAGTTTTGGTTTTCGCCAAGATTTTCTCGGTAGCTAGCATGGCCTTGAACAGATATCTTTGTTGGTGAAACCGTGGTGCATTTTAGTGCTCGGAAGAGGTGTTTCGGAGGATTTCTTGGTTGCCGGTGGAGGTGGTCTAACCGCCCCCTATACCCGGTCTAACCGCCCCCTATGGACACCGGCTTTCGAGTTGTTTCCCCTTGTCGTGGGTGCGTGTGTGTTGAGTTTGCTTGGTAGTGTTTGTTCCTAGGACTAGTAGCACTCCGGTGGCTATGTGGTTTTGGCAAACGGAAGGTAGAAGTGTGGAGCGTGTGATTTTGGGGGTCCGACCGAGCGAGTTCATCTTGTTGGAGTTTCAATCTCCTTCGAGAAGAATTTTTATCAGCTCCCATTCACTCCCCCCCTCTCTGGTCGCCTAATCGGTCCTTCAAGTGGTATCAGAGCCGGTTCGGGTCTTTGTTGACTCTAACCAGTCTAAGATCCAAGGATGGTGTACCAAGAACGGGGTTCGGGTCCTCCACACTTCGATGGCAAGAACTACCGAGATGTGGAATAAGCGGATGGGTGCGTTCCTCCGCGGAAAGGGTCGATCCTTTGGGATGTCACGGTGGACACGAGGCTATGTCCGGCCGATGGACTTCCTCGCTCCAAGATCGAGGGGACGCATTCGACGCCAACAATAAGGCGGTCGACTACTTGTTTTGTGCTTTGTGTCGGCCGAGTTCGATCCGGTGCACACCGAGCACTTGGCTTGTAGAATTTGGACGGTGCTTGAAGGAGGCTCATGTTGGGAATGCCCGTGCTCGGGCACGGATGTATGCGACCTACGGAGAAAGTACGAGAAATTCACTCATCTCCCCGGTGAGTCCATCGATGCCTTGTTTCGGAGGTTCACGGTGATTGTGAACAACATGAGGGCCAATGTGGACGTTCTCCCGTACGATGATCATGATAGAGCTGTCAAGCGCTTAAACTCTTTGGATCGTACAATATGGGGTGGAAAGTTCGAGGCCATTGTGGAGTCGGAGAAGTATGACACTCGACGGTGAACGAGCCGTCTCGAAGCTCAAGTCGACCGAGGTGGATAGGGGCATGACTGCCAAGCTCGAGGGTCCGACTGATTCCCATAGTCTTGCCCTCGTTGGTGGTTCGAAGGGAAAGGCTAACACTAACCCATCCACCAGGATGTTCTCTTTGTCCTCTTTGATGTCTATGCCAGATGAGGAGTTCGATGTGCTTGGAGAGGATGAGATGGCACTCCCGACAAGGCGGTTCGAGAGGCCGCACGAGAACCGAGTGAACGTGATAAGGAACACGAGGACATGCTTCCGGTGTGGCAAGCCGGGACACTTCGTCGCCGACCGCCCGGAGAAGGTCGAGAACAAGGATAGCTACAAGCACAAGTTGAGGAAGGATGGCAAGTACGGTCGAGGTGCGACCACAAGAGTAAGTACAAGAACAAGCACAAGGACGAGCGACGATCGAGGAAGAAGGAGAGCCGAGGCAAGGCCCGAGCGATGGTTGGAGCGAGCGACGTCGACTCCGGTTCCGCGTACTCCACCTCGAGCTCGAGTAGCGGTGAAGACGAAGGTGATCGTCGCAAGGGCAAGAAGTCATCCAAGAACCTGAGCGGGCTGAGCTGCTTCGCTAGAGACGGCTTCTGCACCATGGCGCTGAGCTCCAGCAGCAAGAAGAGCACACAGAGCGACTCGGACTCTGAGTCCGACGACGAGGTGCGTGATGAGCTTCCCTTCTTGCGCCAGAAGAATGAACGGCTTGGTACTTTGCTTGATAATCGTGATGACATGCTTAGAGGGGCAAAGAAAATGAGAAAAGAGCTTAGGGCTTCACTCGAGGATGCTAGGACTAGAGTGGCTGAGCTAGAAACACAGGTGCTTGATAGCAAGCTTGAGATTGATTCCCTTAAGGCTATCCCCGTTGTTTCGATGAGATTGATTGTGCTCGATTGCTCCATCTTTCTTGCCGATCTTGCTTTGTTCAAGGAAAAGCATGCCTCCAAGTGTGAGGAACTAGATGTGCTTAGGATTGAAGTGGTTGAGCTTAAATCTAGATCGCGCTTTGCTAGGTGCTTGCACTTCTTTCCCTATTTTGCATGCTAAAATTGATGAGATGCATGCTTACACTAGTTCTCTTGAGGCTAAATTGAAGGAACCCATGCCTACATCATGCTCTACCCGTGAAATGCATGCTTTGAAAAATTTGGAACTTGCACATTATGTTGATCTTTTGCGGGATGAGAATGATGAGCTGAGAAAGTTGATGGGTTGGTTGTCCGGTCATGAGCCTCGGTTGAGGATGATGATCGAGGCATTTAAGAGGCGAGGATGGTGAGGGACTTGGGGCAAACAAGGTTGGTGAGGGAAGTGGAGAGAGTATCCCAAAGCCACCAAAAACCCACCACAAGAATGATTTTCCCCAAAAAACCTAACCATCTTAGGAACCGACTAGACACAACCCCGGCTCCACCCGTGTTTCCTACACCCACAAATGATCTCCAAAAGCCTATCAAGTTTGTGAGCACTTCGGGGAAAGTGTTCTTTGGGAAAGGAAGAGAGAAGGCTAGTGAGGAGAAACCGGTGGAGAAGTTGAGTGGAGAGTGAAGGACCGATACGGCGAACCAGAGAGGGGGGGAGTGAATGGGAGCCGATAAAAATTCTTCTCGAAGGAGATAAAAACTCCAACAAGATGAACACGGCTTCCAACACACGTCTCCGACTCACTACCCAAGTTGGCCAAGCCCACGTAGCCACTGGAGTGCCACTGGACCTAGGAACCAACACACACGGCCTTCCGACTCGAGAACGCGGCGGAACAACAAACCCCGAGTCTACGGACCCACACCGGTCGGACCGGTGAGCACCACCGGTCCGACCCGGTCCCCGCCGGTGAAACCGAGCAACTTTCACTAAGTGGCTCTACACCGGTCGGACCGGTGAGACACACCGGTCGGACCGATGGCGACCGAAAGCCCCCAAGGCACCAAACGAGCCAACCGACCACCAAACGGACCCAAACTCGAAACAGCAGCAACACGGGACAACAACGAACACACCAAGACGTTCACCCGAGCAAAAACCCAAAAGGGCTCACACCGGTCAGACCGGTCAAGAGCACCGGTCAGACCGGTGTAGCCTGGGCAGCTCGGGATGAACAAGCACCCGCGGGTCAACTCCCCCAAAACCAAATCTCGATCTCCCGAATCGCTCCACGGACTTGAACAAGACTTTGGGGATATCAGGAACACCTCATGAGGAGTCCATAGCCAAGTTTAATCCCACCAAATCTTGTCCAAAAAGGAGGAATCGAAGAAATCCCGCCGAAAGCACTTCCAACCCAAGAACTCAAGAAAACCCCAAAATCGAGCACTTTTACTCACGGATTTGGGAGAGGAATCACAGCCCAAAGAACCACGAAGGGTTCCCACAAATTTCCCCCATCAAATCCCCAAGAGAAAAACCCCGAAAACACCCCAAAGAAATCACGAAGAGAGGACTCCGAAAATCACCACCAAGAACAACCGGGGAAAACACATCCAAACCTTGAGGAACCACGCCGAATAATCTATACATGAAACAAAGGTTCGTACAAGGTCTAGCAAGCCGCCCGATCATCCATCCCTCTCTACAAGATCTCTCCGTGAAGCTCTCTTGCTAGTCCTAAGGAAAACCTAGAGAAAATAGGTGGAAAATAGGAAAACTAATGAGCTAGGGTTCCAAGAGTTGGCTGCCATCCTCTCACCTCTTGGGTTATATGGAGGCAACCGAATGTCTAAAATGCCCTTCTCTACTAACTAGGGATACAAGCCCCTCAAGGGCGAATTTGGAATTGTTGATGCCTTCACCATCGGACGGATGCCGGCGACCGCACCTCGCGTAGCCTCGACGCAAGCCATGCGATCCCGACGCGTGTCCTCCGCTTCGAAAATTCTCGGATCGCGTCGTCGCACACGGTCGACCGGTGCTCCTCACCGGTCGGACCGGTCCCCACCGGTCGGGGCCGGTCGGACCCACCGGTCGACCCGGCCCGGTCCTCGCCGCACCTCCGTCTTCGGTTCTCCGGTCTTGGCTTTGTGGATCAACCAAGGAACCCGGTGGTTTTACGGTGAACCACCGGAAACCTCGCGAACTCGGTGTAGCCTCCGCCAATCTCCACTCATGACTTGGCTCCCACGTAGTCCCGGCTCGACCTTGGTTTTGAGGCTCAACCAAGAAACCGTCCACGACTTCATCTTGTTGTTCATGCCACCATGCGGCCCGCACTTGACCCCGCCGGCCACCGGTCCCTCGAACGAAGCCTACTTGTCTTCTCCACACCGGAGGCCTCACCGCAACGACCTTTCGCGCTTGTTCTTCACCCGCACCAACACGAGTCAAGCCGCAACCCGCACCTTCAATACTTAGCCAAGAATCGGTCCACACAACGTTGTCAATCACTCATCACACAAGGAAGCGACCATCCACCGGTCCCTCGAACCACACATGGTCCTTAGAGAGAAACCAAGTGAGCAGCCCCCAATCCAAGCCTAAACCTAAACTTGTGAGGTTCCATTGTAGCTATTGTGGGAAAGAGGGTCACAAGGATGAGTTTTGCTTCAAGAGGAAGCGGGAAGAGAGGATGGCAAAGGAGTGGGCGAACAAGGATAGGTACAACCCTTCCCATGGTGTACCTAAGCCTCGTATGCCACCGCCGGGGGTAAAGCCGTGGTGAGAAGTGTTCGGCATGGGGAGATGCGAGTTCCCGCCGTCGAGGAGCCCGTTCCGGAGAAGGCGGTCGGGACCGGCCCGGCCGGGCGGTCGGACCGGCCCCGCAGGGGGGAGGGGGTGGTTAGGACCGGCCCGGCTAGGCGGTTTATCCCCCCCCCCCCCCCAAAAAAATTCCGGGGCGGAGTGGTTTTTGAGGTGGTGAGTCGAGAGGTTTCGGTTCTCCGGAGGTGGTGTTGCCGGTGTTTGGTCCGGAGAGTCACAGTGGTCGGTTTGCTAGGCATTCTCCCCCTCGAGTTCACTACGGGGATGGGAAGAGTCGTAGCTTTGAGAAGGAGAGGAGGGGCGGTCCACGAGCCTTCTTTCATGGTTTTGGTCCTCCTCCGGGCGGCGAGGGTTGGTTTCCTCGGAGTGGTTACCGAGGTGGTGTTCGAAGTGGTAGTTTTGGTAGGAAAGATGGTTTTGTGTGTGCTAAACCCACTTCGAGCAAATGGCTCGGCCTCGGTTTTACTCTTTTGGTACTAACCCCGTCTTCGAGTCGTTTGTTCGCTCACGTGCTCGTTTTTGAATTTCGGGTGGGAGACTTGAAGAACATTTGGTTGATTGACTCCGGTTGCTCGAGGCATATGACCGGAGACGGGGGGTGGTTCTCAAGTCTCGTCCGGTGGTGACAAAGAGGTACATCACTTTTGGGGACAATGGGCGTGGGCGTGTGCTTTCGAAGGTGAGATTAAGGTGAGTGACAAGATCACTCTGAGGCGTGTTGCTCTTGTTTAATTGTTGGGGTACAATCTACTTTCTGTGTCCCAGTTGTTGGATGAGGGCTTTGAGGTGTTGTTTCGGCCAGGTGGTTCTCGGATTTTGGACTCTCGAGGGGACCTTGTTTGTTTGGTCATTCCCGAGGGTCGGGTGTTTCGTGCCGATATTTCTCAGTCTTCGGGTGTGGAGCGTTGTTTCTTGGTTGGTTCTTCGAGTGAGTTGTGGAAGTGGCATAGGAAGTTGGATCACTTGAGCTTTGACCTTTTGTCTCGCTTGAGTAAACTCAATTTGGTCCGAGGATTGCCACGGTTGAGGCTTGAGAAAGAGTTGGTTTGTGCGCCGTGTAGGCATGCCAAGATGGTAGCCTCTTCTCACCCTCCTCTCACCGATGTGATGACCGAGCGTCCATGCGAGCCGCTCCATATGGACCTTGTTGGCCCGGCTTGTGTGTGATCCGTGGGTGGGAAGTGGCATGTCCTTGTTGTGGTGGACGACTATTCTCGGTATGCGTGGGTGTTCTTTCTTGAGGATAAGAGGGAGACGTTTGGTTTTGTTCGAGATCTAGTCTTGAGGTTGAGAAACGAGAGGCACGGAGATGCCATACGAGCTATCCGCGGTGATAATGGCTCGGAATTCGAAACTCTCATTTTGAAACCTTTTGCCATGACTTGGGTCTTGAGCACCGAGTTTTCGAGTCCGTATACGCCTCCCCGGAATGGTGTTGTGGAAAGGAAGAACGAGACCTTGTGCGAGATGGCTCGGACGATGCTTGATGAGCATAGGACTCCGAGGAGGTATTGGGCCGAGATGGTGAATACCGCGTGCTATGTGTCAAACGAGATCTACCTCGAGTGCACAAGAAGAAAACATGCTATGAGTTGATGCATGGTCGCACACCCAAGGTGAGTCACTTCTATGTCTTTGGTTGCAAGTGTTTCATTCGAAGAAAGGCGGGAAGTTGGATAAGTTTGAGGCTAGGTCTCGTCGATGGTATTTTCTTTGGTTATGCATCTCATTCTAGAGCATATCGTGTGCTCAATCTTGAAACTAACCGAATCGTGGAGACTTGCGAGGTAACCTTCGACGAGATAGAGCCACGTAGTCAACTTGTCTTTGAGTGTGCGGTGATGATGAGCTTGGCAAGGAGATCTTTCGGGGAGGAGGAGCATGAACATGGAGACGATGAAGATGGCGGTGTGGTGCCCCCGGCCTGAACATGTACCCACTACTTCGACTACGGTGGTGGACGGACCCTCTACTACACCTACGACGACAAATCAAGTACGAGGAGAAGCCGATGTTGAGGGGGAGGTAGCTTCCGAGTGAGAACCTCCCCGGCGAGTACAAGTGGATCACCCGGCTTCGAGGATCATCGGCGATGTGAATGAACGCACTAAACGGTCAAGGGTTCGAAACAACTCTCATTTCGCTCATGCTTGCATTTGTTGCTACTTTTGAGCCCAAAGACACCGGACACGCACTATCTAATCACAATTGGGTTAATTCGATGCATGAGGAGTTGGAGAACTTTGAGAGGAATCGGGTTTGGGAGTTGGTTGACCCTCCCCCGGGGTGTAAGCCGATTGGTACAAAGTGGGTGTGGAAGAACAAAAAGGGAGAGAAAGGTGAGGTTGTGAGGAACAAGTCGAGGCTTGTTGCTCGGGGGTTCGATCGAAGGAGGGGATTGACTATGAGGAGACCTTTGCTCCCGTAGCCCGTTTGGAGGCAATTAGGATCCTTCTAGCCTTTTCCGTGGCTAAAGGGTTCAAGTTGCACCAAATGGATGTGAAGAGTGCGTTTATGAATGGTGTGTTGGAGGAAGAAGTGTATGTAAGGCAACCTCCGGGGTTTGAGAGTGAGAAGTACCCCCACCGGGTGTACAAGTTGAGGAAGGCGATGTATGGGTTGAAGTAGGCGCCTAGAGCTTGGTATGGTAGGTTGAGGGGTTCTTGTTTGAGAGAGGTTTTGAGATGGAAGGTCGATCGGACCTTGTTTTTGCGAGAGGCGGGGGTAGAGATATCGTGATTGTGCGGGTGTACGTGGATGATATTGTCTTTGGTGGCTCGTCTAACTCTCTTATTGCAAGGTTTGCGAGAGGATATGAGCGAGGGAATTTGAGATGAGCATGATGGGCGAGTTGCGGTTCTTCCTCGGGCTACAAATCAAACAATCAAAGAAAGGAACATTTGTGCACCGGGCTAAGTACACCAAGGACATTGTGCGGAAGTTAAAGATGGAGGATTCCAAGGCTATGACGACGCCGATGAGTACAACTACGGCTCTTGATGCGGACGAGGAAGGTGAACATGTAGACCGGAAGGAGTACCGAAGCATGATCGGGTCACTCCTCTACTTGACGGCGAAACATCCGGTACTCGGTATGTCCGTGCGCTCATTTTCAAGCGTCTCCGAGGACTTCGCATCGGCAAGTGGTGAAGCGAATTTTCGGTACTTGCGTCACACTCCCGACTTCGGCCTTTGGTACTCGCGTCCTCTTCTTTGGCGCTTCATGGTTTTTCGGACACGGATTTTGCCGGGTGTCGGTTGGATAGGAAGTCCACTTCGGGACTTGCCGCTTTTTGGGTTCTTCTTTGGTGTCTTGGTCTTCCCGCAAACGGTCGAGTGTTGCACAATCCACTACCGAGGCGAGTATGTTGCCGCTGCTAGTTGTTGCTCTCAGCTCCTTTGGATTTCATACACCATGAGTGACTTTGGTGAGGAGTATACCCATGTCTCACTTCAATGTGATAGCACCAGTGCCATAAGCATTGCAAAGAACCCAGTGCTCCATTCCAAAACCAAGCACATAGAAGTGAGGTATCATTTTCTGAGAGACAACGTAGAGAAAGGAAAGATAGCTTTGATCCATGTACCCACACATGACCAACTAGCCGATATTTTCACGAAACCCCTAGATCAAGCAACTTTCACTCGTTTGTGGGGGAATTTGGTGTGCGTTTGATTTCTTGAGTTGGGTGTGTGGGAGCTCCTTTGTAGCATATGTATAGTTTCCTTTGTGCATTTCTTGCATTTGGCATGGCATATGTAACATGATGTATAGGCATCCTTGTATCTTAGATTGCATGCATTTTGTATCATATGCATTGGATAGGAAAAGCTTCTCCTATATACATTGTTCACCATGAGTTGCTATATTTGTCTTTGTGAGCTTGTTTGGTATGCTATGGTTAGTTTGGCTTAGCTCTTGATGATCTTGATGAATAATCCATGGTTGATGGCTATGTTTTTTGAAAAATGTCACATGTATGCTCTCATGTGTAAATGCTTTTATATGATCTTGACATGTTTTAGTGGCTTTGCTATGCTTAATTTGTGGTTGGATAGCTAGTATTTTGATCATATGGGGCCAAAGGCTCATTTGCCATCATGAATGTTTAGCCCTCTTGCTTTATCTTGTGGAGGGGCATAAGTTCCTTTTTGTCGCAAAGACATTTCATGTACCAATTATGAATCTGAAAATGAAATGTAAAATGCTTGGAAAATATGCTCCCATGTCATATGTGCTGAAATTAATTTGCTTTGGGTGCTAAACCGTTGCATGATGCCTACCAATGAGAAGTCTCATACATAGAAGTAGGCACATGGCTCGGTGGCTTTGACATGACATGAGGTGCTTGTGGGTGTTTGTGATGGTCTTATGATTAGAATGGTTGTCCTAGCATGAAGTTTGTATGGCTTTGCCATTTCGACATGTTTTTCTCATGTTTAGGTTTTTGCTTATGAGAGAGTAACTTTTCGCAAAATTACTCAAATCCTTTTTAGCCTTGTCCAATGGTTGTGAAACCGTAGTTAAGGTCATTACGAACTCCGTAGAGTATCTAACTTGCTCATTTGGACTTGTGTAGCTCCTTGTGATGAATTTTGTATATTTGAGAAGCTATATGTTGAAACTTTTCGCATTTTGCCTTGATTCATGCATTGTCAACAAGGGGGAGAAGTTTGTGCATGTTTTGGGCACCTGGGAGTGTTTGGAAGGTGTTCCAATTGGTTCGGGCAAATTTTGAGCAGTTTGGTGCAGGGCCGGTCTCTTGGGGCGGTCTAACCGCCCCAGGGCGGTCGATTGTCGAGAAGGCGGTCTAACCGCCACGGGCCGAGTGAGCGGTTTTTGTTCTTTGATGCATTCCCGTGTTGCATTGTTGTATTGGCTCGGGGGGAGCTTGCATATGTGCGGGGGGAGCTCTTTGTGGTGTTCGAGCTTTGGTTCGGTGGTTTGCGATCTTTGTTTGAGCATGTTTTTGTCTCGGATATGTCGAGCCATTGCCCTTGTCTAAGGGGTCCGAGACTTGTCTTCTTCAAGTGATCTTGCTCTTCGCTTCTCTTTGGCTTTCGTTCACTTGTTGAGGTTTCTTTTCTTTTGTTTCTTTCCTTTTTCTTTTCTCTCTTGTTACTTCATGTGGGTGTTGTCAATGCACTCATCAAGGGGGAGATTGAGGACCGGGTGTGGTTCGAGGACCGGTGGATGGTCGCTTCCTTGTGTGATGAGTGATTAACAACGTTGTGTGGACCGATTCTTGGCTAAGTATTGCGGGTGCGGGTTGTGGCTTGACTCGTGGTGGTGCGGGTGAAGAACAAGCGCGAAAGGTCGTCGCCGGTGAGTCCTCCGGTGTGGAGACGACAAGTAGGCTTTGTTCGAGGGACCGGTGGCCGGCGGGGTCAAGTGCGGGCCGCATGGTGGCATGAACAAGCAAGATGAAGTCGTGGACGGTTTCTTGGTAGAGCCTCAAAACCAAGGTCGAGCCGGGACTACGTGGGAGCCGAGTCATGAGTGGAGATTGGCGGAGTCTACACCGAGTTCACGGGGGTTTGCGGTGGTTCACCGAAAACTGCGGGTTACTCGGTTGAGCCACAAAACCGAGGCCGAAGACTCGACAAGGAGGTGTGGCCAACCCGGGCCGGTTCAACCGCCCAGGAGGGGCGGTCGGACCGCCCGGGCCGGTCGGATTGCCGGGCCGGTCCTAACCGCCCGGGGGCGGTCCGACCGCCCGGTCGGCCGACGCCGAGATGCTTCGAAGCGGAGGACACGCGTCGGGATCGCAAGGCTTGCGTCGAGGCTAAGCGAGGTTGCGGTCGCGGGCATCCGTCCGATGGAGAAAATGCGAAGACGTCCAAATTCGCCCTTGAGGGGCTTGTATCCCTAGTGTTAAGTAAGGGTAGTTTAGTCTTTTGGGTGCCTCCATATATACTCATTGAGTGGATGTATGGCAGCCAACTCTTGGAACCCTGGCTCATTTGTTTTTCCATTTTTCGTTCTCCTTTTTCCCTAGTTTTTCCTAGGACTAGCTTGAGAGCTTCATGTGACATCTAGAGAGAGGGATGGATGTTTGGGTGGCAAGCTAGACCTTGTACGAACCTTCATGGTATGTATAGATGGTTCGGCGTTGTTCCTCAAGGTGGTTGTCCCGTCCTTCTTTGTGTTGATTTTCGGAGCTCTTTGTGTCGGTGTTTTAGACCGGCAACCTACTACGGGGAGTACCCGAAGTAGATGAATGTGACTCGCCGAGATCGGTAACTCGAAGGAAGAGACACGTGGCACACAATTTAGACAGGTTCGGGCCGCGAGGTGCGTAATACCCTACGTCTGTATGATGCGTAGCTCGGGATTAATAGGGCACGATTACGGGATGGTGCAATGGTGCGCCGTGAGTTGTATGAGAGGAGATTGGATGAGGTGATCCGAGATCGGTCCCCGCCTCGCCTTATATAGTCGGGAGGGGGGGGATACAAGTCGGAGTAGGGAAAGAGTACTAGTCGAGTACGTCTAGGAGTCCTCTATACGGTGCGGAACACGTACGGTTCCCTAACCGAGTACTACTCCCGTGTAGTCCTTGTGCTCCACGTCTTCGGATGCCGTGCGGCGCAAGCCGGGTAGTCCCAGGGGCCCACCGAGTAGTCGGTCCTGGTACCCACCGAGGTAGTGGGCCCAGGGAGGTCCATACGACAAGCCCCCGAGTACTTTGTAGTCGAGAAGGATAGCTTCAAGTAGTCTTGATGGCCTTAACGAGTAGTCCTCAAGCGTCCCCGAGTGCTACAAGTCAAAAGTCCTCAAGAGTAGTCGAAGCATCCCGAGGCTGCAATGTACTCTAGCTGATTTTTGAGCAATCTTGAAGTCTTCTCGAGTAGTCCCAAGCGTCCTCGAAAACTGCCTTCGAAGGTCTTCAAACTGCCTGTCTTGTCTTGAAGCCGAAGCTGGTATGGAGGTGCGATTTTGCAAAACCGCGCTTCACATGGAGTAGCCCCCGAGCCTCGAGCCGCGGGCTCTGGCTGAGGGTCCATCTGAAATCTTGGCAAGAAAATCCCGAAAAATCCGGGAGAGAAAAACCGAAGGACACGTGGCACGGAGCCCCCGAGCCTTGAGTCGAGTACTTCCTCTCGAATTGAAGGGTCTTCTTGGAGAATGTGTCCCGAGATGCTCTTGAGACTAGCCGCTTCCCGGGTAGTCGAGTAGAAGTAGCCGAGCCCCCGAGGTGAGGCGCGTCGACTAGTAGAATACGAAGAGTCACGCGCGGCCGCCGAGTCGGCCCGCGCGTGGACTTATCCGGCCGCCGTTGCGGAACCGATTTGGCTTATAAGTAGAAGCCAAAACCCTTAGGGTTTTTCACCCATTCGAGCCGCGATCGGTCCATTTGAATCTTAAAGCGAATCCACTCCCGGCGCGCCGCCGCCGTAGTAGATCCGAGCGCGCCGCCACCCGAAGCCTTTAGGGTAGCCCCCGAGCGGATGCGAGTGAAGACGCCTTGCACTTGGAGGATGAAGCGCGTCGCCGTCCAAGACGTCCAAGGCCGCCGGGAAGAAGAGGGGCGCGAAGAGGCCGCCGCGGCCGCCACCGGCGGCGCCGCCCATGTCTCCACCGCGAGCCGATCCGAGCCGCGAGTGGAAGAAATCGAAGGTGAAGACGGAGGACTCGTCGACCCCGCCGCCGAACGGTGGGTTCATCGGGGAGAAGGAAGTCGATATGTGGAGATCCGCCGCGGGAGATCCATATCCGATGGAAAAAGCCGAGGACGAGATCCCGATGTTCTCGCGGTTCGTGGAGCGCGGTCTTGCGCTCCCGGCCCCGCCGACTTCTTCAAGGGGCTGCTCGGGTACTACGGCGTCGAGTACCTGAACCTGAACCCCAACGGCATCTTCCACACGTCGGTCTTCGTCCACTTCTGCGAGGCCTTCCTCGGAATCAAGCCGCACTGGGTGCTCTTCCGGAAGTTCTTCCGCGTCAAGCCGCAACCAAGTGCTACCAATCCCAGGGTGGTCGGAGGAGCCGGCATCCACCGAGGGAGGACGCCACGGAGCGTACTTGGCGTACAAGCTTGTCGACTCCAACGCGGATTGGAAAGCCGGTGGTTCTACATCACGAACCACCACCCCGGCTCCGCCGAAGCCGAGCGGACGGCGGCCCGTGCACCATGAGTGGTGGAACACGGAGCCCACCATGCAAGAAGGAATCCGCCTCCCGGAGCTGCTAGCACGCATCAAAGTGCTCAGGGAGGCGGGACTGAGGGCCGAGCACGTGGCCTTCAGTTTCATGAAGCGCGGGATCCGGGCCCGCTGATGGCTCGGGAGACCTTGGGCTTCGAGTACACCGGCGACGACGACTCGTCACGGATGCCGGGAGGCGAGCTGGACGACAACGACATCGTCGAGCGGTTGTCGCGGATCTTCAAGGACATGCCGCCGTACACGGCGTGCCCGGGGCCGAGGAGTACTCCGCCGCGCGCCCGCCCAAGGAGGTGAGTAATCGTACTCCCC
Organism: Cenchrus americanus; assembly: GCA_947561735.1. Lineage (NCBI taxonomy): Eukaryota > Viridiplantae > Streptophyta > Magnoliopsida > Poales > Poaceae > Cenchrus > Cenchrus americanus. The sequence goes on along the minus strand of OX387245.1, from coordinate 86,948,046 downwards.
TCGTTGAGTAGTGATTACTTGTAGTAGTGTTACCGATGTCTTGTGTCTTGCGCGAGATGATGTGAGGCGGTTCATCTCCGAGCCGCAACCACCGCCGAGCGGGATCGAGATCCCGGTGGAGGGGAAGGTGAAGGAGCGCCGCGAAGTCGGTGAAGGCGACGATACCGTCATCGTGGAGGATACCTCCGATGACGACGACGAAGACCAAGAGACGCTGCAGACCGCTTCCAGCTGCGGTCGAGGTTTAGCCGCCCGGGCTTGCCTCATGTTCCACTGATTCAAGACCCTCCGGCTAGCCTGGAGGCTAGCCTTGCTGCGCCGCCACGGAAGCCGCGCAACCCCGCCAGGAAGCGGGTGACGAAGAAGCTAAAGGTCTCGGAGACCACGCCTCAGGAGGTAAGTCATCTTCGCGCAGAGTAGTCGAGTACCCTTTGTTCGAGTACATTGCCGACGAGTAGTCTTCCTTTGCATGCGAGGAGGTGCCGCCAGCGGAGCCCGTCGAAGAGGGCGACGAGGGCGTGTGGGATACGGTGGGGGGACCGGCTGGAAGTCGTAGTCCAGCCCCCACTGTTGAAGAACTTCTAGTGCAACTGGAGCGCCAGCCCCCTGCTCCAGAGGAGAGCACAGTACCCGTGGCCGCCGCCGTTGGAGAGGTGGTGGCCTCAGGAGCGCAGGAGAGGTCTGCGCCGGCCGCCGCCGCCGTGGAGGAGACAGGAGGCCGCAGGGGCGGAGGAGGAGGCGCCCGCCGAGGGTGGACTGGTTGATATTGCCAGCATCCTCGGTGCTCCGGCCGTGACTATTGTCCGGTCGAACTTGTAAGTACCACATCCTCACGAGTAGTACTTGCTGCGGTAGTCGGTCTTGTCTGACGATCCTCCATGAATATTTCCGCGTAAAGTCCACGGATCCGACCCGGGATGGGGATGAGCCCTCATCGACGGTGGCGGAAGAAATCGCGCCGCCCGTCGAGGAGACCACTCCCGATGCCCAAACCGCGACCGAGCCCCCCGGCCACCGGAGCGCCGCCGCCGGAGGCGAGTGTAGTTGAAGGTGAGTACCCTTCTTGAAGCCGCAGCTCCAGGATGAGTAGTCGTAGGCACCGATGCCCGTGTCGTTTTGTTGACAGCACCGAAGGTGGTGACATCCCCGCGGGGGTGCCGATGCAGGAGTTGACACCAGAGGCCCCGGAGGCTGCAGAAGGAGCCCCCGAGCCCATGGCGGAGGTCGTCGAGAAGACCGCCGGGGGAGAGGCGGTCACCACGTCGCCGGAGGTTGCTCGGGAGGTGGCTATCCGCTCCCCTGAGATCCAAGACGCGAGCCCATCCGCTCGCGCCGATGACGGAGGCTACCTCGAGTAGCCGCGGCAGGATAGAACTCCTTGCCGACGATCTCATCGAGCCGGCGATGGTAGCCAAGCACCTGGAGGCGATCCGTCGAGCCGAGCAATGGATGAAGGTAAGTAGCCGTAGCCTTTCGAGTAGTCAATCCTTTTGCGTTGAGTACTCGTCATGACTTGAGTTGTCTTGTGCAGGACGTCGCGGAGCGATCCCGCGACAAGTCGAACCTGCTGCAGGGTTATGGCGACACCGTGCTCCGAGCAGAGGCGCTGGAGGAGCAGCTCGTGAAGTCGCGGAAGCACGCGGCTGCCATGCAGTCAAGGCTCGACGCCGCCTTCGCCAAGTACCACAACGACGTCCGGGAGTTGCGGTGCGAAGGGCGATGAGCCGGTGCGGAAGAACAAGGGCCTCTGCAACAAGAATAAAGGTATATCCTTTGACTTGTCGAGTACTTGTTTGAAGTCGAGAAGCATCCGACCCGCCGTTGTATTGCTCGTGTTGCGCAGCTTGAGGGCCGGTGGAGCACTCGAAGGCCTCGGAGGTGAGCATGAAGAACCTCTTCTACCGGGAGCAAGAAGCCCGCGTGTACTCGAGCTCGACTACAAGGAACTCGCCTTCGAGTGCGAGAAGCACATGGAGCCGCGGATTGCTTCGACGGGGATCTCGTCAATCGCTACAAATCTTTGCAGAAATTGAACGAAGACTGCGAGGCGTTGCGGGCCCAGTTGAGGGAGTTGGAGGAAGCCGCTCTCCCGATCGCGAGGCTCCTGGTGCCGCACCCGGGCGGCCCCAAGATCGCTCCTCTGGTGGATCGACTTCGTGAAGCTCCAAGCCGGCTGGCCGCCTACGTCAAGCATATGGCCAAGTCGATCCCAAGACAAGTCTTGGCCTTCATGAAGTCGTACTTCCCGAAGGCCCCAGTGGAGGTGGTCGCCGGCGGGGTAGCCGCCAACTGCTCCGATGAGCAAGATGCGTAGCCGGCCGGAGCAGATGGCTCCCATCGTGGAGCAGTAGCCGAGAAGCCGAACCTCCGGTAGCCCCGTATAGGTAGCTAGTAGCCATAGTTGTACAGAAAACAATTGTAATGAATTGTTCAAGTATCAATGAAAGAAAATTTTCCAAACATTGAGTACTCGTAGTCGCGATCTCGCAGTGCGGAGCGCCCATCGTGGAGTGAGTGCGAGTAGTAGTACTCGACTTCGTAGTCCCGTTGTAGGGAGTAGGCGTAAATAAGTTGATGAACGATCAATCTTTATTACCGAAGAAGTACACCCGGGTGGCCGGTGGCCGTAGTTACAAAGTAGTCGCCGGACCGGAGGCCGCATACGGCTAAGTAGCGCCGGGAGCGGGTAGCCGCTTACGGCAGGTGATCCGTAGGTAGCCGTGTAGGCTAGATCGTAGATCCGTAAGTAGCCGCGCAGCCGGATCTTGGAGTGTGGTCTCTTGGTAGACCGCCGCTAGAGTCCTTGATGCTCGTCGCAGCCCAGGGTCCGTAGGTAGCCGCGCGGGCTGGACCCTGGAGAGGAGAAGTCCGGAGACCGGGAGCCGGGACCCGGGGGGTCGCCGACGGCCGGGGGGCGCTGGTGTAGTCGACTAGACTTGAGCCCCGGAGTAGTCGTGTAGACTAGGCGTAGAATCGACAGAGTTGGTCGACGTTCCACGAGTTGTCGACGTCTTCGCCTTCAAGCGTTTGGAGGCGATAGGAGCCCCGCCCGGTCACCTTAGCCACGGTGAAGGGGCCTTCCCAGGGGGAGCTGAGCTTGTGAAGTCCTTCCGTGTTCTGGATACGGCGGAGGACAAGATCTCCAATGTTGAAGGAGCGTTCCTTGACGTTGCGATCATGGTAGCGTCGGATACCCTCCGGTACCTTGGCCGATTGGACGAGGGCGGCGCAGCCGAGCTTCTTCGAGGCCGTCGATGTCAACTCGTCCGTCGTCTTCCGAGACGCCTTCGTCGTAGTGCTCCACCGCCGGCGAGTTCCATATGACATCGGCAGGGAGGATGGCTTCAGAGCCGTAGACCAAGAAGTAGGGGGATTGCCCCATTGGCTTGGATGGTTGAGTCCGCAGCCCCCAGAGTGCGTTGGGTAGTTCCTTGATCCACTTGCCCCCTTTGGAGTTAGCAGCGTCGTGTAGCCGCTTCTTGAGGGCGTCGAGCACCATCCCATTGGCGCGCTCGACTTGTCCGTTGGCCCGTGGATGGGCGACTGAGACGTACCGGACGTCAATCCCGCCGTTCTCGCGGTACTCCCGGAACTCGGTGGTTGTTGAAGTTGGACCCCGGTGTCCGTGATGATGCGGTTGGGTAGCCCGTAGCGGTGTACGAGTTCATCCGGGAAGTCGAGTACTCTATCGCCCTTGGGGCATGTGACCGGCTTGACCTCGATCCACTTGGTGAACTTGTCGATAGCCACCCGCACCCTGCCGAATCCTCCCGGCGCGAGCTTGGTAGTGGCCCAATCATGTCGAGCCCCCAGCAGGCAAAGGGCCAGGTTGGCGGTATGGTGACTAGCTTGTAGGCTGGGACGTGTTGCTGCTTGGCGAAGTACTGACATCCTTGGCACCTTCTGACGAGTTCTTCGGCATCGCCCAGGGCTGTGGGCCAGTAGAATGCTCACCGGAAGGCCTTGCTGACCAGCGTGCGTGAAGACGCGTGGTTGCCGCAGATGCCCTTGTGGATCTCCTCCAAGATGTCCTTGCCTTCTTCACGAGGGACGCACTTCATGAGTACTCCAGAAGATGCGCCCCGCTTGTAAAGCTTATCTCCGACGAGGACGTAAGACTTGGCACGGCGGACGAGTTGTTCGGCTGCGTTCTTGTCGGAGGGGGACCTTTCGCTCGCCGAGGTAGTCGATGAATGGTTGCCTCCGGTCCACGTCGATCATCATGACCTCCTCGCCCACCGGTGGATGGGCCGGGGCGGTGGTCGGTGGCGCCGCTCTCGGGATGGATGGCGCGTGAAGCTCATGGACGAAGACGCCCGCCGGTACTTGAGCGCGGGTGGATCCAAGCTTCGAGAGGACGTCCGCCGCAAGGTTGTTGTCGCGGACGATGTGATGGAACTCGAGACCATAGAATTTGTTCTCGAGCTTGCGGACTTCTAGGCAGTAGGCGTCCATGTTCTCCTTGTTGCGGTCCCAGGACTTGTTGACTTGGTTGATGACCACTGCGGAGTCGCCGTAGACCAGTAGCCGCTTGATGCCCAATGAAGCCGCGAGGCGGAGCCCGTGTAGGAGAGCTTCGTACTCGGCTTCGTTGTTTGAGACCTTCCAGAAGATCTGCAGACGTACTTGAGTTGTTCGCCTGTTGGAGAGATCAGGAGTACCCCTGCACCTGCGCCCTCGAGGTTGAGTGAGTCATCAAAGTACATCACCTAATGCTCGGTCGCACGGTGGGAGTAGGTAGCCGGTTCTCCGCCACTCCGCCATGAAGTCGACTAGTGCTTGCGACTTGATGGCCGTGCGTGGCTTGAAGTCGATGGAGAGGGCGCCGAGCTCGACAGCCCCACTTGGAGATTCTTCGGTGGCGTCTTGGTTCCTCAAGATGTCGCCGAGCGGGTAGTCGGTGACGACGGAGACCGAGTACTCCCCGGAAGTAGTGTCGTAGCTTCCGCGAAGTGATGAGTAGAGCGTACAGAGCTTCGCACGGGCCGGTAGCGAGCCTTGGACTCGATAGAACCTCGCCGACGAAGTAGACCGGGCGCCGGACCGGGTAGGCGTGGCCGTCTTCCCCGCCGCTCGACAACGATGGCGATGCGACCACGTGGGTAGTCGCGGCTAGGTAGAGTAGTAGTCGCTCGCCCTTGTGAGGAGTCGTGAGGATTGGTGGCTTTGACGAGAAGTCCTTGAGCTGGGCAAGGGCTTGATCCACCTCTCGGAGTCCACACGAACTTCTCGTGATGCTTGAGTAGTTTGAAGAAGGGGAGGCCCCGTTCTCCCCGGCCTCGAGATGAATCGTTCAACGCCGCCATGCACCCCGTCGGCTTACGGACGTCTTTGATGCTCGTGGGAGCTTTCATGCTAGTGATGGCGGAGATCTTCTCGGGGTTGGCTTCAATGCCGCGCGGGTCGATGATGAAGCCGAGCGGTTGCCCGAAGGGATGCCGAAGACGCACTTGTTCGGGTTGAGCTTCCAACGGTACTCGCGTAGCGATGCGAAGGTCTCTTCAAGGTCGTTGATGAGGGTACCGGAGTCCCCGGTTTTGACAACCACGTCATCCACGTAAGCCTCGACGTTCTTGTTGAGTTGCCGCTTGAAGCGGTGCCCGGATGGCCCGTTGATAGGTAGCGCCGGCGTTCTTCAACCCGAATGACATGGTCGTGTAGCAAGACGCGCCAAACGGGGTGATGAACGCGGTCTTTTCCCGGTCTTCCTCCTTGATTGCGATCCGGTGGTACCCGGAGTAGCGATCGAGGAAGCAGAGCAGTCGCGGCCCGCCGTGGAGTCGATGACTTGATCAATCCGCGGCAACCCGAAGGGGTCCTTGGGGCGTGCTTGTTGAGGTCGGTGTAGTCGACGCACATCCTCCACTCATTCGAGTTCTTCTTGCGGACGAGGACGGGGTTGGCGAGCCACTCAGGATGGAAGACTTCTCTGATGAAGCCACTGCGAGTAGCTTGGCGAGCTCCTTCTTGATGGCGTCCCGTCTGTCGTCGGCAAAACGTCGGAGGTGTTGTCGTTTGGGGGTGGCCTTTGGATCGACGTTGAGGCAGTGCTCGATCGGCTCCCCGGGCACTCCTAGCATGTCCGTCGGCTTCCACGCGAAGATGTCGCGGTTAGCCCGAAGGAAGCTGATGAGCGCGTCTTCCTATTTGGGGTCGAGGCCGGCCCCGATGGTGGTGGTTTTGTTGGGGTCGCCGTTCCGAGGTCGACCGTCTTGACGAGTACCTCCTCGGTGGCCGAGGCTTGTTGGCGCCGTCGGACTTCTGCGGGATGTCTAGTTCGCTTGTAGCAAGCTTCTTCGACGCGGCGTAGACCTCCATCATCGCGTTGGGTACTTGGTTTGTGGAAGCGATCACCACGGCCTCTCGTATCGCGGTCGTGGGAGATCTTCAAGTCCCCTTGGAGGGAGAGTACACCGGCCGGACTTGGCATCTTGAGTACCAAGTAGGTGTAATGGGGCACCGCCATGAACTTAGCGATGGCCGGTCCGCCGAGGATGGCGTGGTAAGAGGTCTCGAAATCCGCGACCTCGAACTTGATGTACTCGGTGCGGTAGTTGTCCCGAGACGCCCCGAAGGTAACTGGCAGTACCACTGAGCCCAGTGGGATAGCCGCGTTGCCTGGGATGATGCCGTAGAAGGGCGTGCTGCTCTTGGTGAGCATGGGGGTGACGTCGAGCTTCATTTTCTTCAAGGTTTTGGTGAAGAGGACGTTGAGCCCGCTTCCACCGTCGATGAGCACCTTGTTGAGCTTGGAGCCCGCCACCGTTGGCTTCAGGACGAGGGGGAACCGTCCCTGGTTCGGAGAAGCCGGTCCATTGGTCCGCGCGGGAGAAGGTGATGGGTACCTCCGACCACCTGAGAGGGGTCGGGACCGCTGGCTCGATGGACATCACTTCGCGACGGGTAGCCTTCTCGCTCCCGCCCGTGGGCGGTCCGCCGAAGAGGACGTTGACGGTCTTCTCGAGTTCTTGGAAGTCGTTGTTGTCGCCGTCCTTCTTCTTGCCCTTTTGATCGTGAGGGTGGGGTGGCTCCGGCGTATCCTTGAGTGCATGCCCGAGCCGGTAGCACCGCCGTAGTGTGGTTGCCGTTTGGATGCCACGGGCACTTCTCCTTCGGCGAGGTCTTTGAACCCGCCGTAGTTTTTCTTCGAGTTCCCTTTCGCAGGCGCCGGATAGCCGCGACGGTGTTGTACGGCTTGCGCTTGCGGTTGGGACCCGAGTAGTTGTTGTTGTTGTTGTTGTTGCGGCCGCCTTGGTTTGCATTGGCCGCGCCGCCGCCGCCCGGTTCTCGCTTGGACTTGCCGCGGATGGCGTCGTATTTGGCGTTGGCCTTGTCCTCTTCATCCGCCCGGGACGTGATCATGTCCTTGAGGTGGGGGATGGACTCGGGGCGGCGACGACCGAAGTCCTCGAAGGTGCGGCGATGGTAGAGGCGTCCCGGAAGAGGTCGATGACCTCCTTGTCGGTGACGTCGACGACGAGGCGCGCTTGTCGAAGAAGCGGCGCATGTACTTGCGGAGGGTCTCGCCTTGTTCTCGCTTGATCATGGCCAAGTCCATGCGAGTACCCGAACGGCCCATGGCGCCCGCGAAGTTGCTCGTGAACTCGCTCCTTCGGCCGGTCCCACTTGTCGATTGAGTGCTTGTCGAGCGACTCGAGCCATGTGAGTGGTGCTTGGTCCAGGCGGAAGGGGAAGTAGAGGCATTTGGTGTCGCCGTTGCCGCCGGCGTTCTCGATGGAGAGGGCGTAGCATCGGAGCCACCGGATAGGATCTGGCCGCGTCGTACTTGGTGATCCCCAAAGGCTTGAACTTGTCGGGGGAGGAGCGAGGTTGCGAAGTCGAGGTGAGAAGGCGGGGAAGCCGTCGCCCTCGGCGGCGGTGGTCGACTTCTTCCGCCGCGGCTCCTCGATCTTCGGCGAGCGTCGTACCCGCCGTGCGAGGCGCCGGAGGCGTGGGCGTTCGCGTGGCCTCGGCCGCCGCAAGCGCCGCCGCCCCCGGCCCTCTCCCGTTGGCCCCATGGTTGGAGCCGCCGCCGCGTCGCCGCCGCCGGCCGGGGTCGTTGCCGCCGCCACCGGCCGGAGCGCGGTGGGGAACGACTTCACGGTTGCCTTGGTCTTCTTTGTGAAGGTCCGCCGGCGTTGGAGCGGCGGCGGTTTGGCTCAGCTGGAAGGTCAGCTCGAGTACGGTTGGGGCCAGCGTTGGCGCTGCGACTAGTAGCTTCGTTGTCGCGGGGTTTAGCTGGAGGAGGTTGGTTGACTCTGTTGTCAACCCGCATGAAGTAGGCTTCTTCTGCGAGCTTGGCGATGACTTCTCCAGCGCGTATGCCCTGAGCCTGGCGTGCGATCGTTGTGATCGACATGAGGCCTTCGCTCGGGGGTGGTGTGTACTGCGCTCTCGACCGCCTCGAGAGCTTCCGCAAGGTTGCGGATGGGGAGGTTGTCTCTGAGCCGCCGGCGCCGTTCGCCGCGCTTCCTGTTGCGTTCACGTCGTGCGTCCCCGTTGGCGACGGTCTCGTCCGCGAGTGCGTTGGCGCACAACTCGTCCGCGGAGATGTCCTCCGGTACTTGTCCTCGGCCGTGCCTCGAAGGTCACGGGGTTTCGCCGGCGGCCATGAAGACTTGGCGATCGGGGGTGCCCAGCCGGGACTCGGCAGGGTGCCACCTCGGTTGGTGTATTTGAGTCGGCCGGGTTAGTGGCGTTCCCTCCGGAACGGTAGCGAGTCGATGTAGGCGACATAGCGTGAGTCTCCCTTTGCCAGGTCAGCGGGCTTGCGGTCTGGCCAGTAGACGTATCTCCCGGCCGGCGTTGATTTTATAACCGCCCCCGAGGGCCGGCCCCGACAAGGGAAGCTCGGTGGAGTCGTCTTCGGACTCGGGCTCCTCGTGTCCGACCCGAAGTCGAACTCGTAGTCCCGGTTCGAGTAGAACTCGGAGAGAGGGCCGGAGTCCGAAGCGCGATCGGGGACGGCGTCGGAGTCCGAGTTGTACTCGGGCACGGGCTCCTTGTCGGCCGGCGCGAAGTGGGGAGCCCCCCGTGCGGGCCCGCTGGTGATGCGTGGGCCACGCGCGGAGTGCTTGCGTGGTGAGGGGGCCGTCGCGATGGCCGAGCATCCGGCTCGCATGCGATGGCCCATGGCGACGTCGGGTTCGAGTCGGACTCGAGCTCGAAGTCGGCCGTGGTGGTTGAAGAGCGAAATTTCGCCGAACTGTCGGCGAGTTCGCCCGTGACAACTTCGGGGAAGCGCCACGAGGCCCGTCCTCGGGTTGGGTTGCATGGTTAGTCGGCGCCGGAAGGAGCCCGCGCCATCGGCAGGTGCGGCACCCGTGCGCCGAAGACGAAGGTGTCGCCGCGGTTGAAGGCGACAGTTGGCTTGAAGTGGACGGAACCCGTCGAGTTCGCCATGTGATCTCGAGCGAGAGCCCCTACCTGGCGCGCCAGCTGTCGGTGTTTTAGACCGGCAACCTACTACGGGGAGTACCCGAAGTAGATGATTGTGACTCGCCGAGATCGGTAACTCGAAAGAAGAGACACGTGGCACACAATTTAGACAGGTTCGGGCCGCGAGGTGCGTAATACCCTACGTCCTGTATGCTGCGTAGCTCGGGATTAATAGGGCACGATTACGGGATGGTGCGGTGGTGCGCCGTGAGTTGTATGAGAGGAGATTGGATGAGGTGATCCCGAGATCCGTCCCCGCCCTCGCCTTATATAGTCCGGGAGGCGGGGGTTACAAGTCGGAGTAGGGAAAGAGTACTAGTCGAGTACGTCTAGGAGTCCTCTATACGGTGCGGAACACGTACGCTTCCCTAACCGAGTACTACTCCCGTGTAGTCCTTGTGCTCCACGTCTTCGGATGCCGTGCGGCGCAAGCCGGTAGTCCCAAGGGCCCACCGAGTAGTCGGTCCCGGTACCCACCGAGGTATTGGGCCCAGGGAGGTCCATACGACACTTTGTTGGCAGTGTTTTGAGAACGATTTCTTGGGGTTTTTGGTGGGTGTCACGTATGAGGATCTTGTGCCTCTTTGGTCGGTGACTTTGCCCCCAAATCTCTCTTGAATCGGACTCGATTTGGTGGTTTTTCGAGTTGGGTGAGTTCTTGACCTAGAGAAGCGATTTCTTCGATTCCTCTAGATTGTGAGCGTTTCGGGTCGATTCCTTTGAGGTAGAGGTTGCCCAGAAGGTAACCCTGCTATTCCCGAAGTTTTGCTGCAATCCGTGGAGTGATTCGGGAGATCGGGCGCGAGGAAGTTGAGGTTTGACCCGCGGGTTCGTTTTCTGGAAGGGGCGGTCTAACCGCCTGGAGGGGGCGGTCTAACCGCCCTGGGCTTTCCAGGTCAAAGTTTTGTTTCGCCGGATTTTCCTCTGTGAGTTTGTTCGCCTTGATCAGAGGAGCGTCTGGGTGAAATTTCGGGTCGTTCTCGTGTCGTTTGCTAGGTGTTCTTGGTTGGAGTTCGTTGTCGGGTACGGGAGGTTAGACCGCCCCCGGTAGCCGGCCTAACCGCCCCTAGGCCCCCGGGGTGGAGTTTTGGTTTTCGCCAAGATTTTCTGGTAGCTAGCATGGCCCTGACCAGAGATCTTTGTTGGTGAAACCGTGGTGCATTTTGGTGCTCGGAAGAGGTGTTTCGGAGGATTTCTTGGTTGCCTGGTGGAGGCGGTCTAACCGCCCCCTATACCCGGTCTAACCCCCCCCCCCCTCCGGGACGGCGGCTTTCGAGTTGTTTCCCGCTCGTCGTGGGTGTGTGTGTTGAGTTTCTTTGGTAGTGTTTGTTCCTAGGACCGTAGCACTCCGGTGGCTACGTGGTTTTGGCAAACGGAAGGTAGAAGTGTGGAGCGTGTGATTTTGGGGGTCCGACCGAGCGAGTTCATCTTGTCGAGTTTCAATCTCCTTCGAGAAGAATTTTTATCGCCTCCCATTCACTCCCCCCCTCTTTGGTCGCCTAATCGGTCCTTCACACTCAAAGGGCCGAAGTCACCGGTTCGAGAGCTGTACGGACTTCGGAGGTTCCGAGAAATTCCTCGGAGGTTCCGGAACCGGCATTGAAACCCAACCTCCGAGAAATTTTCTCGGAGGTTCCGGGGTCCGGAAGTCCAACTCCACAAGACACCCCGAACCAGCAAATTGATCGCAAGGGGATGTTCAAGCAAGCATATCCGAGCCCCAAGCCGATGAAGACAATGAAGACCAACCTCTACACCAACCTCTTGGACCATCACATCCTCGTGTACATCAAGTCATACAACGGGATCATCTCGTTGACAATATCCTTGGGAGCATAAGGAGAGGGGTAACAACCTGGTCTCGTCTTAAGAATTTTTGCACATTTTACTCGTTTGTTTCCTCTCTTGAACCAACCAAGGTAGAGCAAGCTCTTGAGGGTCCGGATTGGGTGGTAGCTATGCAAGAGGAGTTGAACAACTTTGAAAGAAACCAAGTGTGGGAGTTGGTAGGAAGGCCAAATACAAACATCATTGGCACCAAATGGGTCTTTCGAAACAAGCAAGATGAGTTTGGCATTGTGACTAGGAACAAAGCAAGATTGGTTGCTCAAGGGCACACTCAAGTTGAAGGACTAGACTTTGGAGAAACATATGCACCGGTAGCAAGACTTGAAGCAATTCGATTTCTACACGCTTTCGCTGCCCATCATGACTTCAAGCTCTACCAAATGGATGTTAAGAGTGCATTTCTCAATGGACCACTCTCCGAAGAAGTATATGTTAAGCAACCACCGGGCTTTGAAGATCCCGGGCGTCCTAATCATGTCTACAAACTCCATAAGGCGCTCTATGGGCTAAAGCAAGCACCAAGAGCATGGTATGAATGCCTTAAGGATTTCTTGCTCAAGCAAGGCTTTGAGATAGGCAAAGCCGATGCTACTCTCTTTACTAGAAAAGTTGATGGTCATATTTTTGTGTGCCAAATATATGTCGATGACATAATATTTGGTAGTACTAATGAAACTTTTTGTGACGAGTTTAGTAGGGTGATGACAAAGAGGTTTGAAATGTCCATGATGGGTGAGCTCAAGTTCTTTCTCGGATTTCAAATCAAACAAGCAAAGGAAGGGACATTCATATGTCAAACCAAGTATACAAGGGATATGCTAAAGAAGTTTGACATGGACAAGGCAAAGCCTATCAAGACTCTAATGCCTACCAATGGACACATGGACCTCAATGAAGAAGGGAAATCCGTGGACCAAAAGGTATATCGCTCCATGATCGGCTCTCTTCTTTAATTATGTGCATCTAGGCCGGGTATTATGCTTAGTGTGTGCATGTGTGCTAGATTTCAAGCTAACCCGAAAGAGTGTCATCTCATGGCCGTAAAGAGAATCTTGAGATATCTAGTGCATACCCCTAACCTTGGCTTGTGGTATCCTAAGGGCTCCACTTTCGATCTACTTGGCTATTTAGATTCCGATTATGCCGGTTGCAAGGTAGATAGAAAAAGTACATCGGGGACATGCCAATTCCTTGGTAGGTCCCTAGTGTCTTGGAGTTCTAAAAAGCAAAACTCGTAGCCCTTTCCACCGCCGAGGCCGAGTATGTTGGCCGGCGCATGTTGTGCTCAACTACTTTGGATGAAGCAAATCTTAAAAGATTACGGATGTCACTTTTCCTATATACCACGTTTGTGTGACAATGAAAGTGCCATAAAGCTTGCAAACAACACCGTAAGCCGTTGACGGTGAAAATCCGTCAACCTAGCCATGAGTTTACCTTCGGTGTTGGCATGACTTTTGTATCTTATCCATTGGTACTAACCCCCGTGGTATAACAAGTTCACTTGTGCATGTCGGTTTTGGAGTTAAGTGTTTACGCAGGGTTTTAACATTGAAAGCAAGACTTCCGGGATAAGTTCATTAAGCACCTCATGACAAGACCTTGAAGCCCGATACAAGTCAAGCAATGAAGTGAACATGACTCCAAGAGCCCAAGGACCAAGCCCGAGAAGATGATAAACTCCGAGGACCGAACCAGAAAAGTGTTGAATCTTGCAAGACAAGGAGTTGAGTCCAATTCGGAGAGAAACCGACGTCAAGGGCCCACATGCAAAAGGGGAGAACATCTAGAAGACGCGGGAAGCAACACCGGGCGAAGCAGGCCGCGAGATGGGCCGAATTGGGCCCAGGCCGGCCGGCCCAGCCCTTTTCGGGGCCCAATCGGCCTCCCCTTTGACCTAATTGCTTCTCAGGCTATAAATAGCCCCCTGACCGAGAGCCACGCATAATCGAAGTCGTAATCCGCCGCCGAGGAGCAGAGAAGCTTGAGGGACACCATCTCGGAGATGAGGGTCGTGCTAGTTGTCTAGGGTTTCCCTAGCCGACGTGGGAACCTTGCATGGAAGACCACGTCGGAGCTCCGTAGCGAGGATCAAGATCGAGGGAGGGCCCCGGTGGTGATCTTGTTCATGTAATCATTCATGGTGAAGTTTGTAAGTGAATCCGATTTCTAGCGATTAAGTGCCTTCTCGATGATTTTGTTTTCTTCTTGGTTTTGCTTCTTCTACGATCTAGTCTATAGCTAGATTACATAGGGTGCTCTTGTAGCCGCGGTTGCTAGAGGTGCATATCGGACCGGCCAAGTGATTTCAACTTGTTCTATCGAACTCGCCCTAGACTACCCGCATGAATAGGGATACGTTGTGACAGAACGGGGGTTCCGAAAGGCGGGCGTTTTCGGAGTCGGATGGGAAGGCCACGATTTAAAGATGCTTTTAATGAGATTCTCTTTTCTATCTTCATCTATCTTGTTTGGAGCTACAACATAAGCATGATCTAGATTCTCTAGATTGGTTATCTCTTGCTTTCTCTTGTTACCTCTTTAGTAGATTAGATTAGATGTGTTTTCTTTATGAGTTAGTAGATTAGATGCAACTTAGTTCATCATAAGATAGCTTACCTTGCTTTACTAGATTGAATCCTTGTGTTGCACATTGTTCCACGGATTTGATACCTTGGGTTCACCACTCGAGGGAAGAAGGGTCCCTTGACTACGACGGGAGACTTGTCCGCTTGCAAGTCTAAACGAACTTTGATACAACTATTCACCGTCAACAAGCCCCTTTTTTCGGCGCCGTTGCCGGGGAACAAGCAATCAAGATCCGATCTAGTATCGCTTATTTTTCAGTTTTTCTTTTGATTTTCTTTTACATCTCTTATGTTTGATCATCCCCAAAAAGAAAAAAAAATCAATCTAATCTAGTCTTGATTAACCCTAGTTTTTATGTTTAGATTTTTGTTTTATTACTAACCCTAACCGGAGATGGTTGGCTACCTCTCCAAGAAACCCAAACTTTTTTGTGGATGATCCGGGGAAAACTTTACGGGGCAAAGGAGACGTGCAACGCAAGCTAAAGGGTTGGAAACCCTAGATTCAAAAGTCAAACTCGAAGGACCATCAAAATCTCCAAAGGAATCACCACCTCCAAGTCAAGACGCCGGAAGGCCATTCAAGATCAAGAGGAGGATGGAGAAGATGGAGATAGAGAAAGAAGCTCAACACCTAAAGGCCGCCGAGGCAAGATCCACATGCGAGAAGTGTTCATCATGATGTGCTAGAGACGCAAGTGGGACAACTTGCCGGCGCCCGATGGTTAACGAAGAAGAATATCCGAGACAACTCCAAGGTCCCAAGACGGCGAAAGGCTACTCAAACTCATTCGGGAGAGATGGAGGATCACACTAAGAAGACCATGAAGATCACAACCGAAGACCGGAGTTCGAGATGCCGAGCCACAAGGAAGTTGTTGCATCCCTCAAGACCAAAGGACAAAGCCGACTCGTGAAGACCAAAAAAATGACTAAGCCGAAGTGGGTACCCAAGATTGCAACGCCCGCAAAGAGCGTTGATTCGGAGTAATCAAGTGAAGAAGTCTAGCCATGGACTATAAACGAAGCGCTAGGCGGGGAGGCAACCCGTTTCGTCGAGTCAAGAATAAGCTACCGGGAGGACAACACGATTCCAGGTTTTTCAAGTCTTTTTAAATATAATTCAGTTTTGAATTTTACTACGCAAAACCTTAGACTTAGAATGGTTGAACAATATTAGAGACATAATTCTTGGTTGAATATTTTGCTTGATCATAAACCCTTTACATGAACCATCCTATGTGATTGTTTGCTTCTTTTTCGAGAAACCACAACCAAAAAAAATTCAGAACCTAACTCAACCCTTCACCCTCATTATGGTGTTGTGGTTGACTTGTTTTTCATGCTAAAAACACTCGAGTAGAACCACGACTTGTATCTAGATGTTATTTAAATTTCAGCATGTGGTAGGACTCGCGTGAACATAGAATCTTGATTTTTGGTTGGTTTAAAAATCCATATCCTTGGTTTCTCTAAGATTAGAATTTTTCTAAGCCTCACTTAATTTTATTTCATTCAAAATCTCTCTCATCTAATCAAAATTAGGACCTAAACCTATGCCCCCATGATCAAGCTGGGAAAAGCTTGCTCTCAACTAATGAAGGCAAACAATACCGGTGAGACCGATATCAACGTAGTCGGAAAATATTTTCGACTTACATTTGTTTTTAATGGTTTAAAAACTTCTCTAAATTTATGCTCGAGCTCTTGCATGGCTCTGAAAAATATTTTTAAATTTTGAAATTAGAGTAGTGCTTAGCCTTAAAACATGCTTAGAGGGAGGAAATCAAGTTAACTTGACCATACATGCACCATGATACATCACGGGATGCCCCTCCAACATCTTTTATCAAACCACATGCAAAGTACAAGCATGGGGGGCACCCAAGGCCTTGTTTTGTAGGAATATCATGGATGTATGTGAGGCAGGGGAGTATGGAAGTGAAACAAAGCGAAAACATCAAGTGGAAGGAGCAATAATGCAAGCGAAGGAGTGGACGGGAACGTTTGGAAGGTGCACGCGGTCACGAAGCAACAAGAACCGAGCCAAGAGGAGGAGAGAGGTAAGTCTTTCATCCAACTCTTTGTTCGTGTGCTCTAGTTTGTAGGCCGGAATCACCTTACACTTAGCCATCCACCGCGTTTGTTTCGTGCAACAAATCACATCCTTAATCCACTCAAAGTCCGGACTCCAAAATAATATTTGTGTACCTTGTTACCGGGTGAAAACCCCGGATATATATTTGTGAGGGAGAGTGCTGCAATCATGGAAGAAAACTACAAGCCTTTTCACCGAAGAAAAAGGGATCATCGTCGTCTAAGCCATCAACCCCTTCGAGGAGGCACTCGGTTTCCGAGTTTCCTCGGAGTATGGAGGAGGACACGGCACCGTCGAGGAGGAACCACACTCTTCTCCTCGGTGGCATGAGGGCCACATGAAACTCGTTTATTAGGTTTACCAAACTTCAATAACATATGGAGGAGCCGCCGTCCAACCTCACCACTTGACACGATCATCCGCTCCACCTCCATGTGCTCCGTGGTATTCCAATGGGTTTATCATCACGACGGAGGAGGAGGAGAAGAAGCTAGCTCGCCTTGAGTAGAGGCTTGTAGCGAACGTCGATATCGACGACCAAGCTCTCCACATATTGGGTTTCATACGGGACACCGGTGCAATTCTCTAACGGAGTGTCGGCAAACACCCACAAGGAATTCGCCTAGAAAATTTTCATGACCATGGCGCATACCCTTGATGAAGGAGTGCTTGAGTCTCTCATTCCGTTGGAGGGAGCCCACAAGTGGAGAAGAAGGAAGACATCGTCGGAAGGGTAACCTTGATCAATGATGCTATTTCTAGCACCTTGATGGGGTAATCTCCTTTCATCCATGGGTTGCAATCGATCTTGAGATGTAATCGAACTTTGTTGGATTATCTATCTATCATCTTGTGTTGAAAATACTTTAATGCTTAAGGTTAGCTACCATGCCATAAAGGGAGTAGAGCTCTAATGCTTCCTTGGATCCATTCAACACAATCCCCGATAGATTAGATTGGTTTTCATGTTCAAAACGATTGCATGTTCTAGTATCGTAGACCCATGGGCAAGTGTCTCCTATTTTCAAAAGGGAGCTCCGGAACAAGTGGATGTGCATGAAGGCACATGGGAAGGTTTTTGGAGTATAATCGCGGGAGGAGACCATCAACGAAGAAATACTATCCGAACCCCATCATCCAAGTGTGTCACTTTTTGTGCAAGTGGATTTTTGGGAGAACAAGAGAGATAAAGATAACCAACACGGAGTTGAATTGGCTTTACTCGGCTTTGATTGCCAAGTGGCCAATAGACCCCACTCACCTATGATCAACCGGTGGTGTTGTTAAGCAACATCGAGTTCGGAAGATATTGGTTCGGGGTGTTGCCTCTCCATATTGGCTATCTCTTTAAAACCGGGTATTACAAGGAACCCAAATCATCTCCTACCCGGGACTTCCCTAGGAATATATGAAGAAAGGAAAATATAAGAGTGAAGATGAGAGAGGAGGCTTCCAACCGGCCTAGGTGAATTTGCCCCTTCCGGATTGAAGATTAAGACTTTTCTTGAGGGGAAGAAGATCGGTTAGAGGAAGGACTTCTTGTCTTTGGCGAAGAAAAATAAAAGAGAAGGATTATAGGAGAAGGATCTTCTATGGCCCAAGAAGAAGGTGCACAACAAAATTATGTGCCACCATTTGGAGGAATCCCGGCGCCGCCAAGTTACTATGGTGGTGTACCAAAGCAAGCATGGGGGAGTGGTGCAGCCATACCCCCACCAATTTTTGTGGTGCCCAACGTAGCCTTTGCGGAGCCATATGCACACCTTCCTCAACCACAACAAAATGTGGCCACCATTGGACGATACGCTGCAAGGAACGTGCAAATTATTGCAGCCATCCTAACCAATGCAAACCAAATGGGTGAAGGAAATGCAAACATCGCTTATGAGCTTTGACACCTTCACCTAATACCATTGGACAATTCATAGGAGGAGTGGTGCATTCCTATTACAAGTAAGGGCACAACAACCAAGCCTATCAATATCAACCACCTAGGCGAATATTAGAGAGAGGAGGAGCCTTAGCTATCTTTCCTTTACCCCCTTTTTCTTTAATTTTCAGCTTGTTTGCGCCTATGTATGCGTAGTATTTTCAGTTTTACTTTAATTTTTAGTTTTAGTTTAATTTTCAGCGTGTGTGTTAGTTTTTATTTTTCATCATGAATAATGTCGCCACCAAGTTTTTACCTTTGGTAAAGTTACAAAGTTTGTGCCATGATGATATATGATTATAATTGCCGCTTTGTTTATCTTTGTAATTGATTTATGCATGTTTAACCTAGTGCTCTCTTAAAAATACAAATCTGAAATTATTGAAATGCTAGCTTAATCTTCAGCGGAGGTTATGATTAAAATAAAGACCCATAGTGTTTTATGTGCTCTCAAGTTATGAATAGATTAAAGATGTCTTTTATGCTCAAAAATATCGCTAACCTTGTCATAAATATCACTTGTGTGTTGCTCAACCTATCCAGAGCCTTATATATATTTGAGTGCATAAACTTTAGTGTACAAGATTTATTTTTGAGTGAGTTATTGCAGGCCATGATTTCTCTGGCCCGAGACTAAGAAGCTGGTCATTCCGTTTTTGCGTATCTATCTTTTTGCTAGCCTTTTTATCCGTGCATTGTGTATCCCCACATCGGAGATCTCACAAACCTCGCCGGATATCCACCCTTAAAACCAAATATCATCTTTTGTGATTACCTCCTAGACCACAACCTATCGTTGAGAATGGATCATCAAGTCAAGGAAGATCGCAAGACGGTGCCGACATTGAAGATTTCAAGTATCTCTCCAAAGGAAAAATATTTCTGGTACCTACCTTATTTATCGCCTCTTTGCTCGAGGACGAGCAACGTCTAAGCATGGGGGAGGAGGTAGGTACGGTGCAGTTTTAGAGTTCAAAGGGGAGCAATTTTTAAAAAAAAAAGAGAAGTTCAAAAGAGGAGCAAGCAAATAAAAAAATCAAAACTCCGTTGTGAAGGTCACGTAACCGAATATATGACGATTTAAAAAAAAATGAATGAAAGAAAGAAAGAAACAAACAAAAGAATGAGAAAGAGAAAAAATATGAGTATGCGTAAAGTGAACTCCCGGTTCTCCAAGAGTGCAATCAAGGCTTCAAGTTTAAAAGATCCATTCTCATTTTCCAACCATGTGCAATCCGATAACGAGGACTTCCTTTGTGCCTCGGGATCACTCTTTGCCATTTGCACATGTCCACTCATCTAAAAGTGTGTGTATTTTTCTCTTTCCCCTCCTTGATTTAACATTATTTTCCAATGACCTTTTTGACGAGTCTCGGTAAGACCATGAGAAGCTTGTCTTGTTTTGACAACACTTCATTTATAACATCTTGTTAGGACTAAACTTTCCCAAAGCTCCATATAAAGCCTACCACACATATATGTTATGAGAGGGAAAGGAGTAGAATATATAGGCTTGAGAGACAAGCGAGATGAGAGTTCATGAGCAATATGCAAGGTGATTTAAATTTGTGAACTTGGTTTAGCTCTTTTCTTTATCTCGTTCTTTATTTCAAAAATTCGAGATCTATTTAAACTTTGTGAGCATGTTAATACTTGTGGGATAAGCTTAATAAGAATCTACCCTCCGTAGAGGTGAAGGCTAGTACATTATGGAACTTTAACGAATTAAACTTTTGAGAGCATTATGTTTTTTTCATGTATGATCAAGTGCAAGGTTTAAACATTAATGGGCAACGATGATATCCATCGAAGGCTTACTCGAGGACGAGCAAGGTTTAAGCATGGGGGAGATGTTGACGGTGAAAATCCGTCAACCTAGCCATGAGTTTACCTTCGGTGTTGGCATGACTTTTGTATCTTATCCATTGGTACTAACCCCCGTAGTATAACAAGTTCACTTGTGCATGTCGGTTTTGGAGTTAAGTGTTTACGCAGGGTTTTAACATTGAAAGCAAGACTTCCGGGATAAGTTCATTAAGCACCTCATGACAAGACCTTGAAGCCCGATACAAGTCAAGCAATGAAGTGAACATGACTCCAAGAGCCCAAGGACCAAGCCCGAGAAGATGATAAACTCCGAGGACCGAACCGAGAAAAAGTGCTTCGAATCTTGCAAGACAAGGAGTTGAGTCCAATTCGGAGAGAAACCGACGTCAAGGGCCCACATGCAAAAGAGGAGAACATCTAGAAGACGCGGGAAGCAACACCGGGAGAAGCGAGGCTACGAGATGGGCCGAATTGGGCCCAGGCCGGCCGGCCCGGCCCTTTTCGGGGCCCAATCGGCCTCCCCTTTGACCTAATTGCTTCTCGGGCTATAAATAGCCCCCACGACCGAGAGCCACGACTAATCGAAGTCGTAATCCGCCGCCGAGGAGTAGAGAAGCTTGAGGGACACCATCTCGGAGATGAGGGTCGTGCTAGTTGTCTAGGGTTTCCCTAGCCGACGTGGGAACCTTGCATGGAAGACCACGTCGGAGCTCGGAGCGAGGATCAAGATCGAGGGAGGGCCCGGTGGTGATCTTGTTCATGTAATCATTCATGGTGAAGTTTGTAAGTGAATCCGGTTTCTAGCGATTAACTGCCTTCTCGATGATTTTGTTTTCTTCTTGGTTTTGCTTCTTCTACGATCTAGTCTATAGCTAGATTACATAGGGTGCTCTTGTAGCCGCGGTGGCTAGAGGTGCATACCGGGACCGGCCAAGTGATTTCAACTTGTTCGTCGAACTCGCCCTAGACTACCCGCATGAATAGGGATACGTTGTGACAGAACGGGGGTTCGAAAGGCGGGCGTTTTCGGAGTCGGATAGGAAGGCCACGATTTAAAGATGCTTTTAATGAGATTCGCTTTTCTATCTTCATCTATCTTGTTTGGAGCTACAACATAAGCATGATCTAGATTCTCTAGATTGGTTATCTCTTGCTTTCTCTTGCTACCTCTTTAGTAGATTAGATTGGATGTGTTTTCTTTATGAGTTAGTAGATTAGATGCAACTTAGTTCATCATAAGATAGCTTACCTTGCTTTACTAGATTGAATCCTTGCGTTGCACATTGTTCCACGGATTCGATACCTTGGGTTCACCACTCGAGGGAAGAAGGGTCCCTTGACTACGACGGGAGACTTGTCCGCTTGCAAGTCTAAACGAACTTTGATACAACTATTAACCGTCAACATAAGCCATTCTCGCACAAAACATATAGACATCCGTCATCACTTCTTAAGAGACCACGAAGCCAAAGGAGATATCGTTTTAAGTCATCCGAGCACCAACAAACAACTAGTCGATATCTTCACTAAACCTCTCGATGAGTCAAGGTTTTGTAGTTTAAGGAATGAACTAAATATTCTTGATTCTCGTTGCGTGGTTTGATCTCTAGTATGTCATCATTGTTTGCTTCAAACTGTTGATATTCTCTGAAAATTTGTTTGAAAAAGTGTTTGTGAAAACCTTATCTTAAAAAGTATTTCAAAATCTACTTTAATATCCCTAACTTGTCTTAAGTGGCTATAGTTGAATGTGTGATTGCTTGTTTTTCTAGCCACTTGAGTCAAGGGTACCATGACCTAAGGATCTTGGTTGGTAAAAGGTTCAAAATCTCAAAAGGAATGAAAGTTAACTATCTCTGGAATTCAAGTTTCGGAAGCTCCGAGGAAATCTTTGGAGGCTCGGAAGCTGCGAGAAAAAACATCGGAACTTCCAATATTTACGGTCCGAGCACTCGGTCTCGACCGAAGAACGAGTTAAAGGGAATTCGGCATCTTTCGGGGAATATTCCTTTAACCTAGGGTAAACCCGTCGATCCATCTTCACCACGCGGTAAATCTCTCGGTTCACCTTAACCGCGCCTCTCTCTCCCTCTCTCTCTCTCTCCCGACGGCGACCGCATTGCTCTCCCTTCTCCACCTCCGCGTCACCGCCGCCGCGTTCCCTCGCCGTCGGTGACCGCGCTCCTCGTGTGTCACACGTACGAGGCCGGGCACCTCTTGTCGTCGGTGGGTCACGGTTGAAGAGGAAGGAGGAAGAACCGCCCACGGAGTTGACCTAAATCGCTCGGATCTAGTGAGGAGAAGAAGAAGGAGGCCTTGATCCGCGTCTTCACTCATCTTTCTAGTCGATCCTTGAGAAGCGAGAAGAGGAACAACATTGCACCGTTGGATTTATTCGGCGAGTTGCTCCTCTTCGGCGCCACCGGATCTCCGATCCGGAGGGGGCCTCCGGGCTACGTCCCCGGCGTAAAAGCAACTCGGGGTCGTCGACTTCAATCATCTTCTTCCCTATTTCGAGGTAAACCGAGATCTAACCCTAACCCTAACTTCTAGATTCATCGATCGTAGGGTTCTAGGTCTTGCGGTTGTAGATTGCTATCCGTGCCATATTACGGATGCTTGTGATGCTTGTGTAGATTAGGTTCGGTTGAAAGTTGAATCAAAGTTCGGAATGCAAGTAAGGATCAAAGAGTCTAGGAGGTTCCGAGAAAATTCTCGGAGGTTCCGAACTCGTAACCTCTCGTAGGCCGACTTTGATTCAAAGTTCCACCGAATTTTGCTTCACTTACAACACATTATCTCATATCTGTCATAGCCAAATTCCATCTTGTTTGCTTTCGGTAGATTAAGTCTCGGTTGAAGGTTGAATCAACAACTTTGTTTACGTGTCGATACCCGCACCTTGGAGGTTCCGAGAAAATCCTTGGAGGTTCCGAAGTACGGAGCGACAAAAGACGATGCGTGATTCAAAATTCCACCGAAACTTAATCAATTGAATTTCTTGTCTATCCGTGATCTCGGTCTTCATCTATCATGATCCACTCCTTATCCGCTACCCGTGTTTTTTTCTTGTCAAATGTCTGCCACCCCTGGTGACAAGACATATGCCAAGAGGAAAAGGCAACCATTTGAGACACCTGCTGGAGAGAGAGCTTTCAAGCTTGCAGCAAGGGAGGCTGTGGTTGGCAGTGGCAGCGGGGGAAAGCAACCCCAGAAGAGGAAAAGGGGGCAGCTTATCAGGAGGTAGAGGATCAGGTTCTGCAGCCCATGTAGAGGATAATGAGGGTACAGAGGGGAAGACCATCCCCATTGAGCTTGAAGATGATATGCTGCTTGGAGAAATTGACTCCACATACTTGAAGTATCACAAGGTGCTGCTCAAAAGACACCCTCCTACCAAGTATGATAATTCAGTTTACATTGAGCACACCAACTATGATGGGGCGGGATACTTAGTCAAAAAGGCAAGAGAAGAAAACCCTTATGTTAACCCCAAAATGGCGGCTACGGATTATAGGTTTTAGTCGGTGTTTCACTTCAAGTTCTATGAGACGAGTCTTGAACATCAAGATGAAGTTGATAAAGATGAAATGGATTGATTTCACCCATCCGGAGGCAGCAGAAGAACCGGTGAAGGAGGATGTGCTTGAGTTGGTGGACAAGTACGGGATGAGAGACATAATGAGCTTCAAGTATGACCGGAACATTGAAGTCCCGGCTCGGTTCCATGCTACCTTTTTCCATGAGGACAAGAAAAAGACCATACACTGGATGACCGAAGGAGTGCAATACAAGATAGACTTCATCACCTTTGCTAGGCCGTTTGGATTCAGCAAGGATGACAGGGGAAGCCGATGTTATACACTTTGAGGCTCACATGAACCACGGCAAGATTGCTTCGCCGCCTATGAGTATGATGAGCTAGCAGATGGCTCCACTACCGCCTTGAGGTCCGTATATTATGTGCTCAACAACATGTTCGGAGAGAAACAATCTACCCTAAAGGGGGAAGTGACTCAACTTGACCTCGAAGATTTGCACCAAATCTTATAGCTAGGTCGTCGCTAGGAGCACGACCCTTTTCGGTCAAGCAGATTCATTTGGTACAACTCGGTGGAAGTGACCGAAAGTGGCAAGTGCAACACCGCCTTATGCTCTTTACATCATGTATATGATAGAGATGGTCTCAAGCATAAGCTTTAAGAAAGATGTAGAGCATGCTTCATACCAAGTCAAGCGAAGCGGCACCGAAGAAGCAACAAGTGGTTGAGGAGCACATCTTGAAGAGGGCCGGCTCCGAGCAAGACAAGGATGAAGAGGGACCCAAGAAGGCACCCATGCCCTCTGGACTACATAAGGCGAGGGGCATGGTGAGGGACATCTCGGAGGTTCCGTAATTGGACAATAACTCAACTTTTTGAGCTTAGGGAAGACATGAACGGAGTTCTTTGAAGCACCGGGGGCTATCTTTCAATGTCATGCTCCATCCTCCACCCATTTTCCCCGATTTTCTAGAATATACCACTAGTGAGGATGAAGGTGAGAAGGACCCTGTCAGTCCTATGGCTGAAGATGTGCCTGCTGCTCAATCTGAAGAAGAAGAAGGAGATGTGGAGACACTCGGTGCAAAGATGGCCGGACTCGGGAAGGAAGCCGCCGGTAAGAAGGCAATGGGCTCTTCATCCGCGGGGGTAAGAAGGAAGGCCACTACTCGGAAGACCGTTAGAAGGCCTCGTGGATATATCTTCCGGATCCGTCTTTGATTTTGGGTCCGATAGCACCGTCCCCGAAGCCGAAGAGGAGGCCTCGACTTCGGTGATGAAGAATGACCGCCTAGGTCCTTTACTAACTTCCTCTCTTCTTTTCTTTCCTTTTTGTTAAACCGTTGACAAAGAGGGAGAAGTTTGAAGATTGAGATGATGCGAAGACACGGAGCTTCGGTGGGGCTGGTGGCTAACAAATTCTTTTGTTCTTTTGGTGAGATGAGAGTGCTAACAATTCTCTCATAAACTCCTAGTGGTTAATGTTGGTAAACTTGTTGTAAAGTTTTAAGCTTTCCTCTCGTTGGCAAGCATGGTCCGGTCATGGTCAAACTAGTGGGATGTGAAAACTTTAAACCATTTGTGTGTTGGATGTAATAGGGCTAGATGTGTTGGATGCTTTTATCTTTATCTAGCTGCTATTTTGGTCATTTTGTTGCATTGCCCTGTGTATGGTTGTATGTTGGAGTATCCGTTGCGGACCTCGGAGGTTCCGAGACGGAGGCTCCAACTCCTGGAGATTCTCGGAAACTTTCTCGGAGGTTCCGAACTCGCTAACGAGATAACTCTCTAAGTGTTTTCACATGTCATATGCATCACGTATTATCTGTTACACTTCTTTTGCACCCCTCGATGGTTTGAGTACATTTATCCTATCACTTTACTCACAATGTATGCAAATTAAATGTCATTTGAGACATATTACCCTATTCAAAAGGTACATGCATACATTGAGGGGGAGACTTGTACTCCAATCATCAAAAGCTCAATCTTTCAAATTAAATTGTAAACTTTAATTGGGTTGTCAACATTTACCAAAAAGGGGAGATTGTAAGTGCAATCAAGCCCTATGAAGGTTTTGGTGATGTTGACCACACAATTAAAGAGCTAATGAGCCTTTGAGATTATTGTGCAGCATAAGGTTGTTTTACAGGTGCAAAAGAAAGAGTGGAGACCCCTCAATTACATGAAGAAGGATACCTATACTCTTTGGTGAAGTTTATTTATTTTATCTTTTTGAATTTGAGTATAGGACAATCCGTACTATCAAGAGGGATACTAATGGTGAGCTAGGGTGGATTCAAGTGCTCATAGTCTATATTTCTTAAACCCCTAACCCACTCTCAAAGGGAAGAAATCTCACCGTTGTTTGCCCCCGTTGTTTCCTTGTTCGGAGGTTCCGAGTTCTTTCTCGGAGGTTCCGACCGTACGGGATAAAGTCGGCAGAGATTTCGGATGTCGGAGGTTCCGAGATTTTTCTTGGAGGTTCCGAACTGCGAAATATAGTCGTTCTTGTTCTAAATGCGGGGGTATTTATACCCCTTGGTCCCCCAACGGCTATTCCCTTCCCCGCCTCGAACAAAACGTCGTTCTATCTCATTTCTCTCACATAGCATTCACTCCTAACCTACTCTCTTCCAAATCCTTGCCTAGCATTGATTGAGAGTGGAATTTGAAGTGAGTTTGTGAAGCAAAATCCCTCTTTCTCTTGACCTTGAGCACGTGGAAAAGTCCTAGCAAGCTTGGTGGATCTATTACTCTTGGAGCCTTGCTCTACACGGATAGAGGTTCTTGGAAGCTCTCCAACCCGATTTGTGGAAGCTCCAAGGTGTTTGTATTACCCTTTGTGAATCTAGTGGAAAGCCTCCACCTATTACCCAAAGTGATAGGTGTGAGAGAGGAGTTGACCTTTGTGGTCCCTAGCCTTTGTGGCTTCCTCAACAACGTGGACGTAAGCAAGCCTTTGTGGTGAGAGTTGAACCATGGGATAAATCTTTGTCTCGTGTGTGCTCTAGTTTACTTTCTTGGTCATGCTTGTTCTTGACTAGATCTATTAGGGTTTGTCTCCGATCTATGTTGTGGTACCTTCCTAGCTTGTTCTTTGCTTAGAAATCTTCTTGCTAGGTCCTAAGTACCTCCTAGAATTTGGTAGATTTGTTTTCATCAAGTTATTTGCAGCTCAAGTCCTATATGCTCTGTTCTAACGGTTCCCGAAGTTCGAGTTTATTCTCGGAGGTTTGCCTCGTTCGGAGGTTCCGAGAATAATCTCGGAGGTTCGGAGTACGACGGTGTTTTCGCGAGAAAAAGTTTAAATTACGTGTGCGGTCCTATTCCCCCCCCCCCCTCTAGGCCATATTGTCTCGATCCTTTTAGAGGGACGCCTCCTAGCCCTCACCGGTCGACAGGTGGTGCGAACATGGCCACGACCGACTCCGTGCCGGCCGCGGACTCCTCGGCAACCGCTCCCACCGCCTCCGCATGGCGGAGGGAGCAAAGCCGCCGGCACGCTCGTACGGGTGCGGGCTCCCACGAAACCGACGCGATCGTCTCAAGGATTGTCGGCTCGGCGAACATCCTCTCCTTCGCCACTTCCGGCACCTTGCTCGGGAGCTCGGGGGCGTCAAGGTCAACGATCCCGACACGCGGGGAATTCTATGTACCGCCTCGTCTCCCGCCTCCATCACCTTTTCGACGGTGACGGCGCCCACGACCGAAGAAGTCTTCGCCTCTCCCGCGGCCGGGGAAGGCTCTAGCACCTCGGCCGCCGGGAGAAGGCTTCGGGCGCCCTCGCCGCCGGAGTAGGCTCCGCATCGAGGTCATCACGACATCGCGATCGCCCGCGATTGGGGGAGGCGCCGAATCTTTGTCTAGGACCACCACCACATCCGCACCGCCCGAGCCGGCCCCCGGTCGGCGGCTCTAAGGCCGCTTGAGGGGCGGCCATCTCCACGGCCGGCCGTCCCTCCTCACGGCGGTGGCGACAGCGGCGGGGGCGGCGCGCTCGACTCCTCTCGCCGTGGCGACGATGGTTGGCTCCTCTTCGCCCGCGTCGATAGTGGCTAGGCACACGGGGGCCGGGGACGGGGCTCGGAAGTCATAACCCGCACGCTCGGTGCTAAGTGCTTCAAGGGCGCAAGGGCCGAGCACGCCGGTATCGGCGTGCCTTAGCGAAGGCGAGAAGCGGCGTCAATAAACAAAACAAGTCGGAAGATCTACGATAAAAAGGTCCGAAGTCGAGAACTTACATCTCGGAGTGCACCGGGGTTTCTTCACCGGGCGGCCCGACAAGCCCTACTCGGGGGTTGCGCACTTCAAGCCCTACTCGGGGGCCGCCAACTCGGGGGCTGCTCCGCTTCGGTCCGCCGTTTCAACGGCGGCAACGCGCTCCCCCGCCCGCTCGGGGGCCGACCCTCCGGCCTCGCGCGGCCAAGGTTGGACCTTGGCCCCCGCCGGCGACAAGGGACACGTGAACGTCCGGGGCCCCACCGCCCGGATAAGTAACGGCACCCCGCAGACGCCGCGGGGCGGCGGAACCCGCCGCCGCGCGGCACGCTCGGCGTCGACGTCGAGTCGGACAACTTCTTCCGCGATCGACGCCTCCGTAGGGAGTCGAGTCGGTGCGGTCGGAGCCGTCGTAAAGGGCGGGCGAGAGGTTGTCCGCTCCTCCGATCTTCTCGGGGGGTCGGCTTGGCGGGGGTGCGGATCTCTGCGACTTGGGGGCGCCCGTCCCGTAGGGCGCCGCACGAGGGCGGGATCGTCCCCCCCGGTCCTCTCGGACAAGGCGAGCCGCTCGTTCACGAGCTCAAGCCCACAGTCTTGTCGCGCGCGGCCGCCCTGCGGTGGTCACGATGACGACACTTCGGTGCCGCGGGGAGGCGACGACGAGGACGACCCTGACATGTCGCTCCTGTCGACCGCCGTGCTGGCAACATCGCCGCTCCACGACGGCTCAGGCGACGGGTCTTCATCGGAGGAGATGCCAAGCTCCCCCGCCTTCCGCCTCTTGATGCGGTTGTCGTTGCGATCGCGCTTGGCGATTTGGCATTTCTTGTGCTGCGCCTTGCGCGCGGCGCGCCGCTTCTCCGCCGCGGCCTTGTTCGGTTGAAAATCGCCTCCTCCGGAGAGACGCCTTGGCGAGGGAACGAGGTAGGCGCACTTCAACTACAACACCAAGAGGGCGTGAAGGTCAACCGGAGAAGACGAGCTCCGAGAAGATCGACGTTACGACAAAAGCAAATAAGATGCATCAAGGAGACAATCAACTCACAACCTTTTCTGTCCCCGTGTTGGGGAGCATCGGAAGCAGTCGTGACAGCGGTCACGAGTAGGTCGACCTCCCGATCGCCTGCGCCACGCGGCGTTGGACCTCGAGAGACGACGGGAGCGACGACGCGATCACGGTCCCCTCCCAGGGGCCCGGTCGGCCGTCATCTCGTAGAGGCGAAGCGGCCGCCTCCGGAGTGGCACGACACCACGGGCGTGATACTGCCCGATCACTTCCGTCAGGGTGACTCCGGCTCCTCGGAGATGCCCCAAAGACAACCCAATGATTCTCGAGAATTTTCTCCTGCTCCTCGGCGGGGCCATGTGCCCAACCCCCGACGTGACTCCGCGATGGAGTTCCGGTGTACGCCGGGAGTGCAAACTCGGTGTCGTTCCATAAGTAGAACCACCCCTTATGCCGGCCATTGTTCGAGCTGGTCAGGGACACCGGGATGTAGTCGTCGTTGCGGCCCTGCTTCATCCGGAGATTGGCGTAGCCGATCGTCGCCGCACAGGAGCCATCCTTCAAGCAACTGAACCTGAAGAAGTATTAGAAGAGGTGCCAATGGGCACTGATTCTAAGGTGCCCCTCGCACATTGCCTCGAACGCAACCATCTGCTGGATGATGTTTGGGTTGAGGTGCTGGAGCTGCATCCCATACTCGAACAGCACCCCGCGGATGAACCGACTGGCGGGGACGGAAAAGCCGCGCTCGTGGAAGGCCACGAATGACACCACGAACCCCTTGGGGGGGCGCGACACGGACTCGTCGCCGGAGACCTTCCACTCGACGGTGGAAGTGAGTGGAGGAAGCCGGCCCGCCTTGACGAGACGGAGGAGCTGCTCACGAGAAACATTGGAGCACGTCCGGTTCGACATCGTAGCGGCGGAGTCTTGGGCGGGGCCGGAAGCACAAGAAGCGGTGGCGTTGAGGATGTGGAAGAACTCGGAGGAGAGCGAGAGGGTAAGCGCGAAAGGAAGAAGAAGATGGGAAAGCAAAGTCCCGAACCGGCGCCGACACGTGGTTTTAAAGGGGCGAACGCGGCCCCTCACCTTCGACATCGGGCCCGCCGTGTCGGCGGGACTTTCACCCACACACGCGCGCGCCCCGATGAAACAACCGCCCACTCGCGCGACGCCTCGGTGCCCGTGGAATACGGACCGCAACGTCCGTGCGCGGTCATGATGGAACGGTCACGTCCATCACGTCGGTCGAGATGCCCGCGCCCATAACAGCACCCACATTCACCACGACGGCCATAAATGCCCCGACGAAACGTCCCCAAGCTACAACGGCCTACAATTACGAATAAAAGCTCGCGAGTGAGTGTGATGCCCCGGTTTTTATTTAACCCTAATAGTCGGTCAACTCTGCTGACAGTGGTCAAACCACGGTCAACCTGGGTCCTCACCTCGAAAACCTCACCAACCAACCCTAAAGACCCTATTGATCAAGTCAATACACATGTGTGGTCAAACCTTTGTCAAATGCACGGTCAAACCCTACCTAAACCCTAGTGACCTTGAATGTCTTCTGGAACTTTTGCCGCGTTCTCCAAATTTCACCTAAACACTTCAAAATCTACCAATATGAAAGTTGTCCAGTTTGTCGAGGGACACAACTTTCATGTAGGATGTCATTTCCAATTTTGAGTGGAAAAGGGTGGAAATCTTGGTCAACTGCTAGCACGTCCTGTTCATTGACACAGATTGGCATTCAAACTTTGGGTGCATTTTATGCAAAAACTGTTGAGAAAAACACCATATGGCCTTTGTGAAAGTTGTAGAGGGTAGGGAGATCTACAACTTTCCTATACAAAGCTTTCTACACTTCTAGTCAAATTTTTTGAGATATTCGTGTTCAAACACGGGCACATCGACACGTTGTCGGGCCGAGCACCGCCGCACCGCGACGTCGTGTGCGCCCGCGCGCCACGCCCGAGCGCCGGCCGCCTCGGCGTCCGCGCCCGCACGCCACCCAAGCCGCGCGCCTTCCCCATGCGCCCGCACCCCGAGGCTCCTCGAAGTCTCCCCGGGGCCACGCGCGCGCGCCGTCTCGGCCGGGTGCGCGCCACCGACCGCCGGTCCGTCCACGGCGCTCCGTCGTACGCGCGCCAACCGAAGCCGACCGTACCACGGTGGCATATATGTCGTCACCGTGACGTCACCCGCGATGCGCCACTATATATAGGCCGCACGTTCCCCCCCCCCCCACCCGCGCCGACACCGCCGCTCCACCACGCCATCGGCGTCGTCGCGGCCGAGCCGCGCCCCCACTACTTCCCACGGCGCGTGCAACCATCATTGCCCCTTCCCTAGGCTCCATAGGACCTTCTCGTGCCGCTTGTTGTCGAGGCCGGCTATTCCCATTGTCGGAGCCGATCCGCCACGGCCACCGCCGCCGGCCCTCGCCGTGCACCCACGCCGGCCGACTTCTCTCGCCCCAACTTCGGCCACCCCCAAGCCCTAGGTGAGCGTGTGGTCGAGCCCCACTACCTCCCGGGCCGGGGAGCGCCGCGGCTCGCCGGAATCCGGCCGGAGCCGCCGCCTCCCCATGCCAAGGACCCAATTGCTAGCCCCCAAATCTTTCCGAGTCCCAACCGTGAACTAGGGGCATATCCGTGAGGGTTGGGAAAGTTTTAGGGACCTCACCGCAAAAGAGAAACTTCAATAGTAAAACAGCTTTTGCTGATTCTTGTAAAATCTCTAGAAAATCGTAGAAAATTTGGAAAAATGCAAACTCAATTTTTGCTAGACTCCTGGTGAAGAGTACTACAACTTTGGTTAAACTTGTCTAGGCCGTTTCCTAATATTTTTGGCATGAAAAATAGAAGTGTGAAAACCTAGATCTGTGATATCTCAAAATCCATAAGTCCTCTGTAGCTAATTTTTGGATATGTGGTGTATCATGTTATTCCTAGCTCCCGTACAAAAAATTGGACAACGTTATGATGTAAATTTTTTTGTATGAATTGTTTTCCAATTATGCAGAATCTACCTAGATGATTTTTGTAGATAAAAATAATTTTGTTTTTGTGCCCAACTTCTGCATCACTGCATGTGGTCTCTTTATGCCAAAATACACCTCTGGTGAATTAATCACAATTTTATAATGACCAGAAGTATTTATTCTTGATATATGCTTGTTTTCCTTTGTAATTTAATAATGTAAGATCAGTGGTAGTTCTAGGTGTGCTTGCTGCATTCCTAGGATAATTTTGGACCAGAGAGCATGTGTAAGAAAGTTTGGATCATTTGGATGCTTGTTTATTTTTGTACGCTTTTATCTTGTTAAATGGCTAGCCTTTGTTATTTTTTTGGTATAATTAATTTTCTAGCTTTTCCAAGCATGCATGTGCATTCAGTGGCTTGATATAGGTGTTTTGGTGCTTAAGAAATCCTTCACTGAATCTTAGTAATTTAATGTTTGAATAAAAGCTTTGGAGGCCTTTAAAGGTTTAGATGTTTTGATAAATAGGAAATTGTCCTCCCTTTCCTTGTAACCCTTTTAAAATGGTTGCATAGCTTATTTAAGATCTAAGGATACACCCCTTGTTGTTTAAGAAGTTAAATGGAATTAAATTACATTTATGTGCACCCCTTTGCTATTGAAAAGTGGAATAATAAATCCTCGCATGAGATAACAATCATAAAAGAAAACATTATTTAAGTGTTTATCGAAAGAATCAACCCATGCCTATAATAACCTTATTGAAAAAGAATTAATAATTAATTATTTGTTAGGGTGAATATGGCCAACAAGAGTTGGGTAAAATAATTAATCCATCACATCACCTAAACTCGCATTGCATTCCGTGTAGAACTCCCTAACGGTAACTACTCGCTCGTGCCGGAAGCCGAGGAAGACAGAGCCGAAGCGGATGCGCGTATGTGGAAGTGATCGAAGACATCGAGGGTACTCGAGGCTAACCCCCGCCGACGAAGGCAAGCCCGGTGCAATTAACCCGGTGTTTTCAAATTTGTATGCAACTATCTATGGATGATTGTGCATTTACGTTCGGGGAGTTGATATGGAACCCTAGATGCATGATCCCTAGCTACCTTTGTCCTTTACTAGTATGGTAGGTCGATAGCTGCTATGCTATAGGACCGCTACAAGTCGGGTGACGATGTCACTCGCAAGAATAGGTTCTTATGTTGGAATCTTAAGATCTCCTTAAATGGATTGCTCATGTGGTAAGAGCATGGGATGTGGGCTCCTGTCCAATGGCTTTCGTGGGTTAAGTGTTTGAACGTACTAAGCACTTGTCGGGAATGGGACCGGTAAGCCTAGTACCTCAATGAGGTGGTGAGGGAGTTCACTGCCACTACTCTTGGGATGCGTCTCACGGCTAGCTACCGGTGGTGCACGTGTGAGTCTGGGTGCCTCGCGGGTATAGCAGATAACCGGTAGCAAAGACTGTGGCCTTTTATCCTGATCCGAGGATTTTTGGGAACCGCTTGGTGGTAGTCCTCGCGGGGGCATCCCACCGTGTGTTTAGGTCTACCTTGCAAGGTTATAAACCAATTGATTGTCGGCCTCTCACCATTATATGAGACTACTTACTCCACTGGCCATGAGATCCCTAAAGATGGAAGTTGACGAATATTATGCTTGATTAATTGTATTGTACAACTTATGCTTGCAATAGCTTGCCAACTTAGAAAAGAGTAACCAACTAGAACTTGTGCTAAAATTGGAAAGTAAGGACATACTCTTTGTTGCTTTTCAGCAAAAGAAACCCTAGTGGCCAAAAAGCCTATCATGTCCAGAGTTGGTGAAGTAGTTATCACTAACGGGTAAGTCTTCTTGAGTATTGGTATACTCGGCCTTGCTATAATCTGTTGTTCCGGGTAATGCCTTTGTTGATGTGTGGCCCGGAGAGATCCCGCCGGCCGGGAGGCTGGAGTGGGTGGAAGACGATGAATGAAGGCATCATGGCTGGCCTCCCGTGGTGTTCTCGCCTTCCGTTTAGTTTTATTCCATTGTTTTAAAAACTCGAACCGCATTGTCATGTTAAAGACTTCGGTTTGTAATAATTAAACCCTTCGGGGTAAATTTCATATGCTAATCATGTTGTATCTTTGGACTCGCCTTCGCGTGAGTTTTAATGCATATATGTCGATCCTTGCTACTATTTAAGTGATTTACGGGCGTTAACCCGGCGACTAATGACAGGATGATACTTTATTATTGCTTAATGAACAAAGTGGTTTGGTTTAGGCGATAGTACGGTATTTTCCGGGGCGGGTTGTCACGCCGAGTCTCCAACTCACGAGCTCGGAGGCTACATCCGGCGGATGCGCTCGCGCACACCCACCGAGGACGTGAATAACACCATCAACACCAAGATCATCCAGGTTGAGCCCGAGCACGACTCCTAGACTCCCTCCCGGGCTCGAAGGCTACCGACGAGGGCCCAGATTAGGGCACCCTTTGACGGCAAGATTATCTACCCTAAAACACAAGATGATCCGACACCATTGACAATGTGAATGCCAAGATCGACAACGTCGAGGCAAAGATTCAGGACAAGGAGCATAAGAGACCGTGGTCAAGACCCACACCGGCAAGACGATCGATATAAATTTACTACCGGCGGTAAAGAACCCCGACACAAGGACATACCATTTCCCACCCGCCGAGCACACACTTGGGGACTCCCTCTTGACGTATCGTATTTCATAATGTCGTGAAGCACCGGATATGTCTATATGGATTGTCCGTCTCCGCCCCTTAGAACGGATTAATTGCTTCCATCTCAATGATTCGAGGCTTGATTTCATACCTTGTCTCTTGGAGAACCAAGTCCGACTCTTGTACCTTGATATCCTCACATCGAGGGCCGGCATAGTCTCTTAGTGATTTTTCCGGCTCCTCCAAGGGATTTCGAACGAACGACATCTAGACAATCAAAAGTACACAAAAACAAAAAGAGTGGTTTTCTAGACAAAGGATTTATATGTTAGTAATCAACAAAATCGATGAAAGATTAAACGAAGTAAACTACCTTGCTCCCCCAAGCAACGGCGCCGGAAAAAAAGGGCTTGTTGATAGGTAAAACTCCTATGAAGTTTCGATCCGCAAGCGTACGGATCTCCTATGCCCTTCTTCATCTACGGGAGATCCCAAGGTTCTTGTCAACCCAAGGAGCAAGGGGATTACTAGCGTTTAAGCTAACACTAATCTAGTTGATTGAATACTTATGATATAAAGATTAATCTATAAAGTAAAGACAAACTAACCCTAGATTACGTTAAAGAGAGATTAAAGGTGCACAAGTATGAAGAACGTATGCCCATAGAGTCTAGGCACTTGAAGATGCAATCACCCAAAACATGGTAAAGCCCCGATCCAATCTATCTAGGTGTGTGATCAAGGATTAGATTTTTGCCTTCCCTCGTAGATGTCACTACGCGAAGGTAATCCATACTAACCCTAATGAACACGGTATGTTGATGCGATCTACGGGGGCAACCCCAAAAGCATGGTAGCTAGCCTTAAAACATTAAGCATCATCAACAAGAAGTATGATAGACATATGATCCAAACAAGATGTATAGGTGACTACACTTCAAATTCCGTTACAACTCCATGGACAAACGGAAGGTTTACCCCATCATGATGCTAGGCATGGCACCGTCGAGATGGTGGAGGCCTCCGATGAAGATGGATCTTCGTTGTCCTTCAACTCCGGCGGCACCGTGGCAAGCTCCCGGCGTCCTCCTTCCCCGTGGCGACCTCCCTTGGGCTTGACAATGATTTCTCTCGAGTGTCCTCCCCCAAGGGTCTCTCTCATAGTCGATCATCTCTTCCTTGGCGGCTGCGAGGGACTAGACGGCGTCTCCGGCTAATGGCCGCTTGCCCCCGCGATTAGGGTTGCGTTTACTTAACACCGAAGAACCGACACAAGAAGGGGCTGGGCCGGTCCGAACGGGCTGGCCGGCCCCGGGCCCTTCTAGGCTTGGTTTCGGCCCAATTCACTCCACGGTCCATCTCTTGCACTTTGGATTATTGTCCCCTTCAATTGTAGGCTTTGGACGTCGTTATCTCCACGATCAAGTTGAGAGATCTTTTATGCATGAACTTCCAGTCTTTTCATCTCGGTCCTCGGGAGTTCTCTATTCAAGCACATTGGTCCTTGCCACCTTTGGAGGCTAGTTGGCACATGGTTGGAGCTCTTTGATTGACTTGCAAAACATTCTCCGAACTAGTTGCATCTTTCCTCATTTAACACATGAATTCCTGCAAAAACACTATACTCCAAAATGCACATCCAACGGTGAACTTGTTATATCATTAGTATGCCTAGTGGAGGGTTAGTTCCAAAATGAAGTTCAAACCATAACATAACAAGTGTTCTTAGTTGACGGAAATCGACCGCCAACATCCCCCCACGCTTAGATCTTGCTCGTCCTCGAGCAAGTTGCTCACAAGTTGTTCATCCAAGGAGTTGAAACATGCTTCACCAATTCGTTCCTTTCAAGTAAGTCAATCATTCATCTTTAATATAAGAGACATGAAACAAAGATCATAATGTAAACATGGGTGTTTAGAAATTTACCAACTCAAGACTTACCCCACAACTCATACCTTTCACTAAAGATCCTCATCTCCAACCATACTTACTTTCTTACTTCCATTGGAGGGTTTTCACAAGCTTTTAGAAATAAAATTCCTGCGTAAATTATTAGACAAAGTCCTCCTTTAAGTTCTCACATGTCACTCATTTAAAATGGCTATCCTAGATAATTTCATAAACTCTCACCTCCCATAAGTCTCTCATTTATAATGTAGGTGGAGCTATAGGTATGGCTAGTGAAGTTAGCACAAGTATTATCAAGTTAAGAAAATCCTCTAGTGGTTGTTCACCTTCCAAGCCAATGATTATGAGAGTTAAACCATATGTAAGGGTATCAAGGATGAGAAGATTTAGAATGGTGGACATGTGCAAAGGGAAAAAGAATAATGACTTCGAGGCACTAATGATGCCCTCGATGTCGGATTGCACATGGTATGGAATATCGAAGATCCGTTCTCAACATCATCGCATCCTTCTTTCGCACTTCTCTTGATCTTCACTTGACTTATCATTCCTCATTATATCCTTCTTGCATTGCCTTGGATTTTTCTCTCTTTTCTTTCTTTTTTTCTCTCTCTCTCTCTCTCTCTCTCTCTTCTTTCTTTTTCTTTCTTCTCTCTCTTTCTCTTTTTTCTTATGTGTGCACACACATATAAATATATATTTTTTTCTTTCCTCACATATTTATCTTCTCTTCTGAAGCCTTTCGCCCATCTTTTTGCTATGAATACCAATATGAATTTTAAATAAAACCTTACCTAAAATTGAACAAATCTTCGGACATGAGTTTTGTTCGAGGAATAAGATGATAAAAAGATGTTTATGGTTTTGGGTTTGGAATCCAGCGATGAATGGGGCATTCAATGTAAAGTTCCCATTACCGAATATATGACGAGGCTATCAATAGAATATATAACATCAAGGACATGATCATTGCTTGAAATTAGACATCCCAAAAGAGTAAAGTCCTAACCCAATTCATCATGCTAAACAACACTTATGGTGGAGTATGTATATATAGTTTAGTCCTTGTATAGGATAGACTTGCCTCTCAACTTGGAGAAAGAAATTGCTAACCTTCATTGCAAGGGTTTTTCATAATTTTCAGAAATAAATACCTCCTATATTAGTATTACTCAAAGCATAGCCAAAGTAAGGTCCTAGATCAAAGTTGAGCATGGATACTTTCTAAGGTAAACTTCCACTAAGCACCACAGTAAACAATTATTCACAATGCTCATGCTCAAATAATAAGGACAAAAGAAAAACATAACAAGTAAAAGAAACAAAAGACTTGCACGACACAAAAGTAGAGGACTCTTTTTATTTCTTTTTTTTGACTCAACGCTAATTTAAGACATATCACGAGCTAAAAATTTAAAAACAAGACTCAAACTTGACTCGACTTTAAGACTCTACCTTTCACCACTTGAGCAAAAATTTAAAAGAGCTAGCTCCCCCCCACGCTTAAATCTTACGACGTCCTCATCGTAATCCTTCAAGAAGAACAAGAGGGATAAAAGCTACCTACTACACCTAATGAAACTCCCCACAAGAAGAGCACCACTCCTTCGGGGAAAACTCGGCCTAAAGTCTACCCTTCCTAATTTTGAAGT
This sequence comes from Cenchrus americanus, assembly GCA_947561735.1. NCBI lineage: Eukaryota > Viridiplantae > Streptophyta > Magnoliopsida > Poales > Poaceae > Cenchrus > Cenchrus americanus. Next base: position 86,910,313 of record OX387245.1, on the reverse strand, counting down.
TGCTAAAAAGGTCGGCAAAGATAGGAAATAAACCGAGTCGTGACCCGGAGAAAAACGAGCAAGAACCGCGCTGCTGGGGGTCTTTGGGCCGGTCGGGCGGCCGGCCTACCCCATGGTTTTGGGCCCCCGTGGCCCATCTTTTGCGGCCTCGTGTTTCGCACATACTAGCCTATGTGGTGAAAAGGTCCAACTAAAAATCGAGAAAAGGACTCTATAAAAATAAGAAAAGAAAACGAAATTTTATTTACGGAAAAGTTACCTTGTTTTACGTCTTAGGCTTGACGCTCGGGCTCATCCTCCATGGTGTATATGTCAATGTAGTTGATGGGCACGACACCGGCTCAAGAAAAACCTTCAATCGCTGTCCATTAACCACATATTGGTCTCCTTTTATATCCATAATCGTTACCGCTCCGATTGGTGAGACCGAGTGGACGACATAGGGTCCATCCCATTTGCTTTTCAATTTGCCTTTTCCGAATATCTTGAACTTTGAGTTAAAGAGGAGGACCTTGTCGCCTTCTTTGAATTCCTTCGGTTGAAGTCTTTTATCATACCATCACTTCATTCTTTCCCTTTACATGGTTGCACTCTCATAAGCTTTAAGCCTCATCTCTTCTAATTCACTTATTTGAATTCTCCATTTGATTCTCGCGGCATACACATCAAGATTCATCTCCTTTATCGCCCAATATGCTTCGTGCTCTAATTCCAAAGGCAAATGACAAGATTTACCATAGACAGATTGATATGGCATCATACCTATCAGTGTCATGTGCCGTCCGATATGCCCATAATGTTTCGTCCAACTTTTTTGACCAATCTTTACCTCCCTTTTAAACGGTCTTGTTAAGAATACTCTTGAGTTGCTTATTTGAAGTTTCCACTTGACCATTAGTTTGTGGGTGGTAAGCTGTGGCCACTCTATGCTCGATTCCCAACTTAGACAAGCACTTTCTAAAACTATTTCCCATGAAGTGTATTCCTTCATCACTTATCAAAATTCGCGGGACTCCATAGCGTGGGAATATAACATTCTTGATCATTGATATAGATTCTTCCGTTGAAGCTCTTCGACAAGGGATGGCCTCTACCCACTTGGATACATAATCAACCATTACTAATATATGCTCATATTCATTCGAATTAGTGAAAGGCCCCATGAAGTCAATTCCCCATACGTCGAATATATCAATTTGCAAGTTATAATTTAAAGGCATAGCATTCCTTTGAGATATATTCCCTCGTTCTTTGACATTCGGACAAGAAGCAACATACCTTTTCGCATCTTGATGCATCTCTGGCCAATAGAACCCACTAGCCCATACCATAGCTTGAGTCCTAAAATGTCCATAGTGTCCTCCATACTCGCCCGAGTGACACTTCCTTAATATTTTGAATCTTTCTTCCCTTGGTACGCACCTTCACAAGACTCCATCTGCTCCAAGTCTAAAGAGATAAGGTGCATCCCAATAATATTTTCGGCTCTCGGCCATCACCCTTCTTTGAGCATTCTTATCTAAGTGATCAAGTGGCATCATTCGTACGGCTCTAATAATGTTGATCATCCAAGTGTCTTTGTCAAGGACGCGATATAGATGATCATCTCTCATCTTGTCTTTGATGGACTCTTTATCATCCTCACGATTCATTTTGATAGATGGTCAACCACAACATTTTCGGACCCCTTTTTATCCTAAATCTCCACATCGAACTCTTGCAAGAGAAGGATCCACCTAATCAACCTTGGCTTTGCATCCTTTTTAGACAAGAGATACTTGATTGACGCATGATCGGTGTAGATGATTACTGTATAATTCACAATATAGGATCTGAATTTTTCAAAGGCAAAAACTACCACAAGCAATTCCTTCTCCATTGTTGCATAATTCAATTGAGCTCCATTAAGGGTTTTGCTAGCATAATATATAGCATGTACCTTGCCTTCTTTTCGTTGTCCCAACACGGCTCCAACGACATAGTCACTAGCGTCGCACATGATCTCAAATGGTTGACTCCAATCGGGCGGTTGAATGATAGGTGCGATTATGAGAGGTCTCTTTAGTGTCCGGAACGCTACCAAGAACTTCTCATCAAAATTGAATGACACATCTTTTTGGAGAAGATTAGTCAACGACTTTGTAATCTTCGAGAAGTCCTTGATGAATCTCCGATAGAATCCCGCATGGCCTAAGAAATTCCTCAAAGCTTTTATATCTGTCGGTGGTGGAAGCTTCTCAATTGCTTCAACATTGTCCTTGTCCACCTCAATCCCCCTCTTGGATATCACGTGTCCCAACACTATTCCTTGTTTACCATGAAGTGACATTTCTCCCAATTAAGCACCAAGTCAACCTCCCTACACCTTGTAAGAACTTTATCCAAATTTGCCAAACAATCCGCAAAAGTTTTACCATAGATGGAGAAGTCATCCATAAATACTTCAACAATTTCCTCGATGAACTCCGAAAATTCCGCCATCATGCATCGTTGAAGAGAGGTTGGAGCATTACATAAACCAAAGGGCATCCTTCTATATGCAAATGTTCCATAAGGGCAAGTGAATGTGGTCTTATGTTGATCATCCAGGTGAATGGGAATCTGCATGAACCCCGAGTAACCATCGAGGAAGCAAAAATATGCATGGTTTGCTAACCCTCAAGCACCCTTTCAATGAATGGTAGGGGGAAGTGATCCTTCTCATCCGGTCACGGTTCTTTGCGGTATTAGTTCATTCTTCTCATTCTTCACCACGGTCAAACCTCCTTTCTTCAGCACACAATGTACGGGGCTCACCCATTCGCTATGTGGCACCGGGTAAATAATTCTGGCATCTAACAACTTGATAACCTCCTTCTTCACCACCTCTCGCATGGCATGGGTTAACCTCCTTTGATGGTCCACCACGGGCTTGCATTGATCCTCCATAGGTATGCGGTGAGTTCAAAATGCCGGGCTAAGTCCTTTGAGGTCATTTATCGAATATCCTATCACTTTCTTGTGCTTTTTCAATAAATTCAACAACATGTCATTCTCCTCGGGACTCAATTTGTCGCTCACGATCACAGGATAAGTCTTGTCCAGCCCCAAAAATTCATATTTTAATCCTTTGGGCAATGGCTTAAGGTCTACCTCCGTACTTGTGGTTCCTCATGTTTGATTTCCCCGATGTCTTCAAACTTATCTTCCTCTAAGCTTCCATCTTGTAGCTCTAGTCCTTTAGTTGCTTCTATTAATTCTTCATCCGGCTCATTATTTGTTTCACTCTCCATTGCTCTTTGCAATGGATCCCTAAAGGTTTCAACAAAATGAAGGCTCTCTACCTCTTCGTCATCAAGAGGTAGGGGAGAGGCAATTCTAGAAGCGGGAAGAAAGTTATATGTGTGATTATCCCCATCAAGATTAATAGTTACTTTTCCTTTTCCGACATCTAAAACGGCATTAACCAACTTGAGAAAAGGTCTACCAAGAATTACAATGATCATTTTTATCATAGTAGACATCAACAATAAAGAAATTTGTTGCTATATGTTTTCCGGAAATTAAAACTTCTAGATTTCGAGCAATTCGAATAGGTTTAACAATTCTACCATCTCCCATGATTAATTTAGTAGTGGTTTGAAGTAGGTCAATGGTATGCTCACGAGTTTTATCAAAAATTTTAGAAGAAAAGACACTTACTTGTGCTCCAATGTAGCATAACGCCTTGCAATCGATGTTGTTGACCTTGCAATCTATACGCGGCGATGTCTTCTCTTCTTCATCGGATCCTATGGCATAAATTTCGGCTAGGTGAGCAAATGGTGATGCCTCGGGCTTGTTTCCCATAATCCTCTTTGCTTCGGCTACATGGTTCGGATCCACTTCTTCTTCGCTAATGAATTTTGAAGGACCTCCCTAGATGTCTCTAGGTTGTATGGTTGTTCCACATGTTTCTCCGGCGGAAAGTCTATCTCCACGGCTTTCGCCATCCCCTTTTGATTAGGGAACGGTCTTCTCTTGTCAAAGATTTCTCCAAACTCAATTGGGACCAAATCCATTTGCTCGAACTCCCTTAGTGGCTTCGCGCTTGACATAGTTCTTTCACTTGCTTTGCTCATCTCGGTGCGATCATTCTCCAGGATAGTTCTAGTTTCCGTGTGTTTGATTTCTTCAACCTTTTCGGGATTGGCTCCTCTTTCTTCTCTTCCGGGACCGTATTTCTGAAAATTCCAGCAAATGGTCTCACACTTGTATCACATTCCGGTTTTCCCGAAAGTCGTGTTTCCCAATCTCTTTGCATGGCCGCTGCTTTGCTTATTTTTTGAAGAAGTTGGGCAGCTTCCGTGAGTGTTTTCTCCATGAGATCCCCTCCTGCACACATTTGAACGTATCGCATGCAACTAAGGGTTAGGGAAAACAAAAATGTTTGCAAAAGTACATCATCGGGAAATTCGAGTCTTGGTCCTTGTTCAACAAGCTCGTTGAATCTATTCCACACTTGATCAATCCCCTCTTCTTCTCCTTGCTTAAAGTTAATCACTTGCACCCTTATATGTTGAATCTTGCTTATAGGGAAAAACTTGGCACAAAATTTCTTTATCAATTGATCCCAATTTCCCTCGACTTCGAAGGACGCAAATGAATATCACTATATTGCTTCATCGGCAAGTGTGTAGGGGAAGAGATTCCATTTAAACCAATCATCGGGGACTCCCTCTTGACGTACCGTATTGCATAATGTCGTGAAGCGCCGGATATGTCTATATGGGTTGTCCGTCTCCGCCCCTCGGAACGGATTAATTGCTGCCATCTCAATGATTCGAGGCTTGATTTCATACCTTGTCGCTTGGAGAACCAAGTCCGACTCTTGTACCTTGATATCCTCACATCGAGGGCTGGCATAGTCTCTTAGTGATTTTTCCGCCTCCTCCAAGGGATTTCGAACGAACGCCATCTAGACAATCAAAAGTAAACAAAAACAAAAAGAGTGTGTTTCTAGAACAAAGGGGTTAGATGTTAGTAATCAACAAAATCGATGAAAGATTAAACGAAGTAAACTAGCTTGCTCCCCGGCAACGAGCGCGAGAAAAAAGGGGCTTGTTGATAGGTAAAACTCGTATGAAGTTTCGATCCGCAAGCGTACGGATCTCCTATGCCCTTCTTCACCTACAAGAGATCCCAAGGTTCTTGTCAACCCAAAGAGTAAGGGGATTACTAGCGTTTAAGCTAACACTAATCTAGTTGATTGAAGACTTATGATAGAAAGATTAATCTATAAAGTAAAGACAAACTAACCCTAGATTACGTTAAAGAGAGATTAAAGGTGCACAAGTATGAAGAACGTATGCCCATGGAGTCTAGGTACTTGAAGATGCAATCACCCAAAACATGGTAAAGCCCCGATCCAATCTATCTATGTGTTTGATCAAGGATTATACTTTTCCCTTCCCTCGTACATGTCACTACGCGAAGGTAATCGATACAAATCCTAATGAACACAGTATGTTGACGGGATCTACGGGAGCAACCCCGAAAGCATGGTAGCTAGCCTTAAAACATTAAGCATCATCAACAAGAAGTATGATAGACATATGATCCAAACAAGATGTATAGGTGACTACACTTCAAGTTCCGTTACAACTCCATAGACAAACAGAAGGTTTACCCCATCATGACGCTAGGCATGGCACCATCGAGATGGTGGATGTCTTCGATGAAAATACACAGCTCTAGCAAGCTCTTGTCCCATCTTAATGCAAATACACAAATATTCGATTAGATATGTTTTGTTAGAAGATTCCACATGTATATGAAAAGTCTTGAACAAATTCAAATGGTGCGGATTAGTCACTTATGCAATTTTAACCCTACTTCTGCAAAATTACATGGCTCAAAACATCTATGCTGCACAAATACATCCTCTCAAATAGCTATGTTGTGTTGTTAAGCTTTAGGGAAAAATATTGAGATCTTTGTATTATTCATACATGGGCTTTCTTTTCTGGTTAAGCTCACCACAAGAGCCATGCAGCATGAATTCATCAACAAGGCTATGACCCAAAGGGTCTAAAACTCTCTTCTGTATCTCTAGACACATATGTTTGTTTTTGAATTGCCTTCAAGACAAACAAAAATCCAAGCTTCAAGGCAGATTGCGCTTCTGGAACTTGATAATATTGGGCCAAACTGAAACAGATAATGTCAATATTAGGAACATAGAATTACTACAGACATGATATATTTGAATGCATAAATATTATTAAATAATTATATATAAATTAGTTTGATTAAGCACCACCAAAATATTGCTTATCCCATGCATTAGTTTTTTAAAGTAAAACTACTTTATGTGAATACAAACAAATAAAGGTACATGGAGAGTCAAAGAAAGGCTAAGGGAAAACACGCTAAAATATCTTTGTTTTTTTCATGAGACTACTAGGTGTAATCATGGATGTTCTGCACATGAATGAAATGAAGAGAACCGAATCTGGCAACCCATAGTGACCTACGGTCACTGGTAGAGTGATGGGTTTTAGTCTCAGTTGGTAAGGCCCTTAGGTCCCTAAAGTTCAACCGAGACCAATCATGAGAGACAAAAACACCCCCTTTATCCCGAGTGAAATAACCGAGACTAAAGGGGTCCTTTAGTCATGGGTGGGATTCCCAACAGGGACTAAACGCCTTTTCGCCAAAACAAAAAAAAGACGTCGGGCGGGCAGGGTCTGCCCACCCGTACCAGCTCACCGACTGTCCTTGCCGGAGCTCCTCCGGCTACAGCTCCAATTCACTTAACATAATTTCTTCACAACAAATTCATCTTCTCTAAATCATACAAATTAATCCACACAAGATTCACAGCACGCACACAAGTTCAATTTCATTCTATTCACATAATATTCACAATCACAAGATTTACATGAATTCGATTTTGCAAACAAAGTTAAAAATTTGTACATGAATTCGATTTTGCAAACAAAGATTAAGAAAATCAACACTCACGCACGGATGCCTCGCCGCGCGCAGCCACGGTCCGCCGCCCCATTGTGCGCCTCTTGCGTCGCATGGGTCGCGCCGCCGCGCCGCGCGCCTCGTCGTGTTTAGCCGGCCGCAGCCCCGCCGCATGCCCCGCGGAGCCGCGGGCCGCCGTGTCGTGTGCATCGCGCGCCCCGCTCCTCTCGTCTCCATCGCCGCACGAGAAGAAGAAGATAAGATAAGGAACGTACTCCCTCCGGTTTGGTAAATGAAGTCGTTTAGGACAGCGACACGGTATCCAAAGTACAACTTTGACTTCTTGCTTTTATAAAAATATTTGTTAAAAATTAACATATGTATACTTTTATGAAAGTATTTTGTAAGACAAATCTATTCATGTAGTTTTCACATGTCCAAACTCAATGACTTAAAAGTTATTTATGATTTATATTCCCAATGTTTGACTCAAATCATGTCCAAAGCGACTTCATTTACCAAACCGGAGGGAGTAGAAGACAGGAAAAAAGAGAGGAGAAGAGGAGATGACTAATGAGGCAGGTTGTCGTGAATTGAAAATTTAAGAGAGTGGAGGGGTGCGGTAGGTGGGAGAAGGCTTTTGTCTCGGGTCATTTCCTCACCCGTCATTAAAAGGTAGCCCTTTAGTCCGGGGTGGTAATTACATCATGTCCTTTTACCATTTGGCTAGCATGCAAAATCAATGTATCTTTGTCCCTCACCAGAAATTTAAGCTTGGAATTTTTGGATAAGTAATGACATAATGGAGTTGGAAATTAATTTGGGCACAACTGGATGCATCTAATAGATTTCTCATACTGAAAATGGACAATTTATTGACTTCGCAAACAAGGACTCCCAGTAAAAACGAAAGCCTAAAGAAAACGAATCGCCAAAGTGAAAGTCCTAAAAAATACAAGAGTTGTCATTTTGGACAAGGGAAGTCAGAAAGATATAGTTAAGTGAATAAGTGCTCTTTGAGTGATAAGGTAGAAGCGCACAACATGCACTTGAGCTCACATCAAACATTACACGGTACAAATGCCGAATTCGGCATTCAAAACGTGAAGCAACAAAAAATCCTTCGACGGTCAAAGCACGAAGCCCCTCAAAAACCTTGTAGGGAACAATTCTTGTAAATACCATGAGTGCAAAACAAATCGAAGTCAAGCTGATGAGCCACTTCGTAAAAGCTAGCTACATGCTATTCACTATACATTTGCATTTATTATTTTATTATGTTAAGTCACATGTTTTTTTCTCATATACACATGGGAGCTGTGTATCATTGTATTAAGGAGAAGAAATAGATTGTTACAGCAGCGCGTGACCGGCCAGGCGCACGTCAAACTCATCCACTATATATTACATGAAAGTGAGACCTGAGGCGGACAAAATAACACATACACAGACAACATAGGTGAGGGGGGCTTAATCTAACATTTTCACATGACAACATAATATTTTGGAAAGATGTTTTCTTTCATGAAATTTCCAGGATCAATCTTCCACCACAAAGAGTTGAAGTGATTTCCACCCTTAAAACGCCATTATACTTTGATCTTTGCAGCTTCATTAGCTAAAGGGCTCTACAGCTTGAGAGTCTTCACCACAAGCACCGGTCAAGAGGAGCTAGGGTGAGATTTGGACAACCAATTCACCCATCTTACCCGGCGCGTGTGAGTGAAGATCTGGAGGATAAAGGAAGCATCTGTCGGCTACCTCTACTTAGACTACATCGACTACACGGAAGAAGAGGTAAAAGCCAAGGCAACGAAGCAGAATCCAGCGATGAAGTGGGCAACTTTTATGAATGCACAGAAGAAACCATTGTCACAGTGACACTCCTCAGCGGATTAACCACGTTGGCAGATCTTCACGTGGGAAACGCCGGCGCTGGAGTGTAGTAGCATCGCGCAGCGCGCGACTTGTCCGTCAACCATACCAGTATCCTATTATTTTAGTGCTGGATCCAATGCAGGTTGCTTCCTCTGGCAACCTGATTCCTAGAGCACTGTATGGCCCTGTTGTTGGAATTTGCCCCATGTGGCCCATTTAGAAAATTCTAAAGCATGCACAATAATAGTCAGTATTGCCAAGACAATGAGATGTTGCCTTGCTTAAATATGGGAGTCTACTATCGAGTAAAATAGATGCTTGTGATAGAAAAGGAGATGTTGGTACACGCACGCGCAGCCCGCGCATTTTCGCGTAAATTATCGCGTGACTTGTCAATGACGTTTCGGTTTCGATCGCTTAATGGTGACAGTTTTATCGCATTCTCGATTGATAAAAGGAATATGAAACATTCTTTGGAGCCTATAAACACCAGGAGACGCCGTCTTGGTGGTCGGTGACATCATCTCGGCGTGCACCGGCTTGGAGGAAATGGGATCTCCGAAACCACTACCGCAACATTCGCACGGGCGGTAATCAAGTTTTTTGGGCGGCACACACACGCGACCGCTTGGTGGATCTCGCAACTACTTCTTCGACGCGTTCGTCAACTCACCGCGCAATATGCGCTTTATTCATTTGTGTTATGTGATTCGACATTTTTATAATACGCTTTTTTACGATTAAATCAATTATTCATAATTAGGCTGTTTTTTCCTGCCTCCACCATGTTGCTTTCAGTTTCAGGAGATACACCCCGTGCATGCTGCTTTCGGTAAATTCGCATTTGTCTCTGGATCATCGCATCGCGTCCAACAGAAGGCAATAGAGCGACGGACGACACAGGACACACACGCAACCCGCATCGACGCCATCTCGCACGAAGATCCATCTCCATCTGCAGTGCCCTGACTGAGGACGCGTGCCAACGCGAAGTGGTGAAGAAACGACACGGGCGATCGATGGTGTTTGAACGCATAATCACAATCGCCGGAGCGTGGCTCCAGATCTGGAGAATCAGCGCGAGGGTTTCCGACAGGACGAACCTCTCGATCGTCGTCATCCCAGGCAGCAAATAATCCCGATCATGGACCTGGACCAAACCCTCGGCGCCACGCACTAGGACGGGGGTCAAAACCGCTGCGCGTGGGCCCGCCGAACGGAATCCACCACCACTGTCAGAGGGGCCCACGGCCGCCTGGTGTCGAGGCGATCGCTGCGGTTCCGAGCGCCGCCCGCCGTCGCCAGCCCATCGGACGGCTCCCGTGCGGCCGAACCGAACCGACCGGCCACCGCACAGGGGCAGCTCGGTCATTCCGCCGCCACCACCGCCGTCGTGGTTCCGTTCCGCCCCAACTCAACGGAATTCCCAACTCAACTCAACTCCCACGGAGGGAGGACGACGGAGCAGCTTGCACGGCGCCGAGCGAGCCAGAGCGAGCAGCCGAGCACTGACCAGACAGCCATCACTCGCCGCCGCCGAGCGCACCACCCGACCCCGCGCTTTTTAAAACTGCGCCCCGAGCCCGTCCGTGCTCCGAGAGCAGCAGCCGAACCCACCGCCCCGGCCGGCGCGCGCCTCCCTCCCCTTTCTCTCCGGCTCTCCCCCGATGGGCCCCCGTGCCCGAGCCGGGACCGCTCCACCCACCGGCCGGTGCGCACGCCGCGGATAGATCCCACACACGTCCGCATACCCCACAGATCCGATGCTGGAGACGGCGGCTGTCTCCTCCCCGCGCGCCGCGGCCGCAGCAGTCGCCGCCGGTGCGGCGGCGGCCGCCGCGGCTGCGTCGACGGCCGTCTCCTCCCCGCGGCGAGGCGGGGGAGGCGCCGGGCACCACCACCGGCGTTGGGCACCGGCCCCGTACAGGGCGTGCCTTGTAGCCGTCTGGCTGGTGGGGTTCGCGCTCGTCTTCCTGTGGCAGAGCACCTCCGTGGGCCGGGTGCGGCTCTACACGCGCCCGCCCATGCCCAAGCGCGCGGAGGCTGCGGCGGCGTCCTCGATGGGGCAGTGGGTGGCCTCGCCGCCCGTGTACGATCTGAGGGAGTTCGGGGCGGTCGGGGACGGGCGGGCGGTGAACACGGCCGCGTTCGAGGCGGCGGTCGCGGCGATCGCCGAGAGGGGCGGCGGGAGGCTCACCGTGCCCGTCGGGCGGTGGCTCACCGCGCCGTTCAACCTCACCAGCCGCATGACGCTGTTCCTCGCCGCTGGCGCTGAGATCCTGGGGATCCAGGTGAGACATTCAGCTGCTATTTGCATCAACTTTAGTTACAAAGACGCTGTTCTTGGATCTTTGGTCGATCTTGGATTTCTGCACTTGGGCAAGTGAAAGGAATGCTGCTATTGTAGCGTCGTTAAACAATATTATGTCAACTTGTCAAGGTCAAGGACATTATACAAGTACTCCTTATTTGAAATGGTGTACTCACATGGAGTAATGCAACAGTCCAAAGAAATACATTTGTAATATCTAGTATTAGTGACATGCAGGACAAGCAACTGCTTCTGTACACAAACAGTTGTATTTAAAAATTCTATGAAATTTCCTGCCAAATTCACCACAAAAGTAGCTGTCTAGTGGCATCGAGTTCAACTACACATCAAGATCTGCTCAAGCTTAAGTTTGACACTTGGGCAAGCATTTATATAAAAACTGATATGACCAACTTGTCAAATTCAGACTGATAGGTAAAACATTTGTTTAGTCCCAATTTACTTTGTGTTTTTGATGGGTCAGTTTGGACTTGCTTTGTATGCAAAATAAATAACACTGATGCATCTTTTGTGCTTTCATAAAGTTCTCTCAACCATAGATAAAGCACGACGAGAATTTTCTTACCCATTATTTTATACTGGTAGTTTTTTTTCAGTTTGCCACTCTTATTTACCAACTGAGTTAACATTGGCGAGTTCTTTGTATTGATTTTATTCAAGGATGAAAGATACTGGCCATTAATGTCTCCATTACCATCATATGGCTATGGAAGAGAGCACAAGGGACCTCGGTACGGAAGCCTTATACACGGTCAAGACCTTAATGATGTGACTATAACAGGTGGACTATGCTTTTGATTCATTTTTCTTAATCATTCATATGAAATCAATATTGACAAACTGATTTAATCTTGTATGCATTTTCTACATACAAAACCATAGGAAGCACTAGAAGTTCCTGAAACTTATATTGCTATTTAATTTCATGGAAACACCTAATCTCTAGTTTAGCAAATTAATTCTATCTTGTGAGAAGTTCTTTCATTATAACTCGTAAGAATAGAAGTGTGGATATGAAGCTATTACTCTTGCTACATACTGCTAAATATCACATGACTCGTCCATTTGAGAAATGAGTGCTGGCATTGTTGCTTGTTTCTCTACCCGTTCCAGTTTCCTGAAATTGTTATGATTTTTCAGTTGACATTCAGTCTCGCTGCCTCCTGTGTAAATAGGTCATAATGGTACCATAAATGGACAAGGTCAAAGCTGGTGGGTGAAATTTCGGAGAAAACAGCTTAATCACACAAGGGGTCCTCTAGTGCAGCTCATGCGATCAAGTAACATTATCATTTCGAATATCACTCTTCGTGATTCTCCCTTCTGGACTCTTCACACGTACGACTGCAGGAATGTTACTATCTCAGAAACTACTATATTAGCTCCAATTGCTGGAGCTCCAAATACTGATGGGATAGATCCAGGTTAATTCCAATTGTTTCTGATTTATGAAGTTTGTACATTTCATTATAGCTGCATCCTGTTACTTGCAATGTAATCTGAATTCCAACAAACTTTTTAGCAGCAAATAGGAGCCCAAGAAACCCGCACTGCCTTGGCCATGTTTTTTTTGAAGCTTTTTTTTTGGGTCATAATTTATGGTTTATTGATCAATCTCTTTGTTACTCATGCTGTGTATGCAGATTCTTGTGAAAATGTGGTCATAAAGAATTGCTATATTTCTGTTGGTGATGATGGGATAGCTATAAAGAGTGGGTGGGATCAATATGGAATTGCTTATGGGCGTCCATCTGCTAACATTATTATTCAGAATGTCATAATCCGCTCCATGGTCAGGTAAGATATTAGATCGTTTACTTATGCTGTTTTTGATTCAATTTAATACAAGTATGATGGTATAAGTATCATTAGCTAGTGAATGACACTTGTTTCCCTGTTTGATTAAATGACAGTTGCTGTGGGTTTGTTTGTTATTTTGTTTGTATATTTGTGATATATGTGTGATACATTTTACTTGCTGGCTACTATCCCATGTTATCAAATCATTTTGTTCACTGGGATCATTTATTTAACTAGACCAGGGGAGTGTTTGGATGGAGGGGTAAATGGGGCAAATTTACCCCTAATTTACCCCTAAGGTGCCAAACATGTGGGGCAAATGTGGTGGGGCAAATGTTTTGCCCCCTAATTCCATTTACCCCTAAAAGGTAGCAAATTGGAGCAAATTTGTGGTGGGTCCCGCTCTCCCTCTCTCATCCACATCCACATTTACCACTCCATCCAAACACCCCAAGGGGCAAATATTAGTAGGGGCAAATGGGAGGGACAAATCATTTTCCTTGAGGTAAATATTTACCCCTACCATCCAAACAGTGCCCAGGGGAGTGTTTGGATGGAGGGGTAAATGGGGCAAATTTACCCCTAAGGTGCCAAACATGTGGGGCAAATGTGGTGGGGTAAATGTTTTACCCCCCTAATTCCATTTACCCCTAAAAGGTAGCAAATTGGAGCAAAATTGTGATGGGCCCCAGCCCTCCCTCTCCCATCCAAATCCAAATTTACCCCTCAATCCAAACACCCAAGGGCAAATATTATTAGAGGCAAATGGAAGGGGCAAAACATTTACCTTGAGGTAAACATTTACCCCTTGCATCCAAACAGGCCCCAGAACTAGTTACAGAGGATATTTTGTTCTCATTGCTGGTTTTTCTTTCATATCCACTAGTATTCTTTTAGGATTCATCACTAGAAATTGATCAACACCATACTTTTTTAATCCAATGGGATTGTATGTTTGATCTCTTCAGCATTCTGTTGGCAGTGCCGGTGTATCAATAGGAAGCGAGATGTCTGGTGGTGTCTCAAACGTTTTGGTAGAGAATGTTCATGTTTGGGATTCACGGCGGGGTGTGAGGATAAAGACTGCCCCTGGAAGAGGGGCCTATGTAAGCAACATTACATATCGGAATATAAGCTTAGAGCATGTCCGTGTTGGTATTGTCATAAAGACCGACTACAATGAGCACCCAGACGAAGGCTTTGACCCGAAGGCTGTGCCCATCATCGAGAACATTTCTTACACTTCAATCCACGGTCATGCTGTGCGCGTACCTGTCAGGATACAGGGAAGCGCAGAGATCCCCGTGAAGAATGTTACCTTCCAAGACATGTCAGTGGGTCTGGTAGACAGGAAGCACCATGTTTTCCAGTGCTCCTTCGTCCAGGGCCAGGTCATTGGCTATGTTTTCCCGGTGCCTTGCAAGAACCTGGACATGTATAATGAGCGGCGTGAGTTGGTCAAACAATCAACATTTCAGAACATTTCTGATGTCGACTACAGTTTTTGACAAGGGCAGTTGATCCTGATGTACTATTTAGGAGTATTCACTGCTCTCATAGTCCAAACAACACGTTTAGAAGCAAAAAATTTTGGTAGCTTTTTACAACTTGCACCTCTCAGGCATGTATTTAAGGAGGTTCGACTTGTCTATACTGTCTCATAGAAAGACACCAGGATTGTTCCCTTTTCACATCTCTGTATTACCACAAACTAACTCGGTTACACATTAACTGTACACTTTTGATAGTTTTTACTGTTGATGGCAGTATACACTTGCTTTTCCCTTGTTTACTGATGTCAATGTGTAAATTACAATATAGTTTGAACTTGGAATGGTGGTTTCTTTCAAAGTTGTTCGTCATAAAACCAGCAGTATGAAATGAATAGGGAATTGATTCGTGCTGAAAACTGCTTTAGCAAAGTAGTACTTGTATGTTGTATTGGCTTTTCTATACTTATAACTTCTGCTATGCATCTAGAAAAAGTAAAACGACCTATGAAGAAAACAGAGAGTAATATGAAGAGGAGCGTAAAGCAGAAATATTGCAGGCTCAATAACTTACCTACGTACAGCAAGGAGAGACAACAGCCCAATAGAAGCCCCTTATTCACGCAATGACTTTGTCTCGCTGGCTATCCTGCCTGCCACGCCCTCTCCCTCCCTATCCTGAAAATTCCCAGCAGATAATAAAGCGCGCGGCAGCTCAACGCACGCACTCGCACTGGCGACGGCTTCCATCCCTCCCGAATCCCGATCGCCTTCTCCTCCGTTCGTTGTCATGGCTCTATCCGCCGGCTCGTTCGCGGCATGCAGCCTCCAGCCAAGGTAAGCCATGGCGCTTTGTCGCGCCGCCCTGCGCCGGCCGCTACACCATGACCTGTCTGACGCGTCTCGCCGCCGTGTTCTGTTTCGTTCTGCAGCAGAGCTAGCGTCCGGGCGTGCCATGCCCCGAGGCCGGCGCCGCCGCCTCTCCAGGGTCCTGCTGCGGTGTCTCTCACGAGGAAGACGGGACGCCGGGCGAACGCGACCAAGGGCGGCGTGTCCGCCGTGTGCGAGCCGCTGGGGCCCGACCGGCCGATCTGGTTCCCCGGCAGCACCCCTAAGCCGTGGCTCGACGGCAGGTAATTCAGTGGCAGTGGCACGGCAGACGCTTGAAATACCATTTCGTTCTGAGTTCTGACATCACTTGGCAAAAAATTGCCTTGCAGCCTCCCCGGAGACTTTGGATTTGACCCTCTCGGACTAGGTAACACCCACGTTCCTGGACAGAATTCTGCAATTCTGTAGCATTCGTAGAATAGCATACAATTTTCAATGTGATTTTGGCGAAACTATGCACGGTTACAATTTGGTGTCGTCGCGCGAGCGGCGACTGGGAAATGCAGGGTCGGAGCCGGAGCAGCTGCGATGGAACGCGCAGGCGGAACTGATACACGGGCGGTGGGCAATGCTGGCGGTGGTGGGGATCCTGGTCCCGGACCTCCTGTCGCGGTGGGGCTTCATCGACGCCGGCTTCTCGTGGTACGACGCCGGGTCCCGGGAGTATTTCGCCGACCCCTGGACGCTCTTCATCTCGCAGATGGCGCTGATGGGGTGGGCGGAGGGCCGGCGGTGGGCGGACCTCCTCCACCCCGGCTGCGTCGACGTCGAGCCGAACTTCCCCAACCGCAAGAAGCAGGTGCCCGACGTGGGGTACCCCGGCGGGCTGTGGTTCGACTGGGCAAACTGGGGCCGCGGGTCCCCGGAGCCCGTCATGGTGCTGCGCACCAAGGAGATCAAGAACGGCCGCCTCGCCATGCTCGCCTTCGTCGGCTTCTGGTTCCAGGCCGTGTACACCGGGCAGGGGCCCATCGACAACCTCCTCGCGCACATCGCCGACCCCGGCCACTGCAACGTCTTCTCGGTAAGTGCCTTCTGTACAAGCTTACTTGCCACACGTGCGCGTGCAATGCTCCGTTGCTCCTTACTCACCTGTATGTGTGCTGTGTGCATGGCTGATGGCTCACTAGTTGTTTCTGGGTTTGGTTCTGATCTTTGCAGGCTTTCACGTCCCAGTGAAATGCTAGTTACATCATCACACGGAATGGAGCAGAATGCTAGTGAACATTTTATTTGTACCTGGCCTCAATTTGTTTGATGGGATCAAATGAGATGCTAGGGGAAAATCTTACTACCACAATAACAAACAGGCCGTGAACAAAAGATATTTGTTGTCATCAAAGTCAAACCACTGGTACAGTACAGTAGCCGTGAACATCTGTCATCTGTGTAGCCAAGAACCTTCCGGCCCAGATGGAGCGTGTAGTGCCTATGGTATTCCAAATGGGTCGAGCACGATTAGCGGCACGTGGCACGACCCTACAAAGCACGGTACTGGCCCGGCCCTAGACACGATTATTAGTGCTTACTGTCGCCCCGTCACGACAGGTCTATAGTACATGGGCTGCCACTCCGGCCCACAGTACCGCCCCGAGGCACGGCCCGATTTTTGCCGGCCCAATAGGCAGCCCGATAATTAATCTGCCTATGATATAAATAGCAACAAACCCTAATTTACTTCCTCAGACTCCCCTGTAGCCGCCCCTTCCTCCTGCTCATCCTCCTCCTGAATCCCCCATCTTGATCCCCGCCGCTGCCCATTCCTCCCGCCTGCGTCGCCGCCCCCCGGCCCCCCTCCCGATCCCCGCCACCGCCGTTCCCTCCCCGCCCGCGCCGCCGCCCCTAGCCGGCGCGAGGCCGAAGCTACTTGCTCGATTCCGCCGCCGCCCCTTCCTCCTCGCGGTGGTCGCGCCCCGCGCCGCCGTCCCCCGGTCGTTGTGGCCGCGCGGCCCTCGACCGCGCTCCGCGGTGGCGGAGCCGCGGCCGCGCCGCCTCTGCTACTCAAATCTGGCGGCGACGGTCTTCCAACGCGCGGATCCGCGACGAGGTACCGGCGCGGCGGCGGCGGACTCCCAACACGTCCGCGACGAGATCCCGGCGGCGGCGGCTCCATGGACCTCATGGCGGAGTGGCGTACGCGGGCGCGCGAGATAGTGTCGGGTCGGCCCGGCCCGGCACTAAAAGCCTTCAGGCCTGCATAGTGTTGGGCCGGATCGGGCTAGTGCCGGGCTAGGGTCGGGCGGCCCGTTTGGAATCCTATAGTAGTGCCCGTGCCTGATGAGTAGGCCTGCGATCGAGTGTCATGCCCTGCTTGACAGCGGCGGCAGGTGCAGCTGTCACTAGCTGTTCGTGCAGTCCCGAGATGCGCGTCCGGTTCTGGTTTACTACACGATCGAACAGGTTGACACTGATCCTGATCGATCGATGAACCTAGGACCTGTAATTTTAAAAAAAAAACCTAGGACCTGTACGATTCGGATTAGGAAACGCAGAGGAGGACGAACGTTCCCACACCACAAGCAGCCACACACACAACTTGCTGCCGCTGTTCTTCAGAATCTCAGCATGTGGGTATCCACGCACGCTGCGGCTGGATCGCGGCATGCCGCCGCATGCGTTCCGTTCCCTGTCAGGAACGGCAACTCCGAGTCCGATCCGCGGGGTGGGAGTGGGGAGCTGGACGTTCGCCGGTCTCCGCGTGCACGGGCATCGCGAGTTCTCGCGACGACCGGTTCAAAGCTGTCTTCGCGAATGGCGCGCCACCATGCCGACACAGCGACACCGAGCGAGGGAGCGTCGTGGGGAAGAATAAGAAGAGGTCAAGTGAACCTACACAAATCAACCCCTGTTCATTTCGACCCTTGCATTACCTGAAAACTAATCCTACATCATCATCATCATCATCACGCATCCTCTCCCTATCTCGGCTCTTCTGGCGTGTCTTAGGCAAATCATTCGCTAATCTTTTTCTCCCAACAGAAAAAAAGTAGGCTGATCACACTCATCGTGGCCGGTTCCGCCGGTTGCAAGGCTAGCTAGAAATACGCGCAGACGGCGAACTAGAATCAGACAGGTTGTGGCTGCGTTGACAATTTGTCCCGTTTACGCCACAAGCGGAGCTTTCTGAACTTGAAATGCTGTGGCTCTCTGTTGACGTTTTTGTCCCGTTGCCGGATCATGTACAGTATGATTTGGGAGCATATACTACGAGGCAATCAGGAGGTCGCTTCTTGTGTTGACGCAACTACAGAGAGACAAAAGAAAACAAATAACAATGATGCTCAGGAATTATTTTCTGTCGTCTGTGCCCCCCCCCCCCCCCCCCCGAATCCTTGCGTTCGTCCACACGACCACGCACAAGAGACAAGAAGACACCCAAACAAATCGGCCAGCGCCCCTGCCCTGGCGGCCGTTTTGATAATTAACGTCATTCTCCTTCGAATCTCGCCACATGTCTGTTCCAGCAAGCCAGGCTAAATGGTCACATCAACCAGATTTTCAGTCGTAGGAGTATACCTTATAGTATACGATAGATAGATACATACAGTACATGTATGTATCCCTGTGAGAAGCATGCGCGATTTTTTTTTTCTTTTCTTTTGGTAGCTGTCTAGCTGAAGGTGGCAAAAAAGTCTCTGCTAGCATCATCGCCGGCGGCAATTCGGCATGCCGTTTCCTTCAAAGGAGGCCGGACAACCGACGCCTTTCCTAGGAAAGAAGCTGCATAGAGAAAAAGTAGCACCCCTGAAAGGCAAAAGGATGACGGTTGCAAACATGTTTGGGACGGAATGGACAACAAGCGATTACGATCTTCCTTGTCACCGCCGATGGTGTTTCCTAAGGCTCACTTAGGTAAATTGCGAGATGAGGCCCACTAAATATTTCCCATTTTTCCTTCCCTGGAAAAGATGATGATTAAACACAATAATGCTCAACTTGAGGTGGCTTTTTCCCGTGATGATCTGGTGTCGATTTATCAGCAGTTAGGCACTAGGCTAGCTGTTATGTTAGGCCCGCATCGATGATGATCATCGTCGTCCGTCGGCAGTTGCCAGGCCGCACCAGAACACCGGTACGGTTGCCGTTGCTCTGCTGGTGCGCGCCGCCCCCCTCTCGCCGGACTGGCTGGATGAGCTGTCAGCTTACCGGCTGCCTCCTGCGCATGCTTCTTCTTTGTCCATCATCATCATCTCCGTAACTGTCTCTTGACCCTGTGATTACGTAGCAGCCAACAGCTGTGTGTAATTGTGTCCACGAGTCCACGGTGCTAGTAGGAGTCTAGGAGGACTGCCGCTTACCACCGCGCGCGGGTTGTCACACTGGGGTCTTGCCTTCTCATTAGCTGGGCTGTCAACACGTGACGATGAATTTGACCAGCAAGGTTGCCAGAACCGAGCGAGAAGCACGGACGGGCGTGCAAGGCCGCAAACTCGGCTACTGACACTGACATCTGGGTCCCATCGCCGAGGATGCCTCCTCAACTGCAGCGGGGCCCGCGGAGGCGTCAGCCAATAATCCGGCTGCGGGTTGGTTAGCTTGGGACGGGGGAGGGAGGGAAGGGAACGAAACGAAAGGAAGCGAAATCGCCGAGATGAACGAGGCGATTAGATAAAAAGCGGCCGCTCTTAAGCGGGGGGGGCCAGCACAAGACAGCGCCCCTCCTCTCCCTCGCCGCCGCTGATTGCGGCCTAGTAAGCACGCAGTTCCGCTTGCTGCGCCACTGCTCTTCGCGGGCTCCGCCTCCGCCCTCCGCCGTAGCCCGAGCGCGCGATCGGAGGACCCCGCGCGCCGGAGGGAGGCCCCCGCTTGCCACACAAGCGCCGTAGCGTGAACGGGTAGAGGCCTAGAGGGGCAAGCGGCGGGAGGGAGGTGGGTTGCTGAGGCGGGAGCGCGGCGCCGTCCATGGAAGCGTCGGCCGCGGCGGAGCTGGAGGCCGCGGAGAGGGTGGTGATGCGGTGGGACTCCACGGCGTCCTCGGGCGGCGGCGCGGCCGGGGACGAGCGGGCGATGCTGTTCGACGGCGCCGGCGACCGCGCGGAGGCGGAGCGGTTCCTGCGGGCGGTGGACGACATCTGCCGCCTCGCACCGCCACTGTCGGCGGGCGCCGCCGTGCAGGTCGCGATGGCGCGCCTCGAGGACGAGCTCCGCCACGTGCTCGCGGCGCGCGCGCTCGACCTCGAGATCGAGGCGCTCGCCGGCCTCACCTCGCTCTCCATGTCCGGCGACCGGAGGAACTCCGACGCCACGGAGGCGGCGGGGGACGACGAGGAAGGCGCCGGCGGCGGCTCCGTGTCGTCATCCGTCGGCCGCCGCAGCAGCTACCGCTCCATGCCCAGCATCCGCGAGATCGACCTGTTCCCCGCGGACGCCATCTCCGACCTCCACGCCGTCGCCTCCCGCATGGCCGCGGCGGGGTACGGCCGGGAGTGCGTCCAGGTGTACGCCTCCGTCCGCAAGCCTGCCGTCGACTCCGCCCTCCGCCGCCTCGGCGTCGAGAAGCTCAGCATCGGCGACGTCCAACGGCTCGAGTGGGACGCGCTCGAGGCCAAGATCCGCCGCTGGATCCGCGCCGCCCGCGCCGCCGTCCGCGGCGTCTTCGCCAGCGAGCGCCGCCTCTGCTTCCACATCTTCCACGACCTCCCGCTCTGCAGTTCCAACGCCACCAGCACGGGTGGCACCACCCACGACGCGCCTTTCGCCGAGGCCGTCAAGGGCGCGGCGCTGCAGCTCTTCGGCTTCGCCGAGGCCATCAGCATCGGGCGCCGCTCCCCCGAGAAGCTTTTCAAGATCATCGACCTGCACGACGCTCTCTCCGACCTGTTGCCTGACATCTCAGACATCTTTGCAGCCTCCAAGGCCGCGGAATCGATATACGTGCAGGCTGCGGAGATCAGGTCGCGGCTGGCAGACGCCGTGCGCGGGATACTCTCGGAGTTTGAGAACGCCGTGCTACGCGACCCTTCCAAGACTCCGGTGCCAGGCGGTACAATCCACCCGCTCACTCGCTATGTTATGAATTACAGCAGCCTCATTTCGGACTACAAGACCACTCTCTCTGAGCTGATCATCTCACGGCCATCAGCTAGCTCCAGGATTGCTGCTGAGGGCAATGAGGTGGCACCAACCTTCCCTGATCTTGACCTGCCTGATCCTGACAGCCAGCTGCCCCTTGCCTCTCATCTTATCTGGATTATTGTTGTTCTTGAACACAACCTCCAGAGTAAGGCATCACTCTACAAGGATGTCGCACTGTCTCACTTGTTCCTCATGAACAATGTGCACTATATTGTGCACAAGGTAAAGGATTCAGCGGAGCTTCGGGGGCTAATTGGGGATGAGTACTTGAGGCGACTCACAGGGAAGTTCCGACAGGCAGCCACAAGCTACCAGCGAACTGCATGGTTGAAGATCCTGAATTGTCTCAGGGATGAGGGCCTCCATGTTAGTGGCAGCTTTTCGTCTGGGATATCCAAATCAGCGTTAAGGGAGCGATTCAAGGCATTCAATGCTACGTTTGAGGAAGCACACAGGATCCAGTCCGCCTGGTATGTGCCAGACACACAGTTGAGAGAAGAGCTTAGGATCTCAATTTCAGAGAAGCTGCTCCCAGCATATCGATCCTTCCTTGGCAGGTTTCGTCATCACATAGAAAACGGCAGGCACCCAGAGTTGTACATCAAGTACTCAGTTGAGGATCTTGAGATAGCAATGGCAGATTTCTTTGAGGGAGCTCCACCATCGCCACATAACAGGAGGAGATCTTACGGATGAAAGATGGCTTCAAAAAGCTGATTGTTCATACCATGTATTCTTTAATTCTTTTGGGGGGAAGGCCAACCAAGTGCAGTTGGATGCTCTGTTTTGTTCTCCTAAGACTCAGGACTATAGTTGGTGATGATTTCTTCGACTGGAGGTAATCTGAAACAGGATCAGGATCTTGACAAGGCTGTCAAAAGCCCCTTTTCTTCTTCTTCTGTTGTAAGCCAGCTTGTTCATTTGTTACATTATGTTTATATTTTTTGCAAATAGTGTGTTCATATAGGAATGCTTAGTCATGTAACATAGTTGTAACATGTAACTTAATTGTTTGACATGTAGTTGAGTGTTTATTATCTTTTTGGTGGAAAATGATGCTTGATAGATGAGATGCAATGTGTCGGGGTTACACATACATGATTATGTAATGCCATCTTTTCTGGGCTTCAAATATTTGGAGGACCACCTCGTTGTGTCTCTTATGATCATAACAACGAATCAGGGTGCACTATAACTTTAGTCCCTATACAACTACAATGTATATAATTGTATTCTCCATGCAAGCATTGTACTTGACTGAAAATATGCAGAGATGTTTCTCCATTTCTCGCAAGTATTGAGAGAGAAAAAATTGCATTTCCTTTTATCAACTTTTCTTTTTCAGGGACTACTGTGATGCCTTGGATGGGGCATGCTCTTTTTTTTGGAACATATAGATATTTGTAAATTCAGGAATCAAGACTCTGATGTTATGCAGCTAAATAATCCTTCCTTGCAGTTGCAGCGCAGCAGTATATATAGTATGCCAGGATTTCTTGAAACATTACTTGTGCATGATAAGTTGCTTGATTTCTTGATCTACTACTGAATGCGGCACGCATTCGTCTTTGCTGATGAAACACTTTGTCATGTCAATATTTTTCTTTGGAGCGATTGATGAAAACAGGAGGAATGCCAGCTCACTACAGATGTGTCTAGGAACAGATTATCCAAATCATGAGGCTCCAACTCCTTCCAACTTGTCCTGGTCATTTGACTTATCAGCTAGCAGTACTTTTCTCTCATAATAGATCAGTACCAGCCAAACGGACGGGCTGAAGGTTGGCAACACCAGGTCAGTGTTGCTGATTCCACCAACTCAAGCATGATTAACAGGCTACAGAAGGCATAGCCGCATAGGGTCGGTCGCTTTCCTTTGCACAGTACCTAACCTCGGCACTACTGTGACAAAGAGGCAGCGGCGGGATGATGACAGCGACGAGGCGTGCCGTGCCGTTCCTGCCGTGCCGAGCCGCGCCGCGCCCGTGCCCGTGCGGCTCGTGTTACCCGACGACTAGGCGAAGCGAGAAGGGTTGCGTACTCGCGTTCCCCCCTCGGCCACTCCTTTGGCGGATCCCGATCCCCTAGCGGCAAGGCAAGCAGTTAGCGGTCGGGCGGCTCGTCTTGAGCTCGGGCCACGGCCGGCCGTCCAATCAGCCGCGCACATACAGAGACGGCCGTCCATGCGATCCGTTCCGGCTTTCTTTCTGCTGGTGTGTTGGGTGCCGAGGTAGGCCGAGGCTTGTGGATGGTTGGCATCATGTTGGAGCAATGACATTCTTCTCGAGAGACCAGAGATCATTCCCTCCGATCACCCTGTTCGCATGGTCAGTACCACCAGCCCTTAACAAATCAGCAACTAATCAAAGAACTAATCAACAAGATTTTCTCTCGCAATGCTCAAACGAACTGATGACTGTGGGGCGCGCGCATGCAAGAGTCGTCCGCGTTCCCTCGGTTGGGACTTGGGACTCCAATGGGTTTGTGTCGACGTCGGCGACAGGAGAACCAAAGGAAGCCAGCGCCGATCGATTGGTTTTGATAATCGACCATGGCTGACCAAACAAACTTGGTACTGATTTTGTGTACCTCTATTCTTACTGATTTTGGTAGCCTGTTCGGTTGGCTGGTGGCTGATGACGTAGTTTGTTTCGAGAGAACAAGATCTTCTTGGTATTCTTGATTTGTTCGGTAGAAAAGATCATCTGCATTGTTGGTGGCTGATAAGCCGAAAGCAAACAGGCTATAAAGGACACCATCCGAAAGGACACCATCCGAAAGGAGTTCATAATATTTGCAAGTTCCAAGTCTGAATCAACAGTTGTATTGTTGCTTTTGACCCACGACCTGACTTCATAATAAGTTCACTCGCAAAAAGTATAAAGAAACAGTAGACAGTTAAGTGAACTTCTAGCGAAGATCCAGCAGAACAGTTTATTCTCTAGCATGCATGACATAAGCAATATGGCGTCTATAATATAAATATTATACAGCATAAACCCTTCATAATGTCACAGACTAATTGTCCCTATCATGTACCATCATTCAGACTATGATGATAACAGTTTGACTGGCCGTGCAATACACTATAGCGGAAATGAACAGAAATTGCCTCAAGTGACGTATTCCATTAATATCTAGAATTAACAAGGCCAATCCTCTGTAAATGCCAAAATTGCCCTAACATCCACTTGAAAGGATCACATGTCCTCACATATTCCCTCCCTGATCAAATCGACGGTAAGTCCTACTCCCGTTTGTTTTCCTCATCATCCTCATCAAAAGATCCTACGGTATTTGTTGCTTTGACTTCTGGTGTAGAAGATAAACTCCATCCATTTTTGGAGGCACTGGATGCTGGCCTAATTAATGCTAGATTGTCCTTCCGGTCGAAGAATTCACTTGCATCATAAGCAAATCTGAGGTCGAAAACGAAAAACAAATAACTGAAACATTTTCCAACTGTAGCAGGAAATACAAATGTAGCACAACCAAAATACCACTAGTCTACTATACCTCATTGAGTTCTGTGAAGGTGCCCACAGGTAACAAATGACACAAAGAAGTGAGAAAGACAAGACATGCCAGAAGGCAGGAATAATCCATGCGTATTGCCATCGTTCGTTGAATACGTCTGTTGATTTGAAGTAAATCTGCAGAAAAGAAATTGCTGGCATCATTAATTATGAAACATATGTATACCCAAGTAAGTTGCAAAATGGACAGAATTTTAAAGTAGAAAGGTGTAGTATAAAGTTACATCCTGCTGCAATGACTGAAGAGGAACTAATCTAAATATCTGAGGTGCGACATAGCCAATCCTAAAATATGGTTTTCATATGAATAAGCATTACCTCATAGCCAATCCAGCCAACAGACACCAGAACAGATACAATCAATGCAATCGCGAATTTCCTATAAATCTCAAGTTTGGCCATCAGCCTTCTTGCCTGTCATCCACAGCCAAAATATTAGGAATGATCAGTTATGCATAAGCCAGCGCCTCTTAAGTCTCTTAAGTGGGGTGTGTGTGTGTGGGGGGGGGGGGGGGGGGGTAATGCAAGCACAAAGGATAGTGCACTACAACTGAAGAAATAATAAAGGATACAAAGAAGAGGTTTACGCACCTGAAGTTTACCAATGGTCTTAGCTAGAGAAATGAATATCCAAATAACAAAAGCGGCATCTAAAATGGCCACTGGATAAACCAAGAAAAGTCGAGCTTTTCCAGATAGATCGTTTACAGCACCAAGATTTTCTACCAATTCAAGAGTTTCTGTTGCTAGAAAGAATGTTCCTCCAAGCATGACCACTTTTGATGTCAGGCCACCCAGAGTAGGCGTGACAACTCCATATCCCATTGAGACAATGAGAACAATAATTTC
Organism: Cenchrus americanus; assembly: GCA_947561735.1. NCBI lineage: Eukaryota > Viridiplantae > Streptophyta > Magnoliopsida > Poales > Poaceae > Cenchrus > Cenchrus americanus. Next base: position 86,884,529 of record OX387245.1, on the reverse strand, counting down.
AGCAGCTGTTCTCTTAACAGTTCCAAATGTGACAGCCCAAAATGTGATGCCCTTTGGCCGAACTCCAGTCTCATTGAATTCAGCATACTCAAAATACCATAATGCCATCTCCAACATACCCAGTGTAATGACGAGAGTAATGCAGTTTTGGAGTGGAAGAACCTCTCTCCAGGACTTCATATACTGATAGAACCAATAGATCCCAAGTACAACAAAAGCAAAAGACATGAGTCCAAAGAAGTTCTTAAGAGGTGACATCCGACCTGGAAGGTACCCAGTAGGATTTTTCCATATTGTTTTCCCCTCGATCTCCAAGTCAGCAAGAGATGGGTCACAGTGTATAAAGTACATATTGTACATCCCAGTTTTGGTTATTGGAATGGTCCTTGATGGTAGTGTTGCAATCAGATCACTTCCGTCAAAAGATGCAACAAACAACTTTGGCCAACCAGGATTTACCTGGGATGGGCGGTAGATAACAGAACCTTCTGTGCAAGCTCCCAACTTTGCAAGATCTGATGTACAACAAATAGCCTTCTGACCTCCATACGCTGATCCACCAATCATTTCACGGTCTTCTATCTCAAAAACAAGTACCTGAACCTTAGCTGAGGTAGTCTCCTTTACAGAATCATTAGCATCTTCTGGTCTTCTAAAAATAATCTTGTCGAACCTAACATGCGGTAGACATTTGAAAGTCAAATCTCTGAAGCCAGGTATTTACTCAAACCAAATTGAGTAAATGCAACTTGAACCATTCAGTCAAAGTAAGAGACAAAAAAATACCTACTGAATGCAAAGATGCATGTGCAAGTTTCTGAAAAACACTGGTCAACTTGCTTCTACTGGTCATGCAGTGAAGGGTTTTGAGTAACAGAATTCTAAGTAAAACCTAAATTAAAAAAAAAGTATCTAGCACCATGAAAATAATCAGCAGGAACCAGGCTGCAGAACTGCAACTGTATAGAGCGCTAAAAAAAACTGCAACTGTATAGAGAAAATGTAAAAAAAAAAAGTTCCTTCCTCTTTAGATTATTAGGTACGTTTTTTTACAACAAGTACATAATTCATGACTTGCTCGACGTTGGCCCTCTCCATTTTCACCCTACATTATGCCTAGGCAGGAGAACTAATAATCTTACAAATTACAATGCAACGAGCTTTAGCTTTTGCCTGTGCTCTAACTCAAATTTATGCTCACTCTGTTTAGCTTCATTGCTTACAACCAAGCAAAGTTAATTTCCGTGACACCTTAGTCACCAATCATCAGGGCAACACACATTCGGTTACTCTCCCCTTCCAGCTGCGCCACCGACACACGACTTCGTGCACGCCATGACACCAAGGGGCGCAAGATTACTAGAACTCCAGAAAAAAAACGCTGCCCATCCCCAAGTGTCCGATGATAGAGCGCTCGGGTCGGCAGGATCCAAGATCCGCTTGGCCGCCGGCACCCGCCCCGCTCTACCGCAAGTCCGCAACCGCCCCCCATTGTATCGCAGACGCACGCACTAAACCAAATTAGCCGCCAGAGAGCAAAGCTAAAACGGCCACAAGCTTAGCACATTACCGGATGAAGGCGTCGGCCGCCGGCGCGGCGTCCTCGTCGTCCTCTGCGGTGGCGTTTGCGGGAGAGGCCGCCGCGTAGAGGCCCTCGCTGCCGGCGTGGAGGATGAAGGCGTTGCCCTTGTTGGCGAAGCCGAGGCCGCGGTACTCGTGCACGGACGCCTCCCCGGGGCGGAGGAGCAGCGCGAGCGCGACGGCGAGGAGGAAGCGCGCGGCCGCCATGGGGTTCGAGCTGGCGAGGCTGGATCTGGCGTGGGAGCGAAGTGGGAGAGTGCAGCGCCTCCCCAGTCCCCACGGCTGAGCTCGCCGGGGGCAAAACCGGAAGAAAAGGCCAAGGAAGAGCTCGGTGTGGCCCCCGCGGCCGTCGGTAGGAAATCTGGAGATGCGGGGGAAGAGGACACGAGTGCTTTGGTCGGCCGGCCCAGACCAGCTGATTCTTGCTTGGTGTTGAAGGGTCAATGGCATTCGGCAAACTAGCACTGAAAACAAATTAGGTACTGTATAGGGTATTGGGAACTGGTTTCGGGCACAGAATTTGTGCAGTGAAGGGTCAATTTGATGATCTGAGGGCTTAGTATAAGGACCAATCTCTTTTTTTCTGGGTAGAGTTGTTTTATCTTTCAATTAAAAAGAGACAGTAGAGTTGTTTACTGTCCATAGACTTTTTAATATGCCCTGAATTTGGGGATTAAGCGGACCCACGGAGTTGTTTACTCCTACGTTCCAAATTATAAATCATTTGACCCTTTTAATCTTAGAACACATCATATGGAAACCATCCCACCTGTGGAAACTATAGAAACTCCGATCACGATCGTTTGATCTCCATCCAATGACTCGCAAGGGAGGTGGGAGCATTTTTTAAAAACATGCCCGCTAGCCCTCTGTGCCCCCCTTGTTTTTGCAAAAATAACCCTGCCCTCTTCCAGCCACCCCCACGCACTCGATTCGCCGAAGTCGCGTGCCTCCATCGATCCCCCCGCCCCCACCCCCGCCCTCGACCGACGGCCAGCCCCCCCCCCCCCCCCCCCCCCCCCCCCCCGCCCTCCCGGCGCCTACTCTCGGCCTCCGCCCGCACCTCTTCCCTTCCTCCGGCAGCTAAGAGACAGCAATAGAAGCGCCGCTATCAATGCCTCTGCTGCAACAGTAATCCATTGGGGTGCTTTTTTCTGCAGTTCCTGCTGATCCATTGGTTTGCTTTTTTTCTTTGCAGCTCCTACTGATCCATGGACTAACAAGCAGGATGAGTAATCCAAGTGCAGAAAGGGTGTGGCCTCAAGTTGCAAGCACAATTTCTCTTCCAATGAAAACTCTGTGTAATGACTGCAATGGGAAAGCAATTGTGTCGAGTTCATACCCTCATCTGGCAGGAAAAACAATTGTGTCGAGTTGATGGCCTGGACATGGAGGAAGAGCAATTGCGTTGAGTTCATGCCCTGGACATGGAGGAGAGCAATTGGCCGGCAGGAAGAAGAATTGTGTCGAGTTCTATGCTGCTGTGTACTGCTGTGAAAAATATGTAAAATGCCTGAATTTGTGAAAAGGTTGCAATGGGCAATGGAAATCTGCCTCCTATGTAATAAACTTGTGTGTACTGCATGAAAATGAACAAAATGATGTGTGAAATTGATTTTGTGTATCAAGCATGGCAATTGTGTGTGGGATCCCACTGTGTATCAAGCATGGCATATCACTGAAAAGACCTCATCTTCAGTGCCCTCCTTTACTATCCGGTTTAGTAAGGACACCAGAAAAAATGAGATGATGGTTTCTCCGGAAAGCACCAGCCCTGCAACCATTTGTATGTCCACCAACTGATTGTTGTTTGAGAGCATGACAGTTTCATTCTCACATAAAGTTTTGCTTCTGAAAGAGCCATTTTATTGCTACGGGATGGACTCGGATTGCAACAAAATCCCAGTGAAATGAAACTGTCAAAGGATGCGTAATGCTGCAGCTATAGGAAATGCCTCCTGATAAGTTAAAACAAATGGACTCATACATCTTGACTATGTGGAATGAAACTGTCGATGGACTCATACATCTGGACTATGTGGAATGCTGCAGCTATAGGAAATGCCTCTAACAAAGGATGTGTAAGCATAACAGAACAATTAGTTTCCTGTGGGATGCTGCAGCTATAGGAAATGCTGCAGCTATAGGAAATGCCTCCTGATAAGTTAAAACAAATGGGAAAACATAATTGAAAAAATACTTTCATCATTAATGACAAATAAATGAGAAAACATAATTGAAAAATGAGAACACAAATGACCATTCACAGAAAATTCAGTGATACACTAAAAATCACTTATAGGCAAAAAAGGTGTCCAAAATGAGCCAAAATGATCATTGGGCAATTCTTAAAAAAATACACTACAATTAGGCAACACGGTTCAGTGGGCAATTTCGTGCGTCATGATCCACTAATTGCTTGCATCGTGAACAGTTCCGTTTTTTTTGCTTCCTTCTTCTCCTTGCTCTTCTTAATTCTTTTGCGTCGCCCTTTGGACACAATGTCAGTTGGTGGATGAATCTCTACTTCATTTGGAATTTTGCTACCAAGTAATGATTCAAACTCATCCTGTTTATTAACTGTAGCAGTAGGAATTATTTTTTTGAGAAGTTCTTCAAGGTTGCATAAACTAGAATATAAAAGCTCCATCCCTGGTTCAGAATTCTTTGCCATCTGGATTAGATCTTCAAACTTGTTCCGTGAATCTGAAATTTTCTTCCGCATAGCCATCTCCACAGGATCTTTAGCCTTTGTCGTATGGACCTCCCCGGGCCCACTACCTCGGTGGGTACCGGGACCGACTACTCGGTGGGCCCCCGGGACTACCGGCTTGCGCTACACGGCATCCGAAGGCGTGGAGCACAAGGACTACACGGGAGTAGTACTCGGTTAGGGAGCCGTACATGTTCCGCATTGTACGAGAGGACTCCTAGACGTACTCGACTAGTACTCTCTTCCTACTCCGACTTGTAACCCCGCCTCCCGGACTATATAAGGTGAGGCGGGGACCGATCTCGGGATCACCTCATCCAATCTCCTCTCATACAACTCACGGCGCACCATTGCACCATCTTGTAATCGTGCCTTATCAATCCGAGCTACGCGGCATACGGGACGTAGGGTATTACGCACCTCGCGGCCCGAACTCGTCTAAATTGTGTGCCACGTGTCTCTTCCTTCGAGTTACCGATCTCGGCGAGTCACAATCATCTACTTCGGGTACTCCCCGTAGTAGGTTGCCGGTCTAAAACACCGACACGCGGCGCGCCGGGTAGGGGCTCTCGCTCGAGATCACATGGCGAACTCGACGGCTTCCGTCCACTTCAAGCCAACCGTCGCCTTCAACCGCGGCGACACCTTCGTCTTCGGCGCACGGGTCCGCACCGCCGATGGCGCGGGCTCCTTCCGGCCGCCGCCTAACCATGCGGCCCAACCGGGGACGGAGCCTCGTGACGCTTCCCCGAAGTTGTCACGGGCGAACTCGCCGGCAAGTTCGGCGAAATTTCGCTCTTCAACCACCACGCCGACTTCGAGCTCGAGTCCGTCTCCAACTCGAACCCGACGTCGCCATGGGCCATCGCATGCGAGCCGGGCCGCTCAACCATCGCGAGCGGCCCCCACCACGCGGGCACTCCGCGCGTGGCCCGCGCACCCTCGGCCGGGCCCGCACGAGCGCGCCCACCCCCGCGCCGGCCGGCAAGGAGCCCGTACCCGAGTACAACTCGGACTCCGACGCCGTCCCCGATCACGTCTCGGACTCCGGCCCTCTCTCCGAGTTCTACTCGAACCCGGATTACGAGTTCGACTTCGGGTCGGACCCGAGGAGCCCGAGTCCGAAGACGACTCCACTGAGCTTCCCTTGTCAGGGCCAGCCTCGGGGCTAGTTATAAAATCAACGCCGGCGGGAGATACGTCTGCGGCCGGACCGCAAGCCCGCCGACTCGGTAAAGGGAGACTCACGCTACGTCGCCTACATCGACTCGCTACCGTTCCGGGAGGGAACACCACTAACCGGCCGACTCAAATACACCAACCGAGGTGGCACCCTCGCGAGTCCGGCTCGGGCACCCCCGATCGCCAAGTCTTCATGGCCGCCGGCGAAACCCCGAACCTTCGAGCACGGCCGAGGACAAGTACCTGGAGGACATCTCCGCAGACGAGTTGTCTGCCAATGCACCTGCAGACGAGACCGCCGCCAACAGGGACGCTCGACGCGAACGCAACGAGAAGCGCGGCGAACGGCGCGGCGGCTCGGGGACAACCTCCCCATCCGCAATCTTGCGGAAGCTCTCGAGGCGGTCGAGAGCAGAGTACACACCACCCCTGAGCAGTGCCTCATGTCGATCACAACGATCGCACGCCGGAGCTCGGGGCATACGCGCGGAGAGAGGTCATCGCCAAGCTCGCTGAAGAAGCCTACTTCATGCGGGTCGACAACGAGAGTCAACCAACCTCCTCCAGCTAAACCCCGCGACAACGAAGCCACTAGTCGCAGCGCCAACGGCGGCCCCAACCGTACTCGAGCCGACCTTCCGGCCGAGCCAAACCGCCGCCGCTCCAACGCCGGCGGACCTTCACAGGCAAGACCAAGGCAACCGAGAAGTCGTTCCCCACCGCGCTCCGGCCGGTGGCGGCGCAACGACCCCGACGGTGGCGGCGGCCGACGGCGGCGGCTCCAACCATGGGGCCAACGAGAGAGCCGGGAGGCGGCGGCGGCCGCGGCGGCCGAGGCCACGCGAACGCCCACGCCTCGGGGCGCCTCGCACGGCGGGTACGATGCTCACCGAAGATTGAGGAGCCGCGGCGGAAGAAGTCGACCACCGCCGCCGAGGGCGACGGCTTCCCCGCCTTCTCACCTCGACTTCGCAACTTACTCCTCCCCGACAAGTTCAAGCCTTTGGGGATCACCAAGTACGACGCGAAGCAGATCCCATCCGGTGGCTCCGATGCTACGCCCTCTCCATCGAGAACGGCGGCGGGAACGAGCGACACCAAATGCCTCTACTTCCCCTTCTGTCTAGACCAAGCACCACTCACATGGCTCGAGTCGCTCGACAAGCACTCGATCGACAAGTGGGACCAGCTCAAGGAGCAGTTCACGAGCAACTTCGCGGGCGCCATGGGCCGTTCGGGTACTCGCATGGACCTGGCCATGATCAAGCAGGAACAAGGCGAGACCCTCCGCAAGTACATGCGCCGCTTTTTCGACAAGCGCGCTACCGTCGTCGACGTCACCGACAAGGAGGTCATCGACCTCTTCCAAGACGGCCTCTACCATCGCCGCACCTTCGAGGACTTCGGTCGCCGCCGCCCCGAGTCCATCCCCCACCTCAAGGACATGATCACATCCCGGGCGGATGAAGAGGACAAGGCCAACGCCAAGTACGACGCCATTCGCGGCAAGTCCAAGCAAAACCGGGGGCGGCGGCGGCGGCGGCAATGCAAACCAAGGCGGCCGCAACAACAACAACAACAACTACTACTCGGGTCCCAACCGCAAGCGCAAGCCAGACAACACCGTCGCGGCTATCCAACGCCCGCGAAAGGGAACTCGAAGAAGAACTCGGCGGTTTCAAAGACCTGCCGAAGGAGAAGTGCCCGTGGCATCCAAACGGCAACCACACTACCGAGCAAAGGTGCTACCGGCTCGGGCATGCACTCAAGGATACTCCGAGCCACCGCACCCTCACGACCAAAAGGGCAAGAAGAAGGATGGCGACAACAACGACTTCCAAGAACCCGAGAAGACCGTCAATGTCCTCTTCGGCGGACCGCCGGCCAGGCGGGAGCGAAGGCTACCCGTCGTGAAGTGATGTCCATCGAGCCGGCGGTCCCGACCCCCCCTCGGGTGGTCGGAGGTACCCATCACCTTCGGCCGCGCGGACCAATGGACCGGCTTCTCCGAACCCGGGACGGTTCCCCCTCGTCCCGAAGCCAACGGTGGCGGGCTCCAAGCTCAACAAGGTGCTCATCGACGGTGGAAGCGGGCTCAACGTCCTCTTCACCAAAACCTTGAAGAAAATGAAGCTCGACGTCACCCCCATGCTCACCAAGAGCAAGCACGCCCTTCTACGGCATCGTCCCGTGCAACGCGGCTATCCCACCGGGCTCGGTGGTGCGCGCCGGTTACCTTCGGGGCGTCTCGGGACAACTACCGCACCGAGTACATCAAGTTCGAGGTCGCGGATTTCGAGACCTCTTACCACGCCATCCTCGGCGGACCGGCCATCGCCAAGTTCATGGCGGTGCCCCACTACACCTACTTGGTACTCAAGATGCCAAGTCCGGCCGGTGTACTCTCCCTCCAAGGGGACTTGAAGATCTCCCACGAGCGCGACACAGAAGCCGTGGCGATCGCTTCCACAAACCAAGTACCCAACGCGATGATGGAGGTCTACGCCGCGTCGAAGAAGCTTGCTACAAGCGAACTCGACATCCCAGAGAAGTCTGACAGCGCCAACAAACCTCAGCCACCTGAGGAGGTACTCGTCAAGACGGTCGACCTCGGAACAGGCGACCCCAGCAAGACCACCACCATCGGGGCCGGCCTCGACCCCAAATAGGAAGACGCGCTCATCAGCTTTCTTCGGGCTAACCGCGACATCTTCGCGTGGAAGCCGACGGACATGCCGGGAGTGCCCGGGGAGCCGATTGAGCACCGCCTTAACGTCGATCCAAAGGCCACCCCTAAGCGACAACACCTCCGACGTTTTGCCGACGGCGAGACGGGACGCCATCAAGAAGGAGCTCGCCAAGCTACTCGCACCGGCTTCATCGGAGAAATTTTCCATCCCGAGTGGCTCGCCAACCCCGTCCTCGTCCGCAAGAAGAACTCGAACGAGTGGAGGATGTGCGTCGACTACACCGACCTCAACAAGCACCGCCCCAAGGACCCCTTCGGGTTGCCGCGGATTGATCAAGTCATCGACTCCACGGCGGGGCTGCGACTCGCTCTGCTTCCTCGAGCGCTACTTCGGGTACCACCGGATCGCAATCAAGGAAGAAGACCGAGAAAAGACCGTGTTCATCACCCCGTTTGGCGCGTCTTGCTACACGACCATGTCATTCGGGTTGAAGAACGCCGGCGCTACCTATCAACGGGCCATCCGGGCTCGGCTTCAAGCGGCAACTCAACAAGAACGTCGAGGCTTACGGGGATGACGTGGTTGTCAAAACCGGGGACTCCGCACCCTCATCGACGACCTTGAAGAGACCTTCGCATCGCTACGCGAGTACCGCCGGAAGCTCAACCCGAACAAGTGCGTCTTCGGCGTCCCTTCGGGCAAACTACTCGGCTTCATCATCGCCCAACGACAACATTGAAGCCAACCCCGAGAAGATCTCCGCCATCACCAAGCATGAAAGCTCCCACGAGCATCAAAGACGTCCGTAAGCCGACGGGGTGCATGGCGGCATTGAACGATTCATCTCGAGGCTAGGAGAACGGGGCCTCCCCCTTCTTCAAACTACTCAAGCATCACGAGAAGTTCGTGTGGACTTCGAGAGGCGGATCAAGCCCTTGCCCGGCTCAAGGACTTCCTGTCAAAGCCACCAATCCTCACGGCTCCTCACAAGGGCGGCGGCCTCATCGCTCTACCTAGGCCGCGACTACTCACATGGTCGATCTTGCCATCGTTGTCGAGCGGCGGGGAAGACGGCCACGCCTACCGGTCCGGGGCCGCCCGGTCTACTTCGTCGGCGAGGTTCTATCGGAGTCCAAGGCTCACTACCGGCCGTGCGAAGCTCCGTACGCTCTACTCGTCACCTCGCGGAAGCTACGACACTACTTCCGGGAGTACTCGGTCTCCGTCGGTCACCGACTACCCGCTCGGCGACATCCACGAGGAACCAAGACGCCACCGGAAGAATCTCCAAGTGGGGCCGTCGAGCTCGGCGCCCTCACCATCGACTTCAAGCCACGCACGGCCATCAAGTCGCGGGCACTAGTCGATTTCATGGCGCAGTGGCGGGAGAACCGGTGTCTACTCCCACCGTGCGACCGAGCATTGGGTGATGTACTTTGATGGCTCACTCAACCTCGAGGGCGCGGGCGCGGGGGTACTCCCGATCTCTCCAACGGGCGAACAACTCAAGTACGTCCTGAGATCTTCCGGAAGGTCTCAAACAACGAAGCCGAGTACGAAGCTCTCCTACATGGGCTCCGCCTCGCGGCTTCACTAGGCATCAAGGGGCTACTAGTCTACGACGACTCCGCCGGTGGTCATCAACCAAGTCAACAAGTCCCCGGGACCGCAACAAGGAGAACATGGACGCCCATCGCCTAGAAGTCCACAAGCTCGAGAACAAATTCTATGGTCTCGAGTTCCATCACATCGTCCGCGACAACAACGTTGCGGCGGACGTCCTCTCGAAGCTTGGATCCACCCGCGCTCAAGTACCGGCGGGCGTCTTCGTCCATGAGCTTCACGCGCCATCCATCCGGAGCCGGCGCCACCGACCCTTGTCCCGGCCCATCCACCGGCTAGGCGGGAGGTCATGATGATCGACGTGGACTAGAGGCAACCCTTCATCGACTACCTCGGGCGAGCGAGAAGGTCCCCTCCGACAAGAACGCATCCGAACAACTCGTCCTCCGCGCCAAGTCTTACGTCCTCGTCGGAGACAAGCGTTACAAGTGGGGTGCATCTTCTCGGAGTACTCATGAAGTGCGTCCCTCGTGAAGAAGGCAAGGACATCTTGGAGGAGATCCACAAGGGCGTCTGCGGCAACCACGCGTCTTCACGCACGCTGGTCAGCAAGGCCTTCCGGCGAGCTTTCTACTGGCCCACAGCCCTGGGCGATGCCGAAGAACTCGTCAGAAGGTGCCAAGGATGTCAGTACTTTGCCAAGCAGCAACACGTCCCAGCCTACAAGCTAGTCACCATACCGCCAACCTGGCCCTTTGCCTGCTGGGGGCTCGACATGATTGGGCCACTGCCAACCGCGCCGGGAGGATTCAACGGGTGCGGTGGCTATCGACAAGTTCACCAAGTGGATCGAGGTCAAGCCGGTCACATGCCCCAAGGGCGACGAGTACTCGACTTCCTGGATGAACTCGTACACCGCTATGGGCTACCCCACCGCATCATCACAGACCTGGGGTCCAACTTCAACAACCACCAGTTCTGGGAGTACTGCGAGAACAACGGGATCGACGTCCGATACGTCTCAGTCGCCCATCCACGGGCCAACGGACAAGTCGAGCGCGCCAATGGGATGGTGCTCGACGCCCTCAAGAAGCGGCTACACGACGCCGCTAACTCCAAAGGGGGCAAGTGGATCAAGGAACTACCCAACGCACTGCGGGGGGCCGCGGACTCAACCATCCAAGCCAACGGGGCAATCCCCCTACTTCCGGTCTACGGCTCCGAAGCCATCCTCCCCGCCGACGTCATATGGAACTCGCCGGCGGTGGAGCACTACGACGAAGGCGTCTCGGAAGACGACGGACGAGTTGACATCGACGGCCTCGAAGAAGCTCGGCGCGCCGCCCTCGTCCAATCGGGCAAGGTACCCGGAGGGTATCCGACGCTACCATGATCGCAACGTCAAGGAACGCTCCTTCAACGTTGGAGATCTTGTCCTCCGCCGTATCCAGAACACGGAAGGACTCCACAAGCTCGGCTCCCCACGGGAAGGCCCCTTCCACCGTCGCTAAGGTGACCGGGGCGGGCTCCTACCGCCTCCAAACACTTGAAGGCGAAGACGTCAACAACTCGTGGAACGTCGACCAACTCTGTCGATTCTACGCCTAGTCTACACGACTACTCACGGGTTCAAGTCTAATCGACTACACCAACGCCCCACGGCCGTAAGCGACCCTCCGGGCCCCGGCTCCGGTCTCGGACTTCTCCTCTCCGGGGTCCCGGCCCCGCGCGGCTACCTACGGACCCCGGGTCGCGACGAGCGTCAAGGACTCTAGCGGCGGTCTACCAAGAGACCACACTCCAAGATCCGGCCGCGCGGCTACTTACGGATCTACGATCCGGCCTACACGGCTACCTACGCATCACCTGCGCAAGCGGCCACCCGCTCCGGCGCTACTTAGGCGTAAGCGGCCTCACGGTCCAGGCGAATACTTTGTAACTACGGCCACGGCCACCGGTGTGTACTTCTTCGGTAATAAAGATTGATCGTTCATCAACTTATTTCTCGCCTACTCCCTACAACGGGACTACGGAAGTCGAGTACCACTACTCGCACTCACTCCATGATGAGCGCTCCGCACTCTGAGATCGCGACTACGAGTACTCATTGTTGGAAATTTTCTTTCATTGATACTTGAACAATTCATTACAATTGTTTTCCTGTACAACTATGGCTACTAGCTACCTATTACAGGGCTACTGGAGGTTCAGCTTCTCGGCTACCTGCTCCGCGATGGGAGCCATCTGCTCCAGCAGCTCTGCATACTGCTCATCCGAGCAGTTGGCGGCTACCCCGCCGGCGACCACCTCCACTGGAGCCTTCGGGAAGTACGACTTCATGAAGGCCAAGACTTGTCTTGGGATCGACCTGGCCATATGCTTGACATAGGCGGCCAACCGGCTTGGAGCTTCACGAAGGCGATCCACCAGAGGAGCGATCTTGGGGCCGCCCGGGTGCGGCACCAGGAGCCTTGCGATCGGCAGAGCGGCTTCCTCCAACTCCTTCAACTGGGCCCGCAATGCCTCGCAGTCTTCGTTCAATTTCTGCAAAGATTTGTAGCAGTTGACGAGATCCCTGTCAGAAGCAATCCGCAGCTCCATATGCTTCTCGCACTCGAAGGCGAGTTCCTTGTAGTCGAGCTCGAGTACCTGGCGGGCTTCTTGCTCCCGGTAGAAGAGGTTCTTCATGCTCACCTCCGAGGCCTTCGTGCTCCACCGGCCCTCAAGCTCGCAACACAGCAATACAACAGCGGGTCAGATGCTTCTCGACTTCCAACAAGTACTCGACAAGTCAAAGGATATACCTTTATTCTTGTTGCGGAGGCCTTTGTTCTTCCGCACCAACTCGTCGCCCTTCGCCTGCAACTCCTGGACGTCGTTGTGGTACTTGGCGAAGGCGGCGTCGAGCCTTGATTGCATGGCAGCCGCGTGTTTCCGCGACTTCACGAGCTGCTCCTCCAGCGCCTCTGCTCGGAGCACGGTGTCGCCATAACCCCGCAAAGAGTTCGACTTGTCGCGGGATCGCTCCGCGACGTCCTGCACAAGACAACTCAAGTCATGACGAGTACTCAACGGCAAAAGGATTGACTACTCGGAAGGCTATGGCTACTTACCTTCATCCATTGCTCGGCTCGACGGATCGCCTCCAGGTGCTTGGCTACCGTCGCCGGCTCGACGAGATCGTCCGCAAGAAGTTCTATCCCGCCGCGGCTACTCGAGGTGGCCTCCGTCATCGGCGCAGAACGGATGGGCTCTGCGTCTTGGATCTCAGGGGAGCGGATAGCCACCTCCAGAGCAATCTCTGGCGACGTGGTGACCGCCTCTCCCCCGGCGGTCTTCTCGACGACCTCCGCCACGGGCTCGGGGGCTCCTTGCGGCCTCGGGACCTCTCGGTGTCAACTCCCCGCAGTGGCACCCCCCGCGGGGATGTCACCACCTTCAGCGCCTGTCAACAAAACGACATGTGCATTAGTGCCTACGACTACTCCTCCCGGAGCTCCGCAGCTTCACGAAGGGTACTCACCTTCGACTACACTCGCCTCCGGCGCCGGCGCTTCGGTAGCCGGGGCTCGGTCGCGGCTTGGGCATCGGGAGCGGTCTCCTCGATGGGCGGCGCGACTTCTTCCGCCACCGCCGATGAGGGCTCGTCCCCATCCCGGCTCGATCCGTGGATTTTACGCGTAAATATTCACGGAGGATCGTCGGACAAGATCGACTGCAGCAAGTACTACTCGTGAGGATATGGTACTTACAAGTTCGACTGGGACAATGGTCACGGCCGGAGCACCGAGGATGCTGGCAATATCAACCAGTCCACCCTCGGCGGGCGCCTCCTCCTCCGCCCCTGCGGCTACTGCCTCCTCCACGGCGGCGGCGGCCGGCGCAGACGTCTCCTGCGCTCCTGAGGCCACCACCTCTCCAACGGCGGCGGCCACGGGTACTGTGCTCTCCTCTGGAGCAGGGGGCTGGCGCTCCAGTTGCGCCAGAAGTTCTTCAACGGTGGGGGCTGGACTACGACTTCCAGCCGGTTCCCCCACCGTATCCCACACGCCCTCGTCGCCCTCTTCGACGGGCTCGCCGGCGAACCTCCTGCATACAAAGGAAGACTACTCGTCGGCAACATACTCGAACAACGGGTACTCGACTACTCTGCTCAAGACAACTTACCTCCCGAGGCGTGGTCTCCGAGACCTTTAGCTTCTTCGTCACCCGCCGCCCCGGCGGGGTTGCGCGGCCCGTGGCGGTGCAGGCAAGGCTAGCCTCCGGGCTAGCCGGAGGGTCTTGTACCGGCGGAACATGAGGCAAGCCGGGCGGCTAAACCTCGACCGCAACTCGGAAGCGGTCCCGCAACGTCTCTTCGTCTTCGTCGTCGTCATCGGAGGTGTCTTCCACGATGACGGTGTCGTCGCCCCTCACCGACTTCGCGCGCTCCTTCATCTTCCCCTCCACCGGATCTCGATCCCGCTCGGTGCGGCCGGCTCGGAGATGAACCGCTTCACATCATCTCGCGCAAGACACAAGACGTTAGCAACTCTACTACAGGCACACACTACTCGACCAAGGGAGTACGACTACTCACCTCCTTGGGCGGGGCGCGCGGCGGAGTACTCCTCGCCGGCACGCCGTGTATGGCGGCATGTCCTTGAAGATCCGCGACAACCTCTCGACGATGTCGTTGTCATCGCCCTCGCCCCCCGCATCCGCGACGAGTCGTCGTCGCCGGTGTACTCGAAGCCCAAGGTCTCCCGCGCCATCGGCGGGCCGGATCTCGCGCTTCATGAAAGCGAAGGCCACGTGCTCGGCCCTCGGTCCCGCCTCCCCGAGCACTTTGATCGCGCGCTAGCGGCCCTGGGAGGCGGATTCCTTCTTGCATGGTGGGCTCCGTGTTCCACCACTCACGGTGCACCGGGCCGCCGTCCGCTCGGCTTCGGCGAGCCGGGGTGGTGGTTCGTGATGTAGAACCACCCGGCTTTCCAATCCACGTTGGAGTCGACAAGCTTGTACGCCGGGGCACTGCTCCGCGGCGTCCTCCCTCGTTTGGGATGCCGCTCCTCCGACTACCCCGGGATTGGTAGCACTTGGTTGCGCTTGACGCGGAAGAACTTCCGAAAAGCACCCAGTGCGGCTTGATTCCAAGGAAGGCTTCGCGAAGTGGACGAAGACCGACGTGTGGAAGATGCCATTGGGGTTCGAGTTCGATACTCGACGCCGTAGTACCGAAGAAGTCGCTGGCGGGAGCGCAAGACCGCGCTCCACGAACCGCAAGAACATCGGGATCTCATCTTCGGCCTTCTCCACGGATATGGATCTCCGGCGGCGGATCTCCACATGTCAACTTCCTTCTCCCCGATGAACCCCTTTGTTCGAGAGGTCGACGGGTCCCTCCGTCTTCACTTTGGATTTCTTCCACTCGCGGCTCGGATCAGCCCGCGGTGGAGACATGGGCGGCCGCCGCTCCCGGTGGCGGCCGCGGCGGCCTCTTCGCGGCCCCTCTTCTTCCCCGGCGGTCTTGGACGTCTTGGACGGCGACGGCTTCATCCCTCCAAGTACAAGGTGCCTTCACTCGCATCCGCTCGGGGGCTACCCCAAAGGCTTCGGGTGGCGGCGCGCTCGGATCTACTACGGCGGTAGCGGTGCGCCGGGAGTGGATTCGCTTCAAGATGCAAGTGAAATGGTCGCAGCTCGAATGGGTGAAAAACCCTAAGGGTTTTGGCTTCTATTTATAAGCCAAATCGGCTCCTCAAGCCCGGCGGCCGGATAAGTCCACGCGCGGGCCGACTCGACCGCGTGTGACTCTTCGTATTCTACTAGTCGGCGCGCCCTCACCTCGGGGGCTCCGCTACTTCTACTCGATTACCCGGGAAGCGGCTAGTCTCAAGAGCATCTCGGGACACATTCTCCAAGAAGACCCTTCAATTCGAGAGGAAGTACTCGACTCAAGGCTCGTGGGCTGCGTGCCCACGTGTCCTTCGGTTTTTCTCTCGGATTTTTCGGGATTTTCTTGCCAAGATTTCGGATGGACCCTCGCCTAGAGCCCGCGGCTCGAGGCTCGGGGGCTACTCCATGTGGAGTGCGGTTTTGCAAATCACACCTCCATACCGGCTTCGGCTTCAAGACAAGACGGAAGTTTTTGAAGACCTTCGAAGGCGATTTTCGAGGACGCTTGGGACTACTCGAGAAGACTTCCAAGATTGCTCAAACATCGGAGTACATTCCGACCTCGGGATGCTTCGACTACTCTTGAGGACTTTTGACTTGTAGCACTCGGGGACGCTTGAGGGCTATTCGTTAAGGTCGTCAAGACTACTTGAAGCTATCCTTCTCGACTACAAAGTACTCGGGGGCTTGTCGTATGGACCTCCTGGGCCCCTACCTCGGTGGGTACCAGGACCGACTACTCCGTGGGCCCCGGGACTACCCCGGCTTGCGCTACACGGCATCCGAAGGCGTGGAGCACAAGGACTATACAGAGTAGTACTCGGTTAGGGAGGGCCGTACATGTTCCGCATTGTATAGAGGACTCCTTGACGTACTCGACTAGTACTCTCTTCCTACTCCGACTTGTAACCCCGCCTCCCGACTCATATAAGGTGAGGCAGGGACCGATCTCAGGATCACCTCATCCAATCTCCTCTCATACAACTCACGGCGCACCATTGCACCATCTTGTAATCGTGCCCTATCAATCCAGAGCTACGCGGCATACAGGACGTAGGGTATTACGCACCTCGCGGCCCGAACCCGTGTCTAAATTGTGTGCCACGTGTCTCTTCCTTCGAGTTACCGATCTCGGTGAGTCACAATCATCTACTTCGGGTACTCCCCGTAGTAGGTTGCCGGTCTAAAACACCGACACTTTTCATCCAAGAGGTTGCCTTCGTCATCACAGAACACTTCTCTGCAAAATCAAATGTTTCAAATCAACACTTTCCCACATTGAAAACAAAACAGCCATACACCAAAAAAACAGTCGTACACTCACCTTTTACATCTTTTCTCCCATCTCTTCATAATATAAATTGATGGAATCTCGATTTGCTCTCGCCTCTAAGCACTTGTATGACATGACGACATGGGATGCCATATGACTCATACAATTTACAGGAGCACGTACTGAACATGTTTGACTTGTTCATCTGAACCACTCTCTCTTTTCCAAACAGGCTGCTGATGGTGACAATTTTCATATCTTTAGACTCAGAAATCCATTGAATAATGCAATGGTCTCTTGCAACTACGAGTTTTTCCTGAAACTTACTGAAAACTTCATGTGTATATATGACACTGCATTGCTTCTCCATGGGTCATGATGTCAGCAGTTTAGGATCGCTATGAAGACTTGCGTTGTCTGCTTTCAACTCCTCTTCGCGCTGGCACTCCAAAGATGTGTCAAACCTTAGCCAGAACTCAACAAAGGATAATTTTCGGTGAATGAAACGGTTAAAAAAGAAATTTGCACTCTCTGATCGTGATGTGGTCCTAAGGATTCCTGAGAGAGGTACGTCCATTAAGTAAGCTGGAATCCATGATTGTCGCATATCAAACTTTGTGGAAAACCACTCAATTTCCATGAGCCCATATTCTGTCATGATAGCATTCCACTCAGACACAAAATCATCAGGATCCTCTGAGCCCCATACACACTTGAAAAATCTATCCCAGAAGTCTTGGTCCTCTCTTATGGAGGGACCGACCTTCTCTGGAACCTTTTCCATTATATGCCACATGCAAAATCGATGAACCGTATTTGGTAGAACTTGAGCAATAGCAGCCTTCATGCTTGCATCTTCATCTATTATGATTAGATGAGGTGGTACTTGACCCATAGCCTTAATAAAGATCTGAAACAACCACACATATGACTAAATCTTTTCATCAGCCAAGAATGCTGCTCCAAGGAAAACACTTTGCAAGTGGTGATTGACTCTAGTAAATGGCACAAACTTCATATTATATTGGTTAGTGGTATATGTTGCATCTACTAAAAGCACATCACCAAATATACTGTAGTTTTTCCTGCATGTGGCATCTGCCCAAAATACACGAATAATTCGTACTTCTTCATCCACCATGAAGTTGTAAAAGAAGGCAGGATTAACTTCCTTCTTCGCTCAAGCTGTCCCACAAACATCTGTGCATTAGCATCCTTGATTTTGCTCCTCTAGTCACGATAGTAGTTCTGCAAATCTCTCCGCGTGCAACCAACATTCTTAGCACCGCCATCACTAACTTGAAGAAGTCGAAATGCCATGGATGTGCCAGTGCTAGCCTTATGACAATTGAACAAGGTACTCTTTGCCCTCTCACTGACATTAATGTTCGATCTTAGCAAGTGCCTCTTATCCGGCGAGACAAAACCATGGTTGTGCTCATCAACCACTGAAAACCACGGGCGAATACAGGATGGGCGTCCACTAAGAATGAATTTTGGGATCTGATTTTTCTACTAAAGCGAAAATGAAAATGAAAGAAATAGAAGGGTATAGTCCGTCGGTGTTTTGAGAGCCCGGCAACCTACTAAGGGAGTATTCGAAGTAGATGAATGTGACTCGCCGAGATCGTAACTCGAAGGAAGAGACACGTGGCACACAATTTAGACAAGTTCGGGCCGCGAGGTGCGTAATACCCTACGTCCTGTATGCCGCGTAGCTCGGATTGATTGGGCACGCATTACAAGATGGTGCAATAGTGCGCCGTGGGTTGTATGAGAGGAGATTGGATGCTAGAGATCGGTCCCTACCTCGCCTTATATAGTCCCGGAGGGGGTTACAAGTCTGGAGTAGGGAGAGAGTACTAGTCGAGTACGTCTAGGAGTCCTCATCCGACGCGCGAACATGCACGACTTCCCTAACCGAGTACTACCCGGCCGTAGCCCTTGTGCTCCACGCCTTCGGGTGCCGTGTAGCGCAAGCTCTGCAGTCCTGGGGCCCACCGAGTAGTCGGTCCCGGGTACCCACCGAGGTAGTGGGCCTAGGAGTGTCCATACGGACAAGCCCCTGGGCACTTTGTAGTCGAGAATGATAGCTTCAGGCAATCTTGACCGGCCTTCACGAGTAGTCCTCAAGCGTCCTCGAGTGCTACAAGTCAAAAGTCCTCAAGAGTAGTCGAAGCATCCCGAGGCCGGAATGTACTCCGTACCGATGTTTCCGAGCAATCTTGAAAGTCTTTCTCGAGTAGTCTCAAGCGTCCTCGAAAACCGCCTTCGAAGGTCTTCAAAAAATGTCTGTCTTGTCTTGAAGCGGAGGCCGATATGGAGGTGCGATTTGCAAAATCGCACTCCATATGGGAGTAGCCCTCGAGCCTTAGGTTGAGCCGCAGGGCTACGGCCGAGGGTCCATCTCGAAGTCTTGGCAAGAAAATCCCGAAAAATCCGAGAGAAAAAACCGAAGGACACGTGACACGGAGCCCCCGAGCCTTGAGTCGAGTACTTCCTCTCGAATTGAAGGGTCATCTTGAAGAATGTGTCTCGAGATGCTCTTGAGACTAGCCGCTTCCCCGGTGTAGTCGAGTAGAAGTAGCCGAGCCCCCGAGGTGAGGCGCGTCGACTAGTAGAATACGAAGGGTCACGCACGCCCGCCGAGTCGGCCCGCGCGTGGACTTATCCGGCCACCGTTGCGGAGCCGGTTTGGCTTATAAATAAAAGCCAAAACCCTTAGGGTTTTTCACCCATTCGAGCTGCCCATTCCGTTTGCATCCGAAGCGAATCCACTCCTAGCGCTTGCCGCCGCCGTAGTAGATTCGAGTGCGCCCGCCACCCAAAGCTTTTAGGGTAGCCCCCCGAGCGGATGCGCGTGAAGACGCCCCGTACTTGGAGGATGAAGCCGTCACTAAGCAAGACATCGAAGGCCGCCGGGAAGAAGAGGGGCCGCGAAGAGGCCGCCGCGGCCGGCCACCCGGAGCGGCGCCGCCCATGTCTCCACCGCGGGCTGATCCAAGCCGCGAGTGGAAGAAGTCCAAAGAGAAGATGGAGGATCTGGCCGACCCTCGTGAACAGCGGGTTCATCAGGGAGAAGGGGGTCGATATGTGGAGATCCGCCGCCGGAGATCCATATCCGATGGAGATGTCCGAAGACGAGATCCCAATGTTCGCGCGGTTCGTGGAGCGCGGGCTTGCGCTCCCGCCGCCGATTTCTTCAAGGGGTCGCTCGGTACTACGGGATCGAGTACCCGAACTCGAACCCCAACGGCATCTTCCACACGGCGGTCTTCGTGCACTTCTCGCGAAGCCTTCCTCGGGATCAAGCCACATTGGGTGCTTTTCCGTAAGTTCTTCCGCGTCAGCCGCCGCCAGGTGCCACCAACCCCGGGGTAGTCGGAGGAGCCGCATCCGCTGAGGGAGGACGCCGCGGAGCAATATCCGGCGTACAAGCTTGTCGACTCCAACACATTAGAAGAGCGAGGGTGGTTCTACATCACGAACCACCACCCCCGCCCGCCGAAGCCGAGCGGACGGCGCCCCAGGCACAGAGAATGGTGGAACACGGAGCCCACCATGCAAGAAGGGATCCAGCTCCCCGAGCTGCTAGCACGCATCAAGGTGCTCAGGGAGGCGGGACTGAGGGCCGAGCACGTGGCCTTCAGTTTCATGAAGCGGAGGGTGCAGCCATTGATGGCTCGGGACACCCTAGGCTTCGAGTACACCGGCGATGACGACACGTCGCGGATGCCGGGAGGCGAACTGGACGACAGCGACATCATCGAGAGGTTGTCGCGGATCTTCAAAGATATGCCGCCGTACACGGCGTGCCCTGTCCAGGAGTACTCCGCCGCGCGCCCGCCAAAGGTGGTGAGTAGTCGTACTCTCTATTGGTCGAGTAGTCATTGATCCGTTGTACGATTCTGTCGATGCCTTCGTGTCTTGCGGGAGGACTTGAAGAAGTTCATCTCCGAGCCGCGCCACCTCCGAGCGGGATCGAGATCCCGATGGAGGGGAAGGCGAAGGAGCGGCGTGAAGTCGGTGAAGGCGATGACACCGTCGTCGTGGAGGATACCTCCGACGACGACGATGAAGACGAGGAGACGTTGCGGGACCGCTTCCGGCTGCAGTCGAGGTTTAGCCACCCGGCTTGCCTCATGTTCCTCTAGTGCAAGACCCCCCGCCAGCCACCGGGAGGCTAGCCCGGCCGCGCCGCCACGGAAGCCGCGCAACCCCCGCTAGGAAGCGGGTGACGAAGAAGCTAAGGGTCTCGCAGACCACGCCTCAGGAGGTAAGTTGTCTTGAATAGAGTAGTCGAGTACCCGTTGTACGAGTACGCTTGCTGATGAGTAGTCTTCCTTGTATGCAGGAGGTGCCGCCAACGGAGCCCGTCGAAGAGGGCGACGAAGGCGTGTG
Source organism: Cenchrus americanus (assembly GCA_947561735.1). Classification (NCBI taxonomy): domain Eukaryota; kingdom Viridiplantae; phylum Streptophyta; class Magnoliopsida; order Poales; family Poaceae; genus Cenchrus; species Cenchrus americanus. The sequence continues at coordinate 86,863,468 of OX387245.1, read as the reverse complement.
GGACACGGTGGGGGAGCCAGCTGGAAGTCGTAGTCCATCCCCCACTGTGGAGGAGATCTTGGCGCGGTCGGAGCGCCGCCCCTCTCGCTCCTCGGGGAGCACGGGACCCGTGGCCGCCGCCGTTGAAGAGGTGGTGGCCTCGTGGGGCACGAGAGACCACCGCGCCGCCGCCGCTGCCGTGGAGGAGGCGGTAGCCGCAGGGGGCGTCGGAGGAGGCACCCGCCGAGGGTGGACCGGTCGATATCGCCGGCATCCTCGGTGCTCCGCCGTGACAATTGTCCGGTCGAACTTGTAAGTACCGTATCCTTCCGAGTAGTACTTGTTGCGGTAGTCGATGTTGACGACGACCATCCGTGAGTGTTTTGCGCAGAAGTCCACGGATTTGTCCCGGGAGGGAGATGAGCCCCTGCGGCGGTGGCGGAGGAAGACACGCCGCCGCCGAGGAGGCTGCTCCCGCTACCCGGGCCGCGACCGAGCCACCCGGGCCGCCAAGGCGCCGGCTCGCCGGAGGCCGGCGTAGTCGAAGGTGAGCACCCTTCTTGAAGCCTGTAAGGCTCTTTGAGGAGTAGTCGTGGGCACCGATGCACTTGTCGTCTTTTTTTGACGGCGCCGAAGCGAGAAGGTGGTGACATCCCCGCGCGGGGTGCCGGTGCGGCAGGTTGACACCGAAGGCCCCGCAGGCCGGCGAAGGAGCCCCCGAGCCCATGGAGGAGGTCGTCGAGAAGTCCGCCGGGGAGAGGGCGGTCTCCACGTCGCCGCGAGGTTGCTCTGGAGGTGGCTATCCGCTCCCCCGAGATCCGGGACGCGAGCCCATCCGCTGCGCGCCGATGACGGAGGCCACCGCGAGTAGTCGCAGGGGGATAGAGCTGCTCGCGGACGATCTCATCGAGCGGCGACGGTGGCCAAGCATCCGGAGGCGATCCGTCAAGCCGAGCGGGGATGAAGGTAAGTAGCCGTAGCCTTTGAGTAGCCAATCCGTTGTCGTTGGGTACTCTTGTGACTTGAGTTGTCTTGTGCGGGACGTTGCGGAGCGGTCCCGCGACAAGTCGAACTCGCCGGAGGCTATGGCGACGCGGTGCTCCGTGCCGAGGTGCTAGAAGAGCAACTTGTGAAGTCGCGGAAACACGCGGCCGCCATGCGCTCGAAGCTCGATGCCGCCTTCGCCACGTACCACAACGACGTCCAAGAGTTGCGGGCGAAGGGCGACGACTTGGTGCGGAAGAATAAGGGCCTCGCAACAAGAACAAAGGTACGGCTGCCGAACCGGTCGGGTACTTGTTGGAGGTCGAGAAGTCCTTGACCCGCTGTGCTGCTGTCGTGTTGCAGAGCTTGAGGGCCGGTGGAGCAGTACCAAGGCCTCGGAGACGAGCATGAAGAACCTCTTCTACCGGGAGCAAGAAGCCCGCCGGTACTCGAGCTCGACTACAAAGAACTCGCCTTCGAGTGCGAGAAGCATATGGAGCTTCGGATTGCTTCTGACCGAGATCTCGTCAACTGCTACAAATCCTTGCGTGCAGTTGAACGAAGACCGCGAGGCATTGCGGGCCCAGTTGAAGGAGTTGGAAGAAGCCGCACTACCGATCGCAAGGCTCCTGGTGCCGCACCCGGCGGCCCCAAGATTGCTCCTCCGGTGGATCACCTCAAGGAAGCTCCGAGCCGGCCGGCCGCCTACGTGAAGCACATGGCGAGGTCGATCCCAATACAAGTCTTGGCCTTCATGAAGTCGTACTTCCCGAAGGCCCCGTGGAGGTAGTCGCCGGCGGGGTAGCCGCCAACTGCTCCGATGAGCGATGCGCGAGCCGCCGGGAGCGAGATGGCTCCCATCGCGGAGCGGTGGGCGAGAAGCCGAACCTCTAGTAGCCCTGTAATAGGTAGCTAGTAGCCATGGTTGTACAGGAAAAACAATTGTAATGAATTGTTTAAGTATTAATGAAAGATTTTTCCGGCAATGAGTACTCGTAGTCGCGATCTCAGAGTGCGGAGCTCCCATCGTGGAGTGGATGCGAGTAGTAGTACTCGGCTTTGGTAGTCCCGTTGTAGGGAGTAGGCAGTAAAGAAGTTGATGAACGATCAAACTTTATTACTGAAGAAGTACACCTGGATGGCCAGGGCCGTAGTTACAAAGTAGTCGCCCGGACCCGGGGCCGCTTACGGTGAGTAGAGCCGGAGCGGGTAGCCGCTTGGCGCAATTGATCCGTAGGTAGCCGTGTAGGCCGGATCGTAGATCCGTAGGTAGCCGTGCAGCCGGATCTTGGAGTGTGGTCTCTTAGTAGACCGCCGCTAGAGTCCTTGACGCTCGTCGCGAGCCCGTGGTCCGTAAGTAGCCGCACGGGCCGGAGCTCGGAGAGGAGAAGTCCGGAGACCGGAGCCGGGACCGGAGGCCGCTTACCGCAAGGGGGTGTTGATGTAGTCGTGTAGACTTGAACCCCGAGTAGTCGTGTAGACTAGGCGTAGAATCGACGAGCCGGTCGACGTTCCACGAGTTGTTGATGTCTTCGCCTTCAAGTGTTTGGAGGCGGTAGGAGCCCGGCCGGTCACCTTTGCCACGGTGAAGGGACCTTCCCGTGGGGAGGCCGAGCTTGTGAAGTCCTTCCGTGTTCGGATACGGCGGAGGACGAGATCTCCAACGTTGAAGGAGCGTTCCTTGACGTTGCGATCATGGTAGCGTCGGATACCCTCCGGTACCTTGCCGATTGGACGAGGGCGGCGCGGTGAGCTTCTTCGAGGCCGTCGATGTTAACTCGTCCGTCGTCTTCTGAGACGCCTTCGTCATAGTGCTCCACTGCTGGCGAGTTCCATATGACGTCGGCAGGGAGGATTGCTTCGGAGCCGTAGACCAGGAAGTAAGGGGATTGCCCCGTTGGCTTGGATGGTTGAGTCCGTAGCCCCCAGAGTGCGTTGGGTAGTTCCTTGATCCACTTGCCCCCTTTGGAGTTCGCGGCGTCGTGTAGCCGCTTCTTGAGAGCGTCGAGCACCATCCCATTGGCGCGCTCGACTTGTCCGTTGGCCCGTGGATGGGCCACTGAGACGAATTGGACGTCGATCCCGCTCGTTCTCACAATATCCCCGGAACCGGTGGTTGTTGAAGTTGGATCCCGTGTCCGTGATGATGCGGTGGGGTAGCCCGTAGCGGTGTACGAGTTCATCCAGAAGTCGAGTACTCGTCGCCCTTGGGGCATGTGACCGGCTTGACCTCGATCCACTTGGTGAACTTGTCGATGGCCACCAATACCCCGTTGAATCCTCCTAGCGCCGTTGGCGATGGGCCCAATCATGTCGAGCCCCCGGCAAGCAAAGGGCTAGGTTGGCGGTATGGTGACTAGCTTGTAGGCGGGACGTGTTGTTGCTTGGCGAAGTACCGGCATCCTTGGCACTTTCTCGACGAGTTCTTCGGCGTCGCCCCGCAGCCGTAGGCCGGTAGAAAGCTCGTCGGAAAGCCTTGCCGACCGGCCGTGCGTGAGGACGCGTGGTTGCCGCGAACGCCCTTGTGGATCTCCTCCAAGATGTCCTTGCCTTCTTCACGAGGGACGCACTTCATGAGTACTCCGAGAAGATGCGCCCCGCTTGTAAAGCTTGTCTCCGACGAGGACATAGGACTTGGCGCGGCGGACGAGTTGCTCGGCCGCGTTCTTGTCGGAGGGGACCTTCTGCTCGCTGAGGTAGTCGATGAAGGGCTGTCTCCGGTCCACGTCGATCATCATGACCTCCTCGCCCCCCGAGTGGTGGATGGGGCGGGACGATGGTCGGTGGCGCCGGCTCGGGGATGGATGGCGCGTGAAGCTCGTGGATGAAGACACCCGCCGGCACTTGAGCGCGGGTGGATCCAAGCTTCGAGAGGACGTCCGCCGCAATGTTGTTATCGCGGACGATGTGATGGGACTCGAGACCATAGAACTTGTTCTCGAGCTTGCGGACTTCTAGGTAGTAGGCGTCCATGTTCTCCTTGTTGCGGTCCCGGGACTTGTTGACTTGGTTGATGACCCCTGCGGAGTCGCCGTAGACTAGTAGCCGCTTGATGCCCGGTGAAGCCGCGAGGCGGGCCCGTGTAGGAGGGCTTCGTACTCGGCTTTGTTGTTGGAGACCTTCCGGAAGATCCGCAGGACGTACTTGAGTTGTCCGCCCATTGGAGAGATCGGGAGTACCCCCGCACCCGCGCCCTCGAGGTTGAGTGAGCCGTCGAAGTACATCACCCAATGCTGCGGTCGCACGGTGGGAGTAGGTAGGCGGTTCTCCCGCCACTCCGCCATGAAGTCGACTAGTGCCTCGCGACTTGATGGCCGTGCGTGGCTTGAAGTCGATAGTGAGGGCGCCGAGCTCGACGGCCCACTTGGAGATTCTTCCGGTAGCGTCTTGGTTCCGCGGGGATGTCGCCAAGCGGGTAGTCGGTGACAACGGAGACCGAGTACTCCCCGGAAGTAGTGTCGTAGCTTCCGCGAGGTGATGAGTAGAGCGTACATGAGGGTCTCGCACGGTCGATAGCGGGCCTTGGACTCGATAGAACCTCGGCCGACGAAGTAGACCGGGCGCTAGACCGGGTAGGCGTGGCCGTCTTCTTGCCGCTCGACAACGATGGCGATCGACCACGTGAGTAGTCGCGGCGAGGTAGAGCGATGAGCTCGCTCGCCCTTGTGAGGAGCCGTGAGGATCGGTGGCTTTGATAGGAAGTCCTTGAGCCGGGCAAGGGCTTGATCCGCCTCCGGAGTCCACACGAACTTCTCTTGATGCTTGAGTAGTTTGAAGAAGGGGAGGCCCCGTTCTTCTAGCCTCGAGATGAATACGGTCGGCCGCCGCCATGCATCCCGTCGGCCTTCGGACGTCTTTGATGCTCGTGGGAGCTTTCATGCGTCGGTGATGGCGGAGATCTTCTCGGGGGTTGGCTTCAATGCCGCGCCGGCGATGATGAAGCCGAGTAGTTTGCCCGAAGGGACGCCGAAGACGCCCTTGTTCGGGTTGAGCTTCCGGCGGTACTCGCGTAGTGATGCGAAGGTCTCTTCAAGGTCGTCGATGAGGGTACCGGAGTCCCTGGTTTTGACAACCACGTCATCCACGTAGGCCTCGAAGTTCTTGTTGAGTTGCCGCTTGAAGCGAGTGCTCGGATAGCCCGTTGGTAGGTAGCGCCGCGTTCTTCAACCCGAATGACATGGTCGTGTAGCAAGACGCGCCAAACGGGGTGATGAACGCGGTCTTCTCCTGGTCTTCCCGCTTGATTGCGATCCGGTGGTACCGGAGTAGCGGTCGAGGAAGCGGAGCGGTCGCGGCCCGCCGTGGAGTCGATGACTTGATCAATCCATGGCAGCCGAAGGGGTCCTTGGGGGCGAGTGCTTGTTGAGGTCGGTGTAGTCGACGCACATCCTCCACTCGTTCGAGTTCTTCTTGCGGACGAGGACGGGGTTGGCGAGCCACTCGGGATGGAAGACTTCTCTCGATGAAGCCGGCCGCGAGTAGCTTGGCGAGATCCTTCTTGATGGCGTCCCGCTCGTCGTCGGCAAAGCGTCGGAGGTGTTGTCGCTTGGGGGTGGCCTTAGGATCGACGTTGAGGTAGTGCTCAATCGGCTCCCCGGGCACTCCCCGGCATGTCCGTTGGCTTCCACGCGAAGATGTCGCGGTTAGCCCGAAGAAAGCCGATGAGTGCGTCTTCCTATTTGGGGTCGAGGCCGGCCCCGATGGTGGTGGTCTTGCTTTGGGGTCGCCCGTTCCGAGGTCGACCGTCTTGACGAGTACCTCCTCGGGTGGGCGAGGCTTGTTGGTGCTTTGTCGGACTTCTCTGGGATGTCGAGTTCGCTTGTAGCAAGCTTCTTCGACGCAGCGTAGACCTCCATCATCGCGTTGGGTACTTGATTTGTGGAGGCGATCTCCACGGCTTCTGTGTCGCAGTCGTGGGAGATCTTCAAGTCCCCCTGGAGGGAGAGTACACCGGCCGGGCTTGGCATTTTGAGTACCAAGTAGGTGTAGTTGAGGACCATGTGTGGTTCGAGGACCGTGGATGGTCGCTTCCTTGTGTGATGAGTGATTGACAACGTTGTGTGGACCGATTCTTGGCTAAGTATTGCAGTGCGGGTTGCGGCTTGACCGGTGTTGGTGCGGGTGAAGAACAAGCGCGAAAGGTCGTCGCGGTGAGGCCTCCGGGTGTGGAGAAGACAAGTAGGCTTCGTTCGAGGGACCCGGTGGCCGGCGGGGTCAAGTGCGGGCCGCATGGTGGCATGAACGGCAAGATGAAGTCATGGACGGTTTCTTGGTTGATCCTCAAAACCAAGGTCGAGCCGGGACTACGTGGGAGCCAAGTCATGAGTCGAGATTGGCGGAGGCTACACCGAGTTCGCGGGGTTTCCGGTGGTTCACCGTAAAACCATTGGGTTCCTTGGTTGATCCACAAAGCCAAGACCGAAGAACCGAAGACGGAGCCGCAGCGGCGCCGGACCGGTCCGACCGTGGGTTCGACCGGCCGACCCGGTGAGGAGCACCGGTCGATCGGTGTGCGACGACGCAACCGAATCTTCGAAGCGGAGGACACGCGTCGGGATCGCATGGCTTGCGTCGAGGCTACGCGGGGTGCGGTCGCCGGCATCCGTCCGATGGTGAAGACATCAAGAATTCCAAATCCGCCCTTGAGGGGCTTGTATCCCTAGTTGTTAGAGAAGGGAATTTTAAACATTCGGTTGCCTCCATATAACCCAAGAGGTGAGAGGATGGCAGCCAACTCTTGGAACCCTAGCTCATTAGTTTTCCTATTTTCCACCTATTTTCCTTAGGCTTTCTCTAGGACTAGCAAGAGAGCTTCACGGAGAGATCTTGTAGAGAGGGATGGATGATCGGGCGGCTTGCTAGACCTTGTACGAACCTTTGTTTCATGTATAGATGATTCGGCGTGGTTCCTCAAGGTTTGGATGTGTTTTCCCCGTTGTTCTTGGTGGTGATTTTCGGAGCCCTCTCTTGGTGATTTCTTTGGGTTGTTTTCGGGACTTTTCTCTTAGGGATTTGATGGGGGAAATTTGTGGGAACCCTTCGTGGTTCTTTGGGCCGTGATTCCCCCTCCCAAATCCGTGAGAAAAGGTGCTCGATTTTGGGGTTTCTTGAGTTCTTGGGTTGGAAGTGCTTTCGGCGGGATTTCTTCGATTCCTCCTTTTTGGACGAGTTTTGGTGGGATTAAACTTGGCTATGGACTCCTCATGAGGTGTTCCTGATATCCCCAAAGTCTTGTTCAAGTCCGTGGAGTGATTCGGGAGATCGAGATTTGGATTTGGGGGGGGTTGACCGCGGTGTCTTGTTCATCCCGAGCTGCCCAGGCTACACCGGTCTGACCGGTGCGAGCCCTTGTGGGATTTTGCTCGGGTGAACGTCTTGGTGAGTTCGTTGTTGTCCCGTGTTGGTCTTGTTTCAAGTTTGGGTCTGTTTGGTGGTCGTTTGGCTCGTTTGGTGCCTTGGGGGCTTTCGTGTGCGCCATCGGTCCGACCGGTGCGTCTCACCGGTCCGACCGGTGTAGAGCCACTTAGTGGAAGTTACTCGGTTACACCGGCGGGGACCGGTCCGACCGGTGTGGGTCCGTAGGCTCGAGGTTTGGTTTTTCCGCCGCGTTTCTCGGGTCGGAAGGTGGTGTGTTGGTTCCTAGGCCCAGTGGCACTCCAGTGGCTACGTGGGCTTGACCAACCTTGGTAGTGAGTCGGAGACGTGTGTTGGAAGCCGTGTTCATCTTGTTGGAGTTTCGATCTCCTTCGAGAAGAATTTTTATCGGCTCCCATTCACTCCCCCCTCTCGGTTCGCCGTATCGGTCCTTCAAGTGGTATCGCAGCCGGTTCGGGTCTTTGTTGACTCTAACCGCCCAAGATCCAAGGATGGCGTACCGGGAACGGGGTTCGGGTCCTCCACACTTCGATGGCAAGAACTACCGGATGTGGAGCAAGCGGATGGGTGCATTCCTCCGCGGAAAGGGTCGGCTTCTTTGGGATGTCACGGTGGACACGAGGCTATGTCCAGGCCGATGGATTTCCTTGCTCCGGGGGTCGAGGGGACGGATTCGACGCCAACAATAAGGCGGTCGACTACTTGTTTCGTGCTTTGTGTCGGCCCCGAGTTCGATCGGGTGCACACCGAGCACTTGGCTTGTAGGATTTGGGCGGTGTTGAAGGAGGCTCATGTTGGGAACGCCCGGGGTTCGAGGCACGGATGTATGCGACCTACCGGAGAGAGTACGAGAACTTCACTCATCTCCCCGGTGAGTCCATCGATGCCTTGTTTCAGAGGTTCACGGTGGTGGTGAACAACATGAGGGCCAATGTGGACGTGCTCCCGTACGATGATCATGATAGAGCGGTCAAGCTCTTACACTCTTTGGATCGTACGATATGGGGCGGAAAGTTCGAGGCCATAGTCGAGTCGGAGAGGTATGATACTCTAACGGTGAACGAGCTGTTCTCGAAGCTCAAGTCGGCTGAGGTGGATAGGGGCATGACTGCCAAGCTCGAGGGACCGACTGACTCCCATAGTCTTGCCCTCGTTGGTGGTTCCAAAGGAAAGACTAACTCTAACCCATCCACTAGGATGTTCTCGTTTTTCCTCTTTGATGTCTATGCCAGATGAGGAGTTTGATGACCTTGGAGAGGACGAGCCGGCGCCGTTGACGAGGCGGTTCGAGAGGCCGCACGAGAACCGCGTGAACATGAGGAGGAACACGAGGACTTGCTTCCGGTGCGGCAAGCGGGACACTTCGTCGGCGACCGCCCGGAGAAGGCCGAGAACAAGGGCGGCTACAAGCACAAGCCGAGGATGAAAGATGGCAAGTACCGTTCGAGGCGCGACCACAAGAGCAAGCACAAGAACAAGTACAAGGACGAGCGACGATCGAGGAAGAAGGAGAGCCGAGGCAAGGCCCGAGCGATGGTTGGAGCGAGCGACGTCGACTCCGGGGCCCGCGTACTCCACCTCGAGCTCGAGCGACGGTGAAGACGAGGGAGATCGCCGCAAGAACAAGAAGTCGTCCAAGAACCCGAGCGGGCGGTGCCGCCGCGAGAGATGGCTTCCCGCACCATGGCGGCGAGCTCCCGGCGCAAGAAGAGCACACGGAGCGACTCGGACTGCGAGTCCGACGACGAGGTGCGTGATGAACTTCCCTTCTTGCGCCAGGAGAATGAGAGGCTTGGCTCTTTGCTTGATAACCGTGATGATATGCTTAGAGAGGCCAAGAAAATGAGGAAAGAGCTTAGGGCTTCACTCGAGGATGCTAGGACTAGAGTGGCTGAGCTAGAGACACAGGTGCTTGATAGCAAGCTTGAGATTGATTCGCTTAAGGCTAGCCCTGTTGTTTCTGATGAGAATGACTTGTCTTGATTGCTCCATATTCCTTGCGATCTTGCTTTGTTTAAGGAGAAGCATGCCTCTAAGTGTGAGGAACTAGATGTGCTTAGGGTTGAAGTGGCCGAGCTTAAGTCTAGACCTGCTTTGCTAGGTGCTTGCACTTCTTGCCCCGTTTTGCATGCTAAGATTGATGAGATGGATGCCTACACTAGTTCGCTCGAGGCTAAACCGAAGGAACCCATGCCTACATCTTGCTCTACCCGTGAAATGCATGCATTGAAAAATTTGGAGCTTGCACATTATGTTGATCGTTTGCGGGATGAGAATGATGACTTGAGGAAGTTGATGGGTTGGTTGTCCTGGTCATGAGCCTCGGTTGAGGATGATGATCGAAGCCTTCAAGAGGCAAGATGGTGAGGGGCTTGGGGCAAACAAGGTTGGTGAGGGAAGTGGAGAGAATATCCCGGAGCCACCAAAAACCCACCACAAAAATGATTTCCCTCCAAAACCTAACCATCTTAGGAACCGACTAGACACAACCCCAGCTCCACCCGTGTTTCCTACACCCACAAATGACCTACAAAAGCCTATCAAGTTTGTGAGCACTTCGGGGAAAGTGTTCTTTGGGAAGGAGAGTGAGAAGGCTAGTGGTGAGAAACCGGTGGAGGTGTTGAGTGGAGAGAAACCGAGTGAGCAGCCACATCCCAAGCCTAAGCCTAAGCTTGTGAGGTTCCATTGTGGCTATTGTGGGAGATATGGCCATAAGGAGGAGTTTTGCTTCAAGAGGAAGCGAGAGGAGAGAATGGCAAAGGTGTGGGCTAACAAGGACAAGTACCACCCTTCCGATGGTGTACTTGAGCCTCGTATGCAGATGCCCAGGGGCAAGGCGAGTGTGAGGACAGGTTAGGGCTTGGGGAGAGAAGAAGGGAGCCGCAGGTGGTGCTGTCTGTCCGGAGTCACCCCGGTCGGACGGTGTGGGGCACCGGTCGGACCGGTGCGGCAGGGCACAGACGGACGGTTGTTCGGGTTTCGAGCTCGTACGGGTGCGAGGGTTGTTTACGGTGGTCGTGGTTCGGTGGTTGGGGTGGAAAGGGTGCGGGTGGTCGGTTGCTAGGCATTCTCCCCCTCGAGTTCACTACGGGGATGGGAGGAGTCGTAGCTTTGAGTTGGAGAGGAAGGACGTTCCACGGGCTTTCTTGCGTGGATTTGGTCCTCCTCCAGGCAGAGAGAGGTGGTTCCCTCAGGGTGGTTACCGTGGTGGTGTTCGTGGAGGTAGCTTTGGTAGGAGAGATGCTTTGGTTGGTGCTAACCCCACTTTCGAGCAAATGGCTCGGCACTGGTTTTCCTCCTTTGGTACTAACCCCAATCTTTGAGTCGTTTGTTCGCTCACGTGCTTATTTTTGAATTTCAGGTGGGAGACTTGAAGAACATTTGGTTGATTGACTCCGGTTGCTCGAGGCATATGACCGGAGACAGGGGGTGGTTCTCAAGTCTCGTCTCGGTGGTGACGAAGAGGTACATCACCTTTGGGGACAATGGGCGTGGGCGTGTGCTTTCGAAGGTGAGATCAAAGTGAGTGACAAGATCACTGCGAGGCGTGTTGCTCTTGTTCAATCGTTGGGGTACAATTTGCTTTCTGTGTCCTAGTTGTTGGATGAGGGCTTTGAGGTGTTGTTTCGGCCAGGTGGTTCTCGGATTTTGGACTCTCGAGGGGACCTTGTCTGTATGGTCGTTCCCGAGGGCAGGTGTTTCGTGCTGATTTTTCTCAGTCTTTGGGTGTGGAGCATTGTTTCTTGGCTGGTTCTTCGAGTGAGTTGTGGAAATGGCATAGGAAGTTGGGTCACTTGAGCTTTAATCTTTTGTCTCGCTTGAGTAAACTCAATTTGGTCCAAGGATTGCCACGGTTGAGGCTTGAGAAAGAGTTGGTTTGTGCGCCTTGTAGGCATGCCAAGATGGTAGCCTCTTCTCACCCACCTCTCGCCGATGTGATGAGCGAGCGTCCATGCGAGCCGCTCCATATGGACCTTGTTGGCCCGGCTCGTGTGCGATGCGCGGGTGGGAAGTGGTATGTCCTTGTTGTGGTGGACGACTATTCTCGGTATGCGTGGGTGTTCTTTCTCGAGGATAAGGGGGAGACGTTTGGTTTTGTTCAAGATCTAGTCTTGAGGTTGAGGAACGAGAGGCACGGAGATGCCATACGAGCTATCCGCGGTGATAATGGCTCGGAATTCAGGAACTCTCGTTTTGAAACCTTTTGCCATGACTTGGGTCTTGAGCACCAGTTTTCGAGTCCGTATACGCCTCCCCAGAATGGTGTTGTGGAAAGGAAGAACAGGACCTTGTGCGAGATGGCTCGGACGATGCTTGATGAGCATAGGACTCCGAGGAGGTATTGGGCTAAGGCGGTGAACACCGCGTGCTATGTGTCGAACAGGATATACCTCAGAGTGCACAAGAAGAAGACATGCTATGAGTTGATGCATGGTCGCACACCCAAGGTGAGTCACTTCCATGTCTTTGGTTGCAAGTGTTTCATTCGAAGAAAGGCGGGGAAGTTGGATAAATTTTAGGCTAGGTCCGTCGATGGCATTTTCTTTGGTTATGCATCTCATTCTAGAGCATATCGTGTGCTCAATCTTGAAACTAACCAAATCGTGGAGACTTGCGAGGTAACCTTCGACGAGACGAGCCATGTAGTCGGCTTGTCTTTGAGTGTGCGGGTGATGATGAGCTTGGCGAGGAGATTTTTCGGGGAGGAGGAGCATGAACATGGTGATGATGAAGATGGCGGTGTGGTGCCCCCGGCGAACATGTACCCACTACTTCGACTACGATGATGGATGGACCCTCTCGCTACACCTACGACGACAAATCAAGAACGAGGAGAAGGCGATGTTGAGGGGGAGGTAGCTTCGAGGCGAGAACCTCCCCGGCGAGTTCAAGTGGATCACCCGGCTTCGAGGATCATCGGCGACATGAATGAATGCACTACATGGTCGAGGGTTCGGAACAACTCTCATTTCGCTCATGCTTGCATTTGTTGCCTCTTTTGAGCCCAAAGACATTGGACACGCACTATCGATCACAATTGGGTTAATTCGATGCATGAGGAGTTGGAGAACTTTGAGAGGAATCAGGTGTGGGAGTTGGTTGACCCTCCCCCAGGGTGTAAGCCGATTGGTACAAAGTGGGTGTGGAAAAACAAAGAGGGGGAGAAGGGTGAGGTTGTGAGGAACAAGTCGAGACTTGTTGCTCAGGGGTTCAGTCAGAAGGAGGGGATCGACTACGAGGAGACCTTTGCTCCCGTAGCCCGTTTGGAGGCGATTAGGATCCTTCTAGCCTTTTCTGTGGCTAAAGGGTTCAAGTTGCACCAAATGGATGTGAAGAGTGCTTTCCGAATGGTGTCTTTGGAGGAAGAAGTGTATGTGAGGCGGCCTCGGGGTTTGAGAGTGAGAGGTACCCCCACCGGGTGTACAAGTTGAGGAAGGCGCCGTATGGGCCGAAGCATGCGCCTAGAGCTTGGTATGGCGGGTTGAGGGGGTTCTTGTTTGAGAGAGGTTTTGAGATGGGGGAAGGTCGATCGGACCTTGTTTTTGCTTGAGGCGGGGCGAGGAGATATCTCGATTGTGCGGGTGTACGTGGATGATATTGTCTTTGGTTGCTCGTCTAACTCTCTTGTTGCAAGGTTTGCGGATGATATGAGCGAGGAGTTTGAGATGAGCATGATGGGTGAGTTGCGAGTTCTTCCTCGGGCTACAAATCAAGCAATCAAAGGAAGGAACATTTGTGCACCGGGCTAAGTACACCAAGGACATTGTGCGGAAGTTCAAGATGGAGGACTCCAAGGCTATGACGACGCCGATGAGTACGACTACGGCTCTTGATACGGACGAGGAAGGTGAACACGTGGACCGGAAGGAGTACCGGAGCATGATAGGTTCACTCCTCTACTTGACGGCGACGAGGCCGGACATACGGTTCTCGGTGTGTCCGTGCGCTCGTTTTCAAGCGTCTCCGAGGACTTCGCATCGGCAAGCGGTGAAGCGAATTTTCGGTACTTGCGTCACACTCCCGACTTCGGCCTTTGGTACTCCGCGTCCTCTTCTTTGGCGCTTCATGGTTTTTCGGACGCGGATTTTGCGGGTGTCGGTTGGATAGGAAGTCCACTTCGGGACTTGCCGATTTTTTGGTTCTTCTTTGGTGTCTTGGTCTTCCCGCAAGCGGTCGAGTGTTGCTCAATCCACGACCGAGGCCGAGTATGTTGCCGCCGCTAGTTGTTGCTCTCGGCTCCTTTGGATCACCTACACCATGAGTGACTTTGGTGAGGAGTATACCCATGTCCCACTTCAATGTGATAGCACCGGTGCCATAAGCGTTGCAAAGAATCCGGTGCTCCATTCCAAAACCAAGCACATAGAAGTGAGGTATCATTTCTCGAGAGACAACGTAGAGAAAGGAAAGATAGCTTTGATCCATGTACCCACACATCACCAACTAGCCGATATTTTCACCAAACCCCTAGATCAAGCAACTTTCACTCGTTTGCGGGGGAACCTGGTGTGTGTTTGATTTCTTGAGTTGGGTGTGTGTGAGCTCTCTTTTGCGGTGGTGTCGAGCCCGTTTTGCCTCCCCTCGAGGAGCCGTGGTAGCATATGTATAGCTTTTCTTTGTGCATTTCTTGCATTTGGCATGGCATATATAGCATGATGTATAGGCATCCGTGTATCTTAGATTGCATGCATTTTGTATCATATGCATTGGTTAGGAAAAGCTTCTCTCATATACATTGTTCACCATGGAATGAGATATATGTCTTTGTGAGCTTGTTTGGTATGCTACGGTTAGTTTGGCTTAGCTCTTGATGATCTTGATGAATAATCCATGGTTGATAGCTATGCTTTTAAAAAATGTCACATGTATGCTCTCTCATGTGTAAATGCCTTTACATGCTCTTGACATGTTTTTGTGGCCTTGCTATGCTTAATTTGTGGTTGGATGGCTAGTTTATTGATCATATGGGGCCAAAGGCTCATTTGCCATCATGAATGTTTAGCCCTCTTGATTTATCTTGTGGAGGAGCATAAGTTCCTTTTTGTCGCAAAGACATTTCATGTACCATTTACAAATCCGAAAATGAAATGAAAAATGCTTGGAAATGTGCTCCCATGTCATATGTGCTGAATTTAATTCGCTTTGGGTGCTATACCGTTGCATGATGCCTACCAATGAGAAGTCTCATACATAGAAGTAGGCACATGGCTCGGTGGCTTTGACATGACATGAGGTGCTTGTGGGTGTTTGTGATGGTCTTATGGTTAGAATGGTTGTCCTAGCATGAAGTTTGTGTGGCTTTGCCATTTTGATATGCTTTGATCATGTTTAGGACTTTGCTCATGAGAGGCAAGTTTTTCGCAAAATTGCCAAAATCCATCTTAGCTTCGTCCAATGGTTGTGAAACTTGGTGATCATGTAGTTGAGATCGATACGAAGCCGTAGAGTATCTAACTTGCTCATTTGGACATGTGTAGCATCCTATGTTGAATTTTGTATATTTGAGAAGCTCTAGGTTGAAAGTTTTGCATTTTTGGCTTGATTCATGCATTGCCAACAAGGGGGAGAAGTTTGAGCTTGAAATGGCTTAATGGACGCATTTAGAAGGTTTTCAGGTGGTTTCGAGCCATTTCTGGGCTCTGTTGTACACCGGTCTGACCGGTGAAGAGCACCAGTCGACGGTGTGAGTGCTGGTCCCGTACACATGTTAGGCACCGGTCGACCGGTGGTGATGACCGGTCGACCGGTGTGGCTGATATTCTTTGCGGCCCCTTTGTTTTCGTTGTTTTGCATGCATTCGTCCGGGGGGGAGTTACGGTGGTGATGGCCGGTCGACCGGTGTGAGTCGAAATTGCTTTGCAGGCTGCCTATTTTCGACTGTTTTGCATGCATTCGTCCGGGGGGAGTTACATTGGTTCGGGGGAGCTTGCATGTGTGCGGGGGAGCTCTTTGTGGTTGTTCGAGCTTTGTTTCGGTGGTTTGTGCTCTTTGCTTGAGCTTTGCTTTGTCTCGGATGTGTCGAGCCGTTGCCCTTGCCTAAGGGGTCCGAGACTTGTCTTCTTCAAGTGATCTTGCTCTTTTCCTTTGTTTGGCTTTCGATCGCTTGTTGGAGTTTCTTTTTGTTCGTTTCCTTTTCTTTTCTTTTCTCTCTTGTTACTTTCGTGTGGGTGTTGTCAATGCACTCATCAAGTGGGAGATTGAGGACCATGTGTGGTTCGAGGACCAGGTGGATGGTCGCTTCCTTGTGTGATGAGTGATTGACAACGTTGTGTGGAGCGATTCTTGGCTAAGTATTGCGGGTGCGAGGTTGCGGCTTGGTGGTGTTGGTGCGGGTGAAGAACAAGCGCGAAAGGTCGTCGCCGGTGAGGCCTCCAGGTGTGGAGAAGACAAGTAGGCTTCGTTCGAGGGACCGGTGGCCAGCGGGGTCAAGTGCGGGCCGCATGGTGGCATGAACAACAAGATGAAGTCATGGACGGTTTCTTGGTTGATCCTCAAAACCAAGGTCGAGCCGGGACTACGTGGGAGCCAAGTCATGAGTGGAGATTGGCGGAGGCTACACCGAGTTCGCGGGGTTTCCGGTGGTTCACCAGAAAACCATTGGGTTCCTTGGTTGATCCACAAAGCCAAGACCGAAGAACCGAAGACGGAGGCTGCAGCGCGCGCGGACCGGTCCGACCGGTGGGTCCGACCGGCCGGTCGACCCGGTGGGGACCGGTCGGCCGGTGGTGAGGAGCACCGGTCGGCCGGTGTGCGACGACGCGGTCCGGAATCTTCGAAGCGGAGGACACGCGTCGGGATCGCATGGCTTGCGTCGAGGCTACGCGAGGTGCGGTCGCGGGCATCTGTCCGATGGTGAAGACATCAAGAATTCCAAATCCGCCCTTGAGGGGCTTGTATCCCTAGTTGTTAGAGAAGGGCATTTTAGACATTCGGTTGCCTCCATATAACCCAAGAGGTGAGAGGATGGCAGCCAACTCTTGGAACCCTAGCTCATTAGTTTTTCTATTTTCCACCTATTTTCCTTAGGCTTTCTCTAGGACTAGCAAGAGAGCTTCACGGAGAGATCTTGTAGAGAGGGATGGATGATCGGGCGGCTTGCTAGACCTTGTACGAACCTTTGTTTCATGTATAGATGATTCGGCGTGGTTCCTCAAGGTTTGGATGTGTTTTCCCCGGTTGTTCTTGGTGGTGATTTTCGGAGCCCTCTCTCGGTGATTTCTTTGGGTTGTTTTCGGGACTTTTCTCTTAGGGATTTGATGGGGCAAATTTGTGGGAACCCTTCGTGGTTCTTTGGGCGTGATTCCCCTCCCAAATCCGTGAGAAAAGGTGCTCGATTTTGGGGTTTCTTGAGTTCTTGGGTTGGAAGTGCTTTCGGCGGGATTTCTTCGATTCCTCCTTTTTGGACGAGTTTTGGTGGGATTAAACTTGGCTATGGACTCCTCATGAGGTGTTCTCGATATCCCCAAAGTCTTGTTCAAGTCCGTGGAGTGATTCGGGAGATCGAGATTTGGATTTGGGGGAGTTGACCCGCGGGTGCTTGTTCATCCCGAGTCGCCGGTGCTACACCGGTCCGACCGGTGCTCTTGATCGGTCCGACCGGTGCGAGCCCTTGTGGGATTTTTCTCGGGTGAACGTCTTGGTGAGTTCGTTGTTGTCCCGTGTTGGTGCTATTTCAAGTTTGGGTCTCGTTTGGTGGTCGTTTGGCTTTGTTTGGTGCCTTGGGGGCTTTCGGTGTTGCCATCGGTCCGACCGGTGCGTCTCACGGTCCGGCCGTGTAGAGCCACTTAGTGGAAGTTGCTCGGTTACACCGGCGGGGACCGGTCCGACCGGTGGTGCTCACCCCGGTCGGCCGGTGTGGGTCCGTAGACTCGAGGTTTGGTTTTTCCGCTGCGTTTCTCGGGTCGGAAGGTGGTGTGTTGGTTCCTAGGCCCAGTGGCACTCCAGTGGCTACGTGGGCTTGACCAACCTTGGTAGTGAGTCGGAGACGTGTGTTGGAAGCCGTGTTCATCTTGTTGGAGTTTCGATCTCCTTCGTGAAGAATTTTTATCGGCTCCCATTCACTCCCCCCTCCTCTCGGTTCGTCGTATCGGTCCTTCGGTAGTGAGGCACCGCCATGAACTTGGCGATGGCCGGTCCGCCGAGGATGGCGTGGTAAGAGGTCTCGAAGTCCGCGACCTCAAACTTGATGTACTCGGTACGGTAGTTGTCCCGAGACGCCCCGAAGGTAATCGGCGGGACCACTGAACCCAGTGGAATAGCCGCGTTGCCGGGGACGATGCCGTAGAAGGGCGTGTTGCTTTTGGTGAGCATGTGGGTGATGTCGAGCTTCATTTTCTTCAAGATTTTGGTGAAGAGGACGTTGAGCCCGCTTCCACAGTCGATGAGCACCTTGTTGAGCTTGGAGCCCGCCACCACTGGCTTTAGGACGAGAGGGAACCATCCTGGTTCAGAGAAGCTGGTCCACTGGTCCGCGCGGGAGAAGGTGATGGGTACCTCCGACCACCTGAGAGGGGTCGGGACCACTAGTTCGATGGACATCACTTCACGACGGGTAGCCTTCTGCTCCCGCCTGCTGGGCAATCCGCCGAAGAGGACGTTGACGGTCTTGTCCGGCTCCTGGAAGTCGTTGTTGTTGCCGTCCTTCTTCTTGCCCTTTTGATCGTGAGGGTGCGGTGGCTGCGGCGTATCCTTGAGTGCATGCACGAGTTGGTAGCACTTGTTCGGTGGTGTGGTTGCCATTGGATGCCACGAGCACTTCTCCTTCAACGAGTCCTTGAAGCCGCCGGAGTTCTTCTTCGAGTTCCCCTTCGCGGGCGCCGGATAGCCGCGACAGTGTTGTCTGGCTTGCGCTTGCGGTTGGGACCCGAGTAGTAGTTGTTGTTGTTGTTGCGGCCGCCTTGGTTTGTGTTGTTGCCACCGCCGCCGCCCCGGTTCTCGCTTGGTCTTGCCACGGATGGCGTCGTACTTGGCATTGGCCTTGTCCTCTTCATCCGCCCGAGACGTGATCATGTCCTTGAGGTGGGGGATGGACTGGGACGGCGACGACCGAAGTCTTCAAAGGTGCGGTGGTGGTAGAGGCCATCCCGGAAGAGGTCGATGACCTCCTTGTCGGTGACGTCGACGACGGTAGCGCGCTTGTCGAAGAAGCGGTGCATGTACTTGCGGAGGGACTCGCCTTGTTCCTCGCTTGATCATGGCCGGGTCCATGCGAGTACCCGACCGGCCCATGGCGCCCGCGAAGTTGCTCGTGAACTGTTCCTTCGGTGGCCCCACTTGTCGATCGAGTGCTTGTCCGGGCCGACTCGAGCGATGTGAGCGGTGCTTGGTCCGGATAGAAGGGGAAGTAGAGGCACTTGGTGTCGCCGTTGCCGCCGGCCGTTCTCGATGGAGAGGGCGTAGCATCGGAGCCACCGGATGGGATCTCGCTTCGCGTCGTACTTGGTGATCCCCAAAGGCTTGAACTTGTCGGGGAGGAGCAAGTTGCGAAGTCGAGGTGAGAAGGCGGGGGAAGCCGTCGCCTTCGGCGGCGGTGGTCGACTTCTTCCGCCACGGCTCCTCAATCTTCCGGCGAGCGTCGTACCCGCCGTGCGAGGCGCCGGAGGCGTGGGCGTTCGCGTGGCCTCGGCCGCCGCGGCCGCCGCCGCCTCCGGCCCTCCCGTTGGCCCCATGGTTGGAGCCGCCGCCGCCGCCGCCGCCGCCATCGGGATCGTTGCCGCCGCCACCGGCCGAAGCGCGGTGGGGAACAACTTCTCGGTTGCCGTGGTCGTGCTGTGAAGGTCCGCCGGCGTTGGAGCGACGACGGTTTGGCTCGGCTGGGAGGTCAGCTCGAGTACGGTTGGGACCGTTGTTGGCGCTGCGACTTGTGGCTTCATTGTCGCGGTGCCCCGGCCGGAGGAGGTTGGTTGACTCGTTGTCGACCCGCATGAAGTAAGCGTCTTCGAGCGAGCTTGGCGATGACCTCTCCAGCGCGTATGCCCTGAGCCTGGCGTGCGATCGCTGTGATCGACATGAGGCATTGCTCAGGGGTGGTGTGTACTCGCTGCTCTCGACCGCTTCGAGAGCTTCCGCAAGGTTGCGGATGGGGAGGTTGTCACGGAGGCGTCGGCGCCATTCGCTGCGCTTCCGGTTACGCTCACGTCGAGCGTCTCTGTCTGCAGGGTTCTCGTTCGACGGAGCATCAGCAGAGAGCTCGTCGGAGGAGATGTCTTCTAGGTACTTGTCCTGAGCCGTGCCTGAAGGCCCTGGGGTGTCACCGGCAGCCATGAAGACTTGGCGATCAGGGGTGCCAAGGCTAGACTCAGAAGGTGCCACCTCAGTTGGTGTGCTCGAGTCAGCCCGGGCCAGGGGTGTTCCCTCCTGGAACGGCGGCGAGTCGATGTAGGCGACGTAGCGTGAGTCTCCCTTTATCGAGGTCGGCGAGGTTTGCGGTCCGGCCGCAGACGTATCTCCCGGCCGGCGTGGATTTTATAACCGGCCCCGCAGGCCGGCCCCGACAAGGGAAGCTCGGAAGAGTTGTCTTCGGACTCGGGCTCCTCGTGGTCCGACCCGAAGTCGAACTCATAGTCCGGGTTCGAGTGGAACTGCGAGAGAGGGCCGGAGTCCGAAACGTGATCGGGGCGGCGGCGGAGTCCGAGTTGTACTCGGGTACGGGCTCCTTGCGGCCGGCGCGAAGTGGGAGCCCCCGTGCGGGCCTGGCTGGGGGTGCGGGAGCCATGCGCAGAGTGCTCGCAAGATGAGGGGACCGCCTGCGATGGCTGAGCAGCCGGCTCGCATGCGATGGCCCATGGCGACGTCGAGTTCGGGTTGGAAGCGGACTCGAGCTCGAAGTCAGCGTGGTGGTTGAAGAGCGAAACTTCGCCGAACTTGCCGGCGAGTTCGCCTGTGACAACTTCGGGAAGCGTCACGAAGCTTTGTCTTCGGGTTGGGGCCGCATGGTTAGGCGGATCCGGAAGGAGCCCGCGCCGTCGGCGGTGCGGACCCGTGCGCCGAACACGAAGGTGTCACCGCGGTTGAAGGCGACGGTTGGCTTGAAGTAGACGGGAGCCGTCGAGTTCGCCATGTGATCTCGGGCGAGATCCCCTACCCGGTGCGCTAGGCCGTCGGTGTTTTAGACCGGCAACCTACTAAGGGGAGTACCCGAAGTAGATGAATGTGACTCGCCGAGATCGGTAACTCGAAGGAAGAGACACGTGGCACACAATTTAGACGAGGGTTCGGGCCGCGAGGTGCGTAATACCCTACGTCTCGTATGCCGCGTAGCTACGGATTGATTGGGCACGATTACAAGATGGTGCAATAGTGCGCCGTGGGTTGTATGAGAGGAGATTGGATGCTAGAGATCGGTCCCTCGCCTCGCCTTATATAGTACGGGAGGCGGGGTTACAAGTCGGAGTAGGGAGAGAGTACTAGTCGAGTACGTCTAGGAGTCCTCTATACGGTGCGGAACATGTACGCCTCCCTAACCGAGTACTACTCTCGCGTAGTCCTTGTGCTCCACGCCTTCGGGTGCCGTGTAGCGCAAGCCGGGTAGTCCCGGGGGCCCACCGAGTAGTCGGTCCCGGTACCCACCGAGGTAGTGGGCCCGGGGAAGGTCCATACGACATAGTCCATAGACTAACCACGTGACGAAGAGCTCCCGTTGTTCATGGCTTGAACGCCAGGCGGTGCCTGACCCTCCTGGACGGCCGGCAGAGGTGGGCGCCACTCCCCGAACGCCGCCGGCCGGGGGCCGCCGCGCCTGAACGGAGGGAGGCGGAGGCTAGCGCGCCTGAACTAAGGGCGTCGGGTGCTGCTGCCTGGCCTGAACGGCGGGCACCGATCCCTCGCGTGCATGGAGGATGGGCGGCGGCGGCTGGCGTACGTCAATGGTGGCCTCCAGGAGCGTCCGAGATTCAAGGGCGGCCGTCTGACCTTCAAACACCGGCATCTAGTCTTGAAGCGCCGGCGACCAATGGTGGGCGCTGGGGTGCATGGCTCCTGGCGGGCGGTACAGAGCCGGGCGGCGACGATACAGCAGCCAAGGGCGGCGCCGATGGGAAAACGAATCGTTTTCTTTTTTTTCAAGAAAAACGATTCGACCCCCCTGACCGGTTCAGTGCTGGCCTGCTGTGATAGGGGCGGGGGGTTAATTGCAAAAAAACAGTGGAGGACCAGGGGGCTAGCGGGCGGCTCTTTGCAAAGTTGCAAGGGCTCAATCCGCGACCGTGGGATGGAGATCTAGCGGTCCAGGTGGGAGTTTGCATAGTTTGCACCACATGTCTGGTTTCCACCTGATACGTTCCCTTTAATCTTAAGATTGACCACTCATCTTATTTAACAAATTGTGCAAATATCATATTTTTTATTGTGGATTGATTTATTAGTAGAAATTCTTTAAGAATGACTTAATAGAAATTCTGCTCACTAGAGTTTGAGTCCTTGACTCGGTACTAATGTTTGCATTTTTCGATTTATTTCAGATTTTTGCATGTGCTAGTTTTTTAATGGTAACTGGTAATAAGCGGTGTGCTCGTCAACAACGAAATGTCAGTGATGATTTCGTCAATATGGAGAAGTTGTGTGCATGTGGTTGTAGGGAGTAGGGACAAGTGTGCATACGTACATGTGAATATCTATGTGTTGTACTGTGTGATTCAAAATAATTTGCACCTCTAAAAATTAGGTTAAAATAATCTACTTTATTCTAGATGGTAATTACAAGGTCCTTTTGTGTAGCTCTCACATACTCCGATTGTGACGTAATCCTAGATGGGAAATTTGATTCCTCTCTCCTCTTCCTCCACCTTGAATGAATCTCCCCTGCAGAGAGACTGTGTCCTTGACAAGTGGGCTAGTTGGTCCATGGACCCACTAATTAGCCGCACATTGCCTCCACCTCTAAGTCAATGGGGTTAAGAAACCTTCTCCCCGCTTAGAAAATCTCCAAACTCCGATTTCACCGACGAGGGGATTTTTTTAAATAAACCCCAAAATTTTCTCCAAGGAGGAATCGAACTTGGGTGGTTACGACCATACCTCAGCTCCACTAACCAAATAGGATTAGAGAGCTTTGGTGCATTGCCTCCACCTCATAGATGTCCAACAAGTCAAAGTTGGCTGATGCTCCACCAAACACGTAATATGTTCTCCTTCTTCAACCTTCGGCCACTTGTCATTTGGACACCACTGTTGCTCGAGTTGCTACGGTGAGAAGCATGGCTGGAAGAGCTAGAGCTAGGGAAGGGGTGGGGGTAGATGGGAGCGGCCCGGTGGATAGGTTGTCATCAGGGTGCGGTAGCGCTCGAGGTGGTGGTTCTTAGTGTTAGAGTTTCTAGTGGGTGTCATTGCTCCAATGACCATCAGTCTTGGAGAAGAAGGTGGTCAATAGTGGATGGGTTAGTGGAGGAGGCAAGCCGACATGAAAGCCCCGCTGGCCAGACATGGCTATGCAGAGGGTAGTGGCTGGCGGTGGGGTGAGGAGGAGCACCACTGAATTAAGATGGGTGGAGCAAAGTGGATAACAGTGATTGGTGGGTGGACGGCCGGTGAGTGCTCGTCGGTGGTGAGGCATTAGAGTTGGCACGTGGGGGGAAGCCCCAAGAAGAAGATGGTCACCAAATGGGAGGTCTTGACTGTAAGGATGTGGAGGGGCAGGTTGAAGCGGGGCAACACGATGGGTTTGGTTGAGTGTTGCAGCGGAATTAGGGGCACGACAAAGTTGTGGGGAAGGAATAGGTGACTGTGAGCCTCCAAGTCAAGACGCTTATCTACCCGAAAAAAGTCAAAGGTGTTTACCTTGCTATAGCTAGATAGAGGTGCTCAGGCTAAAACTAAGTCGGTGGGTTAAGACCACCCCACAATTTTTATTAAGAGAAGAGAACCGAATCTCGACGTTAAAAATCCCTGAACCCTGACTTACCCGGCGAGAAGATTTTCTAAACTAGTCTCGTAAATTCACTCAAACAAGAAATCAAACACCAATTTCCTGATTACGACCATACCTAGGCTACATGACCTTTGGTTAGGGGCATCCAGCACCATGGGCCGGATCTCGTTGCCACCCCGTAAGGGCACCCGCAGTGATTATAGATAGTTGCTCACTATAATGCTTATTTGGCACTTCCAACTCAGCTGCAGACTAAGGTAAAAGATAGTTTGCTCAATGGTCTATCTACGGTGCCACGTTTTCCTAGATTCTTGTGGGCCCCTCTGTTCTTCCTCCTATTGTTCCTTGCTCTACCAATTTCCTTTCATTTCTCTCTATGCCGAAACTGCGTCGAGATCTGTTGGTGTTTTGGTCCTTTTGGATCACCACAGTTCAATTCAGTTTCTCTCTTACCAAAAACAAAGAAATCCAATCCAAAATGAGAGGTAACCAATCTACTAAGTACTTACTATATGACAGGGACAGCACAATCCATCCAAGCGGCAGAAAACATAAATTAATCTTCAATCAGAGCCAGCGGAGAGCCGGAGAGCTTGCTGAGGAGCACCACTGCATCAGCGTCCGTCTTGCACCCTCGAGCAACATCAACCCGCGGCGGCGGCCGCGTATTCCACCCTGCCCCACACACCTCCGCTCACTCCGGTGGTCGAGCTCGCGTCTTCTCGCGCCGCCCCTTCCTCCTTGCTGCCCGCCGACAGCCCCTGCCCTCCCCTCCGCCTGTGTTGGGCGCCGATGGCCGAGCCCGCTCGCTGGCGGCCCTCCCCTTCATTCGTGCCGAGCACGTCGCTGGTGTAGATGGAGACGAGAGGACGAGCACAAAGCAGATTCATGGCAGAGAGAAGAGGAGATGGGGAACGATCGAGGAGCGGATGTGAGGAGAGAGATGGGCCTGCTCGGGAGTCGTGCTATTGGCTCTCGCCAGAGCTGGCGACCTTCGTTTATCTCTCTTCGTTTCTCTCGGATCGACGTAAGCGAATATGTGACGTGGAATTGCTATAGCACCTAGGGTTTTTTTACCGTTCGTTGAATTTATACCGCTGGGCGGCGGTAACGGTATAAATGGTTTATACCGAAATACCGCTCGAATTCAAATTTCAAATCAAAATCGGTAGTTCAAACGGTACCGAGCGGTATACCGCGGTATAAACCATTTATACCACAGTATAAATTATTTTTACCGCCCGGTAAGCAATTTATATCGGTGCACTGAAAAGACCCTCCGGCTTGGAATAAATGAAAATTTTGGCATGGTGTTGGCACGCATTAGTGTTAAATAGCACCCCCAATCAATGATTTATAGTTATACATAGAAATACTACACCAAACACAATAATACTAGCCGTGCATAAGTGAGTTGGTAGTTCAAATACAAATAGTTCATACAAATAGTTCATACAAATAATTCATACAAATAGTTCATACAACACAAGTTCAATGGTAGAAAGGAAAGATCCCCAGCTGGGTCGCGGAGTGGTACTCGGCGATGGACATGACATTCAAGCCTCTCGTCCTAAGCAACTCACCCTTGCACTGTTGCCAAGTTAGGCCCGTCCACGCCGCTGTTGTCTGGCACTCACCGACTAACATGTTGTAAAAATCAGGGTCTTCCCATTCATACACCCATGTCGTCTGTGGCTGCGCGTTGATGTCAGGAATGAGATAACAGCGGTATACCGCGGCGTCGCCTGTGGTATACCACGTCTCTCGCGCGGTTAGCCGCCCCGCCCGCGCGGTAGCGGGTGGATCCGCACGCGACGCGGCTTACCGCCCCTCTGCGTCGGGGACCGCCCTTAGGGTCCCCTCAAACAATGGGGGAACCCCTACCTAAATTCCCGCATCAACATAAGCTAAGCCTAACCATGCGGGGAGCTAACCATGCGGGATACGGCCCATGCGGCGAGGACTTCGGAGGCCCACCAAGGCGGCCCGCCTAGGAAGACCCCTCGAGCGAGTGCTCCGACTCGCCCGAGGGCATGCTCCTCCTCGAACGGGTTCCGCCCCCGTTCGAGGGGCAACTCCCTCCTCGAACGGTACCGCCCCGCTCGAGGGGCGGCCCTTCCCCTCGAGCGGTCCCGCCCCGCTCGAGGGCGCGCTCCCCCCTCGAGCGAGTCCCGCCTCGCTCGAGGGTCCGCTCCGCCCTCGGCCGGGGCCCGCCACGATCACGGGCACCCCACACGCGTGCGCCGGCCCCGTACTTGGGCATTTAACGCCCGACGCCGCGGGACGGCGCCATCATGCGCCCGGGCTCACGCCCGGTGCCGCCGCACCAACTCCCCGGGGAAGGAGCCCATCCCCGCCCCCGTGGGATGGACCGTGCGGTACGGCCGGTGTCGGTCCCGTGACACCGTGCGCACGCCGCCGTACGGCTAACGCGCCCGACCCTCGAAAGGGGGCCGGCGCACCCTCGATTCCACTTTCCCCGTGACCTTGCGAGTTAGGTAAGGGGCGCTAGGCGGTGGGTGGCCATCCCGGCCACCGCCCCGCGCGCGGCCGCCGTACCCACGCGCGCGGGCTCACGCCCGACTTCGCGGCGCACGCCCCGAACACCGCAAAGAACCACTCCACCACCGCGAGCTCATTGGGAAGGAGCGCCGTTCGCCCGCTCCCGTGCTCCGTACCGGCCATCATCAACACCTCCCTCGAAGCCTACCAGAGAACGCCATCACCGTCTGCCGCCTCCTACCCTCGAACCGCCACTGTTCGGGAACGAAGTAGGCCATCATGGCCGGATCGCAGCGTGGATCGTTCGGACGATCGCCCGCTCTACGCCGTAGCACGACGTGCTCCTACACGTAGCTAGGTAGCGCGGCGTGCATGTAACTCGCCGCCCCCTTGGCCTATAAAAGGGGAAGCGAGCCCCCAGCCGCGGGGGACGAATCCGCAGGAACACAACGCATTGTGCACTCACTCTCTTACTCTCCCATAACATCTCCGGCCACTCACCGGGGACTTGGAAGCCACGCTTCTTCTCCCGCCTCGCTTGTATTCGCCCCACTACAAGCACCCCGGTGCCGAGCAATATAGTGCCACGAGCACACCACGCGCCGGACGTACGGCCCCCTCGGCGGGAACCGGGATAAATCCTTGTGTCATTTGTTGCTTAGCATCGACCATCGAGGGATAGACCTAGGCGTTATCTATCGGTTAGTGTCGGGACCACTTTCCGCACCGACGCGTGGCGCCCACCGTGGGGCTAACGAGCGCCTAAGGTCATTTCGCTAACTCCCTCCATGGTGATTCGCACTGAGTACCGTAGCACCCGCTACAACATGGGTAGCTCAGACCCCCTTCCGGCCGGGTTCGAGATCCGCTTCGGGGACTTGAACTTCCAGGCCACGGGGAATGGCTATCTCATGCGCCTCACCAACCGTGAGGAGCTATGCGCGCAGCGGGAGGCCAGGTCCGCTCTGGTCACCGCCGCACGCACAACACCGGCGCAGGCACCTGCAGGCACGTCGTGGTGAAGGTGCTCAAACCGGGCACGTACAAGCTTGCCAACGAGGACGGCGAAGAACTCACCAACGCTTGGAACATCCAACAGCTACGTCGCTTCTACCCTTAGCTAGGATTTCCAAGTATTTTCTGTTGTACAAACACACGGCCAACGCCCCAGTTGGTGTCACCTATGTAAATACTCCAAGTATAATAAAAGGGCAACTCGGCTTTCCCCTGAAACCCAAGTTACCCTCGGGGGCTACTTGCGGGGGGGGCACCCCCCCCCCAAAATGGCCCCATTTTTTCGCGCAAAAAACGTAACAACACGCGCTAAGTTTGTTCCCCACTTCAACCTCGAGCCATGATTCGAACGGGCGTAGGCGGCACGGCGGAAGGAGCGCGCGAGCCGAGCGAGACGACCCTACGCCGCGCGGCTATGGCCCGTCTCTCTCGCCTCCAACCCGGCGGGCCCCCTGCGAAAGGCGGACTCCCCTAACTAGAATCTACTCAGGAAGAAGAAGAAGCAAAAAGCGCAATAAGCAAGTGATTTCATTTACAAGCCGACCATGTTCACGAAACTACTTGTTTGTTTACAAGAGGCCACGAGGCCGAATTCGATACACATAAACAAAAAACGGGCCTAGCGCCCGGGTGCTTTCGGGGCGGGCGGAGCGCGGCATCGGCGGCGTCCGGAAGAGGAATTCTTCGAAGGCCTCGGCGAGCGACTCGGCGGCGTCGGCGGCAAGCGCGTCCGCACGCTCCATGGCCACCTCGTCCTCGACGCCCTCGGGCACGATGTAGCCTTCCGCTACCGCCTCGAGGTTGACCTCGTAGTGGGATCGCACCACTCCGAGGGCCTTCGCACGCCCGGGTGCGGCGCCGGACGCACCCGCCCCGTGACGTGGCCGCCAAGGGCGCGTAGGCGGCCGGCCGGCCGAGCGCCGCCCGGGCATCGCCTTCCTCGACGACGCGACGGGTCTCGAGGGCCGCGTCCCGCCGGCTCCCCGGCTCTGCTCGGAGGAGTTGAAGCCGCGCTCGTGGTACCGCGAGAAGCTCACCACGTAGCCCTCCCCGCGGATTGGGCTCAAGGTGCGACGATGGCGGCACGATCCACCCGCCGGCGCCCTTCTTCGTTGGCCGAGAGGCGGCGGCGGCGACCGGCTCGCCCGGGCGAGCCGGGTCACGGTCGACCTCTCCCATGCGTACGGCTCCCGGGACCCTAATCGGAAGGCGAGGCGGCGCCATAAGGGAGGACGAACGAAGTGCGAGGTCGGAGGACAAGGAAGCGAGAAAGAAAAGCTCTAGCGAGCGAAACCGCGCGGTGGCGAGAGCGAACGAAGGCGAAGGGACGGAGGACCGAAAACGGTGAGGAGCCAAGGTAAAAAACCACCGTCCCTTCCTCACCGCGGTTTATAGGCAACCGGCGAGTTCTCCGAGCGCACGCCTCGCCAACAAGAATCTGGCAGGAATCTTTCCATCGCGTCGACGGGCGGGCCCCACCACGACCGCAGCAACTCTAACACCGCGGGCGGGTCATCATTACGGCGAGACCGGCGGCGACCGAGGCAAAACCGTCACGTCCGCCGGCCACGTCGCCCACTACGCGCGCGCGGCCGCGGCGCCCAAAAGGCGCGCCCGCGCCGCAAAACCCGCGGCCACGCCGCGGGGCAATTAAATGCCGGGCCCCTTGCCAAGCAAGGAGAGCCCTCGAGCGAGGCGAATCCTCGGCTCGAGACAAAGGTGACCCTCGATTGGTGACGAGCGTGAGAAGGTCGCCGGGACTGCTCGGTGTAGAGCGAGCGGCCGCGGGCACCCATGCCACGTGAAGCCCTCGAGCGGCATGACCCTCAACTCGAAACAAGGCGACCCTCGATGGGATATCAGCGTGAGAAGGTCGCCGGGACTGCTCGGTGTAGAGCAGGCAGCCGCGGGCACCCATGCCGCGTAGGACCCTCGAGCGGCATGACCCCCGACTCGAGACGATGTCAACCCTCTGAAAGAAGGCATGCGCGTGAGAGGATCGCCCGAGTCACGCTTGAAATAGAGCGACACCGAAAGCACTCATACCGCGCCACGCCACCAACCGACACCTCGAGGGTCGGCACGCCCCGGACCCCTCGACGGCCGCAAACGCGAAAAAGACGGGGCGGCCTAGGCACGGCCCCGCACGGCCTTGCCGATAAGAGGTTCGAAGCCCGACCCTCGACGGGTTCGAACGGGCGCCCCCGCATCACGAGTTAGGGACGACGAGGGCACGCGCATTCGAGCCGTTCCTCGAGCCCGTCGGCTCGAGGGTGCCCCACATGTCGTGTTCGAGAGCCGGCGAGGGCGACTAGCGGGGGGATCCCACCGAGGGAGAGCTTCCGCGCCCTCGGTCCCTAGCGAACGGGACCGAGCCCCACCTAGCAAACCCACGCAAGCGCTTCCATGGACGTGTCTCCGACCGCGCGGCCCTACCCTTATCGAACGGGGCATGGACGTCCACTTGAACCACCCGCTAGCGACTCGAAGAGGAATCCGCGATTCGCGACCCGCTCGATGGGAGTCGTGGAAACCTCACCTCCCGACCCGCGGAGGGACGGCGAGGGCGTGATAAAAAAACAAGTCGTCGGGCTCGACCCGATCGCCTCGAACGAGGCCAAGGCTCGGGGGCTTGACGCACGGCTACACCTCCTTGGAATTGCACCCGCCCGAGACGGAGACGGGGGAGCGTGCACCCCCGATGCCGGGCCGAAATACCGCCGATGCCGGTTGGCATATGTGCCACGCCTTTCCGACCGAATTGCTCGCGGTAAACCCCCTGCGGGGAGAGCCCACACTCTGCGGGGGCTTCGGGGCTAGACCCGCGGGTCCGGCCGGCGCGGCCCCACGGATAGCGTTCGCAAACAAGGAGGGAAGAACGTCCTATCGGTAGGTTCCGGCATGCGGGAGCCTCAATGGCAAACCGCGGATGCTCGGGGGCTGCGTCGGGGACCGCCCTTAGGGTCCCCTCAAACAATGGGGGAACCCCTACCTAAATTCCTCGCATCAACATAAGCTAAGCCTAACCATGCGGGGAGCTAACCATGCGGGATACGGCCCATGCGGCGGGACTTCGGAGGCCCACCAAGGCGGCCCGCCTAGGAAGACCCCTCGAGCGAGGCTCCGACTCGCCCGAGGGCATGCTCCTCCTCGAACGGGTTCCGCCCCCCGTTCGAGGGGCAACTCCCTCCTCGAACGGTGCCGCCCCGCTCGAGGGGCGGCCCTTCCCTCGAGCGGTCCCGCCCCCGCTCGAGGGCGCGCTCCCCCCCTCGAGCGAGTCCCGCCTCGCTCGAGGGTCCGCTCCGCCCTCGGCCGGGGCCCGCCACGATCACGGGCACCCCACACGCGTGCGCCGGCCCCGTACTTGGGCATTTAACGCCCGACGCCGCGGGACGGCGCCATCATGCGCCGGGGCTCACGCCCGGTGCCGCCGCACCAACTCCCCGGGGAAGGAGCCCATCCCCGCCCCCGTGGGATGGACCGTGCGGTACGGCCGGTGTCGGTCCCGTGACACCGTGCGCACGCCGCCGTACGGCTAACGCGCCCGACCCTCGAAAGGGGGCCGGGCGCACCCTCGATTCCACTTTCCCCCGTGACCTTGCGGGTTGGGTAAGGGGCGCTAGGCCGGTGGGTGGCCATCCCGGCCACCGCGCGCGCGGCCGCCGTACCCACGCGCGCGGGCTCACGCCCGACTTCGCGGCGCACGCCCGAACACCTGCAGCCGACCACTCCACCACCGCGAGCTCATTGGGAAGGAGCGCCGTTCGCCCGCTCCCGTGCTGCGTACCGGCCATCATCAACACCTCCCTCGAAGCCTACCGAGAACGCCATCACCGTCCGCCGCCTCCTACCCTCGAACCGCCACCGTTCGGGAACGAAGTAGGCCATCATGGGCGGATCGCGGCGTGGATCGTTCGGACGATCGCCCGCTCTACGCCGTAGCACGACGTGCTCCTACACGTAGCTAGGTAGCGCGGCGTGCATGTAACTCGCCGCCCCCTTGGCCTATAAAAGGGGAAGCGAGCCCCCCGCCCGCGGGGGGGACGAATCCGAGAGGAACACAACGCATTGTGCACTCACTCTCTTACTCTCCCATAACATCTCCGGCCACTCACCGGGGACTTGGAAGCCACGCTTCTTCTCCCCGCCTCGCTTGTATTCGCCCCACTACAAGCACCCCCGGTCTTGAGCAATATAGTGCCACGAGCACACCACCGCCGGGACGTACGGCCCCCTCGGCGGGAACCGGGATAAATCCTTGTGTCATTTGTTGCTTAGCATCGACCATCGAGGGATAGACCTAGGCGTTATCTACCGGTTAGTGTCGGGACCACTTTCCGCACCGACACGTACCGCGCGGTATACCGCGCTCCGGCCGCGGTATACGCGGGCGGCGCGCGGCGGACGGCGAGCCGGGCGGCGGACCGGGGAGGGAGAGGCGCAGACGGGGGCCAGGGAAAGCGAGTGAGTCACGGGAGACACCCCAGCCGCGGCTTCTAGGTCATCCCGGTGTTTTGGGCTTCATGGGCCTTAACGGGCCGGCCCATATTTTTTCTTTTTCTTTTTTTTTCAACTTCTAAAGCTCCAAATAAGTACCAAATGCACTAAAATTTGAAAGCTTTCAACACACTCTACAAATCATAATCATGAACTATTTTTTGGTGATTTTTATTGATTTTTTTAATTCAAATTCAAATTTGAATTTTGTGACCGGTTGCTACCGCGGTACCCAGCGGTAGCAACCGTTACCGCGATATACCGCGTGGTAACCAAACGTAAAAAAAACCCTGATAGCACCTACTATCGGCCCATTGCGGCTGCCCTAAAGGGCCTTGCCGCTCCCTACTTAAAGCGCGTTGCCTTTTCTCCCCAACCTCCTCCAATCAACCCCTCCCCCAAGCCCTCCTCCTCTGTCTCTCTAACAAAACCCTTCCGTCATCTCTCAAGAAACAAAAACGAAAGAGAGAAAAAACCCCTCGGCCGAAACCCTACTCGCCTCCGCGCCGGGGACGATCAGCAATCCATGGCGGCGTCGTTGCTCCGCCGCGCCGCGCGCCAGAGGGAGCTCGCGTCCACCCTCGGATCCGTAACGCTCCCCCCCCTCTCTTTTTTTCCTGAGTCTCCGAGTGTCTGCACTTGATTCGTAAATGGTCCGTGTGGTCGTCTCGTGTTTGTTTTGGTGATCTACTAGTGGTTCTGGTATTGAACCTCTCTGGAAGGAGAGATGCTCACCAGATGGTTAGGAGGTGGTTGTAGATTGGATATGATTTGATCATTCTCTATCGTGCTGGTGGATTTGATTTGATGCGAAACGGACGGATGCACGGCTTAGCGCTCTGCTATGTTAGAGATAGTGCTGTTTTGGGATTAATTGATATAAATTTCTGCGAATTATTTATGCGTCCACTATTATTTTTTGCTCATGGAAGTGGTGTTCTATTTAGATTGTTTATATGCAGAAGCCTTCCGAAGGATTTCTAGCATCATTGGGTCAGTAGTGGCTTTGTTTTGCTGTTTGTGAGTAGCTAGACTAATGCTGAACAAACCATCTACAATGGGGTGGGGTGATCAATTTTTTTTAATGGCAGTTTTCTGGATGTCATCAGTGTGGTTTTCTTTACTTAGGCAATGCAACTAGGCTGCACATGAGGGATTTCTTGAATAGCAACATAGACTTTACTGTTTGTTTTCTTATCTGGTTTTCTTGCTCTTACTTGCTATCTGCAAACAAACTTATCTCAGCTGAGGGCCAGCTTACAGTCACCATCTGCTGCCAGTGTGTTCTCAAAATGGAGTAGTTTCGCGAGACCTTTCAGGTATCTGTGATAGCTGTCTTAATTCTACAGAGCTAAGCTTTCTTATTGCAGTTACTGTAATTGATATCTGTTACTGATTTCAGTGCAAAAGCAGCTGGTGGTGACATTATTGGAATTGATTTGGGAACTACTAACTCGTGTGTCTCTGTTATGGAGGGAAAGGTGAGGTCCCTTTAAATACTGTCCCTGTAATTTCTTTTTTCCCTCTCATTCTCTTTACTGAATTGGCAATCAAATGACTGCAGAACCCAAAGGTTATCGAGAATGCTGAAGGTGCAAGAACAACACCGTCTGTTGTTGCTTTTAACCAGAAGGGTGAACGCCTTGTTGGGACTCCAGCCAAGCGCCAAGCAGTAACAAACCCCCAGAATACTTTCTTTGGGACAAAGCGGATGATCGGACGCCGCTTTGATGACCCACAAACACAGAAAGAGTTGAAGATGGTGCCTTACAAAATCGTCAAGGCTCCAAATGGTGATGCCTGGGTTGAAACAACAGATGGCAAGCAATACTCACCCAGTCAGGTTGGTGCATTTGTGTTGACCAAGATGAAGGAGACAGCAGAAGCTTACCTTGGAAAATCTGTCTCGAAGGCAGTGATCACTGTTCCAGCATACTTCAATGATGCTCAGCGTCAGTCCACAAAAGATGCTGGACGAATTGCTGGCCTTGAGGTTGAAAGAATAATCAATGAACCTACAGCAGCTGCTCTGTCCTATGGAATGAACAACAAGGAGGGTTTAATAGCAGTCTTTGATCTTGGAGGAGGAACTTTTGATATCTCTATCCTGGAGATCTCAAATGGAGTTTTTGAGGTATGTCTTCATAGTTTTCAACTAATCTACTGTTTGGTGTACAATTTATGAAATAAACCATTTTCTGATTTTATTCCTGTGTATTTTCAGGTCAAAGCAACAAATGGTGATACTTTCTTGGGTGGTGAAGATTTTGACAATGCACTTTTGGAATTCCTTGCAAGTGATTTCAAGCGTACTGAGGGCATTGATATGTCGAAGGATAGATTAGCTTTGCAGAGGCTTCGTGAAGCTGCTGAGAAGGCAAAGGTTGAGCTGTCATCAACTGCTCAGACTGAAATCAATCTACCATTCATCACTGCTGATTCATCAGGAGCAAAGCATTTGAACATCACACTGACAAGGTCGAAGTTTGAGGCTCTTGTGCACCAATTGATTGAGAGGACTAGAGATCCATGCAAGAATTGCTTGAAGGATGCTGGGATATCTGCTAAAGATGTTGATGAGGTGCTCCTTGTTGGTGGAATGACTAGGGTTCCAAAAGTACAGGACGTGGTCTCTGAAATTTTTGGAAAGAGCCCAAGCAAAGGAGTCAACCCAGATGAAGCTGTGGCCATGGGTGCTGCCATTCAGGGTGGAATTCTCCGTGGAGATGTTAAGGAGCTTCTTCTCCTTGATGTTACTCCCCTGTCACTTGGTCTTGAGACGCTTGGTGGTATCTTCACCAGATTGATCAATAGGAACACTACTATCCCCACGAAGAAAAGCCAGGTGAGTATATCTCTGTTCTTTCAGAGAACGTAGTATAATCTTGTTGATTATCACTGATTTAACTGGATGAGCAGGAACATATTTTTATCTTGGTGTGCATTCAAGTTTGTGTTTTTGGTAGTCACTAATACTTGTTTGGCCTATACAGTCCTTGTCTTGTGTGTTACTTTATCTGATCTTTGGCGTTGATTTGCAGGTGTTCTCGACTGCCGCTGACAATCAGACCCAAGTAGGTATCCGTGTGTTGCAAGGTGAGCGTGAAATGGCTGCAGACAACAAGCTTCTCGGTGAATTTGATCTCGTTGGCATTCCACCCGCCCCAAGAGGCATGCCTCAGATTGAGGTCACATTTGACATCGACGCCAATGGAATCGTGACCGTTTCTGCCAAAGACAAGGCCACCGGAAAGGAGACAAACATCACCATTCGATCCTCTGGTGGGTTGTCTGAGGCTGAGATCCAGAAGATGGTCCAGAAGCCGACAGCCCGTTCGTTTGGGGTGGCGATGGGCGTGCTGATTTGTTCCGAGAGAAAATCTTCTCTGGCTGGTTGCTAGTGGCTGATTTGTTACCGAGAGAAAAGTCTGCTTTCTGGTGGCTGATAAGCCAAACGAACGAGGGTGTGAGCTGCATGCCCAGAAGGATCAGGAACGTAAAGCGCTCATCGACATCAGGAACAACGCGGACACGACTATCTACAGCATCGAGAAGAGCTTGACAGAGTACAGGGACAAGGTCCCTGCAGAGGTAACTTCTGAGATCGAGGCAGCCATCGCCGACCTCCGCAAGGAGATGGCCTCAGACAAAATTGAGCAGATAAAGGCCAAGCTTGAAGCCGCAAACAAGGCAGTCTCCAAGATTGGGCAGCACATGTCTGGTGGCGGCAATGGTGCTTCGCAGGGGGAAGCGTCTCAGGGTGGCAATGACCAGGCCCCAGAGGCTGAGTACGAGGAGGTTAAGAAGTGAGGTTGCCGGAGTTGAAACAGTACCTTTTGATTAGAGAGATGGTAGGATTTGAGACGTAACTTGTGCAGGTCGCAACATTCTCTAGTAGGTTATACATTCTCTAGTAGGCCGAGTTGCATGACGCTTGTTTCTCCATTTAATGCAATCGCGCAGGCAAGCAGCGATGAATTTTTTGCACTTTTCTTAATCTTGCCAATGCAAGAGGATGTATTCGTTTTTGTTTGGTTGTATCTGACGAGCGGCTGGTGCAGGCTCTGTCACCGCGGTCGTTCCGTTCGTGACGCAATGGAATCAATGAGGGTGAGAGACTCATAACCTGAAAGTTTTGACATGCGGGTGCAGAAAGGAGTGAGGGAATTTTACCATTTTAGTAGTACTTTAAGAAAGAAAAGATGGAGAGAGGTGGTGCATAGCCGGCGATGAATACTGATAGGGCTTTCAATGGTGTCATGATTCTTCTTCCCTTAGCGATGAATACTGATAGGGCTTTCAATGGCGATGAATACGATAAGGTGAATGGATACCTCGCACTACGAACTGATTTATGTAAACCTTGGTAAATCTGTAACACATTGTAGAAAAATTGATGGTAAATCTGTGTAAATCAGTGCCAAAACTATCACAGTTGGTATTCCAAAACAACTATTGTGTGTTGCATACAAAATATATATGATAACACTCCCAAGTAACCTAGTAATATTCAGTTGACGAAACACCAAAGCCCATTTCATTTTTCAGGAAGGGAAAGCAATGGCTTTTGTACTGTGCTCCCAACTGTATAAGCGAGGTTCAGATACGTATAGCCATATAGGTGCCAGGTAAAGAAGAGTTTTAAATAGTACATACTTAGGCTGAGTAATGTCTAATTTTCGGATTTTTTCATGTATTCTTGCAAGCAGCTCGTGATCATCTTGAGTTGTCAGCTAAAGTCGAACAAATGAATAGAGAAACTGTTAGCTCTAGAAAAGCAATTCCACAGTTTGAAAGGGCTGATAATACATTATCAAAATTTTGCACAGGACCCGTCAAATTCTGGCCGGCCGGTCGACCGCTCGGCATGGCTGCGGCCTGCGGGACGGAGGAATCTCGCCGACGGAAGCCGCGTTAGCGCACGAGTCCAACGAAAGTAGTGTCAAGGAACATGCTCTGGCGATGGGAAGATCTGCAAGCAGGGGCAGGTACGCCGTCCTTTCCCCATCACGCAGCACACGGGCGTGGCTGGGCTCTTATCCTTCTGGGAAAACTTGAAAGATGTCGGCACCAGCTTTCAGAGAAGGCGTATGCAAACATGAATAGCTGAATGATCTGTGACGCGAACATGATCGAACAGCGCATAGCGTGCAAAATGGATACCAACAAGCGTAGAGTTCGAAGAAAAAGCAGCATATGCAGCAGAAATGGAATAGAAGAGGGTACCGTATTTAATTCTAGGACGACGAATCAGTAATGTTCAGAAACAGGGAATGGTACTCGAAAAATCTTTGCAATCTCGTAGCCAGAGAGAGAACCAGAATGGAATGTGGTTTTGTTCCCAAAGTTTCTCATCGTACTCCAAATTACAGATGGTTAAGCGGAGGAGCATTACATGATAGCTTCATTCAGTCCTTACTACATCCCATAGTTCCTTCTATATATCTCATGAATATCACCGTAGACCCACCAAGCTCGCCAAGACCTTCGGAACCTGAACATAGCCCAATAGAACCAATCATCAGTACTAGCATAACCCATCAGATGAAGCATGATGCACATTATGATAAACAAAAGCTGACAGATCTGGGATTCATAGGAAAAAGTGCATACCTGGCCTAAAAGAACAAACATATCCACGCACCTTTACATTTCAAGCACGATAACTGAAAATCAGGAAAAATAACATAAACACAGTCACTTCAAAGCCAGTAAGTTGGCATGCAAATGAAATGTGCATTGCACGTTTGAGAAAGAGAGATGGAAATTCGCTACAGGTACATATATAATACTTACAGTCTGAATCAGTTTTGACCCACTTTGCTCCGTCGTCGTCGAGGTCACGCAGCGCATCCTCGAGGCATTCGCTGATTTCTTTCTCATCTAGCTTCCAGTCCAAATGCCTCCTAGTTGCTACCGTGGATGAAGTTTGTGGGTGTATTTTCTTCTGCAGTATTGCCTTGAGCAGCTGCAGCCGTAACCACATATGGGAATTAATAAGATGCAGAGAAAGTTCAGTGACTTGTTGAGCTGCAAATTTACTGAAGAATTTGACTGTACCTTCTCCATTCTCGTTTGAGGGAAAGAGTTCCTTGGTTCCAGAACCGGGGCCGTAAAACCTCCCTTGCACATGAATAACCTGAGGAGTGAAGCGATCGATCTTGGCTTGATCGCACCCCCTTTCTTCCCTACTATTTCTCTCGCTTTGCTGATGATGATCTCCTTGTTCATCAACAGCTCCTGGCGCTTCTCGTTGCCATGCTCGCCAACACGTTTTTGTGAAGCTACCTGTTCACCAGCATATGAGCCCTGAACTTCTGCTTGGTCACTGCTTTCCAGCAGCGATTCGAATTCTTTCCGGATGCTGTCTACTTCCTCCTCTGTAAACTTCACTGAATCTTGCACGGCCTGCACGTCCCCGGATGAACTTTGTGCTTCTTCCTCAATCTTCTTGTTCCCAAATGTCCCAATTGCAAGCAATGATTGGGGCCAATCACTGAACTCGTCGTTGCGACATTCCGACACATTGCCACCTGCCCATTACAAGTAAATTAGTTAGCTAAATTAGTATAGAAACAAAAAACGTATGGTCCTACTCCTACGTTCATATATTATCACGAATTGGTTGTTTGAAGCATGGACCACTAATTATAAAGCCCTGCTGTTCTCATGAGCCTATCATCGACTAGAACACATGCTTACCCATGCTTACTCCACACCACAATGTTTTAACCTGATCATCACCTATTCACCTATCACAGATCAGCATTCAAAGATTCTACTCGCACTTCAAACAGAAGTCTTTCTAAGATAAAAACAACTAGTGGCCTTCAGATCTGATTCATTCGAATCGGACCATCCGAGGTCCGGATTATGCGCTAGAAATGTAACTGTAATTAATCTCGAGTGGACAATTTGTATCATAATATCATGTTGAAGTCTAACATAATCGATTAAATCTCACAACTTTCTCGTCCTAGCTAGGAGAGGAAATACTGTATTTTAATATAAAAGAAATAAATGCAAAGAAAGTGAAGCGAAAATATCACAATGCAAGGGAGAGGCAACAGAATGTCATGTAATGTAGTGTTCAGCTGCTCATGCATCATATCAATTGCACTATCATAAAACTATTTCCTTAGCAGGTTGACAGATATCTCTGAACATATCCTTTTTTTTCTTCGAAAAAATCTCTGAACATATCTGAAACCACAGTGTTTGCTTGAATTATTAACACTGACACGTGACCCAAACAGAACGCCGCCATATCAACAGAAGAGAAACCCGGAAATGGCTTTGAACTTTGAACACACATTTTTATAAGAAAAATTAGGGAAGGAGAACTCGAAAGAACGTACTACTATGCTGCGAAATAAGACAGGGCTCATGTCAGCTCTTAGGTTCACCATCGATGAATCGGTTCAGGCTGGGAACCAACTCCCTAAATGGAAGGTCGTCCACAAGAGAAGAGAAAGCAATAGCGTAGCGCATGAGGTCGCGCAGTTGGCAAAGCTTACGGGGCACTCTGTAGTGTGACGTTTTGCGGCCTAGTGAAAGCATTACATTGCTCACGAATGTAACTTTGTTTGTGAGTAATAAAATTCTCTTCTCCTCGCAAAAAAAGGAAAGAATGTGCTAATAATCACCTACTCCTCTTCATGAAGAAAATAGATTGTTAGCTAGAAGCAAAATTCGAGTACTAAGCACCACTAGATTAATAACTGGAGCATGGTATCAGGCTAGGAAACTGGACTCAATAAGATCGCCGATCATCCTCACCCTCTTCCTCTTCATTCAAGGAAGGAGACGAGACCACTACAGTCTAATAATCACCTACTCCTTTTCCACAGCTGAACTGCCCACTACATACCCAGCGAACAACGAGACCACTACAGTTCTGAAAGAATTTGCAAGGAAACAGGAGCCCAAAAGAAAGAAAGAAAAACAGAATAATACACTTACGATAGAGCGCGGTGGAAGTGGCGGCAGATCGCTTCCCGCCGATCTTGTTGGCTACCCAGCTGAAAATCTGCAGGAAAATCAAGGAGAAATTCACCATCAGCAAACGCAGCAGAAGATGGATCGTGATGGTGCCATATGCAGCCTCGCTCGCACCTTCATATATCCTTTATAAGAACGAACTCGAGACCAGTGGGATCAGTGAGCTTGTCTGAAACTCTGAATGGGTGGTAGCAGGAGTGGTGGAGGACCCTAGCTGTGACTCTGAGACTGAGAGATGGAGGGAGGCGGCGAGAGATA
This sequence comes from Cenchrus americanus, assembly GCA_947561735.1. Lineage (NCBI taxonomy): Eukaryota > Viridiplantae > Streptophyta > Magnoliopsida > Poales > Poaceae > Cenchrus > Cenchrus americanus. The sequence continues at coordinate 86,823,993 of OX387245.1, read as the reverse complement.
TATAGGCCGTAGGCCGAGGCGCAAGGCTTGCAGTGGCGGCAATCGGCGATGACATGGGATTGGCGCGCGCACAAGCACAAGCACAAGCACAAGCAGCAGCTGCTGCTGTAGCTTTACAGTATTGGTGTGGTGGAGCGATTTGGAGGGGGATCAAGTTCCGAGAGGCTTTGGAGCGTAGCAGCTGGCATGGCCCCGGCGTGCTACTTCATCTGGCAAGTCACTTCTTCGTCGTGCACTTCCTTCCTCTTCAGGAGGAAAACGTACGGTAGATGCCGGCCGGCCTCAGAGAGACTAGAGGGCAAGTGAACGGCGGCGAAAGCAAAATGGCACTGGGAGAGCACATCAGATCTCCAACACCCTGCAGCCGGCTGATATTTTCCAGGGGAAATGAAACGGCTTCTCGATGTAACTGTACCCAACTGGGATCTAGTATCTAGTTAAAGGCATTGGTTAATCTCCCTGAAAAGAGAGAAGAAGATGGTGGAGCCCGAAGCCCCCCTCCGTACCCGGGCCGGGCGCGCGATCGAGGGCCAAGTTGCGCACCAAGTGTCACGACCGCGCCGCAACGGATCCCATCGCGCCTGGTCGGGCCCGACGCGTGTGTCTTTGGCACCGCCAAATCACGTGTTATTTTGCTTAAACCCGGCACTAAGCAAAGGGCTTCTCTCTTGATCCGCTTGCTCTTGGGCACTTGGCCAATGGCCATCAGCCCTCGCGCCGATGCTAATCACGTCTGGAGCGCCCTTAATTACTCCCCAACTGGCTGGAGCCCGCGGATTTTCCCGTCCCATTTCAGTTTTTTAAGGCTCTAATTTTGTTCTATGACATGATAAAAGGTCTTTACGGTGCACAATAACCCAATAAGTACCTTGAAAATAGGTGAAACCGCGGTTGAAGAACAAAAATTTTAATTTGACTAAATATTTTTGTAACTTCTCTTTGTTTTTTCTTTGGGCCTCTGGCCTTGTAACATTTAAATATTTGTTTATATTAATATAAAAAATATAGGTAGGGGCCGACTGATTCCCTTAAAAAAATAAGTACCTGAAAATTATTGCATATAACTTTTCAAAAGAAAAAAAAACTGCATGCATCATGTAACGGTAGAACATTTGTTAGAGATAATGCCATCATTATGTGACAACCGTGTAGCATTAGCAAAACTGCAGTAAAATGAGATGTGTTTGCCGGCCATTGCTGAAATCTCACTTTAAACCGAGTCCAACAAGAAGCAGCAAAATGCGAGAGGCATTCCCTCTTTTGCCTCGCGCACAGTAGATGCATCATGCATGAAGCACGAAAAAATCTTTCTCCAACAGCGGAGGCAAAATCCACCCAGTCGTGCGCTGCTCGGCGCTCGCTCCTCTCGCGCGCCGTTGTGAAGGGAGGGAGGAGAGCCACCGCCGCCGCTGCCGTCGAGGAGGTCGTGCCCGCTCGACCGCTAGGTCGTCGCCACCGCCGAGGAGGCTGCGCCCGCCACTGCCCGTCGAGAGGGCCGTGCTCGCCTGGCCGCCGCCGCTGAGGCCGCCCCCGCCCGCCAGGCCGCCACGCTGGGAAAGGGAAGGAGCAGGGGGCGTGCCCTGCGGAGGCGAATGGGTGGTGAGGAGGCCGTGACCGTCTAGATCTCCGTGGAGGACGCCGCGGAGCCGGAGATGATGGCGAGGCGGCCATCGTTCAATTGGTTGGCACCAGTGTGGCTGGTGGTGCTGTCCCCCGACGCAGCGGCTAGGCTATTGCCAATCCCGTCACCATGCCACAGCCCAAGGATTTTCTCTGCATTTCCTATGCGCCTCCATCTTCTCATGTTGCATCTCCGAGGATGGTCAGCAAGCACAACGGCCCCTCCCTAGCTCCTCCTCCACCAGCGGTGCCTCCCCTGCGACGTGAATGTATCGGCGAGCGAGCCAGAGGAGAGGGAGGACAAGGGTGGTGAATGCATCAGAGGAGAGAGGTTAGGCTTTTTTTAGCTCGCCTCTCTCATCTAAAGGCAAAATGCCTGCCCTCTATGCCTGTTATGTTGGAGGCTGAATTGATGATGCACAGTGTGCTGGAAGAGGCATACATCCATTTGCCTATGCTTGTTGGAATGAGTCTTAGGATGCACTGTGAATTCTATTTAGCTAAACTTGTTTTTTTTGTCAAAATAACACATTTGCCTAAGTCCTACAAAATACCTTTACCATTCTGATAGGTAGCTTCAGCTTTTATAAGCATTGATTCTGTTTGGTTGAAGAAGTTATACATTTACCTAATCGGTGTAGTCGGGGTTCGATGATTTTTTAAATCGGATTAGGTTTCCTTCTATTAGTGAAAACAATGGAGCCGTCCTAATCTCATGATTGTTCGTCTCGCTTATCGTCACCAACCACAGCGATCTTTTCTCTCGGAACAAACCGAAGTTTCTTAGTTTTTTTTAGTAAAGTGCAACTCCAGTCCACAAACTTTATGAGTTGTGTCATCCTGATTCATAAACTTTTTAAGTGTGTCAAAACAGCACCTAAACTCAATTCATGTATCCAATCAGCTCCTAACGGGCCCATATTGTTATTGCATATTTGCAACTGGAACCCTACCTCCCTACCTCCTTTTGTTAATTCATTTTACATCCTTTCTCTTTCCTGTGTCGATTCAGTTACCCTCAAAAAATCGCTGCGCGACTCCTATGCGCGATGGCGCGTCCGCGGCGGACGTCCCGCAGTGGCCGGCGATCACAGTTGCGACAGGACTTCTACGCGCATCAGCGGATGCCCTACAGTCGGCGATGGCAGCGCGATTGCGGGGCAAAGGGCAACCTCCGCCGGTTTACTGTGAGCTTCTCCATCCCTACCCCATGTTCTTTCCTTCAATCTGTTCATCTGCATGACACAAGATCGAGAAGAACCAACGAAGACAACTAGACAATGTGAGTCATTGAGTGCTAGACACACAATATGTTCATCTGACGCAGTAGTTGCCCAACGGTGAAAGGCCGTGCAACTGATAATTCGAGACATCTTATCACCAATATTAAAGCATAAGAACTACTCCGTATATGAATTAAAGTGATCCAGAAAAGCGTGACGGCTAGGTTCGCAGCAGCAACCGTCGCGGGGCCAGGAGCCGTGCGGCCAGGTTCGACATTGCGAGAGGCAGAAAGGGCGGCGGTTTGAGGCAGTAAATGTGATCCAGAAAAAACAAGGATGAAAAATAAATTAACAAAAGGAGATAGAGTTCCAGTTGTAAAAATACTATAGCAACACCATGGACCTGTTAGGAGTTAATTAGAGACCTGAATTGAGTTTAGGTAGAGTTTTAACACACTTTAAAAACTTATAAACCGAGATGACACACCTAGAAAGTTTGTGAAACGAAATTGCACTTCACTCCAGTTTTTTTTATAGTCAAAACTTGCGCTCGGCCCGGTTGCATCGTCAGATCGAATCTCTCGGTACGATGCGATCTGAGAGGAAGATTCACAAGCTAGCCCTCTTCGCACTCCCAGGCGAATCACGCCGCGCGCTGCGTATAAATAGCGGCGTTGACGATTCTTCCACCCCTCGCACGCGGCACGGATTCCTGTAGCCGCGCCGCAGCGCCGCGGGGGGCCGTGGTTCTACACGCACGGGCACGGCTTGGCCACAAACCGCAGCGACGCCGCGGGATCCACGACATCTTCGGCTGCTGGCCACAGCCATCCCTGCTCGATCCGTCTAGCTCCTCCTCCGATCGTCCTATCCGATTCCAACTCCGATCCAGCCATTGCATGCATCGAGTCATCATATAGCTAGCAGCATCTCTAGCTTGTTCGTCGTCTCGTCTCGTCTCCGTGACAACGGCCGCGCCACAGGCCAGGCGTGCGTGTGCCGGCACTGGCGACCAACAGCCGCCGGCCCCAGACAGCCGGAAAGCGACCGCGTACGGCGGACGACGCGTGCGCGTGTGCGTGCCCGCGGAGTCCACGGCGAGCCAAGCTCCGACCGACTTTTTTTTTCTTTATTTTTGCTATTTTCACAAAAAAAGTTCACATATAGGAGTACGCTTTTGATGGAAAGAATCTCGAACTATGAGTTCACATTGAGTCTCTGGCGCCGAGTTCTCCAACATAAAAACAATATCTGTTGCCATACTTTGAATTTTTTAAGAACATGTACCAAATGTTTACTGGACATCATAGTCCATTTGGGATCCAAAGTCTTTCAGAGAATCTTCCAGAAAGAATTTCAAAGGCGCATACTCCCTCGTACTGATATTAGAAGATGTTTATTAGGATAGGATTGTGCATACCAAGAAGTCATTAAATAAGAGGTATTTATCCCTGTCTACCCCTATTAAATAGGCTTGCAGCGCATCTCAATCAAGAAATGCAATAGCTCGGCTGGCTCGTGGGGTGAAGCGGGTGGTTTGGAGCTCTCAGGTTTGACTCTCCGGGGGGACAATTTTTTTTTGTTGGCGGAGAAATCCGAAGGGATCTCCGTGGCACCAGCAAGGAGAGAGAAGTGCAGCCACTCAGGTGCGAGCTCCTTCGAGTCTGGCGAGATCTCCTCCGACGACTCAAGCGTGACCTCCTTCGGCGACTCCGGTGCTAGCTCCATCTCCGAGTTTGTCGCGAGCACGACCAACTGATGCTACGGTTGTGTGGGCGCAATGCACGGCGAGCTGTGCCTGCAGGCGACGTATGGCCTGGATATTGAAGACGCAAGGTGACAGACGCTGTTGTACTAGAGTAATTAAGCAGCGCGCCGGTGGAAAGAGGGGATTGTTGGGGAAAATGGCCTTCGGAAGCCCCGTCCACGTCCGGCCAGGCTAACGGTTTCGGCTCACGCGCAACTTCGGCCACACGCGGAAGTTTTCGCAATGCTGGTTTGACGGAAGCGCTAATGTTACTTGAGTTATGTGAGCTTTGTCATGCAGGAGCAGCTTATCGGAGCCGTGCTAACCTTCGGTGCCGAAGGTACGGGCAGTCATGCCTCGGCGCCGAAGGTTCGGAGAAGCCAGGAGTGCCGTGCGATAGGAACATCTCGGGCCGAGGCTAGCGGCGGCATGGGCGAGATGTCCTGAGTGGTGCGACGCGGCCGGAGCGAAGGTCCTTGGCTACCTCGGTTCCGAAGGTGTGATGCGCCGTGACACGTGGCCGCTGCAACGTGTAAAGAGGGGACCGTACGAGGCAGAGACAAGGAACGCCGCGTGTAAAGGCGATTCGGCCGTACGAAGACACGCTGGAGGCCTGTACGACGCGGGGAGTTACTGTTATACCCTTGTAAAGTGTTTAAAGCCGTTTGTCAGGAACGGAAAAGGTGTAATTGAGGCAAATAACTATGCCCAGGGGCCTCCTATAAATAGTGAGCCCCTTGTAATGAAACAGACACACTGTAATGAGAAGAGAGCGCCGAAGGCTACTGTCGGTGTTTTGGACCGGCAACCTACTAAGGGGAGTACCCGAAGTAGATGAATGTGGCCTCACCGAGATCGGTAACTCGAAGGAAGAGACACGTGGCACACAATTTAGACAAGTTCGGGCCGCGAGGTGCGTAATACCCTATGTCCTGTATGCTGCGTAGCTCTGGATTGATTGGGTACGATTACAAGATGGTGTAATTGTACGCCGTGAGATGAGATGTGCAGAGAGGGGTCCCTGCCTCGCCTTATATAGTCCGGGAGGCAGGGTTACAAGTCGGAATAGGGAGAGAGTACTAGTCGAGTACGTCTAGGAGTCTTCATACAGTGCGGGACATATACAGCTTCCTAACCGAGTACTTCTCCTCCGTAGTCCTTGTGCTTCACGAGGTGCCGTGCAGCGCAAGTTGGGTAGTCCTAGGGGCCCACCGAGTAGTCGGTCTTGGTACCCACCGAGGTGGTGGGCCCGGGGAGGTCCATACGACAAGCCCCGAGTACTTTGTAGTCGAGAAGGATAGCTTTAAGTAGTCTTGACGGCCTTAACGAGTAGTCCTCAAGCGTCCCCGAGTACTACAAGTTAAAAGTCCTCAAGAGTAGTCGAAGCATCCCGAGGCCGGAATGTACTCCGGTCGATGTTTGAGCAATCTTGAAGCCTTCTCGAGTAGTCCCAAGCGTCCTCGAGTGCGCCCTCGAAGGTCTTCAAAAAATGCCCGTATCGTCTTGAAGCCGAAGCGATATGGAAGTGTGATTGCAAAATCGCACTCCATATGGAGTAGCCCCCGAGCCTTAGGTTGAGTCGTAGGCTCGGGGCGAGGGTCCATCCGAAGTCTTGGCAAGAATATCCCGAAAAATGCGGAGAAAAAACCGAAGGACACGTGGCACGAGCCCCGGAGCCTTGAGTCGAGTACTTCCTCTCGAATTGAAGGGTCATCTTGTAGAATGTGTCTCGAGATGCTCCCGAGTCTTGTCGCTTCCCGGTAGTCGAGTAGAGGTAGCCGAGCCCCCGAGGTGAGGCGCGTCGACTAGTAGAATACGAAGAGTCACGCGCGGCCGGCGAGTCGGTGAGCGCGGACTTATCCATCCCGGCCCGTTAGAGGGTCGTTTTGACTTATAAATAGAAGCCAAAACCCTTAGGGTTTTTCAACCGACGCGGTCGCGACCATTCCAAACGGATCTTGACCGAAAACGCCGCCGGCGTACGCCACCGCCGCCGTAGATGCGAGTGCGCCGCCGCCGAGAGCCACCGGAGTAGCCCCCGGCGAATGCGCGTGAAGACGTCGTGCACTTGGAGGATGAAGCCGTCGCCGTCCAAGTCCATGAAGACCACCGGCGGGAAGAAGAGGGGCCGTGAGGAGGCCACCGGATGCCGCCGCAGGGACATCACTTGCGCCGGTGTCCCCGCCGCGACCGGATCCGAACCGCGAGTGGATGAAGTCAAAGGCGAAGACCGAAGACACGCTATCCCTCCTCAACAGCGGATTCATCCGGGAGAAGGAGGTGGACGGGTGGAGAGCCGCCGCGGGGGATCCGTACACGATGGAGAAGAATGAAGACGAGATCCCGATGTTCGCGCGGTTCGCGGAGCGCGGGCTCTCGCTCCCGCGAGCAACTTCTTCAAGGGGCTCATGGGGTACTACGGCATCGAGTACCTCAACCTCAACCCCAATGGTATTTTCCACACCGCCGTTTTCGTTCATTTCGTGAAGCTTTTACGGGGATCAAGCCCCATTGGATATTGTTCGGAAGTTGTTCCGGTGAAGCCGCAACCAAGCGCCGGCAACCCGCGGGTAGTCGGAGGAGCGGGGATCCGGATGCGGGAGGACGCCGCCGAGCATACCTCTCGTACAAGCTCATCGACTCCAACCAAGGCGGAACCACCATCGAGTTCACTTGTTGACAATGATCGGGGCGATGAAGGCGAATGGGACACGGTGGGGGAAGCCGCTGGGAGTTGCGGCCCGGCCCCCCCTTCGTCGAAGAGCTTTTGGCGCAGATGGAGCGCCGGGCCCTGCTCCTCGGGAGAGCACGAGCCGCGGCCTACGCGCGGCGAAGAAGTGGTGACCGCGAGGCGCGGGAGAGCGGCGCGCCCGCCGCTTGTTATTGCGAAGAGGCGGCGGCCGCGGCGAGGGCGCAAGAGGAGGCGCCCGCCGAGGGCCGGGGCCGGTGGACATCGCCGGCATCCTTGGCGCTCCGACCGTGACGGTGGTCCGGTCAAGCTTGTAAGTGTTGAATCTTCCCGAGTAGTACTTGATGTGGTAGTCGTGCTTGACTGACAACCGGCTTGTGTACTCTGCAGGAAGTCGACGGATTTGTCCTGGGAGGGGGATGAACCCGCTGCAGCGGTGGCGGAAGAAGCTGCGCCACCCGCCGAGGAGTCCGCTCCCGCCCCCCAGTCGGAGCCCGAAGCGCCGACTGCTGAGGCTACGTTGCCTGAAGCCAGCGTAGTCGAAGGTGAGTACTCTGCTGAGGCTGTAGTATCCCCGAAGAGTAGTCGTAGTCATCAGATAACACTGACGCGCTTGTCTTCTCGTTGACAGGCACTGAGGCTGAAAGGAATGACATCCCATCGGCGGTGCCCGTGGAGAACTTGACACCAGAAACTCAGGAGGCTACTGGAGGAGCCCCCGAGCTGATGGAGGTGGCCGTCGGAGAGGCCGCCGCGACGACCAGGGAAGAGGAGGCCACCGCGCAGCCAGAACCTGCTCTGGAGGTGGTCATTCGCTCCCCGGAGATCCAAGACGTGGAGCCCATCCGCTCTGCGCCGATGACCGAAGCCGCCACGAGTAGTCGCGGCGGGGTCGAACTGTTGGCGGACGACTTGGTCGACCCGACAACGGTGGCTCGACATCTGGAGGGGGTCCGCCAAGCCGAGCAGTGGATGAAGGTGAGTAGTCGTAACTCTTGGAGTAGTCAATCCTTTAGTGTTGAATACCCATCTGACGTATGTTGTCTGTGCAGGACGTCGTGGAGAGGTCCCGCGAGAAGTCCAGCATGCTTCAAGGCTTCGGCGACGCGGTGCTTCGGGCTGAGGCGCTGGAGGACCAACTCGTGACGTCCCGGAAGCACGCGGCCGCTATGCAGTCCAAGCTTGATACCGCCTTCGCCAAGTATCACAATGACATCCAGGAGATGCAGGCGAAGAGCGACGACTTGGTGCGGAAGAACAAGTCGCTCCGCAACAAGAACAAAGGTACACCATTTGTCTTGTTGAGTACTTGTTGGAGGTCGAGAGGTAGTCTGACCCGCTGTGCCTTGTGTTTTGCCGGGCTTGAAACCCGGGTAGAGCAGTTGAAGGCTTCAGAGACGGATCTCAAGAATCTCTTCTACCGGGAGCAGGAGGCCCGCTAGGTGCTCGAGTTAGATTATAAGGAGCTTGCCTACGAATGCGATAAGCACATGGAGCTTCGTATTGCCTCTTATCGTGACCTCGTCAACTGCTACAAATCGTTGCAGAAGCTGAACGAGGACTGCAAGAAACTGCGGGCCCAACTGAAGGAGCTTGAAGAAGCCGCGCTCCCCATTGCGAGGCTCCTGGTGCCTCACCCTGGCGGCCCCAAGATAGCACCGCTGGTGGATCGACTGAAGGAAGCCCCCAGCCGGCTGGCGGCCTACGTGAAGCATCTGGCGAAGTCGATCCCGAACCAGGTGCTGGCCTTCATGAAGTCCTACTTCCCGAAGGCGCCCGTGGATGTAGTCGGCCGGCGGACTAGGCGCCAAGCTTGTACGGACGAGCGATATGCGGAGGCCGTCGGAGAAGATGGCGCCCATTGCGGAGCAAGTCGCCGACAAGCTTAATCTCCAGTAGTCCTGTTATAGTTAGCTCGTAGAAGTAGATGTACAAAAACAATTGCAAAAAAATTGTTTAAGTATTAATGAAGAGAAGTTCCATCAATGAGTACTCGTGGTCGCGATCTCAGAGTGCGGAGTCCCGTCGTGGAGTTGTCGCGAGTAGTCGTACTCGGCAGTAGTCCCGTTGAGGGAAGTAGACAGTAAAGAATTTGATGAACGATCAAACTTTATTCCGAAGAAGTACACACGCGGATGGCTAGGGCCGTAGTTACGAGTAGTTGCCGGACCCGGAGGCCGCCTATGGCTAAGTGGTGCTAGGGCGAGTAGCCGCTTACAGCAGTAGATCCGTAAGTAGCCGTGTAGGCTGGATCTAGGAGTACATGGTCTCTCAGTAGACCGCTGCTAGAGTCCTTTGACGCTCCTCGCGGCCCGGGATCGGTAGCCGCGCGGGCCGGATCTCGGAGAGGAGTAGTCCGAAGACTAGTGCCCGGACCGGAGGCCGCTTACGGCGAAGAAGTAGTCCGAGAGGCCGGGGCCGGGACCGGAGGCCGCTTACGGCGGAGGGGTCTTTGATGTAGTCACGTAGACTTGAGCCCCGGTGTAGTCGTGTAGACTAGGCGTAGAACCGACGAGCCGGTCGACGTTCCACGAGTTGTTGACATCTTCGCCTTCAAGTGTCCGGGAGGCGGTAGGAGCTCGGCCGGTCACCTTTGCAAGCGTGAAGGGACCTTCCCGGGGGGAGGGCGAGCTTGTGTAGTCCTTCCGTGTTCCGGATACGACGGAGGACGAGATCGCCAACGTTGAAGGAGCGTTCCTTGACGTTGCGGTCATGGTAGCGTCGGATACCCTCCGGGTACCTTCTTTGTTTGGACGAGGGCGGCGCAACGAGCTTCTTCGAGCCCGTCGATGTCACCTCGTCCGGCCGCCCTCGGAGACGCCTTCGTCGTAGTGCTCCACCGCCGGTGAGTCCCATATGACATCGGCGGGGAGGATTGCTTCGGAGCCATAGACCGGGAAGTAAGGGGATTGCCCCGTTGGCTTGGAGGGCTGAGTACGTAGCCCCCAAAGTGCGTTGGGTAGTTCCTTGATCCACTTGCCTCCTTTAGAGTTAGCGGCGTCGTGTAGCCGCTTCTTGAGAGCGTCGAGCACCATCCCGTTGGCGCGCTCGACTTGTCCGTTGGCCCGAGGATGGGCAACTGAGACATATCGGACATCGATCCCGCTGTTCTCTCAGTACTCCCAAAACTGGTGGTTGTTGGAGTTGGAGCCCAGGTCTGTGATGATGCGGTGGGGTAGTCCGTAGCGATGCACGAGTTCATCCGGGAAGTCGAGTACTCGTCGGCCTTGGGGCACGTGGCCGGAACTTGACCTCTATCCACTTGGTGAACTTGTCGATGGCCACCAATACTCGTTGAAACCACCGGCGCGGTTGGCGGTGGCCCAATCATGTCGAGCCCCCGCAAGCGAAGGGCCGGGTTGGCGGTATGGTGACTAGCTTGTAGGCCGGGACGTGTTCGTCGCTTGGCGAAGTATTGACATCCTTGGCACCTTCGACGAGTTCTTCGGCGTCACCCGTAGCCGTGGGCCGCAGAAAGGCTCGTCGGAAGGCCTTGCGACCGGCGTTCGAGAAGACGCGTGGTTGCCGCGGATGCCCTTGTGGATCTCCTCCAAGATGTCCTTGCCTTCTTGTACGGTAACGCACTTCATGAGTACTCCGGAAGATGCGCCCCCACTTGTAAAGCTTGTCTCCCGACGAGGACGTAGGACTTGGCGCGGCGGATGAGCTGCTCGGCCAAGTTCTTGTCCGAGGGAACCTTCTCGCTCGGCGAGGTAGTCGATGAAGGGCGCCTCCGGTCCACGTCGATCATCATGACCTCCCCGGCCGGCGGGCGGATGCGGCTGGGACAGTGGTCGGTGGCGCCGGCTCCGGGATGGATGGCGCGTGAAGCTCGTGGACGAAGACACCCGCTGGTACTTGGGCGTGAGTAGAATCGAGCTTCGAGAGGACGTCCGCTGCAACGTTGTTGTCACGGACGATGTGATGGAACTCGAGACCATAGAACTTGTTCTCGAGCTTGTGGACTTCTAGGCGGTGGCGTCCATGTTCTCCTTGTTGCGGTCCCGGGATTTGTTGACTTGGTTGATGACCCTTTGCGGAGTCGACGTAGACTAGTAGCCACTTGATGCCCGGTCAAGCCGCGAGGCGGAGCCCGTGTAGGAGAGCTTCGTACTCGGCTTCGTTGTTTGAGACCTTCCGGAAGATGCGGGACGTACTTGAGTTGTTCGCCCGTTGGAGAAATCAGGAGTACCCCTGCACCTGCGCCCTCGAGGTTGAGTGAGCCGTCGAAATACATCACCCAATGCTCTAGTCGCACGGTTGGAGTAGGTAGCTGATTCTCCCGCCACTCTACCATGAAGTCGACTAGAGCTTGCGACTTGATGGCTGTGCGTGGCTTGAAGTCGATGGTGAGGGCGCCGAGTTCGACTGCCCACTTGGAGATTCTTCCAGTAGCATGTTGGTTCTGCAGGATGTCGCCGAGCGGGTAGTCGGTGACGACGGAGATCGAGTACTCCTGGAAGTAGTGTCGTAGCTTCCGCAAGGTGATGAGTACGACGTACGGAGCTTCTGCACGGCCGATAGCGTGCCTTGGACTCGACCGGACCTCGGCCGACGAAGTAGGCGGGCGCCCCGGACCGGGTAGGCGGGGCCGTCTTCCCGCCGCTCAACGATGATGGCGATGCGACCACATGAGTAGTCGCGGCAAGTTAGAGCGATGTCGCTCACCTTTACGAGGAGCCGTGAGGACGGTGGCTTCGATAGGAAGTCCTTGAGCCGAGCAAGGGCTTGGTCGCCTCTCGGGGTCCACACGAACTTCTCTTGGTGGTTGAGTAGTTTGAAGAAGGGGAGCCCCCCGTTCTCCAAGCTTCGAGATGAATCTGTTCAAGGCCGCCATGCACCCGGTCAGCTTCTGGACGTCTTTGATGCACGTGGGAGCTTTCACGCCGGGTGATGGCGGAGATCTTCTCGGGGTTGGCTTCGATGCCGTGTTGGGCGATGATGAAGTCGAGTAGTTTGCTCGAAGGTACGGCCGAAGACGCACTTGTTCGGGTTGAGCTTCCGGCGGTACTCGCGCAGGGATGCGAAAGTCTCTTCAAGGTCGTCGATGAGGGTACTGGAGTTTCGTTCTTGACGACCACGTCATCCATGTAGGCTTCGACGTTCTTGTTGAGCCGCCTCTTGAAGCGAGGCCTAGATAGCTCGTTGATAGGTAGTGCGGCGTTCTTCAACCCGAAGGACATGGTCTTGTAGCGGTACGCGCCAAACGGGGTGATGAACGCGGTCTTCTCCTGGTCTTCTTCCTTGATCACGATCGGTGGTACCTGGAGTAGCGGTCAAGGAAGCGAGAGCGAGTCGCGACCCACCGTAGAGTCGATGACTTGATCAATCCGCGGCAATCCGAAAGGGTCCTTGGGGAAGTATTTGTTGAGATCTGTGTAGTCGACGCACATCCTCCACTCGTTCGAGTTCTTCTTGCGGACGAGGACGGGGTTGGCAAGCCACTCAGGATGGAAGACTTCTCTGATGAAGCCAGCCGCGAGTAGTTTGGCGAGTTCCTTCTTGATGGCATCCCGTCTGTCGTCGGCGAAACGTCGGAGGTGTTGTCGCTTGGGGGTGGCCTTAGGATCGACGTTGAGGCAGTGCTCAATCAACTCCCTGGGCACTCCTGGCATGTCCGCTGGCTTCCACGTGAAGATGTCGCGGTTAGCCTGGAGGAAGTTGATGAGCGCATCTTCCTATTTGGGGTCGAGGCCGGCCCCGATGGTGGTGGTCTTGCTTTGAGTCGCCCGTTCCGAGGTCGATCGTCTTGACCGAACCTCCTCGGTGGGCGTGACTTGTTGGCTTTGTTAGATTTCTTCGGGATGTCGAGTTCACTTGTAGCAAGCTTCTTCGACGCGGCGTAGACCTCCATCATAGCGTTAGGTACTTGATTTATAGAGGCGATCTCCACGGCTTCCGTATCGCGATCGTGCGAGATCTTCAAATCCCCTTGGAGAGAGAGTACACCCGCTGGGCTTGGCATCTTGAGTACCAAGTAGGTGTAGTGGGGCACCGCCATGAACTTGGCGATGGCCGGTCTGCCGAGGATGGCATGGTAGGATGTCTCGAAGTCCGCGACCTCAAACTTGATGTACTCGGTACGATAGTTGTCCCGAGATTCCCCGAAGGTAACTAGCAGGACCACTGAGCCCAGTGGAATAGCCGCGTTTCCGGGGACGATGCCGTAGAAAGGTGTGTTGCTCTTGGTGAGCATGTGGGTGATGTCGAGCTTCATCTTCTTCAAGGTCTTGGTGAAAAGGACGTTGAGCCCGCTTCCACCGTCGATGAGGACCTTGTTGAGCTTGGAGCCCGCGACCACTGGCTTCAGGACGAGAGGGAACCGCCCTGGTTCGGAGAAGGCTGGTCCATTGATCCACGCGGGGAGAAGGTAATAGGTACCTCCGACCACCGAGAGGGGCTCGGGACCGTTGGTTCAATGCTCATGACTTCTCGACGGGTAGCCTTTTGCTCCCGCCTGCTGGGTAGTCCGCCGAAGAGGACGTTGACGGTCTTATCGGGTTCCTGGAAGTCGTTGTTGTCTTCGTCGTTCTTCTTCTTGCCTTTCTTGTCGTGAGGGTGCGGTGGCTCTGGAGTACTCTTGAGTGCTCGCCTGAGTTGGTAGCACTGCTCGGTGGTGTGGTTGCTGTCCAGATGCCACGGGCACTTCTCCTTTAGCAAGTCTTTGAAGCCACCGGAGTTCTTCTTCGAGTTCTCCTTCGCAGGGCGCTAGATAGCCGCGACTGTGTTGTCTGGCTTGCGCTTGCGGTTGGGACCCGAGTAGTTGTTATTGTTGTGACCGCCTTGGTTCCCGTTGTTGCCGCTGCCGCCGCCCGTGTTCTGCTTGTTTTTGCCACGGATGGCATCGTACTTGGCGTTGGCCTTGTCTTCTTCATTCGCCCAGGACGTAATCATGTCCTTGAGGTGGGGGATGGACTTGGGGCGGCGAGGACCGAAGTCTTCAAAGGTGTGGCGGTGGTAGAGGCCGTCTCGGAAGAGGTCGACGACCTCCTTGTCGGTGACGTCGACTACTGTAGCGCGCTTGTCGAAGAAGCGATGCTTGTACTTGCGGAGGTTCTCGCCTTGTTCCTGCTTGACCATGGCCAGGTCCGTGCGAGTACCGATCGGCCCATGGCACCCGCGAAGTTGTGGTGAACTTCTCCTTCGGCCTAGTCCCACTTGTCGATCGAGTGCTTGTCCCGGCGACTCGAGCCATGTGAGTGGGGCTTGGTCCGAGCGAAGGGGAAGTAGAGGCACTTGGTGTCGTTGTTGCCGCCGGCGTTCTCGATGGAGAGGGCATAGCACACGAGCCTTTGGATGGGGTCTGCTTCGCGTCGTACTTGGTGATCCCCAAAGGCTTGAACTTGTCGGGGGAGGAGAAAGTTGCGAAGTCGAGGTGAGAAGGCGGGGAAGCCGTCGTTGTCGCCCGCGGTGGGCGACTTCTTCCGCCGCGGCTCCTCAATCTTCGGCGGGCATCATAGCCGCCCCGTGAGGCTCCGAGGCGTGGGCGTTCGCGTGGTCTCGACCGCCACGGCCGCCGCCGCCGCCGGCCCTCCTATTGGCTTCGTGGTTGGAGCTTTCGTCGTCGCTACCGCCTCCGTCGGGGTCACGGCCGCCGCCGCCATGGGCGTGGTGAGGGACGACCTCGCGGTTCTTGTTGCCACCCCGTGAGGGTCCGCCGGCATTTGCGCGAGTACGGTTGGGGGTGAGCCGGGAGCTCGGCTCGAGTACGGTTGCGGCCGAGGTCGGCGCCGCAACTTGTAGCTTCGTTGTCGCGGTTCTGGCGGGGAGGAGGGCTGGTTGACTGCGTTGTCGACCCGCATGAAGTAAGCGTCTTCAGCGAGCTTGGCGATGACTTCTCCGGCGCGTATTCCCCGAGCACGGCGTGCGATCGCGATCGACATGAGGCATTGCTCGGGGGGTTTTGTGTGCTCTGCTCTCGACCGCCTCGAGAGCTTCGCAAGGTTGCGGATGGGGAGGTTGTCTCGGAGACGCCGGCGCCGTTCGTTGCGCTTCTCGTTACGCTCACGTCGAGCATCCCTTGTTAGCGGCGGTCTCGTCGCATGTGCGTCGGCGAACGGCTCGTCCGCGGAGATGTCTTCAAGGTACTTGTCTTGAGCCGTCCCCTGAAGGTCTGGCGTGTCGCCGGCGGCCATGAAGACTTGGCGATCGGGGATGCCAAGGCCGGACTCAGAGCTCGCCACCTCAGTTGGGGTGTTCGAGTCAGCTCGGGCAAGTGGTGTTCCCTCCTGGAATGGGGAGCAAGTCGATGTAGGCGACGTAGCGTGAGTCTCCACTTATCAGGTCGGCGGGCTTGCGGTCGGCCGATGAGACGAATCTCCCGGCCGGTGTAGACGTTATAACTAGCCCAAAGGCCGGCCTTGATAAGGGGTGCTCGGTAGTGTTGTCCTCGGACTTGGGATCCTTTGGGTCCGACCCGAAGTCGAACTCGTATGCGGATTCCGAGTAGAACCGGAGAGGGGGTTGGAGTACGAAGCGTGGCCGGGGGCGGTGTCGGAGTCCGAGTTGTACTCGGGTACGGGCTCTTTGCGGCCGGCGCGAAGAGGGAGCCTCCGTGTGGGCCTGGCGACGATGCGGGGGCCACGCGTGGAGCGCTCGCGGGGGTGGAGAGACCACATGCGATGGGTGAGTAGCCGGCTCGCATGCGATAGCCCACGAGAGACGTCGAGTTCGAGTTGGAAGCGGACTCGAGCTCGAAGCGTCGGCATGATGGTTGAAGAGTGAAATTTCACCGAACTTGCCGGCGAGTTCGTCCGTGACAACTTTAGCAAGCGTCACAAAGCCGGTCTCGGGTTGGGCGGCATGGTGAGCGGCGGCGGAAGGATCCGCGCGTCGGCGGTGCGGACCCAAGCGCCAAAAACGAAGGTGTCGCCGCGGTTGAAGGCGACGGTTGGCTTAAAGTAGACGGGAGCCGTCGAGTTCACCATGTGACCTCGGGCGAGGTCCCCTACCGCGCGCCGCGTGTCGGTGTTTTGGATCGGCAACCTACTAAGGGGAGTACCCAAAGTAGATGAATGTGGCCTCGCCGAGATCGGTAACTCGAAGGAAGAGACACGTGGCACACAATTTAGACGAGGTTCGGGCCGCGAAGTGCGTAATACCCTACATCCTGTATGCTGCGTAGCTCTGGATTGATTGGGTACGATTACAAGATGGTGTAATTGTACGCCGTGAGATGAGATGTGTAGAGAGGGGTCCCTGCCTCGCCTTATATAGTCCGGGAGGCAGGGTTACAAGTCGGAATAGGGAGAGAGTACTAGTCGAGTACGTCTAGGAGTCTTCCATACGAGTGCGGGACATGTACAACTTCCTAACCGAGTACTTCTCCTCCGTAGTCTTTGTGCTTCACGCCATCAGGTGTCGTGCAGCGCAAGTCGGGTAGTCGCAGGGGCCCACCGCGTAGTCGGTCCTGGTACCCACCGAGGTGATGGGCCCAGGGAGGTCCATACGACAGCTACTGCTAGTCTTTCGGTCTTCGGTCTGCTAAGTATTTCCTTGTTTCATTTTCCTGTGCTGCTTAGTGTTTTCCTCATTTCCATTCCTCGCCATAGTTGAAAAAGTAGCCTCGTAATAGCAAGCAAAGGGAGGGAAAGTACTCAGGGGGCTGTTGTGCCGGCGTCCACCCTTCGGGCCCGGTTTCCGCTAACAGTTTGGCGCCCACCTCGTGGAAGAATCCAAGACCACATGGTGAGGACCCGATCGTCAGGCACCGAAGCCACCACGGCTCAGGCGTCGACCCCTCCGCTCGCGCCGGAACCCGCCAACCCGTCGGCTTCGGCCGTCCAACCTTCGGCGGGGGACCGGTGCGGGCCAAGCGCTCGGAGGTCGAGCACACCGCCTCGGGATGTTCGAGGTCGGCCTCGAGGGGCTGGGAGCTTCGACACAAGACATCGAGGCCATCCGAATGATCCGGGCTCTCATCGCGAGCAAGTCCGTAGCGGCCCGGCAAGAGCAAGTGACGCGCCGTCTTCGTCGCAAGCGCGGCCCGGTCCCGGCGGCGAGGACGCGGTTCCACCCCCACCTTGCTCCCCGACTCCATCGACTTCAACATCGGGCGGGCCGAGCGCTACCTCGCTCGCTGCAAAGCCGAATCGGCGGCACGTCGCCGGCTGCGGCGGGTCATTCTGCGCCACCGCACCGGCACCCGACGCTGCCGCGCATGCCGCGGCGGCGGCCCGCAGCACACCCCGGCACACCCGCGGGCCATGCAAGCTCGGTGGGATTAGTGGAGGCGGCGGGGAGGACGCTTCCGAAGGGTAGAGCATCGGCCACCACCGGAGAGGGGGCGGCGCGGAGCACTTCGCACCCGACGACGCACCGCTTCGCAACGTCGTCTGGTGTCCCCCGCTCTCGGTCGTGCTCGAGAGTGCGCGTGGCCCCGTCATTTCAACGCCAACACTGCGCGATACGACGGTGACTACGATCCCAAGGAGTTTCGATGAAGTTCGAGGCGGCGGTGGAGTCCAATGGAGGCGATGCCACTACGAAGGCAAAGTCTCTTGTGCTAGCACTCAAGGGAGAGGTTCGGTATTGGTATGCAAACATACCGAAGGGGCACATAACATCCTGGTTCCGGTTACGAAACAAGTTGCTATCCGGTTTCAAGGGCATGCGGGTCGAAGAGCTAGACTCTAATGACCTCGTCAACATGTGTGTCCGGGGGACAGAGAGTCACTCCAAGAGTACATGCACGGGGTTGTCAAGGCGACGGCGCGTGTGCCGGGGGTGTCCGACGACATCATCGACGCCATCGTTGGGGGTACGAGGGTTGGAAATTGCCGGGATGTGCTTGATAGAGTCAAGCCAAAGTCTCTGCAAGAACTCTTTGAAGTCATGCAAGAATATTGCAAATCCGACAAAGGCCGCCGCCGAAGGCTTGACAGAGCCAATGCAGCGAAGAAGCAGAAGCAACAGGGGCAGTGGGATCAACCGAAGGGGTGGCAAAATCAGCCACCGAAGCAAGCAAACCGTCAGATCAACAACGTATCTGCACCTCCTGACCAGAACCAGAATCGAAGCGGCGACGGGCACAAGGGCGGATACAAGAATGGCAGAGGGCCGAAGTCGCAGCAGCAAAACCCACCTTAGCGAGGCGGGGGTGAGCGGTTTTTCTGTTGTATCCATGGGATCGATGCCCAGCATCACACACATCAGTGCCCCTCGGCGGTCAAGATGAAGTTGGAGTGGGAAGCTAAGGAGAAGACGAAGGCAGCAGGCATGGCCGTGAACCACGTCATGAAGTACCAGAATGCGGGCCAGTTTAGGGCCCTGCCACCACCTTACCATCACCAGTCCTTCCAGCCTTCGGCACCCACACACGCATTCCACCCACTGCAGTCATACACACCTTCGGCGCAGCAGCTGCCGCCTCCCCCTCCCATGCACGCGCAACAATCTTTGGTGTTCGTGCCTTCGTGGCCGAACCCAACTACCCACCATCAAACACATTACACCCAGCCACCACCACCACCTCCACCAAAGCAAGAGGCCCCTGACTCTAGCAGCTCGGGAATGATGGACATGGTCAACATCATCAATGCAATTTCCAGCGGGTCCAATGAGCCGGTGCACGAGACGAAGAGGCAGCGACAAGACTACTACCGAAGCGTGTCGCACATCTGCTCTGGCAAGTACTTTCATCTGCCATGGTCCCACATCCCAATAACTTTCACGGCAGCTGACATTCGGCTGCAACACTACCCTCACAATGATCTGCTCGTCATAAGAGCCAACATTGGCAAGAACACGAAGTACTACTTCGGCAATGACGTGGGGAGAATCTGGTGGACAACGGCGAGTTCAACGGACATTTTGACCTAGCGGTGCTTCAACGGCATGGGTTTCAAGAAGGAAGATTTGAAGAAAGCGAGCACCGTGTGCGGCTTCGGTAACAAGAGAATCGAAGCCCTGGGCAAGATTGACGTCAATGTGACCTTCGGTCAAGATGCCACCATGAGAACAGAGGTCATAACTTTCGATGTTGTTGACTTTGTGTACCCGTACAACGCCATCTTCGGCCTCAACACCATCAAGGATACTTGCCGATGAAAATACCAACGGCGGCGGGGTGATCTTGGTGTATGGCAGCCGGGAGGAGGCCCGAAGAGCCGAACGCAACACGTCAGTACACAATAGACAAGTCCATGTTATCAACGAAGACGAGGGCAACGAAGCTGCGGTAGCCGAAGAGCGGAAGGCCGAGGCCCAAATGAGGCAATCCATGAAAGGGGCTGAAGCCGAGTGCATGAAAGCGGTCGATGTCACGAAGACAGTCCCCTTGTGCGCGGACGTGCCAAGCAGGACCGTCATGATAGGCACCGAAGTCAGCACGGAGGACAAAGGCAGGCTCTTGCAGTTCCTTCGTAATAACCAAGATGTGTTCGCATGGTCCAAGTCCAATTTGACGGGTGTCCACCGCTCGGTCATAGAACATGCTCTTAACACCGACCCGAAGGTCAAACCGAAGCTGCAGAGGCAGCGGCCAATGTCAGGGGACAGGGTCAAATCTGCGGAGGCCGAAGTGCAAAAGTTGCTCGACGCAAGAATCATCAGAGAAGTGCAGTACCCCGTCTGGGTGGCCAATGTAGTGATGGCGCTGAAGAAGAATGGCAACATGCGCATGTGTATTGCCTTCACAGAGCTCAACAAGGCATGCCCGAAGGACCCTTACCCGCTGCCAAGGATCGACGTCATCATTGATCAGGCAACCAGTTGTGATATGCTGAGCCTCCTGGATTGCTTTTCTGGATACCACCAGGTGTGGATGCGAAGGGAAGACGAAGCTAAAACCGGGTTCACGACCCCCTTCGGCATCTTTTGCTTCGTCAGGATGCCAGAGGGCCTTCGCAATGCCGGGTCAACTTTCAACCGCATGATGAAGCTGATTCTGGGCAGCCAGCTGGGGCGCAACGCCTCGGCCTATGTTGATGACATCGTCATCATGAGCGAAAGAGAGAAAGATCACATTGCAGACCTGACTGAGACCTTCGACAACATGAGGCGAAACGGCCTCAAGCTCAACCCAGAGAAGTGTATCTTCGGCATCCGGAAAGAACAACTGTTGGGATGCATGGTCTCCAAGAGGGGCATTCGAGCAAACCCCCCAAAAGATTGAAGCTCTACGAAGGATGCGGCCCCGAGCCGGCGAAAGGAGGTCCAAAGACTCACGGGCAGAATAGCCTCGCTAAACCGCTTCATCTCCAAGGCCGCCGAGCGAAGCCTACCCTTCTTCAAAGTGCTTCGCGCGAACTCAACTTTTCAGTGGGACCCGGAGCAACAACAAGCTTTCGATGACCTCAAGATATACCTTGAAGACGCGACAGTCATGACTAAGCCATCGCCGAAGGCCGAGCCCTGCGCTATACATCGCGACAACCGAGCTCGGCGATTAGTGCGGTGCTTGTGGAAGAACGGAAGGAGGCAGATGCTCTAAAGCAGTTCCCCATCTACTATGTCTCCGAAGCCCTGAGCGGCTCTAAACTCTTCTACTCCGAAATGGAGAAGATGACATATGCTGTGGTGATGGCAAAAAGGAAGCTTCGGCATTATTTCCAGAGCCACAATGTATCAGTCCCTACAGCTTTCCCTCTCCGGGACATGTTTGAGAACAAAGAATCCACGGGGAGAATGGGCAAGTGGGCTACAGAGTTGGCGGAGCACGTCATAAACTTCGTCGCGCGTAGTGCGATAAAATCTCAAGTCCTCGCTGATTTCGTAGCCGACTGGACGCTTTCGGCGCCGAAGGGGGAAGCCATAGTCACGGAACTAGTGTGGGAAGTTCAGTGTGATGGTGCATATTGCCATCTTGGGTCAGCGGCCGCAACAATCTTAAAGTCCCATTCGGGCATCAAGCTTCGTTATGCCCTACGGCTGAACTATGACAACTCCACAAACAACGTGGCAGGGTACGAAGGCTTGTTGCTCGCACTTCGGAAGGCCAGGGCAGTGGGAGCAAGAAGACTCGTCATCCTGACAGACTCTGAACTTGTCGCCTGCCATATCGGGAAAACTTACAAGGCAAAAAAACCTGATATGATGAAGTATCCGGTACAGTCGTCCGAAGCATGGAAAAATTTTTTCATCGGCATCACGGTGCAAAGCTTTCCCGAAACTACAACAAGGAAGGCGATGCTATTGCGAAGGCAACCGCTGCCGCTTGAACCCTTGCCCCCGGATGTGTTCTATGAAACAACAAGTGTGAAATCCGCCGCCGACGAAGCGGCGCCCCCCAAGTTTGTGAATGCCATATAGAGTGAGGGCCCGGCGCGCCCCAATAGTAGCGGCGGTCAGGGGTTACTATGAAGCCAAAGATGGCGTCACCAACAAGAGAGTGGCCATCGAGCAAGAAACTACCACCTCATTGATGGCAACCCGTACCGAAAGGGGGTGTGCGCCCCATTGCTAAAGTGCATATCGGTGGCCGAGGGCAAGCAACTACTCCATGAGATCCGCGGCGGCATGTGCTCACATCACCTCGGCACGAGGGCCTTAGTGCGGTAGGCTTTTCGCCGGGGTTTCTATTGGCCTTCGGCGGTCGCAGACGCACACGACATAGTGCGCCACTGTCCAGAGTGTCAGCGCCATGCGCCCTACAGCAAGTTCGCATCAAATGAGATACAACTGATACCACCGGTGTGGCCCTTCGCTCGTTGGGGCATTGACATCGTCGGCCCGCTACCCACGGCACCCGGGAATTAAACTCATGCAGTAGTGGCGGTCGAGTACTTCTCCAAATGGGTTGAAGCGAAGCCATTGTTGAGCATTACTTCGGCCACAATACAGAAGTTCTTCTGGCAGAACATTGTATGCCGCTTCGGTGTCCCGCATGAAGTCACCGTGGACAACGGCAAGCAATTTGATAGCACCGACTTCAAGGAATTCTGTACGTACTTGGGGACCAAGCTGTGTTTCGCTTCGGTCTACCACCCGCAGTCCAATGGGGCGGTGGAGCGGGCAAACAGAGTCATCTTCGCCGGAATAAAAAGGAACATCACTGATCTGCCTAAGAGCAAGTTGGCCGAAGAGCTACCAAGGGTGATCTGGTCCCATAATACCACTACATCTAGGACCACTCAGTTCTCGCCTTTCAAGCTGTTGTACGGGGAAGAAGCCATGTTGCCCGAAGAGCTGTGTCTGGGCACTTGGAGGGACACCCCCTCCGGCGACGAAGACCTCAAAGCTTCGGTTCGGAACATCGAGGAGGTGCGCTTGCAAGTAGCCACAAACTTGTCGGCTTACCAAGATGAGACCGGAGGTGGAAAAATAAGAAGATCGGACCGAAGCTCATACGGTCGGGGGATGCAGTGTTCGCGTAAGGTGCCGAAGGGAAAGCTGAAGGGCAAGATGCACAGGAAGTGGGAAGGCCCATTCATAGCAACCACGACAGCAAACGAAGCAGCATTCAAGTTGTGCCGGTTGACCGGCGAAGAAGAGCCTTACACTTGGAATGTGGACATGCTTCAGAAATACTTCGTCTGAAGTCACTGTGGGCAGCTAGTGTAGATTGAGTTACAGTAGCTCCTTTTTCTCTTTAGTTATGTTCAGGAGTCTGTAACATATGTACATTAAGTAGTGGGGGACATACTCTTTTCCTCACGGGGGAGGCTTCGTGGTTCCCCTCCGGATCCACGAAGTGTGAGGTTTTTAACGAGGCGGCCCTTTGTACCCTGTTTCTGACGTGTAATATAAGTCAGTGTTCCCCCAAAACCTTCGTGCCCAAAATTTTTTCCTTTCTGAGCATGCTTGCGCAACGCTGTCGAAGCCATGCCACCCCCCCGAAGGGGGCATAGTCTTCGAGGTGGACTTCGGCGGGGTAAGTGACGGCGTGGGCACGAACCGCATTGAGTGCGCCCGAGCCAAGCCTGTCATTTATCATCGTGACCGAAGACGAAGTCCGCTTGACGCGGCATAAGGCCCCGATTTGTCCTCAGCAAGCGCACGCCTGGAGCATCGCGTCGGTCCTGATTTGACCGAAGACGAAGTCTGCTTGACGCGGCACGAGGCCATGATTTGGCCTGAGTAAGCGCACGCCTGGAGCGTGGCGTCGGTCCTGATTTGACCAAAGATGAAGTCCGCTTGACGCGGCACGAGGCCACGATTTGTCCTGAGTAAGCGCACGCCTGGAGCGTGGCGTCGGTCTTGATTTGACCAAAGATGAAGTCCGCTTGACGCGGCAGGAGGCCACGATTTGGCCTGAGTAAGCGCACGCCTGGAGCGTGGCCTCGGTCCTGATTTGACCAAAGATGAAGTCCGCTTGACGCGGCACGAGGCCACGATTTGGCCTGAGTAAGCGCACGCCTGGAGCGTCGCATCGGTCCTGATTTGACCGAAGACGAAGTCCGCTTGACGCGGCACAAGGCCCCAATTTGGCCTGAGTAAGCGCACGCCTGGAGCGTCACGTCGGTCCTGATTTGACCGAAGACGAAGTCCACTTGACACAGCATAAGGCCCCGATTCGGCCTGAGTAAGTGCACGCTTGGAGCGTTGTGCCGAAGGTGAAGCCCGCTTGATGCGGCCTAAGCGCCACGATTTGGCCTAAAAAAATGCACATCTCGAGCGTGGCGTCGGTCCCGATCTGAATGAAGTGATCTTTGTGAAAACACATCAGAGACAAGGCGTTCGGTATAGCTGTGCCCGGAGGGAAAGCGCGGCGGCATTTCGTCTCAACGCGTCCAGGGGACAGCTTCATTCGAGCAAGACGCAAGGATAGTGTCGCCGGCCGGAGGCAGCATTACTCCTAGGAAAAATCACGACGACGGCGCAAAAATGAAGGACACAGATGATGGGCACAGACACCCTTGTTTCCTCTCTTATCACATTTTGAATATACAATGTACTTCGGTACAACAATGCAGTTTTACAATGATACAATAATGCAATCACAATACATTTCGTCATAAAAACACACTTTACAAATCCGTTGGCGCCGCGTGGCTCCATTATGTCGCGAACACTTCCGGGGGGGGGGGGTCCGAAGTCAGTCGCTTCAAGTCTTCGCGGCAGCTCATGGCACGACGCGGGGTCTCGATCAGCCAGCCCCACCGCGCGCTCAATCTTCGTTAAGAACGTCTTCGCAGATCTCATCGATTAAGCGAAGATATGCCATATGTATAATCTCCAACGCCATCTGCCGGAGCTCGCTGTCGGTAGGCATCCGCCCTGCGCCGAAGACGGGATCATAGTCAGTGCGCGGGCGGTCATTCCATTTCAACCTTCGCAGCTGCTAAGCTTTCCGACGAGGTGTCAAGAATTAAATACACATACTCGGGCAGTCCGAGGACCCCCTCTTCGATCGGCTCTGTTTTGGAACGACCCCTTCGGGTACGAAGGGGTCCACTAAGTTTCGCTTAGCCACCCTACGGGCGGCTCGTTCTCTAAGGATGGCTTCCCGGCGCACGGGATCCTTTGAGAAATCCGCAAAGAAACGCTTAGCGGCTTCGTTGTGAAGGCGATAGCGTTCCGCGCGATACGACAAAAATTCTGAGTACGACACGCCATGGTGGCGTATGCTAAATTTCGTCCATACATTCAGCGCAATGAAAAAAGAGTCTAAGGGCAAAGGCGAACTGCTCGCACCTTCGGCTCCCTGCGCAGGTACCACCGAAGGAATCTGCGCAGAGATACCTTACATTAGTGTTTTTTTACAAAAATCATGACTCCGGTAGGAGGCATTTCGTCTGTTTACAAGGTCAAGCCCGGTGCGCTTCAGACCTTAGCTCCTTCGGCGACGACGGGGGCTTCAACTGGCGCGGCGGCCGCGTCGGCTGCAGGCTCTGCAGGACCCTCGCGCCCGGGAGAGGCCGGCGGCCAATAGTGCGGCCTCAAGCTCCGCGGCGTGCGCGCGCCTCCGAAGCGTCGGCTCCAGCGTCCTCTTCGGTGGTGGCGGCAGCCGCGACGGCCTCGTTGCGCGCGGGCGCAGACTCAACTTCAGGAACAGGTGCGGCTTCGGTGGCAGCAGACGCGGGAGGAACAGTCTCTTCAGTAGCCTCGGTGCGCTCGAACTCAGGTGCAGGTCCCGGTGCACCATCCGCGCGCTCTTCTTCGGTAGTCGGCGCCGTCGTGTCTTCAGCAATGCCAGCCTCATCACCGGGAGCGCCGGTGACCTCGCCCTCTTCCCTTGCAGCAGCTTCGGGGCCTCCGGTGGTGATAAGAGGGACACCAGGCATAGCAATCTAGTTGCCCTCCATCATGAACCGAGGCAGGGGAGGAGTGCCGCCAAACCGAATCCGGAGGCGGTCGTAAACGCGATCCTGCAACCGAGGCCTAATCTGCAGTACATCGAGTGCAATATGTCAGTGCAGGTACGAAGCGGCATTACAAGCAGAACTTTAAAGTGGGGATAAGAGGGACTTCGGCAAACCTGAGCACTCAGGCGAGCAGACTCGTCCATCGTGAGGCGGTACCCGCGCTGCGCGAAGAAAGTGTTCATAAAGTTCTTGGCAAGATTCTTCGGGAGCACGGGGAGTTGCGCAACATCGAGATCAGCGTCGGCGGGCCACTCATAGTTGTCCTTCGTTAGACGCCGAAGATCGCCCTTGCTGATGGTCTTCTCCGAAGAGGGGCGATCCTTGGGAACCAGCGAGCACACAGAGTACGCAAGCGTGCGAACCCCCACCGCGTCCCCAAGCTCTCCAAAGATCTTAGTATTCATGGCAACGAGGTCAAAGCAGGCATCCACCCATTCGTAAAATGCTTCGATGGTGCACTGGGGGAACGGGATAGGCGGCGCTTCAAGGTTACACTGCCCCAGCAGCCCTAAAATGTCAGTACGAAGGGTTTCAGCGCTCCGTATATGGTCCGCTCGGTACCGCTCCAGCGCGCCGCTCAGCTTGCCCGCCTCCTTCTGTGCTTCGGCCAGCTTGGCCTCCTTGTCAACAAGCTGACCATGCAAATCCTCTTTGGCGCTGCTCAAGACCTCTACTTCATGGCGTAGCATTTTAAGGGCGTCTTCGGAGGACTTCGCTGCCTCCTCTTTCTCTTGCTGCAGCCTTCGAGTGCGCTCTTGTTCGGCAGGAAGCCGCCCTTCCAGTTCCGCCACACGATTTTGAAGCGAGGTGTTCGCGGCGACCGACTCCTCCTTCGCCTCCCTCGCTCTTGTGACAACCCGCCCGGGAAAATACCGTCCTATCACCTAAGACCGATCCACTTTGGTCATTAAGCAATAGTAAAGTATCATCCCGTCGTTAGTTGCCTGGGTTAACGCCCGGAAATCACTTGGACATCGAACGAGAGGATCGACGGATGCATTAAAACTCACGCGAAGGAGAGTCCGCAGTACAACATGAGTTAACACAATTTATTACAAACCATTGTTCATGACATGGAGTAAAGGTTCGAGTTCGAAAATACGGCGGAAATAAAATAAACTAGCGCAACGGTAGACATCACGGAGGCCATCCGTGATGTCATCACTTGTCGTCACCCATCCGATCAATCACACCCGCAACAACGGTTTTAAAGCAAGGCCGAGTATACTAATACTCGGCAAGACTTAACCGTCGGGTGATGACTACATCACCAACCTCTAGACATGAAAGGCTCTTGGCAGGTGGAGTTTCTTTTGCTAAACAAAGCTAAGAGTAGATCCTTACTTTCAATCTTTTAGCACGAGTTCTAGTTGATTACCATTTCTAAGTGTGCCAACTAATTCAATCAAGAATTGGACAAGCAATTAATTCATCCAACCATATTCCTCGAGTTCCATCATTATGGGATATCATGGCCGATTGATTAAGAAGTATCGGATAACGGTGAGACGCCGACAATCGATTGATTTAAACCTTGCAAGGTAAACCCAAACACACGGTAGGCTGCCCCCGCAAGGACAACTTTCCCGTGTCGTTCCCGTCGATCTTCGGCTCGGGAGCGGAACCTACATTCCTTGGTACAAGGTTTACCGGATCACTCCCACACGAACGTCCGGACTCACTCGGGTACCACACTTTGTTGCAAGCGAGGGGGACACAAGTGCCCCGTGTTTAGTAGGGAAAGGTTCCCTTACCGCGTCAATCGGGTACTAGGCTTACCGGTCCCATACCCGGCATATGTTTAGTACGTTCAAAAGCTTAGCCCACGAAAGCCACCGGACCGAGCCCAAATCCCATGCTCTTACCACATGAGCAATCCATTTATAAAGATCTTATGATTCCAACATAAGAACCTATTCTCGCGAGTGACGAACATCACTCGACTTCTATCGGTCCTATAGCATAGCAGCCTATCGACCTAGCATACTAGTGATAGAGCATAGGTACCTAGGGATCATGCATCTAGGGTTTCAAATCAACTCCTAAAACGTAAATGCACAATCGTAGCAAACATAATCGCATAATTTTTAAAAAACGGGGTTAATGATCCGGGCTTGCCTTCGATGGCAAGGTTGGCCTTGGGCCCTTCCGGACTTGGTCCGGTCTTGCTCTACAACGACGTGGTGCACGTCTCCGTCGGCCTCCTCCGTCTCCTCCTTCCGGCACCCGCGTACGGCTACCGTTCGGGAGATCTACACGAGGATGCAAATGCAAGATTTATTTGACGATTTTAATTTAATTAATCACAAATAATAAATGACAACCATAGGGTGCATTTGTTGGACACATTCACCTAGATAAGAATACATTTAGCATACTCCTCCAAAAAGGAACAATATGCAATTATCTTTATTAAACATTTGATTAAAGGTTCTTATTATACTTATCATTTCATGTGAAAGCTTAATTTCTTTTTATCTTCTCCAATAAAGTGTAATTAATATTTTTATTTAAGAATTAATTTCTTATTAGTGATGATAATTAATTATCTTTTAATTGCATTAAATAATACTTTTCAAAAAGGAAAAAGAATTAAATAAGGGTTTTTCTTTATTTAATTTCCCTTTAATATTAAAAAGGGCTTTCAAGCTTTTTATTAAGCAATTAAACTACCAAAAATTAAAGAAGTGTTTCTTAAGCCTACTAGCACCTATACTGGTCCATTGGACCCACATGTAAGTGTTGGATGCTAGGAAATTAAATGTTATGGAAAATATCAAAGGCTAGCTAGTGATTCCATTTTAAATGCATACAAAAATAAATAAGCATCAAAATGATCCAACCATTCTTGTGCATGCTCTCTGGTCCTAAACAAGTCTAAAAAGCCAGCATGTTCACATGGAATCTCTACTGAACTTGGTTTATTAATTTACAAAGGAAAACATGCATAAATCAAGAATAATTATTTCTGTTTATCCAAAAATCATTATTAATTCACAAGATGTGCATTTTGGTATTACAAGACAGTGTGCACAAGTTGGTCTCAAAAACATAAATATATTTAACAAGAAAAATCACTTATGCAGATCTGCCAGAGATAGAAAAACATTTTTAGAAAAAGATTTACACTATAACTTTGTGCAATGTTTGGCATAAGAGCTAGTCATGACCTAACACACAACATATCCAAAAAATAGCTACAGAGCATTTATAGTTTTTGAGATATTGCAGATCTAGGGTTTTCACATTTGTATTTTTCATGCAAAAACTAAAACGAATTAGCTCAGGCCAGAATAACGAAAGTTGTAGTATAATTCACAATGTCCAACAAAATTGGCCTTGCATTTTTCTGAGTTTTCTGTGATTTTCTACGCAATTTACAAGAAACAGCAAAACAGTTTTACTATTAGAGTTTCTTTTTGCATCGAGGCCCCCGGAAATAACTCCTCCTTTGCAATGTCACCCCCGGCCATGGAGGGCGGCGGTGCCGGCCCAAATTCCGGCGTGCCGGTGGGGGAATCGACCGAGAAAGGGGCGGGGGGATGGTTAGGGGCTCACCACGCACCGGTTTGAAGGCTTGGTCGGGGGTGGAGGCACCGCCGGCGATGGTGTGCGGCGGCGGCGGCGGCCCGCCCGCCGTGCCTCTCCGCTCCGACGGGTTCGGCGGGGAAAAAAGGAAGGGGCGGCGTGGGGAGCTCGAGCGAGTGTAAGGGCAAGGGCTAGGGGCGCTAGTTGGTCGTGTGAGAGCGTTTGAGGGGCGGTCCACAACCACGGCGTGCTCGGCGGGCGGCACGGCGTGCGCGAGCGGGAGGTCACGGCGAGGGCGGTAGCATTTGTAGCCGGTGCGGCCCTCGACGGTGCGTTGAAGTGAGCGCCCGACATTACTCCTCGTACGGCGACTTGCCTTGGCCGCAGCGCGCGCGGGGGACGGCGTCGGACCGGGCAACTCGCCGCAAGACGGCGGCGTGACGCGCGGCGCGCGCACTCGAGGTGTTTGGGGCGCGGACGGCACGGGAAGTCGCGGCCTCGGCCGCGCGAGGTGGGGCTCGGACGGCAAGGCGGGCGGGCGGCGGGCGCGCGGCCCGGCGGGCGCGCGCGCGGCCGGCCGGGCGGCGGCGCGGCCGGCGCGGGAGCGCGGGCGACGTCGCGGTGTGGCGAAGTTGTGCCGCCGGACCGGTGTTTGAACGCACAAAACTCTAAAAAGTTGAACGTAAGTGCCCAAAGTGATGAATAGGGAAGTTGTAGATCTAAGTACCCTCTACAACTTTCGTAAAGGCCGTCTAGTGATTTTCTCAACAGATTTTGCAGGAACGTCGTGCCAACATTGAATGTCGGCACTGTTCGAAAAAACGGAGGTACCGTCGGTAGATCGAGTTTTTCGCTAATTTCCACCCAAAATTTGAAATGCCAATCTACATGAAAGTTGTGTCCCTCAACAAGATAGACAACTTTCATAAAGGTAGATTTTGAAGTGTTTAGGTGAATTTTGGAGAACGCGGCAAAAGTTCCGGACGACATTCGGCTGACGTCACTGTGCAAGCGGGGTTTGACCGTGTCTTTGACCACGGGTTGGCCACGGGTGTGTGCAGGCTCGGTCAAGGGGTTCATTGGGGTTCATTGGCGAGGTTTTCGGGTGACGGCCCAGGTTGGCCTAGGTTTGACCGGTGTTTGACCGGGGTTTGACCGGTCATTAGCGTTAATGACGGTAATTAGAAATCTGGGGCGTCACGGCCTCTCTTGGTCCAGCCTTCGGGCGAGGCATCGAGAGGCGATGAAGGCCTTTAGAGATAGGTCCCCGCACGTCGTAGTGAGCTCGGTCGCGCTCAGCTTCCCGAAGAACTCCTCCTCATGAGGGATGGAGAAGCTTGCCCCTGCCTCCTCTAGGAATTGGCGCTCGTGCCCGCCACTTGTCAAGCCCAGGAAACGAATCTTCTTTCCATCGATCAGCTTGGCTTCGGCGGGGACTTGGAGGCGGACAGCAGCGGCACGGGGCTCCTCCGGTGTCACCCGATAGCTGCTACTCTCGGGCTCTTCTTCTTCTTCTTCCTCGGCGACGGCGACGAGATCGTCTTTTTCGGCAGCCGTGGCTGAAGGGGAAGCGGACTGCTCGATACCGTCAGAAGACGAGCCGGACGAGTGTCACACCCCGAAATTTCCAATTTCGGAATGTGAATAGAAAGAATAATTAAATAACAATTTTCTCATAATTTTAAAAAATTTTCCAACATTTATTTTTCTTCACAGAGAATATAGTATAGGAAAAAAATCCTTTGTTTGATTTTCTAAATTAAATAAAAGTTGAGAGTGTTGCATTCATGCCGATGCATCTAGTGGTTCTTGAGTGCAAAAAGGTTTCAAAGATGCGTTTAGGAGCTGTCCAAACTCTCCCGAGAATTTTCCGGATTTTTCTGGAATTTATTCTCATTTTCCTTGAGCTATTTCTATTTATTAGAAGGCTCTAAAATCTTTTTCATGAGCACCAAATGCCTTATTTGGATTGTTCATGTCTTAATCTATCTCTAGGAATTTTCCTGGAATTTTTGTGATTTTCGGAGTATTTTTCGTGCCTTTAAACAATTTCTAGATGTTTTCTGGAATTGTTTTCGCACTGGAAATGAATTAAAAAAAAGAGAAAGAAAAACCCTACCTACCGGATTGGGCCGAGCCCGAGGCTCGACCCAACCCGCTCCGCCAACCCGGTGGCCAGGCCCGGCGGGGCCCATCTGGCCAAGCCGCAGGCCGCCGCCGCGCGGCGCCCCCGCCGGCCGGTCTGGGCGTGCGCGCCCGGGGCGCCTAGGGCCGCGCGCCTATAAAGGCCGAGCCCTAGCCGCGCCGCCCGCGGTGCCCTAGTCCCCCTCCCCCGCTGCGACGCCCGTGCGAGCCGCGCCGCCACCACCGGAGCCGCAGGCCGAAGGAGCGCCGCCGCGCGCGTTTCCTCGCCGTGCGTCCTTCCTCGAGGCAAACGGACGCCGTCACGCGCACCGCCGCGCCGAGCCGAGCATATCCCGCCCGCTCCCTCGGCCTCTAGACCGCCGGAGCCCCCCAACCCGCGTTGAACCGAGTTGGCCGTCGCCGAGCTCCGCATCTTCTTCGATTCCGCCGCCCCCGTTCGCCCCCTTCCAAGGTGAGCACACAATCTTGGTCCCCTCGGTCTCCTCTTCATTTTTCCCTAGGAGCCCGAGCTCCTTGCGGCCTTGGTCGCCGCCGCCGCCACCCCGTCGAGCCGCCGCCCCCGTTTGCATCTCCGTCCGCGAGGTGGAAGAAGAGGCCGCCTTTTTTGCACCTAGCCCCCCGAGTAACCCATATTTCCGTTTCGTTTTCTTGTCTCTTGCATCTCTTATCAATAACCCCTTAGATCTTATAGATTCCTGCAATTAGATCCACCGGGGATCCTTTTTCAGATCTAACCCCGAGTTCTATTAGTTTTGCGCGCACTATTGCATGTGTCTTACGGTTCTTCTCTCGCTAACCCTTTAAATCTATGGTTAATTGCGACTAGGTCCTTTCAATCTTGTTTTGCTCATCAAATCTCCGTTTTAGCTCCGATTTAATCCGTTCAAGTTGCGTTAGGCTCATAATAATGTAAAGCACGCATTAGTGGAGTGTTTTCACCATGTTTTGTTTTCTGAAAATAAAATTAATATTAATTTTGATTAATGTCTATTTGCACATGCCTTTTATGAATAAAAGCAATATAGATCTATATATTGTTTTTCAGAATCAAATTTAATTTGATTAATGATTACTTTACATGCTTTTATGAATAAAATCTAATTAGATCTTTTACTCGGTTTTCCATAAGTCAAATATTAATTTGCTTAATGATTAATTAACTTTTATAATTAAAAGTTGATTAGGCTTTTACTCCGGCTTTATAAATAAATGTTAATTTGATTAATGCCAGTACCATAATGTTTTTAATAATAATATGATCTACTCGAATTACAAAGTTTCGTTTAGATTGTTCACATAGTTTAATTTTTCTAAATTAAATGTTTAATTGGTTTAATCAATATATGAATCTTTATTAATAAAACTTGACTAGATCTTTACACCGGTTTCGTAAATAAAGTTTAATACCGAATTAATGTCAACATAGGGTATTTTATTTCTGAAATATCCTTTATATTTATTTTGTTAATTAAAATGAATCTAGCTCATAGCCTTGTTTTCTCCTATGTGCAAAACATTCGTTAGACATTCTTTTCTTAGCTCAATCTAAGTGTGATCTTTCCGGTCCTTGCTCAATCTTTCACAACTATCTCTTCAAAGCTAACCAAGCCAAGTACACCTTGTGTTCTTTAGTGATCCATCTAATCAAGCCTCTCCTTTAGTGCGTTCTTTTAAAGTTTCTTTTGATTGGTGCTTTGTTCTTAGTATGTTTGTTTGTTTGCTTTGTGTATGTTTGTGCCCGATGATTGATGCGCTTAGAGTGAACGCCGTTCGAGAGCTTTCGAAGAGCTTGAAGTTGAAGATATTCTGAGCAACGACATTACTTTGGTTAAAGGCAAGTGTGTCCTTGATCTTTTGTCCTAAGAACTATGTTTAATCACTCATTGCATATGCTTGCATTAATATGATGGGACCCATGTTTAAGGTTTGACTAGTGTTATTTATCCTGTGCCTTGATCAAACGGGTTTATCTTTATGTTGGGTAGCTTTGCTTAGTTGCTATACCTGGGTTATGGTGGTTTTAATGAACATTAATGATGAATCATGTTATACCCGTATGCTATATCTTTGGATGCTTAATACAAGACCATATGATTAATCGGAACATGGAGAACCACCCAGGACAACAGTGCAACCACAAGGACTATATGGCTCGGTCTTGGCCGAGTAATTAGGGAAGTCTTTGTGTGGTTATTACTCGCATAGTAGGTTGGGGACGGAGGAATGCTTTTATGGCTCTTCTATTCGGAGCGGTGATGGAACGGAAGACTCTATGGCTTACCGTCCGTAATAGAAGTGTGGTACGAAAGATAGCCTCTATGACATACTACTATGGACTAATACGCACGGGAGAACTCTTTGTAAAGGCCTCGTAGCGTCCCTATGCAATCACACCTCGGTAGTATGGTATGGTGCCTAGCTAGCACCGCATGGTTGGGTTTAAAGTTCCTAGAACTTTTACGCAACTTGTGGGTAAAGATGTACAACCTCTGCAGAGTGTAAAACTAATCGATTAGCCGTGCCCACGGTCACGGGCGGCCCGGACCCTCACATGATAATTAAACTTGAAGATGGACTTAAATCGCTCTCTCTCTGGTTATGCTTGCCATGTGTTTATGGCGTATTTCTTACCTTATGCTTAATGTGGGTTGGTATAAACTTATACTTTATTAGTAATCGAGTGCTAATAAAATTTGACCAACTAAAATTGCTTAAATGCTTATATCCCGACCACTATAAAGCCTTTGCATTCATTCCTTTTTCCCACACTTGCCTGAGTACGACAAGTGCTCACCCTTGCTATAACCATTGTTGCTCGTAAAGAGGAAGCCGCCGTGAAGATGTTGCTGGTGCTAGGCGTACACAACCCCGGCCGATCGCCCGTGATGTTTGGTGCCTTCGTTTCCGGGGTTAAGCGTTAATCTCTCGATAATCTTTCTTCTTCTTACGTGATACTTGTTTCGTATTCACTTATATGTCACTATATGCATGAAACTTGATCCCGGCATGCATATAGGTTTGCACTTGGTTTTCTTCGGAAACTCGGGTGTGACAACGAGCTGGTGGAGGTGGAATTGGAATCGTCTTTGTCGTGAGGGGCTTCGGCGCCGAGGGCGACGGGGCTCGGCCTGCGAGGGGCATCACCAATAGAGGACACGATGCGGACGTCGCTGTCATCGTCACTGTCTTTTTCCTTCAGGCTAAGGGGGACGAGCAGCGGCCCGGTGGGCTCCTTCCCAGCTCCAGCCGAAGGTGCAGCCGAGCGCAGGGGCACAGCAGCGATCACGTCCTCGACAAGGCCGGTTTCAACGTCGACGACCCGGGTCCACTTGGGTGAAGGGGGAGAGTCCGCCGGCCGCCGCCGCCCGCCGCGTTTCTTCGGGCCCCTCCCTTCGGCGGTGGCGGTGGCCGCGGCGGGAGCGCCCCCCTCGCCGGTTTTCTTCGGGGCGGCACGAGGCGAGGTCGCCGTCTCCTCAGCGTCCGCTTCGGCGGCAGCAAGCGCGACAACTTTCTTCTCGGCTGCCTCTCGATGTTTGGCAAATCCGACGTGTTCAGGGGGGTTGATCTTGAAAAACTCGAATACTCGGTTTGTCCGAGATCCGTTCAGCTCCGCGACGGTGTCCTTATACTCCTTCGGAGAGACAGGACCGAGAATGAAGTCTCCCTGAGCCTCCACCTTCCTCTTCTTCAGCACTGCGGATAAACAATCTCAAACGTTTCAACAATTCAAGCATCTGAAGCATAAAAAAAAGGGTGAAACCCACCAAAGAACGCAAGAAAACTCATGGTCGGAGGTGAAGCCAAAAACCTTCGTCCAATCGGGGCAGGGAATACCTCCGATATCGTCCGCCCAAGCGTCATCGGCCACAGCCAAGCATCCACCAGTGGGCACATCGGGATGCTGCGATATTCCTCCACGATATCGCGGGTACTGTACTTGCGCGCGAACCGTCGAAGCATCATCACGAACTCATCGCCTTCGGGGCATGAGGGGTTCCTCGCGTAAGACTCGTGAAGGGGTGGCAGCTCCTTCGTAGCCAGGGGTGAGACCCTCCGGGAGTAGGGGGGCTTAACGTGTAGTAGAACCAATGCTGTTGCCAGTCCGAGGGCCACTTGTTCCGATACGCAGTCACAGGGCTCACCACGCCGGACTTGTATGAAAAGTTCAAGCACCCGAACTGGCAGTCTTTCTCCACGGACTGGTCACCCTCTTCTTCGAAGACCGTCCGCCGCTGGTGGTGCACCTGATGCGCCGAAGCGAACCCCTCGGCGGAAGGCTTGATCTTCGTGGTCCGGCATATCCACATGTACACCGACAGCCGAAGGATGGCGTTCGGCGTAAGCTGGTGCAAGTAGATGTCGAAGTACCGAAGGATGTCGACGACGGCGGGGTGCAGGGGAAACCGAAGCCCCGCGTATAGCAGGTCGCGGAAGATGACGACCTCGTGTAAGTCTTCGCGATCTGTCTCGCAACGGCATCGCATCTCCCCTTCGGCGCCATGTATACGCTCTAAGCGCGGAGTAGAAACAAAAGCAACGGGTGTCAGAGGAAATCTTACGGCAGCGCCTTCGGAGCTCTCACGCGTCGTAGGTGCAGGATGCGGCAGCGGTGTGGGGCAGCCCAAGGATCAACCCCCTTTTTATAGTGAATCAGCGCCGATAATCGCGCCAATGACGAACAAATTTACCGTTTTACCCCGACGACAGCCCCTCACAACGGTAAAATCCTCAAAGGGCAGCGCACGTCTTTTTACTCGGATCCGCATCAGCGCGGGCCGTCCGTGGGAGTTCCGAAGTCCGTTTTTCACCCTGTGAAGAGTTGGTCGTAAGTTCGGCCCATCTTGAGGATAGGACGGTCCTCACCGACGAGGGGCTACTGTTGGGGAAAATGGCCTTCGGAAGCCCCGTCCACGTCCGGTCAGGCTACGGTTTCGGCTCACGCGCAACTTTGGCCACACGGGGAAGTTTTCGCAATGCTGGTTTGACGGAAGCGCTAATGTTACTTGAGTTATGTGAGCTTTGTCATGCAGGAGCAGCTTATCGGAGCAGTGCTGACCTTCGGTGCCGAAGGTACGGGCAGTCATGCTTCGGCGCCGAAGGTTCGGAGAGGCCAGGAGTGCCGCGCGTCGGAAACATCTCGGGCTGGGGCTGGCGGCGGCACGGGCGAGATGTCCTGAGTGGTGCGACACGGCCGGAGCGAAGGTCCTTGGCTACCTCGGTTCCGAAGGTGTGATGTGCCATGACACGTGGCCGCTGCAGTGTGTAAAGAGGGCATCGTACGAGGCAGAGACAAGGAACGTCGCGTGTAAAGGCGTTTCGGCCGTACGAAGACACGCTGGAGGCCTGTACGACGCGGGGAGTTACTGTTATACCCTTGTAAAGTGTTTAAAGCCGTTTGTCAGGAACGGAAAAGGTGTAATTGAGGCAAATGACTATGCCCAGGGGCCTTCTATAAATAGTGAGCCCCTTGTAATGAAACGGACACACTGTAATGAGAAGAGAGCGCCGAAGGCTACTGCTAGTCTTTCGGTGTGCTAAGTATTTCCTTGTTTCATTTTCCTGTGCTGCTTAGTGTTTTCCTCATTTCCATTCCTCGCCATAGTTGAAAAAGTAGCCTCGTAATAGCATACCGAAGGGAGGGAAAGTACTCAGGGGTTGTTTTGCCGGCGTCCACCCTTCGGGTCCGGTTTCCACCAACAGGGATGACGGCACGAGACACAAACGAAGCCATGCAGATTAAATGCCGCGGAAGACCACGACTGAAGCACATAATTGCGTCAGTTTTCAACTTGGGAGTTCAAAACATCTTCTTTTGTGCAATTCCTTCCAAACCTAAAATATCTTTTAATACCAGCATGAAGGGAGTAGTACTTGTTAATGTTTTATAAGAGTCTCAACACGTACCATCTTTCGGTGTATGAGTGAAAGTGGACAGTGATGTGAAATGTTAACCAGAGCCTTTCATGTTATTATTGATCACATCTTACATATAAACTTTTTTCATAAAAAGATTTCGATGTAGGGTAAATGATATTATTTTCAGTAGAGGTGCAAATTGATTATGATGTGGTGCAACTCCAAACCTCTTTAGTTCAATTATTTGTACCACTTCAGCTCAATTTTGAAAAAGTAGTACAAATAATTAAACTAAGGAGGTTCGGAGGTGCACCTAACGGTTACCCCTTTGCAGCCATAATTTTCAGCCTCAAGATCTCAGCACCGTGTCAGGCGCCATTTTGGACATCTTTCGGCCAGAAGCGTAAATATCTTTCGCGAAAAGAGCAAAAACAGCAAAAAAATAAAAAGTCGGGAGCTCCGACTGTAGTGTTGCATCCGGCGTTACCAGCCTGTTCGTTTGGCTTATCAGCTACCAGCCAATAATATTTTTTCTGAGAACAAACCAGTCACTACCAATCAGTCAGCAGTACTTTTCTCTCAGAACAAATCAGCACCACACCAGCCAAACGTGCGTGGCGACTGCCCGACTGTAGATCGAGTATGGTATAGCATCTGCAGAGTGCAGACTGCAAGGCGAATGATCAGATGGGCTCGTCGGGGGAACGAGATCGTCTAACTTCACACCGAACAACCGCAGCTGCGCCGGCACCATCCGCGTCGTCGGTTGCCAATCGGTCGTTCTGTATACGCTCGCAGCAATCTGCTCCCGTCTTTGCTCGCTATATGGGCCTTGGCCCAAGAATCACCACCACTGCCCTATTTGGCGCCGTATTTGGGCCTCAAAAAAAATTTGGCGCCGTATTTTCCTTTTTGGCGGGAATACGGTGTGCATTTCCCGCTAGGCAAGGTGAAGCGTCGGCGGCCGTCGGCTTTCTGCAAGTGCGAGCGTCGGTGTTGGCGATCCGCTTGCCGGAATATGTTAGCAGGTGCCCGCATTCCTTCTCTCCTTGTGTGTTGATTGCATCAATTTTCTTCTAATTTATTTGCTATCCACTACCACGCCAGCTTGTGTTGGAATTGATTAAAGAAGAAACATCAACTTGCGTTCGTAATATATGAGATGGATGAAAAGAGGTGTGTGACCGTGACCCATGCTTGTTTCTTTCTCCCCTGCGATCAAACACATTCTAGTTGCTTATTAAATATTTTGTTTCTTGTAGGGATGGATTTTCCTCTATTTTATTACCTCAAGTTGGCATGGAATTCGGTAGTACAAATGAGGCTTGGCTATTTTGGGTTAACTATGGTGGTCAAAAGGGTTTTGATGTTAGGAAAAGATACTCAAACAAAAGAAAATCGATGAAAAAGTTAGGTCATGCAGATTTGTTTGTGCGAATGAGGGTCATAGAGTGAAAGATAAAAGGGATCATTTAATTAAGTGTCCAAGGGCCGAAACAAGAACCGATTGTCAAGTTCGTATGGGTCTTATACTAGACCGGGAGAAGGAAAATTATAAAGTCACCGAACTGATTTTGGAACACAATCACACCCTTCAGTTGCCACAAACCTCACATTTGTTGGTCTCTCAAAGGAAAATTTCAGAGTTGCAAGGTTTTGAAATTGAGACGGCTGATGATGCAGGAATTGGACCGAAAGCTGCACATGAGTTAGCTTCCATCCAAGTTGGTGGCTCACTTAATCTAAGTTACACCCTTCGAGATCATAAGAACTATTTAAGGGCCAAGCGCCAACGTGAGATGGCATATGGCCAAGCTGGAAGCATGCTCATGTATTTCCAAGAGAAGATTGCCGAGAACCCATCATTCCAATATGCATTGCAAATGGATCGAGAAGAACAAATAGCTAACATTTTTTGGGTTGATGCTAAAATGCTCACTGACTATGCATATTTTGGTGATGTTGTCAGTTTTGATACTACTTTTGGAACAAACAAGGAGAGTAGACCTTTTGGAGTATTTGTTGGGTTCAATCACTTTAGAGAAACTGTGGTTTTTGGTGCTGTTCTCATGTACGATGAGACATTTGAGTCTTTCAAATGGCTATTTGAGACCTTCCTAAAAGCACATAATGGCAAGCAACCTAAAACAATCTATACTGATCAAGATGCAGCATGGGAAAGGTCGTTAAGGAGGTCTTTTTAGAAGCTTGGCATGGTCTGTGCACTTTCCATATTATGCGAGAATGTCGTTAAGCATCTAGTCAAGCCGATGATGAAGAAGAATCATGTACTCCTCCAAAAACAAAGGCCGAGAACAGCAAGGAAGAACCAAGTATTCTTGCAGATTTTAGTGCATGTATGTATGAATATGAAGATGAAGCAACCTTTCAAGAAGCATTTAACATTATGAGGACAAAAGCCAGCAAGCAATCTTGGTTGGATAATATATATAAGGTAAAAGAAAAGTGGGCCGAATGTTATATGACTAATGTGTACACATTAGGGATGAGGAGTACACAATTGAGTGAGAGTCTAAATAGTGACTTGAAGAGACATTTCAAATCAGATTTTGATATCATTCGAGTCCTTAAGCATTTTGAAAGGGTTGTGGAATATAAAAGAAATAATGAATTGCTTGCTGAATTTGAATCAAGAAAAAAATTACCAAGACTCAAGATGAGGACACCTATGTTAGTCCAAGC
Source organism: Cenchrus americanus (assembly GCA_947561735.1). Lineage (NCBI taxonomy): Eukaryota > Viridiplantae > Streptophyta > Magnoliopsida > Poales > Poaceae > Cenchrus > Cenchrus americanus. Next base: position 86,784,237 of record OX387245.1, on the reverse strand, counting down.
TAGCAAGCTGTACACACCAATTGTTTTTGAAGCTTTCCAATCTGAATATGAGAGGTCCATGGCAGCATGCACCACACCATTGGAAGGCAAAAATGAATATCTAGTAGCAGTTGGGAGTCTTGATGAAAATTTTACCCTTGAGAAGGAGTACAAAGTTACCGGTGACCCCACCAACCAAACAAGCATATGCAGCTGTGGGCGGTTCAATAGAATCGGAATATTGAAGCTTCATAAATTAGAAGAAAATTGATGCAATCAACACACAAGGAGAGAAGGAATGCGGCGCTAACATATTCCCGGCAAGCAGATCGCCAACGCCTGACGCTCGCACTTGCAGAAAGCCGACGGCCGCCGACGCTTCACCTTGCCTAGCGGGAAATGCACACCGTATTCCCGCCAAAAAGGAAAATACGGCGCCAAATTTTTTTTGAGGCCCAAATACGGCGCCAAATAGGGCAGTGGTGGTGATTCTTGGGCCAAGGCCCATATAGCAGAGCAGCACGGGAGCCAGATTGCTCTGAGCGTATACAGAACGACCGATTGGCAACCGACGACGCAGATGGTGCTGACTGCAGCTGCAGTTGTTCGGTGTGAAGTTAGACGATCTCGTTCCCTGTCGGGAGGAGAAGCTTGTGGACGGAGGAAAGCTACCTGTCCACGACCACGTAGCATATGTGCCATACGCGCTAGTGTCCAGCGAACTGCAGACAAAAAAACAAGTTTGGTTCATAGACATAAAATTTAGTCACCTCGATGTTTGATGTTAGGAGAATTAAATACGAATTTGTAAAACTAATTGTGTAATTTACATTGTCAAATCATGATCTACTACATACAAGACTAGACTTGTGTAATTAGTTTTGTAATTAATTTATGTTCAATACTCGTAATTAGTAATCAAACTTTGGACGTGACATAACTAAATTATTCGGTGGGACCAAACACCTACGAAGAGATCGGAGGGGTTTTGTTTTGACAAATACCAACTATATATTATAGCAACAAACTTACTCTTAACAAAGAAGCATATTACAACAAGGTCCCTATAGGACACAGATCCAGATCAAGCACCGGATAGCAGATCGCCGGCGGACGGCACCACTGCAGGGACATGAATCTACTACAAGCTGCTGCTAGCTACTACACGCAGACCCACTCATCATCCTATGCTGCGACGATTGATCTGTATCTATCGACTATCGGAGACTTGTCTTGGTAGATTATTTGCTCTTTTGCCGCGCGCAGTGCCACCTGGATGGCTCTTGTCGACGATTCTGACGAAGCCGTCGATGTTGATGTTGGCCTGATGGGCGCGCAGCCCTGCTGGCATTCGATCACCTTCTCACGCACAAGGACACAGGGCCAACAGATCGAAGACAAGTCTCCGACGATCACGAGCACCCGCAATGATGCGCTCCGCCGGTTCGTAATTAATTAAGAAACTCCACGGATTGCAACATAAACTGGTGGCTCGTGGTTAATAACGGCGAGCTTAATTACTATATTAGGCGATATCGAGATAATCTATGGAATGCTGTACTGCGTGCGTCCCTTTTCCCCCCGGACGTGAGGGACGAAGCAGAGCTAGCGGCTCGGGCTTGGCGACGGGAAGCGATAACAACGATCGATCCGATCGGAGTCCCCGTGAGCCCACGCGTCTGCTCACGGCCGGCGAGGACTGGATCGCCATGCGACTTCTCCGCTCACTACTCATAGCCCCCCCCGATCGGCGGCAATGGCGATCGAGGCGAGGCGCCAAACACGAGCTGCAAATGGGTGGAATTGAGCTGGGATCCCCACGTGGTTCCCTGCCTCACCTGAAGTGGAAATCGCCAATAACAATACGCAGTACATATCGGGTAGGAAACTCTGCCACCACCTGCGGGATTCCAAGCTGCGAGGCGTGCGGCGTCGTCGTCGTCGTGTGTGTCAGTGTGTGTGGAGCATTGAAATGGTCCCATGGCTAGGGAGGGCTAGGTCAGCTAATTGTAGAAACAACCCAAACGTAGCCAACCAATTAACCTAGTAGTAGTAACTAGTAAGAACTTGTTGGCAAGCTAGGTTTGGTATCTCTTGACCGGTGTCTCAGTTAATAATCAAAGGGATGGCCGGCCTTATTAGGTCTGGTGGTCCTGAAGAATGGTCATCGCTGATTGTGTTTACTAAGACTGAGAATGAGGTGTTTCTAAATTAATTAATTTCTTCGGTGAAGCTACAGTACGTACCGCACCGCAAGGAAGATTATCAGCAGAGTGGTTTAACTAATCTACATACATAGATGTTTATGGGTTTAACGCTTGTGTTTCTGTACATACCAAGCTGGTGAAAGAGGTGAAAGTTTGCTCCATGCATCTAAATAAAGATTATTGTGCAAACATGCTAGCCTTGCATCCATTTCAAAAATAAAACAGAGAGAGAGTTTCAGAGTACCGTATTTGGGATTTTTTGGGTTTAGGGTGGGATAATCTTACTCCAACCGTCAGAGTCGAGAAGGTTAATAATTACTCCATTGTATGGTGGTGGTAGCTGGTGGGCAGGCATAGTGATATAGCAAAATATAGAAGTAGTAGACATTAGTGAGGAGGGAGTGGGAGGGAAGACCGTTAGGGAAGGGGGAGGGAGACGGTCGGGTGGATAGGGCTGGTGCAAACCGCAACTTTCATGAAAACTCGTGCAAAACACGGAAAAAATAGTCTAAATTCACAAAAAAATCACATTTATGGATGATATGATGATACATAATCTTGTAAAATATCTTGTCCAAACACAACCTTCCGACTTGAAATTTGTTATTTTTATATCTCACAAATAAAGTCAATAGTTTGGACAAGATAATTTATAAGGTTGTGTATCATCATGTCATCTACATGTGTAATTTTGTTAGTGAATTTAGATGACATTTTTGCCATGAATTACCCGGATTTTCACTGAGAGGTCAGCTGATACATTGCCGGGTGGATAGGGGCGGGTAGGCGGGAGAGGGCTGGGTGTTAAAATAAATGGGCTTATGGCCATTTATTGTAATAATGAAAGAATTAAAAGCCATGTGTTTAATGATAAAGGAAAGAGAGAAATACCGTATGGGTATTGGAGGAGTCTCCCATCCAACATATGAGGTAATTCTAAAAAAATCCAACTTATGAGGTAACCTTTCGGTACACCTCTTGTGAAGTTGAATAAAGGAGATAGGCGTGCCACACGCGCGCTCGCTCGTCTCACCGAGCCGAGACGAGACGAGCGGTCGGATGGACGGACGTGATGTGTTGCGGGAGCATCTCTACGTCGACTACGAACGACCACTTCATCTACAGCGAGTCTGCACTGCGATCATCTACCTGCATCGACTGTGTATGGCTACTCCGATTGAGGTCACTCACAATGGGTGATAACGGAAATTCGGGTGACGCCGTCACCCAAACTTCCACAGGGTACTTTCTTAGACAAATGTTCATGTTTATTAGTTGTATAATCATGAATATTGTTATATTTTATTGTGGTTTAAACATACACACTTGCACATGGATTGTTTCACTCACTATAATATTGAAATGTCTACTAAATTATGGAATAAAAATATGTCAAAATGTTGCCTATCATCTAACACTGGGATGCAAATTATGCATCTCAAAACATGATGGAATGGATATTTCGGTCAAAACGTGATTGAATGGATATTTCGGGTCCAATCTCTTTCACACTAATAGTATTCACTACCAATTTGAATCACAAACCGATGGTAATGCTAGTTTTCACCCGTTATGTGTTGTACCATGATTTTTTAATAGATTGGCTTCCAATCCGGGTTGCACCTCTGTAATGAATCGGATGCTGGTTAGCTTAAGAGGGGGAGGGGTGAATTAGGCAACTTAAAAACTTAACCTATGGCTTCACTAAATTTACACAAAGATAAACTAAAACATGCTATCTAGATGTGCAACTAGGGTTGTTCTAGTGTGAAACTCCCATCCCAAAACAAGGTTTGCAACATATAGTCAATCCTAGCATGATATTACTCTAGGAATGTAAAGGCAAGCAAAGATTGCAATAGAGTAAATGCGGAAACGTAAAGGGGATGAGAGGAAGCAAACTCTTGACACGCGATTTATCTCGTGGTATCGATAGGCACTAAGGCACCCCTAGTCCATGTTGAAGCACTCACACAAGAGTTTTGCTTCCCGGTCACCAAGTCTCTCCCAAGAGCACCACTTGACTCACCACAAAGGCTAGCCATTTAGGCACTTGCCAAGTTCCCTTGGTCACCTTGATGCCGCCTCCACTAAGGAGCTTCTCCACCAAGGAAGGGGGTCTCCACGTCCCCCGCACAAAGTGTCCTCGCCGCTCCACACCAAGCTGGAGGGTCGATGACGATTGCCGGTGAGCCACTTAGGCCCTAAGGCTTCCGGCGAACCTTGTACAACTTGATTCACTCAAGAATCACCTCACAAGGTTGGTACAACCTTGCACTCACTCAGCTCTAAGCTAAGCCTAGCACTAAGCACATACACGAGCATATGCAAGTCTATGGATGAGCAATTAAGCACTTGGATGGATTAGATATGATCTTCTAGGTGTCTTGAACTCCTCTCGCACTTCCACACAATCCAACAACCTCAAATGGGTGAGTGCGGGGGGTATAAATAGCCCAAGGCATCAAACTAGCCGTTGGCTAAAAGTCGCTAAAAAGGTAGCGTCGGATGAACCGATGCTATGCTTTTCCGGGCGTCGGTTCATCCGGTGCCCCTCCCACGTCACATGGCCGTTGAGGTTCTCCTCGACACAAGCTGCTCCGACGCTATGCACCGCCGGTGCGTCGGTTCATCCGGTGCCGAAGACCACGCGTCCAAATCACCTCTATTAGCTTCCGCGCGACCATCGGATAGACCGACGCTTCACCTTGACCAAGGCGTCGGATCATCCCGTCTTCCGAAGGCTTCGTCTTGGCGCGTCTCTGTCTTGATTCAAACTGAGCATCGGATAGACCGACGGTGTCCCCACTCAGACTGTCGGATCATCCGGTGCTACTATCTTCGCTGCTCTTCCTCTGCAACTCGTCCGATGCTACTAAAAGATTGACCGTCGGTTCATCCGACGGTGCCTAGGGTTTCAACCAGTGTACCAACTCGTCCGACGATTGCACCGACACTTGCTATTTGGGTACCGTCGGTTCATCCGACGGTGTCTTTTTCCTTCTTTTTCTTTGCGTCTTTAACTTGGATCTTTGCTTCAACTTAACATACTTAACATGCCATTACTTATAGCCTCCAAATATATACTAAGTCCTCAATTTTGCTATAAGTAACCTAACATGTCCATGGTATGTTAACTTGTGGCGTGACATGTTAGCTTGGGCATGGTATGTTAACTTGTGCATGGTATGTTAACATGTGGTAACATCCATGGGACCTAGGAATGCCTACAAAGACATGCTAGACAATGTGGTTAGTCCCATTACTTGTGTTGTAATGAATCACCAAAATCAACTCGAACAAATGGCAAATGGGGCCATGTTCGCTACAACCTCCTGATTTTCTTAAACCGACACTACGGGAGAACCGAGATTCCCCGAGTGCCGAAGTCTTCCCCGAGTGCCAAAAATCGGGCACTCGGGGAAGAAAAGCACTCAGGGAAGAGAGGCTTTCCCGAGTGCTGCGAAACCCATGGCACTCGGGGAAGGGTGACACTCGGGGGAAGTCATCTTCCCCGAGTCCAACACTTGGGGGAAGAGTGGCACTCAAAAAAGGAAATTCACATTTGACGGCGCCTTTGGACGAAACCGTTTGCGAAAAAATGAAAAATGTCTTCCCCGAGTGCCATGCTCTAGCACTCGGGGAAGGTGGCCTCTTCTCCGAGTGCCATGCGCCGGCACTCGGGGAAGGAGCCTCTTCCCCTAGTGTCACACGGAAGCACTCGGGGAAATATTTTTATTTTTTTAGTTTTTTGCTCCATTTTTTTGTGATTCCTTGACACATTATTTAAAACTCTTTGCTCAAGTTTGGTTCAATTTTGAATTTTGTAGGTATATTTCGTTAGTTTTTTCGTTTTCTCGAATTTTTGGGACACTTTAAATTCGAACTACATGTACATGAAATCATATAATTTGGCAATTCAAAAAACGAGATTCATGGTATTTGGTGTATATTGAGGCCGTATCCAGTAACTCACATGAAATGTCGAGCATCTTGTTGTCGTGACATGACGAACAACTTACGGGAAAAGTGTTTCTAAATTACAGAAAATCCGGACGAAGTCCGAAAATCACGAAACTTGTCGGGCCGTCATGCTATCACATGTAGAGGTTGTGTGCAACAATTGAGAAGATTTCGAGCAAGTTGCGACGTCTGGTGCCTAAAACCTGTACATCTCCACATGTGATCAATATGATAACACACCTGGAGATGTCTGGGTTTTAGGCATTAGACATCGCAGCCTGCTCGAAATCTTCTCTATTCTTGCACACAACCTATACATGTGATAACACAACTCCCCGACAAGTTTCGTGATTTTCGGACTTCGTCCGAATTTTTTGTAATTTAGAAACACTTTCCCCGTAAGTTGTTGGTCATGTTACGTCAACAAAATGGTCGATATTTCATGCGAGTTCATGGATAAGGCCTCGATATACACCAAATATCAAGAATATCATTTTTGAATTACCAAATTATATTATTCAATGCACCAGCAGTTCAATTTTGAAGTGTTCCCAAAAATTCAAGAAAACAAAAAAAATAACAAAATATACAAAAAAATTCAAACTTGCCCCAAATTTGAGCAACGAGTTTGAAATAATGTAGGAATGACTCATAAAAAATATGGGGCAAAAAACTTAAAAAACAAAAACAATTTCCCGAGTGCCTTTGGTGGCACTCGGGGAAGAGGCCTCCTTCCCCGAGTTTCAGGCGGGCGGCTCTCGGGGAAGAGATGAAAAAAATCCCCTGCCACATAAGCCCCCTCCCGGCCCAATAGGCCACCCCGCACTGAACCCTAACCCCGCCCACCCCCGTGCCCCCCCGTCCGGACCCCCGCCGCCCCGCCCCTTCCCCCGCCGGCGCCGCCCCCGCCCCTTCCCCCGCCGGCGCCGTCCCGCCCTTGCCCCTACCCCCGCCGGCACCCCCCCCCCCACCCCCTTCCCCCCCGCCGGTGCCCCCGCGGCCCGCCCCCGCGCCGCCCCCGTGCCCCGCCCGGCACTACCGGCGTGCCCCGGTCCCACGCCCCGCCCGGCCATCCGCCGGTGCGCCCCCGCCCGCGCGCGGCTCGACTTCGAGCTCCACCACCCCGCGAGGCGAGGAAGGGGGCCGCGGTGGCCGGATCCGCACCGGCTCCCTCCCCTGCTCTAGCTCGTGTGGATGAGGCGAGAGGTTGCCGTGGGGGCGGCGGAGGGGCGGGGACTCGTGCGCGGCGCCCTCTCCCCGGGCGGCGGCGGGTGCCCCTTCTCCATGGACTTCGACGCCGCCTCCATGGACCCCATTCTCTCCAGGAACTTCTAGGTTTGCTGCTTCTTGTTCCTATCCTAAACACTTTTGTTTCTCTACTATTGTCAATAAAGGATGAACATAGAATGGAATTTGAGAGAATAATGTTTTTATCATATTTTTTTCACACAGTTGCCATATTAAAAGTTATTGTAGTGTTGTGTAGTTAGTAGGGAAATATTAGAATGGGGTACATTCTTTTGAGGCTCTACCTTTTATTAGTAAATACTGATTGGGGTTTCTCAATTTTTTTTTTGCAGTGTGATCCTCTTTCCGATTGCAGTTACATTCTATGTGACATGGTGGTTCTTTCGCTTTGTGGATGGATTTTTCTCTCCAATATATGCTCATATGGGAATCAAAATATTTGGTATGTATGATACACTAACTGATTGCTACTGCAGTTTGCTAACTTCCTTGATGACTCACCAGAGTTTAGGCTTGTATATCTCGTGAGATGCATATCCAATTTTTCTGTGTAGGTTTGTTAAGGATATACTTTACAGTAGTGATTTACACCTATTATCATTGACGTGTTGGCATTTGGCAATCTTGAGACCTTGTCATCTGAGTACATTTCTTTATGTCTGTCAAATCGAACATCAACTGATGTTAGTAGACACAACATGCTCTATTTAGCTGTTTGTTTTGCAATTTTAGTACATGAAACAGTTAATTCTCATTATTTTCCCATGAGCTTACCTTGTCCTGTTGACCATATGATCTGTGCACTGTCACGCCAGTGCACGTGAGACATTAGAACACTGCTTTTTAAGCTAGTGAGGGATTCATGCTTTCCTTCAATTCGGTTCCCAAACTCCATCCTCTTGCTTTACTAGCAGCACACCTTTTTGGTGTCTTGTTGATCAAATTTATCCTTGTACATTCTAACAAATTCATGGCCCAGGTGCATTATATACTTAGAAAAATCATTCTCTTTAGTTTGTGCATGGAATCCTATCAGCTTAAGATGTTCCTTTCTACATTGATTAGTTTTATATGGAATTTCTCTTGATTTGTCTATAAAATTGTACTGAATTTCATGGCCTTTTCACCTTCTGTATGTAGCAATTTTTTGTGTCTAACTTGTGTATCGATTGGTATAAATTTTTGCTGCATGATTCGATTTAAACTACAAAATCATATGTATATTTGGTGGATGACATTACTTGAGACCTTTCCTGTTGATAACTAGATGCTCTATATGCAGGCTTAATATTTAACTGTTACTAACAACTTCATCTTTTTCATAGTACTTATGGGTTGCAATTTCCATGGTATTTCTACTAGCGGCTACTTCACTCATGCTTCTGAAGTTATGTGGTAAGCTATATGAATATTATGGAATTTATAGCTGCTGTTCATAAAGTAAATTACATGACTTGGCCTTTTTCCCTTTTACCTTAATAGCTTACATTTATGCTGGAATACTAGAGCAAATTCTTGAGAATTCACTTATTTATTTTTTGTATTCTCTTGTAGTAAACTGAACAATGGATACAAGTTTCATAGTCTTTAACTATAGGTGAGAGTACAGTAGTTCCTTTTGACTTCTGAACTGATAGTTACACTGTATCCAACAGGTGGTGCAGTTACCCTCGGGTGGTGGGATTTATTCATTAATTTTGGGTAAGTATTTTTCTCCATTTCTAATTGTCGGTGCGGAATGTGGTCCCGACACTAACCAAGAACAAGCGCCGAGGTCTATCCCTCAATGGTCGATGCTAAGCAATAAAAGACACAGAGTTTATCCCCGGTTCCCGCGGGGGGCCGTACGTCCGGCGCGCTGGCGTGCTCAAGGCACCGTATTGCTCGAAGACCGGGGTGCTCGTAGTGGGGCTGCTACAAGCAAGGCGGGAGAGGAAGCGTGGCTTCCAAGTTCCCGGTGTAGTGGTCGAAGATGTCGTGGGAGAATTGGAGAGCAAGTGCGTGATGCGACTTGTCTCGTGTTGGGTTCTCGTTGTTCGTGTGTTGTGTGTGTTTGTCCGCTATCTCCCCCCTTGCGGCAAGGGGGTTCGTCCTCCTTTTATAGACCAAGGAAGGAGCGAATCACATGCGCGCCGCGCTATTTAGCTACGTGTAGGAGTGTGACGTGCTACGGCCGTAGAGTAGGCGGCCGCCCGGCGATCCTTGCGCCGATCCGACCATCATGGCGTATCTTGTACCCGAACGGTGGCGTCCTCGAGGGTCGAAGAGCAGCGGACGGCTGTGAGGTCTTCAGATAGGCTCGAGGGGGTTGCTGACGTCGGTCCGTACGGGGTACAGCGGCAGGTAAGGTGGCATCCCGTTCCCACGCGCTCCACGGTCTTGGGAGTCGTTGCCACGGCGCCCCGGCGTGCGCCCGTGCGGCGGGGGCGGCAGCCATAACGTTAACAGTGGCAGGGATGGCATCCCACCGGCCTAGCGCCTCCACCTAACCCCGTAAAGTCACAAGAAAGCGAATCGAGGGTGCGGCCGGCCCCCCTTCGAGGGCTCGGCGCGTTAGCCATACGGAGCGAGGTGCACGGCATCACGGGACCGGCACCGCCGCCCCGCACGCCCCCCCCCCCCCGACGTGATGGGGATAGGCTCCCTCTCGGGGAGTTGGTGCGGCGGCACCGGGGCGCGTGCCCCGGCGCATGATGGCGCCGTCCCGCCGATGTCGGGGCATTTAATGCGCGCGCGCGGGGGCGGGGCGCGCGCGTGCGGAGCGCCCTCGAGCGAGGTGGACCCCGTTCGAGAGCGGGGCGGACCCTCGAGCGAGACGGACCTCGCTCGAGGGCGGTGCACCCCCTCGAACGGGGCGGAGCCCGTCCGATGGAGGCGTGCACCCTCGAGCGAGGCGAAGCCTACTCGAGGGGGTCTTCGAGTGGGCCGCCCGGTGGGTCGGCCGGGGCCTTCGCGGCGTGGGCCATGTCCTGCATGGTTAAGTAAGGTGTATTTGGCCTTGTTGCGGGTTTTAAGTGGGGATTTCTTAGTTGTTTAAGGGGACCCCTAGGGCTGTCCCCGACAGTAGCCCCCGAGCATCTGTGGGCTTGCCATTGAGGCTCCCGCAGATGCTGGAACATAGTGATGGGACGTTCTTCCCCCCCGGCCTTGCGAACGCTTTCCGGTGGGGCCGCGTCGGCGGACCCGCGGGTCTAGCCCCCGAAGCCTGCGCAGAGCATAGGCGCTCCCGTAGGGGTTGACCGCGAGACTTGGACGGAGGGCGTGGTACATGTTTCAACCGGCGTCGGCAATGTCTCGGCCGGCTTCGGTGACGCACGCGGCTGGCGGCACTATCCCCCGGCGGGTGCAATCCGGGAGGTGTAGCCGTGTGTCAAGCCCCCGAGCCCGGCCCATCGAGGCGATCGGGTAGAGCTTTACGACTTATCTTTCAACGCGCCCTCGCCGTCCCTCCGCGGGACGGAGGGTGAGGTTTCCGTAACCCCCATCGGTCGGGTCGCGAATTGCGGATTCCTCGTCGAGCTGTTAGTGGGTGGTTCGAGTGGACGCCCATGCCCCGTTCGATAAGGGTAGGCTGCGCGGTCCAGAGACACGTCCATTGAAGCGCTTGCGTGGGTTTGCTAGGTGGGGCTCGGTCCCGTTCGCTAGGGACCGAGGGCGCGGAAGCTCTCCCTCGGTGGGATCCCCCGGCTAGCTGCCCTCGCTGGCTCTCGAACACGACACGTGGGGCACCCTCGAGCTGGCAGGCTCGAGGAACGGCTCGAATGCGCGTGCCCTCGTCGTCCACCGACTCGCGGTGATGCGGGGCGCCCGTTCGAACCCGTCGAGGGTCGGGCTTCGAACCCACCGATCGGTAGGGCCGTGCGGGGGTGGCGCCCGGGCGGCCCCGTCTTTGCATCCGCGCTCCATCGAGGGGCTCGGGCAAGCCGGCCCTCGAGGCGCTCGATCGCAAGGTGGTGCGGGGGCGGCGCCTAAGCGCTCCCCGCCCGGCATCCGCACTCCTTCGAGGGGCCCGGGGCGACCCAGCCCTCGAGGCGCTGATCAGTAATACAGCGTGGCATGGGTGCTTTGCGGTGCCTGTTTTGTTTCAAACGGGCTCCGAGGCGACCTTCTCACGCCTGTACCCTTTCGAGGGTTGAAGTTTTCTCGAGCCTGGAGCCCGTGCCGCTCGAGGGTTCTCCTTACTTCGTAAGGAACTGGGTCATTAAATGCTCCACAGTAGAGGCTGCGGTTTTGCGTCGCGGGCGCGCTTTTTTAGGCGTTACAGCCGCGCGCGCGTAGTGGGCGGCGTGGGCAGGCGGATGTGACCGCCTGCCACGGTCCCTGCTATTCTTCGCCGTGATGATGGCCCGTTCGCGGTGATGTGGCCGCTGCGGTCGTGGTGGGGCCCGCCCGTCAGCGGGAAGAAAAGATTCCCTGCAGTTAATGCGCGCGGGACGTCCGCCCCGGAGAGCACGCCCGCGGCTTATAAATCTGAGGGGAGGGAAAATGGTGGTTTTTTACCTTAGCGCTCCGCCGTTCTTCCCCCTTGAGCTCTCGCCTTCGCTTTGCTCTCGCCACCGTGCGGCTTCGCCATTAGAGCTCTTCTCCTTCTTCTTGTCCTCCGCTCTCGCATTCCTTGTCCTCTTCTCATGGCGCCGCTTCCGCCCCTCACGATCCTCGACCCGTACGCCTGGGAGCGGTCGACGGTCAACCGGCTGGCTCTTAGCGAATTGGTCTCCGCCGGCCAGTTGGCGGCAAACGAGGAGGGCCGGCCGGCGGAGTGGATTGTGCCGCCTGCGAAGGACCACGTGCCCAACTCACCGGAGGGCTACGTGGTGAGCTTCATCCGCTTCCATGAGCGCGGCTTCGCCGCGCCGGCGAGCCGCTTCATGCGGGCGGCGTGCCACCGCTACGCATGGAGTTGCACAACTTCGCGCCGAACGTGATTTCGCGGCGGCCATGTTCGTGGGCGTCCGCGAGGGGTATCTAGGGATCCCCGATCCAACCGGGATCTCTCGGATACACCTCTTCCGCGCGGAGCTCTTCACGCAGCCCACGACGGAGCCGAGGACCCGCCGCGCGGTGCGCGCCGGCGGGATGTCGCTCGCCCTGCGAGCGCAGTTCAAGGACGACTACATCCCCTGCACCATGACGACGAACAACGCCGGCTGGGAGCGGGGATGGTTCTACCTGCGCAACGCCGAGCCCGGCCTCCCCGCCTACACCGGTCTGGTGCTCCGGGAGAGGCCCAACTCCTGGGGTCACGGGGTGTCCACGCCCCAGCACCGGAGGCGGGCCGGACTCGGTCCTTGCCGCCCGAAGGACCCGGCGACGCGTGGGCCGACCGCGGCGGGCGTCCTCGCCTTCCTCCATCACCGGTGGGTTGTGCCCCCGATGGAGAGGCCGCTCTCGCATCTACGAGATGACGAGAGGAGGCGGGCCCCGTCGCGGCCGGCGAGGTCGCGGATGCTCCAAACCCCCCTCGAGCGGGCGTATGCGCTCACCCGGCGCGGAACGCCGTCGACACCGGATGTTGCGGCGCCGGATCGGTCCCCGTGGGACCTCGAGATGCTCCCCACCGGCCCGTTGGTGAGTGTGATTCTTGGCCCTGTCTTTGTTCTCAATGTTGCCCCTCGGCCCCTGACGCGCTTTTGACGTTCTCGCATGCAATTGGTGAACTTCAACGCCGCGAAGTCCGTTCCGCCCACCCCCCGACTCCCGCGCGCTTGGTCGGGCGGCGCGCGCGCGACGGGAGCGAGGAGCGGGCGCGCGCGCAAGAGGGGGCGCGCGAGGCGGCACCGCGAGCCGCGAGCGGCGGAACGAGGAGTACGGCGGCGCGCGGAGGAGCCGGGGCTTTCCTCCCCGGGGACCGAGGAGTACTCGTCCTCGGAGGAGGACGAAGAGGAAGAGGCCGAGGGGCGGGGCCCCTCCGATAGGTGGGAGCCGCGCCCCCGTCGCCGAGCCGGCTCCGGCGGCAAGGGCGGCGTCGCCCGGGGCGAGCGCGGTGGCGCCCGCCGCCGGGCAATCGACAATGGGAGTGGCGCGAGCCACGGAGGTGCCGGCGCGCGCCGCGGAGGCGCGTGTGGCGAGCGCTCCCGTGCGCGCGGCCGGCGTGCACGCGGGGGCGGGGCCCGCGCGCGCGGTGGTGACGTCGGGGTGGCACGGCGACGGGCGCGCCGGCCGTGCCGGCCTCATCCGCCGAGGCCTCGAGGAAGAGGAAACGCGCCTTCTCCTCTTCGAGGTAAGGGACTTGCCTTTCTGCGAGGTTTTATTTTTTGGCGGCCAGGCGTTTTGATTTTTTGCTTGTGCTTGTGCAGGGTAGTGCCAGCCGTGCCTCCCCTCGCGCCGGCTAAGGTGCTGAGGGCGGACACGTCCGTTCCCACCCGGCGGCACTCGTCGAGGGCGCCGCGGGCAGGGGCGAGCACGGCGGCGACGGGCGAGAGCTCGCGAGGGCCCGGCCGAGGCCTCGAGGCCTCGGCCGGCGGATCGGCCCCGCCGCGGCGCGGCCGGCGGTTGTCGAAGAGCGACGGGCGCCGGTCGTGGCGGAGACGCAGCCCGCGCGGCGGCGCGTGATGGAGGCGCGGCCGTAGTGGGCCGCCGCGACGGAGGCGCGTTTCGCGGCGGCCGGCCGCGGCGGAAGCAGAGCGGGCGGCGGTGGCCGAGGAGGGCGGCCCGGCGCCCGTGGTGGCGGAGGCACGGCCGGAGGCGGTGGCCGCGGCGCCGCGTCGGCGCCCGCGGCCGCGGAGGCGCCGGCGGAGGCGGCGCGAGGGGCGGCGCCCGCCGGCGGTTCCCCGGCGGCGGTGGTGGAGATCCCGGCACGATGACTCCCCGCCGCCCGGGTGGGATCGGTGGGCGAGCTCCATGCTCTCTCCGGGGTCCCGGGAGGGGGCCCTCGTGAGGTGGCGCGAGGGCCACATGGTGGCGGGGGGCCGAGGGCACGGCGCCGAGGCCTCGTCCTCCCGCGCCGGTTACTCCGCCCGGGGTGGGAGGGGGCGGGCCGGGCGACCCGCTCGCGTTCGCCGACGCCCGGGAGGAGCGAGGAGCTCGGGGAGAGCTCCGCAGCCACGGCGCCACGCTTGACCGTGCGTTGAACGAGGCGGCGAGGGTCCACGGCGCCCCGCGTGGCGTGTCTTCCAGGTGGGGTGCCGTTGCTTGCTCCCCCTTTTCCTTGTTTCTGCGCGCCTTTCTTTGCGGCATGGTGTTTACGGGTTTTGATTTGTGGGTGCCAGGAGCTCGAGCGCCGCGCCCGCGACAAGTACGACGCCTTCGATCGGGTGAACGCCGAGCTCCACCAGCCCCCGGGAGCGATGCGGCGCCTTCGACGCGCTCGCCGATGCCCTCAGGACTCCGGATGGCCGGTTGTCGTGCGGCCGTGGCCTTGCGCGATGAACTCCCCGAGAGCACGAGGCAAGACCCGGCGTGTTGCTCTAGCCTCGAGCGGGTGCACACGGCCCTCATCGACCGTGATGAGGCGGCCGTGCGGCGCGCTCGGACTCGGAGAAGATGCGCACGCCGGCGACCAACCGGGAGGCGGAGGTGGCCGGCGTCCGCGGCGAGAACCGGGGGGCTCCGCTCGTCCCTCGAGGGGGCGCGGGCGCGGCGGCGCCGGGCCGAGGAGCGGGCGCGCGTGCTCGAGCAAAGGGTCAAGGAGGCCAACGACTTGAAGGCCGCCCTCGACGCCAAGGTCGCGGCCCTCGCCGTTGCGAGGAGCGGCTCCCCGCAGAGCGCACCGCTCGCCAAGGAGCCGAGGGACGTCTCCGGCGGGGAGCGAGGCCGCCCTCGTCGATGCTCGGTCGGCCCCCGGAGCGGGAGCGCGGCGCTCACGAGGCGACGCAGATGTCGCCGGGAGGACCGGAACGCCAAGTTCTCCGAGGTCGAGGGCGAGCTGATGGTGCTCAGCATCACAAGCGCGGGCCGGAGCCGGCCCTCCGGGGAGCAAGGCGAGACCATCAGGGGCCTCGAGCGGACGGTTGAGGCCGAGCGTCGCGCCCTCGAGGTGGAGAGGAAGCAAGTCGAAGGTGAGCCGCAGTTTGACTCCTGTGTTGTTGCATTTTCCTTGAGGGTTCGCACTCTTTTTCTGACTTCTTTCTCGTCTGGCAACTTCAGGCTTGCGCACCGTGCTTGGGCACGCGGTTGAGCGGCCGAGGCGGCCGCAGGCCTCCTACAACTCCTCCGAGCAGACCTCGTAGGAGTTGCGCGATGCGGCCCTCGAGACCCGCCGATCCGTGGAGGAGGGCGAGGCGCGGGCGGGAGCTCACCGGCCGGCCGCCCGCGCGCCCTCGGCGGCCATGTCACCAAACGGATGCGCCGGCGCCGCACCTTGGCATCCGAAGGCCCTCGGAGTGGTACGGTCCCACTACGAGGTCAACTTCGAGGCGGCGGCGGAAGGTTACGTCGTCCCCGAGGGTATCGAGGACGAGGTGGCGATGGAGCGCGTGGACGCGCTCGCCGCCGACGCCGCCGGTCGCTCGGCCGAAGCCTTCGAGGAGTTCCTCTTCCCGGACGCTGCCGACGCCGCCGCTCCTCCCTCCTGAAGACAGCTGGGCGCTTGGCCCGTTTTGTTTGTGTATCAGTATTCTGGCCGTGCGGCCTTTGTAAATAAACAAGTTGTTTTTGTCATGAACATATGTTGATGTGAAATGAAGTCTTTTGTTTACTGCGCTTTTTGTTTCTCCTTCTTCCTGAGTAGATTCTAGTTAGGGGAGTTCGGTTTTCGTGGGTGGCCTGCTGGGCTGGAGGCGAGAGAGAAGGGCCGTATCCTCGCGGAGGCGTAGGCTATCTCTGGCTCGCGCGCTCCTTCCGCTAGGCTGTCCACGCCCTGTTCGAACCGTTGCTCGAGGCCGAAGTAGAAAACAAACTTAGCGCGCGTGAGTTATTTCGTTTTTGCGCGAAAATGGGACCATTTGGGGGGGGGGATGCCCCCCGTAGTAGCCCCCGAGGGTAACTTGGGTTTCGGGGGAAAGCCGAGTTGCCCTTTTCATTAGACTTATGTGTTTACATGATCGTCACCAACTGGGGCGTTGGTCATATGATTTTTACAACAAAAAAATGCTTGGAGATCCTAGCTAGGGGTAGAAGCGACGTAGCTGTTGGATGTTCCAAGCGTTCGTGAGCTCTTCACCGTCCTCGTTGGCTAGCTTGTACGTGCCGGGCTTAAGCACCTTCACCACGACGTAGGGTCCCTCCCACGGAGGCGATAGCTTGTGGCGTCCTCGGTTGTCTCGGCGCGGCCCTTAGGACCGCATCCCCTTCACCGAAGTCCCGCCGCGTACCTTGCGCGCTTGGTAGCGCCGAGGGATTGTCGATACCTCGCGGAGTGCATCAAGGCCACGAGGCGTGCCTCATCTAGGCCGGTCCCGGCGAGTCCTCGCGGGCTCGCCGGTTGGCATCCTTGTCGTAGCCTCGGACCCCGGGCGACCCGTATTCTAAGTCCGTGGGGAGGACGGCCTCCGCGCCATGGACTAGGAAAAATGGGGTGAACCGGTGGCTCTGCTCGGGGGTGGTCCTTAGGCTCCACACGACTGCTGGTAACTCTTGGAGCCATTTTCGGCCGGATTTGTTTAGCTGGTCGAAAATCCTAGGCTTGAGGCCTTGTAAAATCGTGCCGTTGGTACGCTCTACTTGGCCGTTGGTCCGTGGGTGTGCCACGGCTGCCCAATCCACACGGATGTGGAACTTGTCGCGAACTCCAAGAATTTCCCGCCCCGTGAACCGGGACCCGTTGTCGGTGATGATGGAGTTTGGCACTCCAAAGCGGTGGACGATGTCGGTGAAGAATGTTACCGCTTGCTCCCCCCTAAGATTCGTAATGGGGCGCACCTCCACCCACTTGGAGAACTTGTCGATCCCGACCAACAAGTGGGTGAAGCCCCCGGCGCCTTCCGCAAGGGCCCGACGATGTCCAACCCCCACACGGCGAACGGCCTTGTTATGGGGATGGTTTGCAAGGCATGAGCAGGAAGGTTGGACTTGCGGGCGTAGAACGGCACCCTTCGCGGTGCGTACGATTTCGGCCGGCGTCCGTGACCGCGGTAGGCCGCAAAAGCCTTGGCGGAAAGCGTTGCCGACGAGGGTGCGAGGCGCGGCGTGATGGCCGAAGATCTCGGCGTGGATGTCCCGTAGGAGCTCGCGCCCCTCGGGGATGGGCACGCACCGCTGTAAGATGCCAGAGGCGGCGCGCTTATACAGCTCGCCGTCGACGAGGGCAAAGGACTTGGCCATCCCGGCGATGCGCCTGGCCGCGGCCCGGTCCGAGGGGAGCTCTCGTCGAGCCATCCAGGCGATATACTTGTCGCGATAGTCAGCCTTGACAGGAGCTGGCTCGATGTCCATCACGTTGGCCTCGTAGGAGCCATACCCCTCAAGGAGGGAGAGCACGTACGCCTCATTCGAGGGGTCCTCATCCATGGGTTCCGCACCCGCTGGATTCGAGGGAGCCCCCGAGGGTTCTGCGTGGCTCGAGGGGTGAGGCTCGAGGATGACCGAGGGCTGGGCAACATCGCGGGCAAAAACGTTCGGGGGGGGACGGTTATCCGCCGGACGCAATCTTGGCCGGCTCGTCCGCCTCCTCGTTGTACCGGCGGGGCACATGGTTGAGCTCGATGCTTCGTAAAACTTGTCTTCGAGGGCTCGCACGGCCTTGCGGTAGGCCTCCATCTTGTCGTCATGGCGGCTCGCGTTCTTCATGACTTGATCGATTACGAGCCGTGAGTCCCCCCGCACGTCGAGGTGCTTGACGCCTAACTCAATGGTGATTTTGAGGCCACGAGGAGGGCCTCGTATTCGGCCATATTGTTAGACGCGGGGAAGTGGAGGCGCACCGCGTACCGCATGTGCTCTCCGAGGGGTGACACGAAGAGCGGGCTGCGCGCCCACCCCCCGTTTTCATCACCGAGCCGTCGAAATACGCAGTCCGGCCTCTGCTTGGATCCGTGGCGGCGGCACCGCGTATCCGTCCATTCGGCCGACGAAATCCGCCGGGGATCCGGGACTTGATGGCCTTGCGCGGGGCGTAGGCGAGCGTCTCGCCCATCGGCTCCACGGACCACTTGGCGATCCCCGCCGCCGCGTCGGGATTACGGATGATCTCCCCTAGCGGGAAGGAAGAGACCCCCGTGACGGGGTGGGCCTCAAAGTAATGGCGGAGCTTGCGCCGCGCGAGGACTACCGCATACGGCGGCTTTCGGACCCGGGGGTAACGCGTCTTGGTGTCAGACAGAACCTCGCTGATGTAGTAGACCGGCCGCTGGACTGGCAGGGCGTGCCCTTCCTCCGTGCGCTCCACCACGATTACGGCGCTGACCACCTAGGTGGTTGCGGCCACGTAGAGCTGCAGGGGTTCGCCATCTCGCGGCGGCGTGAGGATCGGGGCATGCGTTAAGGTCGCCTTCGGCTTGTCGAGCGCATCCCGGGCCTCGGTGGTCCGGGAGAAGCGCTCGTGCTTCTTGAGGAGGCGATAGAGGGGCGAGGCCCTTTTCGCCGAGCCGCGAGATGAAGCGGCTCAAGGCGGCAAGGCACCCCAGCACTTTTTGCACCCCTTTGAGGTCCCGGATCGGGCCCATTCGTTCGAGGGCCGCAACCTTTTCAGGGTTGGCCTCGATTCCCCGTTGGGAGACAATGTATCCCAGGAGCATGCCTCGCGGCACTCCAAAGACACACTTTTCGGGGTTTAACTTGACCCCATTGGCCCGTAGGCAGCCGAACGCGATGCCAAGGTCGCCAACCGGGTCGTCCGCCTTCCTGGTCTTTACGACGATGTCATCCACATAAGCCTCGACCGTCCGCCCGATGTGATCTCCGAAAACGTGTTGCATGCGGTGTTGATACGTCGCACTCGCGTTTCGGAGGCCAAACGACATCGTGACGTAGCGAACATCCCAAACGGCGTGATGAACGAAGTCGCAAGCCGGTCGGACTCCTTCATCTTTATTTGATGATACCGGAGTAGGCATCAAGGAAGCAAAGTAATTCACACCCGACCATTGAATCAACGATTTGATCAATGCGTGGCAAAGGAAAAGGAACTTTAGGACACGCTTTATTAAGACTAGTATAGTCTATACACATCCGCCACTTCCCATTCTTTTTCTTTACAAGTACGGGGTTTGCTAGCCACGTTGGGTGGAACACCTCCTTGATGAACTCGGCCTCGAGAAGCTTCCGCGGCTCCGCCTCCGATAGCCGTCGCCGCTCCTCGTCGAAGCGGCGGAGCCGTTGTTGCACGGCGCGGGCGTGAGGCAGGATGTCAAGGGAGTGCTCGACGACTTCCCTCGGGATGCCTGGCATATCCGAGGGGCTCCACGCGAAGATGCCGGCGTTGGCGCGGAGGAAGTCGACGAGCACCACTTCCTATGTAGGATCGAGGGCGGAGTTGATCCTCAACACCTTGCCCTCTGGAGCAGCGGGGTCGAGGGGCACCTCCTTGGTCTGCTCCGTGGCCTCGAAGCTGCCGGTGTGCTTGGAGGCAGAGTCGAGGTCCTCGTTGACCATCTTCTCCAAAGTGGTCACCAGCGCTTCATCCAGCGCCAGCGCTTCTGCGTGCTCTACGCACTCGACATCGCAGTCGAATGCGTGCTCGATGGACGAGCCCACGGTGATGACGCCGTTCGGTCCTGGCATCTTCATCTTCAAGTAGGTGTAGTTGGGGACCGCCATGAATTTGGCGTAGCAGGGCCGCCCAAGTATAGCGTGGTAGGCGCCCTTGAACCCCACCACCTCGAAGGTGAGCATTTCCTTGCGGAAATTCTTCGCGGTGCCAAACCAAACCGGCAGGTCGATCTGCCCGAGGGGCTGGACCTGCTTGCCGGCGCGATGTCGTGGAACGGCTTCGTCTTCGGGCCACGGGCGGTCCAACCCGATCCCCATCAAGCGCAGCGTATGCGCGTAGAGGATGTTGAGGCTGCTGCCCCCGTCCATCAAGACTTTTGAGAACCGCGCGTTCCCAATGATTGGGTCGACCACCAGCGGGTACTTGGCCGGGTTGGGGATGCGGTTCGGATGGTCCTCCCGCCGAAGGTGATGGCGTCTTCCGACCAATTGAGGAAGGAGGGAGGCGCCTTCTCCGCGGCGAGGACCTCGTGCCGCTTCCGCTTGCGGCGGCGGGTCGACATATCGACGGTGGGTCCCCCAAAGATGAGGAACACATTCTCCACGGCGGGGGAAGCCGCCGGCGTCGCCATCTCCTCCGTCTTTCTTGGCCTCCGCCTCCTTCGCGGTGGTGCGGCCATAGAACTTCTTGAGCATGTCGCCTTTGCTCAAGGGTGTGGTTTTCCGGGGTCTTGTGGTAAGGACATGGCTTCTTCGGCATGTCATCAAACACCCCCGGGCCTCGAGGGGCCGGTCGAGGGCCCCATCGAGCCGGGTCGACGAGCAAGGGCCTCGGCCTCATCGCCGTCGCGCCCTCGCTCGCGCGCCTCGCGCGCGGCTTCTTTCCCCTTCTTGCCTCGCTTGTCCTTGCGGTGGGGCTCCCCGGACTTGCGCCCTCCGCGGGGGCATCGTCCCGGCGCCCGCCCTTCTTGCCGTCAAAGATCGCCCCCACGGCCTCCTCTCCCCGAGGCGAAGCCGGTGGCGATGTCGAACGGCTCGTTGGAGTCCGCGGGCGGGCTGCGTCCCGGCTCGCGCATGAGGTCCCGGCACGTAGTACCCTCGAGGAAGGCGTGCACAATTTCGGATTGCGCCACGCTCGGGAGCTCCGTGCAGCGCTTGGAGAAGCGCCGTATGAAGTCCCGCGGCGACTCGCCGGGCTTCTAAGTGCAGGAGCGCAGGTCCCAGGAATTTCCAGGGCGCACGTACATGGCACCGGAAGTTTCCCCACGAACGTGCGGACCGGATCGTCCCGGTTGTGGATGCGGGCGGGCGGGCGGGTGCTCGAGCCATGTCCGAGCCGAATCCCCGAGGTGCAGGGGCAAGTTGCGGATGATGACCTCGTCGGCCGGTGGCCCCGCCTAGGCGGCACGCCAAGCGGTAGTCGTTAAGCCACACGCGGGGATCCGTCTCCCCGTTGTACTTGATGCCGGTGGCCCCGCCCGGGCGGCACGCCAAGCGGTAGTCGTTAAGCCACACGCGGGGATCCGTCTCCCCCGTTGTACTTGACGATGGTCGAGGGTTGGCGGAAGCGCGCGGGGAAAGCCGCCGCGCGGATCTCCCGCCGAACACACGGGTCCCTCGGGGGCTCCGGCGTCGGGGAGCGGTCCTCGTCGGCCGTCGTAGCGTCCGCCCCGTCGAGGGTGGTAGCCCACCGCCGCTCGGGCGTCCGCCCCGCTCGTGCGGCGGGCGTTGATGACGTTGCGGGCGTCACCGTCCGGCGCCCTCGCGCGTGTCAAGGAGCCACTCCTTGGCCGCCGCGCATCCGGGTTGGCGGGACACCCCGCGGCTTCCCCTCGCGTGGACCGAGGGTTCGCCCCCCTGAGCGGCCCCGTCTCCTCGCGCATCCCCCTGCTGGCGGATACGTGAGGCTGAGCTTTCGGCCTGCTGGACGGCCGCTTGCTCAATGAGAGCCTGCACCTCGCGCTGCAGGTTCCGCGCCTCAGGGGTCGAGGGTGCCGGCATAGCCCGTAGCAGCGTCGCGGCGGCAACGAGCTTCTGACTTGCCCGTGGAGGCACGTCAGGGTTGTCGGCGTTGATGCGGTCGCGGGCCTGCCTGCCCAGCTCCCGCACGCGTTCGCCGCGAGCGGAGGCTTCTCCAGCCATCGAGGCGCGGAGCAGCCGCACCGTGCGGTATTCCTCCGCCAGCTTAGCCTCGAGCTCGCGGGCTTGGGCTAGCTGTGCGTCGGCGTCGGCGCCAGCAGGAGTGCTTGGTCCCGCGGCTTGGCGCGGAGCGATCCCCGGGGCAGGCGTGACCTCCCCGTCCCCAGCGCCCACAGCGCCGGTGGCGTTCGCTGGGTCGTTGGCGACGACGACGCAGCACTCCCGCGCGGGATCGTAGCTCCCGGTGCTGGAGTCATCGGAGCAGCCGAACCAGTAGTCCGTAGCGTCAAGGAAACGCCTGAACATGACTGGGTCCGGCACGCCGGAGAAGTCCCACTCCGCATACCCGTGAAGGTTGGCGGGCGGCAACGCGTCGAGGGAACCTAGGGACGATTCGTCACCCGCTGAGGCGCCGGGATCCCTGGCGACGAAGACGTGACGGCCAGGCGGAACCCTGCGCATCGTGGTGTTGACGTTGGCGTTGAAGGCCGTCGTGGCACCACGCAGCCCAATGGGAAAGCGCGGTCCGAGACCGTGCGCCGTCCCGCCGGGGTGGCGGTGGCCGTGACGGCGAGCACGTCGCGCGGAGGGCGGCGCGCTCGGCTTGCCGTTGCTCGGACCGCGCTTGGCGTGAACGCCGGCCGGAGCGGCGGCGGCGTCGTGGCGCCGACGGACCCCGACGGACCCGCGGCATCCGTGCCGGCGGGCGTCCGCGCCGTGGCGGTGCGCGCGGTGGGGACCGGAGCGGACCCGGCCCGGCGCCGCGTGCGGAGCTCCTCGCGGTTGGTGAGGCGCATGAGGTAGCCGTTCCCCGTGGCACCGAAAGTTCGGGCCCCCGAACCGGATTTCGAACCCGGCGGGGGAGGGGGTCCGAGCTACCCATGCGGTGGCGCGTACCGCGGTACTCGGTGCGGATCACCATGGAGGGAGTTGGTGGATTGACCTTAGGCGCTCGGATTGCCCCACGGTGGGCGCCAACCGTCGGTGCGGAATGTGGTCCCGACACTAACCGATAACAAGCGCCGAGGTCTATCCCTCAATGGCCGATGCTAAGCAATAAAAGACACGAGTTTATCCTGGTTCCGGCCGGGGGCCGTACGTCCGGCAATGGCGTGCTCAAGGCACCGTATTGCTCGGCAAGACCGGGGGTGCTGTAGTGGGGCTGCTACAAGCAAGGCGGGAGAGGAAGCGTGGCTTCCAAGTCCCCGGTGTAGTGGCCGAAGATGTCGTGGGCGAATTGGAGAGCAAGTGCGTGATGCGACTTGTCTCGTGTTGGGTTCGTTGTTCGTGTGTTGTGTGTGTTTGTCCGCTATCTCCCCCCTTGCGGTAAGGGGGTTCGTCCTCCTTTTATAGACCAAGGAAGGAGCGAATCACATGCGCGCCACGCTATTTAGCTACGTGTGGGAGTGTGACGTGCTACACCTGTAGAGTAGGCGGCCGCCGGGCGATCCTTGCGAGCGATCCGGCCATCATGGCGTATCTTGTACCCGAACGGTGGCATCCTCGAGGGTCAAAGAGCAGCGGACGGGCGTGAGGTCTTCGGATAGGCTCGAGGGGGTTGCGACGTCGGTCCGTACGGGGTACGGCGACGGGTAAGGTGGCATCCCGTTCCCACGCGCTCCACGGTCGGGAGTCGTTGCCACGGCGCCCGGCGTGCGCCCCTGCATCGGCGGGGGCGGCGGCCATACCGTTACCGGTGGCGGGGATGGCGTCCCACCGGCCCTAGCGCCTCCACCTAACCCCCGTAAAGTCACAAGAAAGCGAATCGAGGGTGCGGCCGGCCCCCCTTCGAGGGCTCGACGTGTTAGCCGTGCGGAGCGGTGCACGACATCACGGGACGGCACCGCCGCCCCCGCACGCCCCCCCCCACGGTGATGGGGATGGGCTCCCTCTCGGGGAGTTGGTGCGGTGGCACCGGGCACGTGCCCCGGCGCATGATGGCGCCGTCCCGCCGATGTCGGGGCGTTTAATGCTCGCGCGCGGGGGCGGGCGCGCGCGTGCGGAGCGCCCTCGAGCGAGGGCGGACCCCGTTCGAGAGCGGGGCGGACCCTCGAGCGAGGCGGACCTCGCTCCGGGCGGCGCACCCCCTCGAACGGGGGCGGAGCCCGTCCGATGGAGGCGCGCACCCTCGAGCGAGGCGAAGCCTACTCGAGGGGGTCTTCGAGTGGGCCGCCCGGTGGGTCGCCGGGGCCTTCGCGTTGTGGGCCATGTCCCGCATGGTTAAGTAAGGTGTATTTGGCTTTGTTGCGGGTTTTAAGTGGGGATTTCCCCGGTTGTTTAAGGGGACCCCTAGGGCTGTCCCCGACACTAATCATGCTTGGGTAAATTCTGATTAGTTGTATTTGTATATAAACACTAGACATACTCATGACATATATGCTTGCCTTTAAAAGTCATCATGAATGTCAATATTTTGGATCTACGGATCATAATCACTGAACTACCCATGCTATTTTTTGTATATGTAATGCATTATGCATCATTGCAACTTAGATATATGAAAAACAGTAGTCTATGGGACCAGAAATTTCTAGAAAAACATTTTTTGTTGTGAAATGCTATATGGAGCTCATGATCAGCTTAAACAGAATTTGGCTTATTGGTATTATGTTCTACCTTTTTTATGGACTACATTTCTTTATCAAGCAAAGAAGGGCTAAACACTTTGGATGGCTTTCTGGATCTGGAACTTATCATGGTGAACTGAATTTTGGAGCACAACACAGATGAACCACTGGAATACTGGATCAACCTTATTCTCTACTACACATAGATTCTTCTTAGTAGGTGAACCACTGATTGTGACTTGTGTAGTTTTTTTTTCATTTTGTCCATTTGCCTAATGTTCAGTGCTAATGAAAAAGAACTTAAGTGGTTAAAAGCTGAACATGGAATATTTATACTTTTGTTGTTTGTCGGTTCATAAATGTGGTTTGTGATATATTGTTGTTGATTTGTGATTTTGTGATTGTGTGTGTATGATTTGTTCACACAGAAAAGCAAAAAAGTGGCTTTCCCAAGTGCCTAGGAAGGGGCACTCGGGGAAGAGCTTTTAAAAATAAAATCCAGCTTATTTCTTCCCTGAGTGCTTGGGATGGGGCACTCGGGGAAGAGGGTTCAAAAAAAGAGAAAATTCTTCCCCGAGTGTCACTCGGGGAAGAAGATTAAATAAAAAACAAATTTCTTTCCCGGGTGTTGCACTTGGGGAAGAGGTTTTCCAAAAAAAAAACGATCGGCACCGACGGCGTTACATCTTCCCCGAGTGTACGACTTTTGGCACTCGGGGAAGACCTCTTCCCCGTGAGAGGCATCCCCAGAGGCTCTTCCCCGAGTGTTGCACTCGGGGAAGGCTTTCCCGAGTGTTTTTGCCCCTTCCCCGAGTGCATTTGGCACTCGGGGAAGCAAGCGTCTCCCGTAGTGCGACAGTGATAGCTAAATGTCTAAATATGTAGTAGTGAAGGGTTCAACCTACTACACATGGAGGTGAAGAATGGCTGGTAGTGGCAATCTAATATGATCTTGTGCAGGTTCCTTCACATGGAGTGGGTCTTGAGCAATGGTGGAACTCTTCTCTTGCTGCAGTGGTAAAGGACCAAAATAGGAGGTTGGCAGGGCTGCTCATGCACATGGCTTGGAATATCTGGAAGGAGAGAAACAGGAGGGTTTTGGAACAATCTACTACCAGGCCGACACGTATTCTAGCTCTCATCAAGGAAGAGGTCAGGCTGAGGATCACTGCGTGTGCTGAAGATGTGTGGCCACCCAATGGCACTTAGTCTTTAATGTTAGTTCTTTTCAGAGTATTTATGAGCTTATATTTTTTATGTAATATCGAACTTTGTAACTGCTTGTTTGCTCTCTCTCCTTATATAATATAGCAGTGCTCCTGCTAATTTCCTTAAAAAAACAGTGATAGCTAAATGCCTAAATATGTAGTAGTGGAGGGTTCAACCTACTACACATGGAGGTGAAGAATGGCTGGTAACGGCAACCTAATATGATCGGGATTCTGTGATTAACTGTCTATTATGTCAGTACTTAGATGTGTGTATTAAATGTATAAATCTCTTCTTTCTAGTATTTTAAGGCAGTTCCACTACCAACACACAACGTAATTACTTCAATTCGTTAGAACAGGTTCCCTGCATCTACCCTTTTCCTTTGGTTCTAGTCTGAGAACAGCTTGTTTTTTAGTACAAACAGCTTGTATATAAAAAAAGGCTTTTGAGGCCCGAAGAGAAATGGCCCACGGTAATTATACTCCGCATTATAATATTGGAAAAAGTCCATTCCACAACCCTCATCTAATGGCGCTGTCTGATTTTTGACCCTTAACCACAAAACCAGGCATCGGACACCTACGAACTATTAAAACCGTCCAATTTAACCCCCTCGACAGTTTCTGAGGTAGTTTTTGCTGACGTGGCAGTGTTTTGAGGTGGTTTTTCTGACGTGGCGCCACATCATCGATTTTTGCCGCCATCGTGTACAAATATCTTCTCATAACCCCTAAACATCTGTTCTCCTCACAAAATGGTCCTTACTCTTCTTCTACCTCCGACTTCTGACGCGTTGGAGGGACTGCTGGCGGATCTGGACAATCGTGGTGCTTCGGACTCCAGCGATGGCCGGATCCGGTGTCCCCTTCCCTACTGCTATGTGTCGCCTCTCCCTCCCTCTCAACATCCCGATTTAGCAGCAAGCAAGTAGCTACCACCACCTCCATGCATCAGCCTTCCTCCGGCCATGCCGCACTGCCGCTGAGCCCTTAACCTGCCGCTGTAGCCACTGCCGCGTTCCAACTCGTTGCAGAAGATGCGTGGTGGCCGCTCCTCGCGGACTACAGGCTCCTCCAGTTCGTCGCCACCTCGTCCGCTGTGGATGCACCCACAGCCCCGACGTCCGTCGAGTGGAGCGTCGGGAGAGGCTTCACTGCCTCTACTGACGCCGCCAGCAACATCGCCTCCTCCACCGCCACTGCGCCGGGCTCCGTAGTTGCATCCCATCCTTGTTCTTCTTCGCGATGTAGAGGGGTAACAATTGTGCTGCCACTGCCGCGTGCTCTCCCCAGTTCGGTGGCCGTCGGTTCGCCTCTGCTCCGCCGGCCAAGTAACATGTGCATCGACTCAGCGACGCATGTCCCAATCACATCATTTCCACCACCGGTGTCTCTATCTCCATCTGTAAATTATTCGTTTCACCACTGGGTCTTCTTTTATGATCAAGATTCGGTTATTGCGTCCGTTCGTTCGGGCAAGTAAAAGACAGGCGCCGGTGGCGGCTCGTTCTCCGTCGCGGGAGGTGGGAGGCAGTGGAGGAGCTCCAGCTTAGGGACGCGGGAGGAGCAAAAAGGGAGGGGAGCCACGGACGCGGGCCCGCGCCAGCTGCAGAGGATGTGAGGGAGAGGGCCGGAGGTAGAAGAAGACTGGGACCTTTGTGCAAGGAGAATAGATAGTTGTGGAGTTATGTGTAAATATTTGTACGCGTTGGCAACAAAAAAATGATGATGTGGCGCACGTCAGCAAAAACCACCTCAAAACACTGCCACGTCAGCAAAAACTACCTCAGAAACCGCCGAGGGGGTTAAATTGGACGGTTTTAATAGTTCGTAGGTGTCCGATGCCTGGTTTTGTGGTTGAGGGTTAAAAATCAGACAACGCCATTAGATGAGGGTTGTGGAATGGACTTTTTCCTATAATATTTGACTGGGGCGGGCCAATGCATGTGGTGAATGGAATGAAGGGGTTTGGGTCTCTTCGTTTGGACCGAGTGAACTGCAGGCCATCTTTATCTTTGAAAGGACCTTGTGATGCCTAGAGGGGGGGGGGGGTGAATAGGATCACTTCAAATTTCGAAACAAAAGCAACGGATTAAATGTCCCGCGGTACTACCGACGTGGTGCCGGTTCTACCGACGGGGTCGGTACTACCGTACCGGTCGGTACTACCGACGAGAGTAAACTTAAAACGAAATTTGAATTCCGTGCGGTTTCTAGCAATTCTACTTGAATCAATGTTTAAGTTTAGATGCTAAGAACCACCCGCAATCACGAAACAAGTTGGATAGCAACCAAAAGATAGATCGGGCTAAAAACAAGTTCTAGGGTTAGATAAAATTGAAGAAACGCAAGCAAGCAAAGGAGACACGAGAATTTAATCCGAAGTTCACACCCACAAAGGGTGCTACGTCTCCGTTGAGGATCCCACAAAGGGAGGGCTATCACCAAGAGCCTCTTTTCCTCTTCCAACCCCCCACAAAGGAAGATTGGTGCTCACTAAGATTTTTCCACGAAGGAGAGGGCAATACAAACGATCCCGGGTGCACCACACCAAGAGGGCACTCGCGGGCGACGCCTAACCGTCTAGAAGCAAGCTTCAAGAGTAACAAATGCAACACAACAACCCGGAGATGCTTCAAATGCTCTTGAGAAGGAGAAGAACGAAGGGGCTCTCAAAGCTTGGTCACACTTCACTAGAAATCACCTCACTTCTCAAGTCCTAGCTCAAAGGAACCAAGGATTAGCTCTAGAGGAGGTGAGGGAGGTGGAGTGAATGCTCAAGGAAGTGTTTGTCCCGTGGTTGGTCAGCAATGAGTGAGGAGGGAGAAGAGGGGTTAAATACTAGGGGCCGAAAACTAGCCGTTACTTGTGCAAACTCGCATATCCTCGGTACTACCGACACGGTGTCGGTACTACCGAGGGGGTGAATTTTCTGAAGAAAAACAGTACGGCACCGGTAGTACCGACGCGGGGTCGGTAGTACCGGCCCCCTGGCAAAACTGAGCCAGAGAACGCATATCGGTATACCGGCCCTGCGCCGGTACTACCGATGGGCTCTGGTCGGTACAACCGACGTGGGGTCGGTAGTACCGGCCAGGACACAGATTTTTAGAGAAGATAAGCATACGTGCACGTGTCGACTCTCAACTCTTCTCACTCACATAGAATCCCTTCTAGAGCACTTTTAGCATCTCTTGGTTATTGACTTGCATCCCCCTTTATAGTACGGTGTTTCCTATACTCAAATTCAAAAGTAAAAGAGAATTAAGCCTTGATTTGAATTAGAAAACATCATCTTGAAATTGGGGGGACTTCCTTTGATCATCCAAACGGATTTCATTCGCTTAAGCCCTGCACACATCTTGTCGAAGCATTAAATACCTCAAATCGTGCTTGTCATTATCACCAAAATAATTAGGGGCCAAGATGCACTTTCAATCTCCCCCTTTTTGGTGATTGATGACAACCACAATTTGTTTATAAAAAGATGTGTGTATTTAACAAATTTGAAATTGAAACTCCCCCTAAATGTGTGCTTCAACTTCTAAAAAGGCTTCAAATGCCCATCACACATTTAGAAGATTTTTCATTCTCAAATTACATACACAAGTGCATGAGTGTGATATACAAACCGTGATGCATATGTCATGATATACAAAACAATAAAAGAGAGCAATAACAAGCATCACAAATAGATAATTAAGGTTCCTCACACCACAAGCACAACTTAAGTCTTACAAATTTAAACGAGTTCTAGGTTCTTAGGTTCTTCGACAAGCATTACATCACACACATGAATCCACACATAGTCCTTACATGTCCACAAACACAAGGATAGATAGATAGATAAAGGAAGGTGCAAGCCCACACCACACATGAGTAAATTGTGAGCTCACTCCCCCTTTGGCATCAAGCGCCAAAAAGAGGAGGCCCTTCAATCGTCGTAGTCATGTGGAGAGTGGGCGGTGGAGGGGAGTCATCGTCATCGTCGTCGTCCTCTCGCACCACCAACGTCCTCGTCATCAATGTCGGCTGGAGGAGCTCCATACATCATGGAGGCGTCGCCGTAGATCTCCCAAGGGTTGTAGAAGTTTGGCGGAGGAGGAAAGTCCATGGGCTCGCGAACCGGAGAGTGCTCAATGTTGTGTTGAGCGAGCAAGGACTTTTGGCGCGTCTCAAGCTTGAGGAGCTGCTCATCCACGTGCTGCCTATGGGCACGAATCTCTTGTGCATTGTGCCGTCCCACATTGAAGCAAGCAAAAAGGCCTTGAGAGAGGAAATTGAAGATGCTCTTTTTCTTGCCCGGAGGAACGGTACCTCTAGAAGCGGATGGCCCACGAGAGGAGGAGGGTGGCTCAAAAGAAGATGGGCCACCGAAGAGGATCCACCCGTGGTAGAAGGACGAGGAGGGGCATGCTTGCCTAACTTGAGGAGCCGCTCGATGTTCCCTTTGTTTGGCTTGTACCAAGAGTGAGTCTTGTCGGGAAGGATGTCAACGCCCGCCACCTCACATATCATCCGAAAAATCCAAGGGGCATACCGGGGCGGCTCTTGTTAGCGGACACGGAGCACACAATGATCTCTTCCCAAATGAAGTTGAAGATACTAAAGCTTTCCTTTCCCGGTGCCATCCTCACTAGGATCTCTTTTGCCACATTGGAGATATTGGTGTTGTCACCTATCTTTGGAGTGAGAGTATAGCGGAAGAGTTGGTTTAGCATCCGATAGACGGCTTCATCCCGTGAGTAGTGCCAAATTCCACCTTGCCATAAGCCGAGTCATACATGAAAGCCATCTCGGCTCGTCAAGGGGAAATTCACCACCATGCAGCTTTGGAAGTGCGAGATCCTCCTCACCAAAGCCAAGAATTTGAGCGAAGCGCTCATAGGAGACGGAAAGAGGCTTGCCTTGAAGGAGCCAATGGAAAGTCCGGGTCTCACGACGGATATAGAGATTTGCATAGAACTGAGCGACCACCTCCTCATTCCAATCACAGTTGATTGACATAACATTTGTCATCCCCTTGGCATGGCATATATCTATAGCTTCATTGACAGCCGGAATGTCAAGTGACCTAAGGAGATCCCAATTGATTGATTTCATATCGATTGTCATGTTATCCTTGCTTAGGATCACGGACTCATACCAGTCGGCATTGAACTTGAGCCAAAACCGGATGTCGGAATCGAATTCCTTTTGCCAAAGAGCTGGATCAGAGTACCTCTCCTTATAGACATTGTGGGAGCCTCTTGTGTAGTCCACCATTCTCACAATCCCCATTTGAGTTGCAGGACGAGGAGGTCTTGATGGGCGAAGAACAAACGAGGAGAGGGTTTCCAAGGAGATGTCCTCATAGTCGTCATAATGGTCATCGGGTTGATGTGCTTGCTTGGTGCGGGCACGATGACCTTGACCCGTGGACTGACGAGGGGCGCAGGAGGATTGGTACGTCCACGACCACGAGGAGCTTGAGAACTAGCTGCTCCCTTTCCTCTTCCTTTGAGCGAGGGGAACTTCATCTTCGTCAGAGCCTTCACGCACAACTTGCTTGCCAGCACGTCCCATCTGGAGATTTAGCAACAATGTATAGGATAAGGGTTGAGAATATGATGAGAAAGGGCTCAACCTAAGATGGGAAACAGGGTTAACCACCCCTCATCGGTACTACCGACACGGGGTCGGTACTACCGATGAGGTGCGGGTTTTGGTGAAAAGGATTGGAATCTGCGGTTTTAGCCAACAAGAGTCTACGAAATCATAAGCACGGGCTCTATGGAGGTAAAGATATTGATTCCCTAAAGCATTTCCTCTAGAAACAACTACATTGAGAGATCGATCCCGGAGATTTTGAATGAGTACCTTGACAAGCTTCCCGCGCGAATCGACGATCTTCCGGTGATGAACGGATGTTCCGGAGGGTGGAGAATCAAGATAAATGAGCTAGGACCACTTTCCACGGATGGGGATGAGAACCCTTGGCGGATTTGGAGAGAAGGGGAAAAGGGGGGCGCTCCAACGGTTGGAAATGAGTGAGAACCCTAGCTCCCGGGCGCGCTCTATATATAGCCCTGGGAATTTTATCGGTAGTACCGACAGGGCGTCGGTACTACCGGGGTCCCCATAAAATTGAAACAGAGGGTCCTTATCGGTATACCGCCCCTGTGTCGGTTCTACCGGAGGGGGGTCCGGTAGTACCGACACGGGGTCGGTAGTACCGGTGATCGCTGGAAATCCAAACAGAGAGTTCTTATCGGTACTTCCGACCTGGTGTCGGTTGTACCGGTGATCGCTGGAAACTGAAACAGAGAGTTCTTATCGGTACTTCCGGCCTTGTGTCGGTTGTACCGGTGGATTCAGCAGATCTTGGAGATGATTTGGATTTAAAGAGAGATCTTGGGTAGAAAGGAGTATGGACATGTTAAGAACTCATAGGAGATGGTGACTAGTTCACAAACAACCATTCAAAGCTATAGACACCACCCTCTATGTGAAAATCCAACGTTTTGTCAAAACTCACATAAAAGGTTTAGAAAAGAGGTTTTGCTTCCTATCTAGGCAACAAGCAAGTTTATGTGCAAAACATCAAGCCAAGTTACGAGAATCTAAGATGTTTAGCTCACTCCTCAAAGCACGAAACCTTTGCTCGTCTAGAGGCTTAGTGAAAATGTCGGCAAGTTGTTTTTCGGTGCAAACATGCCGTAAAGCAATGTCACCCTTAGCCTCATGATCCCGTAAGAAGTGATGTCTAATGTCTATGTGCTTTGTTCGAGAGTGTTGGACTGGATTGTTTGCTAGCTTGATAGCACTCTCATTGTCACATAAGAGTGGAATCTTACTAAACTTGCAACCATAATCACTCAACGTTTGCTTCATCCACAAGAGTTGTGCACAACAAGCACCGGCCGCCACATATTCAGCTTCGGCCGTGGATAAAGCAACCGAATTTTGCTTCTTTGAGCTCCACGACACCAAAGACCTACCAAGAAATTGGCAAGTCCCGGTAGTGCTCTTCCGATCTACTTTGCAACCGCATAATCCGAATCGGAGTAGCCAAGTAGATCAAAAGTGGAACCTTTGGGATACCACAAGCCTAGGTTAGGAGTATGAACCAAATATCTAAAGATCCTCTTAACGGCCATTAGATGGCACTCCTTAGGATTGGCTTGAAATCTTGCACACATGCACACACTAAGCATTATATCGGGCCTAGATGCACAAAGGTAAAGCAGGGAGCCAATCATGGAACGGAATACCTTTTGGTCGACCGACTTCCCTTCTTCATTGAGATCAAGATGTCCATTTAGTGCCATGGGGGTCTTGATGGGCTTTGAATCGGCCATGTCAAACCTCTTGAGCATATCTTTCACATACTTAGTTTGACATAAGAAAGTCCCTTCCTTCATTTGCTTGATTTGAAACCCAAGAAAGAACTTCAATTCACCCATCATAGACATCTCAAATCTTTTGGTCATGATCCTACTAAATTCTTCACAAAATTTATCATTAGTAGACCCAAAAATGATATCATCGACATAAATTTGACAAACGAAAATATCTTTCCCATTTCTCTGAATGAAGAGAGTAGAATCGGCTTTGCCTATCTCAAAACCGTTCTTGAGAAGAAAATCCTTAAGGCATTCATACCATGCTCTAGGAGCTTGTTTAAGCCCGTAGAGCGCCTTATGGAGCTTGTACACATGGTTTGGAAACCTTGAGTCTTCAAAGCCCGGTGGTTGATCCACATACACTTCTTCTTGGAGAGGTCCATTCAAGAATGCACTCTTCACATCCATTTGATGAAGCTTGAAATCATGATGAGTAGCATAGGCTAAAAGAATACGAATTGACTCTAGCCTTGCTACCGTGCATACGTCTCTCCAAAATCTAAGCCTTCAACTTGTGTGTAACCCTTGCCAACAAGTCTTGCCTTGTTCTTTGTGACAACACCAAATTCATCTTGCTTGTTCCTAAAAACCCATTTGGTGCCGATCACGTTTTGCTTGGGTCTTGGTACCAACTCCCAAACTTCATTTCTTTTGAAGTTGTTCAACTCTTCCTCCATGGCAATAATCCAATCCGGATCCTCAAGAGCTTGTTCCACACTAAGAGGTTCCAAAGAGGAAACAAACGAGTAAAATGCACAAAAATTTGACAATCTAGATCGAGTTGTTACCCCTCTTTGAATGCTTCCTAGAATGTTGTCGACGGGATGATCCCGTTGAACCATTTGATGTACTCTTGGATGTGGCTCTTGAGATTGACGTTGAATAGGTCCATCATCATCATCTTCACTTTGCGGTGTTTCCTTTTGGACTTCATCACTTAGTTCTCCCCCTTGATCAAAGCCCCGTTCATGATCGTCACCATGAACTTGACTCTCATCTTGTTGAACTTGAGAACTAGGTGGCTCCGCTCGTGTTGAAGATAATGGATCATGAGTGCTTGTGTCAACCGGAGCTTGTGCTTGAACTTCCCGAGGCATCACTTCACCGGTTCCCATTCTAAAGATGGACACGCTTGGGGGCTCTTCATCTTCTACAAGGTTTTCACTAACTTGCTCTCGTTGAGAGCCGTTGGATTCATCAAATTTCACGTCTACCGTGGTCTCAACACAACCGGTGGTTTTGTTGAAAACACGATAGGCATGCTCGTTAGTTCCATAACCAAGTAGAAAACCTTCATCAACCTTGGATGCAAACTTTGAGGCTTTGGGTTTCTTGCTAAGTATGAAACACTTACACCCAAAGACCCTAAAGTAATGCACACTAGGTTTCTTACCGGTGATGATTTCGTAGGGAGTCTTGTTCAAGTACTTGTGGAGGTGTAGGCGGTTGGTGGCATGGCATGCGGTGTTGATGGCTTCCGCCCAAAATGAGTCCGGAGTCTTGTATTCATCAAGCATTGTCCTTGCCGCTTCTATCAATGTGCGGTTCTTCCTCTCAACGATGCCATTTTGTTGGGGCGTGTATGGAGCGGAGAGTTCATGCTTGATGCCTTCTTCATCTAGAAACTCTTCGACTTGTGTGTTCCTAAACTCCGAGCCGTTGTCACTTCTTATATTCTTGACTTTGAGCTCGAACTCATTTTGAACTCTTCTAATGAACTTCTTCACAATTCCCTTTGCCTCACTTTTATCTTGCAAAAAGAATACCCAAGTGAAACGGGAAAAGTCATCAACAATTACTAAACCATATTTATTACCACCGATGCTTATGTAGGCAATTGGTCCAAATAAATCCATGTGTAGCAACTTCAAGGGTCTTGATGAGGATAGAATGTTCTTGGCGGGATGGTGAGCTCCAACTTGCTTCCCGGCTTGACATGCGCTACACAACCTATCTTTCTCAAAAACAACATTCGTTAGTCCTAGGATGTGCTCATCTTTTTGAAGTTTGGCCAAGTTCCTCATACCAACATGGGCTAGTTGGCGATGCCATAGCCAACCCAAGTCGGATTTTGCCACTAAGCAAGCCTTAGGTTCAGCCTTCACTTTTGTGAAATCCACATAGTAAAGTTGTCCCCATAAATGACCCGCGAAGACAATAGAGGAATCCTCCCTTCTAGAGACGGTCACACCCTCATGTGTAAAGAGACAATTGTAGCCTTTCTCACAAAGTTGTGAAACCGACAACAAGTTGTATCCCAACCCTTGCACATGATAAACATCTTCAATTGAATTTGTTGTTGAGATAGCAATTTTACCTAGACCAATGACATCTCCTTGACCATTATCTCCATAAATGATAGTTTCCGTAGGGTTGTCATAACGGTCAAGAGATGCAAACAAGCCTTCCTCTCCGGTCATGTGATTAGTGGCACCACTATCAATCAACCATGCGCTTCCACCGAGGAGTAGGCCTACAAAACAAGTTTAAGCTCTTGGTTTAGGTACCCAAAGAGATTTGGGTCCTTGGAGGTTAGATGCAAAAACTTTTGGAACCCACACACTCTTTCTCATGGCCTTCAAAGCATAGGCCCCAACATACTTGACCACTATTTTACCATTATGGTCCAAGGTCACAATGTAATCACAAGTGTAGTTGGGTGTTGGTTTATGCTCAACCACATTCTTCGATGCCTTAGGTGGAATGTTACTCCCACCAATTTCCTTTGTGGTTTGCACAATCTTTGGGGCCTCCTTGGTTGTGGTGGACGTGGTGACTCCATGAGCAATATCCATAATTGTGTTGAGGTACCCTCCCTTGTTCCATAGGGGAACCTCATGCCCTTTCACGGCCACCCTACCATTTGCCTTGTTGTTCTTGCGGTGTCCAAGTCCTTGCTTGTCCACCACCTTGGGTATAGGCTTGGCACTTATGTTGCCTTGAGTAAACAACATGTTCAATCGGGCAATTTCCTTGTCCTTGCTCTTAATTTTCTCTTCAAGCTTTGCAAGGTTAGTCTTGATAGCATTCATATCAATATTAACACAAGAAGAGCAAGTTTTGCTAGTGGAGGCACTAGAGTCCAAGTTTGCCGAAGGAGTTGCTTTAGTGCTTTCCCAAAGACTATTAAAGTTGGCTTCAAGAGATTTGTATTTCTCGGTCAAGCATGAGAAGCTTGATTGAAGCTCACTATGAGTAGTTTTTAGGGAAGTTAAAGATTCATTTGCTAAGGTAAGTTCCTTTGACATCTTCTTATTAGAGTCGCCAACCAAGGATAATTCCATGGTCAACTTCTCCACCTTAGCCTTCTCTTCGGCAAGAGATCTTTCTAAAGCAAGGTTTCTTTCCTTTTCAAGGATAAGCAAGTCTTCTTGCTCATGAAGGATCTCTTTCTTTTTCTCTAGTTTGTCCAATAGCCTTTTAATTTCCTTATGGCCCTTTTTACCAAATTTCTTTATCATGTTGTTCTCTAGTTCCTTTTCATCATCTAAGTTTTCTATGTCACTACAAGAGGTGGAAGTAGAGGATGTTGGAGGGGATGAGATAGTTGACTCTTGTACCTTGCTCCCCCTTGCCATGAGGCAAAAATGGGAGTGGTCTTCATCATCGGAGAGGTTGTTGAAGAGGCGTGTTGAGGATGAACCTTGTGCCATGGCAATTGTTGCCATCCCTTGCTTCTTTGGTTCTTCATCTTCATCACTTGAGTCCCATTGTTGACCCACGTGCGCACGCCCTTGGTACTTGCTCTTGTACTCCTTGCTTCTCTCCTTGAACCTCTTCTCTTCCTCATTCTTGTTCTTGTTCTTGGGACACTCGGCAATGAAATGTCCATATTCTCCACACTCATAACACTTTCTTTGTGACTTCTTCCTTCTATCATCCCCACCTTTTCTTGAGTTTCTTGACTTCAAGAATTTCTTGTACTTCCGTATGGCAAATGCGGTTTCCTCATCCGTGCTCTCTTCATCACTAGTGTCTTCTTTCTTGCTTTTGGATGGCTTGGGCTTTTCTTCAACTACTTCATTTGAGCTAGCTTTGAGAGCTAGACTCTTGCCCATCTTCAAGGTTAGAGACTTCTCCACATCTTGATCAACGAGTTCTTGGTGCAATATCTCTCCAAGGAGTTGAGTAGGTGTCATTGTTGGATATCTTGGATCTCTTCTTATCATTTGAGTCAAGTTCTTGTCCTTGGGGGCAAAGGCTCTTAGTAACTTCTTTGTGACCTTCGAGTCATCCCAATCTTTGCTCCCAAGGGCTCTAATATCCGATACAAGCACCATGAGCCTATCATACATCTCTTGAACGGTCTCTCCATCCTTCATGAAGAAAAGCTCAAGTTCTCCATTGATTAGGTCCATCTTGACTTGTCTCACATGCTCGGTTCCTTCATGTGCTTCCTTGAGTGTGTCCCAAATCACCTTGGCAATTTGGATGTTTCGAACCTTGTTGAATTCTTGTGCACATAAGGATCCCGTGATAACTCTTGTTGCTTGTACATTGCGGTGAAGATCTTGTTCATGCTCAATGGTGAGAGCTTCTCCTTCGGCGGGAATTGTTACACCTACAACCACAATCTTCCAAAGAGAGGGGTGAAGCCCGTAAAGGTGCATTTGCATATCATAAGCCCATTTAGGATAGTCCTTCCCATCGAAATGAGGAGGCTTTCCCAAATGCACGGAATAGAATTTATCGTTAGAGTTGTTGCCCGGAATTTGCCCGTAGTGATGGGGCACTTCGTAGAAGCCGGAGTGAGAGTACTTGGCTTGCTCCTTCTTGATCATCTTCTTGAGGAGCTTCTTGGCCATCTTCTTGGCCTTCTTCTTCCTCTTAGCCTTTCTTCTCTTCTTGGCCGCCTTCTTTGCCGCAAGATCATCGTCCTTGGCGTCCTCATCACTTGAGTCGGAGTCCGAGTCGGAATCGGAATCCGATGAGGAGTCGTCGGAGCTGTCCACGTTGGATGGAGTACGGCTTGGTGCCCCGCCGATGAGGTCGCCGACTTGAGCCGCCGTGAGCTCTCTTTCTTGAGCTTCTTTCGCGGCAATTTCTTCGGCGGTTGGGTTGCTTCCAATCCCCGACATCTTGATCCCTTAGCGGTTAAGCCTAAATCAAGGGATTAGGCTCTGATACCAATTGAAAGGACCTTGTGATGCCTAGAGGGGGGGGGGGAATAGGATCACTTCAAATTTCTGAAACAAAAGCAGCGGATTAAATGTCCTGCCGGTACTACCGACGTGGTGCCGGTTCTACCGACAGGGTCGGTACTACCGGTACCAGGTCGGTACTACCGACAGGCAGAGTAAACTTAAAACGAAATTTGAATTCTGTGCAGTTTCTAGCAATTCTACTTGAATCAAAGTTTAAGTTTAGATGCTAAGAACCACGCCGCAATCACGAAACAAGTTGGATAGCAACCAAAAGATAGATCGGGCTAAAAACAAGTTCTAGGGTTAGATAAAATTGAAGAAACGCAAGCAAGCAAAGGAGACACGAGAATTTAATCCGAAGTTCACACCCACAAAGGATGCTACGTCTCCGTTGAGGATCCCACAAAGGGAGGGCTATCACCAAGAGCCTCTTTTCCTCTTCCAACCCCCACAAAGGAAGATTGGTGCTCACTAAGATTTCTCCACGAAGGAGAGGGCAATACAAACGATCCCGGGTGCACCACACCAAGAGGGCACTCGCGGGCGACGCCTAACCGTCTAGAAGCAAGCTTCAAGAGTAACAAATGCAACACAACAACCCGGAGATGCTTCAAATGCTCTTGAGAAGGAGAAGAACGAAGGGGCTCTCAAAGCTTGGTCACACTTCACTAGAAATCACCTCACTTCTCAAGTCCTAGCTCAAAGGAACCAAGGATTAGCTCTAGAGGAGGTGAGGGAGGTGGAGTGAATGCTCAAGGAAGTGTTTGTCCCGTGGTTGGTCAGCAATGAGTGAGGAGGGAGAAGAGGGGTTAAATACTAGGGGCTGAAAACTAGCCGTTACTGTGCAAACTCGCATATCCTCGGTACTACCGACACGGTGTCGGTACTACCGAGGGGGTGAATTTTCTGAAGAAAAAAACGATGCGGCACCGGTAGTACCGACGCAGGGTCGGTAGTACCGGCCCCCTGGCAAAACTGAGCCAGAGAACGCATATCGGTATACCGGCCCTGCGCCGGTACTACCGATGGGCTCTGGTCGGTACAACCGACGTGGGGTCGGTAGTACCGGCCAGGACACAGATTTTTAGAGAAGATAAGCATACGTGCACGTGTCGACTCTCAACTCTTCTCACTCACATAGAATCCCTTCTAGAGCACTTTTAGCATCTCTTGGTTATTGACTTGCATCCCCCTTTATAGTACGGTGTTTCCTATACTCAAATTCAAAAGTAAAAGAGAATTAAGCCTTGATTTGAATTAGAAAACATCATCTTGAAATTGGGGGGACTTCCTTTGATCATCCAAACGGATTTCATTCGCTTAAGCCCTGCACACATCTTGTCGAAGCATTAAATACCTCAAATCGTGCTTGTCATTATCACCAAAATAATCAGGGGCCAAGATGCACTTTCAATCTCCCCCTTTTTGGTGATTGATGACAACCACAATTTGTTTATAAAAAGATGTGTGTATTTAACAAATTTGAAATTGAAACTCCCCCCTAAATGTGTGCTTCAACTTCTAAAAAGGCTTCAAATGCCCATCACACATTTAGAAGATTTTTCATTCTCAAATTACATACACAAGTGCATGAGTGTGATATACAAACCGTGATGCATATGTCATGATATACAAAACAATAAAAGAGAGCAATAACAAGCATCACAAATAGATAATTAAGGTTCCTCACACCACAAGCACAACTTAAGTCTTACAAATTTAAACGAGTTCTAGGTTCTTAGGTTCTTCGACAAGCATTACATCACACACATGAATCCACACATAGTCCTTACATGTCCACAAACACAAGGATAGATAGATAGATAAAGGAAGGTGCAAGCCCACACCACACATGAGTAAATTGTGAGCTCACTCCCCCTTTGGCATCAAGCGCCAAAAAGAGGAGGCCCTTCAATCGTCGTAGTCATGTGGAGAGTGGGCAGCTGGAGGGGAGTCATCGTCATCGTCGTCGTCCTCTGCACCACCAAAGTCCTCGTCGTCAATGTTGGCTGGAGGAGCTCCATACATCATGGAGGCGTCGCCGTAGATCTCCCAAGGGTTGTAGAAGTTTGGCGGAGGAGGAAAGTCCATGGGCTCGCGAACCGGAGAGTGCTCAATGTTGTGTTGAGCGAGCAAGGACTTTTGGCGCGTCTCAAGCTTGAGGAGCTGCTCATCCACGTGCGCCTATGGGCACAAATCTCTTGTGCATTGTGCCGTCCCACATTGAAGCAAGCAAAAAGGCCTTGAGAGAGGAAATTGAAGATGCTCTTTTTCTTGCCCGGAGGAACGGTACCTCTAGAAGCGGATGGCCCACGAGAGGAGGAGGGTGGCTCAAAAGAAGATGGGCCACCGGAGAGGATCCACCCGTGGTAGAAGGACGAGGAGGGGCATGCTTGCCTAACTTGAGGAGCCGCTCGATGTTCCCTTTGTTTGGTTTGTACCAAGAGTGAGTCTTGTCGGGAAGGATGTCAACGCCCGCCACCTCACATATCATCTGAAAAATCCAAGGGGCATACTGGCAGCTCTTGTTAGCGGACACGGAGCACACAATGATCTCTTCCCAAATGAAGTTGAAGATACTAAAGCTTTCCTTTCCCGGTGCCATCCTCACTAGGATCTCTTTTGCCACATTGGAGATATTGGTGTTGTCACCTATCTTTGGAGTGAGAGTATAGCGGAAGAGTTGGTTTAGCATCCGATAGACTGGCTTCATCCCGTGAGTAGTGCCAAATTCCACCTTGCCATAAGCTGAGTCATACATGAAAGCCATCTCGCTGTCAAGGGGAAATTCACCACCATGCAACTTTGGAAGTGCGAGATCCTCCTCACCAAAGCCAAGAATCCGAGCGAAGCGCTCATAGGAGACGGAAAGAGGCTTGCCTTGAAGGAGCCAATGGAAAGTCCGGTCTCACGACGGATATAGAGATTTGCATAGAACGAGCGACCACCTCCTCATTCCAATCACGGTTGATTGACATAACATTTGTCATCCCCTTGGCATGGCATATATCTATAGCTTCATTGACGGTAGGAATGTCAAGTGACCTAAGGAGATCCCAATTGATTGATTTCATATCGATTGTCATGTTATCCTTGCTTAGGATCACGGACTCATACCAGTCGGCATTGAACTTGAGCC
This sequence comes from Cenchrus americanus, assembly GCA_947561735.1. NCBI lineage: Eukaryota > Viridiplantae > Streptophyta > Magnoliopsida > Poales > Poaceae > Cenchrus > Cenchrus americanus. Next base: position 86,742,730 of record OX387245.1, on the reverse strand, counting down.
AAAACCGGATGTCGGAATCGAATTCCTTTTGCCAAAGAGCGGGATCGCAGTACCTCTCCTTATAGACATTGTGGGAGCCTCTTGTGTAGTCCACCATTCTCACAATCCCCATTTGAGTTGCAGGACGAGGAGGTCTTGATGGGCGAAGAACAAACGAGGAGAGGGTTTCCAAGGAGATGTCCTCATAGTCGTCATAATGGTCATCGGGTTGATGTGCTTGCTTGGTGCGGGCACGATGACCTTGACCCGTGGACTGACGAGGGGCTGCGGGGAGGATTGGTACGTCCACGACCACGAGGAGCTTGAGAACTAGCTCCCTCCTTTCCTCTTCCTTTGAGCGAGGGGAACTTCATCTTCGTCGAGCCTTCACGCACAACTTGCTTGCCAAAGACGTCCCATCTGGAGATTTAGCAACAATGTATAGGATAAGGGTTGAGAAAATGATGAGAAAGGGCTCAACCTAAGATGGGAAACAGGGTTAACCATCCCTCATCGGTACTACCGACACGGGGTCGGTACTACCGATGAGGTGCGGGTTTTGGTAAAAAGGATTGGAATCTGCGGTTTTAGCCAACAAGAGTCTACGAAATCATAAGCACGGGCTCTATGGAGGTAAAGATATTGATTCCCTAAAGCATTTCCTCTAGAAACAACTACATTGAGAGATCGATCCCGGAGATTTTGAATGAGTACCTTGACAAGCTTCCCGCGCGAATCGACGATCTTCCGGTGATGAACGGATGTTCCGGAGGGTGGAGAATCAAGAGATATGAGCTAGGACCACTTTCCACGGATGGGGATGAGAACCCTTGGCGGATTTGGAGAGAGAGGGAAAAGGGGGGCGCTTCAACGGTTGGAAAGGAGTGTGAACCCTAGCTCCCGGCCTCGTTCTATATATAGCCCTGCGAGTCTTATCGGTAGTACCGACGGGGCGTCGGTACTACCGGGGTCCCCTTAAAATTGAAACAGAAGGTCCTTATCGGTATACCGCCCCTGTGTCGGTTCTACGGGGGAGTCCGGTAGTACCGACACGGGGTCGGTAGTACCGGTGATCGCTGGAAATCCAAACAGAGAGTTCTTATCGGTACTTCCGACCTGGTGTCGGTTGTACCGGTGATTGCTGGAAACTGAAACAGAGAGTTCTTATCGGTACTTCCGGCCGGTGTCGGTTGTACCGGTGGATTCAAAGAGATCTTGGAAAGGATTTGGATTTAAAGAGAGATCTTGGGTAGAAAGGAGTATGGACATGTTAAGAACTAATAGGAGATGGTGACTAGTTCACAAACAACCATTCAAAGCTATAGTCACCACCCTCTATGTGAAAATCCAACGTTTTGTCAAAACTCACATAAAAGGTTTAGAAAAGAGGTTTTGCTTCCTATCTAGGCAACAAGCAAGTTTATGTGCAAAACATCAAGCCAAGTTACGAGAATCTAAGATGTTTAGCTCACTCCTCAAAGCACGAACCTTTGCTCGTCTAGAGGCTTAGTGAAAATGTCGGCAAGTTGTTTTTCGGTGCAAACATGCCGTAAAGCAATGTCACCTTTAGCCTCATGATCCCGTAAGAAGTGATGTCTAATGTCTATGTGCTTTGTTCGAGAGTGTTGGACCGGATTGTTTGCTAGCTTGATAGCACTCTCATTGTCACATAAGAGTGGAATCTTACTAAACTTGCAACCATAATCACTCAACGTTTGCTTCATCCACAAGAGTTGTGCACAACAAGCACCGCCGCCACATATTCGGCTTCGGCCGTGGATAAGGCAACCGAAATTTGCTTCTTTGAGCTCCACGACACCAAAGACCTACCAAGAAATTGGCAAGTCCCGGTAGTGCTCTTCCGATCTACTTTGCAACCGGCATAATCCGAATCGGAGTAGCCAAGTAGATCAAAAGTGGAACCTTTGGGATACCACAAGCCTAGGTTAGGAGTATGAACCAAATATCTAAAGATCCTCTTAACAGCCATTAGATGGCACTCCTTAGGATTGGCTTGAAATCTTGCACACATGCACACACTAAGCATTATATCGGGCCTAGATGCACAAAGGTAAAGCAGGGAGCCAATCATGGAACGGAATACCTTTTGGTCGACCGACTTCCCTTCTTCATTGAGATCAAGATGTCCATTTAGTGCCATGGGGGTCTTGATGGGCTTTGAATCGGCCATGTCAAACCTCTTGAGCATATCTTTCACATACTTAGTTTGACATAAGAAAGTCCCTTCCTTCATTTGCTTGATTTGAAACCCAAGAAAGAACTTCAATTCACCCATCATAGACATCTCAAATCTTTTGGTCATGATCCTACTAAATTCTTCACAAAATTTATCATTAGTAGACCCAAAAATGATATCATCGACATAAATTTGACAAACGAAAATATCTTTCCCATTTCTCTGAATGAAGAGAGTAGAATCGGCTTTGCCTATCTCAAAACCGTTCTTGAGAAGAAAATCCTTAAGGCATTCATACCATGCTCTAGGAGCTTGTTTAAGCCCGTAGAGCGCCTTATGGAGCTTGTACACATGGTTTGGAAACCTTGAGTCTTCAAAGCCCGGTGGTTGATCCACATACACTTCTTCTTGGAGAGGTCCATTCAAGAATGCACTCTTCACATCCATTTGATGAAGCTTGAAATCATGATGAGTAGCATAGGCTAAAAGAATACGAATTGACTCTAGCCTTGCTACCGGTGCATACGTCTCTCCAAAATCTAAGCCTTCAACTTGTGTGTAACCCTTGCCAACAAGTCTTGCCTTGTTCTTTGTGACAACACCAAATTCATCTTGCTTGTTCCTAAAAACCCATTTGGTGCCGATCACGTTTTGCTTGGGTCTTGGTACCAACTCCCAAACTTCATTTCTTTTGAAGTTGTTCAACTCTTCCTCCATGGCAATAATCCAATCCGGATCCTCAAGAGCTTGTTCCACACTAAGAGGTTCCAAAGAGGAAACAAACGAGTAAAATGCACAAAAATTTGACAATCTAGATCGAGTTGTTACCCCTCTTTGAATGCTTCCTAGAATGTTGTCGACGGGATGATCCCGTTGAACCATTTGATGTACTCTTGGATGTGGCTCTTGAGATTGACGTTGAATAGGTCCATCATCATCATCTTCACTTTGCGGTGTTTCCTTTTGGACTTCATCACTTAGTTCTCCCCCTTGATCAAAGCCCCGTTCATGATCGTCACCATGAACTTGACTCTCATCTTGTTGAACTTGAGAACTAGGTGGCTCCGCTCGTGTTGAAGATAATGGATCATGAGTGCTTGTGTCAACCGGAGCTTGTGCTTGAACTTCCCGAGGCATCACTTCACCGGTTCCCATTCTAAAGATGGACACGCTTGGGGGCTCTTCATCTTCTACAAGGTTTTCACTAACTTGCTCTCGTTGAGAGCCGTTGGATTCATCAAATTTCACGTCTACCGTGGTCTCAACACAACCGGTGGTTTTGTTGAAAACACGATAGGCATGCTCGTTAGTTCCATAACCAAGTAGAAAACCTTCATCAACCTTGGATGCAAACTTTGAGGCTTTGGGTTTCTTGCTAAGTATGAAACACTTACACCCAAAGACCCTAAAGTAATGCACACTAGGTTTCTTACCGGTGATGATTTCGTAGGGAGTCTTGTTCAAGTACTTGTGGAGGTGTAGGCGGTTGGTGGCATGGCATGCGGTGTTGATGGCTTCCGCCCAAAATTAGTCCGAGTCTTGTATTCATCAAGCATTGTCCTTGCCGCTTCTATCAACGTGCGGTTCTTCCTCTCAACGATGCCATTTTGTTGGGGCGTGTATGGAGCGGAGAGTTCATGCTTGATGCCTTCTTCATCTAGAAACTCTTCGACTTGTGTGTTCCTAAACTCCGAGCCGTTGTCACTTCTTATATTCTTGACTTTGAGCTCGAACTCATTTTGAACTCTTCTAATGAACTTCTTCACAATTCCCTTTGCCTCACTTTTATCTTGCAAAAAGAATACCCAAGTGAAACGGGAAAAGTCATCAACAATTACTAAACCATATTTATTACCACCGATGCTTATGTAGGCAATTGGTCCAAATAAATCCATGTGTAGCAACTTCAAGGGTCTTGATGAGGATAGAATGTTCTTGGCGGGATGGTGAGCTCCAACTTGCTTCCCGGCTTGACATGCGCTACACAACCTATCTTTCTCAAAAACAACATTCGTTAGTCCTAGGATGTGCTCATCTTTTTGAAGTTTGGCCAAGTTCCTCATGCCAACATCGGCTAGTCGGCGATGCCATAGCCAACCCAAGTCGGATTTTGCCACTAAGCAAGCCTTAGGATCCACCTTTACTTTTGTGAAGTCCACATAGTAAAGTTTTCCCCGTAAGTGACCCGCAAAGACAATAGAGGAATCCTCCCTTCTAGAGACGGTCACACCCTCATGAGTAAAGAGACAATTGTAGCCTTTCTCACAAAGTTGTGAAACCGACAACAAGTTGTATCCCAACCCTTGCACATGATAAGCATCTTCAATTGAATTTGTTGTTGAGATAGCAATTTTACCTAGACCAATGACATCTCCTTGACCATTATCTCCATAAATGATAGTTTCCGTAGGGTTGTCATAACGGTCAAGAGATGCAAACAAGCCTTCCTCTCCGGTCATGTGATTAGTGGCACCACTATCAATCAACCATGCGCTTCCACCGGAGGAGTAGGCCTACAAAACAAGTTTAAGCTCTTGGTTTAGGTACCCAAAGAGATTTGGGTCCTTGGAGGTTAGATGCAAAAACTTTTGGAACCCACACACTCTTTCTCATGGCCTTCAAAGCATAGGCCCCAACATACTTGACCACTATTTTACCATTATGGTCCAAGGTCACAATGTAATCACAAGTGTAGTTGGGTGTTGGTTTATGCTCAACCACATTCTTCGATGCCTTAGGTGGAATGTTACTCCCACCAATTTCCTTTGTGGTTTGCACAATCTTTGGGGCCTCCTTGGTTGTGGTGGACGTGGTGACTCCATGAGCAATATCCATAATTGTGTTGAGGTACCCTCCCTTGTTCCATAGGGGAACCTCATGCCCTTTCACGGCCACCCTACCATTTGCCTTGTTGTTCTTGCGGTGTCCAAGTCCTTGCTTGTCCACCACCTTGGGTATAGGCTTGGCACTTATGTTGCCTTGAGTAAACAACATGTTCAATCGGGCAATTTCCTTGTCCTTGCTCTTAATTTTCTCTTCAAGCTTTGCAAGGTTAGTCTTGATAGCATTCATATCAATATTAACACAAGAAGAGCAAGTTTTGCTAGTGGAGGCACTAGAGTCCAAGTTTGCCGAAGGAGTTGCTTTAGTGCTTTCCCAAAGACTATTAAAGTTGGCTTCAAGAGATTTGTATTTCTCGGTCAAGCATGAGAAGCTTGATTGAAGCTCACTATGAGTAGTTTTTAGGGAAGTTAAAGATTCATTTGCTAAGGTAAGTTCCTTTGACATCTTCTTATTAGAGTCGCCAACCAAGGATAATTCCATGGTCAACTTCTCCACCTTAGCCTTCTCTTCGGCAAGAGATCTTTCTAAAGCAAGGTTTCTTTCCTTTTCAAGGATAAGCAAGTCTTCTTGCTCATGAAGGATCTCTTTCTTTTTCTCTAGTTTGTCCAATAGCCTTTTAATTTCCTTATGGCCCTTTTTACCAAATTTCTTTATCATGTTGTTCTCTAGTTCCTTTTCCTCATCTAAGTTTTCTATGTCACTACAAGAGGTGGAAGTAGAGGATGTTGGAGGGGATGAGATAGTTGACTCTTGTACCTTGCTCCCCCTTGCCATGAGGCAAAAATGGGAGTGGTCTTCATCATCGGAGAGGTTGTTGAAGAGGCGTGTTGAGGATGAACCTTGTGCCATGGCAATTGTTGCCATCCCTTGCTTCTTTGGTTCTTCATCTTCATCACTTGAGTCCCATTGTTGACCCACGTGCGCACGCCCTTGGTACTTGCTCTTGTACTCCTTGCTTCTCTCCTTGAACCTCTTCTCTTCCTCATTCTTGTTCTTGTTCTTGGGACACTCGGCAATGAAATGTCCATATTCTCCACACTCATAACACTTTCTTTGTGACTTCTTCCTTCTATCATCCCCACCTTTTCTTGAGTTTCTTGACTTCAAGAATTTCTTGTACTTCCGTATGGCAAATGCGGTTTCCTCATCCGTGCTCTCTTCATCACTAGTGTCTTCTTTCTTGCTTTTGGATGGCTTGGGCTTTTCTTCAACTACTTCATTTGAGCTAGCTTTGAGAGCTAGACTCTTGCCCATCTTCAAGGTTAGAGACTTCTCCACATCTTGATCAACGAGTTCTTGGTGCAATATCTCTCCAAGGAGTTGAGTAGGTGTCATTGTTGGATATCTTGGATCTCTTCTTATCATTTGAGTCAAGTTCTTGTCCTTGGGGGGCAAAGGCTCTTAGTAACTTCTTTGTGACCTTCGAGTCATCCCAATCTTTGCTCCCAAGGGCTCTAATATCCGATACAAGCACCATGAGCCTATCATACATCTCTTGAACGGTCTCTCCATCCTTCATGAAGAAAAGCTCAAGTTCTCCATTGATTAGGTCCATCTTGCCTTGTCTCACATGCTCGGTTCCTTCATGTGCTTCCTTGAGTGTGTCCCAAATCACCTTGGCAATTTGGATGTTTCGAACCTTGTTGAATTCTTGTGCACATAAGGATCCCGTGATAACTCTTGTTGCTTGTACATTGCGGTGAAGATCTTGTTCATGCTCAATGGTGAGAGCTTCTCCTTCGGCGGGAATTGTTACACCTACAACCACAATCTTCCAAAGAGAGGGGTGAAGCCCGTAAAGGTGCATTTGCATATCATAAGCCCATTTAGGATAGTCCTTCCCATCGAAATGAGGAGGCTTTCCCAAATGCACGGAATAGAATTTATCGTTAGAGTTGTTGCCCGGAATTTGCCCGTAGTGATGGGGCACTTCGTAGAAGCCGGAGTGAGAGTACTTGGCTTGCTCCTTCTTGATCATCTTCTTGAGGAGCTTCTTGGCCATCTTCTTGGCCTTCTTCTTCCTCTTAGCCTTTCTTCTCTTCTTGGCCGCCTTCTTTGCCGCAAGATCATCGTCCTTGGCGTCCTCATCACTTGAGTCGGAGTCCGAGTCGGAATCGGAATCCGATGAGGAGTCGTCGGAGCCGTCCACGTTGGATGGAGTACGGCTTGGTGCCCTGCCGATGAGGTCGCTGACTTGAGCTGCTGTGAGCTCTCTTTCTTGAGCTTCTTTCGCGGCAATTTCTTCGGCGGTTGGGTTGCTTCCAATCCCCGACATCTTGATCCCTTAGCGGTTAAGCCTAAATCAAGGGATTAGGCTCTGATACCAATTGAAAGGACCTTGTGATGCCTAGAGGGGGGGGGTGAATAGGATCACTTCAAATTTCTGAAACAAAAGCAGCGGATTAAATGTCCTGCCGGTACTACCGACGTGGTGCCGGTTCTACCGACAGGGTCGGTACTACCGGTACCAGGTCGGTACTACCGACAGGCAGAGTAAACTTAAAACGAAATTTGAATTCTGTGCAGTTTCTAGCAATTCTACTTGAATCAATGTTTAAGTTTAGATGCTAAGAACCACCTCGCAATCACGAAACAAGTTGGATAGCAACCAAAAGATAGATCGGGCTAAAAACAAGTTCTAGGGTTAGATAAAATTGAAGAAACGCAAGCAAGCAAAGGAGACACGAAATTTAATCCGAAGTTCACACCCACAAAGGATGCTACGTCTCCGTTGAGGATCCCACAAAGGGAGGGCTATCACCAAGAGCCTCTTTTCCTCTTCCAACCCCCCACAAAGGAAGATTGGTGCTCACTAAGATTTCTCCACGAAGGAGAGGGCAATACAAACGATCCCGGTGCACCACACCAAGAGGGCACTCGCGGGCGACGCCTAACCGTCTAGAAGCAAGCTTCAAGAGTAACAAATGCAACACAACAACCCGGAGATGCTTCAAATGCTCTTGAGAAGGAGAAGAACGAAGGGGCTCTCAAAGCTTGGTCACACTTTACTAGAAATCACCTCACTTCTCAAGTCCTAGCTCAAAGGAACCAAGGATTAGCTCTAGAGGAGGTGAGGGAGGTGGAGTGAATGCTCAAGGAAGTGTTTGTCCCGTGGTTGGTCGGCAATGAGTGAGGAGGGAGAAGAGGGGTTAAATACTAGGGGCCGAAAACTAGCCGTTACCGTGCAAACTCGCATATCCTCGGTACTACCGACACGGTGTCGGTACTACCGAGGGGGTGAATTTTCCGAAGAAAACAACGACGGCACCGGTGAGTACCGACGCGGGGTCGGTAGTACCGCCCCCCCGGCAAACCGAGCCGGAGAACGCATATCGGTATACCGGCCCGCCGCCGGTACTACCGATGGGCTCTGTCGGTACAACCGACGTGGGGTCGGTAGTACCGGCCGGGACACGTATTTTTAGAGAAGATAAGCATAAGTGCACGTGTCGACTCTCAACTCTTCTCACTCACATAGAATCCCTTCTAGAGCACTTTTAGCATCTCTTGGTTATTGACTTGCACCCCCCCTTTATAGTACGGTGTTTCCTATACTCAAATTCAAAAGTAAAAGAGAATTAAGCCTTGATTTGAATTAGAAAACATCATCTTGAAATTGGGGGGACTTCCTTTGATCATCCAAACGGATTTCATTCGCTTAAGCCCTGCACACATCTTGTCGAAGCATTAAATACCTCAAATCGTGCTTGTCATTATCACCAAAATAATTAGGGGCCAAGATGCACTTTCAATCTTACCGAGGCCGAAGAAGCTGACCACATGGCCAGTTTTTCACAGGCCGGCCAAGCAACGAACATTTTGCAAAGAGGTCCTTTCATTTAGCAAAAATTAAACTCTCGGTCCACAGATTTTTATAGACGACTCCTAAACTTTTAGAAAAATATGTTTCCATTCCACGATTTTTAAAAAGGTCCTTGAACTTCACAACAATCCACTGAGGAGCCCCATAATTCACATATTTTTTACAGATAAGCCCCTTAACTTTTAGAAAATATGTCTGCAGTCCTTAATTTTTGAAAAAAGATCTCAAACTTCACAGTAATCCACCTAAGAGTCGTACAATTTTGCGAAAGACATCTGATTTACCACAAATAAGCTAAACACTCAAAACTTACTAAAACAATCTTAAACTTTACAAAAACCACTCCTTACTCCACATTTTCATAAAGAAGGCCCTATACTTGAAAAAACTAAACCCATAGTAACAAAGGTGTTCCATTTACCATTAAATGATCCCATAGTTCACAGTTTTTTTACAAAAGGATCATGAAAATCTACTTCTCATACATTTGTACGAAAACACCCAATACTCCCAGTAGATTTGAATCTCACGTTCCAACACAAACTAACACCTACTTTACTAAAATTAATATGTAACCTACCATTACGAAACCCTCTTCTAATAACTACCTCAACGCGATTCGAATCAACCAAGCAATGACATCTTGCAAAAGACCCTTCTATTTATTGAAAATCAATTCCGCAATCCATAGATTTTTACATACCAACCCCTAATTTTTTTCAAAAAACACCCATCACGTACATGACTTTACACAAAAGGAACAACACTCTGAAACAATCGAAACGAAGTGTCAATCTTATATCGACAATGTCCATTGATTTTTCCAGAAGCCAACGCACACACTGAACTAATTGAAAAAATTATGAACTTCTACAACAATCACTTTGTAGTCCACACATTTTTACGAAATGATCCTATGCTTCCAACAACTACCGACAAATAGAGGTGTAACTCCTCGATTTAAAAAATGAGTAAACGCAAGGTACTAGCCTTGCGCGGCAAAGCCGCGTTGCCTTTCTAGTCTACTACGAAATAGCTAGCATGCCTCATTGTAACTAGGCCTGCTAAGGGCACTCACAATGAGCTTTGTTTTTTCTTCTTTTCTCTTTCATAAACTATGAAAGTGCCCGTGCGTTGCTACGGTGTCCAATTATCTATAATGGAATATACAAAAATTTCAAAAAACTTATATAGTATGAAATAATGGCAAATAAATCATAATGCTGAAACACACTTATCATGCAAACACAACATTGTATTTCTTAATTTAAGACATCATATCAGAAGAATGACTTGAAGTTGGGCACACATCTTGATGTTTGATAGGTAGTTTGCCTTCGTGACTATGACAAGTCACCCAAAATGTCACCCTCCATCTATTATATATTTTTGCATGTGATAGCCAAAGATAGTGTTTTACAATGCTAGGTAGGGTACGGATCGTTCTTGCTACGTGCAGAATAATTCTTTTATACATGAAAGAAAAGGGGGGAAATGCTGGTCAACCATACCAAAATATTTTTGTTCATATTGATTCAACTTGCATAATCATGCATTTAACCATAATAAAAATTTACTTGTCACACATTGAAAAATCCAAGTATCATTCCAATATGCATCCATGAATAAGGCCCAACTATCATGTTATATTTTAAAATTGCAAATAAGATGTCACATAAATAAGACCTATACTAAGCTAACTCACTTTGAATGGTGAAGAATGACGGGATGCCAAAAGATTTAGTTTCAACCAGCCTTTCTCTTTGTACAGAAAAAGAATGAGGCATCACTACTACTCCCCTTCATTCCATTCCATGAAAATGGTTCTTGTCTTCTAGTTGACACAAGCTACATTGGACTGTAAGAAAGAATATGGCAAGCCATCATGTAGATTTAGCAAGAAAAAACATATGCAAATGTCCATCTGATAGCAATAATTATGCTAATCTAAACAAAGCTCTGATTTACACTAAGATTAGCCATAAAAGGAATTGCACTAATGAATTAAAATATACAGTCCTAAAACATTTTATTTGTGTAATATTTATAATTATCTCATCATGACTCTGAAAGGGATTCACATAATTGATTACCTCATCCAAGATGATGCCTTGGCCAGTACCCTAGATACATAAAAACATGTTTTCCCTTTGAAAATTATTTGCAACATCTGGACCAAAGAGACATGTAAATGGTTGTAAGCATCATCTTCTCAGTAGTAGGGTAAATTGTTAGAGGTTTGTACTGCTTTCAAAGAAGAATACAAACATCTTGACATATAAATGCATGTCTTGTCAGGCTATACATATAAATTGTTGAATTATTAGGATGTATAGTGACCAATATAAAATTGTCACCGACTGAAAGTATTGGATGCATAACAGGAAACCTTAAGAAGCACCTTACAAAGAATAAGAAGTAAAAAGGCAAAAAAAATGGATACTCACAACAATGGTAAGGCATGTGATGACTGAATGTGAGATACCTGGTAGGAAGATGCATATGAAATGCTTGGCCACAAGGATGCATTACCTAAAAGATGAGCAAGTTAACTCCTCTCCTTATTTTCCTTGAAAGATCAACTTGTTTCCTTTTCGAAAGACAAAAAACATGTATTCAACTATGTAAGATGGTTACCTGATCAAAGTGAAGGTACATGTTACTTAGTACTCGACCGAGTAACCTGCAACATCAAACATAAGATTAGCAATACTTATTAACGAAGTTGACATTATTAATGAACATTACAAAACAACCTAATAGTGGTACCAATGATTAGACATAAGTGTTGATAAGGGTTAACCAAGCTGACACATGGGATTAGCAATAGCCTCTGTTACTATCCACACATGATGCACAATAGCAATATGTGGTGAGTGAAGGGGTTTGGTTGGTCTCTTCGTATGGGCCGAGTAAACCGCAGGCCGTCTGCTATGAAGTAGCAGGCCTCGTTGTAACTAGGCCTGCTAAGGGCACTCACAACGAGTTTTGTTTTCTTCTTATTTTCTCTTTCATAAATATATGTCACATCAGCATAATACAATAAAAATGTGAAGGTAATAAATAAATTAAACTTTATGGTAAAGTCTGCATTGTGAGTGTCTTAATGGAGGGAGATATATACACAATCTCGTGTTATCGTCTAATGCACACTTGTAACATTCGCTCGCATCACCGATCTTGGACAATAAAGAAGTACTCGGAATAGCGAGATTCTTCTGCCAAGTGGAGTATGGGCGCTCCTGGCCACTAAGACGGGAATGCCTGATGTACCCCAGGAACGGGTGCAGAATCTCCTGGTACGATAAGACTGACTCCAGCAGGTACTCTATCTCACCGTGCATGCGCAAAATGAGAGAGAGACACAAGCACTGTAGTAAGCTGTAGCAAGAACCACATGTGCATCCCCATTATGGGGTGTGTGTGTCAGTGTTTTAGACCGGCAACCTACCAAGGGGAGTACCCGAGGTAGATGAATGTGGCCTCGCCGAGATCGATAACTCGAAGGAAGAGACACGTGGCACACAATTTAGACAGGTTCGGGCCGCATTGTGTGTAATACCCTACGTCCTGTATGCTGCGTAGCTCTGGATTGATTAGGTATGTTTACAAGATGATGCGGATGAGAGAGAGGGGTCCTTGCCTCACCTTATATAGTCCGGGAGGCAAGGTTACAAGTCAGTTTGAGGAGAGAGTACTAGTCGTGTACGTCTAGGAGTTCTCTACATGGATCCGGACATGCACAACTTCCTATCTGAGTACTCCTCCACCGTAGTCCTTACGCTCCACGCCATCAGGTGCCGTGTAGCACAATTAGAGTAGTCCTAGGGGCCCACCGAGTAGTCGGTCCTGGTACCCACCGGAGTAGTGGGCCCAGGGATGTCCATACGATAGTGTGGTCTCCCAACACCCAATTTCGGTATTCTCTCTCTGCATCTCATCTTCCCAACAACGTCCGCCAGACCTCCACCAACCTCCAGTCCTTTCCTCCCTTTCTTCCTATCCATGAAGGAGAACGCGAACGCCCCGCCCCGATGCGGCACAACTCCACCTCTGTCCCAACCATCGTGGCAGAGGCCGTCGAGGCCGAGCGGTGCAGGGATCTGGGCAGCTGTGCGAGATGAGGTGGGCGTAGAGGGGCAAGGTCGGGGAGGTTGGGCCCTAACGCTCTGCCGCAGAGCTCTCGGAGTTGGTAGCCTTCTTCCCTCCATGTCTGTGCTCAAGGCGCCGATGAGCCTCCCTTCTCTCGATCCTCGACACACACTTCCTTGTGGTCCGCACGGCAACATCCCTTTTGGTGCAGGGCCCGTAGCCATGCGCGTGGTGGCACTCTCTCAACACAGGGTCGGTGGTGACCGGCGGCAACCACTCTCTATAGGATCTAGGATACCGACTAGAGGGGGGGTGAATAGGCGGTTTAAAAACCAAAAGCACAACACTAGAGAAATTTAATTAGAAACACAAGGAGGATTAAATTTTTAGATACTCTATTTTCTATATTGGGGGTTTGCAACCTAAGGTGACAAGATATAATTCAATCTCTAGAAAGTAATTGCTCAAAGTAAAGTATTTGAAAGGAAATTGAGCAAAGAAATAACCAAGCACAAGAGACGAATTTAATTCTGTGGTATCGATGACTTGCCGGTCACCCCTAATCCACGTTGAGATGGATTCAATGTTCAACCGCTCCTCTATTAAGGCACCACTTGATCTTGAGCCGGTTAGAACCAAAGAACCACTTCACACATCGATTCCACTAGAGTTGCTCTTCACCACTCCAACGAGGTGAGCACAAGACCTCTCACACCAATCTTCCAAGGCAACTTCACAATCATCTTGAAGTGCTCAATGGAATCACGAGCTCCAAGCCATCTAGGAGGTGGAAAGCTCCAAGGGCAACAAATCAACCCACTCGCTTGATGTTTCCCTAGTGCCACAAAGATCAACACCTTGATGCTATGCACTAGATGCTCTCAATCTCACAAAGAATGCAACCTCAAAGCAAAGTGAGTGAGAGAGGAGAGAGAGGTCAAGAATGTCGAATGAGTCTTTCAAAGTGCCAAGAGAGCCTCCCCCATCCAGAGAAAGGAGTATAAATACCCCCTTCACACGGGACTAGCCGTTATGTTCAAAATGGTTCGAAAAACGCATCTCACGGACTGTCCGTGACTCCAGGACGGACTGTCCGAATTTGAGTTATAACGGTAAAATCCAAAGTCAATGATGTGTTAGAGGATCCCATTGGAACGGTTGGACTGTCCGTCAGTCCCATACATATTGTCTGTCAGGTTTCGGACGGCTCGTCCGACCCGGCTGACCTGCAAATGTTTCTGTCTAGTTCGAAGCAAAATACGGACTGTCCGAAGTGGCCCCACGGACTGTCTGTCCTCAAAATCATTTTTTTCGAATAAAACAGACCAAGAGCCCCACAAATTTTCAATAAAAAACTCGGGCACACGGATTGCCCGTATGGGGGCTCGGACTATTCGTCCCAACAACTGAAAACTGAATTTTCTCAAGATTTTCAACAAAACTTATTTCAACTTTTTGAAATGACACTCATCTATATCCGATGCATGCAAGGCACGATCCAAGTGGCACTATAGAGACATCAAGCCAACCAAGTTGATCCCTCTTGATAGTACTACTATCTATCCTATAAACCCTGTCATTTTGCATCCTCTAATCACCACATGACTAGTTCAAATGAAAATACCTATACTTCACCTTTGCCTTGAGCTTCCCATGTTTGAAGATATCCATACTACCAACAACATCACCATGAATCTCAATTCAACTTCGGGACTAACCTATACTCATATTCTCAATGAAATTGTTAGTCCACCAAGATTGTCATTAATTACCAAAACATGAATTAGGGGCCTAGATGCTTTCACTTTCCCTCCTCCCCATGACTTTGAATGGCGACCTCTCTATCTCTCCTCCCCATGACTTGAATTCGGTGAGTGGAAACCACACTCTCTCCTCCTCAGGACTTGGATCCAGCGAGTGGCAGCCCCTCCCCCGGGGATTGTGGCGACGACGTAGCGAGGATTTCGAATTCAGTGCTCAATGAATGAGGACGGGAAGCGGAGAGGCGCGGACGTGCCACACCACGCCTCTGCGGTGGCGCTCCTGAACCTACTCGGTGGCCTCCTCCCTCTATTTCTACTTTCCCATGGAAACACGGAAGCCAATTGCCTCGGTAGGATGTGTGCCCAAGTACACAACATGGCTACAACATTCGCCCTTTTGCGAGACGGGCGCTTCTCTATCTTTCGTGCATACCACATACATGTGTTGTGCATCGAATGGGCTACATTGTTGCAGTTAGTCTAGAGCGCATTTGTGAGGGCGCCCTAGCAGCCCGGCTGCGCTCGTGGGATGCAACTCGTTGTGTTTGCCATCTTGGCTCGCGAGCGAGCCTGCCCCCCTCCCCCAGCAGCCAAAGAGGGTGCCTCCGACTGGCTCTATGGAAACGCTCGAAAGAATCTTTTCCTAAGAGCATGGCCGCGCGGCGCACGGCCCCGCCTGGCAGTGGGGTATTGGCCTCTTAGCCAGGCTACTGCACCGGTTGGCAAACACTAACTCTCTTTAGCCGAACTCGTTTCATCCATAGGCATAACACATAAAATAGGTAACTTACACCTACTGGACCAGACCAACCAAGATCCGTGCTAGTAGGACGGGGTGAGCCAACCCCTGAAGTACCCGGGCGGGCTGTTCTGAGTCAACAGAGCGTTTGATGCCTGTTGAAACGGATGGTTTGTATCCGGTTCCATTCCGATCGTTTTCCCACATTATGATTTTGCTCATGTTTTTACCGAATTATGAAAATTTGTCAGATTAAATTAATTTTAATGTCATTCTTCATTATTTTGTATTAGTTTACTTTCATAAATGTAGAAATATCACGTTCCGTTCCGACCATTTTTGTACATTTATGATTTGGAAATGCTTCGGCCCGGGCTTCCGAACGCCCGGCCTCACGCACCTCGAGCGCCCTACGTCAAAAAAAAGACAGCCCACGGCCCGTAACAAGCTGCTGCCACCATGCGCCCACGCCCCGTACCTCGTCCCGTCGGCGGCGGCGGATCTCTCTCCTCCGGCCACCTCCGCCCGAACCGAGACCCGATCTGTGATCTGTGCTACTCCACCTTTCTATTCCCTCTGGTTTTACCTCCTCCCGTGCTGTGTACGCGGAGATCGGGCGCCCGCCGCCGACACCGCTCGTCGTGGTCGGGGCACTCCACCGCCTTGCCTGACGCCATGATTGTGATTCGCGAGCTCCTTGACGACGAGGACCCCCTCTCCGCCGGTTCGCCTCCCTTCACCTCCTCCGAGCCGGCGCCCGACCCCGCGCCGGCCGTCACCCCCCCCCCCCCCCGCCGGGGGGCTCCCCGTGACCGGAGGGCGAGCAAACCGCCGCCGCCGCTCCCCGCAACCCGGAGCGGGCGAGCCGTGCGCCGGCCCTACCCCGTCGCTCCCTCCGCCGGTCGAGCTCCCTGCCACCTCTGCGCCAGCCCCCTCCTCCTCGTCGTAGCGGCGAGGTGAGGTGTTGCGGCCCGCCACCACCTCAGCTCCTTTGTCGCAGCGAGGAGGTCACGGCAGCCAGAGCCGAGCTCGCGGCAGCCCGGGGTGGAGCTCGGTGATGTTGCAATTGTTGTTCGGAGATGTTGCAATCGGTGTCTGCAAATGTTGCATGAATGTACTCGGTCATGTGGCATGAACGTACTCGTTCATGTTGCAATCATTTTCCAGAGATGTTTCAATCATCATCTACATATGTTTGCATCTGCGTTCGTGTTGTAGTACATGATATCGGAATTCATGTTTACAATCATTTTTAATGTCGAAATTGTTGTTCACAGATGTTGTATTAGTTGCATATCGATGTTGCATAGGTTTTTATATCGATGTTTGCATGCGTTGTTATCGTTTCTCATTTATATTGCAAATCGTTCCGCACATGTTGCATTAGTGTTCTTAACATTTGCAAGTGTGCCATGTAGATGTTTCAAAATGAGATAGAGGGGGTCCCCGCCTCGCCTTATATAGTCCGGGGAGGCGTGGTTACAAGTCGGTTTAGGGAGAGAGTACTAGTCGAGTAGGTCTAGGAGTCCTTTATACGAGTGTGAGACATGTACAACTTCCTAACAAAGTACTTCTCCTCTCGTAGTCCTTGTGCTTCACGCCATCGGTGCCGTGCGGCGCAAGTCGGGTAGTCCTAGGGGCCCACCGAGTAGTCGGTCCTGGTACCCACCGAGGTCGTGGGCCCAGGGAGGTCCATACGACAAGCCCCCGAGTACTTTGTAGTCGAGAAGGATAGCTTCAAGTAGCCTTGACGGCCTTAATGAGTAGTCCTCAAGCGTCCCCGAGTACTACAAGTCAAAAGTCCTCAAGAGTAGTCGAAGCATCCTGAGGCTGGAATGTACTCCAGCTGACATTTGAACAATCCTGAAGTCTTCTCGAGTAGTCCCAAGTGTCCTCGAGTGCTGCTCTTGAAGGTCTTCAACAATGCTCGTGTTGTCTTGAAGCCGAAACTGATATGGAAGTGCGATTGCAAAATCGCACTCCATATGGAGTAGCCCTCGAGCCTTAGGTTGAGTTGTAGACTCTGGCTGAGGGTCCATCTGAAGTTTTGGCAAGAATATCCCGAAAAATCTGGAGAAAAAACCGAGGGACACGTGGCACGGAGCCCCCGAGCCATGAGTCGAGTACTTCCTCTTGAATTGAAGGGTCATCTTGTAGAATGTGTCCTGAGTTGCTCTTTAGTCTTGTCGCTACCCAGGAAGTCGAGAAGAAGTAGCCGAGCCCCCGAGATGAGGTGCGTCGACTAGTAGAAGTTGAAGAGTCAAGCGCCGCCGCTGAGTCAGCCGAGCGCAGACTTATCCATCCGGCCGTTGGAGGGGCCACCGTTGACTTATAAATAGAAGCCAAAACCCTTAGGGTTTTTCACCCAACGCATTCGCAGTCATTTCTAGCAGATCTAGCCAGGGATCACCACCAGTGCGTGCTGCCACCGTTGAGAAGTTGTAGATCCAAGCGCGCCGCCGTAGGAAGCCACCGCTGTAGCCCCCGAGCGAATGCTCGTGAAGACGCCGTGCACCTGAAGAATGAAGCCCTCACCGTCGAAGACCGCGAAGGCCGCCGGTGGGAAGAAGAGGGCTCGTGAGGAGGCCGCCAGATCTGCTGAGGGGACATCGCCGCCGGTGTCTCCGCCGCGACTAGATCCAAACCGCGAGTGGAAGAAGTCCAAGGCCAAGACCGAGGATCTATTGGCCCTTCTCAACAGCAGATTCATCCGGGAGAAGGAGGTGGACATGTGGAGAGCCGCCGCAGGGGATCCGTACCCCATGGAGAAGAACCCAGATGAGATTCCGATGTTCACCCGGTTCGTGGAGCGCGGACTTTCTCTCCCGGCCAGCGACTTCTTCAAAGGGCTGCTGGGTTACTACGGCATCGAGTACCTCAACCTCAACCCCAACGGTATCTTCCACACCTCAGTCTTCGTACATTTCTGCGAAGCCTTCTTGGGGATCAAGCCCCATTGGATGTTGTTCCGGAAGTTCTTCCGGGTGAAGCGTCAGCCCAGCGCCAGCAATCCCCGAGTAGTCGGAGGAGCAGGGATCCAGATGAGAGAGGATGCCGCCGAGCAGTACCTCTCCTACAAGCTGATAGATTCCAACAAGGATTGGAAGGCGAAGTGGTTCTATGTGACCAACCACCACCCCGAGCTGCCGAAGCCTAGAGGGAAGCAGCCCAAACACCGGTCGTGGTGGAACTTGGAGCCAACAATGCAGGAAGGTCTTCCATTGCCCGAGCTGCTGGCGAAGATCAAGGCGCTGAGGGAAGCTGGGCTGAGGGCCGAACACGTGGCCTCCATCTTTATGAAAAGAAGGGTGCAGCCGCTGATGACCCGCGACACCCTAGGGTGCGAGTACACCGGCGACGACGACACATCGCGGATGCCTGGAGACGAAGTGGACGACGACGACATCATCGACAGGCTGAGCAGAATCTTCAAGGATATGCCGGCGTACACGCCGTGCCCGGTACCCGAGTACTCCGCCGCGCGCCCACCAAACAAGGTCGTTAGCCTTCTGCCTTGTCGAGTACTCATTACGGAAGAGTAGTCGAGCTTACGAGTTGTGCTTCTTGCAGGATGACTTGGCGAAGTTCGTCTCCGAGCCAGCCTCGCCTCCTCAGCTCGTCGAGGTCCCAGAGGAAGGGAGGGCCAAGACCAAGGAGCGGCGTGAAGGAGACGACATAGTAGTCGTCGAAGACTCGTCTGAGGAGGACGACGATGAGGAGACACTCCAGGAGCGCTTTCAGCTGCGGTCAAGATTCAGCCGCCCTGGATTGCCGAACATCCCTCTCATTCAAGATCCGCCGACTAGCCTGGAGGCTGGTCTACCCGCACCGCCAAGGAAGCCGCGCAACGTGGCCCGCAAGCGCGTGGCCAAGAAGTTGAAGGTCACTGAGACCACATCCCAGGAGGTAAGCCGTCTTCACTAGGGTAGTCGAGTACTGATGCCTCAATGTTATGTGTTTGGTGACCAAGTTTCCTTTCTTGCAGGAGATGCCGCCTTCCGATCCTGTTGAGCAGGGTGACGAACAGTGGAGGAACCAGCTGGGGGTAGTCGTAGCCCAGCCCCCACCATAGAAGAGCTTTTGGCGCAGTTGGAGGGCCAGCCCCCTGCTGCTGAGGGGAGCGCGAGCCGGCCGCCGCCGCCACCGAAGAGGCGGCTGCGAGGCGCAAGAAGAGGCGCCTGCCGAGGCAGGACTGGTAGACATTGCCAGTATCCTCGGCGCTCCAACCGTGACGGTGGTCCGATCGAGCTTGTAAGTGTTGATCTTTCCCGAGTAGTACGTTGGATGTGGTAGTCGTACTTGATTGACAACCAGCTTGTGTACTCTACAGGAAATCGACGGACTTGTCCTAGGAGGGGGATGAACCTGCCACAGCGGTGACGGAAGAGGAAGCTGCGCTGC
Organism: Cenchrus americanus; assembly: GCA_947561735.1. Taxonomy (NCBI): domain Eukaryota; kingdom Viridiplantae; phylum Streptophyta; class Magnoliopsida; order Poales; family Poaceae; genus Cenchrus; species Cenchrus americanus. Next base: position 86,722,892 of record OX387245.1, on the reverse strand, counting down.
CCGATGAGGAGTCCGCTCCCGCCCCTCAGGGAGAGCCCGAGGCTCCGGCCGCTGAGGCTACGTTGCCTGAGGCCGGCGTCGTTGAAGGTGAGTACTCTCTCAGGTGCAAGTATCCCCGAAGAGTAGTCGTAGTCGCCAGATATGACTGATACACTTGTCCTCTTGTCGACAGGTGCTGAAGCCGAGGGGAGTGATATCCCGGCTGCGGTGCCCATAAAAGATGTGACACCAGAAGCTCAGGGAGCTGCCGGAGGAGCCCCCGAACCGATGGAGGTGGCCGTCGGAGAAGCCGCCGTGACGACAGGAGGAGAAGGCGACCACGCGCTGCCAGAACTTGCTCTGGAGGTGGTCGTCCGCTCGCCGGAGATCCAGGACGCGGAGCCAATTCGCTCGGCGCCAATGACCGAGGCCGCGACGAGTAGTCGTGGCGGGGCCGAGCTGCTGATCGACGATCTGGTCGACCCAGCGATGGTGGCTCGTCACCTGGAGGCAGTGCGCCAAGCTGAGCAGTGGATGAAGGTGAGTAGTCGACACCTTTGAGTAGTCAATCCTTTAGTGTTGAGTACCCAGTTGATATCTGTTGTATGTTGCTGGACGTCGCGGAGAGGTCCCGGCAGAAGTCCGACATGCTTCAAGGGTTCGGCGACATAGTACTCCGGGCGGAAGCCTTGGAAGAGCAACTCGTGAAGTCTCGGAAGGACGCTGCCGTGATGCAGTCGAAGCTGGACGCCTCCTTCGCCAAGTACCATAATGACATCCAAGACATGCAGGCGAAGAGCAACGAGTTGGTGCGGAAGAACAAGTCTCTCCGCAACAAGAACAAAGGTACACCATTGTCTTGCTGAGTACTTATTGGAAGTACCTTGAAGTAGTCTGACCCGCTGTGCCTTGTTGATTGCAGAACTTGAGACTCGCGTCGATCAGCTGAGGGCTTCAGAGTCCGACATGAAGAACCTCTTCTACCGGGAGCAAGAGGCCCGCAAGGTACTGGAGTATGATTATAAGGAGCTTGCTTACGAGTGCGACAAGCATATGGAGCTCCGTATTGCATCAAATCGTGACCTCGTCAACTGCTACAAATCCTTGCAGAAGCTGAATGAGGACTGCGAGAAGCTGCAGGCCCAGTTGAAGGAACTCGAGGAGGCCGCGCTTCCCATCGCGAGGCTACTGGTGCCTCACCCCGGAGGGCCGAAGATAGCTCCTTTGGTGGATCGACTGAGGGAAGCCCCCAGCCGCTTGGCGACCTACGTCAAGCGCGCTAGCGAAGTTGATCCCGAACCATGTGCTGGCCTTCATGAAGTCGTACTTCCCAAAAGCTCCCGTGGACGTAGTCGCCAGCAGACTGGCCGCCAACTGCACCGACGAGCAGTACGCGGAGCTGCCGGAGCAGATGGCGCCCGTTGCTGAACAAGTCGCCGAGAAACTCAATCTCCAGTAGTCCTGTAAGAGTTAGCTCGTAGCAGTAGTTGTACATAAACAATTGTAATGAAATTGTTTAAGTATTAATGAAGGAAACTTCCATAAATGAGTACTCGTTATCGCGATCTGTGAGTGCGGAGTCCCATCATGGAGTCGTCGTGAGTAGTCGTACTCGGCAGTAGTCCCGTTTAGGGAAGAAGACAGTAAAGCAGTTGATAGGTAATCAAACTTTATTACTGTAAAAGTACACCTGGATGGCCAAGGCCGTTGTTACAGAGTAGTCGCCAGGACTCGAAGGCCGCTTACAGCTAAGTAGTGCTAGGGCGTAGAGCCGCTTACAGTAGTAGATCCGTTTGTAGCCGTGTAGGCTGGATCTAGAAGTACATGGTCTCTCAGTAGACCGCTGCTAGAGTCCTTTATCGCTCGTCGCAGCCCAAGAGCCGTTAGTAGCCGCATGGACTGGATCTTGGAGTGGGGTAGTCCGGAGACTGGTGCCTGGACCCGGAGGACGCTTACAGCGAAGGGGTCTTGGTGTAGTCGTATAGACTTGAACCCCTAGGGTAGTCGTGTAGACTAGGCGTAGAACCGACAGATTTGGTCGACGTTCCACGAGTTATTGACGTCTTCGCCTTCAAGCGTCTGGAGGCGGTAGGAGCCCGGTCCGGTCACCTTTGCAATTGTGAAGGGACCTTCCCAGGGCGAGCTGAGCTTGTGTAGTCCTTCCGTGTTCTGGATGCGATGGAGGACAAGATCACCAACGTTGAAGGAGCGTTCCTTGACGTTGCGATCATGGTAGCGTCGGATACCCTCTAGGTACATTGCTGATTGGACGAGGGCGGCGCAGCGAGCTTCTTCGAGACCGTCGATGTCAACTCGTCTGCTATCTTCGGAGACGCCTTCGTCGTAGTGCTCCACTGCTGGTGAGTCCCACTTGACATCAGCAGGGAGGATTGCTTCGGAGCCGTAGACCAGGAAATGAGGAGATTGCCTCGTTGGCTTGGAGGGTTGAGTACGTAGCCCCCAGAGAGCATTGGGTAGTTCCTTGATCCACTTGCCTCCTTTGGAGTTAGCGGCATCGTGTAGCCGCTTCTTGAGAGCGTCGAGCACCATCCCGTTGGCACGCTCGACTTGTCCGTTGGCCCTAGGATGGGCGACTGAGACATATCGGACGTCAATCCCGCTGTTCTCACAGTACTCCCAGAACTGGTGATTGTTGAAGTTGGAGCCCAGGTCTGTGATGATGCGATGGGGTAGTCCGTAGCGATGCACGAGTTCATCCAGGAAGTCGAGTACTCTGTCAGCCTTGGGGCATGTAACCGGCTTGACCTCGATCCACTTGGTGAACTTGTCGATGGCCACCAGTACTCTGTTGAATCCACCTGGCGCAGTTGGGAGTGGCCCAATCATGTCGAGCCCCCAGCAGGCGAAAGGCCAGGTTGGCGGTATGGTGACTAGCTTGTAGGCTGGGACATGTTGCTGCTTGGTGAAGTATTGGCACCCTTGGCACCTTCTTACAAGTTCTTCGGCGTCGCCCAGAGTTGTGGGCCAATAGAAAGCTCGTTGGAAGGCTTTACTGACCAGCGTATGAGAGGACGCGTGGTTACCGCAGACGCCTTTGTGGATCTCCTCCAAGATGTCTTTGCCTTCATGTCTGGGAACGCACTTCATGAGTACTCCTGAAGATGCACCCCGCCTGTAGAGCTTGTCTCCGATGAGGACGTAGGACTTGGCACGGCGGATGAGCTGCTCAGCCAAGTTCTTGTCCGAGGGGACCTTCTGCTCGCTGAGGTAGTCGATGAAGGGCTGCCTCCAGTCCATGTCGATCATCATGACCTCCAGGCCAGCTGGGGGATGCGCTGGGATAGTGGTCGGTGGCGCCGGCTCCGGGATGGATGGCGCGTGAAGCTCGTGGACGAAGACACCCGCTGGTACTTGAGCGCGAGTAGAACCAAGCTTCGACAGGACGTCCGCTGCAACGTTGTTGTCGTGGACGACGTGGTGGAACTCGAGACCGTAGAACTTGTTCTCGAGCTTGCGGACTTCTAGGCAGTAGGCGTCCATGTTCTCCTTGTTGCGGTCCCAGGACTTGTTTACTTGGTTGATGACCACTGCGGAGTCACAGTAGACTAGTAGCCGCTTGATGCCCAGTGAAGCCGCGAGGCGCGGCCCATGTCGCAGCTTCGTACTCGGCTTCGTTGTTTGAGACCTTCCAGAAGATCTGCAGGACATACTTGAGTTGTTCGCCCATTGGAGAGATCAAGAGTACCCCTGCACCTGCGCCCTCGAGGTTGAGTGAGCCGTCGAAGTACATCACCTAGTGCTCGGGCGCTCGGTTGGAGTTGGTAGCGATTCTCCCGCCACTCGCCATGAAGTCGACTAGTGCTTGCGACTTCATGGCTATGCGTGGTTTGAAGTCGACGGCTTGAAGTTGATGGCCGTGCGTGACCCGGAGATTCTTCCGCGGGCATCTTGGTTCCGCAGGATGTCGCCGAGCGGGTAGTCGGTGACGACGGAGATCGAGTACTCCTGGAAGTAGTGTCGTAGCTTTCGTGAGGTGATGAGTACGGTGTACAGAAGCTTCTGTACAGGCTGGTAGCGTGCCTTGGATTCTGATAGGACCTCGCTGACGAAGTAGACTGGTCACTGGACTGGATAGGCGTGGCCGTCTTCCTGCCGCTCGACGATGATGGCAGTACTGATCACGTGAGTAGTCGCAGCGAGGTAGAGCAGTAGCTGCTCGCCTTTGCGAGGAGCCGTGAGGACTGGTGGCTTCGATAGGAAATCCTTGAGTTGGGCAAGGGCTTGGTCCGCCTCTGTGGTCCACACGAACTTCTCTTGGTGCTTAAGTAATTTGAAGAAGGGGAGCCCCCGTTCTCCAAGCTTCGAGATAAATCTGTTCAAGGCCGCCATGCACCCGGTCAACTTCTGGACGTCTTTGATGCACGTGGGAGCTTTCATGCTGGTGATGGCAGAGATCTTCTCGGGGTTGGCTTCGATGCCGCGATGGCTGATGATGAAGCCGAGTAGTTTGCCCGAAGGTACGCCGAAGACGCACTTGTTCGGGTTGAGCTTCCAGCGGTACTCGCGCAGGGATGCGAAAGTCTCTTCAAGATCGTCGATGAGCGTGCTGGAGTTTCTGGTCTTGACGACCACGTCATCCACGTAGGCTTCGACGTTCTTGTTGAGTTGCCTCTTGAAGCAGGCCTGGATAGCTCGTTGGTATGTGGCGCCGGCGTTCTTCAACCCGAAGGACATGGTCGTGTAGCAGTACGCGCCAAACGGGGTGATGAACGCGGTCTTCTCCTGGTCTTCTTCCTTGATTGCAATCCGGTGGTACCCGGAGTTGCGCCGAGGAAGCAGAGCAGGTCGCAGCCCGCCGTGGAGTCGATGACTTGGTCAATCCGCGGCAACCCGAAGGGCTCCTTGGGGCAGTGCTTGTTGAGGTCGGTGTAGTCGACGCACATCCTCCACTCGTTCGAATTCTTCTTGCAGACGAGGATGGGGTTGGCGAGCCACTCAGGATGGAAGACTTCTCTGATGAAGTCGGCTGCGAGTAGTTTGGCGAGTTCCTTCTTGATGGCGTCCCGTCTGTCATCGGCGAAACAGCGGAGGTGTTGTCGCTTGGGGGTAGCTTTAGGAGCGACATTGAGGGAATGCTCAATCAACTCCCTGGGCACCCCTGGCATGTCCGCTGGCTTCCACGTGAAGATGTCTCGGTTAGCCCGGAGGAAGTTGATGAGCGCGTCTTCCTATTTAGGGTCAAGACCCGCCCCGATGGTGGTGGTCTTGCTCGCTATCGCTCGTCCCGAGGTCAATCATTTTGACCGTAACCTCCTCACCGGGCCGAGGCTTGTTAGCTTTGTCCGACTTCTCGGGGATGTCGAGTTCACTTGGGGCAAGCTTCTTTGACGCAACGTAGATCTCCATCATTGCATTGGGTACTTGATTTGTGGAGGCGATCTCCACAGCCTTCCGTGTCGCAACTCATGCGAGATCTTCAAGTCCCGTTGCGGTGAGAGTACACCGCCGGACTTGGCATCTTGAGTACCAAGTAGCTGTAGTGTGATACCGCCAACTTGGCGATAGCCGGTCTGTCGAGGTTGCATGGTAGGAGGTCTCGAAGTCCACGACTTCGAACTTGATGTACTCGGTACGATAGTTGTCCCGAAATTCCCCGAAGGTAACTGGCAGGACCACTGAGCCCAGTGGGATAGCCGTGTTGCCGGGGACGATGCCGTAGAAGGGCGAGGTGCTCTTGGTGAGCATGTGGGTGATGTCAAGCCCCATCTTCTTCAAGGTTTTGGCGAAAAGGACGTTGAGACCGCTTCCACCATCGATGAGGACCTTGTTAAGCTTGGAGCTCGCGACCACCGTCTTCGTGACTAGTGGTAACCGTCCCGGTTCGGAGAAGCTTGTCCATTGATCCGCACGGGAAAAGGTAGTGGGTACCTCCGACCACCCGAGAGGGGTCGAACCGCCGGTTCAATGCTCATGACTTCTCGACGGGTAGCCTTTTGTTCCCGTCCCGCTAGGTAGTCCGCCGAAGAGGACGTTGACCGTCTTGTCGGGTTCCCGGAAGTCGCCATTGCCTTCATCATTCTTCTTCTTGCTTTCTTGTCATGAGGGTGCGGTGGCTCTCGGGGTACCCTTGAGTGCTTGCCCGAGTTGGTAGCACTGCTCGGTGGTGTGGTTGCCGTCCAGATGCCACGGGCACTTCTCTTTCAGCAAGTCTTTGAAGCCGCCGGAGGTCTTCTTCGAGTTCTCCTTCGCAGGGTGCTGGATAGCCGCGACAGTGTTGTCTGGCTTGCGCTTGCGGTTGGGACCCGAGTAGTAGTTGTTGTTGCGACCGCCTTGGTTCCCGTTGTTGCTGCTGCCACCGCCCGTGTTCTGTTTGCTCTTGCCACGGATGGCGTCGTACTTGGCGTTGGCTTTGTCTTCTTCATCCACCCAGGAGGTGATCATATTCTTGAGATGAGTGATGGACCTGGGGCGGCGTCGACCGAAGTCTTCGAAGGTGCGACGGTGGTAGAGACCGTCTTGGAAGAGGTCGATGACCTCTTTGTCGGTGACGTCGACTACGGTGGCGCGCTTGTCGAAGAAGCGCCACATGTACTTGCGAAGGGTCTCGCCTTGTTCCTACTTCACCATAGCTAGGTCCATGCGAGTACCCGATCGGCCCATAGCGCCCGCGAAGTTGCTGGTGAATTGCTCCTTCAGCTGGTCCCACTTGTCGATCGAGTGCTTGTCCAGCGACTCGAGCCATGTGAGTGGGGCTTGGTCCAGGCAGAAGGAGAAGTAGAGGCACTTGGTGTCGTCGTTGCCGCCAGCGTTTTTGATGGAGAGGGCATAGCATCTGAGCCACTGGATGGGGTCTTGCTTCGCGTCGTACTTGGTGATTCCCAGGGGTTTGAACTTGTCCGGGAGGAGTAGGTTGCGAAGCGAGGAGAGAAGGCGGGGAAGCTGTCGTTGTCGCCTACGGTGGCAGACTTCTTCCGCCGTAGTTCTTCGATCTTCTGACGAGCGTCGTAGCCACCTTGTGAGGCTCCGGAGGCGTGGCTGTTCGCGTGGCCTCGGCCGCCGCGATCGCCCCTCGCCACCGGCCCTCCCCGTTGGCCCCATGGTTGGAGCTTCCGCCGTCGCCGCCTCCTCCGCCGTGGGTCGCGGTGGGGGATGATCTCACGATCGCCGACGGCGCCTCCTGTAACAACCCCGAAAATCCGAGTCCCCTGTACCTTTGCGATAGTCCCGGGATCAGTGGCTATCGCGTACAGATCTCATCACAGAAAATAAATCACACCCGTACATCGCATCACACAAATATTAGTACATCATTTATTAAATGTCCAAAATGGAGCACAACATTACAAGCCTGAAGGCTGAATCAGAGTAAAAATCTACGCAGCGGTAGCTAGCATCTCAGAAGTGTCCCCATCTTCTATTCTTCACGCCCACAGGCATCCTTGAGCGAAGCGACGCATCCCTCGCCGTACCATCCGTAAGTGTTGTTGTCGAAGTCGAACTCGTACCCTGCACAGCCAAAGTCTATCCCCAAGAAGTGGGATCGGTTCACGTCACCGACCGTATGCGCCTTTAAGTGGCCTATCTTCTAAAGGGTAAGAAAAGAGACAAGGTAGAAGCTCAGGTTTCCTAGCAGTAGCAACAAGCATAAACAGAAACCATCTCCATATAGGTCCCAAACCAATCTCTGAAACACAACTCGGAACCACCTGGTACCCCAGGGCCCCATCTCCACATCCTATCTCCATCTAATGTCGATGCGAGAACTTCCTCTCCTCGCACCTCAATGATTGCTATCGGATCAACGAGGTAGAGGGAGCCACTCTCCTCTAGCCGACTGCAACCACGGCTCACCACACTCTCAACTACAGGGGGAGGTAGAAATCCCTAAACATGAGGAACGAACATGTCTTCAAGGTTTGTCCATGACCGAGGACGTGGCTATACGTATAGATCAAACAACTCTGCAGAGCGTGTACACTTGTACCCATCTCGGGATGGCACTCGGCGGTGATCAGCCAACCGAGCCCATCCTATCGTGCGAACTCTCAGTAGTTACGGTCCCATCCTGGATCCGGCCCTCAAAGCGATCCCCCTCGCAAAGGGAATTGCACCGAATCGTGAAATGCCCCCGTGTGGCCACATGGGAGTCGCTCCGAGAGGGTGGTCTCACTCCCACCTCTCCCCTACTAATACCCTCTATCCCGTTGGAAGGTATGGTTCCGCACTTGCCGAGCTCAACTCGGCCGTAACCCCACGCTCGGCGAGGTGGTGTGTACGAAAGTCCTATCGACAAGTTGATCCACTCGGTTTCGGCACCGGGCAAGCTCATGTCCTCTATCCGCAAGTAAAACCCCAACACCTAGGCTCCAAAAATCGTCACAGTAGGGATACACGGAGGAGTGCATCCCTATCCCCGATCCCAGATCGGTTGTTTCGAGCTCACCCCCCGCCAAAGTACCCAAAACTCCTTCTCCTGCCGGTTTTACCCCACTCACACCAAGAACCACTATTCCCATCCCAAACACATGCATCGCGAAGCTCAGCGCATATACATGTTTATAACAACATATATAGTAGTAGGACAATCAAGGACAAGATAATAAAACAAGGCAGTGCAAGGTTCATCATCATGCATTTAAGGTAAAGCACTAGCGTACTACATAGCAATGCCTAATAGGTATTTCAGAATCATTCGGGCATGAACACCTGCGTGCGAGTAGTCGTCGGCGGCTTAGTCGTCGTTGTAGTCGATCTCCGAGCTCAGCTCCCCGGCTCCAGCTGCTCCTATTAACGCGTAAATAAAATAAAGGCGGGTCCTATTGCAATTAACTCCAAATGAACAACAATTAAGAGCCAAAAGAGAGCAAACACTAGCCTAACACGGATTTTATAATTTTAGGAGATCTTTGGAAAAGGTTTCACAATTTTCGGAGTTGAAATGAGTTTTCTACGATTTTCCAAAGGCAAAATTCATTTTCTGAAAACTAAAATACGCATACACAATAACATTAACTATAAGCTAACTACTGGCTGGCTCTGAAGGGCTCTAAGCTATCTACAGGCTGGCTGCAAACTAGCTCTTCGAGCTCACATGGCTGCCACATAGGTAGCTATAAGCTGACCCGTGCACAAGTGGCTACCCACATGGCTGAAGGTGTGGCTGCCACAAACGATCTCGATCGGATGTGTTGTGGCTCGCGGTCGAGCGGCGCAGGTGTGGTGCTTTTGTGTTGGTCGACCGAACTAGATTCGACAGGATCCACTACGGTAACGAAGGCGTGTGGGCGCATGCGTGCAACTATCCCCTACGGGGCTCGGCTTGGGCGCCGGGTGCACGATGGTAAGTCCCGCAGGAGCGACGGGCGGAAAGGGGCTCGTCGGCGGCGAGGTTGGTCGGTGACTCGACCTCACGCGACTCGACGCGGCTCTGATACACCTAGGGATCTATCTAGGCAAAGAAAAGGGTCGCCTTGGTCGGAAACTCGGCACGACGGTGATGGAGAGCAGCTTGGCACGCGGAGCAAAGCAGATGGTTTCAGCGACGTGGCTAGGGTGGTCGGCGTCGATGAGGTTGTAAGTGCTCGCGTGCCTAAGAGCGAACGCGTTCACGAGTCGGTCCGGCGCTCGCGCGCCTTGGCAGAAAGGATGCTCTTGACGACGGGGTCCCGGTCACGACAGGCAGAGCGGCGGTTAGGTTCGGCTCACATGCGTGAATGTGTTCACCGGACTCGAGCAAGGGGAGACAGCTTGGTCGAGCGCATGCACGAGCGTGCGGCCGTGAGATGAAGCTCCCGGACGAGCACGACGGCGCGATGGTAAACGGCTTGGTGCGGATCGATCTCCGCGGCGTCGCGACTGGGGTGCCCGTGGCGGCGTGGCAGCTCGCTTGCGAGGGCGTGTGTGCGCGTGAACGTGCGCGTGCACCGTTTGGACAGGGAGAGCAGGGCTCAACTCCCTCGGGTGCGGGGGTGCGTGAGCAGAGCGCTGGCGGCGAAAGAGAGCGGCCCGGCGCGGACAAGGTCGGGCGGCGAGGTTCGATAAGGGAGGCGCGAACGCCACAACATGTGCTAGGTCGCGACTTGGCTTCGCTTGAATGCGGAGAAGAAGCGTGCGCGGTGGTGAGCATTGGCCGGCCAAAGGCGGCGTCCATGTCCTCAGTAGAGCACGCAGCCATGTCAGTGGCTGGGCCACGGCGGCGAGCTCCGCGGTGGCACATCGGGGTGTTTGCCTGCGTACGTGCGTGTGGATGAACACGTGCACTGACTTGGCCCGACGTTCGTGCGCCCAGGCGGAAGGACGTCCTCGGCAGTGAGGTGAAGTAGAGCGACGAGGTGGTCGCGATCTGGATGCTTTGGTTTCGCTCGAGGTGTGGAAGGCGGCGACAGGGTTGGCGCGCGCGTGCGCCAAAGCAGGTGCGCAAGAACGGGATCGAGTTGGCGCTCGCGCTTCCGGGGAGGAAGGATTTCCCTCGGCGGCAAAGCCGCGTCCCGTGGCGGGATAGAGTGCCGACAAGGTCAGGCGCGAAAGGGAGCCATAGGCTTGGCCTTGACCTCTCCAGGCAAGCTCACGCATGGTTGTGCGGCTGGGCACGGGCACGTGCGTGCGCGCGTGGTTGCACAAGGCAAGGGCGAACGCGTGCGCATACCGGCGTCTAGGCCACGGCGGTGGGCCGCTACGGTGGCGGCGTGACCATGGCGACAACACGACTTTGGCGGCGTGCCACAGTGACGGCGCAAAGAAAGGAGAGCGGCGACCGTGCTAAGGCCGGGAGGTGATGAGGATCAAGGCGGACAAGATGGTTTGACCTCGCGTCTGATGGCTTCGGGAACAAATGTGTGCCGACGCGTTGGGGTTCTCGGCGACGGCAGAGCGGGGCGAGATGGGGCTCACTGACGCAAACTCTTGTGCGGCGCCGGTGAGGATCACACGAATACGTGCAGAGATCGAGCGTGAGTGTGCGCACGTGTATGTGTGCGGTTGGACAGGGAGAGCAGAGGGGTTCGACCCCTCGGGTGTATGCGTTCACATTTGTGCAAACGTCGACGGCCTGGCCACGGGGGCGACACGAAACCGACAGCGCATGCACGGCGACAACACAGAGACAAGAGCACAACGAGCAGATTTAGGTGAGGCGGTGTCCAGGGTCGAAGTGGCCGAAAAGGTTCAAACTTGGGGTCGATGGCTCGACGGACACACGTGCGCCGGTGCGTAGGGGTTCGCGGTGAAGGCACGGTGGAATGTCGAGCACGGTCACAGATAGGTGAAGCAGGGGCTCGGCCCCTCGGTTGAGTGCGTTTGTGTGCATGCCGAACACCGACAGCGCGGCCATGGCGGCGACACGAAACTGATGGCGTGCAGTAGGCAAGGGAACAAAGAAAGGGGGACGGCGAGGAACGGCCCGGCGGCGTTGGTTGGGGACATACACCGGCGAACGACCTCGCGTGTGCGTGAGTGCGCGTGCACAGGTTCGGCCAGGAAGAACAGGGCCTCGGCCCTGTGGTGGTGTGTGCGGGCAAAACGTCGGCGGCACAGCCGTGGCGATGGCACAATGCCGACAACATGCACACGACAATGGGACAGAGACAGGGTGACAGCAGGAGGGGGAGTGTGCACGGCGAGGGTTGTTTGCGCTCACACGACTCCTGGCCAAAGAAAGGCAAGGTCTTGGCTCGATGGCGCGTGCTCAGCCGTGTGGGTGCCGGCGGCAAACCGAAGCTCGGTGACACACGTCGAACAAAGGAACGACACAACTGCAAGGCAAAGCAGCGCGTGCGGCGATGACAGCAGCGGCACCTGCAAAGCGTCCGGCTCGGCTCGATGGCCGGCTCTCAAGCGACGGCGGGTCTGCGCGGCGGCGTGAGCAGGCAGCAGGCAACACACCATCAGCGAGCTCACAAGGCTCAGACGCGACCGCGGCTCGAAGGCCGGGCGCCACAGCAAGAGAGGGCTTCGGTGCTCACCTCGCGCTCCTGCAGGTGGTGGTGAGGTGGCGGATGGAGACACGGCGAGGGAGTGGCTCGGAACGGCGGTGAAGAAGATGTAGACAGGGGTGGTGTCGCTCTTGGCTAGTCCGGTTCTGGCTCAATGGTGAAGAGCAACTCCCGCGAGCGGCTCCGGTTTCAGGCGCCGGCGACGGCCTTCAGCTGCACAGGTCGGCGGTGCAGCAGTGCAGGCTCCCTCTCCCCCTTCTCTTCCTCTCCCCCACTCCTTCCTCCTTTCTTTTTATTCACGAACAGCGGCTCAGCAGCTCTGGCTTCATGGCGCCTGCGCCCTCCTGTCCGCCTTCCCCACTCCTCCCATCTTCCCCTCCTCCTCTGGATTGCGGTGGAAGCAAGAAGGAAAACCCCAAGGGGCTTCTAGGCAGGGGGGCAGCGGCGGAATTTGGGGAAGAAATCCCCAAGGGGCGGCGTGGTACAGGGAGAGGCCGGCGCGGTGGGATTTATAGGGTGGCGCCCTAGGGTTTCGAGGCAGATGGACGGCGGCGATCTCCATCATACGTGCCCAAGGGCACGCGGCGCCCATCCGGCTAGGGAGGTGGGGGCGTCGGCCATGGGCGGTGCGGCGCCCTGCCCCCACGATGCCGTCATGGGGAAGATGCAGAGAGAAAGGGAAAGGTGGGGGAAAGAAGGGCTGACCGGCTGGGCCCCACATGTAAGTCGCAGCGGTGGCGTGCTAGGTGGTAAGCAGGCCGCCAGGCCAAAAGGCCAGGTGGGCTGCGGCTAGGCGACCCAGAGAGAGTAGCTTGACGTGCTCTAGAGGACTTAGTGCACTGAGTTGAGGCCCAAGGTGCAAAGGTTCCTTTCCTATTTTCTTAAACCTTAGCTCCTATTTAAACTATGATTCGAATTTGAATTAGAATTCAAATTTGAATCTCACACAATTAAGATGCAAAATAAATCCCATAAAACTCCAAGGTTCTCACACTAGCAAATTATATTTCTTGAATTTTATTGTTTTGCTCAAAATAAATCTAAGATTTTCAGGGGAGGATCAAAGAAAACAGCCTTACATCTTAATTATGCACTCAATTTCAAATCGAAATTTTGAAACCCACATTTTTGCATTGCTAACATTCCGGAGAAAATTCCAGGATGTTACAGCTGCGGCGCTGTTGCCAGCTTGTGAGGGTCCGCCGGCATTTGCACGAGTACGGTTGGGCTGAGCCGGCAGCTCGGCTCGAGTACGATTACGGCCGAGGTCCACGCTACGACTTGTAGCCTCGTTGTCGCAGTTCCTGACGGGGGTGGCTGGGTGACCCTGTTGTCGACTCGCATGAAGTAGGCGTCTTCTGCAAGCTTGGCGATGACTTCTCCAGCACGTATCCCCCGAGCTTGGCATGCGATCGATGTGATTGACATGAGGCATTGCTCCGGGGTGGTGTGTACCCCCGCTCTCGACTTGTTCGAGGGTTTCCGCGAGGTTGCGGATGGGGAGATTGAAGGACCGATACGGTGAACCGAGGGGGGAGTGAATGGGAGCCGATAAAAATTCTTCTCGAAGGAGATGGAAACTCCAACAAGACGAACACGGCTTCCAACACACGTCTCCGACTCACTACCAAGGTTGGTCAAGCCCACGTAGCCACCGGAGTGCCACCGGACCTAGGAACCAACACACAACCTTCCGACCCGAGAAACGCAGCGAAAAAAACAAACCTCGAGTCTACGGACCTACACCGGTCGGACCGGCCAAGAGCACCGTCGGCCGGTGTATCCCGGGCAGCTCGGGATGAACAAGACCCGCGGGTCAACTCCCCCAAATCCAAATCTCGATCTCCCGAATCACTCCACGGACTTGAACAAGACTTTGGGGATATCGGAACTCCTCATGAGGAATCCATAGCCAAGTTTAATCCCACCAAAACTCATCCAAAAAGGAGGAATCGAAGAAATCCCGCCGAGAGCACTTCCAACCCAAGAACTCAACAAAACCCAAAATCGAGCAACTTTACTCACGGTTTTGGGAGGGGAATCACAGCCAAAAGAACCACGAAGGGTTCCCACAAATTTCAAATCCCCAAGAGAAAAGTCCTGAAAACAACCCAAAGAAATCACCAAGAGAGGGCTCCGAAAATCACCACCAAGAACAACCGGGGCAAACACATCCAAACCTTAAGGAACCACACCGAATCATGTATACATGAAACAAAGGTTCATACAAGGTCTAGCAAGCCGCCCGATCATCCATCCCTCTCAACAAGATCTCTCCATGAAGGTCTCAAGCTAGTCCTATGGAAAACCTAAGGAAAATAGGAAGGAAAATAGGAAAACTAATGAGCTAGGGTTCCGAGAGTTGGCTGCCATCCTCTCACCTCTTGGGTTATATGGAGGCAACCGAATGTCTAAAATGCCCTTCACTACTAACTAGGGATACAAGCCCCTCAAGGGCGGATTTGGAATTCTTGATGTCTTCACCATCGGACGGATGCCCGGCGACCGCACCCTGCGTAGCCTCGACGCAAGCCATGTGATCCCGACGTGTGTCCTCCGCTTCGAAGATTCCGGACCGCATCGTCGCACACCGGTCGACCGCGTGCTCCTCACCGGCCGACCGGTTCCCACCGGTCGACCGGTCGGACCCACCGGTCGGACCGGTGCGCGCCTCGCCGGCAGCCTCCGTCTTCGGTTCTCCGGTCTTGGCTTTGTGGATCAACCAAGGAACTCGGTGGTTTTCTCGGTGAACCACCGAAACCTCGCGAACTCGGTGTAGCCTCCGCCAATCTCCACTCATGACTCGGCTCCCACGTAGTCCCGGCTCGACCTTGGTTTTGAGGCTCCACCAAGAAACCGTCCACGACTTCATCTTGTCGTTCATGCCACCATGTGGCCCGCACTTGACCCCCGCCGGCCACCGGTCCCTCGAACGAAGCCTACTTGTCTTCTCCACACCCGGGGAGGCCTCACCGGCGATGACCTTTCGCGCTTGTTCTCCACCCGTACCAACACCGGTCAAGCCGCAACCCGCACCCGCAATACTTAGCCAAGAATCGGTCCACACAACGTTGTCAATCACTCATCACACAAGGAAGCGACCATCCACCGGTCCTCGAACCACACATGGTCCTCAATCTCCCCCTTGATGAGTGCATTGACAACACCCACTCGATAGTAACAAGAGAGAAAAGAAAAAGAAAAGAGACGAACAAAAAGAAACTCTAACAAGCGATCGAAAGCCGAACAAAGGCAAAGAGCAAGATCACTTGAAGAAGACAAGTCACGGACCCCTTAGGCAAGGGCAACGGCTCGACACATTCGAGACAAAACAAAGCTCAAGCAAAGAGCGCAAACCACCGAAACAAAGCTCGAACAACCACAAAGTGCTCCCCCTGCACACATGCAAGCTCCCCCTGAACCAATGCACCTCCCCCTGGACGAATGCATGCAAGACACCACTTGAAACAGGCAGCTGCAACAACTCAGCCCTGACCGGTCGACGGTCAATACCACCGGTCGACCGGTGTGCAACATGTGAACAGAACCAAGCACTCACACCGGTCGGACCGGTGACCCCGACCGGTCGCACCGGTGCACAACAGCCCCGAAATGGCTCGAAACCACCCGAAAACCTTCTAAACACGTCCAAGAAGCCATTTCAAGCTCAAACTTCTCCCCCTTGTTGGCAATGCATGAATCAAGACAAAAATGCAAAACTTGCAACCTAGAGCTTCTCAAATAGACAAAATTCAACAAAGAATGCTACACATGTCCAAATGAGCAAGTTAGATACTCTACGGCTTCGTATCGATCTCAACTACATGATCACCAAGTTTTACAACCATTGGACGAAGCTAAGATTGATTTTGGCAATTTTGCGAAAAACTTGCCTCTCATGAGCAAAGTCCTAAACATGATCAAAGCATATCAAAATGAAAAAGCCACACAAACTTCATGCTAGGACATCCATTCTAATCATACGACCATCACAAACACCCACAAGCACCTCATGTCATGTCAAAGCCACCGAGCCATGTGCCTACTTCTATGTATGAGACTTCTCATTGGTAGGCATCATGCAACGGTTTAGCACCCAAAGCAAATTAAATTCAGCACATATGACATGGGAGCACATTTCCAAGCATTTTTCATTCATTTTCAGATTTGTAAATGGTACATGAAATGTCTTTGCGACAAAAAAAGAACTTATGCTCCTCCATAAGATAAATCAAGAGGGCTAAACATTCATGATGGCAAATGAGCCTTTGGCCCCATATGATCAATAAACTAGCAATCCAACCACAAGTTAAGCATAGCCAAGACACTAAAACATGTCAAGAGCATATAAAGGCATTTACACATGAGAGCGCATACATGTGACATTTTTCAAAAACATAGCCATCAACCATGGATTATTCATCAAGATCATCAAGAGCTAAGTCAAACTAACCATAGCATACCAAACAAGCTCACAAAGACATATATTTCAATCCATGGTGAACAATGTATATAAGAGAAGCTTTTCCTAACCAATGCATATGATACAAAATGCATGCAATCTAAGATACAAGGATGCCTATACATCATGTTACATATGCCATGCCAAACGCAAGAAACGCACAAAGAAAAGCTATACATATCCTACAAAGAAGCTCTCACACAAAACTCACAAACCACCGGCTCCTCGAGGGGAGGCAAAACGGGCTCGACACCACCGCAAAAAGAGAGCTCCCACACACCCAACTCTAGAAATCAAACACACACCAAGTTTCCCCCGCAAACGAGTGAAAGTTGCTTGATCTAGGGGTTTGGTGAAAATATCGGCTAGTTGGTCATGTGTGGGTACATGGATCAAAGCTATCTTTCCTTTCTCCACGTTGTCTCTCGTAAAATGATACCTCACTTCTATGTGTTTGGTTTTGGAATGGAGCACCGGGTTCTTTGCAACACTTATGGCACCGGTGCTATCACATTGAAGTGGGACATGGGTATACTCCTCACCAAAGTCACTCATGGTGTAGGTGATCCAAAGGAGCCGAGAGCAACAACTTGTAGCGGCAACATACTCGGCCTCGGTCGTGCATTGAGCAACACTCGACCGCTTGCGGGAAGACCAAGACACCAAAGAAGAACCCAAAATCGGCAAGTCCCGAAGTGGACTTCCTATCCAACCGACACCCGGTAAAATCCGCGTACGAAAAACCATGAAGCGCAAAGAAGAGAATGCGGAGTACCAAAGGCCGAAGTCGGGTGTGTGACGCAAGTACCTGAAAATTCTCTTCACCGCTTGCCGATGCGAAGTCCTCGGAGACGCTTGAAAACGAGCGCACAGACACACCGAGAACTGTATGTCCGGCCTCGTCGTCGTCAAGTAGAGGAGTGACCCGATCATGCTCCGGTACTCCTTCTGGTCCACGTGTTCACCTTCCTCGTCCGCATCAAGAGCTGTAGTCGTACTCATCGGCGTCGTCATAGCTTTGGAGTCCTCCATCTTGAACTTCCGCACAATGTCCTTGGTGTACTTAGCCTGGTGCACAAATGTCCCTTCCTTCGATTGTTTGATTTGTAGCCCGAGGAAGAACCGCAACTCGCCCATCATACTCATCTCAAATTCCCTGCTCATATCATCCGCAAACCTCGCAACAAGAGAGTTAGACGAGCCACCAAAGACAATATCATTCACGTACACCCGCACGATCGGGATATCTCTCGCCCGCCCTCGGCAAAAACGAGGGTCCGATCGACCTTCCCCATCTCAAAACCTCTCTCAAACAAGAACCCCCTCAACCTACCATACCAAGCTCTAGGCGCTGCTTCACCCATACGGCGCCTTCCTCAACTTGTACACCCGGTGGGGGTACTTCTCACTCTCAAACCCCGAGGTCGCCTCACAAACACTTCTTCCTCCAACACACCATTCGGAAAAGCACTCTTCACATCCATTTGGCGCAACTTGAACCCTTTAGCCACGGAAAAGGCTAGAAGGATCCTAATCGCCTCCAAACGGGCTACGGGAGCGAAGGTCTCCTCGTAGTCGATCCCCTCCTTCTGACTGAACCCTTGAGCAACAAGTCTCGACTTGTTCCTCACAACCTCACCCTTCTCTCCCTCTTTATTCTTCCATACCCACTTTGTACCAATCGGCTTACACCCTGGGGGAGGGTCAACCAACTCCCACACCTGATTCCTCTCAAAGTTCTCCAACTCCTCATGCATCGAATTAACCCAATTGTGATCAGATAGTGCGTGTCCAATGTCTTTGGGCTCGAAAGAAGCAACAAACGCAGCATCGGCAAAGTGAGAATTGTTCCGAACCCTCGACCGTGTAGTGCGTTCATTCACGTCGCCGATGATCCTCGAAGTCGGGTGATCCACTTGAACTCGCCGGGGAGGTTCTCACCTCGAAGCTACCTCCCCCTCAACATCGCCTTCTCCTCGTTCTTGATTTGTCGTCGTAGGTGAAGCGAGGATCCATCCATCATCGTAGTCGAAGTAGTGGGTACATGTTCAGCGGGGGGCACCGCACCGCCATCTTCATCATCACCATGTCCATGCTCCTCCTCCCGAAAGATCTCCTCGCCAAGCTCATCATCACCGCACACTCAAAGACAAGCCGACTACGTGGCTCGTCTCGTCGAAGGTTACCTCGCAAGTCTCCACGATTTGGTTAGTTTCAAGATTGAGCACACGATATGCTCTAGAATGAGATGCATAACCCAAGAAAATGCCATCGACGGACCTAGCCTCAAACTTATCCAACTTCCTCGCCTTTCTTCGAATGAAACACTTGCAACCAAAGACATGGAAGTGACTCACCTTGGGTGTGCGACCACGCATCAACTCATAGCATGTCTTCTTCTTGTGCACTCGAGGTATATCTCGTTCGACACATAGCATGCGGTATTCACCGCCTCGGCCCAATACCTCCTCGAGTCCTATGCTCATCAAGCATCATCCGAGCCATCTCGCACAAGGTCCTGTTCTTCCTTTCTACAACACCATTCCGGGGAGGCGTATACGGACTCGAAAACTCGGTGCTCAAGACCCAAGTCATGGCAAAAGTTTTCAAAACGAGAGTTTCGAATTCCGAGCCATTATCCTTGCGGATAGCTCGTATGGCATCTCCGTGCCTCTCGTTCCTCAACCTCAAGACTAGATCTCGAACAAAACCAAACGTCTCCCCCTTCTCCTCGAGAAAGAACACCCACGCATACCGAGAATAGTCGTCCACCACAACAAGGACATACCACTTCCCACCCGCGATCGCACTCGAGCCGGGCCAACAGGTCCATATGGAGCGGCTCGCATGGACGCTCGCTCATCACATCGGTGAGAGGCGGGTGAGAAGAGGCCACCATCTTGGCATGCCTACACGGCGCACAAACCAACTCTTTCTCAAGCCTCAACCGTGGCAATCCTCGGACCAAATTGAGTTTACTCAAGCGAGACAAAAGGTCAAAGCTCAAGTGACCCAACTTCCTATGCCACTTCCACAACCCACTCGAAGAACCAGCCAAGAAACAACGCTCCACACTCGAAGACTGAGAAAAATCAGCATGAAACACCTGACCCTCGGGAACGACCATACAGACAAGGTCCCCTCGAGAGTCCACAATCCGAGAACCACCTCGGCCGAAACAACACCTCAAAGCCCTCATCCAACAAACTGGGACACGAAAGCAAATTGTACCCCAGCGATTGAACAAGAGCAACACGCCTCGAGTGATCTTGTCACTCACTTTGATCTCACCTTCTCGAAAGCACACGCCCACGCCCATTGTCCCCAAAAGTGATGTACTTCTTTGTCACCACGGGACGAGACTTGAGACCCACCCCTATCTCCCGGTCATGTGCCTCGAGCAACCGGAGTCAATCAACCAAATGTTCTTCAAGTCTCCCACCCGAAATTCAAAAACGAGCACGTGAGCGAACAAACGACTCGGCAGACCGGGGTTAGTACCAAAAGAGTAAAACCAGTGCCGAGCCATTTGCTCGAAAGTGGGGTTAGCACCAACCAAAGCATCTCTCCTACCGCAGCTACCTCCACGAACACCACCACGGTAACCACCCCGAGGGAACCACCCCTCTCTCGCTCGGAGGAGGACCAAATCCACGTAAGAAAGCCCGTGGAACGTCCTTCCTCTCCAACTCAAAGCTATGACCCCTCCGATCCCCGTATTGAGCACGAGGAGGAGAACGCCTAGCAACCGACCACTTGCACCCTTTCCAGCCCAACCACCGGAACTACGACCACCGTAAACAACCCTCGCACTCCGTACAAGCTCGAAACCCAAACGGTACCGTCCGGTCTGTGCCCGCACCGTCCGACCGGTGCCCCACACCGGTCTAACCGGTGTGACACAGGCGCGAGCGCCTCCAACCGACCTTCCGCTCTCCCCAAGCCCGAATCGTCCTCACACTCGCCTTGCCCCCGGGCATCCGCACACGAGGCTCAAGTACACCATTGGAAGAGTGGTACTTGTCCTTGTTAGCCCACTCCTTTGCCATTCTCTCCTCATGCTTCCTTTTGAAGCAAAACTCCTCCTTATGGCCATCTCTCCCACAATAGCCACAATGGAACCTCACAAGCTTCGGCTTAGGCTTGGGATGTGGCCGCTCACTTGGTTTCTCTCCACTCAAACTCTCCACCGGTTTCTCACCACTAGCCTTCTCACTCTCCTTCCCAAAGAACACTTTCCCCAAAGTGCTCACAAACTTGATAGGCTTTTGTAAGTCATTTGTGGGTGTAGGAAACACGAGTGGAGCCGGGGTTGTGTCTAGTCGGTTCCTAAGATGGTTAGGTTTTGAAGGGAAATCATTTTTGTGGTGGGTTTTTGGTGGCTCCGGGATATTCTCTCCACTTCCCTCACCAACCTTGTTTGCCCCAAGTCCATCACCATCTTGCCTCTTAAAGGCCTCGATCATCATCCTCAACTGAGGCTCATGACCGACAACCAACCCATCAACTTCCTCAAGTCATCATTCTCATCCCGCAAACGATCAACATAATGTGCAAGCTCCAAATTTTTCAATGCATGCATTTCACAGGGTAGAGCAAGATGTAGGCATGGGTTCCTTCAATTTAGCCTCAAGCGAACTAGTGTAAGCATGCATCTCATCAATCTTAGCATGCAAAACAGGGCAAGAAGTGCAAGCACCTAGCAAAGCAGGTCTAGACTTAAGCTCAGCCACTTCAACCCTAAGCACATCTAGTTCCTCACACTTGGAGGCATGCTTCTCCTCAAACAAAGCAAGATCAGCAAGGAATATGGAGCAATCAGCATAGTCATTCTCATCCGAAACAACAGGGCTAGCCTTAAGCGAATCAATCTCAAGCTTGCTATCAAGCACTTGTGTCTCTAGCTCAGCCACTCTAGTCCTAGCATCCTCGAGTGCAGCCCTAAGCTCTTTCCTCATTTTCTTGGCCTCTCTAAGCATGTCATCACGGTTATCAAGCAAAGAGTCAAGCCTCTCATTCTCCTGGCGCAAGAAGGGAAGTTCATCACGCACCTCGTCGTCGGACTCGCAGTCCGAGTCACTCGTGTGCTCTTCTTGCTTTGCGCCGAGCTCGCCGCCATGGTGCGAAGCCATCTCTCGCGCGCGGCCTCAGCCCACTTAGGTTCTTGGACGACTTCTTGTTCTTGCGGCGATCTCCTTCGTCTTCACTATCGCTCGAGCTCGAGGTTGAGTACGCGGAATCGGAGTCGACGTCGCTCGCTCCAACCATCGCTCGGCCTTGCCTCGGCTCTCCTTCTTCCTCGATCGTCGCTCGTCCTTGTACTTGTTCTTGTGCTTGCTCTTGTGGTCGCGCCTCGAATGGTACTTGCCGTCCATCCTCGGCTTGTGCTTGTAGTCGTCCTTGTTCTCGGCCTTCTCCGGCGGTCGGCGACGAAGTGTCCCGCTTGCCGCACCGGAAGCAAGTCCTCGTGTTCCTCCTCATGTTCACGCGGTTCTCGTGCGGCCTCTCGAACCGCCTCGTCGGGAGCGCCGGCTCGTCCTCTCCAAGCTCGTCGAACTCTTCATCTCGCCATAGACATCAAGGAGGAGAAAGAGAACATCCCGGTGGATGGGTTAGAGTTAGCCTTTCCTTTGGAACCACCAACGAGGGCAAGACTATGGGAATCCGCCTCGGTCCCTCGAGCTTGGCGATCATGCCCCTATCCACCTCGGCCGACTTGAGCTTCGAGAACAACTCGTTCACCGTCGAGTGTCATACTTCTCCGACTCGACAATGGCCTCGAACTTTCCGCCCCAAATCGTACGATCTCAAGAGTGTAAGAGCTTGACTGCTCTATCATGATCATCGTACGGGAGCACGTCCACATTGGCCCTCATGTTGTTCACAACCACCGTGAACCTCTCGAAACAAGGCATCGATGGACTCACCGGGGAGATGAGTGAAGTTCTCGTACTCTCTCCGTAGGTCGCATACATCCGTGCCTCGAACACCGGGCGTTCCCAACATGAGCCTCCTTCAACACCGCCCAAATCCTACAAGCCAAGTGCTCGGTGTGCACCCGGTCGAACTCGGGGCCGACACAAAGCACGAAACAAGTAGTCGACCGCCTTATTGTTGGCGTCGAAGCCGTCCCTCGATCCCGGAGCGAGGAAATCAACCGCCGGACATAGCATGTGTCCACCGTGACATCCCAAAGGATCCGACCCTTTCCGCGGAGAAAATCACCCATCCGCTTGCTCCACATCCGGTAGTTCTTGCCATCGAAGTGTGGAGGACCCAAACCCCATTCCCGATACACCATCCTTGGATCTTAGACCGGGTTAGAGTCAACAAAGACCCGAACCGGCTCGATACCACTTGAAGGACCGATACGGCGAACCGCAGAGGGGGGGGGGGAGTGAATGGGAGCCGATAAAAATTCTTCTCGAAGGAGATGGAAACTCCAACAAGACGAACACGGCTTCCAACACACGTCTCCGACTCACTACCAAGGTTGGTCAAGCCCACGTAGCCACCGGAGTGCCACCGGACCTAGGAACCAACACACAACCTTCCGACCCGAGAAACGCAGCGGAAAAACCAAACCTCGAGTCTACGGACCTACACCCGGTCGACCGGTCAAGAGCACCGGTCGACCGGTGTAGCTCCGGGCAGCTCGGGATGAACAAGCACCCGCGGTCAACTCCCCCCAAATCCAAATCTCGATCTCCCGAATCACTCCACGGACTTGAACAAGACTTTGGGGATATCGAGAACACCTCATGAGGATTCCATAGCCAAGTTTAATCCCACCAAAACTCGTCCAAAAAGAAGGAATCGAAGAAATCCCGCCGAGAGCACTTCCAACCCAAGAACTCAAGAAACCCCAAAATCGAGCACCTTTACTCACGGATTTGGGAGGGGAATCACAGCCCAAAGAACCACGAAGGGTTCCCACAAATTTTCCCCATCAAATCCCCAAGAGAAAGGTCCCGAAAACAACCCAAAGAAATCACCAAGAGAGGGCTCCGAAAATCACCACCAAGAACAACCGGGAAAACACATCCAAACCTTAAGGAACCACGCCGAATCATCTATACATGAAACAAAGGTTCATACAAGGTCTAGCAAGCCGCCCGATCATCCATCCCTCTCAACAAGATCTCTCCATGAAGCTCTCAAGCTAGTCCTATGGAAAACCTAAGGAAAATAGGAAAACAAATGAGCTAGGGTTCCCGCAGTTGGTCGCCATCCTCTCACCTCTTGGGTTATATGGAGGCAACCGAATGTCTAAAATGCCCTTCTCTACTAACTAGGGATACAAGCCCCTCAAGGGCGGATTTGGAATTCTTGATGTCTTCACCATCGGACGGATGCCCGGCGACCGCACCCTCGCGTACCTCGACGCAAGCCATGTGATCCCGACGCGTGTCCTCCGCTTCGAAGATTCCGGTCCGTGTCGTCGCACACCGGGCCGACCGGTGCTCCTCACCGGCCGACCGGTTCCCACCGGTCGACCGGTCGAGACCGGTCCGCGGCGCTGCGCAGCTTTCGTCTTTGGTTCTCCGGTCTTGGCTTTGTGGATCAACCAAGGAACCCGGTGGTTTCTCGGTGAACCACCGAAAACCCCGCGAACTCGTTGTAGCCTCCGCCAATCTCCACTCATGACTCGGCTCCCACGTAGTCCCGGCTCGACCTTGGTTTTGGGGCTCCACCAAGAAACCATCCACGACTTCATCTTCTTGTTCATGCCACCATGCGGCCCGCACTTGACCCCGGCGGCCACCGGTCCCTCGAACGAAGCCTACTTGTCTTCTCCACACCCGGAGGCCTCACCCGCGACGACCTTTCGCACTTGTTCTCCACCCGTACCAACACCGGTCAAGCCACAACCCGCACCTGCAATACTTAGCCAAGAATCGGTCCACACAACGTTGTCAATCACTCATCACACAAGGAAGCGACCATCCACCGGTCCTCGAACCACACATGGTCCTCGCAGGTTGTCTCGGGAGACGCCGGCGCCGTTCGTTCTCGCTCGTCCGTTACGCTCACGTCGAGCGTCCCCGTTGGCGTCGGTCTCATCCGCGGGTGCTTCGACGAGACGGCTCGTACGCGGAGATGTCTTCAAGGTACCGTCCTCTCGCCGTCCCTGAAGGTCCTGGCGTGTCGCCGGCAGCCATGAAGACTTGGCGATCGGGGTTGCCAAGACAGGAGTCAGAGCTCGCCACCTCAGTTGGAGTATACTCCTCAGCTCGAGCGAGTGGTGTTCCCTCCTGGAAGGGAAGCGAGTCGAAGTAGGCGACGTAGCGTGAGTTCCCGTCTATCAGGTCGGCGGGCTTGCGGTCTAGCCAGTAGACGAATCTCCCGGCGGGTGTGGATGTTATAACCATCCCAGAAGTCGGCCTTGATAATTGTTGCTCAGTAGAGATGTCCTCGGACTCGGGATCCTCAGGGTCCGACCCGAAGTCGAACTCGTACACGGAGTCCGAGTAGAAGTCGACGAGGGGGTTGGAGTCTGAGGCGTGGTCGGGGGCGGTGTCGGAGTCTGTGTTCTACTCGGGTACGGGCTCCTTGCCAGCCCGGCGTGTAGGGGGAGCCTCCATGCGGGCCCTGCTGACGTTGCGAGGGCCACGCATGGGGCGCTCGTGGGGTGGGGGATCCACGTGCGATGGTTGAGTAGCCGGCTCACATACGGTGGCCCACGGGGACGTCGAGTTCGAGTTGGGGGCGGATCCAGGCTCGAAGTCGGCGTGTTGGTCGAAAAGCGAAATTTCGCCGAACTTGCCGGCGAGTTCACTCGTGATGACTTCGGGAAGCGTCACGAGGTCGGTCTCCAGGTCGGGCGACATGGTGAGGCGGCATTGGAAAGATCCAGCTCCGTCAGCAGTGCAGACCCAGGCGCCGAAGACGAAGGTGTCGCCGCGGTTGAAGGCGACGGTTGGCTTGATGTAGACGGGAGCCGTCGAGTTCGCCATGTGATCTCGGGCAAGATCCCCTACTCCGGCACACCACCGTCGGTGTTTTAGACCGGCAACCTACTAAGGGGAGTACCCGAAGGAGATGAATGTGGCCTCGCCGAGATCGGTAACTCGAAGGAAGAGACACGTGGCACACAATTTAGACAGGTTCGGGCCACGAGGTGCGTAATACCCTACGTCCTGTATGCTGCGTAGCTCTGGATTGATTGGGTGCGATTACAAGATGGTGCAATCAGATGCGTATGAGCGAGATGAGATAGAGGGGGTCCCTGCCTCGCCTTATATAGTCCGGGAGGTAGGGTTACAAGTCAGTTTAGGGAGAGAGTACTAGTCGAGTACGTCTAGGAGTCCTCTATACAGTGTGGGACATGTACAGCTTCCTAACCAAGTACTTCTCCTCAGTAGTCCTTGTGCTGCACGCCATCAGGTGCCGTGCAGCGCAAGTCGGGTAGTCCCAGGGGCCCACCGAGTAGTCGGTCCTGGTACCCACCGAGGTCGTGGGCCCAGGGAGGTCCATACGACGGCCCGTGCCCAAGATGGTGCGGAAGTAGGTACCCAAGATTGCAACGCCCGCAAAGAGCATTGATCCGAAGTAATCAAGTGAAGAAGTCTAGCCATGGACTATAAACGAAGCGCTAGGCGGGAGACAACCCGTTTCGTCGAGTCGAGAATAAGCTACCGGGAGGACAACCCGATTCCAGGTTTTTCGAGTCTTTTCAAGTAATTTAGTTTTGAATTTTACTACGCAAAGACATTAGACTTAGAGTGGTTGAACAATATTAGAGACATAATTCTTGGTTGAATATTTTGCTTGATCATAAACCCTTTACATGAACCCTCCTATGTCATTGTTTGCTTCTTTTCGAGAAACCACAACCAAATAAATTCAGAACCTAACTCAACCATTCATCTTCTTTATGATGTTGTGGTTGAATTGTTTTTTATGCTCAAAACACACAAGTAGAGCCACGACTTGTACCTAGATGTTATTTAAATTTCAGCACGTGGTAGGACTTGCGTGAACCTAGAAACTTAATTTTTGGTTGGTTTAAAAATCTATATACTTGGTTTCTCTAAGATTAGAATTTTTCTAAGCCTCATTTAATTTTATTTCATTCAAAATCTCTCTCATTTAGCCAAAATTAGAACCTAGACCTATGCCCCCATGATCAAGCCGGGAAAAGTTTGCTCTCAACCAACGAAGGCAAACAATACTGGTGAGACCAATATAAATGTAGTCGGAAAATATTTTTGACTTACATTTGTTTTTAATGGTTTAAAAACTTCTCTAAATTTATGTTTGATCTCTCCCATAGCTTTGAAATTATTTTTAATTTTTGAAATTAGAGGAGTGCTTAGCCTTAAACATGCTTAGAGGAGGCAATCTAGTTAAGTAAATCATGCATGCACCGTGATGCATCATTGGATGCCCTTTCAACAACTTTCATAAAGACCACATGCAAAGGACAAGCATGGGTGGGTAGCAAGCATTGCTTTGCAGGAAATTCGTGGTGGCATGTGAAGCAAGGGAGCATGGACATGACTCAAAGCAAATGCATCAAGTGGAAGGACCAATAATGCAAGCAAAGTAGTGGATGAGAGAGTTTGGGCGGTGCAACTAGTGGAGCACGCGGGCACGACAGTCACAAAGGGGGATAATCACGCTGGAGGAAAGACGCGCCAGGGGAGGCACGAGGCCACCCAGGCTGGTCGGCCCAAGCCGGCCAACATCCCCTATAAATGGCACCCCCGGTGCTCGTCCTCAGTAGGCAAGAAACTCTTCCCTTCCTCTATTTGTGTGGTCAAAGTTTTCAGTCCAGAACCACCATAGACTTAGCCATCCTTCCCAAGTTTGTTTGCTCAAACAATTCACACCCTTAATCCACTCAAAGTCCATACCCTGAAGTAATCTTGAAGTGCTTTGTTACCGGTTAAAACCCCGGAATTATATTAGAGGGAACAGTGTTGCAATCATGTGAAAGAAAACCACAAGTCTCTTCACCAAGAAGAAGGGGTCATCGTCGTCCAAGCCATCTTCGACGACATCTTCGAGGAGGCACTCAGTTTCCGAGTCTCCTCGGAGCATGGAGGAGGACACGACACCACCGAGGAGGAACGACACCTTCCTCATCGGTGGCATGAGGGCAACAAGGAGCTCGTCCATGAGGTTTACCGAACCTCAAGGGAGTATGGAGGAGCCATCCGTCCCACCTCTTCGATCGACCCGATCATTCGCTCCACCTCTGTACACTCCACGGTACTCCGCATATGGCTTCATCATCTTGTCGGAGGAGGAGAAGAAACTCTCTCGCCTTGAGAAGAGGCTTGTGGCAAACGTCGATTTCGATGATCAAGCTCTCAACTCATTGGGTTTTGGCACGAACATATATTATATGTTGGGGCACCTTGGATGGGTGCAATTCTCCAACGGGGTGTCGGCAAATACCCACAAGGAATTTGCCTTGTAAATTTTGATGACTATGGCGCCTATCCTTGATGAGGGGGTGCCAGCTTATCATTCCGATTGGAGGGAATTCAGCAAGTGGTTCCCTACGAGCAAATTAGGTAGCTACTTGGTTTCCAAAAGGGAGCTCCAGAGAAAGTTGACGTGCCGGAAGGCATGTTGGATGGATTTTGTAATTTAATCTCCGGGGAAGCCCACCAACAAAGGAATTCTATCCGGAACCCCATCTTCCAAGTGTTTCACTCATGGATGAGTAAAAGGATTTTGGTGAGGATGAGGGAGACGAAGGTGATCGACACAGAGTTGAATTGGCTTTATTCAGCTTTAATTGCCAGGCAGCCAATAGACCCCTTCATACCTCATGATCAACCAATGGTGTTGTGAGGCAACATCGGGATCAGGAGATATTGGTTCGTTGTGCTACCTCTCCATGTTGGCCATCTCCTTGAGGCCGGGAATTCCAAGAAATCCTGAACATCTTCTACCCGGGACCTCTATCTGATTTGAATACTTGAAGCAAGGAAAATATATAAGTGGAGATGAGAGAGGAGGCTTTAATGTGGCCAAAGTGAACTTACCCCTTCCAGATCCAAGACTTAGACTCTTCATTCAAGGGAAGGAAGATTGGTTGGAAGAATAAAAAAGGAAGAATTGTAGGGGAGGGATCCTCCTCGGCGCAAGAGGGAGGTGCACAACAAAACTATGTGCCACCATTTGGAGGAATCCCTACACCTCCAAGTTATTACGGAGGGTTATCAATGCAAGCATGGGGGAGTGTGCAGCCGTGCCCCACAAAATTATGTGGTGCCCAACATAACCTTTGCGGAGCCATATGCAATACCCCCAACCACAAAAAAGCATGGCCATAATCGGAGGATATGCTGCAAGAAACATGCAAAACATCACAACCATCCAATCCAACGCGGCTCAATTAGGTGAGGGCAATGCAAATATTGCCTATGAGCTTGGGCGCCTTCATCTAGTACCGCCGGATCAATTCGTTGGAGGGGATGTCCAAACCTATTATGAGCAAGGGTACAACTACCAAGATTATCAACACCAACCACCGCTGGAAGATTAGAAGGAGGAGCTTTAGTTTTCTTTTCTTTTCCCTTTTTCTTTAATTTTCAGCTTGTGTTTGCTTATGTATGAGTAGTGTTTTCAGTTTTTATTTCCAGCATGTGTGTTAGTTTATTTCAGCATGTGTGTTAGTTTGTTTTCATCATCATGAATAAAGTCATCACCTTGTTTTTACCTTTGGTAAAGTTACAAAATTTATGCCATTATGATATATGATTATAATTGTCGCTTTGTCTATCTTTGTATTTGTTTTATGCATGACTAAGCTAGTGCTCTCTTAATATACAAATCTGAATTTATCTAAATGCTAGCTTAATCTTTAGCGGAGGTTATGATAAAAATAAAGACCCATAGTGTTTTATATGCTCTCAAGTTTTAGATGGATTAAAGATGATTTTTATTCTTAAAAGTAATGCTAACCTTGTCATAAATATCACTTGTGTGTTGCTCTACCTATCCAGAGCCTTATTTATATTTGAGTGCATAACCCTTAGTGTACAAGATTTATTTTTGGGTGATTTATTGCAGGCCATGATTTCTCTGGCCCGAGACTAAGAAGCTGGTCATTCTGTTTTTGCATATCTATCTTATTGCTAGCCTCTTATCCGTGCATTGTGTATCCCCACATCGGAGATCTCACAAACCTCGCCGGATATTCACCCTTAAAACCAAATATCATCTTTTGTGGTTACCTCCTTGACCACTACCTATCGTTGAGAATGGATCATCAATTCAAGGAAGATTGCAAGATGGTGCCAACATTGAAGATTTCAAGTATCTCTCCAAAGGAAAAGTATTTCCGGTACCTACCTTATCTCTATCACCTCTTTGCCTGAGGATGAGCGAACGTCTAAGCATGGGGGAGGAGGTAGGTACAATGCAATTTTAGAGTTCAAAAGGGAGCAAATTAAAAAAAAATCTCTAACCCTCTGAAAGGTTTCAACATGTCCTTGGACTCGCCCTAGACTAACCTGCACGAATAGGGGTGCGTTGTGACAGAACGGTGGCTCTAAAAGTCGGGTGTTTTCGGAGTCAGATGAGAAATTGTGGTTTAAAGAGGCTTTTAATGAGATTGAACTTGCTATTTCTTCCTTTGCCCGGAACTTCAACAAAGGCTTGATCCAATCTATCTAGATTGGTTTATCTATCCCCCTCTATCTCTTGCTACCTCCGGTCTTTAGTAGATTAGATTCGTTCTTGTGATGTTCTTTGATATTAGATGCATAGGTTTCACCTCTTGAAGATCTAAGTTTCTCGCTTTAATAGATCAACTCTTGCATCACACATTTGTTCCACGGATTCGATACCTTGGGTTCACCACTCGAGGGAAGAAGGGTGCCTTGACTACGACGGGAGACTTGTCCGCTTGCAAGTCTACTTGAAGTTTAATACGATTATACACCGTCAACAGTCTTGATGTTGCAGACAAGTGTTGTTGGGTGTTACAAACATTAAATTTTAATGTCGCGGATTTTGAGTTTCAATGCTGCAGACATGTGATGTTGGGTGTTGTGTCGAGGGGGGACGAGGGCACCTGATGTTGGGTGTTGCAAACATTAAGTTCAATGTTGCAGATGTTGAGTTTTGATGTTGCAGACATGTGATGTTGGGGCTCCTGATGTTCGATGTTGCACGCAACACAAGTCGCAACATGGTCGCAACATGGGTCATTTGGGTGTTGTGCCAGGGCGAGGAGGGAGGAGGCCCCTAAAGCTCACAACATGCTCGCAACATTTCTCACTTGACTTTAGAACTAACGGTTGATGGCCGAGCATCTTTAAGATCCAACGGTTGGGGACCCGTCTGATGCTAGCGTCCAGAACGGACGTCCAGGCAATAGCAGTGCCGTTTGTGATTTCGTGTTCGACTATTTTTGACGAGGGACCGGATTAGGGCCCCCCTTTGACGGCGAAAAGATCTCTCTGATCACAATGAAATCCAAGACCATTGACAATGTGAAGACCAAGATTGACAATGTCAAAGCCAAGATTCGAGACGGGGTAGACTGAGGCCCCTGGTCAAGACCACACTGGCAAGACGTCACGCTTCCGACCAGTTGGTAGCATCTCTGATCAGTTCCCCACAAGGGGGATCTCCTCCAACAAGTCTCCGCCTTGCACGGCAAGTCTCCGCCTCGCACGAGTTCCCTCCGACTGGTGAGTGGGCCATGACACGCTGTGCGAGCCTGAGGCGTGAGCACCTTCGCTATGACGCGTGGGGGAATGACTCCCCGCGCCATGCAGATGCACCAGCTGGCGGTCATGCAAGAAGCTGGCCCGACAAGAGCCTTAATGCGGTTCTGCCTGACTGCACAGCCATCCCATCAACATCATCTCCAACTCTGCCACACACATGCTTAGCCCGAGGCACTTAAGCACCCCCTACGACGAGCTCAAGCCTAGACTTAGGCCTAAGCATGGCGGGCTAGTTGAGTAGTTGGGCAGGCCAAGACAACAGCAAACTACTCGGAGGAGATGCCAAGCGTCCCGGGGTGAACAGCCACGCCCGGCCACGCGGCGGCTCCCACGACCAAGTAGCGCGACTCCACTTCAATGCGCCCTGACGGACAGCGACGTGCGACGGGACATCCCAGCAACCGAGCATTGTACTTCTTTTCTACTTCCCCCTTGTGCCCTCCCCTTGTGACTATAAAAGGGAGAGGAGAGCAACTGTTACAAAGGTTAGACCTCCTACAGATCGAACTACATTCAAAGGGACTTGGGTCCGACACCCTCTCCCGACCAGTTTGTAACCCTACTATAAACACCCCTAGCCCGGGAATGTAGAAGCTCGACACTGGACATAGGGTATTACTCCTCAGAGGCCCGAACCAGTATAATCCCGTTGTCTACTGTGCAAACCATCCGAGCCCGACGCACGATCAACACAAATTCACTGCCGGTGGTAGAAAACCTCGATAGTTGGCGCGCTAGGTAGGGGCACATCATGTGTCTCGACGAATTTCAGCGGATCGAATGGACGGTCGCAGGGTCCCATTGACTCCTGGGGCCACCTTGCGCTTCGACTCCCTCGGCTTTGTTTACACTGGGCCGACGGAGTCTGTCACCGGGCGTACCTTCGCCTGGCCGCCTCGTCCCAACGTCCTGACGGGGGCTGTGGGATGCGAGGCCTTCGTCCGAGGCTTCTCAGACGAGACGATCATCGGCATGTTGGGGCCAAACCCAACGCAGGAGCATTTTAGGCTCGCCACCTACTACATCACCGACCTTGCCTTCCAGGCTAGCGGGGCCGAGCCGCTAGCTTGGGGGGAGTTCATGGAGTGGTACACCACGATGTATCCCCATGGACAACCCAGCCTCCCGGACGACCCGGTGACAGCCTATGTCAACAAATTGCGCGCGACCGGCGCTGCCCCTGGGTCTACGACGACTCGGAGGGCACGGACCATGCGGCAGCACAATCCCACATGGGAGTGCAATGTCTGCGTGGCCTCGGCATCAAGTAGCTCCGAACCGGAGCCAGCACTGCGCCACCACGCTGCCGACGCCCAACGACGAGCGCGGCTCGACGAGCTCGCGGAGGCCAAGCGCTAGCTCGACGAGGAGTTGGCTCTTCTTCACCAAGAACTGGGGATGGACCCTGAGCCCCACGACCGACGACCTGCATAGGACATCTCCGTGTAGGAGCAGCCCCCTGAGGGGAATGGCGAGCACTGCAAGCGCCGCCTGGTAGCCGAGCAGCCGCAGGCCCGTGCACCAATGCCACCGGCACGGGGGCCAACACGTGACAACAACCGACGCGCCAACGAAGGCGCAAATGTCGATGCCAACCCAGACGCTGATGCCCACCGCTCTTTAGGCGGGTGTCGCAGAACCTTGCCGCGACAGCCATGCTACAACACGGCTGTCCGGAGGCGGCGACCTTCGAGGAGCGACGAGTGCGCCAGCAACTGAAGGCGCTGCTCGAGGTGGCGGCCGTGCAACAAGCAGAGAGCTCAGCTTCGCGCCAGTGCTCGGATCGCGGGCAGGCAGGAGTGCCGTCCGCACACGGCCCAAACCCGCCTCCTTCTCAACATCGGGAGCGTGGGGAGGGGGGCAGAGCCGCTACATCAGCGGTGAGGAGCCGCCTCTGGCCCAACCGCGATGCGCAGAACACCATTGAGGCCCGACGATGGACCGAAAGTGTCGACAACCATCGCGACGCCCGCTCCCGCCACCACGACGATCGCGGACACAGGCAGTGCCACGACAGCGACGACGACCGCGACCGCAGCTGATCACCGAGCCAGAGGGGTCCGCAGGCCTTTGGCCAGAGCATTCGCGACGCGAAGTTCCCCTCGCACTTCCGTGCTCCGACCAACGTTCCTAGGTACGACAGAGACACAAACCCCAGTGTGTGGCTTGAGGACTACAGACTCACCAGCCACACCGGGGGAGCAACGGACGACCTATTCGTCATCAAGAATCTGCCGCTCTACCTCGGCGACTCCATGTGGACATGGCTCGAGCACCTACCGCGGGACAAGATCCACGACTAGACCGACCTAGGTTGAGTCTTCGTCGGGAACTTCCGAGGCACCTACACACGTCCTGACAAGTAGTGGGAGTTGCGCAACTACAAGCAGCAGCCGGGGGAGAGCCTGCACGAGTACATCCGACGCTTCTCCAAGTGATACACCGAGTTCCCCGGTGCAGCGGACAACGACGCCATCTCGGCATTCCAGAACGGCACGACATGCACATCCCTCATCCACCAACTCGGGCGCTGCATGCCTCGAACGACTCGCGAGCTCCTCGACATCGTGAGCAACCACGCCGAGGGTAAGGAAGCAGTCGCCGCGACGCTTAATACCCCTCAGGGCAAGGGGAAGCAAGTCGTGGACCATGGCGAGGGAACGTCCTCGCGCTTCAAGAAGAAGAAGAAAAAGACGACAAGCGCAGTCGCGACGATAACCTGGTCGCGGCGGTGGAGCGCAAGACGTCGCACCCCAAGGGCACCCCGGCCAAGCCCGCTCCATCCTAGGACCACTCCGAGGGGCTCCTGGATGCACCATGCCCACACCACGAGGTCCCTGTCAGACACTCGCTCAAGGATTGCCGGCTCATCAAGAATTACGTCAACGGCACCCTCAAGCCAAGAATGGCGGATCAGCCCAAGAAGAGAGGGCCACCCCCCGACAACGATTACGGCGTGGGGGCTGCGTACCCGGGCGAAGACGGTGCAACGCACATGATCTTCGGGGGATCTCCGGCAAGACCCTCAAGGTGGCGCGAGAAGCTCATCCGGCAAGAAGTCTTCAACGCCGACACCGCGAAACCGTCCTATCTAAAGTGGTCGGAGGTTCCGATAACCTTCGACCGCAAGGACCATACCAACCATGTGCCTCAGCCAGGATCCTGCCCACTAGTGGTAGCTCCCCTGATCAAATCCATAAGGGTACACAAGGTCCTGATGGATGGGGGATGAGGGATAAACGCGCTCTATGCGTCTACGCTTGACGACATGGGTATACCGCAGTCCCAGTTGAGGCCGTCGACCACATCATTCCACGGGGTCGTCCCTGGGATGGAGGCACTCCCCATCGGGCAGATCGTTCTGCCCGTCACGTTCGGGGATTTGCGGAACTTCTGCACTGAAACCCTCACCTTCGAAGTGGTGGGGTTCTCGGGCACGTACCATGCGATCCTCGGGAGGCCGGCATACGCGAAGTTTATGGCCGTGCCAAACTATACATACCTGAAACTGAAGATTCCCGGTCCGAAGGAGATCATCACAGTAGGGACTATGTATCAGCGCGTATACGAGTGTGATGCTGAATGCTTACAGTTCGCTGAGGCAATCACCCGGTCCGGTCTGAGAGGATCCACGCCGAGTCTTGATCCGATGACCAGGATGTCCCCGAGTCGTCCAAGTGAGCGTCCTGCTCTTTCGAGCCCGCCAAGGACATTAAGGATGCGGTTGTCTCCAACGACAGCCGTATGCTCCGTATCGGGACGACGTTCGATCCTAAATAGAAAAGCGCACTCGTCGACTTCCTCAAATTGAACCTCGACATGTTCGCAACCCTCCGACATAAAGGGGATCCCAGGAGAGGTTGCCAAGCATAAGCTGAACATCAAGTCGGGATCAAAACCAGTGAAACAACACCTTCGCCGCTTCAACGACGAGAAGTGCAAGGCGATTGTCGAGGATATCATGAAGCTCCTTAGTGCAAGGTTCATACGAGAAGTATTCCACCCCGAGTGGCTTGCTAACCCTGTACTTGTAAAGAAGAAGAATAAGAAATGGAGGATGTGTGCTGACTATATGAGCATTAACAAGGCATGTCCCAAGGACCTGTTTCCTTTGCCTTGCATAGATCAGGTAGTCGATTCGACAGCTAGGTGCGAAACCCTCTGTTTTCTCGATGCGTACTCAGTGTACCACCAGATAGCAATGTGCATAGCGGACCAGCTTGCAACCTCATTCATCACTCTGTTCAGTGTGTACTGCTACCAGATGATGCCCTTCAGGTTCAAGAACGCGGGCGCCACATTCCAGCGATACATGCGACGTGTCTTCGGGGAGTTGATAGGACGCATCATAGAAGCATACATCGACGACATCATCATCAAGTCTAAGAAGACAGGGGACCTGGTCCCCGACCTCACCGAGGTCTTTGCGAAGCTACAATAGCACAGGGTGAAGCTAAACCTCGAGAAATGCGTTTTCGGGGTTCCGAGGGGCATGCTCCTTGGCATTGTCGTGTCAGAACATGGCATCGAAGAAAACTTCGAGAAGATCTCAACCATTATGGACATGGGCCCAATCAAGAACCTAAAGGGCGTACAACGGGTCATGGGCTGCCTTGCAGCTCTGAGCTGCTTCATAGTGCGACTCGGAGAGAGCGGTCTGCCACTATACAAACTCATGAAGAAGTCCGAATACTTCACATGGACCCCCGAAGCACAAGAGGCGCTCGACTCTCTCAAGAACATGCTCAAGGGCCCACCGATCCTCACAGCTCTGACCCCTGAAGAGCCGTTGCTCCTATACATCTCAGCGATAACTCAGGTGGTTAGTGCAGTGCTGGTGGTCGAGCGGGAAGAGCCCGGAAGGTCGCAGAAAGTGCAACGACCCGTGTACTTCATCAGCGAGGTGCTCTCCGACTCCAAGACGCGCTACATGCAAATGCAAAAACTCGTGTACGCGATCTTGATGACCAAGTGCAAGCTCCGACACTACTTCGACGTGCACCCCATCACAGTGGTGTCCAAGTACCCGCTCGGGGGGGGGGGGGGGGGTCATCCAGAACCCCGAGGCCGAAGGGGGGATCGCCAAGTGGGTGCTTAATCTGATGGGACAGAACATAACCTATGCACCACGCAGTGCTATCAAGTCACAAGTACTCGCGGACTTTGTGGCCGAGTGGACGGAGATTCAAACTCCCCCGACGTTGATCAAGCACGAGACATGGATCATGTATTTCGACGGCTCGGTCATGAAGGAAGAAGCCGGTGTAGGCCTTGCCTTCATCTCGCCTCTAAGCGTGCTCATGGAGTACTTGGTACGACTACACTTCCTGTCATCGAACAATGCCGCCGAGTACGAAGCCCTGTTCAACAACGTCCAAATCACCATTGAGCTCAGGATCAAACACCTCCAGATCAGGAGAGACTCGGAACTGGTCGTGGGTCAGGTCAAAAGGACAAAAACTGTGTGGATCCCAAGATGGAGGCGTACTATCAAGTCGTGTGCGATCTAGAGGACGAGTTCCACAGCCTCGAGCTTCATCACGTGCTGCGCGACTACAACAAAGCAGCCGACGTACTTGCGAAGACCGCGTCCAGTCACAACCCAGTGCCTCACAGGGTCTTTGTGAGTGATCAACACGCACCTTCTGTACGCGTAGAGGGGGAGAAGACACCGGAGAACAATGAGCCCGAGGTTATGACGGTCGATTAGCCACCCGAGCCAAACCTTGAAGGTCCTGACTGGCGTTTCCCAATCCTCGAGTGGCTAGTCGAAGGAAAGCTCCCCTCCGACCATATGGAGGCTTGACGCATCGCCCGACAAGCAAAGGTGTTTTTCCTCATCAACGGCAAGCTCTACAAGTTTGGGGCTGCTGACATACTCATGCGGTGCATCCTTGGAGACCAGGGCCGCGAGCTGCTGCAAGTGATACATGCCCGCACCTGTGTTCACCACGCCAGTCTGAGAACACTTCTTGGAAAGGCTTTCCGAGAAGGTTTCTACTGGCCCACAGCGGTCGCAGACTCCAAGGATATCGTACAACGCTGTGAAGGGTGCCAGTTCTATGCTTGACAAACTCATCTCTCGGCGCAGGCACTCCAGACCATCCCCATCACGTGGCCTTTTGCCGTCCGGCACCTCGACATGGTGGGACCGCTCCGACAAGTGCCCGGGGCTTCACTCATCTCCTCGTGGCGGTCAACAAGTTCTCCAAGTGGATCAAGGCTTGACCCATCGTCAACATCCGCTCCGAGGAGGCGGTGTCCTTCTTTACCGACATCATTTACTGCTTCGGCATACCCAACACGATCATCACCGACATCAGCACCCAGTTCACGGGGAAGAAATTCCCCAACATCTGCAACGACAACAACATCCGTGTGGACTGGTCGGCTGTCGCTCACCTGAAAATGAATGGGCATGTTGAGAGGGCGAACGACATGATACTGCAAGGCTTGAAGCCACTACTCTTCAAGTGACTCGAGAAGTTCTAAGCAAGATGGGTGACCGAGCTACCGTCCGTGTTGTGGAGTCTACGTACGACACCGTGTCGTGCCACAGGCTTCACGCCCTCTTTCATGGTGCATGGCTCCAAAGCAGTCTTGCCTATGGACATCGACTACGACAGTCCGCGAGTGCGGGCCTACACCGAGGAAGGCAACCAAGTCACGCTCGAGGACGTGATCAACCAACTCGACGAGGCACGAGATGTAGCACTGCTGTGCTGCGCCAAGTATCAGTAGGCACTACAGCGCTACCACGAGCGCAACGTGTGCCCTCGCGAGTTCCATGTCAGAGACCTTGTGCTCTGACGAGTTCAAGGCAGCAAGGACAAGCACAAGCTATCACCACCTTGGGAGGGGCCGTTCATCATCCATGAAGTGCTCCGACCAGGGACATATAAGATCCAATACTAGGATGGGAAGGTCGTCTCCAATGCATGGAACATCGATCACCTGCGCCCGTTTTATCCTTGAGTAACTGTTTAAACCTTGTACATCAATAAATAGATGTTGCATGCCTTATTCACATGTCTTTGAGTTCAGAAACTTATCAATGATGTTTATACGTTTGCAACAACGTTTGGGGCTGAGCAGCGAGCATCCTTGCACCAATGCAAGGACGCCCCCTGCTCAGGGGCTACCCAGGGCACGACGCCCTTCCCCCCGTTTTTTACAATTTCTTCAAAAAAATCCCGACAACTGTGTCGAGACCGATCGTACGAGCGAATGGTTTTTTGATGGAAACTTGATCTTGCGAGAGATAAAGGTGACGACATGTGTGGGATAAAGTGCTGTTATTAGTTCAAAGTTCCTAGTGCCTACGCCTCGGCAGCTACGACACGAAGACTTGCAAACACAGTCCGAGTCCTTAGGTCTTCATCCGACCTCTTTTCAAAGGCATTTGGGTGACCGCCTGGACTCTGGTCCAAAAAATGATTTCGCAAACAATACCACACCAAGTTACCTCTCGAGCCTTTCGAGTCCTCGGGGCTGCGTACGAGTGGTTACCCTTAAAAAATTGAGGGGCACGGGCTTTCCGAATCCTACGCCTCTGTGGCTCTAGAGTGAAGCTCGGTCATCTCAATTTTCTAAGGTCGACTACGCGTTGCTGCAGTCATCCTCGGGCGCTCGGAAGCGATCGGGATGTAATGCAACTTGAATAAAGTTCATAGCTACACGGCTAGTAGCGTTACGACTTGTTCCGATCATTACATAAAACAAAATATGATACAATTAACTTGAGGGTTCGGGGGCTTCCGGTTCCTCTGGTGCATCTTGTGGCAGCAGCTCCAGATCTTTCAGGGCAGCGTCGGCCATGTCACGGGCGAAGGAGGCGCAGTCTTCCTCAAACTCGCCACACTGCGCGTCGGAGATAATGGGGGCCTAGCCGCTGCTTAGCGCCATACGGTCCAGCGCCTAGTAGTGTGACTCGAACATGGCAAGGACTTGGTGCACCGCTTGTTGAGTCGTCGCTAGCTCAAGCTCCCGGACCACGTCTGGGAGGCGCCCGACCTCTTCAGCCAGCGCCTCGGGCGCCACAGACCCAAGAGACACACCGAGCCCAGTCATGGCCGTGCTGATGGCCCTTCCAAGCTAGGCCATGTCCTCAATGTTCTTCTAGCGAGCTGCCTCCGACTCGCGTTGGGCATCCCAATCTTAGTTCAGGGTGGCTGTGTCCTGCTCCCGAGCCATCTACGACTGCTCCAGCTCGGTTTTGATCTCTGAAAGATGAACAAGGCGACGAGTTATGGCAGGTCCGTAGGAAAGAGGAAGACAGAGTCAAGGTCCGACACTGACTCTGAAGCTGCTCCAATAGGCGCACGATTGCACCATCCTTCTCGACGACTTTGAGGAGGGCGGAGTTCAGCTCCAGCTTCTGCTCCGTCAACTTCGTGGTCATCCTGGCGTGATTCACGTGCGCCCCTGAAACGGCAACTGGAAAGTTAGAGCACGACGAGAAGCGGGCAGAGAAGGGAACAAAGAAAGAAAGCACTTAACCAACTCACCCTCGAGGTCCTCCGACAACTTGGCGTTGCTCTCGCGCAACCGTGTCGCCTCCTCGGAGACCTCCTGAAGCTGATTGGAGATCTAGGAGAACTGGCGGCCGGCCGTCGCCAGATCCGCCGTGGCGGTGCCCAGATCGCGCTCCAGGTCCGACACCTTCGCTTCGAGTGCCTCCTTCTTGTGAACTGCAGCCTGGGTGGCGTCCCGGGCAGCAGCTTCAGTCGTGGCAGCAGTGGCCCTGGCCCTCTTGGCGGCCTCCTCGGCGGACGCCGCGGCCACGCGGAGTTTCTCAGCCTCGGCCTCGGCGAGAGCCAGCCTCGACGCTAGCGAGTCCAGCTCGATCACAGCAGCAGCAGCAGTGGTTTGGGTGGCAGTGGCGCGGTCCTCCGTGAATAGCTTGGTGGCTTCAAGGGTCGTTCGTGTCGACGCCTCGCTCGCCACTGCTGCGGCTGCCGCCACTCGAGCCATGACGAGTTGCATCTCCAACTGAGCCCGCTCTGCGTGGAGCTCTCGTGTTGCGCACGCTCGTCTCTGACCTGATGCCGCGAGGGTCTGCCCTGAACAAGTCAAAGGTGAGCCGCACTTCTCGGAAGAACCGGGAAACCGAAAAACAAGTTACTCAAACAAGGGAACTCACCGATGTCGTGGGGAGGATCAACTCATCGAACGCGCGGCGCGCCCATAACAACCCGCGCTCAAGGGTGTTGCACGCCGCGGCCTCCTCGTCATCCTCGGTGTCATCGCCAACCTCGAATGTGGCCGTCCACGGGGAGCGGGTAAGCTCGAGGGCCTGGGCCTCACCGCTCGCGGTGCCTTGCGGCAGGGCTGCACCCGAGTTCTCCTCGGCCTCCTGGATCTCTGGGGAGGCGGCTCTTGTTGTGCCCTCAGTGGTGTCACGCTTTTGGGGGGAGGCGACACTTGTCGCGCCCTCGGGGGCGCCGCGTTCCCGAGGGGCCGCGGTCAGCTGGCTTAGCACGGGGACCTCCTCTACGGTGGCGGCAACAGGTTGGGGTGACAATGGCCCCGCTCCTCCGACGACTCCCTCGACCGCGCCGACCACCGAAGGAGAGGGCATGACTGTGACTACTTCAGCAGGCTAGGGCAGGGACGTGCCCATGCCCTCTCCGACCGACGTTGGCGGGGGCACGATCACGACCGACGCTGTGTTGGCCGCAGACACCCCGAGAACCCCCTCCGCCGCCTCCGGTGCGGCGGGGGCGCCGAGTCGCCGACACCCTCATCTTGATGCAGCGCCGACGCGACTAATGCGATGTCGTCCAAGATTGAAGGTTCAGCGAATATCCGCTCTGTCGCCACCTCCAAATCTCCCAGTCATTGCTCGGGAGTTCAGTGGCGTCGAGATCAATGGTCCTGATGCCAGGGAAGTCCACGTACCGGCACGACGACAAGTCCGTTGCAGCCTCGACCGACACTAAGCCTGTGGCCGTTGAAGGCTTGGGCGCCATTGACGTTACGGCATCATGCTCCCCCACCGGTGTGGCGCCCCAGGTTTTTAATTAGCGTCATTAACGCTAATGATGGAATCAGTCGAGTCAAACCGACTGACATTGGTCAAACCTAGGTCAACCTAGGCCATCACCTCGAAAACTGAGCCGACAACCCTATTGCCCCCCTTGACCAAGTCAACACACCCTTGTGGTCAACCCTTGGTCAAAAAAACGGTCAAACCCCGCTTAAACCCTGACATCAGTGAATGCCTTCCAGAACTTTTGCTGCGTTCTCCAAATTTCACCTAAACACTTCAAAATCTACCAATATGAAAGTTGTCTAGTTTGTCGAGGGACACAACTTTCATGTAGATTGGCAATTCAAATTTTGAGGGGGAAAAGGTGAAAAACTTGGTCAACTGCCAGCAGCTCCTGTTCACCGAGACATGGCGGCATTCAAAGTTGGCAAGCCGTCCTGCAAAAACCATTGAGAAAAACACCTACGAGCCTTTGTAAAAGCTGTAGAGGGTAGTGAGGTCTACAACTTTGATATTCACTGCCCGGTGCACTTCAGTTCAAATTTCGGGAGAAAATCGTGTGTGAAGGAGCCTAAGCCGGCTAAGCCAGCGCCGAGCCGCGCTCTAGCGCTCTCGCGTACCCGCGCGCGCCACACGTGCCGCACCGCCGCGCCTCTATGCGCCGCCGTACGCACGTACCGAGGCGGGCCCGCGACCCACGGTCCGCGCGCCGCACCCCTCGGGATGTACCCCTGGGCCACGCGGAGCTCCCGCACTCGCCACCCGTGCGCACCGCCGGTTAACCGTCGGTCGGTCCACGTCCCTCCCTGCTGTTTGTGCCTACCGAGGCCAGGACGTCGTACGCGCACATTAATGTCAGAGGACCCTTAGCAACGAAGGCACGACTCCCTCTCCCACTCGCCGCCTATAAAGGCTGCTCGCCGCTCCTCCTCGCGGGCGCCTGGTTGTCCGCCGGGTCGCCATGGCGGACTCCACGGGAACTCCCGGTATTGAGCCGCCACCGGCCAACTTGAGCGCACCAGCACCACCATGGGCCTCCACCACAACCTCCCGACCCGTCTATCGCCCCGACGGAGACGCAGCATCGCCGGAGCAGTGGCTCCCGCGGCGGCCACCGCCCCGCTCCACCGACCGCGCCCTCCGGTGGTGCCCCCGCCTCAACCAAGTGCGATGGTAATTGAGCCCCGGGGACCGCGGGCCGTCCCCCGCCCGCGCCCGACCGGCCATGGCCGCCGGCTGGCCGGAATTTGGCCGGAGCCGCTGCCGGCCATGCCCCGAGGGCCGAATTGCAAGCCTGGGAAAAGTTCCAGGGTTCTTTATGCGAACCAGGGGCACTTTTGTGAGGAATCAAAAGTTCCAGGGGCCTGCTTGTAAGTTGTTTATTAAATAGTGTTACAACTTTTCTATTTCTTGTAAACTCTCTATAAAATAGTAGAAAATTCGGAAAATTGCAAACTAAATTTTGCTAGACTCCTGGCGATGAGCACTACAACTTTTGTTATACTCACCTAGGTTGTTTCTTGATATTTTGGGCATGAAAAATAGAAATGTGAAAATCCTAGATCTGTGATATCTCAAAATCCTTATGTCCTCTGTATCAAATTTTTGGATATGTTGTGTGTTATGTTATGACTATATCCTGTACCAAAAATTGCACAAAGTTATGATGTAAATTTTTTATATGAATTGTTTTCCTTTTATGCAGATTCCGTCTAGATGATTTTTGTAGCTAAAAATAATGATGTTTTTGAGCCCAACTTTTGCATGCTGTCTTGTTATGCCAAGTTACACATCTGGTGAATTAATCACAATTTTTTTTGAATGATCAGAAGTATTTATTCTTAATAGATGCATGTTTTCCTTTGTAAATTAATGATGCAAGATCAGTGGTAGTTCTAGGTGTGCTTGCTGCTTTCCTAGAATGGTTAGGGACTAGAGAACATGTGTGTGGAAGGTTGGAACATTTGGATGCTTATTTATTTTTGTATGAATTTAACTTGTTTTGCTAAGTTAGCTTTTGTTATTTTCAAAATAATTAATTTTCTAGCCTTTCCTAGCATGCATGTGTGTTAAGTGGCTTAGTATAGGTGTGTTGTTGCTTAAGAAACCCTCCACTGAAATTTTGAACGATTTATTGTTTAAATAAAAGCTTTAGAGGCCTTTATAGGTTTAATATTTTGTTAAATAGGAAAATGCCCTTTTAGTCTTTATACCCCTTTTTGTGAAACTTTTGCAAAGCTTATTTAAGATCTATGAATATACCCTTGTTGTTTAAAGAATTAAATGTAAGTAATTATCTTTTGTGCACACATTTACTAG
Organism: Cenchrus americanus; assembly: GCA_947561735.1. Classification (NCBI taxonomy): domain Eukaryota; kingdom Viridiplantae; phylum Streptophyta; class Magnoliopsida; order Poales; family Poaceae; genus Cenchrus; species Cenchrus americanus. The sequence goes on along the minus strand of OX387245.1, from coordinate 86,679,551 downwards.
TGAAAGGTGAAGTATTACATCTTCACATGAAATAACAATTTCTAAAAGGAAACATTAATTAAGTGTTTAATTAAAAGAATAAAACACATATCAATAATAACCATCATGAAAAGTAATTAATAATTAATTAATTGATGTTAAGGTGAATATGGCCAACGAGAGTTTGATAAGATAAATAATCAATCCATCACATCACCTGAACCCTGCATTGCATTCCATGTAGATCTTCCTGGCGGTGACTACTCGCTCGTGCCGGAAGCCGAGAAGGAGAAGCGGAGGCTGCACTGCAGTACGCGGAAGTACTCGAAGACACCGAGAGTGCTTAGACTAACATTGTTGACGAAGGCAAGCCCCGGTGCATTTAACCCAGTCTTTCAAATTTAATATACAAATATCTATGGATGCTTGTGCATTTAAGTTCAGGAGTTGTGTGGAACCTTAGATGCATGATCCCCTGTGTCCTTACTAGTATGATAGGTCGATAGTCGCTATGCTATAGGACCGTTACAAGTCGGGTGATGATGTCACTCGCGAGAATAGGTTCCTAGGTAGGAAACATAAGATCTCCTTAAATGGATTGCTCATGTGGTAAGAGCATGGGATGTGGACTCCGGTCCAATGGCTTTCGTGGGTTAAGTGTTTGAACGTACTAAGTACTTGTCGGGAATGGGACCGGTAAGCCTAGTACCTTAATGAGGCGGTGAGGGATCTTCCTATTAATCATCCTGGGATGCGTCTCACGGCTAGCTACCGGTGGTTTATGGTGAGTCCGGGTGCCTCGTGGGGTATACCGGATAGCCTGCACCAAAGACTGTAAGATTCGATCCCGACCCGAAGAGTTTTGGGAACCGCTTGCTGGTTGTCCTCGCGGGGGCATCCCACCGTGTGTTTAGGTCTACCTTTCAAGGTTTGAATCGATCGATTGTCGGCCTCTCACAGTTATCTGAGACTACTTACTCCACTAGCCATGAAATCCCTAATGATGGAAGTTGGTGAATATTATGCTTGATTAATTGTATGGTACAACCTTGTCTGTACTAGAAGGCTAATTTAGAAGAGAATAAACCCACTAGAACTTGTGCTAAAATCTTGAAAGTAAGGACATACTCTTTGTTACTTTTCAGCAAAAGAAACCCAGTGGCCCAAAAAGCCTTCCATGTCTAGAGTTGGTGAAGTAGTTATCACCGACGGGTACGTCTTGTTGAGTATTAGTATACTCAGCCTTTCTATAATCTGTTGCTCCAGGTAATGCCTTTAGTGATGTGTGGCCTAGAGAGATCCCGCCCGGCTGGGAGCTGGAGTGGGTGGAGGACGACGAATGAAGGCATCATGGCTGGCCTCCCGTGGTGTTCTCGTTTTCCGCTTAGTTTAATTCCGCTGTTTTAAAAACTCTGAACTACGTTGTCATGTCAAAAACTTCGGTTTGTAATAATTAAACCCTTCGAGGTAAATTTTGGATGTTATTTATGTTGTATCTCTAGACTCACCTTCGCATGAGTTTTAATGCATATATGTCGATCCTTGTTGCTATATAAGTGTCAGGGACAGCCCTGAGGGTCCCCTAAAACAACCAGGGGAATCCTACTTAAACCTGCAAAAAAACTATAGCGAAACACCTCTCACTTAAGCGCACACACGGGGCACGGCCCACACTGCGGTGGTCCCCGCGACCCACCGGAGTGGCCCATTCAAAGGCCCCCTCGAGCAGGTTCCGCCTCGCTCGAGGGTTCACGCCTCCCTTGAGCGGGTTCTGCCTCGCTCGAGGGTTCACGGCCCCCTCGAGCGGGTTCCGCCTCGCTCGAGGGTTCGCCTCCGCCTCGCTCGAGGCTCCCTCGCACGTGCGCCCGTTCCCGCACGCGGCGTACGGGCATTTAATGCTCGACACGGCGGGCGGCACCATCATGCGCCCCGGGAATCATGCCCGGCGGCCGCTTACGCCAACTCCCTAGGGGGAACCCATCCCCGCCACCGTGGGGGAGCGTGTGATATGGCCGGCGTCGGCTCGTGGCACCGCGCCGCCTACTCCCCGTACGGCTAACGCGCCGCGCCTTCGAAGGGGGGCCGGCCACACCCTCGAACCACTTTCTCGTCAACTTGCGGGGCCGGGTCATGACGCTAGGTCGGCGGACGCCATCCCCGCCACCGTTGGTCCTCGTGCGGCGGCCCCCCGTGCTCGCAACACCACGCGGGCACCGTTACAACCACTCGGCACCGCGAGGCACGCGGGGACGGGACGCCGCCGCGCCCGCCCCCGTATCCCGTACGGATCGCCGTCAACGGCTTCCTCGAGCCCGTCTGAGGACGCCACTGTCAAACACTACGCCCCTACCCTCAAAGCTGCCTCTGTTCGGGTACAAGACACGCCATGATGACTAGATCGTGGCAAGGACCGTCAAGGCGGCCGCCAACTCCGCGGCGCTGCATGCCATACTTCCCCATGTAGCTGAATAGTGCAGCATGCCTGTAATTCACCCTCTCCTTGGTCTATAAAAGGAAGGTGAACCCCCTCACCGCAGGGAACATCGGATATCGAACATCGAATAGGGAACAACACACGCCTTTGTCGGGGGACCGCCCTAGGGGTCCCCTTAAACAATGGGGGAACCCTCACTTAAATCCCCGCATCGAAATGAGCCGAGCCTAACCATGCAGAAAAACTAACCATGCGGACTTGGCCTATGCGGCGAGGACTCCGGAGGCCCACCAAGACGGCTCGTCGGGAAGACCCCTCGAGCGAGGCTCCGCCTCGCCCGAGGGCACGCTCCTCCTCGAGCGGGTTCCGCCCCGTTCGAGGGGCAACCCCCCTCCTCGAACGAGCTCCGCTCCGTTCGAGGGGCAACCCTTCCCTCGAGCGGTTCCGCCCCGCTCGAGGGCACGCTCCCCTCGAGCGAGTCTCGTCTCGCTCGAGGGTCCGCTCCGCCCTCGGCCGGGGGCCCGCCACGCTCACGGGCGCCCCGCACGCGTGCGCCGGCCCCGTACTTGGGCATTTAACGCCCGACGCCGCGGGACGGCGCCATCATGCGTCGGGGCTCACGCCCGGTGCCGCCGCACCAACTCCCCAGGGAGGAGCCCATCCCCGCTACTGTGGGATGGACTGTGCGGTACGGCCGGTGTCAGTCCCGTGACACCGCGCGCACGCTACTGTACGGCTAACGCGCCCGACCCTCGAAAGGGGGCCGGGCGCACCCTCGACTCCACTTTCCCGTGATCCTGCAGGTTAGGTGAGGGCGCTTGGCCGGTGGGTGGCCATCCCGGCCACTGTAACGGCGCGGCCGCCGTACCCACGCGTGCGGGCGCACGCCTGACTCCGCAGGCGCACGCCCGAACACTGCAGCAACCACTCCACCACCGCAGAGCTCATTGGGAAGGAACGCCGTTCTGCCCGCTCCTGTACCCCGTACCAGCCATCATCAGCACCTCCCTCGAAGCCTATCAGGGGACGCCATCGCCATCCGCCGCCTCCTACCCTCGAACCGCCACTGTTCGGGTACGAGGTAGGCCATCATGGCCGGATCGCAGCGAAGATCGACCGGACGGCCGCCCACTCTACACCGTAGCACGACGTGCTCCCACGCGTAGCTAGGTAGCGCGGCATGCATGTAACTCGCCGCCCCTTGGCCTATAAAAGGGGAGGCGAGCCCCCGCCCGCGGGGGACGAATTCAGAGGAACACAGCGCACCGTGCACTCACTCTCTTATTCTCCCACAACATCTCCAGCCACTCATCCAGGGACTTGGAAGCCACGATTCCTCTCCCGCCTTGCTTGTATTTGCCCCACTACAAGCACCCCCGGTGCTGAGCAATATAGTGCCACGAGCACGCCCCTGCTGGACGTACGGCCCCCTCGGCCGGAACCAGGATAAAATCTTGTGTCATTAGTTGCTTAGCATCGACCATTGAGGGATAGACCTAGGCGTTATCTACTTGGTTAGTGTCGGGACCAAATTCCGCACCGACAGTTGGCGCCCACCGTGGGGCAAACGAGCGCCTAAGGTCATTTCGCTAACTCCCTCCATGGTGATTCGCACCGAGTACCGTAGCACCCGCTACAACATGGGTAGCTCGGACCCTCTTCCCGGCCGGGTTCGAGATCCGCTTCGGGGACTTGAACTTCCGGGCCACGGGGAACGGCTATCTCATGCGCCTCACCAACCGTGAGGAGCTCCGCGCGCGGCGCGAGGCCGAGTCCGCTCGGTCTCCGCCGCACGCACGACACGGCGCGGTGCCCGCAGGCACGGATGCCGCGGGCCCGTCGACGCCGCGGCGCCGTCGTCGCTCCGGACTACGCTCGCGTCGGGCGCGGTCCGAGCGGCGGCGGGGCCGAGCGCGCCGCCGCCCAACGCGGTGCACCCACCGTCACGACGGCCGCCACCGCCCCGGCGGGACCGCGTGCGGTCTCGGACCACGCATCCCCATCGGCCGCGTGGCGCCACTACGGCCCACAACGCCAACGTCAACACGACAAAGCGCGGGGTTCCGCCCGGTCGGCACGTCTTCGTCGCCAGGGATCCCGGCACTTCCGGCGACGGACGAGTCGTCCCCGGGCTCCCGTCGACACGATGCCACCCGCCAACCGACACGGGTACGCGGAGTGGGACTTCTCCGGCGTGCCGGACCCAGTCGCGTTCAGGCGCTTCCTCGACGCCACGGACTGCGGGTTTGGTCGCTCCGACGACTCCCGGCACGGGGAGCTACGACCCCACGCGGGAGTGCCGCGCCGTCATCACCAACGACCCGGCCAACGCCGCCGGTGCGGCGGCGCCGGAGACGGGGAAGTCACGCCCCGCCCCGCGGGGATCGCCACGCGCCCGGCCGCGGGGCCGAGCGCTCCCGCCCGGGGCCGACGTCGACGCGCGGCGGCCCAAGCTCGCGAGCTCGAGGCCAAGCGGCGAGAGGAGTGCGGACGGTGCGGCTACTCCGCGCCTCGATGGCGGGGGGGCCTCCGCGCGCGGCGAACGCGCGCGGGAGGCGGGCCGACAAGTTCGTGACCGCCTCAACCCCGCCCCCAACGTCGACAACGCGGATACTCCGCCGCGGGCGAGCCAAAAGCTCATCGCCGCCGCGGCGCTCGCTACACGCCATGCCGGCACCCTCGACCCCCGAGGCCGAGACATGCACCGCGAGGTGCGGACCCTCCTTGAGCAAGCGGCCGTCCGGCGGGCCGAGAGCTCGGCTTCACGCATCCGCCAACGGGGGGGACGCGCGGGGGTGACGATCTCGCACCGGGAGGCGAACCCTCGGTGCACATAGGTCAACCTGCCGACCGGGGACGCACGCCGGCCAAGGAACGGCTCCTTGACACACGCGGGCGCCGGATGGCGATGCCCGCAACGTCATCAACGCCGGCGCACCGGCAAGGCGGACGCGCGGGCGGCTAGGGGCTACCACCCTCGAAGGGGTGGGCGCTACGACGAGCGGTGAGGATCGCTCCCCGACGCCGGAGCCCCCGGGCACCCGGGTGTTCAGCCGGGAGATCCGCACGGCAGCGTTCCCCCAGCGCTTCCGTCAACCCTCGACGATCGCCAAATACAACGGGGAAACGGACCCTCGTGTCTGGCTCAACGATTATCGCCTGGCCTGTCAGCTGGGTGGGGCCACCAACGACGAAGTAATCATCCGCAACTTGCCCCTGCATCTGGGCGACGCGGCCCGGACATGGCTCGAGCACTTGCCCGCCAGCCAGATCCATAGCTGGGACGATCTGGTCCACACCTTCGTGGGCAACTTCCAGGGCACGTACGTGCGCCACCGGGAACTCCTGGGATCCGCGCTCCCGCACGCGAAGCCGGGGCGAGACGCTCGGGACTTCATACGGCGCTTCTCCAAGCGCCGCACCGAGCTCCCCGCCGTGGCACAATCCGAGATCGTGCACGCGTTCCTCGAGGGCACCACGTGCGGGACCTTGTGCGCGGGCCGGGACGCAGCCCGCCCACGGACTCGAACGAGGCGTTCGACATTGCCACTAGCTTCGCCTCCGGGAGAGGAGGCCGTGGGGGCAATCTTCGACGGCAAGAAGGGCAAGCGCTCCGAGGACACGCCCGCGGAGGGCGGCGGGTCCAAGGAGCCGCGCCGCAACGACAAGAGGGGCAAGAAGGGGGAAGAAGCCGCGCCGCGGGCGCGCGAGCGGGCGCAACGGCGGCAACGCCGAGGCCCTCGCCGTTGACCCGGCCCGACGGGGCCCTCGACCGGCTCCTCGAGGCCCGGGGGTGTTCGACGACATGATGAAGAAGCCATGCCCCTACCACAAGACCCCCCGTGAACCACACTCTTGAGCAAGGCGACATGCTCAAGAAGTTCTATGGCCGTGCCGCCGCAAGGGAGGCGAGAGGCCGAGAAGGATGGGGGCGATGGCGACGCGGGTGGTTTCCCCTGCCGTCGAAAATGTGTTCCTCATCTTTGGGGGACCCACTGTCGACATGTCGACCGGCGGCGCAAGAAGGAGCGGCACGAAGTCCTCGCCGCGAGAGAGGGCACCTCCGGCCTTTCTCAAGCGGGTCGAAGGACGCCATCACCTTTAGCCGAGATGATCACCCAAACCGCATCCCGAACCGGGCCGGTACCCACCGGTGGTCGATCCCATCATTGGCAACGCCCCGGTTTTCGAAGGTCCTTATGGACGGAGGCGGTAGCCTCAATATCCTCTTCGCGCATACATTGCGCCTAATGGGGATTGGGGCGGACCAGCTGCGGCCCGGCACGAAGCCGTTTCACGGCATCGCGCCGGCAAGCGGGGTTCAACCCCCTCGGGCGGATCGATGCGCCCGTCCGGTTCGGGACCCCCAAGAATTTCCGAAAGGAAACCCTCACCTTCGAGGTGGTGGGATTCAAAGGGGCCTACCATGCCATCCTTGGGCGACCATGCTATGCCAAGTTCATGGCGGTCCCCAACTACACGTACCCGAAGATGAAGATGCCAGGTCCAAACGGCGTCATCACCGTCGGGTCATCGATCGAGCATGCATTCGACTGCGATGTCGAATGTGTGGAACATGCAGAGGCGCTAGCGCTGGATGAAGCGCTGGTGAACACACTGGAGAAGATGGTCAACGACGACCTCAGCTCCGCCGCCAAGCACGTCGGCACGTTCGAGGCCGCCGAGCAAACCAAAGGGGTCCCCCTCGACCCGACAGCCCCCGAGGGCAAGGTGTTGAGGGTCAGCTCGACCCTCGATCCTAAATAGGAAGCAGTGCTCGTCGACTTCCTCCGCGCCAACGCCGACGTCTTCGCGTGGAGCCCCTCGGACATGCCAGGCATCCCGAGGGAGGTCGCCGAGCACTCCCTTGATATCCTGCCTAACGCCCGCGGCCGCTCGGCGGCGGGCCGCGCCGCTTCGATGAGGAACGGCGACGGGCGATCGGAGTGGAGGCTGCGGAAGCTCCTCGAGGCCGGATTCATCAAGGAAGTGTTCCACCCTACATGGCTAGCTAATCCTGTGCTTGTAAAAAAGAAAAATGGGAAGTGGAGGATGTGTATTGACTACACCAGTCTCAATAAAGCATGTCCAAAAGTTCCTTTTCCTTTGCCACGCATAGATCAGATCGTTGATTCCACAGCCGGGTGTGAACTACTCTGTTTCCTTGATGCCTATTCGGGATATCATCAAATAAAAATGAAGGAGTCCGACCAGCTCGCGACTTCGTTCATCACACCGTTCGGGACGTTCTGTTACGTCACGATGCCTTTTGGCCTCAGAAACGCGGGCGCAACATATCAGCGCTGCATGCAGCACGTTTTTGGGGACCATATCGGGCGGACGGTCGAGGCTTACGTGGACGACATCGTCGTCAAGACCAGGAAGGCGGACGACCTGGTTGGCGATCTTGGCATCGCGTTCAGCTGCCTGCGGGCCAACGGGGTCAAGCTCAACCCCGAAAAATGTGTATTCGGAGTGCCGCGGGGCATGCTCCTAGGATACATCGTCTCCCAGCGGGGAATCGAGGCCAACCCTGAAAAGGTCGCGGCCCTCGAGCGAATGGGTCCAATTCGGGACCTCAAAGGGGTACAGAAGGTGTTGGGGTGCCTTGCCGCCTTGAGCCGCTTCGTCTCGAGGCTCGGTGAGAAGGGTCTGCCCCTCTACCGGCTACTCAAGAAGCACGAACGCTTCTCTTGGACCGCCGAGGCCCAGGAAGCGCTCGACAAGCTGAAGGCGTCTCTGACACACGCCCCAATCCTTACGCCGCCGCGAGACGGCGAACCCCTCCAACTCTACGTGGCCGCTACCACCCAGGTGGTCAGCGCCGTGATCGTTGTGGAGCGCACGGAGGAAGGACATGCCTTGCCCGTGCAAAGGCCGGTCTACTACATCAGCGAAGTCCTGTCGGACACGAAGGCGCGCTACCCCCGTGTCCGAGAAGGCTGTTGTATGCGGTAGTCCTCGCGCGGCGCAAGCTCCGCCACTACTTCGAGGCCCACCCAGTTACGGTGGTCTCTTCCTTCCCGTTAGGAGAGATCATTCGCAACCCCGACGCGGCAGGCAGAATTGCCAAGTGGTCCGTGGAGTTGATGGGCGAGACGCTCGCCTACGCTCCGCGCAAGGCCATCAAATCGCAAATCCTAGCCGATTTCGTCGCTGAGTGGACGGACACGCAGCTGCCGCCCCCTCAGATTCAAGCAGAGTGCTGGACTCTGTTCTTCGACGGCTCGGTGATGAAGACAGGAGCGGGCGCGGGCCTGCTCTTCGTGTCACCCCTCGGGGAGCACATGCGCTACGCAGTGCGTCTCCACTTCCCCGCGTCCAACAATATGGCGGAATACGAGGCCCTTCTCTGCGGCCTCAAAATCGCCATTGAGTTGGGCATCAAGCGCCTCGACGTGCGAGGGGATTCGCAGCTCGTGATCGATCAAGTCATGAAGAACGCGAGCTGCCACGACGACAAGATGGAGGCCTACTGCAAAGCCGTGCGGGCCCTCGAAGACAAATTCTACGGCATCGAGCTTAATCATGTACCCCGCCGGTACAACGAGGAAGCAGACGAGCTGGCAAAAATAGCGTCCGGGCGGATTACCGTTCCCCCGAACGTTTTCGCGCGCGACATCGCGCAGCCCTCGGTCACCTTCGAGCCTTACCCCTCGAGCGACGGCGGACCCTCGGGGGCTCCCTCGAACCCGTCGGGTGCGGAACCCATGGAAGAGGATCCCTCGAACGAGGCGTACGTGCTCTCCCCTTCTCGAGGGGGACGGCTCCCACGAGGCTGTCGCAATGGACATCGAGCCGGCTCCTGTCCAAGCGGATTGGCGTGAAAAGTACACCGCCTGGATTGCTCGAGGGGAACTCCCCACAGACCGGGCCACAGCCAGGCGCATCGCCAGGATGGCCAAGTCATTCACCCTCGTCGACGGCGAGCTGTACAAGCGCGCCGCGTCAGGCATCCTCCAGCGGTGTATACCCATTCCCGAGGGGCGCGAGCTCCTACGGGACATCCACGCGGGGATCTGCGGCCACCACGCCGCGCCACGCACCCTCGTTGGCAACGCGTTCCGCCAGGGCTTCTATTGGCCTACCGCGGTCGCGGACGCCAACGAAATCGTGCGCACCTGCGAAGGGTGCCAGTTCTACGCCCGCAAGACCAACTTGCCAGCTCATGCTCTGCAGACGATCCCCGTAACATGGCCGTTCGCTGTGTGGGGGTTAGACATCGTCGGGCCCCTGCGGAAGGCGCCCGGGGGCTTCACCCACCTGCTTGTCGCGATCGACAAGTTCTCCAAGTGGGTGGAGGTGCGCCCCATTACGAATTTAAGGGCTGAGCAGGCGGTCACGTTCTTCACGGACATCGTCTACCGCTTTGGAGTGCCAAACTCCATCATCACAGACAACGGGTCCCAGTTCACGGGCCGGAAGTTCTTGGAGTTCTGCGACAAGTTCCACATCCGAGTGGATTGGGCAGCTGTGGCGCACCCGCAGACCAACGGCCAAGTGGAACGTGCTAACGGCATGATTCTACAGGGCCTCAAACCCAGAATTTTTGACCAGCTCAACAAATCTGGCCGGAAATGGCTCCAAGAACTGCCAGCCGTCGTGTGGAGCCTAAGGACCACCCCAAGCAGGGCCACTTGGGTTCACCCCGTTTTTCCTAGTTCATGGCGCGGAGGCCGTCCTCCCAACGGATTTGGAATACGGGTCGCCCAAGGTTCGAGGTTACAACGAGGATGCTAACCGGCGAGCCCGCGAGGACTCGCCGGGATCGGCTAGACGAAGTACGCCTCGTGGCGTTGATGCACTCCGCGAGGTATCAACGGTCCCTACGACGCTACCAAGCACGCAAGATACGTCGGAGGGATTTCGCCGAGGGGGACTTGGTCCTAAGGCTACGCCAAGACAACCGAGGGCGCCACAAGCTATCGCCCCCATGGGAGGGACCCTACGTCGTGGTGAAGGTGCTCAAACGGGCACGTACAAGCTGGCCAACGAGGAAGGCGAAGAACTCACCAACGCTTGGAACATCCAACAGCTACGTCGCTTCTACCCTTAGCTAGGATTTCCAAGTATTTTCTGTTGTAAAAACACACGGCCAACGCCCCAGTTGGTGTCACCTATGTAAATACTCCAAGTACAATAAAAGGGCAACTCGGCTTTCCCCTGAAACCCAAGTTACCCTCGGGGGCTACTGCGGGGGGGCACCCCCCCCAAATGGTCCCATTTTTTCGCGCAAAAAACATAACAACACGCGCTAAGTTTGTTTCCCACTTCAACCTCGAGCCATGATTCGAACAGGGCGCAGGCGGCACAGCGGAAGGAGTGTGCGAGCCAGAGACAGCCTACGCCGCGTGGCTATGGCCCGTCTCTCTCGCCTCCAACCCAGCGGGCCCCTGCGAAAAGCGAACTCCCCTAACTAGAATCTACTCAGGAAGAAGAAGAAGCAAGAAGCGCAATAAGCAAACGATTTCATTTACAAACAACTGCCCATGTCCACGAAATGACTTGTTTGTTTACAAGAGGCCACGAGGCCAGAATTCTGATACACACAAACAAAAAATGGGCCTAGCGCCCAGGTGCTTTCAGGCGGATGGAGCGGCAGCATCGGCGGCGTCCGGGAAGAGGAATTCTTCGAAGGCCTCGGCGAGCGTCCCGGCGGCGTCAGCAACAAGCGCGTCCGCGCGCTCCATGGCCACCTCGTCCTCGACGCCCACGGGCACGATGTAGCCTTCCGCCACCGCCTCGAGGTTGACCTCGTAGTGGGATCGCACCACTCCGAGGGCCTTCGCACGCCCGTGTGCAACGCCCGGCGCATCCGCTCCGTGACGTGGCCACCGAGGGCGCGCGAGCGGCCGGCCGCCGAGCCGCCGCCCGGGCATCGCCTTCCTCGACGACGTGACGGGTCTCGAGGGCCGCGTCCCGCGCCTCCCGTAGCTCTCGCTCGGAGGAGTTGTAGGAGGCTCGCAGGCCTCGGCCCGCCCAACGAGCGTGCCCCAAAGCCGTGCGCGAGCTCGGAAGCAACAAGATGACAAGAAATCAGAAAGGGGGAAACGAACCCTCTAAAGCAAGAACTAACAAGAAGGGTCAGACAGTAGCTTACCCTCGACCTGCCTCTTCTCCAGATCGAGGTCGCGGCGCGCGGACTCGAGCGCCAACTCGAGATGCTGGACGGTCTCGCCTTGCTCGACGAGGGCCATCTCTTGGGCGGCATTGCTGATGCTGAGCGCCAACGCCTCATCCTCAACCTCGGAGAATGCGGCGTTCCGCTCCTTCAGCGACCTCTCCGTCGTCTCGCGCGTGACGCGCTCCCACCCGCCGCCCGAGCGTCGCCAGGGCGGCCCGCTCCTGCCGGAGCCGCCCCTCGCCCCTCGGCGGGCGATGCGCTCTCGCCGGAGCCGCCCCTCGCCGGCGACGAGAGCCGCGGCCTTGGTGTCGAGGGCGGCCCTCGGGTCGTCGGCCTCCTTCGCGCGCCTTGCTCCAACCCGCGCGCCCGTTCCTCGGCCCGGCGCCGCCGCGCCGGGGCCCCCCTCGAGCGACGTGCGGAGTTCCGGGTCTCGGCGCGAGCGGTGGCCACCTCCGCCTCCCAGGTGGCGGCCAGCGTCCGCGTCTTGTCCAGGTCCTCGCGCGCGTTCCACAGCGCCTCGTCACGATCGACGAGGGCTGCGCGGATCCGCCCGAGACTCGAGTCACGCGCCGCGTCCTGCCCTGAGCTCTCGGGGAGCACGTCGCACCACGCCATCGCCCGGTACACCAGCCAGCTGTCTGGCGTCCTGAGAGCATCCGCAAGCGCGTCGTAAGCGCTGCATCGCTCCCGGAGCTGGCGGACCTCGGCGTTCACCCGGTCGAACGCGCTGTACTTCTCATGGGCGCGGCGCTCGAGCTCCTGGCATCCACACATCGAGCCTCGTAAGCGCCAAGTCTTGAATGCAGCACGCGAAAACGAAAAAAGGAAGGGAGAACAGCAACCGTGGCTCACCTGGAAGACGACCCAGGCCGGGCCGCCGTGGACCCGCAGCGCCTCGTTCAACGCGCGGTTGAGCGTAGCGCCGTGGCTCCGGAGTTCGCCCCAAAGCTCCTGCTCCCCCCTGGCGTCAGCAAACGCAGGGGGATCCTCCACGGCCCCTCCCACCTGGTCGGGGCGGCCGGCGTGGGAGGACGAGGCCTCGGCACCGTGCCCTTGACCCCCCCACCGTCGGGTGACCCTCGCGCCGCCTCACGAGGACCCCCTCCCCGGGGCTCGGGGGAGGCCGTAGGCCAGCCCGGCCCACCGGTTCCACCCGGGCGGCGGGGAGTCATCCGAGAGCTCCACCACCTCCGCCCGGGGACCGCCGGCGGGAGGAGCCGCTCGCTCCGCCTCCGCCGGCGCCTCTACTCGCGCCTCCGCGACCACGGGCGCCCGTTGTGGCGCCGTTGCCGCCACCTCCGTCCGCGCCGCCGCATCCACGGGCGCTCCCGCGAGGTTGCGCCCGCTCCGCCTCCTCCGCAAAGGGCCGCCACCGCGGGCGGCCACCTCCACCGTAGCCACCGCCGCGGCTGCGCCACCGTGGCGGCCGGCGCCGGCCGCCCCCGGCCGACCTCTCGACCGCGCCGCGGCGGGTTGATCCGCCGGCCGGGCCCTCGAGGCCCCGGCCGGGCCTTGCGAGCTCGTGCCCGCCGCCGCGCTCGTCCCCGGCGTGACCCCCTCGACGAACGCCGCCGGGTGGGGATCGACGCGTCCGTCCTCGGCACCTTGGCCGGTGCAAGAGGAGGAACGGTTGGCACCGCCCGCGCAAACACGAACGAAGGGTTAGAACATCTAATCACCAAGACACCAAAACCAAACGAAGGGAGACAAGGCTACTTACCTCGCGGAGGAAAAGGCCCGCTTCCTTTTCCTCGAGGCCTCGGACGGGGCCGGCGTAGCGGCCGCGCCCCGACGCGGCGCCTCCGATGGCGCCGCCGCGCGCACGGGCACGCCCGCCCCCGCGCGCGGGCGCGCCCCGATGCCGCACCCCCGACGACGGCGCCGCGCGTGCGCGGGGGCACGCTCGCCCGCGCGCGCGGCGCGCCTCCCCCGACGCGCCCCTCGACGACGACGCCGCTCGCGCGGACGCGCTCCCCGCCGCGCGCGGCGCACGCTTGACGCGCGCGCGCAGGCACGTGCGCCGCGCGCGCCTCCGTGGCGCGCGCCGGCACCTCCGCGGCGCGTGCCGCCCCCGACGATGACCGCCGGCGACGGGCGCCGGTGCGCCCGCCCCAGCAAAGCGCCCCGACGCCGCGCGGGCTCGGCGACGGGGCGCGAGCCGCCACCTATCCGAGGGGCCCTCCCCCCTCGGACTCTTCCTCCTCGTCCTCGCTCCGAGGACGAGGGCTCCTCGATGTCCGGGGGAGGAGAGCCCCCGGCTCCTCCCGCCGCCGGTACTCCGCGGACCGTGCGTCGCGCGCGCTTGGCGCCGCCTTGCGTGCTCCCTCCCCGCGCGCCGCCTCGCTCCCCGCTCGCTCCCGGCGCGCCGCCCGCCGAGCGCACGGGAGTCGGGGGGTGGGTGGAACGGACTTGGCGGCGTTGAACGCACCGGCGCGCGAGAGCAACGATGGCGCATCGGGGAAACGGAAGCAAGAACAAGGACTAAAACGGAATCAAAAAACCACACTCACCAACGGGCCGACGGGGAGCATCTCGATGTCCCACGGGGTCCGACCCGCAGTGGCGGCGTCCCGGTGTCGATGGCGCTCCGCGCCCCGGTGAGCGCGTACGGCCGCTCCGGCGGCGTCGGGAGCATCCGCGACCTCACCACGTCGACGGGGTTGGCCGCCTCTCGTCATCTCGAAGATGCGGAGCGGCCTCTCCATCAACGGCACGATTCGCCGGTGATGAAGGAAGGCGAGGACGCCCATCGCGTTGAGCCCTTCCCTCGCCCGGCCGTCGCGGGCGGCGAGGACGGACTCTTGCCGTGCCCGATGATTGGCCGTAGGCAACCCGTAGCCCCGGGAGTCCGCCTCTTCTTGAACACCGGCCGGTGTAGGGAGGGAGGCCGGGCTCGGCGTTGCGCAAATAAAACCATCCCCGCTCCCGGCCCGGCGTTGTTCGTCGTCATGGTGCGGGGGATGTAGAAATCCTTGAGGCGCCCCCGCCGCAGCGAGCGACATCCCGCCGCGCGCACCGCGCGGCGGGTCCTCGGCTCCGACGTGGGGCTGCGTGATGAGCTCCCCGCGGAAGAGGTGTACCCGCAGCTCCCGCTTGACCGGGATCCCTAGGTACCCTTCGCGACGCCCACGAATGTGGCCGCCCGCGAGATCGCATGGGGGCAAAGTTGTGCGACTCCACCCCATAGTGGTAGCACAATGCCCGCATGAATGTGCTCGCCGGCGCGTTGAAGCCACGCTCGTGATAGCGGAGGAAGCTCACCACGTAACCCTCCCAGCGGATTGGGCTCGAGGTGCGACGACGGCGGCACGATCCACTCCGCCGGCGCCCTTCTTCGTTGGCCGACGGGGCTGGCCGGCGGGCGACCGGCTCGCCCGGGCGGCCGGTCCCGGTCGACCTCTCCCGGGCGTACGGCTCCGGGACCCTAATCGGAAGCCGAGGCGGCGCCATGGGGGGGGGGACGAACGAGTGCAAAGGCGGAGGACAAGGAAGCGAGGAAAAAGCTCTAGCGAGCGAGCCCGCGCGACGGCAAGAGAGAGGTGAAGGCGAAGGGACGGAGGACCGAAAACGGTGAGGAGCCAAGGTAAAAAACCGCTGTCCCTTCCTCACCGCGGTTTATAAGCAACGGGCGAGTTCTCCGAGCGGACGCCCCGCCGCATTAACTTGCAGGAATCTTTCCGTCGCGTCGACGAGTGGGCCCCACCACGGCCGCGGCGGCTCTAACACCGGCAGCGGGTCATCATTGCGGCAAGACCGGCGGCGACCGAGGCAAAACCGTCACGTCCGCCGGCCACGTCGCCCACTACGCGCGCGCGCGGCCGCGCGCCTAAAAAGGCGCGCCCGCGGCGCAAAACCGCGGCCACGACCGCAAGGCAATTAAATGCCCGGCCCCTTGCCAAGCAAGGGAGAGCCCTCGAGCGAGGCGAATCCTCGGCTCGAGACAAAGGCGACCCTCGATGGGATGACGAGCGTGAGAAGGTCGCCGGGACTCGCTCGATGTAGAGCAGGCAGCCGCGGGCACCCATGCCACGTGAGGCCCTCGAGTGGCGTGACCCTCGGCTCGAAACGAGAGGCGACCCTCGACGGGATACCGGCGTGAGAAGGTCGTCGGGACCTCGCTCGACGTAGAGCGGACCACCACGGGCACCCATGCCACGTAGGACCCTCGAGCGGCATGACCCCCAACTCGAGACGATGTCAACCCTCTAAAAGAAGGCACGCGCGTAAGAGGATCGCCCAGGTCACGCTTGAAATAGAGCGACACCGAAAGCACTCATACCGCGCCATGCCACCAACCAGCACCTCGAGGGCTGGCACGTCCAGGCCCCTCGACGGCCGCAAACGAGAAAGGACGGGGCTGGCCAAGGCACGGCCCCGCACGGCCTTGCGATCGAGGTTCGAAGCCCGACCCTCGACGGGTTCGAACGGGCGCCCCGCATCACGCAGTTAGGGACGACGAGGGCACGCGCATTCGAGCCGTTCCTCGAGCCCGTTGGCTCGAGGGTGCCCCACATGTCGTGTTCGAGAGCCGGCGGGGGCGGCTAGCGGGGGGATCCCACCGAGGGAGAGCTTCCGCGCCCTCGGTCCCTAGCGAACGGGACCGAGCCCCACCTAGCAAACCCACGCAAGCGCTTCCATGGACGTGTCTCCGACCGCGCGGCCTACCCTTATCGAATGGGGCATGGACGTCCACTTGAACCACCCGCTAGCGGCTCGAAGAGGAATCCGCGATTCGCGACCCGCTCGATGGGAGTCGTGGAAACCTCACCCTCCGACCCGCGGAGGGGACGGCGAGGGCGCGATAAAAAAACAAGTCGTCGAGGGCTCGACCCGATCGCCTCGAACAGGCCAAGGCTCGGGGGCTCGACGCACGGCTACACCTCCTTGAAATTGCACCCGCCGGAGACAAGGACGGGGGGAGCGTGCACCCCCGATGCCGGCTGAAACACCGCCGATGCCGGTTGGCCTATGTGCCACGCCTTTCTGACCGAATTGCTCGTGGTTAACCCCCCGCGGGAGAACCCACACTCTGCGCAGGCTTCGGGGGCTAGACCCGCGGGTCCGCTGACGCGGCCCCACGGAAAGCGTTCGCAAACAAGGAGGGAAGAACGTCCTATCAGTAGGTTCCAGCATCTGCGGGAGCCTCAATGGCAAACCCGCGGCGCTCGGGGGCTGCGTCGGGGACCGCCCCTAGGGGTCCCCTTAAACAATGGGGGAACCCTCACTTAAATCCCCGCATCGAAATGAGCTGAGCCTAACCATGCAGGAAAACTAACCATGCAGGACTTGGCCTATGCGGCAGGACTCCGGAGGCCCACCAAGACGGCTCGTCTGGAAGACCCCTCGAGCAGGCTCCGCCTCGCCCGAGGGCACGCTCCTCCTCGAACGGGTTCCGCCCCGTTCGAGGGGCAACCCCCTCCTCGAACGAGCTCCGCTCCGTTCGAGGGGCAACCCTTCCCTCGAGCGGTTCCGCCCCGCTCGAGGGCACGCTCCCCCTCGAGCGAGTCTCGTCTCGCTCGAGGGTCCGCTCCGCCCTCGGCCGGGGCCCGCCACGCTCACGGGCGCCCCCGCACGCGTGCGCCGGCCCCGTACTTGGGCATTTAACGCCCGACGCCGCGGGGACGGCGCCATCATGCGTCCGGGGCTCACGCCCCGGTGCCGCCGCACCAACTCCCCAGGGAGGAGCCCATCCCCGCTACTGTGGGATGGACTGTGCGGTACGGCCGGTGTCAGTCCCGTGACACCGCGCGCACGCTACTGTACGGCTAACGCGCCCGACCCTCGAAAGGGGGCCGGGCGCACCCTCGACTCCACTTTCCCGTGATCCTGCAGGTTAGGTGAGGGCGCTTGGCCGGTGGGTGGCCATCCCGGCCACTGTAACGGCGCGGCCGCCGTACCCACGCGTGCGGGCGCACGCCTGACTCCGCAGGCGCACGCCCGAACACTGCAGCAACCACTCCACCACCGCAGAGCTCATTGGGAAGGAACGCCGTTCTGCCCGCTCCTGTACCCCGTACCAGCCATCATCAGCACCTCCCTCGAAGCCTATCAGGGGACGCCATCGCCATCTGCCGCCTCCTACCCTCGAACCGCCACTGTTCGGGTACGAGGTAGGCCATCATGGCCGGATCGCAGCGAAGATCGACCGGACGGCCGCCCACTCTACACCGTAGCACGACGTGCACCCACGCGTAGCTAGGTAGCGCGGCATACATGTAACTCGCCGCCCCCTTGGCCTATAAAAGGGGAGGCGAGCCCCCAGCCGCGGGGGGACGAATTCAGAGGAACACAGCGCACCGTGCACTCACTCTCTTATTCTCCCACGACATCTCCAGCCACTCACCCAGGGACTTGGAAGCCACGATTCCTCTCCCGCCTTGCTTGTATTTGCCCCACTACAAGCACCCCCGGTGCTGAGCAATATAGTGCCACGAGCACGCCCCTGTCGGACGTACGGCCCCCTCGGCCGGAACCGGGATAAAATCTTGTGTCATTAGTTGCTTAGCATCGACCATTGAGGGATAGACCTAGGCGTTATCTATCGGTTAGTGTCGGGACCAAATTCCGCACCGACACGCACGCTCCTCAATTCTCCCACAACATCCGAACTCACTTCGATCACTCCACCGGGGACTTGGAGGCCGCGCCTCCTCTCCCGCCTTGCTTGTAGCCGCCCCACTACAGGCACTCCGGTGCAAAGCAATATAGTGCCTCGAGCACACCTGGACGTACGGCCCCGGCCGGAACCAGGATAAAATCCCGTGTCTCTTGTTGCTTAGCACCGACCATTGAGGGATAGACCTTGGCGCTTAGTACTAGTTAGTGTCTGGACTACATTCCGCACCGACAGTTGGCGCCCACCGTGGGGCACGCGAGCGCTGAAGGTCAATCCGCCATAAACTCCTTCCATGGTGATTCGCACCGAGTACCGCGATACGCGTTACTCCATGGGCAGCTCGGACCCTCTCCCCGCCGGGTTCGAAATCCGGTTCGGGGGCCCGAACTTTCGTGCCACGGGGAACGGCTACTCGATCCGCCTCACCAACCGTGAGGAAATTCACGCACCGCGCCAAGCGGGGTCCGCCCCCGGCCGCCGCCGCACGAGTCGCCGCGATGCCGGCGCGCCGCCGGCACGGACGCCGCGGGCCCATCGGCATCACGGTGCCGCCGCCGCTCCGGCCGGCGCTCGCGCCGGGGCGCGGTCGAGCAATGGCACGCCGAGCGCGTCGCCTCGCAACGCGTGTGCCCTGTCGGCACGACGACGGCCGCCCCCGCGGGGAGGGGCGCTCGGTCTCCGGCCGCACTTCCCCATCGGTCTGCGCGGCGCCACGGCGGCCTACACCGCCAACGCCAATGCCAGCACCACGATGCGCAGGGTTCCCCCTGGCCGCCATGTTTTCGTCGCCAGGGATCCTAGCGCCTCCGCCGGTGACGAGTCGTCCCTAAGCTCTCTCGACGCATTTCCACCTGCCACCTCGCACGGGTACGCGGAGTGGGACTTCTCCGGCGTGCGGGGGACCCAAAGGATGTTCGGGCGATTCCTCGACGCCACTTACTACCGGTTCGGGCTGCTCGACGACTCCCGGCCGGGAGCTATGACCCCGCGCGGGAATGCTGCGTCATCATCGCCAACGACCCAGCGAACGCCACCGGCGCAACGGGCGCCGGCGATGGAGAGGTTCCGCCCGCTCTAGGGACCGCTTCACGCCTGGCTGTAGGGCCAAGTGCCCCCGCTTCTTCACCCCCAACAGGGGCCGATATCAACGCGCAGCTAGCCCAAGCATGCGAACTCGAGGCCAAGCTGGCGGAAGAGTACCGGACGGTGCGGTTGCTCCGCGCCTCCGTGGCGGGGGAAGCCTCCGCGCGCGTCGAACGCGCGAGTGAGCTGGGCATACAAGCCCGCGACCGCATTAATGCCGACTTCAACGTCGATAACCCGGATACGCCTCCGCGAGCGAGCCAAAAGCACATTGCCGCTGCAACGCTGCTGCGGGCCATGCCCGCCCCCTCGACACCCGAGGCGCGGAACCTGCATCGCGAGGCGCAGGCGCTCATCGAGCAGGCGACTGTCCAGCAGGCCGAGAGCTTGGCGTCACGCATCCGTCACCAGGGAGACGCGCGGGACGATGGGGGCGCGCGAGGGCCCGAACCCCTCGGTACACGCGGGTAGAGCAACGCAGCGCCCCGCCAACCCGGGCGCACGCCGGCCAAGGAGCGCCTCCTTGACACACGCGGGCGGCGCGGGGACGGCGATGCCCGCAACGTCATCAACGCTCGGTGGACGAGCAAAGCGGAGGCGCGAGCGGCGGCAGGCTACCACCCTCGGCGGGGTGGACGCTACGATAGCGATGAAGACCGCCGCCAACGCCGGAGCCCCCCGGAACCCGCGTGTTCATCCGGAGAGATCCGCGCGGCGGCCTTTCCCCGGCCGCTTCCGCCACCGACGACGATTGTCAAGTACAACAGGGAGACGAGATCCCCGTGTGTGGCTCAACGACTACCGCTTGGCGTGCCGCCCGGGCGGAGCCACCAAAGGACGAGGTCATCATCCGCAACCTCCCCCTCGCACCTCGCCGACTCGGCCGACGTGGCTCGAGCACCTACCGGCCGACCCGCATCCACAATTGGGGTGACTTGGTCCGCACATTTGTTGGTAACTTCCGTGGGCACGATGTGCGCCCCGGGAACTCCTGGGACTTGCGCTCCTGCACCCAAAAGCCCGGCGAGTCGCTCCGGGACTTCATACGGCGCTTCTCCAAGCGCTGCACGGAGCTCCCGAGCGTGGCGCAATCCGAGATTGTGCACGCCTTCCTCGAGGGCACCACGTGCGGGACCTCGTGCGCGAGTTGGGGCGCAGCCGCCGGTTGACTCGAACGAACTGTTCGATATCGCCACCGCTTTTTCCTCGTGCGAAGAGGCGGTGGGGGCGATCTTCGATGGAAAAAAGGGCAAGCGCACGGATGACGCGCCCGCGGAGGGCGCAAGTCCAAGGAGCTCCACCGAAGGACAAGCGGGGCAAGAAGGGGAAGAAGCCGCGCCGTGAGGCGCGCGAGCGAGGACGCGACGCAACGACGCCGAGGCCCTTGCCGTTGACCCGCTTGACCGGGCCCTCGACCGGCCCCTCGAGGTCCGGGGTTTTCGACGACATGCTAAAAAAGCCATGTCCCTACCACAAGACACCAGTCAACCACACCCTCGAGCAGTGCGACATGCTCAAGCGGTTCTACGGCCACGCCGCCGCGAAGGACGACGAAGCCAAGAAGGACGGGAGTGATGGTGACGCCGGCGGCTTCCCCGCTGTGGAAAATGTGTTCCTCATCTTCGGGGGGGCCGACCGTCGACATGTCGAGCCGCCACCGCAAGCGGGAGCGGCACGAGGTTCTCGCCGCGGAAAAAGCGCCTCCCTCCTTCTTTGACTGGTCGGAGGATGCCATCACCTTCAGCCGCGAGGATCACCCGAACCGCATCCCCAACCCGGGCCAGTACCCGCTGGTAGTCGACCCGGTCATCGGGAACGCGCGGTTCTCAATGGTCCTAATGGACGGAGGCGAGCAGACCTCAATATCCTCTACGCGCACACGCCGCGCCTAATGGGGATCGGGTTGGAGCGACTCGCGCCCCGAAGACGACGCCGTTCCATGGCGTCGCGCCGGCAAGCGCGTTCAGCCCCTCGGGCGCATCGACACGCTCTGTTTGGTTCGGCACACCGAGCAACTACCGCAAGGAGATGCTCACCTTCGAGGTGGTGGGGTTTAGGGGCGCATACCACGCCATACTTGGGCGGCCCTGCTACGCCAAGTTCATGGCGGTCCCCAACTACACCTACGTCAAAATGAAGATGTCGGGGCCGAACGGCGTCATCACCGTGGGCTCATTCATCGAGCACGCCTTCGACTGCGACGTCGAGTGCGTGGAGCACGCGGAAGCACTAGCGCTGGACGAAGCGCTGGTGGCCAACTTGGAGAAGATGGTCAACGAGGACCTCAACTCCACCACCAAGCACGCCGACAGCTTCGAGGCCGCGGAGCAGACCAAGGAAGTGCCCCTCGACCATGCTGCCCCCGAGGGCAAGGCGTTGAGGGTCAGTTCTACCCTCGACCTGAAATAGGAAGTGGTGCTCGTCGACTTCCTCCACGCCAACGCCGACATCTTCGCGTGGAGCCCCTTGGACATGCCAGGCATCCCGAGGGAGGTCGCCGAGCACTCCCTTGACATCCTACCTCACTCCCGCGCCGTGCAACAACGGCTCCGCTGCTTCGACGAGGAGCGGAGGTGGGCGATCGGAGTAGAGCCGTGGAAGCTCCTCGAGGCTGGGTTCATCAAGGAAGTGTTCCACCCTACGTGGCTAGCCAATCCTGTACTAGTAAAGAAAAAGAATGGGAAGTGGTGGATGTGTGTAGACTACACCAGTCTTAATAAAGCATGTCCGAAAGTTCCTTTTCCTTTGCCACGTATCGATCAAATTGTTGATTCGACCGCCGGGTGTGAGCTACTTTGTTTCCTTGATGCCTATTCCGGGTACCACCAAATCAAAATGAAGGAGTCCTACCAGCTCACGACTTCATTCATCACGCCGTTTGGGATGTATTGCTACGTCACGATGTCGTTCGGCCTCCGGAACGCGGGTGCGACGTACCAACGGTGCATGCAGCATGTTTTCGGAGACCACATCGGGCGAACCGTCGAGGCGTACGTGGACGACATAGTCGTGAAAACCAGGAAGGCGGACGACCTGGTTGGCGACCTCAGCATCGTGTTCGACTGCCTACGGGTAAACAAGGTAAAACTGAACCCCGAAAAATGTGTCTTTGGCGTGCAGCGGGGCATGCTTCTAGGATACATAGTCTCCCAGCGAAGCATCGAGGCCAACCCCGAAAAGGTTCGGCGGCCGGTGTACTACATCGCCGAGGTCTTGTCCGACACCAAGGCGCGCTACCCCCAAGTCCGTGTCGCTCTACGCAGTGGTCCTCGCGCGGCGCAAGCTCCGCCACTACTTCGAGGCCCACCCTATCATGGTGGTTTCTTCCTTTCCACTAGGAGAGATCATCCGCAATCCGGACGCAGCGGGCAGGATCGCCAAGTGGTCGGTGGAACTGATGGGCGAAACGCTCGCCTACGCACCGCGCAAGGCCGTCAAGTTCCAGATCTTGGCAGATTTCGTTGCCGAGTGGACGGACACGCAGTTGCCGCCGCCACAGATTCAGGCAAAATGCTGGACTCTGTATTTCGACGGCTCGGTGATGAAGACAGGGGCGGGCGCGGGCCTGCTCTTCATCTCACCCCTCGGGGAGCACATGCGGTACGCAGTCCGCCTCCATTTCCCCGCGTCGAACAACATGGCTGAGTACGAGGCCTTGCTCTGTGGCCTCAAGATCGCCATCGAGATAGGTGTCAAACGCCTCGACGTACGGGGGGATTCGCAGCTCGTGATCGACCAAGTCATGAAAACCACGAGCTGCCACGACGACAAGATGGAGGCATACTGCAAGGCCGTGCGGGCCCTCGAGGACAAGTTCTATGGCATCGAGCTTAATCACGTGCCCCGCCGTTACAACGAGGAGGCGGACGAGCTTGCCAAGATCGCGTCGGGGCGGATCACTGTCCCCCCGAACGTCTTCGCCCGAGATATCGCCCAACCGTCCGTCACCCTCGAGTCGCACCCCTCGAACCACACGGAACCCTCGGGGCTCCCCTCGAGTCCAGCGGGCGCGGAACCCATGGACGAGGACCCCTCGAACGAGGCGTACGTGCTCTCCCTTCTCGAGGGGTACGGCGCCAGCGAGGCCGAAGTCATGGACGTCGAGCCAGCCCCCAGCGGGGCAGACTGGCGCGACAAATACATCGCCTGGATGGACCGAGGGGAACTCCCCTCGGACCGGTCCGAGGCCGGGCGTGTCGCCGGATGGCCAAGTCCTTCGCCCTCGTTGACGGCGAGCTGTACAAGTGCGCCGCTTCCGCATCCCGCGGCCGATGCGTGCCCATCCCCGAGGGGCGCGAGCTCCTCCGGACATTCACGCGGCATCCGCGGCCACCATGCCGCGCCCCGCACCCTTGTAGGCAACGCGTTCCGCCGGGGCTTCTACCGGCCCACCGCGGTCGCCAACGCCGCCGAGATCGTGCGCACCCGCGAAGGGTGCCACTTCTACGCCCGTAAATCCAACATCCCCGCGCACGTCCCCGCGCACCATCCCCATCACGTGGCCTTTCGCCGTGTGGGGACCGGACATCGTCGGGCCCTTGTGGAAAGCGCTCGGGGGCTTCACCCACCTCGTTGGTCGCAATCGACAAATTTTCCAAGTGGGTAGTGGTGCGCCCCATTACGAATCTCGGGCGAGCAAGCGGTGACGTTTTTCACGTACATCGTCCATCGCTTTGGAGTGCCCAATTCCATCATCACCGACAATGGGTCCCGCTCACGGGCAGGAAATTCCTGGAGTTTTGCGACAAATTCCACATCCGTGTGGACTGGGCAGCTGTGGCACACCCACAGACCAACGGCCAAGTAGAGCGTGCCAACGGCATGATCCTACAAGGCCTCAAGCCCAGAATTTTCGACCAGCTGAACAAGTCTGGTCGGAAATGGCTCCAGGAACTGCCTGCGGTCGTATGGAGCCTAAGGACCACCCCAAGCAGAGCCACCGGGTTCACCCCGTTCTTTCTAGTCCATGGCGTGGAGGCCGTCCTCCCCACGGACTTAGAATATGGGTCACCCGTGGGTGCGAGGCTATGACGAGGTCACCAACCAGCGGGCCCGCGAGGACTCACTGGACCAGCTGGATGAAGCGCGCCTCGTGGCCTTGATGCACTGCGCAAGATACCAGCAGTCCCTAAGGCGTTACCAAGCTCGAAAGGTGCGCCGACGGGACTTCAGCGAGGGGGATTTGGTCCTAAGGCTACGCCAAGACAACTGTGGACGCCACAAGCTATCACCTCCGTGGGAGGGACCCTACGTCGTGGTGAAGGTGCTCAAGCCCGTACAAGCTAGCCAACGAGGACGGCGAAGAACTCACCAACACTTGGAACATCCAGCAGCTACGTCGCTTCTATCCTTAGCTAGGATTTCCGAGTTTTTCTGTTGTAAATCGCAAAGTCCAACACCCCAGTTGGCGGCACAAATGTAAATAGCAAAGCAATTCAATAAAAAGGGCAACTCAGCTTTCCCCTGAAACCCAAGACACCCTCGGGGGCTACTACGGGGGGCATCCCCCCCAAAAATGGTCCCATTTTTTCGCGCGCTAAGTATGGCTCGACCTCAGCCTCGAGCAAAATTCAGACAGGGCATGGGTGGCCTAGCGGAAAGGATGCGCAAGCCAGAGATAGCCTACGCCTCCACGGGGTTACGGCCCTTCTCTCTTGCCTCCGGCCCAGCAGGCCGCTCGCGAAAACCGAACTCCCCTAACTCAAATTCACTCAGGCAAAGGAAGAAACAAAATAGCACGATAAAACAACAAACACCATTTGCTTCCACAAACGTTCGGAACAAAATGCCTGTTTATTTACATGGCCACCTGGCCCATATACTAACATACAAGTAAAAAAGGGCCTGGCGCCTGGCAATCTTCAGGCTTGAGGAGCATCAACGTCGGCCGGCGTCTAGAAACGGAACTCCTCCAAGGCCTCGGCGAGCAACTTGGCGGCATCGGCGGCTAGCACGTCCACGCGCTCCATTGCCGCTTCATCCTCGACGCCCTCCCGGACGACGTAGCCTTCCGCCACGGCCTCAAAGTTGACCTCGTAGTGGGACCGCACCACGCCGAGGGCCTTCGAACGCCAAGGCGCGAGAGCGCGGCGCATGCGCCCGCAGACGTGCCCACCGAGGGCGCGCGGGCGGCCGGCCAACGAGCTTCCAGCTTGCGCCTCGCCCTCTTCGACGGCCCGGCAGGTCTCTAGGGCCGCGGCACGCAGCTCCACCAGCTCCCGCTCGGAGGAGTTGTAGGAGGCATGCAACGCCTCGGCCCGGTCGGTAGCGCGCCCCAGCGCGGTGTGCAGGCCTGAACGTCACCAGCAAGAGAAATCAGAAGGGGAACAAACCCTCGAAGGGAAGATCAGCGAAACAAAGAACGAAACGGCGACCTACCTTCAACCTGCTTCTTCTCCACCTCAAGAGCGCGGCGCTCGCCCTCGATCGCCCGCCGTAGGCCGATGACGCGTAGCGCCTCGCTCCCTGAGGGACGCCTCCCGATCCGCGTTCGTGATGCCGAGGGCGATCGCCTCTTCCTCGAGCTTTGAGACATCGGCGTCCCGCTCCTCCGGGCCGACTTCGCGCCGTCTTGCGAGCGGTACGCTCCTCGCTCGAGCGCCGACCGAGCATCGGCAAGAGCGGTTCGCTCCCCGCCGGAGTTGGCCCCTCGACCTCCCCGGGCGGGCGGCGCGCTCCCCGCCGGAGCGCTCCTCCGCCGTGAGAAGCGCGGCGACCTTGGCGTCGAGGGTGGTCTTCAACTCGTCGGCCTCCTTGGCCTTTTGCCCGCCCCGCGCGCACCCTCTCCTCGGCCCTCGGCTCGCCGGGCCTCGCGCCTCCCGGAGCCACGTGTGGAGCTCCCACTTGTCGCCCCGGCGGCGCCCACCTCTCGCCTCCTAGTTGGACGCCACCGTGCGCACCTTCTCCAGATCCCCCCGCACCTGCTGCAGCGCCTCATCCCGATCGATGAGGGCTGTGCAAATCCGCTCGAGGGTGGGGGGCGCGCCGCGGCCTTCCCCTCGTACTCCAAGGGCTGATCGCGTAGGGCCTCCGCCTGGTACGACAGCCAGCTGTCTGGAGTCCCCAAGGCTTCCACGAGCACGTCGAAGGCGTCACGCTGCTCCCGGAGCTGGCGGAGCTCGGCGCTCATCCGGTCGAAGGCGCCATACTTGTCGCGAGCGCGGTGCTCGAGCTCCTGCCGCCAATAGACCAAAACCAGTAAGCGTCGCGCCGCAAGGAACAAGTACGAAGATAACGAAATCGAAGAAAATAAGCAACAACGCCTCACCTGGAAGACGCGCCACGCCACGGCCGCCATGAATCCGCGCCGCCCTCGTTCAACGCCGGTTGAGCGTGGCGCCGTGGTCACGGAGCTCCCCCCCCCACGCCCGTTGCTCCTTCCGAGCGTCGGCGAAGGCGGGCGGCTCGTCAACGCGCCCCTCTCCCCGCGCAGCGGCGGCGCGGTAAGAAGAAGCCTCGACGCCGTGCCCTCGGCCCCGGCCACCATGTGGCCGTCCCACCGCCCTCACGAGCGCCCCCTCCCCGAGGCTCGGGGGATGGCATGGGCGGGGTTCACCCACCGGTCCCACCCGGCGGCGGGGCGTCATCGTCCGGGATCTCCACCGCCATCGCCCGGGAGGCTGCGCCGGCGAGTGCGGGCTCTCGCCGCGCCCCCACCGCCGCCTCCGACCGCGCCTCGGTGGCCGCGGGCTCCCGGCCGCGGTGCCGCGCCCGCCGCCTCCGGTTGCGTCTCGGCGGCCGCGGGCGCCGGGTGGCCCTCCACGGCATACGCCGCCGGCAACGCCACCGCAACCGCGCCGCCGGCCACACCTCCGCCTCCGCCCTTGCCCCCGCCGCGGCCGTCGCCCCTCGTTGCTCCTCCATCACAACCGGCGCCCGCCGCTCCTCGACGACCGCCGGCCGCGGCCCGGCGGCGAAACCACCGGCCGTGGCCTCGAGGCCTCGGCCCGTGCCTTGCGAGCTCTCGCTCGCCGTTGCGCCGCGCTCGCCCCCCGCTCGCGGCGCCCTTGACGAACGCCGCCGGTGGGGACAGACGCATCCGCCCTCGGCACCTTGGCCGGCGAGAGGGGGAGGCAAGGTTGGCACCAACCTCGCGGAAATGGAAACAAACTATCAAGGTCCCGCCCGACGGGCACGTGACCTCTCAAAAGACAACTCCTTACCTCGAAGAGGAGAAGGCGCGCTTCCTCTTCCTCGAGGTCCCCCGCCGACGATGCGAGCGCGGCCGGCGCGGCCGCCGCCGCGCCTCCGGCCATCTCCGCCGCGCGCGCGCCCCGCCCCGCACGTGGGCGCCTCCGCCGCGCGCGTGGACGCCTCCGAGGCGCGCGCCGGCGCCTCCGGGGCCCGCGCCGCCCATGTCGTCGATTGCCCGGTGGCGGGCGCCTGCGCCCGCCCCCGGCGATGCTACTCCCCGCCACCGGAGCGGCTCTCCCGTGTGACGGGTGCGAGCTCCCACCTATCGGGGAGGACCTTCCCCCTAACCTCTTCCTCCCCTTCCTCCTCGTCCGATGACGAGTACTCCTCGGTCCCCGGCGAGGGAGAGTCCTGTTGCTCACGCAGCCGAACTCCTTGCTCCTCGCTCACGACGCTCCCCGGTGTCGCGTCGCGCGCTCCCCGCTCGCGGGCCACCCGCTCCCGCTCTCGCTGCTGCGCCGCGCGTGCGAGCACACGAGAGCAGGGGGTGGGCGGCTCGGATTTCGCGGCGCTCACGCTCACCATCTGCAGGCAAAGCATTAAAATGCGTTGACAACTCGGAAAACTAGCGAGACTGGGAATGAAATCAAGAACTCCTCTCACCAGTGGGCCGGTAGGCAGCATCTCAAGATCCCACAGGGCCCTGTCGTCGTACCGCCCGGACTTGGGGTCGATGGCGCGCCGCGCCCAGGTAGCCGCGTACTCCCGCAGGAAGGGGCTCGGCAGCGACCGCGATTTCGCCAACGCGACGGGGTCCGCGTCCTCGGTCATCTCGTAGATGCGGAGTGGCCTCTCCATCAAGGGGACGATCCGCCGGTGGTGGAGGTGGGCGAGGACAACTTCTCGCGGCCGCCCCGCGGCCCGCCGGATTCCTCGCCGCGGCCGGAGCGAGTCCAACCGTGCCCCGTGCCGGGGCGGGGACACCCCGTGGTACCGGAGGCGGGCCTCTCCCGAGCACCGTGCCGGTGTAGGGGGGGAGGCCGGGCTCGGCATTGCGGAGGTAGAACCACCCCCGCTCCCGGTCCACGTTGTTAGTCGTCATCGTGCCGGGGATGTAGTCGTCCTTGCGCCGGCTTCGCACGGCGAGCGACATGCCGCCGCACGCACCGCGCGGCGGGTCCTCGTCTCCGTCGTCGGCAGCGTGTCGGCCTCCGCGCGGAAGAGATGAACCCAGAGATCCCAGTTCACCGGGATCCCCAGGAAGCCCTCGCGGACGCCAACGAATGTGGCCGCCCGCAAGATCGCGTTCGGCGCGAAGTTGTGAAGCTCCACACCGTAGTGGTGGCAAAGGGCCCGCATGAAGCGGCTCGCGGCGCCATGAAGCCGCACTCATGGAAGCGGACGAAGCTGACCACGTAGCCGCGCGGAGGGTTGGGCGCTCGCTCCCTTTCCGACGGCACGATCCACTCGGGCCGGCGTCCGTCCTCGTTCGCCGCAAGTTGGCCGCGGTCACCGGGCCGGTTCGGGGCCGGCGGTGTCACCGTCGAGCGCTCCCATGCCAATTGGTCGACGATGATGAGAGGCTGGCCGGGGAGCCATGCGGGCGGGCGAAGAAGCGAAGAACAAGGAGCGAGAAGAGCTCTGAGAGCAGAGGCGCAGCGTGGCGAGAGTAGCTCGGGGGCTAGAGCGCAAGAAGCAAGAACGACGAGTGCTAAACGCAAAGGGTAAAACCGCCCTTTCCCCTCCCATCGGATTTATAGGCCGCGGGCGTGCTCTCGGAGCGTGTGCCCCGCGCGCATTACCTGCGGTGGAATATTCCCTCGGCCGACGAACGGGCCCCACCACGACCGCGGCAGCCACACAACCGCACAAATGCCATCATCACGGCGTGGTAAATGGAGGGCCGTGGCGGGCGGTCATGTCCGCCCGCCCGCTCCGCCCACTACGCGCGCGCCGCGACGCTCGAAAAGGCGCGCCGCCGCGCGAGACTACGCTCACGACCGTGAGCATTAAATGGCCCCGTCCCTTACTAAGTAAGGAAGACCCTCGAGCGGCCGAGCCCCTAGCTCAAATAAATTCGACCCTCGAAGGGTGCAAATATCGACCGGTGGCCTCGAAGCCCGTTTGAAATAAACGGGCGCCACGGAGGGTGCCCTCGATTCGCGAGAACTACTAATCGGCGGTTCCGTGGCCGACATGATCGCAGACCCTCGAAACCCGCATGCGAAAGACGGGGGCGCCCGGCCGCCACCCCCGCACGGCCCTACCGATCGAGGTTCGAGCCCGACCCTCAACGACTCGAACGGGCGCCCCGCATCACCGCAGTCGGGGACGACGAGGGCACGCGCATTCGAGCCTTTCCTCGAGCCCACCGCGCTCGAGGGTGCCCCCACATGTCGTGTTCGAGAGCCGGCCGAGGGCGGCTAGCCGGGGGGTCCCACCGAGGGAGAGCTTCCGCGCCCTCGGTCCCTAGCGAATGGGACCGAGCCCCACCTAGCAAACCCACGCAAGCGCTTTAATGGACGCGTCTCCGACCGCGCGGCCTACCCTTATCGAACGGGGCATGGGCGTCCACTTGAACCACCCGCTACCGGCTCGACGAGGAATCCGCAATCCGTGACCCGATCGATGGGGGTTGCGGAAACCTCACCCCTCCGGGTCCCGCGGAGGGACGGCGAGGGCGCGTTTGAAAAACGAAGAGCTCGCCCCCGATCGCCTTGAACGGGCCCGGGCTAGGGGGATCGACGCACGGCTACACCTCCCCGGGTTGCACCGGCCGCGTACGCTGCCGGTTGTGCGTGCGTCACCGGCCGCCGAAACATCGCCGACGCCGGTTGGAATATGCACCACACCCACCGACCAATTCCACGGTAAAAACCCCTACGGGGAGCATTCACGCTCCCCGCAGGCTTCGGGGGCTAGACCCGCCGGGTCCGCCGACGCGGCCCCACGGAAAGCATTAGCAACCGGGGGGAAAGGATGTCCTATCGGTAGGCTTCGGCATCCGCGGGAGCCCGGCCGGCAAACCCGCATGCTCGGGGGGCTACCTGTCGGGGACAGCCCCGAAGGTCCCCTAAAAACAACCACAGGAATCCTCGCTTAAAACCCGCAAAAAAAAACTAAAGCGAAACACCTCTCACCTAAGCGCACAAACGGGGCACGCCCACACCTTGCGGTGGTCCCCGCGACCCACCGGAGTGGCCCATTCAAAGGCCCCCTCGAGCAGGTTCCGCCTCGCTCGAGGGTTCACGGCCCCCTCGAGCGGGTTCCGCCTCGCTCGAGGGTTCACGCCTCCCTCGAGCGGGTTCCGCCTCGCTCGAGGGTTCGCCTCCGCCTCACTCGAGGCTCCCTCGCACGCGCGCGCGTTCCCGCACGCAGGTACGGGCATTTAATACTCTGACACGGCAGGGCGGCGCCATCATGCGCCTGGGAATCATGCCCCGGCGCTGTTACGCCAACTCCCTAGGGGGAACCCATCCCGGCCACTGTGGGGGACTGTGTGATATGGCCAGCGTCAGCTCCGTGGCACTGCGACGCCTACTCCAGTACGGCTAACGCGTCACGCCCTCGAAGGGGGGCCGGCCACACCCTCGAACCACTTTCTCGTGAACTTGCGGGGGCCGGGTCATGACACTAGGCCGGCGGGACGCCATCCCCGCCACTGTTGGTCCTGTGCGGCCGCCCCCGTGCTCGCAACACCACGCCGGGCACTGTTACAACCACTCCGGCGCCGTGAGGCACGCGGGGACGGGACGCCACCACGCCTGCCACTGTATCCCGTACGGATCGCCGTCAACGGCTTCCTCGAGCCCGTCTGAGGACGCCACTGTCAAACACTACGCCCCTACCCTCAAAGCTGCCTCTCGTTCGGCACAGGACACGCCGTGATGACTAGATCGTGGCAAGGACCGTCAAGGCGGCCGCCAACTCCGCGGCGCTGCATGCCATACTTCCCCATGTAGCTGAATAGTGCAGCATGCCTGTAATTCACCCTCTCCTTGGTCTATAAAAGGAAGGTGAACCCCCTCACCGCAGGGAACATCGGATATCGAACATCGAATAGGGAACAACACACGCACGCTCCTCAATTCTCCCACAACATCTGAACTCACTTCGATGACTCCACCAGGGACTTGGAGGCCGCGCCTCCTCTCCCGCCTTGCTTGTAGTCACCCCACTACAAGCACTCTGGTGCAAAGCAATATAGTGCCTCGAGCACACCACTGCTGGACGTACGGCCCCGGCCGAAACCAGGACAAAATCTCGTGTCTCTTGTTGCTTAGCACCGACCATTGAGGGATAGACCTTGGCGCTTCCTACTAGTTAGTGTTGGGACTACATTCTGCACCGACAATAAGTGATTTACCAGGCGTTAACCCGACGACTAACGACAGGATGATACTTTATTACTGCTTAATGACCAAAGTGGATTGGTTTAGGTAGTAGTACGATATTTTCCTGGGCGGGTTGTCACAACCGGCAGGGAAGGTGCCGAACCATCATCCGCGGGCACCATCACCACGTCCTCGCCACCTAGGCCGGTCCCGGCCAGCGGCGCCAATGTCGCATGGGGGATGGTCGTCTCCCTGACCGTCCGCTCCCCCTCGACCACGGTGGCCATGACCAGCCCTCCCTCGACCTGCACCGAAAGCAGCTCGGCGTATGGAGGCTGAGGACGAGGCTCAGAGGGCACGACCTGCGCGCTCAAAGCCAAGCGATTCAGAGGCGCGAGGCTGAGAACACCGGTGTCGGCGTGCCTGCGAGAAGACGGAACCAAGATTAGAAAGCAAAACAAGCTGAAGAGTTCGTGATGGTGGCTCCGAGAACAAGAACTTACATCTTGCAGCGCACCCGGGGCTTCTTCACCGGGCGGCCCGACGACCCCTGCTCGGGGGCTGCACGCTTGGTGCCCACCAACTCAGGAGCTGCCCCACTTCGTCCCACTGCCTCGATGACAGCACTGCGCTCCCCTGACTACTCGGGGGGTGATCTTCTGACCTCCGCCTCGGTCGGGGTTGGTCTTTGGCCTCCGTCAGCGACGAGGGAAATGTGAACGTCCGGGCTCGCCGCCCCTCGATAAGCAATGATCCGAAGGCACGCCGGCGGGCGCCGCCGGAATCGCCTTCGTGGCGTGCTCGACGTCGACGTCGAATCTGTCGACCTCGCCCGCGAACGGCGCCTCTGCAAGGAGTCCGTGTTGGGGCGGTCGGAGCCGTCGAAGAGATGGCAGGTTGGAGTCGGCCGCTCCTCCGACCGCCTCAGCGGGTCGGCCTGACGGGGCGGGTCTCTCTGCGCCTCAAGGGCGCCCGTCCCGCCAGGCTCCACGAGGGGACAGACCACTTGCTGGTCCTCTCGGGCAGGACGAGCTGCTGATCATGAGCTCGGGCCCGCATTCTTCTCGCGCGTGGCTGTCTGCGGCCGCCGCGACGATGATACTTCAGTGGCGTGGGGAGGCGACAACGAGGACGACCCTAACATGTCTCTCCAATCCACCGTTGCGCTAGCCACATCGCCGCTCCACGACGGCTCCGACGATGGATCTTCCTTGGAGGAGAAGTCGCGCTCTCGCGCCTTCCGCCTCTTGATGCAGTTGTCATTCCGATCGCGCTTGGTGAGCTCGTGCTCCTTGTGCTGCGCCTTGTGCGCGGCACATCGCGTCTCTGCGGCCGCTTTGTTCCGGTTGAAGATCGCCTCCTCCGGGAGAGGTGTCTTGGCCGGAACGAGGTGCGCACACCTCAACTGCAACAACAAGAAGACGGAGGGATCAGACGGAGTAGAAGGTCTCCGAGAAGACCAGCATCACAACAAAGAACACAAATCAACCGAAACTTTTCAAGAAGTCAGTGACTTACAAATTTTTCAGTCTCCACATGGGGGAGCATCGGGAGCAGCAGCACCGGCAGCCACGAGTAGGGCGCCTTCCCGATCGCCTACGCCACGCAGCGCTGGACCTCAAACGGCGATGGGAGGGTCGGAGCAGTCATGGTCCCCGTCCAGGGGGGCCTGTCGGCTGTCATCTCGCAGAGACGAAGCGGCCACCTCCAGAGCGGCACAACTCCTCAGACATGTTACTGCCCGAGGACTTCGGACAAGGTGACCTCGACTCCTCGGAGACGCCTCAGTACAACCTAGTGATCCTTGAGGATCTTCTCTTGCTCCGTCTTCACGGGGCCATCCGACCAATTCCTCCGCAACTGGCCGATGGAATTTCCTATGAACGCTGGAAGCGCGAACTCGGGGTCGTTCTGCAGATAGAACCACCCCCTGTGTCAGCCGTTGTTCGAGTTGGTCAAGGACGACGGGATGTAGTCATCACCCTTGCCCTGCTTCATCCGGAGGTTGGCGCAGCCGATCGTCACCGCCCGAGAGTCGTCCTTCAAGCATGCGAACTTGAAGAAGTACCGGAAGAGGTGTCAATGGGCGCTGATTCCCAGGTACCCCTCGCACATCGCCTCGAACACCACCATCTGCTGGATGCTATTCAGATTGAGGTGTAGAAGCTGGAGGCCGTACTCGAAGAGGACTCCACGGATGAACCGCTCGGCGGGGACGAAGAAGCCGCACTCATGGAAGGCCATGAACGAGACCACGAAACCCTTGGGAGGGCACGACACGGACTCGTCGCTGGGCACCTTCCACTCCACGACGACGGTGAGTGGAGGGAGCTGGCCCGCCTCAACGATACAAAGCAGCTGCTCGCAAAACACATCGGACCGCGTCGACTTCGACATTGCGGCGGCGGAGTCTCGGGCGGTCTGGATGTGCAAGAAGTGGCGGTGCTGCGAATGCGGAAGAGCGCGGGGAGCAAGATGCGAGTGCAGAGGAGGAGGACAATGGGAGGCAAAGTCCCGGACTCGTGCCCGATGCGCGGTTTTAAAGGGATCAGTGCGCCTGCTCGCCTTCAATGTCGGGCCCGCCGTGTCAACGAAACGTTCGTCCACGCGCGCGCGACCCGGCAAAACAGGCGCCCACTCGCACAACGCCTCGATCTCCGCAGAGTACGGGAACCTGCAACGCCTGCGCACGATCATTTTGAGCGGTCACATCCGTCACGTCGGCCGAGATGCCCGCGCCCACTACTTTACTCGCATTTACCACGTCGCCCACAACGGTCGTTACGACCACGACGACCACGACTACCCCAATAAAGTATTCTCATGCTACAATGGCTACAATCACACATAAAAGCCCGCGAGCGAGTGTTCAACTCACCCATGAGCTCAGGGGCTACATCTGGCGGATGCGCTCGTGCGCACCCACCGAGAACAATGAAGAACAGCACCAACACCAAGCCCACTCAACTAAGCCTGAGCACGAGTCTCCAACTCACCCACAGGCTCGGGGCTACTGACAAGGGCCCGGATTAGGGCCCCCTTTGACGGTGAAAAGATCTCTCTGATTACAAGGAAATCCAACACCATTGACAACGTGAACACCAAGACTGACAATGTCAAAGCCAAGATTCGAGACGAGGTAGACTGAGGCCCCTGGTCAAGACCCACACTGGCAAGACGTCACGCTTCCGACCAGTTGGCAGCATCTCCGACAAGTTCCCCACAAGGGGGATCCCCTCTGACAAGTCTCTGCCTTGGACGACAAGTCTCCGCCTCGCACGAGTTCCCCCCGACTCTGACTGGTGAGTGGGCCATGACACGCGACGCGAGCCTGAGGCGCGAGCACTTTCGCTATGACGCGTGGGGGAACGACTCCCCACGCCATGCGCATGCACCAACTGGCGGTCATGCAAGCAGCTGGCCCCGATAAGAGCCTTAATGCGGGTCTGCCTGGCTGCATAGCCATCCTATCAACATCATCTCCAACTCTGCCACACGCAAGCTTAGCCCGAGGCACTCAAGCACCCCCTACGACGAACTCAAGCCTAGACTTAGGCCCAAGCGTGGCGGGCTAGTTGAGTACTCGGGTAGGCCAAGACAATAGCAAACTAATCGGAGGAGATGCTAAGCATCCTGGGGTGAACAACCACACTCGTCCACGCGGCGGCTCCCACGACCAAGTAGCGCGACTCCACTTCAATGTGCCATGATGGACAGCGACGCACGACGAGACATCCCAGCAACCGAGCAATGTACTTCTTTTCTACTTCCCCGTTGTGCCCCTCCCCTTGTGACTATAAAAGGGAGAGGAGAGCAACCGTTACAAGGGTTAGACCTCCTACAGATCAAACTCCATTCAAAGGGACTTGGGTCCAAGACCCTCTCTCGACCAGTTTGTAACCCCTACTACAAACACTCCTAGCCCGGGAACGCGGAAGCTCGACAATGGATGTAGGGTATTACTCCTCGGAGGCTCGAACCAGTATAATCTCGTTGTCTCCTGTGCTAACCATCCGAGCCCGACACACGATCGACACAAATTCACTGCCGGTGGTAGAGGACCCCGACAGTTTTCATTCACTGAGTCACTAAGACCGTCTCCAGCAGATGTTGTATAAGCATCTGCATCTGCAAAATGCAGATCTAAAGTGCACTGTAGCGGCTCCAGCAGGAGCCGCAACAGGTGCTGCATTTTGCAGCAAGCCATGGCAGTGCTGCATTCTCGGGGGGCTCTAGGGTTTCCCCATCCCAACTACCCGCGGGCCCCACCGTATCAACCTCCTCTGCCCTCTCGCCTCTCGCCCGCCCTCCGCCGCCCTTCGCCCTCCCCCGCCCTCGCCCTCCACCGGCGAGGTAACACGGTGGCCGCCGCATCAACGACCTCCTCCACCCAACCCTAGCTCCACCTCGGTGGCGGCAGGACTCCCTCGAGGCCGACGGCGTGCACGGCTAGATCTGGCGCCTTCTCTGCTTCTGGAGGCGAAGAAGCGGCGGTCTCGATTTGCTCGGTGCAGCCATGAGGCGAGGTGGTGCGGCTTGACTCCTTTTCCCCCCCGGGAGCGGCGGCGGCGGAGAGCAGAGCACCGACAGGCGGAGAGGGGGGTAGGACGGCGGCAGCGGATCCGGCCACTCCGCCCGCGGCCCGGGCTCCCTTCCCAGCAGAGGACAACGGCGAGCTGCGACTGTCGTATGGACCTCCCTAGGCCCACTACCTCAGTGCGTATCGGGACCGACTACTCGGTGGGCCCCTGGGACTACTCGGCTTGTGCCACATGGCACCTGATGGCGTGGCGCACAAGGACTACGGTGGAGAAGTACTCGGATAGGAAGCTATACATGTCCTGTACTATGTAGAGAACTCCTAGACGTACCCGACTAGTACTCTCTCCTCAAGCCGACTTGTAACCCTGCATCCTGGGCTATATAAGGCGAAGCAGGGACCCTTCTCTCGGACACACGCATCATCTTGTAAACACACCCAATCAATCCAGAGCTACGCAGCATACAAGATGTAGGGTATTACGCACCTCGCGGCCCGAACCTATCTAAAGTGTGTGTCACGTGTCTCTTCCTTCGAGTTACCGATCTCGGCGAGGCCACATTCATCTACCTCGGGTACTCCCCTTGGTAGGTTGCCGGTCTAAAACACCGACAGCTAGCACGCCAGGTAGGGGATCTCGCCAAAGATCTCATGGCGAACTCGACGGCTTCAATGTCCATCAAGCCAACCGTCGCTTTCAACCGCGACGACACCTTCGTCTTCGGGTCCTGGGTGTGCACTGCTGACGGCGCCGGATCCTTCCAATGCCACCTCACCATGACTCCTGACCCGAGCACTGAGCTCGTGACGCTTTCCGAAGTGATCACGGGCGAACTCGCCGGAAAATTTGGTGAAATTTCGCTCTACAACCAACACGCCGACTTCGAGTTTGGATCTGCCTTCAACTCGAACTCGACGTCCCCGTGGGCCATCGCATGCGAGCTGGCTACCGAGCCATCGTGTGCGGACTCCCCACTCCACGAGCACTTCCCATATGGTCTCTGCAACGCTAGCAAGGCCCATGTGAAGGCTCTCACCGCGTGCGGGGCCGGCAAGGAGACCGTCTCCGACCACACCTCGGACTCCAACCCCGCCTCCGGCTACTACTCGGACTCCTCCTATGAGTTCGACTTCGGATCGGACCCTGACGAGCCCGAGTCCGAGATCTCCATGACGGAGCAACCGCTATCAGGGCCAGCTACCGGCCTGGTTATAACATCTACACCTGCCGAGAGATTCGTCTACTGGCCAGACCGCAAGCCTGCAGACCTGACGGACGGGAACTCACGCTGCATCGCCTACCTCGACTCGCTTCCCTTCCAGGAGGGAAAACCACTAGTTCCAGCAGAGGAGCACACTCCAACATAGGTGGCGACTACTGACTCCGGGCCTCGAACTCCGCATCGCCAAGTCTTCATGGCTGCCGGCGAGACGCCGGGACCCTCAGGGACACGCCCTGGCCGCTACTTCGAAGATATCTCAGCAGACGAGTTGTCTGCCAATGCACTCACGGACGAAACCAGCGACGACAAGAACGCCCGACGTGAGCGCAATAGGAAGCGGAACGAACGGCGTAGACGTCTCCGTGAGAGCCTCCCCATACGGAACCTCACAGAGGCACTTAACCAAGTCGAAAGCCGGGTGCACACTACCCCTGAACAGTGCCTCATGTCTATCACCATGATAGCACGTAAGGCTCAGGGGATGCGCGCGGGAGAAGTCATCGCCATGCTCGCGGAGGACGCCTACTTCATGAGAGTCAACAACAGAGTCACTCAAGTGCCTCCCCTCAGAACTCACGAAGCCGACCATGAAGCCACAAGTCGCGCTCCGGTCGACAACGGATGCAATCGTACTCAAGGAGAACTACCACGAACCCCAACCGCACTAAGGCATCGCCCGGTGGACCTTCTCGGGGTGGCAACGGCGGCGGCGGCGGCGCGTAGTCGCGGCGCGGCGGCTCATGGTGATGCCGGGTGGCGGAGGCAGCGGCGGCGGGAGCTCCTCACACGAGGCCGTCGGAGAGCCGCTGGCGGAGGCGATCGCGGAGGCCGAGGCCACGCAGACAGCCACGTCACCGGTGTCTCACGCGGCAGCTACAATGCCCGCCGCATAATCGAAGAAATTCGACGCAAGAAATCCTCCATGGCAGGCGAGAACGACGGCTTCCCCGCCTTCTCTGCTCGATTTCACAACCTACTTCTCCCAGAAAAATTAAAGCCTTTGGGGATCACTAAGTACGATACGAAGCAAGATCCAGTCCAATGGCTCAGATGCTACGCTCTCTCCATCGAAAATGCTGGTGGTAACAACGACACAAAGTGCCTCTACTTCCCCTTCTGTCTGGACCAAGCTCCACTTACATGGCTCGAGTCACTTGAGAAGTACTCAATCGACAAGTGGGACCAGCTCAAGGAACAGTTCACCAGCAACTTTGCGGGCGCCATGGGGCGCTCAGGAACTCGCATGGACCTGGCCATGGTGAAGCAGGAACAGGACGAGACCTTACACAAGTACATGCAGCGCTTCTTCGACAAGCGCGCCACTGTAGTTGATGTCACCGACAAGGAGGTCATCGACCTTTTCCAAGATGGTCTCTACCATCGTCGCACCTTCGAAGACTTCGGTCGCCGCCGCATGAGTTCCATCACCAAGCTCAAGGACATGATCACTTCATAGGCCGATGAAGAAGATAAGGCGAACGCGAAGTATGATGCTATTCGCAGCAAGAGCAAGCAAAACGCGGGCGGCAGCAAAAACAACAGGGATCAAGGCGGTCGCAACAATAACTACTCGGGTCCTAATCGCAAGCGCAAGCTAGACTACACAGTCGCGGCTATCCAGCGCCCTTCGACGGGAAGTCTTGAACATCGAACCAGCGGTCCCAACCCCTCTCAGGTGGTCGGAGGTACCCGTCACCTTCTCCCGCGCGGATCAATGGACAAGCTTTTCCGAACCAGGGCGGTTTCCACTCGTCATAAAGCCGGTAGTCGCGGGCTCCAGACTCAACAAGGTACTCATCGACGGTGGGAGTGGGCTCAATGTTCTTTTTCACCAAGACCTTGAAGAAGATGAAGCTCGAGATCACTCACATGCTCACCAAGAGCACATCGCCTTTCTACGGCATCGTCCCGGGAACGCGCCTATCCCACTGGGCTCAGTGGTCCTGCCAGTTACCTTCGGGGAAACCTGGGAGAACTACCGCAACAAACCTCAACCATCCGAGGAAGTGCAAGTCAAGACGATTGACCTCGGGACGGGCGACAAGCGAGAAGACTACCACCATCGGGGCGGGCCTCGACCCAAAATAGGAAGACGTGCTCGTCGGCCTTCCTCGGGCTAACCGAGACATCTTCGCTTGGAAACCAGCGGACATGCCAGGGGTGCCCAGGAATCCGATCGAGCACTCACTCAACGTTGACCCTAAAGCTACCCCGAAACGACAACACCTCCGTCGGGATACCATCAAGAAGGAACTCGCCAAACTACTCGCGGCTGGCTTCATCAGAGAAGTCTTCCATCCTGAGTGGCTTGCCAACCCGTCCTCGTCCGCAAGAAGAACACCAATGAGGGGGGAATGTCGGTGGACAACACGGACCTCACAAAGAATGCCCCAAGGACCCCTTCGGGTTGCCGCAGATAGATCAAGTCATCGACTCCACGGCGGGCTGCGACTCGCTCTCGCTTCCTCAACCGCTTTGCTCCGGTACCTCCAGATTGCTATCAAGGAAGAAGACCAGGAGAAGACCGGGTTCATCACCCCGTTTGGCGCCTACTACTACACGACCATGTCGTTCATGTTGAAGAATGCCGGCGCTACCTACCAGCGAGCTATCCAGGCCTGTTTCAAGAGATAGCTCAACAAGAACGTCGAAGCCTACATGGATGGCGTGGTCGTCAAGACTAGAAACTCCGACACGCTAATCGCCGATCTTGAAGAGACTTTCGCATCCCTGCGAGAGTACCACTGGAAGCTCAACCCGAACAAGTGCGTCTTCGGCGTACCGTCGGGAAAACTACTCGGCTTCATCATCAGTCATCGTGGCATCGAAGCCAACCCCGAGAAGATCTCCGCCATCACCAAGATGAAAGATCCCACCTACATCAAAGATGTGCAGAAGCTCACTGGGTGCATGGTAGCCTTGAACAGATTCATCTCGAAGCTTGGAGAACGGGGGCTACCCTTCTTCAAACTACTCAAACATCAAGAGAAGTTCATGTGGACTTCAGAGGCAGATCAAGCTCTCGCTCAACTCAAGGATTTCTTATACAAACCACCCAGTTCTCATGGATCCTCGCAAAAAGGAGCAGCTATTGCTCTACCTCGCTGCGACTACTCATGTGGTCAGTACTGCCATCGTTGTCGAGCGGAAGGAAGACGGCCACACCTACCCAGTCCAGCGACTAGTCTACTTCGTCAGCGAGGTCTTATCGGAATCTAAGGCACGCTACCAACTAGTACAGAAGCTACTGTATGCAGTGCTCATC
This sequence comes from Cenchrus americanus, assembly GCA_947561735.1. Taxonomy (NCBI): domain Eukaryota; kingdom Viridiplantae; phylum Streptophyta; class Magnoliopsida; order Poales; family Poaceae; genus Cenchrus; species Cenchrus americanus. The sequence goes on along the minus strand of OX387245.1, from coordinate 86,638,820 downwards.
ACCTCGCAGAAGCTACAACACTACTTCCATGTGTACTTGATCTCCGTTGTCACTGACTACCCGCTCGGTGACATCCTTTAGAACCAAGATGCTACTGGAAGAATCTCCAAGTAGGCGGTCAAACTCGGCACCCTCAACATCGACTTCAAGCCACGAACAACCATCAAGTCGCAAGCACTAGTCGACTTCATGGCAGATTGGCGGGAAAATCAGCTACCAACTCCAACCAAGCGGCCAGAGCATTGGGTGATGTACTTTGACGGCTCGCTCAAGCTCGAAGGCGCTGGTGCAGGAGTACTTCTGATTTCTCCAACGGGTGAGCAACTCAAGTACATCCTGCAGATCTTCTGCAAGGTCTCAAACAATGAAGCCGAGTACGAAGCTCTGCTACATAGGCTCCGCCTCGCAGCTTCACTGGGCATCAAGCGACTACTAGTCTACGGCGACTCTGCAGTGCTCATCAACCAAGTCAACAAGTCTTGGGACCGCAACAAGGAGAACATGGACGCCTACTACCTGGAAGTCTGCAAGCTCGAGAACAAATTCTACGGTCTCGAGTTCCATCATGTCGTCCGCGACAACAACGTTGCAGCGGACGTCCTGTCGAAGCTTGGTTCTAGTCGCGCTCGAGTACCAGCGGGTGTCTTCGTCCACGAGCTTCACGCGCCATCCATCCCGGAGTCGGCGCCTACGACCACTAAACTAGCACCTCTGCTAGCTGGCCAGGAGGTCATGATGATCGACGTGGACTGGCGACAACCCATCATCGACTACATCCGCGAGCAGAAGGTTCCCACGGACAAAAACTTGGCCGAGCAGCTCATCCGCCGGGCCAAGTCCTACGTCCTAGTCGTGGACAAGCTGCGGCGGCGGGGCGCCACTTCCGAGTACTCATGAAGTGTGTTCCCCGAGAAGAAGGCAAGGACATCTTGGAGGAGATCCACAAAGGTGTCTGCGGCAACCACACGTCCTCACACACGCTGGTCAGCAAGGCCTTCCGACGAGCTTTCTACTGGCCCACAGCTCTGGGCGATGCTGAGGAACTCATCAGAAGGTGCCAAGGGTGCCAATACTTCGCCAAGCAAAAACACGTCCCGGCCTACAAGCTAGTCACCATACCACCAACCTGGCCTTTCGCCTGCTGGGGGCTCGACATGATTGGGCCTCTTCCGACTACGCCAGGAGGATTCAATAGAGTTCTTGTGGCCACCGACAAGTTCACCAAGTGGATCGAAGTCAAGCCGGTCACCTGCCCCAAGGCCGACAGGGTACTCGACTTCTTGGATGAACTCGTGCACTGCTACGGACTACCACATCGCATCATCACAGACCTGGGCTCCAACTTCAACAATCACCAGTTCTGGGAGTACTGCGAGAACAGTGGGATCGATGTCCGATATGTCTCCGTCACCCATCCACAGGCCAACGGACAAGTCGAGTGTGCCAATGGGATGGTACTCGACACCCTCAAGAAGCGACTACACGACGCTGCTAACACCAAAGGAGGCAAGTGGATCAAGGAACTGCCCAATGCACTTTGGGGGCTGCGTACTCAACCCACCAAGCCGACGGGACAGTCACCCTATTTTCTGGTCTACGGCACCGAAGCTATTCTACCTGCCGACGTCATGTGGGACTCGCTGGTAGTAAAGCAATACGACGAAGGCATATCTGAAGACAGCAAGCGAGTTGACATCAACGGACTCGAAGAAGCTCGTTGTGCCGCCCTCATTCAATCAGCAAGGTACCTTGAGGGTATCCGACGCTACCACGATCTCAACGTCAAGGAACGCTCCTTCAACGATGGTGATCTAGTCCTCCGCCCCATCCAGGACACGGAAGGACTACACAAGCTCAGCACGCCATGGGAAGGTCCCTTCACAGTTGCAAAGGTGACCGGACCAGGCTCGTATCGCCTCCAGACACTTGAAGGTGACGACATCAGCAACTCGTGGAATGTCGACCAGCACTGTCGATTCTACGCAAAGTCTCTCGACTACTCCGGGGTCTCAAGTCTACACGACTACTCTCGGGCCTTTCGCTGTAAGCGGCCTCCGGGTCCAGGCACTAGTCTCCGGACTACTCTTCTCCAAGATCCAGCGCTAACGGCTACTAACGGATCTCGGGCTGCTCAGGGCATCAAGGACTCTAGCAGCGGTCTATCAAGAGACCATGTACTTATAGATCCAGCATGTACGGCTACTAACAGATCTACAACTGTAAGCGGTCACGCGCCTTAGCACTACTCTAGCCGTAGGCGGCCTCTGGGTCCTGGCGACTACACTTGTAAACGGCCCTGGCCATCCAGGTGTACCCTTTCAGTAATAAAGTTCGACTCTCGATCAACTCATTTACTGTATCTCCCTCAATGGGTTTACTACCGAGTACTACTACTCGCGACAACTCCATGATAGGCACTCCGCACATACATACCGCGACAACGAGTACTCATCTATGGAAGATCTTTTCATTAAAACTTAAACAAGTTCATTACAACTTTGTCTATATTACAACTACTGCTACAAGCTAACCCTACAGGATAACTACTGGAGGTTCAGCTTTTCGCGACTTGTTCCGTGATCGGCGCCATCTGCTCCAGAAGTTCCTTATACTGCTCATCTGTGCAATTGGCGGCTAGTCCACCCGCGACTACATCGACTAGAGCCTTGGGGAAGTACGACTTCATGAACGTCAAGACCTGGTTCGGGATGGACTTCACCAGATGCTTGACATAAGTCGCCAGTCGTCTGGGGGCTTCCTTCAGCCGATCAACCAAAGGAGCTATCTTTGGCCCACCCGGGTGTGGCACCAGTAGCCTCGCGATGGGAAGTGCGGCTTCTTCAAGTTCCTTGAGCTGCCCCCGCAACCTCTCGCGGTCTTCATTAAGCTTCTGTAGAGATTTATAGTAGTTGACAAGGTCACGATCCGAGGCGATCCGAAGCTCCATGTGCGTATTACACTCATGGGCCAGCTGCTTATAATCATACTCAAGTACCTCGCGGGCATCCTTCATTCGGTAGAAGATGTTCTTCATATCGATCTCCGATGCCTTCAGCTGCTCCACTCGGGCCTCAAGATCTGCAAACAACTCAGTGGGGGATGTCAGACTACTACAGGGTACTCTCAATAAGTACTCGAAAGGCTAACACCGACATACCCTTGTTCTTTTGGTGCAGTGACTTGTTCTTGCGGACCAATTCATCGCTCTTCACCTGCATGTCTTGTACCTCGTTGTGGTACTGGGCGAAGGCACCATCGAGCTTGGACTGCAGCATGGCGAAGTGCTTCCTGACCTTGTTGAGTTCCTTCTCCAACGTTTCCGCCCGGAGCACTGTATCGCCATACCCCTGGAGCATATCGGATTTCTATCGGGATCTCTCCACAACATCCTGCACAAAGGCAACAATTATTACTTGGGTATTCAGTTATGCTAGAATTCGACTACTCAAGGGTACTGTCACGTACCTTCATCCATTGCTTAGCCCTGCGCATCGACTCCAGGTTGCGGGCCACCGTCGTCGGGTTGATCAGGTCATCTGCTAGAACCTCAAGCCCATCACGACTAGCCGCTGCGGTCTCCGACATCGGTGCTGAACGGATCGGCTCCGCGTCCTGGATTTCTGGTGACCAGACGACTACATCCATGCTCGTCTCCGGCAGTGCATCATCATGCACTTCTTCTGTGATCTCGGGGGCTGGTGTTTCCGTCGGTCTGGATGTTGATCCTGCGATCACCTCGGGTTCAACCATGACGCCTTCTACCGGCACGGCTTCGGGGATTGCGGCTCCCTCAACTTGTGCTCCTGTCAAACACAAGCCACAAGATATCAGTATCTAGGGGCTATGACTACTACACAGGGCAGACGGTCCCATCATGGTCTACTTACCTTCTACTAGAGTGGCCTCTGGTGGCGTAGCTTCTGCACCCAGCGCCACGGTTTCGCCCTGTGGGAGGGGAGTGGATTCCTCGACGACAAGCGTCGACCCCTTCTTTAGCCGCCGCCGCGCGGGTACATCTCCTTCCCCGGGACGGATCGGTCGATTTCCGCACAGTAAACATAGAGTGGTCAACCAAGCACAACTACTCAATTCCATGTACTGCTCAGGGATGGACTTCACTTACAAGCTAGACCGGACAACAGTCACGGTCGGAGCGCCAAGTAAGCTGGCGATATCGACGAGCTCGGCTTCCGCCGGCGCCTCTTCTTCAGCTTGAGCTGCTACTAGTTCTTCGGTCCCAGTAGTCGCGCTAGTCTCTGGCCTGCTCTCCACGGCCTGCACTTGCGGCTCGACAACTCTAGTCGTCCGCTGTGTCATCTGCGACACAAGCTCTTCTATGGTAGGGGCTGGACTGTGGCTTCTTTCATTCGGCTCGCCCACTTTCTCCCAGTCATCTCCTTCCCCTAGATCGACGGGGTCGGATGATGGAATCTCCTGCGAGAACAAGGAGTTCAAGTGTCAGCATAAAAGGATCTCAAGACAAGTACTCGACTACTCTACTCGAGGAACTCATCTCTTGAGACGTAGTCTCTGTCACCTTCAACTTTTTGGCGACACGTTTGCACACCACATAGCGCGGCCTCCTCGGCAGCGCAGGGAGGCTAGCCTCTAGGCTAGTCGGTGGATCATCGATAAGGGGGACATTGGGCAGCCCAGGTCGGCTGAACCTGGACCGCAGCTGAAACCGCTCCTGGAGCGTCTCCCCATCCTCCTCGTCGGTGGAATCTTCAATGGTGACAGTGTCGTCACCCGCGCCGACTTCACGGCGTTCCTTGGCCTTGCCCTTGCCCTCCTCGGGAATATCTACAAGTCGAGGAGGGGGAGCTGGGTCAGAGACAAACTTCGCAATGTCATCCTGCAGTAAATGACTTGGGTTAGTGCGATTGCTTCAATCAAATCAGTACTCGAAGACAGAGGTCATCAGCTACTAACCTTGTTTGGCGGACGAGCTGCGGAGTACTCGGGGACTGGGCAGGGTGTGTACGGCGGCATATCCTTGAATATCCTGCCCAGCCTCTCGACAATGTCTTCATCGTCGACTTCGTTGCCAGGCATCCTCGACATGTCCCCGTCGCCGGTGTACTAGTACCCGAGGGTGTCGCGTGCCATCAGTGGCTGCACCCTCCTCTTCATGAAGCTGAAGGTCACATGTTTGGCCCTCAGCCCGGCTTCTCGCAGAGACTTAATGTTCTGCAATAGCTTGGGTAGTTGGATACCCTCCTGCATCGTCGGCTCGGTGTTCCACCACGCCCGATGCTTCGGCTGTTTCCCCCTGAGCTTCGGCAGCTCCGGGTGGTGGTTCGTGATGTAAAACCATTTGGCCTTCCAGTCTTGGTTCGAGTCGATGAGCTTGAACGACAAGTACTAGTCGGCGGCGTCTTCACGCATCTGAATGTCGGCTCCTCCGACTACTCGTGGGTCGTTGGCGCTCGGTGTTGGCTTCACACAGAAGAATTTCCGAAACAATATCTAGTGGGGTTTGATCCCCACGAAGGCTTCACAGAAGTGGACGAAGACGAAGACGTGAAAAATTCCATTAGGGTTCAAGTTCAAGTACTCGATACCGTAGTACTTGAGGAGACCCTTGAAGAAGTTGCTCGCCGGGAGTGCTAGTTCGTGCTCCACGAACCGGGCGAACATGGGGACCTCGTCGGGGTTCTTCTCCATCAGGTACAGGTCGCCCGCGGCGGTGCGCCACATGTCCATCTCCTTCTCCCGGAGGAACCTGTTGACGCAAAATTTGCACCCTACGTCAAGCACACAGCAAGACGAACTTCAAACGTTACTTGCTGTGCCGGATCCACTGTTCCACCTTGCTTTGCCCTAGCTGACGTCAGGACTTTGACCTTTACTTTCTCCTCAGCAATCACCATGTTAACAGAAAAGCTTATCATATTCTGGGGGAAAGGATGGCCATCCAGTTTCATTTTATTGTCAAACTTCAGGTGTCCCTCCTGGATGGCCCTTTGGATTCTCATCCTGAAGACCCTGCAGTCATTGATGGAGTGAGAATTTCTGTCATGGAAGCCACAGTAACGTTTTTCTTTTACTCCATCGGGCCGAAGCATAGGATGCCCTTCAGGCAACTTGATTCGGCCTTCCTTTACTAAGAACTCAAAAAGTTTATCAGCCTTGGTGACGTCGAAGTCATATGTGCCCTTGGTCTGCTTGATCCAACGCTGATTCATAGTTAAAGGTTCATTGCCCCCACATGATCTCAGCGGCGACCACTTCCTGATCATCGTCAGAATCTTCCATCTGGTCGGCCCTTTCGAGGAACTAATTATAGATGTCAGCTATGTCGTGATGCTTGTTGAATCTGGTGTCCTTCTTAAACCCATAGGCCTGGTTACTCATCAGTGACAGCTTTTGAGACAATTGGCCCAGATTATCAAACTCCATACCAAACAATTTCTCTCGTACGGTCGGCAGCATTCCTGCAATGGCCATATCAGCCAACTGATCATCTGGTAGAGTCAACGAGAAACACATGCCTTTGACCTCCCTGAATCTCCTGAGGAACTCCAGAGGCGTCTCATTGTGACTCCATTTTAAAGTGGTCAGGTCGATGAGCTTCTTTTCTGTGCTACCACTGAAGTAATGGGCGTGGAACTTTCGCTCCAGCTCCCTCCATGTGCCAACTGATTGGGGAGGCAAAGAAGTAAACCACTGGAACGCCGGGCCCGTCAATGACATGTGAAAATACCTAACCCTGAACGCCTCATCACCGAGGCCTCTCCAAGATGCATCGGATAGCGAGCAATGTGCTCCATTGTGCTCGTGTCATCCTTCCCGGAAAACTTCGTAAACTCCGTGGGAGGCTTCACCCTTGGCGGCAGGATCACTTTGTAGTACCACTCCGGAAGGGAGGCGTGTAGGCTAGTCCTTGCATTTTAGGCTTGAGGCCGAATTGATTTTGCATCAGATCGGCAATCTTTTGAACCGAGAATATCATCCTCCTGCACTCCCCCGCTCGTGTCGTACCCCGCATTCGGGAGAGCGTCAATGGCGCCATAATCCATGACCTCGTGGTAACCTCCACCGTACAAGTTCTTCTCGCAACCTATTGCTAGCCGGGGCTATCTTGTAAGTGGGATTGGGCGGTACCCCGAAGAGCCGAACGCTAACTCGCCATTTGTAGGCCGATATGGATTTGGTCGTTGAACCCGGTTGTCCAAGACCGCCTTCTCTCGAGGTGGCCGGACCGGCCGTCCCCCCCGCAGCCCCGCGGAGGAGGTTGCATTGGGCCGACTCCCGCCGCTTTGTGGAGGGGGCCGGACCGGGCCGGCTCCCGACGCTTTGCGGAGGAGGCTGGACTGGCTGGCTTCGTAGTGGTGGTTGAGTTCCTGCTGGTTGAGCAGAGCTGGACTCTTCAATCTCTGCGTAATATCCCTGAGGGGATACTCGACTGAATACCTGTTCCATGCCCGGGCCAAACACGCCCACCATCATCTGCTTGAACATGCCCAAGAAAGCCTTATGATGCCTACCCAACACAGCTTTCACAGCATCCCGAAACGCTTGTATACACTCTTCCTTCTCTTGAAGAGTTGTGGCGTCCATTTCTCCTGACAGTAGAACCCTGGGCATTTTGTTTTTGAGATACGGAACGCCGCTTCTGTTCTTCTTGAACGACATCAAGCACTTTTGTTGGAATTGACCTGTAGCATCTTTCAGCTGTTGTAGTTGCTCTGGAGAAAGGTCCTCAATGGTGACGTCCAGAATGTCACCGATTTCAGGCATCTTGATCTTCAACTGAAGGGTCCCACTGGGCGTGCCAAAAAAGTGTGTTGACGCAAAATCTACACCCTACGTCAAGCACACAGCAAGCCGAACAAGCTAGCTTCACACGCGAACAGGTTCCAAGACGTGCCAGTCAATTTTCCCTGAAAATTAACAAAAGACAAAGTAGTTAAATTCCAAAGCTTGGAACTTGCCGGTGGTACCGAGCAGTTCCATATTTACGGCTAGAAAGCCATGTGAGATGACATATAGCTACGGGAAGCTATCTCGCCAAAGAAACTAGAAACCATTCGGGAGCTTCAAAGCGTAAAACGAAAAATAGCCGAACGGATGACGCAAGCATGACAAAAAATCGATCTTTATTTAAACAAAATTACACGTGCACAAAGCCATGACCGATCCTCGAAGATAAATAACAATAAACAATAAATAAAGTAAAGCATGATCATAAATATGTGATAAACAAGCATGCATAGGTCCAAACCACTAGTCTACCGCATGTCTAGGTACTTCAAAACCCGTCGGGCATGAAGTCAAACAAGTTTATCCACCGCATGATATGACTTGTTTGAGAATCACACCACCAACCACAAATAGATCTATCTACCGCATGATACAATCTAAATATGGAAAGCTAAAACCACACGTTGTTTAAAACACAACTTATAAACACGTTTTACTCGTGAAAGCAAAACCAAATACGGGCCGAACAGTACCGAATCGGGGTCCATGGAGAAGGAACAAACATCGCCAAAGATGATAAATCTATCAGATTGAATTCAGAATCTAATCCACCGGATGATTAGCTCTAAGACAACCCAAAAACCTGCATCTACCACATGATACTCGGTTCTGTCAAGATTTACACAAAAATTGACAAGATTGAACCCGCAACATGTAACAACCTAGATTGGTTTGGTTTCGGCTATTTGAGAAACACGTGATCCATGTGCTTTTTGAAGCAAGATACGAAAGTGCGATGCAAAGACCATGAAACGAGATAAAGCCGATCCAAATCAATCTAAATTTGGCAAAAGAGTGTTACATGGATTTAAACATAAAGTAAACTCAAAGCAACACAGAGTAACTTAATGAATCTATTGAATTTTGCCAAAATCTAATAGAGCCGATAACTAGCTCCAAGCTAGATCTTAGCCCACCGCATGGCTCATGATCTAACAAGAAACCCTCTTGAACCAAGCTTAAATCTACCGCATGATACTAAGCATGGTAACAAGACTACTTGCATCACAATCTAAATCTACCGCATGATACTAGACATGATACAAGGTTGCCGGTACTTACGGAGGTCGACGGATCGATGAACCCTCTCGAAGAACTCGACGACACGACTAGAGGACTCAAGAGTTTGGCGTAAAGCCGGTTTGTATTGAGAATGTTTCGATTACAATTACATACATACAGGGTCCATATTTATACCCTGTCATGGCATGACTCCGGATGGACTACGAGCACAATATTTGATACCTAATTTATCTCTAAGTGTGAATGCTTATCCATCCATTCGTCCCTTCCGCTCGGGCCACGTCATCACGCAATCCCGCAAAATCAGCGCAAACAGTCCCCTTGCCGAACGGAAACAAGCTGCCGACCGCGAGCTCCTTTGCCGAATCTTTCTGGAGAAACCTTCCTTCTTCCGGACAGATTTTTTTTTCACCAAGCTGGGCCTACATATCAGACTCCTTCCTGTACCAAATTTTGGTGTTAACATATGCCCCTTCAATTACGAGATAAAAGTGATTTTATTCCGAAATTGACTCCAATCGCTAACGTCTTCAAGTTGAATCTGTTCAACACCTATTCTCTCTCCTCGCAATCCATCGGAGCCTCCGTCCGCATCCAAACCCTAGTTCATCTTTCCCCAAAGCTCAAATCCTCAATGGCGGGCCAAAATCAAGTCGCTTCCGGTAAATTTCATCCCCGTAAGCTTCATTCGGCATTATCTTTTTGATTTTTACCTCGCATTTCTCCCCCGCCTTTTCTCGACAGGAGCTTTCCACCGAGCTTCTGATCCGCACTGAAGCCAACTCGACATCTTACTTCCTTGGTCCCGTGGGAATTTCCGATCCCCGCGAGTTTATTGCAGCCAAATCCCAAAGAATCCCTTTCAAAGTGGCTTTATCTAAGCCTTCCCCCAATTGCAGGTTGGAGAAATTGGTATAAAAGGGTGCTTGCAGATAATAGTGCCAAGACCCAAACTTGGGACAGCCTCCATATTGCTTAATGTTTGGAGCTTTCTTTGGCTGAGACCCCAAAGAACGAAGATCTTTTGATAGCAGCTTGTCATTTTTGGTCAAACGACGTCAAAGCCTTCCTCTTTGGTCACGACCCAATGTCCCCAACTCTGGCCGATGTATACATGATCACCGGCCTTGATGTTTCAGGATCCGTGTACCCCTGGGACTTCAAAGGCTCCACAAGACAAACAGGAGTGAAGTCAGGAAGTGGATATAAATCATATATCTAGAATTACATGAAAGCTGGCCCCCTGGGTGAAGTCGAATACAGGGCATTCCTGAACATGTGGTTGTGCAGGTTTATTTTCTGTGGTAAAGCCAATGAACTCACTATGAATCATATTGTAACGGCTACATATTTGGCTGGTGGTAAACGTATTCCTCTTGGAAAATACCTCCTGGGAAGTGTGTATCATATGCTTCATCAGACCATCTCTCTAATGCACTCTGGCCAGAAGATACTATGTGTCAACGGCCCTTGGTGGTTTGTGCAGATGTGGCTGCAACTGCATATGCACCGCATTGTCAACATTGACCTCAACAACCGGCTTTTCCCTTCATCCGGCCTATAACGAAGGGGAAGTTCAAGTCACCGAGGATGCCAAACCTATGGGGAAGCCGCCTCAACCGTTTCCATTGATCAAAATTTCAACTCGGCCTTTTCGAGCACTTTTTCAGAGGCTTCCCTGATCCTCTTTGGCTTCCCTACTTAGACAATGATAATTTAACTCTCCCCTGTGAATTCTCCTTTGAAGCTGGACGCCAAGATGGAAGGTTTGTAGAAATCTTCAATATCTTCATCCATCCATGTCCTTTGTCGCCTAAATTTTGTGGAGGGAGGTTAAATCACAAAGCACTTACGAATACTATCGCCCATATATGATGGCCCGACAGCTTGGATGTGGCCAAATGCCCCCAAGATTATTCCTTCATGAATTCCTCAAACCCAGAGAGGAAATCAAGGACAGCATACAAGCCAGAAGGGTCTTCGAGTACGAATGTAGTCCAACTCTTTACACCTGGCCTTTCACACCCATAACAATAGCTCATCCTACCTTCATCCCTTGGTGGCAAGAATCTCATGACCATATCTTCAGCGAGCCAGTGCACTCATTCTGCTTGGAACTGATGCCTGACTTTCAACCAACCTCAGAGGTAACACACTTGACTTCTCCTTCTGATCACACATCTTTCACCACTAACCATGATCTTGATCTCTCCTTGCAGAACATAGTGCCTGCCCCTCGAGCCAGGACAATTATTTATAATGCAGTATACCCAATTTCAGCTCTGGGATTCAAATCCCCAACTATGGCTCAGCTGATGGCCAAGTATGCTACAATGGACCCAATTCTCTTCCGTGCTACAGCTGATAAGAGAAAAGGTCTATCTCTGATTGCACCTCCAGCTGCCAAGAGGAAAAGAACCACCAAGAAGGTTCTTGTTGAGGTAAGATTTCCCCTTTTTTTATATCACAAGATTACTCTTATTCTGACAAATTTCACCTTGTGCAATTTCAGACTAGAACCCAGCAGCATTCAGCTTCAGAACTTGTCAATGCTTCATCCATTGGTATGACCTTTATTACCTTGCTTTTTCCTCAAAGACCAATACCCACACTGGCATTTACCCTTAATCCGGTACTTGCAGAAGAAATATTGGTGAATCACCCTGTGGAAACCTCTTCCCCTCAGCATGCAAGTCCACCAAGGGCTGAACCATCTTCTGTTCAAGTGGAGGTTTTATCTTCATCAGGGACCCAGTCACGCCCTTCTCAAACAGAGGTACCAGCTTCACCAGAGATGAATCCATCAACTCAACCAGAAGCTTCAAGCCCTTTAAGGGTCCAATCTCCCCTTGGTCAAGCAGAAATTCCAGTCTTAACAGAGGTAAACCCACTTTCACTTCAGCCAGAAGTCTTAAACTTGCCAGAGAATGCACCAGTTTCCCCTCAAGTAGGAGCTTCGGCTTTGTCAAGGGCTCCTCAAACTCCTATTCCTCCATTTGCCCAAGAAATCCCTCCTGAGCCTGAACAAGACCTTGCCCCAGTTCAGGGAATTAGGCATGAGGAAAGCGCATGCACTCAATTCTGTTACCTTCTTCTTTTTCAACGAACCACCCCCGACTCGGCAATCTTACTTTTTCAGGATCAAAATCCATCATCATCAAACCCATTTGTGGTGAATGATCCAGCCGCCGAAACAGGAGGGGGAGGAAATCAAAATCAGGCCTTATCAGAGGAACTCCAGGCAAAGCTCAAAGAAATCTTCGCCTGGCTGCAAAAGGATGCTCGACACCAGATTAGAGATGTTGATTACTTCGAAGGAATGCTTGAGCCCATCAGTCAAAAGCTCCCTGAAGACATCAAGACTTCGTTGGAGCCCATCTCTGGTCTGGATATTCATTATGTGGCAATAAGGCGAGCCTTGAAGAGTCAGTCTACTCGACCAATTGTTGAGCAAAAGAAAGCCAAAGCTGAACAAGCTGCGAACGGAGCACAATCCCAAACTGAGAGCCATAAGGGAATGTTGACCAATCTACAAGCTGCTCGCGAGTTGAAAATTGCCAGAAAAGCTGTATTGGAGGCAGAGCTGAAGAATTTATCTGCTAAAATAGAAGCCGATGACAAGAAAATAGCCGAACTTCCTGGACTGATAGAGAGAACCCAAGAGGAAGCATCATCGGCCGTAACTGAAGTGAATCAGTGCGAGGCAGAACTCGCCGTCCTGTCCAACACTCAGAAAGATTATCAGGAACGGATGGAGAATGTCCATCAAACAATATCAAATGCCTCCAATGTAATCGCAAAATATTTGAACATTTAGCTGTACTGAGCAAAGTGTAACCGAATTGACCGTTCTTGTAACATTTGCCTTCTATAAGTTCGCTTCCCTTTTCTTTGCATGACTTCGATTGAAACTCTGAACGATCCATTCGGTAACTAGTAGTCAAATAGTGCCATACCCGAACGGCACCCCAACTGCAATTCAGCCGAGTCAGTCAACCGAATACGACTCAGCTTTGAATACCAAACGACCCGACGGCGAATCGGTCAAGGAAACCTCTCCACCTTCCATGTTTTTCGGGGTACGCGCCACGATCTGAGGCCACGATTTTTCTCACCAGTCCTATAAATAAAACCGTAGGTGCCCCCAGCTCTCTACCAAGCCTTTAGCCTTCAAATCTTTGCCAACCTCAAGCTTTCTTTTCCAAATCACCAGCGCAGCTCCAAGAACCATGGCGGGCAACAACAACAGGCACCGCGCCGCCGACGAGGCAGAAGGGAGCCGCGCCAGCGCGCGTCGGAGGCAATGATCGCCAACTTTCTCCATGACTTGTCTTAGATGTTCCTCTGTTTCTGACGATCCTCTATGTTTCAGGCTCATTCAATGGAACCCGTCCTCTGCACCGGCCAATCAACCTCTGCCGGACGACTCCTCGGAGTCGGACCACTACTCCCTCGTGCCCTATGGGGAACTTGACGCCCTCCGCTTCAAGGCGGAGCTTGAGGTGGCCCAGCGCGAGCTGGAAGACGTCTCCAAGAAGGTCGCCATCGCCGAACCGGAGTGGGAGGACCCGGCGCAAGTAGCCGCCGGCAACCATCGACGGTACGGCCCTTAAATTGCTCCCAAATCCAATCTGGATTTTGATACTAATCACCACCACCTTGCACTTTGCAGCCTGCGACGCCGAGCTCAACCAGCTGAAAATGCTGGTGGAGCAATTGGCTGACAAGGTGAATGCCCGTGGAGACACGCCAGCGGAGCGCCTTGCCGTGGTGGAAAACCGAGTGGACGAGGTGGCAACTCACGGCATCTGCCTGGGCACCACTTTGGGCTTGGCCGCCATGGCGACGCACACCGGTGTCGACTACTCCACCCAGCCGCGCGGCTTCCAAGGCGGCGCACCAGAGGACATCGACGAGATCGAGGTCATCTTGGAACATCTTGATGGCCACGGCGACGCCATTGCCGAACTCACCCATCCCCAGTCTGTGCTAAACAGGCTTTTTGATTAGTTTGTACTAGGGATGTTTGATCTTTGGCAATAAAATAAAGAATTTTCAACTTCCATGCTTGTATTGTGATGATTCCTCCGTGTTTGCAACTGCGAGCCTTATTTTTTCTTAAACGCATTCGGGAACTTTGCTTGAGCCGAATACGCGAAAATGGATGCCCCTTGGCGCAAAACCCGCAGAAAATCCTCAATTCGGGAATCCATAAGCACTGTTCAATGAAAACCCTTCGCATTCGGGAAGAAAACCCTACCGCTTGGTATTCCAATAACGCACGCCAACCAGTCATCACTCCCAATGCACTCTCTCAGTCAATAAAATAGCCCGCCGGGATGCCCCGCAAATCCACTTGCACACTCATCCATCACTTCACATCTTCTCCCCTGCTCCAGAAGAGAAAACCCCAAGACCATGGACAAAGGCAAGCAACCCATCAAGGAGGACAGCACCCCAAAGAAGCGCACCATTCGAGACTGAGTTTTCCTTTAACTTGCTCCTTGCTTTCGTGTGTGATCTCGTGCTTTACCCCCTCTTTGTTTTCTTCAGCCTTGATCTGCTTCCTGAAGAAATCTTTGGGACCGAAGAAACGCCTGAATACATCTCCTCTGACTCCTCCCTCGAAGCAGAGGACGCCACGCCAGAGCAGAGGACCAACCACCAGTTACGCCGCCGCGTTCGGCATCTGAAGCATGACCTCCAGGACATCACCGCTCGCTGCCAGGCCGAACGCGAACGTCGCATGGCTTTGGAGGTGTTGGTAGGAGGTAAATATTTCCATCTTCATCTTGACTCCATGCTTGCGCCCGGATCTCTAACAACTGTTCTTCTGTCTCAGATGTTTCCGACAGGTACAGTAACCTGAAAGCGGCTTGGGACAGCTTGATGGAGGCAGCAAGCCATGGTCATCCCCACAGCTTCCAAGTTGCCGTCACGGTGGTCCTGGAACAACTGAAGAGGGAGGAGCTGAAGAAGCAAAGAAAAAGGATTGAAGCATACTTTTGCTTCTTTCGCCAGGCCTTCTGCTTCCCACCCCTTCGTAATCCTGAGCAACCAGGTTGTTAGATATAAACCTGCAAGAAGCATTTGTAATGTAGTTTCGTGCTAAGGGCAATACATCTAAGTATTGGCCATTTCCCCTGTTTAGGATATTTTGTTCTAAAGGCGGCGTCTTTCTTGAACGCCGGCTATTTCTGTGCAAATGCCTGTAATCCCAATGCTTGTGAACAACGATCAATTTCAATACTAGGATAATATTTCTTCAAATATCTTCCATTTATTGCAGCAAAAAAATCCTCTCCTAGTAAAGTTTTCAACATGTAAGATTACCGGGCACGCATCTGACCACCCAAAAAGGTCCCTCCCAGTTTGGGGACCATTTGCCGAATGCACTGTATTTGGTTCCAATCGGCAGTTAAGCTTTCCAAACCAAATCCCCTTCTGCAAATTGTCTGACCTTTACTTTCTTGTTGTAATATTTAGCAACTCGCAGCTTGTTCTTTTTGATATTTTTCAGGGCTCTAAGACGAATCATATGCAAGTCTTCTAACTCATTCATCATCAAGCCACTGTAATCTCTGGAGCTTAAGTCTTTTTGCAAAACCACTCTCCTGGAATCTGACTGTATTTCCAAGGGTAAAACAGCATGGTGCCCATAAACCAATTCATAAGGAGAAGTCTTTGTAGCTCCATGAGGAGCCATTCGGTAAGCCCACAAAGCCTCGTTGAGTACCGAATGCCACATTTTTGGCTTCTGGTCGATCTTCTTTTGTATAAGCTTGATCATGATCTTATTAGAAGCCTCTGCCTGACCATTAGCTTGGGCATAATAGGGAGAAGAATTAAACAATTTGATCCCCATGCTTTCGGCAAACTCCCTAAACTCCAAGGACACAACCGGGCTCCTTAATCGCTTGTGATTGTTTGAGGAATTCCAGACCGATAGATGATGTGTTCTTTAACAAACTCAACCATGTTCTCTGATGTTACCTTCTTCAGTGGAATCGCCTCAACCCATTTGGTGAAGTAATCTGTTGCTAAAAGCACAAATTTATGCCCCTTGCTAGATAGTGGGTTAATCTGGCCAATCAAGTCTATACCCCAGCCCCTGAATGGCCATGGCTTGATAATGGGATTTAGTGCTGATGTAGGAACTCTTTGAATATTTCCAAATTTCTGACAGTCTTGACATCCCTTGTAATAATCAAAGTAATCCTCCAACATCGTCGGCCAAAAGCATCCAGCTTGCCTGATAACCCATTTCATACGATAGGCCGATTGATGTGCTCCACAAATCTCGTCATGCACTTCACTCATCATTTTCTTTGCTTCTTCTGGACCCAGGCATTGCAGCAATACCCCATCCAATGATTTATAGAACGGACTTCCATCCAAGAACAAATTTAATGGCTTTATACCTCGAGCTTCCTAGAAACTTTTCGGGATGGATCTTCCAAATAATCAATGATTTCCTTTCTCCAATCATCCGCTGCGAGATCCCCTCCGAAAGCACACACCTCCATGGCAAACGCTTCTTGATTTTCTCTATAGCTCGAAGCGCTTTGAGCCAACCCGTTTGCCTCTTCATTGTGTTCTCTAGGAATATGTTGTAGAATTACTAGCTGAAAACTCTTCAAGATTTCCCTGCATTCCTCGTAGTAATTCCTCAGGGCATCACTCTTGCACTCATATTGGCCGTTCAATTGCTTTATAACCAACTCTGAATCTCCATAAACCTCAACTGAAACAGCCCCGGCTTCTCTCAAATATTGAAGCCCTCGAAGCAATGCCTCGTACTCAGCTTGATTATTTGTAACAATGGGCTGGATAGGGATAGCAAACTCAAACATCTCGCCCCTAGGTGAAATTAATAGAATCCCTACTCCCCCACCTTTACCACATGATGATCCATCAAAGAACAAAGCCCCAAGGAGTAATTTCAAGCGAATCAATCGATGGATCATGATGCTCAGTTATAAAATCGGCAATAATCTGACCTTTTATAGCTTTTGCCGATTCGAACTTCAACTCAAACTCAGATAAAGCTAAGATCCACTTGCCAATCCTGCCATTCAAAATTGGCATAGATAACATATGCTTTATTACATCAAACTTGGAGTATACAACGCATTCGGCATTCAATAAGTAGTGCCGAAATTTTGTACACGAGTAGTACACACATAGGCACAGCTTCTCTGCGCAGCCGAATACCCGGTCTCGGGATCAAGTAATTTTCGTCTAAGGTACGCTACTACCCGCTCCTTTCCTTCAAATTCTTGAATAAGGGCCGATCCAATGGTTTGGGTATCGGTCGCCACGTACAACTTGAAAGGCTTATTCAATCGTGGAGGCACCGATCATCGGTGGTTCCTTCATGTACCGCTTTATTTCATCAAAAGCCTTTCGTTGTTCGTCGCCCCATATGAACTTCTGATCCTTCTTAAGCTTCAACAATGGAGAAAAGGGCAAAACCTTTTGCGACAGATTTGAAATGAACGTTCTCACAAAATTGATCTTGCCAAGCACTGATTGCAACTCCTTGAATTGGTTGGACGGACAACTTCATCGATAGCTTTCATTCTTTTCTTGCCAACTTCAATCCCTCCTTCGTGTACCAGGAATCCCAAGAATTCTCCAGCTGATACTCCAAAAGCACATTTGTTTGGATTCATCTTCAAACCATGCTTTCGGGTGCATTCCAAAGTTCTCTTCACGTCCTCCAAGTGTGAGTCATGATTCAAAGATTTGATCACGACATCATCAATGTAAATTTCAACAATTTTGCTGATCAATTCGTGAAAGATATAATTCATGGCTCGTTGATAAGTTGCACCGGCATTTTTCAACCCAAATGTCATGACTATCCACTCAAACGAGCCTATATGACAAGGACATCGAAGGTCGTCTTCGATATATCTTCTATTGCCATGAAAATTTGGTTGTACCCTGCATTACCATCCATGAAGCTGATAACTTTATGTCCAGCTGCAGCATCAACCAACAAATCGGCAACAGGCATTGGGTACCCATCCATAGGAGTAGCTCTGTTTAAATCCCTGAAATCTATGCAAACCCTCATCTTTCCATTTTTCTTGTAGACAGGGACGATGTTAGAGATCCACTCCGCATACCTGCATGGCCGAATAAAGTTTGCATCAAGTAATCTTTCAACTTCTTTCTTCACATCGGCCAATACTTCATCCTTGTAGATTTTCCGAGGAGGTTGCTTATAGGGTCTGAAACCAGGCTTGATTGGCAGCCGATGCTCAACAATGGAACGATCCAAACTAGGCATCTCTGAATAATCCCAAGCGAAGCAATCCTTATATTCTTTTAACAGCTTGATTAACTCCTCTCTGAAATCTGATTCCAAGTTAGCACTGATAAATGTCGGCCTTGGCTTGTCACCGTTTCCAATATCAACCTCCTCCAATTTGTCAGCCGACATGAATCCTCGCCCCAACTTGCCATCAGTTCCATCAACGGGATTGTCCATTAAAAATTACTATAAGAGCCGACTGCTTGAATCGGCTGTTGATCACTGCTGACAGGTTCAACAGGACCTTCACCCCAGTCTTTTCCAGAGAAACAATCAATGCCTTGATATTTCCAGAAAGATGGTTCGACGTTTGCAACACTCACTGAATCATCTGCTTGGACCACTTCGATGTCGTCATCTACCCACTGAATGAGTTGTTGATGCATGGTAGATGGGATGCAGCAATTGGCATGGATCCAGTCCCGCCCAAGCAGTAGGCTATAGGCTCCTTTGTCGTCGATGACAAAGAAGGTCGTGAGCAATGTCTTGGACCCAATCATCAAGTCCACGTGTACGCAACCCTTGGTATCCGAAGGATTTCTAGCAAAATCATACAGAATTATGCTCGTAGGCGTCGAATCCCCCGGGCCCATACCAAGCTTCCTGAAGGTGGTGTACGGCATCACATTGACTGCAGCCCCGCCATCAACAAACATCTTGGTCAATGGTTTGCCATTGACGTATCCCTTCAGGTATAATGGCTTCATGTGTCGATTCTTGGCCGGTTTGTCAAAGGTGGCTTGCTTGGCTAATACCAGTTGCGCCATCAACCCTCCAAGTTGTTCATCATCATTGGCATCCAGGGACGTTTCCTCCTGTACAACTTGATTAGCGGGAGCCATAAACTCATTCGGCAAAAAGTATACCATACACGCTGGAGCCGAACGACCCGATCCTTCAGGCTTGTCTTTTGGGCGCCACACTTGTTTCTTCTGGATCCCCGCCTGCCTCAATTCACGGTTCCTCAAGCGCTGAACCCTTCTTTTTTGGCTCTTCCTCAAGCCAGGCGGGCACCACTGTCCTTCTTGCCAGATGTATTCGTATTCCTCTTCTTCTTGATCAGCCCATCTCTGATCAGCTTGCCTCTTCCTGGGGTGATCAATGACCTCAATTATTTTTTGACGCCGATCGTCACTAGGATGTATCCTTCCAATTCTCTCACGGACGGATCGGTGATTGACAGTCTCCTGCCTATATTCAAAGTACTTGTCACTGCACTCAGGGCAGTTTCTCAATGTAGGAAATTTTAAGCCCTCATTCCAGCAGTGTCTGAAGAATGCGCACCCCCAATGTGCACGCTCTTGTTCCCGCGTGTACTGCTCCAGTTCTTTCCTGCGCACCTCTTCCTCAAACATGTGCCTCTCCTCCTCGTGTCTTTGCTTTTGGTAGCGTTCTTTCTCTAGCTGACGCTGCCATTTGTTGAGGAGGATGCGAGTGGTCACCCTGGGTATGGTCCTGGATGATTCCCCAACTTCAATATGGCTCTTGAGGATACGAGGGGCTTCTCTGTGGACCTGTTCCAACATTACTTGTTGTGCCGGATCCACTGTTCCACCTTGCTTTGCCCTAGCTGACGACAGGACATTGACCTTTCCTTTCTCCTCGGCAGTCACCATGTTAACAGAAAAGCTTATCATATTCTGGGGGAAAGGATGGCCATCCAGTTTCATTTTATTGTCAAACTTCAGGTGTCCCTCCTGGATGGCCCTTTGGATCCTCATCCTGAAGACCCTGCAGTCATCGATGGAGTGAGAATTTCTGTCATGGAAGCCACAGTAACATTTTTCTTTTACTCCATCGGGCCGAAGCATAGAATGCCCTTCAGGCAACTTGATTCGGCCTTCCTTTACTAAGAACTCAAAAAGTTTATCAGCCTTGGTGACGTCGAAGTCATATGTGCCCTTGGTCTGCTTGATCCAACGCTGGTTCATAGTTAAAGGTTCCTTGCCCCACATGATCTCAGCGGCGGCCACTTCCTGATCATCGTCAGAATCTTCCATCTGGTCGGCCCTTTCGAGGAACTGATTATAGATGTCAGCTATGTCGTGATGCTTGTTGAATCTGGTGTCCTTCTTAAACCCATAGGTCTGGTTGCTCATCAGTGACAGCTTTTGAGACAATTGGCCCAGATTATCAAACTCCATACCAAACAATTTCTCTCGTACGGCCGGCAGCATTCCTGCAACGGCCATATCAGCCAACTGATCATCTGGTAGAGTCAACGAGAAACACATGCCTTTGACCTCCCTAAATCTTTTGAGGAACTCCAGAGGCGTCTCATTGTGCCTCTGTTTTAAAGTGGTCAGGTCGATGAGCTTCTTTTCTGTGCTACCACTGAAGTAATGGGCGTGGAACTTTCGCTCCAGCTCCCTCCATGTGCCAACTGACTAGGGAGGCAAAGAAGTAAACCACTGGAACGCCGGGCCCGTCAATGACATGGGAAAATACCTAACCCTGAATGCCTCATCAGCTGAGGCCTGTTCAAGCTGCATCATATAACGAGCAATGTGCTCCATTGTGCTCGTGTCATCCTTCCCGGAAAACTTCGTAAACTCCGTGGGAGGCTTCACCCTTGGCGGCAGGATCACTTTGTAGTACCACTCCGGGAAGGGAGGCGTGTAGGCTGGTCCTTGCATTTTAGGCTTGAGGCCGAATTGATTTTGCATCAGATCGGCCATCTTTTGAACCAGAATATCATCCTCCTGCACTCCTGCAGTTGTGTCGTACCCCGGATTCGGGAGAGCGTCAATGGCGCCATAATCCATGACCTCGTGGTAACCTCCACCATACAAGTTCTTCTGCAACCTGTTGCTAGCTGGGGCTATCTTATAAGTGGAATTGGGCGGTACCCCAGAAGAGCCGAACGCTAACTCGCCATATGTAGGCTGATATGGATTTGGCTGTTGAACTGGTTGTCCTGCACTGCCTTGCGGAGGTGGCTGGACCGGCTGTCCCCCTGCAGCCCGCAGAGGAGGTTGCATTGGCTGACTCCCAGCACTTTGTGGAGGGGGCTGAACTGGCTGGCTCCCGACGCTTTGCGGAGGAGGCTGGACTGGCTGGCTTCGTAGTGGTGGTTGAGTTCCTGCTGGTTGAGCAGAGCTGGACTCTCCAATCTCCGCATAATGTCCCTGAGGGGATACTCGATTGAATACCAGTTCCATGCCCGGGCCAAACACGCCCACCATCATCTGCTTGAACATGCCCAATAAAGCCTTATGATGCCTACCCAGCACAACTTCCGCAGCATCCCGAAACACTTGTATACACCCTTCCTTCTCTTGAAGAGTTGTGGCGTCAGTCTATCCTGACAGTAGAACCCTGGGCATTTCGTTTTTGAGATACGGAACGCCACTTCTGTTCTTTTTGAACGACATCAAGCACTTTTGTTGGAATTGACCTGTAGCATCTTTCGAATTTGTTGTAGTTGCTCCGGAGAAAGGTCCTCAATGGTGACGTCCGAATGTCACCGATTTCGAGCATCTTGATCTTCAATCGAAGGGTCCCACGGGCGTGCCAAAAAGTGTGTTGATGCAAAATCTACACCCTACGTCAAGCACACAGCAAGCCGAACAAGCTAGCTTCACACGCGAACAGGTTCCAAGACGTGCCAGTCAATTTTCCCTGAAAATTAACAAAAGACAAAGTAGTTAAATTCCAAAGCTTGGAACTTGCCGGGTGGTACCAGACAGTTCCATATTTACGGCTAGAAAGCCATGTGAGATGACATATAGCTACAGGAAGCTATCTGCCAGCAAACTAGAAACCATTCAGGAGCTTCAAAGCGTAAAACAGAAAATAGCCGAACGGATGACGCAAGCATGAAAAAAAATCGATCCTTATTTGAACAAAATTGCACGTGCACAAAGCCATGACCGATCCTCGAAGATAAATAACAATAAACAATAAATAAAGTAAAGCATGATCATAAATATGTGATAAACAAGCATGCATAGGTCCAAAGCACTAGTCTACCGCATGTCTAGGTACTTCAAAACCCGTCAGGCATGAAGTCAAACAAGTTTATCCACCGCATGATACGACTTGTTTGAGAATCACACCACCAGCCACAAATAGATCTATCTACCGCATGATACAATCTAAATATGGAAAGCTAAAAGCACACGTTGTTTAAAACACAACTTATAAACATGTTTTACTCGTGAAAGCAAAACCGAATACGGCTGAACAGCCGAATCGGGGTCCATGGAGAAGGAACAAACATCGCCAAAGATGATAAATCTATCAGATTGAATTAAGAATCTAATCCACCGGATGATTAGCTCTAAGACAACCCAAAAACTCGCATCTACCGCATGATACTTGGTTCTGTCAAGATTTACACAAAAATTGACAAGATTGAACCTGCAACATGTAACAACCTAGATTGGTTCGGTTTCAGCTATTTGAGAAACACGTGATCCACGTGCCTTTTGAAGCAAGATATGAAAGTGCGATGCAAAGACCATGAAACGAGATAAAGCCGATCCAAATCAATCTAAATTTGGCAAAAGAGTGTTACATGGATTTAAA
Source organism: Cenchrus americanus (assembly GCA_947561735.1). Taxonomy (NCBI): domain Eukaryota; kingdom Viridiplantae; phylum Streptophyta; class Magnoliopsida; order Poales; family Poaceae; genus Cenchrus; species Cenchrus americanus. The sequence goes on along the minus strand of OX387245.1, from coordinate 86,615,959 downwards.
CATAAAGTAAAACTCAAAGCAACACGGGGTAACTTAATGAATCTATTAAATTTTGCCAAAATCCAATAGAGGCGATAACTAGCTCCAAGCTAGATCTTAGCCCACCGCATGTCTCATGATCTAACAAGAAACCCTCTTCAACCAAGCTTAAATCTACCGCATGATACTAAGCATGGTAACAAGACTACTTGCATCACAATCTAAATCTACCGCATGATACTAGACATGATACAAGGTTGCCGGTACTTACGGAGGTCGACGGATCGATGAACCCTCTCGAAGAACTCGACGACACGACTAGAGGACTCAAGAGTTTGGCGTAAAGCCGGTTTGTATTGAGAATGTTTTCGATTACAATTACATACATAATGGTCCATATTTATACCCTGTCATGGCATGACTCCGGATGGACTACGAGCACAATATTTGATACCTAATTTATTTCTAAGTGCGAATGCTTATCCATCCATTTGTCCCTTCCGCTCGGGCCACGTCATCACGCACTCCCGCAAAATCAGCGCAAACAGTCCCCTTGCCGAACGGAAGCAAACTGCCGACCGCGAGCTCCTTTGCCGAATCTTTCTGAAGAAACCTTCCTTCTTCCGGACGGATTTTTTCACCAAGCTGGACCCACAAATCAGACTCCTTCCTGTACCAAATTTTGGTGTTAACAGAACTCACTGTTCACCAGCGCTGGCAAATCTTTGGTCTTCGCCTTGGATTTCTTCCACTCCTTGTTCGGATTGGGGCGCGGGAGAGATGTCGGCGGCGTTGACCCCTGGGCAGATCCCTCCGCCTCATCGCGGGATCTCTTCTTCCCGGCGCCGGCACCAGTCTTCATGCTCTTGGACGGGGAAGACTTCATCCTCCAAGTGCACCGGGTCTTCACTCGCATCCGCTCGGGGGCTTCACTGGTGGCGAGCAGCGGCGGCGCGCGTGGATCTGCAAACTACGGCGCGACAGCAGTGGCACGGGTGGCTGGACTCTTGTCTAGATCTATTTCAATAGCTGGATGTGGGGAATGGAAAACCCTAAGGGTTTCAGCCTCTATTTATAACCCAATCGGCGGCGCTGTAACGGCCAGATGGATAAGTATCGGCAGCTGACTCAGCGGCGGCCGCCTGACTCTTCATCTTCCAGTAGTCGACGCACTCCATTGATGGGGCTCGGCTACATCTGCTAAACTTCCTGGGTGGCGAGACCTTCAGTTCGAGAGGAAGTACTTGACTCAAGTCTCGGGGGCTTCGTGTCACGTGTCTTTCGGTTTTTTCTCCGGATTTTGCGGGATAATCTTGGCAGAACTTCAGATTGACCCTCAGCTTGAATTTACAATTCGGCCTAAGGCTCGGGGGCTACATTCCTTATGGAATGTGATTCTTTGAATCGCATTTTCCATATGGTTTCTTCTTGAAGACACGCGAGTATTATTGAAGACCTTCAAGAGAAGAACTCGAGGACGCTTGGGAACTACTCGAGAAGACTTCAAGACTACTCAAGGATCAGCTGGAGTACCTTCCAACCTCAGGATGCTTCAAGTACTCTTGAGGACTTTTGGCTTGTATTACTCGGGGACGCCTGAGGACTACTCGTCAAGGTCATCAAGACTACTCGAAACTATCCTACTCGACTACAAAGTACTCAGGGGCTTGTCGTATGGACCTCCCTGGGCCCACTACCTCGGTGGGTATCAGGACCGACTACTCGGTGGGCTCCTGGGACTACTCGGCTTGTGCCACACGGCACCTGATGGCGTGGGGCGTAAGGACTACGGTGGAGAAGTACTCGGATAGGAAGCTATACATGTCATGTACTATGTAGAGAACTCCTAGACGTACCCGACTAGTACTCTCTTCTCAAGCCGACTTGTAACCCTGCCTCCCGGGCTATATAAGGTGAGGCAGAGACCCTTCTCTCGGACACACGCATATCTTGTAAACACACTCAATCAATCCAGAGCTACGCAGCATACAGGACGTAGGGTATTACACACCTCGCGGCCCGAACCTGTCTAAACTGTATGCCACGTGTCTCTTCCTTCGAGTTACCGATCTCGGCGAGGCCACATTCATCTACCTCGGGTACTCCCCTTGGTAGGTTGCCGGTCTAAAACACCGACAGCGACGACATCCGGGGATTCTAGCACAGAGCTCGGGTCGTCCTCCTTCCCCCGGCCTCGAGCCCTCGACGTCCTCCCTCCTTCATCTCCACCGTGCGGGACCACCCGAGGCTTGCCTCCCCTCGCCGGTGCGCGAGCCGCGTAGGGAACCCTAGCCCGCCGCCGCTGGTGTCGGAGTCACGCGCCCATCCTCGAGCTCCTTGTGCCCGCGGGAGCCAACGGCCACGCGGTATGCGCGAGGGGCATGCGGGTATCTGATGGGAGCTCACCACGCGCTTCTTCTCGCCCCTTCTGGCCTATTTGCATATGCAGAACGGCATCACTGTCGGAGACGGTCTAAGCAGTTTGGTTTTTCAAGGGCACCTCACATCGCATCAACGTAGAGATCGGAAACAACACAGTGTTGTTGCTTGCTGCAAGAAAGCTCATCGCCATTCTAGATGTTGTGCCAGACATCCGGCGGTTAAGTGCGGAGGAAATACGACTCAAGCGAGATCTAAAGGCAAGGCTATTGGGGCTTACTGCCATTGAAAAATTGCGTGCCAAGCAGCATTCCACGCTGACCTCTATCAAAACAATAGAAGCGAACTCCAAATTATTCTTCCTTCATCTGAATGGTCGGAGGAGGAAAAATAACATCCAGACTTTGGCAACACCAGAAGGTCTGCTGCACACCCATGAGGACAAGGAGATGCACATTTTCCAGCACTTCAACACACAGTTTGGCAAGCGGAGAACAAGAGCTAGCACTCTTGACTGGCATCGTATTAACCTCCCAAGGCTTGATTTGAGTTCCCTTGAGGCGAATTTCTCTGAGGAAGAAGTGCGGGTTGTTATCACCGACATGGCCTCGGACAAGGCGCCTCGGCCAGATGGTTTTATTGGTGCTTTTTTCAAGTCAGCTTGGCAGATAGTCAAAAATGACATCTTGGCAGCAGTAAACTTTTTCTATCAGCAGCATAGTCAACATCTCAAACATCTCAATTCTGCCCACTTGGTGCTACTACCTAAGAAGCTGGAAGCAGAGACGTTGTGTGACTTTCGACCCATCAGTCCTACACACAACATTGCGAAATTACTTTCAAAGCTTCTGGCCAACAGGTTGGCACCGTTCCTAAACGAGTTAGTGTCTCGACAGCAAAGTGTGTTTATCAAGAAACGGAGCATCCACGATAACTTTTTATATACTCAGAACCTAATCAAAGCCTTACACCGCGCAAAAAGACCAGCTTTATTTCTGAAGTTGGACATAGCAAAGGCCTTTGATAGCGTCCGCTGGGATTTTCTGCTTGAAGTTCTTCAACATATGGGTTTTGGCCCTAGGTGGAGGGCATGGGTATCCTGTTTACTGAGCACAGCATCATCTTCAGTGTTACTTAATGGAGCTAGAGGTCCATGGTTCACACATAAAACAGGTCTCCGCTAGTGGGATCCGCTGAACCCGATGCTTTTCATTCTGGCCATGGAACCTTTGCAGCGTATGCTGGCAGTAGCAACTGATGAAGGTCTTTTGTCCCGGATTCATAGCCGTTCGGCCAGAGCCAGGACGAGCATGTATGCAGATGATGTTGGTCTGTTTCTCAACCCGATCCAGAGTGAAATAAAAATTGTTAGCGAGCTGTTGTCTGATTTTGGGGAGGCGTCCGGGCTAACTTCAAACATTGCCAAAAGTGTTGTCTTTCCGATATAGTGTGAAGGGTTGGACCACTTGGACGTTGAGCAAATCATGACAGATTTCGCCTGCCCGATCAGACGTTTCCCGTGCACATATCTCGGCCTTCCTTTGCATAACAGAGCACTCAGACGTGTGGACTTTCAGCCCCTGATTGACAAGATTGGTGGCCGGTTGGCAGGTTGGAAAGGAAGGTTTCTGAACAAGGCCGGGAGGCTATCCTTGGTGAACATGGTGCTAACTTCTACCCAGCTTCTAACTGTGTTTATCGTGAAGAAATGGGCAATCAAGCGGATTGATAAGCTTCGCCGCTCCTTTCTGTGGAGAGGGACTTGCGGAGGCCAATGGGGGTCATTGTTTAGTCAGATGGGCTAAAGTTATGAGACCAAAAAAGTTCGGAGGTCCGGGTGTTCTTGATCTCGACATGTTCAGCAGGGCATTACGGTTGAGGTGGTTGTGGTTTGAATTTTTTTCCACTAAGGGCCATGCCCGAATTTCATTATCAGGATAACGAAATTACAAAGTTTCCAAAGTTCACGTAAGAACGAAATTACTACTTATTACAGACCAACTAGGTTTTTTCGCAGAGCTCCTTTCCGGTGCCCTATACTAGACTATACTATCATTCTGTATACTTCGTAAAACTAAACAGTAGTATAGGGTGGTATGAATGGGTAGTATAGGGTGGTACAGGGTATTATGGGAAATTAAACAACTTTTACAATTACAACCTTAAACAACTTTTACAATTACAACCTCGTATTCTGATTTAATTACAAACCCAGTAATTATATAATCAAAAATTTTATAACAAACAATTCATTTGGTCTTCTCCTCGTCCCTCATTGGCACAGCGGCATACAGGTGCTGCGGCCTGCAGGCTTGGATCATCAACTATCAACTAAGCAATGCAGTTCCAAGTTTCAGAACGGTTCTCATGTTTGTACTGACGTCTCAATTCAGTCTCTCTGATGGCGCCACGACGCCCCCTACAATCTCCAGGGCTTGGTTGCAGTGGTACACCACCATTCGCGTCTCGCGGTTCGGTGTCCGAGCAGTGGCGGCATGGCCTTCCTTGGCCGGGGCCAGCCACAACAGTGGGAGCGGGAGAATTAGAATCGCGATGTCGTGGACGGCGCGGCACGCCGGTGACCACCATAGCCAAGAATGTGGCCTGTTGAACGATGGCCGGTCGGCCTCACGGGGAGGATCCAGATCAGGATGCCCCGCGCGATGGCATGCAGATTGAGAAAATGAGTTGGGTGGAGGCGGCGTGCGAGGCAAAATCAGGAGATATCAGATTAATATAGCATGCACTAATTACTAATTTACCCATACCATAAAAGAGTTATACTCCATACCACCAAGTGGTGGTATGATGCACCATAAAAGAGCTCTCTTTTAGCAACCCACCCCCCTCACTGTAATCAACACCCAGGGTTGTTACAGCGGGGCAACTGCCACATTTACACAGCTTTAACCATCAAAACAGAAGTTCTCCAGCGAGGTACTACAGAAACAAAAGCATAGAAGACAGCCAAAAAGAGCACTGGCTATATGCTACAAGCCCAGGTGCTTCTTTTTCCTTGAGTCTCTTTAGTAGTCGGTTGTGGTTTGAATGGGCTGAAGAAGATAGGCCCTGGGTTGGAACTGAGCCGCCAGTCAATGAAGTGGACAGACAATTATTTTGTATTAGCACGGTGGTTACAATTGGGAACGGGCTGAAGGCCGATTTCTGGAACTCCTCTTGGATTCAGGGTAGAGCGCCCAGGGACATTGCACCAAGCTTGTACAAGCTACCCTGGCGTAAGCATCGGAAGGTTTTTGAGGAGATCACAAACCACAGTTGGACAAGGGGCCTTTGGAGGATGACTTCGGTGGAGGAAATGGCAGAGTTTGTGGTTCTTTGGGATTCAGTTCAGGAGGTTAATTTCACTGACCAGACTGACATCTTGCAGTGGCGCTGGACTTCTCATTGTGCGTATACCTCGAAGTCAGCCTACAGAGCACAGATGCATGGCTCCTACTGCTCCTTTGACGCTGACGGTATTTGGAAAGCTCATGCTGAGGGGAAACATAAGTTCTTCGCCTGGTTATTGGTCGGCCTTGCAATCCTATTTGCCCTCTGTGCAAAGCGAGTCCTGAGCAGGGTTTTTTTTACTGACCGCTAGGTTTTTACCGTCGGGTAGCGGTAACGGGGTATACCGCGGTATACCGCTAAATACCGCGCGAATTCAAATTTCAAACCAAAAACGATTCTTACCGCTAGTTCAAACGGTTTCAAACGGTATACCGCGGTATAAATAGTTTTTACCGCGGTATAAACCATTTTTACCGCGGTATAAACTATTTATACCGCTGGGGGAAAAAAGACCTCCCGGCTTCGAATCAATGAAAATTTTGGCATAGTGTTGGCACAAATTAGTGTTAAATAGCACCCCCAATCAATGATTTATAGTTATACATAGAAATACTACACCAAACACAATAATACTAGCCGTGCATAAGTGAGTTGATAGTTCAAACACAAATAGTTCAAATACAAGTTCAAACACAAATAGTTCATACAAATAATTCATACAAATAGTTCATACAACACAAGTTCAATGGTAGAAAGGAAAAATCCCCTAGCCGGGTCGCGGAGTGGTACTCGGCGATGGACATGACATTCAAGCCTCTCGTCCTAAGCAACTCACCCTTGTACTTGTTGCCAAGTTAGGCCCGTCCACGCCGCCGTCGTCCGCCACTCACCGACTAACAAGTTGTAAAAATCGGGGTCTTCCCATTCATACACCCATGTCGTCCGTGGCCGTGCGTTGATGTCCGGAATGGGATAAAAAGAACGCGACCGCGAGGTATCGGTGTGGGAGGAAGAATAGTACACCGGGTCGTATTGTGACGCTCCAACCGTTCTCCTCTCGCGACTCGGTGCGCCATGGTCGCGATCCCGAGTAGCATGTGTGAATTCGCTCCCCCTGCTACCAACCAAACCATGGATCATAATTAGCACATATAGTTAGAAACATCATACGTGTGTGTAAATGTAGATGTGTATACCTGTGAAACGAATTCCACCACCACCACCACCACCACCATCACCATCATCATCACCACCACCACCGTCACCATCACCATCACCATCTCCATCACCATCACCACCATCATCATCATCACCGTCATCCTCATCTGAGCTGCTATCCCCAGACTCCTGGTACGGTGGACTACGCTGACCATCATCATCATCAGTGGAGGTGTCGCTGGTCACTTCTATTGGTGTTGTTATCTTGCCTTTTGACGTTTCGAGTCACCCCGCTTAGGCCCGATGCCTCGGAACAACCTCTTCCCAATGTGACTTGCTACCCACATTTCTTCTTGCCCAATCACTAATGCAATCATCACCCGTAGCGGTTTGGAGATCTCTCGGGGTCTATCCGATCCCTCACAAGCCGGGACGGGATAGAAATGTCACTGTCTTCATCCTCCTCATCAAGAACCGGCTCCCCGCTTTGATCTACCATATTCCATCCATTTCCGGACCGGATTTTTCTCATCATAGAAGCTAAGCCGGCCAAGATGCTCAATAATATCACCATCATCATCACGCCCGAGTGGCATCCTCAAGTCGCGGCGAAGGTTGTAGTTGACATATACAAGCTTGTTAAGTTTCTTGTGTGTCAACCGATTTCTAACCTTGGTATGTAGCAACGCAAAAGTACTCCAATTACGCTCACATCCACTTGAGGAAACACACTGTGAAACAAGCCGCAAAGCTAGGCGCTGCAACTGTGGAGTAGATCCACCGAACATCATCCACCGTGCCGCCGCATGTGCAACCCATTGTGTAAGCAATATATTCGAGTAGCAGATAGAATAAGGTGTCTTTGGGAAGAACGCTTACATGGTGATGTCTTCGGGTCCGTTGACATCCGCTGTGCCATTTCCGAGCCATATTCGCCATGCTTCATGCGAAACACTTCAGCCTCCTGCAATGCTTGCACGGCGGACTCGACATCCGTCATGCGCTCAAAGCAATCCTTTAGCATCCGATACATCTCCCGGGTTGGATCCATAGTATATGAAAGAGCAGGATTGAGGACACCAGCTGCACAATATGAACGAGTACAAATAAGCACAACTTCAGAAGGCATTAGTATTGAAATTGAAATAAGCACAAGTAGTACCGCACCAACATATGTCTCGACGTACACATCACGAATGCGTCTATCAAGAATCCGTCGATACTCATTCCAAGTCGACACATTGGTTCCAAAGAAAGATTCCATTTCGGACTTGCACAATCGGTAATGGTAGACCACCTCACACAAGTTTGGCTTCTTGTCCCGATCAGCAAAGCGAAGCAACTTGTATACTGGTTGCACAGTGTCAATGATGTACTTCATCCCATCCCACCAATCCATATTAGACATCCTAGAATGAGCAAATCAACCTTCATCGGAACGTGCCCACTTACTGTTTTGGAATTCAGGAGATGCCATCATCTGCATGAAACCCCGGCGTCTCGATACATGCTTTCCAAAAACATGTAGTTGGTCCCAAAGCGAGTGGCATTCCACTTAACCAACTCCCCACCGATAGCCTTTCTCATCATCGCATTCAACCGACCATGGTTGTGCAACCAAGCTGAAATTCGCTTGCATACCGAGATGAGACTCGCATGTTCCACCCTTTCACCGATATCCTTCAACATCAAATTGACAAGTGAGTGCTAGACAAGGTGTCCAAGTAATGTGTGCGAACTCCCGTCCAAGAGCCTTGCATGCTTTCTTGTAGTTGGACCCATTATCCGTGACGATATGCACTATATGCTCCACACCAATCTCCCTAACCACCTTACGAATCTCCCGAAAAAAAATAAGTACAACGATTAGTTACCTCCGATGACACAAGTTCAATGCCTCATAGTAAATAAGCTAAGGTTAGGGGTTACCGTCTTGAGATAGTCCGAATCCCGAGATTTTCCAGCTTGCATCGATAGACTTGTGAAACCACGTGACCCCATTGCAATATATCAAAAAATTGATGACACTCATCCGCGTCGGCCCGTCCAAGAATCACACATCAAAGACACACCAAAGATGGGCCAATCATTCTCGAAACTTTGCGTACCGATCTTTCAAATATTTCTCGTTCAAATCAAGATACTTGCCATCAATATCCCGTCCACTGGGGGATGCAATTCCTTCACCTGCAGCCATACAACAAAACATGAGAACATATACACAAAAGCAAGCCGACGAAAACTTTTACGAACACAAACTAAAAGAAAACTCACCCCACTTCTGTGTCTCTCTAACCGCACTAACAAAGTAAGGACTATCCGCCCGTCTCCCGGTACTCCAGCGAAGATGGAAGAATTTGGACCATGCTTTTCCAATAGATTCCCTAGCATTCTTACCCTTCTACGTCCAGGACCCCGTATCAATCCTCGTTTGCTTCAATCCACTTCTCCCACCAAAGCACCCAAGTTATAGTCTTCCACCACCACGGAGTTTCCCTCCGCGAACCAGCCTCTTCTAAGCATCCTCCGGAAGGGATTCAACCCCGCCGAACCACTACCCCCTCCACGCTCATAAGTACCTCCTCTCCCTTCAACCCCCCGTCGGAACTCGCTTCTCGCTCTCGACAAGTTAATTGCATCCCGGATCCGAGCCTCCTCATCATATCCTCCAGCCGGGATTGTTACCCGCCGCCGCCGTATCCTCCCGTGCCAACCTTTGTCGAGCACGTTCATTAGTTGCATTCTTCGTCCTCTCAATATCCCGCTGAAAGTACTCTCGCACGTCTGGTGGAACGCTGCTGCAATGGAGCACCGATGATCCACGCGCGGCCAAATGTTGTTTCAACCTAATTGAACCACCACCACTTTTCTGCATACCACGATAATTGCATCGCCATCCGGCAGCTAGATTGACACCATGTTCCCATACGGGGTCTTTAGGTCTCCCTGACATTTTCTACCTGCATAAATGCCAACACAAACTAAATTACAAAACACTTCCTTAAAATTATACCTAATGAAAATGTACCTAATTCCGAAACGAATCCCAACTAAAATTGGATCCTACACAAATCCTACATCATGATCATGCCACAAATTATACTCCTAAACCTAAAAGCTAAACCAACAATTCCATTTCTAATTCTACCTAAAGCAACAATTCTATTTCTACCTCTAACTCACATCCTTAACCCTAGCAAAAATCCTAAAACAGAGAAAACCTAAATCCTAACTCAAATCCTAGCTCCTAACACAATTCCTAAAGCCTTAATGTACTCAAAAGCAAAAAAAATACATACCTAACCGCGGTATACCGAGGCGTCGCCGCGGTATACCGCGCTAACCGAGCGGCTAACCGCGCCGCCCGCGCGGTAGGGCGCGGATCCGCCGCGCGCGCGCGGCACCGCCGCTACCGCGCGCGTAAACCGCGGCCGGGCGCGGTAAGCCGCCGCGCGGCGCGCGCGGTGGCGCGCGATGCGGCGGCGGACGCGAGGGGGAGGGCTGCGGTCGGGGGTCCGGGAGGCGTCCGGGAGGTTGCGGGGCAACAGTGTTGGGGCTAGGTAGGGTTCAACCGTCGCTTGGGCTTCATGGGCCTTAACGGGCCGGCCATTGTTTTTTTTTTTCTTTTTTGTTTCAACTTCTAAAGCTCCAAATAAATACCAAATGCGCTCAAATTTGAAAACATTCGACACCATAAGACTCTACAAATCATGAACTATTTTTTGGTGATTTTTATTGATTTTTTCATTTTTTTGAATTTAAATTCAAATTTGAATTTGGGGGGTTTCTACCACTAGGTACCGTTACCGTACCCCAGCGGTAACGGCGGTAACCGCGGTATACCGCGCGGTACCCAGCGGTAAAAAAAACCCTGGTCCTGAGACGGCGGAACACATCTGCCTTCATTGTCCATTTGCCCAGCAGGTGTGGCACCGTATTGCTGCTTGGACTGATGGCCTAGTGCAGTTACCTGTGCAAGGAGTGGCGATGGAGGTTTGGTGGCGAGAAGCACTTGGACTCCTGCCAAGGCCGGTTAGAAGAAACAAAGCTGCCTTGTTAATTTATACAACTTAGGAACCTGTGGAAGCCTGGAAGGAAAGGAACCGGAGAATTTTTGAAGCTAATGAAGCTTCTCTTTTGCAAGTTGGCCGCTTCATCCTGGAGGAAATGGGTCTCCGTCAGCAAGCCTGTGGGCAACCGAGTGTCTTGTTTGTTTAAATGTTTAGCTGTTCCAGAGTTGAGTGTTACTACTTTTATGTAATAAGAACTTTTGTAAGACTAGGTTAAAGCCCGTAGCAAAACACTATGTGCGTTATCAATAATTAAGCCTTAGAAATTCTAGAACGTCAAAAGCTCGTTCGTGAGAATTGGTATGCAAATCGATTTCATAAAGGTATCATGATGTGTCATCATGGTCCCAAAAAATTAGTCGAGTCTTTAGTGAATCATAAGTGAATCATATATTTAGTAGCTTCTGGAGTAGTTCCTTCTTACTTGTAACTTTCTCCAATAGCATGGGATGTGTCATGTGTACTAAACATTAGTCCCTTTCACGTTAAATGATTTGACTACTGATTAGAGCATCTCCAAGAGATTTTATATTCTTTATAAATGGTAGAAATGGAGATTTTGGTGAAAAAATGTCTTCGAACACCTTATCTAAGTGACCATCCAAATATAGCTATATTCTTTTCTTGATTTTCGCTAGTCAAATATATAAGACGAGAAGGACTCTCTAGAAAGCGCGTGAGAAATAGAAAAGTTGTTGAAATTTGAAAAGATATAAAAAATTATTTTTATACAAATGACTCTCTAAATCATCGAGTAAAATTTAGAAAGACTTTTGGAGATGCTCTTAGGAGTATTAAGTGTAGATTGTATAGATGGAGGCTAATTTGCAAGACGAATCTATTAAACCTAATTTGTAATGTTGCTCTATAGTAAACGTCTAATGATGTACTCGAGTAAATAACTTGGGTAAATAAAGTCGTTTTGGACAAGTTTTAAGTCAAACAATGGGAATATAAATCATGAATAACTTTTTAAGTCATTGAGTTTGGAAATGTGAAAACTACATGAATAGATTTGTCTTGCAAAATATTTTTCATAAAGTATACATATATTAGTTTTTAATAAATAATTTTATAAAAATAAGAAGTCAAAATTGTACTGTGGAGACCGTATCGCTGTCATAAATGACTTCATTTATTAAACCAGAGAGAGTATTAATTAAGTTTAATAGTTTCATCTGACTAAAAGCTACTCCTTCTCAAACGACTGACATTATCTGGTCTTCCTTTTCTCTTTCCTAGCCGCTTGTTCTTCTGTGACCAACCAACCTTTTGATTACCGACGGGAAGCAATTCCTCTTCCACGCAAGCATTCCATCCCATTCCTCTTCCTCCCTGCCCCCGGCCAGAAATTCATCGGGCCCTCTCTCTCTTCCGGGGTTTCGGTTTTCCTCACTCCACCCCAGATCGAGGCCCTGGATTGCGAGCTGGACGAGGAGTTGCAGTGTCTGGGCTACGGACATCTACACGGCATCCGCATCGATCCTCTACAGCCCCGGCCCGCACTGGCCCCTCTTCGCTCGCATCGTCGCTGCCTTCATCCTCCTGCTCTCTACCCTCTTCCTCCACGAGTCCACGTTGCCATCTCCCACACCATATTCACCCACATCGAGACCGACAACACCTGCCCTCGACTCCTCCGCCCCGAGCACTGACGACCAGCGCTGCCTCCTCTCTCGCCTCGCCTCAGACTGGCTCAACCTCCTCCTCTTCAAGGCAGCATAACTCCTCTCTCTCTCTCTATCTATCTATCTATCTATCTCTATCTCCCTCCTCACCACCGCTCAGCCGACGCCGCAGGAGAGCCCAAGCTACGTGCAACGGTGCGACCGACGACGTGCGAGATACCGAAGCTCTAGGCAAACGGCCAGAGGCGACAAGGAAACCCGAGCAGCTGCTGCGCGCGCGGGGAGCTCGAGCTCTGGGCGACCACACCTCCTCCAATCTCGCCGCTCTAGCTCCGGGCGGTCGAAGGAAGGGAGGCACAGCGTGAGGCTCACCATTCAGCGTGGCCGAGCACCTATCGTCCTCCGTCGGGGCGAGGGAGAGCGCCTCGATCTGCTTTGTCTGCGCCTTCACTGCTCGTCTCGCCTCTGGGCCGCCAAGGAGGAGCCACCAGTGCAATCTGCATCGGGACAGGGGAAGCGTTGCCCTGGTCCCGACTGGAATGGCTAGTGGATTCACCGGGCGTGCCTGCCACCTCGGCACGCGACTGCTCGGTCCCCGCGACGGTGGCCGGGGCCGAGGACTCGAGCGCCGGCCACCTCCGACTTACGGAGGCCGGGAAGGTGCCGGCTCGGCGCCCCCGGCCGCTCGATGCAACCGGTTCGCCGCGGTCCGCGCAGGAAGGGGTACCGCGAGGTCCGGCGGGAGGCGACCTCGCAGGTCTCGGGTGTCCTCTGGCAGCGCTAGCCACGACGACGAGCAGGACATATCGCCTGACGCGGCAGGCCTCTGACGGTGGATGGACTGGTGGTGCGCGGGCGGGCTAGGGGCGGCGAGCCGGCGATGCAGGACATGACATCGCGGACGCATGGGGGATAGGAAGGGTGTGGGGCCCACCTATCGGCGTGCGAGGCCGTGGTTCTGCCGGCAGAACCACGCCGGGGGGGGACCAAGGGACGGCGACGTTGCCCGTACGGGCTTTTTAGGAGTAGAGACTTGGCATGCTTTCCTCTCTTAAATATACGGCGGTGCTCCCGCCCAAATTCAAAAAAAAGATGGAAGGTGGAGACCCGTGCCCAGTGCCCTTGCCGCGCTAATCATTGCCCCCCGCAGCACTCCGTCAAGGCCTGCCATCTGCCAAGGCCAAGCGCGGCTCGGCAGCTGATCGGCACCGACGTCGCACGCCAAAGCAACAAGAGCCAAAAGGAGCTGTAAGCATGGCCATGCTCAATTGCTCATGCCTCGCTCCTGCGTGCCCTTTCCTCATCGAAAGAATCGACGGGCTCGCACTCGCACACACTCACCAGTCGCTCCGAACAAAATTCCCCTTTGCCCGTGCTGTAAAATGAAGATTCTGTCTCGAAGACCCCCCAACGTTCTGTGTGCACCTTCGATCCGAAAGCCTTTCCGGAACTGGGCCTGGCGTTTGACGATGTCAGGGCCGGGGCGTAGCGTAGATGAAGGCAATTTATGCGCGAGGGAACAACAGCAACTTCGGCCGCCGGCTTCACTCCCCACCGGTCCACGATCCATCAGCAGACAACAGCAAAGGACCAACCTATCAATGGCTCGGCCTCTGCATTCATCAATCCTGCAGACAGAGAGCAGGCGAGGCCGGAGGGAAGGTGGCGCGCGTCTCGTCTCGTGACCAAAAGGTTGGGCTCGGCGCCGCGCTTTCTAGTCAACCGCAAGCTTTCTCGGCGGGTAAGGAGCTTCCGGACGGTGTGCTCACGCCGGACACTGGCAGGGAGGAGGCATAATTCTTCTCCGATGGTCATGATTGGAGCGCAACAAGGCATGTGATCAGGGCCGCGTCTTCTCTCCGCACAACTGCACAAAAAGTGCGCCAAAAGTAGGCGGTTGGAGGCGGTTCCCCTGTTGAGGCCCGTTGGTTGCGTTTGGTGACGGGTGATGGTGTCCGGTGGCAAAGGGAACCCATCCCATGGAGGGTAATGGTTGTTTCTCGATTCTTATGGTTCATTTTAACATCTCTACACAATAATACCAACAAGGAACATTCCATCATCAAGTGTGTGCGAATGGAATTCTTGAATTTTTCATTCATGAAGTAGAACTATCAGCTCGTGGAATTCGTGATTGGACGATTTTCTACTTGCATATAATTATTTTTCTTTTGCGGTACGGTCAGAGACCTTTTCCAAAAAAAAATCCCCCGAACCAACCTAGCTAGGAGAAGTTGTGTCAGCTCCAGTTGTGATTGTGCTGGCGAAGCAGATTCTTTATTGAATCTGAAACTATTTTGGAAAAAAGTTTCACAAAACAACTTCTTCTGGCTATGTAAAAGGTGAAATGTCCAAAACACCCTTCCTTTTTCTTTTTTCTTTTCTTTTTTCTCCTATTTTTCTTTTTTACCTTTCCCTTCTCAATTTATTTATTTATCACCCCCTTCTATTTTCTCCACCACATCCCCTCTTTTCCTTATCCATTAACATCCTGATCCCCTCCCCTGCCCACCTCGCACTCGTCGCCTCACGTCACGCCTCCCCTCGCCGCCGCCTGCTTCCGCCGCTTGCACCCGCAGCCTGCTTCCACCACCGGCGTCCGCCGCGCCCCACCTCCCCAGCCGGCCATGGAGGCAGCCCGCCAACGTCGCCCCCATCTTCTCCCTGTCGGTCTCCAGCTTCCCCATCTTCTCCCCGCCAGCAGCCTCCTCCGCGTTGCAGCCTCTGCTCCAACGAAGCCGTTGTGCACCGCTGCCTCCCCGCAGGCCCCACCCGGGGCAGCCTTGGCAAAGCGCAGGGCGAAGCGGGCGAAGCTGCCCTTTTGCAGCTTCGCCCCGGCCGAACCGTTCTAGAGAGCGGGAATCACGAGAGCTTCATTGGAGAAGTTGTTTTCTCGGACTGTTTGATAGTGCTTCGCCCAAGATGCTCGCGAAGTGGTTGCGGCAGACCTGCCAAACGCACCTTAAGAAGGAAATAGGGACTAAAATTAGATATAGAGGGACTTAGAGCAACTGCAAGAGTCTCTCTAAAAATCACTAACTAAAACTCTGATTTGGCTAATATATAAAATGAAATAGCAAGCAAAAAGTTGATGAAATCCAATAGACTAGCTAAAATCAACTATCCATATGCTTCCCCGCTAGTGGGTCCCGGCTGCCATACTCATGCATAAGGGATAGCTAGCGGGACTGGCTAGCCAAGCGAAGCCCCCTGTTTAGCTAGTGGAGTATAGCCAAGGCAAGTTTAGCTAGTCTGTTGGATTGAGTTTTTTGACAAATTTTCTATTTTTTAGCTAGCTAGTCTCTTGGAGTTGCTCGTAAACCTGGATAGGTATAGGGCGTACGTGCACAATCACACCTCACACCCTAATTAGTTGAGCTAGGTTCACTTCCTTGTTAGAAACCTTTAATTTCCTGACATCAGCGTCCATCATCCATAGCCTTTTTCCTGATGGCATGTGGTACAACAATGCCAACTAAACTAAGACATCAGATTCAATTGCTTAAGAAATAGGAGACGCCTAGCAATAAATGTTCGAGCCATCCAAGATATTGACGTAGTATACCTTTCTGTTCTTCCTATGATCATTTCAAATATCTTGATAAGAAAAAAAATCTCATGACAAAGAAACACTTGCAGAGAGTCTACATCAACGATGATGCCTGCCATCTACTGATCTACTACCCACTTGCATACGCAACATCAAGAGCCACCAATTACATCAGCCGCTCTCTCATAAAACACACTAATTACATTTAAAAGTATAAACACACACCACTTACTCCAGTATAAACAACCACGAATTTGGGCTCCTACTGTCGCCGTCGCATCACATCACGACATAATGCAAGCAAGCACGGAGTAGCTGTCTGTCGGGGACAGCCCTAGGGGTCCCCTTAAACAACGGGGAAATCCTCACTTAATCCCGCAACCACATCGAAACACGCTAAGCCTAACCATGCAGGTGACTAACCATGCAGGACACGGCCCACGCCGGGGACCCCGACGGCCCGCCGAGACGGCCCTCTTAGAAGTCCCCTCGAGCAGGCCCCGCCTCGCTCGAGGGCAACTCCCCCTCGGGCGGGCTTCGCCCCGTTCGAGGGACAACTCCCCTCCTCGAAGCGGTCTCGCCCCGATCGAGGGCTCACTCCCCCCCCCCTCGAGCGGGTCTCGTCCCGCTCGAGGGTCCGTCCCGCCCTCGGCGGGGCCCGCCGCGCTCACGGGCGCCCCGCACGCGTGCGCCGGTCCCGTACACGGGCATTTAACGCCCGACGCCGTAGGGGGCGGCGCCATCATGCGCTCGGGGCTCGCGCCCGTGCCGCCGCACCAACTCCCTAGGGGAGGAGCCCATCCCCACCACCGTGGGGATGGACCGTGCGTACGGCCGGTGTCGGTCCCGTGACACCGCGCGCCCACTACGAGAGCGGCTAACGCGCCCGACCCTCGAAGGGGGGCGGGCGCACCCTCGATTTCACTTTCCCCGTGACCCTACGGGTTAGGTGGGGGCGCTAGGCCGGGTGGATGGCCATCCCGGTCATCGCAACGGCGCGGCCGCCGTACCCACGCGTGCGGGCGCACGCCCGGCGCCGCGAGCAACCACTCCGCTACCGCGAAGCGCATTGGGAAGGAACGCCGTTCCGCCCGCTCCCGTGCCCCGTACCGGCCCATCATCGGCACCTCCCCTCGAAGCCTATCGAGGACGCCACCACCATCCGCCGCCCTCCCCTACCCTCGAACCGCCACCGTTCGGGTACGGGGTAGGCCATCATGGCCGGATCGCGGCGAAGATCGCCGGGACGGCCGCCCACTCTACGGCGTAGCACGACGTGCACCCCCACGTAGCCGGATAGCGCGGCGTGCATGTAACTCGCCGCCCCCTTGGCCTATAAAAGGGGAGGCGAGCCCCCGCCGCGGGGGGAGGATTCGATTCAACACAACACACCGTGCACTCACTCTCTTATTCTCCCACAACATCTTCGACCACTCTCCCGGGGACTTGGAAGCCACGCTTCCTCTCTCGCCTTGCTTGTACTTGCCCCACTACAAGCACCCCCCCCCCCCCCGAGCGATATAGTGCCACGAGCACGCCCCTGTCGGGACGTACGGCCCCCTCGGCGGAACCGGGATAAAACCTTGTGTCATTTGTTGCTTGGCATCGACCATTGAGGGATAGACCTAGGCGCTATCTACCGGTTAGTGTCGGGACCATATTTCGCACCGACGCTTGGCGCCCACCGTGGGGCAAGCGAGCGCCTAAGGTCATTTCGCCAACTCCCTCCATGGTGATCCGCACCGAGTACCGTGCTACGCGCTATCGCATGGGTAGCTCGGACCCCTCCCGGCCCGGGTTCGAAATCCGCTTCGGGGACCCGAACTTTCGGGCCACGGGGAACGGCTATCTCATGCGCCTCACCAACCGTGAGGAGCTTCGCGCGCGGCGCCGAGCCGCATCCGCTCCGGTCTCCGCCGCACGCACGACACCGGCGCGGCGCCCGCGGGCACGGATGCCGCAGCCCATCGACGCCGCGACGCCGTCGCCGCTCGGGGCCGCGCTCGCGCCGGCGCGGTCGGAGCGGCGGCAAGCCGAGCGCGCGCCACTCGGCGCGGCACGCCCACCGTCACGACCGCCGCCACCACCCCGGCGGGACCGCGCGCGGTCTCCGACCGCGCCTCCCCATCGGCCGCGTGGCGCCACGACGGCCTACAACAACAACGTCAACACCACGATGCGCCGGTCCCGCCGGTCGCCATGTCTTCGTCGCCGGGGATTCCGCGCCTCGAATGGCCGACGAATCGTCCCTAGGCTCCATCGACGCGTTGCCACCCGCCAACCGCCACGGCACGCGGAGTGGGACTTCTCCGCGTGCGGACCCGGGGCCGCGTTCGTGGCGCTTCCTCGACGCCACGGACTGCGGTTTGGTCGCCTCGACGACTCCCGGCACCGGGAGCTACGACCCCGCGCGGGAGTGTTGCGCCGTCATCACCAACGACCCGGCCAACGCCGCCGGTGCGGCGGGTGCCGGGAGACGGGGAGGTCACGCCCGCCCCGGGGGATCGCTACGCGCCCGGCCGCGGGGCCAAGCGCTCTTGCCGGGGCCGACGTCGACGCGCGGCGGCCGGCCCAAGCCCGCGAGCTCGAGGCCAAGCCGGCGGAGGAATACGGACGGTGCGGCCGCCTCCGCGCCTCGATGGCGGGGGAGGCCTCCGCGCGCGGCGAACGCGCGCGGGAGCCGGGCCGACGGGTCCGTGACCGCATCAACACCGTCCCCAACGTGGACAACGCGGACGTTCCGCCGCGAGCAAGCCAGAAGCTCGTCGCCGCCGCAACGCTGCTACGGGCTATGCCAGCACCCTCGACCCCCGAGGCTCGGGACATGCACCGCGAGGTGCAGACTCTCATCGAGCAAGCGGCCGTCCAACAGGCCGAGAGCTCGACCTCGCGCATCCGCCAACAGGGGGACGCGCGGGGCGATGATCCCGCACCAGGAGGCGAACCCTCGGTGCACGTGGGTCAACCTGCTGACCAAGGACGCACGCCGGCCAAGGAACGGCTCCTTGACGCGCGCAGGGCGCTGGATGGCGATGCCCGCAACATCATCAACGCCAGGCGCACCAGCAAGGCGGACGCACGAGCGGCCAGGGGTTACCACCCTCGAAGGGGTGGGCGCTACGGCGGCCGGGGAGGATCGCTCCCCGACGCCGGGAGCCCCCGGCACCCGTGTGTTCAGCCGGGAGATCCGCACGGCGACGTTCCCCCAGCGCTTCCGTCAGCCCTCGACGATCGTCAAGTACAACGGGGAGACGGACCCCCGCGTCTGGCTCAACGACTACCGCCTAGCCTGTCAGCTGGGCGGGGCCACCAACGACGAAGTGATCATCCGCAACTTGCCCCTGCATCTGGGCGACGCGGCGCGGACATGGCTCGAGCACTTGCCCGCCAGCCAGATCCATACCTGGGACGATCTAGTCCACACGTTCGTGGGAAACTTCCAAGGCACATACGTGCGCCCTGGGAACTCGTGGGATCTGCTCTCCTGCACGCAGAAGCCTGGCGAGTCGCTGCGGGACTTCATACGACGCTTCTCCAAGCGCTGCACGGAGCTCCCCAGCGTGGCACAGTCCGAGATCGTGCACGCGTTCCTCGAGGGCACCACGTGCTGGGACCTCGTGCGCGAACTGGGGCGCAGCCCGCCTGCGGATTCAAACGAGCCGTTCGACATTGCCACCGGCCTTCGCCTCCCGGAGAGGAGGCCGTGGGGGCAATCTTCGACGGCAAGAAGGGCAAGCGCTCCGAGGACACGCCCGCGGAGGGCGGCGGGTCCAAGGAGCCGCACCGCAACGACAAGCGGGGCAAGAAGGGGGGAAGAAGCCGCGCCGCGAGGCGCGCGAGCGGGGCGCAATGGCGGCAACGCCGAGGCCCTCGCTGTCGACCCGGCTCGACGGGGCCCTCGACCGGCTCCTCGAGGCCCGGGGGTGTTTGATGACATGCTGAAGAAGCCATGTCCCTACCACAAGACCCCCGTGAACCACACTCTTGAGCAGTGCGATATGCTCAAGAAGTTCTACGGCCGTGCCGCCGCGAAGGAGGCAGAGGCCAAGAAAGACGGAGGCGACGGCGACGCGGGTGGCTTCCCTGCTGTCGAGAATGTGTTCCTCATCTTTGGGGGACCCACTGTCGACATGTCGACCCGGCAGCGCAAGAAGGAGCGGCACGAAGTCCTCGCCGCAGAGAGGGCGCCTCCGGCCTTCCTCAACTGGTCGAAGGATGCCATCACCTTTAGCCGAGACGACCACCCAAACCGTATCCCGAACCCGGCCAAGATCCGCTGGTGGTCGATCCAATCATTGGGAACGCCCGGTTTTCGAAGGTCCTTATGGACGGAGGCGCAGCCCTCAATATCCTCTTCGCGCATACATTGCGCCCGATGGGGATTGGGCCGGACCGCCCGCGGCCCAAAGACGAAGCCGTTTCACGGCATCGCGCCCGCAAGGTGTTCAACCCCTCGGGCAGATCGATCTGCCGGTCTGGTTTGGGACCCCCAAGAACTTCCGCAAGGAAACCCTCACCTTCGAGGTGGTGGGGTTCAAAGGGGCCTACCATGCCATACTTGGGCGACCTTGCTATGCCAAATTCATGGCGGTCCCCAACTACACGTACCTGAAGATGAAGATGCCGGGTCCTAACGGCGTCATCACCGTCGGGTCGTCTATCGAGCACGCATTCGACTGCGACGTCGAGTGCGTGGAACATGCAGAGGCACCGGCGCCGGGATGAAGCGCCGGTGAACACGCCGGAGAAGATGGTCAATGACGACCTCGGCTCCGCCGCCAAGCACGTCGGCACCTTCGAGGCCGCCGAGCAGACCAAAGGGGTCCCCCTCGACCCGTCGGCCCCCGAGGGCAAGGCGTTGAGGGTCGCCTCGACCCTCGACCCTAAATAGGAAGCGCGTGCTCGTCGACTTCCTCCGCGCCAACGCCGACGTCTTCGCGTGGAGCCCCTCGGACATGCCGGGCATCCCGAGGGAAGTCGCCGAGCACTCCCTTGATATCCCGCCAAACGCCCGCGTTGTGCGGCAGCGGCCGCGCCGCTTCGACGAGGAGCGGCGACGGCGATCGGAGCGGAGCCGGGGAAGCTTCTCGAGGCCGGATTCATCAAGGAAGTGTTCCACCCTACGTGGCTAGCTAATCCCGTGCTTGTAAAAAAGAAGAATGGGAAGTGGCGGATGTGTATAGACTACACTAGTCTTAATAAAGCATGCCCAAAAGTTCCTTTTCCTTTGCCACGCATAGATCAAATCGTTGATTCAACGGCTGGGTGCGAACTGCTCTGTTTCCTTGATGCCTATTCGGGATATCACCAAATAAAAATGAAGGAGTCCGACCAGCTCGCGACTTCGTTCATCACACCGTTTGGGACGTTCTCGCTACGTCACGATGCCTTTTGGCCTCGAAACGCGGGCGCAACATATCGCCGCCGCATGCGAGACGTTTTTGGGGATCACATCGGGCGGACGGTCGAAGCCTACGTGGACGACATCGTCGTCAAGACCGAGAAGGCGGACGACCCGGTTAGCGACCTTGGCGTCGCGTTCGGGCCGCCACGGCCAACGGGGTCAAGCTAAACCCCGAAAAATGTGTCTTCGGAGTGCCGCGGGGCATGCTCCTAGGATACATCGTCTCCCGTGGGGAATCGAGGCCAACCCCCGAAAAGGTCGCGGCCCTCGAGCGAATGGGTCCGATCCGGGACCTCAAAGGGGTGCGAAGGTGTTAGGGTGCCTCGCCGCCTTAAGCCGCTTCGTCTCGAGGCTCGGTGAGAAGGGCCTCGCCCCTCTACCGGCCGCTCAAGAAGCACGAGCGCTTCCGTTGGACCGCCGAGGCCCAGGACGCGCTCGACAAGCTGAAGGCGTCTCTGACGCACGCTCCAATCCTCACGCCGCCGCGAGACGGCGAACCCCTACAGCTCTACGTGGCCGCAACCACCCAGGTGGTCAGCGCCGTGATCGTCGTGGAGCGCACGGAGGAAGGGCACGCCTTGCCCGTGCAGAGGCCGGTCTACTACATCAGCGAAGTCCTGTCGGACACGAAGACACGCTACCCCCGTGTCCGTGGCCGCCGTACGCGGTAGTCCTTGCGCGGCGCAAGCTCCGCCACTACTTCGAGGCCCACCCGGTCCACGGTGGTCTCCTCCTTCCCGCTAGGAGAGATCATTCGCAACCCCGACGCGGCGGGAAGGATTGCCAAATGGTCCGTGGAGCTGATGGGCGAGACGCTCGCCTACGCCCCGCGAAAGGCCATCAAATCGCAAATCCTAGCCGATTTCGTCGCCGAGTGGACGGACACGCGACCGCCGCCCCCTCGCATTCGCAGAGGCCGGACTCTCGTTCTTCGACGGCTCGGTGATGAAGACAGAGCGGGCGCGGGCTCGCTCTTCGTGTCTCCCCCTCGGGGAGCACATGCGCTACGCAGTGCGCCTCCACTTCCCCGCGTCCAACAATATGGCGGAATACGAGTCCCTTCTCTGCGGCCTCAAAATCGCCATTGAGTTGGGCGTCAAGCGCCTCGACATGCGAGGAGACTCGCAGCTCGTAATCGATCAAGTCATGAAGAGCGCGAGCTGCCACGACGACAAGATGGAGGCCTACTGTAAAGCCGTGCGGGCCCTCGAAGACAAGTTCTACGGCATCGAGCTTAATCATGTACCCCGCCGGTACAACGAGGAAGCAGACGAGCTGGCGAAGATCGCGTCCGGGCGGATCACCGTTCCCCCCGAACGTTTTCGCGCGCGACATCGCGCGGCCCTCGGCCGCCTTCGAGCCCTACCTCTCGAGCCACGACGGACCCTCGGGGGCTCCCTCGAATCCGGCGGGTGCGGAACCCATGGATGAGGACCCCTCGAACGAGGCGTACGTGCTCTCCCTTCTCGAGGGGTACGGCTCCCCACGAGGTCGATGCGATGGACATAGAGCCGGCTCCCCGTCCAAGCGGATTGGCGGGAAAAATACATCGCCCGGATCGCTCGAGGGGAACTCCCCGCGGATCGGGCCGCGCGGCCAGGCGCATCGCCGGATGGCCAAATCCTTCACCCTCGTCGACGGCGAGCCGCACAAGCGCGCCGCGTCGGGCATCCTACGGCCGATGCGTGCCCATTCCCGAGGGGCGCGAGCTCCTACGGGACATCCACGCGGGAATCCGCGGCCACCACGCCGCGCCGCGCACCCTCGTCGGCAACGCGTTCCGCCGTGGCTTCTATTGGCCTACCGCGGTCGCGGACGCCGGCCGAAATCGTACGCACCCGCGAAGGGTGCCGCTTTACGCCCGCAAGTCCAACTTGCCCGCTCATGCCCCGCAAACGATCCCCCGTAACATGGCCGTTCGCCGTGTGGGGGTTGGACATCGCCGGCCCCCGCGGAAGGCGCCGGGGGCTTCACCCACCTACCGGTCGCAATTGACAAGTTCTCCAAGTGGGTGGAGGTGCGCCCCATCACGAATTTAAGGGCCGAGCAAAGGTCACATTCTTCACCGACATCGTATACCGCTTTGGAGTGCCAAACTCCATCATCACGGACAATGGGTCCCAGTTCACGGCCGGAAGTTCTTGGAGTTCTCGCGACAAGTTCCACATCCGCGTGGATTGGGCAAACCGTGGCACACCCACGGACCAACGGCCAAGTGGAGCGTGCCAACGGCATGATCCTACAGGCCTCAAGCCCGAATTTTCGACCAGCCAACAAA
The DNA here is from genome assembly GCA_947561735.1 of Cenchrus americanus. Classification (NCBI taxonomy): domain Eukaryota; kingdom Viridiplantae; phylum Streptophyta; class Magnoliopsida; order Poales; family Poaceae; genus Cenchrus; species Cenchrus americanus. The sequence goes on along the minus strand of OX387245.1, from coordinate 86,592,222 downwards.
TCCGGGCGAAAATGGCTCCAAGAACTACCCGGCAGGTCGTGTGGAGCCTAAGGACCACCCCAAGCAGAGCCACCAGTTCACCCCCGCTTTTCCCGGTCCATGGCGCGGAGGCCGTCCTCCCCACGGACTTAGAATACGGGTCGCCCGTGGTTCGAGGCTACGACGAGGATGCTAACCGGCCGAACCCGCGAGGACTCGCCGGGACCGGCCTAGACGAAGTACGCCTCGTGGCGTTGATGCACTCCGCAAAGTATCAACGGTCCCTACGACGTTACCAAGCACGCAAGATACGTCGGAGGGATTTCGAGCCGAAGGGGATCCGGTCCTAAGGCCGCGCCAAGATAACCGAGGGCGCCACAAGCTATCGCCCCCATGGGAGGGACCCTACGTCGTGGTGAAGGTGCTCAAGCCGGCACGTACAAGCCGGCCAACAAGGACGGTGAAGAACTCACCAACGCTTGGAACATCCAACGAGCCTACGTCGCTTCTACCCTTAGATAGGATTTCCAAGTACTTTCTATTGTAAAATCACATGGCCAACGCCCCGCTTGGTGTCAATTATGTAAATACTCCAAGTCTAATAAAAGGGAAACTCGGCTTTCCCCCCGAAACCCAAGTTACCCTCGGGGGCTACTACGGGGGGCATCCCCCCCCAAAATGGTCCCATTTTTTCGCGCAAAAAACACAACAACACGCGCTAAGTTTGTTTCCTACTTCAACCTCGAGCCACGATTCGAACAGGGCGCAGGCGGCACAGCGGAAGGAGCGTGCGAGCCAGAGATAGCCTACGCCGCGTGGATATGGCCCTTCTCTCTCGCCCGCAACCCGGCGGGCCCCCGCGAAAATCGAACTCCCCTAACTAGAATCTACTCGGAAGAAGGAGAAACAAAAAGCGTGATAAACAAACGATTTCATTTACATCAAATGCCCATGTTCATGAAGCAACTTGTTTATTTACAAAAGGCCACGAGGCCGCAGTACCGATACACATCAAAAAATGGGCCTAGCGCCCAAACCGCTTTCGGCGGGAGGAGCAGCAAGATTCGCGGCGTCCGGAAGAGGAACTCCTCGAAGGCCTCGGCGAGCAACCCGGCGGCGTCGGCGGCCGCCGCGTCCACACGCTCCATGGCCACCTCGTCCTCGACACCCTCGGGAATGATGTAACCTTCCGCCGCCGCCTCGAAGTTGACCTCGTAGTGGGATCGCACCACTCCGAGGGCCTTCTCGGACGCCTAGGTGCAACGCCCGGCGCATCCGCTCCGTGACGTGACCGCCGAGGGCGCGCAGCGGCCGGCCGGCCGAGCCGCCGGCTTGGGGCTCGCCCTCCTCGACGACGCGGCGGTCTCGAGGGCCGCATCGCGCGGCCTCCCGCAGCCTCTCGCTCGGAGGAGTTGTAGGAAGCTCCGCAGAGCCTCGGCCCGCCCGGCGGCGTGCCCTGGGTGGTGCGCAAGCCCGGAATCGACAAGACGAAAAGAAATCGAAAGGGGGAAGCGAACCCTCTAAAACAAAAAACCAACAAGCGAGAGTCAAACAAAGGCTCACCCTCGACTTGCTTCCTCTCCAAATCGAAGTCGCGGCGCGCGGACTCGATCGCCAACCGGAGGCGCCGGACGGTTTCGCCTTGCTCGCGGAGGGCCGCCTCCCCGGTTGGCGTTGCCGATGCCGAGCGCGAGCGCCTCGTCCTCAACCTTGGAGAATGCGGCGTTCCGCTCCTCCGGCCGACTTCTCCGCCGCCCCTCGCGCGCGACACGCTCCCGCCCCGCCGCCGTTCGGCGTCGCCGAGAGCGCCCCTCGCTCCCCCGCCGGAGCCGCCCCTCGCCCCCGGCGGGCGATGCGCTCCCCGCCGGAGCCGCTCCTCGCCGGCGACAAGGGCCGCGGCCTTGGCGTCGAGGGCGGCCCTCGTGTCGTCGGCCTCCTTGGCGCGCTCGCTCCAACCCGCGCGCCCGCTCATCGCCCCCGGCGCCGTTGCGCCCGCGCCCCCTCGAGCGACGTGCGGAGCTCCCGGGTTTCGGCGCGAGCGATGGCCACCTCCGCCTCCCGCTGGCGGCCCGCCGTCCGCGTCTTCTCCGTGTCCGCGCGCGCGTTCCACGCCGCCCTCGTCGCGATCGAAGAGGGCCGCGCGGACCCGCTCGAGGCTCGAGCGACGCGCCGTGTCCCCGCCTCGAGCTCTCGGGAGCTCGTCGGGCCGGTGCCGAGGGCCCGGTACGCCAGCCAGCTGTCCGGCGTCCTAAGAGCGTCTGCAAGCGCGTCGAAAGCGCTGCACTGCTCCCGGAGCTGGCGGGCCTCGGCGTTCACCCGGTCGAACGCGTCGTACTTGTCGTGGGCGCGGCGCTCGAGCTCCTGGCATCCACACACCAAATCCCATAAGCACCAAGACTTGGGCGCAATGTACACAAACGAAAAAGAAAAAAGGAACGAGCAATTGTGGCTCACCTGGAAGACGAGCCAGGCCGGGCCGCCATGGACCCGCGCCGCCCTCGTTCGGCGCGCGGTTGAGCGTGGCGCCGTGGCTCCGGAGCTCGCCCCCGCAGCTCTTGTTCCCCCCCCCGGCGTCGGCGAACGCAGGGGGATCCTCAACGGCCCCCTCCACCTGGGCGGGGCGGCCGCGTGGGAGGACGAGGCCTCGGCACCATGTCCTCGGCCCCCCACCACCATGTGACCCTCGTGCCGCCTCACGAGGGCCCCCTCCTGGGGCTCGGGGGAGTTCGTGGGCCGCCCGGCCCACCGATTCCACCCAGGCGGCGGGGAGTCGTCCGAGACCTCCACCACCTCCGCCTGGGGGCGAACGGCGGACGCCGCCGCCCGCGCCGCCCTCCGCCGGCACCTCCACGGCCACGGCGCCCGTCGTGCCGCCGTAGCCGCCACCTCCCCGCCGTACCGCCGCATCCACGGGGCGCTCCCGCAGGCTGCGCCCGCTCCACCTCCGCGCCGGCCGCCACCGCGGGCCGTACCTCCACCACGGTCGCCGCCGCGGCCCGTGTCTCCGCGGCGACCGGCGCCGGCCGTCCCCCGGCGACCTCTCGGCCGCGCCGCGGCGGCCGATCCGCCGGCCGGGGCCTCGAGGCCCCGGCCCGGGTCTTGCGAGCTCGTGCCCGCCGCCGTGCTTGCCCCCCGGCGCGACCCCCTCGACGAGCGCCGCCGGTGGGGGATCGATGCGTCCGTCCTCCGCGCACCTTGGCCGGTGCAAGCGGAGGAACGGTAAGCACCACCCCGCGCAGCACGAACGAAGGGTTAAATCACCCGATCACCAACGAGCCAAACCAAACGAAGGAGGACAAAGCTCCTTACCTCGCAGAGGAAAAGGCCCGCTTCCTTTTCCTCGAAGCCTCGCCGCATGGGGCCGGCGCGCCGGCCGCGCCCCCGCCGTAGCGCCTCCCGATGGCGCCGCCGCGCGCACAGCACGCCCGCCCCCATGCGCCGGCGCGCCCGATGCCGCACCTCCCGAAGGCGCTACCGCGCGCGGGCACGCCCCCGCCGTCCGCGCCCTCGACGATGACGCGCGCGCGCGGCACGCTCCCCCGCGCGCGCAGCACGCTTGACGCGCGCACGCGCGCGTCCGCCGCGCGTGCCTCCGTGGCGCGCGCGCGGCACCCGCGCGCGTGCCGCCCCGATGTCGATTGCCGGCGGCGGCGGCGCCGTGCGCCCGCCCCCAGCGAAGCCGCCCCCGACGCCGCACGGGTTCCGCGACGGGGCGCAGGCCCGCCACCCGTCCGAGGGGCCCTCCCCCTCGGCCTCTTCCTCCTCGTCCTCCCTCCGAAGAAGAGGGCTCCTCGATCTCCGGGGAGGAGAGCCCCGCTCCTCGCGCCGTCGGTACTCCGCGGCCCGCCGGCCGCGGCGTGCTTGACGTCGCCTCGCGTGCTCCCTCTTGCGCGCCGCCCGCTCCCGCCGCTCCCGCCGCGCCGCCCCGCCGAGCGCACGGGAGTCGGGGGTGGGTGGAACGGACTTGGCGATGGTGAACTTCACCGCCCGCACACGTGAGCACCGAAGACACGTCAGGAGGCAAAGGCAACGCAAAGAACCAAAACGAAATCGAGGACCACACTCACCAACGGCCGCCGGGGAGCATCTCGATGTCCCACGGGGTCCGACCCGCGGGCGCCGGCACCGGGGTGTCGACGGCGCTCCGCGCCCGGTGAGCGCGTACGGCCGCTCGAGGGGCGTCGGGAGCATCCGCGACCTCGCCAGTCGACGGGGTTGGCCGCCTCCGTCATCTCGAAGATGCAGAGCGGCCTCTCCATCAACCCGCACGATCCGCCGGTGATGACGGAAGGCGAGAACGCCCATCGCGTTCGGCCCCATCTTCGCCAGCGCCGCAGCCGCGGCCAGACCGACTCTCGCCGCGCCCGATGCCGGGGCGTGGACACCCCATAGCCCCGTGGAGGCGGTGCCTCTCCTTAAACACCCGCCGGTGTAGGGGGGAGGCCGGGCTCGGCGCTACGCGAGGAACCACCCCCGCTCCCCGCCCCGCGCGTTGTTCGTCGTCATGGTGCGGGGATGTAGACGTTCTTGAATTGCCCCCGCGGGGCAAGCGACATCCCGCCCGCACGCATCGCGCGGCGGGTCCTTGGCTCCGTCGTGGGCTGCGTGATGAGCTCCGCGCGGAAAAGGTGTACCCAGAGCTCCCAATTGACTGGGATCCCCGGTACCCTTCGCGTACGCCCACGAATGTGGCCGCCCGCGAGATCGCGTTGGGGGCGAAGTTGTGCAGCTCCACCCCATAGTAGTAGCACATCACCCGCATGAAGGTGCTCGCCGGCGCGGTGAAGCCCCGCTCGTGGTAGCGGATGAAGCTCACCACGTAGCCCTCCCGGCGGGTTGGGCTCGTGGTCCGGGCAGCCGGCGGCACGATCCACTCCGCCGGACGCCCGTCTTCGTTGGCCGCCAACCGGCCGGCGGCGACCGCTCGCCAAGGGCCGCCCGCGTCACCGTCGACCTCTCCCGTGCATATGGCTCCGTGATCCCGAGAGGAGGCTCGGGCGGCGCCATGAGGAAGGACGAGGGAATGCGAGGACGGAGAACAAGAAACGGAAGGAAAGCTCTAGCGGCGACACCGCGCGGTGGCGGGAGCCGTGCGAAGACGAAGGGGCGGGGGACCGAAAACGGTGAGACACTAAGGTAAAAAACCATCGTCCCCTCCTCCCCGCGCTTTATAGGTCGACGGGCGAGCTCTCCGCGCGGACGCCCCGCTAGCATTAACCGCAGGGAATCTTTCCATCGCGTCGACGGGTGGGCCCCACCACGACCACGGCGGCCACAACACCGCAGCGGGTCATCATTATGGCAAAGACCGGCAGAGAACCGAGGCGAAACCATCACGTTCGCCCCCGCCACGCCGCCCACTACGCGCGCGCGCGGCCGCAACGCCTAAAAAGGCGCGCCCGCGCTACAAAACCGCGGCCACGACCGCAAGGCACTTAAAATGCCCGGTCCCTTGCTAAGCAAGGAGAACCCTCGAGCGGGGCGAACCCCCGCTCGAAACAGAGGCGACCCTCGATGGGATATCGCCGTGAGAAGGTCGTCCGGACCTGCTCGACGTAGAGCAGCAACCGCGGCACCCATGCCACGTAAAACCCTCGAGCGGCACGACCCTCGGCTCCAAACAAAAGCGACCCTCGATGGGATATCAGCGTGAGAAGGTCGCCCGGACCTCGCTCGATGTAGAGCGAGCAACCGCGGGCACCCATGCCACGTAAAACCCTCGAGCGGCACGAGCCCCCGGCTCAAAATGACGTCAACCCTCGACGGGATATTGACGTGAGAAGGTCGCCCGGACCTCGCTCGATGTAGAGCAGCACCCGCGGCACCCATGCCACGCAAAACCCTCGAGCGGCGCGAGCCCCCGGCTCGAGACAATGTCAACCCTCTAAAAGAAGGCACACGTGTGAGAAGGGTCGCCCGGGTTACGCTTGAAATAGAGCGGGCACCGAAAGCACTCATGCCGCGCCGTGCTGCCAACAAGCGCCCGAGGGCCGGCTCGCCCAGACCCCTCGACGGCCGCAAGCGCGAAAAGACGGGGCCGTCCAGGCACGGCCCCGCACGGCCTTACCGATCGGTGGTTCGAAGCCCGACCCTCGACGGGTTCGAACAGCGCGCCTCGGATCACGAGTTAGGGACGACGAGGGCACGCGCATTCGAGCCGTTCCTCGAGCCCGTTTGCTCGAGGGTGCCCCACATGTCGTGTTCGAGAGCCGCCGAGGGCGGCTAGCGGGGGATCCCACCGAGGGAGAGCTTCCGCGCCCTCGGTCCCTAGCGAACGGGACCGAGGCCCACCTAGCAAACCCACGCAAGCGCTTCCATGGACGTGTCTCCGACCGCGCGGCCTACCCTTATCGAACGGGGCATGGGCGTCCACTTGAACCACCCGCTACCGCTCGAAGAGGAATCCGCAATTCGCGACCCGCTCGATGGGAGTTGCGAGAAACCTCACCCTCCGTCCCGCGGAGGGACGGCGAGGGCGCGTTAAAAAGCAAGTCGTCGAGCTCGACCCGATCGCCTCGAACGGGCCAAGGCTCTGGGGGCTTGACGCACGGCTACACCTCCTTGAAACCGCACCCGCCGGGAGACAAGGACAGGGGGGCGTGCACCCCCGGCCGCCGAAACACCGCCGATGCCGGTTGGCATATGTGCCACGCCTTTCGACCAAAGTTCTCGCGGTTAACCCCCGCAGAGAACCCACACTCCTGCAGGGCTTCGGGGGCTAGACCCGCGGGTCCGCCGACGCGGCCCCACGGAAAGCGTTCGCAAACAAGGAGGGAAGAACGTCCTATCGCAGGGTTCCGGCATCCGCGGGAGCCTCAATGGCAAACCCGCGGATGCTCGGGGGCTACTGTCGGGGACAGCCCTAGGGGTCCCCTTAAACAACGGGGAAATCCTCACTTAATCCCGCAACCGCGTCGAAACACGATTAAGCCTAACCATGCGGGTGACTAACCATGCAGACACGGCCCACGCCGGGACCCCGACGGCCCGCCGAGACGGCCCTCTTAGAAGTCCCCTCGAGCAGCCCCGCCTCGCTCGAGGGCGCGCTCCCCCTCGGGCGGGCTTCGCCCCGTTCGAGGGGCAACTCCCTCCCTCGAAGCGGTCTCGCCCCCGATCGAGGGCTCACTCCCCCCTCGAGCGGGTCTCGGGGTCCGTCCCGCCCTCGGACGGGGCCCGCCGCGCTCACGGGCGCCCCGCACGCGTGCGCCGGTCCCGTACACGGGCATTTAACGCCCTGACGCCGCGGGACGGCGCCATCATGCGCCCGGGGCTCGCGCCCCGTGCCGCCGCACCAACTCCCCAGGGAGGAGCCCATCCCCACCACTGTGGGGATGGACTGTGCGGTACGGCCGGTCGTCCCGTGACACCGCGCGCCCACTACAAGATGGCTAACGCGCCCGACCCTCGAAGGGGGGCCGGCGCACCCTCGATTTCACTTTCCCGTGACCCTACGGAGTTAGGTGGGGGCGCTAGGCCGGCGGATGGCCATCCCGGCCACCGTAACGGCGCGGCCGCCGTACCCACGCGTGCGGGCGCACGCCCGGCGCCGCAAGAACCACTCCGCTACCGCGAAGCGCATTGGGAAGGAACGCCGTTCCGCCCGCTCCCCGTGCCCCGTACCGCCCATCATCGCACCTCCCCTCGAAGCCTATCGAGGACGCCACCACCATCCGCCGCCCTCCTACCCTCGAACCGCCACCGTTCGGGTACGGGGTAGGCCATCATGGCCGGATCGCGGCGAAGATCGCCCGACGGCCGCCCACTCTACGCCGTAGCACGACGTGCACCCCCACGTAGCCGGATAGCGCGGCGTGCATGTAACTCGCCGCCCCCTTGGCCTATAAAAGGGGGAGGCGAGCCCCCGGCCCGCGGGGGGAGGATTCGCTCAACACAACACACCGTGCACTCACTCTCTTATTCTCCCACAACATTTTCGACCACTCTCCTAGGGACTTGGAAGCCACGCTTCCTCTCCCGCCTTGCTTGTACTTGCCCCACTACAAGCACCCCGTAAGCCGAGCGATTTAGTGCCACGAGCACGCCCTCGTCGGGACGTACGGCCCCCTCGGCCGAACCAGGATAAAACCTTGTGTCATTTGTTGCTTGGCATCGACCATTGAGGGATAGACCTAGGCGCTATCTACCGGTTAGTGTCGGGACCATATTCCGCACCGACACCGTCCGTCCTCACCAAATGCGCAGATTTAAAATTCGTCTCCGCTAGCTGCTGCATCGCAGGGTCCATTTGGGAGGGCTCGGACTCCACCCAAAACAGCTCTAGCTCCGGCTCCTGTGGTGGAGACGGAGCCATCTTAAGAAAACGTTCGGCAAAACGGCTTCTCCTAACTGTGTAATGTGGATGAAAGGATGAAATACCCATGATGCCCTTCTTTTTTCTTTCTTCTTTACCACCACCACCACCCCCCCCCCCCCCGACGTCATCCTTATCCATCGGATCCCCCCTCGCCAACTCCACCCACACAGTCACATCCCTGCCGAGCTCCCCACCAGCCACATCCCCGCCGAGCTCGTCGCCGCACCCCGCCCCCCCCCCCCCACCACCTCCCTCGTCGCGCCCCTCGCCCACCGCTCCTCCGCCTTGATGTGCCGCCCTCTCGTCACGACGAGCTCCGCGTGCCCGCCTCCCGGTCTTCCCCCGCCCACGCCGCCGCCTCCTCCCGGTCTTCCACGCCTCTCGCTCCGATCCGCCCCGCAGTGCCTCCGCCCCACGCCGCTGCCGCCTCCCGGTCTTCCCCGTCGGCACCTCGGGTTGCAACCGGCGTCAGCCTCGCCCACACCCGCGTGAGGGCAGGCCTGGAAGGTGGCGTGGGTCCGGGTCGAGCCGCTCTTTTGTGTCTCCGTCCGGAGGAAAGAGCTAGTGTGAAATACGGAGCCTGGCCGAAGCCACTCCCGGAGCCGCCAACGAACCCCTCCCAAACGGCCCGTAGCATCATCATATGCCGCTTCTGAAACCTCCATCTCCAGCACCAGGAGGCAGCAGGCCAGAAGAAAACAAGAAAGAAAACGGGGGCGCGGCAACCAAGCGAACCAGACCCTCTCCCAAGTCCCAACGGTCACCTCGCCTCGCCCGGCGCCCGCCGTGTGGGTGTGGGTGCAGTGCAGCCAGCCAGATCGCCTCATCCATCGCCGCCCGCGAGGTCCCCCCGTCCCCCGGCCGCGGAGGAGAAGGGGGAGAAAACCTCCGCCCCGATCGCCGCCATTAAACTTCCCTTCCCCCACCCCTAGGAAAGCGCTACCGGATCCGACCCCCTCCTCGAGGTCCTGCCCCCTTCCCTCCCTTTCTCCCCGCCTCAAGGAACCCCGAACCCCGCCCGCCTTTTGATAGCTTCGCCCCACATGCGTGGCGCCAGCAGCGCCGCCGCCCTCCGACGCAGCAGCACCCGCGGCCGTACCAGAGATGTCGCGTAGCGCGGTGGAGGTGGTCGCTAGCAGGGGGTGCGCGAGGCTGGTGCTCCCCGGGATGCACAACAACAACACCTCCTCCGCCGCGTCCGTCGCTTCCTCCTCCGCCTCGCGCGGTGGGGCCACCGCAGCCGCCGACGGACCTTTCTCGGGCCTCGTCATCTGCGTCACCGGGCTGTCCAAAGGTGCGTGCGCACTTAAGCACTTCAATTGCTTCACGATTCCGCCGGTGATGGATGGTTGGAAAGCTTGCCTGTAAGCTTTTTGTTGTTTGCTTCTCGGTTGGTTGGTTCGTCGGCTGCAGAGGCGAGGGCTCAGGTGAAGGAGGCGGCGGAGCGGCTGGGGGGCGAGTACAGCGGGAGCCTGCACCCCAAGTGTACGCACCTCGTGGTGCAGATATCCTTTGCACACGCTATGGCCCGTGTCGTACTAATTTGCTGATGTTGCTTTCGTGGTCCATGGCCTTAGCAGTAATCTGTTTCCAAACCCCAATTCGGATAGCTGTGAGTCCTTAACACTCAACACAACTTTGCTGGCCGCAAGTTCGAGCATGCACTGAAGCATGGTCCGAGGAACGGGCTATTTCTTGTTACGCTGGGCTGGTTTGTTGATTGTGTGCGGAGAAGCAGTAAGCACAAGCTACATGATCGTCTTGTGAATCCTGACTTCTGACAAAATTACTAATAATTTTAACCGTTGGTGTTTTGGCTGAAGTGAGGTTGGATGAATCCTTGTACGCTATCAAGAACATTGGGGAGAATGGTTTGCCACTCGGGGAGTTCAACCGCTTTATTGCAGTTCCTGTTGACGAGAAGTCTTGCCTTCCACCGATGATTTTTCAAGACAAGGCATGCTCAGATGCGACCCGGAAGCATCCCCCTCAGGCTCCTAGGAAAGAAAGTGGTAATAATGAGCTGGTTTTTATGAATGACACAATCTACATTGACCCTGGGATATCCGGTGACATGAAGAAAAAGGTATTGCCCAGTTCACTTCTTTCCTGCTATGGTGATGGTAGCTGTATTACCAGAAACCACCAAATTGCAACTTTTAGGCAGGAAAAGATGATATTTCTGTTATTTCTTTTGATGGAAGGGTTGAAGAATCCATTGATACTTAAAGCAGACAGAATTTATAATCAACTCCAATGAAGCTATGAGTTTATCCTGAATTTCTTTAGTCCACAAGGATTACTTAACCACCTTCACTGCAGATATCTGACGCTGCTATTAGAGAAGGTGCAAAATTGCTGGAGCATTGGTTTATTGGTTGTCCTGCCACTTATGTTGTGTGTGAGGATGCTTCTATTAAGAGATATGTAGGACACTCAGACAACATTGTAACTGTAAGCGATGCTACATTTCTATCCTTGCAAATTTTTTTCTTAGGTGCTACTTCACCAGAGGTGTTTGCTTTGTCTTAACATATTCTCCGTCCAATTTAACAGCCACTTTGGATCTTGAAAACGGTGAAGGAAAAAAACCTGCAGCGTCTTGTCCATTTGTCTTCGGACCTAGCTAGGCATGTTGCCATAGTTCTGCAAAATGTCCAGACATCTGAACAGGTATATGTACTTACTTGAGCCAATTATTAAAAAAGTGCTTTTGATCACCTAACCGAAGTCGTGACAAGCATGGATTTTTCATTTATTTTTGTATGTTATTGGGATATTTTTCCCTCTTATTTTTTTAATGGATGTGAGAAATACCGAATTCATATCTGGCATATTACATGAGCAAATCCAACCTGACCAGTCTTCATAATGGATAAGATGGAGTACAGAGTAGTGTTTTTGATAATAGGTAGCTACCCACATTTAGTGAGGAAAGGACAAGATACTGCAGTATTGTGGTCCCTGTAGGACAGTAATGGTCGACATTTTTTTCTTCTAATTTTGCATTATGAACAACATCAAAATGTGTTCCAGCAAATTCTAAATAACGTATTGAATACCCTATGTTTGCACAATCTTTTTCATTTGGAATTTTAGGCTCAATTTGTTGTTTGCAGTAAGTTTGTTATTGCTTGATTACAAATGAAGTGACATTATATCTTCTGATATCTTAGAATAGAAAACCTGGGAGTGTTCCTTCTATAAACTCCAGTGGACGTCTGTTAACCCAAGAGGAGATTGATGAGGTTCATCAAGAGAGGCAACAATTTGTTGAAGTGGCAAAGAAAGAAGTTCGAGACCGCCGTGCTCGTCGTATGCAGGTAAAAGTTATTTTTAAGAAGTTACAGATTTTGTTGGCATGCACGTGGGCCCAATACTTATTGATACAACAAGACAAAAAAAGTGCACTTTAAGCCTTTAATATCTGTTTTAGTAATTTGCACCAAGCTTACATGCCTAGTTATTGGCGCATTAATCTGCATATCAGGTTCTTTTTTCATTTGCGCTGCCATTAATCTGCATGTGTGGGTCTTCTCACCACTTGTCCTGGCACAGGCAGCCCCAGCTAGTATTAGCTCAGCTGGTCATCACAGCTATCTAGTTATAATGGTCAGTATTAGTGTTGAAGTGAAGTTGATTTATCACCCAGCAAAGTTTGCAGGATAGAGTGAACACAATTCTCCTCATGCAGTGCTGCGCCTTCCCTGAATGCAGAACACACATTTAGTCAATTCGTGATTTTATTTCCTTGCATGAAAATGACTAAATTTTGGTTTTAAGCCAGTCATGTGAAGTGCCAATTCATCCGATCACACCAGCCACACTGCTGGATTCAGTCTGCTGGACAATCTCTGAGCCAACTTCATCTGCCTCTATTTATACGGATTCTTCATGGTCTGATGATGCCAATGAGCAGCAAGGCACCACTTATTTTGATGCAAATGGCGATGCGAGGGATACAGATCAACCAACTGATAATTTTTCCCGCCCAATGAAAGAAAGGTGATCAATCATAGGAAATTAGGTTTGTCAAACCTCTTCTGAACTGCTATTCTGATTTATGTCTTTTGTTCTTTCAGTGAGCGAAGTGAGTTGATCTTCAAGAATCACTTTCTTACCATACTCTTCCCTATTGATCGTTTTGGAGAGCTCGGACCTTCTTCGAAGACGTTCTATAGCCATGGCGGCTTTACACGTATGCAAGTGCTGGATCACATCTACAACTTCTACCAGGTATTTAGTGTCTTAGTTCAAGTACCATCCCACCACGAAACACACGCAGAGCTAAATGCTTATCAGTTGGATGAGTTCTAATAATATTATTCCTTTTTTTGCAGGAAAACATGTCAACGGATGAGATAGACATGGCCTTGCATACAGATTCTCGGCATGCTGATCGACTTCGATCGTTGTATTCAAGTGCCGAATCAGCTGAAAATGGACCTGTAGCTTTTAAAAGAATAGAGTTCATAGGAAGCAGAAGAAGTTTTGAGGCACTAAAGCGCCTCAACAGGGAGAATAATAGCAATGTATATGAGCTTGTGATTAGGGCATGAATGCACCACACTCAGGTGCCATGTGGCAAAACTTGCTTGTTGCTTTCCAATAGGAAAAGAAAAAGTCTATAGTCAGGAAGGATGTGGGAAATAAATCCATAATATATTGGAAATAGCTTTTTCTTTATAAAGTACAATAGTACATACTTGCAATGTCGTCTGAAACAACTCTTAGCACGCAATGGTTGTGCACGCAACACTGTGATTGTTATCGCAACGAATACTACTCAACTTGAATTCTAGATGGAAAGGCTGAAAAGTAACACTGCATGAGAATGTTTTATTTAAATGGTCCATTTTGAAGGTTACATTCGAAAGTTCGCTCTTGATTCCGAAAGTCCTGTTTATTAGACTAGGGCACGAGCAAGAAGCACCAAGCACCTTATTATATGTACACATACCACTCTTGTCCTCCAACTTAGGTTTGACAACTGTCACAGAAACACTGCTAATGTATGCAGTGATCTCGACACCATAGCATTAGTTCTCCAATACGGGCATCCACGTCTGCTGAAAACAGCGAGACCAGGAGCAACCCTCCTGCCGGATTAACCAAAATTGATTCCCTGTGCTAGAGGTAGCTCGCTTCCATAGTTGATTGTACTGCAAATGTGTGGAAAGAGCGTGAGTAAAGCTAAAAGCAGCAAAACCAGCATGTAAAGAATCTTGAGCCTACTAAAAAAATTATTTTAACCTGAAAATTACCTTCTACTGGAACAGACTAATTGTAATAGAGAATATTTTGATTTATTGATCAGCATCATTACAGGTGCGCACACACAAATGGGTAGGGCAATCAAAACAAAAGGGTACTCATAACTCAAGCAGTTCTTTTCCCAAAAAAAATTGAGCTGTACTCTTTTCGCATATACTGTTTCGCCACATGGTAGGAACAGTATCCGGCAAAGATGTGTTGCAGTGGGCAACGTGCACAAGGTCAAAATGACAGATTAACAAGTAGTAGCCTAGCAAAAGATAGTTGAGTATAACCTATGCCATATCTGAACAACCAGCACTGCAATACCTGCTCTACAATTTTATACTAGAATGATGGATGCATCATGCTAATATAATGTTAAGATAAGACACAACTACTCCCTCCATTTCAAATTGAGATCATTTTGGTATTTCTACATATATTTAGTTTTTCCTATGTTTCTAGACATAGCGTATATTAGGTGTATAGAAAATGCCATGAACCTAGAGAAGCTAAAATGACTTATAATTTGGAATGGAGGGAGTATTTTGCAACAATCCTTAGTATCCACCACTCTAATAATCATTACTCCCTCCTGTTCCATATTAGAAGTCGTTTAGGACAGCGACACGGTCCAAAGCACAACTTTGACTTCTCTTTTCTATAAAAATCTTTATTGGAAAGTTTTATATGTATATTCTTATGAAAGTAATTTTCAAGACAAATCTATTTATATGATTTTCACATTTTCAAACTCAACAACTTAAAAGTTATTCATGATTTATATTCCCGATATTTGACTCAAACCTTGTCCAAAACGACTTTAATAGGGAACCGGAGGGAGTATCTACATTTGTACCAGTGACGGATCAAAAATCACAAAATCATCTTCTTCTACCTCAGAATGCAGTCCTACTATATCTATGGCAAAAAAAAACTAGAGAAACTAAGGAGATTTAATGGAGTTTGAAGGCAGTAGGGGGGGCTGGAGCCCCCTCCGCCCCCCCTCGCTGCCTCCGTGGCTGATTTGTACCATTTCAAATTTAAACACAGCCAAAATATTTGTACTCTTACCAAGTTGCCCTCCTCATGTACTGCTTCCAGGAATCACTTCCTGCTTCTCGTCCACCACCGGTTGCTTTTTCTCCACCAAATGCTCCACCGATTTCAGCACCGTTGGTAGGTATATTCACATTCACTATACCACAGTCGCTACCGTGGGGCCTGCATTAGAAGATAAGTAACAGTGAGACTGTCGAATTGAAAATAATACATTATACATTAATATGATTCATTTTGTGGCAGAGGAGTATGGTTAAATGCTTGTGCCATGTGTTGGAACTCCAGTAGAGCTTTACTGGTGTATAAGACCGAATATATAATATTGACTTGTTAATAAACATGATTTTTTGTCCTAGAAAAGGGAACTTGCACATTAGTAAGCTGTGTAAGGTACCAACAAACAGGAAGGCCAATAGTGAACCAAACTTTCTGAAGTTATAACTTGTAAACCAAATTAATGACCCTTCAATTAAACACAAAAACTAGAATAGCATGCTAACAAGGGATGGGCAATGCAACTCTGGGTTGTTCAACAGAAACTTACCCAAGCCACTTAAAAATAATTTCTGGCCTCTTTGTAAATATCGAACTGCTCAATCCTTGGGGAACAGAGTTATTGATTTCAATTGCTTCCTTCAAGGTCTGTACAAAACACAAACCACATTTATCAAGAATTATGAAGATGATTACATGCACGTTCACAGTCACAGCAGACAACAGATCAAAACAATATATAAAAACGTAGTGTTGACTATATGCTACCTGAAATTTCATCACATAAAGGACAGGGCCAAAGAGTTCTTCTTTCACAACTGGTGCAGAAGCTGAAATTTCCACAATCGTTGGCTGTACGAAGTTCCCTTCTGATTCAATGGCAGATCCTCCAAAGAGAATTCTCCCTCCCTGTATACATTAGACCAAATTATATTGCTAGAACTTCATGTCTTACATAAAGTAATACACCAGTTCATTTGTTACCAGTAAACTCAAATTTAATTCATTTTAATATCTATTTATATTGAGTGGGGTTGTGTCGGGGACAGCCCTAGGGGTCCCCTTAAACAGCTGGGAAATCCCCACTTAAAACCCGCAATAAAGCCAAAACCAAATACACCTTACTTAACCATGCAGGACATGGCCCACGTCGCGAAGGCCCCAGCGGCCCATCAGGCGGCCCACTCGAAAGACTCCCTCGAGTAGGTTTTGCCTCGCTCGAGGGTACGCGCCTCCCTCGGACGAGCTCCGCCCCCGTTCGAGGGGGGTGCGCCTCCCTCGAGCGAGGTCCGCCTCGCTCGAGGGTCCGCCCCGCCCTCGAACGGGCTCGCCTCGCTCGAGGGCACCCCGCGCACGCGCGCCCTCGCTCCCGTACGCGAACACTTAATGCCCCGACATCGGCGGGGACGGCGCCTTCATGCGCCCGGGCTCGCGCCCCGCGTGCCGCCGCACCAACTCCCCGGAGGGAGCCCATCCCCATCACCGTGGGGGGGGGGGGGGGCGTGCGGCGCGGCCGGTGCCGTCCCGAGACGCCGTGCACCTCGCTCCAAGTATGGCTAACGCACCGAGCCCTCGAGGGGGGGCCGGCCGCACCCTCGATTTACTTTCTTGTGACCTTACGGGGTTAGGGTGGAGGCGCTAGGCCGATGGGACGCCATCCCCGCCACCGTTAACGGTATGGCTGCCGCCCCCGCGCGTACGGGCGCACGCCAGGCGCTGTGGCAACGACTCCAGCACTGTGGAGCGTGCGGGAACGGGCGCCACCCTACCCGCGCCGCCGTACCCCGTACGGACCGACGTCGACAACTCCCTCGAGCCTATCTGAAGACCTCACAGCCGCCCGCTGCTCTTCGACCCTCGAGGCCGCCCTTTGTTCGGGTACAAGATAAGCCATGATGGCCGGATCGCTGCAAGGATCGCCTGGGCGACCGCCTACTCTACATCGTAGCACATCACGCTCCCTCATGTAGCTAAATAGCGCGGCGCGCATGTGATTCGCTCCTTCTTTGGTCTATAAAAGGAGGACGAACCCCCTTGCCACGGGGGACGGACGGCGGACTCAACACACACAACATACGAACAACGAGCCCAACACGAGACAAGTCGCACCACGCACTTGTTCTCCAATTCTCCCACAATATCTTCAGCCACTACACCAGGGACTTGGAAGCCAGGCTTCCTCTCCCGCCTTGCTTGTAGCAGCCCCACTACGAGCACCCCGCGTCCTGAGCAATATAGTGCCTTGAGCACACCACCTGCTGGACGTACGGCCCCTCGGCGGGAACCAGGATAAACTCTGTGTCTTTTATTGCTTAGCATCGACCATTGAGGGATAGACCTTGGCGCTTATTACTTGGTTAGTGTCGGGACCACATTCCGCACCGACGGAGTTGTAATGGAGATCAACATTTGTAGGAACCAGTTGCTTGACCGAAAATCTAACACTAATTTAAAGCTTCACCTGAGATTTGATGGTCTGTACGCCTTTCAAAAAGTTCTCTTTTGAAGTAGGAGTGTGCAGCGCTCCCAATAAGGTGCCCTTCTCCAACGGATCGCCAATTCTGACTTGTTTATAAACCTCAACAAGTTGATCAAGAAATGTTTGATATATACTTTCATGAAGAATCTGAAATAAATGGAAAAGATAATTAGAAAACTGAATACAAACCACAATGGATAAAAAAAAGAAATGAGAAATCATCATACCAGCCTACGGCATGTAGTGCAGCGTTGTCCTGCTGTACCAACAGCAGCAAACAACACAGAACGCACAGCTAGCTGAATATCTGCGTCATCCATAACAATGATGGCATTGTTCCCGCTAAGTTCAAGAAGGCATTTACCAAATCTCGCATTAACTTGTTGCTGAACCATTAGACCAGCCTGCATCGAGAAACCAGTGCTCAATAGACTTCCCACAAGGATGGGGATTTATAACACTTCCCACAAAAAGAGGCCCCCTAACATCACAGCGAGAATAAAATAAAGGAAATGCATAGAGATCAATAGCAGAATGGATCTTAATCAAGGCGAGCTAATCTACTATTCATACAAGAAAGTATAACTAGCAAAAAAAAATCAGTATCATGGTTGCCACAAGATGTACACAATAATAATGGAACAAAAGAGTGAAATATGTGGAAGTTGAATACCCTTGTACTTCCAGTGAATGAAACCAAAGGTATCCTAGTGTCAACAGCGATTGCTTGGCCAATTTCAGTGCCCCCACAAAAAGCTGTGAAAATTGCACCTGGCAAATTGTTCTTCTCCAATACACTAGCCACTATTTTAGTCATTGCAATAGTGATCAGTGGAGTAGTTGGGGCACCTTTCCTGCAATAATCACAACAAAAATTCATAAGGAAACTGCCCTGCCTGCCAGTAAAACAGAACAACAGGTAAAATCTGTTGAAAAGACTATATTCAGTTAGCAATGTTTTGTGTAAGGAGATGGACATTGTTTTCTGATTTGAGAAAAAAAGACTGACTTCCCATTCGGCTTATTATGCTTAATTTACAGCTACATCGCCATATTTTCGTCCAGCCATGTCTATTACTAAAACCCTAGCAGGTCACAAGGTGCAGCATCTGTTGTCTAAGAAGTGCTTCCTGAGTGCTATATTACTTGAACTCCAGATGATTGGGATGTCACAACCCAAACAATTCATACAAAGTAACATGCCATACGATTGTTGCAGGCACATAAGTTCAAGAAGTTATTCTGTTGAAAGGGCATGGCCAGTAAATTTTAATGAGCAGGAACAAAGAGTAATAGACGAATCGTAATTCGTAAGGGAGGCCAACTCAAAATTTCACTGAACGGTATGGTGAGATTTTGTATACACGCATATAACAGCACTTCTCTTTTCATAAGAAAAGAAAGCCCATTCTTACCAGACAACACAGTTTCCGCAGACCAAGGCAATGCAAGCATTCCAACCTACAAGTCACAAGAGGGACGATTGAGGTATTTATGGCTGTTAA
Source organism: Cenchrus americanus (assembly GCA_947561735.1). Lineage (NCBI taxonomy): Eukaryota > Viridiplantae > Streptophyta > Magnoliopsida > Poales > Poaceae > Cenchrus > Cenchrus americanus. Next base: position 86,573,633 of record OX387245.1, on the reverse strand, counting down.
AATTACATAACTATATGGTAGAGGCAGATAGCATATCGTGTAAGAATAAGTAGGTATATCGTATAGCAAAATCATCAAAATTATATTTAAAGCATCCTATGGGCACAGTAGTACCAGGTTTTACCATTAACTGTCAATTGCTATATTTTTTGGCTAAATATTCCCTATACCAAGAGTTTGAATATACAAACTACATGGAGAGGTGATGCAACTTATCAATTTTCATTGCATATAGATATTTTAGAAATGTAATGCATGGAATATGCGAGCAATCAGAGACTTACCAAGTACAGCGCAAGGAAAATTGAATGCTGTTATAACACCGACAACTCCAAGTGGATTCCACACCTATTCAGATAAGCATTGCATAGCCATTAGTTACATACTGATATATAAGAGTGGGCATACCACATGAGAAACTCATAAAAGAAACCTACCTCCATCATCATATGGTTCGGACCTGCAAAAACACATAAAATGGAGTGTTAGCAGACCTCCTGGTACTATCATCTTGCTGCACATATGCTCTATATCCAAGACTTGCAAAGATAAGGTAATACTCAGCCATCCAGGACAGATAAAAAGCCATATGATTGATACTGGGACTCTACCACCTTCTGTAACTAATCAGAAGGGTAACACTAAAACTCAGTTATCTAATGGATTTAGTTACTTACGATGCTCCTTTAATGTGAGGACACCAAAAAGAATGGAATTTCAGCAAGTCATATCAGTGCAACATTTCAGGGAATTGGGAAAACTGAGCTCGTGCGATACAGAAAACTGGAAAGGCAAGTCGACTGTATATCATTCAAGTAGTGATAAGGGGAAAAATTAACATGAACCAAGCTGCAGGTTAGCAGCTCTAATATTAGAAAAATGCAACATATTGGCTGATTTCAACTAAGCATATCTGATATAATTTATCAGATATAACATATTTGATGCAATAAACCTAGAAAGCTAGACTAATAGTAGTAAAATATAACACTTAGCATTTCTCAGAAACAAGACCTCTATTGGCTCCTATACAGTTGTAGATTACCAGAATTAGTTGCAAAATACAACCAACATGATCAAAATATTAAAATCTACAGTTTCGTTGCAGATGATGTGGTTTTCAGCAGATAATCTGAAAAAGATATAATGAAAGGAACAAAGGTCTTACGTTCAGATGGTATAATGGATCCATTTAATTGCCGACTTAGCCCCACAGCATAATCACACATGTCGATGATTTCCTACAAAAAGGACACACCAATGCAATCATGCACATAGAAAGGAACCAAAGCCAGATTTTTAAACTCATTTAATCATTCAATTATATTCACTTAAGGTTAAAAATCTTATGCATATGAACTGCCTATTCAGTACTGTTACACATGTGGGTGTGACATGTTTGAGGCTGAGTTGCAGTTCTAGGCTTCTAGCATATAAGGAAATGATAACAACACCACAGCTGGTAATGTAATATTCATGTTGAAATATACATTAATATTCTAAAACAGAAACCCATATATGTGCTCTGAACTGTAATACTTAACTACTTACCCAGAGCACAAAAAATATGCGAAGATTGTAAAGAATGCACTACAAGCAACCATGGTCATACCTGAACCTCCCCGATCCCTTCCGGAAGAATTTTCCCCATCTCAAGTGATACAAGCCTGCCAAGGTGATGGAGCTTTGCTCTCAGTGCATCACCAATTTGCCGGACAATTTCTCCCCGCTTCGGAGCTGGAACCTGGATGCATTGGTAGGTCATTATAAGCGCACTGATAGGAGTAGAATCTTAGATCACTTGATGGACGAACAATTTCCCTTTACAGTCCACAGTGTCGCCAACCTCCTAGACCTAAAAATATTCCAAAATCTCTGAAATACTAGTGTAAAATCTAGTCATTAGTCAATGCTGACTGTATACCATAATAGTTTCGAGTTCCTGAATCAACCCATACAGTCTCATATTATCAGAAGCAGGAATTGAAACTTCCCTGAAAACTAAAACCCCAAAAGGACCAGAAATTGCAGACATATGAAGCAAATCAGAATTCCAATTAAACGGGAGTGAAAGTTTTCATTCCCACGGGATTAAATTTCTCGGGCCATAGCAACTAGCAAAGCACACATGCAAGCATTCCACCCTCCGAGCGTGTGGCTGGCCACGAGCATTGCAACCAAAAACAAAAACAAGCCAGTGGAGCTCACCGCCATCCATGACTTGGCGGCATCGAAGCAGGCGCGCATGCCCTCCTCGTAGTCGTTCACGGACGCCTCCACAACCTCCGCGATAACCTAGCGCACGAACCACCACAGATTATAGATACGCCGTAAACATCCTCAAAATCCACACACAGAGAGAAGAAAAGTAGACGCGAAATCGCGGAAAACCGCGCTGATCGGGCCGGGCAGAGGTGGACGCACTGACCTGGTTGTTGGCCGGGCTGGTGGAGGTGACGACGGGGCCGGAGCCGCCCCAGGCCCCGCAGGTGAAGGATCCCGGGTTGCGCGGCGCGAGGCCGAGCTCGGCGAGGAACTGGTGCTCCTTCTTCGTAAAGGCCCCCATGGCGCGCCGGCGTTCCTTTCCGGAAGGGGTGAGGTTTCCGTACGGCGCGAGGGGATCGGGAAGGGAAGGGAGGGGAGTGGGGGAGCGGAGATGATGATGGGGGGCGTACTTGAAGAAGGAGGTGGAGTGGGGAGTGTGAACTGCTCCGAGAAGGAGACGACAGAAGGAGACGGAAGGAGGCGGGCGCGGAGGAAGGGATCCCGCGGAGCGCGGAGGAATGGTGTGTGCCGTGTGGGTGCCTGGGTGGTGGCGCTGTACTGGTTGTTGGGTTGGTGGTGGTGTGTTCACGTTCACGTTCACGATCACGGGGGCCGGCCGAGGGCTAGACGAAACCGAAAGCGTTTGGTGAAGGAACTTTTTTTTATTAAACGCCGGATCACTACTGGATTAATATTGGACGCTTGCGATGTGTTTTGGCATCGACGTAGGTTTTCGATTAAAGTCGCTTCATATAAATGTTTGCACGAATTATTTGGATACAAAAAAAAATCTTTTCTAGCACACGCAGCCCACGTGTCTGTTAGTAGGGTAGTATGCCAAAAAGGTTATTGACTGGATGACAACGCAACGAGTCAGCCGCTAGTCGCTGTGACTCACACCTCACAGCCGTGGCGTGATAGGACACCTTGATCTCCGGCGCACGCGGGCTCATAGCAAGTTTAGCAACCAACGGATGGAGCACGAAGAACGCCCTCGTAATTATTATTGTTTCAATTTTCCGTTTGTTTTACTGTCACAAGTCTTCCTTATCACTTCATCTTGGCGATCCTTTTCTGTTTCTCCGGATAAGCGTCCTTTAGCTCGTCGAACTCACACATCAGACAAGTATATCGTGTTTATGGAAGTTTCGAGAGAAGGTCAAAGCTGATTTGTACTTAAGGGTGTTTGGATGTGCAAATTTGTGCTGCAAATGCATTATCAGCTATCACGTTGAGTCACATCTTCTCTCATAGCACATATCTCAATGCATATTTTGTACACTTTACAGTACAAATGCATTATCAATCCACACAAATTTGCGCATTATGAACAGCTAGCCCCTTAAGCTAACATTCTTGATTTTTTATTTTTATTTTTTACAAATTAAAAATACACAGTAATCTTAAAGTTTTGCGAACTGTATACATCAACCGTCGTTTGAAACGACAGTAGGGTTCCAATCGTCATTCAAGCGACAGTAGGGGCTCCCACGTGCCGAAGAGTAGTGTACTGGTACTGTAGCAATCAAATCGTAATTTTTTATGAACTCGGATGGAGATAAACTATATATGAAATTTGTATATTTTATCAAGATCTACTATTTTGTAATTTAAACTTTTTCATTTGAAATCATCTTTGAGGCTTCCAGTTCTGAAAAGTTTCAGATTTGGATAGTATATCGATTACTTGAACCTCAAGATTATTTCAAATGAAAAAATTTGAATTACAAAGTTGTAGATCTTGACGAAATCTACAGTTTAAAATTTATCTCCATCTAAATTCATACGGAAAAATTGTGATTTTCTGAAGATGTACCGGTCCCTACAGTTGTTTCAAACGACGGTAGTACCCGCTACATTACTCGCTGATGGGTGGGAACCTACTGCCGCTTCAAACGGTGGTGGAGGTATAGTTTAGCAAAACTTTGACATGGATGTGTATTTTTGTAAATTTGTTTTTTTTGCATGGAAAGGACTTCCATTAACTCGACGGCGCAGCCAAATCACTGGCCACTAGGTCGGATACACAAGGCGGTGTGAAGTCCCAAAGAACATCATCACCATTGTTACATGAGCTCCCCACAGCAACAAGGGCATGAGCTACCTTATTACATGATCTAGGAGCGAACATAAGCAAACAATTGCTAAAGCTTCTCGAGATTAAAGACTTGAGCTGATAGATGTAGCCTCCTGCTTCAGCAAATCTATAATCATCACACTCCACAGCTTGTTTCAGCATCAGTGAGTCGGTCTCTAGAATAACCTTTGCAATGCCCCTGTCCGCCGCTGCCATAGATCCCTGGAAACAAGCCAGGATCTCAGCATGGAAGGCATCGCGCACGTGTTTTAGAGTCCCTGCTCCCGCTGCGACCACATCGCCTTCCTCATCTCTAATCACAAAGCCCCAGCCTCCTGGACCCGACGCAGTTGAGAAAGCCCCGTCAGAGTTAACTTTGAGCCATTTGCATGGTGGTTTTTGCCAATGCTTCCTTTGGCTCTGTGAGCATGCAGCCAGCTTGCTATGAATCTCCAAAAACTCCTCAGCATTACGGTGTATAACATAGGCTATGTCGCTGATGGTTTTTTGTGACAACCCGCCCAGGAAAATACCGTACTATCGCCTAAACCAATCCACTTTGGTCATTAAGCGATAATAAAGTATCATCCTGTCGTTAGTCGCCGGGTTAACGCCCGGTAAATCACTTGAATAGCAACAAGGATCGACATATATGCATTAAAACTCACTTGAAGGCGAGTCCAGAGATACAACATCATTAACATCCAAATTTGTACCCCGAAGGGTTTAATTATTACAAACCGAAGTTTTAGTCACCATGACGTAGTTCAGAGTTTTCGAAACAGCGGAATTAAATTAATGGAAAGCGGCAACACCACGGGAGGCCATCCATGATGCCTTCAGTCATCGTCCTCCACCCACTCCAGCTCCCAGCCGGGCGGGATCTCTCCGGGCCACACATCACCGAAAGCATTACCTGGATCAACATATTATAGCAAGGCTGAGTATACTAATACTCAGCAAGACTTACCCGTCGGTGATAACTACTTCACCAACTCTAGGCATGAAAGGCTTTTGGCCACTAAGTTTGTTTTGCTGAAAAGTAACAAAGAGTATGTCCTTACTTTCAAGATTTTAGCACAGATTCTAGTGGGTTTAATCTTGACTAAATTAGCCATCTAGTACAGACAAAGTTGTACCATACAATTAATCAAGCATAATATTCATCAACTTCCATCATTAAGGATCTCATGGCTAGTGGAGTAAGTAGTCTCAGATAACGGTGAGAGGCCGACAATCGATTGATTCAAACCTTGCAACATAGACCTAAACACACAGTGGGATGCCCCTCGCGAGGACAACCACCAAGCGGTTCCCAAAACTCTTCGGGTCAGGATCGAATCTTACAGTCTTTGGTGCAGGCTATCCGGCATACCCCGCGAGGCACCCGGAGTCACAGTACACCACCGGTAGCTAGCCGTGAGACGTATCCCAAGAGTAGTAATAGTAGGATCCCTCACCGCCTCATTAAGGTACTAGGCTTACCGGTCCCATTCCCGACAAGTGCTTAGTACGTTCAAAAACTTAACCCACAATAGCCATTGGACGGAGCCCAAATCCCATGCTCTTACCACATGAGCAATCCAATTAAGGATATCTTATGATTCCTATCTAGGAACCTATTCTCGCAAGTGAGGTCATCACCCGACTTGTAACGGTCCTATAGCTTAGCAGCTATCGACCTATCATACTAGTAAGGACAAAGGTACCTAGGGATCATGCATCTAAGGTTCCATACAACTCCTGAACTTAAATGCACAAGCGTCCATAGATAATTGAATAACCAAAAATTTGAAAACTAGGTCAGATGCACCGGGGCTTGCCTTCATCAGCTAGGTCAACCTGAGCACCCTCGGTGTCGTCGAGTACTTCCACGTACTGCAGCGAAGCTTCTGCTCCTCCTTTCTCGGATTCTGGGACGAGTGAGTAATCACCGCCAGGAAGATCTACACGGAATGCAAGGCAGGGTTCAGGTGATGTGACAGTTTGTTTATCTCATCCAACTCTTGTTGGTCATATTCACCTTAACAAATATTTAAATATTAAATTCCTTCTAGGAAGGTTATTAATTACATGTGGTTTATTCTTTTATTGCACACTTAAATTAATGTTTCTTTTATACTTGTCATTTCATGTGGAGGTTTTATTTCTTTTACCACTCACTAGTAAGGGTGTGAACAAGATTTTTATTTATAAATTAATTCCTTATCAGCAAGGGTGTGTTCTTAGCCTTTAATTAAGTTAGGTAACACTTCCCAAAAGGGAAAAGAATTAAAATGCATTTTCCTTATTTATTTAATCTTTAATCTTTTAAAAGGCCTTTTGAGCTTTTTGTTAAGCATTAAATCACTAGAAATTTAAAGAAGGGTTTCTTAAGCATAATAACACCCATATTGAACCACTGGACACACATGCAAAGCTTGGAAGCTAGAAAAGTAAAATATTTTGCAAAATAACAAAAGATTAGCCAGCAATCAAACTAAATGCATACAAAAATAAATAAGCACCAAAATGATCCAGTCTTTCTCATGCATGCTCTCTGGTCCTAAACAAGCCTAAAGAACCAGCAAGCATACCTAGAAGCTCTACTGATCTTGCTTCACTAATTTACAAAAGAAAACAGACACAAATGAGGAATAATTATTTCTGATAAACCAAAAATCATGATTAATTCACCCGAGGTGTGATTTGGCATAACAAGACAGTATGCACAAGTTGGGCACAAAAGCATAAATATTTTTAGCTACAAAAATCATCTAGGCAGATTCTGCACAAATAAAAAACAATTTATATAAAAAGATTTGCTACATAACTTTATGTAATTTTTGGCACAGGAGCTAGTCATGACATGATACTCAGCATATCCAAAATTTGTTTACAGAGGATTTATAGTTTTTGAGTTATGGCAGATCTAGGTTATTCACATTCCTATTTTTCATGTTAAAAATATCCAGCATCAAACCATGTGAGAATAACAAAAGTTGCAGTATTCTTCACAACGAATCCAACAAAATTGGTTTTGCATTTTTCTGAATTTTTTTCGATTTTCTACACATTTTACAAGTTTTTGCAAATCTGCAACACTATTGAAGATGTGTTTTGCACCGAGACCCTCAGAAAGATCTAAAACATTACAACCAGGCCCTCGGTTTGTGGATAAGCCCTTAGAAAGAAAATGGACCTTGCAATTGGGTCCTTGGCCGCGGGGGACGGCGGGCTCGCGCCGACTCGGCGGCTCCGGCGGCACGCCCGGCGGGGAATGGCTCGGGGTCGAGCGAGGCTCACCTAGGACCTGCGGTGGCCGGGGTTGGGGCAAAGGTGTCACCGGCGCGGGAGTTCGACGGCGGCCGGCGGCGGTGGCCGCGGCGGCGCGGTCTCCAGTGAGGAGACGGCTCGGGGTGGACAAGGCGTGGGTCGGGCATGTCGAGCAAGTGCTAGGGGAGGCGCCAAGCAACTCACACGGCGCCGGGGTTGAGCGAAGAAAGGGTTTCGGCGGCGGTGCTAATGGTGGCCGGCGCGGCGAGGCTGGCGGCTCGGGATGGCGTGGGGGAGGAGGAGAACTCGACGGCCCTTTTATACGTGCGGCTCGGGGTGACGGCGAGGTGACGACGGAGATGCCTCCGTGGTACCTGCCCTCGGCCGGCGCGCATACGGCGGGGGCGCCACTGTCGGACCGGCGGTCCGTGGCGCGCACCGGCCGGCCGGCGCGCGGTCGCGGCGCGCGCGGCCGGGCAAACTCCCGTGTGCCTAGGGGCGCGGGCGCATGGGGAAGGAGCACCTCGGCCCGGCGAGCGGCTTGGGGCGGGGGTGCGGCGCGGACGCCGAGGGGCGGCCGGCGCACGGGGCGCGCGCGCGCGGCGGCGCGACGTCGCGGCGCGAGCAGCGCCTTGCCCTTTTTTTATTTCAATGGTCACTAGTTCGAATTCAAATTGCTCCAAAATTTTGAATAAAACTTGACCCAACTTTGAATACGAAAGTTGCAGATCTAGCTACCATCTTTGATTTTCAAAAAGGCTATATAGGGTTTCTCTCAACAGAAATTGCAAGAAAATAGTTGCCAACTTTGAATGTCAGCATGTGCTCTTGAACAGTAGCTGCTGACCTTGGAGCCAGTTTTTCAAGCTTTTCCACTCAAAATTTGAAATGCCAATCTACATGAAAGTTGTGTCCCTCAATAAGATGGATAATTTCATAAAGGTAGATTTTGAAGTGTTTAGGTGAATTTTGGAGAACGCGGCAAAAGTTCCGGCAGATAGCTATGGACACTAGGGGTGAAGGGGGTTTGAGCAAGTCTTTGACCATGGGTTCGCCCCACAAGTGTGTCTACTAGCCATAAGGGTTCAATAGGGTAGGTTAGTGAGTTTTTCGAGGTGAGGGCCCAGGTTGACCGTGATTTGACCACTATCAGCTGGCCGACCGGCTGTTAGGGTTAATTAAAAACCTGGGGCGTCACAGCCTACCCCCCTTAAACGGAATCTCATCCCGAGATTCGATTGGAGAACAATAAGATGGGGAGAAGAACTCACGGTTTCGAGATTGCAGGAAGCCCGGATACTTAGTGTTGAGGTAATCTTCTGTCTCCCAAGTTGCTTCTTCTTCCGTGTGATGACTCCATTGGATTTTGTACATTCGTACTGTTTGTCTTCGGGTATTTCGCTCTTTTTGGTCTAGTACTCTCAATGGGTGCTCGACGAGCAAGAAATCTGGCTCAATCCAAGCATTAGCTTCTGTGATAACTTCGTTCTCTGGCACATGCATTCCCTTCTTCAATTGAGTTACATGAAACACATTGTGGACCGCGGAAAACCGTTCTGGCAACTGGATACGATAAGCCACTGGCCCACATACTTCTATAACTTCGTAGGGTCCAATGTAGTGCGGAGCTAACTTTCCTTTGACACCGAACCTTTGCACACCCTTGGTGGGGGACACCTTCAAATACACGTAATCTCCCACTTCAAAGTGTCGGGTTTGTCTCATCTGAGCCATCTTCAAATTCTCTCTTATCACTTGCACTTTTTCTTCGACATACTTAACTAAGTCTGGACCAAGGAGTGTCCTTTCCCCGGCTTCTGACCAATTCAACGGAGTGCGGCATCTTCGTCCGTAAAGAGCATCGAACGGTGCCATCTTCAACCAGGCTTGATAACTATTATTGTAGGACAATTCTGCCAAGGACAAATACTTGTCCCAACTCTTGTCAAAGTGCAAGATGCTTGCTCGCAGCATGTCTTCCAAAATCTGACTTATTCTTTCTGTCTGACCATCGGTCTGCGGGTGATAACTGGAACTGTGAATTAGCTTGGTTCCTAAGCACTCATGCAATTGCTCCCAGAAGCGAGCTACAAACTGAGTTCCTCTGTCAGAGATTATAGTCTTCCGAATTCCATGCAAACGAACTATGTGGTCCATGTACAACTCTGCATATTGCTGTAATGAATAAGTGGTGTGTACGGCAATGAAATGAGCGGTCTTGGTGAGTCTATCTACGATTACCCAAATAGAATCTTTCTTTCTAGCTGTCAGGGGTAAACCCACAATGAAATACGTACTGATGTCATCCCACTTCCACATGGGTATCGACAGGGGTTGGAGTACACCTGCCGATTTCAAATGGCTTGCTTTCATCCGGTGGCAAGTATCACACTCGGCTACATACTTGGCTATATCAACCTTCATATTGGACCACCAGAAATTCTGTTTCAGATCCTGGTACATCTTGGTACTGCCGGGGTGAATAGAAAATTTGGACTGGTGAGCCTCATCTAGGATGATCTTCTTAATTTCCGGATCAACAGGGACCACAAGGTGTTTTCCAAACCAGACTACATCCTGGTAATCTATCTGGAAGCAAGTATACTTGGGGTCTCCCTCTGCTAGTTTCTGTTTGATGGTTTGTATGTCTTCATCATTGCGTTGAGCAGTGACAATTCTATCATAAAGATTGGATTCTGCCGTTAAGGCATAAAGACTTCCTTGTTGCACCACTTCTAAGTTGAGCCTTCTCATTTCTTCACATAACGGGTCACTAACGGGCTCTAACTCTAGATGGTTGCAGTGAGCTTTGCGGCTAAGAGCATCCGCAACAACATTCGCTTTGTCGGGGTGGTAGTGCACTTCTAGGTCATGATCCTTAATCAACTCAAGCCATCTTCCTTGCCTCATAATCAACTCTGACTGAGTAAAGATGTATTTGAGACTCTTGTGATCAGTGAAGATGTTACAACGATTACCCATCAGATAATGCCTCCATATCTTGAGAGCATGGACAACAACAGCTAACTCAAGATCGTGGGTAGGATAATTGATCTCATGAGGTCGAAGTGCCCGTGAAGCATAGGCAATGACTCGGCCTTCTTGCATAAGACACAGCCGAGACCCGTGCCTGATGCGTCACAGAAGACTTCAAAAGGTTTGGAATTATCCGGTTGCACTAGCACTGGGGCGGAGGTCAAGTGTTGCCTCAAGGTGTGGAAGGCTTTCTCACATGCTTCGCTCCACACGAACTTCACTCCTTTCTTGAGCAGTTCGGTCATAGGTTTGGCGATTCTAGAGAAGTTAGGAATGAATCGATGGTAGTATCCCGCCAATCCTAAGAAACTGCGGATCTGGTGTATGGACTTGGGTGGTTTCCAATCCATCACCTCTTGAACTTTGCTAGGATCTACGGAAATACCATCTCGGGAAATAGTGTGTCCCGAGAATTTCACACTTTTCAACTAGAATTCACATTTGGAGAACTTAGCATAAAGCTTATGATCTCGCAAATGCTGAAGGACAATTCGGAGGTGTTTGGCATGTTCTTTCTCGTTTTTGGAATAGATGAGGATATCGTCGATAAAGACCACTACGAATTTGTCGAGCTCCATCATAAACACGGAGTTCATAAGGTACATGAAGTAGGCTGGGGCATTCGTGAGACCAAAGGACATTACCAAGAACTCGTAAAGACCATAACAAATGGAGAAAGCGGTTTTAGGAATGTCACAAGGTCGAATCTTGATTTGATGATAACCAGAACGAAGGTCGATCTTGGAGAAAACTTTGGCTCCAGCCAATTGATCAAAAAGAACATCTATTCGGGGAAGAGGATATTTGTTCTTGATGGTGACGCATTGAGCGGTCGGTAATCCACACACAATCTCAAGTCGCCATCTTTCTTTTTTACGAAAAGAGCGGGGCAACCCCAAGGAGAAGAGCTCGGGCGAATATAACCCTTATCTAACGTTCCTGGAGTTGATTTTCGGTTCGGCTAATTCTTTGGGTGGCATACGATAAGGTCTTTTTGGAAATGGGGGCCATGCCGGTTGGAGTTCGATTACAAACTCGACATCTCTGTCTGGTGGCATACCAGGCAACTCATCAGGAAAGACATCCGGATACTCACACACTACTGGAATTTCATCAAGAGGGAAGATAATGGTCACATAGGCACAAGATTCGGAACCGTCCTTGAAAGGTAGGTACAATGTAGTGTGCCTGACCGTAGGTGAATTGATCTCTACGACCCTATCTGATATATCTAACCACCTTATGTTGGGTCATCCACTCCATACCCAAGATAACATCCATGCCTTCCAATTTTATGGTTATGAGATTAGATTGAATAACCCTGCTTCCCAACCTTAAAGGAACCCCAAAAGTTACTAGGTGAGAAGAGATGTTTCCACCTGGTGTGGTAATTTTATAAGCCGATTTGGTTTGCATTCCTTTTAGACCCAATTTGCCTAGTAGATTCTCACTTATGAAACTGTGGGTGGCTCCCAAATCAAATAAAATCTTAATAGGAGTGTTATTGATAGAGAATGTACCCGTGAGCACTGAAGCTCCTTCTGGAATATCACTCATGGCGGTGAAGTTCAACTTGCCTTGGCGTACTTGCACCATAGGATTCTTAGCCGGAGTGGCAGGCTTGCTCCCTGCACCTTGATTCTGGGGGTTGGGCTTGATCTGCCTGGGCTTGGGACAATTACTGCTGTAATGCCCCAGTTGACCACAGTTGTAGCAACGACGATCACCAACGTTGCGAGGAGGTGCATTAGGCTTTGGAGCCTGGCCGCCGAGCATTGCGGAATCGGGATGTTCCCTGCGGGTTGGCTCTGCGATGGCTTCATCGTCCAGCGTCCAGTTGAAGATTGCTGGGATGGGTTTGGAACGTTCTTCTTCACAAAGCGAAACTTTTTACCAGTTCCGCTGCCCGGAGCATAACCAGATGCCCTCGTTTTGTCCCCATGGGCCTTTTTCATGGCGTCCTCTTGGAAGATAGCCTTGTTCACTAGCTCATGGAAATTTGCGAGCTCGAGCAAGTTCAGTCGCTCGTACAACTCGCCATCTAGCCCATCACGGAATCTTTCCATCTTCTTCGCATCAGTGTCTACGTGATGCCCACCATACTGGCACAAACTGTTAAACTTCTGGGCGTAACGATACACCGTGTCGGACCCCTGCCTAAGGGCCAACAGCTCCCTCATCTTCCTATCCATTAATCCCTTGGGGATGTGATGGCTCTTGAAGGCTTGCTTGAACTCATCCCAAGTTACGACACGCCCTCGGCTGCATTGACTTGAAATGGTCCCACCACATTAAAGCTTCTCCTCGTAGTTGCAGAGCTGCGAAGTTGGCCTTGTTCTCCTCGGAGCAAGGCAGCACAAAGGCAGAGAACTTCACCTCGATGGCCTTGACCCAAGCTTCAGCTTCCAGGGGGTCTTCCGCCTTGGAGAAGGTCGGCGGCTTCATCCTGATAAACTGAGCATACGTGGTGACCTGATTAGGCCCCTCGTGGTTGGCCCCGTGTGGCGGCCCTCGGTTCATCTACTGAGCGATCTGCTGCTGCGTCTGTAGGATCTGGTGTAGCACCTCGGTTTGTGTGGCCATGAAGGCCTCTGAAGGCGTCATGGGCGGTGGTGGCGGCAAGTCACCGCTACCGTTTGCTCCGAACCCGTTGGGAAAGCTGCGTGTGGTTCCCACCATCTGAAATGCGAGCCTGGTCAGTTACATAACCAAAAGCTTACTCAGAAATGATGACAAATATGATCATACATAACCACAGCTCATTAGCATTCATATGATGATGACGGCAGAAGTCGAAAGGTATCACATAGCCAACAAAGGATTCATAGAATCGTTCTTCGACATAGTTAGGAAATGCGACCACTCGAGTAACGCGAGCCAACATTCACTCTCGGGGCAATTTCTGCCATTTCGGGTGCCAACAAAGGTGGTATACGAACGAGCACCTAATTGTTTGGCAGATGAGTGACGCCCGTAGAATACTTTGGTTTCCCAATGCTTATGTGAAATGCAAGTTTTGGCAAGCGTGGTCATTGCAACGATTCACTCAAAATTCGGCAATCATACGCATTAAAATTTCAACATCTGGGGTGAACAAGCGAACTTCAATTAAAACACCACATGCTTAAGCATTCATTATTACAACAAGATGCATAGGGTCCAAGGACATTACAAGACTCAAATTTGGAAACACCATAGTATGACAGGGTTACAAGCAGTTGTTAACACCAAAAATTGGTACAGGAAAGAGGCTGATTTGTGGGCCTAACTTGGTAACAAATCCCGTTCAGCAGGGGAAGGTTTCTTCAGAGGATTCGACAGAAATGCCTGCGGTCGGCAGTTTGTTTCCGTTCGGCAAAAGGACTGTTTGCGCTGGATTCGCGGGATCACGTGGTGACGTGGCCCGAACGGAAGGAAGGGACGAATGGATGGATAGGCATTCGCACTTGGGCATTAAGTTTTGTATCAAATATTGTGCTCGTAGTCCACCAGGAGTCATGTTAGGACAGGGTATAAATATGAACCCTGGATGTATGTAATTGTAATCGAACATTCTCATAACAAACCGGCTTTACGTCAAACTTTCGAGTCCTAGTCGTGTCGTCAAGTTCTTCGAGAGGGTTCATCGATCCGTCGACCTCCGTAAGTACCGGCAACCTTGTATCATGTCTAGTATCATGCGGTGGATTTAGATCATGATGCAAGTAGTCTTGTTACCATGCTTAGTATCATGCAGTAGATTTAAGCTTGGTTCAAGAGGGTTTCTTGTTAGATCACGAGTCATGCGGTAGGATAAGATCTAGCTTGGAGCTAGTTATCGGCTCTATTAGATTTGGCAAGATCTAATAGATTCATTAAGTTACCATGTGTTGCTTTGAGTTTTTACTTCATGTTTAAATTCATGTAACACTCCTTTGCCCAATTTAGATTGGTTTGAATCTGCTTTATTTCGTTCGATGATCCTTATGCAAAACATGTTTATATCTTTGGCTCAATATGGCACGTGGATCACGTGTTCTCTAATAGCCGAAACCGAATCAATCTAAGTTGTCACGTGTTGCGGGTTCAAGCTTGTTAGATCTTATGTAAATCTTGACAGAACCGGGTATCATGCGGTAGATGCAGGTTTTCAGGTTGTTTTAGAGCTAATCATCCGGTGGATTAGATTTCGATTCAATCTGATAGGTTTATCATCTTTGGCAATGTTTGTTCCTTCTCCACGGATCCCGATTCGGCTGTACAACTGTATTCGGTTATGCTTCCATGAGTAAAACGTGCTTATAAGTTTTGTTTTAAACAATGTGTGCTTCTAGCCTTCCACATTTAGATTGTATCATGCGGTGGATTGATCTTTTCGTGGTCGGTGGTGTGATTTCAGACAAGTTGTATCATGCGGTGGATTAACTTGTTTGGTTTCGTGCTTGACGGGGTTTAAAGTACCTAGACATGCGGTAGACTAGTGCTTTTGGCCTATGCATGCTTGTTTATTTCACATTTATGAGTATGCTTTACTTTATTTATTTTATTTTTTGTCTATCATAAAAAATCGGTCATGGTTATGCACGAGCAACTTTGTTTAGACAAAGACCGATTTCTTGTCATGCTTGCGTCATCCATTCGGCTATGTTCTGTCTTATGCTTTAAAGCTCCCGAATGATTTTCAATCTGTTGACAGATAGCTTCTCATAGCTATATGTCATCTCACATGGCTTCCTAGCCGCAAATATGGAACTGTCTGGTGCCGCCCGGCAAGTTCCAAGCTTTGGCATTTAACTGCTTTATCCTTTGTTAATTTCAGGAAAATTGACTGGCACGCTTTGGAATGCGCTCGTGTGTTAAGCCAGCTTTGTTCGGCTTGCTGTGTGTTTGGCGCAGGGTGCGGATTTTGCATCAACACACTTTTTGGCACGCCTGGTGGGACCATCTAGTTGAATCACGATGCCTGAAATCGGCGACGTCATGGACGTCACCATTGATGAACTATCTCCGGAACAACAAGCACAACTGAAGGATGCCATTGACCAATTCCAGCGGAAGTGCCTGATGTCGTTTAGCAAGAACAGAAGTGGCGTCCCGTACCTTAAGTCTGACATGCTCAGGGTTCTGTTGCCAGGGGAACCTGATACCACATCTTTTCAAGAGAAACAAGAGGCTCTGAATGCTTTTTGGGAGGCTATAGAGACCACAATGGGCAAGCATCATACTGCTTTCCTGCAGATGTTCAAGCAGATGATGATAAGCGTGTTTGGTCCAGGCATGGAGAAGATGCTTGGTCTAGTATCCCCTTATACATCTTCAGCAGAGGTTGGAGAGACCAGTTCTGCTCAACCGCCTCGAGATACAGGAGCTCAACCACCACTGCAAAGCCAGCCGATCCCGACCTCCTCCACAAAGTATTAGGAGTCATCCGGTCCAACCTCCTCTGCAAAGCATGGGGAGTCGGCCCGATCCGGCCACCTCTACAAAACAATAGAGGTCAACCGGTTCGACGGCCCGAACCCGTATCAGCCTACATATGGGGACCTGGCGTTCGGTTCGTCTGGGATGCTGCCTAATTCTACTTACAAGATAGCCCCAACCAATAACAGGTTGCAGAAAAATATGTATGGTGGGGGATATCATGAGGTTATGGATTATGGCGCTATTGACGCTCTCCCGAATCCTGGGTATGGTCCAGCTGCAGGGATGCAAGATGATGATATTCTCGTACGAAAATGGCCGTAAAATGCAAGGACCAGCTTATACACCTCCCTTCCCAGAGTGGTACTATAGGGTGATCTTACCGCCAAGGGTAAAGCCTCCTACAGAATTCTCAAAGTTCTATGAGCAGGATGATACAAGGACTGTAGAGCATATTGCCCGATATTTAATGCAGCTTGGTGAAGCTTCAGCTGATGAGGCATTTAGGGTCAGATATTTTCCTTTATCATTGACATGCCCGACATTTCAATGGTTTACTTCGTTGCCTCCTCAATCAGTCGGCACCTGGAAAGACTTGGAGCAGAAGTTCCATGCTCATTACTTTAGTGGTAGCACTGAGAAGAAGCTTATTGATCTGGCTACCTTGAAACGAGAGACATAATGAGACGCCTGCGGAATTTCTCGGAAGATTTAGAGAGGTCAAGGGCATGTGCTTCTCTTTAACCCTGGGATGATCAACCGGCCGACATGGTCGTTGAAGGGATGTTACCGGCTATTCGGGAGAAAGCTGTTTGACATGGAGTTTGACAACCTTAGTCAATTGTCCCGCAGGTCGTCATTAATGAGCAATCATGCTTATGGGTTCAAGAAGGATTCCAAATTTGCCAAGCACCATGATATAGCTGATATCTATAACCAGTTCCTCGAGAAGGCTGATCAAGTGGAAGAATTTGATGATGATGAGGAAGTGGCCGCTGCTGAAATTATGTGGGGTAAGGAGCCTTTGACTGTGAACCAGCGGTGGATAAAGCAAACCAAGGGCGCGTACGACTTTGATGTCACCAAAGCTGACAAGCTCTTTGAGTTCTTGGTGAAGGAAGGCCGAATCAAGTTGCCTGAAGGGCATCCTATGCTTCGGCCCGATGGAGTAAAAGAGAAATGTTACTGTGGTTTTCATGATAGAAACTCTCACTCCATTAATGATTGCAGGGTCTTCAGGATGAGGATCCAAAAGGCTATCCAAGAAGGGCATTTGAAATTTTGATAACAAAATGAAACTGGATGGCTACCCTTTCCCTCAAAACATGGTTGGCTTTTCTGTCAACATGGTAACTGCTGAGGAGAAGGGGAAAGTGAAGGTCCTGACTTCGGCTAGAGCAAAACAGGATGGATCAGTGGGTCCTACACGACAAGTGACGGTGGAGCAAGTCCACAGAGAAGCTCCCCGCATCCTCAAGAGCCGGATTGAAGTTGGGGAATCATCCAGGTCCAAGCCCAGGGTTACCACACGCATTCTCCTCAACAAATGGCAGCATCAGCAAGAAAAGGAACACTACTAGAAGCAAAAATATGAAGAGGAGAGGCACAGATTTGAAGAAGAGGCGCGCAGGAGAGAACTAGAAGAGCATGCACGGGAACAGGAGCGTGCACATTGGGGGTGCACATTATTTAGACAGTACTGGAATGAAGGCTTGAAGCTCCCCACACTGAGGAATTGCCCTAAGTGCAGTGATAGATATTCGAATACGGGCGAGAAGCGTCAATCGCCGATCCGTCCATGAGAGAATTGGAAGGATGCATCCTAATGACGGTCGGCGTCAAAAAATAAATGAGGTCATTGACCACCCAAAGAAGAGGCAAGCTGACCAAAGGTGGGTTGATCATAGGAAGAACAGGAACGCGAGTACATCTGGTAAGAAGGACAATGGTGCCCGCCTGGCTTGAGGAGGAGCCAAAAGAGAAGGGTTCAACGCTTGAGGAACCAAGAATTGAAGCAGGCGGTGGTTAAGAGGAAACAAGTGTGGCGCCCGAAAGACAAGCCTGAAGGATCGGGTCGTTAGGCTCCAACATGCATGGTATATTTTCTGCCGAATGAGTTCATGGCACCCGCTAACCAAGTTGTGCAGGAGGAGGTGTCTCCGGATGTCAATGAGGATGAGCAACTTGGGGGATTAATGGCGCGGTGTCACGCTAAGAAAGCTACCTTTGACAAGCCGGCGAGGAAATCGACACATGAGGCCGTTGTACTTGAAGGGATACGTCAATGGCAAGCCATTGACCAAGATGTTTGTTGATGGTGGAGCCGTAGTTAACGTGATGCCATACACCACCTTCGGGAAGCTTGGCATGGGCCCCGGACTTAACGCCAACAAGCATAATTCTGAACAATTTCGCTAGAAATCCTTCGGATACTAAGGGGCTGCGTGCACGTGGACTTGATGATCGGGTCCAAAACTTTGCTCACAACCTTCTTTGTCATTGAGGGCAAGGGAGCTTACGGCTTGCTTTCTTGGATGGGACTAGATCCATGCCAAGCTGCCGCATCCCATCTACCATGCATCAACGAGTGGTTCAATGGGTAGATGATGACATTGAGGTAGTCCAAGCGAGATGATTCGGTGAGCGTAGCAAACGTCGAGCTAGCCTTACGGGAGTATCAAGGCATTGATTGCTTCTCGGGGAAAAAGGCGGGAGAAGGTCTGTTGAACCGGTCGGCGGTGATCAACGGCCGATTCAAGCGGTTGGCTCATATAGTAATTTTTAAATGGATAATCCGAGTTGATGGAACCGATGGAAAGTTAGGACGTGGATTCATGTCGGCTAATAAATTAGAAGAAATTGATATTGGAGATGGTGACAAGCCAAGGCCGACATTTATCAGTGCTAACTTGGAGTCAAGGTTCAGAGAAGAACTGATCAAGCTGTTGAAGGAGTATAAAGATTGCTTCGCTTGGGATTATTCGGAGATGCCTGGTTTGGATCGTTCTATTGTGGAGCATCGGTTGCCCATCAAGTTTGGTTTTAAACCATATAAGCAGCCTCCCCGAAAAATCTACAAGGATGAGGTATTGGCCGACGTGAAAAAGGAAATTGAAAGACTACTTGATGCAAATTTCATTCGGCCATGCAGATATGCAGAGTGGATTTCTAACATCGTCCCTATCTACAGGAAAAATGGGAAGATGAGGGTTTGCATAGACTTTAGAGATTTGAACAGAGCCACTCCTATGGATGGATACCCAATGCCTCGTTGCTTGATCCGTTGGTTGATGCGCTTACGGACATAAAGTTATCGGTTTTGTGGATGGTAATGCGAGGTACAATCAAATATTTATGGCAATAGAAGACATATCGAAGACGACCTTCGGATGTCCCGGTCATACGAGCTCGTTTGAGTGGATTGTTATGACATTTGGGTTGAAAAATGCCAGTGCAACTTATCAGCGAGCCATGAATTATATCTTTCACGAGTTGATCGGCAAAATTGTTGAAATTTATATTGATGATGTTGTGATCAAGTCTTTGAATCATGACGCACACTTGAAGGATGTAAAGAGAACTCTGGAATGCACCCGAAAGCATGGGTTGAAGATGAATCCAAACAAGTGTGCCTTTGGTATGTTAGCGGGGAGAATTATTGGGATTTACGGTACATGAAGGAGGGATTGAAGTTGGCAAGAAAAGCATGAAAGCTATTGACGAAGTTGTTCCTCCAACCAATCTCAAGGAGTTGCAATCACTGCTTGGCAAGATCAATTTTGTGAGAAGGTTCATTTCAAATTTGTCACAAAAGGTCTTGCCCTTTTCTCCGCTGTTGAATCTCAAGAAGGACCAAAAATTTGTATGGGGTGACGAACAACAAAAGCCTTTTGATGAGATCAAGCGATACATGAAGGAACCACCAGTGTTGGTGCCTCCACAGTTGAACAAGCCTTTTAAGTTGTACGTGGCGGCCGATACCCAAACCATTGGATCGGCCCTTATACAAGAGTTTGAAGGAAAGGAGCGGTTAGTAGCGTACCTTAGCCGAAAATTACTTGATCCTGAAACCAGGTATTCGAGTTACAGGAGAAGCTGTGCTTGTGTGTTTACTACTCGTGTACCAAGTTTCGGCACTACTTGTTGAATGCCGAATGCGTTGTATATTCCAAGTTTGACGTGATAAAACATATGTTGTCTATGCCAATTTTGAATGGAAGGATTGGCAAGTGGATTTTAGCCTTATCTGAGTTTGAGCTGAAGTTCGAATCGGCAAAAGCTATGAAAGGTCAGATTATTGCCGATTTTATTACTGAGCATCGCGATCCATCAATTGATTTGCTTGAAATTACTCCTTGGGCTTTGTTCTTTGATGGATCCTCATGTGGTAAAGGTGGAGTAGGGATTTTATTAATTTCACCCAGGGGTGAGATGTTTGAGTTTGCTATCCCTATTCAGCCTACCGTCACAAACAATCAAGCTGAGTACGAGACACTACTTAGAGGGCTTCAATACCTGCGAGAAGCCAGGGCTGTTTCAGTTGAAATTTATGGAGACTCAGAGCTGGTTATAAGACAATTGAACGGCCAATATGAATGCAAAAGTGATGCCCTGAGGAATTACTATGAAGAGTGCAGGGAAATCTTGAAGAGTTTTCGGTTAGTGATTCTACAACATATTCCTAGAGAACACAATGAAGAGGCAAACAGGTTGTCTCAAAGTGCTTCAGGTTATAGAGAGAATCAAGAAGTGTTTGCCATGGAGGTATGTGCTTTCGGGAGTGATCTTGCAGAGGATGATTTGAGAAAAGAAATTGTTGATTACCTGGAAGATCCGTCTCGAAAGGTTTCTTGGAAGCTCAGGTATAAAGCTATAAAATTTGTTTTCTGAATGGACATTTATTTTACAAATCATTGGATGGGGTGTTGCTGCAATGCTTGGGTCCAGAAGAAGCAAAGAAAATGATGAGCGAGGTGCATGATGGGCTGTGTGGAGCGCATCAATCGGCCTATCGTATGAAGTGGGTTATCAGGCACACTGGATGTTATTGGCCAATGATATTAGAAGATTTCTTTGAATATTACAAAGGTTGTCAAGACTGTCAGAGGTTTGGGAACATCCGGAGAGTTCCGGCCATCAGCCTTGAACCCTATTATCAAGCCATGGCCATTCAGAGGATGGGGTATATATTTAATTGGCCAAATAAATCCACCATCTAGTAAGGGGCATAAATTTGTGATTTTGGCAACAGATTACTTCACCAAATGGGTTGAAGAAGTTCCATTGAAGAAAGTAACATCAGAAAACATGACTGAGTTTGTTAAAGAACACATCATTTACAGGTTTGGAATTCCTCAAACAATTACAACTGATCAAGGAGCTCAGTTTGTATCTTTGGAGTTCAGGGAGTTTGCTGAAAGCATGGGAATCAAATTGTTTAATTCTTCTCCTTATTATGCCCAAGCTTATGGTCAAGCAGAGGCTTCTAACAAGATCATGATCAAGCTTATACAAAAGAAGATTGATCAGAAGCCAAAGAGGTGGCATTCGGTACTCAACGAGGCTTTATGGGCTTACCGAATGGCTCCTCATGGAGCTACAAAAACTTCTCCTAACGAGTTAGTTTATGGGCATCATGCTGTTTTGCCCTGGGAAATACAATCAGATTCTAGGAGAGTAATTTTGCAAAAGGATTTAAGCTCCAAAGATTACAGTGGCTTAATGATGGATGAGTTAGAAGATTTGCATATGATTCGTCTTAGAGCCCTGGAAAACATTGAAAGGAACAAGATGCGAGTTGCTAAATATTACAACAAAAAGGTAAAGGTTAAGCAATTTACAGAAGGAGATTTGGTTTGGAAGGCGTTACTGCCGATTGGGACTAAGTACAGTGCGTTCGGCAAATGGTCCCCGAATTGGGAAGGCCCTTTTCAGGTAGTCAGATGTGTACCTGGTAATGCTTACATATTGAAAACTTTGCTAGGAGAAGGATTTACTGCGGCTATAAATGGTAGATATTTGAAGAAATATTATCCTAGTATTGAAGTGGATCATTGATCACAAACATCAGGATTACAAGCATTTGATACACAGAGATAGCCGGCGTTCAAGAGAGAAGCCGCCTTTAGAACAAAAAGTCCTGAAACAGGGAAATGGCCAATACTAAGATGTATTGCCCTTAGCACGGAAATACATAATGTTACAGATGTTTCTTGCAGGCTTTTATTTGACAATCCAGCTACTCAAGATTACAAGGGGGTGGGAAGTAGAAGGCCTGGCGAAAGAAGCGAAAGTATGCTTCATTCATTTTTCTTGTTTTGCTTCCTCAGCTCCTCCCTCTTCAACTGTTCCAGGACCATCGTGATGGCAACCTGGAAGCTTCGAGGATTGCCATGACTTGCAGCTTCCATTAGGCTGTCCCAAGCAGCCTTCAAGTTACTGTACCTGTCAGAGAAGTTTGAAAAGGGGAACAGTTGTCAAGTGAAAATGAGATTGAGTGCGGGAGTCAAACAAAGATGGTGATCTTACCCCCAATCAACGCCTCCAAGCTCATGCGGCGTTCTCGTTCGGCATGGCAGCGGGCGGTGATGTCTCGCAGATCGTGCTCCAGATGCCGAATGCGGCGGCGTAACTGGTGATTGACCCTCTGTTCAGGCGTGGCGTCCTCTTCTTCAAGGGAGGAGTCAGAGGAGATGTACTCGGGCGTTTCTTCAGTCCCAAGGATTTTTTCAGGAAGCAGATCAAGGCTGGAGAGAACGAGAAGGGGTAAACATGAGATTGCAAATGGGAGCAAGAGACAGATTAGAAGAAAACTCACTCTCGAATGGTATGCTTCTTTGGTGGAGTGCTGTCCTCCTTAATGGGTTGCTTTCCTTTGTCCGCCATGGCTTTGGGGTTTTCTCCTCTGAGCAAGGGGGAGAAGATGTGAAGGGATGGAGGAGTATGCGAGTGGATTTGCAGGGCACCCAGGGGGGCTATTTTATTGACTGTGAGAGCGCATTGGGAGTGATGACTAGTTGGCGTACGTTATTGGACTACCAAGCGACAGGGTTTTCTTCCCGAATGCGAAGGGTTTTCATTGAAAAGTGTTTATGGTTCCCGAATTGAGGATTTTCTACGGATTTTGCGCCAAGGGGCAGTTGGTTTCACGTATTCGGCTTAAGTAAAGGTCCCGAGTTCGTTTGAAAACAGTGAAATTTGCATCTACAAGCAGGAGGGAATCATCACAATACAAGCATGGAAATTAAAATTCTTTATTGATTGCCAAAAATCAAGCATCCCTAGTACAATCTAATCAAAAAGCCTGTTTAGCACAGACTGGGGATGGGTGAGTTCGGCAATGGCATCGCCGTGGCCGTCGAGGCGCTCCAAGATGACTTTGATCTCGTCGATGTCTTCTGGTGCGCCGCCCTGGAAGCCGCACGACTGGATGGAGTAGTCGACGCCGGTGTGCGTCGCCATGGCTGCCAAGCCCAGGGTGGTGCAGAGGCGGATGCCGTGCACGGCCACCTCGTCCACGCGGTCTTCTACCGCGGCTAGGCGCTCCGCCGACGTGTCTCCACGGGCATTCACCTTGTCAGCCAATTGCTTCACCAGCATTTTCAGCTGGTCATGCTCGGCATCGCGGGCTGCAAAGTTGCAAGGCAATGGTGGTTAGTATCGAAAGGTGAATTGGATTGAAAGTTAATCTAAGGGATATACCGTCGATGGTTGCCAGAAACTGTTTGCGCGGGTCCTCCCACTCGAGTTCGGCGATGCAGGCTTTCTTGGAGATTTCTCCCAGCTCACGCCGGGATTCGTCATGCTCCGCCTTGAAGCGAAGGGCGTCGCGCTCGTCGTAGGGCACGAGGGAGTAGTTGTTCGACTCCGAGGAGTCGTCTGGCAGGGCCGGATTCATGGCCGGCGCAGGGGCTGGGTTCCATTGGATGAGCCTGAAACAGAGAAGATCGTCAGAGACAGAAGGAAATCTAGGAAGAATCATAAGGGAAGTTGACAATCACTGCCTCCGACGCACGCCGGCGCGACTTCCTTCCGCCTCGTCGGCGACACAGCGCTTGTTGCTGCTACCCGCCATTGGTTCTTGTAGCCACGCCGGTGGTGGAAAAAGCAGGCTTGGATTGGCAAAGGTTTGAAGGCTAAAGGCTTGGTGAAAGGCTGGGGGCACCTACGGTTTTATTTATAGGGATGGTGAAGAGATCGTGGCCCTGGATCGTGGTGCATATCCCAAGAAATTTGGAAAGTGGAGAGGTGTCCTTAACCGAATCGCCGTCGGGTCGTTTGAGTTCAAGCTGAGTCGTATTCGGATGACTGGCTCGGCTGAGTTGCGGTCGGAGTGCTATTCGGGTATGGTACTGTTTGACCGCGATTACTGAATGAATCATCCAGAAGATTGCAAGCAAGGTGATACAGAAGAAAGGAAATGAAGTTTATAAAAGGGAAGGTTACAAGGACGATTGATTCAGTTATACATTGCTTAGTACAATCAAATGTTCAAGTACTTTGCAATTACACTAGAGGCATTTGATATTATTTGATTGATATTCTCCAGCCGTTCCTGGTGATCTCTCTGAGTATTGGACAGGGCGGAGAGTTGTGCCTCGAGCTGGTTTGCTTCAGTCATGGCCGCTGATGCTTCCTCTTGGATTTTCTCTGTTAATCCAGGGAGCTCGGCTATCTTTTTCTCATCAGCTTCAATTTCGGCTGACAAATTCTTCAGCTTAGTTTTTAATGCAGCTTTTCTGGCAATTTTCAACTCAAGAGCGGATTGCAGGTTTGAGGACCATGTGTGGTTCAAGGACCGGTGGATGGTCGCTTCCTTGTGTGATGAGTGATTGACAACATTGTGTGGACTGATTCTTGGCTAAGTATTGCAGGTGCAGGTTGCGGCTTGACTGGTGTTGGTGCAGGTGAAGAACAAGCACGAAAGGTCGTCGCCGGTGAGGCCTCCAGTTGTGGAGAAGACAAGTAGGCTTCGTTCAAGGGACCGGTGGCCGGCGGGGGTCAAGTGCGGGCCGCATGGTGGCATGAACAACAAGATGAAGTCATGGACGGTTTCTTGGTTGATCCTCAAAACTAAGGTCGAGCCGGGACTACGTGGGAGCCAAGTCATGAGTGGAGATTGGCGGAGGCTACACCGAGTTCGCGGGGTTTCCGGTGGTTCACCGAGAAAACCACCGGGTTCCTTGGTTGATCCACAAAGCCAAGACCGAAGAACCGAAGACGGTCTTTGCGGAAGTGCCGGCACCGTCCGGCGGGTGGGTACGACCGGGCTCGACCGGTGGGTGCCGGTCCGCCGGTGTGGAGCACGGGTTTGACCGGTGTGCGACGACGCGGCCGAAATCTTCGAAGTGGAGGACACGCGTCGAGATCGCATGGCTTGCGTCGAGGCTACGCGAGGTGCAGTCGCCGGGCATCCGTCCGATGGTGAAGACATGAAGACTTCCAAATCCGCCCTCGAGGGGCATGTATCCCTAGTTATTAGGAAAGGGCATTTTAGACTTTCGGTTGCCTCCATATAACCCAAGAGGTGAGAGGATGGCAGCCAACTCTTGGAACCCTAGCTCATTTGTTTTCCCATTTTCCTTCCTATTTTCTTAGGTTTTCCATAGGACTAGCTTGAGAGCTTCATGGAGAGATCTTGTTGAGAGGGTTGGATGATCGGGCGGCTTGCTAGACCTTGTATGAACCTTTGTTTCATGTATAGATGATTCGGCGTGGTTCCTCAAGGTTTGGATGTGTTTTCCCCGGTTGTTCTTGGTGGTGATTTTCGGAGCCCTCTCTTGGTGATTTCTTTGGGTTGTTTTCGGGACCTTTCTCTTGGGGATTTGATGGGGGAAATTTGTGGGAACCCTTCGTGGTTCTTTGAGCTGTGATTCCCCTCCCAAATCCGTGAGTAAAGGTGCTCGATTTTGGGGTTTCTTGAGTTTTTGGGTTGGAAGTGCTCTTGGCGGGATTTCCTTGATTTCTCCTTTTTGAAAGAGTTTTGGTGGGATTAAACTTGGCTATGGACTCCTCATGAGGTGTTCCTAATATCCCCAAAGTCTTGTTCAAGTCCGTGGAGCGATTCGGGAGATTGAGGTTTGGATTTGGGGGAGTTGACCCGCGAGTCTTTGTTCATCCCGAGTCGCCCGAGGCTACACCGGTCGACCGGTGCTCTTGGCCGGTCGGCCGGTGCAACCCTTGGTGGGTTTTTGCTCGGGTGAACGTCTGGGTGTGTTCGCTGTTGTCCCGTGTTGCTGCTGTTTCGAGTTTGGGTCAGTTTGGAGGTCGGTTGACTTGTTTGGTGCCTTGGGGGCTTTCGGTGTCGTGACCGGTCTAACCGGTGTGTCTCACGGTCGACCGGTGTGGAGCCACTTAGTGAAAGTTGCTCAGTTTCACCAGCAGGGACCGGTCTGACCGGTGGTGCTCACCCGTCCGACCGGTGTAAGTCCGTAGACTCGAGGTTTGGTGTTCTGCTGCGTTCTCGGGTCGGAAGGTCGTGTGTTGGTTCCTATGTCCGGTGGCACTCCGGTGGCTACGTGGGCTTGACCAACTTGGGTAGTGAGTCGGAGACGTGTGTTGGAAGCCGTGTTCATCTTGTTGGAGTTTCCATCTCCTTCGAGAAGAATTTTTATCGGCTCCCATTCACTCCCCCCCCTCTGGTTCGCCGTATCGGTCCTTCAAGTGGTATCAGAGCCGGTTCGGGTCTTTATTGACTCTAACCAGTCTAAGATCCAAGGATGGCGTACCAGGAACGGGGTTCGGGTCCTCCACATTTCGATGGCAAGAACTACCAGATGTGGAGCAAGCGGATGGGTGCGTTTCTCCGCGGAAAGGGTCAGATCCTTTGGGATGTCACGGTGGACACAGGCTATGTCCAGCCGATGGACTTCCTCGCTCCAGGATCGAGGGACGGATTCGACGCCAACAATAAGGTGGTCGACTACTTGTTTCGTGCTTTGTGTCGGCCGAGTTCGATCGGGTGCACACCGAGCACTTGGCATGTAGGATTTGGACGGTCTTCGAAGGAGGCTCATGTGGGGAATGCCCGGGTTCGAGGCACGGATGTATGCGACCTACCGAGAGAGAGTACGAGAATTTCACTCATCTCCCCGGTGAGTCCATCGATGCCTTGTTTCAGAGGTTCACGGTGGTTGTGAACAACATGAGAGCCAATGTGGACGTGCTCCCATACGATGATCATGATAGAGCGGTCAAGCTCTTACACTCTTTGGATCGTACGATTTGGGGCGGAAAGTTCGAGGCCATTGTGGAGTCGGAGAAGTATGATACTACGACGGTGAACGAGTTTGTTCTCGAAGAAGTCGGGCGAGGTGGATAGGGGCATGACCGCCAAGCTCGAGGGACCGGCCGATTCCCATAGTATTGCCCTCATTGGTGGTTCGAAAGGAAAGGCTAACACTAACCCATCCACCAAGATGTTCTCTTTGTCCTCTTTGATGTCTATGCCAGATGAGGAGTTCGACGTGCTTGGAGAGGACGAGTTGGCGCTCTCCGACGAGGCGGTTCGAGAGGCTGCACGAGAACCGAGTGAACATGAGGAGGAACACGAGGACATGCTTCAAGTGCGGCAAGGCTCGGACACTATTTCGCCGAGTGTCCGAAGGTGAACAACCACGACAATCACAAGTTCAAGGACAAGAGGAAGAAGTCCAAGAAGAAGGATCATGGACATGGGAACAAGACATGGTCTCGAGAGAAGATGAAGAGATCAAGCGACATCGAGTCCGATTACGAGGACACGTCTTCAAGCTCGAGTGATGAAGATGAAGAGGATGACAAGAAGAAGAAGAAGAATAAGAAGAACCTCGGCAAGTATCTCAATGGCCTTTGTGTGACGGGCCTAAGCCTCAAGGACGACACGCGGCATGGCTCGCGGTTTGAGCGACAAGAGAAGCCGGAAGGACGCCTCGGACTTGGATTCCGAGGATGAGGTATGTGATGAGCTCTCTTCTTTGCGCAAAGAGAATGAGGAGTTGGTTAACTTGCTTGATAATCGCGATCACATGCTTAGAGAGGCTAAGAAGCTTAGGAAGGAGCTCGGATCTTTGCTCGAGGATGCTAGGACTAGAGTGGGCGAGCTAGAAACATAGGTTCTTGATAGCAAGCTTGAAATTGATTCTCTTAAGGCTAGCCCCGTTGTTTCGATGAAAATGATTGTCTTGAGTGCTCTGCTTTCCTAGCCGACTTGGTGATCTTAGGGAGAGGTATGCCTCCAAGTGTGAGGAACTAGATGTGCTTAGGGTTGAGTTGGGTGAGCTACAATCTAGACCCACTTTGCTTGGTGCTTGCACTTCTTGCCCTAGTTTGCATGAGAAAATTGTTGAGCTCCGTTCTCGCATTGTTTCGCTTGAGGCTGATTTGAAAGTGCCTATTCCTACTTCTTGCTCTACATGTGAGTTGCATGCTATGAAGAATTTGGATCTTGCAAAATGTGTTGGTCGCTTGCAAGATGACAATGATAAGTTGTGTGAAGCGGCGAGTTGGTTGTCGAGTCAATAACCTCGGCTTGGTATGATGATAGCTAGTTGTAAGCACTTTGATGGTTGGGCTTTGGGATTGGATAAGGTTGGTGAGGGCAGTGGTGAGAGAGAAAGGAAATTTGGGAATGTTTCAGTTCCACCACAACCCACACCCAAAGACAAGCTTGCATCCAAGCCAAACCAACCAAGAGAAAAACCTAGTGAGAAGGCAAGTGAAACGCCTAGTGAGAAACCAAGTGAGAAGCCTTGTGAAGAGCCTAATCCCAAGCCTAAGCCCGGATCAACCCGTTTCCATTGTGAGTTTTGTGGAAAGGATGGTCACAAGAGAGCGTTTTGCTTCAAGAGGAAGCGTGAGGAGAGAATGGCGAAGGAGTGGGCTAACAAAGACAAGTACCACCCTTCCGATTGTGTACTTGAGCCTCGTGTGCGGTTGCCCGGGGCCAAGGCGAGTGTGAGGTCGGGCGGGCTTGGGGAGAGCGGAAGGCGTTAGAGGTGCCACCGCCCGGGCTACACCGGTCAGACCGGTGAGGGGCACCCGGTCGGACCGGTGCGGTCCGGACGGGCGGCAATTTGGGTTTTGTGCTCGTACAGGTGTGAGGTTTGGTTCTGGAGTTCGTGGTTCTGGTGGTTGGGCTGGAGAGTTTGCAGGAGGTCAGTTTGCTAGGCATTCTCCCCCTCGAGCTCACTACGGGGATGGGAGGAGTCTTAGCTTTGAGAAGGAGAGGAGGGACAGTCCATGTGCTTTCTTTCGTGGTTTTGGTCCTCCTCCAGGTAGAGAGGTTTGGTTACCTCATGGTGGTTACCGTGGTGGTGTTCGTGGAGGTAGCTTTGGTAGGAAAGATGGTTTGGTTTGTGCTAACCCCACTTTCGAGCAAATGGCTAGGCACTGGTTTTACACATTTGGAACTAACCCCAGTGTTGAGTCGTTTGCTCGCTCTCGCTCTTGGTTTTGAGTTGCAGGTGGATAGCCCGGAGAACATTTGGTTGATATCGGGGGTGGTTCTTCGGCTTCATATCCCGGTGGTGACATGTAGGTGCATCACTTTCGGGGATGGTGGACAAGGATGAGTGAATTGTGAAGAAATGATAAAGGTGAGTGTTTTTGTGACCTTCAAGTGTGTGGCCTTGGTCAAGCCACTTGGTTTCTTTTGCTCTTTGCCCTATCTCATGTGTGTAAGGTAAGCTTTGTATGCTCTTTGGCCTTAATGCATGAGTTTAGGGGGAGCTTGTGAGTTTTGTGCTCCTTTGCTCTTTTGCCGGTGGTGTCGAGCCCCTTTTGCCTCCCCTCGAGGAGCCGGTGGTTTGTGAGCTTTGTGTGTGGGAGCTCCTTTGTAGCATATGTATAGTTTCCTTTGTGCATTTCGTGCATTTGGCATGGCATATGTAACATGATGTACAGGCATCCTTGTATCTTAGATTGCATGCATTTTGTATCATATGCATTGGATAGGAAAAGCTTGTCTCATATACATTGTTCATCATGGAATGAGATATATGTCTTTGTGAGCTTGTTTGATATGCTATGGTTAGTTTGGCTTAGCTCTTGATGATCTTGATGAATAATCCATGGTTGATGGCTATGTTTTTGAAAAATGTCACATGTATGCTCTCTCATGTGTAAATGCCTTTATATGATCTTGACATGTTTTAGTGGCTTTTCTATGCTTAATTTGTGGTTGGATAGCTAGTTTATTGATCATATGGGGCCAAAGGCTCATTTGCCATCATGAATGTATAGCCCTCTTGCGTCATCTTGTGGAGGGGCATAAGTTCCTTTTTGTCGCAAAGACATTTCATGTACCAATTATAAATCTGAAAATGAAATGAAAAATGCTTGGAAAATATGCTCCCATGTCATATGTGCTGAATTTAATTTGCTTTGGGTGCTAAACCATTGCATGATGCCTACCAATGAGAAGTCTCATACATAGAAGTAGGCACATGGCGCGGTGGCTTTGACATGACATGAGGTGCTTGTGGGTGTTTGTGATGGTCGTATGATTAGAATGGCTGTCCTAGCATGAAGTTTGTGTGGCTTTGCCATTTTGATATCTTGATCATGTTTAGGATTTTGCTCATGAGAGGAAAGTTTTTCGCAAAATTGCCCAAATCCATCTTAGCTTCGTCCAATGGTTGTGAAACTTAGTGATCATGTAGTTGCGATCGATACGAAGCCGTAGAGTATCTAACTTGCTCTTTTGGACATGTGTAGCATTCTTTGTTGACATTTGTCTATTTGAGAAGCTCTAGGTTGAAAATTTTGCATTTTTGGCTTGATTCATGCATTGCCAACAAGGGGGAGAAGTTTGAGCTTGAAATGGCTTACTGGACACATTTAGAAGGTTTTCAGGTGGTTTCGAGCCATTTACGGGTTTGTTGTACACCGGTCGACCGGTGAGGAGCACCGGTCGACCGGTGTGAGTGCTGGTCCCGTGCACATCTTAGGCACCGGTCCGACCGGTGGTGATGACTGGTCCGACCGGTGTGAGATGAAGTTGCTTTGCGGCCCCGTTTGTTTTCGAGTGGTTTGCATGCATTCGTCCAGGGGGAGTTGCATTGGTTCAGGGGGAGCTTGCATGTGTGCAGGGTGAGCTCTTTGTGGTTGTTCGAGCTTTGCTTTGGTGGTTTGCGCTCTTTGGTTGAGCTTTGTTTTGTCTCGGATGTGTCGAGCCGTTGCCCTTGCCTAAGGGGTCCGAGACTTGTCTTCTTCAAGTGATCTTGCTCTTTGCCTTTGTTTGGCTTTCGATCGCTTGTTGGAGTTTCTTTTTGTTCGTTTCATTTCTTTTTCTTTTCTCTCTTGTTACTTTCGTGTGGGTGTTGTCAATGCACTCATCAAGGGGGAGATTGAGGACCATGTGTGGTTCGAGGACCGGTGGATGGTCGCTTCCGTGTGTGATGAGTGATTGACAACGTTGTGTGGACCGATTCTTGGCTAAGTATTGCGGGTGCGGGTTGCGGCTTGGCGGGTGTTGGTGCGGGTGAAGAACAAGCACGAAAGGTTGTCGCCGGTGAGGCCTCCAGGTGTGGAGAAGACAAGTAGGCTTCGTTCAAGGGACCGGTGGCCGGCGGGGGTCAAGTGCGGGCCGCATGGTGGCATGAACGGCAAGATGAAGTCATGGACGGTTTCTTGGTTGATCCTCAAAACCAAGGTCGAGCCGGGACTACGTGGGAGCCAAGTCATGAGTGGAGATTGGCGGAGGCTACACCGAGTTCGCGGGGTTTCCGGTGGTTCACCAGAAAACCACTGGGTTCCTTGGTTGATCCACAAAGCCAAGACCGAAGAACCGAAGACGTTGCTGCAGCAGTGCCAGACCGGTCTGACCGGTGGGTCTGACCGGTCTGACCGGTGGGTACCGGTCTGACCGGTGAGGAGCACCGGTCTGACCTGTGTGCGACGACGCAGCCCGGAATCTTCGAAGTGGAGGACACGCGTCGGGATCGCATGGCTTGCGTCGAGGCTACGCAGGGTGAGGTCGCCGGGCATCCGTCCGATGGTGAAGACATGAAGACTTCCAAATCCTCCCTCGAGGGGCATGTATCCCTAGTTATTAGGAAAGGGCATTTTAGACTTTCGGTTGCCTCCATATAACCCAAGAGGTGAGAGGATGGCAGCCAACTCTTGGAACCCTAGCTCATTTGTTTTCCCATTTTCCTTCCTATTTTCTTAGGTTTTCCATAGGACTAGCTTGAGAGCTTCATGGAGAGATCTTGTTGAGAGGGTTGGATGATCGGGCGGCTTGCTAGACCTTGTATGAACCTTTGTTTCATGTATAGATGATTCGGCGTGGTTCCTCAAGGTTTGGATGTGTTTTCCCCGGTTGTTCTTGGAGGTGATTTTCGGAGCCCTCTCTTGGTGATTTCTTTGGGTTGTTTTCGGGACCTTTCTCTTGGGGATTTGATGGGGGAAATTTGTGGGAACCCTTCGTGGTTCTTTGGGCGTGATTCCCCTCCCAAATCCGTGAGTAAAGGTGCTCGATTTTGGGGTTTCTTGAGTTTTTGGGTTGGAAGTGCTCTTGGCGGGATTTCCTTGATTCCTCCTTTTTGGACGAGATTTGGTGGGATTAAACTTGGCTATGGACTCCTCATGAGGTGTTCCTAATATCCCCAAAGTCTTGTTCAAGTCCGTGGAGCGATTCGGGAGATTGAGGTTTGGATTTGGGGGAGTTGACCGCGGTCTTTGTTCATCCCAAGTCGCCCGAGCTACACCGGTCGACCGGTGCTCTTGACCGGTCGACCGGTGCAACCCTTGGTGGGTTTTTGCTCGGGTGAACGTCCGGGTGTGTTCGCCGTTGTCCCGTGTTCTTGCTTGTTTCGAGTTTGGGTCGGTTGGAGGTCGGTTGACTTTGTTTGGTGCCTTGGGGGCTTTCAAGCTATGACCGGTCTAACCGGTGTGTCTCACCGGTCGACCGGTGTGGAGCCACTTAGTGAAAGTTGCTCGGTTTCACCGGCGGGGACCGGTCGGCCGGTAGTGCTCACCCCGTCCGACCGGTGTAAGTCCGTAGACTCGAGGTTTGGTGTTCCGCTGCGTTCTCGGGTCGGAAGGTCGTGTGTTGGTTCCTAGGTCCAGTGGCACTCCAGTGGCTACGTGGGCTTGACCAACTCGGGTAGTGAGTCGGAGACGTGTGTTGGAAGCCGTGTTCATCTTGTTGGAGTTTCCATCTCCTTCGAGAAGAATTTTTATCGGCTCCCATTCACTCCCCCCCTCTCTGGTTCGCCGTATCGGTCCTTCAAGGTTGACAAGAATTTCCTTGTTGCTCTCGATTTGGGCTTGAGATCCTTTCACAGCTTGTTCAGCTCTAGCTTTTTTTTTTGCTCAAGAACTAGTTGGAGGGATTTGCTCTTCAAGGCTCGCCTTATTGCCACATAATGAATATCCAGATCTGAGATAGGCTCCGAGGAAGCTTTGATGTATTCAGGGAGCTCTTGATCGATGGATTCAAGCATTTCCTCGAAGTGATCAACATCCCTGACTTGATCTCAGGCATCTTTTTGCAGCCAGGAAAAGATTTCTCTGAGCCTTGCCTGATTTTCCTCTAACAGAGCCTGATTTGAAGGTTCTTCATCCCCTGTTTTGGCAGTTGGATCATTCGCCATAAATAAAGAGCTTGGGGGTGATGAAGTTTGATCCTAAGAAGGATTGCGGAATTAGGAATGGTTTATTGAAAGGAGATAACAGAGTTGGATGCTTGCACTTACCTCATGCCTGATTCCTGGAATTGGGACAGAAACCTGTTCAGGTTCAGGGGAAGTTTCCTGGGCGACCAACTGAAGAGGAGTCTGAGGAGTTCTTGGCAAAGCTGAAGCTTCTACTTGAGGGGAAGGCGGGTGCGGTCCTTGAATTTGAAGCTTCGGTGCGAAATGAAGGTGGATTCATCCCTGGTGAGACCGGACTTTACGTCCGGCAAGGGGGATATTGAATCCTTGGAGAGTTTGAAGCTTCTGGTTGGACTGAAGATGGGTTCATTTCTGGTGAAGCTGGAACTTCTGCTTGAGGAGGAGATGATTGGATCCCTGGCAAAGTTGAAGTTTCTTCTTGAATAGGAAATGATTGAGGCCTTGGTTAACTTGGACTTGAAGTATGCTGAAGGGAGGAGATCTCCACAGGTTGGTTCACCAATGTTTTTTCTGCAAATACCAGATGAAGAGTAAATGCCAGTGTAAATAATGATCTTTGAAGAAAAAGAAGTAATAAAGGTCATACCAACAGATGGAGCATTGGCAGATTCTGAAGCTGATGGTTGCTGGGTTCTAGTCTGAAATTGCACAGGATGAAATTTGTCAGATAAAGAATGGTCTTGTGTTAAGGAAAGAAGAGATCTTACCTCGATGGGGACCTTTTTAGTGGTTCTTTTCTTCTTGGCAGCTGGAGGTGCAACCAAGGTTAAAGCTTTTCTCTTGTCAGAAGTGGAGCTGATGAGAGTTGGGTCCATTGTGGCATATCTGGCCATCAACTGAGCCAGGGTTGTGGATTTAAATCCCAGAGCTGAAATTGGACCCACTACATTATAAGCCATTGTCCTGGCTCGAGGGATCGGTGCGTATTCGCAAGAGGTGACCAAGATCATGATTAGTAGTGAAGGGTGTAATTGATCAAAGGGAAAGACAAGTGTGTTACCTCTGAAGTTGGCTGAAAGTCAGGCGTCAGCTCAAGACAGAATGAGTGCACTGGCTCACTGAAAATATGGTCATGGAACTCTTGCCACCAGGAGATAAAGAGCGGGTGAGCTATTGTTGTGGGTGTGAAAAGCCAAGTATAAAGAGTTGGGTTGCATTGATACTCAAAGACTCTTCTGGCTTGTATGCTATCTTTGACTTCCTCTCTGGGTTTGAGGAATTCATGAAGAAATAGTCTTGGGGGCATTTGACCACATCCTAATTGTCGGGCCACTATATTTGGCTGATAATATTCAAAGGTGTTGTGATTTAACCTTCCTCCACAAAATTCTGCTGGCAAGGCGCACGGATGGATAAAAATATTGAAGATTTCTATAGATCTTGCATCATGGCATCTAGTTTCAAAGGAGAATTAAAAGGGGAGGGTTAAATTATCATTGTTCAGATAAGGGAGCCAAAGGGACCAGGGAAACCTCCGAAGAAGAGCTCAAAAAGCTGACTGACATTTTGGTCAATGGATATGGTCGAAGCAGCTTCTCCATGGGTTTGGCATCCTCTGGTAATCTGAGCTTCTCCTTCATTGTGGTTGGATGAAGGGAAAAGCCGATTGTTGAGATTGATATCAACAATCCGGTGCATGTACAATTGCAGCCACATCTGCACGAACCACTAAGGGCCGTTAACACATGATATCTTCTGGCTGGTGTGCATTTGAGAAATAGTTTGATGGAGCATATGGTACACACTCCCTAGGAGATATTTTCCAAGGGGGATCCGATGACCAGTAGCCAAATCTGTAGCCATTGCAATGTGATTCAAAGTTGGCTCATTGGCTTTACCACAGAAGATGAATCTACACCGCCACATGTTCAGGAACGCCCTATATTCAACTTCACTCAGAGGGTCGTCTTTCATGTGATTCCGAATATATGACTTGTATCCGCTTCCTGTCTTCACTCCTTTCTGCCTTGTGGAGCCTTTGTATTGGAAGGGATACATGGGTCCTAAGATATCAAGGCCGATCATCATATACACATCGGCCAAAGTAGGAGACATTGGGCCGTGACCAAAGAGGAAAGCATTGACGCCATTTGACCAGAAATGGCAGGCTGCTATCAAGAGATTTTCATTCTTGGGGGTCTCGACTAGAGATAACTCCAAGCATTGGGTGATGCGGAGGCTGTCCTAATTGCTGGTTTTGGCGCTGTTATCTGCAAGTATCCTCTTGTACCAATTTATCCAACCTGCGATTGGGGGCAAAGGCCAATTCTTGAAAGCATCTTGCCACAGAGGAGGCCCTGATAAAGCCGCTTTGAAAAGGATTCTCCTGGATTCGGTTTCAATGAACTCGCGGGGATCAGAAGTTCCCACAGGCCTGAGGAAATATGATGTTGAGTTTGCCTCGGTGTGAATCAAAAGCTCGGTGGAAAGCTCCTATCAAGGAAAGGTGGAAGAAGAAATCTGACGTAGGAGTCGAAAGGGATAATGCCGAATAGACTTTAAGGGGATGAGATTTACCTAAGCAGCTTGATTTTGATCCACCATTGGAGATTTGAGCTTGGGGAAAAGATGGCCTAGGGTTTGGATCTAAGCGGAGACTCCGGTGGATTGCAGGAGAAAGAATAGGTGTTGAACAGATTTGACTTGAAGATATTGGCGTTTACGTTCAATTTCAGAATAAAAATCACTTTTATCCCGTAATTGAAGGGGCATATGTTAACACCAAAAATTGGTACAGGAAAGAGGCTGATATGTGGGCCTAACTTGGTAACAAATCCCGTTCAGCAGGGGAAGGTTTCTTCAAAGGATTCGGCAGAAATGCCTGCGGTCGGCAGTTTGTTTCCGTTCGGCAAAAGGACTGTTTGCGCTGGATTCGCGGGATCGCGTGGTGACGTGGCCCGAACGGAAGGAAGGGACGAATGGATGGATAGGCATTCGCACTTGGGCATTAAATTAGGTATCAAATATTGTGCTCGTAGTCCACCAGGAGTCATGTTAGGACAGGGTATAAATATGAACCCTGGATGTATGTAATTGTAATCGAACATTCTCATAACAAACCGGCTTTACGCCAAACTTTCGAGTCAAAGTCGTGTCGTCGAGTTCTTCGAGAGGGTTCATGAATCCGTCGACCTCTGTAAGTACCGGCAACCTTGTATCATGTCTAGTATCATGAGGTGGATTTAGATCGTGATGCAAGTAGTCTTGTTACCATGCTTAGTATCATGCGTTAGATTTAAGCTTGGTTCAAGAGGGTTTCTTGTTAGATCATGAGTCATGCGGTAGGCTAAGATCTAGCTTGGAGCTAGTTATCGGCTCTATTAGATTTGGCAAGATCTAATAGATTCATTAAGTTACTATGTGTTGCTTTGAGTTTTTACTTCATGTTTAAATTCATGTGTTGCCCAATTTAGGTTGGTTTAAATTGGCTTTATTTCGTTCGATGATCCTTATGCAAAACATGTTTACATCTTTGGCTCAATATGGCACGTGGATCACATGTTCTCTAATAGCCGAAACCAAATCAATCTAAGTTGTCACGTGTTGTGGGTTCAAGCTTGTTAGATCTTGTGTATATCTTGACGAACCGGGTATCATGCGGTAGATGCGAGGTTTTCAGGTTGTTTTAGAGCTAATCATCCGGTGGATTAGATTTCGATTCAATTTGATAGGTTTATCATCTTTGGCAATGTTTGTTCCTTCTCCACGGATCCCGATTCGGCTGTACAACTGTATTCGGTTATGCTTCCATGAGTAAAACGTGCTTATAAGTTTTGTTTTAAACAATGTGTGCTTCTAGCCTTCCACATTTAAATTGTATCATGTGGTGGATTGATCTTTTCGTGGTCGGTGGTGTGATTTCAGACAAGTTGTATCATGCGGTGGATTAACTTGTTTGGTTTCGTGCTTGACGGGTTTTAAAGTACCTAGACATGAGGTAGACTAGTGCTTTTGGCCTATGCATGCTTGTTTATTTCACATTTATGAGTATGCTTTACTTTATTTATTTTATTTGTTGTCTATCATCAAAAATCGGTCATGGTTATGCACGAGCAACTTCGTTTAGACAAAGACCGATTTCTTGTCATGCTTGCGTCATCCATTCGGCTATGTTCTGTCTTATGCTCTGAAGCTCCCGAATGATTTTCAATCTGTTGACAGATAGCTTCTCATAGCTATATGTCATC
Source organism: Cenchrus americanus (assembly GCA_947561735.1). Taxonomy (NCBI): domain Eukaryota; kingdom Viridiplantae; phylum Streptophyta; class Magnoliopsida; order Poales; family Poaceae; genus Cenchrus; species Cenchrus americanus. Next base: position 86,535,816 of record OX387245.1, on the reverse strand, counting down.
TCACATGGCTTCCTAGCCGCAAATATGGAACTGTCTGGTACCACCCGGCAAGTTCCAAGCTTTGGCATTTAACTGCTTTATCCTTTGTTAATTTCAGGAAAATTGACTCGCACGCTCTGGAATCTTCTCGTGTGTTAAGCCAGCTTTGTTCAGCTTGCTGTGTGTTTGGCGCAGGGTGCGGATTTTGCGTCAACAGCAGTTACTCTGCACGAAGACGTGCTCAAAAGCTAGCTACTCCAATCATCTAGAAGATAACACCATAGGATGACAATCCTTCTTATTATCACTGCCGGCAACCTAGTTGCCCACCGAAGCACCACTGCCCGTAGGCGAAGCTAGGGGAGTCGGTAACGGTGGTCTGCTCGGCTCGTCGATCCGGACCGGACGGACCCTGCTCGCTCCTCCGGTGTGCACCGCGGGAGGCGGTGGGCGTAAGGCCACTATAGCCCGCAAGGCGCCACCCGTACCTCGTCCTCCTCCACCCGCTCGCCGCATATCGGCAATGTTCTAAAGTAGCGTCAACCTCTCAATCTCATACGCATCCGCATTCTCCTCCGGGTGTGATTCTCCGCCTCCATATCTACAATCCTCTGTAGGCGGTCGCCTCTCTCTAACTCTAACTGGAATCTCCTGGCACGCAGCCTGTCATTCTCCTGCGGCATCTGAGTAAGCATAAAGTTCAGCTGCTGATGGGCGACTGATAGCTGCTGCCAATCCCGCCGAGATGCCTCCAAACGCTGCCCGATAATCGCTGCGGTATTATAGCGCAGCCCCTGAAGTGTGAAGACCACGTTAAGACAGTGAGCTAGCGTCTGAGTGACATCCAGCGGCTCCGCTAGCGACAACAGCTCCCGTAGGTGATCCATACTATCCAACCATGCCGGGTCGTGAGGACTCACGGCGGGGAAACGGCCGAACGGAGAGAGAGCTACCACGGCGGGGTTGTGGTCACAGAAGTCCGTCAGCACTCTGAGGGCTGCTGACTCAACGGCCTCGTGGGTAATAAATCCCCATAGATAAAACTCAAGTCGAACCAGTCGGCGTGGTCCGGGTGTGGCAGTACGGTGACGATCACTCTGCAACGGGGAACGCCATAACGCTCGAACTCGGACACCTCATAAGTTGGTGGGGTGAGGTAGCAAGCAGCGCTGAGTGCTTCCCACGCAAGGTGTGGAAAACCCTCCCAGTGCAACCGGTTGGTACGGATCGTACCGTCGGCGTCGAACTCGTGAAACACGGGGAAAGCCATCTGTACAAAAATGTAACACATGTCAGATCTCAAGGAGAACGACATGTCAAATGGTGAAGTTCTGGCAGCTGTGAATAAAATTCATAACCAAAATCCAGAACCCTAAAAACTTTTCCCTCGGTTTTCCGATTACTGCCAAGGTTCTTTTTACACACTTTTGGTTTTCAAAGGTTGAGCTCGATCAAGGAACAAGGTGGAAGGATACAAAGTCTAGATGTGCCTAGAAAGGTGTAAACCAAGCCGAAAGAAGCTATGATCGGAACTTGCGACTAAAAGCTGACTGGGCAAGGAGCAACTGTTTTTAACAAACTGGTTTAATTAACTCTAGCACATGGTACGAAACAAGATGAACAAGCTTTTTTAAAAGTTTGGTAGCACGACATCTAAGCATGAGAGGTACTCTAGTTTATAAAAAGCACACAGTAGCAAAATTCTTCCTTAGAGAGCATATAGAAGTTCAGTTCTGGGTCCATTTTAGTTGTTTCGATTTTTAATATGCATGCAAGACGTTCTATTCGACCTCACATGGCAATCAAGCCAAAACTGAAGTTAGTGCCGGTGGCAAGGCTGTTATTCGTCTCTCCTTATAATATCTAGTCGAGAGCTACACAGTACTCGCTTAACGACTAACGAAGCGCTGTTATGTACCTGCAGAAAACGAACCTTTCATGCCAGCACGTCACGATAGCGTCTACATACATTACCGTTCACTATAGAAACGACATCCATGTGTTAAGCCGCTGCATGGACAGCATCCAACCTCGGACACTCTCCGTTTGAATGGAGTGTATCCTTGCCTCGCATGATCGACATGCGGAATGCACATGTATGAAACACGTGGCGACACACAACTCATGAACAGACGCGAAGATGGGATCCGTGGAATGGATCACTCCATCAACCCTCGCAATTCCCGTGATGCAGTACAGCACACGTATAAACCACGTGGCTCCTCTAGTTTGGTTGTGCAAGAAAGTAAGTCTGACATAAGTAATGTGCTGGAAGTTAGCAAAATAAACCATGAGTTAAATAAGCCACCTGAAAGAACCCAAAATTTCCCTCTAGGGCCTCTCGGTCTAGTTTATCCTTAACGGACCAACGTGTTTTGGAAAATCAAACAATTCTTGGCAAATTTTATTCAAAAACCAGTGATTAAGGTTATTAATTAATCTCTGGTGCATATAATTGCTCGATGCCAAGTCGTGACAACCCGCCCAGGAAAATACCGTACTATCACCTAAACCAATCCACTTTGGTCATTAAGCGATAATAAAGTATCATCCTTTCATTAGTCGCCGAGTTAACGCCGGTAAATCACTTGAATAGCAACAAGGATCGACATATATGCATTAAAACTCACTCGAAGGCGAGTCCAGAGATACAATATCATTTAACATCCAAATTTGCACCCCGAAGGGTTTAATTGTTACAAACCAGAGTTTTTGTCACCATGACGTAGTTCGAGTTTTCGAAACGATGGAATTAAATTAATGGAAAGCGGCAACACCACGGGAGGCCATCCATGACGCCTTCGGTCATCGTCCTCCACCCACTCCCGCCTCCGGCCACACATCACCGAAAGCATTACCTGGATCAACATATTATAGCAAGGCCGAGTATACTAATACTCGGGAAGACTTACCCGTCGGTGAATAACTACTTCACCAACTCTAGACATGAAAGGCTTTTGGCCACCGAGTTTGTTTTACTAAAAAGTAACAAAGAGTATGTCCTTACTTTCAAGATTTTAGCACGATTCTAGTGGGTTTAATCTTTACTAAATTAGCCATCTAGTACAGACAAAGTTGTACCATACAATTAATCAAGCATAATATTCATCAACTTCCATCATTAAGGATCTCATGGCTAGTGGAGTAAGTAGTCTCAGATAACGGTGAGAGGCCGACAATCGATTGATTCAAACCTTGCAAGGTAGACCTAAACACACGGTGGGATGCCCCTCGCGAGGACAACCACCAAGCGGTTCCCAAAACTCTTCGGGTCGGGATCGAATCTTACGGTTTTGGTGCGGGCTATCCGCATACCCCGCGAGGCACCGGAGTCACCGTACACCACCGTAGCTAGCCGTGAGACGTATCCTAAGAGTAGTAATAGTAGGATCCCTCGCCGCCTCATTAAGGTACTAGGCTTACCGGTCCCATTCCCGACAAGTGCTTAGTATGTTCAAACACTTAACCCACAATAGCCATTGGACGGAGCCCAAATCCCATGCTCTTACCACATGAGCAATCCAATTAAGGATATCTTGTGATTCCTATCTAGGAACCTATTCTCGCGAGTGAGGTCATCACCCGACTTGTAACGGTCCTATAGCTTAGCAGCTATCGACCTATCATACTAGTAAGGACAAAGGTACCTAGGGATCATGCATCTAAGGTTCCATACAACTCCTGAACTTAAATGCACAAGCGTCCATAGATAATTGAATAACCAAAAATTTGAAAACTAGGTCAGATGCACCGGGGCTTGCCTTCGTCAGCTAGGTCAACCTGAGCACCCTCGGTGTCGTCGAGTACTTCCACGTACTCCAGCGAAGCTTCTACTCCTCCTTCCTCGGATTCCAGGATGAGTGAGTAATCACCGTCAGGAAGATCTACACGGAATGCAATGCAGGGTTCAGGTGATGTGACAGTTTGTTTATCTCATCCAACTCTTCTTGGTCATATTCACCTTAACACATATTTAAATATTAAATTCCTTCTAGGAAGGTTATTAATTACATGTGGTTTATTCTTTTATTGCACACTTAAATTAATGTTTCTTTTATACTTGTCATTTCATGTGGAGGTTTTATTTCTTTTACCACTCACTAGTAAGGGTGTGAACAAGATTTTTATTTATAAATTAATTCCTTATCAGCAAGGGTGTGTTCTTAGCCTTTAATTAAGTTAGGTAACACTTCCCAAAAGGGAAAAGAATTAAAATGCATTTTCCTTATTTATTTAATCTTTAATCTTTTAAAAGGCCTTTTGAGCTTTTTATTAAGAATTAAATCACTAGAAATTTAAAGAAGGGTTTCTTAAGCATAACAACACCCATACTGAACCACTGGACCCACATGCAAAGCTTGGAAGCTAGAAAAATAAAATATTTTGCAAAATAACAAAAGACTAGCTAGCAATCAAACTAAATGCATACAAAAATAAATAAGCATCAAAATGATCCACTCTTTCTCATGCATGCTCTCTGGTCCTAAACAAACCTAAAGAACTAGCAAGCATACCTAGAAGCTCTACTGATCTTGCTTCACTACTTTACAAAAGAAAACAGGCACAAATCAGGAATAATTATTTCTGATAAACCAAAAATCATGATTAATTCACCCGACGTGTGATTTGGCATAACAAGACAGTATGCACAAGTTGGGCACAAAAGCATAAATATTTTTAGCTACAAAAATCATCTAGGCAGAGTCTGCAAAAAAAGAAAACAATTTATATAAAAAGATTTACTACATAACTTTGTGTAATTTTGGCACAGGAGCTAGTCATGACATGATACTCAGCATATCCAAAGTTTGGATACAGAGGATTTATAAATTTTGAGTTATGGTAGATCTAGGTTATTCACATTCCTATTTTTCATGTTAAAAATATCCAGAATCAGACCATGTGAGAATAAAAAAAGTTGTAGCATTCTTCACAACGAATCCAACAAAATTGGTTTTGCATTTTTCTGAATTGTCTATGATTTTCTACACATTTTACAAGTCTTTGCAAATCTGCAACACTATTGAAGATGTGTTTTGCACCGAGACCCTCGGAAAGATCTAAAACATTACAACCATGCCCTCGGTTTGTGGATAAGCCCTTAGAAAGAAAATGGACCTTGCAATTGGGTCCTTGGCCGCGGGGGACTGCGGGCTCGCCGGAATTCCGGCGGCTCCGACGGCGCGCCCGGGCGGGGAATGGCTCGGGTTCGAGCAGAAGCTCACCTAGGACCTACTGGTGGCCGGGGTTGGGGCAAAGGTGTCGCCGGCGCGGGAGTTCGACGGCGGCGGCGGCGGTGGCCGCGGCGGCGCGGTCTCTGGCGAGGAGACGACTCAGGGTGGACAAGGCGTGGGCTGGGCGTGTCGAGAAAGTGCTAGGGGAGGAGCCAAGCAACTCACACGGCAGCGGGGTGAGCGGAGCAAGGGTTTTGGCGGCGGCGCTAATGGTGGCCGGCGCGGCGAGGCTGGCGGCTCGGGATTGCGTGGGGGAGGAGGAGAACTCGACGACCCTTTTATACGCGCGGCTCGGGGTGACCGCGAGGTGACGACGGAGATGCCTCCGTGGTTCCTGCCCTCGGCCGGCGCGCGTAGGGTGGGGGGGCGCCGCCGTCGGACCGGCGGTCCGTGGCGCGCACCCGGCCGGTACGGTGCGGTCGCGGCGGCGCGTGGGCGGGCAAACTCCCGTGTGCCTAGGGGCGCGGGCGCGTGGGGAAGGAGCACCTCGGCCGGCGGGCGGCCGGGGCGGGGGTGCGGCGCGCGAACGCCGAGGGCGGCCGGTGCACGGGCGCGGCGCGCGGCACGCGGCCGACGCGACATCGCGGCGCAAAGCGCATTGCCCTTTTTTATTTGGCTGGTCACTAGTTTGAATTCAAATTGCTCCAAAATTTTGAATAAAACTTGACCAAACTTTGAATATGAAAGTTGCAGATCTAGCTACCCTCTTTCATTTTCAAAAAGGCTATATAGGGTTTTTCTCAACAGAAATTGCAAGAAAATAGTTGCCAACTTTCAATGTCAGCCTGTGATCTTGAATAGTAGCTGCTGACCTTGGAGCCAGTTTTTCAAGCTTTTCCACTCAAAATTTGAAATGCCAATCTACATGAAAGTTGTGTCCCTCAAAAAGATGGACAACTTTCATAAAGGTAGATTTTTAAGTGTTTAGGTGAATTTTGGAGAACACGGCAAAAGTTGCGGCAGACAGCTATGGACACTAGGGGTGAAGGGGGTTTGACCAAGTCTTTGACCATGGGTTCGCCCCACAAGTGTGTCTACTAGTCATAAGGGTTCAATAGGGTAGGTTAGTGAGCTTTTCGAGGTGAGGGCCTAGGTTTACTGTGATTTGACCACTGTTAGCTGGCCGACTGGCTGTTAGGGTTAATTAAAAACCTGGGGCGTCACATTCTTCTCCGTTCCCCCTCACAAACCCCATTCCTCTAGCTCCACCAAACCCATAACAGCAGGACCATTTTCAATTGCACCTTCTCCTCCATAGGTAATGTGTGCCACTGCATCTCTAGCTGAGGTTTTGGCAGCAAGAATACATCATTGTTCCTCCAAACAAAGCTCCCTCCACAGCTGCTTCACATATTTGCAGTTGAAAAATAAGTGTCCCCCATCCTCTAAGCTCCTGTTACACATCACACATGATGCATTTTCCATCTTTACTCCCCATCTTTGTAGATTCCTCCGAACTGCCAGACTATTATGGGTGAAACGCCAAAGAAATTGTTTTACTTTTCCCGGACATTTTAGGCCCCAAATCATCTTCCATTGCCTTCTTTCCAGCAGCCCATTATCCATTGTAGACATTCCACCACCCCGTCTACTTCTCCTGATGTGATCCCGAAACATCTTATAGGCTGAGCGCACCGAGAACCGGCCCTTCGGGTCAAAGTGCTAGGCAACGAGATCATCCAGGTCATAGTGCACTGGAGTTGCAAGTATCAATTCAGCATCCTGTTGTAGAAAGGTCTGGCTGACCAGTTCTTCATCCCATGTGCCTGTAGACGGATCAATTAGCTCTATCACTTTTGTTAGCAGTGAATTCCCTCTAGGTGTAATTAGCAGCCTTGACCACTCCCTTGGCAGCCAGGGATCACGCCATATATCATTTTTCTACCATACCCTATTCTCCAAATTATCCCCTTCTTTAAAACGTCAAGACCCTTTAAGATACTGCGCCAAGTATATGACATGTTTCCTGAGGGGCAAGCACTCAGGACGTCACTTCCTGGGTAGTATTTTGCTTTGATAACTCTGGCACAAAGGGAGTCCAGATTGTGAAGTAATCTCCAGCCTTGTTTTGCAAGCATTGCCATATTGAACACATGAATATCTCTGAACCCCAGCCCTCCTTCTAGTTTAGATCGGGTCACTTTCTCCCAACTAATCCAGTGTAGCTTGTTATCCTTGTCTTGGTTGCTCCACCAGAACCTCCCTATCATCGTGCTTATTTGGTCACACATTTCTTTGGTGATATCAAAACATCCAATAACAAAGGTTGGTATTGCCTGTGCAACCGCCTTTATTAAGACCTCCTTCCCAGCCCAAGACAACATCCTCTCCTTCTAACTCTGGATTCTAACCCATATTCTTTCCTTCAGGTATGCAAACACCTTTGATCTACACTGCCCCACATGTACCGGCATACCCAAGTACCGATCATTCATTGTTTGTTTTTGGATATCCAATGTCTACATTACTCTGGCCCGATCAGACTCCCCAGTGTTTGGACTGAACATGATAGCTGATTTATCTCTATTAATCATCTGTCTCGAGCACTCTTTGTATAACTGCAGGATCTCCTGTAACTTTTGTGCATCCCCCTCTCTTGCACGACAAAGGATCAAAGAATCGTCAGTGAAAAGCAGGTGAGACACACTGGGAACATTAGGACAAATCGTAATCCCTTTTAAACTTCCCTCCCGCTCGGCCTGATTCAGCAAAGCTGAGAACCCTTCTACACAAATGAGAAAGAGATAAGGGGATAGGGGTTCCCCCTGGCGCAGCCCCCTTTCTGGGATTACTTCACTTGATAATTCCCCATTGATTCTAATTCTATATTTCACCGACGACACACACTTCATAATCAACTGAATCCAGTTGTGGCAGAAACCCAGTTTATTCATCATCTCCTCTAGAAACTTCCATTCCACCCTATCATAGGCTTTACTCATATCGAGCTTTATAGTTGCACACCCCCTTTTACCTTTCCTTCTAGTCCTCATATAGTGTGTAAATTCATAAGCAAGGAGGATATTATCTGTAATTAAACTGCCAGGAACAAAAGCACTATGGACTGGTGAGATTACCTCCGGTAAAATATGTTTCAGGCGATTTGATAACACTTTAGACACCAGCTTGTATAGCACGTTACAGAGACTTATTGGTCTCAAGTCTTTCACCTGTGTAGGCTTGTTTACCTTTGGAATTAGGACGATTGTGGTGTCGTTCCAGCCATCTGGCATTGGGCCTCCATTTAGAACTGCCAACACTTCCTGCACCACCTTATCACCGACAATGTCCCAAAAGTTTTTATAGAAGACCGACGGCATGCCATCCGGTCCTGGAGCTTTGACATCACCTATGGACAGTAGTGCTGTTTTAACTTTATTGTGAACTCCTTTTGGAGGCTGCTGTTCATGGCCGGTGAAACACGCCTATCCACAACATTCAGAAGTTGCTGCGAAACATGTGCGCCGTTGGACCTGAAGAGCATAGAAAAATAGTTAGAGATAAACGTCTGTTTCTCTCCTTCCAGCCGTACTCCATCATCTCTCCTTATCCTCCCTATATGATTTTCTTCTTCTTCTCACGGCATGCTGCATGAAAGAAAGACGTATTACGGTCCCCTTTTTGCAGCCAATTAACATGGGCTCTTTGCCTCCAGAAAATATCTACTTGTTCTTCAAGCCTTTCTAGCTTATATCTCAGCACCGCTTCTCTTGCTACTTGTTCTCTGTAAATCCCCGACCGCCTACAATTATCTAACTCCTTCTTTAGATTTTTTACTCTCTTCTCAAGATCCCCCAACACATTGTGGATCTAGTCGGATAAACCGGCCGCTACCACCTTAATAGCTTCATGCGTGTCTTGATTGGGTTCTTCCATCTCCGCCCTCCATGCCTCTTCCACTACAGCAACACATTGCTCCTCCTTTAGCCAACTTGCTTCAAATCGGAAGCCCCCTACTCTCCTGATATGGCCTCCACGAGGTTGTCTCTTCGTTGTGTTTATAAGTGCCCGATGGCCAGAGTGTCTGGGATCCCCATTGACCACTTTAACCACAGGGAATCAGGAGAGCCATTGAACATTCGCTACAGCCCTGTCCAGCCTTTCCTGTATATAATCTTCTGCAACATGGTTGTTGTTTCTCCACGTGAAAGGGTCCCCTTCATACCCCAAATCCCTCAGGTGACAATGCTCCGAAGTCTCCCTAAACCTGTCCATGCATTGTTGGCTTCTTTGTCGGCCGCCCTCCTTCTCGTGTGAGAATAAAATATCATTAAAGTCACCTACGCATAGCCATGGCTGTACCGGGTCAACGTGCAGGGCCTTCAGTTGTTGCCATGTCCAGTGTTTCAACTCGCTCTGGGCCTCTCCATATACCCCCTGAACCTCCACGCAATACCATCATCCTCCTTCACATCCACGTCGATATAATATTGCGACAATCCCCGCAATGATACATTGATTCCTCTCCGCCAAAACACAGCAATTCCCCCCTTTTCCTTCCCCTTTCTGGACCAACATATTAGGTAGGCCCAACCGCCATCGAAAAAATTCCATCCTTCGCTTGTCAAGCTTAGTTTCAGACAAAAACAAGTTGTCAGCCCCCTCTGACTTCTGGAGATCCAGAAGTCCCCGAACTGCCAGGCGGTTTCCCAACCCACGACAGTTCCAAGCCACTAGCTTCATTGGTCCTTGCAGGGCTGGACTGCCAGCCCCGCTAACTTAGTGCGCTTGTAAGCCTTGTTCTCCCCCTTCTGTTCCTTTAGGCCATCACAATCAGAACTGTCACCACCATCGATCTCCATAGCCTCCCTCTTTCTACCCGCTCCTCTAGTTGGGTTGGAGGCACCCTCTCCACTCCTTTCACGATTTACTCTTTTGAAGGTGCTCCTTTTCTTGACCTCCTCCTTTCCTCCCCCGCTTCCCTTCTCCCTCACCGAAGTTGCCTAGTTCTCCACGTGCTTGGCTTGCATGATACTGTTTTCATCCCCAGGCTTGGTTACCGAACCCCCTCCTCTTGTGCTTGTACTTCCTTTCCCAGATCCAGCATTCTCCTCGCCTTCTCCCCATCACTCTCCTTTGCATCTTTTTGATCTTCACCGGGCTTGTTACCTCCTCCTCTTCACCTTGTTTTGTCAGCTGCAAGCTATTATTGCTCGCGTCTTTTTTCCTCCATGACGGCGCATCACTCCCTGATGCTTGGAGCATGGACCTCCCTGATCCCCAACTCCCTCTACTTCCACTACCTCCTTGTCTCCCACTAGATCGAGATGTCCAGTCCCTATCACCCATCCCAAACTCTGATTTCCTCCTCTCCAGAATGTACCATAGAGCCTTGCTATATGGCTGCACCTCGCCTTTCTGAAGCGTCTTGTCACCGGATTTATCGATATGCCCAATTAGCCCACAGGTATAGCAGAAATCCGGCAGGTACACGTAAACCGCAGGACACCATAGCGGTCTCTTCTCCCCTTCCTTCCCTTCCACTTGCACCATCACCCCTCGCATCAATGGTTTATGAATGTCCTTACGGATTTTGATTCTGAGATACCTTCCCGCAGCAAAACCATCCTCTTCCTTCTCCATCGCTATGAATTCCCCCATCTCACCACCAATCGCCTCGCCTACATCTTTATTCATCACGCCAAAGGGTAGCTTGGAGATCCTCACCCACATCGGTATCTAGATAGGTCTTCAATGGATTTCGATTCATCAAAGTCAGCCATAACCACGAAGTCCTTCCCAAACATCCATGGCCCATCCTCGAGCGCCCTCCTCTTCCCCGCCGGTTGGTTGAAGGTGAATAAGAACAAATTCTCTCCAAGATCCTTGCAGGATACCCCTCTCATAGGGCACCAGATCCTCCCCAAAGAATGCGCCAGGCCCTCAGCGTTCACTGGTTTTTTCGAGAATACCTTCCCCACCACCTGCATCGTCTTTCCTCCCTCTCCGGACGTACCCCCCGCCGCCACCTTAATGCTTCTGGCCTCCGCCGCCGTCAGATTCATCCATTTCATCATCTCCTCGACTGACTCCATTGCCGACCCCACTCGATCCCGAAGAAGACAACGACGGTTCCCAGGTCCGGCGAAACTAGGGCTAGCAATTTGTGCTCGGCTCCTTAACAGAGAACTCTGAAACGTGGACACCGGGGAAGGGACGTGGAGATCCTGACTCAGATCCCACCTTGAGTCGCCTAGGAAACCCTAGGTGCCGAGGACCGTTGGCCATTTATATTTTTGTAAATTTGTTAAAATAAATAAATCCAACATTCCAGAACTGCTAATTTGTTGTGTTGGACTAAGGAAGTTGGGCGGTCATGATTCGGCCCACAGGTATCCATATTAGGTTTGCTACCAATTCTTGTTGGGCTCCAGCCTATCTAAAATTCTAAATATGTTTGGGTGTTTGCATGCACGTTCAGCTTGGTTTTGGGCTTCATGTGTGTCTTGCGAAGTTGCTGTGTGGGATGAGTTGTGTCAACATTTGTATTTGTTGTGTACGATCCTCGCAAATTAACATACGATGACCTTCTTAGATGTCACTTTAGAAAATTATTAGTAGTACGTGGGTGTTGTTAGAAAAATTAGACAAATTCTTGTTAAATTTAATCCATGAATATAGCAATAGTATTGTGATGACATATATATATATTCCATTTTATTACCGGTTAACTGTGACAACCCGCCCAGGAAAATACCGTACTATTGCCTAAACCAATCCACCTTGATCACTAAGCAATAATAAAGTGTCATCATGTGGTTAGTTGCCGGGTTAACGCCCGGTAAATCACTTGGATATCAACAAAGGATCGACAATATGCATTAAAATCACGCGAAGGCGAGTCCAGAGTACACTACACCAATTTAAATCGAAACTGCCCCGAAGGGGGTTTAAAGTATTACAAATCATTGTTCATGACAATAATCAAAGGTTCAGAGTTTGAAACAGCGGAATTAAATAAACTAGCGGCTCGATGAACATCACGGGAGGCCGTCCGTGATGCCATCACTTGTTGTCTTCCACCCATTCCAGCTCCCAGCTGGGTGGGATCTCACGAGGTCAAACAACACCTACAATAACAGTTTTAAAGCAAGGCTGAGTATGCTAATACTTAGCAAGACTTAACCGTCAAGTGAAAACTACATCACCAAACTCTAGACATGAGAGGCTTTTGGCGGGTGGAGTTTCTTTTGCTGAAAAGCAACAAAGAGTGTGTCCTTACTTCCAATATTTTATCGCAAGTTCTAGTGGATTACCATTTCTAGGTGTGCCAACTAATTCAATCAATAATTGTATAAATAATTAGTTCAAGCAGTAAACTTCACCAAGTTCCATCATTATGGGATATCATGGCCAGTTGATTAAGCAGTCTCAGATAACGGTGAGAGACCGACAATCGATTGGTTTATAACCTTGTAAGGTGGACCTAAACACATGGAAGAATGCATACCCCAAGAAAGTCCAACAAAAACGAAACGGAGTATACACCGACCAGGTAGTTCCCGTCGATCTTCATCTCGGGATCGGAATCTACATTCCTTGGTACAAGGCTTACTGGCTCGCCCACACACGAACGTCCAGACTCACACAGGTACCACACTGTTGCAAGCAGGGGGACACATCTCTATGCTCCAGGGGTAGTAGGGAAAGGTTCCCTTGCCGCGTCAATCGGGTACTAGGCTTACCAGTCCCATTCCCGACAAGTGTTTAGTACGTTCAAAGGCTTAGCCCACGAAAGCCACTGGACCGGAGCCCAAATCCCATGCTCTTACCACATGAGCAAACCATTTATAAAGATCTTATGATTCCAGCATAAGAACCTATTCTCGCGAGTGACGAACATCACTCAACTTGTACCGGTCCTATAGCATAGCAGCTATCGACCTAGCATACTAGTAAAAGAACATAGGTACCTAGGGATCATGCATCTAGGGTTTCATTCAACTCCTGAAACGTAAATGCACAATCATAGCAACGATAATTGCATAATTTTAAAAACAAGGTTAATGATCCGGGGCTTGCCTTCGCTGGCAAGGTTGGCCTTGAGCCCTTCTGGACTTTGGTCCAGGTCTTGCTCTACAACGACGTGGTGCACGTCTGTGTCAGCTCCTCCATCTCCTCCTTCCGGCACACGCGTACAGCTACCGTTCGGGAGATCTACACGAGGATGCAATGCAAGACTTAATTGACGTTTTCCAATTTAATTAATTACAAACAATATATGACTACCATGAAGAGTATGGTTGGCCAGATTCACCTTAACAAACACACATTTGATATAACCTTTCTATTTAAGTAATTTATTACAATGCTTTATTATTTATTCTTTTTTTGATAATGACTGTGTACATATTTTATGCAAATAAATTAATTTAGCTTTCACAAACAGCAAAGGTTTGATCTTTATCATTTTAGAATGATTTATCACACACATATGGCCTTTAGATGTGTATTTGATGATTTTCCCAATTCATTTTAATATTAAGCTTTAAAAGGCTTCCTTAGCTTTTATTCACAAACAACTTAATAAAATTCAGTGGGATGTGTTATGAAGTATTTCCAAACCTATACAAGCCACTGCACACACATGCACACTTAGGAGAGCTATAAAATTAATTACACCGAAATTAACAAAAGCTAGTTATTAAAACATGAGAAATGCATACAAAAATAAATACACATCAAAATGATTCCAACTTTCTCACACATAGCCTCTAGTACAAAACTAAGCTAGGAATGCAACATATACACCTAGAACTACTATAGTTCTTGAGTTATGCATTTACAAAGAAAATTAGGCATATTTCAAGAATAAATATTTCTGACAAATATAAAATTGTGATTAATTCACCAGAGGTGCATTTTGGCATAAAAAGACAGCATGCAGAAGTTGGGCATAGAAACTTAATTATTTGTAGCTACAAAAATCATTTAGACAGATTCTTCATAAATAGAAAACAATTCATATAAAAAGATTTACAACCTAACTTTGTGCCATTTTAAGTACAGGAGCTAGGCATGGCAAAACACACAACATATCCAAAATTCAGCTATAGATCACATGTGGATTTGGAGATATAACAGATCTATGTTTTACCTTCTTCTATTTTTCATGCAGAAATTATTAGGAAAAACTGTGTACATGCTTTACAGAAGTTGTAGGAATTCTTACATCGAATTCAACAAAATTGGGTTTGCATTTTTATGATTTTTCTACGATTTTCTATGAATTGTCTAAGTTTCAACCAAATTGTTTTACTATTGAAGTTTCCACTTTACCCCGGGGTCCCTGGAACTTTCTGCAGATTCACAACCATGCCCTCCGTTCACACAAAACACCCTGGAAAGAAAGAGGGGGGGGGTGCAATGTGGCCCTTGGGAGGCGGGGACAGCGCGGTTCGCCGGAATCCGGCGGATCCGGCGGCGCCTTGGCCGGGGAAGGGGGCTGAGGGAAAGAGGAGCTCACCATGGCTTGGTTTGGGTCGGAGTTGGGGCCTAGAAGCCACAGGTGAGGTGGGGCGGCGGAGTCCGGCAGCGGCGACGACTGCTGGAGTGGTTTTTCCGGCGAGACGGCGACTACAACGGAGCAATCGTTGGTAGTGGAAGCTCACGTGGATGCTAAGGGAGGCTTTGGGGTTTTTGGATGGCACTGAAAACGGCGGGGGAGGGAGTTCGTCGGCGGCGACCGTCAAGGCGGCCACGACGGACGACGACGCTGCTCTGCACGTGCGGGGAACGTGCTCGGGCATGCGCGAGGACGGCCGACAGCAGCTTTAAAGCCGGGGCGGCTCCCTGCTTTCGCGGCGAAGGGATGTCCCTCATCAATGCGGCGGTACGGCAGCCGGGCGTGACAGGGAGGGGGTCGGCATCGTGGGCGCTCGGGCGCGCCGCGTGGCTTGCGCAGCCCCCGGCCGAGGCACCGCCTCGGAATCGGCGCGGGAGGTTGACGCCGGCATGGCGCGTGCACGGACCGGCGGTCGCGGTCGTCTCGGTGTGCGTATGGTGTGGCCAACGTGGCGCGGCGCGCGGGGTCACACTCTGGAGCGCGGGCACGACGTCGCGGTGCGACACGCTCCGGTGTAGCACGGTTTAGCCGTCTTGGACACAATTATTCTCAAAATTTTGCAACTAAAGTGCATCTAGGTGTATATACCAAAGTTGTATATCTCACTACCCTCCACCACTTTTACAAAGGCTCTTAGGGGTTTTGAGCAATAGATTTCGCATAAACTACTGGCAAACATTGAATGCCGCTCTGCGCCAATGAACAGGAGCTGATGACATTGACCAAGCTTTTCACCCCTTTTCCACTCAAAATTTGAAATGCCATCCAACATGAAAGTTGTGTCCCTCGAAAAACTGGATAACTTTTATATTGGTAGAATTTGAAGTGTTTAGGTGAAATTTGGAGAACGCGAAAAAGTTCCAGAAGGACAAGGAGTGACAAGGGGTTTGACTAGGGTTTTAGCTAGTATTTGACCAAGCTTTCACCACAAAAGTGTTTTGACTTAATTAAGAGAGTCATTAGCACTAATTAAGGTAATTAAACACCCCCTTAAAAGGAATCTCGTCCCGAGATTTGAAAATTAAAGACTAAGGTAGGGGTAAGGTTCTTACTGTTTCGCGATTGAAGAAAACCCGGATACTTGGTGTTGAGATAGTGCTCGACCTCCCAAGTAGCTTCTTCTTCAGTATGGTGACTCCATTGTATCTTGTACATCTTCACGGTATGTCTCCTAGTTTTTCTTTCTTTATGATCTAGCACTCTCAACGGATGCTCGACCACTGAAAAATCTGGCTCGATCCAAGCATTAGCTTCCGCAATTATTTTTGTCTCAGGTACTTTCACACCTTTCTTCAATTGTGTCACATGAAATACATTGTGCACAGCTGAGAATTGATCCGAAAGTCGGATACGATAAGCGACTGGTCCACATACCTCGATGATCTCGTATGGGCCAATATACCGTGGGGCTAATTTCTCTTTGGCGCCAAATCTTTGTACACCTTTGGTCGGTGAAACCTTGAGGTATACGTAATCACCCACTTCATAGTGTCGAGGTGCTGTCCCTTTGTCATGGTAACTCTTTTGTCTCATTTGAGCCAACTTCAAGTTTTCTCGGATCACTTCCACCTTCTCTTCTGCGTCTTTAACTAAATCTGGGCCAAAGAGCATTCGCTCCCCAGCTTCTGACCAATTCAATGGAGTTCGACATCTTCGTCCATAAAGAGCTTCAAATGGTGCCATCTTCAAACTAGCTTGATAGCTGTTGTTATAAGAGAATTCTGCCAAAGATAGACACTTGTCCCAACTGTTATCAAAATGCATGATGCTTGCTCTCAGCATGTCTTCCACAATTTGATTGCTCGATATGACCATCGGTCTAAGGATGATAACTTGAACTACGAATCAATTTGGTTCCCAAAGATTCATGCAATTGTTCCCAGAAACGAGCCACAAATTGAGTACCTCGATCAGAAACAATGGTCTTGGGAATCCCGTGCAGGCGCACAATTTGATCGACATAGAGTTCTGCATAATCTTGGATGGAGTACGTGGTGTGCACAACGATGAAATGAGCAGCCTTGGTCAATCGGTCCACTATAACCCAAATAGAATCCTTCCTTCTGGGGGTCGGGGGTAAACCCACAATAAAATCCATACTTATGCCATCCCACTTCGACAAAGGTATAGTCAACGGTTGAAGTACACCGGCTGATTTCAAATGGCTGGCTTTGACTCGATGAAAAGTATCACACTCTGCCACATATTTGGCTATGTCTACCTTCATGTTTGACCACCAAAATTTTTTCCTCAAATCTTGATACATTGTGGTGCTTCCGGATGAATAGAGAATTTGGAAAGATGAGCTTCGTCGAAAATTTCCTTTCGGAGTTCCAAATTAACAGGAACTACAAGACGTCGCTCAAACCACACCACATCCTTTGATCCTTATGGAAACAACTATATTTGGGGTCTTCTTCCGCTAATTTCTATTTTATTAGCTAGACGCCTTCATCATTGAGTTGAGCCAAAACAATTCTATCATATAGATTGGACTCAGCAGAGATAGCATTCAGATTTCCTTGCTCCACAATTTCCAATCGGAGCTTCCTCAAGTCTTCACACAAAGTCTCACTATACGATTCCACCATTAAGCAGTTGTAGTGAACCTTTCGGCTAAGAGCATCTGCAACAACATTGGCTTTTCCAGAATGATAGTGTACTTCTAGATCATAGTCTTTTATCAATTCCAACCATCTTCTTTGCCTCATATTCAATTCTGATTGGGTGAAGATATACTTAAGACTCTTGTGATCGGTGAAGATATTACAGCGGTTTCCCATAAGATAATGCCTCCAGATCTTGAGAGCATGAACAACCGCTGCTAACTCGAGATCGTGGGTTGGGTAATTCACTTCATGTGGTCGGAGCGATCGTGAGACATAGGCAATGACTCGATTTTCTTGCATAAGAACACAACCGAGACCAGTGCCTGAAGCATCACAAAAGACTTCAAACGGGTTAGAATTATCCGGCTGCACTAGCACTGGGCTGTAGTTAGATGTCGCCTCAATGTGTGGAAAGCTTTTTCACAACCTTCGCTCCACACAAACATGACTCCCTTCTTTAATAGTTCAGTCATGGGCTTAGCGATCCTGGAAAAATATGGAATGAAACGACGATAATAGCCTGCTAAACCCAGAAAACTACGGATTTGATGTACGGTCTTGGGTGGTTTCCAATCCATAACCTCTTGTACTTTGCTAGGATCCACAGATATGCCATCCTTGGAAATAGTGTGCCCAAAAAATTTCACACTATCAAACCAAAATTCACATTTGGAGAACTTTGCATAAAGATTGTGATCTTGCAACGTTACAAAAAAATTCGGAGATGTTCTGCATGTTCTTCATCATTCTTTGAATAGATTAAGATATCGTCAATGAATACCACTACAAACTTGTCCAGCTCCGTCATGAATATGGAGTTCATGAGGTACATGAAGTAAGCGGGTGCATTGGTAAGACCGAAGGACATCACCGTATCAGGTGGAGAATGCTGTTTTGGGAATATCACAGGGTCTGATCTTTATTTGATGATACCCTGATCGAAGATCAATCTTGGAGAAAACTTTGGCTCCAGCCAACTAATCGAAAAGAACATCTGTGCAGGGTAATGGATACTTGTTCTTGATTGTTACCGCATTGAGAGGTCGGTAATTGTTGGTGTTTCGGACCGGCAAACCTACCAAGGGGGTACCCGAGGTAGTAGATTGTGCGGTGAGGATCGTGATCGGGAGACCGAGAACTTGAAGGTATGCACAAGGACACGAGACACAAGATTTATACAGGTTCGGATCGCCAAGGTGGCGAGCCCTACGTCCTGTTTGGGGATCAAGTATGGCGCCCTGCGCTTGGTGTTGGGTTGAGATGTCCGGCTAGGTACCCGGCCCTCCTTAATATAGTCCAGGGGGCGGATTCCTAGTCGGTTACAAGGCATGAGTCCTAGTAGGATTACACAGAACGAGTCCTAGTAAGATTACAGACAATTCTAGTAGGAGTCCGTCTTCATCCTTCCTTGCATGGGTACCCGGGGTGTATGACCGACAAGCCCCCGAGAACATTGGAGTCGAGAGTAGTAGTTCAAGTAGTCTTGAAGCCTCTTCGAGTACTTCTTGAGCGTCCTCGTGTACTGCTTGGAGAAGTCTTCAATAGTACTTGAACTGCCACAAGGCTGGAAGGTGGTCCAGCTCATCTGTCTTGAAGTCGAGATTATATGGAAGTGCGACTGCAAAATTGCACAACATATGGAGTAGCCCGTGTCGTATGGACCTCCCTGGTCCCACTGCCTCGGTGGGTACTAGGACCGACTACTTGGTGGGCCCTTGGGACTATTCGGATTGTGCCACACGGCACTTGATGATGTGAGGCGCAAGGACTACGGTGGAGAAGTACTCGGATAGGAAGCTGTACGTGTCTTGTATTGTGTAGAGAACTCCTAGATGTACCCGACTAGTACTCTCTCCCTGAACCGACTTGTAACCCTGCCCCCCGGACTATATAAGGTGAGGTAGGGACCCCTCTCTCTCAGATACGCATCATCTTGTAAGCTCATCCAATCAATCCAGAGCTACACAACATACAAGACGTAGAGCATAACGCACCTCGCGGCCCGAACCTGCCTAAATTGTGTGCCACGTGTCTCTTCCTTCGAGTTACCGATCTCGGCGAGGCCACATTCATCTACCTCTAGTACTCCCCTTGGTAGGTTGCCGTTCTAAAACACCGACAGCTGGTGCGCCAGGTAGGGGCTCTCGCCGAAGATCTCATGGCGAACTCGACGGCTTCAGTCCTCGTCAAGCCAGTCGCTGCTTTCAACCGCGGCGACAACTTCGTCTTCGGGTCTTGGGTGTGCACTGCTGACAGCGCCAGATCCTTTCAACGCCGCCTCACCATGACTCCCAACCCAAGCACTGGGCTTGTGACGCTTCCCGAAGTAGTCACGGGCGAACTTGCCAGAAAGTTCGGCGAAATTTCACTCTACAGCCAACACACCGACTTTGAGTTTGGATCCGACTCGAACTCGAACTCGACGTCCCCGTGGGCCATCGCATGCGAGCCGGCTATCGAGCCATCGTGTGCGGACTCCCCACTCCATGAGCACTTCCCATACGGCCTTTGCATCGCTAGCAAGGTCCATGCGAAGGCTCTCACTTGCTCGATAGCCAAAAGGCAGAGATCGCCGGATTGAAGGAGGAGTTGCGTGCCTTAAAAGCAAAGCAATCCTTAAGTTTCAATCAACCCTCACCCGAGTACACTGTCCCCAATCAGTGCAACTTCAACGAACACACTCAGTTTTTCCCTCAGCCCCCTCCGCACACCACTTTCAGCCGTAACCCTGTCGTGAGCCCTTTCGAGTCAGGTCCTTCACATCAAGACGTTCATACAATTCGCACAAGGCCTCGGGATCCCAAATCTCCCTTGTCTCAAGAAATTCAAATCACTCCATGGCCACAAACATACAGGCCAGTCCCACTGCCCAGATTCTCAGGCCAATCCGACCCAAGGCAATTCCTAATGAGCTACGAAGCCGCTATCCTCTCAGCTGGCGGTGACGACTCTGTACTGGTGAAATCCTTCATCATCACTGCTGACGAGGCGGCAGCGCAGTGGTACTCTCTGCTAAGCCCAGGTGTAATTCACGGATGGGATGATCTCAAGCAGTGGATTCTCTCCAACTTCCAGGTTTCCAGCGTCCAGAACTTACAAAGAGCGACCTTTTCTCATGTAAGGAGAAGGACAAGGAGCCTCTCCAAAACTATTTCAGGAGATTCGTTCATCTCAGAGCCCAGGCGCCGAATGTCTTGGACGCCGTCGCCATTAACACTGTAATCGTGGGTTTGAGAGCCAGCCAGTTTCGCTCGCACCTCATGCGCGAAAGGCCCAGGACGATCCAGCGTCTATACGAAGAGTTTGAGAAGTATTGTCGCTCAGACAATGACTTCAGGATGTGCATGGAAGAGCAATCTCAGCAGAAAAAGTCCGCAAAAGCTAACCAACCCAGCGAGAGGGAATGGTCCAATCCCAGAAATGCCTCGCACGCCAATCCTCGGAGCGTGTTCGGCCTGGACGACGAAAACGCCCAGGAAAACCCCAATCCACAGGCTGACTCACAGAGCCTGGTCCCTAACCTGCCTAGTCCACCACACTCGAATCAAGGGGGAGGCCGCAGAGGCGGAAGAGGCGATGGCAGAGGCAGGGGTCACGGCAGGGGCCGAGGCCACCATGAGAAAAGAAAATGGTACTGCATTTTCCATTAGGAAAACGATGACCATAGCTCGAATTACTGTCCAGACAAGAAAAGATTTGAGGCCATCCTCGAGGAGGAGAGGAAGGAAAAGGAGAGAGCGAGCGCCGTAAACCATTCTGCTCCGGCGTGGCAAAACCCTAGCTTTGGGAGAAACTCTTTCGCTAATCCTTTCCAGCCACCTCAATTCCAGCCACCTCCTTCCACTTATCCCCAACCCCCACCCTGGCAATCACAAACTTTCCAAGCTCAGATTATTGAGCGAAGACCCATCGAGCAACACCCCATTGCTCCTCCGCCTCCTCCTTTCAAAGGCCCCTCAGCTCCGCCGTTGCCAGCAAGGCTTGAGAGTCAGAGCAATCCCTTGCCATCCGTCGAAACCATAATGCCAATTTCAGGGGGCTCCGCATTGGAGTTTGAAACCAAACAGAAACGAAAGCACTACTTCCGCGAGGTGCGGAACATTTGTGTGGAGGGAAGAGTGGAAAAAACAAGATAGTCTCACATCCCAATCACCTTCTTAGAGGAAGACGTAAGGTTACATGGTTTCCCCCACAATGACGCTCTAGTGATAGAAGCGAACATAGCGAGTTGGACTCTAGGGAAGCTTCTGGTGGACAATGGTTCGTCAGCCGACATTATCTTCGCCGATGCTTTCGACAAGATGGGGCTCAACAAAGATCTGCTGCAACCCCCAGACACCAGAGGGAGCGTCATCCATGCGCTGGGCAAAGTGGTTCTCTCGGTGTCTTTTGGAACAGTCCAAAACACCAGAACAGAATATTTATCCTTCGACGTCGTGGAGATGTATTATCCCTACAATGGCATCTTGGGCAGAGGATTCCTCAACAAGTTTGAGGCAATCATTCACCAGGCTTACTTGTGCATGAAAATCCCGGCAATGCTAGGGATCATCACAACCTGGGGTCACCAAAATGATGGCCGCAATCTAGAGAGAGGCCGCACCCCAGGACAACGAAATGTGCACGCCCTCGACGAAGCGGTCGAGAGCAATGAGGCGGAAAAGTAGCCGAAAGCAGACAGAGAGAAAGTTAACATGGAGCCGGACTGCAACACCAAAAGGGTCTTACTAGACGCAATGGTTCTGGATCAGACCATCGTTATTGGCTCCGATCTTTCGGCTGACGAGGAAGGAAACCTAGTTCAATTCCTCCAGAAGAACAAAGATGTGTTCGCCTAGTCCGCCAAAGATCTCACATGCGTGGATTGAAACTTCATCGAACACAAATTGAATATCGACCCTTCGGTCAAGCCACGAAAGCAGAAACTAAGAATAATGTCTGACGACAAGGTAATAGCTGTCAAGTCGGAAGTTCAGAGGCTGCTTGACGCCACAGTCATCCGCAAGGTCATGTACCCCAAGTGGCTGGCCAACACGGTGCCGGCCAAGAAAAAGAATGGCAAGTGGCGAATCTGTATCGATTTCACCGATCTCAACAAGGTTACGCCAAAAGACAACTATCCATTGCCACGAATGGATCAGGTTGTGGACTCTACGGCCAACGTCGCGGTCATGTCCCTGTTAGATTGCTTCTATGGGTATCATCAGTGTTGGATGGCTAAGGAGGATGAGGAAAAACCAGTTTCATCACACCTTTTGGAACCTTCTGCTTCGTCCGAATGCCAGAGGGTTTGAAAAATGCTGGCTCAACTTTCACTAGATTGACTGGGACAGTGTTTAAGCCGCAGATTGGCAGGAACATCCAGGCCTACATGACGACCTCATCGTCAAGAGCACCAACCGGGCCAGTCATGTAAGCGTCTTGGCTGAAACTTTCGCCAACATGAGACGGGCTGGTTTGAAATTAAACCCAGAGAAGTAGGTGTTCAGGGGCGAAAGGAAAAATTTTGGGATGCCTCATCTCCGCCAAAAGAATCGAGGCCAACCCCGACAAGATAAGAGCAAACAGATAAATGGAAGAGCCTAAGACAAAGAAGGACATTCAAAAATTGAATGGCCGGGTAGCAGCTTTAAACATATTCATTTCAAGATCTGCTGAGCGAAGCCTCTCGTTTTTCAAAGCACTAAAGGGCAAGGGCACAATCGAGTGGGGCCCCGAGCAAAGCAAAGCCTTCGCCGAGCTCAAGGAGTACATCGAGAAAATGGCAATACTCTCAGCACCCTCGCCATCGGAGCCACTTCTCTTATACGTGGCCACTTCAAAAGCTGCGGTCAGCGCCGCTCTGGTGCGAGAGGTGGAGGCTGAAAAAGGAAAGCTTTAATGTCCCATCTATTTTGTCTCCGAAGCCTTGTCAGCCTCCAAACTGTTATATTCTGAGCTGGAGAAAATTGCTTATGCGTTGGTTATGGCCACACGAAAGCTCAGGCACTATTTCGAGGCACACATGGTCACCGTGCTCATGGATCAACCCTTAAATGATTTGTTCATCAACAAGGAGGCCTCGTCCAGAATTGCCAAGTGGGCAACTGAGTTGTCCGAGCATACAATAGACTTTGGAAAGAGGTCGACAATCAAGTCACAGGTCTTAGCAGACTTCATTGTAGATTGGACATCACCAAGCAGTGTTACTGCTGACGAAGAATTTGTGCCGGTTTGGGAGATCAGATGCGATGGAGCCTGGGGGCGCAAAGGTGCTGGCATCGCAGCCGTCATCACCTCACCAACGGGTATCAAGCTAAGATACGCCGCAAGGCTAGACTACAAAGACCCATCCGATAGGTGCACCAATAACACCACTGAGTACGAAGCTTTACTACTGGGCCTTCGGAAGGTGAGAACCCTAGGGGGCAGCAATGTCTTGGTCAAGTGTGACGCCAAGGTCATCAAGGACCACGTGGAAAAGGAAAGCGAGGCCACAGAGCCGGAGCTAGTCAAGTATCTCGCGGAGGTGCGCAAAATGGAAAGGCATTTCCGGGGGTTCACCATCGAGCACCTGCCAAGAAAAAATAGTGGCGAAGCCGACGAGCTCGCAAAGAAAGCTGCAAGGGGGGAGGCGATGCCTCCAGACGTATTCTTTGAGATCCTGACTGCCCCGTCCACAAGGCCTAACAAACAGCCACTCAGCATAGTCAACGCAATTGCCAGCTTGGACTGGAGAGCTCCCATAATCACTTTTTTCGCGGACACTATGAGCCGGTTGAAACCCATGATATCAAAAGGATGCAGACACGGGTCAAGGGTTACATCCTCAAGGACGACATTTTGTTCAAGTTGGGAGTATGTGCACCATTGCTAAAGTGCATTTCTCAAGACCAAGGCATCTAACTCATGAAGGAAATTCACGGAGGAATGTGCGGATCACACATACCAGCGAGAGCCCTGGCCGGAAAAGCTTTTAGGCAGGGTTTCTGTTGGCCAATGGCGATAAAGGATGTTGAGCACATCGTCAGGATTTGCAAAGCTTGCCAGTTCGCAGCAAAGCATCAGCAAAGGCCTGGGGCTCCATTGCAGCTCATCACGCCCACCTGGCCGTTACAACGCGGGGAATGGATATCGTTGGGCCACTCCCAACAGCCCAGGGCAACTTCAAGTTCGCGGTGGTTGCAATCGAGTATTTCACCAAATGGATTGAGGCGAGACCTCTCGCTACGATCACCTCAACCACCATCAGAAAATTCTTTTGGCAACAAATCATCTGAAGATTTGGAGTGCCCAGAGAGCCCAATGTTGACAACGGGAAAAAATTTGATTGCCAGGATTTCAGGGAGTATTGTCCTTCAATCGGAACAAAGCTCTGCTTCGCATCCGTGTACCACCCTCAGTCCAACGGCGCAGTAGAAAGAGCTGATGGGCAAATCTTCTCAGCCATAAAGAAGTGTCTTTTCGAGCAGAAGAAAGGAAAATGGGCGGATGAGTTATCGAGGGTCATTTGGTCGCATAACACCATAGAGTCAAGAATTACCAAGTTTACTCCATTCAGACTGTTATACGGGGCCGAAGCAATGTGCCTTGAAGAGCTCACCAACGAAAGCGCCAGAGTTTTGGTAGGAAGCTCTCGTGAGAACGAATAAGTCGACAAGGACTTAGTGGAAATCGACAGGCTGGACGCAGTCCAGAACCTGCTGAAATACCAAGAAGAAACTAAGAGGTGGAGAGACAAGAAGGTATCCCTCAAAAACATTCAGGTGGGAGACTTCGTTTTGAAGAGAAAGAAGAATGCCGACGCGATAGGCAAGTTCCAGTTTGCTTGGGAAGGACCATACGTGGTCTCAAGCTCTGTTCGAGATCGGGCCTTTCGTCTCAAGGATGAGACGGGTGTGGAGTTGCCACATTCGTGGAATGTGGACAACTTGTGCAAATTTTTCCTGTAGTTTGCT
Organism: Cenchrus americanus; assembly: GCA_947561735.1. Classification (NCBI taxonomy): domain Eukaryota; kingdom Viridiplantae; phylum Streptophyta; class Magnoliopsida; order Poales; family Poaceae; genus Cenchrus; species Cenchrus americanus. The sequence continues at coordinate 86,510,492 of OX387245.1, read as the reverse complement.
TCGGTAGGAGTCCGCCACACGGAACTATAAGTGCGGAGGACTCAGCTAGTTTTACATTTTTCAGTCTTTACTTTCGCGCATTTTAAATTCAATAACAAGGCGGGTACTCTTTTCCTCACATAGGGAGGACTCCATCATGGAGCGTGAGGTTTTTAACGAGTTAGCCTTGATGTAAAATTTCTTTCCCAATGAATGAAATAGTTCCTCCCTATGATTTGTTGTTTTTTGTTTTTGATCGCATACTTTAAAGTGCTATCTTAAGATAGCCCATCCCAACAGAGGATGAATTGAAGTGCTATCCTCGAATAGCCCACTCCGAAAGCGAGTGCATCAAAGTGCTACCCAAGGGTAGCCCACCCACAAGTGGTGCAGTCAAAATGATTCACAAGAATCAATCCATCAAAGAGCTGCCTCCTCGGTAGTCTGTTCGAAAAGGGCGTGCGAAAGCGATTCGATCTCGAATCGAAGAATCCCGAACAAGGCACCGCAATCGTCGATTTTTTACAAAACCATCGTCGCAAGCGACACTTATCGCCCTAATGAGAAATCTATTCAAAAGCCAAAAAAGAGTGTACGTTGTCAAAAAATAGCCCAAAAGCTGTAAAATTTGACAAGTGCACACAGCTTCTAGTCCTGCAATGCGTTTCACGCCTAGGCGTCGCATTGCAGGCTAGCTCGTCCAAAACGAGAGATCGCAATCGTAAAGCAAACGACTTCATTTCAACACATTGTACAAATTAAATGATGTTACACAAACTTAACGGGCACAAGTAAACACGAGTGGGCTCTAGCTCTCTCCACTTCCGAAGGGGGAAGACGTTTTCTTCCAAAAACTCTGAGTCGAAAGCAGCGAGAACTTTAGCTTGAAACATTCAAAAGTGCTGGTGCGGTCAAAAGTTTCAGGTAGCACCTCCAGCGCCACACCTTCGTACCCCGTCTATCAACACGACATATACAAACTTACACTTCAATCACCAAAAATTTAAATGGCCACTATGCCAATTCCCTAAAGAGTTCATGTTCATCTTAGAACTACACGGCTGGATCAGGGGTGGAGTCACGGGGCAATCCTTCGTGATGAAGAGGAGCCAGAGCTTCGCCAGTCATAGGATCCACTAATCCACCTTCGGCATCAGACGCTTCATGGACAGGGGCTCCGGGGATTCCTTGGTCGACAACATCATCGCTCGTCTTCGACGGCCAGTCTCGGTAGGGTCCATAGGGCCCAAGGGTCGCGTCGGGTCCGTGGGTCGCCCGATGCTCACGAAGCTCCAGTGCTTGTTTCGCTTGTCCAAAATAGAACTATGAGAAGGAAGAAAACATTAAGCATTAGCGTAAAGATTGCTCAGTAAATATGATCATAGTCAAAGCAAGCTGAAAGGTCTTACTTTCGCCAACCGGTCCACAACTTTCTTCCGAGAATGTGCTCGCCCACTTTTAGCCCAAAAGTTGCAAAGAATGGTCTTGTTAATCAGCTCAACTGTCTTGCTTGGGGCTGGCACATTGTCGGGGGAAGGGAATTTGAAGCCTCGACTTCCGAAAGCTCTAAAATGGTCGCAGCCTTGTTGCTCGAGAAGATGCAGCAGCATTTCAGAACAGGTCGCCGCTCCATAATCCCCGATTTTTCTCATAGTGTCAGGCAGAAGCTTCAGCTCGCTGTGCAACCACTCTACAAAGCTCGAGATGTTGTCAGTAATTTTGAAGTCCTGGGCTTCGGCACCAAAGCTCTCTAGTGCACGACGATACGCCGTCGCTAAATATGCCCCCCATTGATGGCAATAAGCTTCATTTTTCTCTAAAGTGTCTTCAAGCTCGCCCTTCACTCTTTTCAATTCCGCAATGAGGTTAGCATTAGCTTCCAAAAGGATCTTCTGCGCATTGTACTGAGTGACCATATCCTTCAATTCGGTGCGGCACTCTTCATAGAATTTCAAGCTCGATTCCAGTTCTTTCTTCAAAGCATCCATGGCATCTCGCTGCTTCGCGCGTTGGTCCGCCAGCTGACGAGACTCCTATTTCAATTTCTCATTCTCCTCCCTCAGGCGTCGATTCTCGTCTTCCAAAAGTCTTTTTTCTTCAAGGGAGGTCTTGGCCTCCGCAGCCGCTCTCTCAAACCCTTTCTGGCAAGTGACGACGCCTTTCAAAAGAAAGGCTCACATCGTCTTAATCAAGTCCTCCGCACTCAAACCCTCCAGGGAATGCTCGAAATCTGCAAACAAAAAACAATCAGCAGACACATTATTCATTTAGACACCTTCGTTCAGTTCCAATAGCTGAAGCAGCAAGTCAAAATGCTATAAGTAAAACAGTTGGTGTGATATCATACCGGGGTCCACCAACATAGGGTCAAGGCCTGTTCTGGGTGCCGAAGGGCCCGCTTCAAGTTGCAGCAATTCTTTTTCCTTGTCCTTGCTGCTCAAAGTGACCAAAGTCTTGGCCGCTAAAATCAACACAAAATCGAAAGATGTTAGTAGACGGAAAATATGTTCCCTAGGGAAGACATGAAAAATCATCTTCAAGTAAAAGTATCGCACCAACGTCTTCAAGTTGGAAAACATTGGCTGCCATCATCGGCACCGGTGTGATTTCCTCGGCAGCTTTCACAGCAGCTTGTTAAGATCATCCGACACCAGCGGCGGCGAACGAGACGGGTGCGCCGCGGATTCCTCAATTTCCGGAGCATCCAAGTCCATTGGGCCTGGGCCTTCAGACCCGAGCTTTTGCTCGGATTCATCGCAATCTTCTCTGGGTTGCTTTGGGGCTGCAAAGCAGGAATTTCTTGATCTCTGATCGCCAAAGTAGCGTCGTCATCGATGTAGCACAGATCCTCAGTTTCGTCCACGACGTCCACAAGGCCGGCCACGCACTACTTCGAGGCTATGCTGGCCATGGCCATCTGCTTTTGAATCATTTCAGCCACGCGCTTGCCCCTGGCATCGCGCGCCTCCAGTTCTTCAGGATCGGCCAGAGCTGTCGTCGGTGGCTCCTCAGCCATTTTCTGCGCAATCCCTCTCGGAGGATAAGATGTACAAGGCTGAATCTGAGGCGTCGACAGAATGTCAACATCTTCATCTGTCTCCGTGACCGGATGGCCCGTGCCTTTTTCCCGGAGGGCTCATCATCGTCGGGACCTTTCTCCTTAATTGTAATGCGTCTTCCCCTTTCTGAGGCATCCACAGGCCTCTTCTTCAAAATCACCCTCTTCTCGAGGTCAGCGGCGGGGGAGGAGTCTTGAACTTTTTCTTCTCCCTTTCGGCCGCAGCCACTTTTGCTGCCTCAGTCTTGCGCCGAGCCAAGGTTTCATTAACCTTCAATAACTTGGAAGATTTTTTTGCAAGCGGAGGAGCGGTAGCTTTGGCAGCATCCGCCTTCCGCTTGGCCAAGACATCTTGGGCTTTGGTGTTCTTTGCCACATTCTCCAATGTTATAGCTGTTTTAGTCGACTTGCTTTTCCACGAGGTTTCGGCGGGCTCCAATCCAATGTTACCCGGCGGTTGTATCTTCTTGCCGGCTGTTGGGGGCACCGGGTGAGGGGAATAGGTGACACCCATCTCGTCAAAAACACGGTTAACCCGGCCCTGGTGTTTCAAAATCCTTTGGGCGCACTCCCACTCTTTGTGGGTGAAATTGCCAATCATCTGGACAATTCTCTTTTCAACCTCGGCCACGACCTCTTCGTCGGTCTTATCCGCAGGCCGCTTAACATTGAATATGGGGCTTCACACATCATGATCCAACCCGGGCAGCCATTGCACTTTAAATGCCCATGATCCCCAACGGGGCTGGCACGGCCAAATGTCGGCAACCACAAACTCCTCGAGGGCGTCCCACGTAGTAATCACGCGAGTCGCCTGGTAAAATGCTTCTGTGCTGGCTGATGTGCAGCTTGCCTTCGTCAATTCCGGTGACAGCTCGACCTCCAAATCAACCATACGACTTGCCAAGTCATACAATGTCACCTCCTCCTGCTTCGAGTTTCGCCCCACCACTGCAATAGGGGCGTAAAACCAATAGGAGGTCCATCGGTTAGCCCACTTGTTCTTGTATGCTGGGATAATTCCACCAGAGCTTGAGTTTTACCAGGACGCCGCGTCTGAAAGGTACAACAGCCATACTGAGCTTCTTTCTCTTCGTCATCAACTGTTATAATCTTCCTCGCCCAGTGGATCTTGAAATGGCGAACGAAAGTCTCCACGTCGTTATCACCGGCAAAGGTCCGACAGGCCCACAGAAATTTCAGCACTTGCGGGGTGGAATTGGGTGTAAGCTGGTGGATCTGAATGTTGTAAGCTATCAAGATATCAGCAAACCTCTTGGAGACTGGAAGACGAAGCCCCGCAGTAAAGAAATCCTGAAAGACCACGCTCTCGTTTTTCCGAGGTTTCGGCGTGGTCTCTTTCCCAAGCAACCGACAAATTCCGGGCTCGAAGCAACCTTCTAGTCGCAGAGCATCAAAGTCCGCTTGTGTCATCAAAGATCGGCCAATAAAACAGGTCCGGGCCTTCACTAGGTCTCGGAGGTCAGCTTTCACCCCAGCCAGGTTTTCTCCGGACCCTTCCCCAGCTTCTTTAATGGCTGCATCAGCATCCTATCCTATTTCGCCCTCCTCCACGTCGGCATCACGTTTTCCAGCATCTGTGTCGCTCAGCATTATTTCAACATAACTCCCACGACCTAAACTTTTACTTTCATCGCTACTAGAGGTGGATGAAGTACTGCCACTCTTGCGAGAGCTAGCAGACCAATCCAGGCCAAAGATCTTACCAGACTCCAAGCTGGATGATGAAGTGGAAGACGTCGCGATGGCCTCCGTAGCTTCCGGCGGCGCCGCCTGTTCCCCACGATTAGATGACGACCCTTCGTCCTCCATGACCATATCAGGGTGCCTGACGCGAGCTGTATAAATTTCATAAAAAACCGGACTTGTGCGTGTAGCTCTGGAAACTAAAAAAATGAAAACATGTACTCAGGCCAGGGAGAAAACTAACCTCTCGAGTCGACCGGGGCTTCCGCTGGAGCGACTCACGGGAGGCAAAGGCAAGAGGGACAATAGAAAAAATTAAACGAGAGAAGAGGGGGTGAAAGTGGCAGCAGGTTCAAGGCGGCATCGGCCCCGTCTATTTATAGGGGGTGAAACGCAACAGTCAAAAATTTTGAACCCAACGGTAAAAATCGAGGGCATTTAGGTAATTCAAGCGAGACTCTCGGGAACCGACGCTAGGGAAGACATTTTCTTCTGCCTCGATCCTCGATCCCTGGATTTCTCTGGCTCAGGTTTGCATCGAGGCAAGCGCCACTCCATCGAGGGGCTTCTCTTGGGGGATTCGGAATCAAGCCTTTCGTATACCAAAATAAAATAGTGTTTTCAGTTGTTCGAAGTTCGATGCGAAAGGCTCGGCGACGAAACCCCAGGAGCTTTCAAAACCATTTTCATTTCTCAGAACCCATCTTTCGACCATTGCCGTTCGTCACCTGCGGAGCAGCCAAATAACCCAGTAACCCAGAGCGTTAGGGTCTCGGTCAAGCCATTCGGTTTTCCCCACGACGAAACCCCAGAGATGAATCTTACTCACCCAGCTAGTCTTAGCCTGGGTTTCACTCAGGGGGTTTCGTCGTCTCTGATGTCTAATGTTTTCAAGTTTGAATGTGACCCGTGCTTCAAGTGACGAGAGGCGCCTGGCGAAAGGGGAGTCTCCAAAAGATTGAAGGTCTTCTCCCGACAGGCGCACGTGATGACAACAAGAAAGGCACCGCGATTTGCTGCGTGACGTCATGAAGTGCCAATTACGTGGAGACCTAATTGGAGACGTCCCAAAAATAGCCTAGCATCTTCTGTCTTGATTATTTTCACACGAGGGCATCTTCGGAATGTAAAAAGTCCGCATGCCTCCCTATAAAAGGAGACGGACCGACACTTGTAAAGGGGATCAACTTTTGAGAAATCTACTGTTGAGAAAGGAACTTTTGGTTGTCTTTTGTTTTGTGTTCTGTTTTTGGTTCTTGAGCTTTAGTTACACTTCATTGTTTGTGTTCGATAGCTTCGGCTATCAGACAATAATTGGCGCCCACCGTTTGTGCTTGGCTCGACTAACAAACCCAGAATGTCCACAAGGAAGAAGAGAACTACCTCCAATTCTACCAAAGGGGCTTCGTCGTCCCTCGACGAAGACCTGAACCCCTCTACCTTGCTCACCTTGGGAGAGGGCTCTCGGAATCCGGCGCTGCACGCGAAGCGGAGTTTGCCAAACTGCGTAGGGAGGCTGAAGAACTAGCTAGAACCAAGAAGAGGTTGCTAGCAATACAACACAAATCTGAGATCCAAAAACAAAAGGTAGAGGTCGCCGGCTTGAAGGAGGAGTTGTGTGCCTTAAAAGCAAAGCAATCCTTAAGTTTCAATCAACCCTCACCCAAGTACACTGTCCCCAATCAGTCCAACTTCAATGAGCGCACTGAGTTTTTCACCCAGCCCCCTCCGCACACCACTTTCAGCCGTAACCCTTTCGTGAGCCCTTTCGAGTCAGGTCCTTCGCATCAGGACGTTCATACCATTCGCATGAGGTCCTGGATCCCAAATCTCCCTTGTCTCAAGAAATTCAGATCACTCCATGGCCACAAACGTACAGGCCAGTCCCACTCCCTAGATTCTCAGGTCAATCCGACCCAAGGCAATTCCTAATGAGCTACGAAGCCGCTATCCTCTCAGCTGGCGGCGACGACTCTGTACTGGTGAAATCCTTCATCATCGTTGTTGACGATGCGGCAGCGCAGTGGTACTCTCTGCTAAGCCCAGGTGTAATTCACGGATGGGACACTCTGAAGCAGCGGATTCTCTCCAACTTCCAGGGTTTCCAGCGTCCAGAACTTACAGAGAGCGACCTTTTCTCGTGTAAGCAGAAGGACAAGGAGCCTCTACAAAACTATTTTAGAAGGTTCGTTCATCTCAGAGCCCAGGCGCCGAATGTCTTGGACGCTGTCGCCATTAACGCTGCAATCATGGGTTTGAGAGCCGGCCAATTTCGCTCGCACCTCATGCGCGAAAGGCCCAGGACGATCCAGCGTCTATACGAAGAGTTCGAGAAGTATTGTCGCTCAGACAATGACTTCAGGATGTGCATGGAAGAGCAATCTCAGCAGAAAAAGTCCGCAAAAGCTAACCAACCCAGCGAGAGGGAATGGTCCAATCCCAGAAATGCCTCGCACGCCAATCCTCGGAGCGTGTTCGACCTGGACGGCGAAAATGCCCAAGAAAACCCCAATCCACAGGCTGACTCACAGAGCTTGGTCCCTAACCTGCCTAGTCCACCACACTCGAATCAAGGGGGAGGCCGCAGAGGCGGGAGAGGCGACAACGAGAGGTAGGGGTCGCGGCAGGGGCCGAGGACACCATGAGAAAAGAAAATGGTCTTGCATTTTCCATAAGGAAAATGATGACCATAGCTCGAATTATTGTCCGGACAAGAAAAGATTCGAGGCCATCCTCGAGGAGGAGAGGAAGGAAAAGGAGAGAGCGAGTGCCGTAAACCGTTCTGCTCCGGCGTGGCAAAACCCTAGCTTTGGGAGAAAGTCTTTCGCTAATCCTTTCCAGCCACCTCAATTCCAGCCACCTCCTTCCACTTATCCCCAACCCCCACCCTGGCAATCACAAACTTTCCAAGCTTAGAATATTGAGCACAGACCCATCGAGCAACACCCCAAGCTCCTCCGCCTCCTCCTTTCAAAGGCCCCTCAGCTCCGCCGTTGCCAGCCAAGCTTGAGGGTCAGAGCGATCCCTTGCCTTCTGTCGGAACCATAATGCCAATTTTAGGGGGCTCCGCATTGGAGTTTGAAACCAAAAAGGAACGGAAGCACTACTTTCGCGAGGTGCAGAACATTTGTGTGGAGGGAAGAGTCAAAAAAACAAGATGGTCTCACATCCCAATCACCTTCTCAGAGGAAGATGTAAGGTTACAAAGTTTCCCCCACAATGACGCTCCAGTGATAGAAGCGAACATAGCAAGTTGGACTCTGGGGAAGCTTCTGGTGGACAATGGTTCATCAGCCGACATTATCTTCGCCGATGCTTTCGACAAGATGGGGCTCAGCAAAGATCTGTTGCAACCCCCAGACACACCTTTGTATGGTTCGGAGGGCGCGTCATGCATGTGCTAGGCAAAGTGGTTCTCCCGGTGTCTTTTGGAACAGTCCAAAACGCTAGAACAAAATATTTATCCTTCGACGTCGTGGAGATGTATTATCCCTACAATGGCATCTTGGGCAGAGGATTCCTCAACAAGTTTGAGGCAATCATTCACCAGGCTTACTTGTGCATGAAAATCCCAGCAACGCTAGGGATCATCACAATCTGGGGTCACCAAAATGATGGCCGCAATCTAGAGGGTCACCAAACGCTCTGATCTTTCGGCAGACGAGGAAGGAAACCTAGTTCAATTCCTCCAGAAGAACAAAGATGTGTTCGCCTGGTCCGCCAAAGATCTCACAGGCGTGGATCGAAACTTCATTGAACACAAAATGAATATCGACCCTTCGGTCAAGCCGTGAAAGTAGAAACTAAGAAAGATGTCCGACGAGAAGGTAATAACTGTCAAGTCGGAAGTTCAGAGGCTGCTTGACGCCACCGTCATCCGCGAGGTCATGTACCCCAAGTGATTGGCCAACACAGTGCCGGTCAAGAAAAAGAATGGCAAGTGGCGAATGTGTATCGATTTCACCGATCTCAACAAGGCTACGCCAAAAGACAACTATCCATTGCCACGAATGGATCAGGTTGTAGACTCTTCGGCCAATGTCGCGGTCATTTCCCTGTTAGATTGCTTCTCTGGGTATCATCAGTGTTAGATGGCGAAGGAGGATGAGGAAAAAACCAGTTTCATCACACCCTTTGGAACCCTCTACTTCGTCCGAATGCCAGAGGGTTTGAAAAATGCCGTCTCGACTTTCACCAGAATGACTGGGACAGTGTTTAAGCCGCAGATTGTTAGGAACATCCAGGCCTACGTCGACGACCTCATCGTCAAGAGCACCAACCGGGCCAGTCACGTAAGTGACTTGGCTGAAACTTTCGCCAACATGAGACGGGCTGGTTTGAAATTAAACCCAGAGAAGTGTGTGTTTGGGGTTACGAAAGGAAAAATTTTGGGATGCCTCATCTCCGCCAAAAGAATCGAGGCCAACCCCGACAAGTTAAGAGAAAACAGAGAAATGGAAGAGCCTAAGACAAAGAAGGACATTCAGAAATTGAATGGCCGGGTAGCAGCTTTAAACAGATTCATTTCAAGATCTGCTGAGCGAAGCCTCCCATTTTTCAAAGCACTAAAGGGCAAGTGCACAATCGAGTGGGGCTCCGAGCAAAGCAAAGCCTTCGCCGAGCTCAAGGAGTACATCGAGAAGATGGCAATACTCTCGCCACCCTTGCCATCGAAGCCACTTGTCTTATACGTGTCCGCTTCAAAAGCTGCGGTCAGCGCCGCTCTGGTGCGAGAGGTGGAGGCTGAAAAAGGAAAGCTTCAATGTCCCGTCTATTTTGTCTCCGAAGCCTTGTCAGGCTCCAAACTGTTATATCCTGAGCTGGAGAAAATTGCTTATGCGGTGGTTATGGCCACACGAAAGCTTAGGCACTATTTCGAGGCACACATGGTCACCGTGCTCACGGATCAACCCTTAAATGATTTGTTCATCAACAAGAAGGCCTCGTCCAGAATTGCCAAGTGGGCAACTGAGTTGTCCGAGCATACAATAGACTTTGGAAAGAGGTCGGCAATCAAGTCGCAGGTCTTAGCGGACTTCATTGTAGATTGGACCTCACCAAGCAGTGTTACTGCTGACGAAGAATTGGTGTCGGTTTGGGAGATCAGATGCGACGGAGCCTGGGGGCGCAAAGGTGCTGGCATCGCAGCCGTCATCACCTCACTGACGGGTATCAAGCTAAGATACGCTGCAAGGCTAGACTACAAAGACCCATCCGATAGGTGCACCAATAACACCACCGAGTACGAAGCTTTACTGCTGGGCCTTCGAAAGGTGAGAGCCCTAGGGGCCAGCAATTTCTTGGTCAAGTGTGACGCCAAGGTCATCAAGGACCATGTGGAAAAGGAAAGCGAGGCCAGAGAGCCGGAGCTAGTCAAGTATCTCGCGGAGGTGCGCAAAATGGAAAGGCATTTCCAGGGGTTCACCATCGAGCACCTGCCAAGAGAAAACAATGGCGAAGCCGAAGAGCTCGCAAAGAAAGCTTCAAGGGGGGAGGCGATGCCTCCAGATGTATTCTTTGAGATCCTGACTGCCCCGTCCACAAGGCCGGACAAACAGCCACTCAACACAGTCAACGCAATTGCCAACTTGGACTGGAGAGCTCCCATAATCGCTTTTCTTCGCGGACACTATGAGTCGGTTGAGACCCATGATCTCAAAAGGATGCAGGCGCGGGCCAAGGGTTACATCCTCAAGGACGACATTTTGTTCAAGTTGGGAGTATGTGCACCATTGCTAAAGTGCATTTCTCAGGACCAAGGCATCGAACTCATGAAGGAAATTCACGGAGGAATGTGCAGATCACACATAGCAGCGAGAGCCCTGGCCGAAAAAGGTTTTAGGCAGGGTTTTCGTTGGACAAGGGCGATAAAGGATGCTGAGAACATCGTCAGGACTTGCAAAGATTGGCAGTTCGCAGCAAAGCATCAGCGAAGGCCTGGGGCTCCATTGCAGCTCAACACGCCCACGTGGCCGTTACAACACTGGGGAATGGATATCGTTGGGCCGCTCCCAACAGCCCAGGGCAACTTCAAGTTCGCGGTGGTTACAATCGAGTATTTCACCAAATGGATTGAGGCGAGACCTCTCGCTACCATCACCTCAACCACCATCAGAAAATTCTTTTGGTAGCAAATCATCTGTAGATTTGGAGTGCCCAGAGAGCTCATTGTTGACAACGGGAAGCAATTCGATTGCCAGGATTTCATGGAGTATTGTCGTTCAATCGGAACAAAGCTCAACTTCGCATCCGTGTACCACCCTCAGTCCAACGACGCAGTAGAAAGAGCCAACGGGCAAATCTTCTCAGCCATAAAGAAGTGTCTTTTCGAGCAGAAGAAAGGAAAATGGGTGTGAACGCCCGACGTGACCGACGACAACAAGAACGCCTGACGTGAATGCAACAGAAAGCGGAACGAATGGCGTCAATGCCTCCGTGAGACCCTACCCATACGGAATCTCGCAGAGGCTCTTGACCAAATCGAAAATTGGGTGCACACCACCCCAGAGCAGTGCCTCAAGTCCATCACCACGATAACACGCCAAGCTCAGGGGATGCACGTGGGAGAAGTCATCGCCAGGCTCGCGGAGGACGCCTACTTCATGAGAGTCGACAACAGAGTTGCTCAATTGCCTCCCGTCAGAACTCGCCAACCCGAGAACAAAGCCACAAGTCGCAGTCCAGTTGACAACGGACACAACTGTACTCGTGGAGAACTACCGGCTAACCCCAACCGTACCCGGGCATCGGCCGGTGGACCTTCTCAGGGTGGCAATAGCGCCGGCGGCACCGGCGGTAACCGCGATGTTGTTCCTCATCGTGATCCTGGTGGCGGAGCCAGTGGTGGCGGGAGCTCCTCACACGGGGCTGGAAGGAGAGCCGGTGGCGGAGGCCACGTAGACAGCCACGTCACCGGTGTCTCATGCGGCGGCTATGATGCCCGCCGCAAGATCGAGGAAATTAGACGCAACAAATCCACAGGCAAGAACGACGGCTTCCCCACCTTCTCTTCTCGACTTCGCAATCTGCTGCTCCCAGAGAAATTAAAGCCTCTGGGGATCACCAAGTACGACGTGAACCGAGACCCAATACAGTGGCTTAGGTGCTACGCCCTCTCCATCGAGAACGCTGGTGGCAACAACGACACGAAGTGTCTCTACTTCCCCTTTTGCCTGGACCAAGCTCCACTCACATGGCTCGAGTCACTCGAAAAGTACTCGATTGACAAGTGGGACCAGCTCAAGAAGCAGTTCACCAGCAACTTCACGGGCGCTATGGGTCGCTCGGGTACTCGCATGGACCTGGCAATGGTGAAGCAGGAATAGGGCGAGACCCTACGCAAGTACATGCGGTGCTTCTTCGACAAGCGCGCCACCGTAGCCGACGTCAGTGACAAGGAGGTCATTGACCTCTTCCAAGACGGTCTCTACCACCGTCGCACCTTTGAAGACTTTGGTCGTCGCCGCCCGAGCTCCATCACCCACCTCAAGGATATGATCACCTCCTGGGCTGATAAAGAAGACAAGGCTAACGCCAAGTAGGACGCCATTCGTGGCAAGAGCAAGCAGAACATGGGCGGCAACAACAATAGCAACAAGAATCAAGGTGGTCACAGCAACAACTACTCGGGTCCTAATCGCAAGCGCAAGCCAGACAACACAGTCGCAGCTATCCCGTGCCCTGCGAAAGGCAACCCGAAGAAGACCTCAGGCGGCTTCAAAGACTTGCTAAAAGAGAAGTGCCCGTGGCACCTGGAGGGCAACCACACTACCGAACAGTGCTACCAACTCCAGTGAGCACTCAAGGACACTCCAGAACCACGGCATCCTCACGACAAGAAAGGCAAGAAAAAAGCCGACGAAGGCAACGATGACTTCCAAGAACCCGATAAGACGGTGAATGTCCTCTTCGGCGGACTACCCACCAAACGGTCTCAGAAGGCCACTCGACGAGAAGTCTTAAACATTGAACCAGCGGTTCCGACCCCTCTCCGGTGGTCGGAGGTACCCATTACCTTCTCCCGTGCGGATCAATGGACGAGCTTCTCTGAACCAGGGCGTTTTCCTCTCATTCTGAAGCCGGTAGTCGTGGACTCCAGACTCAACAAGGTACTCATCGACGGTGGAAGCGGGCTCAATGTCCTTTTCACCAAGACCTTGAAGAAGATGAAGCTCGACATCACTCACATGCTCACCAAGGGCACATCGCCCTTCTACGGCATCGTCCCCAGGAACGCGGCTACTCCACTGGGTTCAGTGGTCCTTCCAGTTACCTTCGGGGAAACCAGAGAAAACTACCGCACCAAGTACATCAAGTTCGAAGTCGTGGACTTCGAGACTTCCTACCATGCCATCCTTGGCAGACCAGCTATCACCAAGTTTATGGTGGTACCTCACTACACATACTTGGTACTCAAGATGCCAAGTCCGGCCGGTGTACTCTCGCTACAAGGGGACTTGAATATATCCTTCGACTGCGACACAGAAGCTGTGGAACTCGCAGGCACGAATCAAGTACCCAATGCCATGATGGAGATCTACGCTGCGTCAAAGAAGCTTGCCCCAAGTGAGCTCGACAACCCAGAGAAGTCGTACAAGGGCAACAAACCTCAGCCATCTGAGGAAGTGCAAGTCAAGACGATTGACCTCGGGACAGGTGACAACAGCAAGACTACCACCATCGGGGCGGGCCTCGACCCAAAATAGGAAGACGCGCTCGTCAGCTTCCTCCGGGCTAACCGAGACATCTTCGCTTGGAAACCAGCGGACATGCTAGGGGTGCCTAGGAATCTGATCGAGCACTCACTCAACGTCGACCCAAAAGCTACCCCGAAACGACAACACCTCCGCCATTTCGCCAACGACCGACGGGATGCCATCAATAAGGAACTTGCCAAACTACTCGCGGCTGGCTTCATCAAAGAAGTCTTCCATCCTGAGTGGCTCGCCAACCCCGTCCTCATCCGCAAGAAAAACTCTAACGAGTGGAGGATGTGCGTCGACTACACCGACCTCAACAAGCACTGCCCCAAGGACCCCTTCGGGTTGCTGCGGATAGACCAAGTCATCGGCGCACGACGGCCAGGCGCGACCGCTCTGCTTCCTCAGCGCTACTCGGGTACCACCGGATCGCTATCAAGGAAGAAGATCGGGGAGAAGGCGCATTCATCACCCTTGTTTGGCGTGTCTTGCTACACGACCATGTCTTTCGGGCCGAAGAACGCCGGCGCTACTTACCGGCGAGCTATCCGGGCTGATTTCAAGAGACAACTCAACAAGAACGTCGAAGCCTATGTGGATGACGTGGTCGTCAAGACCGAAACTCCGACATGCTCATCGCCGATCTTGAAGAGACTTTCGCATCTCTCGCGAGAGCTGCTTGGAAGCTCAACCCGAACAAGTGTGTTTTCGGTGTACCGTCGGGAAAACTACTCGGCTTCATCATCAGCCATCACGGCATCGAAGCCAACCCCGAGAAAATCTCCGCCATCACCAACATGAAAGCTCCCATGTGCATCAAAGACGTGCGAAGCTCCCCTTTGGGTGCATGGCGGGCTTGAACGATTCATCTCGAAGCTTGGAGAACGGGGGCTCCCCTTCTTCAAACTACTCAAGCATCAAGAGAAGTTCGCGTGGACTCCGGAGAGCGGACCAAGCCCTTACTCGGCTCAAGGACTTCTTATCCAAGCCACCGGTCCTCACGGCTCCTCGCAAAAGGAGCAGCTACTGCTCTACCTCGCTGCGACTACTCACGTGGTCAGTACTGCCATCGTTGTCGAGCGGCAGGAAGACGGCCACGCCTACCCAGTCCAGCGACCAGTCTACTTCGTCAGCGAGGTCTTGTCAGAATCCAAGGCACGCTACCAACCAGTACAGAAGCTACTGTACGTAGTGCTCATCACCTCGCGGAAGCTACGACACTACTTCCAGGAGTACTCGATCTCCGTCGTCACCGACTAGCCACTCAGCGACATCCTGCGGAACCAAGATGCTACTGGAAGAATCTCCAAGTGGGCAGTCGAGCTTGACACCCTCAACATTGACTTCAAGCCAAGTACAACCATCAAGTCGCAAGCATTAGTCGACTTCATGGCAGAGTGGCGGGAGAATCAGTTGCCCACTCCGACCGAGCGACCAGAGCATTGGGTGATGTAATTCAACGATTTGCTCAAGCTCGAAGGCGCCGATGCAGGGGTACTCTTGATCTCTCCAATGGGCGAACAACTCAAGTACGTCCTGTAGATCTTCTAGAAGGTCTCAAACAACAAAGCCGAGTACGAAGCTCTACTACATGGGCTCTGCCTCGCAGCTTCCATGGGCATCAAGCGGCTACTAGTCTACTGTGACTCCGCAGTGGTCATCAACAAAGTCAACAAGTCCTAGGACCGCAACAAGGAGAACATGGATGCCTACTGCCTAGAAGTCCGCAAGCTCAAGAACAAGTTATACAGTCTTGAGTTCCATCACGTCTTCTGCGACAACAACGTTGCAGCGGACGTCCTGTCGAAGCTTGGTTCTACTCGCACTCAAGTACCAGCGGGTGTCTTCGTCCACGAGCTTCACGCGCCATCCATCCCGGAGCCGGCGCCGACGACCACTGACCCAGCACCCTTCCTAGCTGGCCAGGAGGTCATGATGATCAATGTGGACTGGCGACAACCCTTCATCGACTACATCCACGAGCAGAAGATTCCCACGGACAAGAACTTGGCCGAGCAACTCATCCGCCGCGCCAAGTCCTATGTCCTAGTCGGAGACAAGCTCTACAAGCGGGGCGCATCTTCTAGAGTACTCATGAAGTGTGTCCCCCGAGAAGAAGGCAAGGACATCTTGGAGGAGATCCACAAAGGCGTCTGCGGCAACCATGCGTCTTCACACACGCTAGTCAGCAAGGCCTTCCGACGAGCTTTCTACTGGCCCACAACTTTGGGCGATGCTGAGGAACTCATTAGAAGGTGCCAAGGGTGCCAGTACTTCGCCAAGCAACAACACGTCCCGGCCTACAAGCTAGTTACCATACCACCAACCTGGCCTTTCGCCTGCTGGGGGCTTGACATGATTGGGTCTCTTCCAACTGCGCCAGGTGGATTCAACAGAGTTCTGGTGGCCATCGACAAGTTCACCAAGTGGATCGAAGTCAAGCCGGTTACCTGCCCAAAGGCCGACAGGGTACTCAACTTCTTGGATGAACTCGTGCATCTCTACGGACTACCCCATCGCATCATCACAGACCTGAGCTCCAACTTCAATAATCACCAGTTCTGGGAATACTGCGAGAACAGCGGATCGACATCCGGTATGTCTCAGTCGCCCATACATGGGCCAATGGACAAGTCGAGCGTGCCAATGGAATGGTACTCGACGCTCTCAAGAAATGGCTTCATGATGCTGCTAATACCAAAGGAGGTAAGTGGATCAAGGAACAACTCAATGCGCTCTGTGGGCTGCATACTCAACCCACCAAGCCGACGGGTCAGTCACCCTATTTCCTGGCCTACGACTCTGAAGCTATTCTACCTGCCGATGTCATGTGGGAATCGCTGGCAGTAGAGCAATACGACGAAGGCATATCTGAAGATAGCAGACGAGTAGAGATCGATAGACTCGAAGAAGCTCGCTGCACCGCTCGTCCAATTAGCAAGGTACCTTGAGGGTATCCGACACTACCATGATCGCAACGTCAAGGAACGCTCCTTCAACATCGGTGATCTCGTCCTTCGCCGTATCCAGAACATGGAAGGACTACACAGGCTCAGCTTGCCATGGGAAGGTCCCTTCACAGTTGCAAAGGTGACCGGACCAGGCTCCTATCGCCTCCAGACACTTGAAGGCAAAGACATTAGCAACTCGTGGAACATCGACCAGCTCTGTCGGTTCTACGCGTAATCTCTCAACTACTGAGGGGGCTCAAGTCTATACGACTACTCCCGAATCCTTCGCTCTAAGCGGCCTCTGGGTCCAAGCACTAGTCTCTGGACTACTCTACTCCGAGATCCATCGTTAACGGCTACTAACGGAACTCGGGCTGCTTCGAGCGTCAAGGACTCTAGCAGCGGTCTATCAAGAGACCATGTACTTTAAGATCCAGTCTATACAGCTACTAATAGATCTACTGCTGTAAGCGGCCACACGCCCTAGCACTACTCAGCCGTAGGCGGCCTCAGGGCCCTGGCGACTACATTTGTAAACGACCCTGCTGTTGACGGTGTAAAACCGTGCTCAAGTTCACCGCAAGCCTACAGGTGACTTGGTGCCTTTTTCACCAAGGAGGGTCCTCCCTAGATTTGTCAATCCAAGGATCGGAAGCAAACCACTAAGGTTCTCTATCTAACCTACCGGTCTAACCCTATGTGAAGTATTGATTGCATAAAGGTAACAAACAAACACGAAGGGATGTATGGATCACATCCACCTAGCCATAAAGGTAAGCAAACCAAAGGTAAACCTAGCCTATTGTCTTCTTGTTGCCGTTCCGGCCAAGGTGATAAACCAATCTAAACCTATACTATGATAAGGATTACACTCGATATGGAGTAACCCGATATGGAGTGGTCCGATGCACGTTCACTCGCCGCTTTCTCCCCTCTCGTACTGTCACTACGCGAGGATAATCATCACCGAGCGATAAACCTCGGTCCATGCACTACTACGGTGTATCCGCAAGACAAGACTAATCACCGTGATTTGATCTAGTCCTACTAAAGGCATATGGTAGCTACACATATGAATAAGTATAACTCGTAGTAGATCAAAGTATGACAAGATATAGTTACATCACTGAATGTTAAAGGTACAAATGACTTGACGAATTCAAGTCGCGGCTCCGGAACTCCACCATGGCTTCACCACGCAGGGCCAACCATGGCGGCTAGGGCATGGCCTAAGCCATCTCCTAGGCAACTCGAGGACTCACGGCGGCCGTCGGCTTCCTCCCGGTGCTTCTCCTTCGTCTCGGCGGCTCTCTGATGAATGGATGGATGTGGCGGCCGGCGGAGGCAGAGGCAATAAATAGACAAGCACCTAGGGCAAAAGGGGGGCGCGAGCCGGGCTCGGATCGGGGCTAGGTGGCCGGCTTGGGCCGGCCGGCCCCCGAGCCCATTTTGGCCCGGTTCGGCCCCGTCTCGCTCCCCGATGCTTCTCGGTCAATTGTTGACTGGCTCCGTTATGCATGTGGGCCCTTGACATCGTCTTCTCCACGGTTTGGACAGAGCTCCTTGTCGCACAAGCTTCAACATCTTCTGTCCAGGTCCCTGGAGTTTCACGGCTTCATGTTTGGTCCCTAGACCCTTTGGAGTCATGTTCATGATGTGTCTTGACTAGTGTCGGGCTTCATGATCGTCTCTTAAAGTGCTTGATGAACTTATCCCAAAAGTCTACCTTTAAGCGCTAGTTTCCTACATAAACAACAAACTCCAAAATCGACATGCGAGAGTGAACTTGATACATCCGGGGGGGGGGTAGTACCATTGGTTGGAATATCAAATATGTGCAAATGTTGACGGTAAACTTATAGCTAGGTGTACCAAAATCGACCGTCAACATACCCCCATGCTTAAACCTTGCTCGTCCTCGAGCTAGTCCAAGATCTTTGCTTAATTTGGAAATCAGCGCTGCCCTTCAATGTCTTCCCTGCACTTAGTTATACACAACAAGACATATTGCTCTCTCAAGTATTTAGCATTTAAGGTTCAAGTTTTGACCGGCAACTTCATTATGGAAGATAGACTATCGTTAAAGAACATGCCACAATAGAATAAAACAAGTGCTCTCGAACTTAAGCAAACTTCAAACCTTTACCTTGTTGCATCGTGAAGAGTTTTCAAAAAGTTGCACATCTAACATAAGTGAGGTTCTCTTGCAAAAGGTCAAGGAAACACTCATCTCGTCAAGTCACTCAAGCCTACACTAGATTATTCTCAACCTATTCTACTCATGTATGGAATGTGGAGCTTGGTAGGTAAAAACAATCCTAGCAAAACATAATACTTGAAATATTGTCAAACTAAGAGAGAGATCTATTGGAATTACGAGACTAGTCAAAAAGGCCATGGAAAATAAATGTTGGAAAGGGAGAGAGATGGAAAAGTTTGAGTATGGCTTGTCTTCAAAGCTCTCTAAGATTTAAATGAAGCTAAAAAGAACAAAGGAGCATTTTTATTTTTCTCTTTTTTGTTTTTGTTTTTTTTCATTTATTTCTTCTTTCTTTCCTTCATTGTTTTCTTCTTCTTCTTTTTTATTTTTTTATTCATCATTTTTTATGGTCCTCTGAACTTTCAAGCAACATAGTACTTGCTATAGCAGTCGTCCCCCATGCTTAAATGATTGCTCGTCCTCGAGCCTAGAAGTGAGGGGGCCTATGGCTGCTAAAGAAGTACAAAATCCTTGTATTCCATTATAAATCTTTTGAAATATTCAAGGGCATCCTCCATGTCAAAACTCGCATAATCACTGATGAGTCCCTCCATATGTTATATGTCTTTAAATCTTGCCCGAAAATCTTCAGAAAATTCATTGAAAGATCATCCATACTCAATTTGGGTTGTGGTCAAGGAGGTAATCACAAAAAGATGTTTTGGGTTTAGGGTGGATGCCCAGCGAAGTTTGTGAAATTTCCAATGTAGAAACTCACAATGCGTGGACAAGAATGGCTAGAATGAAAAAGATACACAAAGGAATGACCAGCTTCTTAGTCTCGTACCACAGAAATCAATCCTAATCCAACTCATCAAGATATAAGTTTGCAAACTAAAGCTTCTATCATTAAAATACTTGTATGTGTAAAGGCTTTGGTAGGTAGAGCCTTGCAAGAGATTCACAAATGTAGATAGCATAATAATTTTAAATAAAACAAGTACATGGCATAGGTCATCGGTAAACTTAAATCAAAGAGCAACATAAAGTATGTGGGTCTAAAGATTAATCATTTAACCTCCACAAATGAAAGAGCCGGTATTTAATCAATTTAAGTTCTATTTAATAGAGAGCAAATAGTCATGTTATATAAAACATCATGCAAGTAAAACAAGGCAGCAACTTTCATCATTTTTCCATAATCAAGATATACAAATAATATCATCGTGGTAAGCTCAAAAGAGATGGTGATTTATTTATTAAAAGTATAAACTAACTAACCTAGGTTGTCCTCCTAGTAGCCATGTTATTGATAGAGAGATAAATACAAAGGTTGTCTATGGTTGAAAGCATATATGTGTAAGCATTTAAAAGGCGATGAACAAAGATAAAGTTAAGGGTGAGTTACCATCCTTTTTTATGCTGTTAATGAAGTGCAGCGATGCCTCCCCCATGCTTAAGCATTGTGCTTAGCATGGAAAAATAATGATGAACATCTTGTGGTGAAGGTGATCCTTGTACTCCACGTGGCCTTTTCCTTTCATCCTTCAAATCCCCCCATGCTTAGCGTGTTCCTAAGTGTGGAAGAACTTGAATTGCTTGTAATTCACCATGTGTTTGAGAATCATCTTCACTTCCTTGCCTTTGTTGCTCATTTTTGCCTCAACTTTTTCTTATCATCATCAAGCCATGGTTCCAATCCTTCGTCATATCGTCATCACCGACTTCAATGTCGTCCTTTGTCACTGCCTCATCTTCCACAGTTTTTATTTTTCCTCCAGAACAGAAAATGTACTGAAAAACCCCTCCATGTTAAAGTTTATGAAATTATCTTTCCAACGAGCCATCATATTCATGAAACGGGTTACGAACAAGAGAGTTGTGCCAATTTTACTCCGGCGATGCAATCTGTCCAAGGCTGATTTCGACTGCGCGGCGCTCAATGGTTTTGCCATATCTCATTGTACGTGTTGACGTGAAAAGTGCACTCAACGCCAATCACACACAAGCCGAACAAAGGCGGCTTCACACGCGCGAGAGAACGAAAGACGTGCCGGTCAATTTTTCCCGAAAATTAACAAAAGATAAAGCGGTTAGATATCAAAGCTTGGAACTTGCCGGGTGGTACCGGACGGTTCCATATTTACGGCTAAAAAGCCGGATGAGATGACACATAGCTATGGAAAGCTATACGCAAAGAGTTACGACCATTCGGGAAACCGCAAGAGGGAAAAAGGAACAACTGCCGAATGGATGACGTAAGCGTGACGGCGATCGGCCTTTGTATAAACAAGGATGCATGCGCGAAGCTATGACCGATCCCCATGAAGACTATCATTAAATAAATAAGTAAAGTAAAGCACGAACATGATCATGTATTAAACAAGCACGCATAGATCTAAAGCACTAGTCTACCGCATGTCTAGTTACTTTAAAACCCGTCGGGTACGATATCAAGCAAATCTATCCACCGCATGATACAACTTGCATGAAAAACCGTACCACTTTCCACAAATAGATCTATCCACCACATGATACAATCTAAATATGGAAAGCTAAAAGCACACATTATTTAAAGCATGAACAACGCACATGATCTACTCGTGAAGAAACATAACCGAATGCGGGCCGAACGAGCCGATTCGGGGTCCATGGAGAAGGAACAAACATTACCACGTGAATAAATCTATCAGATTGATTTCGGAAACTAATCCACCGGATGACTAGCTCCAAAGCAACCCAAAAACCTGCATCTACCGCATGATACCCGGCTCTTTCAAGATTTATACAAACATAAGCAAGCTTGAACCCGCAACATGTAACAATCTAGATCGATTCGGTTTCGGCTATCGGAAAGCACGAGATCCACGTGTCAAAACATGAAACCCACTCGAACAAGGATCATAAAAGAGATATAGCCGATCCAAACCCATCTAGATTGGGCAAAGATGTGTTACATGAATTAAAACATAAAGTAAAATTCAAGTTAACACGGGGTAACTTAATGAATCTATTGGATCCTGCCAAAATCCAATAGAGCCGATAACTAGCTTCAAGCTAGATCTTAGCCTACCGCATGGCTCATGATCTAACAAGAAACCCTCTTGAACCAAGATTGAATCTACCGCATGACACGAAGCATGGTAACAAGACTACTTGCATCAGATCTAAATCCACCGCATGATACTAGACATGATACAAGGTTGCCGGTACTCACGGAGGTCGACGGATCGATTGGCCCTCTCGAAGAACTCGACGACACGACAAAGGACTCTAGGGTTTGGTGTAAGGCCGGTGTATATAGAGGAATTATTGTGTCGTTACATACATTCAGGGGTCGTATTTATACCCTGTTGAGTACAACCGCGAATGGATTCGTTGCCTAACTAAGCTCGATCGCCTATCCATCCATTCGCCTCCCCTGATTGAGCCACGTCACCGTCTAATCCCGCAAAATCAGCTCTACTGTTCCTTTGCCGAACCGGAGCAGATAGCCGACCGCGAGATCTCTTTGCCGAAAATCTCTCGAAAATATCCTTCCTTCCGCCGGACGGACTCTTTTTCGAACCGGACCCACAAATCGGACTCCTTACCAAATTTTGGTGTTAACACATGCCCCTTCAATTGTGGGATAAAAGTAATTTTGTTCCACAATTGACTCCGACCACGAATCCTCGAATCAAATCGTCAACACCTTGTTCTTCGCAATCCGCCGGAATCTTCATCCGGATCCAACCCTAGATCCCTTCGCTCCGAGCTCGAACCTCCAATGGCGGCTCGGAACCAAGATGCTCGGGTAAATTCATCCCCCGCAAACCTTGTTCGGCATTAGGTTTTCAATTTTACCCGAGATTTCCTTTTCCGCTCTTCTTCCGGGAGCCCTCTCCGAGCTTTTGATTCGTGCGAGGCCAATTCGAGATCTTATTATCTTGGTCTGTGGGGAACTGCGACCCTCGAGATTTCGTTCTTCTTGAATCTCGGAGAATCCCCTTCAAAGCGACTTTGTCTCCACCGCCTCGGTGGCAAGACGCATTCAAGAACGGCCTTTACCTTCAATTGCGGTGGAAGACTTGGTATCGGAGGATTCTTGCAGATAAGAGTGGATTGACCAACCTGGATGCCCTCCGTATCGCCCAGTGCTTGGAGCTATCCGTGGGCGAGACCCCCCAAGAACGAAGATCTTCGATAGCGACTGCCACTTTTGGTCAAATGGCGTCAACGCCTTCCTTTTTGGCCACGGTCCAATGTCTCCCACCTTGGCCGATGTATATATGATCACCGGCCTTGACATTACGGGATGCTGTTCGGCCTTGGAATTTCAAAAATTCCTCACGGCAAACGAGGGGTGAAGCCGAGGGAACGGATACAAGCATTACATCTTGAAACACATGAAGGACAATCCCCTGGGTGCCGTTGAATACAGAGCATTCTTGAATATGTGGCTGTGCAGATTCGTCTTCGTGGTAAAGCCAACGAGCCTACCCTGAACCATATCGCAATGGCGTCTCATCTGGCCGGTGGCAACCACCTTCCCCAGGGAAAATTCTTCTTGGGCGGCGTATATCATATGCTTCACCGGTATCACCCGGATGTATACCCGGCCAAAGGATAGCATGTGTCAACGGTCCTTGGTGGTTCGTTCAAATGTTGCTGCGGCTTGACATGCATCGGATCATCGGCGTCGATTTGAACTCCGATTCTTCCCCTTGTCCAATCACCACCGAAGGAGAACCTCAAGCTACCGGGGGATGCCGAAATTATGGAGAAGCGGCCTCAAGCTTGTTCTTGTTCGGCGGGACGTCGGCCAACTCTTCGAGCTATTCTTCAAAGGTTTCCCCAATCCTCTACGGCTTCCTTATCTAGGCAACGACACCTTGACCTTCCCCGTTGAATTTTCCTTTGAGCCCGGCCATCAAGATGGAAGATTCTTAGAGATTCTCAACATCATAATCCGCCCATGCATACTGCCGGCCGAGTTCAATGGAGGAAGGCTGAATGTCAGCACTTATGAATACTATCAGCCTAATGTAATGGCCAGGCAAATTGGATGTGGACAGATGCCCCCAAGGCTATTTCTGCATGAATTTCTTAAGCCTAGGGAGGAAATCAAAGAAAGTATGCACGAGCGGCGGGGTCTTCCAATATGTGTGTAGCCCTACTATCTATACCGTCCTTTCGTGCCCATAGTCATAGCTCACCCCACCTTTGACTCCTGGTGGCAAGAATTCCGCGATCACACCTTCAGCGAGCCTATCCATGTGTTCTGTGCAGAGTTGGTGCCTGACTTCTTGCCAACCTCAGAGGTAATACCATGAACCTTTGGATCATACGTGCCCTCTTTATTCATGATTCTGACCTTCATCTTCTTGTCCACAGAACACAGTGCCTGCCCCTCGAGCCAGGGAAATTGCTTACAATGTTGAAGGCCCAATTTCAGCACTGGGATTCAAATCCACAACTCTGCATCAGCTAATGGCAAGGTATGCTACAACAGATCCCAGCCTTTCTAGCCTTGCCGGCGACGGAGGCAAGGTACGCATCGATTGCCCCTCCAAGTGCTAAAAGGAGAAGAGCTGTCAAGAAAGTGCTTGTTGAGGTAAAACTCCTTTACCTTCTTGATTACCAGTCACTCTGTTCTTGATGAATTATATCATTGTGCATTTTCAGACCAGAGTCCAGCAGCCTTCAGAACCAGTACCTGCCAATGCCCCATCCACTGGTATGACCTCTACTGTTCTTTCTTTAAGGATGAGCACGGCATTTACCCTTTCAATCGACATTTGCGAAGAAGCCACGGAAGGACGGCTTGTAGATGTTCCGGTGGTTCAACAAGCGAGTCCATCCGGGGTTGAATTACCCATCCCAGTGGAGATCTCATCTTCATCACCTTCTGCAGAAGCAATAAATTCTCCAGAGATGAATCTCCCAATTCAACCGGAGCCATCAAGTTCCCCAAGGGTGCAATCTCCTGTTAGTCAAGCAGAGATAACCATCCCATCAGAGGCAGACCCGACTCCTCATCAGCCAGAAACCCACGAGCTGCTAGTAGCCGCATCAGCACCTCCTAGCTTGGAAGTTTCAGCTCTGCCTGGAGCATCTCCTCCACCTGTGATTGCCCCTGCTCAAGAAACCAGCCATGAGGTATCCATCTGCACTTAATTTTGGTACCTCCATGTTTAGCACTCTTAATTCGGCAATACTGTTTCTCAGGATCAGGCTCCATCATCATCAAGCCTGCCATCAGAGAGCAATCCAGCTGCCGAGGTGATGGAAAGAGTATACGGCCGTTTGTCGGATGAAGTGTTGTCCAAGCTCAAAGAAATTGCTGCCTGGCTAGAAAAAGATGCTCAAGATCAGTTCAAGGATCTCTATCACTTCGAAGAGATGTTTGAATCTATCGGCCAAGAACTACGAAGACATCGGAGCTTCTCTTGTCATCCGTCTATGGCTTAGAAACCCTTTGTGCACCCGTAAGGCACGCTTGGAGGAAATTGCGCTCCCGCCCGGCCATTGAAAAGAGGAAAAGCGATGCGAACATGCTATGAACGGGGCACAATCCCAAGCAGAGAGCCACAAGGATGCATTGGCTAACCTGCAGGCTTCTTATGATCTGAAAATTGCCAGGAAGGCTGCTCTAGAAGCGGGCGAGAAGCTCCGTCGGCGGAGATAGAGATTGACAAAGAGAAAATAGCCGAACTTCCTGGATTGATAGCAAAGACCCAAGCGGAAGCAAAATCGGCTATCACCAAGATAGAGCAATGCGATGCGAAATTCAACGATTTATCCGGTACCCAAAAGGATTGCCGGGAGTCGCTAGACAATTCCCATCCGATAACATCCAATGCTCGTGGTGTGATTGCAAAACTTCGAATGCTTGAATGTCCTTATTGATGTATAAGCGAATTGGTCGTTCTTGTAATATCATCTTGCAAATTGTTTCCTTTCTTCTTCGCACTTTCAAATGCTTTGAACGACCCATTTGGTAGTGAAACGCCAACTCCCGAACGGCACTTTGACTCTCTTTAGCCGAACCGATCAGCGAACGCGGCTCGGCCTAGAACTCCAAGCGACCCGTCGGCGGGGCGGCCAAGGAAACATTTCCACCTTCCGATTTTCTTGGGATATGTGCCACGATCCACGACCACGACTCGAAGCCATGATTCATCTGCCAGGCCTATAAATGTAACCATAGGTGCCCCTAGCTCTCCACCGGGCCTTCTAGCTCTCGAATCTTTGCCAATCTTAGCCCTTACGCAAACGGTGCACATCCCAAACCACAATGGTGCGCCGCCTCAACCGCCGCCGCGCCTCCGACGAGGCCGAGGGGAGCGGTGCCAACGCGCGCGGAGGTAATGATCGTTGATTCCTCCTCTTCGATTCTACTTTTGATCTTCTTCTTGCCTTGACGACCATTCCCTCTTTTCGGATTGATTCGGTGGAATCCGCTTCGTGCGCCGGCCAATCAACCCCTCCTAGATGATTCCTCGGAGTCGATGGCCACTCCCCGGTGCCGTACGGGGAAGAAGACGCCATCCGCTTCAAGGAGGAGGCTGGAGGCGTCCGGCGTGAGCTCGGAGGACGTGTCCAAGAAAGCGGGCATAGCCAAGCCGGAGTGGGAGGACCGGCGCGGACGGTACCGTTGGAGGCCATTGATGGTACGGCTGCGAGACTAATTCTTGATCCAACCGGCTTTCGGCGCTAATCTTTCTCTTCTTGCTTCTTGCGGCCCGCGATGCGGAGCTCAACCAGGTGAAGGCGCCGGTGGAGCGGTGGCCGAAAAGGTGAACGCCCACGGTGATACGCCGATGGAGCGCCTTGCCGCGGTGGAGCGCCGCGTTGATGAGGTGGGCGTCCACGGCGTCCGTCCGGGCACCACCTTGGGCCCGGGCCGCCATGGTGACGCACACGGACGTCGATTACTCCACCGGGCCGCGCGGCTTCGGGCGGCGCACCGAGAGGACATTGAGGAGATCGAGCTCATCTCGGAGCGCCTTGATGGCCATGGCGACGCCATTGCCGAAATTACTCATCCCCAATCCTGTGTTGAACGGACTCTTCGGCTAGATTGTACTAGGGATGTGTAAATATCGGCAATAAATGAAGAACTTTTGAATTCTGTGCTCGTTTTGTGATGACTCCCTTTGCATTTTGCATCTGCGAATTTTGTTTTCTTTGAATGCATCCGGGAACTATCTTTAGCCGAACGCGCGAGAACAACTGCTCCTTGGCGCAAAATCCACAGAGGATCCCAATTCGGCAATCCATAAACAACTTTGTTCAAGAAAAACCCTTCGCACTTGGTAGAAAACCCTGCCGCTTGGTATTCCAACAGTGTGTACTGGCCAGTCATCACTCCCAATGCGCCTCTTCGGTCAATAAAATAGCCTGCGGGGATGCTCTGCAAATCCACTCGCACACTCATCCATCATTTCTCATCTCTTCCCCTGCCTCTAGAGGAGAAAACCCCAACGCCATGGACAAGGGTAAACAACCCCAGGAGAGCGGCTCATCAAAGAAGCGTACGATTCGGGAGTGAGTTCTTTCTTTATCTCGCTCCTCGTTCTCCCGCATGATCTTGCGCTTCATGTTTTCCTCTCGTCCTTTTCGGCCTTGATTTGCTTCCCGAAGAAATCATCGGGACCGAAGATGTGCCTGAGTACATCTCCTCCGATTCCTCCCTCGAAGCGAGAGGATGCCACGCACGAACGAGAGGACCAACCATCGAGCCGCGCCGCCGCGTCCGGCATCTGGAGCACGGCCTCAGGGACATGTCCGCCCGTTGCCAAGCCGAGCGCGAGCGTGCGCATGGCTCGGAGGCATTAGTAGGGGGTAAACATTCCGACTCTTTCTTGATCTCGTGCTTGCACTTGGATTTCTTGCCCCTAATCTTGATTCCTCCGCTTTAGATGTCTCCGACGGGTACAACAACCCTGAAGATGGCACCGGGATAGCTTGGTGGAGGTCGCCAACCATGGTCACCCCCGTGCGTTCCAAGTTGCCGTCACGGTGGTCTGGAACAACCGAAGAGGGAGCGGCCCGAAGAAGTAAAGAAAAGATTGCATCATACTTTCGCTTCTTCCTCCACGCCTTCGCTTCCCTCCTTCTTGAGGATCCGACCACCGGGGGTTGTTAGATGTAATCCTGCAAGAAGCGCTTGTAATGTAGTTTTTGTGCTAAGGGCAATGCATCTAGGTACGGGCCATTTTTCTTGTTCATGGATTTTTGTTCCGAAGGCGGCCTCATTCTTGAGCGCCGGCTATCTCTCGTGCCGAATGTGTGTAATCATCGATCGATCTCAATGCTAGGATAATATTTCTTCGAGATATCTTCCATTTATTGCGGCGGAAAATTCTTCCCCTAGCAAAGTTTTCAATATGTATGCATTACCAGGGACGCATCTGACCACACGAAAAGGCCCTTCCCAGTTAGGGGACCATTTGCCGAATTCACTGTATTTGGTTCCAATCGGCAATAGCGCTTTCCAAACTAGATCGCCTTCTGCAAATTGCCTTACTTTTACCTTCTTGTTATAGTACTTGGCGACCCGCAGTTTGTTTTTCTCGATGTTTTCCAGGGCCCTGAGACGAATCATATGTAAATCTTCTAGTTCATCCATCATTAGGACAACGCAATCCTTGGAGCTCAACTCGTTTTGTAGCACCACTCTCCTTGAATGCGATTGCATCTCCCAAGGCGAGGATTGCGTGATGCCCGTAAACCAACTCATAAGGAGAAGTCTTTGTAGCTCCATGGGGGGCCATCCGGTAAGCCCACGGCGCTTCACCGAGTACCGAATGCCACCTTCTTGGCTTCGATCGATCTTCTTCCGTATCGGCTTGATCATGATCTTATTAGAAGCCTCTCGCTTGACCATTAGCTTGGGCATAATATGGAGAAGAATTAAACAATTTGATTCCCATGCTTTCGGCAAAATCTACGAACTCCAATGACACGAATTGTGCCCCCGATCGGTGGTAATCGTACGAGGGATCCCAAATCGATAGATGATGTGTTCCTTGATGAATTCAATCATGTTTTCCGACGTCACCTTCTTCGGTGGGATCGCCTCAACCCATTTGGTGAAGTAATCGTAGCCAAAAGCACGAACTTATGCCCTTTGCTAGATGGTGGATTAATTTGGCCAATCAAGTCTATGCCCCGGCCCCCGAATGGCCATGGCTTGATGATGGGATTCAATGCTGATGCGGGGACCCTTTGAATATTCCCGAACCTTTGGCAATCCCGACATCCCTTGTAATACTCAAAGCGAGTCCTCTAATATCGTCGGCCAAAAGCATCCGGCTTGTCTAATAACCCACTTCATACGGTAGGCCGATTGGTGCGCTCCACATATCCCATCGTGCACCTCGCTCATCATGTTCTTGGCTTCTTCCGGACCCGGGCATCGTAGTAATACCCCATCTAACGATTTATAGAATAAATTATCATCCAGAAGAACGAACTTTATGGCCTTGTACCGAGCTTCCTAGAGACTTTTTGGGATGGATCTTTCAAGTAATCAACGATTTCTTTCCTCCAATCATCTTCTGCAAGATCCGCCCCTAGTGCGCACACTTCGCGACAAACACTTTTTGACTCTCTTTGTAACCAGAGGCGCTCTGAGCCAACCTGTTTGCTTCCTCGTTATGTTCTCTAGGAATGTCTTTGTAGAGTCACCAATGGGAAGCTCTTCAAGATTTCCCTGCACTCTTCGTAGTAACTCCTCGGCGCTTCGCTTCTGCACTCGTATTGGCCGTTCAATTGCTTGATTACCAGCTCTGAATCCCCATAGATCTCAACTGAAACGGCCCCGACTTCTCTCAAATATTGAAGCCCTCGAAGTAACGCTTCGTACTCGGCTGGTTATTTGTGACAGTGGGTTGTATAGGAATGGCGAATTCAAACATCTCACCTCTGGGCGAAATCAGTAGGATCCCTACTCCCCCACCTTTTCCACACGATGATCCATCAAAGAACAAAGCCCAAGGGGTAATCTCAAGCAAATCAATTGACGGATCGCAGTGTTTAGTTATAAAATCGGCAATGATCTGACCTTTGATGGCTTTTGCCGATTCGAACTTCAACTCGAACTCTGATAAAGCTAGAATCCACTTGCCAATCCGACCGTTCAAAATTGGCATAGATAACATATGTTTTATCACATCAAACTTGGAATATACAGTGCATTCGGCATTCAACAAGTAGTGCCGAAACTTTGTACACGAGTAGTATACGCAAAGACACAGTTTCTCTACAGCCGAATACCTGGTTTCAGGATCAAGTAGTTTTCGGCTAAGATAAGCTACTACCCGCTCCTTTCCTTCAAATTCTTGAATAAGGGCCGATCCAATGGTTTGGGTATCGGCCGCCACGTACAACTTGAAAGGCTTGTTTAGCTGAGGAGGAACCAACACCGGCGGCTCCTTCATGTACTGCTTGATCTCATCAAAAGCCTTTTGTTGTTCGTCACCCCATGTGAATTTCTGATCTTTCTTTAGCTTCAGCAATGGAGAGAATGGCAACACCTTCTGTGATAAATTTGAGATGAATCTTCTCACGAAGTTGATTTTGCCGAGCAGTGATTGCAATTCCTTGAGGTTGGTTGGAGGAACAACTTCATCAATGGCTTTCATGCTCTTCTTGCCAACTTCAATTCCCCCTTCGTGGACCAAAAACCCCAAGAATTCTCCAGCTGATACCCCAAAAGCGCACTTGTTTGGATTCATCTTCAAACCGTGTTTCCGGGTGCACTCTAAGGTCTTCTTCACATCTTTCAAATGGGTGTCATGACTTAAGGACTTGATCACCACGTCATCAATGTAGATTTCCACGGTTTTGCCGATCAACTCATGAAAAATGTAATTCATGGCCCGTTGATAGGTTGCACCGGCATTTTTCAACCCAAATGTCATGACTATCCACTCAAACGAGGCCTATATGACCAGGACATCTAAAGGCCGTCTTTGATATGTCTTCTATTGCCATGAAGATCTGATTGTATCCCGCGTTGCCATCCATGAAACTAATCACCTTGTGTCCAGCAGCGGCGTCAATCAACAAATCGGCAATAGGCATCGGGTATCCATCCATGGGAGTAGCTCTGTTCAGGTCCCTGAAGTCTATGCAAACCCTCATTTTTCCATTCTTCTTATACACAGGGACGATGTTAGAAATCCACTCCGCATATCTGCATGGCCGAACGAAGTTTGCGTCAAGTAATCTTTCAATTTCCTTCTTCACATCGGCCAATACTTCATCCTTGTAGATCTTCCGGGGTGGTTGCTTATATGGTTTGAAACCAGGCTTGATTGGCGGCCGATGCTCGACGATGGAACGATCCAATCCAGGCATCTCCGAGTAATCCCAGGCGAAGCAATCCTTATATTCTTTGAGAAGCTCAATTAAATTCCCCCTGAAGTCCGGGCCGCAAATTTGCACCGATGAACGTCGGCCTTGGCTTATCACCGCTTCCAATATCAACTTCTTCCAGTTTATCCGCCGACATGAATCCTCGCCCTAATTTGCCATCGGTGCCATCTACGGGGTTCTCCATTAAAAAATTACTATAAGAGCCGATCGCTTGAATCGGTGCTGTTGATCACCGCCGACGGTTCAACGGGACCTTCTCGCCCCGCCTCTTTCCTTGAGAAACAATCGATGCCTTGGTATTCCCGGAAGGCTCGGTTCCATGTTGGCCACGCTCACGGAGTCATCTGCTCGGACGACCTCGATCTCATCGTCCACCCACCGGATAAGCCGTTGATGCATGGTGGACGGGACACAACGATTAGCATGAATCCAATCCCGCCCAAGCAAGAGCGGTCGTAGGCTCCTTTGCCTTCGATGACAAAGAAGGTGGTGAGTAGCGTCTTGGATCCGATCATCAAGTCCACGTGAGCACATCCCTTGGTGTCCGAGGGGTTCCGGCGAAGTCGTTCAAGATGATGCTTGTAGGCGTCAAATCGCTCGGGCCCATTCCGAGCTTCCCGAAGGTGGTGTACGGCATTACATTGACCGCCGCTCCACCGTCGACGAACATCTTGGTCAATGGCTTGCCATTGACGTATCCTCTCAAGTACGGCGGCCTCATGTGACGGTTCTTGGCCGGCTTGTCGAAGATGGCCTCGCTTGGTCGGCACCGGTTGTGCCATCATCTCCTCGGTCCGCTCGTCGTCGAAGGAAGCTTCCTCTCGCATAACCCGGTTAGCGGGAGCCATGAACTCGTTCGGCGAGAGAAAGTATACCATGCATGCGGGAGCCGAACGCTTCGATCCCTCGGGTTGGTCCTTGGGGCGCCACATCTACCTCGTCCGGATCCCGACCTCGCTTCCAATTCACGGTTCCTCAAGCGGCCGGACCCGTCTCTTCGGGCTCTTGCGTAGGCCGGGCGGGCACCACCGCCCCTTCGCCGGATGTAGTCATCCTCGTCCTCTTCTTGATCGGCCCACCCGAGATCGGCTTGGCGCTTCTCGGGATGATCGATGACTTCAATTTTTTGGTGCCGATCCCCATTAGGGTGGATCCTTTCAAGTCTCTCGTGGACGGATCGGCGATTGGCGCGTTTCTGCTCGTACTCAAAATAGGCCGTCGCCGCATTCGGGACGCTTCTTCAATGTGGGCGGCTTTAAACCCTCATTCCGGCAATGCCCGAAGAAGGCGCATCCCCAGTGTGCGCGCTCCTGCTCGCGCGTGTACTGCTCTTGGTCCCTTCTGCGCGCCTCTTCTTCAGCTCTGCGCTACTCCTCCTCGTGGCGACGCTTCTGGTAGCGCTCTTTCTCTATTTGGCGCTACCATTTGTTGAGGAGAATGCGCGACGTCACATTGGGCTTAGGCCTGGATGACTCCCCAATCTCGATGTGGCTCTTAAGAATGCGGGGGGCGTCACCTTGTACCTGTTCCAGAGTCACCTGGCGCTCTGGGTCCACTGCTCCACCTTGCCTAGACCTGGCCGAGGTCAAGACCTTGACTTTCCCCTTCTCCTCGAGTACGTTATCACATTGACAGAAAAGCCCACCATGTTCTGAGGAAAGGGGTGGCCATCCAGCTTCATCTTGTTATCGAACTTGAGGTGACCCTCCTGGATGGCCTTCTGGATCCTCATCCTGAAGACCCTGCAATCGTTGATGGAGTGTGAATCCCTGTCATGGAAGCCACAGTAACGTTTTGCTTTAACTCCATCGGGCCGAAGCATAGAATGCCCCTCAGGCAGCTTGATTCGGCCTTCTTTCACTAAGAGCTCAAACAACTTATCAGCCTTTGTGATGTCAAAGTCATAAGTCCCCTTGGTCTGCTTGACCCAGCGCTGATTCATTGTCAAGGGCTCCTTACCC
The DNA here is from genome assembly GCA_947561735.1 of Cenchrus americanus. NCBI lineage: Eukaryota > Viridiplantae > Streptophyta > Magnoliopsida > Poales > Poaceae > Cenchrus > Cenchrus americanus. The sequence goes on along the minus strand of OX387245.1, from coordinate 86,477,568 downwards.
CACATGATCTCCGCTGCAGCTACCTCCAATTCATCCTCAGAATCCTCGAACAGATCGGCTTTGTCCAGGGGCCGGTTGTAGATGTCGGTGACGTCGTCTTTGCTTGCCAAATTTGGGGTCCTTCTTGAGACCATATGCCCGATTGCTCATCGGAGATAACCTCGCGATAGGCGGCCCAGGTTCTCAAATTCCATCCCAAATAGCTTCTCGCGCACGGCCGCAACATCCCGGCGACGGCCATATCGACCAGTCGATCGTCCGGCAAGTTCGGCGAGAAGCACATGCCTTTGACCTCCCCGAATCTTCTAAGAAACTCCCGGCGGTGTTTCGCCGTGCCTTTGCTTCGGGGTGGCGAGATCAATCGACTTCTTCTCGGAGCTGCCGCTGAAATAATGAGCGTGGAATTTACGCTCCAAGTCCTTCCATCTGGCCACTGATTCAGGAGGCAGGGACGAGAACCACTGAAAAGCTGGACCTGTCAGTGAGGCGGGGAAGTAGCGAACCCTGAACGTCTCCTCAGCCGAGCACTCCCCAAGCTGCATGAGGTAACGAGCGATGTGCTCGACCGTGCTTGTCTCGTCCTGCCCTGAGAACTTTGTGAATTCCGTTGGCGGCTTCACCCTGGGCGGCAAGAGCACATTATAGTACCACTCTGGGAACGGCGGCCTATAGGCGGGGCCCTGCATCTTTGGCTTGAGGCCGAACTGATTTTGCATCAATTCGGCCATCTTGCGCGCTAAGGCGTCATCTTCTTGCGCGCCCGCGGTCGGCGCGTACCCCGGGTGCGGGAAGGCGTCGAACGCTCCGTAGTTTCCCACTTCATGATAACCACCGCCGTACAAATTCCTCTCGGAGCCGGTTGGTCGACGGAGCGATCCTCCGCCGGGATCAAGTGGGGCCCCGAACGAGCCGAACGCTAGGTCTCCGTACGTAGGCCGGCACGGATTCGGCGTTGCACGGGCCGACTCGTCTTTGCTCCGTGGTGGCGGCGGGCGGGCCGACTTCCCCGAAGCTTGCAATGGGGGGCGAACGGCTGCCCCCCGGCGCCTGCGGAAGAGGTTGGAACGCTTGTCTTCGGAGCTGCGAGGAGGAGGCTGCTGCGCGGGGCCGAGAGCTTGATTCACCCGGCTCCACGGTGCTCTTCCGGACGGGCGCCTTGCCGAATGCTTGCTCCATGCCGGGCCGAAGATGGCCACCATCATCTGCCGGAGCGACCCGAGGAAAGCCTTGTTGTGCTTGGTAAGCATGTAACTGCCGATTCTTGGAACACGCGCGCGCACTCCTCCTTCTCCCGCCGAGATGTGGCATCACTCTCTCCCCGGCAGCAGCACACCACGGGCATGTCGTTCTTCGGGTACGGGACACCACTTCTATTCTTCTTAAACGACATGAGACACTTTTGCTGAAACTGGTCCACGACGTCTTGGAGCTGCGCCGCCGCTTCCGGAGCAAGATCTTCGAGGTTGACATCCATGAGGTCTGAGATTTCAGGCATCTTGAACCAATTCGGCTGTGGTCCCACTGGGCGTGCCAAAAAGTGTGTTGACGTGAAAAGTGCACTCAACGCCAATCACACAAAGAAGCCGAACAAAGCCGGCTTCACACGCGCGAGAGAATGAAAGACGTGCCGATCAATTTTTCCCGAAAATTAACAAAAGATAAAGCGAGTTAGATATCAAAGCTTGGAACTTGCCGGGTGGTACCGGACAGGTTCCATATTTACGGCTAAAAAGCCGGATGAGATGACACATAGCTATGGAAAGCTATACGCAAAGAGTTACGACCATTCGGGAAACCGCAAGAGGGAAAAAGGAACAACTGCCGAATGGATGACGTAAGCGTGACGAACGATCGGCCTTTGTATAAACAAGGATGCATGCGCGAAGCTATGACCGATCCCCATGAAGACTATCATTAAATAAATAAGTAAAGTAAAGCACGAACATGATCATGTATTAAACAAGCACGCATAGATCTAAAGCACTAGTCTACCGCATGTCTAGTTACTTTAAAACCCGTCGGGTACGATATCAAGCAAATCTATCCACCGCATGATACAACTTGCATGAAAAACCGTACCACTTTCCACAAATAGATCTATCCACCTCATGATACAATCTAATTATGGAAAGCTAAAAGCACACATTATTTAAAGCATGAATAACGCACGTGTTCTACTCGTGAAGAAACATAACCGAATGCGGCTGAACAGCCGATTCGGGGTCCATGAAGAAGGAACAAACATTACCACGTGAATAAATCTATCAGATTGATTTGGGAAACTAATCCACCGGATGACTAGCTCCAAAGCAACCCAAAAACCTGCATCTACCGCATGATACCCGGCTCTTTCAAGATTTATACAAACATAAGCAAGCTTGAACCCGCAACACGTAACAACCTAGATCGATTCGGTTTCGGCTATCGGAAAGCACAAGATCCACATGTTAAAACATGAAACCCACTCGAACAAGGATCATAAAAGAGATATAGCCGATCCAAACCCATCTAGATTGGGCAAAGATGTGTTACATGAATTAAAACATAAAGTAAAATTCAAGTTAACACGGGGTAACTTAATGAATCTATTGGATCTTGCCAAAATCCAATAGAGCCGATAACTAGCTTCGAGCTAGATCTTAGCCTACCGCATGGCTCATGATCTAACAAGAAACCCTCTTGAACCAAGCTTGAATCTACCGCATGACACGAAGCATGGTAACAAGACTACTTGCATCGGATCTAAATCCACCGCATGATACTAGACATGATACAAGGTTGCGGTACTCACGGAGGTCGACGGATCGATTGGCCCTCTCGAAGAACTCGACGACACGACAAAGGACTCTAGGGTTTGGCGTAAGGCCGGTGTATATTGAGGAATGATTGTGTCTGTTACATACATTCAGGGGTCGTATTTATACCCTGTTGAGTACAACTGCGAATGGATTCGTTGCCTAACTAAGCTCGATCGCCTATCCATCCATTCGCCTCCCCTGATTGAGCCACGTCACCGTCTAATCCCGCAAAATCAGCTCTACTGTTCCTTTGCCGAACCGGAGCAGATAGCCGACCGCAGATCTCTTTGCCAAAAATCTCGAAAATATCCTTCCTTCCGCGGACGGACTCTTTTTCGAACCGGACCCACAAATCGGACTCCTTACCAAATTTTGGTGTTAACGATACGGGTCTTCAAAATGGATGATTCTTAATGCGTTGGAAAGAAGGTTTGAATAAGCTTCTGAATATTAAATTTTCTTCTATTGTACATCTCTGAACATGTGCTCAAATCTTGACGGAAACAGCAACTCCCCTCTCAAGCCTTGTAGATGACTAACGATCTTGATTGCAATTGGTCAAGAACTCATGGGAACACTTCTCCATGCCTACAAAAGAAATCTAATACACATTCTACCCCCGGGGTTATGGTTGGGAGTAGAAACAATTTCCAACAAACCAAATGCATCCCTAAGATCTTAGCTTGTGGCATAGCTCACCTAGTAAAGAGAAAAGTAAGAACCTAATGAGTGTACGTGTGTGTAGGTGAAAATGCAAATGAAAGGAAGGGATATAAACAAAACAATGTTTACACCAAATTCTAAGCTCCATGCTTACAAAGTGGTTGCCAAACTTCTCCACCGCCATAAAGATTTATCAACCAAGGTCAAAACACCATGTTCATCCCAAGATTAACAATTCTTAATAGTGTAAGAGAGGTGGTGCATTGTGAAGTTTATAAACCAACCAATGCAATATAAATTAACAAGGCTCAAAAAACCTCAAATAATGATTGTCCGTAATCAAATCTAAACACCATGTTTACACAAGATTACAAAAGAAAATGCCTCGAACGCGCGAAGCACCATTATGGAAATAAAGCATTCATCAAAAAGTTTTGCGAAGAAGCCAAGCTAACCTATGCATGATAGAACAAAGGGGGGGGGGTTGATGCAAAATGCAAATGCGAAAAGGAATTAATGAAAAGGGTCGACAATGTTTGAAAAAGGCTTTCAAAGTTGTTCCTTATAATGACAAGCAAGTCACTTTATGAGAGGTAAAGTTTTGTCAACAAAGCATTTTATCAAAAGACCTTAAAACATGCTAATAAAGTTTTAAGGTAAGGCCTATGGGTATCCTATATTTTTGGCTTAAGACAAGAATTTTGAAAAGATAAGTCGAGTGAAGAAATTCTATCTAAGGTGGTTTTTGAAGGATCGATACGGCGAACCAGAGGGGGGGGGTGAATGGGAGTCGATAAAAATTCTTCTCGGAGGAGATGGAAACTCCAACAAGATGAACACGGCTTCCAACACACGTCTCCGACTCACTACCCAAATTGGCCAAGCCCACGTAGCCACTGAAATGCCACAGAACCTAGGAACCAACACACAACCTTCTGACCCGAGAACGCAGCGGAACACCAAACCTCGAGTCTACAGACCAACACCGGTCAGACCGGTGAGGACCACCGGAAAGACTGGTCCCTGCTGGTAAGAGTTGGCAACTTCCACGAAGTGGCTTCACACCAGTCAGGCCGGTGTAACACACCGGTCAGACCGGTACAAGCCTGAAAGCTCCCAAATCACCAAAAATGCCTACCGACCTCCAAACGGACCCAAACTCAAAACAACGGCAACACAAGACAACGGCGAACACACCCGGACGTTCACTCGAGCAAAAACCCACCGAGGGTTGCACCGGTCAGACCGGTCAAGAGCACCGGTCGGGCCGGTGTAGCTCCGGCGCAGCTCGGGATGAACAGCACCCGCGGGTCAACTCCCCCAAATCCAAATCTCGATCTCCCGAATCGCTCCACGGACTTGAACAAGACTTTGGGGTAATAGGAACACCTCATGAAGAGTCCATAGCCAAGTTTAATCCCACCAAAACTTGTCCAAAAAGGAGGAATCGAAGAAATCCCGCCAAGAACACCTCAAACCCTAGAACTTGGAAAACCCCAAAATCGAGCCCCTTTACTCACGGATTTGGGAAGGGAATCACGGCCCAAAGAACCACGAAGGGTTCCCACAAATTTCCCCCATCAAATCCCCAAGAGAAAGGTCCCGAAAATAACCCAAGAAAAACACCAAGAAAGGGCTCCGAAATCACCACCAAGAACAACCGGGAACAACACAACAAGGCCTTGAGGAACCACGCCGAATCATCTATACATGCCACAAAGGTTCATACAAGGTCTAGCTTGCCGCCCGATCATCCAACCCTCTCACAAGATCTCACCATGAAGCTCTCAAGCTAGTCCTATGGAAATCCTAAGAAAATAGGAAGGGAAAATAGGAAAGCAAATGAACTAGGGTTCCAAGAGAGTTGGCTGCCATCTTCTCACCTCTTGGGTTATATGGAGGCAACCAAAAGTCTAAAATAGCCTTTCCTAATAACTAGGGATACAAGCCCCTCAAGGGCGGTTTTGGAAGTCTTCAAGCTTTCTCCATCGGACGGATGCCCGGCGACCGCAACCTGCTTAGCCTCGATGCAAGCCTTGCGATCTCGACACGTATCCTCTGCTTCGAAGATTCCGAACTGCGTCGTCGCACACCGGTCAGACCGGTGCTCCTCACCGGTCAGACCGGTCGGACCCACCGGTCGGACCGGCCCCCGCACCGCTTCTTGCGGCACCGTCTTCGGTCTTGGCTTTGTGGATCCGGTCAGACCGGTCTGACACTGCTGCAGCACCGTCTTCGGTCTTGGCTTTGTGGATCAACCAAGGAACCAAGTGGTTTTCTGGTGAACCACCGGAAACCCCACGAACTCGGTGTAGCCTCCGCCAATCTCCACTCATGACTCGGCTCCCACGTAGTCCCGGCTCGACCTTGGTTTTGAGGCTCAACCAAGAAACCGTCCACGACTTCATCTTCTTGTTCATGCCACCATGCGGCTCGCACTTGACCCCGCCGGCCACCGGTCCCTCAAACGAGGCCTACTTGTCTTCTCCACACATGGAGGCCTCACCGGCGACAACCTTTCGCGCTTGTCCTTCACCCGCACCAACACCGGTCAAGCCGCAACCTCGCACCTGCAATACTTAGCCAAGAATCGGTCCACACAACGTTGTCAATCACTCATCACACAAGGAAGCGACCATCCACCGGTCCTCGAACCACACATGGCACACAAGGTTCGAGGACCGGTGGATGGTCGCTTCCTTGTGTGATAAGTGATTGACAACATTGTGTGGACGTAATCAAATCTAAACACCATGTTTACACAAGATTACGAAAGAAAATGCCTCGCGCGCGCGAAGCACCATTATGGAAATAAAGCATTCATCAAAAAGTTTTGCGAAGAAGCCAAGCTAACCTATGCATGATAGAACAAAGGGTGGGTTGATGCAAAATGCAAATGCGAAAAGGAATTAATGAAAAGGGTCAGCAATGTTTGAAAAAGGCTTTCAAAGTTGGTCCTTATAATGACAAGCAAGTCACTTTATGAGAGGTAAAGTTTAGTCAAAAAAGCATTTTATCAAAAGACCTTAAAACATGCTAACAAGGTTTTAAGGTAAGGCCTATGGGTATCCTATATTTTTGGCTTAAGACAAGAATTTTGAAAAGATAAGTCGAGTGAAGAAATTCTATCTAAGGTGGTTTTTGAAGGATCGATACGGCGAACCAGAGGGGGGGGGTGAATGGGAGTCGATAAAAATTCTTCTCGGAGGAGATGGAAACTCCAACAAGATGAACACGGCTTCCAACACACGTCTCCGACTCACTACCCAAATTGGCCGGGCCCACGTAGCCACTAAAATGCCACAAAACCTAGGAACCAACACACAACCTTCCGACCCGAGAACGCGGCGGAACACCAAACCTCTAGTCTACGGACCAACACCGGTCGGACCGGGTGAGCACTACGGACGGACGGTCCCCGGCCGGTAAGAGTTGGCAACTTCCACTAAGTGGCTTCACACGGTCGGGCCAGGTGCAACACACCGGTCGGACCATTACAAGCCTGAAAGCTCCCAAATCACCAAACAGGCCTACCGACCTCCAAACAGACCCAAACTCGAAACAACAGCAACACAGGACAACAGCGAACACACCCAGACGTTCACCCGAGCAAAAACCCACTAAGGGTTGCACCGGTCGGACCGGTCAAGAGCACCGGTCAGACCGGTGTAGCCTGGGCAGCTCGGGATGAACAACACCCACGGGTCAACTCGCCCAAATCCAAACCTCGATCTCCAGAATCGCTCCACGGACTTGAACAAGACTTTGGGGATAATAGGAACACCTCATGAGGAGTCCATAGCCAAGTTAATCCCACCAAAACTTGTCCAAAAAGGAGGAATCGAAGAAATCCCGCCAAGAACACCTCTAACCCTAGAACTCGGAAAACCCCAAAATCGAGCCCCTTTACTCACGGATTTGGGAAGGGAATCACAACCCAAAGAACCACGAAGGGTTCCCACAAATTTCCCCCATCAAATCCCCAAGAGAAAGGTCCCGAAAACAACCCAAGAAAAACACCAAGAAAGGGCTCCTAAATCACCACCAAGAACAACCGGGAACAACACAACAAGGCCTTGAGGAAACCACGCCGAATCATCTATACATGCAACAAAGGTTCATACAAGGTCTAGCTTGCCGCCCGATCATCCAACCCTCTCACAAGATCTCACCATGAAGCTCTCAAGCTAGTCCTATGGAAATCCTAAGAAAATAGGAAGGGAAAATTGGAAAGCAAATGAACTAGGGTTCCAAGAGAGTTGGCTGCCATCCTCTCACCTCTTGGGTTATATGGAGGCAACCAAAAGTCTAAAATAGCCTTTCCTAATAACTAGGGATACAAGCCCCTCAAGGGCGGTTTTGGAAGTCTTCAAGCTTTCTCCATCGGACGGATGCCCGTGACCGCAACCTGCTTAGCCTCGATGCAAGCCTTGCGATCCCGACGCGTGTCCTCCGCTTCGAAGATTCCGAAGCTGCGTCGTCGCACACCGGTCAGACCGGTGCTCCTCACCGCCGGATCGGTCGGACCCACCGGTCGAGGCCGGTCCGGCACCGCTTGCGAAGCACCGTCTTCGGTCTTGGCTTTGTGGATCAACCAAGGAACCCAGTGGTTTTCTGGTGAACCACCGGAAACCCCACGAACTCGGTGTAGCCTCCGCCAATCTCCACTCATGACTCGGCTCCCACGTAGTCCCGGCTCGACCTTGGTTTTGAGGCTCAACCAAGAAACCGTCCACGACTTCATCTTGCTGTTCATGCCACCATGCGGCTCGCACTTGACCCCGCTGGCCACCGGGTCCCTCAATTGAGGCCTACTTGTCTTCTCTACACATGGAGGCTTCACCGGCGACGACCTTTCGCGCTTGTTCTTCACCTGCACCAACACCCGCTCAAGCCGCAACCCGCACCCGCAATACTTAGCTAAGAATCGCTCCACACAACGTTGTCAATCACTCATCACACAAGGAAGCGACCATCCACCGGTCCTCGAACCACACATGGCACACAAGGTTCGAGGACCGGTGGATGGTCGCTTCCTTGTGTGATAAGTGATTGACAACATTGTGTGGACGTAATCAAATCTAAACACCATGTTTGCACAAGATTACGAAAGAAAATGCCTCGCGCGCGCGAAGCACCATTATGGAAATAAAGCATTCATCAAAAAGTTTTGCAAAGAAGCCAAGCTAACCTATGCATGATAGAACAAAGGGTGGGTTGATGCAAAATGCAAATGCGAAAAGGAATTAGTGAAAAGGGTCGCAATGTTTGAAAATGGCTTTCAAAGTTGTTCCTTATAATGACAAGCAAGTCACTTTATGAGAGGTAAAGTTTTGTCAACAAAGCATTTTATCAAAAGACCATAAAACATGCTAATAAAGTTTTAAGGTAAGGCTTTTGGGTATCCTATATTTTTGGCTTAAGACAAGAATTTTGAAAAGATATGTCGAGTGAAGAAATTCTATCTAAGGTGGTTTTTGAAGGATCGATACGGCGAACCAGAGGGGGGGGGTGAATGGGAGTCGATAAAAATTCTTCTCGGAGGAGATGGAAACTCCAACAAGATGAACACGGCTTCCAACACACATCTCCGACTCACTACCCAAATTGGACAAGCCCACGTAGCCACCGAAATGCCACGGGAACCTAGGAACCAACACACGACCTTCCGACCCGAGAACGCAAGCGAACACCAAACCTCTAGTCTACGGACCAACACCGGTCGACCGGTGAGCACCACCGGACGGTACCGGTCCCTGCTGGTAAGAGTTGGCAACTTCCACTAAGTGGCTTCACACCGGTCAGGCCGGTGCAACACACCGGTCAGACCGGTCCAAGATTGAAAGCTCCCAAATCACCAAATAGGCCTACCGACCTCCAAACAGACCCAAACTCGAAACCGCAGCAACACAGGACAACAACGAACACACCCAGACATTCACCCGAGTAAAAACCACCCGAGGGTTGCACCGTCGGACCGGTCAAGAGCACCGGTCGAGGCCCGGTGTAGCTCCGGCGACTCGGGATGAACCACACCCGCGGGTCAACTCGCCCAAATCCAAACCTCGATCTCCCGAATCGCTCCACGGACTTGAACAAGACTTTGGGGATAATAGGAACACCTCATGAGGAGTCCATAGCCAAGTTTAATCCCACCAAAACTTGTCTAACAAGGAGGAATCGAAGAAATCCCGCCAAGAACACCTCTAACCCTAGTACTCGGAAAACCCCAAAATCGAGCCCCTTTACTCACGGATTTGGGAAGGGAATCACAACCCAAAGAACCACGAAGGGTTCCCACAAATTTCCCCCATCAAATCCCCAAGAGAAAGGTCCCGAAAACAACCCAAGAAAAACACCAAGAAAGGGCTCCTAAATCACCACCAAGAACAACCGGGAACAACACAACAAGGCCTTGAGGAACCACGCCGAATCATCTATACATGCCACAAAGGTTCATACAAGGTCTAGCTTGCCGCCCGATCATCCAACCCTCTCACAAGACCTCACCATCAACCTCTCAAGCTAGTCCTATGGAAATCCTAAGAGAATAGGAAGGGAAAATAGGAAAGCAAATGAACTAGGGTTCCAAGAGAGTTAGCCGCCATCCTCTCACCTCATGTGTTATATGGAGGCAACCGAAAGTCTAAAATACCCTTTCCTAATAACTAAGGATACAAGCCCCTCAAGGGCGGTTTTGGAAGTCTTCAAGCTTTCTCCATCGGACGGATGCCCGGTGACCGCAACCTGCTTAGCCTTGATGCAAGCCTTGCGATCCCGACGCGTGTCCTCTGCTTCGAAGATTCCGAACTGCGTCATCGCACACCGGTCAGACCGGTGCTCCTCACCGGCCGGGACCGGTCGGACCCACCTGGCCGACCGGTCCGGCACTACCGCAAGCACCGTCTTCGGTCTTGGCTTTGTGGATCCGGTCAGACCGGTCTGACACTGCTGCAGCACCGTCTTCGGTCTTGGCTTTGTGGATCAACCAAGGAACCAAGTGGTTTTCTGGTGAACCACCGGAAACCCCACGAACTCGGTGTAGCCTCCGCCAATCTCCACTCATGACTCGGCTCCCATGTAGTCCCGGCTCGACCTTGGTTTTGAGGCTCAACCAAGAAACCGTCCACGACTTCATCTTGCTTTGTTCATGCCACCATGCGGCTCACACTTGACCACGCCGGCCACCGGGTCCCTCAAACGAGGCCTACTTGTCTTCTCCACACATGGAGGCCTCACCGGTGACAACCTTTCGCGCTTGTTCTTCACCCGCACCAACACTACTCAAGCCGCAACCCGCACCCGCAATACTTAGCCAAGAATCAGTCCACACAACGTTGTCAATCACTCATCACACAAGGAAGCGACCATCCACCGGTCCTCGAACCACACATGGCACACAAGGTTCGAGGACCGTGGATGGTCGCTTCCTTGTGTGATAAGTGATTGACAACATTGTGTGGACCGATTCTTGGCTAAGTATTGCGAGTGCGGGTGTGCTGCGCTTGACCGGTGTTGGTGCGGTGAAGAACAAGCGCGAAAGGTCATCACCGGTGTCGGTGCGGAATATGGTCCCGACACTAACCAGTAGATAACGCCTAGGTCTATCCCTCAATGGTCGATGCCAAGCAACAAATGACACAAGGTTTTATCCCCGGTTCCCGCCGAGGGGGCCGTACGTCCCGGCGGTGGTGTGCTCGTGGCACTATATTGCTCGGCACCGGGGTGCTTGTAGTGGGGCAAGTACAAGCAAGGCGGGAGAGGAAGCGTGGCTTCCAAGTCCCCGTGAGAGTAGTTGAAGATGTTGTGGGAGAATGAGAGAGTGAGTGCACGGTGCGTTATGTCCAACCGAACTCGTTCCTCTCTCGCTTGTCCCCCCCCCCCCCCCCGGGGGCTCGCCTCCCCCCTTTTATAGGCCAAGGGGGCGATGGGTTACATGTACGCCACGCTACCTAGCTACGTGAGGGGGCACGTCGCGCTACGGTGTAGAGTGGGCGGCCGTCCGGACGATCTTCGTTGCGATCCGGCCATGATGGCCTACCTTGTACCGAACAAAGGTGGCGGTTCGAGGGTAGGAGGCGGCAGATGGCGATGGCGTCCTCTGATAGGCTTCGAGGGAGGTGCTGATGATGGCTGGTACGGGGGTACGGAGCGGGCGAACGGCGTTCCTTCCCAATGAGCTCGCGGTAGTGGAGTGGTTGCCGCAGCGGTGCCGGCGTGCGCTCGCGGTGTCGGGGCGTGCGCCCGCACGCGTGGGTACGGCAGCCCGCACCGTTACGGTGGACCGGGATGGCCATCCACCGGCCCGGCGCCCCCTACCCAACCCGTAGGGTCACGGGAAAGTGGAATCGAGGGTGCGCCCGGCCCCCTTTCGAGGGTCGGGCGCGTTAGCCGTATCGTAGTGGGCGCGCGGTGTCACGGACCGACACCGGCCGTACCGCACGGTCCATCCCACGCGGGCGGGGATGGGCTCCTCCCCGGGGAGTTGGTGCGGCGGCACGGGCGTGAGCCCCGGCGCATGATGGCGCCGTCTCCGCGGCGTCGGGCGTTAAATGCCCAAGTACGGGGCCGGCGCACGCGTGCGGGGCGCCCGTGAGCGTGGCGGGCCCCGGCCGAGGGCGGAGCGGACCCTCGAGCGAGACGGGACTCGCTCGAGGGGGAGCGAGCCCTCGAGCGGGGCGGGACCGCTCGAGGGAAGGGTCGCCCCTCGAACGGGCGGAGTCCGCTCGAGGAGAAGCGTGCCCTCGAGCGAGGCGGAGCCCGCTCGAGGGATCTTCTAGACGGGCCGTCTTGGTGGGCCTCCGAGTCTCGCCGCATAGGCCATGTCCCGCACCGTTAGCTTCTCGCATGGTTAGGCTTAGCGTGTTTCGACGCGGGGATTTAAGTGAGGGTTCCCCCATTGTTTATGGGGACCCCTAGGGCGGTCCCCGACAACCGGTGAGGCCTCCAGGTGTGGAGAAGACAATTAGGCTTCGTTCGAGGGACCCGGTGGCCAGCGGGGTTAAGTGCGGGCCGCATGGTGGCATGAACAGCAAGATGAAGTCAGGGACGGTTTCTTGGTTGAGCCTCAAAACCAAGGTCGAGTCGGGACTACGTGGAAGCCGAGTCATGAGTGGAGATTGGCGAAGGCTACACCGAGTTCGCGGGGTTTCCGGTGGTTCACCAAAAAACCACTGGGTTCCTTGGTTGATCCACAAAGCCAAGACCGAAAAACCGAAGACGGTGCTGCAGCAGTCCCAGACCGGTCTGACCGGTGGGTACCGGTCTGACCGGTGAGGAGCATCGGTCTGACCGGTGTGCGACGACGCGGTCCAGAATCTTTGAAGGGGAGGACACGCATCGGGATCGCAAGGCTTGCGTCGAGCATCCGTCCGATGGATAAAGCTTGAAGACTTCCAAAACCGCCCTTGATGGGCTTGTATCCGTAGTTGGTTGGAAAGGGTAATTTAGACTTTCGGTTGCCTCCATATAACCCAAGAGGTGAGAGGATGGCAGCCAACTCTCTTGGAACCCTAGTTCATTTGCTTTCCTATTTTCCCTTCCTATTTTCTTAAGATTTCCATAGGACTAGCTTGAGAGCTTCATGGTGAGATCGTGTGAGAGGGTTGGATGATCGGGCGGCAAGCCAGACCTTGTATGAACCTTTGTTGCATGTATAGATGATTCGGAGTGGTTCCTCAAGGCCTTGTTGTGTTATTCCCGGTTGTTCTTGGTGGTGATTTTCAAAGCCCTTTCTTGGTGTTTTTCTTGGGTTGTGTTCGAGACCTTTCGTTAACACCAAATTTTGGTAAGGGAGTCCGACTTGTGGGTCCAGCTCGATAAGGAGTCCATCCGGTGGAAGGAAGGTTTTCTCGGATGTATTCGGCGGAAAGATCCGCGGTCGGCTATCCGCTTCGTTCGGCAAGAGAACAGCTTGAGCCGATTTTGCGGGATTGGACGGTGACGTGGCTCAAGCGGGAAGGACGAATGGATGGATAAGTGATCAAGCTTAGAGATAAGTTAGGCAACAAATCCATTCGAGGTTTGTTGACGGTTAATAGTTGTATCAAAGTTCGTTTGTGACTTGCAAGCGGACAAGTCTCCCGTCGTAGTCAAGGGACCCTTCTTCCCTCGAGTGGTGAACCCAAGGTATCGAATCCGTGGAACAATGTGCAACGCAAGGATTCAATCTAGTAAAGCAAGGTAAGCTATCTTATGAAGGTAATTTGCATCTAATCTACTAACTCATAAAGAAAACGAATCTAATCTAATCTACTAAAGAGGTAACAAGAGAAAGCAAGAGATAACCAATCTAGAGAATCTAGATCATGCTTATGTTGTAGCTCCAAACAAGATAGATGAAGATAGCAAAGCGAATCTCATTAAAAGCATCTTTAAATCGTGGCCTTCCCATCCGACTCCGAAAACATCCGCCTTTCGAGACCCCCGTTTTGTCACAACGTATCCCTATTCATGCGGGGAGCTTAGGGCGAGTTCGATAGAACAAGTTGAAATCACTTGGCCGGTCCGTATGCACCTCTAGCCACCGCGGCTACAAGAGCACCCTATGTAATCTATCTTAAGTATAGATCGTAGAAGAAGCAAAACCAAGAAGAAAACAAAATCATCGAGAAGGCACTTGATCGCTAGAAATCGAATTCACTTACAAACTTCACCATGAATGATTACATGAACAAGATCACCACCGGGCCCCTCCCTCGATCTTGATCCTCGCTCCGAGCTCCGACGTGGTCTTCCATGCAAGGTTCCCACGTCGGCCGTGGAAACCCTAGACAACTAGCACGACCCTCATCTTCAAGTTGGTGTCCCTCAAGCTTCTCTCGCTCCTCGGCGGCGGAATACGACTTCTTCTCTCGCGTGGCTCTCGGTCGGGGGGGCTATTTATAGCCCGAGAAGCAATTAGGTCAAAGGAGAGGCCGATTGGGCCCCGAATTGGGCCGGGCCGGCCGGCCCGGGCCGACCGGCCCGGGCCCACCTCGGCCCATCCCGCGGCCTCGCTTCGCCCGTGTTGCTTCCCACGTCTTCTAGATGTTCTCCCCTTTTGCATGTGGGCCCTTGACGTCGGTTTCTCTCCGAATTGGACTCAACTCCTTGTCTTGCAAGATTCGAAGACTTTTCTCGGTTCGGTCCTCGGAGTTTATCATCTTCTCGGGCTTGGTCCTTGGGCTCTTGGAGTCATGTTCACTTCATTGCTTGACTTGTATCGGGCTTCAAGGTCTTGTCATGAGGTGCTTAATGAACTTATCCCGAAAGTCTTGCTTTCAACGTTAAAACCCCGTGTAAACACATAACTCCAAAACCGACATGCACAAGTGAACTTGTTATACCACGGGGGTTAGTACCAATGAATAAGATACAAAAGTTATGCCAACATAGAAGGTAAACTCATGGCTAGGTTGACGGATTTTCACCGTCAACATCTCCCCCATGCTTAAACCTTGCTCGTCCTCGAGTAAGCCTTCGATGGATATCATCATTGCCAAACAATGTTTAAACCTTGCACTTGATCATACATGAAAAAAAACATAATGCTCTCAAAAGTTTAATTCGTTAAAGTTCCATAATGTACTAGCCTTCACCTCTACGGAGGGTAGATTCTTATTAAGCTTATCCCACAAGTATTAACATGCTCACCAAGTTTAAATAGACCTCGAATTTTTTGAAATAAAGAACGAGATAAAGAAAAGCTAAACCAAGTTCACAAATTTAAATCATCTTGTATATTGCTCATGAACTCTCATCTCACTTGTCTCTCAAGCCTATATATTCTACTCCTTTCCCTCTCATATATATGTGGTAGGCTTTATATGGAGCTTTGGGAAAGTTTAGTCCTAACAAGATTTTATAAATGAGGTGTTGTCAAAACAAGACAAGCTTCTCATGGTCTTACCGAGACTCGTCAAAAAGGTCATTGGAAAATAATGTTGAATCAAGGAGGGGAAAGAGAAAAATACACACACTTTTAGATAAGTGGACATGTGCAAATGGCAAAGAGTGATCCCGAGGCACAAAGGAAGTCCTCGTTATCGGATTGCACATGGTTGGAAGATGAGAATGGATCTTTTTAACTTGAAGCCTTGAATGCACTCTTAGAGAACCTAGGGAGTTCACTTTACGCACAAATATATTTTTTTTTCTTTCTTATATTTCTCATTCTTTTCTTTCTTTCATTCATTCATTTTTTTTTCTTTCCTCATCATTTATTCAGTCCCAAGACTTCCCCAACGAAGTTTTGATTTTTTTTATACCTTGAAAGTCATGAGTATCACTGGATTTTTTTTACCCAACCCTATACATCTCTTTCATCATTTTTTTTAAATATTCCCCTTTGAACTCTAAAACTGCACCGTACCTACCTCCTCCCCCATGCTTAGACGTTGCTCGTCCTCGAGCAAAGAGGCGAAAAATAAGGTAGGTACCGGAATATTTTTCCTTGGAGAGATACTTCAAATCTTCAACGTTGGCACCGTCTTGCGATCTTCCTTGAATTGATGATCCATTCTCAACGATAGGTTGTGGTCAAGGAGGTAATCACAAAAAGATGATATTTGGTTTAAGGGTGGATATCCGGCGAAGTTTGTGAGATCACCGATGCGGGGATACACAATGCACGGATAAAAGGCTAGCAAAAAGATAGATACGCAAAAACGGAATGACCAACTTTTCTAGTCTCGGGCCGCAGAAATCATGGCCTGCAATAACTCACTCAAAAATAAATCTTGTACACTAAGGTTCATGCACTCAAATATATATAAGGCTTTGGATAGGTTGAGCAACACACAAGTGATATTCGTGACAAGGTTAGCAATATTTTTGAGCATAAAAGACATCTTCAATCTATTCATAACTTGAGAGCACATAAAACACTATGGGTCTTTATTTTAATCATAACCTCCGCTGAAGATTGAGCTAGCATTTAGATAATTTCAGATTTGTATTTTTAAGAGAGCACTAGTTCAAACATGCATAAATCAATTACAAAGATAAACAAAGCGGCAATTATAATCATATATCATCATGGCACAAACTTTGTAACTTTACCAAAGGTAAAAACTTGGTGGTGACGTTATTCATGATGAAAATAAAAACTAAGATACACACTGAAAATTAAACTAAAAACTGAAAATTAAAGCAAAGCTGAAAATACTACGCAAACATAGGTGCATACAAGCTGAAAATTAAAGAAAAGGGGGTAAAGGAAAGATAACTAAAGCTCCTCCTCTCTCTAATCTTCCGCCGGTGGTTGATATTGATAGTCTTGGTTGTTGTACCCTTACTTGTAATAGGAAAGCACCACTACTCCTATGAATTGTCCAACGGTGCTAGGTGAAGGTGTCCAAGCACATAAGCGACGTTTGCATTTCCTTCACCCATTTAGTTGGCATTGGTTTGGATGGCTGCAATAATTTGCATGTTCCTTGCAGCGTATCCTCCAATGGTGGCTCCATTTTGTTGTGGTTGAGGAAGGTGTGCAAATGGCTCCGCAAAGGCTACGTTGGGCACCGCAAAAATGGTGGGGGTATGGCTGCACCACTCCCCCATGCTTGCATTGGTACACCACCGTAGTAATTCGACGGCGCCGGGGTTTCTCCCAATGGTGGGACATAATTTTGTTGTGCACCTCCTTCTTGGGTCGTGGAAGATCCTTCTCCTATAATTCTTCTCCTTTATTTTTCTTCGCCGGCACAAGAAGTCCTTTCTCTAACCAATCTTCTTCCTCTCAAGAAAAAGTTTGAATCCTCAATCCGAAAGAGGCAAATTCACCTAGGCCACTTGGAAGCCTCCTCTCTTATCTTTACTCTTATCTTTTCCTTTCTTCATATATTCCTAGGGAAGTCCCGGGTAGGAGATGATTTGGGTTCCTTGCAATACCCGGTTTTAAAGAGATAGTCAACATGGAGAGGTAACAACCCGATCTCCCGAATCCGATGTTGCCACAACACCACCGGTTGATCATAGGTGAGTAGGGTTGATTGGCTGCGAGTAAATCCAATTCAACTCCGTGTTGGTTATCTATGTCTCTCTTATTCTCCCCAAAAATCCACTTGCACAAAAGTGACACACTTGGATGATGGGGTTCCGGATAGTATTTCTTCGTTGATGGTCTCTTCCCGTGATCATACTCCAAAAGCCTTCCCATGTGCCTTTATGCACATACTTGTTCCGAGCTCACTTTTTGAAAATAGGGGACACTCGCCCATGGGTCTACGATACTAGAACATGCAATCGTTTCGAACATGAAAACCAATATAATCTATCGGGGATTGTGTTGAATGGATCCAAGGAAGCATTGAGGCCCTACTCCCTTTATGGCATGGTTGCTAGCCTTAAGCATTAAAGTATTTTCAGCACAAGATGATAGATAGATAATCCAACAAAGTGTGATTACATCTCAAGATCGATTACAACCCATGGATGAAAGGAGATTACCCCATCAAGGTGCTAGAAATAGCATCGTTGATCAAGGTTACCCTTCCGACGGTGTCTTCCTTCTTCTCCACTTGTGGGCTCCCTCCAACGGAATGAGAGACTCAGCACTCCTTCATCAAGGGTATGCGCCATGGTCATGAAAATTTCCTAGGCGAATTTCTTGTGGGTGTTTGCCGACACTCCGCTAGAGAATTGCACCGTGTCCCGTGTGAAACCCAATATGTGGAGAGCTTGGTCGTCGATGTCGACGTTCGCTACAAGCCTCTACTTAAGGCGAGCGAGCTTCTTCTCCTCCTCCGTCATGATGACATACCCCTCGGAATACCGCGGAGCATATGGAGGTGGAGCGGATGATCGTGTCAAGTGGCGAGGTTGGACAGGCGGCTCCTCCATATGTTATTGAAGTTTGGTAAACCTAATAAACGAGTTTTGTGTGGCCCTCATGCCACCAAGGAGAAGAGTGTGGTTCCTCCTCGGCGGTGCCGTGTCCTCCTCCATACTCCAAGGAAACTCGGAAACCGAGTGCCTCCTCGAAGAGGTTGTCGATGATGGCTTAGACGACGATGATCCCTTCTTCTTCGGTGCAAAGGCTTGTAGTTTTCTTCCATGATTGCAGCACTCTCCCTCACAAATAAATATCCGGGGTTTTCACCCGGTAACAAGGTACACAAATATTATTTTGGAGTCCGGACTTTGAGTGGATTAAGGATGTGATTTGTTGCACGAAACAGGACGCGGTGGATGGCTAAGTCTAAGGTGATTGCGGCCTACAAACTAGAGCACACGAACAAAGAGTTGGATGAAAGACTTACCTCTCTCCTCCTCTTGGCTCGGTTCTTCTCTAGTGCATGCATGTTGCTTCGTGATCGCGTACACCTTCCAAACGTTCCCGTCCACTCCTTCGCTTGCACTATTGCTCCTTCCACTTGATGTTTTCGCTTTGACTCACTTCCATACTCCCTTGCCTCACATGCATCCATGATATTCCTACAAAACAAAGCCTTGGCTGCCCCCCCATGCTTGTACTTTGCATGTGGTTTAAATATGTTGGAGGGGCATCCCGTGATGTATCATGGTGCATGCATGGTTAGGTTAACTAGATTGCCTCCCTTTAAGGCTAAGCACTCCTCTAGTTTCGAAATTTAAAAATATTTTTCAGAGCCATGCAAGAGCTCGAACATAATTTTAGAGAAGTTTTTAAACCATTAAAAACAAATGCAAGTCGAAAATATTTTATTTTTACGTCGATTTCGGTCTCACCGGTATAGTTTGCCTTCATTGGTTGAGAGCAAGCTTTTCCCGGCTTGATCATGGGGGCATAGGTTTAGGTCCTAATTTTAATTAGATGAGAGAGATTTTGAATGAAATAAAATTAAGTGAGGCTTGGAAAAATTCTAATCTTAGAGAAACCAAGGATATGGATTTTTAAACCAACCAAAAACTTTGATTTCTAGGTTCACGCGAGTCCTACCACGTGCTGAATTTTATTAACACTTAAACATAAATCGTGGCTCTACTCGTGTGGTTTTAGCATGAAAAATAAGTCAACCTCAGCACCATAATGAGGGTGAAAGGTTGAGTTAAGGTTCTGAAATTATTTGGTTGAGGGTTTCTCGAAAAGAAAAGAATCAAACAAGCACATAGGATGGTTCATGTAAAGGGTTTATGATCAAGCAAAATATTCAACCAAGAATTATGTCTCTAATATTATTCAACCATTCTAAGTCTAAGGTTTTGCGTAGTAAAATTCAGAACTGAATTATATTTAAAAAGACTTGAAAAACCTGGAATCGGGTTGTCCTCCCGTAGCTTATTCTTGACTCGACGAAACGGGTTGCCTCCCCGCCTAGCGCTTCGTTTATAGTCCATGTCTAGACTTCTTCACTTGATTACTCCGATCAACGCTCTTTGCGGGCGTTGCAATCTTGGGTACCCACTTTGGCTTAGTCATTTTTTTTTTGGTCTTCACAGTCGGCTTTGTCCTTTGGTCTTGACGGATGCAACATCTTCCTTGTGGCTCGGCATCTCGAACTCCGGTCCTTCGGTCGTGATCTTCATGGTCTCTAGTGTGATGCTTCATCTCTCCCGAATGAGCTTGAGTAGCCTTCACCGTCTTGGGACCTTGGAGTTGTCTCTGATATTCTTCTTTGTTACCCATCGGGCGCCCTAAGCAAGTTGTCCCACTTGCGTCTCTAGCATCTTCATCATGATGAACACTTCGCATTCCTTGCATGTGGATCTTGCGTTGGCGGCCTTTAGGTGTTGAGCTTCTTTCTCCATCTCCATCTTCTCCATCCTCCTCTTGATCTTGAATGGCCTTCCGGCGTCTTGACTTGGAGGTGGTGATTCCCTTGGAGATTTCGACGGTCCTTCGACTTCAACTTTTGGATCTAGGGTTTCCACCCTTTTAGCTTGTGTTGCATGTCACCTTTGCCTCGTAAAGTTTTCCCCGGATCATCCACAAAAAAGTTTGGGTTTCTTGGAGAGGTAGCCAACCATCTCCGGTTAGGGTTAGTAATAAAACAAAAATCTAAACATAAAAACTAGGGTTAATCAAAACTAGATTAGATTGATATTTTTTTCTTTTGAGGATGATCAAACATAAGAGATGCAAAAGAAAATCAAAAGAAAAACTGAAAGATAAGCGATAATAGATCGGATCTTGATTGCTTGTTCCCCGCAACGGCGCCGAAAAAGGGGCTTGTTGACGGTTAATAGTTGTACCAAAGTTCGTTTGTGACTTGCAAGCGGACAAGTCCGCCGTCGTAGTCAAGGGACCCTTCTTCCCTCGAGTGGTGAACCCAAGGTATCGAATCCGTGGAACAATGTGCAACGCAAGGATTCAATCTAGTAAAGCAAGGTAAGCTATCTTATGAAGGTAATTTGCATCTAATCTACTAACTCATAAAGAAAACGAATCTAATCTAATCTACTAAAGAGGTAACAAGAGAAAGCAAGAGATAACCAATCTAGAGAATCTAGATCATGCTTATGTTGTAGCTCCAAACAAGATAGATGAAGATAGCAAAGCGAATCTCATTAAAAGCATCTTTAAATCGTGGCCTTCCCATCCGACTCCGAAAACATCCGCCTTTCGAGACCCCCCGTTCGTCACAACGTATCCCTATTCATGCGGGGAGCTTAGGGCGAGTTCGATAGAACAAGTTGAAATCACTTGGCCGGTCCGTATGCACCTCTAGCCACCGCGGCTACAAGAGCACCCTATGTAATCTATCTTAAGTATAGATCGTAGAAGAAGCAAAACCAAGAAGAAAACAAAATCATCGAGAAGGCACTTGATCGCTAGAAATCGAATTCACTTACAAACTTCACCATGAATGATTACATGAACAAGATCACCACCGGGCCCTCCCTCGATCTTGATCCTCGCTCCGAGCTCCGACGTGGTCTTCCATGCAAGGTTCCCACGTCGGCCGGGAAACCCTAGACAACTAGCACGACCCTCATCTTCAAGTTGGTGTCCCTCAAGCTTCTCTCGCTCCTCGGCGGCGGAATACGACTTCTTCTCTCGCGTGGCTCTCGGTCGTGGGGCTATTTATAGCCCGAGAAGCAATTAGGTCAAAGGAGAGGCCGATTGGGCCCCGAATTGGGCCGGGCCGGCCGGCCCGGGCCGACCGGCTCCGGGCCCACCCGGCCCATCCCGCGGCTCGCTTCGCCCGTGTTGCTTCCCACGTCTTCTAGATGTTCTCCCCTTTTGCATGTGGGCCCTTGACGTCGGTTTCTCTCCGAATTGGACTCAACTCCTTGTCTTGCAAGATTCAAAGACTTTTCCGGTTCGGTCCTCGAGTTTATCATCTTCTCGGGCTTGGTCCTTGGGCTCTTGGAGTCATGTTCACTTCATTGCTTGACTTGTATCGGGCTTCAAGGTCTTGTCATGAGGTGCTTAATGAACTTATCCCGAAGTCTTGCTTTCAACGTTAAAACCCCGCGTAAACACATAACTCCAAAACCGACATGCACAAGTGAACTTGTTATACCACGGGGGTTAGTACCAATGAATAAGATACAAAAGTTATGCCAACATAGAAGGTAAACTCATGGCTAGGTTGACGGATTTTCACCGTCAACAAGGTTGTACTTGGCAGGTATAAATATGAGCCCCGAATGTATGTAACGGATACACAATCATTCTCAACACAAACCGGCCTTACGCCAAACCCTAGAGTCCATTTGTTGTGTCGTCGAGTTCTTCGAGAGGGTTCATCGATCCGTCGACCTCCGTGAGTACCGGCAACCTTGTATCATATCTAGTATCATGCGGTGGATTTAGATCCGATGCAAGTAGTCTTGTTACCATGCTTCGTGTCATGCGGTAGATTTCAAGCTTTGTTCAAGAGGGTTTCTTGTTAGGTCATGAGCCATGCGGTAGGCTAAGATCTAGCTTGAGGCTAGTTATCGGCTCTATTGGATTTTGGCAAGATCCAATAGATTCATTAAGTTACCCCGTGTTACTTTGAGTTTTTACTTTATGTTTAAATTCATGTAACACCTTCTTGCCCAATTTAGATTGGTTTGGATCGGCTTTATCTCTCTTGTGATCCTTATGCGAGTAGAGTGCCTTGGACTAATTTAATACGTGGATCACGTGCTTTCCGATAGCCGAAACCGAATCGATCTAGGTTGTTACGTGTTGCGGGTTCAAGCCTGCCAACGTTGGTATAAATCTTGAAAGAACCGAGTATCACGCGGTAGATGCAGGTTTTTGGGTTGCTTTGGAGCTAGTCATCCGGTGGATTAGATTTCGAATCAATCTGATAGATTTATTTCACCCGGTAATGTTCGTTCCTTCTTCATGGACTCCGAATAGGTTGTTCAAATCGTATTCGGTTATGTTTCTTCACGAGTAGAACACGTGCATAAATCATGCTTTAAATAATGTATGCTTTTAGCTTTCCATATTTAGGTTGTATCATGCGGTGGATAGATCTATTTGTGGAAAGTGGTACGATCCCCATGCAAGTCGTATCATGCGGTGGATAGATTTGTTTGGTATCGTACCCGACGGGTTTTAAAGTACCTAGACATGCGGTAGACTAGTGCTTTGGGCCTATGCATGCTTGTTTATTACATGTTTATGCTCGCTCTTTACTTTATTTATTTATCTAATGTTGATCATCATGGGGATCGGTCACGATCTTGTGTACGTGCATCTCTGTCTAAACAAAGACCGATCGTCGTCATGCTTACGTCACACATTCGGCTATGTTACTTTTCCTTTTACAAGCTCCCGAATGGTTTCGGCTTTATTAGCGGATAGCTTTCTATAGCTATGTGACATCCCGTTTGGCTTCGTAGCCGTAAATATGGAACCGTCCGGTACCACCCGGCAAGTTCCAAGCTTTGGTATCTAACTACTTTGTCTTTTGTTAATTTTCGGGGAAAATTGACCGGCACGTCTTGTGATTCTTTGCACATGTGAAGCCGACCTTGTTCGGCTTGCTGTGTGCTTGGCGCTAGGTGCACATTTTGCGTCAACACACTTTTTGGCACGCCCAGTGGGACCACAGCCGAAAAAATCAAGATGCCTGAAATCGCGGATATCATGGATGTCAACATTGAGGACCTCTCTCCTGAACAACGGCAGCAGCTCCAGGACGCCGTGGACCAGTTCCAGCGAGGTGTCCGTCGTCTTTCAAGAAGAACAAGTGGCGCCCCGTACCCGAAAAATGAGATGCCCGTGGTATTGTTGCCACGGGAGAGCGACGCCACGACCCAGCAGAGAGGGAGGAATGCCCGCAAGCATTCCGGATTCTCGCGACCACGTCTTGAGCAGCACCACAGGGCTTTCCTTGGTGCATTCAAACAAATGATGGTGGTCGTCTTCGATCCAGGCATGGAGCAGGCATTCAAGAAGACACCCATCCAAGCGGGCACCGTAGAGTTGGGCGAGTCAAGCTCTCAACCGCCATTACGAGCCGGCCCGGGGCCCGGCCTTCTCCTCGCAGCGCCGGAAGTCAAGCTTTCCGGCCTCCCTCCGCAAGGCGCCGGGGGCCGCCCCGGCCCAGCCCCCCCACTACAGGCCTCGGGAGGACGACCAATCCAGCCCACCACCGCAGCGGCAGCAAAAGTCAACCCCGTACAACATGCCCAAACCCGTATCAGCCCACGTACGGGGAGTTGGCGTTCGGCTCACCCGGGGCCCCGCTTGCTTCCGCCACGGATTGCTCCGAAAGCAACGGCTACGCAGGAACCTATACGGCGGAGACTACCACGAGGTGGGAAACTACGGAGCCATCGACGCTTTCCCACATCCGGGTTACGCACCGCCGCAGCACACGGAGGACGACGCCCGGCGCGGAAGATGGCCGAGTTGATGCGAATCGCTCGGCCTCAAACCGAAAATGCGGGGACCCGCCTACACGCCGCCGTTCCCGCAGTGGTACTTCAACGTGCTCCTTCCACCAAGGGTGAAACCTCCGACGGAATTCACGAAATTCTCCGGCAAGACGACACAAGCACGGTGGAGCACATTGCTCGCTACCCGATGCAGCTCGGAGAATGCTCACCGAAGAAGCGTTCGTGGTCGATACTTCCCCGCGTCACCGATGGGCTCGGCGTTCCAGTGGTTTTCATCTTTGCCCCCTAAGTCAGTTAGCACGTGGAAGGAGCTAGAACGGAAATTCCACGCCCACTATTTCAGTGGCAGCTCAGAGAAGAAGCTAATCGACCTTGCTACCCTGAAGCAGAGGCACAGTGAGATGCCATTGGAATTCCTCAGGAGGTTCAGGGAAGTTAAGGGCATGTGCTTTTCGCTCAACTTGCCAGATGACCAGTTGGCCGACATGGCCGTCGCCGGGATGCTGCCGCCGTGCGTGAGAAACCGTTTGGCATGGAGTTCGAAAACCTAGGCCACCGTCTCGTAAGTCGTCGTCAATGAGTAACCAAGCATATGGTTTCAAGAAGGATGCCGGGTTTGGCAAACAACGCATGACGTGGCGGACATCTACAACCGGTTCTGGACAAGGCCGACCCGATAGAAGATTCGATGATGAATCGGATGTGGCCACAGCCGAAATCATGTGGGGGAAAGAGCCATTAACGATGAATCGGCCGGGGTCAAACGGACCAAAGGCACCTACAATTTCGACATCACGAAGGCCGACAAGCCGTTTGAACTCCTAGTGAAGGAAGGCCGAATCGATTGCTCGAAGGGCATTCCATGCTTCGGCCCGATGGAGTAAAGGAGAAGCGTTACGGCGGCTTCCACGACAGAACTCACACTCCATCAACGACTACGGGGTCTTCGTGATGAGGATCCGTAAAGCCATCCAGGAGGGACACCTCAAATTTGATAACAAGATGAAGTCGGATGGCCACCCCTTCCCTCGAACATGGTGGGTTTCTCCGTCAATATGGTGACAATGAGGAGAAGGGCACGGTCAAAGTCTTGACCTCGGCCCGGGCTAGGGCAGGATGGAGCAAAGGGACCCGAGCGTCAAGTAACTTTGGAGCAGTGTGCATGGTGAAGCCCCACGCGTTCTCAAGAGCCACATCGAAATCGGGGAATCATCCAAGGCCAAACCTAGGGTAACCACGCGTATACTCCTCAATAAGTGGCGCGCCGCATGGAAAAGGAGCGTTACCGAAGCGAAAATACGAGGAGGAAAGACGCAGAGCCGAAGAGGAGGCACGCAGAAGAGACCTGGAGCAATACACGCGCGAGCAGGAGCGCGCGCACTGGGGATGTGCGTTCTTCAGGCACTGTTGGAACGAAGGTTTGAAGCTGCCCACGTTGAGGAACTGCCCTGAGTGCAGTGACAAGTATTTTGAGTACAGGCAGGAGACTGCCTATCACCGATCCGTCCATGAGAGAATTGGAAGGATACATCCTAGCGAGGATTGGCGCCAAAAAATTGAAATCATTGATCATCCCAGGAAAAGGCAAGCTGATTTAAGGTGGGCTGATCAAGAGGAAGACGAGGACGAGTACATCTGGCAAAAGGGGCCATGGTGCCCGCCTGGCCTAAGGAAAAGTCAGAAGAGACGGGTTCAACGCTTGAGGAACCGTGAACTGAGGCAAGTGGGATCCGGGATCCGAACGGCGGTGTGGGCGTCCAAAGGATCAACTCGAAGGATCAAAGCGTTCGGCTCCAACTTGCATGGTATATTTTCTCGCCGAACGAATTCATGGCTCCCCGCCGACCGGGTTGTGCAGAAGAGGCATCCCTAGATGATGAGCAAGTTGAGGGGCCGATGGCGCACTCGGTGTTAGCCAAGCAAGCCATCTTCGACAAACCGGCCAGAAATCGACACATGAGGCCGCTGTACTTGAAGGGATATGTCAATGGCAAGCCATTGACCAAGATGTTTGTCGACGGTGGAGCGGCAGTCAATGTAATGCCGTACACCACCTTCAGGAAACTTGGCATGGGCCCCGGCGATCCGACGCCTACCAAGATAATACCGAACGATTTCGCCGGAAATCCTTCGGACACCAAGGGATGCACTCACGTGGATCCGATGATCGGGTCCAAGACGCCGCTCACGACCTTCTTTGTTATCAAAGGTAAAGGAGCCTACGGCCCTCGCCCGGAAGGGACTGGATTCATGCCAATTGCTGCGTCCCATCCACCATGCATCAGCAGCTCATCCAATGGGTGGATGATGATATTGAGGTGGTCCAGGCAGATGACTCCGTGAGCGTTGCAAACATGGAACCAGCTTTCTGGGAGTATCAAGGCATTGACTGTTTCTCAGGGAAAGACTGGGGAGAAGGTCCTGTTGAACCTGTCAGCAGTGATCAACAGCCGATTCAAGCAGTCGGCTCTTATAGTAATTTTTAATGGAGAACCCCGTCGATGGCACTGATGGCAAGTTGGGGCGAGGATTTATGTCGGCTGATAAATTAGAAGAAGTTGATATTGGAAGCGGTGATAAGCCAAGGCCGACGTTCATCAGCGCAAACTTGCAACCGGACTTCAGGGAGGAATTAATCAAGCTGCTCAAAGAATATAAAGATTGCTTCGCCCGGGATTATTCGGAGATGCCCCGGACTGGATCGTTCCATCGTTGAGCATCGGTTGCCAATCAAATCCGGTTTCAAACCATACAAGCAACCGCCCCGGAAAATCTACAAGGATGAGGTGTTGGCCGATGTGAAGAAAGAAGTTGAAAGATTACTTGATGCAAACTTCGTTCGGCCATGCGGATATGCGGAGTGGATTTCTAACATTGTCCCCGATTACAAGAAGAATGGAAAGATGAGGGTCCGCATAGATTTCGTGGATTTGAACGAGCTACTCCGATGGATGGTTACCCCATGCCTATTGCCGATTTGTTGATTGACGCCGCACTGGACACAAAGTGATCGGTTTCATGGATGGCAATGCGGGATATAACCAAATCTTCATGGCAATAGGGGATATATCAAAGACGGCCTTCGATGTCCCGGTCATATAGGCCCCGTTTGAATGGATAGTCATGACGTTTGGGTTAAAAAATGCCGGTGCAACTTATCAGCGAGCCATGAATTACATTTTTCACGAGTTGATCGGCAAAATTGTGGAAATTTACATTGATGATGTGGTGATCAAGTCCCTAAGTCATGACACACATTTGGAAGATGTGAGAAGGACCTTGGAGTGCACCCGAAAGCATGGTTTAAAGATGAATCCAAACAAGTGCGCTTTTGGGGTATCAGCTGGAGAGTTCTTGGGATTTTTGGTCCACGAAGGGGGGATTGAAGTTGGCAAGAAGAGCATGAAGGCCATTGATGTAGTGGTTCCTCCAACTAATCTCAAGGAGTTACAATCACTGCTCGGCAAAATTAATTTCGTGAGGAGATTCATTTCAAATTTGTCACAGAAAGTTTTGCCATTCTCTCCACTGTTGAAGCTAAAGAAAGATCAGAAGTTCACATGGGGCGACGAACAACAAAAGGCTTTCGATGAGATCAAGCAATACATGAAGGAGCCACCGGTCTTGGTCCCTCCTCGGTGGATAAGCCTTTCAAGTTGTACGTGGCGGCCGATACCCAAACCATTGGATCGGCCCTTATTCAAGAATTCGAAGGAAAGGAGCGGGTAGTAGCATATCTTAGCCGAAAACTACTTGATCCCGAGACCGGGTATTCGGCCGCAGAGAAGGCGTGCTCGTGCGTGTACTACTCGTGTACAAAATTTCAGCACTACTTGTTGAATGCCGAATGCACTGTGTATTCCAAGTTTGATGTAATAAAACATATGTTATCTATGCCAATTTTGAATGGCGGGATTGGCAAATGGATCTTGGCTTTATCAGAGTTTGAGTTAAAGTTCGAATCGGCAAAGGCTATCAAGGGACAGATCATTGCCGATTTTATAATTGAACATCGCGATCCGTCAATTGATCTCGCTTGAAATTATTCCTTGGGCTTTATTTTTTGATGGATCATCATGTGGTAAAGGTGGGGGAGTAGTGATTCTACTAATTTCGCCTAGGGGTGAGATGTTTGAATTTGCCATCCCTATACAGCCCAACGTTACAAACAATCGAGCCGAGTACGAGGCACTCGCTTCGAGGGCTTCAATATTTTAGAGAAGTCAGGGCCGTTTTAGTTGAAGTTTATGGAGACTCGAGTTGGTAATGAAGCAATTGAACGGCCAATACGAATGCAAAAGCGAAGCGCCGAGAAGTTACTACGAGGAATGCGAGAGAGATCTTGAAGGGCTTCCGTTGGTAACTTTACAAGATATTCCTAGGGAGCACAATGAAGAAGCAAACAAAGTTGGCTCGGAGCGCCTCCGGTCACAAAGAGAGTCAAGAAGCGTTTGCTGCAGATGTATGTGCACTGGGGACGGATCTTGCGGAAGATGATTGAAGAAAAGAGATCGTTGACTATTTGAAGGATCCATCCCGAAAGGTCTCTAGGAAGCTCAGGTACAAGGCCATAAAATTCGTTCTTCTGGATGACAATTTGTTCTATAAATCATTAGATGGGGTATTGTTACGATGCCTGGGTCCGAAAGAAGCCAAGAGCATGATGAGCGAAGTGCACGATGGGATATGTGGAGCACACCAATCGGCCTACCGCATGAAATGGGTCATCGTGCAAGCCGGGTGCTTTTGGCCGACAATATTAGAGGATTGCTTTGAGTATTACAAGGGATGTCAAGATTGCCGCAGGTTTGGAAATATTCAAAGAGTCCCCGCGTCGGCATTGATTCCCATCATCAAGCCATGGCCATTCGGGGCCGGGGTATAGACTTGATTGGCCGATTAATCCACCATCTAGCAAGGGGCATAAGTTCGTGCTTTTGGCTACGGATTATTTTACTAAATGGGTTGAGGCGATCCCACCGAATAAGGTGACGTCGGAAAACATGGTCGAATTTGTCAAGGAGCACATCATCTATCGGTTTGGGATCCCTCAGACAATCACAACCGATCATGGGGCCCAATTCGTGTCCCTGGAGTTCAGAGAGTTTGCCGAAAGCATGGGGATCAAATTGTTTAACTCTTCTCCCTATTATGCCCAGGATAATGGTCAAGCGGAGGCTTCTAACAAGATCATGATCAAGCTGATACAAAAGAAGATCGACCAGAAGCCAAGAAGGTGGCATTCGGTACTCAGTGAGGCACTGTGGGCTTACCGAATGGCCCCTCATGGAGCTACAAAAACCTCCCCTTATGAACTGGTTTATGGGCATTATGCGGTCCTACCTTGGGAAATGCGGTCGGATTCGAGGAGGGTTGTGTTACGGAAAGATTTGAGCTCCAAGGATTACGGTGACCTAATGATGGATGAACTAGAGGATTTACACATGATCCGTCTTAGGGCCCCGGAAAACATCGAGAAGAACAAGTGCGGGTTGCCAAGTACTATAACAAGAAAGTAAAAATCGTGCAATTTGCGAAGGGGATTTGGTTTGGAAAGCGCTATTGCCAATTGGAACTAAATATAGCGAATTCGGCAAATGGTCCCCTAACCGGGAAGGGCCTTTTCGTGTGGTCGGATGCGTCCTCGGTAATGCATACATATTGAAAACTTTGCTAGGAGAAGAATTTTCCGCCGCAATAAATGGAAGATATCTCAAGAAATATTATCCTAGTATTGAAATCGATTGATGATCACCGGCGGTGGGATTACACGCATCGACACGAGAACGGCCGGCGCTCAAGAACGAGGCCGCCTTTAGAACAAAAATTCACAAACGAAGGAATGGCCGGTGCCTAGATGCATTGCCCTTAGCACAAAACTACATTGCAAGCTCGCTTCTTGCGGGTTACATCCAACAACCTTGGTGATCAGGACCTCAAGGAGGTGGGAAGCGAGAAGGCGTGGAGGAAGAAGCGAAAGTATGATTCAATCTTTTCTTTGCTTCTTCGGTCGCTCCCTCTTCACTTGCTCCAGGACCACCGTGACGGCAACTTGGAATGCACGGGGGTGACCATGATTTGCGGCCTCCACCAAGCTGTCCCAAGCCGCTCTCGGGTTGTTGTACCCGTCGAGACATCTAAAACGAGAGGAGTGGATGTTAGGGGCAAGAAATCCGGATGTGGGCACGAAATCAAGAAGAAGTCGAAACATTTACCCCCCACTAGTGCCTCCCGAGCCATGCGATGCTCATGTTCGGCTTGGCAACGAGCGGTGATGTCCCCGAGGCCGTGCTCCGTGTGCCGAACACGGCGGCGTAGTTGATGGCCGGTCCTCTCGTTCGGCGTGGCGTCCTCTCGCTTCGAGGGAGGAATCGGAGGAGATGTACTCGAGCACGTCTTCGGTCCCGATGATTTCTTCGGAAGCAAATCAAGGTCAAAAGAGGAAAAGAAGAGGAGGTAAAGCGCAAGATCATATGGGAAACAAGGAGTAAATCAAGGGAAAACTCACCTTCGAATCGTGCGTTTCTTTGGAGTCTTGCTCTCCCGGGGTTGCTTGCCTTTGTCCATGGCCTTGGGGTTTTTTCCTCTGGAGATAGGGGAGGAAATGAGAAGTGATGGATGAGTGTGCGAGTGGATTTGCGGGGCATCTCGGTAGGCTATTTTATTGACCGAAGGGGTGCATTGGGAGTGATGATCGCCGCCGTACACTATTGGAATACCAAACGGCGGGGGTTTTCTTCCCGAGTGCGAAGGATTTTCGCTTGAACGATGCTTGTGGATTGCCGATTCGGGGATCTTCTCGTGGATTTTGCGCCAAGGGGCATACGTTCTCGCGTATTCGGCTCAAGACAGCCCCGGATATGCTTAAGGAAAAACAAGATTCACGGATGCAAACATAAAGAAAATCATCACAATGCAAGCACATAATTCAAAAGTTCTTTATTTATTGCCGATATTCAAACATCCCCAATACAATCTAGTCAAAAAGCCCGTTCAAAGCACAGATTGGGGATGAGTGATTTCGGCAATGGCGTCGCCGTGGCCATGGAGGCGCTCCAAGATGAGCTCAATCTCCTCGATGTCTTCCGGCGCGCCGCCCGAAGCCGCGCGGCTCGGGGTGGAGTAGTCGACGTCCGTGTGCGTCGCCATGGCGGCCCGGTGCCCGGGGTGGTGCCCAAGCGGACGCCATGGGTGGCCACTTCATCAACGCGGTGCTCCACCGCGACAAGGCGCTCCGCCGGCGTGTCTCCGCGGGCGTTCACCTTGTCGGCCGGTTGCTCCACTAGCATCTTCGGTGGTTGAGCTCGGCATCGCGGCCGCAAGGTGCAAGAAAAAGAAAAGGGGAGATTAGCATCAAAGGCCGGATTGGATCAAAAATTGATTTCGCAGTCGTACCGTCGATGGTTTCCGACGGTATGCTTGCGCCGGTCCTCCCACTCCAACTCGGCTATGCCCGCCTTTTTAGAGACGTCCTCAAGCTCACGCCGGGCCGTCTCCGGCTCCGCCTTGAAGCGGAGAGCGTCGAGTTCCCCGTAGGGCACGGGGGGAGTGGCGGCCGGACTCCGAGGAGTCGTCCGGAAGGGGCCGACCGGCGGCGCAAGAGATGGATTCCATCGAATCAACTTTGAAAAAAAAAGGATGGTCGTCAAAACAAAAGAAGATCAAAGATGAATCGAGGAAGAGGAATTGACGATCATTGCCTCCGCGCGCATTGGCGCTACTCCCCTCCCCCTCCTCATCGGAGGCGCGGCGTCGGTTAAGGCGGCGCACCATGCTTGCTACGGGATGTGCACTTGTTTGGAAAGAAGAAGAGTTGAGATTGGTAAAGATTCGAGAGCTAAAGGCTTGGTGGAGAGGTAGGGGCACCTACGGTTTCATTTATAGGCCCGGCAAGACGGATCGTGGCCTCAAGTCGTGGCTGCGGATTGTGGCGCATATCCCAAGAAAATCGGAAGGTGGAAAGGTTTCCTTGACCGGTCCCGCCAATGGGTCGCTTGGAGTTCTAGGGCCGAGTCATATTCGGTTGATCGGCTCGGGCCGAGAAGAGTCAAAGTGCCATTCGGGTGTTGGCATTTCTTTGTCGAATGAGTCGTTCAGCATTACATTTGAAGTTGCGCAGAAGAAAAAGGAAATGAAATTGCAAGAACAAATATTACAAGAGCGACCAATTCGGTTACACATCAATTGAAGCATCTAAATGTTCAAGTATTTCGCAATTACACTACGGACATTTGATGTTGCTTGACGAAAATTGTCCAACCGCTCCTGATAGTCTTTCTGGGCACTAGACAAGGTGGTAAGTTCTGCATCACATTGTTTCACCTTGGCTATAGCCGATATTGCTTCCTCTTGGGTCTTCTCTATCAATCCAGGGAGCTCGGCTATTTTCTTGTCATCGGCCTCTATCTCGGTCCGACAAGCTTCTCGATTCTTCGCCCTCCAAAGCGGCTTTTCTGGCAATTTTCAAACCACGAGAAGCTTGCAGATTGGCCAATGTATCTTTATGGCTCTCGGTCTGAGATTGTGCCCCTTTCATGGCTTGTTCAGCACTGACCCTCTTCTTTTCAACAGCTGGGCGGGAGGACACCTTCCTCAAAGCTTGCCTTATGGGCACGTAGTGAATTTCCAGGCCAGAGATAGATGCAAGAGAAGCACTGATGTCCTCAGGGAGTTCTTGGCTAATAGGTTCGAGCATTTCTTCAAAGTGATCGAGATCCTTGAAATGATCTCGTGCGTCTCTTTCCCGGCCAGGGCAAAGATCTCCTTGAGCTTTTCTAGCACTTCCTCCGACGGGGTTTGATGCACTCCTTCCCTTGCTTCGGCAATTGGATTGTCCCCCATTGACAGACTTGATGATGATGGGGCCCGATCCTAAGAAAGCGGTATTGCCGAGTCGGGAGTGTTGAAAGTAAAAGGTAGCGAGTTAAGTGCAAATGAGTACCTCATGTCCGATTTCTTGAGTGGGGCGGGACTCGTTCGGGGGCGGCCACCGGTAAAGGAGGTGTTCCGAGCAAAGGCCGAAGCTTCGGTGTGAGAGGGCGCCGATGCGGTTTCGGCAACTCGGGAGCTTCGGGCTGAGGAGGAGATGGGTTCACCTCTGCTGGGGTTGTTGTCTCTGCATGACCAGTAGGTGATTGGGCCCTTGGAGGACTTGATGGTTCTGGTTGGATTGGGAAATTCATCTCTGGAGAGTTTGTTGCTTCTGTTTGAACAGGGGGTGATTGAGTCCCTGATGAAGATGAGATTTCCACTTGGACAGTAGCTCGACCCCCGGGTGGACTTGTTTGTTGAGACACTGGGACGCCACAAGTGGTTCTTCCATTGTTTCTTCCGCAAGTACCAAATTAAAAATAAATGCCGTTGTTCATCCTCAAGAATGAGGGCAGTAAAGGTCATACCGAAGGGATGGGGCATTGGCGGTGTTCCGGAACCGAAGATTGTTGGGCTCGGTCCGAAAATGCACAAGATATGATTTATCGAAACGAGTAATCTTGTGATCAAGAAAGGAAAAGACTTTTACCTCAACAAGGACTTTCTTGATAGTTCTCCTCCTCTTGGCATTTGGAGGAGCAATCGGAGACAAGCCTTGTCTCTGTCGGCGGCAAGAAGGCCGGATAGACTTGAGTCTATTGTGGAAAACCTAGCCATTAGGCGAGCCGGGGTTGGTGACTTGAATCCCAATGCCGAGATTGGGCCCACCGCATTATAAGCAATATCCCCGGCTCGAGGGGCGAGCACCGTGTTCCTGTGGGTAAAAGAAATAAGGTCGAATCATGATTGGGAGAGGAAATGTCCGATTCAAGGGTTAATCATATTACCTCGAAGTTGGCGAAAATCGAGGCATCAACTCGCACGGAACAAGTGTACGGAGCTCACCGAAGATATGATCATGGAATTCTTGCCACCGGGAGTTGAAGGTGGAGTGAGCTATTGTTGTGGGTACAAAAGGCCGGGTGTAGACGGTGGGATGCACACATAATGAAAGACTCCTCGCCTGTGCATGAGTTCTTTGATTTCCTCTCCGGGCTTGAGGAATTCATGCGAAACGATCTTGAGGGCATCCGGCCACATCCAAGTTGCCAAGCCATTATGTTGGGCCGATAATATTCATAAGTGCTATGGGTCGGCCTTCCTCCACCGAATTCGGCGGCGGGAATGCATGGGCGGATTATGATATTGAGGATCTCCGAGAATCTCCCATCTTGGCGTCCGCTTTCAAAAGAGAATTCACAAGGGAAAATCAAATTGTCATTATCCGGAAAAGGGAGCCGAGAGGATTTTGGAAACCTTTGAAGAATAGCTCGAAAAGGCCGGTCGATATCCTGCCGAATAAGAACAGTTGAAGCGGCTTCTCCATAAGTCCGGCATCCTCTCGGTGGCTTGGGGTTCCCCTTCGGGATGATTGGATGAAGGGAAGAGCCGGGTGTTCAAATCAACACCAACAATCGATGCATGTGTAGGCTGCGGCCACATTTGAACAAGCCACCGGGGACCGTTGACACATGCTATCCTCCTCGTCGGTGTACATCCGGGTGACGGTTTGATGAAGCATATGGTACACACTTGCCTAGGAGGAATTTCCCAAGGGGGAAGCGGTTGCCACTGACCAGTTGAGAAGCCATTGCAATGTGATTCAGGGTAGGCTCATTGGCTTTACCACAGAAGATGAACCTGCATAGCCACATGTTCAGAAATGCCCTGTATTCAATTTCACCAAGGGGGCCGTCCTTCATGTGGTTCGGGATATAGTTCTTGTATCCGCTCCCCGGTTTCACCCCCGTTTGTCGTGAGGAACTTCGAAATCCCGGGGTTGAACGGATCTCGTAATGTCAAGGCCGGTGATCATATACACATCGGCCGGAGTTGGAGACATCGGGCCGTGGCCAAAGAGGAAGGCGTTGACACTTTGTTTGACCAAAAATGGCAACCTGCTATCGGGAGGTCTTCATTCTTGGGGGTCTCGGCCAAAGATAACTCCAGGCACTGAGCAATGCGAAGGGTATCCCAGTTCTTGGTCCTGGCACTCTTGTCTGCAAGAATCCTCTGGTACCAATTTTTCCAGCCTGCGATTGGAGGCAAGGGCCAGTTCTTGAAAGCATCCTGCCACTGAGGAGGTGTGGACGGAGAGCCGCTTTGAAGGGGATCTGTGAGATTCGACCGCGATGAAATCTCGAGGATCGAGTTTCCTATGGGACCAAGGTAGTAGGATCTTGAATTGGCCTCGGTGCGAATCAAAAGCTCGGTGGAAGGCTCTGAAGGAAAGCGGAAAAGAAATCTTAGGTAAAAGTTGAAAACCTAAATGCCGAATGAAGCTTACGGGAGGAGAATTTACTCGAGCAGCTTGGTTTTGAGCCGCCATTGGGTATTTGAGCTCGGAACAAGGGGATTTAGGGTTTGGATTTAGACGAGGATTCCGGCGGATTGCGAAGAGAGAGAACAGGTGTTGACAGATTCGATTTGAAAATGTTTGTGGCTGGAGTCAATTCCGAACAAAATCACTTTTATCCCGCAATTGAAGGGGCATGTGTTAACACCAAATTTTGGTAAGGAGTGTTGACGGTTAATAATTGTATCAAAGTTCGTTTGTGACTTGCAAGCGGACAAGTCTCCCGTCGTAGTCAAGGGACCCTTCTTCCCTCGAGTGGTGAACCCAAGGTATCGAATCCGTGGAACAAATGTGTGACGCAAGACTTAATCTATTAAAGCCAAATAACTTCAATCTTCAATAAAGAACCTAATGCATCTAAGTAAAAGACACAAAATAGATCTAATCTACTAAAAACCGGAGAAAACAAAGTAAGATTGGGTAGATAAACCGATCTAGAGGGATCGGGGTAAGCCTTTTGTTGAAGTTCCAAGCAAGAGAAGAAGTAGCGAGATCGAATCTTAATAGAAGCCTCTTTAAATCGTGGTTTCCCGTCCAAATCCGAAAACATCCGCCTTTCGAGACCCCCGTTCTGTCACAACGTATCCCTATTCATGCGGGGAGCTTAGGGCGAGTCAAAAGACAAGTCGAGATTCTTTCGGAAGATCCGGCGTGTACCTCTAGCCACCGCGGCTACAAGAACACCCTATGTAATCTATCGCGCGAATAGAATTGGAATAAGCAAAGCCGATCGAAAAACGAAATCTTCGAGGAAACACTTGATCGCTAAGAAAAGATTCAACTTGATAATTCAACTATGACAATGATACATACACAAGATCACCACCGGGATCCTTCCTTGATCTTGCTTCTAGCTCCGGGAACTCCGACGTGGTCTTCCATGCAAGGTTCCCACGTCGGCTAGGGAAACCCTAGTCAACTAGCTCGACCCTCTCCTCTCCGACATGGTGTCCCTCTCTTCTCCGCTTCTCGGCGGCGAAGACGAAATCTTCTCTCGCGTGGCTCTCGGTCGGGGGACTATAAATAGCCCGATTGGCGGCTAGGGCAAAGGAGGACGGATTTGGGCCCAAAATGGGCTCGGGCCGACCGGACCGGGCCGGCCGGCCCGGGCCCATTTAGGCCCGGCCCCGTGGGCTCCTTTGCCCGACGTCGGTTCCCTTGCTTCTCGGATGTTTCCCCCTTCGCATGTAGGTCCATGTCGTCGGTTTCTCTCCGAATTGGACTCAACTCCTTGTCTTGCAAGATTCGGCACTTTTACGGTCGGGTCCCCGGAGTCCGTCGTCTTCTCGGATCAAGTCCCCGGCTTCTTGGAGTTAAGTTTGCTTCATTGCATGACTTGTACGGGGCTTCAAGGTCTTGTCATGAGGTGCTTGATGAACTTATCCCGAAAGTCTTGCATTCAACACTAAAACCCCGCATAAACATTAAACTCCAAAACCGACATGCACACGTGAACTTGTTATACCACGGGGGTTAGTACCAAAGGATAAGGTATAAAACTAATGCCAACACCGAAGGTAAACTCATGGCTAGGTTGACGGATTTTCACCGTCAACATCTCCCCCATGCTTAAACCTTGCTCGTCCTCGAGTAAGCCTTCAATGGATATCATCATTGCTAAACAATGTTTAAACTTTGCACTTGATTACACATGAGAAAACATAATGCTCTCAAAATTTTTATTAAAGTTCCATAATGTGCTAGCCTTCATCTCTACGGAGGGTAGATTCTTATTAAGCTTATCCCACAAGTATTAACATGCTCACAAAGTTTTAAATAGATCTCAGAATTTTTGAAATAAAGAGCGAGATAAAGAAAAGCTAAACCAAATTCACACATTTAAATCATCTTGTGTATTGCTCATAAACTCTCATCTCACTTGTCTCTCAAGCCTATATATTCTACTCCTTTCCCTCTCATATATATGTGGTAGGCTTTATATGGAGCTTTGGGAAAGTTTAGTCCTAACAAGAATTTATAAATGAGGTGTTGTCAAAACAAGACAAGCTTCTCATGGTCTTACCGAGACTCGTCAAAAAGGTCATTGGAAAATAATGTTAAATCAAGGAGGGGAAAGAGAAAAATACACACACTTTTAGATGAGTGGACATGTGCAAATGGCAAAGAGTGATCCCGAGGCACAAAGGAAGTCCTCGTTATCGGATTGCACATGGTTGGAAAAAGAGAATGGATCTTTTTAACTTGAAGCCTTGAATGCACTCTTAGAGAACCGGGGAGTTCACTTTACGCACATATATATTTTTTTCTGTTTCTCATATTTCTCATTCTTTTCTTTCTTTCTTTCTTTCTTATATATATATATATATTTATATTTTATCTTTCTTCACCTTGGAAGTCACGTACATCGCCGAATTTTTTTCTTTCATCATTATATATATTTTTTTGAAAATACTCCCTTTTGAACTCTAAAACTGCACCGTACCTACCTCCTCCCCCATGCTTAGACGTTGCTCGTCCTCGAGCAAAGAGGCGAAAAATAAGGTAGGTACCGGAGATATTTTTC
The DNA here is from genome assembly GCA_947561735.1 of Cenchrus americanus. Taxonomy (NCBI): domain Eukaryota; kingdom Viridiplantae; phylum Streptophyta; class Magnoliopsida; order Poales; family Poaceae; genus Cenchrus; species Cenchrus americanus. Next base: position 86,439,449 of record OX387245.1, on the reverse strand, counting down.
CTTGGAGAGATACTTGAAATCTTCAACGTTGGCACCGTCTTGCGATCTTCCTTGAATTGATGATCCATTCTCAACGATAGGTTGTGGTCAAGGAGGTAATCACAAAAGATGATATTTGGTTTAAGGGTGGATATCCGGCGAAGTTTGTGAGATCACCGATGTGGGGATACACAATGCACGGATAAAAGGCTAGCAAAAAGATAGATACGCAAAAACGGAATGACCAGCTTCTTAGTCTCGGGCCAGAGAAATCATGTCCTGCAATAACTCACTCAAAAATAAATCTTGTACACTAAGGTTTATGCACTCAAATATATATAAGGCTTTGGATAGGTTGAGCAACACACAAGTGATATTTGTGACAAGGTTAGCAATATTTTTGAGCATAAAAGACATCTTTAATCTATTCATAACTTGAGAGCACATAAAACACTATGGGTCTTTATTTTAATCATAACCTCCGCTGAAAATTAAGCTAGCATTTAAATAAATTCAGATCTGTATTTTTAAGAGAGCACTAGCTTAAACATGCATAAATCAATTACAAAGATGAACAAAGCTGCAATTATAATCATATATCATCATGGCACAAATTTTGTAGCTTTTCCAATGATATAATCAAGGTGGTGTCTTTATTAATGATGACATCAAGTTGAAATACAAACTGAAAATAAACTAACATGCTTGCTGAAATTTAAATAAAAACAGAAAATACTACGCAAACACACATAAGCAAAAGCTGAAAATTACGAGAGAAAAAGAAAAGAAAAGAAAACTAAAGTTCCTAGATCTTCTAGTCCTCCGCCGGTGGTTGATGTTGATGATCTTGATAATAATACCCTTGCTCGTAACATGATTGGAAATTCCCTCCGACGAATTGATTTGGCTCCACAAGGTGAAGGCGTCCAAGTTCGGAGGAAATATTTGCGTTGCCTTCACCAAGTTGAGCCGCGTTAGCTTGGATGGCTGCGATATTTTGAGCGTTTCTTGCAGCATACCCTCCAATTATGGCCATGCTTTGTTGTGGTTGGGGATGATGAGCGTAGGACTCCGCGAAGTTAGCGTTGGGCACAACATAATTTTGTGGGGGTACCGGTGCACCACCCCCCCATGCTTGCTCTTGTGGCCCTCCGTAATAACTTGGCGGAGGAGGAACCCCGCCGAATGGTTGCACATTGGGTTGTGCTCCACTCGCTTGTGCGGAGGATATTCCCTCCTCTACGATTCTTCCTCTTTTGTTCTTCCTTGCAGGGACAAGTAATCCCTCTTCCAACCAATCTTCCCTCCCTTCGGTGAAAAGCCTAAGCCTCTCATTCGGAAGGGGTAGGTTCACTATGGCCAACCGATAACCTCCTCTCTCATCTCCACTAATGTATTTGCCTTGCCGCAAATACTCAAAACCGAGAGAGGTACCACGCAAAAGGTGAGCGGGGTTTCTTGCGATCCCCCGGTCGCAAGGAAAAGGCCAACATGGAGAGGTAACACCTCGAACCAATATTACCCGCCCCCGATGTTGCTTCACAACACCAACGGTTGATCATGAGGTAAGAGGGGTCTATTGGCTGCCTGGCAATTAAAGCCGAGTATAGCCAATTCAACTCCGTGTCGGTCACCTTTGTTTCCTTCATCCTCCCCAATACCCTCTTGCACATCCAAGAGTGAAATATCCGGATAATGGGGTTGCGGATGCAATTGCGTTGTTGATGAGCTTCTCCCGGAGATCATATTCCAAAATCCCGCTAACATGCCGGGTGGCACGTCAACTTTCTCCGGAGCTCCCTTGTGGAATCCAAGCAGCTCCCTAACGTGCTCGTAGGGAACCTCTTGTTCGATTCCCTCCAAACGGAAAGACAAGCTTTGCACCCCATCATCATCGACGATGGGTGCAATAGTCATTAAAATTTCCAAGGCGAACCCCAAATGGGTGTCCACCGATATTCCGTTGGAGAACTGCACCCATCCGAGGTGCCCCAACATGTAGTATATGTCGGTGCAAAAACCCAAGGTGTAGAGTGCTTGGTCGTCGAACTCGACGTTTGGCACAAGCCTCTTCTCAAGATTGGCGAGCCTCTCCTCCTCCTCCGCCGACAAGATGATGAAGCCATACGAAGATTGTGTCGGGGTGTAAGGAGGTGGTGCGGTTGAGCGAGTCGATCGTCGTGGTGGCGTGGGCTGCTCCTCCGTGTGCCCACGAGGTTCGGTGAACCTCATGGAAGTGCTTCTCGCAGCCCTCATACCACCAAGGAGGAGAGCGTCGTTCCCCCTCGGTGGTGCCGTGTCCATCTCCATGCTCCGGGAGACTCGGAAACCGAGTGCCTCCTCGAAGACGTGGTTGATGACGGCTTGGACGACGACGAACTCTTCTTCTTAGAGAAGAGACTTGTGGTCTTCTTCCACATGGTTGCTGCACTCTTTCTTCGACTAAAATTCCGGGTTGCAACCGGTAAACTAGGCACTTAAACCTTCGGATGTGGACTTTGAGTGGATTAAGGATGTGGATTTTTTTTTTCTTGAGCTATCAAGCTTGGGAAGGTTGGCTATGTCTACGGAGGTTTTGAGCACACAAACTTGAACACACAAACAAAGGAAGGAGAGGGAAGCTTGCTCGCGAAAAATGGGAGTCGGGGGGCTCCTTATGTAGGTGAGGCCGGCCTCGGTGCTCTTCCCCGCCTCGTCTTTCTTCCAGCACGATCATTTCACCTCTGCAACTTTCCCCGCCCGCGTGCTCCACGAGTTGCACCGCCCAAACGCTCTCGTACACTCCTTTTATTGGTCCTTCCACTTGATGCTTCATGTTTTGGGTCATGTCCATGCTCCCTAGCTCCACTTGCTTCACATGCCACCATGAAATTCCTACAAAGTTGATGCTTGCTGCCCCACCATGCTTGTCCTTTGCATGTGGAATTGGTGAAAGTTGATGAAAGGGAATCCAATGGTGCATGCATGATTACTAGATTGCCTCCATTATGGTGTGTTTAAGGTTAAGCACTCCTCTAATTCGAAATTTAAAATATTTTTCAGAGCCATGCAAGAGCTCGAACATAATTTTAGAGAAGTTTTTAAACCATTAAAAACAAATTCAAGTCGAAAATATTTTCTTTTTACGTCGATTTCGGTCTCACCGGTATAGTTTGCCTTCATTGGTTGAGAGCGGACATTTTCCCGGCTTGATCATGGGGGCATAGGTTTAGGTTCTAATTTTGGCTAAATAAGAAAGATTTTGAATAAAACAAAATTAGAATAGGCTTAGAAAAATTCTAATCCTAGAGAAACCAAGGATAAAGATTTTTAAAACCAACCAAAAGCTTTGATTTCTAGGTTCACGCGAGTCCTACCACGTGCTGAATTTTATTAACACTTAAACGTAAATCGTGGCTCTACTCGTGTGGTTTTAGCATGAAAAATAAGTCAACCTCAGCACCATAATGAGGGTGAAAGGTTGAGTTAAGGTTCTGAAATTATTTGGTTGAGGTTTCTCGAAAAGAAAAGAATCAAACAAGCACATAGGAGGGTTCATGCAAAGGGTTTATGATAAAGCAAACATTCAATCAAGAATTATGTCTCTAATATTGTTCAACCACTTCTAAGTCTAATGTCTTTGCGTAATAAAACTCAAAAACTAAATTATTAAAAAGACTCGAAAAACCTGGAATCGGGTTGTCCTCCCGTAGCTTATTCTTGACTTGACGAAACGGGTTGCCTCCCGCCTAGCGCTTCGTTTATAGTCCATGGCTAGACTTCTTCACTTGATTACTTCGGATCAACGCTCTTTGTGGGCGTTGCAATCTTGGGTACCCGCTTTGGCTTAGTCAATTTTTTTGGTCTTCACGAGTCCGGCTTTGTCCTTTGGTCTTGACGGATGCAACAACTTCCTTATGGCTCGGCATCTCGAACTCCGGTCCTTCGGTCGTGATCTTCATGGTCTCTAGTGTGATCCTTCATCTCTCCCGAATGAGCTTGAGTAGCCTTCGCCGTCTTGGGACCTTGGAGTTGTCTCGGATATTCTTCTTCGTTACCCATCGGGCGCCCGGCAAGTTGTCCCACTTGCGTCTAGCATCTTCATCACGATGAACACTTCACGTATAGAGCTTCCGACCTCCGTCACCTTGCCATCTAAATTCTTCAATATTTTTTTCATAGCCTCGAACTTAGTGACGGCGTCCTTGTTGATCTTAGCTTGCTCGTCCATCAAGTCCTTGAATTGTGCACAAAGAGAAACCAAAACTTGAATCGACGAACTTGCATTAAATCGGGGTTACCTTGGACATGGTCATACTCTACACACTCCTTGCATGAGGATCTTGCTTCGGCGGCCTTTAGGTGTTGAGCTTCTTTCTCCATCTCCATCTTCTCCATCCTCCTCTTAAGTAAACCGATATGCCACTCAAGGAATCCGGCTCGTATGCATTCGGCTCTTGCAATCGTCATGCGGATAGTTGAGACCTTGATCTTGAACGGCCTCCCGGCGTCTTGACTTGGAGGTGGTGATTCCCTTGGAGATTTTGACGGTCCTTCGACTTCAACTTCACGAATTTCCAACCCTTTAGCTTGTGTTGCACGTCCCCTTTGCCCCGTAAAGTTTTCCTGGATCATCCACAAAAAAAGCTTGGGTTTCTTGGAGAGGTAGCCAACCATCTCCGGTTAGGGTTAGCAAAAAGCAAAGTATGCGAAAACTAGAAAGGAAAAATAAATCTATGAAAACTAGGGTTAGACAAACTAGATTAGATGTATTTTGAGGATGATCAAAGTTTAGTAGATGCAAAAAGAAAAACACAAAGAAAACTGAAAATTACAAAAAGGCAATAAAAAACCAAATCTTGATCACTTGTTCCCCGGCAACGGCGCCGGAAAAAAGGGGCTTGTTGACGGTTAATAATTGTATCAAAGTTCGTTTGTGACTTGCAAGCGAACAAGTCTCCCGTCGTAGTCAAGGGACCCTTCTTCCCTCGAGTGGTGAACCCAAGGTATCGAATCCGTGGAACAAATGTGTGACGCAAGACTTAATCTATTAAAGCCAAATAACTTCAATCTTCAATAAAGAACCTAATGCATCTAAGTAAAAGACACAAAACAGATCTAATCTACTAAAAACCGGAGAAAACAAAGTAAGATTGGGTAGATAAACCGATCTAGAGGGATCGGGGGTAAGCCTTTTGTTGAAGTTCCAAGCAAGAGAAGAAGTAGCAAATCGAATCTTAATAGAAGCCTCTTTAAATCGTGGTTTCCCGTCCAAATCCGAAAACATCCGCCTTTCGAGACCCCCGTTCTGTCACAACGTATCCCTATTCATGCGGGGAGCTTAGGGCGAGTCAAAAGACAAGTCGAGATTCTTTCGGAAGATCCGGCGTGTACCTCTAGCCACCGCGGCTACAAGAACACCCTATGTAATCTATCGCGCGAATAGAATTGGAATAAGCAAAGCCGATCGAAAAACGAAATCTTCGAGGAAACACTTGATCGCTAAGAAAAGATTCAACTTGATAATTCAACTATGACAATGATACATACACAAGATCACCACCGGGATCCTTCCTTGATCTTGCTTCTAGCTCCGGAACTCCGACGTGGTCTTCCATGCAAGGTTCCCACGTCGGCTAGGGAAACCCTAGTCAACTAGCTCGACCCTCTCCTCTCCGACATGGTGTCCCTCTCTTCTCTCGCTTCTCGGCGGCCGAAGACGAAATCTTCTCTCGCGTGGCTCTCGGTCGGGGGACTATAAATAGCCCGATTGGCGGCTAGGGCAAAGGAGGACGGATTTGGGCCCAAAATGGGCTCGGGCCGACCGGACCCGGGGCGGCCGGCCCGGGCCCATTTAGGCCCGGCCCCGTGGGCTCCTTTGCCCGATGTCGGTTCCCTTGCTTCTCGGATGTTTCCCCCTTCGCATGTAGGTCCATGTCGTCGGTTTCTCTCCGAATTGGACTCAACTCCTTGTCTTGCAAGATTCGGCACTTTTCCGGTCGGTCCCCGGAGTCCGTCGTCTTCTCGGATCAAGTCCCCGACTTCTTGGAGTTAAGTTTGCTTCATTGCATGACTTGTACGGGGGCTTCAAGGTCTTGTCATGAGGTGCTTGATGAACTTATCCCGAAAGTCTTGCATTCAACACTAAAACCCCGCATAAACATTAAACTCCAAAACCGACATGCACACGTGAACTTGTTATACCACGGGGGTTAGTACCAAAGGATAAGGTATAAAACTAATGCCAACACCGAAGGTAAACTCATGGCTAGGTTGACGGATTTTCACCGTCAACAAGGAGTCCGACTTGTGGGTCCACCGCTTCGATAAGGAGTCCATCCCGGTGGAAGGAAGGTTTTCTCGCATGTATTCGGCGAAGAAAGATCCGCGGTCGGCTATCCGCTTCCGTTCGGCAAGAGAACAAGTTGAGCTGATTTTGCGGGATTGGACGGTGACGTGGCTCAAGCAGAAGGACGAATGGATGGATAAGCGATCAAGCTTAGAGATAAGTTAGGCAACAAATCCATTCGAGGTTGTACTTGGCGGTGGTATAAATATGAGCCCCGAATGTATGTAACGAGATATACAAATCATTCTCAACACAAACCGGCCTTACGCCAAACCCTAGAGTCCATTTGTTGTGTCGTCGAGTTCTTCGAGAGGGTTCATCGATCCGTCGACCTCCGTGAGTACCGGCAACCTTGTATCATATCTAGTATCATGCGGTGGATTTAGATCCGATGCAAGTAGTCTTGTTACCATGCTTCGTGTCATGCGGTAGATTTCAAGCTTGGTTCAAGAGGGTTTCTTGTTAGGTCATGAGCCATGCGGTAGGCTAAGATCTAGCTTGAGGCTAGTTATCGGCTCTATTGGGTTTTGGCAAGATCCAATAGATTCATTAAGTTACCCCGTGTTGCTTTGAGTTTTTACTTTACGTTTAAATTCATGTAACACCTTTTTGCCCAATCTAGATGGGTTTGGATCGGCTTTATCCCTCTTGTGATCCTTATGCGAGTAGAATTCGTGCCTTGAGCTAATTTAACACGTGGATCACGCGCTTTCCGATAGCCGAAACCGAATCGATCTAGGTTGTTACGTGTTGCGGGTTCAAGCTTACCAACGTTGGTATAAATCTTGAAAGAACTGAGTATCACGCGGTAGATGCAAGTTTTTGGGTTGCTTTGGAGCTAGTCATCCAGTGGATTAGATTTCAAATCAATCTAATAGATTTATTTCGTTTGGTAATGTTCGTTCCTTCTTCATGGACCCCGAATCGGCTGTTCAGCCGTATTCGGTTATGTTTCTTCACGAGTAGAACACGTGCGTAAATCATGCTTTAAATAATGTATGCTTTTAGCTTTCCATATTTCGATTGTATCATGCGGTGGATAGATCTATTTGTGGAAAGTGGTACGATCCCCATGCAAGTTGTATCATGCGGTGGATAGATTTGTTTGGTATCGTACCCGACGGGTTTTAAAGTACCTAGACATGCGATAGACTAGTGCTTTGGACCTATGCATGCTTGTTTATTACATGTTTATGCTCACGCTTTACTTTATTTATTTATCTAATGTTGATCATCATGGGGATCGGTCACGATCTTGTGTACGTGCATCTCTGTCTAAACAAAGACCGATCGTCGTCATGCTTACGTCACGCATTCGGCTATGTTACTTTTCCTTTTACAAGCTCCCGAATGGTTTCGCTGGTATTGCGTATAGCTTTCTATAGCTATGTGTCATCCCGTTTGGCTTCGTAGCCGTAAATATGGAACTCGCCCACGGTACCACCCGGCAAGTTCCAAGCTTTGGTATCTAACTACTTTGTCTTTTGTTAATTTTCGCAGAAAATTGACTCGGCACGTCTTGTGATTCTTCGCACGTGTGAAGCCGCGCCTTGTTCGGCTTGCCGTGTGCTTGGCGCTAGGTGCACATTTTGCGTCAACACTTTCTCTTGGGGATTTGATGGGGGAAATTTGTGGGAACCCTTTGTGGTTCTTTGGGCCGTGATTCCCCTCCCAAATCCGTGAGTAAAGGGGCTCGATTTTGAGGGTTTTCCGAGTTCTAGGGTTAGAGGTGATCTTGGCGGGATTTCTTCGATTCCTCCTTTTTGGACAAGTTTTGGTGGGATTAAACTTGGCTATGGACTCCTCATGAGGTGTTCCTATTATCCCCAAAGTCTTGTTCAAGTCTGTGGAGCAATTCTGGAGATCAAGGTTTGGATTTGGGGGAGTTGACCCTCGGCGGGCCGTTCATCCCGAGCGCCTGGTGCGCACCGCGCCGACCGGGCCGGAGTCCGCCGGGCAACCCTTGGTGGGTTTTTGCTCGGGGGTGAACATCCGGGTGTGTTTGCTGTTGTCCTGTTTTGCGTCCGTTTCGAGTTTGGGTCGGTTTGGTGGTCGGTAGGCCCGTTTGGTGATTTGGGGGCTTTCATGCTTGGACCCGTCCGACCGTTGTGTTACACGGGCCCGACCGGTGTGAAGCCACTTAGTGGAAGTTGCTAACTCTCACCGGCGGGGACCGGTCGCCGCGGCACCGGTGGTGCTCACCGGTGCGTCCCGGTGTTGGTCCGTAGACTCGAGGTTTGGTGTTCTACCGCGTTCTCGGGTAGGAAGGTTGTGTGTTGGTTCCTAGGTTCGGTTGGCACTCCGGTGGCTACGTGGGCTTGGCCAATTTGGTAGTGAGTCTGAGACGTGTGTTGGAAGCCGTGTTCATCTTGTTGGAGTTTCCATCTCCTTCGAAAAGAATTTTTATCGGCTCCCATTCACTCCCCCCCTCTCTAGTTCGCCGTATCGGTCCTTCAAGTGGTATCGAAGAGCCGGCTTCGGGTCTTTATTGACTCTAACCGGCCTAAGATCCAAGGATGGCATACCGGGAATGGGGTTCGGGTCCTCCACACTTCGATGGCAAGAACTACCCGTATGTGGAGTAAGCGGATGGGTGCGTTCCTCCGCGGAAAGGGTCGCATCCTTTGGGATGTCACGGTGGACACGGGCTATGTCCAGTACGATGGACTTCCTCGCTCCAGGATCAAGGGACGGATTCAACGCCAACAATAAGGCGGTCAACTACTTTTTTCGTGCTTTGTGTCGGCTGAGTTCGATCGGGTGCACACCGAGCACTTGGCTTGTAGAATTTGGACGGTGCTGAAGGAGGCTCATGTTGGGAATGCCCCGTGTCCAGTGCACGAATGTATGCGACCTACCGGAGAGAGTACGAGAACTTCACTCATCTCCCGAGTTGAGTCCATCGATGCCTTGTTTCGAGAGGTTCACGGTGGTTGTAAACAACATGAGGGCCAATGTGGACGTGCTCCGTACGATGATCATGATAGAGCGGTCAAGCTCTTACACTCTTTGGATCATACGATTTGGGGCGGAAAGTTCGAGGCCATTGTGGAGTCGGAGAAGTATGACACTCGACGATGAATGAGCCGTTCTCGAAGCTCAAGTCGGCACCGAGGTGGATAGGGGCATGACTACCAAGCTCGAGGGTCCGATCGATTCCCATAGCCTTGCCCTCGTTGGTGGTTCGAAAGGAAAGGCTAACACTAACCCATCCACCAGGATGTTCTCTTTGTCCTCTTTGATGTCTATGCCGGATGAGGAGTTCGATGTGCTTGGAGAGGACGAGCCGGCGTTGCCGACGAAGAGGTTTGAGAGGCCTGCACGAGAACCGGTGAACATGAGGAGGAACACGAGGACATGCTTCCAGAGGCGGCAAGCTCGGGACACCGTTGGGGGGATTCGGAATCGAGCCTTCGCATACCCAAAGAGTGGAGAGCGGTTATGCGAAGGATGCCGCGAAAGAAAACCCCGTAGGCGAGCGATTGCATTTCCACCATCCAGGCGTCGCGCTTTGGCAAGCACCCTTCGTCGCCACCAAAGCCATCAGCACAAACCCAACTTAACACAGGGCGTCAAAGTCTCGCTTGGCAACCCATTCCATGACGAAACCCCTAGGGCGAATGTTATCCACCCAGAGGGCCCCGACCTGGGATTCGAACGGGGGGTTTCGTCGTTCCTAACACTTAATGAATTCAAACTTGAGTGTGGTTTTTGTTTCAGGTAATGAAGAGCGCTGGGCGAAGGGGGGATCTCCAAAAGGCTCGGGGGTTTTCACCTCGACGGCGCACGTGATGAAAGCTGGAAAGGCGCCGCGATTTGCGGCGTGACATCATGAAGCGCCGATTACGTGGAGACCCAATTGGAGATCACCCGAAGATAGCCTAGCACATTCTCGTTTTGATTCGTTTTACACAAGGGTGTTATTGGAATGTAAAAAGTCCGCCCGCCTCCCTATAAAAGGAGACGGACCGGCGCATGTAAAGGGGATCGACTTTTGAGAAATCAACTCGTTGAGTAAAGAGCTTTTGGTTGACTTTCGTCCCGAGTTTTGGTTTTGGTTCAAGAGCTTCCGTCCCCTCTCATTGTTCGTGTGCGAAAGCCGCGGCTTTCCCCACAACAATTGGCGCCCACCGTTTGTGTTCGGCTCGAGTATAAACCCGGAATGTCCACAAGGAAGAAGAGAACCACCGTCAATTCCACCAAAGGGGCGTCGTCCTCCTTGGACGAGGAGCCCAATCTCTCAGCTATGCTCACCCGGGAGAGGCACTCCCGGACCCCAACCCTACGCAAGAGGCGGAGCCGGCCAAACTCCGCAAGGAGGCCGAGGAATTGGCCGTAACCAAGAAACGGCTCCGGCAATACGGCACAAAGCGAAAAATCCAAAAACGAAAAAGTAGAAATCACTAGCTTAAAGGAAGAACTCGTGCGCTCTAAAAGCAAAGCAATCCTTAAGCTTCACCCAACCTTCACCCGAATACACAGTTCCTAGCCAACCCAATTTCAATGAGCGCACCGAGTTTTTCACCCAGCCCCCTCCGCACACCACCTTCAGCCGCAACCCCTTCGCGAGCCCTTTTGAATCTGGTCCCTCGCACCAAGACATTCACACCATTCGCACGAGACCATGGGACCCCAAATCTCCCTTGTCTCAAGAGATTCAAATCACTCCGTGGCCGCAAACTTACAGGCCAGTTCCACTGCCTAGATTCTCGGGCCAGTCTGACCCAAGGCAATTCCTAATGAGCTACGAAGCCGCCATCCTTTCGGTCGGCGGGGACGACTCCATCCTAGTGAAATCTTTCATCATCGCCGCCGATGACGCGGCAAGACAATGGTATTCTCTCGTTAAGCCCGGGCGTGATTCACGGATGGGATGATCCGAAGCGACGAATCCTCTCAAACTTCCAAGGTTTCCGCCGTCCGAACTCACAGAGAGTGACCTTTTCTCCCCGTAAGCGTAAAGACAAGGAACCCCTCCAAAACTACTTCAGAAGATTTGTGCACTTAAGAGCACAGGCACCAAATGTGTTGGATGCTGTCGCCATCAACGCTGCCATCGTGGGTTTAAGAGCCGGCCAATTCCGCTCACATCTCATGCGCGAAAGGCCCAAAACTATCCAGCGCCTCTATGAAGAATTCGAGAAGTATTGTCGCTCGGACAATGACTTCAGAATGTGCATGGAAGAGCAATCCCAGCAGAAAAAGTCTGCGAAAGCCAACCAACACAGCGAGAGGGAGTGGTCCAATCCCAGAAACACTTCTCATGCTAATCCTCGAGGCGTTTTCGGCCTGGAGGGCGAAAACACCCAAGAAAATCCTTGCCCACAGACTGATCCACAGAGCCTAATCCCAAGCCCACCCAGTCCCCCTCACCCCAATCAGGGGGGAGGCCGCGGGGCGGAAGAGGTGGAGGCGAGAGGTAGAGGTCGAGGCAGAGGCCGAGGCCATAACGAGAAAAGGAAATGGTATTGCATTTTCCACAAGGAAAACGATGACCATAGCTCAAACTACCGCCCGTACAAGAAAAGGTTCGAAGCTATCCTCGAAGAAGAGAGGAAGGAAAAAGAGAGAGCGAGTGCCGTAAACCATTCCGCCCCGCTTGGCAAAATCCTAGTTTTGGGTGAAACTCTTTCGCAAGCCCATTCCAACCACCTCAATACCAACCACCACTACCCAATTACCCCCGCCCTCCGCCTTGGCAATCACAAACTTTCCAAGCTCAAAATATCGAGCGCGAGCCCGTCGAGCAACATCCTATCCCTCCCCCCCTCCCCCTCCCTACAAAGGTCCCTCGCCTCCACCGCTCCCAACCAAGCTCGAGGGCCAAAGCGATCCTTTGCCGTCTATCGGCACCATAATGCCTATTTCAGGGGGCTCCGCCCTGGAGTTCGAAACCAAGAAGGAGCGGAAGCACTACTTTCGCGAGGTGCGAAACATTTGTGTGGAAGGAAGGGTGGAAAAAACAAGATGGTCTCACATCCCGATTACCTTCTCGGAGGAGGACGTAAGGCTGCAAGGTTTCCCTCACAACGATGCTCTTGTGATAGAAGCCAACATAGCGAGCTGGACTCTGGGAAAACTGTTGGTGGACAACGGGTCATCAGCAGACATCATTTTTGCCGATGCCTTTGACAAGATGGGGCTCAATAGAGACTTGCTGCAACCACCAGACACACCTTTGTATGGCTTGGGGGGGTGTGTCATCCACGCAATGGGCAAGGTGGTCCTCCCCGTATCTTTCGGCACGGTACAAAATGCCGAACCGAGTATTTATCCTTCGACGTTGTGGAAATGTACTACCCATACAATGGTATCCTAGGTAGAGGGTTCCTCAACAAGTTTGAGGCAGTCATCCACCAAGCATTCCTATGCATCAAAATCCCGGCGACGCTGGGGGTCATCACAATATGGGGTCATCAAAACGATGGCCGCAACCTAGAAAGAGGCCGTACCCCAGGGCAGCGAAACGTGCACGCCCTCGACGAGGCAGTCGAACGCAGCGAGGTAGAAAAGCAGCCGAAAGCAGACAAGGAAAAAATCAACATCCAGCCAGACTGCGAGACCAAGCGAGTTCCTTTGGACACGATGATCCTCGATCAGGCCGTCGTCATCGGCTCGGATCTATCGGCTGATGAGGAAGCAAGTCTAGTTCTTTTCCTCCAGAAAAACAAAGATGTCTTTGCATGGTCCGCCAAAGATCTCACAGGCGTCGACCGAAGTTTCATCGAGCACAAATTGAACATCGACCCATCGGTCAAGCCACGCAAACGAAGTTGAGAAAGATGTCCGACAACAAGGTGGTGGCCGTCAAGTCGAGGTCCAAAGGCCGCTTGACGCCACCGTCATCCGCGAAGTCATGTACCCTAAATGGGCGGCAAACATGGTGCTCCGTCAAGAAAAAGAACGGCAAATGGCGCATGTGCATCGATTTCACCGGTCTAAACAAGGCGACGCCAAAAGATAACTATCCGCTGCCTCGAATGGATCAAGTGGTGGATTCGCGGCCAACGCCGCGATCATGTCTTTGCCGGATTGTTTCTCCGGTTACCATCGGTGTTGGATGGCGAAGGAGGACGAGGAGAAAACTAGTTTCATCACACCCTTCGGAACCTTCCGCTTCGTCCGCATGCCGAGGGGTTGAAAAATGCCGGCTCAACGTTCACCGAATGACCGGAGCAAAGTATTCAAGCCACGGATAGGCAAGAACATTCGAGCCTATGTCGATGACCTCATCGTAAAAAGCTCCGACAGGGGCCGCCCACATAAATGATCCGGCCGAAACCTTCGCCAATATGAGGAGGGCCGGCTTGAAGCTAAACCCGACAAATGTGTGTTCGGGGTCACAAAAGGAAAGATTCTGGGGTGCCTCATCTCCGCTAAAAGAATCGAAGCCAACCCCGACAAGATCAAGGCAATCAGGGAAATGGAGGAGCCCAAAACAAAGAAAGACGTCCGTAAATTGAACGGCGAGTAGCAGCCTTGAACAGATTCATCTCAAGGTCCGCAGCGAAGCCTTCCTTTCTTCAAAGCACTAAAAGGCAAGGGCGCAATCGAATGGGGCCCCGAGCAAAGCAAGGCTTTCGCCGAGCTCAAAGACTACATAGAAAAGATGGCAATCTTGTCCCCACCTTCGCCCTCGGAGCCGCTACTCCTCTACATAGCCGCCTCAAGGGCCGCAGTCAGCGCTGCTCTGGTCCGAGAGGTCGAAACTGAAAAAGGCAAACTTCAATCCCAGTCTATTTTGTCTCCGAAGCCTTAGCAGGGATCAAAACCGCACTATTCGCAGCTAGAGAAAATCGCTTACGCCGTAATCATGACCACAAGAAAGCTCGGGCATTACTTCGAGGCTCACAAAGTCACGGTGCTCACGGATCAACCTCTCGAACGATCCGTTCATTAACAAGGAGGCTTCGTCCCGTAATTGCCAAATGGGCAACCGAGCCGTCGAATACACAATCGATTTTGGAAAGAGATCGGCAATCAAATCCCAAGTCCTAGCAGACTTCATCGTAGACTGGACTTCACCTAGCAACGTCAATGCTGACGAAGAGCTAGTGCCAATCTGGGAAATCAGATGTGACGGAGCCTGGGGGCGCAAGGGTGCTGGCATTGCGGCCATCATCACCTCCCCGACAGGCATCAAGCTAAGATACGCCGCCCGGTTAGATTACAAGGACCCATCCGACAGATGCACTAACAACACCACTGAGTACGAAGCCTTGCTGCTAGGCCTTCGCAAAGTAAGAGCTCTAGGGGCCAGCAACTTCCTAGTCAAGTGCGATGCCAAGGTCATCAAAGACCATGTGGAAAAGGAAAGTGAGGCCAAGGAGCCGGAGCTAGTCAAGTACCTAGCGGAGGTGCGCAAAATGGAAAGGCACTTTCGGGGATTCACCATCGAGCACCTGCCCAGGAAATACAACGGCGAAGCCGACGAGCTCGCAAAGAAGGCCGCAAGGGGGGAGGCGATGCCCTCAGATGTATTCTTCGAAATTTTAGTTGCTCCGTCCACAAAGCCAGACAAGCAACCACTCAGCACCATCAATGCAATCGCAAGCCTGGACTGGAGAGCCCCCATAATTGCCTTCCTTCGCGGGCACTATGAACCTGTCGAAACCCACGACCTCAAAAGAATGCGGGGCACGAGCCAAGGGTTACATTCTCAAGGATGATACCCCCGTTCAAGCCGGGCGTATGTGCACCACTGCTCAAATGCATTTCCCAAGATCAAGGCATCGAGCTCATGAAAGAAATCCATGGAGGGATGTGCGGCTCGCACATTGCGGCGAGAGCATTGGCAGGAAAAGCCTTCAGGCAAGGTTTTTATTGGCCAATGGCCATAAAAGACGCAGCACATCGTGAAAACTTGCAAGGCATGCCGGTTCGCGGCAAAGCATCGGCGAAGGCCCGCGCACCATCGCAGCCTCATCACACCAACATGGCCGTTGCGGCGGGGGGGAATGGACATCGTCGGGCCGCTCCCCACCGCCCAGGGCAACTTCAAGTTCGCGGTGGTAGCGTCGAATACTTCACAAAATGGATCGAGGCAAGACCTCTCGCTACCATCACCTCGCCCACTATCGGGAAATTCTTTTGGCGGCAAATCATTTGCAGATTTGGGGTACCCAAAGAGCTCACTGTCGACAATGGAAAGCAATTCGATTGTCAAGACTTCAGGGAATACTGTCGTTCCATCGGGACG
The DNA here is from genome assembly GCA_947561735.1 of Cenchrus americanus. NCBI lineage: Eukaryota > Viridiplantae > Streptophyta > Magnoliopsida > Poales > Poaceae > Cenchrus > Cenchrus americanus. The sequence continues at coordinate 86,423,943 of OX387245.1, read as the reverse complement.
AAGCTATGCTTCGCATCCGTGTACCACCCCCAATCCAATGGTGCTGTGGAAAGGGCCAATGGGCAAATTTTCTCTGGCCATCAAGAAATGCCTCTTTGAACAGAAGAAAGGAAAATGGGCAGATGAGCTCTCGCGAGTCGTCCGGTCGCACAACACTACGAGTCAAGAACAACCAAATTCACCCCATTCAGACTGTTGTATGGGGCCGAAGCGATGTGCCCCGAAGAACTAACCAACGAAAGCGCCAGAGTTTTGGCCGGTAGCTCTCGCGAGAGCGAAGAGGCTGACAAGGATTTGGTGGAAATCGATAGACTTGATGCAGTCCAAAACCTATTGAAGTATCAAGAGGAAACCAGGAAGTGGAGGAACAAGAAAGTGTCCCTCAAGAACATCAAAGTGGGAGACTTCGTCCTGAAAAGAAAGAAGAACGCCGACGCTGTAGGAAAATTCCAGTTCGCTTGGGAAGGACCCTACGTGGTCTCAAGCTCGGTTCGAGAGGGCTTTTCGTCTCAAAGACGAGGCGGGTGTAGAGTTGCCTTATTCATGGAATGTGGACAACTTGTGTAAGTTTTTTCCGTAGTTTACTTTCAGTAGGAGCCTTTCGCACGATACTATAAGTGCGGAGGACTCATCTTAGATTTGCTTTTCCTAGCATTTACTTTCGCATTTTACAATTCAATAACAAGGCGGGTACTCTTTTCCTCACATAGGGAGGACTCCACTCGGAGCGTGAGGTTTTTAACGAGGCGGACTTGATGTAAAATTTATTTCCAAATGAATGGAATACTTCCTCCCTAAAGTTTTGTTGTGTTTCTTTCGCATAGCTTAAAGTGCTATCTTAAGATAGCCCATCCCAAAAGAGGATGAATTGAAGTGCTATCTCAAAATAGCCCTCTCCGAAAGTGAGAGCATCAAAGTGCTATTCATTAATAGCCCACCCGCAAGTGGTGCAGTCGAAACGATTCACAAGAATCAATGTTATAAAGAGCTGTCTTCTCGACAGCCCGTCCAGGAAGGACGTTCTAAAGCGATTCAGTCTCGAATCGAAACAATCTGATAGCGGAAATGCTACGGTCCCTAACTCGCGCGGAAATTACGTCGCGAATGATAAGGCACGCTTCAAGAACGACCGTTGTTTAAAAGAAACGCGAGTAAAAGCCTCGTCAAAAAACAGCTCAAAAGCTGTAAAATTTGACAGTTTCGAAACGGCTCCTAGTCCTTCGACACGTTCCACGCCTAGGCGTCGCGTCGCAGGCTAGTTTTTATTCGTTTCCATCGAAAACCGTAAACAACAAACGAAAAAATTCAACACTTAGCATCGCTCAACATCTAAGCAAACCAACAAGTTCTAAACTCCGATGACATACAATTCCAAGCAAAGTGTTCAAGCTGAAGTTATCTCTACTTCCGAAGGGGGGGAAGACGTTTTCTTCCGAAAACTGTAACTCGAAAGCAGCGATAACTTTAGCTCTAAACGTTCAAGAACCTTAGCACGACAAAAATTACGACCGGCGTTCACAACACCTCGTCGTCGCATACAAGTTCACATTTTAACTTTCAAATGTTTAAGTGGCCGACACGCCACACTCAGTTTTCATTCAAAACACTAATCCGCTGATTTAGAGCCGAAGGGGAGCCAACGCTTCTCCGGTAACAGGATCCACCTGACCGCCTTCGCCTTGAGGCGCTTCGCGAACTGGGGCTCCGGGGATTGCCTGCTCAGGGGCATCGTCAGTTGGTTTCGGCGGCCAGTCCCTAGGGGGCCCATAAGGCCCCAAAGTCGCCTCAGGACCGTGCGTCGTGCGATGCTCTCGAAGCTCCAAAGCTTGTTTTGCCTGCCCAAAATGGAGCTATGAGAAGGAAGAAAGCATTAACAACCATCATAAGCAATCGACTAGCAAAGGAGACCGAAGCTGAAATAAACCAAAAAGACCTACCCTCGCCAAGCGATCCACTGCTTTCTTTCGTGCGTGCGCTCGCCCACTCTTGGCCCAAAAGTTTCGAAGGATGATCTTATTTATCAGATCAACCGTCTTGCTTGGTGCTGGAGCGTCGTCGGGTGAAGGAAACACGAAGCCTCGGTTTCCAAAAGCTTTGAAGTGCTCACAACCCTGTCGCTCGAGAAGGCTCAGCAACATCTCAGAGCAGGTAGCGGCGCCATAGTCCCCAATCTTGCTCATGGTATCGGGAAGAAGCTTCAACTCGCTATGCAGCCACTCTACAAAACTTGAGATGTTGTCGGTAATCTTGAAATCCTGGGCCTCGGCACCGAAGCTCTCCAAAGCTCGTCGATACTCAGTCGCTAGATACGCCCCCCATTGGTGGCAGTAAGCCTCATTTTTCTCCAGAGTATCTTCGAGCTCGCTTTTCACCTTCTTCAATTCCGCAATAAGATTGGCGTTGGCCTCCAACAAGATGTTCTGCGCGTCGTATTGCGTCACCATATCTTTCAATGCTTGACGACACTCTTCATAGCATTTAACGCTCAACTCAAGCTCTCTTTTTAAGGCGTCAAGGGCCTCTTGATGCTTGACGCGCTGATTCGCCCAACCATCGGCATCGCGTCTTAGCTTTTCATTTTCTTCTCTCAAGCGTCGATTCTCATCTTCCAACATCTTTTGCTTGTCAGCTGAGGATCTCGCTTCCGACGCAGCCTTCTCGAAGCCCTTCTGGCAGGCGACGATACCTCTTGAAAGATAAGCGCGCACAATCTTCATTAGATCATCAGCGCTCAGGCCCTCCAGGGTACGCTCAAAATCTGCGAGATGATTAGTAACAATGTCATCTAGCGCACACCCTTCGCATCGCCAGCACGACGAAGGCACAAAATCAAAAATCAAAAAGCAAAACGATAAACAAAACATCACACCTGGCTCCCCCAACATTGACGCGAGACCTGGCCTTGATGCGGAGGGATCCGCCTCAATCTGGAACACCTCTTTATCCCGGTCTTTAACGCTCAAGTTGACCAAAGTGTTCGCTGCCAAAAATAATGGGAAAGCAAAAAGCATAAACAAACAAAACGCGTAATAAAAAGAAAAAGCACGAAAATGTTGCTCGGAAGTTTGCACTGTACCAGCGTCTTCAGGCTGGAGACTTTCGGACGTCGTTAATTTTCCCGACGCGGCAGCCTCAATAGGTTTCGCTGACACCGGGTCAACATCTCGTGACACCGGTGGAGGCGAACGAGATGTCTGTGCCGCCGAAGTTTCAACTTCTGGAGCATCCAGGTCAATTACATTCTGGGCTTTCGCACCAGAGCCCTCGTTCAAATTCGTCGCAGCTTCGCATTGGGGCTGCGGCAGCGGTACATCTGGTCCTTTTTCTGATCGAGTGGCGTCGTCATCAATATAGCAAAGCGATTCCGACTCATCCACAACATCCACAAGACCGGCCACATGCTCTTTCGGAGCTGCCTCGGCCATGGCAATATCCTTTTGGATTAATTCAGCCACGCGCCTACCTCTAGCTTCCCGCGCCTCCAACTCCTCTGCATCAGTTTGACCCAATGGCGGAGGCCCCTCGGCCGCTTCCTTGCCGATCCTTTCGGAGGATACTTAGTACAAGGTTGAATTTGGGGTGTCGCCATAATGTCGACATCTTCGTCAGTTTCAGCAACCGGATCAACTCGCGCTCTCTTAGCGGAGGCCTCAGCATCTTCGGGCTCTTTCTCTTTAACCGCAAGCTGCTTCACCTTTTCAATGGTGTCCAACGGTCTTTTCCTCAAAACCAGTCCCTTGTCTACCTCTCCGGGGACGGCTGGGTCTTGCGCCTTTTTCTTCTCCCTCTCGGCCGCAGCCACCTTCGCCGCTTTAACCTTGCGACGGGCCAAGGTCTCACTAACTTTCGACAACTTCGTAGACTTTTCTACAAGCGGTGGCAGGGTTGCTTTCGCAGCGTCCGCCTTCCGCCTGGCCAAGACATCTTGGGCTTTCTTCGCTTTTCACGGTACTTTCAACAACTGAGCTGGTCTTGCCTAACTTGACCTTTCGAGAGGCCTCGACGGCCTCGGACCCAACATTGCCCGGAGGCGCATTTTCTTGCCGGCCGCTCGGAGGCACCGGCGAGGGGAATATGTCACGCCCATTTCATCAAAAACTCGGTTAACACGGCCTTGATGCTTCAAAATCCTCTGGGCGCATTCCCATTCTTTATGGGTAAAGTTTCCTATCATTTGTACAACTTTCCTCTCCACTTCAGCAACGATTTCTTCGTCGGTCATATCCTCCGGTCGTTTAACATTGAAGATGGGGCTTCGTACATCATTTTCAAGCCCGGGCAGCCATTGCACCTTGAATGCCCATGACCCCCATCGGGGCTGGCACGGCCAGACATCAGCAGCTACAAACTCTTCCAGGGCATCGCGCGTAGTGATCACACGCGTCGCCTGATAAAACGCCGTTGTACTTGCGAAGACCGCACCGGCCTTCGTCAACTCGGCGACAGCTCAACCTCCAGATCGACCATGCGGCTAGCCAAATCGTATGTTGTTACCTCTTCTTGCTTCGAATTCCGACCAATTACTTCAATGGGAACATAAAACCAATATGAAGTCCATCGGTTAGCCCACTTGTTCTTGTACGCCGGAGCCAGCTCCACCGGAGCCTGATTTTTGGCCAAGCGACGGGTCTGAAAGGTACAGCAGCCATATTGAGCTTCCTTGTCCTCATCATCAACCTTCACAAGTCTCCTAGCCCAATGAATCTCAAAATGTCGAACGAAGGTTTCGACATCGTTATCACCGGCGAAGGTCCGACATGCCCACAAAAATTTCAGTACTTGAGGGATAGAGTTGGGCGTCAGCTGATGAATTTGAACACTATAAGCCGCCAAAATATCTGCAAACTTCTTGGATACCGGCAACCGAAGGCCCGCAGTGAAAAAATCCCGGAACACCACACTTTCATTCTTCCGGGGTTTCGGCGTGGTTTCTTTTCCAGGCAACCGACACACCCCGGGCTCGAAGCATCCCTCTAACCGTAAGGCATCCAAATCAGCCTGAGTCATCAAGGACCGGCCAATATAACAAGTCCGGGCTTTTGCTCCAGCCGGGTTCCCTTCAGATTCTTCTACAGTGCATCGCATCCACTCCTATTTCGCCCTCCTCCACGTCCACAAGCACTCGTTTTTCAACATCTGTGTCGCTAGGCATTATTTTGACATAACTCCCATCCGAACCACTATTTGCATCGCTACTAGAAGAAGATGAGGTAGTACCGCTCTCACGAGAGCTGGCAGACCAATCCAAACCAGAAATCTTACCAGACTCCGAGCTAGACGTCGAGGTGGAGGAGGTCGCGGTAGCTTCCACAACCGCTGGCGCAATCTGTTTCCCACGGTTTGACGAAGATCCTTCGTCCTCCATGTTTTCGCAAGAGCGCTTGACGCAAACAACTAAGTTTCCTCAGTAACATAGACTCAAGCGCGCAGTATTGGAAAGTGAAGAACGAAAGCGAGTGTGAAAAGCGGAAGCAGAACTAACCTCGAAAATTGGACTGGGGCTTCCGCTGAAGCGACTCGCCGAAGCGCAGGCGAAAACAAAGAAACGAAGCCACGAGGGAAAAATGAGGATGGGAAAACAGGCGGGGCTGCACCGGCAGCGGTCCCCGGCTATTTATAGGCGGTAAAACCCAACGGTCGAAAATTTCAAACTCAACAGTAAAAAACACCCGTCCAAGGGCAGTCTAGGTATTTCAAGAGAGACCCTGGGGGCACCGCCGCCGAGGAAGACGTTTTCTTCCGCCTCGATTCTCGATCCCAGGGTTTCGGCCGGCTCGGGTTTGCAATCAAGGCAAGCGCTTCTCCATCGAGGGGCTTCGTTGGGGGGATTCGAAATCGAGCCTTCGCATACCCAAAGAGTGGAGAGCGGTTATGCGAAGGATGCCGACAAAGAAAACCCCGGAGGCGAGCGATTGCACTTCCACCTTCCAGGCGTCGCGTTTTGGCAAGCACCCTTCGTCGCCACCAAAGCCATCAAGCACAAATCCAACTTAACACGGGGCGTCAAAGTCTCGCTTGGCAACCCATTCCATGACGAAACCCCTAAGGCGAATGTTATCCACCCGCGAGGGCCCCGACCCGGGATTCGAACAGGGGGTTTCGTCGTTCCTAACACTTAATGAATTCAAACTTGAGTGTGGTTTTTGTTTCAGGTAATGAAGAGCGCTAGGCGAAGGGGGGATCTCCAAAAGGCTCGGGGGTTTTCACCCCGACAGGCGCACGTGATGAAAGCTGGAAAGGCGCCGCGATTTGCGGCGTGACATCATGAAGCGCCGATTACGTGGAGACCCAATTGGAGATCACCCGAAGATAGCCTAGCACATTCTGTTTTGATTCGTTTTACACAAGGGTGTTATCGGAATGTAAAAAGTCCGCCCGCCTCCCTATAAAAGGAGACGGATCGACGCATGTAAAGGGGATCGACTTTTGAGAAATCAACTCGTTGAGTAAAGAGCTTTTGGTTGTCTTTCGTCCCGAGTTTTGGTTTTGGTTCAAGAGCTTCGTCCCCTCTCATTGTTCGTGTGCGAAAGCCGCGGCTTTCCCCACAACGGACACTTCGTCGCCAACCGCCCGAGAAGGTCGAAAACAAGGACGACTACAAGCACAAGTTGAGGATGGAGGGCAAGCACCGGTCGAGGCGCGACCACAAGAGCAAGCACAAGAACAAGTACAAGGACGAGCGACGATCGAGGAAGAAGGAGAGCCGAGGCAAGGCCCGAGCGATGGTGGGAGCAAGCGACGTCGACTCCAGTTCCGCGTACTCCACCTCGAGCTCGAGCAGCAGTGAAGACGAAGGTGATCGTCGCAAGAGCAGGAAGTCGTCCAAGAACCTGAGCGGGCTGAGCTGCTTCGCGAGAGACGGCTTCTGCACCATGGCGCTGAGCTCCGGCAGTAAGAAGAGCACACAGAGCGACTAGGACTCTGAGTCTAACGACGAGGTGCGTGATGAACTTCCCTTCTTGCGCCACGAGAATGAGAGGCTTGGCTCTTTGCTTGATAACCGTGATTACATGCTTAGAGAGGCCAAGAAAATGAGAAAAGAGCTTAGGGCTTCACTTGAGGATGCTAGGACTAGAGTGGCTGAGCTAGAAGCACAGGTTCTTGATAGCAAGCTTGAGATTGATTCCCTTAAGGCTAGACCTGTTGTTTCGTATGAGGTTGATTGTGCTGATTGCTCCATCTTCCTTGCCGATCTTGCTTTGTTTAAGGAGAAGCATGCCTCCAAGTGTTAGGAACTAGATGTGCTTAGGGTTGAAGTGGCTGAGCTTAAATCTAGACCTGCTTTGCTAGGTGCTTGCACTTCTTGCCTTGTTTTGCATGCTAAGATTGATGAGATGCATGCTTACACTAGTTCTCTTGAGGCTAAGCTGAAAAAACCCATGCCTACATCATGCTCTACCTATGAAATGCATGCTTTGAAGAATTTGGAACTTGCGCATTATGTTGATCGTTTGCGGATGAGAATAATGAGCCGAGAAAGTTGATGGGTTGGTTGTCCGGTCATGAGCCTTAGTTGAGAATGGTGATCGAGGCATTTAAGAGGCAAGATGGTGAGGGACTTGCGGCAAACAAGGTTGGTGAGGGAAGTGGAGAGAATATCCCAGAGCCACCAAAAACCCACCACAAAAATGATTTCCCTCCAAAACCTAACCATCTTAGGAACCGACTAGACACAACCCCAGCTCCACCCGTGTTTCCTACATCCACAAATGATCTCCAAAATCCTATCAAGTTTGTGAGCACTTCGGGGAAAGTGTTCTTTGGGAAGGAAAGTGAGAAGGCTAGTGAAGGGAAACCGGTGGAGGAGTTGAGTGGAGAGAAACCAAGTGAACGAGCTACGGCCCAAGCCTAAGCCTAAGCTTGTGAGGTTCCATTGTGGCTATTGTGGGGGAGATAGCCATAAGGATAAGTTTTGCTTCAAGAGGAAGCGAGAGAAGAGGATGGCAAAGGAGTGGGCTAACAAGGACAAGTACGACTGTCGGTGCGGAATATGGTCCCGACACTAACCAAGAGATAGCGCCTAGGTCTATCCCTCAATGGTCGATGCCAAGCAACAAATGACACAAGGTTTTATCCCCGGTTCCCGCCGAGGGGGCCGTACGTCCACAGGGGCGTGCTTGTGGCACTATATTGCTCAGCACCGGGGGTGCTTGTAGTGGGGCAAGTACAAGCAAGGCGGGAGAGGAAGCGTGGCTTCCAAGTCCCTGGGAGAGTGGTCGAAGATGTTGTGGGAGAATAAGAGAGTGAGTGCACGGTGTGTTGTGTTCGACTGTGCTTGTCCTCCTCCTCGCGGCTGGGGGCTCGCCTCCCCTTTTATAGGCCAAGGGGGCGGCGGGTTACATGCACGCCGCGCTACCTAGCTACGTGAGGGAGCACGTTGCGCTACGGTGTAGAGTGGGCGGCCGCCCGACGATCTTCGCCGCGATCCGGCCATGATGGCCTACCCCGTACCCGAACAGTGGCGGTTCGAGGGTAGGAGGGCGGCAGATGGTGGTGGTGTCCTCTGATAGGCTTCGAGGGAGGTGCTGATGATGGCTGGTACGGGGCACAGAACGTGCAGAACGGCGTTCCTTCCCCAATGCGCTCCACGGTAGCGGAGTGGTTGCTCGCAAGTGCCCGGCGTGCGCCCGCACGCGTGGGTACGGCGGCCCCGCGCCGTTGCGCGGTGACCGGGATGGCCATCCACCGGCCTAGCGCCCCCCACCCAACCCGTAGGGTCACGGGAAAGTGAAATCGAGGGTGCGCCCGACCCCCTTTCGAGGGTCGGGCGCGTTAGCCGCATCGTAGTGGGCGCGCGGTGTCACGGGACGACACCGGCCGTACCGCACGGTCCATCCCCACGCGTGGCGGGGATGGGCTCCTCCCCGGGGAGTCCGTGCGGCGGCACGGGGGCGTGAGCCCGTGGCGCATGATGGCGCCGTCCCGCGCGCGTCGGGCGTTAAATGCCCAAGTACGGGGCCGGCGCACGCGTGCGGGGCGCCCGTGAGCATGGCGGTGCCCCCGCCCGAGGGCGGAGCGGACCCTCGAGCGGGGCGAGGCCCGCTCGAGGGGGGAGTTGCCCCTCGAACGGGGCGGAACCTGCCCGAGGGGGAGCGCGCCCTCGAGCGAGGCGAGGCCTGCTCGAGGGGGCTTCTAAGAGGGCTGTCTTGGTGGGCCGTCGGGGTCCCGGCGTGGGCCGTGTCCTGCATGGTTAGTTACCTGCATGGTTAGGCTTAGCGTGTTTTGATGCGGTTGCGGGATTAAGCGAGGATTTCCCCGTTGTTAAAGGGGACCCCTAGGGCTGTCCCCGACAGTAGCCCCCGAGCATCTGCGGGTTTGCCATTGAGGCTCCCGCAGATGCTGGAACCTACTGATAGGACGTTCTTCCCTCCTTGTTTGCGAACGCTTTCCGTGGGGCCGCGTCAGCGGACCCGCGGGTCTAGCCCCCGAAGCCCTGCAGGAGTGTGGGTTCTCCTGCAGGGGTTAACCGCGAGAACTTTGGTCAGAAAGGCGTGGCACATATGCCAACCGGCATCGGCGGTATTTCAGCCGGCTCCGGGGGTGCATGCCCCCCGTCACTGTCTCCGGCGGGTGCAGTTTTAAGGAGGTGTAGCCGTGCGTCAAGCCCCCGAGCCTTGGCCCGTTCGAGGCGATCGGGTCGAGCCTGACGACTTGTTTTTTAACGCGCCCTCGCCGTCCCTCCGCGGGACGGAGGGTGAGGTTTCTGCAACTCCCATCGAGCGGGTCGCGAATTGCGGATTCCTCTTCGAGCCGCTAGCGGGTGGTTCAAGTGGACGTCCATGCCCCGTTCGATAAGGGTAGGGCCGCGCGGTCCGGAGACACGTCCATGGAAGCGCTTGCGTGGGTTTGCTAGGTGGGGCTCGGTCCCGTTCGCTAGGGACCGAGGGCGCGGAAGCTCTCCCTCGGTGAGATCCCCCCCGCTAGCCGCCCTCGCCGGCTCTCGAACACGACATGTGGGGCACCCTCGAGCCGACGGGCTCGAGGAACGGCTCGAATGCGCGTGCCCTCGTCGTCCCTAAATCGCGTGATCCGGGCGCCCGTTCGAACCCGTCGAGGGTCGGGCTTCGAACCTCTGATCAGTAAGGCCGTGCGGGGCCGTGCCTGGACAGCCCCGTCTTTTCGCGTTTGCGGCCGTCGAGGGGTCTGGGCGAGCCAGCCTTCGAGGCGCTTGTTGGCAGCACGGCGCGGCATGAGTGCTTTCGGTGCCGCTCTATTTCAAGCGTGACCTGGGCGATCCTCTCACGCGCGTGCCTTCTTTTAGAGGGTTGACATTGTCTCGAGCCGGGGGCTCGGGCCGCTCGAGGGTTTTGCGTGGCATGGGTGCCCGCGGGTGCCTGCTCTACATCGAGCAGGTCCCGGGCGACCTTCTCACGTTGATGTCCCGTCGAGGGTTGACGTCATTTTGAGCGGAGGGTCATGCCGCTCGAGGGTTTCACGTGGCATGGGTGCCCGCGGTTGACTGCTCTACATCGAGCAGGTCCCGGGCGACCTTCTCACGCTGATATCCCATCGAGGGTCGCCTTTGTTTGGAGCGGAGGGTCATGCCGCTCGAGGGTTTTACGTGGAATGGGTGCCCGCGGTTGTCTGCTCTACATCGAGCAGGTCCCGGGCGACCTTCTCACGCCGACATCCCATCGAGGGTCGCCTCCGTTTGGAGCCGAGGGTCATGCCGCTCGAGGGTTTTACGTGGCATGGGTGCCCGCGGATGTCCGCTCTACATCGAGCGGGTCCCGGCGACCTTCTCACGCCGACATCCCATCGAGGGTCGCCTCTCGTTTGGAGCCGAGGGTCATGCCGCTCGAGGGTTTTACGTGGCATGGGTGCCCGCGGATGTCCGCTCTACATCGAGCAGTCCCGGCGACCTTCTCACGCCGATATCCCATCGAGGGTCGCCTCTCGTTTCGAGCCGGGGTCCGCCCCGCTCGAGGGTTTCTCCTTGCTTGGCAAGGGACCCGGCATTTAAGCGCCTTGCGGTCGTGGCCGCGGTTTTGCGCCGCGGGCGCGCCTTTTAAGGCGCCGCGGCCGCGCGCGCGCGCGTAGTGGGCGGCGCGACGAGAGGACGTGACGGTTTTGCCTCGGTCGCGCCCCCGGTCCTCGCCGTAATGATGACCCGCCCGCGGTGTTATAGCCGCCGCGGTCGTGGTGGGGCCCATCCGTCGACGTGATGGAAAGATTCCCGCAGCTAGTGCTAGCGGGGCGTCCGCTCCGGAGAGCTCGCCCGTCGGCCTATAAACCGCGGGGAGGAGGGGACAGCGGTTTTTTACCTTGGCATCTCACCATTTTCGCCCCCCGTCCCTTCGCCTTCGCCTTACTCTCGCCACCGCGCGGCGTCGTCGTTGGAGCTTTTTCTTCCGTCTCCTCGTCCTCCGTCCTCGCGTTCCTTCATCCTTTCTCATGGCGCCGCCTCGGCCTTCCCCTTCGGGTCCCGGGAGCCGTACGCATGGGAGAGGTCGACGGTGACCCCGCTCGCGCTTGGCGAGCTGGTCGCCGCCGGTCAGCTGGCGGCTAACGAAGAGGGGCGCCCGGCGGAGTGGATTGTGCCGCCGGCGACGCACCACGAGCCCAACCCGCCGGAGGGCTACGTGGTGAGCTTCGTCCGCTACCACGAGCGTGGCTTCAACACGCCGGCGAGCACCTTCATGCGGGCGATGTGCTACTACTACGGGGTGGAGCTGCACAACTTCGCCCCCAACGCGATCTCGCAGGCGGCCACGTTCGTGGGCGTCTGCGAAGGGTACCTGGGGATCCCAGTCAACTGGGATCTCTGGGTTCACCTTTTCCGCGGGGAGCTCATCACGCAGCCCACGTCGGAGCCGAGGACCCGCCGCGCGGTGCGCGCCGGCGGGATGTCGCTTGCCCTGCGGGGGCAGCTCAAGGATTTCTACATCCCCCCGCACCATGACGACGAACAACGCCGGCTGGGAGCGGGGATGGTTCTACCTGCGCAACGCCGAGCCCGGCCTTCCTCCCTACACCGGCCGGTGTTCAAGAAGAGGCCGGACTCCCGGGGCTACGGGGTGTCCACGCGCCCAAAGATCGGGCGCGGCAAGAGTCCGTCCTCGCCGCCCGCGGCGGGCCGGCAAAGCACGGGCCGAACGCGATGGGCGTCCTCGCCTTCTTCCACCACCGGCGGGTCGTGCCTCCGATGCGAGAGGCCGCTCCGCATCTTCGAGATGACCGAGGCGGCCAACCCCGTCGACTCGGCGAGGTCGCGGATGCTCCCGACGCCCCTTGAGCGGCCGTATGCGCTCACTCGGGCGCGAACGCCGTCGACACCCGGACGCCGGCGCTGCGCGGGTCGGGCCCCATGGGACCTTGAGATGCTCCCCACGGCCCGCCGGTGAGTTGGGTTCCCGATTTTGTTTCGGTCCTTGGTCTTGCTTTTGTTTTCTCGACGCGCCATTGTCGCTCTTGTGCGCGCCGGTGGAGTTCAACACCGCCAAGTCCGTTCCACCCACCCCCCCGACTCCCCGTGCGCTCGGCGGGCGGCGCGGCGGGAGCAAAGCAGGAGCGGGCGGCGCGCAAGAGGGAGCACGCGAGGCGACGCCAAGCGCGCCGCGACCGACCGGTCCGCGGAGTACGGCGGCGCGAGGAGCCGGGGCTCTCTTCCCCGATATCGAGGAGCCCTCGTCTTCGGACGAGGACGAGGAGGAAGAGGCCGAGGGGGAGGGCCCCTCCGACGGTGGCAGCCCGCGCCCCCGTCGCCGGAACCCGTGCCGGCGTCAAGGGCGGCTTCGCCGGGGCGGGCGCACCGGCGCCCGCCGCCGGGCAATCGTCGTCGGGAGCGGCACGCGCGCGCGGAGGTGCCGGCGCGTGCCATAGAGGCACGCGCGGCGCACGCGCCCGTGCGCGCGTCAAGCGTGCCCGCGCGCGGGGGAGCGTACCGCGCGCGCGCGGCGTCATCGTCGAGGGGCGCGACGGCGGGCGCGTCCCGCGCGCGGGGCGAGCGTGCCCCCGCGCGCGGTGGCGCTTGCGAGAGGTGCGACGTCGGGCGCGCCCGCGCAAGGGACGGGTGTGCCCGTGCGCGCGGCGGCGCCGTCGGGAGGCGCCGCCGCGCGCGGCCGCCGCGCCCCCCGCTTCATCCGCGGAGGCTTCGAGGAAAAGGAAGCGGGCCTTTTCCTCCGTGAGGTAAGGAGCCCCGTCCTTCTTCGTTTGGTTTGGTTCGTCGATGATTAAGTGCTCTGACCCTCCGTTCGTGCCTGCGCAGGGCGGTGCCAACCGTTCCTCCTCTTGCACCAGCCAAGGTGCTGAGGACGGACGCGTCGATCCCCACCCGGCGGCGCTCGTCGAGGGGGTCGCGCCCCCGGCACACGCGCGGCGGCGGGGCACGAGCTCGCAAGGCCCGGCCGGGGCCCTCGAGGCCCCGGCCGGCGGATCGGCCCGCCGCGGCGCGGCCCGCAGGTCGCCGAGGGGCGGCCGGCGCCGGCCGCCGCGGAGACGCAGGGCGCGGCGGCGGCCACGCGTGGAGGTGCGCCCACGCGTGGCGGCCACCGCGGAGGAGGTGGTGCGGGCGCAACCGCGGGTGCGCCCGTGGATGCGGCGGTACGGCCGGAGGTGGCGGCCACGGCGCCACGACGGGCGCCCGTGGCCGTGGAGGCGCGGGGGAGGTGCCGGCGGAGGCGGCGCAAGCGGCCGCGCCCGCCGGCGATCTTCGGTGCGCAGGTGGTGGAGCTCTCGGATGACTCCCCGCCACCCGGGTGGAATCGGTGGGCCGCCGGCCTACGAGCTCCCCCCGAGCCACGGGAGGGGGCCCTCGTGAGGCGGCGCGAGGGTCACATGGTGGTGGGGGGCCGAGGACATGGCGCCGAGACCTCGTCCTCCCACGCCGGCCGTCCCCGCCCGTGTGGAGGGGGCCGTCGGTGATCCCCCCCGGCGTTTGCCGACGCCCGGGGGGAGCAGGAGCTCGGGGCGAGCTTCGGAGCCACGGCGCCACGCTCAACCGCGCGCCGAACGAGGCGCCGCAAGTTCACGGTGGCCCGGCCCGGCTCGTCTTCCGTGTGAGCCGTGGTTACTCGCCCCTCTTTCTTTTTCGTTTTCGTGTCTGCCGCATTCAAGCCTTGGCACTTACGGGATTCGACGTGTGGATGCCGGAGCTCGAGCGCCGCGCCCATGATAAGTACGACGCGTTCGACCGTGTGAACGCCGAGGCCCGCCGCCTCCGGGAGCGGTGCGGCGCTTTCGACGCGCTTGCGGACGCTCTTAGGACGCCGGACAGCTGGCTGGCGTACCGGGCGATGGCGTGGTGCGACGAGCTCCCCGAGAGCTCGAGGCAGACACGGCGCGTCGCTCGAGCCTCGAGCGGATCCGCGCGGCCCTCACCGATCGCGACGAGGCGCTATGGAACGCGCGCGCGGATCTGGAGAAGACGCGGACGCTGGCCGCCAACCGGGAGGCGGAGGTGGCCACCGCCGCGCCGAAACCCGGAGCTCCGCACGTCGCTCGAGGGGGCGCAGCGCGGCCAGCCGCCAGGCCGAGGAGCGGGCGCGCGGGTTGGAGCAGCCGCGCCAAGGAGGCCGACGACCCGAGGGCCGCCCTCGACGCTAAGGCCGCGGCCCTCGTCGCCGCCGAGGAGCAGCCTCCGCGAGAGCGCATCGCCCGCCGTGGGGGCGAGGGGCGGCTCCGGCGAGGAGCAGGCCGCCCCTCGGCGACGCCCGAACGGCGCCGGAGCGGGAGCGCGTCGCACGCGAAGCCGCGGAGAAGTCGCCGGAGGAGCGGAACGCCGCCTTCTCCCGTGTTGAGGACGAGGCGCTCGCGCTCAGCATCAGCAACGCCAACCAGAGCTGGCCCTCCGCGAGCAAGGCGAGACCGTCCAAAGACCTCCCGCCTGGCGATCGAGGCCGCGCGCCGCGACTTTGATCCGGGAGAAGAAGCAAGTCGAGGGTGAGCCACCGTTTGACTCTCGCTCGTTGGTTTTCGCTTTAGAGGGTTCGCTTCCCCCCTTTCTAATTTCTTTTCGTCTTGTCGATTCCAGGCTTGCGCACCGCCCTGGGGCACGCGGCTGGGCGGGCCGAGGCTCGCAGCCTCCTACAACTCCTCCGAGCAGAGCCGGCAGAGCCGCGCGATGCGGCCCTCGAGACCCGCCGCGTCATCGAGGAGGGCGAGGCCCGGGCCGGCGCCTCGGCCGGCCGCCCGCCCGCGCGCCCTCGGCGGTTACGTCACCGAGCGGATGCGCCGGCGTTGCATCTAGGCGTCCGGAAGGCCCTCGGAGTGGTGCGATCCCACTACGAGGTCAACCTCGAGGCGCTGGCGGAGGGCTACATCGTTCCCGAGGGCGTCGAGGACGAGGTGGCCATGGAGAGCGCAGACGCGCTTGCTGCCGACGCCGCCGGATCGCTCGCCGAGGCCTTCGAGGAGTTCCTCTTCCCCGACGTCGCGGACG
This sequence comes from Cenchrus americanus, assembly GCA_947561735.1. Lineage (NCBI taxonomy): Eukaryota > Viridiplantae > Streptophyta > Magnoliopsida > Poales > Poaceae > Cenchrus > Cenchrus americanus. The sequence goes on along the minus strand of OX387245.1, from coordinate 86,408,564 downwards.
CTGCTGCTCCTCCCGCCTGAAAGTAGTCTGGGCGCTAGGCCCGTTTTTTACGTGTATCAGTATTCTGGCCTCGTGGCCTTTTGTAAATAAACAAGTTGTTTCATGAACATGGGCGTTTGATGTAAATGAAATCATTTGTTTATTACGCTTTTTGTTTCTCCTTCTTCCTGAGTAGATTCTAGTTAGGGGAGTTCGATTTTCGCAGGGGGCCCGCTGGGTAGGAGGCGAGAGAGAAGGGCCATAGCCACGCGGCGTAGGCTATCTCTGGCTCGCACGCTCCTTCCGCTGTGCCACCTGCGCCCTGTTCGAATCGTGGCTCGAGGTTGAAGTACGAAACAAACTTAGCGCATGTGAGTCGTTTTTTATTTTTGCGCGAAAAATGGGACCATTTTGGGGGGGGATGCCCCCCGTAGTAGCCCCCGAGGGTAACTTGGGTTTCAGGGGAAAGCCGAGTTGCCCTTTTATTAGACTTGGGGTATTTACATAGTTGACACCAACTAGGGCGTTGGCCATGTGATTTTACAACAGAAAGTACTTGGAAATCCTAGCTAAGGGTAGAAGCGACGTAGCTGTTGGATGTTCCAAGCGTTGGTGAGTTCTTCGCCGTCCTCGTTGGCCGCCTTGTACGTGCCCGGCTTGAGCACCTTCACCACGACGTAGGGTCCCTCCCATGGGGGCGATAGCTTGTGGCGCCCTCGGTTGTCTTGGCGTAGCCTTAGAACCGCATCCCCCTCGCCGAAATCCCTCCGACGTATCTTGCGTGCTTGGTAACGTCGTAGGGACTGTTGATACCTTGCGGAATGCATCAACGCCACGAGGCGTACCTCGTCTAGCCGGTCCGGCCGAGTCCTCGCGGGGCTCGCCGGTTAGCATCCTCGTCGTAGCCTCGAACCTTGGGCGACCCATATTCCGCATCCGTGGGGAGGACGGCCTCCGCGCCATGAACTAGGAAAAACGGGGTGAACCCGGTGGCTCGCTTGGGGTGGTCCTTAGGCTCCACACGACCGCCGGGTAGTTCTTGGAGCCATTTTCGGCCGCATTTGTTGAGCTGGTCGAAAATTCGGGCTTGAGGCCTTGTAGAATCATGCCGTTGGCACGCTCCACTTGGCCGTTGGTCCGTGGGTGTGCCACACCGCCCAATCCACGCGGATGTTGAACTTATCACGGAACTCCAAGAACTTCCGCCCGTGAACCGGGACCCATTGTCGTGATGATGGAGTTTGGCACTCCAAAGCGGTAGACGATGTCGGTGAAGAATGTGACCGCCCTCGCTCGGCCCTCAAATTCGTGATGGGGCGCACCTCCACCCACTTGGAGAACTTGTCAATTGCGACCGCAGGTGGGTGAAGCCCCCGGGCGCCTTCCGCAGGGGCCCGACGATGTCCAACCCCCACACGGCGAACGGCCACGTCACGGGGATCGTTTGCGGGGCATGAGCAGCAAGTTGGACTTGCGGGCGTAGAACTGGCACCCTTCGCAGTGCGTACAACTTCGCCGGCATCCGCGACCGCGGTAGGCCAATAGAAGCCCCGGCGGAACGCGTTGCCGACGAGGGTGCGCGGTGCGGCGTGGTGGCCACAGGTCCCCGCGTGGATGTCCCGTAGGAGCTCGCGCCCCTCGGGAATGGGTATGCACCGCTGGAGGATGCCTGACGCGGCGCGCTTGTACAGCTCGCCGTCGACGAGGGTGAAGGATTTGGCCATCCCCCGGCGATGCGCCCGGCCGCGGCTCGATCCGCGGGGAGTTCCCCTCGAGCGATCCAGGCGATGTATTTCTCCCGCCAATCCGTTTGGACAGAGCCGGCCCTATGTGCATCGCGTCGACCTCGTGGGAGCCGTACCCCTCGAGAAGGGAGAGCATGTACGCCTCGTTCGAGGGGTCCTCATCCATGGGCTCCGCACCCGCTGGATTCGAGGGAGCCCCCGAGGGTCCGCCGTCGCTCGAGGGGTAGGGCTCGAAGGCGACCGAGGGCCGCGCGACGCCGCGCGCGAAAACGTTTGGGGGAACGGTGATCCGCCCGGACGCGATCTTCGCCGCTCGTCTCGCTTCCTCGTTGTACCGGCGGGGTACATGGTTAAGCTCGATGCCGTAGAACTTGTCTTCGAGGGCCCGCACGGCTTTACAAGAGAGGCCTCCATCTTGTCGTCGTGGCGGCTCGCGTTCTTCATGACTTGATCGATCACGAGTCGCGAGTCTCCTCACACGTCGAGGCGCTTGACGCCCAACTCGATGGCGATTTTGAGGCCGCGAGAGAAGGGCCTCGTATTCGCCATATTGTTGGACGCGGGGAAGTGGAGGCACACCGCGTAGCGCATGTGCTCCCCGAGGGGTGACACGAAGAGCGTGCCCGCGCCCGCCCCCGTCTTCATCACCGAGCCGTCGAAGAACGCAGTCCAGCACTTTGCTTGGATTTGTGGTGGCGGCGCACCGCGTGTCCGTCCACTCGGTGACGAAATCGCTAGGATTTGCGATTTGATGGCCTTGCGCGGGGCGTAGGCGAGCGTCTCGCCCATCGGCTCCACGGACCATTTGGCAATCTCGCCGCTCGCCGCGTCGGGGTTGCGAATGATCTCTCCTAGCGGGAAGGAGGAGACCACCGTGACCGGTGGGCCTCGAAGTAGTGGCCGAGCTTGCGCCGTGCAAGGACTACCGCGTACAACAGCCTTTCCCCGGACCCGGGGGTAGCGCGTCTTCGTGTCCGACAGACTTCGCCGATGTAGTAGACCGGCCTCTCGCACGGGCAAGGCATGCCCTTCCTCCGTGCGCTCCACGACAATCACGCGCGCCGACCACCTCGGGTGGTCGCGGCTACGTAGAGCCGTAGGGGTTCGCCGTCTCGCGGCGGCGTGAGGATTGGGGCGTGCGTCGGGGACGCCTTCGGCCTTGTCGAGCGCGTCCCGGGCCTCGGCGGTCCAAGAGAAGCGCTCGTGCTTCTTGAGCGGCCGGTAGAGGGGCGAGGCCCTTCTCACCGAGCCTCGAGATGAAGCGGCTTAAGGCGGCGAGGCACCCCAAGACCTTCTCGCACCCCTTTGAGGTCCCGAATCGGACCCATTCGTTCGAGGGCCGCGACCTTTTCAGGGTTGGCCTCGATTCCCCGCTGGGAGACGATGTATCCAAGGAGCATGCCCCGCGGCACTCCAAAGACACATTTTTCGGGGTTTAGCTTGACCCCCGTTGGCCCGTAGGCGCTGAACGCGACGCCAAGGTCGCCAACTAGGTCGTCCGCCTTCCTGGTCTTGACGACAATGTCGTCCACGTAGGCCTCGACCGTCTGCCCGATGTGGTCCCCAAAAACGTGCCGCATGCGCGCCGATATGTTGCGCCCGCGTTTCTGAGGCCAAAAGGCATCGTGACGTAACAGAACGTCCCGAACGGTGTGATGAACGAAGTCGCGAGCTGGTCGGACTCCTTCATTTTTATTTGGTGATATCCCGAATAGGCATCAAGGAAACAGAGCAGTTCGCACCCAGCTGTTGAATCAACGATTTGATCTATGCGCGGCAAAGGAAAAGGAACTTTCGGACATGCTTTATTGAGACTGGTGTAGTCTATACACATCCTCCACTTCCCATTTTTCTTTTTTACAAGCACAGGATTAGCTAGCCACGTAGGGTGGAACACTTCCTTGATGAATCCGGCCTCGAGGAGCTTCCGCAGCTCCGCTCCGATCGCCCGTCGCCGCTCCTCGTCGAAGCGGCGCGCCGCCGGCCGCACGCCGCGGGCGTTTGGCAGGATATCAAGGGAGTGCTCGGCGACCTCCCTCGGGATGCCCGACATGTCCGAGGGGCTCCACGCGAAGACGTCGGCGTTGGCGCGGAGGAAGTCGACGAGCACCGCTTCCTATTTAGGGTCGATGGTCGAGCCGACCCTCAACGCCTTGCCCTCGGGGGCCGACGGGTCGAGGGGGGACCCCTTTGGTTTGCTCGGCGGCCTCGAAGGTGCCGACGTGCTTGGCGGCGGAGCCGAGGTCGTCGTTGACCATCTTCTCCGGCCGTGTTCACCGGCGCTTCGTCCGGCCGCTAGTGCCTCTCGCATGTTCCACGCACTCGACGTCGCGGTCGAATGCGTGCTCGATCGACGACCCGACGGTGATGACGCCGTTTGGACCCGACATCTTCATCTTCAGGTACGTGTAGTTGGGGACCGCCATGAATTTGGCATAGCATGGTCGCCCAAGTATGGCATGGTAGGCCCCTTTGAATCCCACCACCTCGAAGGTGAGGGTTTCCTTGCGGAAATTCTTGGGGGTCCCAAACCAGACCGGCAGATCGATCTGCCCGAGGGGTTGAACCTGCTTGCCGGGCGCGATGCCGTGAAACGGCTTCGTGCTGGGCCGCAGCTGGTCCAGCCCGATCCCCATCAGGCGCAATGTATGCGCGAAGAGGATATTGAGGCTGCTGCCTCCGTCCATAAGGACCTTCGAAAACCGAGCGTTCCCAATGATGGGATCGACCACCGCCGGCACCGGCCCGGTTCGAGATGCGGTTTGGGTGGTCTTCCCGCTAAAGGTGATGGCATCCTTCGACCGCTGAGGAAGGACGGAGGTGCCCTCTCTGCGGCGAGGACTTCGTGCCGCTCCTTCTTGCGCCGCCGGGTCGACATGTCGACGCGTAGGTCCCCCAAAGATGAGGAACACATTTTCGACAGCGGGGAAGCCACCCGCATCGCCATCGCCCCCATCTTTCTTGGCCTCTCGCCTCCTTCGCGGCGGCACGGCCATAGAACTTCTTGAGCATGTCGCACCGCTCAAGAGTGTGGTTCACGGGGGTCTTGTGGTAGGGGCATGGCTTCTTCATCATGTCGTCGAACACCCCCGGCCTCGAGGAGCCTGGTCGAGGGCCCCGTCGGGCCGGTTCAACGCCGAGGGCTTCGGCGTTGCCGCCGTTGCGCCCCGCTCGCGCGCCTCGCGGCGCGGCTTCTTCCCCCTTCTTGCCCCGCTTGTCGTTGCGGCGCGGCTCCTTGGACCCGCCGCCCTCCGCGGGCGTGTCCTCGGAGCGCTTGCCCTTCTTGCCGTCGAAGATTGCCCCCACGGCCTCCTCTCCGAGGCGAAGCCGGTGGCAATGTCGAACGCCTCGTTCGAGTCCGTAGGCGGGCCGCGCCCCCGCTCGCGCACAAGGTCCCGCACGTGGTGCCCTCGAGGAACGCGTGCACGATCTCGGACTGTGCCACGCTGGGGAGCTCCGTGCAGCGCTTGGAGAAGCGCCGTATGAAGTCCCGCAGCGATTCGCCCGCTCTCGCGTGCATGAGCGCAGATCCCAGGAGTTCCCAGGGCGCACGTATGTGCCCTGGAAGTTGCCCACGAAGGTGTGGACTAAATCGTCCCAGTTATGGATCCGGGCCGGCGGGCAAGTGCCGAGCCATGTCCGGGCCGCGTCGCCCAGATGCAGGGGCAAGTTGCGGATGATCACCTCGTCGTTAGTGGCCCCGCCCACCGACAAGCTAGGCGGTAGTCGTTCGGCCGCACGCGGGGGTCCGTCTCCCCATTGTACTTGACGATTGTCGAGGGCCGGCGGAAGCGCCCGGGGGAACGCCGCCGTGCGGATCTCCCGGCCGAACACACGGGTGCCCGGGGGCTCCCGGCGTCGGGGAGCGATCCTCACCGCCGTCGTAGCGTCCACCCCTTCGAGGGTGGTAGCCCCTAGCCGCTCGTGCGTCCGCCTTGCCGGTGCGCCCGGCGTTGATGACGTTGCGGGCATCGCCATCCGGCACCCCGCGCGCGTCAAGGAGTCGCTCCTTGGCCGGCGTGCGTCCTTGGTCGCCGGGTTGACCCGCGTGCACCGAGGGTTCGCCCCCCGGTGCGGGATCATCACCCCGCGCGTCCCCCCCGTTGGCGGATGCGTGAGGCCGAGCTCTCGGCCCTCGCCGGACGGCCGCTTGCTCAAGGAGAGTCCGCACCTCGCGGTGCATGTCTCGAGCCTCGGGGGTCGAGGGTGCCGGCATGGTGCGTAGCGGCTGTCGCGGCGGCGATGAGCTTTTGGCTCGCCCGCGGCGGAGTGTCCGCGTTGTCGACGTTGGGGACGGGGTTGAGGCGGTCACGGACCGTCGGCCCCCGCTCCCCGCGCGCGTTCGCCGCGCGCGGAGGCCTCCCCCCGCCATCGAGGCGCGGAGCGGCCGCACCGTCCGCATTCCTCCGCCGCCTTGGCCTCGAGCTCGCGAGCTTGAGCCGCCCGCGCGTCGACGTCGGCCCCGGCGGGAGCGCTTGGCCCCGCGGCCGGGCGCGTGGCGATCCCCCGGGGCGGTGCGTGACTTCCCCGTCTCCGGCACCCGCCGCACCGGCCGGCGTTGGCCGGGTCGTTGGTGATGACGGCGCGGCACTCCCGCGCGGGGTCGTAGCTCCCGATGCCGGAGTCGTCGGAGCGACCAAACCGCAGTCCGTGGCGTCGAGGAAGCGCCCGAACGCGACCGGGGTCCGCACGCCGGAGAAGTCCCACTCCGCGTACCCGTGGCGGTTGGCATCGTGTCGACGGAGCCCAGGGACGAATACGCTGCGGAGGTGCCGGGATCCCTGGCGACGAAGACGTGGCGGCCAGGTGGAACCCTGCGCATCGTCGTGTTGACGTTGGCGTTGTAGGCCGTAGTGGCGCCACGCAGCCCGATGGGGATGCGTGGTCCGGAGACCGCACGCGGTCCCGCTGGGGCGGTGGCGACCGTCGTGACGGTGGGCGCACCGCGTTGGGCGGCGGCGCGCTCGGCTTGCCGCCGCCGGACCGCGCCCGGCGCGAGCGCGGTCCGGAGCGACGACGGCGTCGCGGCGTCGATGGGCCCGCGGCATCCGTGCCTCGCGGGTGCCCGCGCCGGTGTCGTGCGCGCGGCGGAGACCAAGGCGGACTCGGCCTCGCGCCGCGCGCGAAGCTCCTCACGATTGGTGAGGCGCATGAGATAGCCGTTCCCCGTGGCCCGGAAGTTCGGATCCCCGAAGCGGATCTCGAACCCGGCTGGGAGGGGGTCCGAGCTACCCATGCAGTAGCGCGTAGCACGATACTCAGTGCGAATCACCATGGAGGGAGTTGGCGAAATGACCTTAGGCGCTCTTGTGCCCCACAGCGGGCGCCAACTGTCGGTGCGGAATATGGTCCCGACACTAACCAGTAGATAGCGCCTAGGTCTATCCCTCAATGGTCGATGCCAAGCAACAGATGACACAAGGTTTTATCCTGGTTCCGGCCGAGGGGGCCGTACGTCCAGCAGGGGCGTGCTCGTGGCACTATATTGCTCGGCACCGGGGTGCTTGTAGTGGGGCAAGTACAAGCAAGGCGGGAGAGGAAGCGTGGCTTCCAAGTCCCCGGGAGAGTGGCTCGAAGATGTTGTGGGAGAATAAGAGAGTGAATGCACGGTGTGTTGTGTTCGACCGAGCTTGTTCGTCCCCTGCGGCTGGGGGCTCGCCTCCCCTTTTATAGGCCAAGGGGGGCGGCGAGTTACATGCACGCCGTGCTACCTAGCTACGTGAGGGAGCACGTCGCGCTACGGTGTAGAGTGGGCGGCCGTCCGGACGATCTTCGCTGCGATCCGGCCATGATGGCCTACCCCGTACCCGAACAGTGGCAGTTCGAGGGTAGGAGGGCGGCAGATGGCGATGGCGTCCTCTGATAGGCTTCGAGGGAGGTGCCGATGATGGCTGGTACGGGGCACAGGAGCAGGCATAACGGCGTTCCTTCCCAATGCGCTCCACGGCAGCGGAGTGGTTGCTGCAGTGCCCGGGCGTGCGCCTGCGGTGCCGGGCGTGCACCTGTACGCGTGGGTACGGCGGCCGCGCCGTTACAGTGACCGGGATGGCCATCCACCGGCCTAGCACCCCCTACCTAACCTGTAGGGTCACGGGAAAGTGAAATCGAGGGTGCGCCCGGCCCCCTTTCGAGGGTCGGGCGCGTTAGCCGTACTGTAGTGGGCGCGCGGTGTCACGGGACTGACACCGGCCGTACCGCACGTCCATCCCCACAGTGGCGGGGATGGGCTCCTCCCTGGGGAGTTGGTGCGGCGGCACCGGGCGTGAGCCCGTGGCGCATGATGGCGCCGTCTCGCGCGCGTCGGGGCGTTAAATGCCCGAGTACGGGGCCGGCGCACGCGTGCGGGGCGCCCGTGAGCGTGGCGGGCCCCGCCCGAGGGCGGAGCGGACCCTCGAGCGGGGCGAGGCCCGCTCGAGGGGGGAGTTGCCCCTCGAACGGGGCGGAACCTGCCCGAGGGGGAGCGCGCCCTCGAGCGAGGCGAGGCCTCGCTCGAGGGGAGCGCGCCCTCGAGCGAGGCGAGGCCTGCTCGAGGGGACTTCTAAGAGGGCTGTCTTGGTGGGCTGTCGGGGTCCCGGCGTGGGCCGTGTCCTGCATGGTTAGTTACCTGCATGGTTAGGCTTAGCGTGTTTTGATGCGGTTGCGAGATTAAGTGAGGATTCCCCCGTTGTTAAAGGGGACCCCTAGGGTTGTCCCCGACACCACCCTTCCAATGGTGTACTTGAGCCTCGTGTACGGATGCCCGTGGCCAAGGCGAGTGTGAGGACGGTTCGGGCTTGGGGAGAGCGGAAGGCTCGTTGGAGGTGTGCGCCGCCTGTCAGTCACACCGGTCGGACCGGTGTGGGGCACCGGTCGGACGGTGCAGGCCCGGACAGGCGGCGGCTTGGGTTTCGTGCTCGTACGGTGTGAGAGTTGTTTCGGGAGGTCGTGGTTCGGTGGTTGGACCGGAGAGTTTGCAGGTGGTCAGGTTGCTAGGCATTCTCCCCCCTCGAGTTCACTACGAGGATGGGAGGAGTCGTAGCTTTAAGAAGGAGAGGAGGGACGGTCCACGGGCTATCTTTCGTGGTTTTGGTCCTCCTCCAGGCAGAGAGGGGTGGTTCCCTCAGGGTGGTTACTGTGCTGGTGTTCGTGGAGGTAGTTTTGGTAGGAGAGATGACTTGGTTTGTGCTAACCCCACTTTCGAGCAAATGGCTCGGCACTGGTTTTGCTCTTTTGGTACTAACCCCAGTGCTGAGTCGTTTGTTTGCTCACGTGCTCATTTTTGAATTTCAGGTGGGAGACTTGAAGAACATTTGGTTGATTGACTCCGGTTGCTCGAGGCATATGACCGGAGACAGGGGGTGGTTCTCAAGTCTCGTCTCGGTGGTGACAAGGAGGTACATCAATTTTGGGGACAATGGGCGTGGGCGTGTGCTTTCGAAGGTGAGATCAAAGTGAGTGACAAGATCACTCTCGGCGTGTTGCTCTTGTTCAATCGCCGGGGTACAATCGCTTTCGTATCCCGGCCGTTGGATGAGGGTTTTGAGGTGTTGTTTCGGCCTGGTGGTTCTCGGATTTTGGACTCTCGAGGGGACCTTGTATGTATGGTCGTTCCCGAGGGTCGTGTGTTTCGTGCTGATTTTTCTCGGACTTCGGGTGTGGAGCGTTGTTTCTTGGCCGGTTCTTCGAGTGAGTTGTGGAAGTGGCATAGGAAGTTGGGTCACTTGAGCTTTGACCTTTTGTCTCGCTTGAGTAAACTCAATTTTGTCCGAGGATTGCCACGGTTGAGGCTTGAGAAAGAGTTGGTTTGTGCGCCGTGTAGGCATGCCAAGATGGTAGCCTCTTCTCACCCGCCTCTCACCGATGTGATGACTGAGCGTCCATGCGAGCCGCTCCATATGGACCTTGTTGGCCCGGCTCGTGTGCGATCTCGCGGGTGGGAAGTGGTATGTCCTTGTTGTGGTGGACGACTATTCTCGGTATGCGTGGGTGTTCTTTCTCGAGGATAAGGGGGAGACGTTTGGTTTTGTTCGAGATCTAGTCTTAAGGTTGAGGAACGAGAGGCATGGAAATGCCATATGAGCAATCCGTAGTGATAATGGCTCGGAATTCGAAACTCTCATTTTGAAACCTTTTGCCGGTACTTGGGTCTTGAGCACCGCTTTTCGAGTCCGTATACGTCTCCCCGGGAATGGTGTTGTGGAAAGGAAGAACGGGGCCTTGTGTGAGATGGCTCGGACGATGCTTGATGAGCATAGGACTCCGATGAGGTATTGGGCCGAGGCGGTGCATACCGCGTGCTATGTGTCTAACAGGATCTACCTCGCAGTGCACAAGAAGAAAACATGCTCCGAGTTGATGCATGGTCGCACACCCAAGGTGAGTCACTTCCATGTCTTTGGTTGCAAGTGTTTCATTCTGAAGAAAGGCAGGAAGTTGGATAAGTTTGAGGCTAGGTCTGTCGATGGTATTTTCTTCGGTTATGCATCTCATTCTAGAGCATATTGTGTGCTCAATCTTGAAACTAACCAAATCGTGGAGACTTGCGAGGTAACCTTCGATGAGAAAGAGCCATGTAGTCGCCTTGTCTTTGAGTGTGCGGTGATGATGAACTTGGCGAGGAGATCTTTCGGGAGGAGGAGCATGAACATGGAGACGATGAAGATGGCGGTGTGGTGCCCCCGCCGAACATGTACCCACTACTCGACTACGGTGGTGGACGGACCCTCTCCTACACCTACGATGACAAATCAAGAACGAGGAGAAGCTGATGTTGAGGGGGAGGTAGCATCGACGCGAGAACCTCCCCGGCGAGTACAAGTGGATCACCCAGCTTCGAGGATCATCGGCGACCTGAATGAACGCACTACACGGTCGACGGTTCGAAACAATTCTCATTTCGCTCATGCTGCGCTTGTTGCTACTTTTGTGCCCAAAGACATTGGACACGCACTATCTGATCACAATTGGGTTAATTCGATGCATGAGGAGTTGGAGAACTTTGAGAGGAATCAGGTTTGGGAGTTGGTTGACCCTCCCCCGTGGTGTAAGCCGATCGGTACAAAATGGGTGTGGAAGAACAAAGAGGGAGAGAAAGGTGAGGTTGTGAGAAACAAGTCGAGGCTTATTGCTCGGGGGTTCGGTCGGAAGGAGGGGATCGACTACGAGGAGACCTTTGCTCCCGTAGCCTTTGTTTGGAGGCGATTAGGATCCTTCTAGCCTTTTCTGTGGCTAAAGGGTTCAAGTTGCACCAAATGGATGTGAAGAGTGCTTTTTTGAATGGTGTGCTGGAGGAAGAAGTGTATGTGAGGGAGCCTCCGGGGTTTGAGAGTGAGAAGTACCCCCACCGGTGTACAAGTTGAGGAAGGCGTTGTATGGGTTGAAGCAGGCACCTAGAGCTTGGTATGGCAGGTTGAGGGGGTTCTTGTTTGAGAGAGGCTTTGAGATGGGGAAGGTCGATCAGACCTTGTTTTTACTGAGGCAGGCGAGGAGATATCCCGATTGTGCGGTGTGTACGTGGATGATATTGTCTTTGGTGGCTCGTCTAACTCTCTTGTTGCAAGGTTTGCAGAGGATATGAGCATGGAATTTGAGATGAGCATGATGGGCGCGTTGCAGTTCTTCCTCGGGCTAGAAATCAAACAATCAAAGGAAGGAACATTTGTGCACCACGCTAAGTACACCAAAGACATTGTGCGGAAGTTCAAGATGGAGGATTCCAAAGCTATGACGACGCCGATGATTACAACTACAGCTCTTGATGCGGACGAGGAAGGTGAATACGTGGACCAGAAGGAGTACCGGAGCATGATCGGGTCACTCTACTTGACGGTGACGAGGCCGGACATCCAGTTCTCGGTATGTCTGTGCGCTCGTTTTCAAGCGTCTCCGAGGACTTCGCATCGGCAAGCGGTGAAGCAAAATTTCAGGTACTTGCGTCACACTCCCGACTTCGGCCTTTGGTACTCCGCATCCTCTTCTTTGGCGCTTCATGGTTTTTCGGATGCGGATTTTGCCGGTGTCGGTTGGATAGGAAGTCCACTTCGGGACTTGCCGCTTTTGGGTTCTTTTTTTGGTGTCTTGGTCTTCCCGCAAACAAGTCGAGTGTTGCTCAATCCACTACCGAGGCCGAGTATGTTGCCACTACTAGTTTTTGCTCTCGGCTCCTTTGGATTTCATACACCATGAGTGACTTTGGTGAAGAGTATACCCATGTCCCACTTCATTGTGATAGCACTAGTGCCATAAGCGTTGCAAAGAACCCGGTGCTCCATTCAAAACCAAGCACATAGAAGTGAGGTATCATTTTCCGAGAGGCAATGTAGAGAAAGGAAAGATAGCTTTGATCCATGTACCCACACATGACCAACTAGCCGATATTTTCACCAAACCCCTAGATCAAGCAACTTTCACTCGTTTGCGGGGGGAACTTGGTGTGTGTTTGATTTCTTGAGTTGGGTGTGTGGGAGCTCCTTTGTAGCATATGTATAGCTTTCCTTTGTGCATTTCTTGCATTTGGCATGGCATATGTAACATGATTTATAGGCATCCTGTATCTTAGTTGCATGCATTTTGTATCATATGCATTGGATCGGAAAAGCTTCTCCTATATACATTGTTCACCATGGAATGTTATTTATGTCTTTGTGAGCTTGTTTGGTATGCTATGGTTAGTTTGGCTTAGCTGTTGATGATCTTGATGAATAATCCATGGTTGATGGCTATGTTTTTGAAAAATGTCATATATATGCTCTCTCTCTTGTGTAAATGCCTTTATATGATCTTGCCATGTTTTAGCGGCTTTCCTATGCTTGATTTGTGGTTGGATAGCTAGTTTATCCATCATGAATGTTTAGCCCTCTTGCTTTATCTTGTAGAGGGGCATAAGTTCCTTTTTGTCGCAAAGACATTTTCATGTACCAATTATGAATCCGAAAATGAAATGTAAAATGTGCTCCCATGTCATATGTGCTGAATTTAATTTGCTTTGGGTGCTAAACCGTTGCATGATGCCTACCAATGAGAAGTCTCATACATAGAAGTAGGCACATGGCTCGGTGGCTTTGACATGACATGAGGTGCTCGTGGGTGTTTGTGATGGTCTTATGATTAGAATGGCTGTCCTAGCATGAAGTTTGCGTGGCTTTGCCATTTTGATATGTTTTGATCATGTTTAGTACTTTGCTCATGAGAGGCAAGTTTTTCGCAAAATTGCCCAAATCCATCTTAGCTTCGTCCAATGGTTGTGAAACTTGGTGATCTTGTAGTTGATGTCGATACGAAGCTATAGATTATCTAACTTGCACATTTGGACATGTGTAGCATCCTATGTTGAATTTTGTCTATTTGATAAGCTCTAGGTTGAAAGTTTTGCATTTTTGGCTTGATTCATGCATGCCAACAAGGGGGAGAAGTTTGAGCTTGAAATGGCTTGCTGGATGCATTTACAAGGTTTTCAGGTGGTTTCGAGCCATTTCTGGGCTCTGTTGTGCACTGGTCTGACCGGTCGAGGTCACCGGTCTGACCGGTGTGAGTGCTGCACATGTTGGGCACCGGTCTGACCAGTGGTGATGACCGGTCTGACCGGTGTGAGCTGAAGTTGTTGCAGATGCCCTGTTTTCAAGTGGTTTGCATGCATTCATCCAGGGGGGTGCATTGGTTCAGGGGGAGCTTGCATGTGTGCAGGGGGAGCTCTTTGTGGTTTTTCGAGCTTTGTTTCGGTGGTTTGCGCTCTTTGCTTGAGCTTTGCTTTGTCTCGGATGTGTCGAGCCGTTGCCCTTGCCTAAGGGGTCCGAGACTTGTCTTCTTCAAGTGATCTTTCTCTTTGCCTTTGTTTGGCTTTCGATCGCTTGTTGGTGTTTCTTTTTGTTTGTTTCTTTTCTTTTTGTTTTATCTCTTGTTACTATATGTGGGTGTTGTCAATGCACTCATCAAGGGGGAGATTGAGGACCATGTGTGGTTCGAGGACCGGTGGATGGTCGCTGTTAACACCAAAAATTGGTACAAGAGAGGGACTGATTTGTGGGCCCGATCCGGTGACAAATCCCGCTCAACGGGGGAAGATTTCTTCAGAAGATTCGTGGATGGTCGCTTCCTTGTGTGATGAGTGATTGACAACGTTGTGTGGACTGATTCTTGGCTAAGTATTGCAGGTGCAAGTTGCGGCTTGACTGGTGTTGGTGCAGGTGAAGAACAAGCGCGAAAGGTCGTCGTCGGTGAGGCCTCCAGGTGTAGAGAAGACAAGTAGGCTTCATTCGAGGGACCCGGTGGCCGGGGGGTCAAGTGCGGGCCGCATGGTGGCATGAACAAGAAGATGAAGTTCGGGACGGTTTCTTGGTTGAGCCTCAAAACCAAGGTCGAGCCGGGACTACGTGGGAGCCGAGTCATGAGTGGAGATTGGCGAAGGCTACACCGAGTTCGCGGGGTTCCCGGTGGTTCACCGAAAAACACCGGGTTCCATGGTTGATCCACAAAGCCAAGACCGAAGAACCAAAGACGGTCTTTGCCGCAGCGTGCCGCACCGGTCCGATCGGTGGGTCCGACGGTCCGACGGTGGGTACCCTGGTCCGACCCAGGTGAGGAGCACCGGTCTGACCGGTGTGCGACGACGTAGTCCGGAATTTTCGAAGGGGAGAACACGCGTCGGGATCACAAGGCTTGCGTCGAGTCTAAGCAGGTTGCGGTCGCCGGGCATCCGTCTGATGGAGAAAGCTTGAAGACTTCCAAAACCGCCCTTGAGGGGCTTGTATCCGTATTTGGTAGGAAAGGGTAATTTAGACTTTCGGTTGCCTCCATATAACCCAAGAGGTGAGATGATGGCAGCCAACTCTCCTGGAACCCTAGTTCATTTGCTTTCCTATTTTCCCTTCCTATTTTCTTAGGATTTCCATATGACTAGCTTGAGAGCTTCATGGTGAGATCCTGTGAGAGGGTTGGATGATCGGGCGGCAAGCTAGACCTTGTATGAAACTTTGTTGCATGTATAGATGATTCGGCGTGGTTCCTCAAGGCCTTGTTGTGTTGTTCCCGGTTGTTCTTGGTGGTGATTTTCGGAGCCCTTTCTTGGTGTTTTTCTTGGGTTGTGTTCGGGACCTTTCTCTTGGGGATTTGATGGGGGAAATTTGTGGGAACCCTTCGTGGTTCTTTGGGCCGTGATTCCCCTCCCAAATCTGTGAGTAAAGGGGCTCGATTTTGGGGGTTTTCCGAGTTCTAGGGTTAGAGGTGATCTTGGCGGGATTTCTTCGATTCCTCCTTTTTGGAAAAGTTTTGGTGGGATTAAACTTGGCTATGGACTCCTCATGAGGTGTTCCTATTATCCCCAAAGTCTTGTTCGAGTCTGTGGCGCGATTCGGGAGATCGAGGTTTGGATTTGGGGGAGTTGACCCGCGGGTGCTGTTCATCCCGAGCTGCCCAGGCTACACCGGTCTGACCGGTGCTCTTGACCGGTCTGACCGGTGCAACCCTTGGTGGGTTTTTGCTCGCGTGAACGTCTGGGTGTGTTTGTTGTTGTCCTGTGTTGCGGCTGTTTCGAGTTTGGGTCAGTTTGGTGGTCGGTAGGCCTGTTTTGTGATTTGTGGGCTTCCAGGCTTGGACCGGTCTGACCAGTGTGTTACACCGGCCTGACCGGAGTGAAGCCACTTAGTGGAAGTTGCCAACTCTCACCAGCAGGGATTGGTCTAACCGGTGGTGCTCACCGGTCTGACCGGTGTTGGTCTGTAGACTCGAGGTTTGGTGTTTCGCTACGTTCTCGGGTCGGAAGGTTGTGTGTTGGTTCCTAGGTTCAGTGGCACTCCAGTGGCTACGTGGGCTTGGCCAATTTGGGTAGCGAGTCGGAGACGTGTGTTGGAAGCCGTGTTCATCTTGTTGGAGTTTCCATCTCCTTCGAGAAGAATTTTTATCGGCTCCCATTCACTCCCCCCTCTCTAGTTCGCCGTATCAGTCCTTCACTTATGCCCCTCCACAAGATAAAGCAAGAGGGCTAAACATTCATGATGGCAAATGAGCCTTTGACCCCATATGATCAATAAACTAGCTATCCAACCACAAATTAAGCATAGCAAAGCCACTAAAACATGTCAAGATCATATAAAGGCATTTACACATGAGAGAGCATGTATGTGACATGTTTCAAAAACATAGCCATCAACCATGGATTATTCATTAAGATCATCAAGAGCTAAGCCAAACTAACCATAGCATACCAAACAAGCTCACAAAGACATAAATAGCATTTCATGGTGAACATTGTATATAGGAGAAGCTTTTCCTATCCAATGCATATGATACAAAATGCATGCAATTTAAGATACAAGGATGCCTATACATCATGTTACATATGCCATGCCAAATGCAAGAAATGCACAAAGGAAAGCTATACATATGCTACAAAGGAGCTCCCACACACCCAACTCAAGAAATTAAACACACACCAAGTTCCCCCCGCAAACGAGTGAAAGTTGCTTGATCTAGGGGTTTGGTGAAAATATCGGCTAGTTGGTCATGTGTGGGTACATGGATCAAAGCTATCTTTCCTTTCTCTACGTTGTCTCTCAGAAAATGATACCTCACTTCTATGTGCTTGGTTTTGGAATGGAGCACTGGGTTCTTTGCAATGCTTATGGCACTGGTGCTATCACATTGAAGTGGGACATGGGTATACTCCTCACCAAAGTCACTCATGGTGTATGAAATCCAAAGGAGCTGAGAGCAACAACTAGCAGCGGCAACATACTCGGCCTTGGTAGTGGAGGAACACTCGACTGTTTGCGGGAAGACCAAGACACCAAAGAGGAACCCAAAAACTGGCAAGTCCCAGAAGTGGACTTCCTATCCAACCGACACCTGGCAAAATCCACGTCTGAAAAACCATGAAGCGCCAAGGAAGAGGATGCGGAGTACCAAAGGCCGAAGTCGGGAGTGTGACGCAAGTACCTGAAATTTTGCTTCACCGCTTGCCGATGCGAAGTCCTCGGAGACGCTTGAAAACGAGCGCACAGACATACCGAGAACTGTATGTCCGGCCTCGTCGCCGTCAAGTAGAGGAGTGACCCGATCATGCTCCGGTACTCCTTCCGGTCCACGTGTTCACCTTCCTCGTCCGCATCAAGAGCCGTAGTCGTACTCATCGGTGTCGTCATAGCTTTGGAATCCTCCATCTTGAACTTCCGCACAATGTCTTTGGTGTACTTAGCGTGGTGCACAAATGTTCCTTCCTTTGATTGTTTGATTTCTAGCCCGAGGAAGAACTGCAACGCGCCCATCATGCTCATCTCAAATTCCCTCGCTCATATCCTCTCGCAAACCTTGCAACAAGAGAGTTAGACGAGCCACCAAAGACAATATCATCCACGTACACCCGCACAATCGGGATATCTCCCTTTGCCTCGGTAAAAAACAAGGTCCGATCGACTTTCCCCATCTCAAAACCTCTCTCAAACAAGAACCCCCTCAACCTCGCCATACCAAGCTCTAGGCGCCTGCTTCAACCCATACAACGCCTTCCTCAACTTGTACACCCGGTGGGGGTACTTCTCACTCTCAAACCCCGGAGGCTGCCTCACATACACTTCTTCCTCCAACACACCATTCAGGAAAGCACTCTTCACATCCATTTGGTGCAACTTGAACCCTTTAGCCACGGAAAAGGCTAGAAGGATCCTAATCGCCTCCAAACAGGCTACGGGAGCAAAGGTCTCCTCGTAGTCGATCCCCTCCTTCTGACTGAACCCCTGAGCAACAAGCCTCGACTTGTTTCTCACAACCTCACCTTTCTCTCCCTCTTTGTTCTTCCACACCCATTTTGTACCGATCGGCTTACACCCTGGGGGAGGGTCAACCAACTCCCAAACCTGATTCCTCTCAAAGTTCTCCAACTCCTCATGCATCGAATTAACCCAATTGTGATCAGATAGTGCGTGTCCAATGTCTTTGGGCACAAAAGTAGCAACAAGCGCAGCATGAGCGAAATGAGAATTGTTTCGAACCGTCGACCGTGTAGTGCGTTCATTCAGGTCACCGATGATCCTCGAAGCCGGGTGATCCACTTGTACTCGCCGGGGAGGTTCTCGTGTCGATGCTACCTCCCCCCTCAACATCGGCTTCTCCTCGTTCGTGATTTGTCGTCGTAGGTGTAGGAGAGGGTCCGTCCACCACCGTAGTCGGAGTAGTGGGTACTTGTTCGGCGGGGGCACCACACCGCCATCTTCATCGTCTCCATGTTCATGCTCGTCCTCCCGAAAGATCTCCTCGCCAAGCTCATCATCACCGCACACTCAAAGACAAGATGACTACGTGGCTCGTCTCGTCGAAGGATAGCTCGCAAGTCTCCACGATTTGGTTAGTTTCAATATTGAGCACACGATATGCTCTAGAATGAGATGCATAACCAAAGAAAATACCATCGACAGACCTAGCCTCAAACTTATCCAACTTCTTGCCTTTCATCAGAATGAAACACTTACAACCTAAGACATGGAAGTGACTCACCTTGGGTGTGCGACCGTGCATCAACTCGTAGCATGTTTTCTTCTTATGCACTCTGAGGTAGATCCTGTTCGACACATAGCACGCGGTATTCACCGCCTCAGCCCAATACCTCCTCGGAGTCCTATGCTCATCAAGCATCGTCTGAGCCATCTCGCACAAGGTCCTGTTCTTCCTTTCCACAACACCATTCTCGGGAGGCGTATATGGACTCAAAAACTGGTGCTCAAGACCCAAGTCATGGCAAAAGGTATCAAAATGAGAGTTTCTGAATTCTGAGCCATTGTCACTACGGATTGCTCGTATGGCATCTCCGTGCCACTCGTTCCTCAACCTCAAGACTAGATCTCGAACAAAACCAAACGTCTCCCCCTTATCCTCGAGAAAGAACACCCACGCATACCGAGAGTAGTCGTCCACCACAACAAGGACATACCACTTCCCACCCGTAGATCACACACGAGCTGGTCCAACAAGGTCCATGTGGAGCAGCTCGCATGGACGCTCAGTCATCAAATCGATGAGAGGCGGGTGAGAAGAGGCTACCATCTTGGCATTCCTACACGGCGCACAGACCAATTCTTTCTCAAGCCTCAACCGTGGCAATCCTCAGACCAAATTGAGTTTACTCAAGCGAGACAAAAGGTCAAAGCTCAAGTGACCCAACTTCCTATGCCACTTCCACAACTCACTCGAAGAACCAGCCAAGAAACAACGCTCCACACCCGAAGACTGAGAAAAATCAGCACGAAACACCTGACCCTCGGGAACAACCATACGGACAAGGTCCCCTCGAGAGTCCAAAATCCGAGAACCACCAGGACGAAACAACACCTCAAAACCCTCATCCAATAGGCCGGGATACGAAAAGCGATTGTACCCCGGCCGATTGAACAAGAGCAACACGCCCGAGAGTGATTTTATCACTCACTTTGATCTCACCTTCGAAAGCACACGCCCACGCCCATTGTCCCCAAAAGTGATGTACCTTCTTATCACCACCGGGACGAGACTTGAGAACCACCCCCCTGTCTCCGGTCATATGCCTCGACCAACCGGAGTCAATCAACCAAATGTTTTTCAAGTCTCCCACCCGAAATTCAAAAATGAGCACGTGAGCGAACAAACGACTCGGCAAAGACCGGGGTTAGTACCAAAAGAGTAAAACCGATGCCGAGCCATTTGCTCGAAAGTGGGGTTAGCACAAACCAAACCATCTCTCCTACCAAAGCTACCTCCACGAACACCACCACGGTAACCACACTGAGGGAACCACCCCTCTCTCGCCCGGAGGAGGACCAAAATCACGAAAGAAGCCCGTGGACCCTCCCTCCTCTCCTTCTCAAAGCTACGACTTCTCCCATCCCCGTAGTGAACTCGAGGGGGAGAATGCCTAGCAACCTGACCACCTGCAAACTCTCCAGCCCAACCACCAGAACCACGACCTCCGAAACAAACGTCACACCCGTACGAGCATGAAACCCAAACCGATGCTCGTCCAAGCTCGCACCGGTCCGACCGGTGCCCCACACCGGTCTGACCGGTGTGACCCGGGCAACGCAGCACCTCCAACAGCCTTCCGCTCTCGCCAAGCCCGAACCGTCCTCGCACTCGCCTTGGCCCCGAGCATCCGCACACGAGGCTCAAGTACACCATTGGAAGGGTGGTACTTGTCCTTGTTAGCCCACTCCTTTGCCATTCTCTCCTCTCGCTTCCTCTTGAAGCAAAACTCATCCTTATGGCCATCTCTCCCACAATAGCCACAATGGAACCTCACAAGCTTAGGCTTAGGCTTGGGTTGTGGCTGCTCACTTGGTTTCTCTCCACTCAACTTCACCGGTATCCCTTCACTAGCCTTCTCACTTTCCTTCCCAAAGAACACTATCCCCGAAGTGCTCTCAAACTTGATAAGCTTTTGGAGATCATTTGTGGGTGTAGGAAACACGGGTGGAGCTGGGGTTGTGTCTAGTCGGTTCCTAAGATGGTTAGGTTTTGGGTGGAAATCATTTTTGTGGTGGGTTTTTGGTGGCTCTAGGATATTCTCTCCACTTCCCTCACCAACCTTGTTTGCCCCAAGTCCCTCACCATCCTCGCCTCTTAAATGCCTCGATCATCATCCTCAACCGAGGCTCATGACCAGGACAACCAACCCATCAACTTTCTCGGCTCATCATTCTCATCCCGCAAACGATCAACATAATGTGCAAGTTCCAAATTTTTCAAAGCATGCATTTCACAGGTAGAGCATGATGTAGGCATGGGTTCTTTCAACTTAGCCTCAAGAGAACTAGTGTAAGCATGCATCTCATCAATCTTAGCATTCAAAACAGGGCAAGAAGTGCAAGCACCTAGCAAAGCAGATCTAGATTTAAGCTCAGTCACTTCAACCCTAAGCACATTTAGTTCCTCACACTTGGAGGCATGCTTTTCCTTGAACAAAGCAAGATCAGCAAGAAAGATGGAACAATCAGCACAATCAACCTCATTAGAAACAACAGGGCTAGCCTTAAGGGAATCAATCTCAAGCTTGCTATCAAGCACCTGTGTTTCTAGCTCAGCCACTCTAGTCCTAGCATCCTCGAGTGAAGCCCTAAGATCTTTTCTCATTTTCTTGGCCTCTCTAAGCATGTCATCACGGTTATCAAGCAAAGAGCCAAGCCTCTCATTCTCCTGACGCAAGAAGGGAAGCTCATAATGCACCTCATCGTCGGACTCAGAGTCTGAGTCACTCTGTGTGCTCTTCTTGCTGTCGGAGCTCAACACCATGGTGCAGAAGCCGTCTCTCGCAAAGCAGCTCAGCCCGCTCAGGTTCTTGGACGACTTCTTGCTCTTGCGACGATCACCTTCGTCTTCACTGCTGCTCGAGCTCGAGGTGGAGTATGAGGAACTAGAGTCGACGTCGCTCGATCCCACCATCGCTCAGGCCTTGCCTAGGCTCTCCTTCTTCCTCGATCGTCGCTCGTCCTTGTACTTATTCTTGTGCTTCCTTCTGTGGTCGCGCCTCGACCGGTGCTTGCCATCCATCCTCGACTTGTGCTTGTAGCCGTCCTTGTTCTCGACCTTCTCCGGGCAGTCGGCGACGAATTGTCCCGGCTTGCCGCACTGGAAGCATGTCCTCATGTTCCTCCTCATGTTCACTCGGTTCTCGTGCGGCCTCTCGAACCTCCTCGTCGGCGGGGCCGCCTCGTCCTCTCCAAGCACATCAACTCCTCATCCGGCATAGACATCAAAGAGGACAAAGAGAACATCCCGGTGGATGGGTTAGTGTTAGCCTTTCCTTTCGAACCACCAACGAGGGCAAGACTATGGGAATCGGTCGGACCCTTGAGCTTGGCGATCATGCCCCTATCCACCTTAGCCGACTTGAGCTTCGAGAACGAAGCACGTTCACCGTCGAGTGTCATACTTCTCCGACTCCACAATGGCCTCGAACTTTCCGCCCCAAATCGTACGATCCAAAAAGTGTAAGAGCTTGACCGCTCTATCATGATCATCGTACGGGAGCACGTCCACATTGGCCCTCATGTTGTTCACAACCACCGTGAACCTCTGAAACAAGGCATCGATGGACTCACCGGGGAGATGAGTGAAGTTCTCGTACTCTCTCCGGTAGGTCGCATACATCCGTGCCTGAACGTGGGCATTCCCAACATGAGTCTCCTTCAAAGACCGTCCAAATTCTACAAGCCAAGTGCTCGATGTGCACCCGATCGAACTCGGGCCGACACAAAGCACGGAACAAGTAGTCGACCGCCCTATTGTTGGCGTTGAATCCGTCCCTCGATCCCGGAGTGAGGAAGTCCATCGGCTGGACATAGCATGTGTCCACCGTGATATCCCAAAGGATCCGACCCTTTCCGCGGAGGAACACACCCATCCACTTACTCCACATCCGGTAGTTCTTGCCATCGAAGTGTGGAGGACCCGAACCCCGTTCCCGGTACGCCATCCTTGAATCTTAGACGGTTAGAGTCAATAAAGACCCGAACCGGCTCGATAGCACTTGAAGGACCGATACGGCGAACCGAGAGGGGGGGAGTGAATGGGAGCCGATAAAAATTCTTCTCGAAGGAGATGGAAACTTCAACAAGATGAACACGGCTTCCAACACACGTCTCCGACTCACTACCCAAATTGGCCAAGCCCACGTAGCCACCGAAATGCCACCGGACCTAGGAACCAACACACAACCTTCCGACCCGAGAAGGCGAGCAGAACACCAAACCTCGAGTCTACGGACCAACACCGGTCGGACCGGTGAGCACCACCATTCGGACCGGTCCCTACCGGTAAGAGTTGGCAACTTCCACGAAGTGGCTTCACACCGGTCGGGATGGTGCAACACACGAGTCGGACCGGTACAAGCCTGAAAGCTCCCAAATCACCAAACAGGCCTACCGACCTCCAAACAGACCCAAACTCGAAACAAGAAGCAACACAGGACAACAACCGAACACACCCGGACGTTCACCCGAGCAAATCCCCACCGAGGGTTGCACCGTCGGACCGGTCAAGAGCACCGTTCGGACCGGTGTAGCACGGGCGGCTCGGGATGAACAAAGACCCGCGGGTCAACTCCCCCAAATCCAAACCTCGATCTCCCGAATCGCTCCACAGACTTGAACAAGACTTTGGGGATAATAGGAACACCTCATGAGGAGTCCATAGCCAAGTTTAATCCCACCAAAACTTGTCCAAAAAGGAGGAATTGAAGAAATCCCGCCAAGAACACCTCTAACCCTAGAACTCGGAAAACCCCAAAATCGAGCCCCTTTACTGACGGATTTTGGAGGGGAATCACAACCTAAGAACCACGAAGGGTTCCCACAAATTTCCCCCATCAAATCCCCAAGAGAAAGGTCCCGAAAACAACCCAAGAAAAACACCAAGAAAGGGCTCCGAAAATCACCACCAAGAACAACCGGGAACAACACAACAAGGCCTTGAGGAACCACGCCGAATCATCTATACATGCCACAAAGGTTCATACAAGGTCTAGCTTGCCACCCGATCATCCAACCCTCTCACAAGATCTCACCATGAAGCTCTCAAGCTAGTCCTATGGAAATCCTAAGAAAATAGGAAGGGAAAATAAAAAAGCAAATGAACTAGGGTTCCAAGAGAGTTGGCTGCCATACTCTCACCTCTTGGGTTATATGGAGGCAACCGAAAGTCTAAAATACCCTTTCCTAATAACTAGGGATACAAGCCCCTCAAGGGCGGTTTTGGAAGTCTTCAAGCTTTTTCCATCGGACGGTTGCCCGGCAACCGCAACCTGCTTAGCTTCGACGCAAGCCTTGTGATCCCGACGCGTGTCCTCCGCTTCGAAGATTCCAGACTGCGTCGTCGCACACCGGTCAGACCGGTGCTCCTCACCGGTCAGACCGGTAACCCACCGGCCGACCGGTGCTCCTCACCGGTCAGACCGGTCAGACCCACCGGTCAGACCGGGTCCGGCACCTTGCAAAGAAGACCGTCTTCGGTCTTGGCTTTGTGGATCAACCAAGGAACCGAGTGGTTTTCGCGTGAACCACCGGAAACCCCCGCGAACTCGGTGTAGCCTCCGCCAATCTCCACTCATGACTCGGCTCCCACGTAGTCCCGGCTCGACCTTGGTTTTGAGGCTCAACCAAGAAAGCGTCCACGACTTCATCTTGCTGTTCATGCCACCATGCGGCCCGCACTTGACCCCGCCGGCCACCGGGTCCCTCGAACGAGGACTACTTGTCTTCTCCACACCTGGAGGCCTCACCGGTGACGACCTTTCTCGCTTGTTCTTCACCTGCACCAACACCAGTCAAGCCGCAACCTGCACCTGCAATACTTAGCCAAGAATCAGTCCACACAACGTTGTGAATCACTCATCACACATGGAAGCGACCATCCATCGGTCCTCGAACCACACATGGTCCTCAGTTTTGAAAAAGAAGAAAAGCAAGGGTTAGATTTTCGAATGAAAAACAAACCTACGGTTTTAGGATTACTAAAGGTATGAGGGGTATTTTTCTAAGGGTTTAGGATGAGGCTAGTCAAAACTTTAATTAGAAAGGGATAGAGATTTACTTTGTCAACTTGACATAAGTCGATCCTTCCCTTTGTTGGCCTAGGTTCTAGGTGTGGTTTGATAGGAAGGTTTAGGTAAAGATGTGATTTTTTTTAAGGGTTATAAAAGATGAGATGCAACATGCAACATAATGCAAAGGTGGAGAACAAAGTGGAATGAAGTAAAACATGATTATGAATGAACAAAATGATATGACATGATATGGTGGTGATCTAAACCAAAAGCAAAAGTTATCCTAATTTAACTAGCCACAAGTTTAGAATCAAAAGGGATCATGCTTCATATTTCTCTCTAAAGACACAAATAAAAAGACTCTAAACACTAATAAGCACACACAAAAAAAGGTCTACAAGTTTCCCAAAATTCAAGTAGAAAAGTACTCACTCAATGTGTGTGTGTGTGTCTATATATATATATTAAAGCATACAACATGTGGTTGTGACATTTATTGGAACAATGGTACGATGTTACTTGAAGTTTTCAAATAAAAAACACAATGTAGACTTGTCATAGTTTATATAGAATATATAAAAAGATCGGGTTGCCTCCCGCAAAGCGCTTCATTTAAAGTCATAGAGCTCGACTTTCTCACGTACCTTTTTATTGTCGTGAAGCCATGGTTACTTGTGCGAGAATCCAAAGTAGCCATGCAGCTTGATGTTGCCTTTACAAAATCCGTCGTGGTTCGCTTCCAACATCATCATGTGTTGAGTGGTGCCTTGTCACACCCGATTTTCCGTAGAAAACCGAATGCATCTCATATGTGTGCCGGGATCACAATTTCACACATATGATAGACTCATGAGTGTAATATCACAAGACATTGCTCAAAATGTACGAAAAGGTTTATTAACTTTTATTACACTCACGATGGTAGACACGAAGGTCTTTACACGAACAACGATAACTATGAAGACGCGACTCCATCTTCATCTTCCACAGGCTTCGATCGGTTGATCGCATCCTCGGAACTCCTCGTAGTTGGTGAAGTACTCCACTCCGAGATTCTTCTCTCGAACAACCGTAAGCAAGGATGAGTACACTTATGGTTGGTACCCAGCAAGGCCACGGGAATAACTGGAAAGCAATATTAGTCCATCTTTAAGTTCAATTAATCATGTGAGGGTCCAGCCGCTCTTGACCGTGAGCACGGCCGATCGATCAGTTTTACACTCTGCAGAGGTTGCACACTTTTCCCACAGTTCGCGTAAAAGTTCCAAAGAACTTTGAACCCAATCATGCATGTGCTGATCGGGCACAATACCACACTTCCGAGGTGTGATTGCATAGGGACGCTACGAAGCCTTTACAAAGATATGCAAAAGCATCAACAACCCACGACGATTCTGACTCGGGGCGGACCATAACCCTCCCTAGTGGTCGGCACCTT
This sequence comes from Cenchrus americanus, assembly GCA_947561735.1. Lineage (NCBI taxonomy): Eukaryota > Viridiplantae > Streptophyta > Magnoliopsida > Poales > Poaceae > Cenchrus > Cenchrus americanus. Next base: position 86,382,928 of record OX387245.1, on the reverse strand, counting down.
AGCAAAGGCTGCTACCCCAAAAGAACCGGGCTATACCCCCGCAACCCGAGCCCCCCGTGTTCCTTTCGGATAGGGTCGTCAATACAATCGCACACCTAATTAATTGGCTAAGCCGCAGCCATATGGACTGTGGTTGCACTGTTTTCCGGGTGGTTCTCCATGTTCCGATTAATTTATAGTGTTCTTGATTAAAGCATAGGTAGAAGGGTGGTTAGGGTCACTTGCCTTTCTCCAACGATAAGCTACTCTCCTTAACTCCAAAGCTCTGCACTTGTTCTTCCTCTAACGGCGTGTTGGCTACGATCATGCAAGAAAACATACAATAAATAAAACAATACATCAAACATTACCAAAATACTAAAACAAGCTTTTAGAAATGACGGGCTCGGAGAGACGATCGCGTGGACACCAAGAACGCGTAAAACGGAGCTAGGATGGAAAAGATATGGCTGAAACAAGATTCAGGGACTAAATTGTGAATACCGAAAGTTAGAGGGGGTTTTCTGCAAGATTTCAGGGACCTAAACATAATTATGTGCGAAACTAGGAGGTCTAACATGTAAAAGTTCAAGGGTGGGCTGCTGAACATAAAAACTAAAGAGATCAAGGGCTTAAGCATAAAAGAAAGGACATGATTGAAAGGCTTTTATATAGGTGGAAGGGTATATTTGTAATTTCCAGAAATGGGGGGGCTTATTTGCAAAGTTGCCTGGGCGGCCTGCGGATGAACTGTGGTGGTGCCACGTGGCGAATCGTGATTGGACATGCTGATGCGAGCATGACGCGGGGCCGATGCAAGCGGTGGACCGGCGCCCGTGGACCCCGTCCATTGGTCCACCGTGGACCGATCAAGGGGTACGCAGCCCCTTTTTATCCGGGGCCGTCCACGCCGGACGGACGGCCCGGGTCGCGTGTGAGCGGCGGGCGGCGGCGGACGGCCGGCGCGCGCGGCGGCGCCGGCGAGACGGGGCGGTGGCGGCTCGCCGGCGATGGCCGGAAGGGAGCTCCGGTGAGCCATTTTTCGACGGCGGGGGCATGGAGAGGAAGAGAAGAAGGAGAGGAAACTCACCGGTGGCTTGAAGAGGAGGGAGGGAGGCCGTACGAGAAGATCGGCGGCGAGGGGCGGCGGTGGCGGCGTGTTGACGGTGAAAATCCGTCAACCTAGCCATGAGTTTACCTTCGGTGTTGGCATGAATTTTATACCTTATCCATTGGTACTAACCCCCGTGGTATAACAAGTTCACGTGTGCATGTCGGTTTTGGAGTTTGATGTTTATGCGGGATTTAGTGTTGAATGCAAGACTTTCGGGGTAAGTTCATCAAGCACCTCATGACAAGACCTTGAAGCCCCGAACAAGTCATGCAATGAAGCAAACTTAACTCCAAGAAGCCGGGGACTTGATCCGAGAAGACGACGGACTCCGGGGACCCGACCGGAAAAGTGCCCGAATCTTGCAAGACAAGGAGTTGAGTCCAATTCGAGAGAAACCGACGACATGGACCCACATGCGAAAGGGGGAACATCCGGAAGCAAGGGAACCGACGTGGGGCAAAGGAGCCCACGGGGCCGGGCCTAAATGGGCCCGAGCCGGCCGGCCCGATCCGGTCGGCCCGGAGCCCATTTTGGGCCCAAATCCGCTCTCCTTTGCCCTAGCCGCCAATCGGGCTATTTATAGTCCCCCGACCGAGAGCCACGGAGAGAAGATTTCGTCTTCGGCCGCCGAGAAGCAGAGAAGAGAGGGACACCATGTCGGAGAGGAGAGGGTCGAGCTAGTTGACTAGGGTTTCCCTAGCCGACGTGGGAACCTTGCATGGAAGACCACGTCGGAGTTCCCGGAGCTAGAAGCAAGATCAAGGAAGGATCCCGGTGGTGATCTTGTGTATGTATCATTGTTATAGTTGAATTATCAAGTTGAATCTTTTCCTAGCGATCAAGTGTTTCCTCGAAGATTTCGTTTTTCGATCGGCTTTGCTTATTCCAATTCTATTCGCGCGATAGATTACATAGGGTGTTCTTGTAGCCGCGGTGGCTAGAGGTACACGCCGGATTTTCCGAGAGAATCTCGACTTGTCTTTTGACTCGCCCTAAGCTCCCCGCATGAATAGGGATACGTTGTGACAGAACGGGGGTCTCGAAAGGCGGATGTTTTCGGATTTGGACGGGAAACCACGATTTAAAGAGGCTTCTATTAAGATTCGATTTGCTACTTCTTCTCTTGCTTGGAACTTCAACAAAAGGCTTACCCCGATCCCTCTAGATCGGTTTATCTACCCAATCTTACTTTGTTTTCTCCAGTTTTAGTAGATTAGATCTGTTTTGTGTCTCTTATCTAGATGCATTAGGGTTTCTCTTCTACCAAAGATTGAAGTTACTTGGCTTTACTAGGTCAACTCTTGCGTCACACATTTGTTCCACGGATTCGATACCTTGGGTTCACCACTCGAGGGAAGAAGGGTCCCTTGACTACGACGGGAGACTTGTACGCTTGCGAGTCACAAACGAACTTTGATACAATTATTAACCGTCAACAAGCCCCTTTTTTTCGGCGCCGTTGCCGGGAACAAGTGATCAAGATTTGATTTTTTATTGCTTTTTTTTGTAATTTTCAGTACTGATTTTGTTTTATTTTTGCATCTACTAAATTTTGATCATCCTCAAAATACATCTAATCTAGTTTGTCTAACCCTAGTCTTTATAGATTTGTTTTGTTTTCTAGTTTTTTTTTTGCATACTTTGCTTATTGCTAACCCTAACCGAGATGGTTGGCTACCTCTCCAAGAAACCCAAACCTTTTTGTGGATGATCCGGGAAAACTTTACGAGGCAAAGGTGACATGCAACACAAGCTAAAGGGGTGGAAACCCTAGATTCAAAAGTTGAAGTCGAAGGACCGTCGGAATCTCCAAAGGAATCACCACCTCCAAGTCCAAAGGAAGATCAACCTCAACCACCGGAGCGCTGCGCACCCCAGACATCGTTGATCTACCTATCATAAACCTTCAAGACGCCGGGAGGCCGTTCAAGATCAAAGTCTCAACTATCCGCATGACGATTGCGAGAGCTGAATGCATACGAGTCGGATTCCTTGAGTGGCATATCGGTTTACTTAAGAGGAGGATGGAGAAGATGGAGATGGAGAAAGAAGCTCAACACCTAAAGGCCGCCGAAGCAAGATCCTCATGCAAGGAGTATGTGGAGTACGACCATGTCCAAGGACGCCGTCACTAAGTTCGAGGCTATGGAGAAAATATTGAAGAATTTAGATGGCAAGGTGACGGAGGTCGGAAGCTCTATACGTGAAGTGTTCATCGTGATGAAGATGCTAGACGCAAGTGGGACAACTTGCCGGCGCCCGATGGGTAACGAAGAAGAATATCCGAGACAACTCCAAGGTCCCAAGACGGCGAAGGCTACTCAAGCTCATTCGGGAGAGATGAAGGATCACACTAGAGACCATGAAGATCACGACCGAAGGACCGGAGTTCGAGATGCCGAGCCACAAGGAAGATGTTGCATCCGTCAAGACCAAAGGACAAAGCCGACTCGTGAAGACCAAAAAAATTGACTAAGCCAAAGCGGGTACCCAAGATTGCAACGCCCACAAAGAGCGTTGATCCGAAGTAATCAAGTGAAGAAGTCTAGCCATGGACTATAAACGAAGCGCTAGGCGGGGAGGCAACCCGTTTCGTCGAGTCAAGAATAAGCTACGGGAGGACAACCCGATTCCGGGTTTTTCGAGTCTTTTTAATAATTTAGTTTTTGAGTTTTATTACGCAAAGACATTAGACTTAGAAGTGGTTGAACAATATTAGAGACATAATTCTTGATTGAATGTTTGCTTTATCATAAACCCTTTGCATGAACCCTCCTATGTGCTTGTTTGATTCTTTTCTTTTCGAGAAACCCCCAACCAAATAATTTCAGAACCTTAGCTCAACCTTTCACCCCCATTATGGTGCTGAGGTTGACTTATTTTTCATGCTAAAACCACACGAGTAGAGCCACGATTTATGTTTAAGTGTTAATAAAATTCAGCACGTGGTAGTACTCGCGTGAACTTAGAAATCAAAGCTTTTGGTTGGTTTTAAAAATCTTTATCCTTGGTTTCTCTAGGATTAGAATTTTTCTAAGCCTATTCTAATTTTCTTTTATTCAAAATCTTTCTTATTTAGCCAAAATTAGAACCTAAACCTATGCCCCCATGATCAAGCCGGGAAAATGTCCGCTCTCAACCAATGAAGGCAAACTATACCGGTGAGACCGAAATCGACGTAAAAAGAAAATATTTTCGACTTGCATTTGTTTTTAATGGTTTAAAAACTTCTCTAAAATTATGTTCGAGCTCTTGCATGGCTCTGAAAAATATTTTAAATTTCGAATTAGAGGAGTGCTTAACCTTAAACACACCTTAATGGAGGCAATCTAGTTTGAATGCATGCACCATTGGGTTCCCTTTCATCAACTTTCACCAATTCCACATGCAAAGGACAAGCATGGTGGGCAGCAAGCATCAACTTTGTAGGAATTTCATGGTGGCATGTGAAGCAAGTGGAGCTAGGGAGCATGGACATGACCCAAAACATGAAGCATCAAGTGGAAGGACCAATAGTGGACGAGAGCGTTTGGGCGGTGCAACTCGTGGAGCACGCGGCAGGGAAAGTTGCGAGAGGTGAAATGATCGTGCCGGAAGAAAGACGAGACGGGGGGGAGGAGCACCGAGGCCGGCCTCACCTACATAAGGAGCCCCCCGGCTCCCGTTTTCCGGCGAGCAAGCTTCCCTCTCCTTCCTTTGTTTGTGTGTTCAAGTTTGTGTGCTCAAAACCTCCGTAGACATAGCCAACCTTCCCAAGCTTGATGACTCAAGAAAAAAAATCAACATCCTTAATCCACTCAAAGTCCACATCCGAATCAAAGAGTTTAAGTGCCTAGTTACCGGTTGCAACCCGCAGTTTTAGTTGAAGAAAAGAGTGCAGCATGGAAGAAAACCACAAGTCTCTTCTCCAAGAAGATGAGTTCGTCGTCATCCAAGCCGTCATCAACCACGTCTTCGAGAAGGCACTCGGTTTCCGAGTCTCCCCCGAGCATAGAGACGGATACGGCACCACCGAGGAGGAACGACGCTCTCCTCCTTGGTGGTATGAGGGCTGCAAGAAGCACTTCCATGAGGTTCACCGAACCTCGTGGGCACACGGAGGAGCAGCCCGCGCCACCACGACGATCGACTCGCTCAACCGCACCACCTCCTTACACCCCGACACACCTCTTCGTACGGCTTCATCATCTTGTCGGCGGAGGAGGAGAGGCTCCCTAATCTTGAGAAGAGGCTTGTGCCCAACGTCGAGTTCGACGACCAAGCACTCTACACCTTGGGTTTTGGCACCGACATATACTATATGTTGGGGCACCTCGGATGGGTGCGGTTCTCCAACGGAGTATCGGTGGACACCCATTTGGGGTTCGCCTTGGAAATTTTAATGACTATTGCACCCATCGTTGATGATGATGGGGTGCAAAGCTTGTCATTCCGTTTGGAGGGAGTCCAACGGGAGGTTCCCTACGAGCATGTTAGGGAGCTGCTTGGATTCCACAAGGGAGCTCCGGAGAAAGTTGACGTGCCACCGGCATGTTAGCGGGATTTTGGAATATGATCTCCGGAGAAGCCCATCAACAACGCAATTGCATCCGCAACCCCATTATCCGGATATTTCACTCTTGGATGTGCAAGAGGGTATTGGGGAGGATGAAGGAGACAAAGGTGACCGACACGGAGTTGAATTGGCTATACTCGGCTTTAAATTGCCGGGCAGCCAATTGACCCCTCTTACCTCATGATCAACCGTTGGTGTTGTGAAGCAACATCGGGGGCGGGTAATATTGGTTCGGGGTGTTACCTCTCCATGTTGGCCTTTTCCTTGCGGCCGGGGATCGCAAGAAACCCCGACCACCTTTTGCGTGGTACCTCTCTCGGCATTGAGTATTTGCGGCAAGGCAAATACATTAGTGGAGATGAGAGAGGAGGTTATCGGTTGGCCATAGTGAACCTACCCCTTCCGAATGAGAGGCTTAGGCTTTTCACCGAAGGGAGAGAAGATTGGTTGGAAGAGGGACTACTTGTCCCTGCAAGGAAGAACAAAAGAGGAAGAATCGTAGAGGAGGGAACATCCTCCGCACAAGCGAGTGGAGCACAACCCATGTGCAACCATTCGACGGGATCCCTCCTCCGCCAAGTTATTACGGAGGGTCACAACAACAAGCATGGGGGGGTGGCGCACCGGTACCCCCACAAAATTATGTTGTGCCCAACACTAACTTCGCGGAGTCCTACGCTCATCATCCCCAACCACAACAAAGCATGGCCATTATTGGAGGGTATGCTGCAAGAAATGCTCAAAACATCGCAGCCACCCAATCTAACGCAGCCCAACTCGGTGAAGGCAACGCAAATATTGCCTTTGAACTTGGACGCCTTCACCTTGTGGAGCCAAATCAATTCGTCGGAGGAAGTGTCCAACCATATTATGAGCAAGGGTATTATTATCAAGATCATCAACATCAACCACCGGCGGAGGACTAGAAGATTTAGGAATTTTAGTTTTCTTTTATTTTCTTTTTCTCTCGTAATTTTCAGCTTTTGCTTATGTGTGTTTGCGTAGTATTTTCTGTTTTTATTTAAATTTCAGCAAGCATGTTAGTTTATTTTCAGTTTGTATTTCAACTTGATGTCCTCATTAATAAAGACACCACCTTGATTATATCATTGGAAAAGTTACAAAATTCGTGCCATGATGATATATGATTAAAATTGCAGCTTTGTTCATCTTTGTAATTGATTTATGCATGTTTAAGCTAGTGCTCTCTTAAAAATACAGATCTGAATTTATTTAAATGCTAGCTTAATTTTCAGCGGAGGTTATGATTAAAATAAAGACCCATAGTGTTTTATGTGCTCTCAAGTTATGAATAGATTAAAGATGTCTTTTATGCTCAAAAATATCGCTAACCTTGTCACAAATATCACTTGTGTGTTGCTCAACCTATCCAAAGCCTTATATATATTTGAGTGCATAAACCTTAGTGTACAAGATTTATTTTTGAGTGAGTTATTGCAGGCCATGATTTCTCCGGCCCGAGACTAAGAAGCTGGTCATTCCGTTTTTGCGTATCTATCTTTTTGCTAGCCTTTTATCCGTGCATTGTGTATCCCCGCATCGGTGATCTCACAAACTTCGCCGGATATCCACCCTTAAACCAAATATCATCTTTTTGTGATTACCTCCTTGACCACAACCTATCGTTGAGAATGGATCATCAATTCAAGGAAGATCGCAAGACGGTGCCAACGTTGAAGATTTCAAGTATCTCTCCAAGGAAAAATATCTCCGGTACCTACCTTATTTTTCGCCTCTTTGCTCGAGGACGAGCAACGTCTAAGCATGGGGGAGGAGGTAGGTACGGTGCAGTTTTAGAGTTCAAAAGGGAGTATTTTAAAAAAAAATGATGAAAGAGATGTATAGGGTTGGGTAAAAAAAATCCAGTGATATTCATGACTTTCAAGGTATAAAAAATCAAAACTTCGTTGTGAAAGTCATGGACTGAATAAATGACGAGGAAAGAAAAAAAATGAATGAATGAAAGAGAATGAGAAATATAAGAAAGAAAAAAATATATTTGTGCGTAAAGTGAACTCCCCGGTTCTCTAAGAGTGCATTCAAGGCTTCAAGTTTAAAAGATCCATTCTCATTTTCCAACCATGTGCAATCCGATAACGAGGACTTCCTTTGTGCCTCGGGATCACTCTTTGCCATTTGCACATGTCCACTCATCTAAAAGTGTGTGTATTTTTCTCTTTCCCCTCCTTGATTAACATTATTTTCCAATGACCTTTTTGGCGAGTCTCGGTAAGACCATGAGAAGCTTGTCTTGTTTTGACAACACCTCATTTATAAAATCTTGTTAGGACTAAACTTTCCCAAAGCTCCATATAAAGCCTACCACATATATATGAGAGGGAAAGGAGTAGAATATATAGGCTTGAGAGACAAGTGAGATGAGAGTTTATGAGCAATACACGAGATGATTTAAATTTGTGAATTTGGTTTAGTTTTTCTTTATCTCGATCTTCATTTCAAAAATTCGAGATCTATTTAAAACTTTGTGAGCATGTTAATACTTGTGGGATGAGCTTAAAAAGAATCTACCCTCCGTAGAGATGAAGGCTAGTACATTATGGAACTTTAATGAATTAAAATTTTAAGAGCATTATGTTTTCTCATGTGTGATCAAGTGCAAAGTTTAAACATTGTTTGGCAATGATGATATCCATCGAAGGCTTACTCGAGGACGAGCAAGGTTTAAGCATGGGGGAGATGTTGACGGTGAAAATCCGTCAACCTAGCCATGAGTTTACCTTCGGTGTTGGCATGAATTTTATACCTTATCCATTGGTACTAACCCCCGTGGTATAACAAGTTCACGTGTGCATGTCGGTTTTGGAGTTTGATGTTTATGCAGGGATTTAGTGTTGAATGCAAGACTTTCGGGGTAAGTTCATCAAGCACCTCATGACAAGACCTTGAAGCCCCGAACAAGTCATGCAATGAAGCAAACTTAACTCCAAGAAGCCGGGGACTTGATCCGAGAAGACGACGGACTCCGGGGACCCGACCGGAAAAGTGCCTCGAATCTTGCAAGACAAGGAGTTGAGTCCAATTCGGAGAGAAACCGACGACATGGACCCACATGCGAAGGGGGGAACATCCGGGAAGCAAGGGAACCGACGTGGGGCAAAGGAGCCCACGGGCCGGGCCTAAATGGGCCCCGGGCCGCCGCCCGGTCCGGTCGGCCCGAGCCCATTTTGGGCCCAAATCCGCTCTCCTTTGCCCTAGCCGCCAATCGGGCTATTTATAGTCCCCCGACCGAGAGCCACGGAGAGAAGATTTCGTGTTCGGCCGCCGAGAAGCGAGAGAAGAGAGGGACACCATGTCGGAGAGGAGAGGGTCGAGCTAGTTGACTAGGGTTTCCCTAGCCGACGTGGGAACCTTGCATGGAAGACCACGTCGGAGTTCCCGAGCTAGAAGCAAGATCAAGGAAGGATCCCGGTGGTGATCTTGTGTATGTATCATTGTTATAGTTGAATTATCAAGTTGAATCTTTTCCTAGCGATCAAGTGTTTCCTCGAAGATTTCGTTTTTCGATCGGCTTTGCTTATTCCAATTCTATTCGCGCGATAGATTACATAGGGTGTTCTTGTAGCCGCGGTGGCTAGAGGTACACGCCGGATTTTCCGAGAGAATCTCGACTTGTCTTTTGACTCGCCCTAAGCTCCCCGCATGAATAGGGATACGTTGTGACGAACGGGGGTCTCGAAAGGCGGATGTTTTCGGATTTGGACGGGAAACCACGATTTAAAGAGGCTTCTATTAAGATTCGATTTGCTACTTCTTCTCTTGCTTGGAACTTCAACAAAAGGCTTACCCCGATCCCTCTAGATCGGTTTATCTACCCAATCTTACTTTGTTTTCTCCGGTCTTTAGTAGATTAGATCTGTTTTGTGCTCTTATCTAGATGCATTAGGGTTTCTCTTCTACCAAAGATTGAAGTTACTTGGCTTTACTAGATCAACTCTTGCGTCACACATTTGTTCCACGGATTCGATACCTTGGGTTCACCACTCGAGGGAAGAAGGGTCCCTTGACTACGACGGGAGACTCGTACGCTTGCGAGTCACGAACGAACTTTGATACAATTATTAACCGTCAACAAGCCCCTTTTTCTGGCGCCGTTGCCGGGGAACAAGTGATCAAGATTTGATTTTTTATTGCTTTTTTTTTAATTTTCAGTACTGATTTTGTTTTATTTTTGCATCTATTAAATTTTGATCATCCTCAAAATACATCTAATCTAGTTTATCTAACTCTAGTCTTTATAGATTTGTTTTGTTTTCTAGTTTTTTTTTTTGCATACTTTGCTTATTGCTAACCCTAACCGGAGATGGTTGGCTACCTCTCCAAGAAACCCAAACCTTTTTGTGGATGATCCAGGAAAACTTTACAGGCAAAGGTGACATGCAACACAAGCTAAAGGGGTGGAAACCCTAGATTCAAAAGTTGAAGTCGAAGGACCGTCGGAATCTCCAAAGGAATCACCACCTCCAAGTCCAAAGGAAGATCAACCTCAACCACGGAGCGCTGCGCACCCCGGACATCGTTGATCTACCTATCATAAACCTTCAAGACGCCGGGAGGCCGTTCAAGATCAAAGTCTCAACTATCCGCATGACGATTGCGAGAGCTGAATGCATACGAGTCGGATTCCTTGAGTGGCATATCGGTTTACTTAAGAGGAGGATGGAGAACATGGAGATGGAGAAAGAAGCTCAACACCTAAAGGCCGCCGAAGCAAGATCCTCATGCAAGGAGTATGTGGAGTACGACCATGTCCAAGGACGCCGTCACTAAGTTCGAGGCTATGGAGAAAATATTGAAGAATTTAGATGGCAAGGTGACGGAGGTCGGAAGCTCTATACGTGAAGTGTTCATCGTGATGAAGATGCTAGACGCAAGTGGGACAACTTGCCGGGCGCCCGATGGGTAACGAAGAAGAATATCCGAGACAACTCCAAGGTCCCAAGACGGCGAAGGCTACTCAAGCTCATTCGGGAGAGATGAAGGATCACACTAGAGACCATGAAGATCACGACCGAAGGACCGGAGTTCGAGATGCCGAGCCACAAGGAAGATGTTGCATCCGTCAAGACCAAAGGACAAAGCCGGCTGTGAAGACCAAAAAAATTGACTAAGCCAAAGCGGGTACCCAAGATTGCAACGCCCACAAAGAGCGTTGATCCGAAGTAATCAAGTGAAGAAGTCTAGCCATGGACTATAAACGAAGCGCTAGGCGGGAGGCAACCCGTTTCGTCGAGTCAAGAATAAGCTACGGGAGGACAACCCGATTCCAGGTTTTTCGAGTCTTTTTAATAATTTAGTTTTTGAGTTTTATTACGCAAAGACATTAGACTTAGAAGTGGTTGAACAATATTAGAGACATAATTCTTGATTGAATGTTTGCTTTATCATAAACCCTTTGCATGAACCCTCCTATGTGCTTGTTTGATTCTTTTCTTTTCGAGAAACCCCCAACCAAATAATTTCAGAACCTTAGCTCAACCTTTCACCCCCATTATGGTGCTGAGGTTGACTTATTTTTCATGCTAAAACCACACGAGTAGAGCCACGATTTATGTTTAAGTGTTAATAAAATTCAGCACGTGGTAGTACTCGCGTGAACTTAGAAATCAAAGCTTTTGGTTGGTTTTAAAAATCTTTATCCTTGGTTTCTCTAGGATTAGAATTTTTCTAAGCCTATTCTAATTTTCTTTTATTCAAAATCTTTCTTATTTAGCCAAAATTAGAACCTAAACCTATGCCCCCATGATCAAGCCGGGAAAATGTCTGCTCTCAACCAATGAAGGCAAACTATACCGGTGAGACCGAAATCGACGTAAAAAGAAAATATTTTCGACTTGCATTTGTTTTTAATGGTTTAAAAACTTCTCTAAAATTATGTTCGAGCTCTTGCATGGCTCTGAAAAATATTTTAAATTTCGAATTAGAGGAGTGCTTAACCTTAAACACACCTTAATGGAGGCAATCTAGTTTGAATGCATGCACCATTGGGTTCCCTTTCATCAACTTTCACCAATTCCACATGCAAAGGACAAGCATGGTGGGCAGCAAGCATCAACTTTGTAGGAATTTCATGGTGGCATGTGAAGCAAGTGGAGCTAGGGAGCATGGACATGACCCAAAACATGAAGCATCAAGTGGAAGGACCAATAGTGGACGAGAGCGTTTGGGCGGTGCAACTCGTGGAGCACGCGGCGGGGAAAGTTGCGAGAGGTGAAATGATCGTGCCGGAAGAAAGACGAGACGGGGAGGAGCACCGAGGCCGGCCTCACCTACATAAGGAGCCCCCGGCTCCCGTTTTCTCGAGCAAGCTTCCCTCTCCTTCCTTTGTTTGTGTGTTCAAGTTTGTGTGCTCAAAACCTCCGTAGACATAGCCAACCTTCCCAAGCTTGATGACTCAAGAAAAAAAATCAACATCCTTAATCCACTCAAAGTCCACATCCGAATCAAAGAGTTTAAGTGCCTAGTTACCGGTTGCAACCCGTAGTTTTAGTTGAAGAAAAGAGTGCGGCATGGAAGAAAACCACAAGTCTCTTCTCCAAGAAGATGAGTTCGTCGTCATCCAAGCCGTCATCAACCACGTCTTCGAGAAGGCACTCGGTTTCCGAGTCTCCCGAGCATAGAGACGGATACGGCACCACCGAGGAGGAACGACGCTCTCCTCCTTGGTGGTATGAGGGCTGCAAGAAGCACTTCCATGAGGTTCACCGAACCTCGTGGGCACACGGAGGAGCAGCCCGCGCCACCACGACGATCGACTCGCTCAACCGCACCACCTCCTTACACCCCGACACACTCTTCGTACGGCTTCATCATCTTGTCGGCGGAGGAGGAGAGGCTCCCTAATCTTGAGAAGAGGCTTGTGCCCAACGTCGAGTTCGACGACCAAGCACTCTACACCTTGGGTTTTGGCACCGACATATACTATATGTTGGGGCACCTCGGATGGGTGCAGTTCTCCAACGGAGTATCGGTGGACACCCATTTGGGGTTCGCCTTGGAAATTTTAATGACTATTGCACCCATCGTTGATGATGATGGGGTGCAAAGCTTGTCATTCCGTTTGGAGGGAGTCCAACGGGAGGTTCCCTACGAGCATGTTAGGGAGCTGCTTGGATTCCACAAGGGAGCTCCGGAGAAAGTTGACGTGCCACCCGGCATGTTAGCGGGATTTTGGAATATGATCTCCGGAGAAGCCCATCAACAACGCAATTGCATCCGCAACCCCATTATCCGGATATTTCACTCTTGGATGTGCAAGAGGGTATTGGGGAGGATGAAGGAGACAAAGGTGACTGACACGGAGTTGAATTGGCTATACTCGGCTTTAATTGCCAGGCAGCCAATTGACCCCTCTTACCTCATGATCAACCGTTGGTGTTGTGAAGCAACATCGGGGGCGGGTAATATTGGTTCGGGGTGTTACCTCTCCATGTTGGCCTTTTCCTTGCGGCCGGGGATCGCAAGAAACCCCGACCACCTTTTGCGTGGTACCTCTCTCGGCATTGAGTATTTGCGGCAAGGCAAATACATTAGTGGAGATGAGAGAGGAGGTTATCGGTTGGCCATAGTGAACCTACCCCTTCCGAATGAGAGGCTTAGGCTTTTCACCGAAGGGAGAGAAGATTGGTTGGAAGAGGGACTACTTGTCCCTGCAAGGAAGAACAAAAGAGGAAGAATCGTAGAGGAGGGAACATCCTCCGCACAAGCGAGTGGAGCACAACCCATGTGCAACCATTCGACGGGATCCCTCCTCCGCCAAGTTATTACGGAGGGTCACAACAACAAGCATGGGGGGGTGGCGCACCGGTACCCCCACAAAATTATGTTGTGCCCAACACTAACTTCGCGGAGTCCTACGCTCATCATCCCCAACCACAACAAAGCATGGCCATTATTGGAGGGTATGCTGCAAGAAATGCTCAAAACATCGCAGCCACCCAATCTAACGCAGCCCAACTCGGTGAAGGCAACGCAAATATTGCCTTTGAACTTGGACGCCTTCACCTTGTGGAGCCAAATCAATTCGTCGGAGGAAGTGTCCAACCATATTATGAGCAAGGGTATTATTATCAAGATCATCAACATCAACCACCGGCGGAGGACTAGAAGATTTAGGAATTTTAGTTTTCTTTTATTTTCTTTTTCTCTGTAATTTTCAGCTTTTGCTTATGTGTGTTTGCGTAGTATTTTCTGTTTTTATTTAAATTTCAGCAAGCATGTTAGTTTATTTTCAGTTTGTATTTCAACTTGATGTCCTCATTAATAAAGACACCACCTTGATTATATCATTGGAAAAGTTACAAAATTCGTGCCATGATGATATATGATTAAAATTGCAGCTTTGTTCATCTTTGTAATTGATTTATGCATGTTTAAGCTAGTGCTCTCTTAAAAATACAGATCTGAATTTATTTAAATGCTAGCTTAATTTTCAGCGGAGGTTATGATTAAAATAAAGACCCATAGTGTTTTATGTGCTCTCAAGTTATGAATAGATTAAAGATGTCTTTTATGCTCAAAAATATCGCTAACCTTGTCACAAATATCACTTGTGTGTTGCTCAACCTATCCAAAGCCTTATATATATTTGAGTGCATAAACCTTAGTGTACAAGATTTATTTTTGAGTGAGTTATTGCAGGCCATGATTTCTCCGGCCCGAGACTAAGAAAGCTGGTCATTCCGTTTTTGCGTATCTATCTTTTTGCTAGCCTTTTATCCGTGCATTGTGTATCCCCGCATCGGTGATCTCACAAACTTCGCCGGATATCCACCCTTAAACCAAATATCATCTTTTTGTGATTACCTCCTTGACCACAACCTATCGTTGAGAATGGATCATCAATTCAAGGAAGATCGCAAGACGGTGCCAACGTTGAAGATTTCAAGTATCTCTCCAAGGAAAAATATCTCCGGTACCTACCTTATTTTTCGCCTCTTTGCTCGAGGACGAGCAACGTCTAAGCATGGGGGAGGAGGTAGGTACGGTGCAGTTTTAGAGTTCAAAAGGGAGTTTTTTAAAAAAAAATGATGAAAGAGATGTATAGGGTTGGGTAAAAAAAATCCGGTGATATTCATGACTTTCAAGGTATAAAAAATCAAAACTTCGTTGTGAAAGTCATGGACTGAATATATGACGAGGAAAGAAAAAAAATGAATGAATGAAAGAGAATGAGAAATATAAGAAAGAAAAAAATATATTTGTGCGTAAAGTGAACTCCCCGGTTCTCTAAGAGTGCATTCAAGGCTTCAAGTTTAAAAGATCCATTCTCATTTTCCAACCATGTGCAATCCGATAACGAGGACTTCCTTTGTGCCTCGGGATCACTCTTTGCCATTTGCACATGTCCACTCATCTAAAAGTGTGTGTATTTTTCTCTTTCCCCTCCTTGATTAACATTATTTTCCAATGACCTTTTTGGCGAGTCTCGGTAAGACCATGAGAAGCTTGTCTTGTTTTGACAACACCTCATTTATAAAATCTTGTTAGGACTAAACTTTCCCAAAGCTCCATATAAAGCCTACCACATATATATGAGAGGGAAAGGAGTAGAATATATAGGCTTGAGAGACAAGTGAGATGAGAGTTTATGAGCAATACACGAGATGATTTAAATTTGTGAATTTGGTTTAGTTTTTCTTTATCTCGATCTTCATTTCAAAAATTCCGAGATCTATTTAAAACTTTGTGAGCATGTTAATACTTGTGGGATGAGCTTAAAAAGAATCTACCCTCCGTAGAGATGAAGGCTAGTACATTATGGAACTTTAATGAATTAAAATTTTAAGAGCATTATGTTTTCTCATGTGTGATCAAGTGCAAAGTTTAAACATTGTTTGGCAATGATGATATCCATCGAAGGCTTACTCGAGGACGAGCAAGGTTTAAGCATGGGGGAGATGTTGACGGTGAAAATCCGTCAACCTAGCCATGAGTTTACCTTCGGTGTTGGCATGAATTTTATACCTTATCCATTGGTACTAACCCCCGTGTGGTATAACAAGTTCACGTGTGCATGTCGGTTTTGGAGTTTGATGTTTATGCGGGGATTTAGTGTTGAATGCAAGACTTTCGGGGTAAGTTCATCAAGCACCTCATGACAAGACCTTGAAGCCCCGAACAAGTCATGCAATGAAGCAAACTTAACTCCAAGAAGCGGGGACTTGATCCGAGAAGACGACGGACTCCGGGGACCCCGACCGAGAAAAGTGCTTGAATCTTGCAAGACAAGGAGTTGAGTCCAATTCGGAGAGAAACCGACGACATGGACCCACATGCGAAGGGGGGAACATCCGGGAAGCAAGGGAACCGACGTGGGGCAAAGGAGCCCACGGGGCCGGGCCTAAATGGGCCCGGGCCGGCCGGCGGCCGGTCCGGTCGGCCCGGGCCCATTTTGGGCCCAAATCCGCTCTCCTTTGCCCTAGCCGCCAATCGGGCTATTTATAGTCCCCCGACCGAGAGCCACGGAGAGAAGATTTCGTGTTCGGCCGCCGAGAAGCGAGAGAAGAGAGGGACACCATGTCGGAGAGGAGAGGGTCGAGCTAGTTGACTAGGGTTTCCCTAGCCGACGTGGGAACCTTGCATGGAAGACCACGTCGGAGTTCCCGGAGCTAGAAGCAAGATCAAGGAAGGATCCCGGTGGTGATCTTGTGTATGTATCATTGTTATAGTTGAATTATCAAGTTGAATCTTTTCCTAGCGATCAAGTGTTTCCTCGAAGATTTCGTTTTTCGATCGGCTTTGCTTATTCCAATTCTATTCGCGCGATAGATTACATAGGGTGTTCTTGTAGCCGCGGTGGCTAGAGGTACACGCCGGATTTTCCGAGAGAATCTCGACTTGTCTTTTGACTCGCCCTAAGCTCCCCGCATGAATAGGGATACGTTGTGACGAACGGGGGTCTCGAAAGGCGGATGTTTTCGGATTTGGACGGGAAACCACGATTTAAAGAGGCTTCTATTAAGATTCGATTTGCTACTTCTTCTCTTGCTTGGAACTTCAACAAAAGGCTTACCCCGATCCCTCTAGATCGGTTTATCTACCCAATCTTACTTTGTTTTCTCCGGTCTTTAGTAGATTAGATTTGTTTTGTGTCTCTTATCTAGATGCATTAGGGTTTCTCTTCTACCAAGGATTGAAGTTACTTGGCTTTACTAGATCAACTCTTGCGTCACACATTTGTTCCACGGATTCGATACCTTGGGTTCACCACTCGAGGGAAGAAGGGTCCCTTGACTACGACGGGAGACTCGTACGCTTGCGAGTCACGAACGAACTTTGATACAATTATTAACCGTCAACACGGCGGTGCTCCGCGGCGGTGGCGCTGTGGAGAGCGGGGAGAGAAAGGGAGGGGTGCGGGAGATGCAAGGCGTTGTGCTCATCCTTTATAGGGCGGAGGGGGAAAGGGAGGAGGCGTGTAAGGCGGTGGGCGGTGAGGTCGGTGGCGGCCGCCATTAATGGCTAGGGCGGTGCGGTTTGGTGCGGTGGCGGCGGGTAGGGGAATGGGAAGGGCCGGGGCGGCGGTGGTTGAGTGGGGCGGTGCCTTAATGGTTGAGTGGTGGAGGCGGACGGGCGCGGGGCGGCGGGAACGGCGGCGGGGTGCGGCGGCCGGCGCGGGGAAGAAAGGGGAGGGGCGCGGCCGGAGGTAGGGGATGGCCACGACGGGTGGGCCCCACCCGTCGGTGGGCGCGTGAGAGAGAGAGGGAGGGGAGGCGGGCCGTGTGGGTCGGAAGCGGAGGGCCGGGCCGCGGCTTGGGAAAGGAGGAGGTGAGGTGGGCCGGCGGTGGAATTGGGTTGATGTTTTTTTCTTTTTCTTTTTCAAATCCATTTCAAATCTTTTCAAACCTTTCTTTTATATCTTTTCAAATTTAAATTTTAACACAAATTTCTCCAACTATTTTAAAGGCTTTTCACAAACTATTTTTACAACTTTTCAAACATTTTTAAATTCAAACTTTCATCTTTTTTTTTAATTCAAACTTTTACACCAATTTTCACAATTATTTTTAAGGACTTTTTCACAAGTGTTTTTTTAAGACTTTTAAAATCACACCACAAACAAAACTCATGCATTTCAACATGATGCACAAACACTTGATTGATTCTAATTATTAAATGATGTTTAATTTAATTAAAGGCAAATTTATTTATTCAAATTTATTAAATCCTTAGGAAATAAAACTAAACCATGTTGCTAACAATATTTTATTGTGATGGAATTTTCGGGTGTTACAAATCCTACCCCCTTAAAAAGAATCTCGTCCCGAGATTCGGAGGGATCGAGAAACAAGAGGAGATACAAGATGTTCTTGATAGATGATGGGTTACTACGGAGAGCTTATTCACTTCTACTTCTTCTTCGAGCTTGCGGCGGCAACCACAATCCTATCTCCTTGCGGGGTAGTTAAGAGCACCGACTTCTTGGCACACAAAATGATTCCATCATGCTTGCTTAACCAATCCATACCAAGGATCACATCTATTCCACTTTGGATGTTAGAATCACCGAGTCTCGCTTGAAAATCTATCTTTCTGATCTTAAGATTGACATGTGGGCACACATAGGTGGATTTCATTTCACCGTTTGGAGAACTAATTAACAAATGCGTCTTCATGGAACTTCTGGGTACATCATGCTTTGTCACGAATCGTTCAGTAATAAATGAATGTGATGCCCCGGAATCAAATAAAGCTGTTGCGAGTACGAATTGATAAGGAACGTACCAAGCACAACATCCTTGGGCTCTTGGGCTTCTTCGGTTTGTCACATGGTTCACCCTACCATGCATATAGTTCCGTTGGCCTCTCGTTATCTCTGCGAGGTGTACGCATATTGCGGCGAGGGCAAATGCGGCGTAGTGTCCCAATTCTCCGCAGTTGAAGCATCCGCTAGGGTGAGCTGGAGTAGTGTTCCTTCTTGGGGAACCCGAGCGGTTCCGATGAGGATTTGCGGCCTTGTGGTGTCATTGGGTTGGATTCTTCGGGTTCATCAAACGAACGATAGAACGGTTGATTCCGTCCATGGCCTCTGCCTTGTCCTCTAGAATGAAACGAGAGCCTTGTGATGAGTCGGAACGAGGGCGGGTGTTCTTGCTAGACCGACCCCGAGATTTAAACTTGCGCTTCGTTCACGAAGTTCCTTGCGTTTATTCTCCAAGCCTATAGCCTTATTGAGCAACATCTGAAAGTTAAGAAATGTGTGGCTCTACAACGATAATTAAGTGGACCTATCAATCCATCGAGAAAGCGTTCTTGTCTCTTGGCATCCGTGTTGACTTCATCCGGTGCATAGCGGGACAAATGAGTAAGCCGATCCGGATACTCACTAAGCCTGTCATGTTGCCTTGCTTTAGAGCTAGAAATTCCTTCTTCTTCACCTTCTTCACACCGAATTTGGGATGTGATGTGTCGAAAACTTTCCTGGAACTCTGCCGGGGTAATGGTGTCGGCGAAGCATGTGCGACGGTGTAAGCATCCCACCAATCGAGGCCGCACCTTCCGGACGTCTGAGGCATACAAAACTTTCTCACGATCATTACATTGGGTGATATTCAGCATCTTGTTGATGGTCTTGAGCCAATCATCGGCATCGAGGGGATTCTACGAATGAGAGTAAGTGGGCGGGTTGTGGCTCATGAATTCTCTATGCTTGTTCACTTTGGTGGTGGAGGTGGTAGGGGTCCTTGAAGTGGCGGTGGGTTTTGCCGTGCTGTAGATTACGGGCGGTGGTGGTGAGGTTACGAATTAATTGCATACGTTCCGTAAAGAAGCTTGTTGCATCGTGGGATCCATTGCTAATTCTTGTGGTGGAGGAGGGAACTTGATTCAGCTGATTGACGATGTGAGCACGAACGGAATATCCTGTCCAGCTCCTGACCTGATGTTTACCATTTGATTGTTAGAGAGAGAAGTTTTCCGATAGGAAGTTGAATTGATAAAGGTGAATCAGAGAAAAGGGGCTAAGATTCAAATTTTAACTTTAATTATTTTATTGATGTATTTGTGGCCATCACTCCACAAAAACATTTCAATCATGTCAAAGATCCAAATCATGCATGTTTACAACCAACAAGCATTAACATCGCACGTCCTCACAAGAACGGCTCTATCGAAACGAAAATGATAGAAGGGTAGGCAACCTAAGAAACTATCCTAGAAAACACGGGTGGTAGATCAAGGTGGGAGAACAAGAATCAGACTCAGTGTAGAAAGAAAACAAAAGATATGATTTTGATAATGAATAAAGAATAAAATATTTTTTTATGCGTAAATAAGATATTTTGAATGCTGGAAAGGCTTTCTAGATAAAGAGTCCTTAATACCGACCATTTCTATCTGAGGCTGCGTCCTACGATCAACAATGCTACGATACCACTCTGTCACACCCGATTTTCCGTAGAAAACCGAATGCATCTCATATGTGTGCCGGGATCACAATTTCACACATATGATAGACTCATGAGTGTAATATCACAAGACATTACTCAAAACGTACGGAAAAGCTTTATTAACTTTTATTACACTCACGATGGTAGCACGAAGGTCTTTACACGAACAACGATAACTATGAAGACGCGACTCCATCTTCATCTTCCACGAGCTTCGGCGGTTGATCGCATCCTCGGAACTCCTCGTAGTTGGTGAAGTACTCCACTCCGGGATTCTTCTCCGAACGAGCGTAAGCAAGGATGAGTACACTTATGGTTGGTACTCGGCAAGGCCACGAGAATAACCGGAAAGCAATATTAATCCATCTTTAAGTTCAATTAATCATGTGAGGGTCCGGGCCGCTCTTGACCGTGAGCACGGGCGATCGATCGGTTTTACACTCTGCGAGAGGTTGCACACTTTTCCCACGGTTCGCGTAAAAGTTCCAAAGAACTTTGAACCCAACCACGCATGTGCTTGATCGAGCACAATACCACACTTCCGAGGTGTGATTGCATAGGGACGCTACGAAGCCTTTACAAAGATATGCAAAAGCATCAACAACCCACGACGATTCTGACTCGGGGCGGACCATAACCCTCCCTAGTGGTCGGCACCTTAGCAAAGGCTGCTACCCCAAAAGAACCGGGCTATACCCACCGCAACCGGGAGCCCCCCGTGTTCCTTTCGGATAGGGTCGTCAATACAATCGCACACCTAATTAATTGGCTAAGCCGAGCCATATGGTGTGGTTGCACGGTTTTCCTAGGTGGTTCTCCATGTTCCGATTAATTTATAGTATTCTTGATTAAAGCATAGGTAGAAGGGTGGTTAGGGTCACTTGCCTTTCTCCAACGATAAGCTACTTTCCTTAACTTCACGGCTACGCACTTGTTCTTCCTCGAACGGCGTGTTGGCTACGATCATGCAAGAAAACATATAATAAATAAAACAATACATCAAACATTACCAAAATACTAAAACAAGCTTTTAGAAATGACGGGCTCGGAGAGACGATCGCGTGGACACCAAGAACGCGTAAAACGGAGCTAGGATGGAAAAGATATGGCTGAAACAAGATTCAGGGACTAAATTGTGAATACACAGAAAGTTTTAGGGGGTTTTACGCAAGATTTCAGGGACCTAAACATAATTATGTGTGAAACTAGAAGGTCTAACATGTAAAAGATCAAGGGTGGGCTGCTGAACATAAAAACTAAAGAGATCAAGGGCTTAAGCATGAAAGAAAGGACCTGATTGAAAGGCTTTTATATAGGTGGAAGGGTATATTTGTAATTTCCAGAAATGGGAGGGGCTTATTTGAAAAGTTGCCTGGGCGGCCGGCGGGCGCGAACGTGGTGGCGCCACGTGGCGAATCGTGATTGGACGTGCGACGCTAGCATGACGTAGGGGGCGATGCAAGCGGTGGACGGCGCCCGTGGACCCGGTCCATTGGTCCGCCGTGGGCCGATCAAGGGGTACGCATCCCCTTTTAATCCGGGCCGTCCGCGCCGATCGGACGGCCGGGTCGCGTGTGAGCGGCGGGCGGCGGCGGGCGGCCGGCGCGCGGCGGCGCCGTTAGACGGGGCGGCGGCGGCTCGCCGACGATGGCGGAAGGGAGTTCGGTGAGCCATTTACGACGGCGAGGGCATGGAGAGGAAGAGAAGAAGGAGAGGAAACTCACCGGTGGCTTGAAGAGGAGGGAGGGAGGGAGGCCGTAGGAGGAGATCGGCGGCGAGGGGCGGCGGTGCTCCGCGGCGGAGGCGCGTGGAGAGCGGGGAGAGAAAGGGAGGGGTGCGGGAGGTGCAAGGGGCGCTCATCCTTTATAGGGGCGGAGGGGGAAAGGGAGGAGGCGTGTAAGGCGGTGGGCGGTGAGGTCGGTGGCGGCCGCCATTAATGGCTAGGGCGGTGCGGTTTGATGCGGTGGCGGCGAGGTAGGGGAATGGGAAGGGGCGGGGGCGGCGGTGGTTGAGTGGGGGCGGTGCCTTAATGGTTAAGTGGTGGAGGCGGACGGGCGCGGGGGCGGCGGGAACGGCGCGGGGTGCGGCGGCGGCGCGGGGAAGAAAGGGGAGGGGTGCGGCCGGAGGTAGGGGATGGCCCCGACGGGTGGGCCCCACCTGTCGGTGGGCTGCGTGAGAGAGAGGAGGGGAGGCGGGCCGTGTGGGCGGAAGCGGAGGGCGGGCCGCGGCTTGGAAAAAGAAAGGAGGAGGTGAGGTGGGCGGCGGTGGAATTGGGTTGATGTTTTTTCTTTTTCTTTTTCAAATCCATTTCAAATCTTTTCAAACCTTTCTTTTATATCTTTTCAAATTTAAATTTTAACACAAATTTCTCCAACTATTTTAAAGGCTTTTCACAAACTATTTTTTACAACTTTTCAAACATATTTTAAATTCAAACTTTCATTTTTTTAATTCAAACTTTTACACCAATTTTCACAATTATTTTTAAGGACTTTTTCACAAAACTTTTTTTAAGACTTTTAGAATCACACCACAAACAAAACTCATGCATTTCAACATGATGCACAAACACTTGAGTGATTCTAATTATTAAATGATGTTTAATTTAATTAAAGGCAAATTTATTTATTCAAATTTATTAAATCCTTAGAAAATCAAACTAATCCATGTTGCTAACAATATTTTATTGTGATGGAATTTTCGGGTGTTACATGCCTCTTGTGTCTTCATTCATCCCTGCTCCGGAGGGTTTGTTTTTGTCCTTAGCTTCTGAATTTCATCATGTACGTGTTGTGGAACCGTTGCCCCATCTTCTATTTATTATCATTGTGTCCATCTCCTATATCTTGTCGTCATCGCCTTGTTGCTGCCTCTTCTTCGTGGATTTACCCCTGCATCCAGAACAGAACATATACCAAAATATAGTTCTATTGAAAAATTTATAAAATTACCTTTCCAACAGGTACTCATTCTCCTTAATCGGAGTCCGAATAAGGGAGCTATGGCTGTTTCACTTCAGCACTGCTTGCTGTCCAGAATTTCAGCATGTGCAACCATCGGTGATTCGGCCATATCCGCTTGTAGGAACCTCCGATTGCCTTGCCGCTTGATTCGTTGGAGCGTAGACTTCATGCAGCTTTTGAAAATCCAAATATATCTAATTGTTTTCTGCTGAGGCTCATGCAAATATCGCGATGATATCATCATCCTTTCGTCCATCGATCCGGAGATGTACGTGTGGTCTTCATCTTGAAGTCTTTTAGGGCACCATGTCATGCATCCTTTGGCTTCAAAAATCATAACCATCGCTGCATGAGCATGATGGTAATGGAATCCTTCTCCATCGTGCTTGACATGGTCATTTCCGAAACCTATAGCTTGGACAAACATCCTCCAAAAGACATTAGTCTAAAAACTTAATCGACACATAGGCATACTCGATCGCTTTGTGTCTAGTTTTCCACCTACTTTCAAGGACACAAGCAAGAAAGCAAGAGTATATGCAATGATAAAAATTAGGATTAGTTAAAAGAAAGATAGATCGCCCTAGGGTTCGAGTTGCCGATCCCTGGCAACGGCGCCAGAATAAGGGGCTTGTTGACGGTGTAAAACCGTGCTCAAGTTCACCGCAAACCTACGGGTGACTTGGTGCCTTTTTCACCAAGGAGGGTCCTCCCTAGATTTGTCAATCCAAGGATCGGAAGCAAACCACTAAGGTTTTCTATCTAACCTACCGGTCTAACCCTATGTGAAGTATTGATTGCATAAAGGTAACATACAAACACGAAGGGATGTATGGATCACATCCACCTAGCCATAAAGGTAAGCAAAGCAAAGGTAAACCTAGCCTATTGTCTTCTTGTTGCCGTTCTGGCCAAGTTGATAAACCAATCTAAACCTATACTATGATAAGGATTACACTCGATATGGAGTAACCCGATATGGAGTGGTCCGATGCACGTTCACTCGCCGCTTTCTCCCCTCTCGTACTGTCACTACGCGAGGATAATCATCACCGAGCGATAAACCTCGGTCCATGCACTACTATGGTGTATCCGCAAGACAAGACTAATCACCATGATTCGATTTAGTCCTACTAAAGACATATGGTAGCTACACATATGAATAAGTATAACTCGTAGTAGATCAAAGTATGACAAGATATAGTTACATCACCGAATGTTGAAGGTACAAACGACTTGACGAATTCAAGTCACGACTCCGAAACTCCACCATGGCTTCACCACGCAGGGACAACCATGGCGGCTAGGGCATGGCCTAAGCCATCTCCTAGGCAACTCGAGGACTCGCGGCGGCCACCGGCTTCCTCCCGGTGCTTCTCCTTCGTCTCTGCGACTCTCTGATGAATGGATGGCTGTGGGGGCCGGCGGAGGCAGAGGCAATAAATAGACAAGCACCTAGGACAAAAGGGGGGAGTGAACCGGGCTCGGATCGGGGCTGGGGCCGGCCGGCCTAGACCGACCGGCCCCGGGCCCATTTTGGCCCGGTTCGGCCCCGTCTCGCTCCCCAATGCTTCTCGGTCAATTGTTGACTTGCTCCCTTATGCATGTGGGCCCTTTACTTCGTCTTCTCCATGGTTTGGACAGAGCTCCTTGTCGCGCAAGCTTCAGCATCTTCTGTCCAGGTCCCTAGAGTTTCACGGCTTCATGCTTCGGTCCCTGTACCCTTTGGAGTCATGTTCATGATGTGTCTTGACTAGTGTCGGGCTTCATGATCGTCTCTTGAAGTGCTTGATGAACTTATCCCGAAAGTCTCCCTTTAAGCACTAGTTTCCTACGTAAACAACAAACTCCAAAATCGACATGCGAGAGTGAACTCTTGATACCTCCGGGGGGTTAGTACCATTGGTTAGAATATCAAATATGTGCAAATGTTGATGGTAAACTTATAGCTTGGTGTACCAAAATCGACCGTCAACACCTGGCCATCCAGATGTACTCTTTCAGTAATAAAGTTTGATTATCAATCAACTCATTTACTGTGTCTCTCACAACGAGTCTACTGCCGAGTACTACTACTCGCACACAACTCCACAACATGGGCACTCCACATACATACATTGCGACAACGAATACTCATTTAATGGAAGTCTTTTCATCACACACTTAAACAAGTTTATTACAACTTTGTTTATATACAATTGCTGCTATAAGCTAACCCTACAGGATAACTACTGAAGGTTCAACTTCTCGGCGACTTGTTCAGCTATCGGCGCCATCTGCTCCAGAAGCTCCGCGTACTGCTCATCAGTGCAATTGGCGGCTAGTCCACCCGTGACTACGTCTACCGGAGCCTTGGGCAAGTACGACTTCATGTACGCCAAGACTTGGTTTGGGATGGACTTCGCCATAGCCAGACGGCCGGGAGCTTCCCTCAACCGGTCAATCAACGGAGCAACCTTCGGCCCACCCGGATGAGGCACCAGTAGCCTTGCAATGGGAAGTGCGGCTTCTTCAAGTTCCTTGAGCTGTCCCCGCAACTTCTCGCAGTCTTCGCCAAGCTTCTGCAGAGATTTATAGCAGTTGACAAGATCACGATCTGAGGCAATCCGAAGCTCCATGTGCGTATTACACTTATGGGCCAGCTGCTTATATTCGTACTCAAGTACCTCGCGGGAATCCTTCTCCCTGTAGAAAGAGGTTTTTCATATCGACTTCTGACGCCTTCAGCTGTTCTACCCGAGCCTCAAGATCTGCAAACAACTCAAAGGGAGATGTCAGACTACTACAGGGTACCCGCAATTAGTACCCGACAAGGCGACATCGACATACCTTTGCTCTTCTGGCGCAGCGACTTGTTCTTGCGCACTAGCTCATCGCTCTTCGCCTGCATATCTTGTACCTCATTGTGGTACTGGGCGAAGGCACCATCAAGCTTCGACTGGAGCATGGCGGAGTGCTTCCTGGCCTTCGCGAGCTCTTTCTCCAGTGATTCCGCCCGGAGCACCGCATCGCCATACACCTGGAGCATTTCAGACTTTTGTCGGGATCTCTCCACGACATCCTGCAAAAGACAACATTTGTTACTCGGGTACTCAGCACTTGCGGCAGATCGACTGTCCAACAGTACTGATACATACCTTCATCCATTGCTCAGCCCGTCGCATTGCCTCCAAGTTGCGTGCCACTATCGTCGGGTCAACAAGATCATCCGTCAGAAGCTCGAGTCCACCACGACTAGTCACGGCGGCCTCGGACATCGGCACCGAACGGATCGGTTCCGCATCTTGGATTTCTAGCGAACGGACGACTAATTCCAGGCTTGACTCCGGCAGTACATCATCATGCACTTCTTGGGCCACCCCGGGGGCTACTCTGCTGGCTATCTCCGCCGGCCCAGTTGCTGCTCCGGTGGCTACTTCGGCTTCTGGCACAATGCCTTCAATGGGCAGAGCCTCGGGGATGGTGCTTCCCTCAACTTTAGCCCCTGTCAACAGAAGACACATGGGATCAGTCTCCAGGGAGCTACGACTACTACTCGAGGAAGGTTGCATCTCTGCAGTGTACTCACCTTCTACTATGCTGGCCTCTGGCAGTGCAGCCTCCGCGGCTGGCGCCACAGTCTCGGCCTGGGGGAGGGGAGCAGACTCCTCGGCAGCAGGCGTGGAAGCTTCTTCAGCCGTTGCCATGCTGGGTTCATCTCCCTCCCAGGACAAGTCTGTCGATTTCCTGCAAAATACATAACCGGTGGTCAATCAAGTACGACTACAAAGCTACATGTACTACTCGGGAAAGATCTTCACTTACAAGCTTGACCGGACAACAGTCACGGTCAGAGCGCCTATTATGCTGGCAATGTCGACAAGCCCGGCTTCAGCGGGTGCCTCCTCTTCGGCTTGAGCTGCCGTCGGTTCTTCAGCGGCGGCGGTCGCGGCGGTGCACCGTCCCCGCTCTCGATGAGCGGGTGCTGCGGCTCGACAATTGTAGTCGACCGCTGTGTCAACTACGACACAAGTTCTTCTACGGTGGGGGCTGGGCTATGGTTTCTTTCAGCCGGCTCTCCCACCGTCTCCCAGTCGCCTTCGTCCCCTTGGTCTACGGGGTCGGAAGGTGGAATTTCCTGCAAGCACTCAGAATTCAGTTGTCAGCATACACAAGATTGTAAGACAAGTACTCGACTACTCTACTCGAGGAGTTTACCTCTTAAGACGTAGTCTCGGTGACTTTCAACTTTTTGGCGACGCGCTTGCATGCCACATTGCGCGGTCTCCTCGGCGGCGCAGGCAGACTAGCCTCTAGGCTAGTCGGAGGATCATTGATGAAGGGCATGTTGGGCAGTCCAGGGTGGCTGAACCTGGACCACAACTGGAATCGCTCCTGAAGCGTCTCCTCATCCTCCTCGTCGGACGTATCTTCAACGATGACGGTGTTGTCACCTTCGCCGACTTCGCGGCGCTCTTTGGCCTTGCCTTTCCCCTCCTCCGGAATATTCACAAGTCGGGGAGGCGAAGCTGGCTCAGAGACAAACTTTACAATATCATCCTGCAACATATAGCTTGGGTGAGCATGACTACTAACACACAATCAGTACTCGGACACTATGTGCGGCTACTTACCTTGTTCGGCGGATGAGTTGCTGAGTACTCAGGGACCAGGCAGGGCATGTACGGCGGCATGTCCTTGAAGATCCTGCCCAGCCTCTCGACAATGTCGTCATCATCAATCTCACCATTAGGCATCCACGACGTGTCGCCCTCACCGGTGTACTGATACCCGAGGGTGTCACGAGCCATCAGTGGCTGCACCCTCCTCTTCATGAAGCTCAAGGCCACGTGTTCGGCCCTCAGCCCGGCTTCTCTCAAAGCCCTGATTTTCTGCAGCAGCTCGGGTAGCTGAATACCCTCCTGCATCGTCGGCTCCGTGTTCCACCAGGGTTGATGTTTCGGCTGCTTCCCGCTGGGCTTCGGCAGCTCTGAGTGGTGGTTGGTGATATAGAACCACTTTGCCTTCCAATCTTGATTGGAATCGATCAGCTTATACGCCAAGTACTGCTCAGCGACGTCTTCGCGCATCTGGATGCCGCCACCCCCCCGACTACTCTTGGGTCAATGGCGCTCGGCTGGGGCATCACGCGGAAGAACTTTCAAAACAGCACCCAGTGTGGCTTGATCCCCAAGAAGGCTTCGCAGAAGTGGACGAACACGGAGACGTGAAAGATTCCATTGGGGTTCAAGTTTAGGTACTCAATACCGTAATAGTCGAGAAGACCTTTGAAGAAGTCGCTCACCGGGAGGCCCAACCCGCGCTCCACGAACCGGGTGAACATCGGGATCTCATCGGGGTTTTTCTCCATCAGATACGGATCTCCCACGGCGGCGCGCCACATGTACACCTCTTTCTCCCGAAGGAAACCGCTGTTCAGAAGCGCCAGCAAGTCCTCAGTCTTTGCCTTGGATTTCTTCCATTCCTTATTTGGATTCTGGCGCGGGGGAGACGTCGGCAGCGCTGACCCCTCGGCGGATGCAGACGCCTCTTCACGGGACCTTTTTTTCCCGATGCCGGTCTTCATGGTCTTCGACGGGAACGGCTTCATCCTCCAAATGCAGCGGGTCTTCACTCACATTCGCTCAGGGGATTCTCTGGAGGCAAGCAGCGGTGGCGCGAGTGGATCTCTAGCCTAGGGCGCGGTGGCGAGTGTCACACCCCGAAATTTTCAATTTCGGGATGTGAATAGAGAGAATAATTAAATAACAATTTTCTCATAATTTTAAAATTTTCCAACATTTATTTTCTTTACAGGAAATATAGTATAGGAAAAATCCTTTGTTTGATTTTCCCGAACTAAAACAAAGTTGTGAGTGTTGCATTCATGCCGATGCATCTTGGTGCTTCCTGAGTGCTTAAGGTTTCAAAAATGCGTTTAGGAGCCGTCCAAATCTTTACGAGAATTTTCCGGATTTTTCCGGGGATTTATTCTCATTTTCTCATTTTCTATTTAACAGAAGGCTCTAAAATCTTTTTCATGAGCACCAAATACTTTATTTGGATTGTTCATGTCCCAATGTGTCTCTGGGAATTTTCCTAGAATTTTTGGAATTTTCTGAATAGTTTTCGTGCTGCAAAACATTTTCTAGAAATTCCTGAAATTGTTTTTACACTTAAAATGTTTTCAAAAAAATAATAAATCCATTCCTATTCTCTGGTCTGCGCAGCTGTTGCTAGCGGCCCAGTAGCCGGCCTAGCTCGCTGCACGCAGCAGCCTCGGAAGTCTGATGGACCCCCTGAGTTCTGCACCCTATCTCGCTCGGCCACCCTAGCATCGTTTTGGCCCAGCTAGCAAAACAGCTCGGCTTGGCCCAAGCTCAAGCCCGACCGCAGAAGTCCATCCGTGCCCCCTTATCTCCTTTGCAGGTCATCTTTTGCACCGCAGCCCAAACTCACTTCCGGCCCAATACAGCCCGACCGGCTCCCTCCTCTCGCGGTCACCGACAAGCGGGTCCCGCCGTCATCCCCGAGCTCCGGCCGTGGCCGGCCGGACTCGGAGTCCGCCGCCGTCTCCCGCACCCCGGGGACACGCCTCCCCTAGGCTTGGCCCGCACGCCAAGAGGTGCGCCCGGCCCTATTTAAGCCGCCGCCGCCACCTCTAGGCCCCGGCCCGAACCCTAGCCGCGCCGCCCGCGCTCGTAGTCCGAGCCGCCGCCGGCACCAAGCTCGCCGCCGCCGCCCATGATTTGCGGTTTTTGTCGACCTTCGACCCGAGTCGGCACCACCATGAGCTCCCGGGATGTCGCTCCGCATCTCCTCGGCCCCTCACCATCACCTCCTCAACGCCGAGCGCCGCCGCCCCTTGCGGACCGAGCCGACCGCCATGGTTGGCCGTCGCCGGCCGCTTGCCGTCGATTTCCCTCCTAGGTAAGCGCGCCCCCGGGGTCCCCTTCGTCTTCTCAGTCCCCTGCACACCTCACCCGAGGCTCAAGCCACCGCAAGCACCCCCACCCCATCGCCGCCGAGCTCCCGCGGCCTCTGTGCGCTTCTTGAATCGGGGGAAGAAGATGAACTCTTTTCTAAAAAAACCCCGTAGTTCCCCGTAATCCCTAGATTAGTTTGTGTGTCTTGTGCTTTTCATATTTTAACCCCCGGATCTCTTAGATTCTTCGGATCTAATCCTACCCGACTCCTTTGCAAGTAAACCCTCGAGTTTAGATACATAATTATGTATATGCCCCCGAGTTTTCGCGGAAAAGTCCCCGGAAGTTTCCAATCTTCACATCTAGGTCCTCGGATCTTTAAAGAGTCATATCTTTCTTGTTTTAGCTCCGTTTTAATCCGTTCAAATCGCGTTAGGTCCATAATGATGTAAAGCACGCGTTAGCGGAGTGTTTTCACCATGTTTTGTTTTCTGAAAATAAAATTAATATTAATTTTGATTAATGTCTATTTACACATGTCTTTTATAAATAAAAGTAATATAGATCTATATATCGTTTTTATAAGCAAATTTAATTTGATTAATGTTTCTATCACATGTTTTTGCACAAAAAGTTAATTAGATCTTTATCTCGGTTTTCGTAAACCAAATGTTAATTTGTTTAATATTTAATTACTCTTTTCCAGTTAAAATTGGATTAGGCTTTTACATCGGCTTTTATAATAAATATTAATTTGATTAATGCCAATACCATAATGTTTTTAATAATAATATGATCTACTCGCAGTACATAGTATCGTTTAGATTGTTCGTATAGTTTAGTTTTTCTAAATTAAATGTTTAATTGGAATAATTCTTATATGCATATTTATAAATAAAACTTGATTAGTTCTTTACACCGGCTTTGCAAATAAAAATCTAATTTGCATTACATCCAACTTAGGGTATTTTCTTTATGAAATATCCTCTGCACATTTTTGCTAATTAAAATAAACCTAAGCTTATAGTTGTTCTCTCACATGTGCAAATCAATCGTTAGACGTTCCTTACCCCAGTATCTCTTTTGATCAAGTCTATCTGAAGCTCTGAATCTTTATAGTGTTAGCTCAAGCTCTGTCTCAATGTGTCTCTCGTCGTAGAGCTAGCCTTCTTTCAAGCTCCAGATTTTTCCAATCCTAGCACATGCCATCCTATCACAATTGTCTTTTATGTAAGACAACTATACTCTTTTAGTTCTTTGATTCAATCTTATGCAGCTATCTTTCTTAGAATCATTGTCTCTCGCCATCTAGGTGTTCTTTCTTTCATCCTAGTTCTCCTGGTATGCTAGTCTTCCTAGATCTTAGCCTAAGATTTCTTATGCGCTTGATAGTTCGTTGCTACCGCTCTCGTTTGCTTCACCTTAACTTGTACGTTAGCATGTGTATCACCTGTTACTTGTTTTAATACTAAAGATGTATGTTAATCTTGACTAATTCTTATTCCAATGCTTTTATACATAAAAAGTGATTAGGTTCTAATCCGGTTTTCTTTAAATCATGATGTAATTGGTTAATCCCTATTCATAACTAGTTTTTCTAAATAAAAGATGTTAGAGATAAACATCGGTTTTCTTAATAAAGTTAATATGCCTAATGACAGCATAAATGCCTTTTCAATATTAAATATGTTTAGTTGAACACGTGACATAAAGTTATTCGCCTAGATATCTTATATTTATCTTTCTAAAGTAATTATTAATTTGACATAATTTCTGCTCGAATGTTATAAATAAAATATGATTAGGTTTATCGCGATTTCTTTAATTAAATATAACTTGTTTAATAGTAACATAGAGTATTTCTCTGAAATATTCTTTCACGTGATTTCTTAATTAAAATATGCCAAGCGTAGTTTCTTGTGGTTTGATAATAATCTTTCGATAGATTTGAGCTTAGTTCCGTTCTCAGTGGTTCCCTCGTTTCTTGCGTAACCATTAGAATCGAGCTCTGTTTCAATGTGATCTTTCCGGTCCTTGCTCAATCTTCCGCAATCATCTCTTCAAAGTTAACCAAGCCTTTCCATTCCAAGCACACTTTGTGTTCTTTAGTGATCCATCTGATCGAGCCTGTCCTTTAGTGCGTTCTTTTAAAGTTTCCTTTTTGATTGGTGCATTGTTCTTAGTTATGCTTGTTTGTTTGCTTTGTATGCTTGTGCTCGATGATTGATGCGAGTAGAACGAACGTGGTTCAAGAGCTTGGAAGAATGTGAAGGTGAAGATATTCTGAGCAACTACTCCTTGGTTAAAGGCAAGTGTGTCCTTGATCTTTTGTCCTAATAACTTTATTAATCAACTGTTGCATTGCTTTGCATTAATTTTGATGGGTTCCTATTAAGGATGAATAGCCTCTTTTGAGTCGTTATCTTGAACCTGGTTCTTAATTAATATGGATGGTAGATATTGCTTAGTGTGCTCAATCGGGTTGGTAATAATCAACATAGTCATCATTTTATGTTCTATGTTCCGTTTATGATCTTTACTTTACAAGACTACTTTAATGTGATAATCGGAACATGGAGAACCACCCAGGAAAACGGTACAACCACAAGAACTAATGGGGAATGGTCTTGGGCTGAATAATTAGGAACTTTAGCTTGGGGTGATCTTACTTGATAAGGACAAGGGATCGGCGGTACTTGCGGGGGTATGGACTCGCTCTAGCGAGGGGTTGGGTGAGTTGCTTTTCTATGGTGGGGTATCGACCTGCTAGGGGACTTTATACCTTGCTAACTGATCCGGACCTTGTGGGTCACTACTTGTTGGAGAACCTTTGTAAAGGCCTTGTAGCGTCCCTATGCAGCCACACCTCGGTAGTGTGGTATGGTGCCTGATCAGCATCGCATGGTTGGGTCCAAAGTTCTTCGGAGCTTTTACGCTGCTTGTGGTGAAAGTGTACAACCTCTGCAGAGTGTAAAACTAATCGATTAGCCGTGCTCACAGTCAAGAGCGGCCTGGACCCTCACATGATTAATGAACTTGAAGATGGACTTAATTTGTGATATGTGTTATGGTTATCCTTGCCATGTGCTCATGGTGTATCTCTTATCTTTATGCTTAATTGTGGGTTGGTATAAACTAATACTATATTAGTAATCGTCTAATAAAATTTGACCAACTAAAATGCTAAATGCTTTGAGCCGATCCACTATAAAGCCTTTGCATTCATTCTTTCCCCACACTTGCTTGAGTATGACAAGTGCTCACCATTGCTATAAACAATGTTGCTCAGAAGGAGGAAGCTACTCTGAAGTCTTGTGAAGATGTTGCTGGTTCTAGGCGTACGCAACCCCGCCGATCGCTTGTGACGTTTGGTGCCTCCGTTTCCGGGATTAAGTGTAAACTCGATAATCTCCCTTTTTCTTACGTGATATTGTTTCGTTATTCACTTATGTCGGCTATATGCATGAAACTTGATCCTGGCATGCATATAGGCTTGCACTTGGTTTTTTTGGAAAACGGTGTGTGACAGAGTGGTATCGTAGCCGTATCGATTGTAGGACATAAGCCTAGTTAGCACCGGTCGTTTTTTTATGCTCATTGATCTACAATCCATTCTTACCTTATCCTTGACCTCTCTAATAAAGGATCTCACATCTTAACCATCTTCTTTTCTCCATGACATGAATTCTTGTATATTTTTCTTCACTCTCCTTGAACATCTCTTCGACCTCGCCTATTCATTCCCTCAAGCAATAAACACCCCCTTGATTTCTTGGTAGAACTGTTACCCTTGATATTCTATCTTTTTCGCGCAGATCTCTGACACATCAGCGCTGTCTTAATTCTTTCTCGAGCTGCAGAACTCCGATTGACATGAAACCAGTTGGGTTAGTTCCTAAATTCCATAAGTGAATTTCTATCAAAAATTCAGCCCTACCCGGTACATGTTACAGGAGATATGCTCGAAACATTGGAGCTATCAGAACCTGTAAACCCTGCTGACCTAGTTACCTTCATTATTTTGTATCTCGGGCTATGGACCTCCGATTGAGTTAAATCCAATTGGAGTAGTTCAGGAATTTAATAAGTTTCACTCTGTCCAAAATTCATCAATTTTGGTTGTATATACAGAGAGTTATGCCCGAAACTTTGGAGGTTCTCGAATCTGCCAACACTGCTGACATAGTCATCTTGTCTAATCCATATCTCGAGCTCTAAACCTCCGATTGAGGTGATTCTAGTTGGAATGAACTCATAATTTCGTACTCTTTGATCTGGAAAAAAAATCCATTGTTTATGGATATCCTTGCTGGGAGTCACATCTGATCTATTAGGAGGATACCCTCGACTTTGTTAACAACGTGTAGCTCATTCCCTTAACTATGCCTTGGTTGGTGGAATTCAGTGCTTGCCTGATGATGCTTGGTTTTATGACATTGCTTGTGTTGGTTCTTTGAAGTGAGTGTTGGTGTATTGTGGATCTTACATCTGCAATGACATCAGTTGCTTAGTTGGGTTCGTCTTTTGTATCTCCCACCTCCTTGCTCTTCCCATTCTCTCTCTATACTCTTCAGTCTATCTCCTCTGATCCTATCACAAATACCCAATCAGATGGAGAGCTCCAACATAAAACATGAAGATAGAGATAATGAAGGAAACATCAACATTCCTCTTGCAACCTCATTATTGGAGCGCAAGATGATGGAGTATATCGCTGCACAAACTCAGGCAATGGCCCAAACCATGGTTAAGATTCATTAGTCCATTACAAAGCAAGCTTCACTTCCTAAAGACCACAATACTTTCACCGATGATAACCATCAAAACATGACTACTTCACCATTTGATAAAGAGAAGCTATCAGCTCTGCAGACCCAAGTCTTACAAGGAAAGATGCAGCCTAGCACAACCTACTTTCGTGATGAGATGGCCAAAGACGAAATTCCCATTGGGCCAGTGAAGAGGCAAGTTGCTGAAGCATGGAATAACCAAAGAAAGGAGAAGAAGCCTGAAGCATAGAAACTAACCATGGAGAAACAACATGAGGTTAACAAGGCTCCAGACATGTGTCAGTGTGGTGAGCACGATGGTCTTTCATGTCCCCGAAGGAAGCTAGTCTTATGGCAGCAGAAGCTCGCCAACATAACCTTATAGATATCAATAAGCAGAGGATGTTGTCCACCCAAAACCCAACTCAAGAAGAAGGTTCTCGAGCTGAAGGTCATACTCAAACCCTAAACCTTGATGATTGGATTATCACTTGCAAGGAATACAAACCTAGTAGACGCAAGTGATCTAACAAACAAAATCGTAGAACGAGACGAGAAAAAAAGTTATCACATTTAGGGGCAGATAATGGTACTAAACCTGGTTCTGACAAACCCCAGCCTAAGATTGTTCAACCTACGTATGTCACCCCTATCAAGAAGAATCCTGATGCACAAGTTGATCTACCAATGACTATGATGGTGCAAAGCGAAGAATGGAGAAATCACAATGGTAGAAGAAGGGATAAGTTATAAGTGGGACCGACTATATATTCCTATACATGTCCAATGAGCTATGGAGGATAGAAGAGCATGTTTGGTATGCTTGTGTAAGGAAGGTCGACATGAAGAAAGTTGATAAGCTTTGGATAATACCCCCACGTGTCTTTGTTTCTTGCTAACCTTTTTCGAATCTCGGGACGAGATTCCTTTTAAGGGGGGTAGAGTTGTCACACCCTGAAATTTTCAATTTCAGGATGTGAATAGAGAGAATAATTAAATAACAATTTTCTCATAATTTTAAAATTTTTCCAACATTTATTTTTCTTTACAGGAAATATAGTATAGGAAAAATCCTTGTTTGATTTTCCGAATTAAAAC
Source organism: Cenchrus americanus (assembly GCA_947561735.1). Taxonomy (NCBI): domain Eukaryota; kingdom Viridiplantae; phylum Streptophyta; class Magnoliopsida; order Poales; family Poaceae; genus Cenchrus; species Cenchrus americanus. The sequence goes on along the minus strand of OX387245.1, from coordinate 86,347,116 downwards.
AAAGTTGTGAGTGTTGCGTTCATGCCGATGCATCTTGGTGCTTCCTGAGTGCTCAAGGTTTCAAAAATGCGTTTAGGAGCCGTCCAAATCTTTCTGAGAATTTCCCGCATTTTTCTGGGATTTATTCTCATTTTCTCTAAGCATTTTCTATTTAACAGAAGGCTCTAAAATCTTTTTCATGAGCACCAAATACTTGATTTGGATTGTTCATGTCCCATTGTGTCTCTGGGAATTTTCCTAGAATTTTTGGAATTTTACTGAATATTTTTCGTGCTTTGCAAAACATTTTCTATAAATTCCTGAAATTGTTTTTACACTTAAAATGTTTTCAAAAAAAAAAAGAATAAATCCATTCCTATTCTCCGGTCCGCGCATTCGTTGTTGCTAGCGGCCCAAGAGCCGGCCCTAGCTCGGCGTACGCAGCAGCCTCGGAAGTCTGATGGACCCCCCTGAGTTCTGCACCCTATCTCGCTCGGCCACCCTAGCATCGTTTTGGCCCAGCTAGCAAAACAGCTCGGCTTGGCCCAAGCTCAAGCCCGACCGCAGAAGTCCGTCCGTGCCCCCTTATCTCCTTTGCAGGTCATCTTTTGCACCGCAGCCCAAACTCACTTCCGGTCCAATACGGCCCCGACCGGCTCCCTCCTCTCGCGGTCACCGACAAGCGGGTCCCGCCGTCATCCCCGAGCTCCCGGCCGTGGCCGGCCCGGACTCGGAGTCCGCCGCCGTCTCCACCGGGACACGCCTCCCTAGGCTTGGCCCGCACGCCAAGAGGTGCGCCCGGCCCTATTTAAGCCGCCGCCGCCACCTCTAGGCCCCGGCCCCGAACCCCTAGCCGCGCCGCCCGCGCTCGTAGTCCGAGCCGCCGCCGCCGGTACCAAGCTCGCCGCCGCCGCCCATGATTTGCGGTTTTTGTCGACCTTCGACCCGAGTCGACACCACCATGAGCTCCGGGATGTCGCTCCGCATCTCCTCGGCCCCTCACCGTCACCTCCTCAACACCGGAGCGCCGCCGCCCCTTGCGGACCGAGCCGACCGCCATGGTTGGCCGTCGCCGGCCGCTTGCCGTCGATTTCCCTCCTAGGTAAGCACGCCCCGGGGTCCCCTTCGTCTTCTCGGTCCCCGCACACCTCACCCGAGGCTCAAGCCACCGCAGCACCCCCCACCCCATCACCGGCCGAGCTCCCGCGGCCTCTGTGCGCTTCTTGAATCGGGGGGAAGAAGATGAACTCTTTTCTAAAAAAAACCCCGTAGTTCCCCGTAATCCCTAGATTAGTTTGTGTGTCTTGTGCTTTTCATATTTTAACCCCCGGATCTCTTAGATTCTTCGCATCTAATCCTACCCGACTCCTTTGGAAGTAAACCCTCGAGTTTATATACATAATTATGTATATGCCCCCGAGTTTTCGCAGAAAAGTCCCCGGAAGTTTCCAATCTTCACATCTAGGTCCTCGATCTTTAAAGAGTCATATCTTTCTTGTTTTAGCTCCGTTTTAATCCGTTCAAATCGCGTTAGGTCCATAATGATGTAAAGCACGCGTTAGCGGAGTGTCTTCACCATGTTTTGTTTTCTTAAAATAAAATTAATATTAATTTTGATTAATGTCTATTTACACATGTCTTTTATAAATAAAAGTAATATAGATCTATATATCGTTTTTATAAGAAAATTTAATTTGATTAATGTTTCTATCACATGTTTTTGCACAAAAAGTTAATTAGATCTTTATCTCGGTTTTCGTAAACCAAATGTTAATTTGTTTAATATTTAATTACTCTTTTCTAATTAAAATTGGATTAGGCTTTTACATCGGCTTTTATAATAAATATTAATTTGATTAATGCCAATACCATAATGTTTTTAATAATAATATGATCTACTCGCAGTACACAGTATCGTTTAGATTGTTCATATAGTTTAGTTTTTCTAAATTAAATGTTTAATTGGAATAATTCTTATATGCATCTTTATAAATAAAACTTGATTAGTTCTTTACACCGGCTTTGCAAATAAAAATCTAATTTGCATTAAAACCAACTTAGGGTATTTTCTTTATGAAATATCCTCTGCACATTTTTGCTAATTAAAATAAACCTAAGCTTATAGTTGTTCTCTCACATGTGCAAATCAATCGTTAGACGTTCCTTACCCCAGTATCTCTTTTGATCAAGTCTATCTGAAGCTCTGAATCTTTATAGTGTTAGCTCAAGCTCTGTCTCAGTGTGTCTCTGTCGTAGAGCTAGCCTTCTTTCAAGCTCCAGATTTTTCCAATCCTAGCACATGCCATCCTATCACAATTGTCTTTTATGTAAGACAACTATACTCTTTTAGTTCTTTGATTCAATCTTATGCAGCTATCTTTCTTAGAATCATTGGGTCTGCCATCTAGGTGTTCTTTCTTTCATCCTAGTTCTCCTGGTATGCTAGTCTTCCTAGATCTTAGCCTAAGATTTCTTATGCGCTTGATAGTTCGTTGCTACCGCTCTCGTTTGCTTCACCTTAACTTGTACGTTAGCATGTGTATCACCTGTTACTTGTTTTAATACTAAAGATGTATGTTAATCTTGACTAATTCTTATTCCAATGCTTTTATACATAAAAAGTGATTAGGTTCTAATCCGGTTTTCTTTAAATCATGATGTAATTGGTTAATCCCTATTCATAACTAGTTTTTCTAAATAAAAGATGTTAGAGATAAACATCGGTTTTCTTAATAAAGTTAATATGCCTAGACATCATAAATGCCTTTTCAATATTAAATATGTTTAGTTGAACACGTGACATAAAGTTATTCGCCTAGATATCTTATATTTATCTTTCTAAAGTAATTATTAATTTGACATAATTTCTGCTCGAATGTTATAAATAAAATATGATTAGGTTTATCGTGATTTCTTTAATTAAATATAACTTGTTTAATAGTAACATAGAGTATTTCTCTGAAATATTCTTTCACGTGATTTCTTAATTAAAATATGCCAAGCGTAGTTTCTTGTGGTTTGATAATAATCTTTCGATAGATTTGAGCTTAGTTCTGTTCTCAGTGGTTCCCTCGTTTCTTGCGTAACCATTAGAATCGAGCTCTGTTTCAATGTGATCTTTCCGGTCCTTGCTCAATCTTCCACAATCATCTCTTCAAAGCTAATCAAGCCTTTCCCTTCCAAGCACACTTTGTGTTCTTTAGTGATCCATCTGATCGAGCCTGTCCTTTAGTGCGTTCTTTTAAAGTTTCCTTTTTGATTGGTGCATTGTTCTTAGTTATGCTTGTTTGTCTGCTTTGTATGCTTGTGTCCGATGATTGATGCGAGTAGAACGAATGTGGTTCAAGAGCTTGGAAGAATGTGAAGGTGAAGATATTCTGAGCAACTACTCCTTGGTTAAAGGCAAGTGTGTCCTTGATCTTTTGTCCTAATAACTTTATTAATCACTGTTGCATTGCTTTGCATTAATTTTGATGGGTTCCTATTAAGGATGACTAGCCTCTTTTGACTGTTATCTTGAACCTGGTTCTTAATTAATATTGATGGTAGATATTGCTTAGTGTGCTCAACTGGGTTGGTAGTAATCAACATGGTTATCATTTTATGTTCTATGTTCCGTTTATGATCTTTACTTTACAAGACTACTTTAATGTGATAATCGGAACATGGAGAACCACCCAGAAAAATAGTACAACCACAAGAACTAATGGGCAATGGTCTTGGCTAAATAATTAGGAACTTTAGCTTGGGGTGATCTTACCTGATAAGGACAAGGGATCGGCGGTACTGCGGGGTATGGACTCGCTCTAGCAGGGGGTTGGGTGAGTTGCTTTTCTATGGTGGGGTATCGACCTGCTAGGGGACTTTATACCTTGCTAACTGATCCAGACCTTGTGGGTCACTACTTGTTGGAGAACCTTTGTAAAGGCCTTGTAGCGTCCCTATGCGGCCACACCTCGGTAGTGTGGTATGGTGCCCGATCGGCATCGCATGGTTGGGTCCAAAGTTCTTCGGAGCTTTTACGCCGCTTGTGGTGAAAGTGTACAACCTCTGCCGAGTGTAAAACTAATCGATTAGCCGTACTCACGGTCAAGAGCGGCCCGGACCCTCACATGATAAATGAACTTGAAGATGGACTTAATTTGTGATATGTGTTATGGTTATGCTTGCCATGTGCTTATGGCGTATCTCTTATCTTTATGCTTAATGTGGGTTGGTATAAACTTATACTATATTAGTAATCGAGTGCTAATAAAATTTGACCAACTAAAATGCTAAATGCTTTGAGCCGTCCACTATAAAGCCTTTGCATTCATTCTTTCCCCACACTTGCCGAGTACGACAAGTGCTCACCCTTGCTATAAACAATGTTGCTCGAAGGAGGAAGCTACTCGAAGTCTTGTGAAGATGTTGCCGGTTCTAGGCGTACGCAACCCCCGCCGATCGCTTGTGAAGTTTGGTGCCTCCGTTTCCAGGATTAAGTGTAAACTCGATAATCTCCCTTTTTCTTACGTGATATTGTTTCGTTATTCACTTATGTCAACTATATGCATGAAACTTGATCCCGGCATGCATATAGGCTTGCACTTGGTTTTCTTTGGAAAACGGTGTGACGAGCCATGTGCTCGAGCGGCTAAATTTTGGCTAGATCTATTTCAACCGACTGCGAATGCGGAGGATGGGAAACCCTAAGGGTTTTGGCTTCTATTTATAAGTCAACTTGCGGCTCCGTAACGGCCAGATGGATATGTATCGGTGGCTGACTCAGCGGCGGCCGCCTGACCTTTCAACTTCCAGTAGTCGACGCGCTCTATCTCGGGGGCTCGGCTAAGTCTACTCAACTCCCTGGGTGGCGACAAGATTCAAGAGCAACTCAGGACGCATTCTACATTCAAGATGACCCTTCAATTCGAGAGGAAGTACTCGACTTAAGGCTCGGGGGCTCTGTTCCACGTGTCCTTCGGTTTTTTCTCTGGATTTTACGGGATAATCTTGCCAAAACTTCAGATTGACCCTCAGCCAGAGTCCACAACTCAACCTAAGGCTCAGGGGCTACTCCATATGGAGTGTGATTTTGCAATTGCACTTCCATATAAATTTTGGCTTCAAGACAACGCGAGTATTATTGAAGACCTTCAAGAGGAGAACTCGAGGACGCTTGGGAACTACTCGAGAATACTTAAAGACTACTCAAGGATCAGCTGGAGTACCTTCCAGCCTCGGGATGGTACAAGTACTCTTGAAGACTTTTGACTTGTAATACTCGGGGACGCTTGAGGACTACGTGTCAAGGCCATCAAGACTACTTGAAACTATCCTACTCGACTACAAAGTACTCGGGGGCTTGTCGTATGGACCTCCCTAGGCCCACTGCCTCGATGGGTACCAGGACCGACTACTCGATGGTCCCCTGGAACTATTCGGCTTGTGCCACACGGCACCTGATGACGTGAGGTGCAAGGACTACGGTGAAGAAGTACTTAGATAGGAAGCTGTACGTGTCATGTACTGTGTAGAAAACTCTTAGACGTACCCGACTAGTACTCTCTCCCTGAGCTGACTTGTAACCCTGCCTCCCAGACTATATAAGGCGAGGCAGGGACCCCTCTCTCTCAGATACGCATCATCTTGTAAACTCATCCAATCAATCCAGAGCTACACAGCATACAGGACATAGGGTATAACGCACCTCGCGGCCCGAACCTGTCTAAATTGTGTGCCACGTGTCTCTTCCTTCAAGTTACCGATCTCGGCGAGGCCACATTCATCTACCTCGGGTACTCTCCTTGGTAGGTTGCTGGTCTAAAACACCGACAGCCCTATTGACGGATAAAAGACGTATCCCTCTACGATCCGCAAGCGTACGGACCCCACACCTTTTCACCACGGGATTCCCAAGGTTCTTGTCAATCCGCGGAGCAAGGGGATTACAAGCATTCGATCAACCTTCACACTTACGTGGGCCGACCGGCCTGGGCCGGCCGGCCTGGGCCGACTGGCCTAGGCCCACCTCGGCCCGGTTCGGTCGCCCCTTCGCTCCCGTGGGTCCTCATGTAATTATGCTCTTTGCCCCCTCCACTTGCATGATTTTGACGATGTCATCCTCGCGTCCAAGATGGAGGTTCTCTTCGCATGAAGTTCGGTCTTTTATGCTTCAATCCCCGGGGTGTTCCTTTGTAACACTTCGGTCCTTGCCACCATTGGAACTGATTTCATCAAGCTCATGGATACGAACAAGACTCCATAAATGCTCCTTTGAACTTGTTGCGAATCCGTCCTTTATGTCCATGTTTTCCTACATAAACACAACACTTTCAAATGCATGCACATAGATGAACTTGTTATATGATTAGTGTGCCTAGTGGCGGGTTAGTTCCATAATCAAATCCAAACCAAAGTGTAATGAACATGCTTGGTGTACCAAAATACACCTTCAACATCTCCCCCACGCTTAGCTCTTGCTCGTCCTCGAGCAAGTACTCGTAAAAGAAATTCGTCCAAAGCGTTGTAATCGTGTATCGCTAATCCTTCTTCACAAGTTAGTCAACCCTTTCATCTTTAATACATAAACACAAAGTAGTGATCTTCAAACATAAACATGGGCGTTTAGAATTTTTACAACATCAAGATTTACCCCACAACTCAAACTCTTCACTCGAAGTCTTCAATTTCAGCCATGCTTACTTCTTTGCTTCCATCGGAGGGTTTTTATGATTTTCAAAACAAAATTCCTGCAACAAGGATTAGACAAAAACCTTTCTCCAAGCTCTCTCAAGTCACTCATATGAGGTGGCTATCCTAAACTAATTTTATAAAACTCTCACCTCCCATAAGTCTCTCATATAACATGTAAAGTGGAGCTATAGGTAGGGCTAGCGCAATCAACACAAGTATCGTCAAACTAAGAACTTCCTCTAATGGTTGTTTACCTTTCAAAGCCAATGATCATGAGAATTAACCATATGTAGGGATATCAAGGATGAGAAGATTTAGAATGGTGGACATGTGCAAGGGCAAAAGAAAATTATGACTACAAGGCACCGATGACGTTCTCGTTGTCGGATTGCACATGGTTGGAAAAGAATGAAAGTTTTGTCTCTCGACAACGTGACTTCCTTCCTTACACTTTATTTTTCTTTTCTTTCTTGATCCAGCCCTCTCATATCTTTATTGCTACCTCCTCTTTTTTTCTTTTTCTTTTTCTTCTTTCTTCTTTTTTCACATATTTTTTCTTTCTTTCTTTCTTTCTTTCTTTCTTTTCCATACTCATACTTTTCTCTTTATTTTTCCCTCTCTTGACAACTTTTCAAAGCTCTCAACTCCCCTCTTTCTCGCATGCATACAATCTGAAATTTTAAATAAATCATGCTAGAGACGAGAAGAAACTTTTGAAAGTAGGTTGTGTTCAAGGAATGCGATGTACAAAAGAGATGTATAGGGTTGGGTATGGAATTCGGCGATGTACGGGACTTACAATGTGAAAGTCTCGTTACCGAATGTATGACGAGGCTAGCAACAAAAGATAAGCACAAGAACATGATCATTGCTCGAAATTAAAACTCCCAAGAGAGAAGGATCCTAGCCTAACTCATCGTGCTAATCACACTTATGGTGGAGCAAAAAAATAAATTGGCCTTGTATTGGATTTTTTTTCTTACTCTCAACTTGGAAAAGAGAGGTTTTGCTAACCTTTATTACAAGGGTTTTTAGATAATTTTCAGAACTGAAATCCTCCAACTTTTACCATTGAACATAGCACAACTAACATGTCAAGCTCAAGATCGAAGTGTGGTATGGGTACTTTAAGTAGTAGCAATTCCACTAAGCACCACGGTAAACGTTTTTTGAACCACACACTTATGTTCATATATCAAGAATCAAAGATAAACAAACAAGTGAATAAAGATAAGCATCACACAAGTCACAAAATATATAAAGACTCTTTTTATTTGATTTTCTTTGACTCAACACTAATTTAAGACACTTTCAAACTTGCAAAAATTTAAAACACACTCGAAAACTAAGACTCATTAAACTCTAAGACTCTCCTCTCTCGAAGACTAAACCGAACCTAAACTTGAAACTCAAAAGCTAAGTCTAGCTAGCTAGCTCTCCCCCACGCTAAAACATACGACGTCCTCGTCGTATCTTACAAAATTCCTAAGGGGAAAACTAGACCTAGTGAAACTTTAAGCAAGTATTGCACCACTTGCCTCTCATGTTTCCAACCATGCCAAAAAGTTTGCGCACGTTGCGGTTTAGGAACTTGTAGTCGTCTTTGACTACACGCTCCAAGTCCTCCATACGCTGCTTCATCGCTTCCATGGCTTGGAGACATTCGTCGACCGACGCATAGAGATCCGCGCTAGATTGACGGCAAGCTCGACAACACATCGGATGCAATCCGAAGGGGTCATCATCGCCATTGTCTCCACAGTCATTGCCACCGTCATCGCCACCGTCGTTACCACCACCATTGTCGTCACCGTCGCCGTTGCCGCCGCCGTTATGGCCTTCGGGAGTGTTCTCCTTGGGCACCTCATCCCAAATGTAGAGGTCGTTATCGTCTCTTCCGGCGGCCGCCCACGAGCTCGGGCTACGATCGTCGGAGTAGTCGCTACTCCCATAATCCTTAGGCTCGGGCGACACCTCCTTGTAGTCTTTCCGCTTCATGCCTTGGATGCGTGCCGACCTTCGAACGGGCGTAGGGACCTTCTCTCCTTCGACGGGGTCGCGAGGTGCAATAGCTCCGGTCGGGACACGCCTTCCGCAACGGATGCGGGCGGTCCTCTTGATCTCGACAGGTAGCTTGAGCTCACATCGCTTCGCCTCCTCCATCGATGGCTCCTTGGCATCTAGCTTCAACTCTAAACTCCACGGGGAAACAATGGCTGCTGCAAGGGTGCAAAATATTACTTGATAGGATTGATTCCCGAGCTCCCAATTCGGCCAAATAAATAGTCCGAAGAGAAAAACCCTAAGAACCTCATTTTCCTTTTTTAAACTTCCCTTAAAATTTTCTGACCAAAGAAGGAAGTCGAAAAGGAGCAATTCGGGCAAAAATCGGGGACGTCCGTCGCTGGGACCCACCCGGGCCGGTCAGACCGGGCCAGCCGGCCCACCTTGCCTCGGGGACCGGGCCGGTCTCGATTTTCGCGTACCGCCCTTATTTCACCTCCTTAGCCCATGGGAAAAAGTTGGCCCAAGTAAATCTTCGCGAGCAACTCCGGAAAATTTAAAAAAAAACTATTTACAAAAATTCATGTCTTGTTTTTCATCCTAGGCGGGACGTTCGGGCTCTTCTTCCATGGTGAAGACATCAACATGATGAAGGGGCACAACGTCGGGTTCGTAGTAAACCTTAAGTCGTTGACTATTCACCATAAATTGATCGCCTTTATATCCATAATGGTTACCGCTCCGTTGGAGAGCACCGAATGCACAATATAAGGTCCGTCCCACTTGCTTTGCAATTTCCCCTTTCCGAAGGTTTTAAACCTCAAATTGTAGAGGAGGACCTTATATCCTTCTTTAAATTCTTTATTTTTCAATCTTTTATCATACCACCTTTTGATTCTCTCTTTGTATATGCTTGCATTTTCATATGCTTTCAACCTCATCTCCTCTAGCTCGCTTATTTGGATTCTTCGTTTCACCACCGCGGCATCGAGATCGAGGTTCATCTCTTTAATCGCCCAATAGGCTTTATGTTCCAACTCAACCGGAAGGTGGCAAGCTTTTCCATAGACGAATTGGTAAGGGGTCATACCTATCGGTGTTTTGAACGCCGTTCGATAAGCCCATAAAGCTCCGTCTAATTTCTTTGACCAATCTTTGCCTCCCTTCTCTATGGTTTTGTTGAGGATGCTTTTTAATTGCCTATTTGACATTTCCGCTTGTCCGTTGGTTTGTGGGTGATAGGCCGTAGAGACCCTATGCTCAATTCCCAACTTGGACAAGCACTTTTTGAAATTCTTCCCGGTGAAGTGAGTTCCTCCATCACTTATCAAGATTCTCGGTGTACCGAAAGGAAAAATCACGTTCTTGATCATAGTAATGGACTCCTCTGTGGAAGCTTTACGACATGGTATAGCCTCTACCCACTTGGATACATAATCAACCATGACTAGGATATACTCAAATCCAAATGAGTTTTTAAAAGGCCCCATGAAGTCTATACCCCATACATCGAATATATCAATTTGTAGGTTGTATTTCAAGGGCATAGAATTTTTTTGAGAGATGTTTCCGTTTCTTTGGCATTCGGGGCATGATGCAACATATATTTTAGTATCTTCATGCATCTCCGGCCAAAAGAATCCGCTCGACCATACTTTTGCTTGGGTTCGAAAATGGCTATAGTGTCCACCGTACTCCGCCGAGTGGCACTTCCTTAGAATTTCTACCCTCTCTTCTCTTGGCACACATCTTCTCATCACTCCATCATTGCCAAGTTTGAAGAGGTATGGTGCATCCCAAAAGTATTTCCTACTTTCGGAGATTATCTTCTTTTGAGAGTTTTTATCTAGATGATCGAGAGGCATCTTCCGAATCGCTCGAATGATATCGATCATCCAAGTATCTTTATCAAGCACTCGATAGAGGTGGTCATCTCTCATCTTATCTTCTATGGGCTCTTTATCATCTTGTCCACGATTCATCCTAGACAAATGATCGGCCACAACATTTTCCACCCCCTTTTTATCACGAATTTCAACATCAAATTCTTGGAGAAGAAGGATCCAACGAATCAAACGGGGTTTAGCTTCCTTCTTAGCCAAGAGATACTTGATGGCCGTGTGATCGGTGTAAACAATGACCTTCGAGTTCATGATGTAAGATGTGAATTTTTCGAAAGCAAATACCACCGCTAGCAACTCTTTTTCCGCAATGGCATAATTTAATTGCGCCCCACTAAGAGTTTTGCTAGCATAGTAAACGGTGTGAACTTGGCCTTCCTTTCTTTGACCCAAAACCGCGCCTACGGCGTAGTCACTTGCGTCACACATGATCTCGAAAGTTTGGCTCCAATCCGGAGGTTGAATAATGGGAGCACTCACCAACGCACTTTTCAAGGTCTGGAATGCCGCTAGGCACTTCTCATCAAAGTCGAAAGCCACATCCTTTTGAAGAAGATGTGTTAAAGGCTTAGTGATCTTTGAGAAGTCCTTAACAAATCTTCTATAGAATCCGGCATGGCCTAGAAAGCTCCTTAAGGACTTAAAATCCGTAGGAGGTGGGAGTTGCTCAACCGTCTCCACCTTAGTCTTGTCCACTTCAATTCCTCTCTCGGATATAACATGTCCGAGCACTATGCCTTGCTTAACCATGAAGTGGCACTTTTCCCAATTTAACACCAAGTCTACCTCCGCACACCTCATGAGGATCTTTTCCAAGTTTGCCAAGCAATCCATGAACGTCTTCCCATAAAAGGAAAAATCATCCATGAACACCTCGACAATTTCCTCGATGAATTCCGAAAATACGGCCATCATGCAACATTGAAAAGAGGCCGGAGCGTTGCATAGACCGAAGGGCATCCTTCTATATGCAAACGTTCCGTAAGGGCATGTAAACGTTGTTTTGTGTTGATCATCTGGGTGAATGGGAATTTGCATGAACCCCGAATACCCATCGAGAAAGCAAAAATAAGCGTGGTTTGCTAATCTCTCGAGCGTCTCGTCAATGAACGGTAGGGGGAAGTGATCTTTCTTCGTCGCTTTGTTAAGCTTACGATAATCAATACACATCCGCCACCCGGTCATGGTTCTTTGCGGTATCAATTCGTTCTTCTCATTCTTCACCACGGTCAAACCTCCTTTCTTTGGTACACAATGTACCGGGCTCACCCATTCGCTATGCGGAACCGGGTAGATGATTCCGGCATCAAGTAACTTGATGACCTCTTTCTTTACTACCTCTCGCATGGCATGAGTTAGCCTCCTTTGGTGGTCCACTACGGGCTTACATTGGTCTTCCATTGGTATACAATGAGTGCAAAAGGCTGGGCTAATTCCTTTGAGATCATTAATCGAATATCCAATCACCTTCCTATGTTTTTTCAATAAAATCAGCAACTTCTCATTTTCTTCGGGACTCAACTCGTCGCTCACAATGACTGGATAGGTTTTGTCCGGGCCCAAAAATTCATACTTTAATTCTTTGGGCAAAGGTTTAAGGTCTACCTCGGGCGCTTGTGGCTCCTCGAGTTTAATCTCTCCTATGTCTTCGAATTTTCCTTCCTCCACGCTTCCATCATGTGGTTCCAAACCTTTTGTTGCTTCTTCTAGTTCTTCATCTTGTTGATTACTAATTTGATTCTCCATCGCTCTTTGCAGTGGGTCTCTAAGAGTTTCAACAAAACAAAGACTATCTACCTCTTCTACTTCTTCATCCTCGGGAGGAAAGGGTGTAAGGTGTTTAGAAGCACAAAGAAAGTTATATGTGTACTTTGTTCCATTAAGGTTCATTTTTACTTTGCCTTCTCCGGCATCTAACACGGCATCAACCAACTTAAGAAAGGGCCAACCTAGGATTATGTGATCATGATTACTATGGTAAGCATCAATAACAAAGAAATCGGTTGGTATACAATTTCTAGAGATTTTTAGTTTCATGTTGCAAGCAATACCTAGAGGTTTAATAGTTCAACCATCTCCCATAATTAATTTCGTTGATGTTGGATTTAAGTCTAGGTTGTGGTCTTGAACTTTATCATAAATTTTAGAAGATAGGACACTTACTTGGGCTCCGATGTCGCATAAAGCTTTGCATTGAACTCCGTTGATCTCGCAACTCAAGTGTGGTGTCATCTTCTCTTCTTCTTCGGACCCTATCGCGTAGACTTCGGCGAGGCGAGCGTATGGTGATGCTTCGGGCTTGATCCCCATGATTCTCTTCACCTCGGCTATGTGTTCAGGATCCACTATGTCATCTCCAAATAGTTTTTGGAAAATCTCACCGGTGGTTTCAAGGTCGTATGAATTTTCCGCTTTCTTCTCCAGTGGGAAATCCACTTCCAATGCTCTTGCCATTCCCTTTTGATTAGGGAACAGTCTTCTCTTGTCGAATACTTCTCCATAATCAATAGGAACCCAATCCATTGGTTCGAACTCCCTTAGTGGCTTCGCGCTTGACATGCTTCTCTTGTTTGTTTCATTCGATGCGGCGAAGTCGATACTCGGGGTAGTTCTTGACTTGATGTATTCTTGTTCAAGCTTTTCCGTGATTGGTTCCTTTTTTGCGACTTCCGGGGTTGCCTCTTTAGAAAATTCAGCACACCTCTTCTTCCTCGAATTATATTCCGGCTCTTCCGCAAGTCTTGTTTCCCAATCTCTTCGCATGGCAGCCGCTTTACTAATTTTTTGTAGAAGTTGGGCGGCTTCCGTGAGTGTTTTCTCCATGAGATCCCCACCTGCACACATTTCGACGTGTTGCATGCAACTAGGGGTTAGGGAAAAGAAAAATGTATGCAAGAGTACGTCACTGGTGAAGCCGAGTCTTGGTCCTTGTTCGATGAACCCATTAAACCTATCTCAGTCTTGGTCTATCCCTTCCTCTTCTCCTTGCATGAAATTGATCACTTGCCTCCTTAGATGTTGAACCTTACTAATTGGAAAGAACTTCTCGCAAAACTTCTTCGTCAACTTGTTCCAATTGCCTTCAACTTCAAAGGACGCAAACGAGTACCATGTCTTTGCATTGCCGGCAAGTGAGTAGGGAAAGAGATTCCATTTGAACCATTCATCGGGGACTCCTTCTTGACGCACCGTGTTGCATATCGTCGTGAAATGCCTTATGTGTCTATATGGGTTCTCCGTAACCATCCCTTCAAACGGGTTTGCCGCCACCATCTCTATGATCTTGGATTTAATCTCATACTCGGTCGCTTCGAGCTTCGAATCCGACGCTTGTACTTTTATGTCTTCGCATCGAGGGCTAGCGTAATCCCTTAGTGATTTCTCCGGTTCTTCCACGGGTTGATTAACGAACGCCATCTAGACAATAAGATAAAAACAAAAACAAAAACAAAAACAAAAACAAAATAAAACGTTTTTCTAGATAATAGGTGTTAGATAAAACAAATAAAAGATAAACTAAATATAAAACTAAGTTAAATGCAAACCAAACGATGTAAACTAGCTTGCTCCCCGGCAACGACGCCAGAAAAAGGGGCTTGTTGACGGATAAAAGACGTATCCCTCTACGATCCGCAAGCGTACGGACCCTACACCCTTTTCACCACGGGATTCCCAAGGTTCTTGTCAATCCGCGGAGCAAGGGGATTACAAGCGTTCGATCTACCTTCACACTCTAACTACTCAAACTCTAACTACGATTATACTAGAAAACAACTAAACTACACTAGAGAGAACGATTAAGATATCAAGATAAAAGACACTCGCCCACGGGTCTACGATACTAGAGCATGTAATCACTTAAAAACATGAAAACCAATCTAATCTATCAGAGTTGTGACCACGGTTTCGCCCTTTCCCTCCTCTCGTACTGTCACTACGCAAAGATATTCATGACTAGACCTATGATGGACACGGCGTATTGAATGGATCCAAGGAAGCATTGGAGCTCATACTCCCTTTACGGCATGGTAGCTAACCTTAAGCATTAAAGTATATTCAACACAAGATGATAGATAGATAATCCGACAAAGTGCGATTACATCTCAAGATCGATTACAACCCATGGACGAATAAGGAGATTACCCCATCAAGGTGCTGGACATAGCACCGTTGATCATGGTTTCCCTTCCGACGGTGTCTTCCTTCTTCTCCACTTGTGGGTGCTTCCTTCGAGGTGGTTGATCTCCCTCCGGAGATCCTCCTCCTCTCTGTAGCTTGTGGATGGCCTCCTGGTGTGAATGGCTCTCTCCCTGTCGAATGGCGGCACCTCTAGGGTTTTAGGGTTGAAAATCCTTCGGGTGCAAGGAAAGGGGAGCCAAACCGGCCACCGGAGTGGGCTGGGCCGGCCGGCCTGGGCCGACCGGCCTGGGCCAACCTCGGCCCGGTTCGGTCGCCCCTTCGCTCCTGTGGGTCCTCATGTAATTATGCTCTTTGCCCCTCCACTTGCATGATTTTGACGATGTCATCCTCGCGTCCAAGATGGAGGTTCTCTTCGCATGAAGCTCAGTCTTTTATGCTTCAATCCCCAGGGGTGTTCCTTTGTAACACTTCGGTCCTTGCCACCATTGGAAGTGATTTCATCAAGCTCATGAATACAAACAAGACTCCGTAAATGCTCCTTTGAACTTGTTGCGAATCCGTCCTTTATGTCCATGTTTTCCTACACAAACACAACACTTCCAAATGCATGCACATAGATGAACTTGTTATATGATTAGTATGCCTAGTGGCGGGTGAGTTCCATAATCAAATCCAAACCAAAGTGTAATGAACATGCTTGGTGTACCATAATACACCGTCAACAAGCCCCCGAGCCTTAGGTTGAGTTGCAGACTCTAGCTGAGGGTCAATCTTGATTCTGAATCTTCCGTCTTGAAAAATTTGAACGATGGGTGTAGCATAGCAGCCCCCGAGCCTTGAAATGATTAGGTAATCAATCCAAGGGTCTTCAGTGTTCACGAAAGCCATCATCCGAGTACTCTTGCAGCGTGTAGCCCTCGAGATAAGAGAGTCGTATGAGCCACATTGAGTAGTTGTTGGTGCCGAGCCCCCGAGCTTGAGAGCCAGCGAAGCCTGCTAAAGTTATCCTGAAGTAGTAATTGGATTGCAGCCCCCGAGCAGGAGAGATTCCAAATAGTAGTTTGGTGTTGAGCCGTGGGGCTTGAGAAGTAGTCGTGAGCGGACGTTAGATGCGACCGAAGTCGACTTTAAATGCCGGCAGAGAGGACTTCAGATGTGACTTGAAAATCGAAGTCGACTTTGTGCCGCGCGGAGCGGACTTTGAGATTCGACTTGAAAACCGAAGTCGACTTTAGTTGCCGCACGAAGCAGACTTTGATATGCGACTTTGGAAGTCGACTTTAGATTGCCGTATGAAACGGACTTTAGATGCGACTATAGTAGTCGACTTTGCGCCACACGGGGTGGACTTAGATGCAAAAAACGAAAAGCACTTTCCAGAAAGTCAAAGCGAATGAAAAATCGAAGAAAATGAGTAGTTTTGCCGCCAGAGCGGGCTTAAGATTGCGACCAAAGTCACTTGTGCCACCGGAGTGGGCTTGGGTGCGACTGTTAGCGTCGACTTGTGCCACCGGAGTGGGCTTAAGTACCTAAGCCATGGATTTCAGACCCAATGTACGATTGCCGCCAGAGCGGGCTTGAAGGTGCGACCGAAGTCGACTTGTGTACCTGGGCCATGGATTTCAGACCCAAGGTACGGTTGCCACCATAGTGGACTTGAAGGTGCGACCGGAATCGACTTGTGTACCTGGGCCATGGATTTCAGACCCAAGGTACGGAGCACGAGTACTTAGGGTACTTGGACCCATGGTACAGAGCATGAAGACCACGTGCAACTAGGTTCCATCATCACAAGGACCCGAGGGCCACTTACAGCTAGGTTCCATCGAAGCTTACACACGTAGTATGCCACCGAAGCAAGCGAAGATGTGACCGGAGTCGACTTTAAGTTGCTGCACGGAGCAGACTTTTGAATGCGACTTTAGATTGCCGCGCATAGCGTACTTTAGAAGCTACCTCCTTGGGATAGACCCCGAGTTGATGAAGTAGGCTCGTGGTGACTTGATTGATATACCCCAAGAGTAGTCAACAGAGTGTAGCTCCCGTGAAAACCCATCAAGAAGCGTACACAAATGAGTAGTCGGCAAGTATTCCTACATGATGAGGAGAACAAGCCAAGAAAAGAAAATAGTAATCATTTAAAAAAATGACTTAGCTGTTGCCGCCAATGCGAACTTGTAGATGAAGCCGCGGCGGGCGTCGACAATGGAGCCACGACGGGTTGTTGTTGAAGATGACTAGTCAGAGTTCATTCCGACTAGTTGTTGGGGGCATGACTGCCTAGTCGAGATGAGTGGTCGACGCGACGTGACCAGAAGACGACGTCACGGCGGCGCGTGGCGTACTCAAAGTAGAGCCGGTGTTGCCGTGAGACAAGTAGTCGCGACACATGGCGTGGCTGAAGTAGAGCCAGTGTGGCTGCAAGACAAAGTCGCAGCGCACAGAGTAGTCAACGACGAGCTGCGTGACGTGCCGAGGCACTCGAACACGCGACGTAGGCAAAGTAGTCGATGACGAGCCTGCACGAGGCGAAGTAGTCGACGATGAGACTGCGCGAGGTGAAGTAGTCGACGACGAGCCGCGCAACAAGCCGCGCGACGTGCCGAGGCACCCGAACGCATGGCGTAGGCGAAGTAGTCGATGACGAGCCTGCGCGAGGCGAAGTAGACGACGACGAGCCACGTGACGTGGCAAGGCACCCGGATGCACGGCGTAGGCGAAGTTGACGACGAACGACACGACGAGCCGCGTGACGAGCCGCGTGATGTGTCGAGGCACCTGGACGCACGGCATAGTCGAAGTAGTCGACGATGAGCCACGCGACAAGCCGTGCAACGTGCCGAAGCACCCAGACGCGCGGCATAGGCGAAGTATATCTGTTGCGGTTGTGAGACGGGTGGTCACGGAGCACAACGGAATGACTGGGCACACAGCGAGAGCCAGTGCGGCCGACTGACGAGAAGTCGAGCGTCGAGATGGCGCGTCTGGATGCACGACATAGGCGCAGTAGAGCCGGTGCAATCCGGACGACGAGTAGTCACGCCGCGAGACGCAGTGACCGGACGCACGGCGAGAGCCAGTGGACCGACCGATGAGAAGTCGAGCGTCGAGATGGTGCGTCCGGATGCACGTCATAGGCGCGGTAGAGCCAGTGCAATCCGGAAGACGAGTAGTCGTGTCGCGAGACGCAGTGACCGGACGCACGGCGAGAGCCAGTGCGACCGACCGATGAGAAATTGAACATCGAGACGACGCGTCTGGATGCACGACATAGGCGCAGTAGAGCCGGTGCAATCCGGACGACGAGTAGTTGCGCTGCGAGATACAGTGACCGAACGCACGGCAAGAGCCAATGCGACCGACCGACGAGAAGTCGAGCGTCGAGACGGCGCGTCCGGATGCACGGTGTAGTTGATGTAGAGCCGTTGCGGTCGGGAGACAACTAGTCACGGCGTATGGTGTAGTTGATGTAGAGCCACTGCGGTCAGGAGACAACTAGTCGCGGCGCATGGCATAGCTGATGTAGAGTCGCTGCCCGCTGCGGCCGGAGGCGGCATAGCCGTGACGCCCGACATGGTTGATGTAGTTGTACTCGAGTAGTTAAAGTAGTCAATGTAGACATGGTTGTACTCGTGTACAACAATTGTGTGGAAGAAGTGAAGATCGTAAGGCTCCCTGGTGCATCTTTGTGTGGCTGTAGCAAAAAACCAAAGTACTCCATGTTCTTCATGTGTGTGTGCATGGCGTTGTTCTTTGCAATTTTTAATTTGCCGTTGCCAAAATGCAAAAAACACACACAACAGATGGGGTTTGTTTCCTGTCCTGTGCGTATGCTTCGGACTCAAACGGAGCTAGTAGGCGGCTTCTGCAGTAATTGATTCCGTATAGGACTCTGCTCGGATTTGACGCACAGACAAGAATAGCTTCAGACCTGATTACGTGCCGGAGTTTGATTCTGTCTTGACTTGGAGCCCAGCAAGCGAGCTGCCGATCTGGCAAGTTGGTTGTAGTACTCGCAGTAGATTGATTTAACATTTTTTGAAATCGAACTCCATTCCGCATGGCCATCTCTGCTTCGATGTTGATCTTGACACGTTCTGTTGTGCAGACATGAGCACAGATTGACTTCGATCCGATGGAACACAGCGATAGCTTCGAATTGGAAGTCAGCGACTTCAATTCGGGTTCGTTGTGCGCAACACGAATTTGAATCTGCTTCGGAATTGAGTTGTTGTGAGCCATGTAGATTGATCTTGCTGGTGAAGGTCCTTCGAATTCGCCCGGTGGTGATGATCACCCCTACCTGGCGCGCCAGCTGTCGGTGTTTTAGACCGGCAAACCTACCAAGGGGGTACCCGAGGTAGTAGATTGTGCGGTGAGGATTGTGATCGGGAGACCGAGAACTCGAAGGTATGCACAAGGACACGGGACACAAGATTTATACAGGTTCAGGTCGCCAAGGTGGCGAGCCATACGTCCTGTTTGGGGATCAAGTATGGCGCCCTACGCTTGGTGTTGGGTTGAGATGTCCGGCTAGGTACCTGGCCCTCCTTTATATAGTCCAGGGGGCGGATTCCTAGTTGGTTACAAGGCATGAGTCCTAGTAGGATTACACGGAACGAGTCCTAGTAGGATTACAGAGAATTCTAGTAGGAGTCCGTCTTCATCCTTCCTTGCATGGGTACCCGGGGTGTATGCCCGATAGTAATCCACACACAACCTTAAGCTACCATCTTTCTTCTTCACAAATAAAGTTGGGCAACCCCAAGGTGAAGAACTTGGGCAAATATAACCCTTATCTAGCAACTCTTGAAGTTGGGTCTTCAATTCTACCAATTCCTTAGGTGGCATGCGGTAAGGTCTTTTGGAGATAGGGGTTGTGCTAGGCCGAAGTTCGATGACAAACTCGACATCTCTGTCGGGTGGCATACCCGGCAACTCATCGGGAAAAACATCCGCAAACTCTCGAACCACTGGAATTTCTTCCAGCTGAGAAGTGATGGCCACATAAGAACGAGGATTCACACCATCTTTGAAAGGTAAGTATAGAGTCGTGGCTCCAACAATTGGTGAGTTTATCTCTACCATTCTTTCTGAAATATCCAATACTACCTTATGCCGGTTCATCCAGTCCAATCCGAGAATGACATCAATACCTTCTAATCCCAAAATGATAAGGTCTGTGTCAATCGTTCTGCTGCCTAATTCCAAGGGTACTCCCCTGGTCACCAACTCGGAAGAGATGTTCCCTCTCGCTGTTTTAATCGTAAATGCATCATTGGTGTTGCAAGATTTCAGTCCTACTTTGCTTAGTGTCTTTCCATTCATGAAACTATGTGTAGCGCCAGAATCAAACAACACACAGATAGGTCTGCCTCAAATAGAGAATGTGCCCATCATTACTGGTGCTCCTTCTGGAATATCACCCACAGAAGTGAAACTGAGTCTGCCCTTCCTGGCTTGAGCAATCTTCTTCTTGCCCTTGTTGATGAGTTTGGAAACTTGTCTTTGATTATGCTGAGTTAGCTTGTGCTGCATGTTGGTCTGGAACGGTTGCAGGCAGGCCTTAGCGAAGTGTCCTGGTTCACCACACTTGAAACAACGACGCTCAGTGCTACCATCAGGACTAGGTACAATAGGCTTGGGAATCAGTTGTTGAGTGTTGGGGAAGTAAAGATTTTCTTGAGTCCGATCCTGGGACAACTTAGCCACTAACCTTTCCGACTGTGAAGCTTGCTGGAAGTCTGGGAAAGTCTTCCACATAATGCGTATCTTGCAACGCTGCGCATTATTGGGCATGGAGTTAGCCTTTCTTTTCCTCTCGGATTGGGCCCTCTTCATGGCATCTTCCTGGGAGATAGTTTTATTCACTAGCATGGGGGTAGCTGTCAAATTTTACCAGATTTAGCCGTTCAGACAATTTACTATTCAGACCTTCGCGAAAAAGCTCCATCTTCTTCATGTCTGTATCCACATGATATCCTCCATACTGGCAGAGGTTATTAAACTTCTGCGCGTATTGGTACACCGTGTCTGACCCTTGCTTGAGAGCCAATAACTCTCTCGTTTTCCTATCGGTAAGTGCCTTAGGAATGTGATGGTCTCTAAAAGCCTTTTTGAATTCTTCCCAAGTGATTTCATATTCAGGCTGTTGCATGGGTTTGTAGTGTTCCCACCACATTAAAGCGGAACCACGAAGCTGCAATGTCGCGAATTTAGCCTTGCATCCTTCTGAACATGGCAAGGTAAATACCGCGAACATGGCTTCAATGGCCCGAATCCAGGCATCAGTATCCAGGGGTTCTTACGTCCCAGTGAACTGCGGGGGGTTCATATCTGGAAACTGCTTGTACTCGGTTACTTGACCTTGGGCATCCATCTGATTCCCATGGGGCTGCTGCTGTTGCATGTGCAGAAGGATCTGGAGCAGCATCTCGTTTTGAGTAGCCACTGATGTCAGGTCTGGTGGTGGTGGCGGCTGGTTGCGGCTACTGGAATCACCAAAACCATTCGGAGTGCTGCATGTCGAGCCCACCATCTGAAAAATTTGAGTTTTCATTATTCACACATTCGTAAGCTTGTTCAACAAGTAGAGCATGTACGACGAAAACTCAAATTGCCCAAATAGTCAAACTCGAGACAGTTGCACTGCATCGAATGACAATTTCAACTTCCAAAACCCAAGTTCCCAAAAAAATTTCAAAATTTTCTGGCAACTTGGCAAGTTCAGGAGACAAAACTTGGCCTTCAAGGGTTAAGCTAGATGAGTCAGGAACAAGGTGCAATGGTGCAAGATTTGGAGTGACGTGTTCCGGAAAGACGGGAAGACCTAGGTTTACTATCTGAGCATAGCTTGAAATTTGAAAACCTATGATCATGAAAAGATTTCTCAGCAAAGATTTGGATAGATATGGAGCACTTGGTTATAGATCACCTATACGGCAACTCTGCAGAAAGGTCAGAGAAAAGGTCATGACCACAAGGTCAACTAGCTGGTCCAACAACAAAACTTTAGATTCGGTTTAGTTTGTAATTGTTGTTATTATTATAATTATTTAAAGAGAACAACACATGTTATCTTTTTAGTACTCAACAGATTTTTATCATGATGCAAGAACGACCTATTCGTCCTCACTAAGCAATTAAGCCAAAAATCGAAGTTGGTGCCGGTGGCAAGGCAACGATTACGTCTCTCCCTATAATAACTAGTCGAGACTATCGGTACTCGCTTAGAAACTTACGAACGTGGTTAGTGTACCTAAAGAAAATCACAGAACACAATGAACCTTTCATGCCAGCACTCATGAAAGCGTCCACATACATTACCGTTCACTATAGAAACGGCATCCATGCGTCAAACCGCTACATGGACAGCGTTCAACCTCAGACACCCTCCGCTTGAATGGAGTGTATACTTTCCTCACATATTCGACATGCGGAATGCACACGTATAAAACACATGGCGACATCACAACTCATGACCAGACTCGAAGATGGGATCCGTGTAATGGATCACTCCATCAACCCTCGCAATTCCCGTGATGCGGTACAACACACGTATAAAACACGTGGCTCATCTAGTTTGGTTGTGCAAGAATGTAAGTCTAACATAAAGTAAAGTGCTAGAAGTTAGCAAGATAAACCATAGATTAAAAGCCACCTGAAAGAACCCAAAAATTCCCTCTAGGGCCTCTCGATCTATTTCATCCTTAACGGACCAACGCATTTTGTAAACACAACCAATCTTGGCAAGTTTTATTCAAAAACCAGTGATTAAGGTTGTTAATTAAACTCTGGTGCATATAATCGCTCTGATACCAGATGTCACAATCTGCCCAGGAAAATATTGTATAATTGCCTAAACCAATCCACCTTGATCATTAAGCAATAATAAAGTATCATCCTGTCGTTAGTTGCCGGGTTAACGCCCGGTAAATCACTTAGATATCAACAAAGGATCGACAATATGTATTAAAACTCACGCGAAGGCGAGTCTAGAGTACACTACACCAATTTAAATCGAAACTGCCCCGAAGGGGGTTTTAAGTATTACAAATCATTGTTCATGACAATAATCAAAGGTTCAGAGTTTGAAACAGCGGAATTAAATAAACTAGCGGCGTGATGAACATCACGGGAGGTCGTCTGTGATGCCATCACTTGTTGTCTTCCACCCATTCCAGCTCCCAGCCGGGTGGGATCTCACGAGGTCAAACAACACCTGCAACAACAGTTTTAAAGCAAGGCTGAGTATGCTAATACTCAGCAAGACTTAACCGTCAGGTGAAAATTACATCACCAAACTCTAGACATGAGAGGCTTTTGGCGGGTGGAGTTTCTTTTGCTGAAAAGCAAAAAAGAGTGTACTTCCAATATTTTAGCGCAAGTTCTAGTGGATTACCATTTCTAGGTGTGCCAACTAATTCAATCAATAATTGTACAAACAATTAATTCAAGCAGTAAACTTCACCAAGTTCCATCATTAAGGGATATCATGGCCAGTTGATTAAGCAGTCTCGGATAACGATGAGAGGCCGACAATCGATTGGTTTATAACCTTGCAAGGTAGACCTAAACACACGGAAGAATGCATACCCCAAGAAAGTCTAACAAAAACGAAACGGGGTATACACCGACCAGGCGATTCCCATCGATCTTCAGCTCAGGATCGGAACCTACATTCCTTGGTACAAGGCTTACTGGCTCGCCCACACATGAACGTCCAGACTCACACAGGTACCACACTGTTGCAAGAAGGGGGGCACATCTCTATGCCCCAGGGGTAGTAGGGAAAGGTTCCCTTGTTGCGTCAATCGGGTACTAGGCTTACCGGTCCCATTCCCGACAAGTGTTTAGTACGTTCAATGGCTTAGCCCACGAAAGCCACCGGACTGGAGCCCAAATCCCATGCTCTTACCACATGAGCAATCCATTTATAAAGATCTTATGATTCCAGCATAAGAACCTATTCTCGCGAGTGACGAACATCAGTCGACTTGTACCGCTCCTATAGCATAGTAGCTATCGACCTAGCATACTAGTAAAAGAACATAGGTACATAGGGATCATGCATCTAGGGTTTCATTCAACTCCTGAAACGTAAATGCACAATCATAGCAACGATAATTGCGTAATTTTAAAAATAAGGTTAATGATCCGGGGCTTGCCTTCGCTGGCAAGGTTGGCCTTGGGCCCTTCTGGACTTCGGTTCAGGTCTTGCTCTACAACGACGTGGTGCACGTCTTCGTCAGCTCCTTTGTCTCCTCCTTCCGGCACACGCGTACAACTACCGTTCGGGAGATCTACACGAGGATGCAATGCAAGACTTAATTGAAGTTTTCCAATTTAATTAATTACAAACAATATATGACAACCATGAAGAGTATGGTTGGCCATATTCACCTTAACAAACACACATTTGATATAACCTTTCTATTTAAGTAATTTCTTATGGTGCTTTATTATTAATTCTTTTTTTGATAGTGACTATGTACATATTTTATGTAAATAAATTAATTTAGCTTTCACAAACAGCAAAGGGTTGATCTTTATCAAATGATTTATCACACACATATGGCCTTTAGATGTGTATTTGATGATTTTTCCTATTCATTTTAATATTAAGCTTTAAAAGGCTTCCTTAGCTTTTATTCACAAACAACTTAATAAAATTCAGTGGGATGTGTTATGAAGCATTTCCAAACCTATACAAGCCGCTGCACACACATGCACACTTAGGAGAGCTATGAAATTAATTACACTGAAATTACCAAAAGCTAGTTATTAAAACATGAGAAATGCATACAAAAATAAATACACATCAAAATGATTCCAACTTTCTCACAAATGGCCTCTAGTACAAAACTAAGCTAGGAATGCAACATATACACCTAGAACTACTATAGTTCTTCAGTTATGCATTTACAAAGAAAATTAGGCATACTTCAAGAATAAATATTTCGGCAAATATAAAATTATTATTAATTTACCAGAGGTGCATTTTGGCATAAAAAAAGCATGCGAAATCATTTAGACAGATTCTTCATAAAAAGAAAACAATTCACATAAAAAGATTTACAACCTCACTTTGTGCAATTTTTGGTACAAGATCTAGGCATGGCAAAACACACAACATATCCAAAATTCAGCTACAGATCACATGTGGATTTGGAGATATAACAGATCTAGGTTTTACCTTCTTCTATTTTTCATGCAGAAATTATTAGGAGAAACTATGTACATGCTTTAATTAGGTTGTAGGAATTTTCACAACGAATCCAACAAAATTGAATTTGCATTTTTCTTATTTATCTACGATTTTCTACGAATTTTCAAAGTTTCAGCCAAACTGTTTTACTATTGAAGTTTCCACTTTACCCCGGGGTCCCTGGAACTTTCTGCAGATTCACAACCATGCCCTCTGTTCACACAAAACACCCTGGAAAGAAAGAGGGGGATGCAATGTGGCCCTTGGGAGGCGGGGACAACGCGTCTCGCCAGAATCAGGCAGGTCCGGCGGCGCCCTTGGCCGGGGAAGGGGGCTGAGGGAAAGAGGAGCTCACCATGGCTCGGTTTTGGTCGGAGTTGGGGCCTAGAAGCTGCCTGTGAGGTGGGGCGGCGGAGTCCGGCGGCGGCCGCCGCTGGAGTGGTTTTTCCGGCGAGATGGCGACCACAACGGAGCAATCGTTGGTAGTGGAAGCTCACGTGGATGCTAAGGGAGCCTTTGGGGTTTTTGGATGGCACTAGAAACGGCGCGGGAGGGAGTTCGTCGGCGGCGACGGTCAAGGCGGCCACGACGGACGACGACGTTGCTCTGCGCGTGCGGGAACGAGCTCGGGCATGCGCGAGGACGACTGACAGCAGCTTTAAAGCCGGGGCAGCTCCCTACCTTCCCGACGAAGGGATGTCCCTCATCAATGCGGTGGTACGGCAGTCGGGCGTGACAGGGAGGGGATTGGCATCGCGGGCGCTCAGGCGCGCCCGTGGCCTGCGCGGCCCCCTAGCTGAGGCACCACCTCGGAATCAGCGGGAGGCTGACGCCAGCACGGCGCGCACATGAACTGGTGGCCGTAGGCCGTCTCGGCATGCGTGTGGTGTGGCCAACGTGGTGCGGTGCGCGTGGGCGCGCTCTGGAGCGCGGGCACGACGTCGCGGTGCGACACGCTCCGGTGCAGCACGGTTTAGTCGTCTTGTACACAATTTTTCTTAAAATTTTGCAACTAAAGTGCATCCAGGTGTATATACCAAAGTTGTAGATCTCACTACCCTCTACCACTTTTACAAAGGCTCTTATTGGTTTTGAGCAATAGATTTCGCATAAACTGCTGGCAAACTTTGAATGCCGCTCTGCGCTAGTGAACAGGAGCTGATGTCGTTGACCAAGCTTTTCACCCCTTTTCCACTCAAAATTTGAAATGCCATCCAACATAAAAGTTGTGTCACTCGAAAAACTAGACAACTTTTATATTGGTAGAATTTGAAGTGTTTAGGTGAAATTTGGAGAACGCCGCAAAAGTTCCAGAAGGACAAGGAGTGACAAGGGGTTTGACTAGGGTTTTAGCTAGTGTTTGACCAAGCTTTCACCACAAAAGTGTTTTGACTTAATTAATAGAGTCATTAGCACTAATTAAGGTAATTAAACACCCGAGGTGTTACATTAACCAAACTAGAAAACCAGTAAATAAAAAGAGGAATACGAAGGTATACCCTGCGGAGGGACCGGTGTCGGAGGCACCAGCGACTCCATTCTCATCATTCATCATGATGAGTTGTTCGGTGTAGTCGTTCACAGTTGATGTAGGAAGATGTTCGCAGTGCCGTTGCGTCCATCGAGAAGTAGTCGTACTCCAATCGCTTGCCACCGATAAGTAGTCATACAACGAGTAACAGGAGGAAGATCGTTGAGCAGTCGCGCACTTGTTGCGCTACCCAAAAACCTAATTGCCTCGTTATCCCGAGCAGAATCTCTAGCGATGCCGGTTTCGGAGGCTCTGCTCTTCCCGGCCGTGTGCGCGCAAGGAGTGGAATGGGAATGCTCTAGTTTTCAGCAACTAGTGAGAAGTTAAACCAATGAAAGTGTATTTTCCCCTTTATATATAGGAATGCATCAATCCTCTCGTAGCTTTCCATTTATGCAATCAAAGCAATTTGCACTTAGGGCATTTTACTTTTGCATGCACCCCATGGAAACGCAAGCACTAGGAGCAACGGAACCAATTAGCATTGAGTGCATTAACCTTTCATGGACTCATGCAATGCATGCACTGCATGTATTCCGTTATACATATTAGTGCCACCAGCCATTAAATGGATTTAAAAATTGCATGCTAACACATATACACTTCACTCTCAGCATTGAAATGGACCTTTAGAATTCATGGATTAATTGTATTTATCAAAGAATAAATCTGAATTAAATCCAACAATCCCCACCGCATCCTAAAGGTACATGAAAAATGCGCTCTATTTCACGTAGTTTTGATATACCATAATTTTGATGGAGACTGTTAAGTTGAACATCCATCTAGAACAAGAGTTACGCTCAGTTGCAACTGAACAATGAACTATGACTTGAATTGATAGTTTTGTGCTAAGTGAGTTTCACTCAAGTTCTTTTCTAGTACTAGGCTGCTGTAAGCATCCCCGCGATTTGGAGCGTATAAGTCATACTCCGAGCCTTTCATGAGTATTTAGAGATTCCCACCAACTCATAGACTGTGACTAGCAGTCTGACTCATATAGGTATATTCCTCAAAAGATATCCTGTAGGATGATATCTTAGCGTCTCTTAAGCTCTTTGGAACATATTAAGGAAAAACCATCCAGCCATACAGTATAGAAAAGAAGTACATCCGAGATGAACCAACAAGGGTCTTTTCTCTTAGACCGAAACTAGTTTGTTTCACCATTCTAATTCACGGGATCTCCGGTCACATAGAACATGTTACCACTAGACTAGTCTATCATGTGGGTCTCATGCCCATCTCACTCAATGCACCGTTAATCACATTTCGTGATAACCCCTTTGTAAATTGATCTCGCCGCATTTTTAGCGTAGGAACATAATCCAATGCTATCACTTCGGAGTTTCTCAATTTCTTGGCGTAGACCGCCTTTTAACATGCCTTGAAAACTTCATGTTATCCTTAGAACTCGTTCACTTTGACTATCACAGTCGATTGTCATAGTTCATAGAAATAGGCGGTATAGGTTTTTCAACCACCGGTAAATCCATAAGAGTTCTCGCTTCCATTGTTGACCTTGTTAAAATGGTCCGCTTGCAAGACTTCCAGAAACAGCTCCACCACCAAGTAGAAACACATATCCACTTGTAGCATACATTTCATCCGCATCAAAATCCAATTGGCATCACAATAACCCTCTCGGTACCCTAGGATACCCGTATAGTGAATACCATAGCTCACGGTACCTTTTAGATAACGCATCACTCTTTCAAGAGCTTGCCAATGATCATCTCCGGATTTGAAACAAACCGGCTCAATTTGCTCACGGCAATAGAGATGTCAAGCCTTGTAGCACCAACCTAAATACCGCAATGAACCAGTGATTTGGGAATATCTCAATTGATCCTTTGCTATTCTCCGAGTTTTCCTTAATAGCACAATAGGATCATAAGGTGTTGGAGCAGAGTTGACAATCACTATATCCAAAGCGCTTTGAACCTTTTCCACATAGTGGAACCGCAAAAGAGTTACTCCACCACTACCTTCTCTTTTCAGCTTTATATTAAGAATAACATTAGCTTGTCCCAAATCTTTCATCACAAAATTATTTGATAGAAAATCTTTTACTTTCTTGATCACATCAAGGCTAGTCCCGAAGATTAAAATATCATCAACATACAAACACAAGATTACTCCCTCGCCCCCCATCAAACCGATAATAAACACATTTGTCGACTTTTCGTTCACAACAAAGCCGGATGATATTAAAGTTCTTTCGAACTTCTCATGCCATTGCTTAGGAGCTTGTTTGAGTTCGTACAAGGATTTCAACAATTTGCACACCGAGTTCTCTTTGACCCTCTAGTACAAACCCATCGGTCGATGCATATAGATTTCCTCATCTAACTCTCCATGTAGGAAAGCAGTCTTAACACCCATTTGATGAGCGATTAAACCATGTGAGGCAGCTAGGGAAAGTAACACTCGAATTGTGGTCAAACGAGCAACAGGTGAATAGGTGTCGAAATAATCTTCACCCTCTTTTTGTGAATACCCCTTGACAACAAGCCTTGCCTTGTACCTCTCAATAGTACCATCCGGCTTAAGCTTTTTCTTGAAGACCCATTTACATCCTAGGTTTGCACCCATATGGACGTTTGATGACTTCCCATGTTCCATTAGACATAATAGAATCCATCTCACTCCTTATTGCTTCCTTCCACAAGGCGGCATCGGAGAGGAAAATGCCTCTTCAATGGTTCTTGGTGTATCATCCATGAGGTACACAATGAAGGCATCACCAAAAGACTTTGCGGTCCTTTGCCTCTTACTCTTTTGAGTGACTACATTGTCATCCTCCTCAAGATTATGTGCATGAGGTTCCTCAATTTTTTTAATTGGAATTATATGCTCATGAGGAATAACGGAGTCATGACTAGATGCGCTAGGAATATTTTTCATGGGAAAATTAGTCTAAAAAATGTAGCATCTTTGGACTCAAAAATTGTACCAACCTCCATGTCGGATACTCTAGATTTTACAATTAAAAATCTATAACCCACATTGTTCATAACATAACCCGGGAAAACGCAATCAACGAGTTTTAGGTCCTAATTTGCGCTTCTTGTTAATTGGCACATTCACCATGGCCAAACAACCCCCGGTGCGCAAGTATGAGAGATTTCCTTTGTTTTTAAACCACTCCTCGAACGGTGTAATTTCTATCCTTTTGTAGCAACTCTATTCAAGACATGACATGCAGTCAAAACAACCTCACCCCAACATTCCTTAGATAGACCAGCGGTCTCTAACATGGCATCAACCAAATCAGTTAAAGTGTGGTTATTTCTTTTGGCAATCCCATTGAATTTAGGTGAGTATGGAGGTGTCCTCTCATGAATAATCCCATGTTCCGCACAAAACTCAGAAAACTCATTAGAAAAATATTCTCCACCTCCATGAGACCATACCCGTTTAATTTTCCTCTCAAGTTGGTTTTCTATTTCAGCATTATAGATCTTAAAATAATGGAACACTTCATCTTTTGATTTCAACAAATAAACATAGAAAAATCTAATGCAATCGTCTATGAGAGTCATAAAGTATCTTTTGCCACCTTTAGTCAAAACACCATTCATTTCGCTCAAATCGGTATGAATGAGTTCTAATGCCGCTAAGTTTCTCGCTTCCGCGGCCTTGTGAGGCTTGCGAGGTTGCTTAGATTGCACACATGCATGACATTTCGAACCTTTGACTAACTCAAAATTAGGAGTTAAATTTAGTTTTGCTAACCACGACATACAACCCAAATTAACATAAAATAACCATGAATGCCAAATGTTCGAATTATCAGGAATTAAAACATTGTTCGCAACCTTATTACAAGCATCATCAAGCAAAGAAAGGCGGAACAAGCCTCCGCTCACATAGCCTTTTCCAAAAAATGTCCCATACTTAGAAAGTATATATTTATTTGATTCAAGCATAATTTTAAAACCATCTCTACGTAGAGAGCCACTAACAAGATTCTTTTTGATAGATGGGACATGTTGCACATGCTTCAATGGTACTTGTCTTTCCGAAGTAAACTTTAGATTGACAAGAACACGTGCATGCGATACGTTTCCCATCAACAAGAACCCCGTCACGCCGGCTCGATAAAAAGAACACAAAGAAATATCAGCCACATATGAACATTAGCACCGGTATCAAGCCACCACTCGGGCGACTTACAAGCGAAAGAACTGTAGGTAATAAATTACCGTACCCCGATGTTCCTCCAGCCTTCGCTAATAATCATGCTTACCGATTTCTTCTCATGTTTAAATTTGCGGTCCGGACATTGACTCGTCTAATGCTCCATGCTCCCGCAAACGAACGACCTTGTGATTATTTTCCCTTTTTCTTCTTAAAATTGGTTGTCTGCTTTGGCTTCTCTTTCTTTTCCTTTTTCTTCTTATGAGATGCACTGAAATTGGAAATTTTTCTTTGTACCGCATTGGCACTATAAGACTCAACGACCTTTCCACGTGTATCTTTTGCTCTCGCCCTCTCCTCAACATCAAGAGTCCCAATGAGATCAGCCACACTAAATCGTTGTCTCTTGTGTTTTAGAGAGGTAGGTGGTAACTTGGTGATAATACCGACAACCACAAAAACCACAAACTTGTCAAGCAACACACAAGGAAATTGTTCGAGTTCTTTTGCCAGTGGCTGTACTTCATGAGCTTGTTCAACCACAGAACGATCCTCTACTATTTTGTGGTCATACAATTGTTCCATGAGATACAACTCACTCCCAGCATCAGAAACACCGAATTTAGCATCCAATGCATCCCACAACTCCTTTGTAGTAGTGTGTGTAATATACGAATCAATATGCTTGGCATCAAAAGTGCTAATCACAACACTACGAAACAGGTTATCAGCCGTCTCGAACGAGCTCTCCTTCTCTAGAGCAAACTGTTCTGGCTTTCCCTGTGCAGCTTATAGCAGTTCATAGTAGTCAACCATAGTATTATCCTAGCACGCCACCTCTTGTAAAAAGGGCCATTGAATGGTTCCGGTTTTAATGAAGCAATAAAACCTGTAATAGAAAATTGTCTATCAGGTTTTCAGATTGTTAGAAAATTAGGCAGTATCTTGTTAAATTTAATCCATGAATATTATATATATATATATTCCATTTTATTACCGGTTAACCAAACTAGAAAACTAGTAAATAAAAAGAGGATACGAATGTATACCCTGCGGAGGGACCGGTGCCGGAGGCACCAGCGACTCCATTCTCGTCATTAGGGCTGTCAACGAGCCGAGCTCGAGCTTGATAGAGTCTCGAGCCGAGCTCGAGCCGAGCCTGAAATCCAACCGAGCTCAAAGTTAGGCTAAGCTCGGCTCGGCCAAAGCTCGAGTGAGCTCGAGCTCGACTCGACAAAGCTCGATAGACGAAGATTCACTTGCTCGGCCACAAAGCCCACCAGCAGACATGCAAGCAGATTAAAAAATACGACCTACTCCTAGCAAGAAGGACTGTTAGGCTTTGGTTTCAAGTGCTGGGACTGCTGGCACGTGAATATGTGCAATGTGACTATGTGAGACAGTAGACTCTGCAGGTAGACTGCAGCTACTTTAAGGAAACGAGGCACTTCAATCAAAAGAAGCGCATGAAGTAGTACGAAATATTAAAGGCTACAGAAAAGAATACTAAAGGCTACAGGAAAGAAGCAATTGAAGTTGCAAAAGGCTAATAGCAGGGCGAAAGCAGCAGTCTAGCGGGACATGCAGATGCTACCGAGCCTTAGCGAGCTGTTCGGGATCGGCTCGGCTGGGCTCGCGAGCTTGGGATTGAGCTCGAGCTCGGCTCGTTTAGGGCTCGAGCCGAGCTCGAGTCGAGCTTTTAGCGAGCTGAGTTCGAGCGATTCGCGATCCTCGAGCTTTTTTGACAGCCCTACTCGTCATTCATCATGATGAGTTGTTCGATGTAGTCGTTCATAGTTGATGCGTAAAGATGTTCACGGTCTTTGTTGCGTCCACCGGAAGTAGTCGTACTCCAATCGCTTGCCACCGATAAGTAGTCATACAACGAGTAACAGGAGGAAGATCGTTGAGCAGTCGCGCACTTGTTGCGCTACCCAAAAACCTAATTGCCTCGTTATCCCGAGCAGAATCTCTAGCGATGCCGGTTTCGGAGGCTCTGCTCTTCCAGCAGCGTGCGCGCGCAAGGAGTGGAATGGGAATGCTCTAGTTTTCAGCAACTAGTGAGAAGTTAAACCAATGAAAGTGTATTTTCCCCTTTATATATAGGAATGCATCAATCCTCTCGTAGCTTTCCATTTATGCAATCAAAGCAATTTGCACTTAGGGCATTTTACTTTTGCATGCACCCCATGGAAACGCATGCACTAGGAGCAATGGAACCGATTAGCATTTAGTGCATTAACCTTGCATGGACTCATGCAACGCATGCACTCCGTTATACATATTAGTGCCCGAGCCTTTAAGTGGATTAAAAAATTGCATGCTAACACATACTCCCTCCAGTTAGTCGTTTTGGACAAGGTTTGAGTCAAATATTGAGAATATAAATCTTGTATAACGTTTGAGTTGTTGAGTATGAAAATGTGAAAATAATATAAATAGATTTGTCTTGAAAATCACTTTCATAAGAATATGCATATATAATTTTCTAATAAAGATTTTTATAGAAAAGTGATTTCAAAGTTGTGCTTTGATGACCGCCCGTCTCTCGTCCTAAACGACTTCTAATATGGAACCGGAGGGAGTATACACTTTATTCTCAGCAATGGCCCCGTTTGGATACCCCGGCAGGGTTAGAGTTAGAGCTAGTTTCTAACTCTAGCCGTCGGTGCGGAAAGTAGTCCCGACACTAACTAGTAATGAGCGCCGAGATCTACCTCTCGATGGTTCGGTGCTAGCAACTAAGGACACTTGGTTTATCCCCGGTTCCGCCGGGGGCCGTACGTCCAGCAGTGGTGTGCTCGGGGCACTGTATTGCTTGCACCGTGGTGCTTGTAGAGTGGTGGCTACAAGCAAGGCGGGAGAAGAGGCCTGGCCCCCAAGTCCCAGAGGTGTTGATTGAGACAAGTGCCAATATCGTGGAGAAGGCGGAGAGCGTGTGAGCGATCGCTATCCGTCGTCCCGTCTCCCCGCGATCGGGAGACCGTCCCTCCTTCTATAGGCCAAGGAGGGAGCAGTTTACATGCATGCTGCACTATTTCCCTACGTGTGGAGGCATGGCGAGCAGCGCTGTGGAGTTGACGGCCGTCCTGGCGAATCCCGCTCTCGTTGAGGCATCGTGGTGCATCCCGTGCTCGTACATGAGCGGCTTCGAGGGCGGCGGTGTAGCGGTTGGTTGACCGGCCGCCATGGTGGGCCGATTTGAGGGTGCCGTTGACGGGGGACCGTACGTGGTACGGTGGCCGTTGTGGCGACGTCTTGTCCCCGCGCGCCCCAACAAAGCATTGGGATGTCGCCACGGTGTCCGGCGTGGTGCGGCGGTGTCGGGGATGGTTGCACGGGGTTGACGGTGATGGGGATGACCGATCCCGCCGGCCGACGTCACGGCATGGCCCTACGTCGGCACGTAAAAGACATTCGAGGGTGCCGCCAACCCCCTTCGAGGGCGTGGCGTGTTAGCCGTGCGGGGGTAGGCGGCACAGTGCCACGGAGCTGACACCGGCCTTGCCGCACAGTGCTACACAGCGGCGGGGATGGCCTCCCTCGGGAGTTGGTGGAACAGCGCCGGGACGCGATTCCTGGGCATGCCAAAGTCGTGGTGTGTGTCCTGCGGTGTCAGGGCATTAAATGCCCGTACACGGGGGCGGAGCGCGGGCAACGCGCGTGTGGGTGCCCTCGAGAGAGGCGGACCCCACCCGAGGGGGGTGCTTAGCCCTCGAGTGAGGCGGATCTCACTCGAGGGTCGGGGTTGAGCCCTCGAGCGAGGCGGACCCCGCCCGAGGGGGCGTCTAACCCTCGAGCGAGGCGGACCTCACTCGAGGGGCGTCCCGCCGTGCCGCCCGGCGGGCCGCGGGGGCCACCGTGGCCGTGGTCGTGTCTTGTATGTGTTTTAGGTGTGTGAGTTGATTCGTGTTTTGCGTTTTTGCGGGTTTTAAGCGGCTTTCCCCCCGCTTATTTAGGGGACCCTTATGGCTGTCCCCGACGCAGCCCCCGAGCATCCGAGGGTGTACCCGTCGTGGGTCCCGCGGATGCCGGAGCCTCGCCGATAGGACGTTCTTCCCTCCCCGGTTGCCAATGCCTTTCCGTGGGGCCGCGTCGCCGGACCCATGGGTCTAGCCCCCGAAGCCATGCACGAGCGTGAGTGCTCTTGCGGGGCTTTTTTCACGAGTTTTTGCCGCAAGTGTGGTATTTGTTTCAACCGGCATTGGCGATGTTTCGGCCCGGCTTCGGTCACACGCGCACGACCGGTACCTTTCGCGTTCGGTGCACCCCAGGAGGTGTAGCCATGCGTCGAGCCCCCGAGCCTGGGCCCGTTCGAAGCGATCAGGGCGAGCTCTCCGTCTTGTTTTAAACGTGCCCTCGCCGTCCCTCCGCGGGACGGAGGGTGAGGTTTCCACAACCCCCATCGATTGGGTCGCGGATTGCGGATTCCTCGTTGAGCTGCTATCGGGTGGTTCAAGTGGACGCCCATGCCCCGTTCGATAAGGGTAGGCTCATGGTCCGAGACTTGTCTATAAAAGCGCTTGCGCGAATTTGCTAGGTGGGGCTCGGTCCCGTTCGCTAGGTGCCGAGGGCGTGGAAGCTCTCCCTCGATGGGATGCCCCCGACTAGCCGCCCTCGCCGGCTCTCGAACACGACATGTGGGGCGCCCTCGAGCCGGTGGGCTCAAGGAAAGGCTCGAATGCGCGCGCCCTCGTCATCCCTCACTCGGTGATCCGGGGCACCCGTTCGAACCCTTCGAAGGTCGGGTTTCGAACCCCCGATCGCAGGGGCCGTTGCGGGGCGGCGGGTGGGTGCCTCCGACTTTTCGCATCCGCAGGTTTTGAGGGTTCTCGGCCCGGCCGGCCCTCAAACCGCCGATCGCAAATTTTGTGGATCGAGGGCACCGCGGCGCCCGTTCACGCCGAGCGGGCTTCGAGGCCACCGGTCGGTAATCGCACCCTTCGAGGGTCGGGATTTTTCGAGTCTCGTGCTCGGGCCGCTTGAGGGTCATCCTTACTTGGTAAGGGACCAGCCATTTAATGCCCACGGTCGTATCCACGGTTCCGCGCCGCGGCGTGCCTTTTCGTGTGCCGCGGCCACGCGCGTAGTGGGCGACATGGGCGGGCGAACGTGACAGCCCGCCATGGCTCTTCGGTTGCCGCGCCATAATGATAGCGCGCGTGCGTGCACCCCGGTCACCTCGGTCGTGGTGGGTCCCGCCCGTCGCTGGTTGGGTCGTTCGCTTGTAGTTAATGCGCGCGGGCGTGCATTCCGGGGAGTGTAGCTCCGTGGATCTATAAATCCGAGGGGGGGGGGGGGGGGGGCGAGGCGAATCTTTACCTCAACAATTACCGTCCGCTGTCCTCACTCGCTCCTCCGACCCGTAGCCGCGCTCGCTCCTTTGCCGCCGCATAGCACTTGCTTCGCGCTACACACTTCTCTCGCCGATCCGCATGGCTCCCCCTCGGCCCATCACCGTCATCGAGCCGTTGTCGTGGCCGCGCTCGACGGCGACGAAGTTTGCCATGAGCGAGCCGGTGACCGTCGGCCGCCTTGCGGCGAACAAGGATGGGCGTCCCGCGGTGTGGATCGAACCGCCGGTGAGGGATCGGGGAGCCCAACCCGCCGTTCGGCTACATCATTAGCTTCATCCGTTTCCACGAGCGCGGCTTCGCGGCGCCGGCGAGTCGCTTTTATGCGCACGCCGTGCTACCACTACGGCGTGGAGCCGCACAACTTCACGCCGAACGTGATTTCGCGAGCGGCCACGTTCGTCGGCGTATGCGAGTAGCGATGAAAACGGACGGACAAAATCTCGTTACCGCCCGACCGTTTTACCATATTTTTCCCATATTTTGACCTAAACAAAAAAGGGACGGTTTTTCCCGGCAACGGTACGGGATATGGGGCGGGAGGTTGCGGGAGCGGTACGGGATACGGTTGAAGGGTTTTCCGTCCGTATTAGCGGTATCCGGTTTTCAAGCGGGATATCCCGTATTCGTCCCGTTTTCAAACTAGCGGGATAGGCCCGAAAACCACCTCCCCCTCAGCCCAAGCCCAACAAGTCGTCAAACCTATTATCGAAGACATATAAACACTCTCCCCTAACCCTAGTCCCAATCCATTCGGCCCCCAATTCCTCACCCACGCCACCCCCGTCTCCTATCCCCGTGCGCCGCCCATGCCCCGGCTCGCGCGGCCGCGCCGCGCGCTCGCGCCGGCCCCGGGCCTTGGCTCCTACCCCCGCACCTCCCGGCTCCGGTGCGAACCTCGCTAACCTCGCCTGCGCTCCGTGCCGCGCCGACCGTCGCCGATTCGCCGTCCCGACTCTTGTATCACGGACGCGCCGGCGCCTAGCATCCCGGCG
This sequence comes from Cenchrus americanus, assembly GCA_947561735.1. Classification (NCBI taxonomy): domain Eukaryota; kingdom Viridiplantae; phylum Streptophyta; class Magnoliopsida; order Poales; family Poaceae; genus Cenchrus; species Cenchrus americanus. Next base: position 86,310,187 of record OX387245.1, on the reverse strand, counting down.
GCCATGCCCACGCGTGAGCACCACCGGGATGCCGCGCCCGCGCGGTGGAGTTGCGGCGGGAGTACGAACCGGCCGGTCGGCGCTTCTCGCCCCGATAGAGCCGGTGTCGGACGCTTGTCTTTTTATTTGTGTTGTAAAATGAACTAAACTACCGTAGTTGTGGATTATGGTTGTGAACTCGGAATTACTAGTATTTTGATGTTTGGTGGCCGGACGCCAATCACCCGGACATGTTGGTGTTGTAGGCCTATCGACCGTGGTTGTGGTTGTCTTTTTATTTGTCTTGCATTGAACTAAACTACCGTATGTCCGGTGGTGCAAGTGTTGATTTGTATTTCGGTGGTCGCACTCTGTCGCTTGGACATGTACCGGATGCTACATGTTTATAATGATTATGTCATCCCGTTGTATGGTCCCGCTTCCCGCCCGTTTCCGTTGTATTTTTGTTCGTATTTGTTCGTTTTCGTATTCATGTTTATCCCGCTTCCCGTCCCGTTACCGGGCCGTCCCGCTACCGCTACCGTTACCGATGAAAAAATATGGGATGGGACACGGTTAAGGGATTTTCTGTTCGTTTTCATCCGTTTTCATCGCTATGTGCGAGGGCTTCTCGGGGATCCCGGTGAACGGGATCTCTCGGGTTCATCTCTTCCGCACGGAGCCGCACACGCTTGCTACGCCGGAGCCAAAGACACGTCGTGCGGTGTGCACCGGCGGCATGACGATCACGTTGCGGAACACGCGCAGGGAGCTCTACATCCCCTGCACGATGACTTCCAACAATGCGGAGTGGGAGTGGGGTGGTTCTACCTTCGCAACGACGGTGCCGGCCTCCCCCCTACTCCGCAAGGTGTCGATAGAGAAGGCCGACTCCTGGCACCACGGGGTGTCCCCGTCTTCGCACCGGCGCGGCCGGATTTGCTCCCCGGCCGCGTTGAAGACCCCGGCGGACGACGGGTTGACCGCGGGGTGCGTCCTCGCAAATCTCCATCACCGGCGCAGCATTCCCCCGATGGAGAGGCCGCTCCGCATCCGTTGGAGACAGCCCCGAGGGTCCCCTAAAAAACAGGGGAATCCCGCTTAAAACCCGCAAAAAACAAAACAAAACACACCTCTAACCTAAGCACGCACACACGACGCGGCCCACGCCGCGGTGGCCCCCGCGGCCCGCCGGATTGGCCCAATCAAGCGCCCCCCCCCCCCCGAGCTAGGTCCATCTCGCTTGAGGGCTCGCGCCCCCTCGAGCGGGTTCCGCCTCGCTCGAGGGATCACGCCCCCCCTCGAGCGGTTCCGCCTCGCTCGAGGGCTCATGCCGCCCTCGAGCGGGCTCCGCCTTGCTCGAGGCTCAATCACGAGCGCACCCGCTCCCGCACGTGGGTACGAGCATTTAATGCTCGAGACGCAGAGACGCGCCATCATGCGCCCGGGAATCACGCACCGGCGTTGTTCCACCAACTCCCTAGGGAAAGCCCATTCCCGCCACCGTGAGGACCGTGTGACGAGGCCGGTGTCAACTCCGTGACACTGTGCCGCCCACTCCCCGTATGGCAAACGCACCGCACCCTCGAAGGGGGCCGGTCGCACCCTCGAACCCTCCTCTCGTGACTCGCAGGGTCAGATCGTGACGTCGACCGGCAGGAGCGCCATCCCCCGTCACCGTCAATCCCGTGCGGCCACCCCCGCCCCCTGCAGCACCACGCCGTGCACTGCTGCAACCACTCCAACGCTGTTGAGCACACGGGGACGGGACGCCGCCATGTCCGCCACCGTGCCTCGTACGGATCACCGTCACCGCCCTTCCTCGAGCCCACATGGAGACGCCCCGGTCAACCACTACGCCTTCACCCTCGAAGCCGCCCCTGTTTAAGAACAGGGCACTCCACGACACCGTGACCGGAGCAAGACTCGCCAGGGCAGGCGTCATCTCCACGGGACTGTACGCCATGCCTCCCCACGTAGCCAAATAGTGCGGCGCACTTGTAAATCGTCCTCTCCTTGGTCTATAAAAGGAAGGCGACCCCCCTCGCCGTGGGGGACCGAGAGACAAGATACGACACACACACGGCGCGCTCCCCGTCCTCCTTACGATATTGCCACTCGCCTCAATCACTCTTCTTGGGACTTGGAGGCCACGCTTCCTCTCCCGCTCCTCTTGTGGCCACCCCACTACAGGCACCCCGGTGCAAAGCAATATAGTGCCTCGAGCACACCTCTGCTGGACGTACGGCCCCGGCCGGAACCAGGATAAACCAAGTGTCCTTAGTTGCTTAGCACCGACCATCGAGAGACAGATCTCAGCGCTTATTACTAGTTAGTGTCGGGACTACTTTTCGCACCGACGCTGGCGCCCACCGTGGCGCTCGCGCGCCGAAGATCGATCCGTCACCGCCTTCTCTCGATGGTGATTCGCACCGAGTACCATAGTCGGCGTTACTCCATGGGCAGCTCGGACCCCCTCCCGGCCGGATTCGAAATCCAGTTCGGGGGCCCGACCTTTCGTGCCACAGGGAACGCCTACTCGATGCGCCTCACCAACCGTGAGGAACTCCATGCGCGGCGTCGGGTCGGGATCGCCCCCGCCGCCGCCGCACGCGTCGCCGGCACGGACGTTGCGGGTCCTTCGGCGCCACGGCGCCACCGTCGCTCCGGCCACCGCTCGCGACGGGCGCGGTCGGAGCGCCGCATGCGGCCGCGCGTCGTCACGCAACGCGATGCGCCCGCTAGCACAACGATGGCTGCCCCCGACGGGGAGCGCTCGCTCTCGGACCGCGCTTCCCTATCGGTGCCGCGTGGCGCCACGACGGCCTACGTCACCAACACCAACGTCAACACGACGATGCACGGGGTTCCCCCCCCGGCCGCCACATCTTGGTTGCCGGGGACCCTAGCGCCTTCGTCGGTGACGAGTCATCCCTAGGCTCCGTCGACGCGTTGCCGCCCGCTACCTCGCATGGATACGCGGAGTGGGACTTCTCCGGTGTGCCGGACCTTGTGATGTTCGGGCGGTTCCTAGACGCCGCGGACTACCGTTTCGGCCCTACTCCGACGACTCCGGCGCCGGGAGCTACGACCCCGCGCGGGAATGTTGCGTCGTCATCGCCAACGACCCAGCAAACGCTGCCGACGTGGCGGGCACCGGCGACGGAGAAGTTCCTCCCCGCTCCGGGGACCGGGTCGCGCCCGGCCGCGGGGCCAAGCGCCCTCCCCCCTCACCGCCGAGGGGGGTCGACATCAACGCACAGCTGGCTCAAGCTCGCGAGCTCGAAGCCAAGCTGGCGGAAGAGTACTGCACGGTGCAGTTGCTTCGCGCCTCTATCACAGGGGAAGTCTCCTCGTGCGGCGAACGCGCGCGTGAGCTGGGCAGACAAGTCCGCGATCGCATCAACGCCGACTTCAACGTCGACAACCCGGATACGCCCCTGTGAGAGAGCCAAAAGCTCATCGCCGCCGCAACACTGCTGCGGGCCATGCCCACCCCTCGACGCCCGAGGGGCGGAACCCGCACCGCGAGGCGCAGCGCTCATCGAGCAAGCGTCCGTCCAACAAGCCGAATGCTCGGCGTCCCGCATCCGCCAACAGACGGTGCGCCGAGCGCCCCGCCAACCCAGACGCACGCCGTCCAAAGAACGGCTCCACGACACACGCGGACAAGCCCGAGATGGCGACGCCCGCAACGTCATCAACGCCCGACGGACGAGCAAAGAGGAAGCGCGGGCGGCAAGAGCTACCACCCTTGATGGGGTGGACGTTATGACAGCGATGAGGACCGCTCACCGACGCCGAGCCCCCGGAACCCGCGTGTTCGGCCGAGAGATCCGCACGGTGACCTTCCCCGCCGCTTCCGCCGGCCCCCACGACGATCGTCAAGTACAAGGGGGAGACGGACCCCCGGTGTGGCTCAATGACTACCGCCCGGCGTGTCGGCTCGGGTGGAGCGACCGGCGATGAGGCTATCATCCGCAACCTCCCTCTCGCACCTCGCCGACTCGGCACGGACGTGGCTCGAGCACCCGCCGGCCGCCGCATCCACAACCGGGACGACCCGGTCCGCATGTTCGTGGGGAATTTCCAAGGCACGTACGTGCGCCCCCGGGAACTCCTGGGACCTGCGTTCTTGCACCCAGAAGCCCGGCGAATCGCTTCGGGACTTCATACGCCGTTTCTCCAAGCACCGTATGGAGCTCCCGAGCGTGGCACGGCCGAGATCGTGCACGCCTTCCTCGAAGGCACCACATGCCGAGACCTCGTGCGTGAGCTGGGGCGCAGTCCGCCGGTCGACTCGAACTAGCTGTTCGACATCGGCACCAGCTTTGCTTCGGGTGAAGAGGCGGTGGGGGCAATCTTCAACGGCAAGAAAGGCAAACTTGCGGACGACACGCCCGCGGAGGGCAGCAAGTCCATGGAGCTCCGCCAGAAGAACAAGCGGGGCAAGAAGGGAAAGAAGCCACGTCACGAGGCGCGCGAGCAGGGGCGCGACGACGACAACGACGACGAAGCTCTTGCTGTTGACCCGGCCCGACGGGGCCCTTAACCGGTCCCTCGAGGCCCGGAGTGTTCGACGACATGCCGAAGAAGCCATGTCCCTACCACAAGACGCCGGTCAACCACACCCTCGAGCAAAGGCGACATGCTCAAGCGGTTCTACGGCCGCGCCGCCACAGAGGACGACGAGACCAAGAAGGACGGGGGTGATGGCGACGCCGGCGGTTTCCCCGCCGTGGAGAACGTCTTCCTCATCTTCGAGGGGCCTACCATCGACATGTCCGGCCGCCGGCCGCAAGCGGGAGCGCACGAGGTTCTTGCCACGAGAGAAGGCGCCTCCCTCCTTCCTCGACTGGTCGGAGGACGCCATCACGTTCAGCCGCGAGGATCATCCGAACCGCATCCCCAACCCGGCCGCACCCGCTAAAGGACCGATTAGGCGACCGAGAGGGGGGGAGTGAATGGGAGCCGATAAAAATTCTTCTCGAGGGAGATTGAAACTCCGACAAGATGAACTAACTCGGTCGAACCCCCGAAATCACACGCTCCGCACTTCAACCTTTCGTTTGCCAAAACCACGTAGCCACCGGAGTGCTACCGGTCCTAGGAACAAACTCTACCAACAACCACAACACACACGCAGCAACGACAGCGGAAACAACTCGAAAGCCGGCTCACCGGAGGGGGGCGGTTAGACCGGGTATAGGGGCGGTTAGACCGCCTCCACCTCGGTAACAAAGAAATCCTCCGAAACGCCTCTTCCGAGCACTAAAACTCACCCCGGTTTCACCAACAAAGATCTCTCGGTCAAGGCCATGCTAGCTACCGGAAAATCTTGGCGATAACCAAAACTCCACCCGGGGGCCTAGGGGCGGTTAGACCGGCTACCGGGGCGGTCTAACCTCCCGTACCCAAAGAACGAACTCCAACCAAGAACACCTAGCAACCGCACGAGAACGACCCCAAATTTCACCCAAGCAACTCCACCTCCCGGACACCGAAACCTCTCGACTCACCACCTCGAAAACCACTTCGCCCGAGATGCTCGGGGGCGGTCAAACCGCCTAGCCGGCAGTCTAACCGTCCCCCTCGGGGCCGGGCCGGTCCGACCACCTAGCCAAGCCGGTCTAACCGCCCCTCCGAATCGCTTCTCCTCGGCCGCGAGAACTCGCATCTCCCCATGCCGAACACTTCTCACCACGCCTTTACCCCCGCGGCGGTGGTATACGAGGCTTAGGTACACCATGGGAAGGGTTGTACCTATCCTTGTTCGCCCATTCCTTTGCCATCCTCTCTTCCCACTTCCTCTTGAAGCAAAACTCATCCTTGTGACCCTCTTTCCCACAATGGCCACAACGGAACCTCACAAGCTTAGGTTTAGGCTTGAATTGGGGCCGCTCGCTTGGTTTCTCTCCACTCAACTCCTCCACCGATTTCTCCTCACTTGCCTTCTCACTCACTTTCCCAAAGAACACTTTCCCCGAAGTGCTCACAAACTTGATAGGCCTTTGGACATCATTTGTGGGTGTAGGAAATATGGGTGGAGCCGGGGTTGTGTCTAGTCGGTTCCTAAGATGGTTGGGTTTTGGAGGGAAATCATTTTTGTGGTGGGTTTTTGGTGGCTCCGGATATTCCCTCCACTTCCCTCACCAACCTTGTTTGCCCCAAGTCCCTCACCATCTTGCCTCTTAAAGGCCTCGATCATCATCCTCAACCGAGGCTCATGACCGACAACCAACCCATCAACTTCCTCAAGTCATCATTCTCATCCCGCAAACGATCAACATAATGTGCAAGTTCCAAATTTTTCAATGCATGCATTTCACGGTAGAGCAAGATGTAGGCATGGGTTCCTTCAATTGAGCCTCAAGAGAACTAGTGTAAGCATGCATCTCATCAATCTTAGCATGCAAACAGGCAAGAAGTGCAAGCACCTAGCAAAGCAGGTCTAGACTTAAGCTCAGCCACTTCAACCCTAAGCACATCTAGTTCCTCACACTTGGAGGCATGCTTCTCCTTAAACAAAGCAAGATCAGCAAGGAATATGGAGCAATTAGCACAATCATTCTCATCCGAAACAACAGGGCTAGCCTTAAGGGAATCAATCTCAAGCTTGCTATCAAGCACCTGTGTCTCTAGCTCAGCCACTCTAGTCCTAGCATCCTCGAGTGAAGCCCTAGCTCTTTCCTCATTTTCCCGGCCTCTCTAAGCATGTCATCACGGTTATCAAGCAAAGAGCCAAGCCTCTCATTCTCCCGGCGCAAGAAGGGAAGTTCATCACGCACCTCGTCGTCGGACTCGCAGTCCAAGTCGCTTCCGTGTGCTCTTCTTGCCGCCGGAGCTCGCGCCATGGTGCGAAGCCATCTCTCGCGGCGCCTCACCCCCGCTCGTGTTCTTGGACGACTTCTTGTTCTTGCGACGATCACCTTCGTCTTCACCGTCGCCGCTCGAGCTCGAGGTGGAGTACGCGGAACTGGAGTCGACGTCGCTCGCTCCAACCATCGCTCGCGCCTTGCCTCGGCTCCCCTTCTTCCTCGATCGTCGCTCGTCCTTGTACTTGTTCTTGTGGTCGTGCCTCGAACGGTACTTGCCGTCCATCCTCGGCTTGTGCTTGTAGCTGTCCTTGTTCTCGGCCTTCTCCGGGCAGTCGGCGACGAAGTGTCCCGCTTGCCGCACTGGAAGCACGTCCTCGTGTTCCTCCTCATGTTCACGCGGTTCTCGTGCAGCCTCTCGAACCGCCTCGTCAACAGCGCCGGCCTCGTCCTCTCCGGGGTCATCAAACTCCTCATCCGGCATAGTGTTGACGGTTAATAATTGTATCAAAGTTCGTTTGTGACTCGCAAGCGTACAAGTCTCCCGTCGTAGTCAAGGGACCCTTCTTCCCTCGAGTGGTGAACCCAAGGTATCGAATCCGTGGAACAAATGTGTGACGCAAAACTTAATCTAATAAAGCCATGTAACTCCAATCTTCGATAAAGAAACACTAATGCATCTAAGTAAAAGACATGAAACGAATCTAATCTACTAAAGACCGGAGAAAACAAAGTAAGATTGGGTAGATAAACCGATCTAGAGGGATCGGGGTAAGCCTTTTGTTGAAGTTCCAAGCAAGAGAAGAAGTAGCAAATCGAATCTTAATAGAAGCCTCTTTAAATCGTGGTTTCCCGTCCAAATCCGAAAACATCCGCCTTTCGAGACCCCCGTTCGTCACAACGTATCCCTATTCATGCGGGGAGTTTAGGGCGAGTCAAAAGACAAGTCGAAATTCTTTCGGAAGATCCGGCATGTACCTCTAGCCACCGCGGCTACAAGAACACCCTATGTAATCTATCTCGAGAATAGAATTGGAATAAGCAAAGCCGATCGAAAAACGAAATCTTCGAGGAAACACTTGATCGCTAGGAAAAGATTCAACTTGATAATTCAACTATAACAATGATACATACACGAGATCACCACCGGGATCCTTCCTTGATCTTGCTTCTAGCTCCGGTAACTCCGACGTGGTCTTCCGTGCAAGGTTCCCACGTCGGCTAGGGAAACCCTAGTCAACTAGCTCGACCCTCTCCTCTCTGAGATGGTGTCCCTCTCTTCTCTCGCTTCTCGGCGGCCGAAGACGAAATCTTCTCTCCGTGGCTCTCGGTCGGGGGGCTATAAATAGCCCGATTAGCGGCTAGGGAAAAGGAGAGGGTGTTTGGGCCCAAAATGGGCCCCGGGCCGACCGGACCGGGCCGGCCGGCCCGGGCCCATTTAGACCCGGCCCGTGGGCTCCTTTGCCCCACGTCGGTTCCCTTGCTTCCCGGATGTTTCCCCCTTCGCATGTAGGTCCATGTCGTCGGTTTCTCTCCGAATTGGACTCAACTCCTTGTCTTGCAAGATTCAAGACTTTTCCGATCGGTCCCCCGGAGTCCGTCGTCTTCTCGGATCAAGTCCCCCGGCTTCTTGGAGTTAAGTTTGCTTCATTGCATGACTTGTACGGGGCTTCAAGGTCTTGTCATGAGGTGCTTGATGAACTTATCCCAAAAGTCTTGCATTCAACACTAAAACCCCGCATAAACATTAAACTCCAAAACCGACATGCTCACGTGAACTTGTTATACCACGGGGGTTAGTACCAATGGATAAGGTATAAAACTCATGCCAACACCGAAGGTAAACTCATGGCTAGGTTGACGGATTTTCACCGTCAACATCTCCCCCATGCTTAAACCTTGCTCGTCCTCAAGTAAGCCTTCGATGGATATCATCATTGCTAAACAATGTTTAAACTTTGCATTCGATCACACATGAGAAAACATAATGCTCTCAAAATTTTAATTCATTAAAGTTTCATAATGTGCTAGCCTTCATCTCTACAGAGGGTAGATTCTTATTAAGCTTATCCCACAAGTATTAACATGCTCACAAAGTTTAAATAGATCTCAGAATTTTTGAAATAAAGAACGAGATAAAGAAAAGCTAAACCAAGTTCACAAATTTAAATCATCTTGTATATTGCTCATGAACTCTCATCTCACTTGTCTCTCAAGCCTATATATTCTACTCCTTTCCCTCTCATATATATGTGGTAGGCTTTATATGGAGCTTTTGGGAAAGTTTAGCCCTAACAAGATTTTATAAATGAGGTGTTGTCAAAACAAGACAAGCTTCTCATGGTCTTACCGAGACTCGTCAAAAAGGTCATTGGAAAATAATGTTAAATCAAGGAGGGGAAAGAGAAAAATACACACACTTTTAGATGAGTGTACATGTGCAAATGGCAAAGAGTGATCCCGAGGCACAAAGGAAGTCCTCGTTATCGGATTGCACATGGTTGGAAAATGAGAATGGATCTTTTTAACTTGAAGCCTTGAATGCACCTTTAGAGAACCGGGGAGTTCACTTTACGCACATATTTTTTTCTCTTTCTCATATTTCTCATTCTTTTCTTTATTTCTTTCTTTCTTTCATTCATTATATATATATATATATTTTTTCTTTCTTCACCTTGGAAGTCACGTATATCGCCGAATTTTTTTATTTCATCATTATATTATTTTTTTAAAATATTCCCCTTTTAACTCCAAAACTGCACCGTACCTACCTCCTCCCCCATGCTTAGACGTTGCTCGTCCTCGAGCAAAGAGGCGAAAAATAAGGTAGGTACCGGAGATATTTTTTTCTTGGAGAGATACTTGAAATCTTCAACGTTGGCACCATCTTGCGATCTTCCTTGAATTGATGATCCATTCTCAACAATAGGTTGTGGTCAAGGAGGTAATCACAAAAAAATGATATTTGGTTTAAGGGTGGATATCCGGCGAAGTTTTTGAGATCTCCGATGCGGGGATACACAATGCACGGATAAAAGGCTAGCAAAAAGATAGATACACAAAAACGGAATGGCCACTTCTTAGTCTCGGGCCGCAGAAATCATGGCCTGCAATAACTCACTCAAAAATAAATCTTGTACACTAAGGTTTATGCACTCAAATATATATAAGGCTTTGGATAGGTTGAGCAACACACAAGCGATATTTGTGACAAGGTTAGCAATATTTTTGAGCATAAAAGACATCTTTAATCTATTCATAACTTGAGAGCACATAAAACACTATGGGTCTTTATTTTAATCATAACCTCCGCTGAAAATTAAGCTAGTATTTAAATAAATTCAGATCTGTATTTTTAAGAGAGCACTAGCTTAAACATGCATAAATCAATTACAAAGATGAACAAAGCTGCAATTTTAATCATATATCATCATGGCACGGATTTTGTAACTTTTCCAAAGATATAATCAAGGTGGTGTCTTTATTAATGGTGACATCAAGTTGAAATACAAACTGAAAATAAACAAACATGCTTGCTGAAATTTAAATAAAAACAGAAAATACTACGCAAACACACATAAGCAAAAGCTGAAAATTACAGAGAAAAAGAAAAGAAAAGAAAACTAAAGTTCCTAAATCTTCTAGTCCTCCGCCGGTGGTTGATGTTGATAATCTTGATAATAATACCCTTGCTCGTAATATGATTGGACATTCCCTCCGACGAATTGATTTGGCTCCACAAGGTGAAGGCGTCCAAGTTCAAAGGCAATATTTGCATTGCCTTTACCAAGTTGAGCTGCGTTAGCTTGGATTGCTGCGATGTTTTGAGCGTTTCTTGCAGCATACCCTCCAATAATGGCCATGCTTTGTTGTGGTTGGGGATGATGAGCGTAGGACTCCGCGAAGTTAGCGTTGGGCACAACATAATTTTGTGGGGGTACCGGTGCACCACCCCCCCATGCTTGCTCTTGTGGCCCGCCGTAATAACTTGGCGGAGGAGGGACCCCGCCGAATGGTTGCACATTGGGTTGTGCTCCACTCGCTTGTGCGGAGGATGTTCCCTCCTCTACGATTCTTCCTCTTTTGTTCTTCCTTGCAGGGACAAGTAGTCCCTCTTCCAACCAATCTTCTCTCCCCTCATTGAAAAGCCTAAGCCTCTCGTTGGGAAGGGGTAGGTTCACTATGGCCAACCGATAACCTCCTCTCTCATCTCCACTAATGTATTTGCCTTGCCGCAAATATTCAAAGCCGAAAGAGGTACCACGCAAAAGGTGAGCGGGGTTTCTTGCGATCCCCGGCCGCAAGGAAAAGGCCAACATGGAGAGGTAACACCCCGAACCAATATTACCCGCCCCCGATGTTGCTTCACAACACCAACGGTTGATCATGAGGTAAGAGGGGTCTATTGGCTGCCTGGCAATTAAAGCCGAGTATAGCCAATTCAACTCCGTGTCGGTCACCTTTGTTTCCTTCATCCTCCCCAATATCCTCTTGCACATCCAAGAGTGAAATATCCGGATAATGGGGTTGCGGATGCAATTGCGTTGTTGATGGGCTTCTCCGGAGATCATGTTCCAAAATCCCGCTAACATGCCGGTGGCACGTCAACTTTCTCCGAGCTCCCTTGTGGAATCCAAGCAGCTCCCTAACGTGCTCGTAGGGAACCACTTGTTGGACTCCCTCCAAACGGAATGACAAGCTTTGCACCCCATCATCATCAACGATGGGTGCAATAGTCATCAAAATTTCCAAGGCGAACCCCAAATGGGTGTCCACCGATATTTCGTTGGAGAACCGCACCCATCCGAGGTGCCCCAACATATAGTATATGTCGGTGCAAAAACCCAAGGTGTAGAGTGCTTGGTCGTCGAACTCGACGTTCGGCACAAGCCTCTTCTCAAGATTGGCGAGCCTCTCCTCCTCCTCCGCCGACAAGATGATGAAGCCGTACGAAGAGTGTGTGTCGGGGTGTAAGGAGGTGGCGCGGTTGAGTGAGTCGATCGTCGTGGTGGCGCGGGCTGCTCCTCCGTGTGCCCACGAGGTTCGGTGAACCTCATGGAAGTGCTTCTTGCAGCCCTCATACCACCAAGGAGGAGAGCATCGTTCCTCCTCGGTGGTGCCGTATCCGTCTCCATGCTCCGGGAGACTCGGAAACCGAGTGCCTCCTCGAAGACGTGGTTGATGACGGTTTGGACGACGACGAACTCTTCTTCTTGGAGTAGAGACTTGTGGTCTTCTTCCACATGGTTGCTGCACTCTTTCTTCAACTAAAATTCCGGGTTGCAACCGGTAAACTAGGCACTTAAAATCTTTGCTTCGGATGTGGACTTTGAGTGGATTAAGGATGTGGATTTTTTTCTCGAGCTATCAAGCTTGGGATGGTTGGCTATGTCTACGGAGGTTCTGAGCACACAAACTTGAACACACAAACAAGGGAAGGAGAGGGAAGCTTGCCTGCAGAAAACAGGAGCCGGGGGCTCCTTAAGTAGGTCGGGCCGGCCGGCCGGGCCGGCCGGCCCGGGGGTCTCCCCGGCTCCTCCCCGCCGCGTCTTTCTCCCAAAGACGATCATTTCGCCTCCGCAACTTTCCCCGCCCGCGTGCTCCACGAGTTGCACCGCCCAAACGCTCTCGTCCACTCCTTTTCTTGCATTATTGGTCCTCCCACTTGATGCTCCATGCTTTGGGTCATGTCCATGCTCCCTAGCTCCACTTGCTTCACATGCCACCATGAAAATCCTGCAAAGTTGATGCTTGCTGCCCACCATGCTTGTCCTTTGCATGTGGAATTGGTGAAAGTTGATAAAAGGGAATCCAATGGTGCATGCATGATTAATTCAAACTAGATTACCTCCATTTAGGTGTGTTTAAGGTTAAGCACTCCCCTAATTCGAAATTTAAAATATTTTTCAGAACCATGCAAGAGCTCAAACATAATTTTAGAGAAGTTTTTAAACCATTAAAAACAAATGTAAGTCGAAAATATTTTTCGACTACGTCGATTTCGGTCTCACCGGTATAGTTTGCTTTCATCGGTTGAGAGCGAACGTTTTCCGGCTTGATCATGGGGGCATAGGTTTAGGTTCTAATTTTGGCTAAATAAGAAAGATTTTGAATAAAACAAAATTAGAATAGGCTTAGAAAAATTCTAATCCTAGAGAAACCAAGGATAAAGATTTTTAAAACCAACCAAAAGCTTTGATTTCTAGTGTTCACGCGAGTCCTACCACGTGCTGAATTTTATTAACACTTAAATATAAATCGTGGCTCTACTCGTGTGGTTTTAGCATGGAAAATAAGTCAACCTCAGCACCATAATGAGAGTGAAAGGTTGAGTTAAGGTTCTGAAATTATTTGGTTGAGGGTTTCTCGAAAAGAAAAGAATCAAACAAGCACATAGGAGGGTTCATGCAAAGGGTTTATGATAAAGCAAACATTCAATCAAAAATTATGTCTCTAATATTGTTCAACCACTTCTAAGTCTAATGTCTTTGCGTAATAAAACTCAAAAACTAAATTATTAAAAATACTCGAAAAACCTGGAATCGGGTTGTCCTCCCGGTAGCTTATTCTTGACTTGACGAAACGGGTTGCCTCCCGCCTAGCGCTTCGTTTATAGTCTATAGCTAGACTTCTTCACTTGATTACTCCGGATCAACGCTCTTTGCGGGCGTTGCAATCTTGGGTACCCACTTCCGCACCATCTTGGGCGCGGGCTTGTCTTCCGGCTTAGTTGGCTTAGTCATTTTTTTGGTCTTCACGGGCGGCTTCTCTTCCTTTGTCTTGACGGATGCAACACCTTCTTTGATTTTCTTTACGTTCATTTTTTTCGGCTCCTTCTTCTTTTTCAGCCCCTCCGTTTGTTTTGGTTCTCCCTTCACTCCAATCATGCTGCATGCCTCGATTCTTGGACGGAACTTGAAGGAACTCCTTTCTCCGTTGATATCGAACATGATCTCCCCCTTGCCAACATCAATAGTAGCTCCCACGGTCTTGAGGAATGGCCTCCCTAGGATGAGCGGCGGCTTCTCCCTCTCTCCCATCTCGAGCACAACGAAGTCGACGGGGATGAAGTGGTGTCCAATATTCACGGGTACATCTTCAGCAATGCCCAAGGGATAGCGAATGGAGTTGTCTCCCAACTCCAAACATATTCCCGTAGGCTCCATCGGTAGGCGTAGCTTCTCGAACACATCCCTCGGCATGACGCTCACACTAGCTCCAAGGTCGCATAACGCCTCGGAAGTAGCGTGGCTTGAGTTGCGGTATCCTCGTGTCTTCCTTCGGCATCTCGAATTTGGGTTCCTCGGTGACGATCCCCGTAACCTTCTCTTTAGCAACTCCTTCCACCTCGGTGGACGGTTTAAGCTTCCTTGCTCCCGCGGAACGTTCCGGATCTTCGGTCTCCTTCCCCGAACGCGTTTGAATGGCCTTCGCCGATTCGGGACATTTGGGTTGTCCCGAAGCTTCCCTTCATCATTAGTGAGGCGCCCCCGCAAGTTGTCCAACTTGCGTCTCGAGCATCTTCATCATGTTGAGCACTTGATGATTGGAACTTCCGACCTCCGTCACTTTGCTATCGATGTTCTCCAACACCTTGTCTATGGTTTTGAACTTGGTGACGGTGTGCTTGTTGATCTTAGCTTGCTCATCCATGAACTCCTTCAATTGTATACGAAGCGGAACCGCGTTAGGAATAGAAGAGCTTGCATTAAATTGAGTCCTACCTTGCCCGTAGCGGAAGTTCGGCAATTCTCCCTTCCTCATGTAGTCGAGCACTTTGGCTTCCTCCGGACAATCTTTGCGGACATGGCCATACTCTCCACATTCTTCGCATGTGGACCTTGCTTCGGCGGCCTTCAAGTCTTGAGCCTCTTTCTTTTCCATCTCCATCTTCTCCAACCTCCTCATGAGCGAGTCGGTCTTGCCTTCAAGTATGTCCTCCTTCTCCACTTGCAAGACTCCTTTGACGTTCCCCGTGGGTTGAACCGGATGTAGGCGCCGGACGACGCCCACGTGACATTATCCGCGACCTTCTTGAATAGCGTGAAAGCTTCCGTCGGTGTAAGCTCGATGATAGATCCTCCCGCCGATGCATCGATGATCGTCCTTGACGCCATGGTGAGTCCTTGATAGAACTTTTGCACGAGGTCTTCTTTCGGGAACTTGTGATGTGGAACCGCCCGGTGTACTCGTTGAAGCGCTCGAATGCCTCCGAGATAGTTTCTGTAGGATATTGAACAAAGGTGGCAATATTATTACGCAAGCTTTGAGTTTTACCCGGTGAGTAGTATTCCTTCATGAAAGCCTTCATCAACGTGTTCCAATTTTGCACCGTCTCCGCCGGTTGAGAGTGGAACCATTGCAAAGCCTTCCCGAGTAGTGAAAACGGAAAAAGCCTTGCCCTCATTTGATCTTGAGTCACCCCATCCATGTTGAAAGTCTGACATAGTTGAATGAATGCTTGGAGGTGAAGGTTCGGATCCTCTTTGCCGGTGAAGGGTGAATGTTGCACCATGCGGATTGTTGAGGTCTTGATCTCGAACGGTCTTCCGATCTCCTCCGTGGTTCAAGATTGGTAGGTCGATGATGTCCGGGGTGCATAGCTCCCCAATCTTGCGTTCTTCCGTGGTTGGTCACCCATTGGTGGAAGTCGATTCTCCCGCGGACTTTGAGGTGGTGAATTCTTCGGAGATTCCTGCGATCCTTTGTCTTCCGACTCCAAATCTACAAAATCCAGCTTTTTAGCTTGATGTGCTTCGCGTCTCCTTAGCCTGTAAAGTTTTTCTGGATCATCCACAAAATTATTGGGTTTGTTGGAGAGGTAGCCGTCCATCTCCTGTTAGGGTTAGCAATAAACAAAGTATGCAAAAAAACTAGAAAGTAAAAACGAATCCGTAAAAAAACTAGAGTTAGACAAACTAGATTAGATGTAATTTGAGGATGATCAAAATTTAGTTGATGCAAAAATAAAAACAAAAAGAAAACTGAAAATTACAAAAAGGCAATAAAAAATCAAATCTTGATCACTTGTTCCCCGGCAACGGCGCCAGAAAAAGGGGCTTGTTGACGGTTAATAATTGTATCAAAGTTCGTTTGTGACTCGCAAGCGTACAAGTCTCCCGTCGTAGTCAAGGGACCCTTCTTCCCTCGAGTGGTGAACCCAAGGTATCGAATCCGTGGAACAAATGTGTGACGCAAAACTTAATCTAATAAAGCCATGTAACTCCAATCTTCGATAAAGAAACACTAATGCATCTAAGTAAAAGACATGAAACGAATCTAATCTACTAAAGACCGGAGAAAACAAAGTAAGATTGGGTAGATAAACCGATCTAGAGGGATGGGGGTAAGCCTTTTGTTGAAGTTCCAAGCAAGAGAAGAAGTAGCAAATCGAATCTTAATAGAAGCCTCTTTAAATCGTGGTTTCCCGTCCAAATCCGAAAACATCCGCCTTTCGAGACCCCCGTTCGTCACAACGTATCCCTATTCATGCGGGGAGTTTAGGGCGAGTCAAAAGACAAGTCGAAATTCTTTCGGAAGATCCGCGTGTACCTCTAGCCACCGCGGCTACAAGAACACCCTATGTAATCTATATCGAGAATAGAATTGGAATAAGCAAAGCCGTTCGAAAAACGAAATCTTCAAGGAAACACTTGATCGCTAGGAAAAGATTCAACTTGATAATTCAACTATAACAATGATACATACACAAGATCACCACCGGATCCTTCCTTGATCTTGCTTCTAGCTCCGGAACTCCGACGTGGTCTTCCGTGCAAGGTTCCCACGTCGGCTAGGGAAACCCTAGTCAACTAGCTCGACCCTCTCCTCTCCGAGATGGTGTCCCTCTCTTCTCTCGCTTCTCGCCGGCCGAAGACGAAATCTTCTCTCCGTGGCTCTCGGTCGTGGGGGGCTATAAATAGCCCGATTGGCGGCTAGGGCAAAGGAGAGGGTGTTTGGGCCCAAAATGGGCCCGGGCCGACCGGACCGGGCCGGCCGGCCGGGGCCCATTTAGGCCCGGCCCCGTGGGCTCCTTTGCCCCACGTCGGTTCCCTTGCTTCCCGGATGTTTCCCCCTTCGCATGTAGGTCCATGTCGTCGGTTTCTCTCCGAATTGGACTCAACTCCTTGTCTTGCAAGATTCAAGCACTTTTCCGATCGTGTCCCCGGAGTCCGTCGTCTTCTCGGATCAAGTCCCCGCTTCTTGGAGTTAAGTTTGCTTCATTGCATGACTTGTACGGGGCTTCAAGGTCTTGTCATGAGGTGCTTGATGAACTTATCCCGAAAGTCTTGCATTCAACACTAAAACCCTGCATAAACATTAAACTCCAAAACCGACTTGCACACGTGAACTTGTTATACCACGGGGGTTAGTACCAATGGATAAGGTATAAAACTCATGCCAACACCGAAGGTAAACTCATGGCTAGGTTGACGGATTTTCACCGTCAACACATAGACATCAAAGAGGAAAAGGAGAACATCTTGGTGGATGGTTAGAGTTAGCCTTTCCTTTGGAACCACCAACGAGGGCGAGACTATGGGAGTCAGTCGGACCCTCGAGCTTGGCAGTCATGCCCCTATCCACCTCAGCCGACTTGAGCTTTGAGAACAGCTCGTTCACGGTCAGAGTGTCATACTTCTCCGACTCCACAATGGCCTCGAACTTTCCGCCCCATATCGTACGATCCAAAGAGTGTAAGAGCTTGACCGCTCTATCATGATCATCGTACGGGAGCACGTCCACATTGGCCCTCATGTTGTTCACAACCACCGTGAACCTCTGAAACAAGGCATCGATGGACTCACCGGGGAGATGAGTGAAGTTCTCGTACTCTCTCCGTAGGTCACATACATCCGTGCTCGAACCTAGGCGTTCCCAACATGAGCCTCCTTCAACACAGCCCCAAATCCTACAAGCCAAGTGCTCGGTGTGCACCCGATCGAACTCAGGCTGACACAGAGCACGAAACAAGTAGTCGACCGCCTTATTGTTGGCGTCGAATCCGTCCCTCGACCCCCGGAGCGAGGAAATCCATCGGCTGGACATAGCCTGTGTCCACGGTGACATCCCAAAGAATCTGACCCTTTTCGCGGAGGAACGCACCCATCTGCTTGCTCCACATCTAGTAGTTATTGCCATAGAAGTGTGGAGGACCCGAACCCCGTTCCTGGTACGCCATCCTAGGATCTTAGACTGGTTAAAGTCAACAAAGACCCGAACCGGCTCTGATACCACTTGAAGGACCGATTAGGCGACCAGAGAGGGGGGAGTGAATGGGAGCCGATAAAAATTCTTCTCGAGGGAGATTGAAACTCCGACAAGATGAACTAGCTCGGTCGAACCCCCGAAATCACACGCTCCGCACTTCAACCTTTCGTTTGCCAAAACCACGTAGCCACTGGAGTGCTACTGGTCCTAGGAACAAACTCTACCAAAAACCACAACACACACGCAGCAACGACAAGCGGAAACAACTCGAAAGCCGGCTCACCGGAGGGGGGGGCGGTTAGACCGGGTATAGGGGCGGTTAGACCGCCTCCACCCGGTAACCAAGAAATCCTCCGAAACGCCTCTTCCGGCACCAAAACTCACCTCGGTTTCACCAACAAAGATCTCTAGTCAAGGCCATGCTAGCTACTAGAAAATCTTGGCGAAAACCAAAACTCCACCCGTGGGCCTAGGGGCGGTTAGACCGGCTACCGTGGGGCGGTCTAACCTCCCGTACCCAAAGCAACGAACTCCAACCAAGAACACCTAGCAAACCGCACGAGAACGACCCCAAATTTCACCCGCACGCTCCTCTCGATCAAGGCGAACAAACTCACGGAGGAAAATCCGGCGAAACAAAACTTTGGCCCGGAAACACCCGGGCGGTTAGACCGCCCCCGCAGCGGTTAGACCGCCCCTTCCGTAAAACGAACCCGCGGGTCAAACCTCAACTTCCACGCGCCCGATCTCCCGAATCACTCCACGGATTGCAGCAAAACTTCGGGAATAGTCGGGTTACCTCCCCGGGCAACCTCTACCTCAAAGGAATCGACCCGAAACGCTCACAATCAAAAGGAATCGAAGAAATCGCTTCTCTAGGTCAAGAACTCTCCCAACTCGAGAAACCACCAAATCGAGTCCGATTCAAAGGAGATTTGGGGGCAAAGTCACCACCCAAAGAGGCACAAGAACCTCATATGTGACACCCACCAAACCCCCAAGAAATCATCCTCAAAACACCGCCAACAAAGAGCTCGAAAATCAACACAAAGGAGACGGGAAAACCACCATGATGAACAACGCCAAACCTTCTATACATGCCATGAAAGGTTCGTACAAGGTCTAGCTTGCCACCCAAACATCCATCCCTCTCTCTAGATCTCACATGAAGCTCTCAAGCTAGTCCTCTAAAACCTAAGGAAAATAGAGAACGAAAATGGAAAAACAAATGAGCTAGGGTTCCAAGAGTTGGCTGCCATCCACCCATCCAATGAGTATATATGGAGGCACCCAAAAGACTAAACTACCCTTCACTAATAACTAGGGATACATGCCCCTCGAGGGCTGATTTGGAAGTCTTCATGTCTTCACCATCGGACGGATTCTCGGCGACCGCAACCTCGCTTAGCCTCGACGCAAGCCTTGCAATCCCGACGTGTGTCCTCCGCTTCGAAACTTCTCGGCGCCGGCGGCCGTGGCGGTCGGACCGCCCCCCGGGCGGTTAGGACCGGCCCGGAGATCCGACCGGCCCCGGCGGTCCGACCGCCCCTCCCCGGGCGGTTGAACCGGCCTGGGTGGCCGCACCCCCTCGTCGAGTCTTCGGCCTCGGTTTTGTGGCTCAACCGAGTAATCCGGTGGTTTTCCTCGGTGAACCACTGCAAACCCCGCGAACTCGGTGTAGCCTCCGCCAATCTCCACTCATGACTCGGCTCCCACGTAGTTCCGGCTCGCCCTTGGTTTTGAGGCTCTACCAAGAAACCGTCCACGACTTCATCTTGCTGTTCATGCCACCATGCGGCCCGCACTTGACCCCCGCCGGCCACCGGGTCCCTCGAACGAAGCCTACTTGTCTTCTCCACACCTGGAGGCCTCACCGGCAACGACCTTTCGTACTTGTTCTTCACCCGCACCAACACGAGTCAAACCGCAACCCGCACCCGCAATACTTAGCCAAGAATCGGTCCACACAACGTTGTCAATCACTCATCACACAAGAAAGCGACCATCCACCGATCCTCGAACCACACATGGTCCTCACCCGCCGGTGGTCGACCCGCCATTGGGAACACGCGGTTTTCGAAGGTCCCGATGGGCGGAGGCGGCGCAGCCCCCAACATCCTCTACGTGCACACCGCCGCGCCCGCCGGGGATCGGGTTGGATCAGCCGCGGCCCAAGACGACGCCGTTCCATAGCGTCGCACCGGGCAAGCGCGTCCGGCCCCTCGGCGATCGACCCGCCGGTCCGGTTTGGCACGCCGGACAACTACCGCAAGGAGACGCTCACTTTCGAGGTGGTGGGATTCGGGGCGCGTACCACGCCATACTTGGGCGGTGTTGACGGTGAATTTCCGTCAACCTAGAGTACTTGTTATACATTGGTTTCGATTATGATTTGCAACTAACCCGCCACTAGGCATACTAATGATGTAACAAGTTCGCACTTGCATGTCGATTTTGGAGTTTGTTGTTTACGCAGGAAATTAACGTTAAAGAGGAGACTTTCGGGATAAGTTCATCAAGCAATTCAAGAGAAGATCATGAAGCCCTTCACAAGTCAAGACACAAAGTGAACAAGACTCCAAACAACCCAAGGACCGAAGCATCAACATGCAAAACTCCGGGGACTTGGATGTTTACCAACGAGATCAACTCACCCGAGAGATATTCTCGCAACTCAGATAGCATGATCTTTCGGTATAGATTCGGAGACTTAAACGGTCTTTAATGACAAAAGTTTGACTACCAAAGTTGTGGGCCTCGATGATACCTTCGATTTGGACGTGTGGAAGGCCCAGTTCGGATAAGGGAGCTAGGAGATGTGGCCCCCGAAATCCCTTGCCGCGCATCAGTCCGAAATCAGAACAGATTATCTTCCAAGGCCGATTTGGAGATCTTATCTTCGTTTTTAAGGAAAGAAATGAATACCAAAGTTAAGATAATTTCGTGGCACACAACCCGGACACCGAATTTGCATTATTTGGAGTCCGGACATGGGAGATATGGCGCCGGGAAGGAATGATCGCGAATCAGAAAATCTGGCTGATTTTATGGAAACCAAGTTTGCTTCTCTCCCAAGAAGGATCTCGTGCAAGGCAAGGTGGAGACGCCCAAAGGTACCCCAAGGACATAAATACAACCCCCTAGGCGCCCCAAGATGGTAACCCATCGAACAAATCATCCTACCGACGCCAATCACCGAAAAACCGCCGCCGCAAGATGAGGGAGAG
This sequence comes from Cenchrus americanus, assembly GCA_947561735.1. Taxonomy (NCBI): domain Eukaryota; kingdom Viridiplantae; phylum Streptophyta; class Magnoliopsida; order Poales; family Poaceae; genus Cenchrus; species Cenchrus americanus. The sequence goes on along the minus strand of OX387245.1, from coordinate 86,288,955 downwards.
AGTTAGATGAGCTCGTCGCAAGGATCAACGCCGGCGGAGAGAAGGAAGCAAGAGGAGGACTCCAAGCTGCTGGCCTAGGGTTGTTCCCAAGGTCCATCACCGCCATCTTCATCGACGACGTTCTCCGGAGTCTCCATCACCCCTATGTGCTTCAATCTCGTGTAAGATGATGGGGTAATGTCTCCGTTCATCCCTAGGATTAGATGGATACATGCTATGTGATCGCTACTTGATTCGTGGTTTCAATCTATTGTTTTCATGTTGATGATGCTTTGATGATTAAGGTAGGCCACCATGTTTTTCGGGCGTATGATATCCGCTACTCCCATAGATTACATCAACATACCGTGTCCATCATAGGTCTAGTCATGAATACCTTCGCGTAGTGACAAGACGAGAGGAGGGAAAGGGCAAAACCGTGGTCACAACCCCCGTAGGTTGGTTTATCGCTTTCGTGTAGTAGATGCATACCATATTATCCTAGATCCTAGGGAGGGAACGCTTATCTTTCTTACTCACTCTCTTGTGTTCACCCCTTTACCATATAGTTTAACCCTAGATTTGTTTGATCAACTTAACTTAGATTAACTTAGGTTAGATTGTCTTTACTTTTAGATTAATACTCTCTTTCAAAGGTTTTTCATTCGACTAGATTAATACTTGGTGAAGCGCTAGTAATCCCCTTGCTCCGCGGATTGACATGAACCTTGGGAATCCCGTGGTGAAAAAGGTGTAGGTCCGTACGCTTGCGGATCGTAGGTGGATACGAGTTTTATCCGTCAACAAGCCCCTTTTTCTGGCGCCGTTGCCGGGGAGCAAGCAAGTTTGCTACGTTTAATCTAGTATTAATTTTGTTGATTACTAACACCTAACCCATATTTTCTAAAAAAAGAAAGAAAGAAAATCTTTTTTGTTTTTCTTTCTACTTTTCTTGTGCCTAGATGGATTTGTTCACCTCACCATTGGAAGACGAAGAGATGTCGCTAAGGGAGCTAGCAATGCCGTCAATGGAAGACATTGAGATGCAAAAATCAGATTTGACGTTTGCTACAACCCACTATGAAGTGAAGCCTGGAATCATCAAGTTAGTGGTGATAAAACCATTTAGATGATTGGAGGATGACAACCCATATAGACACATTAAGGAATTCACGATGTTATGCAACACGGTGCAACAAAAAGGAGTTCCGGCCGCTTGGTTCAAGTGGAATCTTTTTCCATTCTCTCTCGAAGATGAAGCGCGAAGATGGTACACACTTGCGTCCGTTGAAGCAAAAGGAAATTGGGATGAGCTAGTGAAGAAGTTTCTTTTGAAGTTCTTTCCCATAAGCAAGGTCCAAGACTTAAGGAGGCAAGTGCTCAATTTCAAGCAAGGAGAGGATGAAGGCATTGATGAAGCATGGGACCATTTTAATGAACTACTTGAGCGAGGCCCGGACTTGGGATTTTCCGATGACTTGATGTTGCATACCTTTTATTTTTCACTAACCCCTAACTCGTCTCGTTTTGTAAGCATGTGTGCAGGCGGTGATATAATGGATAAAACAATTAGTGAAGCCACACAAATCTTACAAAGGATAAGCAATAGACAAAGAACACTACGAGATTGGCAAAGATGTTGTCGAGAGGAGCAAAATGACAAAAGCAAGCCCAAGGTGCTTGCTGAAATTTCTGAAAAAGATGAACCGAAGATCAAGGAAGATGAACCGACCATACAAGAAAGTGAAGATCCACTTCCCAAGGTAAGAGAAGTCATTTCGGATGTTAAAAATGTTGAAACTAACATGGATGTAGGCCGAAGTATGTGGAATGCTAGACCATTAGCGGAGTTCATTCAATCCGGTTGGGTTCAAGTTGATTTTGCCCCACTAATTAACTACCGACGGAAGGAGGAACGCCGACACGTTGCCAAACTAATTGAAGATATATTTGATCAAGAGATGAGTGGAGAGTCGATCCAAAAGATGTTTGAAGAAGAAAGAGAAGAAGGAGATGAAGGATGGATCGACCGGTTTGACAACTCAAAGATTTATGATGAAGGAAGAGAAGAGTACAACCGTGATGAGCCTAGTGACTCAAAGGATAAATGGGAGGAGATAGGACTCAAGCTAGAAGATGAATGGGAAGGGGTTGACATAGATCAAGTACTCCAAGAAGGCCCCTCCCCACAAGGTGATAGCTTGTGTGCTATTCAAGCCTACACACTAGCAAATCAAGACATGGAAGTACTCAAGGATGAAGGAAGGAGTGAATCAACAATGAGCGATCTTGACGACATGTGGTACATGGAAGATAAAGAAAGCAACATACAAGTCTTTGAAGATCAAGATCTGGTTGATAAACAAGACTTCAAAGAAGAGATGAATGCACACATAGTTGAAGGATTACATGTTCCACATGATGAGTTGAAGAAATTGCAAGATGGTGATGAAGAGGCAACTACACTTGTTGAGATCGATTTGCCTTCAACATCATTGATGAACCAAATATCACTCTTGTTGAAAAATCTCTAAGGCCAAGGTATGCGCTGAAATCTCAAGATATTATTGGTATTGATGTTGATAAATTCAAATACTCATGCTCAACCAATAGTATGAATGATAGTTTAATGTCTATGCCTTGTTCCAATAGTGATCATGTTGATAGGCTAGATTTTCTTGAGAATGAAAAAGAGGAAACATTTATTTTTGATCCAATTAATCTCACACTTAAAAAACCTTTGCCTAATTATGAGCTAAGTGCTATGCATGAAACATATGCTTCTTTTATTTACACCTTGACTTGTTGCTACAATTCTGTGGTGTTAATTATGGACGCGTATGTTTACAATAAGTTTTGTAAATCTCGATCATGCTTTGCGCTTGATCGAGCTAATGACCTTAAAGAAGAACATGTCGGGAGAAGGCCCGATTTCCACTAACCATGTAGACAAGTCTTGAATAATGAAAAAAAGAAGTCATGCCTAAAAGAGTTGCAAGATAAATCATCAACCTCTCCGAATCCCGCGATGGATGCTGCTGTCTTCATCAATTTGGGAGCTTGTTCAGAAGTGTACAAATGGAGAAAATGAGATATCCAGAAGCTCCATCAAGTTACCATTCCAACGCATCAAGAACCAACAAGTTTGAAGACCCGTGCAAGGAGTTATGGAGGAAACATTGAGCGTTGCGCGTTCTGAAATTTCAGGACAGATTTCATCGCCGAAGTAAAACGGACGTAACTCTCTTGTCCGGAGTCCGATTTGAGCAAATGAAGACTCGTTGGAAAGGAAATTTTGTGCACTGTGCAATGGAGTAGAGATTGAGTATACTTTCTGTTCTGGACATTAAAAAAATTCATGGAGTGAAGGCAGCACTGAAGGATGATAAAGAAGGAGATAATGATGAAACAAAAGAATGCTTTGGGCAAGTCTTCTATAAGTGATCAAGCACAACATGGGAAGTAAATTAAAGCTTCATTGGTACCTTTTCTTCTTGCATGAAGGGCCGTGGCTATGCAACGAAAAGAAGGTATTTGAGAAAGTCCAGCTCTATGACTTTAAATGAAGCGCTTTTCGGGAGGCAACCCGTTTCTTTATATTTTTACTACATTCTTAGAGAAAATAAAGAATGGCACTATCTTATGATGATCAACTTATGGTTATTTATCTAAGTTCAGTTTTCCTTTTTAGAACCACCATCATGTTCACGATAATATTTATTTGTATGCATTGCATTTTGTTATCAATGTGATGTTTCTTTGTGTATACATGTTTTGCACATAGTTGGCTTGGTTGTTTTATATACTTAATGATTATGCTTCAGTTTCCATGTTAATGCTTCATAGGTACCTATGGGTGTTTTCCTTTTGTGATCTTGTGTAAACGTGGTGTTTAAACAAGATTGCGGACCATCATCGTTAAGTTCGATAAACCTAGCCGGCTTTTCATATGTTTTCATGTTGCTCTGGTTAGTTTATAAGCTTTGCAATGCGCTTAATTTTTCTTGTGCTATAAGAGTTATTGATTTAGGGATAGACATGGTGTTTTAACCCTTGATAAATAAACCTTTATGGATATGGAGAAATACGGCAACCTAGTTGTAAACATGGTGTTTAGAACTAGGTGAAAACATTGCCGTTGTTTATATGCTTTCCTATCATGTGCATACACACCTTGCACCACGTACACTCATTAGGTTTTTATTCCTCATTAGACTAATTATGCCACAAGTTAAGAATCTTAGGAGACATTGTTGGATTATTGGCAATTCTATCTACTCCCAACCGTCACCTTGGGGGTAGAATGTGCGTTTAAAACGTCTTACAGGCAAGATAAAGACTCTCACTACAAGGAAATTGAAGGATGGCTAAGAAGTGCTTTGTCTTCTTCTTCCATGATTAGCAAAATGCTAAGCATGGGGGAGACCCCGAATCTTCAACACAGAAGTGCAACATGACACTCTAGAAGATAGAATGATAAAGATCGTTAACATCTCCGGATCAATGCGCAAGAAGCCACCAATCTCATCAAAATTCTGCATGGTCTCGAAGGGAAAACACTGGATATTTTTGGATATTTAGAAGCCGGATGAAGTTATGATTCCAACAAATCAAGAATCGAGACAATCGGAGGTTCCTACAAGCGGTTATGCCCGAATCACCGAGTGCAACACGTCCTAAAATCAGTTTTGGACAGCACGCAGCACTGAAGTAAAACGGACATAGCTCCCTTGTTTGAACTCCGTTTTTGATGAATGACCACAAAACTTTTCAATAGAGCTATATTTCGATATATGTTCTGTTCTAGACAGAGGGGGAAATCCATGAAAAAGAGACAAGCAAGGAGATGATGAGAACAAGAAAGAGGAGATGGTGATGACAACATTGAAGAGAAGGGTGACCAATGACTCCATTAAGCATACAAGATCAAATTCAGAAGTTTAGGAGCATTAATAAATCAAGACAAAAGCAAAAGCCACATCGATACATGGAGATGTCGGAATAAGGAAACGAAGAATTACAAAGGATGGTAACATCTCCATGGACCTTCTCTTTTCCAAACACAAATGCTTGTAAGTATGCCTTCAACCTCAACTAGGTGCAACCTTTTGTTTTTCTCTTCAAACAATAACATGGCTACTAGGAGGACAACCTAGGTTTCTTTTTACTTTCAATAGATAAGCATGACCATGTGTTCACCTCGATGTTCTATATTGCCTATGCTTACGGAAAGATGATGAAAGTTGCCGCTTTGTTTTACCTACATGAAGTTATACATGTCTTGGCTAATTGCTCTCTATAATATGATCTGAAATTAATTTAAATACCGGCTCTTTTATTTGTGGAGGTGAAATGACTATGCTCTAGACCCACATACATATCTTTGCTCTTTGATTTAAGTTTATGGATAGCCGGATAACTTGTTGTTTTTATGAAAATTTAACTTTTATGCTATTTACATATTTGTGATGCTCTTGCAAAGTTCTACCTACCAACGCCATATACATATATGTTTTATGATAACAAAACCCGTAGATTGCAAACATATGTTTTGATGAGTTGGATTAGGATTGATTTCTATGGTTCGAAACTAAGAAGCCGGTCATTCCTTTGTGTAACTTTTTCATGCTAGCCTTTTTGTCCATGCATTGTGAGTATTCACATCGAAAATTTCACAAACTTCGCCGGGCATCCACCCTAAACCAAAAATATCTTTTTGTGATCACCTCCTTGTCCACAACCCAATTTGATTATGGAGTAAAATTCTCGATGGAGATTCAAATATTCCGCAATATTATGGAATTTATACTTACTTTAGCAGTCATTTCCCCTCTCTTTTATGCTCGAGGACGAGCATCGTTCAAGCATGGGGGAGGAGTCATTCTCTGACACAAATGCTATGTAAGTATTATGTTGCAAAAAGTTTTGTGGAGCAAAAGAAAAAAAAGAAAAAATGAAAAATGAAAAAAATATGATAAGAAGAAAATAAAAGTAAGAAAAATAGGAAGAATAAAGTGAAAAAAAAAGAAAGAGAGAAAATGAGAAGGAAATAAAATAAACATGCTCCTCGGTTCTTTTTGCTTCATAAGTTCTCAAGTGACTTGATGACAAATCCATACTCAAATCTTCCAACCATGTGCAATCCGATAGCGAGAACTTCACTCGTGCCTCGGGATCATCCATTTGCCACTTGCACATGTCCACTTATCTAAATGTGTGTGTTTCGTCCCTCTCTCTTTCCAACATTTATTTTCCATGGCCTTTTTGACGAGTCTCGGTAATTCCAATAGACCTCTCTCTTAATTTGACAATATTTCGGATGTATGTTTTGCTAGGATTGTTTTTAACCTTCCAAGCTCCACATAAGCCTTCCACTATCACATATGAGTAGAGTAGGTTGAAAATAATCTAGTATAGGCTTGAGTGACTTGATGAGATGAGTGTTCCATGAGCATTTGCAAGAGATTTTCACTTATGTTGGATATGCATCTTTTTGAAAATCTTCCATGTGACAAGGTAATGGTTTGAAGTTCACTTAACTTTGAGAGCATCGTGTTAAATGTGGCTTGCTCTTTATTGTTAGTATATCTTCCATAATGAAAAAGAAGTCGGTCACAACTTGAACTTTAAAAATAAATTCTTAAGAGACAGCAATTTGTCTCGTCATGAATGACTAAGTGAAGGGATAACATTGGAAGGCAATGCTGATTTCCCTTTTAAGCGAGGATTACTTACTCGAGGACGAGCAAGGTTTAAGCATGGGGGAGATGTTGACGGTGAATTTCCATCAACCTAGAGTACTTGTTATACATTGGTTTCGATTATGATTTGCAACTAACCCGCCACTAGGCATACTAATGATGTAACAAGTTCACACTTGCATGTCGATTTTGGAGTTTGTTGTTTACGCAGGAAATTAACATTAAAGTGGAGACTTTCGGGATAAGTTCATTAAGCAATTCAAGAGAAGATCATGAAACCCGTCACAAGTCAAGACACGAAGTGAACAAGACTCCAAACAACCCAAGGACCGAAGCATCAACACGCAAAACTCCGGGGACTTGGATGTTTACCAACGAGATCAACTCAGCCCGAGAGATATTCTCGCAACTCAGGACAGCATGATCTTTCGGTGCAGATTCGGAGACTTAAACGGTCTTTAATGGCAAAAGTTTGACTACCAAAGTTGTGGGCCTCGACGATACCTTCGATTTGGACATGTGGAAGGCCCAATTCGGATAAGGGAGCTAGGAGATGTGGCCCCCGAAATCCCTGCTGCGCAGTCAGTCCGAAATCAGAACAGATTATCTTCCAATGCCGATTTGGAGATCTTATCTTCGTTTTTAAGGAAAGAAATGAATACCAAAGTTGAAGATAATTTCGTGGCACACAACCTGGAGACAGAATTTGCATTATTTGGAGTCCGGACATGGGAGATATGCCGCTGGCAAGGAAGGACTGCGAATCAGGAAAATCTGGCTGATTTTATGGAAACCAAGTTTGCTTCTCTCCCAAGAAGGATCTCGTGCAAGGCAAGGTGGAGCACGCCCAAAGGTACCCCAAGGACATAAATACAACCCCCCAGGTGCCCCAAGATGGTTACCCATCGAACAAATCATCCTACCGACGCCAATCACCGAAAAACCGCCGCCGCAAGATGAGGGAGAGAGTTAGATGAGCTCGTCGCAAGGATCAATGCCGGCGGAGAGAAGGAAGCAAGAGGACTCCAAGCCGCCGGCCTAGGGGTGTTCCCAAGCTCCATCACCGCCATCTTCGTCGACGACGTTCTCCGAGTCTCCATCACCCCTATGTGCTTCAATCTGTGTAAGATGATGGGGTAATGTCTCCGTTCATCCCTAGGATTAGATGGATACATGCTATGTGATCGCTACTTGATTCGTGGTTTCAATTTATTTTTTTCATGTTGATGATGCTTTGATGATTAAGGTAGGCCACCGTGTTTTTCGGGCGTATGATATCCTCTACTCCCATAGATTACATCAACATACCGTGTCCATCATAGGTCTAGTCATGAATACCTTCGCGTAGTGACAGTACGAGAGGAGGGAAAGGGCGAAACCGTGGTCACAACCCCCGGTAGATTGGTTTACCGCTTTCGTGTAGTAGATGCATACCATATTATCCTAGATCCTAGGGAGGGAACGCTTATCTTTCTTACTCACTCTCTTGTGTTCACCCCTTTACCATCTAGTTTAACCCTAGATTTGTTTGATCAACTTAACTTAGATTAACTTAGGTTAGATTGTCTTTACTTTTAGATTAATACTCTCTTTCAAAGGTTTTCCATTCGACTAGATTAATACTTGGTTAAGCGCTAGTAATCCCCTTTCTCCGCGGATTGACAAGAACCTTGGGAATCCCGTGGTGAAAAAGGTGTAGATCCGTACGCTTGCGGATCGTAGGTGGATACGAGTTTTATCCGTCAACGGGCGGCCTCGCTACGCCAAGTTCATGGCGGTCCCCAACTACACCTACCTCAAGATGAAGATGTCGGGGCCCAACGGCGTCATCACCGTGGGCTCATCCATCGAGCACGCATTCGACTGCGACGTCGAGTGCGTGGAACACGTCGAGGCGCTGGCGCTGGACGAAGCGCTCGTCGCCAACATGGAGAAGATGGTCAACGAGAACCTCGAGTCCACCGCGAAGCACGCCGGCAGCCTTCGAGGCCGCCGAGCGGCACCAAGGAGGTGTCGCTCGACCCTCGCTACCCCCGAGGGCAAGGCGTTGAAGGTCGGTTCTACCCTCGACCTGAAATAGGAAGTGGTGCTCGTCGACTTTCTGTGCGCCAACGTCGACATCTTCGCGTGGAGCCCCTCAGACATGCCAGGCATCCCGAGGGAGGTAACCGAGCACTCCCTTGACATCCTACCTCACTCCCGCGCCGTGCGCATTGGCCGCGCCGCTTTGACGAGGAGCGGCGCCGGGCAATCGGAGCGGAGCCGCGGAAGCTCCTAGAGGCCGGGTTCATCAAGGAAGTGTTCCACCCTACTTGGCTAGCTAATCCCGTAGTGAAGAAAAAGAATGGGAAGTGGCGGATGTGTGTATACTACACCGGTCTTAATAAAGCATGTCCTAAAGTTCCTTTTCCTTTGTCGCATATCGATAAGATCGTTGACTCGACCGCCGGGTGTGAACCGCTTTGTTTTCTTGATGCCTATTCCGGTACCACCAAATAAAAATGAAGGAGTCCGACCAGCTCTCGAGGACAAGTTCTACGGCATCGAGCTCAATCACGTGCCCCGCCGGTACAACGAGGAGGCGGACGAGCTCGCCAAGATCGCATCGGGGCGGATCACCGTCCCCCCCGAACGTCTTCCCTCGGGACGTTGCCCAGCCATCCATCACCCTCGAGCCACACCCCTCGAACTTCACAGAACCCTCGGGGGCTCCCTCGAATCCAGCGGGCGCAGAGCCCATGGACGAGGACCCCTCGAACGAGGCATTCGTGCTCTCCCTCCTCGAGGGGTACGGCGCCAGCGAGGCCGAAGCCATGGACGTCGATCCAGCCCCCAGCGAGGTGGACTGGCGCGACAAATACATTACCTGGATGGACCGGGGGAACTCCCCTCGGACCGGTCCGAGGCCAGGCGCATCGCCAGGATGGCCAAGTCCTTCGCCCTCGTCGACGGCGAGCTGTACAAGCGCGCCGCCTCCGCATCCCGCGGCGATGCGTTCCCATCCGCCGTGGGACGCGAGCTCCTCGGGGATATACACGCGGGCGTTTGCGGCCACCATGCCACGCCCCGCACCCTCGTGAGCAATGCGTTCCGCCGGGGCTTTTATCGGCCCACCGCGGTCGGCCGACGCCGGCCGAAATCGTACGCACCCGCGAAGGGTGCCGCTTCTACGCTCGCAAGTCCAACCTCCCCGCGCACGTCCCCGTAGACCATCCCCATCACGTGGCCTTTCGCCGTGTGGGGGGCGGGGACATTGTCGGGCCCTTGCGGAAGGCGCCTGGGGGCTACACCCACCTATTGGTCGCAATTGACAAATTCTCCAAATGGGTGGAGGTACGCCCCATCACGAACCTCGGGCGGAGCGAGCGGTGACGTTCTTCACCGACATTGCCTACCGCTTCGGAGTGCCGAACTCCATCATCACCGACAACGGATCCCAACTCACAGGCGGAAAATTCTTGGAGTTCCGCGACAAGTTCCACATCCACGTGGACCGGGCGGGCGTGGCACATCCACGGACCAACGGCCAAGTGGAGTGTGCCAACGGCATGATCCTACAAGGCCTCAAGCCCGAATTTTCGACCACCGAACAAGTCCGGTCGGAAATGGCCTCGGACCACCCCAAGCGCAGCCACCGGGTTTACCCCGTTTTTTCTGGTCCATGGCGCGGAGGCCGTCCTCCCCACGGACTTGGAATACGGATCGCCCAGAGTGCGGGGCTACGACGAAGATGCCAATCAGCGAGCCCGCGAGGACTCGCTGGACCAGTTAGATGAAGCACGCCTCGTGGCCCTGATGCACTCCGCAAGGTACCAGCAGTCCCTAAGGCGCTACCAAGCTCGAAAGGTGCGGCGGCGGGACTTCAGCGAGGGGGACTTGGTCCTAAGGCTACGCCAAGACAACCGAGGACGCCACAAGCTATCACCCCCATGGGAGGGACCCTACGTCGTGGTGAAGGTGCTCAAGCCCGGCACATACAAGCTAGCCAACGAGGACAGCGAGGAACTCACCAACGCTTGGAACATCCGGCAGCTATGTCGCTTCTATCCTTAGCCAGGATTTCCAAGTCTTTTGTTGTAAATTACGTGCCCAACACCCCAGTTGGCAGCACAATGTAAATGACAGAAAAGAAATAAAGTTAAAGAGCAACTCGGCTTTCCCCAGAAAACCAAGTCACCCTCGGGGGCTATGACGGGCGGCATCCCCCCCCCCAAAAAATGGTCCCATTTTTCGCAAAAACCTAACTCGCAAGCGCGCTAAGTATGTTTCGACCTTAGCCTCGAGCGGACTAAGGCAGGGCGCGGGTGGCCAAACGGAAAGGATGCGTGAGCCAGAGATAGCCTACGCCTCCGCGAGGATACGACCCTTCCCTCTCGCCTCCGGCCTAGCGGGCTGCCCACGAAAAACGAACTCTCCCAACCCGAATTCGCCCGAGCAAAAGGAAAAAACAGAACAACGCGACGAATAAAAGGCACCACTTAAATTTACAAGTGCTCAAATAATCCATAAGTTTCACTCGTTTATTTACACGGCCATATGGCCCAGATACTAACGTCCAAACAAAAAATGGGCCAAGCGCCCAGCGATCTTCGGGCCTGAGGCTCGTCGTCGTCACCGGCATCCGGGAACAAGAACTCCGCGAAGGCCTCGGTGAGTGCCTCAGCAACATCAGCGGCAAGTGCGTCCGCCTGCTCCATCGCCGCCTCGTCCTCGACGCCCTCCGGGACGACGTAGCCAAACGCCACGGCCTCGAAGTTCACCTCGTAGTGGGACCGCACCATGCCAAGGGCCTTCTGGACGCCCACGTGAAGCGCGCGACGCATGCGCCTTGAGACGTGCCCGCCAAGGGCGCGCAGACGGCTGGCCGGCGCCGAACCTCCGACATGCGCCTCGCCCTCTTCGACCTCCTGGCAGGTCTCGAGGGCTGCAGCGCGCAGCTCCACCAGCTCCCGCTCGGAGGAGTCATAGGCAGTCTGCAGCGTCTCGGCCCGATCAGTCACACGCCCCAGGCGCGGTGCGCGAGCCCGGATGTCACGAGCAAAAGAAATCAAGAGGGGAACGGACCCCTGAAGGGAAGATCAACAAAACAAGAAACAAAGTGGCAACTTACCTTCAACCTGCTTCCTCTCCCCCTCGAGAGCTTGGCGTCCACTCTCGACCGCCTGCTGCAAGCTGACGACTGTGGCGCTCTGCTCCTCGAGGGTCCGAACCTAGTCCGCGTTTGAGATGCTGAGGGCGATCAGCTCCCCGTCGAGCTTCGAGACTTCGTCTTCCCGCTCCTTCAGCGACGCCTGTGCCCTCTTGAGAGCAGCGTATTCCTGCTCGAGCGCCGACCGGGCATCAGCGAGGGCGGCTCGCTCCTGCTGGAGCCGCCCCTCGGCTTCCTGGCGGGCGGCACACTCCTGCTGAAGCTGCTCCTCCGCTGCGACGACCATGACGACCTTGGCGGTGAGGGCGACCTTCAATTCTTCGGCTTCCTTGGCCTTCTGCTTGGCCTCCCTCGCCCTCTCCTCGGCCCGGCTCCGCTGGGACTGCGCCCCGTGAGCTCCGCGCGGACCTCCCGGTTCTGGGCCCAGATGGAGATCACCTCCGCCTCCCCGGTCCGTCACCACGGTGCACGCCCTCTCCGTGTCCCCCCTCGCTCGTTGCGGCGCCTCGTTCCGATCGATGAGGGCCGTGCGAACCCGCTCGATGGCGGAGGGGCGCACCGTAGATCGCCCCTCCGGCTCCAAGAGGCGGTCACGCGAGGCCTCCGCCCGGTGCCGGCCCGGCCATCCCGGTCCTCGGGGCCTCCGCGAGGGCGTCGAAGGCGTCGCTCGCTCCCCCGAGCCCCCGGTGGAGCTCGGCGCTCATCTGGTCGAGGGCGCCATACCTGTCGCGGGCGCGGAGCTCCAGCTCTTGACATCAGCAGACGAAATCCATGAGTGCCGCACCACGAAGACAAACACGAAAATGACAGGATCGAAGAAGAAAGCGGCAATCTGGCGGGACTACGCAAGAACACCAACGCACGTGGAAGACACGCCACGCCGGGCCACCATGGATTTGCAGCGCCTCGTTCAACACCCGGTTGAGCGAAGCGCCGTGGCCGCGCAGCTCCTCCTACAGCTGCTGCTCCTCTTGGGCGTCGGCGAAGAGGGAGGGTGGCGCCTCGACGTACTCTCGCCCCTCCCCCGGCCCCGCCGCTGGATCGCTCGAGCCAGGGGGTGCGGCGCGAGATGAAGAAGCCTCGGCACCGTGCCTCGAACCCCCGGCCACCATGTGGCCATCCCGCCGTCTGACGAGCACCCCCGCCTGAGGCTCAGGGGCTGGCGTAGGCAAGCTTGCCCACTGATCCCACCCGGGCGGCAGGACGTCGTCGTCAGGGAACTCCACCGTCGTCGCCCGGGAGCCGCCGGCGAGAGCGGGCTCTCCGCCGCACCACCACGACCGCCTCCGACCGCGCCTCGCGGCCGTGGGCTCCCGCCGCGGCACCATGACCACCGCCTCTAGCCGCACCACGGTGGCCGCGGGCGCCGGACGCACCTCCGCGGCCGACGCCACCGGCGGCGCCACTACGACCCCGGCGTCGTCCCGCCGTACCTCCGCCGCCGACCGTGCCTCCATCGTGGCCGTCGCCTCGCCGCGCTTCCGTCATGGCCGGCGCCCGCGGTGCCTCCGCGACCGCCGGCCGCGGCCCGGTGGGCGACGTCACCGGCCGCGGCCCTCGAGGCCTCGGCCGCGCCTTGCGAGCTCCCGCTCGCCATCGCCGCCGTGCTTGCGCCGCCCGCGCGCGCCCTCGACGAGAGCCGCCTAGTAGGAACGGATGCGTCCGCCCTCGGCACCTTGGTCGGTGCGAGGGGGGGGCACCGTTGGCGCCACCCCCGTGGACATGGAAACGAATCGTCGGACCCCCGCTCGTCGGGCACGCGACCCCTCGAAAGGCAACCCCGCCGCGCCTCCGGCCACCTACACCGCGTGCGCGGGCTCCCTCGCGTGCGCGGTGTCCGCCGCGCGCACGTGCGCCTACGAGGCGTGCGCCGGGTGCCTCCGCGGCTCGTGCCGCCTCGTCGTAGATTGCCCGGTGGCGGGCGCCTCGGGCCCGCCCCGGGCGATGGTCCTCCCCGCCACCGGAGCCGGCTCCCGTGACGGGGGTGTAGGCTCCCACCTATCGGGGAGAACCTCGCCCCCCTATCTTCTTCCTCGTCTTCCTCCTCTTCCTCGTCCGACGACGAGTACTCCTCCGTCCCTGGCGAGGAGAGTCCCTTCTTGCTCGCGGAGCCGAACTCCTCGCTCCTCTCGCTCCCGGCGCTCCCGTCGCCGCGCGTTGCACTCCCTCCTGCGTTCCACACGCTCCCGCTCTCGCCGTTGCGCCACGCGTGCGAGCACGCGGGACCGAGGCGTGGGTGGATCGGACTTCGCAGCGCTCACGCTCACCATCTGCGGGGGTCAAACAAAGCTTTAAAACGCGCCGGCGAACCAAAAAACCGGCAAGATAAGAAAGGAAGTCAAGAAATCCACTCACCAACTGGCCGGCGGGAAGCATATCGAATGCCCACAGGGATGCGTCATCGCCACGCCCCAGCCTGAGGTCGATGGCGCGCCGCGCCCGGGTTGCCGCGTACGACCGTGGGAAGGGATCCCGCGGGAGCCGCGACTCCGCCAACACAATAGGGTCCGCGTCCTCGATCATCTCGAAGATACGGAGCCGCCTCTCCATCTAGGGGATGATCCGCCGGTGGTGGAGGTTGGCGAGGACGCATCCCGCGGTCGGCCCGCGGTCCGCCGCCTTCTTCGGTGCGGCCACGAGCGAGTCCGGCCACGCCCGGTGCGAGGGCGGTGACACCCCATGGTACCGGGGAGGCGGCCCTCTCCCCGAGCACCTTGCCTGGTGTAGGGTGGGAGGCTAGGCTCGGCGTTGAGGAGGTAGAACCACCCCCGCTCCCGGTCCCGGTTGTTGGAGGTCATCGTGCGGGGGATGTACTCCTACCGCGCGCGTGCTCCCCGCGCCGCGAGCACCAAGCCGCCGCGCGCTCCACGCGGCGAGTCCTCAACTCCGACGTGGCCGGCGTATGCGGCTCCGCGCGGAAGAGGTGGACCCAGAGATCCCGGTTCACCGGGATCCCCGGGGAGCCTTCGCGGACGCCGACGAACGTGGTCGCTCGCGAGATTGCGTTCGGTGTGAAGTTGTGCAGCTCCACGCCGTAGTGGTAGCACAGGGCCCGCATGAAGCGGCTCGCCGGCCCGCCGGCCGCGCTCGTGGAAGCGGGCGAAGCCGACGACGTAGCCGTACGGGGGGTTGGGAACTCGATCCCTCTCCGACAGCACGATCCACTCCGCCGGCTGCCCCTCCATGTTCGCCGCCAGCTGGCCGCCGGCCACCAACAGACGTACCCAAGGACAGCGTCGTCGCCGTCGAGCGCTCCCACGCCGGCGGGTCGATGATGGTGATGGGCTGCTGGGGGGCCATGCGAACAGGCGGGGGAGCGATGAACAGAAGTAAGAATGGCTCCGAGAGCAGAGGCGCAAAGGCAAGAACGGCTCGGGGGCTAGAGAGCGAGAGGCAGGGACAGCAAACGCTAAGTGCAAAGTTAAAAAACCGCCTCTCCTCCGCCGGTCGGATTTATAGGCCGCAAGGCGTGCTCTCCGGAGCGCACGCCCCGCGCGCATTAACTGCAGGTGTAATATTCCCTCACTGACAAGCGGGGGCCATCACGACCGCGGCGGCCGCATAACCGCACGCGCGCCATCATCACGGCGCGGTAACCGGAGGGCCGCGGCGGCGGTCACGTCCGCCCGCCCCACCCGCCCACTACGCGCGCGGCCGCGGCGCCTGAAAAGGCGCGCCCGCGGCGCGTGACTATAGCCACGACTGCGGGCATTAAATGGCCCTGTCCCTTACCAAGTAAGGAAGACCCTCGAGTGGCCCGAGCCCCTGGTTCAAATAAGACCGACCCTCAAAGGGTGCGAATATCGACCAGTGGCCTTGAAGCCTGTTCAAGATAATCAGGCGCCACAGGTGCCCTCGATCTACTGATCAGCGGCTCGAGGACCAGCGCGCCTGAGAACCCTCGAGGCACGCAGATGCAAAGGGGCGGGGAGCATTCCGGCCGCTACCCCCGCACGGCCCTACCGATCGTGGGTTTCGAAGCCCGACCCTCGACGGGTTCGAACAGGCGCCCCCGCATCACCGCAGTCGGGGACGACGAGGGCACGTGCATTCGAGCCTTTCCTCGAGACCACCGGCTCGAGGGTGCCCCAAATGTCGTGTTCGACGACCCGGCAAGGGCGGCTAGTCGGGGGGGGATCCCACCGAGGGAGAGCTTGCGCGCCCTCGGTCCCTAGCAAATGGGACCGAGCCCCACCTAGCAAACCCATGCAAGCACTTTAATGGACGAGTCTCCGGACCACGAGCCTACCCTTATCGAATGGGGCATGGGCGTCCGCTTGAACCGCCCGCTAATAGCTCAACGAGGAATCCGCAATCCGCGACCCGATCGATGGGGGTTGCGGAAACCTCACCCTCCGTCCCGCGGAGGTACGGCGAGGGCGCATTTAAAACAAGACGAAGAGCTCGCCCCGATCGCCTCGAATGGGCCCAGGCTCGGGGGCTCGACGCACGGCTACACCTCCTGGGATGCACCGGACGCGAATGGTGCCAGTCACGCGTGTGTCACCGAAGCCGGCTGAAACATTGCCAATGCCGGTTGGAACACGTACCACGCCCACTGACAAGATCCCGCGGTAAAACCCCTGCAAGAGCGCCCACGCTCCTGCAGGGCTTCGGGGGCTAGCCCGCGGGTCCGCTGACGCGGCCCCACAGAAGGCATTTGCAACCAGGGGGAAGAACGTCCTATCAGTAGGTTTCGCGCATCCGCGGGAGCCCGGGCCGGCACACCCACGGATGCTCGGGGGCCACTGCGCGCGGACGGCCCCGAGGGTCCCCTAAAAAACCAGGGGAATCCCCGCTTAAAACACCCGCAAAAAAACAAAACAAAACACACCTCTAACCTAAGCACGCACACAGACGCGGCCCACGCCGCGGTGGCCCCCGCGGCCCGCCGCATTGGCCCAATCAATCGCCCCCCCCCCCCCCGAGCTAGGTCCGCCTCGTTCGAGGGCTCGCGCCCCCCTCGAGCGGGTTCCACCTCGCTCGAGGGCTCACACCTCCCTCGAGCGGGCTCCGCCTCGCTCGAGGCTCCCTCACGAGCGCACCCGCTCCCGCATGCGGGTACGAGCATTTAATGCTCGACACGACGAGCCACGCTATCACGCGCCCGGGAATCACGCCCCGGCCGTTCCACCAACTCCCTAGGGGAAGCCCATCCCCTCCACCGTGAGGACTATGCGACGAGGCCGGTGTCGGCTCCGTGACACCGTGCCGCCCACTCCCCGTACGGCAAACGCACCGTGCCCTCGAAGGGAGGCCGGTCGCACCCTCG
Organism: Cenchrus americanus; assembly: GCA_947561735.1. Taxonomy (NCBI): domain Eukaryota; kingdom Viridiplantae; phylum Streptophyta; class Magnoliopsida; order Poales; family Poaceae; genus Cenchrus; species Cenchrus americanus. The sequence goes on along the minus strand of OX387245.1, from coordinate 86,271,854 downwards.
AACCCTCCTCTCGTGACTCCGCAGGTCGGATCGTGACGTCGGGGGCCGGCGGGAGCGCCCATCCCCGTCGTTGTCGGTCCCCGTGCGGCCACCCCCGCCCCCGCAAAGACCACGCCGTGCACTACTACAACCACTCCAACACCGTTGAGCACGCGGGGACGGGACGCCGCCACGCCTGCCACTGTACCCCGTACGGATCACCGTCACCGGCTTCCTTGAGCCCGCATGGAGACGCCCCGGTCAACCACTACGTCTTCACCCTCGAAGCCGCCTCTATTCAAGTACAGGGGACGCCACGACGCCTTGACCGGAGCAAGACTCGCCGGGCAGGCGTCATCTCCACGGGACTGTACGCCATGCCTCCCCACGTAGCCAAATAGTGCGGCACACTTGTAAATCGTCCTCTCCTTGGTATATAAAAGGAAGGTGACCCCCTCGCCGCGGGGGACAGAGCGACAAGAGACGACACACACGACTCGCTCCCCGTCCTCCATACGATATTGGGACTCGCCTCAATCACTCCTCTTGGGACTTGGAGGCCGCGCTTCCTCTCCCGCTCCGCTTGTAGCCGCCCCACTACAGGCACCCCGGTGCAAAGCAATATAGTGCCTCGAGCACACCTCTGCTGGACGTACGGCCCCGGCCGGAACCAGGATAAACCAAGTGTCCTTAGTTGCTTAGCACCGACCATCGAGAGACGGATCTCGGCGCTTATTACTAGTTAGTGTCGGGACTACTTTCCGCACCGACGCATCTTCAAGATGCACGAGCACGCGGACCCCGTCGCACCGGCGCGCGGCTTGCGGTTGATGTCGGACCTCTTCCCGTGGAAGTATGCGGCCACATGGGCGCCGCGCGCCATCGACCTCGGGGCCGCCCGGAGCGACGACGCGGCCCTCTGCGGGCGTTTACCATGCTCCCGGTCGGCCCATTGGTGAGCGGACTTCCGCCTCCCCTTGTTCCGGCGGTTCGCGGGATATCGGCGTGTTTTGAGGCCTTGACCGTCCTTTGCGGATAATGGCCGTGAACGCCGCGCGGTTCGACCCGCCCACGGCCCGAGCCCAAGCATGCGCGCGCGCGCGCGGCGGCGAGAGCGAGAGCGGGCGGCACGCAAGAAGGAGCGGAGCATCCGGCGACGGGAGCGCCGGGAACGGAGCAAAGGAGGAGTTCCGGCCGCGCGAGCAGCAGGGGCTCTCCTCCCCGGGACTTCGGAGTATTCATCGTTGGGTGAGGAGGAGGAGGAAAGCGATGGGCGACGCGCTCCCCGGAGAGGTGGGAGCCTTCGCCCCCCTCGCCCGCAGCCGCGGAGGCGGCGGAGGAGACCCGCGCGCTCGGGGCGGGTCCGGGAGCGCCGTGGCATCCTACAGAGAGGCGACGCGCGTCGCGGAGGCGCCGGCGCGCACCGCGGAGATGGCCGGGGGTGCGGCGGCGGCCACACCCCGTGGCGGCAACAACGTCCGCCGAGCCCCTAAGGAAAAGGAAACGAGGGTTTCCCACCCCCGAGGTAGGCGATTGCTTCCCCCTTAGTCGCGTCTTTTAGTCGGTTAGGGCCTAACTCTCTCACCTTCATGTTCGCAGGGTGGCGCCCACCGTGCCCCCTCTTGCGCTCGCCAAGGTGCCGAGGACGGACATGGCCATCCCTACTAGGCGGCATTCGTCGAGGGCGTCGCGGGCGACCGCGAGCACGGCGGCGGCGGCGGCGAGGGACTCGCATGGCGCGGCCGAGGTCTCGGAGCCGGAGCCGGCGGCGACGACTACGGAGCCGCGGACGGCGACGACAACTACGGAGCCGCTCCGGTGGCCGCGGAGGCGCAGCGGACGGCGGCGGTTGCGAGCCGCGAAAGAATCGGCGACGGCCGTGGAGCCGCAACCGCGCGGTGTCGGTCATAGCGGCGCCCACGGCCATGGCGGTCGCCGCGCCGCCGACTTCGTCGGCAACCGCCGCGGCGAGTAGCCCGAGAGTGGCGGTGGCAAAGATCCCCGACGACGACGACGTCCCGCCGCCGGCCGGGACCAGTGGGGCGAGCCCGCTCGTTTCGGCCCCCGAGGCCTCGGCGGGGGCGCTCGTGGCTCGGGCGACGTTGGCGCAGACCGAGGCGCCCGGCGGACGGCGTCGGGGCCTCGTCGTCGCGCATTGGGCCCGCGCGCGCGCCCGGAGAAAGGGCGGGGAGCAGCCGATGCCCCGCCACCCCACTTCGTCGAGGCCCGGGCGGAGCAAGCGCTCGGCATGAGCTCCGCGACCATGGCGCCTCGCTCAACCGGCGCCCGAACGAGGCGTTGCGGATACACGGCCGTCTGCGTGGCGCGTCTTCCGGGTTAGCCGGGTTTCGTGGAGTTTTCGCAGCTTCTTTCTCCTCGTTCTCTTTGCGTTCGTGATTTTCTTGACGCCCGTTCTTCTCGCCTTGCTTGTTGGCGGCGGGAGCCGGAGTGCCGGCCCGGGAGCGATACGACGCCCTCAACCGCCTCGACGCCGACCTTCATTGGTATCGGGGGCGGCACGAGGCCCTAGACGCCCCTCGCCGAGGCCCCGAGGTCGCCCGGATCGGTGGGCGGGCATACGGGGGCCGAGGCCTTGCCGGACCTCGCTCCCGGAGCAAGGCGCCCCGGTGCCATGGGAGGCGCCTCCGCGGTCGAGAGGGTGCGGACGGTGTTGGTGGAGTGGGACGACATGTCGCGCCGGGCTCGCGAGGACTCGGAGGGGGCACGCTCGTCGCGTCGGCATGGGAGGCCGAGGTCGTCACCGCCCGCGCCCGGCTTCAACGGGGCCGCACGGCCCTCGAGGAGACTTAGGGGCGAAGACGGCCCCGGCGGACAAGGCCGGCCGTGCTCACCGCGGCGGAGGAGGAACTCCGGCGAGAGCGAGCCGCACACCGGGAGGCGGAAGGCCGCCTTCGGGCCGGAGCGGTCCGCACTCGTCGAGGCCCGGGCTGTGCTCGAGCAGGACCGCATGGCGCGGGAGGAAGCGCTGGGCCAACTCCAGTGGGAGCGTGCCGCGCTCGAGGAGGCGTGGGTCACGCTCAAGCAGCAGGAGGAGGAGGTGACGAGGCTCAACGGTGAGCCGGGTTCGGATCGCATCTCGCACGAGGATGCCGCGCCGGTCCCTCGAGGAGCGGGAGACCTCGTTCCTCAAGCCGCGGCGCCGGGTCGAGGAGGCGTGTCGGTCCCTCGAGGGGGAGAAGAAGCGAGTCGAAGGTGAGTTTGCTTTCACTCGCTTTTCGCTTGTTGATTCGTTCTTTTGGGATTCGCTCCCAACTTGTTTTTCTTTGTTCGTGGCTTCTAGGCCTCAGACCGTCTCGGGGCACGCAACCACTCGAGCCGAGTTGGCGCGGGCGGCCTACAACTCCTCTCAACCGTGGTTGGAAGAGCCGCGGGCCGCCGCCCTCGAGACCCGCCGGGGGGTCGAAGAAGGCGAGGCGCAAGCCGGAGCTCGCCGCCGAGTCGCCTGCGTGCCCTCGGTGGGCATGTCTCCCGGCGCATGCGTCACGCCCTTCACCTAGGCGTCCATAAGCCCCTCGGCGTGGTGGGGTCTCACTACCAGGTGGACTTCGAGGCCGTGGCGTCGGGCTACGTCGTCCCGATCGGCGTCAAAGATGAAGTGGCGATGGAGCGCGCGCGACGCACTAGCCGTCGGCCGCCGCCGGACGCTCGCGGAAGACTTCATGGACTTCTTGTTCCCCGACGCTCCCCGACGCCGGCGAGCCCCAAGCCCGAAGACCACCGGGCGTCGAGCCCTTTGTTTGTTTAAGTATTAGAATTCGGGCCAAGTGGCCATGTAATAAACGAGTATTCTTCTAAAATGTTTGAACATTTGTAAATAGGAGTGATGTTATTTATTTCGCTTGTCACGTTGTTTCGTTTTTCCTTTGCCCGGATGAATTCAAGTTGGGGAAGTTCGATTCCACGAGTAGCCTGGCCGGTCCGGAGGCGAGAGAGAAGGGCCGTATCCTCGCGGAGGTGTGGGCTATCTCTCGGCTTGCGCGTCCTTCCCACTTGGCCGCCCACACCCCGCCCGAATTCGCTCGAGGCTTAGGTCGAGTCGTACTTAGCGTGCTTGTGAACTTTTTGCGAAAAAATTGGACCATTTTTGGGGGGGGGGGATGCCCCCGCAAGAGCCCCCGAGGGTGACTTGGTTTTCTGGGGAAAGCCAAGTTGCCCTTTAACTTTATTAATTTTCTGATATTTATATTTAGGCTGCCAACTGGGGTGTTGGGCATGTAATTTACAACAAAAAACTTGGAAATCCTCGCTAAGGGTAGAAGCGACGTAGCTGCTGGATATTCCAAGAGTTGGTGAGTTCCTCGCCATCCTCGTTGGCCAACTTGTATGTGTCGGCTTGAGCACCTTCACCACGATGTAGGGTCCCTCCCATGGGGGCGACGGCTTGTGGCGGCCTCAATTGTCCCGGCGCGGCCCTCGGGACCGTGTCCCCCTCACCGAAGTCTCGTCGCCGCACCTTCCGGGCTTGGTAGCGCCTTAGTAGCCCGGTGATATCTTGCGAGTGCATCGAGCCACGATTCGGGCCTCGTCTAGTTGGTCCAGCCGAGTCCTCGCGAGCTCGCTAGTTGGCTCCCTCATCGTAGCCTCGAACTCGGGTGACCCGTATTCCAAGTCCGTGGGGAGGACGCCTCTCCGCGCCGTAGACTAGGAAAAACGGGGTGAACCCGGTGGCCCTCGCTGGGGTGGTCCTGAGGCTCCACACGACCGCTGGCAGCTCTTGGAGCCATTTTCGACCAGACTTGTTCAGCCGGTCAAAAATCCTGGGCTTGAGGCCTTGTAGGATCATGCCGTTGGCGCGCGCTCCACTTGGTTATTGGTCTGTGGATGCGCCACGGCTGCCCAGTCCACACGGATGTGGAACTTGTCGCAGAACTCTAGGAATTTCCTGCCTGTGAATTGGGACCTGTTGTCGATGATGATGGAGTTGGGCACTCCGAAGCGGTAGACGATGTCGGTGAAGAACGTCACGGCCTGCTCCGCCCTGAGATTCGTGATGGGGCGCACCTCTACCCACTTGGAAAACTTGTCGATAGAGACCAAAAGGTGGGTGTAGTCCCCGGGCGCCTTTCGCAAGGGCTCGACGATGTCCAACCCCCACACGGCGAAGGGCCATGTGACGGGGATGGTCTCGCGGATGTGCGTAGGGAGATTGGACTTGCGGGCATAGATTTGGCACCCTTCGCAGGTGCGCACGATCTCGCTGGCGTCGGCGACCGCGGTGGGCCAGTAGAAGCCCTGGCGGAACGCATTGCCCACGAGGGTGCGTGGTGCTGCATGGTGACCGCACACGCCCGCATGTATATCCTAAAGGAGCTCGCGCCCCTGAGGGATGGGTACGCATCGCTGCAGGACGCTAGATGCGGCGTGCTTGTGCGCCTCGCCGTCGACGAGGGTGAACGACTTGGCCATCCCCGGCGATGTGCCTAGCCTCGAATCGGTCCGAGGGGAGTTCCCCTCGATCCATCCGGCGACGTACTTGTCGCGTCGGTCCCCCTCGTTGGGGGTTGGCTCTATATCCATGGCCTCGGCCTCGTCGGCCGCCGTACCCTTCGAGCGGGGAGAGCACGTACACCTCGTTTGAGGGGTCCTCGTCCATGGGCTTCGCGCCTATTGGACTTGATGGAGCCCCCGAGGGTTCTTCGCGGCTCGAGGGGCACGGCTCGAGGTTGACGGATGGCCGGGCGATATCCCGTGCAAAAACGTTCGGGGAACGCGTAATTCGCCCTAACGCGATTTTGGCGAGTTCGTCCGCCTCCTCGTTGTACCCGCCGAGGCACGTGGTTAAGTTCTATGCCGTAGAACTTGTCCTCGAGGGCTCGCACGGCCTTGCGCACGCCTCCATCTTGTCATCGTGGCGACTCGCGTTCTTCATGACCCGGTCGATCACGAGCCGCGAGTCTCCTCTCACGTCGAGGCACTTGATGCCTATCTCGATGGCGATTTTGAGGCCGCAAAGGAGGGCCTCGTACTCGGCCATGTTGTTTGACGCGGGGAAATTGAGACGCACCGCGTATCTCATGTGCTCCCCGAGGGGTGAGACGAAAAGCGTGCCCGCGCCCGCGCCCTCGCTTCATCACCGACCCGTCGAAGTACGGGGGGTCCGAGCCACTCGGCCCGGATCCGTGCGCCGACAACCGCGTGTCCGTCCACTCGGCGACAAAGTCCGCGGGGATCCGGGACTTGATTGCCTTGCACGGCGCGTAGGTGAGCGTCTCGCCCATCGCTCTACCGACCACTTGGCAATCCCGCTCGCCGCATCCGGGTTGTGGATGATCTCTCCTAGCGGGAAGGAGGAGACCACCGTGACCGGATGAGCCTCGAAGTAGTGGCGGATCTTGCGCCGCGCAAGGACCACCGCGTAGAGCAGCTTTTTGGACTCGTGGATAACGCGCCTTCGTCTCGTACGAACCTCGCTAATGTAGTATACCGGCCGCCGAACCGGCAGGGCGTGCCCTTCCTCCGCGCGCTCTACTACGATGACGGCGCCGACCACCCGGGTGGTCGCGGCTAAATAGAGGTACGCAGGTTCGCCGTCCTAAGGTGGCGTTAGGATAGGGGCATGGGCGAGTGTCGCCTTCAGCTTATCAAGGGCCTCCTGGGCCTCGACGGTCCAGGAGAACCGCTCATGTTTTTTCGGGAGCCGGTAGAGGGGCAGGCTCTTCTCGTCGAGCCGCGAAATGAAGCGGCTCAAGGCGGCGAAGCACCCCAACACCTTTTGGACCCCCTTGAGGTCTCGAATCGGACCCATTCGTTCGAGGGCAGCAACCTTTTCGGGGTTGGCCTCGATGCCTCGGCCGGGAGGCAATGTATCCTAACAAAGATGCCCCGCGGCACGCCAAAGACACATTTTTCGGGGTTCAATTTCACCCTCGTTGGCCCGTAGGCGCCTGAACGTGATACGAAGGTCGCTAACTAGGTCGTCCGCCTTCCCCGGTTTTCACGACTATATCGTCTACGTACGCCCTCAACGGTCCGCCCGATGTGATCTCCGAAAACGTGCTTGCATAAATCACCGGGTATGTAGCGCCCGCGTTTCGGAGACCGAATGGCATTGTTACGTAGCAATACATCCCGAATGGCGTGATGAACGAAGTCGCGAGCTGGTCGGACTCCTTCATTTTTATTTGTGGTACCCGAATAGGCGTCAAGGAAACACAAAAGTTCGCACCCGAAGGGTCGAGTCAACGATTTGATCGATCCGTGGCAAGGGAAAAGGAACTTTAGGACATGCTTTATTTAAACTAGTATAGTCTACACACATCCGCCACTTCCCATTCTTTTTCTTTACTAACACGGGGTTAGCTAGCCACGTGGGGTGGAACACTTCCTTGATGAATCCCCGCCTCGAGGAGCTTCGTGGCTCTACTCCGATCGCCCGCGCCGCTCTTCGTCGAAGCGGTGCGGCCGTTGCCGCACGGCGCGGGAGTGGGGTAGGATGTCAAGGGAGTGCTCGGCGACCTCCCTCGGGATGCCTAGCATAGTCGAAGGGCTCCACGCAAAAATGTCGGCGTTGGCGCGGAGGAAGTCGATGAGCACCACTTCCTATTTCGGGTCGAGGGTGGAACCGACCCTCAACGCCTTGCCCTCGAGGGCGGCGGGGTCGAGGGGCACCTCTTTGGTCCGCCGCGCCCTCGGCGCCCGCCGTGCTTGGCAGCGGGAGTCGAGGTCCTCGTTGACCAACTTCTCCAAGTTCGCCACGAGCGCTTCATCCCGGCGCTAGAGCTTCCGCGTGCTCCACGCACTCAATGTCGCGGCCGAATGCGTGTTCGATCGATGAGCCGACGGTGATGACACCCTTTGGCCCCGAGATCTTCATCTTGAGGTAGGTGTAATTGGGGACCGCCATAAACTTGGCGTAGTAAAGCCTCGAGGAAGGCGTGCACGATTTCGGACCGAGCGACGCTTGGGAGCTCCGTGCGCCGCTTGGAGAAGCGCCGTATGAAGTCCCGAGCGACTCGCCGGGCTTCCGGGTGCATGCGCGCGGATCCCAGAGTTTCCGTGGTGCACGTACGTCCCCCGGAAGTTCCCCACGAAGGTGCGGACCGCATTATCCCGCTAGTGGATCTAGGCGGCGGCGGGTGCTCGAGCCACGTCCGCGCCGAGCCGGCGAGGTGCGGGGGGAGGTTACGGATGATAACCTCGTCGTTGGTGGCCCCGCCGAAGGACCGATTAGGCGACCGCAGAGGGGGGGGAGTGAATGGGAGCCGATAAAAATTCTTCTCGAGGGAGATTGAAACTCCGACAAGATGCACTCGCTCTGGTCGGACCCCCAAAATCACACGCTCCGCACTTCTACCTTCCGTTTGCCAAAACCACGTAGCCACCGGAGTGCTACCGGTCCTAGGGACAAACACTACCAAAGAACCTCAACACACACGCACCCACGACAAGCGGAAACAACTCGAAAGCCGGTTGTCCGGAGGGGGCGGTTATACGGGTATCGGGGGCGGTTAGACCGCCTCCACCGAGCAACCAAGAAATCCTCCGAAACACCTCTTCCGAGCACCAAAACGCACCACGGTTCACCAACAAAGATCTCTCGGTCGTGGCCATGCTAGCTACCGAAAAATCTTGGCGAAAACCAAAACTTCACCCGGGGGCCTAGGGGCGGTTAGACCGGCTACAAGGGGCGGTCTAACCTCCGTACCCAAGAACGAACTCCAAACAAGAACTCCTACCAAACGGCACGAGAACGACCCGGAATTTCACCTAGACGCTCCTCCGATCAAGGTGAACAAACTCACAGAGGAAAATCCGGCAAAACAAAACTTTGACCCGGAACACCCGGGGCGGTTAGACCGCCCCCTCCAGGCGGTTAGACCGCCTCTCCCGTAAAAAAACGACCCGCGGGTCAAACCCCAACTTCCTCGCGCCCGATCTCCCGAATCACTCCACGAATTGCAGCAAAACTTCGGGAATAGCCGGGTTACCTCCCGGGCAACCTCTACCTCAAAGGAATCGACCCGAATCGCTCACAATCAAGAAGAATCGAAGAAATCACTTCTCTAGGTCAAGAACTCGCCCAACTCAAAAAACCACCAAATCGAGTCCGATTCAAGGGAGATTTGGGGGCAAAGTCACTAGCCAAAGAGGCACAATATCCTCATACATGACACCCACCAAAAACTCCAAGAAATCGTTCTCAAAACACCGCCAACAAAGAGCTCCGAAAATCAACACAAAGAAGGACGGGAAAACCACCTTGAGGAACAACGTCGAACCATCTATACATACCATGAAGGTTCGTACAAGGTCTAGCTTGCCACCCAAACATCCATCCCTCTCTCGAGATCTCACATGAAGCTCTCAAGCTAGTCCTAGGAAAAACTAGGGAAAATGGAGAACGAAAATGGAAAAACAAATGAGCTAAGTTTCCAAGAGTTGGTCGCCATCCATCCCCTCAAAGAGTATATATGGAGGCACCCAAAAGACTAAACTACCCTTACTTAATAACTAGGGATACAAGCCCCTCAAGGCGAATTTGGAAGTCTTCGAAATTTCTTCATCGGACGGATGCCCGGTGACCGCAACCTGCTTAGCCTCGACGCAAGCCTTGCGATCCCGACGCGTGTCCTCCGCTTCGAAGTATCTCGGCGCCAGCGACCAGGGCGGTCGGACGCCCCCCCCCCCCCCCCCGGTTGGACCGTCCCGGGTAATCCGACCGACCCGGGCGCGGTCCGACCGCCCTCCCGGGCGGTTGAACCGGCCCCGGGTTGGCCACACCTCCTCGTCGAGTCTTCGGCCTCGCTTTGTGGCTCAACCGAGTAACCCGGTGGTTTTCCGGTGAACCACCGCAAACCCCGCGAACTCGGTGTAGCCTCCGCCAATCTCCACTCATGACTTGGCTCCCACGTAGTCCTCGGCTCGACCTTGGTTTTCGAGCTCTACCAAGAAACCGTCCACGACTTCATCTTGCTTTGTTCATGCCACCATGCGGGCCGCACTTGACCCCACCGGCCACCGGGTCCCTTGAACGAAGCCTACTTGTCTTCTCCACACACCGGAGGCCTCGCCGCAACGACCTTTTGCGCTTCTTCTTCACCCGCACCAACACGAGTCAAGCCACAACCCGCACCCGCAATACTTAGCCAAGAATTAGTCCACACAACGTTGTCAATCACTCATCACACAAGGAAGTGACTGTTGACGCAAAATCCGCACCCTGCGCCAAGCACACAGCAAGCCGAACAAGCTAGCTTCACACGCAAACAGATTCCAAAGCGTGCCAGTCAATTTTTCCTGAAATTAACAAAGGGGTGAAATAGTTAGATGCCAAAGCTTGGAACTTGCCGGGTGGTACCAGACAGTTCCATATTTGCGGCTGAAAGCCATGTAAAATGACATATAGCTACGAGAAGCTATCTGTCAACAGATTCAAAACCATTCGGGAGCTTTAAAGCGTAAAACGAACATAGCCGAACGGATGACGTAAGCATGACGATAGATCGGTCTTTATTTGGATAACATCTCTCGTGCACAAGACCATGACCGATCCTCGAGAATAGGTAACAATAAACAATAAAATAAAGTAAAGCATGATTACAAACATGTAATGAACAAGCATGCATAGGCCCAAAGCACTAGTCTACCGCATGTCTAGGTACTCTAAAACCCGTCAAGCATGAGACCAAACAAGTTAATCCACCACATGATACGACTTGTTTGAAATCACACCACTAACCACAAAAAGATCTATCCACCGCATGATACAATCTAAATATGGAAAGCTAAAAGCATGCGTTATTTAAAACATAACTTATAAACACGTTTTACTCATGAAAGCATAACCGATTGCGGTGAACGTACCGAATCGGGATCCGTGGAGAAGGAACAAACATTGCCAAAGATGATAAACCTATCGATTGAATCGAAATCTAATCCACCGGATGATTAGCTCTAAAACAACCCAAAAACCTGCATCTACCGCATGATACCCGGTTCTGTCAAGATTCATACAAGATTTGACAAGCTTGAACCCGCACCACGTGACAACTTAGATCGATTCGGTTTCGGCTAATAGGGGACACGCGATCCACGTGCTATATTGAGCCAAAGATATGAACTTGTTTTGCATAAGGATCACGAAACGAGATAAAGCCGATCCAAATCAATCTAAATTGGGCAAAAGAATGTTACATGAATTTAAACATAAAGTAAAACTCAAAGCAACATGAGGTAACTTAATGAATCTATTAGATCTTGCCAAAATCTAATAGAGCCGATAACTAGCTCCAAGCTAGATCATAGCCCACCTCATGGCTCATGACCTAACAAGAAACCTTCTTGAACCAAGCTTAAATCCACCGCATGATACTAAGCATGGTAACAAGACTACTTGCATCACGATCTAAATCCACCGCATGATACTAGACATGATACAAGGTTGCCGGTACTTACGGGGGTCGACGGATCGATGAACCCTCTCGAAGAACTCGATGACACGACTAGAACTCGAAAGTTTGGCGTAAAGCCGGTTTGTTATGAGAATGTGTGATTACAATTACATACATCCAGGGTTCATATTTATACTCTGTCCTGGCATGACTCCTGGTGGACTACGAGCACAATATTTGATACCTAATTTAACGCCCAAATGCGAAAGCTTATCCATCCATTCGTCCCTTCCGCTCGGGCCACGTTACCAAATCGGCGCAAACAGTCCCTTTGCCAAACGGAAGCAAATTGCCGACCGCAAGTATCTCCGCCGATTCTTCGAAGAAATCTTCCCCCGTTGAGTGGGATTTGTCCCCGGATCGGGCCCACAAATCGCTCCCTCTCTTGTACCAATTTTTGGTGTTAACATATGCCCCTTCAATTACGGGATAAAAGTGATTTTATTCCGACGCTAACATCCTCAAGTCAAATCCGTTCAACACCTATTCTTCCTCCTTGCAAGCCATCGGGGTCTCCGTCCGGATCCAAACCCTAGGTCATCCTTTTTCAAAGCTCAAATCTTCAATGGCGGATCAAAATCAAGCCGTTCGGGTAAACTTCACCCCCTCAAGGTTTATTCGGCATTATTTTCTCGACCCCCATCTCGATTTCTCCTTCCGTTTTCTCTTGATAGGAGCTCTCCACCGAGCTTTTGATTCGCACCGAGGTCAACTCAACATCATATTTCTTCGGACCTGTGGGAACTTCCGATCCCCGCGAGTTCATTGCAGCCGAATCCAAGAGAATCCCCTTAAAAGCGGCTTTATCAAGGCCTCCCCTGTGGCAAGATACTTTCAAGAACTGGCCTTTGCCCCCAATTGCAGGCTGGAGAAACTGGTATAAAAGGGTACTTGCAGATAACAGCGCCAAAACCAGAAATTGGGACAGCCTCCGCATCGCCCAATGTTTGGAGCTATCTTTGGCTGAGACCCCAAAGAATGAAAATCTTTTGATAGCGGCTTGCCATTTTTGGTCAAACGGCGTCAATGCTTTCCTCTTTGGTCACGGCCCAATGTCCCCAACTCTGGCCGATGTGTACATGATCACCGGCCTTGAAATTTCAGGAGCCATGTACCCCTGGGAATACAAAGGCTCCACCAGGCAAACAGGAGTAAAGTCGGAGAGCATACAAATCATATATCCATATCACATGAAAGACGGCCCTCCGAGTGAAGTCGAATATAGGGCGTTCTCGAACATGTGGCCGTGTAGATTCATTTTTTGTGGAAAAGCCAATGAGCCAACTTTGAATCACATTGCAATGGCTACACATTTGGCCGCTCGGTAGTCGCATTCCTCTTGGAAAATACCTCCCGGGGAGTGTGTATCATATGCTCCATCGACTATCTCTCAAATGCACACGGCCGTAAGATACTATGTGTCAACGGCCCTTGGTGGTTTGTGCGGATGTGGCTGCAACCGTACATGCACCGGATTGTCAACATCGACCTCAACAATCGGCTTTTCCCTTCATCCAGCCTACCAAGAAGGGGAAGCTCAAACTACCGAGAGGATGCCAAACCCATGGAGAAGGCGCTTCAACCGTATCTATTGACCGGAATGTCGGCCCGGCTTTTCGAGCTCTTCTTCAAAGGTTTCCCTGATCCTCTTTGGCTCCCTTATCTGAGCACTGACAATTTAACTCTCCGTTTTGTATTCTCCTTTGAAACTGGATGCCATGATGCAAGATCCATAGAAATCTTCAATATCTTCATCCACCCATGTGCCTTGCCAGTAGAATTTTGTGGGGAGATGTTAAATCACAAAGACCTATGAGTATTATCGCCCAACTATAATGGCCCGACAGTACCGGGATGTGGCCAAATGCCCCCAAGACTATTCCTTCATGAATTCCTCAAACCCGGAGAGGAAATTAAGGATAGCATACAAGCCGAAGGGTTTTTGAGTATGAATGCGGCCCAACTCTTTATACCCGGCTTTTCACACCAATAACAATAGCTCACCCCCTCTTCATCTCCTGGTGGCAAGAATTCCATGACCACATCTTCGGTGGGAGCCGGTGCACTCATTCTCGTCGGAGCCGATGCCCGGTTTTCGGCAACCTCGCAGGTGACACACTTGTCTTCTTCCCTTTGATCGTGCATACTTTTCACCACTAACCATGATTTTGATTATCTCTTGCAGAATACGGTGCTTGCCCTTCCAACCAGGACAATTGCTTATAATGTGGTATGTCCAATCTCGGCTCCGGGATTCAAATCCCCAACTCGGCTCGGTCGATGGCCGGATATGCTACAATTGACCCAATTCTCATCGGCTCTACTTCGACAAGAGAAAAGTTCTATCCTTGGTTGCACCTCCGCTGCCAAGAGGAAAAGAACTACCAAAAAGGTCCCCATTGAGGTAAGATCTCTTCTCTCTTGAACACAAGACCCTTCTTTTCGTACAAATTTCATCTTGTACATTTTCGGACCCGAGCCCAAAGAACCATCGGCCTTCGTAACACCGCCAATGCTCCATCCGTTGGTATGTCCTTTATTACTTCTTTTCTTCGGGAGAGATCATCATTTACACCGGCATTTACTCTTCATCCGACATTTGCGTAAATATTGGTAGACCATCCTGTGGAAACCTCCTCCCCTCAACATACAAGTTCACCAAGGGCTGAACCATCTTCTGCTCAAGTAGAAGTGCCATCTTCACGAGAAATGAACCCATCAATTCTACCAGAAGCTTCAAGCCCCCTAAGGGTTCAATCTCCCCTTGGCCAAACAGAAATCCCACTCTCAACAGAGATAAATCTACCTTCACCTCGGTCAGAAGCCTCAAATTTGCCAGGACCGCACCCGCCTTCCCCTCAAGCGGAAACTTCGAGCTTTGCCAAGAACTCCTCACACTCCTCTTCCACTTGTCGGTGCGGAAAGTGGTCCCGACACTAACCCGCAGTAAGCGCCGAGGTCTATCCCTCAATGGTCGATGCTAAGCAATAAAAGACACAGAGTTTATCCCGGTTCCGGCCGGGGGGGCGTACGTCCGGCGCGCGGGCGTGCTCAAGGCACTATATTGCTCAAGACCGGGTGCCTGTAGTGGGGCTGCTACAAGCGAGGCGAGAGAGGAAGCGTGGCTTCCAAGTCCTTGGTGTAGTGGCTGAAGATATTGTGGGGGAATTGGAGAGCAAGAGCGCAATGCGATTTCTCTCGTGTTGTGTTCTGTTGTGTGTTCTCTCCCCTCCGTCCCCTGCAGCAGGGGGGTTCGTCTCCCTTTTATAAACCAAGGAGAGAGCGAATCACATGTATGTCGTGCTATTTAGCTACGTGGGGAAGCGTGGTGTGCTATGTTGTAGAGTAGGCGGCCGCCCGAACGACCCTTGCAGCGATCTGGCCATCATGGCGTATCTTGTACCCGAACAGTGGCGGCTACGAGGGTAGGAGAGCAGCGGACGGCTGTGGTGTCCTCGGTGGGCTCGAGGGGGTTACCGACGTCGGTCCGTACAGGGCACAGTGGCAGGTAAGGCGACGTCCCGTTCCCGCACGCTCCACGGCCGGAGCCGCGCCACGCCGCCCGGCGTGGGCTCGTACGCGCGGGGGCGGCAGCCATGCGCGTTAACGGTGGCGGGGATGGTGCCCCGCCGGCCTAGCGCCTCCACCTAACCCCCCGCAAGGTCACAAGAAAGCAGACCGAGGGTGCGGCCGGCCCCCCCTTCGAGGGCTCCGCGCGTTAGCCGCATCGGGCGGCGGCGGCGCGGCGTCACGGGACCGGCACGGGCCACGCCGCACAGTCCCCCCACGCGGGCGGGGATGGGCTCCCTCCCCGGGGAGTTGGTGCGGCGGCACGGGGCGCGAGCCCCGTGCGCATGATGGCGCCACCCCGCCGTTGTCGGGCATTAAATGCCCGCGTACGGAGCGCGCGCGCGCGTGCGGAGCGCCCTCGAGCGAGGCGGAGCCCGCTCGAGGCAAGCGGACCCCCTCGAACGGGGCGGAGCCCGCCCGAGGGAGGCGCGCATCCTCGAGCGAGGCGAAGCCCGGTCGAGGGGATCTTCGAGTGGGCCACCTTGGTGGGCCGTTGGGGCCTCCGCGGCGTGGGCCATGTCCCGCATAGTTAAGTAAGGTGTGTTTGGCTTTGGCTTTTTGCGGGTTTTAAGCGGGGGATTCCCCGCTTGTTAAAGGGGACCCCTAGGGCGTCCCCCGACGTAGCCCCCGAGCATCCGTGGGTTTGCCATTGAGGCTCCCGCATGCCGGAGCATACCGATAGGACGTTCTTCCCTCCCCGGTCTTGCGAACGCTTTCCGTGGGGCCGCGTCGGCGGACCCGCGGTCTAGCCCCCCGAAGCCCTGCAGAGTGCGGGCGCTCCCCGTAGGGGTTGACCGCGAGACTTGGCCGGAGGGGCATGGTACATGTTTCAACCGGCGTCGGCAATGTTTCGGCGGCTTCGTGACGCACGCGCCGCCGGCACTATCTCCGTGGGTGCAATCCGGGAGGTGTAGCCGTGCGTCAAGCCCCCGAGCCTGGGCCCGTTCAAGGCGATCGGGTAGAGCTTTACGACTTGTTTTTTAACACGCCCTCGCTGTCCCTCCGCGGGATGGAGGGTGAGGTTCCCGCAACCCCCATCGGTTGGGTCGCGGATTGCGGATTCCTCGTTGAGCTGTTAGCGGGTGGCTCGAGTGGACGCCCATGCCCCGTTCGATAAGGGTAGGCTGCGTGGTCTAGAGACACGTCCATTGAAGCGCTTGCGTGGGTTTGCTAGGTGGGGCTCGGTCCCGTTCGCTAGGGACCGAGGGCGCGGAAGCACTCCCTCGGTGGGATCCCCCGGCTAGCCGCCCTCACCGGCTCTCGAACACGACATGTGGGGCACCCTCGAGCCGGCGGGCTCGAGGAACGGCTTGAATGCGCGTGCCCTCGTCGTCCCTGACTCGGTGATCCGGGGCGCCCGTTCGAACCCGTCGAGGGTCGGCTTCGAACCGCCGATCGCAGGGCCGTGCGGGGTGGCGGCCAAGCGCTCCCGCCCGCATCCGCGATCCTTCGAGGGGCCCGGGCGAGCCGGCCCTCGAGGCACCGATCGGTAAAGTGGTGCGGGGTGGCGGCTAAGCGCTCCCGCCCGGCATCCGCGATCCTTCGAGGGGCCCGGGCGAGCCGGCCCTCGAGGCGCCGATCGCAGAGTGGTGCGGGGTGGCGGCTAAGCACTCCCGACCCGGCATCCGCGGTCCTTCGAGGGCCCGGGCGAGCCGGCCCTCGAGGCGCCGATCGCAGAGTGGTGCGAGGTGGCGGCTAAGCTCTCCCGCCCGGCATCCGCGATCCTTCGAGGGGCTTGGGCAAGCCGGCCCTCGAGGCGCCGATCGCAAAGTGGTGCGGGGTGGCGGCTAAGCGCTCCCGCCCGGCATCCGCGATCCTTCGAGGGGCTTGGGCGAGCCGGCCCTCGAGGCGCCGATCGCAGTGGCGTGGCATGGGTGCTCGCAGCGACTGCGTTTTGTTTCAAACGGGCCCCGAGGCGACCTTCTCACGCCCGTACCCTATCGAGGGTTGAAGTTTCCCGAGCCAGAGTCCGTGCCGCTCGAGGGTTCTCCTTACTTGGTAAGGAACCGGCCATTTAATGCCCCGCGCCGAGGCCGCGGTTTCGCGTCGCGGGTGCGCCTTTTTAGACGCCGCGGCCGCGCGCGTAGTGGGCGGCGTGGGCGGGCGGACGTGACCGCCCGCCACGGCCCTCCCTATTCTTTGCCGTGATGATGGCCCTGTTCGCGGTGGCGTGTCCGCCGTGGTCGTGGTGGGGCCCGCCCGTCAGCGAGGAAAAGATTCCCCGCGAAGCACGCGCGCGGGACGTGCGCCCCGAGGCCACGCCCACGGCTTATAACTCCGAGGGGAGGGGAAAATGACGGTTTTACCTTAGCGTTCCGCCATCCTTGCCCCCTACGCTCCCGCCTTCGTCTTGCTCTTGCCACCGCGCCCCCTTGCCATTAGAGCTCTTCCTCTTCTTCTTGTCCTCCGCTCACGGTCCCTTGTCCTTTCTCATGGCGCCGCTTCCGCCCCTCGCGACCCTCGACCCGTACGCGTGGGAGTGGTCGTCGGTGAATCGGGCGGCCCTTAGCGACCTGGTCTCCGCCGGCCAGCTGGCGGCAAACGAGGAAGGCCGCCCGCGGAGGGATCGTGCCGCCGGCAGGGGACCACGCACCCAACCCACCCCGAGGGCTACGTGGTGAGCTTCATTCGCTTCCATGAGCGCGGCTTCGCCGCGCCGCGAGCCGCTTCATGCGGGCGCTTTGTCACCGCTACGGCGTGGAGTTGCACAACTTCGCGCCGAACGCGATTTCGCCGGCGGCCACGTTCGTGGGCGTCTGCGAGGGGTATCTAGGGATCCCAGTCAATTGGGAGCTCTGGATATACCTCTTCCGCGCGGAGCTCTTCACGCAGCCCGACGACGGAGCAGAGGACCCGCCGCGCGGTGCGCGCCGGCGGCATGTCGCTCGCCCGCGGACGCAAGACAAGGACGACTACATCCCTTGTACCATGACGACCAACAACGTCGGGCCGGGGAGTGGGGGTGGTTCTACCTCCGCAACGCCGAGCCCGGCCTCCCCCCCCTTACACCGGTCCGGTGCTCCGGAGAAGCCCAACTCCCGGGGCCACGGGGTCTCCACGGTCCGGCATCGGAGGAGGCCGGACTCGCTCCCCGGCCGCGCCCGAAGAACCCGGCGACGCGCGGGCCGACCGCGGCGGGCGTCCTCGCCTTCCTCCACCACCGGCGGATCGTGCCTCCGATGGAGAGACCGCTCCGCATCTTCGAGATGACGGAGGCGGCGAACCCCCGTCGCGCCGGCGAGATCGCGGATGCTCCCGACCCCCCTCGAGCGGGGGTATGCGCTCACACGAGCACGGAGCGCCGTCGACACCCGGATGCTGCGCCAAGACCGGTCCCCGTGGGACCTCGAGATGCTCCCCACCGGCCCGCTGGTAAGTATGATTCTTGGCCCTGTTTTTGATTTTGATGACGCTCCTGGTTTTTGATGCGCCTTTGACGTTCTTGCCTGCAGATGGTGAGCCTGAGCGCCGTGAAGTCCGTTCCGCCCACCCCCCGACTCCCGCGCGCCCGGCGGCGGCGCAAAGAACGGGAGCGGGAGCGGGCGGCGCGCAAGAGGGAGCACGCGAAGCGGCACCGCGAGCGCGCGCGAGCGGCGGAACGAGGAGTATCGGGCCGCGCGAGCCGCGGGGCTCTCCTCGCCGGGGGACCGAGGAGTATTCGTCCTCGGAGGAGGATGAGGAAGAAGAAGGCGGGGGGCGGGGCCCCTCCGATAGGTGGGGGAGCCCCGCGCCCCGTCGCCGCAGCCTCGCTCCGGCGGCAAGGGCGGCATCTCCCCGGGCGGGCGCGGCGCGGCGCCCGCCGCCAGGCAATCGACAACGGGAGCGGCGCGGGCCGCGGAGGTGCCGGCGCATGCCGCGGAGGCGCGCGCGGCAAGCGTGTCCGCGCGCGGGGGCGGGTCCGCGCGCGCGGCGGGAGACGCCGAAGGCGCGGCGACAGCGCGCGCCGGCCGCGCCGGCGGCATCCGCCGAGGCCTTGAGGAAGAGGAAACACGCCTTCTCCTCTTTGAGGTAAGGAGCTTGCTCTTCTCGCGGGGTTGGGTTTTTCGGCGACCGGGTGTTCCGATTTTTGTTTGTGCTCACGCAGGTGGTACCGACCGTGCCTCCCCTCGCACCGCCCAAGGTGTTGAGGGCGGACGCGTCCATTCCCACCCGGCGGCGCTCGTCGAGGGCGCCGCGGGCGGGGGCGAGAGCGGCGGTGGCAGCGGGCGAGAGCTCGCAGGGTGCGGGCCGAGGCCTCGAGGCCTCGGCCGGTAGATCGGCCCGCCGGGGCGCGGCGGTGGTCATCGAGGAGCGGCAATCGTGGTGGGGGCGCAACCCGAAGTGGTGGCCGCGGCGCCGCGTCGGCGCCCGCGGCTACGGAGGCGCGAGCGGAGGCGCCGGCGGAGGCGACGCAGGGCCGGCCGGCGCCGGCGGCTCTCCGGGCGGTGGTGGTGGAGATCCCGGACGACGACACCCCGCCGCCCGGGGGGATCAATGGGCGAGCGTCCCCACGCTCTCCCCGAGTCCCGTGAGGGGGCCCTCGTGAGGCGGCGCGAGGGCCACATGGTGGCGGGGGGCCGAGGGCACGGCGCGCCGAGGCCTCGTCTTCCCGCGCCGCCACTCCGCCCGTGTGGAGGGGGTCGGCCGGCGATCCGCCCGCGTTCGCCGACGCCCGTGGGGGCGAGAGCTCGGGGAGAGCTCCGTAGCCACGGCGCCGCGCTCAACCGTGTGTTGAACGAGGCGCTGAGGATCCACGGCGGCCCCGCGTGGCGTGTCTTTCAGGTGAGTTGTCCCTGCTTGTTTCTCTTTTTTCCTTGTTTCTGCGCGCAATCTTCGTGGCCTGATGCTTACGGGTCTCGACTTGTTGGTGATAGGAGCTCGAGCACCGCGCCCGCGATAAGTACGGTGCCTTTGATCAGGTGACCGCCGAGCTCCATCAGCTCCGGGAGCGGTGCGACGCCTTTGATGCGCTCGCCGACGCCCTCAGGACCCCGGATGGTCGGCCGTCGTGCGGGCCATGGCCTTGCGCGATCAACTCCACGAGAGCGCAAGGCAGACCCGGCGCACCCCTCCGCCCTCGAGCGGGTCCGCATGGCCCTCATCGATCGGGACGAGGCGCCGCACGGCGAGAGCGGACCCCGGAGAACACGCGCACCCGGCGGCCAACCGGGAGGCGGAGGTGGCCGCCGTCCGCATCGACAACCGGGGGCTCCACTCGTTGCTCCGGGAGGCGCCGGCCCGCAGCGCCGGGCCGAGGAGCGGGCGCGCGCGCTCGAGCGAAGGCCAAGGAGGCCGACGACTTGAGGGCCGCCCTCGACGCCAAGGTTGCGCGCGCTCGCCGCCACCGAGGGCCGCCTCCTACAGAACGCACCGCCCATCAAGGAGCCGAGGGGCGGCTCCAGCGAGGAGCGAGCCGCCCTTGCCGACGCTCGGTCGGCCCCGGGAGCGGGAGTGCGCCGCTCACGAGGCGGCGCGTATGTCGCCGGGAGGACCGAACACCAAGTTCTCCGAGCTCGAGGGCGAGCCGATGGTGCTCGGCATCACGAGCGCGGGCCGTGAGCCGGCCCTCCGGGGAGCGGGGCGAGACCATCGGGGGCCTCGACCAGGCGGTCGAGGCCGGCGCCGTGCCTTCGAGATGGAGAGGAAGCAAGTCGAGGGTAAGCCGTTGTTCCACTCTCGTTTCGCCGGTTCTCCCTTAGAGGGTTCGCATCCTTTTTCTCGATTTCTTTCTCGCCTTGGCAACTCCGTGCTTGCGCACCGCGCCGGGGCACGCGCCGAGCGGGCCGAGGCACCGCAGAGCCTCCCGCAACTCCTCCGAGCAGAGCCGGGAGGAGTTGCGCAATGCGGCCCTCGAGACCTCGCCGGCCGTGGAGGAGGGCGAGGCGCAGGCGGGAAGCTCGGCCGGCCGCCCGCCCGCGCGCCCTTGGAAGCCACATCACCGGCGCATGCGTCGAGCGCTACATCTTGGCGTCCCGTGAAGGCCCTCGGGGGTGGTGCGGTCCCACTACGAGGTTAACTTCGAGGCGCCGGCGGAGGGCTACGTCGTCCCCGAGGGTGTTGAGGATGAGGTGGCGATGGAGCGCGTGGACGCGCTCGCCGCCGACGCCGCCGGACGCTTGCCGAAGCCTTCGAGGAGTTCCTCTTCCCGACGCCGCCGATGCCGCTCCTACCATTTGAAGACAGCCGGGCGGTAGGCCCGTTTTTGTTTATGTATCGCTACGGCGGCCGTGCGGCCCTTGTAAATAAACGATTATCTTTTCCATAAACATTTGCCAATGTGAAGTGATGTCTTATGTTTATTGCGCTTTTTTGTTTCTCCTTCTTCCCCGAGTAGATTCTAGTTAGGGGAGTTCGATTTTCGTGGGTGGCCCGCCGGGTTGGAGGCGAGAGAGAAGGGCCGTATCCTCGCGGAGGCGTAGGCTATCTCGGCTCGCGCGCTCCTTCCGCTAGGCCGCCCACGCCCGTTCGAACCTTTTGCTCGAGGCCGAAGTGAAAAACAATCTTAGCGCGTGTGAGTTGTTTCTTTTTCGCGCGAAAATGGGACCATTTTGGGGGGATGCCCCCCGCAGTAGCCCCCGAGGGTAACTTGGGTTTCAGGGGAAAGCCGAGTTGCCCTTTTTATTAATCTTATAATATTTACATAGTTGTCACCAACTGGGACACTGGTTTCGTGATTTCACAACCAAAAATACTTGGAAATCCTAGCTAGGGATAGAAGCGATGTAGCTTTTGGACGTTCCAAGCGTTGGTGAGTTCTTCACCGTCCTCGTTGGCCAGCTTGTACGTGCCGGCTTGAGTACCTTCACCACGACGTAGGGTCCCTCCCACGCAGGTGATAGCTTGTGGCGTCCTCGGTTGTCTTGGCGTAGCCTTAGGACCCGCTCCCCTTCGCCGAAGTCCCGCCGGTGTATCTTGCGTGCTTGGTAGCGCCTGAGGGACTGCTGATACCTTGCAGAGTGCATCAAGGCCACGAGGCGTGCCTCGTCCAGCTGGTCCAGCGAGTCCTCGCGGGCTCGCTGGTTGGCATCCTCGTCGTAGCCTCGAACCCTGGGCGACCCGTATTCTAAGTCCGTGGGGAGGACGGCCTCCGCGCCATGGACTAGGAAAAACGGGGTGAACCCGGTGGCTCTGCTCGGGGTGGTCCTTAGGCTCCACACGACTGCTGGTAACTCTTGGAGCCATTTCCGACCAGATTTGTTTAGCTGATCGAAAATTCTAGGCTTAAGGCCTTACAGATGTTGACGGTTAATAATTGTATCAAAGTTCGTTTGTGACTCGCAAGCGTACAAGTCTCCCGTCGTAGTCAAGGGACCCTTCTTCCCTCGAGTGGTGAACCCAAGGTATCGAATCCGTGGAACAAATGTGTGACGCAAGACTTAATCTATTAAAGCCAAGTAACTTCAATCTTCGATAAAAGACCTAATGCATCTTAGTAAAAGACACAAAACGAATCTAATCTACTAAAAACCGGAGAAAACAAAGTAAGATTGGGTAGATAAACCGATCTAGAGGGATCGGGGTAAGCCTTTTGTTGAAGTTCCAAGCAAGAGAAGAAGTAACAAATCGAATCTTAATAGAAGCCTCTTTAAATCGTGGTTTCCCGTCCAAATCCGAAAACATCCGCCTTTCGAGACCCCCGTTCGTCACAACGTATCCCTATTCATGCGGGGAGCTTAGGGCGAGTCAAAAGACAAGTCGAGATTCTTTCGGAAGATCCGGCGTGTACCTCTAGCCACCGCGGCTACAAGAACACCCTATGTAATCTATCTCGAGAATAGAATTGGAATAAGCAAAGCCGATCGAAAAACGAAATCTTCGAGGAAACACTTGATCGCTGGGAAAAGATTCAACTTGATAATTCAAATATAACAATGATACATACACAAGATCACCACCGGGATCCTTCCTTGATCTTGCTTCTAGCTCCGGGAACTCCGACGTGGTCTTCCGTGCAAGGTTCCCACGTCGGCTAGGGAAACCCTAGTCAACTAGCTCGACCCTCTCCTCTCCGAGATGGTGTCCCTCTCTTCTCTCGCTCCTCGGCGGCCGAAGACGAAATCTTCTCTCCGTGGCTCTCGGTCGGGGGACTATAAATAGCCCGATTGGCGGCTAGGGCAAAGGAGAGCGTGTTTGGGCCCAAAATGGGCCTTGGCCGACCGGACCGGGCCGGCGCCGGCCCGGGCCCATTTAGGCCCGGCCCCCGTGGGCTCCTTTGCCCCACGTCGGTTCCCTTGCTTCCCGGATGTTTCCCCCTTCGCATGTAGGTCCATGTCGTCGGTTTCTCTCCAAATTGGACTCAACTCCTTGTCTTGCAAGATTCGAAGCACTTTTCTCGGTCGGTCCCCCGGAGTCCGTCGTCTTCTCGGATCAATTCCCCGCCTTCTTGGAGTTAAGTTTACTTCATTGCATGACTTGTACGGGGCTTCAAGGTCTTGTCATGAGGTGCTTGATGAACTTCTCCCGAAAGTCTTGCATTTAACACTAAAACCCCGCATAAACATTAAACTCCAAAACCGACATGCACACGTGAACTTGTTATACCACGGGGTTAGTACCAATGGATAAGGTATAAAACTCATGCCAACACCGAAGGTAAACTCATGGCTAGGTTGACGGATTTTCACCGTCAACATCTCCCCCATGCTTAAACCTTGCTCGTCCTCGAGTAAGCCTTCGATGGATATCATCATTGCCAAACAAGTGTTTAAACTTTGCACTTGATCACACACGAGAAAACATAATGCTCTCAAAATTTTAATTCATTAAAGTTCCATAATGTACTAGCCTTCATCTCTACTGAGGGTAGATTCTTATTAAGCTTATCCCACAAGTATTAACATGCTCACAAAGTTTTAAATAGATCTCGAATTTTTTTGAAATGAAGAACGAGATAAAGATAAAGCTAAACCAAATTCACAAATTTAAATCATCTCGTGTATTGCTCATAAACTCTCATCTCACTTGTCTCTCAAGCCTATATATTCTACTCCTTTCCCTCTCATATATATGTGGTAGGCTTTATATGGAGCTTTGGGAAAGTTTAGTCCTAACAAGATTTTATAAATGAGGTGTTGTCAAAACAAGACAAGCTTCTCATGGTCTTACCGAGACTCGTCAAAAAGGTCATTGGAAAATAATGTTAAATCGAGGGGAAAGAGAGAAATACACACACTTTAGATAAGTGGACATGTGCAAATGGCAAAAAGTGATCCCGAGGCACAAAGGAAGTCCTCGTTATCGGATTGCACATGGTTGGAAAATGAGAATGGATCTTTTTAACTTGAAGCCTTGAATGCACTCTTAGAGAACCGGGGAGTTCACTTTACGCACATATATATTTTTTTCTCTTTCTCATATTTCTCATTCTTTTCTTTCTTTCTTTCTTATATATATATATATATTTTTTTCTTTATTCACCTTGGAAGTCACGTACATCGCCGAATTTTTTCTTTCATCATTATATATATTTTTTTAAAATACTCCCTTTTGAACTCTAAAACTGCACCGTACCTACCTCCTCCCCCATGCTTAGACGTTGCTCGTCCTCGAGCAAAGAGGCGAAAAATAAGGTAGGTACCGGAGATATTTTTCCTTGGAGAGATACTTGAAATCTTCAACGTTGGCACCGTCTTGCGATCTTCCTTGAATTGATGATCCATTCTCAACGATAGGTTGTGGTCAAGGAGGTAATCACAAAAGATGATATTTGGTTTAAGGGTGGATATCCGGCGAAGTTTGTGAGATCACCGATGTGGGGATACACAATGCACGGATAAAAGGCTAGCAAAAAGATAGATACGCAAAAACGGAATGACCAGCTTCTTAGTCTCGGGCCAGAGAAATCATGGCCTGCAATAACTCACTCAAAAATAAATCTTGTACACTAAGGTTTATGCACTCAAATATATATACGGCTCGGAAAGGTTGAGCAACACACAAGCGATATTTGTGACAAGGTTAGCAATATTTTTGAGCATAAAAGACATCTTTAATCTATTCATAACTTGAGAGCACATAAAACACTATGGGTCTTTATTTTAATCATAACCTCCGCTGAAAATTAAGCTAGCATTTAAATAAATTCAGATCTGTATTTTTAAGAGAGCACTAGCTTAAACATGCATAAATCAACTACAAAGATGAACAAAGCTGCAATTTTAATCATATATCATCATGGCACGAATTTTGTAACTTTTCCAATGATATAATCAAGGTGGTGTCTTTATTAATGGTGACATCAAGTTGAAATACAAACTGAAAATAAACAAACATGCTTGCTGAAATTTAAACAAAAACAGAAAATACTACGCAAACACACATAAGCAAAAGCTGAAAATTACAGAGAAAAAGAAAAGAAAAGAAAACTAAAGTTCCTAAATCTTCTAGTCCTCCGCCGGTGGTTGATGTTGATAATCTTGATAATAATACCCTTGCTCATAATACGATTGGACGCTTCCTCCGACGAATTGATTTGGCTCCACAAGGTGAAGGCGTCCAAGTTCAAAGGCAATATTTGCGTTGCCTTCACCGAGTTGAGCTGCGTTAGCTTGGATGGCTGCGATGTTTTGAGCATTTCTTGTAGCATACCCTCCAATAATGGCCATGCTTTGTTGTGGTTGGGGATGATGAGCGTAGGACTCCGCGAAATTAGCGTTGGGCACAACATAATTTTGTGGGGGTACCGGTGCACCACCCCCCCCCCCCCCCCCCCCCCCCCATGCTTGTCCTTGTGACCCTCCGTAATAACTTGGCGGAGGAGGGACCCCGCCGAATGGTTGCACATTGGGTTGTGCTCCACTCGCTTGTGCGGAGGATGTTCCCTCCTCTACGATTCTTCCTCTTTTGTTCTTTCTTGCGGGACAAGTAATCCCTCTTCCAACCAATCTTCCCTTCCTTCGGTGAAAAGCCTAAGCCTCTCATTCGGAAGGGGTAGGTTCACTACGGCCAACCGATAACCTCCTCTCTCATCTCCACTAATGTATTTGCCTTGCCGCAAATACTCAAAACCGAGAGAGGTACCACGCAAAAGGTGAGCGGGGTTTCTTGCGATCCCCGCCGCAAGGAAAATGCCAACATGGAGAGGTAACACCCCGAACCAATATTACCCGCCCCCGATGTTGCTTCACAACACCAACGGTTGATCATGAGGTAAGAGGGGTCTATTGGCTGCCCGGCAATTAAAGCCGAGTATAGCCAATTCAACTCCGTGTCGGTCACCTTTGTTTCCTTCATCCTCCCCAATACCCTCTTGCACATCCAAGAGTGAAATATCCGGATAATGGGGTTGCGGATGCAATTGCGTTGTTGATGGGCTTCTCCGGAGATCATGTTCCAAAATCCCGCCAACATGCCGGTGGCACGTCAACTTTCTCCGAGCTCCCTTGTGGAATCCAAGCAGCTCCCTAACGTGCTCGTAGGGAACCACTTGTTGGATTCCCTCCAAACGGAATGACAAGCTTTGCACCCCATCATCATCAACGATGGGTGCAATAGTCATCAAAATTTCCAAGGCGTAACCCAAATGGGTGTCCACCGATATTCCGTTGGAGAACCGCACCCATCCGAGGTGCCCCAACATATAGTATATGTCGGTGCAAAAACCCAAGGTGTAGAGTGCTTGGTCGTCGAACTCGACGTTCGCACAAGCCTCTTCTCAAGATTGGCGAGCCTCTCCTCCTCCTCCGCCGACAAGATGATGAAGCCGTACGAAGAGTGTGTCGGGGGTGTAAGGAGGTGGTGCGGTTGAGCGAGTCGATCGTCGTGGTGGCGCGGGCTGCTCCTCCGTGTGCCCACGAGGTTCGGTGAACCTCATGGAAGTGCTTCTTGCAGCCCTCATACCACCAAGGAGGAGAGCATCGTTCCTCCTCGGTGGTGCCGTATCCGTCTCCATGCTCCGGGAGACTCGGAAACCGAGTGCCTCCTCGAAGACGTGGTTGATGACGGCTTGGACGACGACGAACTCTTCTTCTTGGAGAAGAGACTTGTGGTCTTCTTCCACATGGTTGCTGCACTCTTTCTTCAACTAAAATTCCGGGTTGCAACCGGTAAACTAGGCACTTAAACTCTTTGCTTCGGATGTGGACTTTGAGTGGATTAAGGATGTGGATTTTTCTTGAGCTATCAAGCCCGGGATGGTTGGCTATGTCTACGGAGGTTCCGAGCACACAAACTTGAACACACAAACAAGGGAAGGAGAGGGAAGCTTGCCTCGCAGAAAACGGGAGCCGGGGGGCTCCTTGCGTAGGTCGGGCCGGCCGGCCGCCCGGCCGGCCGGCCCGGGGGTCTCTCGGCTCCTCCCCGCCGCATCTTTCTCCCAAAGCACGATCATTTCGCCTCCGCAACTTTCCCCGCCCGCGTGCTCCACGAGTTGCACCGCCCAAACGCTCTCGTCCACTCCTTTTCTTGAATTATTGGTCCTCCCACTTGATGCTCCATGCTTTGGGTCATGTCCATGCTCCCTAGCTCCACTTGCTTCACATGCCACCATGAAAATCCTGCAAAGTTGATGCTTTCTCGCCCACCATGCTTGTCCTTTGCATGTGGAATTGGTGAAAGTTGATAAAAGGGAATCCAATGGTGCATGCATGATTAATTCAAACTAGATTGCCTCCATTTAGGTGTGTTTAAGGTTAAGCACTCCTCTAATTCGAAATTTAAAATATTTTTCAGGGCCATGCAAGAGCTCAAGCGTAATTTTAGAGAAGTTTTTAAACCATTAAAAACAAATGTAAGTCGAAAATATTTTTCGACTACGTCGATTTCGGTCTCACCGGTATAGTTTGCTTTCATCGGTTGAGAGCGAACATTTTCCCGGCTTGATCATGGGGGCATAGGTTTAGGTTCTAATTTTGGCTAAATAAGAAAGATTTTGAATAAAACAAAATTAGAATAGGCTTAGAAAAATTCTAATCCTAGAGAAACCAAGGATAAAGATTTTCAAAACCAACCAAAAGCTTTGATTTCTAGGTTCACGCGAGTCCTACCACGTGCTGAATTTTATTAACACTTAAACATAAATCGTGGCTCTACTCGTGTGGTTTTAGCATGAAAAATAAGTCAACCTCAGCAACATAATGGGGGTGAAAGGTTGAGTTAAGGTTCTGAAATTATTTGGTTGAGGTTTCTCGAAAAGAAAAGAATCAAACAAGCACATAGGAGGGTTCATGCAAAGGGTTTATGATAAAGCAAACATTCAATCAAGAATTATGTCTCTAATATTGTTCAACCACTTCTAAGTCTAATGTCTTTGCGTAGTAAAACTCAAAAACTAAATTATTAAAAATACTCGAAAAACCTAGAATCGGATTGTCCTCCCGGTAGCTTATTCTTGACTCGACGAAACGGGTTGCCTCCCGCCTAGCGCTTCGTTTATAGTCTATAGCTAGACTTCTTCACTTGATTACTCCGGATCAACGCTCTTTGCGGGCGTTGCAATCTTGGGTACCCACTTCCGCACCATCTTGGGCGCGGGCTTGTCTTCCGGCTTAGTTGGCTTAGTCATTTTTTTGGTCTTCACAGGCGGCTTCTCTTCCTTTGTCTTGACGGATGCAACACCTTCCTTGATTTTCGTTACGTTCATTTTTTTCGGCTCCTTCTTCTTTTTCAGCCCCTTCGTTTGTTTTGGTTCTCCCTTCACTCCAATCATGTTGCATGCCTCAATCCTTGGACGGAACTTGAAGGAACTCTTTTCTCCGTTGATATCGAACATGATCTCCCCCTTGCCAACATCAATAGTAGCTCCCACGGTCTTGAGGAACGGCCTCCCTAGGATGAGCGGTGGCTTCTCCCTCTCTCCCATCTCGAGCACAACGAAGTCGACGGGGATGAAGTGGTGTCCAATCTTCACGGGTACATCTTCAAGCAATGCCCAAGGGATAGCGAATGGAGTTGTCTCCTAACTCCAAACATATTCCCGTAGGCTCCATCGGTAGGCGTAGCTTCTCGAACACATTCCTCGGCATGACGCTCACACTAGCTCCAAGGTCGCATAACGCCTTCTCGAAGTTGAAAGAACCAACCGAACATGGAATTGTAGGGCACCCGGGGTCTTTTTGCTTCTCTAGCCCATTAGCAATAGCAAGCACTACACTCCTCGGACATCTTGACATGATCTACCCCGAGTGTTGCTATCTCATATTTATTTGCAAGTATGTCTTTAAAGTAACGAGAATATGTAGGTACTTGTAGGGCATCTAGTAATGGCATGTTGATGCTAAGTCTACGCACAACTTCCACAAACTTCTCAAAGTGGTTGTCAAGTTTACCTCAGTAGCGTGGCTTGAGTTGCGGTATCCTCGTGTCTTCCTCCGGCATCTCGAATTCGGGTTCCTCGGTGACGATCCCCGTAACCTTCTCTTTAGCAATTCCTTCCACCTCGGTGGATGGTTTAAGCTTCCTTGCTCCCGCGGAACGTTCCGGATCTTCGTCCTCCTTCCCCGAACGCGTTTGAATGGCCTTCACCGATTCGGGACATTTGGGTTGTCCCGAAGCTTCCCTTCATCATTAGTGAGGCGCCCCTCAAGTTGTCCAACTTGCGTCTCGAGCATCTTCATCATGTTGAGCACTTGATGATTGGAACTTCCGACCTCCGTCACTTTGCTATCGATGTTCTCCAACACCTTGTCTATGGTCTTGAACTTGGTGACGGTGTCCTTGTTGATCTTAGCTTGCTCATCCATGAACTCCTTCAATTGTATACGAAGCGGAACCGCGTTAGGAATAGATGAGCTTGCATTAAATTGAGGCCTACCTTGCCCGTAGCGGAAGTTCGGCAATTCTCCCTTCCTCATGTAGTCGAGCACTTTGGCTTCCTCCGGACAATCTTTGCGGACATGGCCATACTCTCCACATTCTTCGCATGTGGACCTTGCTTCGGCGGCCTTCAAGTCTTGGGCCTCTTTCTTTTCCATCTCCATCTTCTCCAACCTCCTCATGAGCGAGTCGATCTTGCCCTCAAGTATGTCTTCCTTCTCCACTTGCAAGACTCCTTTGATGTTCCCCATGGGTTGAGCCGGATGTAGGCGCCGTGATGACGCCCACGTGTCATTATCCGCGACCTTCTTGAATAGCGTGAAAGCTTCGTGGGTGTAAGCTCGATGATAGATCCTCCCGCCGATGCATCGATGATCGTCCTTGACGCCATGGTGAGTCCTTGATAGAACTTTTGCGCGAGGTCTTCTTTCGGGAACTTGTGATGTGGAACCGCCCGGTGTACTCATTGAAGCGCTCGAATGCCTCCGAGATAGTTTCCGTAGGATATTGAACAAAGGTGGCAATCTTATTACGCAAGCTTTGAGTTTTACCCGTGAGTAGTATTCCTTCATGAAAGCCTTCATCAACGTGTTCCAATTTTGCACCGTCTCCGCCGGTTGAGAGTGGAACCATTGCAAAGCCTTCCCGAGTAGTGAAAACGGAAAAAGCCTTGCCCTCATTTGATCTTGAGTCACCCCATCCATGTTGAAAGTCTGACATAGTTGAATGAATGCTTGGAGGTGAAGGTTCGGATCCTCTTTGCCGGTGAAGGGTGAATGTTGCACCATGCGGATTGTTGAGGTCTTGATCTCGAACGGTCTTCCGATCTCCTCAAGGTTCAAGATTGGTAAGTCGATGATGTCTGGGGTGCATAGCTCCCCGATCTTGCGTTCTTCCGGTGGTTGGCCACCCATTGGTGGAGGTCGATTCTCCCGCGGACTTTGAGGTGGTGAATTCTTCGGAGATTCCCGCGATCCTTTGTCTTCCGACTCCGAATCTACAAAATCCGCCTTTTAGCTTGATGTGCTTCGCGTCTCCTTAGCCTCGTAAAGTTTTTCTGGATCATCCACAAAATTATTGGGTTTGTTGGAGAGGTAGCCGTCCATCTCCTCGTTAGGGTTAGCAATAAACAAAGTATGCAAAAAACTAGAAAGTAAAAACGAATCTATAAAAACTAGAGTTAGACAAACTAGATGAGATGTAATTTGAGGATGATCAAAATTTAGTAGATGCAAAAATAAAAACAAAAAGAAAACTGAAAATTACAAAAAGGCAATAAAAGAATCAAATCTTGATCACTTGCTCCCCGGCAACGGCGCCGAGAAAAAGGGGCTTGTTGACGGTTAATAATTGTATCAAAGTTCGTTTGTGACTCGCAAGCGTACAAGTCTCCCGTCGTAGTCAAGGGACCCTTCTTCCCTCGAGTGGTGAACCCAAGGTATCTAATCCGTGGAACAAATGTGTGACGCAAGACTTAATCTATTAAAGCCAAGTAACTTCAATCTTCGATAAAAGACCTAATGCATCTAAGTAAAAGACACAAAACGAATCTAATCTACTAAAAACCGGAGAAAACAAAGTAAGATTGGGTAGATAAACCGATCTAGAGGGATCGGGGTAAGCCTTTTGTTGAAGTTCCAAGCAAGAGAAGAAGTAACAAATCGAATCTTAATAGAAGCCTCTTTAAATCGTGGTTTCCCGTCCAAATCCGAAAACATCCGCCTTTCGAGACCCCCGTTTTGTCACAACGTATCCCTACTCATGCGGGGAGCTTAGGGCGAGTCAAAAGACAAGTCGAGATTCTTTCGGAAGATCCGCGTGTACCTCTAGCCACCGCGGCTACAAGAACACCCTATGTAATCTATCTCGAGAATAGAATTGGAATAAGCAAAGCCGATCGAAAAACGAAATCTTCGAGGAAACACTTGATCGCTGGAAAAAGATTCAACTTGATAATTCAACTATAACAATGATACATACACAAGATCACCACCGGGATCCTTCCTTGATCTTGCTTCTAGCTCCGGGAACTCCGACGTGGTCTTCCGTGCAAGGTTCCCACGTCGGCTAGGGAAACCCTAGTCAACTAGCTCGACCCTCTCTTCTCTCGCTCCTCGGCGGCCGAAGACGAAATCTTCTCTCCGTGGCTCTCGGTCGGGGGACTATAAATAGCCCGATTGGCGGCTAGGGCAAAGGAGAGCGTGTTTGGGCCCAAAATGGGCCTAGGCCGACCGGACCGGGCCGGCCGGCCCGGGCCCATTTAGGCCCGGCCCCGTGGGCTCCTTTGCCCCACGTCGGTTCCCTTGCTTCCCGGATGTTTCCCCTTCGCATGTAGGTCCATGTCGTCGGTTTCTCTCCAAATTGGACTCAACTCCTTGTCTTGCAAGATTCGGAAGCACTTTTCTCGGTCGTGTCCCTAGAGTCCGTCGTCTTCTCGGATCAAGTCCCCGGCTTCTTGGAGTTAAGTTTACTTCATTGCATGACTTGTACGGGGCTTCAAGGTCTTGTCATGAGGTGCTTGATGAACTTCTCCCGAAAGTCTTGCTTTTAACACTAAAACCCTGCATAAACATTAAACTCCAAAACCGACATGCACACGTGAACTTGTTATACCACGGGGGTTAGTACCAATGGATAAGGTATAAAACTCATGCCAACACCAAAGGTAAACTCATGGCTAGGTTGACGGATTTTCACCGTCAACACAGGATCATGCCGTTGGCACGCTCTACTTGGCCGTTAGTCTGCGGGTGTGCCACAAATGCCCAATCCACACGGATGTGGAACTTGTCGCGTAACTCCAAGAATTTCCTGCCCGTGAACTGGGACCCGTTGTCGGTGATAATGGAGTTTGGCACTCCAAAGCGATGGACGATATCAGTGAAGAACGTCACCGCTTGCTTTGCCCTGAGGTTCGTAATGGGGCGCACCTCCACCCACATGGAAAACTTGTCGATTGCGACCAACAAGTGGGTGAAGCCCCCGGGCGCCCTTCGCAGGGGCCCGACGATGTCCAGCCCCCACACAGCGAACGGCCATGTTATGGGGATGGTCTGCAGGACATGAGCGGGAAGGTTGGACTTGCGGGCATAGAACTGGCACCCTTCGCAGGTGCGTACTATCTCGCTGGCGTCCGCGACCGCGGTAGGCCAGTAAAAGCCTTGGCGGAAAGCATTGCCAACGAGGGTACGAGGTGCGGCGTGATGGCCACAGATCCCGGCGTGGATGTCCCGCAGGAGCTCGCGCCCCTCGGGGATGGGCACGCACCGCTGCAAGATGCCGGAGGCGGCGCGCTTGTACAGCTCGCCGTCGACGAGGGCAAAGGACTTGGCCATCCTGGCGATGCGCCTGGCCGCGGCCCGGTCCGTGGGGAGTTCCCCTCGAGCCATCCACGCGATATACTTGTCGCGCCGTCACCCTTGACAGGGGCTGGCTCGATATCCATCACGTCAGCCTCGTGCGCGCCATACCCCTCGAGGAGGGAGAGCACGTACGCCTCGTTCGAGGGGTCCTCATCCATGGGTTCCGCGCCCGTTGGATTCGAAGGAGCCCCCGAGGGTTCCGCGTGGCTCGAGGGGTGAGGCTCGAGGGCGACCGAGGGCCGGGCGATATCCCGGCAAAAACGTTCGGGGGACGCGTGATCCGCCCGACGCAATCTTGGCCGGCCTCGTCCGCCTCCTCGTTGTACCGGCGGGGCACGTGATTGAGCTCGATGCCATAGAACTTGCCCTCGAGGGCTCGCACGGCCTTGCGGTAGGCCTCCATCTTGTCGTCGTGGCAACCCGCGTTCTTCATGACTTGGTCAACCACGAGTTGCGAATCCCCCGCATGTCGAGGCGTTTGACGCCTAACTCGATGGCGATCCCGAGGCCACAAAGGAGGGCCTCGTACTCGGCCATGTTGTTCGACGCGGGGAAGTGGAGGCGCACCGCGTACCGCATGTGCTCCCCGAGGGGTGATACGAAGAGCAGGCCTGCGCCCGCCCCTGTTTTCATCACCGAGCCGTCGAAATACAGAGTCCAGCATTCTGCTTGAATCTATGGCGGTGGCAGCTGCGTATTCGTCCACTCAGCGACAAAATCCGCCAGGATCGGGGACTTGATGGCCTTGAGCGGGGCGTAGGCGAGCGTCTCGCCCATCAGCTCCACGGACCACTTGGCGATCCTGCCTGCCGCATCCGGACTGCGGATGATCTCCCCTAACGGAAAGGAGGAGACTACCGTGACGGGGTGGGCCTCGAAGTAATGGCAGAGCTTGCGCCGCGCGAGGACCACCGCATACAACAGCTTTTGGACTTGAGGGTAGCGCGTCTTGGTGTCAGACAGGACCTCGCTGATGTAGTAGACTGGCCGCTGGACCGGCAGGGCGTGCCCTTCCTCTGCGCGCTCTACCACGATCACGGTGCTGACCACCTGGGTGGTCGCGGTCACGTAGAGCCGCAGGGGGCTCGCCGCCCGCGGTGGCGTGAGGATCGGGCGTGGGTTAAGGACGCCTTCGCTTATCGAGCGCGTCCTAGGCCTCGGCGGTCCCGGAGAAGCGCTCGTGCTTCTTGAGGAGGTGATAGAGGGGCGGCCCTTCTCGCCGAGCCGCGAGATGAAGCGGCTCAAGGCGGCAAGGCACCCCAAAGCACCTTTGCACCCCTTTGAGGTCTCGGATCGGACCCATTCGCTCGAGGGCCGAAATCTTCTCGGGTTGGCCTCGATGCCCCGTTGGGAGACGATGTATCCTAGGAGCATGCCTCGCGGCACTCCAAAGACACACTTTTCGGGGTTTAATTTGACCCCATTGGCCCGTAGGCGCCGAACGCGATGCCAAGGTCGGCAACCGGTCGTCCGCCTTCCCGGTCTTCACGACGATGTCGTCCACGTACGCCTCGACCGTCCGTCCGATGTGATCTCCGAAAATGTGTTGCATGCAGCGTTGATACGTTGCACCCGCGTTTCAAAGGCCAAACGGCATCGTGACGTAGCGTAACATCCCGAACGGTGTGATGAACGAAGTCACGAGCCGGTCGGACTCCTTCATCTTTATTTGATGATACCCGAGTAGGCATCAAGGAAGCAAAGCAACTCACACCCGGCTCGTTGAATCAACGATTTGATCAATGCGTGGCAAAGGAAAAGAAACTTTAGGACATGCTTTATTAAGACTAGTGTAGTCTATACACATCTGCCACTTCCCGTTTTTCTTTTTTACAAGTACAGGATTTGCTAGCCACGTTGGGTGGAACACCTCCTTGATGAACCCGGCCTCCGAGAAGCTTTCGCAGCCTACGCTCCGATAGCCCGTCGCCGCTCCCTCGTCGAAGCGGCGGAGCCGTTGTTGCACGGCGCGGGCATGAGGCAGATGTCAAGGGAGTGCTCGGCGACCTCCCTCAGGATGCCTGGCATATCCGAGGGGCTCCACGCGAAGATGTCGGCGTTGGCGCGGAGGAAGTCGACGAGCACCATTTCCTATTTGGGATCGAGGGTGGAGCTGACCCTCAACGCCTTGCCCTCGGGGGCGGCGGGGTCGAGGGGCACCTCCTTGGTCTGCTCCGCGGCCTCGAAGTTGCCGGTGTGCTTGGCGGTGGAGTCGAGGTCCTCGTTGACCATCTTCTCCAGGGTGGTCACCAGCGCTTCATCCAGCGCCAGTGCTTCCGCGTGCTCCACGCACTCGACGTCGCAGTCGAACGCGTGCTCGATGGACGAGCCCACGGTGATGATGCCGTTTGGTCCCGGCATTTTCATCTTCAAGTAGGTGTAGTTGGGGACCGCCATGAACTTGGCGTAGCAGGGCCGCCCAAGTATGGCGTGATAGACGCACTTGAACCCCACCACCTTGAAGGTGAGCATTTCCTTGCGGAAGTTCTTTGCGGTGCCGAACCATACCGGCAGGTCGATCTGCCCGAGGGCCGGACTCACTTGCCGTGTGCGACGCCGTGGAATGGCGTCGTGCTGGGCTGCACTCGGTCCAACCTCGATCCCCAAAGAAGCGCAGCGCGTATGCGCGTAGAGGATGTTGAGGCCGCTACCCCCGTCCATCAAGACTTTCGAGAACCGCGCGTTCCCACTGATTGGGTCGACCAATAGCGGGTGCCGGCCCGGTTGGGGATGCGGTTCGGGTGGTCTTCCCGGCCGAAGGTGATGGCGTCCTCCGACCAATTGAGGAAGGAGGGAGGCGCCTTCTCCGCGGCGAGGACCTCATGCCGCTCCCCGCTTGCGCCGGCGGGTCGACATGTCGACGGTGGGTCCCCCCGAAGATGAGGAACACGTTCTCCACGGCGGGAAAGCCGCCGCGGCCGCCATCTCCTCCGTCCTTCTTGGCCTCCGCGTCCTTTGCGACGGCGCGGCCATAGAACTTCTTGAGCATGTTGCACTGCTCATGGGTGTGGTTTATCGGGGTCTTGTGGTAAGGACATGGCTTTTTCAAAGATGTCGTCAAACACCCCCGCACCTCGAGGGGCCGGTCGAGGGCCTCGTCGAGCCGGGTCAACAGCAAGGGCCTCGGCATCATCGCCGTTGCGCCCCTGCTCCCGCGCCTCGCGGCGCGGCTTCTTTCCCTTCTTGCCCCGCTTTTCCTTCCGGTGGGGCTCTCTCGGACTTGTTGCCCTCCGCGGCGCATCGTCCGAGCGCTTGCCCTTCTTGCCGTCGAAGATCGCCCCCACGGCCTCCTCTCCCCGAGGCGAAGCCGGTGGCGATGTCGAACGGCTCGTTGGAGTCCGCGGGCGGGCCGCGTCCCGGCCTCTCGCACGAGGTCCCGCACGTGGTGCCCTCGAGGAAGGCGTGCACAATCTCGGATTGCGCCACGCTTGGGAGCTTTCGTACAACGCTTCAAGAAGCGTCGTATGAAGTCCCGCAGCCGACTCGCCGGCTTTGGGTGCAGGAGCGCAGGTCCCAGGAATTCCCAGGGCGCACGTATGTGCCCTGGAAGTTGCCCACGAACGTGCGGACCAGATCGTCCCAGTTGTGGATCTGGCTGGCGGGCAGGTGCTCGAGCCACGTCCGAGCCGAATCGCCGAGGTGTAGGGGCAAGTTGCGGATGATGACCTCGTCGCTGGTGGCCCCGCCCAACTGGCACGCCAGGCGGTAGTCGTTGAGCCACACGCGGGGATCCGTCTCCCCGTTGTACTTGACGATGGTCGAGGGCTGGCGGAAGCGTTGGGGGAAGGCCGCTGCACGGATCTCCCGGCTGAACACACGGGTCCCCGGGGGCTCCGGCGTCGGAGAGCGATCTTGGTCGCCGTCGTAGTGTCCGCCCCGTCGCGGGTGGTAGCCTACCGCCGCCGTGCATCCGCCTTGCTCGTGCGCCGGGCGTTAATGACGTTGCGGGCATCCCCCGTCCAGCCGCCCGCGCGTGTCGAGGAGCCGCTCCTTGGCCGGCGCGCGTCCGTGGGTTGGCGGGTCGCCCCGCGCCTTCACCTCGCATGGACCGAGGGCTCGCCCCCCCCCGTGCGCCCCCGTCTCCTTGTGCATCCCCCCCGTTGGCGGATATGTGACGCCGAGCTTTCGGCCCGCCGGACGCCGCTTGCTCGATGAGGGCCTCGCACCTCGCGGTGCGGTTCCGCGCCCTCGGTGTCGAGGGTGCGCCGCATGGCCCGTAGCAGCCGGCCGCGGCGGCAATGAGCTTCGACTTTCCCCGCGGGGGCGCGTCCGTGTTGTCGGCGTTGATGCGGTCGCGGGCCGTGTCCGCCCGGCCCCCGCACGCGCCTCGCCGCGCGCGGAGGCTTCCCCGCCATTGAGGCGCGGAGCGCCCGCACCGTTCGATATTCCTCTCGCGCCTTGGCCTCGAGCTCACGAGCTTGGGCCACCGTGCGTCGACGTCGGCCCCAGCAGGGGTGCCGGGCCCCGCGCCCGCGCGCGGATCGATCCCCTCGGGGCGAGCATGACCTCCCCCGTCTCCGGCACCCAAAGCGCCGGCGGGCGTTCACCGGGTCGTTGGCGATGACGACGCGCATTCGCGCGCGGGGTCGTAACTCCCCGTGCTGGGAGTCGTCGGGAGCAGCCGAACCGCAGTCCGTAGCGTCAAGGAAGCGCCCGAACATGACCGGGTCCCGCACGCCGGATAAGTCCCACTCCGCATACTCGTGGAGGTTGGCGGGTGGCAACGCGTCAAGGGAGCCCGAGGATGACTCATCGCCCGCGGAGGCGCCGGGGTCCCCGGTGACGAAGACGTGACGGCCGGGGGAACCCGTGCATCGTCGTGTTGACGTTGGTGTTGTAAGCCGTCGTAGCACCGCGAAGGCCGATGGGGAAGCACGGCCCGAGACCGTGCGCCGCCCCCGCCGGGCGGTGGTTGACGTGCCGACGGGTGCGCCGCGTTGAGAGGCGCGCGTGTTCCGCCCTTGCCGCCGCTCGGATCTCACCCCGGCGCGAACGCCGGCCGGAGCGGCGGCGGCGGCGTGGCGCCGACGGACCCGCAGCATCCTTGCCGGCGGTCGTCGCGCGCCGCGGTGGTGCGCGCAGCAGGGACCGGAGCGGACCCCGCCCGGCGCCGCGCACGGAGCTCCCTCACGGTTGGTGAGGCGCATCGTGTAGCCGTTCCCCGTGGCCCGAAAGTTCGGGCCCCCGAACCGGATTTCGAACCCACGGGGAGGGGGTCCGAGCCGCCCATGCGCAACGCGTGCCGCGTACTCGGTGCGGATCACCATAGAGGGAGTTGATGATGGAATGACCTTAGGCGCTCGATTGCCCCACGGTGGGCGCCAACCGTTCGGTGCGGAAAGTGGTCCCGACACTAACCGTAGTAAGCGCCGAGGTCTATCCCTCAATGGTCGATGCTAAGCAATAAAAGACACGAGTTTATCCCGGTTCCGGCCGGGGGGGCCGTACGTCCAGCAGCGCGGGCGTGCTCAAGGCACTATATTGCTCGACCGGGGTGCTCGTAGTGGGGCCGCTACAAGCGAGGCGGGAGAGGAAGCGTGGCTTCCAAGTCCCCGGTGTAGTGGTCGAAGATGTTGTGGGAGAATTGGAGAGCAAGTGCGCAATGCGACCCGCCTCGTGTTGTGTTCTCCGTTGCGTGTTCTCTCCCCGTCCGTCCCCTGCGCGGCAGGGGGGTTCGTCTCTCTTTTATAGACCAAGGAGAGAGCGAATCACATGTATGCCGCGCTATTTAGCTACGTGGGGAAGTGTGGTGTGCTATGCGTCGTAGAGTAGGCGGCCGCCCGGGACGATCCTTGCGCGATCCGGCCATCATGGCGTATCTTGTACCCGAACGAGGGCGGCTTCGAGGGTAGGAGAGCAGCGGACGGCCGTGGTGTCCTCGGGTGGGCTCAAGGGGGTTGCTGACGTCGGTCCGTACGGGGCACAGTGGCGGTGTAAGGCGACGTCCCGTTCCCGCACGCTCCACGGGGCCGCCGAGCCGCGCCGCGCCGCCCGGCGTGGGCTCGTACGCGCGGGGGCGGCAGCCATGCCGTTAACAAAGGGGCGGGGATGGTGCCCCACCGGCCTAGCGCCTCCACCTA
Source organism: Cenchrus americanus (assembly GCA_947561735.1). Classification (NCBI taxonomy): domain Eukaryota; kingdom Viridiplantae; phylum Streptophyta; class Magnoliopsida; order Poales; family Poaceae; genus Cenchrus; species Cenchrus americanus. Next base: position 86,232,722 of record OX387245.1, on the reverse strand, counting down.
ACCCCCCCCGCAAGGTCACAAGAAAGCGGCACCACGGGTGCGGCCGCCCCCCCCCCCCCTTCGAGGGCTCGGCGCGTTAGCCGCACGGCGGGCGGCGCGGCGTCACGGGACCGGCACCGGCCACACCGCACGCCCCCCACGCGTGGCGGGGATGGGCTCCCTCCCGGGGAGTTGGTGCGGCGGCACCGGGCGCGAGCCCCGTGCGCATGATGGCGCCGCCCCCGCCGTTGTCGGGCATTAAATGCCCGCGTACGAGAGCAGGCGCGCGCGTGCGGAGCGCCCTCGAGTGAGGCGGACCCCGTTCGAGGGCGGAGCGGACCCTCGAGCGAGGCGGAGCCCGCTCGAGGCAAGCGGACCCCCCTCGAACGGGCGGAGCCCGCCCCGAGGGAGGCGCGCATCCTCGAGCGAGGTGAAGCCTCGGTCGAGGGGATCATCGAGTGGGCCGCCTTGGTGGGCCGTTGGGGCCTCCGCGGTGTGGGCCATGTTGTTAAAGGGGACCCCTAGGGCTGTCCCGACACCACTGGTCACCCAAGAGATTTCCCCTGAACCTGAACATGCCTCTGTCCCAATTCAAGGAATCAGGCACGAGGTAAGTGCAAGCATCCAACTCTGTCATCCTCTTTCAATAAACCACTGCTAATTCGGCAATCGCTCTCAGGACCAATCTTCATCACCACCAAGCTCTTCATTTATGGTGAATGATCCAACTGCCGAAACAAGGGATGAGGAACTCTCAAATCAGGTTTTATCAGAGGAAACTTAAGCAAGGCTCAAAGAAATCTTTTCCTGGCTGCAAAAAGATGCTCGAGATCAAATCAGAGATGTTGATCACTTCGAAGAAATGCTTGAACCCATCAGTCAAGAGCTCCCTGAAGACATCAAAGCTTCCTTAGAGCCCATCTCAGGTCTGGACATTCATTATGTGGCAATAAGGCGAGCCTTGAAAAGCCAATCCTCCCGACCAGCCGTTGAGCAAAAGAAAGCCAAAGCTGAACAGGTTGCGAAAGGAACACAAACCCAAACCGAGACCCATAAGGAAATGTTGACCAATCTGCAATCCGCCCTCGAGTTGAAAATTGCCAGAAAGACTGCACTGGAAACTGAGCTGAGGAATTTGTCAGCTGAAATTGAAGCTGGCGAGAAAAAGATAGCCGAGCTCCCCGGACCGATAGAGAAAACCCGTAAGGAAGCATCGGCGGCCATGACCGAAGCAAATCGGCTCGAGGCACGGCTCTCTCGTCCCGTCCAACACTCGAGAGATTATCGGGAACGGATGAAGAGCATTAATCAGACAATATCAAATGCCTCTAATGTAATTGCAAAGTACTTGAACATTTAGTTGTACTGAGAAATGTGTAACCGAATTAACCGTCCTTGTAACATTTGCCTTTTATAAACTTCACTTTCCTTCTCTCTGCATGACTTTGTTTGCAACTCTGAATGATTCATTCGGTAACTAACGGTCAAATAGTGCTACACAACTCAGCCGAGCCGACCAACCGAATATGACTCGGCTTGAATTCCAAACGACCCGACGTCGAATCGGTTAAGGAAACCTCTCCCGAGTCCGATTGCATTTCCCAAGGCAAAATAGCATGATGCCCGTAAACCAATTCATAAGGAGAAGTCTTTGTAGCTCTATAAGGAGCCATTCAGTAAGCCCATAAAGCCTCGTTGAGTACCGAATGCCACCTCTTTGGCTTCTGGTCGATCTTCTTTTGTATAAGATTGATCATGATCTTGTTAGAAGCCTCTGCCTGTCCATTAGCTTGGGCATAATAAGGAGAAGAATTAAACAATTTAATCCCCATGCTTTCGGCAAACTCCCTGAACTTTAAGGATACAAGTTGGGCTCCTTGATCGGTTGTGATTGTTTGAGGAATTCCAAACCTATAAATGATGTGTTCTTTAACGAACTCAACCATGTTCTCTGATGTTACTTTCTTCAATGGAATTGGCTCAACCCATTTAGTGAAGTAATCTGTTGCCAAAAGCACAAATTTATGCCCCTTGCTGGATGGTGGGTTAATCTGGCCAATCAAATCTATACCCCAGCCTCTGAATGGCCATGGCTTGATAATTGGATTCGAAGGTCGATGCTTTGGGACCCTTTGAATATTTCTAAACTTCGACAATCTTGACATCCCTTGTAATACTCAAAGCGAGTCTTCCAACATTGTCGGCCAAAAACATCCAGCTTGCCTAATAACCCATTTCATACGATAGGCCGATTGATGTGCTCCACATAGCCCATCATGCACCTCACTCATCATTTTCTTTGCTTCTTCTGGACTCAGGCATTGCAGCAACAACCCATCCAATGATTTGTAAAATAGACTTCCATCCAGAAGAACAAATTTTATAGCTTTATACCTGAGCTTCCTAGAAACCTTTCGGGATGGATCTTCAAGATAGTCAATAATTTTTTTTCTCCAATCATCCTCTGCAAGATCACTCCCGAAAGCACACACCTCCATGGCAAATGCTTCTTGATTCTCTCTATAACCTGAAGCACTCTGAGCCAACCTGTTTACCTCCTCATTGTGTTCTCTAAGAATATGCTGTAGAATTACTAACTGAAAAATCTTTAAGATTTCCCTGAATTCCTCGTAGTAACTCCTCAGGGCATCACTTTTACACTCATATTGGCCGTTCAATTGCTTTATAACCAGTTCTGAATCTCCATAAATCTCAACTGAAACAGCCCCAGCTTCTCTTAAGTACCGAAGCCCTCTAAGCAGCGCCTCGTACTCAGCTTGATTGTTTGTGACGGTAGGCTGAATAGGGATAGCAAACTCAAACATCTCACCCCTGGGTGAAATTGATAAAATCCCTACTCCCCCACATTTACCACATGATGATCCATCAAGGAACAGGGCCCAAGGAGTAATTTCAAGCAAATCAATCGATGGATCACGATGCTCAGTTATAAAATCGGCAATAATCTGACCTTTTATAGCTTTTGTCGATTCGAACTTCAACTCAAACTCAGATAAGGCCAAAATCCACTTGTCAATCCTTCCATTCAAAATTGGCATAGATAGCATATGCTTTATTACATCAAACTTGGAGTATACAACGCATTCGACATTCAACAAGTAGTGTCGAAACTTCGTACATGAGTAGTACACACATAAGCACAGCTTTTCTGCAGCCGAATACCTGTTTTCAGGATCAAGTAATTTTCGGCTAAGGTACGCTACTACCAGCTCCTTTCCTTCAAACTCTTGTATAAGGGCCGATCCAATGGTTTAGGTATCGGCCGCCATGTACAACTTGAAAAGCTTATTCAACTGTGGAGGCACCAGTACTTGTGGTTCCTTCATGTACCTCTTGATTTCATCAAAAGCCTTTTGTTGTTCATCACCCCATATGAACTTCTGGTCCTTCTTGATCTTCAACAGCGGGGAAAATGGCAAAACCTTTTATGACAAATTTGAAATGAACCTCCTCACGAAATTGATCTTGCCAAGCAGTGATTGCAATTCTTTGAGATTGGTTGGAGGAACAACTTCATCAATAGCTTTCATGCTCTTCTTGCCAACTTCAATCCCTCCTTCGTGTACCAGAAACCCCAAGAATTCTCCAGTTGATACTCCAAAGGCACACTTGTTTGGATTCATCTTCAATCCATGCTTTCGGGTGCACTCCAGAGTTCTCTTTATATCCTCCAAGTGTGAGCCATGACTCAAAGATTTGATCACGACATTATAAATATAAATTGTCGGTGCGGAATATGGTCCCGACACTAACCAAGAGATAGCGCCGTGGTCTATCCCTCAATGGTCGATGCTAAGTAACAAGTGACACAGAGATTTTATCCCGGTTCCCGCCGAGGGGGCCGTACGTCCGACAGAGGCGTGCTCGAGGCACTATATTACTTAGCACCGGGGTGCCCGTAGTGGGGCGGCTACAAGCAAGGCGGGAGAGGAAGCCAGGCTTCCAAGTCCCTGGAGGAGTGGCTGAAGATGTTGTGGGAGAATGAGTACGTGGTGTGTGAAGCACTCGTGTGCTGCTGAGTCTCCCCGCGGCTGGGAGTTCGCCCCCCCTTTTATAGATCAAGGGGGCGGCGGGTTACATGCGCGCCGCGCTATCTAGCTACGTGGGGGAGCACGTCGTGCTACGCTGTAGAGTGGGCGGCCGTCCGGACGATCTTCGCAGCGATCTGGCCATGATGGCCTACCTCGTACCCGAACAGTGGCGGTCGAGGGTCGAAGGGCGGCGGATGGTGGCGACATCCTCTGGTAGGCTTCGAGGGAGGTGCTGACGTTGGCTTGTACGGGGCACAGGAGTAGGTAAAACGGCGTCCCTTCCCAACGCGCTTCACAGTGTTGGAGTGGTTGCTACAGCGCCTGGCGTGCGCCTGCACGCGCGGGGACGGCGGCCATGCTGTTACAGTGGCCGGGATGGCGGTCCACCGGCCTAGCGCCTCGACCTAACCCCCGTAGGGTCACGAGAAAGTGAATCGAGGGTGCGCCCGGCCCCCCTTCGAGGGTCTGGCGCGTTAGCCGTACCGGGAGCGGCGCACGGTGTCACGGGACGACACCGGCCGCACTACACGTCCCTCCCACGCGTGGTGGGGATGGGCTCCTCCCCCGGGGAGTTGGTGCGGCGGCACCGGGCGCGAGCCCCGGCGCATGATGGCGCCGTCCCACCGGTGTCAGGGCGTTAAATGCCCGTGTACGGGGGCCGGCGCACGCGTGAGGGGCGCCCTCGAGCGTGGTGGACCCCGGCCGAGGGCGGGACGTACCCTCGAGCGGGGCGGAACCCGCTCGAGGGGGAGCGAGCCCTCGAGCGGGGCGGAGCCCGCTCGTGGGAAGTGCCGCCCTCGAACGAGGCGGAACCCGCCTGAGGGGGCGCGCATCCTCGAGCGAGGCGGAGCCTGCTCGAGGGGATCTCTAAGAGGGCCGCCTTGATGGGCCGTCGGGGTCCCTGCGGCGTGGGCCGTGTTCTGCATGGTTAGGCACCTGCATGGTTAGGCTTAGCGTGTTTTGGTTTCGTTGCGGGTTTTAAGTGAGGGTTTCCCCGTTGTTTAAGGGGACCCCTAGGGCTGTCCCCGACAGTAGCCCCCGAGCATCTGTGGGTTTGCCATTGAGGCTCCCGCAGATGTTGGAACCTACTGATAGGACGTTCTTCCCTCCTTGTTTTGCGAACGCTTTCCGTGGGGCCGCGTCAGCGGACCCGCGGTCTAGCCCTTCGAAGCCCCGTAGGAGTGTTGGTGCTCCTACGGGGGTTAACCGCGAGAACCGGTCGAGGGCGTGGCGCATGTTCCAACCGGCCTCGGCGGTGTCTCGCCCGGCTTCGGTGGCGCACGCGCCGCCGGCGCCGTCTCCGGCAGTACAATTTCAAGGAGGTGTAGCCGTGCGTCAAGCCCCCCGAGCCTTGGCCCATTCGAGGCGATCGGGTAGAGCTTTACGACTTGTTTTCTCACACGCCCTCGCCGTCCCTCCGCGGGACGGAGGGTGAGGTTTCCGCAACCCCCATCGAGCGGGTCGCGACTTGCGGATTCCTCGTCGAGCGCTAGCGGGTGGTTCAAGTGGACGTCCATGCCCCGTTCGATAAGGGTAGGCCGCGTGGTCCGGAGACACGTCCATGGAAGCGCTTGCGTGGGTTTGCTAGGTGGGGCTCGGTCCCGTTCGGGATAGGGACCGAGGGCGCGGAAGCTCTCCCTCGGTGGGATCCCCCCGCCAGCCGCCCTCGCCGGCTCTCGAACACGACATGTGCGGCACCCTCGAGCCGACGGGCTCGAGGAACGGCTCGAATGCGCGTGCCCTCGTCGTCCCCGACTCGCGATCCGAGGCGCCCGTTCGAACCCGTCGAGGGTCGGGCTTCGTACCTCCGATCGCAGGGCCGTGCGGGGCCGCGCCCGGACGGCCCCGTCTTTCGCGTTTGCGGCCGTCGAGGGGTCCGGGCGAGCCGCCCCTCGAGGCGCTTGGTTGGTTGCACGGCGCGGCATGGGTGCTTGCGGTGCCCGCTTTACGTCAAGCGGTGCCCCGGCGACCCTCTCACGCACGTGCCCTCTTTAGAGAGTTGGTATTGTCTCGAGCCGGGGGCTCGTGCCGCTCGAGGGTTTTACGCGGCATGGGTGCCCGCGGTTCCTGCTTTACATCAAGCAGGCCCCGGGCAGCCTTCTCACGTCGATGTCACTTCGAGGGCTGACATCGTCCTGAGCCAAGGGCTCGTGCCGCTCGAGGGTTTTGCGTGGCATGGGTGCCCGCGGTGCCTGCTTTACATCAAGCAGGTCCCGGGCGGCCTTCTCACGCCGATGTCCCTTCGAGGGCTGTTATCGTCTGGAGCCAAGGGCTCGTGCCGCTCGAGGGTTTTACGTGGCATGGGTGCCCGCGGTGCCTGCTTTACATCAAGCAGGCCCCGGGCGGCCTTCTCACGTCGATGTCCCTTCGAGGGTTGCTTTCGTCTTGAGCCAAAGGCTCGTGCCGCTCGAGGGTTCTCCTTGCTTGGCAAGGGACCCGGTCATTAAATGCCTCGCAGTCGAGGCTGCGGTTTTGCAACGTGGGCGCGCCTTTTTAGGCGTTGCGACCGCGCGCGCGTAGTGGGCGGCGTGGCAGGCGGACGCGACGGCTCGCCTCGGTCCCCGCGGGTCTTCGCCGTGATGATGGCCCGCCCGCGGTGATGTGGCCGTTGCGGTCGTGGTGGGGCCCGCTCGTCGGCGTGAAGGGAAGATTCCCCCGCAAGCATGCGCGCGGGGCATCCGCCCCCGAGAACTCGCCCACGGCTTATAAATCCGAGGGGGAGGGGGAGACGGCGGTTTTTTACCTTAACTCCTCGCCATTTCGCTTCCTTGCCCCTTCGTCTTCGCCTCGCCTTTGCCACCGCGCGGTGTCGCCATTAGAGCTTTTCTTCCGTTTCTTGTCCTCCGCTCTCGCTTTCCTTTGCCTTCTTCTCATGGCGCCGCCTCAGCCTCCCCTCACGATCTTGGACCCATACGCCTGGGAGAGGTCGTCGGTGACCCAGCTGGCCCTTGGCGAGCTGGTCGCCGCCGGCCAGCTGGCGGCCAATGAAGATGGACGCCCGGCGGAGTGGATAGTGCCGCCGGCGGGGGACCACGCGCCCAACCCGCCGGGAGGGCTACGTGGTGAGCTTCATCCGCTACCACGAGCGGGGCTTCAACGCGCCGGCGAGCTGCTTCATGCGAGCGATGTGCCACCACTACGGAGTGGGAGCCGCACAACTTCGCCCCCAACGCGATTTCGCAGCGGCCACGTTCGTGGGCGTCCGCGAAGGGTACTCGGGGATCCCGCCCAACCGGGAGCTCGGGTTCACCTTTTCCGCGCGGAGCTCTTCACGCAGCCCACGACGGAGCCGAGGGACCCGCCGCGCGGTGCGCGCCGGCGGGATGTCGCTTGCCCCCGCGGGGGCAATTCAAGAACGTCTACATCCCCCGCACCATGACGACGAACAACGCCGGCCGGGAGCGGGGATGGTTCTACTTGCGCAACGCCGAGCCCGGCCTCCCCCCCCCTACACCGGTCGGGTGTTCAAGGAGAGGCCCGACTCCCCGGGGCTACGGGGTGTCCACGCCCCAAGACGGAGGCGGCAGGAGTCGGTCCCGGCCGCCCCCGCGCCGCCCGGCGCGCCGGGGCCGAACGCGATGGGCGTCCTCGCCTTCCTCAATCACCGGCGGGTCGTGCCCTTGATGGAGAGGCCGCTCCGCATCTTCGAGATGACAGAGGCGGCCAACCCCGTCGATCTGGCGAGGTCGCGGATGCTCCCGACGCCCCTCGAGCGGCCATATGCGCTCACCCGGGCGCGGAGCGCCGTCGACACCCGGGCGCCGATGCCTGCGGGCCGGACCCCATGGGACCTCGAGATGCTCCCCACCGGCCCGCTGGTGAGTTTGGTTCTTGATTTTGTTTTGGTTCTTGGTGTTGCTTCTGTCTCCTGACGCGTCCTTGATGCTCCTGTGTGCAGCTGGTGAGCTTTACCGTCTCCAAGTCCGTTCCGCCCACCCCCGACTCCCGCGCGCTTGGCCGGGCGGCGCAGCAGCGGGAGCAGGAGCGGGGCGCGCGCAGAGGGAGCGCGCGAGGCGATGTTGACGGTGAAAATCCGTCAACCTAGCCATGAGTTTACCTTTGGTGTTGGCATGAGTTTTATACCTTATCCATTGGTACTAACCCCCGTGGTATAACAAGTTCACGTGTGCATGTCGGTTTTGGAGTTTAATGTTTATGCGGGTTTTAGTGTTAAATGCAAGACTTTCGGGAGAAGTTCATCAAGCACCTCATGACAAGACCTTGAAGCCCCGTACAAGTCATGCAATGAAGTAAACTTAACTCCAAGAAGCCGGGGACTTGATCCGAGAAGACGACGTACTCCGTGGACCCGACCCGTAAAAGTGCCGAATCTTGCAAGACAAGGAGTTGAGTCCAATGCGGAGAGAAACCGACGACATGGACCTACATGCGAAGGGGGAAACATCCAGAAGCAAGGGAACCGACGTGGGGCAAAGGAGCCCACGGGCCGGGCCTAAATGGGCCCAGGCCGGGCCGGCCCGGGCCCGGTCGGCCCAGGCCCATTTTGGGCCCAAACACGCTCTCCTTTGCCCTAGCCGCCAATCGGGCTATTTATAGTCCCCCCGACCGAGAGCCACGCAGAGAAGATTTCGTCTTCGCCCGCCGAGGAGCAGAGAAGAGAGGGACACCATCTCGGAGAGGAGAGGGTCGAGCTAGTTGACTAGGGTTTCCCTAGCCGACGTGGGAACCTTGCACGGAAGACCACGTCGGAGTTCCCGAGCTAGAAGCAAGATCAAGGAAGGATCCCGGTGGTGATCTTGTGTATGTATCATTGTTATAGTTGAATTATCAAGTTGAATCTTTTCCCGCCGATCAAGTGTTTCCTCGAAGATTTCGTTTTTCGATCGGCTTTGCTTATTCCAATTCTATTCTCGAGATAGATTACATAGGGTGTTCTTGTAGCCGCGGTGGCTAGAGGTACACGCCGGATCTTCCGAAAGAATCTCGACTTGTCTTTTGACTCGCCCTAAGCTCCCCGCATGAATAGGGATATGTTGTGACGAGAACGGGGGTCTCGAAAGGCGGATGTTTTCGGATTTGGACGGAAACCACGATTTAAAGAGGCTTCTATTAAGATCCGATTTGTTACTTCTTCTCTTGCTTGGAACTTCAACAAAAGGCTTACCCCGATCCCTCTAGATCGGTTTATCTACCCAATCTTACTTTGTTTTCTCCGGTTTTTAGTAGATTAGATTCGTTTTGTGTCTTTTACTTAGATGCATTAGGTCTTTTATCGAAGATTGAAGTTACTTGGCTTTAATAGATTAAGTCTTGCGTCACACATTTGTTCCACGGATTCGATACCTTGGGTTCACCACTCGAGGGAAGAAGGGTCCCTTGACTACGACGGGAGACTTGTACGCTTGCGAGTCACAAACGAACTTTGATACAATTATTAACCGTCAACAAGCCTCTTTTTCCGGCGCCGTTGCCTGGGAACAAGTGGTCAAGATTTGATTTTTTTTATTGCCTTTTTGTAATTTTCAGTTTTCTTTTTGTTTTTATTTTTGCATCTACTAAATTTTGATCATCCTCAGATTACATCTCATCTAGTTTGTCTAACTCTAGTTTTTATACATTCGTTTTTACTTTCTAGTTTTTTGCATACTTTGTTTATTGCTAACCCTAACAGGAGATGGACGGCTACCTCTCCAACAAACCCAATAATTTTGTGGATGATCCAGAAAAACTTTACAGGCTAAGGAGACGTGAAGCACATCAAGCTAAAAAGCTGGATTTTGTAGATTCGGAGTCGGAAGACAAAGGATCGCAGGAATCTCCGAAGAATTCACCACCTCAAAGTCCGCGGGAGAATCGACCTCCACCAATGGGTGACCAACCACCGAAGAACGCAAGATCGGGGAGCTATGCACCCCGTACATCATCGACCTACCAATCTTGAACCTTGAGGAGATCGGAAGACCGTTCGAGATCAAGACCTCAACGATCCGCATGGTGCAACATTCACCCTTCACCGGCAAAGAGGATCCGAACCTTCACCTCCAAGCATTCATTCAACTATGTCGACTTTCAACATGGATGGGGTGACTCAAGATCAAATGAGGGCAAGGCTTTTTCCGTTTTCACTACTCGGGAAGGCTTTGCAATGGTTCCACTCTCAACCGGCGGAGACGGTGCAAAATTGGAACACGTTGATGAAGGCTTTCATGAAGGAATACTACTCACCGGTAAAACTCAAAGCTTGCATAATAAGATTGCCACCTTTGTTCAATATCCTACAGAAACTATCTCGGAGGCATTCGAGCGCTTCAACGAGTACACCGGGCGGTTCCACATCACAAGTTCCCGAAAGAAGACCTCGTGCAAAAGTTCTATCAAGGACTCACCATGGCGTCAAGGACGATCATCGATGCATCGGCGGGAGGATCTATCATCGAGCTTACACCGACGAAGCTTTCACGCTATTCAAGAAGGTCGCGGATAATGACACGTGGGCGTCATCCGGCGCCTACATCCGGCTCAACCCATGGGGAACATCAAAGGAGTCTTGCAAGTGGAGAAGGAAGACTTACTTGAGGGCAAGATCGACTCGCTCATGAGGAGGTTGGAGAAGATGGAGATGGAAAAGAAAGAGGCTCAAGACTTGAAGGCCGCCGAAGCAAGGTCCACATGCGAAGAATGTGGAGAGTATGGCCATGTCCGCAAAGATTGTCCGGAGGAAGACAAAGTGCTCGACTACATGAGGAAGGGAGAATTGCCGAACTTCCGCTACGGGCAAGGTAGGCCTCAATTTAATGCAAGCTCATCTATTCATAACGCGGTTCCGCTTCGTATACAATTGAAGGAGTTCATGGATGAGCAAGCTAAGATCAACAAGGACACCGTCACCAAGTTCAAGACCATAGACAAGGTGTTGGAGAACATCGATAGCAAAGTGACGGAGGTCGGAAGTTCCAATCATCAAGTGCTCAACATGATGAAGATGCTCGAGACGCAAGTTGGACAACTTGTGGGGCGCCTCACTAATGATGAAGGGAAGCTTCCGGGACAACCCAAATGTCCCGAATCAGCGAAGGCCATTCAAACGCGTTCGGGGAAGGAGACCGAAGATCCGAATGTTCCGCAGAGCAAGGAAGCTTAAACCATCCACCGAGGTGGAAGGAATTGCTAAAGAGAAGGTTACGGGGATCGTCACCGAGGAACCCGAATTCGAGATGCCGGAGGAAGACACGAGGATACCGCAACTCAAGCCACGCTACTTCCGAGGTAAACTTGACAACCACTTTGAGAAGTTTGTGGAAGTTGTGCGTAGACTTAGCATCAACATGCCATTACTAGATGCCCTACAAGTACCTACATATTCTCGTTACTTTAAAGACATACTTGCAAATAAATATGAGATAGCAACACTCGGGGTAGATCATGTCAAGATGTCCGAGGAGTGTAGTGCTGCTATTGCTAATGGGCTAGAGAAGCAAAAAGACCCCGGGTGCCCTACAATTCCATGTTCGGTTGGTTCTTTCAACTTCGAGAAGGCGTTATGCGACCTTGGAGCTAGTGTGAGCGTCATGCCGAGGGATGTGTTCGAGAAGCTACGCCTACCAATGGAGCCTACGGGAATATGTTTGGAGTTGGGAGACAACTCCATTCGCTATCCCTTGGGCATTGCTGAAGATGTACCCGTGAAGATTGGACACCACTTCATCCCCGTCGACTTCGTTGTGCTCGAGATGGGAGAGAGGGAGAAGCCGCCGCTCATCCTAGGGACGCCGTTCCTCAAGACCGTGGGAGCTACTATTGATGTTGGCAAGGGGGAGATCATGTTCGATATCAACGGAGAAAAGAGTTCCTTCAAGTTCCGTCCAAGGATTGAGGCATGCAACATGATTGGAGTGAAGGGAGAACCAAAACAAACGAAGGGGCCGAAAAAGAAGAAGGAGCCGAAAAAAATGAACGTAACGAAAATCAAGGAAGGTGTTGCATCCGTCAAGACAAAGGAAGAGAAGCCGCCTGTGAAGACCAAAAAAATGACTAAGCCAACTAAGCCGGAAGACAAGCCCGCGCCCAAGATGGTGCGGAAGTGGGTACCCAAGATTGCAATGCCCGCAAAGAGCGTTGATCCGGAGTAATCAAGTGAAGAAGTCTAGCTATAGACTATAAACGAAGCGCTAGGCGGGAGGCAACCCGTTTCGTCGAGTCAAGAATAAGCTACCGGGAGGACAACCCGATTCCAGGTTTTTCGAGTATTTTTAATAATTTAGTTTTTGAGTTTTACTACGCAAAGACATTAAACTTAGAAGTGGTTGAACAATATTAGAGACATAATTCTTGATTGAATGTTTGCTTTATCATAAACCCTTTGCATGAACCCTCCTATGTGCTTGTTTGATTCTTTTCTTTTCGAGAAACCTCAACCAAATAATTTCAGAACCTTAACTCAACCTTTCACCCTCATTATGGTGCTGAGGTTGACTTATTTTTCATGCTAAAACCACACGAGTAGAGCCACGATTTATGTTGAAGTGTTAATAAAATTTAGCACGTGGTAGGACTCGCGTAAACCTAGAAATCAAAGCTTTTGGTTGGTTTTGAAAATCTTTATCCTTGGTTTCTCTAGGATTAGAATTTTTCTAAGCCTATTCTAATTTTGTTTTATTCAAAATCTTTCTTATCTATCCAAAATTAGAACCTAAACCTATGCCCCCATGATCAAGCCGGAAAATGTTCGCTCTCAACCGATGAAAGCAAACTATACCGGTAAGACCGAAATTGACGTAGTCGAAAAATATTTTCGACTTACATTTGTTTTTAATGGTTTAAAAACTTCTCTAAAATTATGCTTGAGCTCTTGCATGGCTCTGAAAAATATTTTAAATTTCGAATTAGAGGAGTGCTTAACCTTAAACACACCTAAATGGAGGCAATCTAGTTTGAATTAATCATGCACGCACCATTGGATTCCCTTTTATCAACTTTCACCAATTCCACATGCAAAGGACAAGCATGGTGGGCAGCAAGCATCAACTTTGCAGGATTTTCATGGTGGCATGTGAAGCAAGTGGAGCTAGGGAGCGTGGACATGACCCAAAGCATGGAGCATCAAGTGGGAGGACCAATAATTCAAGAAAAGGAGTGGACGAGAGCGTTTGGGCGGTGCAACTCGTGGAGCACGCGGGCAGGAAAGTTGCGAGAGGTGAAATGATCGTGCCGGGAGAAAGACGCGGCGGGGGAGGAGCCGGAGACCCCGGGCCGGCCGGCCCGGGCCGGCCGGCCGACCTACTTAAGGAGCCCCCGGCTCCCGTTTTCTCGCAGCAAGCTTCCCTCTCCTTCCCTTGTTTGTGTGTTCAAGTTTGTGTGCTCAGAACCTCCGTAGACATAGCCAACCATCCCAAGCTTGATAGCTCGAGAAAAAAATCCACATCCTTAATCCACTCAAAGTCCACATCCGAAGCAAAGATTTTAAGTGCCTAGTTTACCGGTTGCAACCCGGAATTTTAGTTGAAGAAAGAGTGCAGCAACCATGTGGAAGAAGACCACAAGTCTCTTCTCCAAGAAGAAGAGTTCTTCGTCGTCCAAGCCGTCATCAACCACGTCTTCGAGGAGGCACTCGGTTTCGAGTCTCCCCCGAGCATGGAGACGGATACGGCACCACCGAGGAGGAACGATGCTCTCCTCCTTGGTGGTATGAGGGCTGCAAGAAGCACTTCCATGAGGTTCACCGAACCTCGTGGGCACACGGAGGAGCAGCCCGCGCCACCACGACGATCGACTCGCTCAACCGCACCACCTCCTTACACCCCGACACACTCTTCGTACGGCTTCATCATCTTGTCGGCGGAGGAGGAGGAGAGGCTCGCCAATCTTGAGAAGAGGCTTGTGCCGAACGTCGAGTTCGACGACCAAGCACTCTACACCTTGGGTTTTTGCACCGACATATACTATATGTTGGGGCACCTCGGATGGGTGCGGTTCTCCAACGGAATATCGGTGGACACCCATTTGGGTTACGCCTTGGAAATTTTGATGACTATTGCACCCATCGTTGATGATGATGGGGTGCAAAGCTTGTCATTCCGTTTGGAGGGAATCCAACAAGTGGTTCCCTACGAGCACGTTAGGGAGCTGCTTGGATTCCACAAGGGAGCTCCGGAGAAAGTTGACGTGCCACCCGCATGTTGGCGGGATTTTGGAACATGATCTCCGGAGAAGCCCATCAACAACGCAATTGCATCCGCAACCCCATTATCCGGATATTTCACTCTTGGATGTGCAAGAGGGTATTGGGGAGGATGAAGGAAACAAAGGTGACCGACACGGAGTTGAATTGGCTATACTCGGCTTTAATTGCCGGGCAGCCAATAGACCCCTCTTACCTCATGATCAACCGTTGGTGTTGTGAAGCAACATCGGGGCGGGTAATATTGGTTCGGGGTGTTACCTCTCCATGTTGGCATTTTCCTTGCGGCCGGGGATCGCAAGAAACCCCGCTCACCTTTTGCGTGGTACCTCTCTCGGTTTTGAGTATTTGCGGCAAGGCAAATACATTAGTGGAGATGAGAGAGGAGGTTATCGGTTGGCCGTAGTGAACCTACCCCTTCCGAATGAGAGGCTTAGGCTTTTCACCGAAGGAAGGGAAGATTGGTTGGAACAGGGATTACTTGTCCCCGCAAGAAAGAACAAAAGAGGAAGAATCGTAGAGGAGGGAACATCCTCCGCACAAGCGAGTGGAGCACAACCCAATGTGCAACCATTCGGCGGGGTCCCTCCTCCGCCAAGTTATTACGGAGGGTCACAAGGACAAGCATGGGGGGTGGTGCACCGGTACCCCCACAAAATTATGTTGTGCCCAACGCTAACTTCGCGGAGTCCTACGCTCATCATCCCCAACCACAACAAAGCATGGCCATTATTGGAGGGTATGCTGCAAGAAATGCTCAAAACATCGCAGCCATCCAAGCTAACGCAGCTCAACTCGGTGAAGGCAACGCAAATATTGCCTTTGAACTTGGACGCCTTCACCTTGTGGAGCCAAATCAATTCGTCGGAGGAAGCGTCCAATCGTATTATGAGCAAGGGTATTATTATCAAGATTATCAACATCAACCACCGGCGGAGGACTAGAAGATTTAGGAACTTTAGTTTTCTTTTCTTTTCTTTTTCTCTCGTAATTTTCAGCTTTTGCTTATGTGTGTTTGCGTAGTATTTTCTGTTTTTATTTAAATTTCAGCAAGCATGTTTGTTTATTTTCAGTTTGTATTTCAACTTGATGTCACCATTAATAAAGACACCACCTTGATTATATCATTGGAAAAGTTACAAAATTCGTGCCATGATGATATATGATTAAAATTGCAGCTTTGTTCATCTTTGTAGTTGATTTATGCATGTTTAAGCTAGTGCTCTCTTAAAAATACAGATCTGAATTTATTTAAATGCTAGCTTAATTTTCAGCGGAGGTTATGATTAAAATAAAGACCCATAGTGTTTTATGTGCTCTCAAGTTATGAATAGATTAAAGATGTCTTTTATGCTCAAAAATATTGCTAACCTTGTCACAAATATCACTTGTGTGTTGCTCAACCTTTCCAGAGCCGTATATATATTTGAGTGCATAAACCTTAGTGTACAAGATTTATTTTTGAGTGAGTTATTGCAGGCCATGATTTCTCTGGCCCGAGACTAAGAAGCTGGTCATTCCGTTTTTGCGTATCTATCTTTTTGCTAGCCTTTTATCCGTGCATTGTGTATCCCCACATCGGTGATCTCACAAACTTCGTCGGATATCCACCCTTAAACCAAATATCATCTTTTGTGATTACCTCCTTGACCACAACCTATCGTTGAGAATGGATCATCAATTCAAGGAAGATCGCAAGACGGTGCCAACGTTGAAGATTTCAAGTATCTCTCCAAGGAAAAATATCTCCGTACCTACCTTATTTTTCGCCTCTTTGCTCGAGGACGAGCAACGTCTAAGCATGGGGGAGGAGGTAGGTACGGTGCAGTTTTAGAGTTCAAAAGGGAGTATTTTAAAAAATATATATAATGATGAAAGGAAAAAATTCGGCGATGTACGTGACTTCCAAGGTGAAGAAAGAAAAAAATATATATATATATAAGGAAGAAAGAAAGAAAAGAATGAGAAATATGAGAAAGAGAAAAAAATATATATGTGCGTAAAGTGAACTCCCCGGTTCTCTAAGAGTGCATTCAAGGCTTCAAGTTAAAAAGATCCATTCTCATTTTCCAACCATGTGCAATCCGATAACGAGGACTTCCTTTGTGCCTCGGGATCACTTTTTGCCATTTGCACATGTCCACTTATCTAAAGTGTGTGTATTTCTCTCTTTCCCCTCCTTGATTTAACATTATTTTCCAATGACCTTTTTGACGAGTCTCGGTAAGACCATGAGAAGCTTGTCTTGTTTTGACAACACCTCATTTATAAAATCTTGTTAGGACTAAACTTTCCCAAAGCTCCATATAAAGCCTACCACATATATATGAGAGGGAAAGGAGTAGAATATATAGGCTTGAGAGACAAGTGAGATGAGAGTTTATGAGCAATACACGAGATGATTTAAATTTGTGAATTTGGTTTAGCTTTTTCTTTATCTCGTTCTTCATTTCAAAAAAGTTCCGAGATCTATTTAAAACTTTGTGAGCATGTTAATACTTGTGGGATAAGCTTAATAAGAATCTACCCTCCGTAGAGATGAAGGCTAGTACATTATGGAACTTTAATGAATTAAAATTTTGAGAGCATTATGTTTTCTCGTGTGTGATCAAGTGCAAAGTTTAAACACCTGTTTGGCAATGATGATATCCATCAAAGGCTTACTCGAGGACGAGCAAGGTTTAAGCATGGGGGAGATGTTGACGGTGAAAATCCGTCAACCTAGCCATGAGTTTACCTTTGGTGTTGGCATGAGTTTTATACCTTATCCATTGGTACTAACCCCCGTGGTATAACAAGTTCACGTGTGCATGTCGGTTTTGGAGTTTAATGTTTATGCAGGGTTTTAGTGTTAAATGCAAGACTTTCGGGAGACGTTCATCAAGCACCTCATGACAAGACCTTGAAGCCCCCGTACAAGTCATGCAATGAAGTAAACTTAACTCCAAGAAGCCGGGGACTTGATCCGAGAAGACGACGGACTCCGTGGACCCGACCGTAAAAGTGCCGAATCTTGCAAGACAAGGAGTTGAGTCCAATTCGGAGAGAAACCGACGACATGGACCTACATGCGTAAGGGGGAAACATCCGGGAAGCAAGGGAACCGACGTGGGGCAAAGGAGCCCACGGGCCGGGCCTAAAT
This sequence comes from Cenchrus americanus, assembly GCA_947561735.1. Lineage (NCBI taxonomy): Eukaryota > Viridiplantae > Streptophyta > Magnoliopsida > Poales > Poaceae > Cenchrus > Cenchrus americanus. Next base: position 86,215,411 of record OX387245.1, on the reverse strand, counting down.
GGGCCCGGGCCGGCCGGCCCGGGCCCCGGTCGGCCCAGTGCCCATTTTGGGCCCAAACACGCTCTCCTTTGCCCTAGCCGCCAATCGGGCTATTTATAGTCCCCCGACCGAGAGCCACGCGAGAAGATTTCGTCTTCGGCCGCCGAGGAGCAGAGAAGAGAGGGACACCATCTCGGAGAGGAGAGGGTCGAGCTAGGGTTTCCCTAGCCGACGTGGGAACCTTGCACGGAAGACCACGTCGGAGTTCCCGGAGCTAGAAGCAAGATCAAGGAAGGATCCCGTGGTGATCTTGTGTATGTATCATTGTTATAGTTGAATTATCAAGTTGAATCTTTTCCCGGCCGATCAAGTGTTTCCTCGAAGATTTCGTTTTTCGATCGGCTTTGCTTATTCCAATTCTATTCTCGAGATAGATTACATAGGGTGTTCTTGTAGCCGCGGTGGCTAGAGGTACACGCCGAATCTTCCGAAAGAATCTCGACTTGTCTTTTGACTCGCCCTAAGCTCCCCGCATGAATAGGGATATGTTGTGACGAACGGGGGTCTCGAAAGGCGGATGTTTTCGGATTTGGACGGGAAACCACGATTTAAAGAGGCTTCTATTAAGATTCGATTTGTTACTTCTTCTCTTGCTTGGAACTTCAACAAAAGGCTTACCCCGATCCCTCTAGATCGGTTTATCTACCCAATCTTACTTTGTTTTCTCCGGTTTTTAGTAGATTAGATTCGTTTTGTGTCTTTTACTTAGATGCATTAGGTCTTTTATCGAAGATTGAAGTTACTTGGCTTTAATAGATTAAGTCTTGCGTCACACATTTGTTCCACGGATTCGATACCTTGGGTTCACCACTCGAGGGAAGAAGGGTCCCTTGACTACGACGGGAGACTTGTACACTTGCGAGTCACAAACGAACTTTGATACAATTATTAACCATCAACAAAGCGACATCAAGCGCGCCGCGACCGGCGGAGCGCGAGTACCGCGGCGCGAAGAGCCGGGGCTCTCTTCCCCGGGGACCGAGGAGTACTCATCCTCCGAGGATGACGAAGAGGAAGAGGCCGAGGGGGAGGGCCCCCTCTCGATAGGTGGCGGCCGCGCCCCCGTCGCCGAACCGGCGCCGGCCGGCGAGGGCGGCATCGCCCGAGGCGGGCGCAACGGCGCCCGCCGCCGTGCAATCGACATCGGGGGCGGCACGCGCGGCGGAGATGCCGGCGCACGCCACGGAGGCGCGCGCGGCGAGCGCTCCCCGTGCGCGCATCAAGCGTGCCCGCGCGCGGGGCGAGCGCGCCCGCGTGCGGGGGCGAGCGTGCCCGCGCGCGCGCGCGCCGTCGCGCGGGAGGCGCCACGGCAAGCGTGCACGCACGCGGGGCGAGCGTGCCCGGCGCGCGGCGGCGCCTTCGGGAGGCGCGGCGTCGGGCGTGGCCGCGCGCGGGCGGGCACGCCCGCGCGCGCGGCGGCGCCGTCGGAGGCGCAACGGCAGCGCGCGCCCCGCACCGGCCTCATCCACCGAGGCCTCGAAGAAAAGGAAACGTGCCTTTTCCTCTTCGAGGTAAGGAGCTCGATCCTTTACTTGGTTTGATTTGTTGATGTTCGGGTGTTCTAACCCTCTCGTTTGTGCATGCGCGGGTGGTGCCAACCGTGCCTCCTCTCGCACCGCCCAAGGTGCCGAGGACGGACGCTTCCATCCCCACCCGCGGCGCTCGTCGAGGGCGTCGCGGCCGGGGACAAGCACGGCGGCGGGCGAGAGCTCGCAAAGCCCCGCCGGGGGCCTCGAGGCCCCGGCCGGCAGATCAGCCCACCGCGGCGCGGCTCGGGAGGTCGCCGAGGAGCGGCCGACGCCGCCGTCGTGGGGACGCGGCCGCGGCGGCGGCCGTGGTGGAGGTGCGGCCCGCGGAGGTCGCCGGGCCGCGAGGCGCGGCCGCGGCGCCGGGCCGCAGAGGAGGTGGAGCGGGCACAACCCGTGGCGGCGCCCGTGGATGCGGCGGCACGGCCGAGGGTGGTGGCCGCGGCGCCGTGCCGGCGCCCGCGGCCGCGAGGCGCAAGTGGAGGCGCCGGTGGAGGCGGCACAAGCGGCGGCGCCCGCCGGCGATCCGCAGCGGAGGTGGTGGAGGTCTCGGACGACTCCCCGCCGCCCGGTGGGGACCGGTGGGCCGCTTCCCCACGCGTTCCCCCCGAGCCCTAGGAGGGGGCCCTCGTGAGGCGGCACGAGGGTCACATAGTGGCGGGGAGCCGAGGACACGCGCGCCGAGGCCTCGTCCTCCCGCGCCGGCCGCTCCGCCCCGTGTGGAGGGGGGTTGCCGACGATCCCCCTGCGTTTGCTGACGCTAGGGGGGAGCAGGAGCTCTGGGGCGAGCTCCGGAGCCACGGCGCCACGCTCAACCGCGCACTAAACGAAGCGCTGCATGTCCATGGCGGCCCTGCATGGCGCGTTTTCCAGGTAAGCCGTGGTTGCTCGTTCTCTTCTTTCTTTCGTTTGTGTATCTTTGCCTTCGTGTCTCGGCACTTATGGGTTTTGATTCTGTGGTTGCCAGGAGCTCGAGCGTCGCGCCCACGACAAGTACGACGCCTTCGACCGAGTGAACGCCGAGGTCCACCAGCTCCGGGAGCGGTGCAGCGCTTTCGATGCGCTTGCTGACGCCCTCAGGACGCCGGACGGCTGGGCCGGCGTACCGGGCCATGGCGTGGCGCGACGAGCTCCCCCGAGAGCTCGAGGCCGGGACCCCGCGCGCCGCTCGAGCCTCGAGCGGGTCCGCGCGCCCTCATCGATCGTGATGAGGCTCGTGGCGGCGCGCTCGGACTTGGAGAAGACGCGGACTCGTCCGCTAACCGGGAGGCGGAGGTGGCCAACGTCCGCGGCGAGTGCCGGGAGCTCCGCTCGTCGCTCGAGGGGGCGCAAGCGCGGCCAGCCGCCGGCCGAGGAGCGGGCGCGCGGGCCGGGAGCGGCCGGCCAAGGAGGCCGATGACTTGAAGGCCGCCCACGACGCCAAGGCCGCGGCGCTCGCTATCGCCGAGGAGCGGCTTCGGCGAGAGCGCACCGCCCGCCAAGGAACCGAGGGGCGGCTCCGGCGAGAGCAAGCCGCCCTCGCCGACGCCCGGACGGCGCTGGAGCAGGAGCGCGTCGCTCGCGAGGCGGCGCTGAAGTCGCTGGAGGAGCGGAACACCGCGTTCTCCAAGGTCGAGGACGAGGCGCTTATGCTCAGCATCACCAACGCCAACCAGGAGCTGGCCCTCCGGGAGCAAGGCGAGACTGTCAAGCGCCTCGAGCTGACGGTCGAGGCCGTGCGCCGCGACTTCGAGGCGGAGAGGAAGCAAGTCGAAGGTGAGCTGCTGCTTGACTTCTTATTTGGTTGGTTTTTCGTTAGAGGGCTCGCTTCCCCCTTTCTGATTTCCTTCCTGTCTTGGCGGTTCCAGGCTTGCGCACCGCTCTGGGGCACGCAGCTGAGCGGGCTGAGGCGCTGCAGGCTTCTTACAACTCTTCCAAGCGGGAGCTGCAGGAGCTGCATGATGCGGCCCTCGAGACCTGCCGTGCCGTGGAGGAGGGCGAAGCGCGGGCGGCGGCCGGCCGCCCGCCGCTCGCGCGCCCTTGGCGGCCACGTCACGGAGCGGATGCGCCGGGCGCCGCATCCGGGCGTCCCGTAAGGCCCTCGGAGTGGTGCGGTCCCACTACGAGGTCAACTTCGAGGCGCCGGGCGGAGGGCTACATCGTTCCCGAGGGCGTCGAGGACGAGGTGGCGATGGAGCGTGTGGATGCGCTCGCCGCCGACGCCGCCGGTCGCTCGCCGAGGCCTTCGAGGAGTTCCTCTTCCGGACGTCGCCGACACCGCCGCTCCTCCCGCTCGAAACCACCGGGCGCTAGGCCCGTTTTTTGTTCGTGCATTAGTGTTCTGGCCATGGGGCCTTTGTAAATAAGCACATTGTCTTAATCGTAAACATTTGATGATGCGAAATGAAGTTTTTGCTTATTGCGCCTTTTTGTTTCTCCTTCTTCCTGAGTAGATTTTACTTAGGGGAGTTCGATTTTCGCTGGGGGTCCGCTGGGTTGAAGGCGAGAGAGAAGGGCCATATCCACGCGGCGTAGGCTATCTCTGGCTCGCACGCTCCTCCCGCTGGGCCGCCCGCGCCCTGTTCAAATCATTGCTCGAGGTTGAAGTAGGAAACGAACTTAGCGCGTGTGAGTTGTTTTTTATTTTTGCGCAAAAAATGGGACCATTTTTTGGGGGGTGCCCCCGCAAGAGGCCCCCGAGGGTAACTTGGGTTTCGGGGGAAAGCCGAGTTGCCCTTTTATTAGACTTGAAGCATTTACATAGTTGTCACCAACTCGGGGTGTTGGCCATGTGATTTTACAACAAAAAGTACTTGGAAATCCTAGCTAAGGGTAGAAGCGACGTAGCTGTTGGATGTTCCAAGCGTTGGTGAGCTCTTCACCGTCCTCGTTGGCCAGCTTGTACATGCCCGGCTTGAGTACCTTCACCACGACGTAGGGTCCCTCCCATGGGGGCGACAGCTTGTGGCGCCCTCGGTTATCTTGGCGTAGTCTTAGGACCAAATCCCCTTCACTGAAGTCCCATCGACGTATCTTGCGTGCTTGGTAGCGTCTTAGGGACTGTTGGTACCTTGCGGAATGTATTAAGGCTACGAGGCGTGCCTCGTCCAGCTGGTCCAGCGAGTCCTCGCGGGCTCGCTGGTTAGCGTCCTCGTCATAGCCTCGAACCCTGGGCGACCCGTATTCTAAGTTCGTGGGGAGGACTGCCTCCGCGCCATGGACTAGGAAAAACGGGGTGAACCCGGTGGCTCTGCTCGGGGTGGCCCTTAGACTCCACACAACCGCCGGTAGTTCTTGGAGCCATTTTCGCCCAGATTTGTTGAGTTGGTCGAAAATTCTGGGCTTAAGCCCCTGTAGGATCATGCCGTTGGCACGCTCCACTTGGCCGTTGGTCCGTGGATGTGCCACGGCCCGCCCAATCCACGCGGATGTGGAACTTGTCACAGAACTCCAAGAACTTCCGCCCGTGAACCGGGACCCATTGTTCGTGATGATGGAGTTTGGCACTCCAAAGCGGTAGACGATGTCGGTGAAGAATGTTACCACCTGCTCGCCCTTAGATTCGTGATGGGGCGCACCTCCACCCACTTGGAGAACTTGTCGATCGCGACCGCAGGGTGGGTGAAGCCCCCCGGCGCCTTCCGCGGGGGCCCGACGATGTCCCGCCCCCCCCACACGGCGAATGGCCATGCCATGGGCATGGTTTGCGGTGGCATGGGCGGGCAAGTTGGACTTGCGGGCGTAGAACCGGCACCCCTTCGCAAGTGCGCACGATCTCGCCGGCGTCCGAGACCGCGGTAGGCCGCAAAAGCCCCGGCGGAACTCGTTGCCGACGAGGGTGCGAGGCGCGGCGTGGTGGCCACGCATCCCCGCGTGAATGTCCCGCAGAGCTCGCGCCCCTCGGGGATGGGCACGCACCGCCGTAGGATGCCGCAGGCGGCGCGCTTGTACGGCTCGCCGTCGACGAGGGCAAAAGATTTGGCCATCCCCGGCGATGCGCCCGGCCGCGGGCTCGGTCCGCGTGGAGTTCCCCCTCGAGCGATCCGGCGATGTATTTTTCGCGCCGGTCCTCTTGAGCGAGCAGAGCCGGCTCAATGTCCATCGCGTCGGCCTCGTGGGAGCCGTACCCCTCGAGGAGGGAGAGCACGTACGCCTCGTTCGAGGGGTCCTCATCCATGGGTTCCGCACCCGCCGGATTCGAGGGAGCCCCCGAGGGTCCGTCGTGGCTCGAGGGGTAGGGGCTCGAAGACGACCGAGGGTTGTGCGATGTCGCGCGCGAAGACGTTTGGGGGAACGGTGATTCGCCCGGACGCGATCTTGGCCGCCTCGTCCGCCTCCTCGTTGTACCGGCGGGGCACATGGTTGAGCTCGATGCCGTAGAACTTGTCCTCGAGGGTTCGCACGGCTTTGCGCAGGCCTCCATCTTGTCGTCATGGCAGCTCGCGTTCTTCATAACTTGATCGATTACGAGCCGCGAGTCCCCCCCGGACGTCGAGGCGCTTGACACCCAACTCAATGGCGATTTTGAGGCCGCGAGAGAAGGGCCTCGTATTCGGCCATGTTGTTGGACGCGGGGAAGTGGAGGCGCATCGCGTAGCGCATGTGTTCCCCGAGGGGTGACACGAAGAGCAGCCCGCGCCCTCGCTCCCGTTTTCATCACCGAGCCGTCGAAGAACGCAGTCCAGCCACTCGCCCGGATTTGTGGGGGCGGCGCCGCGTGTCCGTCCACTCGGCCGACGAAATCCGCCGGATTTGCGATTTGATGGCCTTGCGCGGGGCGTAGGCGAGCGTTTCGCCCATCAGCTCCACGGACCACTTGGCAATCCTGCCTGCGGCGTCAGGGTTGCGGATGATTTCTCCTAGCGGAAAGGAGGAAACCACCGTGACGGGGTGGGCCTCGAAGTAGTGGCGGAGCTTGCGCCGCGCGAGGACTACCGCGTACAGCAACTTCTGGACCTGGGGGTAGCGCGTCTTCGTGTCTGATAGGACCTCGCTGATGTAGTAGACCGGCCGCTGCACGGGCAAGGCGTGCCCTTCCTCCATGCGCTCCACGACGATCACGGCGCTGACCACCTGGGTGGTTGCGGCCACGTAGAGCTGCAGGGGTTCGCCATCTTGCGGCGGCGTGAGGATCGGGGCGTGCGTTAGAGACGCCTTCAGCTTGTCGAGCGCGTCCTGGGCCTCGGTGGTCCAAGAGAAGCGCTCGTGCTTCTTAAGCGGTGCGGTAGAGGGGCGGGCCCTTCTCACCGAGCCGCGAGATGAAGCGGCTCAAGGCGGCGAGGCACCCCGCGCACCTTCGCACCCCTTTGAGGTCCCGGATCGGACCCATTCGTTCGAGGGCCGCGACCTTTTCGGGGGTTGGCCTCGATTCCCCACCGGGAGACAATGTATCCCGGAGCATGCCCCGCGGCACTCCAAAGACACATTTTTCGGGGTTTAACTTGACCCCATTGGCCCGTAGGCAGTTGAACGCGACGCCAAGGTCGCCAACCAGGTCGTCCGCCTTCCTGGTCTTTACGACGATGTCGTCCACGTATGCTTCGACCGTCCGTCCAATGTGGTCCCCAAAAACGTGCTGCATGCAACGCTGATATGTTGCACCCGCATTTCTGAGGCCAAACGGCATCGTGACGTAGCAGAACGTCCCGAACGGCGTGATGAACGAAGTCGCGAGCTGGTCGGACTCCTTCATTTTTATTTGGTGGTACCCGGAGTAAGCATCAAGGAAGCAAAGCAATTCGCACCCAGCCGTTGAATCAACGATCTGATCAATGCGCGGCAAAGGAAAAGGAACTTTAGGACATGCTTTATTAAGACTAGTGTAGTCTATACACATCCGCCACTTCCCATTCTTTTTCTTTACGAGCACGGGGTTTGCTAGCCACGTAGGGTGGAACACCTCCTTGATGAATCCGGCCTCGAGAAGCTTCCGCAGCTCCGCTCCGATTGCCCGTCGCCGCTCCTCGTCGAAGTGGCGCGGCCCGTTCTTTGCGCACGGCGCGGGCGTTTGGCAGGATGTCAAGGGAGTGCTCGGCGACTTCCCTCGGGATGCCTGGCATATCCGAGGGGCTCCACGCGAAGATGTCGGTGTTGGCGCGGAGGAAGTCGACGAGCACCACTTCCTATTTGGGGTCGAGGGTGGAGTTGACCCTCAACGCCTTGCCCCGGGGGCCGACGGGTCGAGGGGGACCCCTTGGTCCGATCCGCGGCCTCGAAGGTGCCGCGTGCTTGGTGGCGGGGTCGAGGTCTTCGTTGACCATCTTCTCCGGCGTGTTCACCGGCGCTTCGTCCCGGCCGCCGGTGCCTCGCGTGCTCCACGCACTCGACGTCGCGGTCGAACGCGTGCTCGATGGATGACCCGACGGTGATGACGCCGTTTGGTCCCGCATCTTCATCTTCGGGTAAGTATAATTGGGGACCGCCATGAATTTGGCGTAACGGGGTCGCCCAAGTATAGCGTGGTAGGCCCCCTTGAACCCCACCATCTCGAAGGTGAGGATCTCCTTGCGGAAATTCTTCGGGGAGCCAAACCAAATTGGCGGGTCGATGCGCCCAAGGGGCCGGGACTCGCTTGCCGGGGCGCGATGCCGTGGAACGGCTTCATCCGGGCCTCGACCGGTCCAACCCGATCCCCATGAGGCGCAACGTATGCGCGTAGAGGATGTTGAGGCTTCGCCTCCGTCCATGAGGACCTTCGAGAACCGGCGTTCCCGATGATGGGGTCAACCACCGGCGGGTACCGGCCGGGTTGGGGACGCGATTCGGGTGGTCCTCCCGGTCGAAGGTGATGGCATCCTCCGACCAATTGAGGAAGGACGGAGGCGCCCTCTCCGCGGCGAGGACCTCGTGCCGCTCCTTCTTGCGCTGGCGGGTCGACATGTCGACGGTTGGCCCCCCAAAGATGAAGAACACATTTTCAACGGCGGGGGAAGCCGCCTGCGTCGCCATCGCCCCCATCTTTCTTGGCCTCTGCCTCCTTCGCGGCGGCACGGCCATAAAATTTCTTGAGCATATCGCACTGCTCAAGGGTGTGGTTCACCGGAGTCTTGTGGTAAGGACATGGCTTTTTCAGCATGTCGTCGAACACCCCCCGGCCTCGAGGGGCCGGTCGAGGGTCCCGTCGAGCCGGGTCAACAAGCAAGGGCCTCGGCATTGCCGTCGTCGCGCCCCCTCGCCGCGCGCCTCGCGGCGTGGCTTCTTCCCCTTCTTGCCCCGCTTGTCGTTGCGGTGCGGCTCCTTGGACTTGCCGCCTTCCGCGGGCGCGTCCTCCGGCGCTTGCCCTTCTTGCCGTCGAAGATCGCCCCCACGGCCTCCTCTCCTGAGGCGAAGCTGGTGGCGATGTCGAACAGCTCGTTGGAGTCCGCGGGCGGGCTGCGTCCCGGCCTCCCGCACGAGGTCCCGCACGTGGTGCCCTCGAGGAAGGCGTGCACGATCTCGGACTGCGCCACGCTGGGGAGCTCCGTGCAGCGCTTGGAGAAGCGCCGTATGAAGTCCCGCAGCGACTCGCCGGGCCCCTCGCGTGCGGAGCGCGAGTCCCGGGGAATTCCCGTGGCGCACGTACGTGCCCCCGGAAGTTGCCCACGAACGTGTGGACCAGGTCGTCCCGGTTGTGGATTTGGCTAGCGGGCAAGTGCTCGAGCCATGTCCCGGCCGCGTCGTCGAGATGCGGGGGCAAGTTGCGGATGATGACCTCGTCGGCCGGTGGCCCCGCCCGGTACCGGCAAGCCAAGCGGTAGTCGTTAAGCCACACGCGGGGGTCCGTCTCCCCGTTGTACTCGACGATGGTCGAGGGTTGGCGGAAGCGTTGGGGGAACGCCACCGCGCGGATCTCCCGGGCCGAACACACGGGTGCCCGGGGGCTCCGGCGTCGGGGAGCGGTCCTCGCCGGCCGGTCGTAGCGCCCACCCCGTCGAGGGTGGTAGCCCCTCGCTGCTCGTGCATCCGCCCCCGCTCGTGCGCCCGGCGTTAATGACGTTGCGGGCGTCGCCATCCGGCGCCCTCGCGTGCGTCAAGGAGCCGCTCCTTGGCCGGCATGCGTCCTTGGTCGGCGGGTTGCCCCCGCCGGTCCCCCTCGCGTGCACCGAGGGTTCGCCTCCCGGTGCGGCTTCGTCGCCCCGCGCGTCTCCCCGTTGGCGGATGCGCGAGGCCGATCTCTCGGCCCGCCGGACGGCCGCTTGCTCGATGAGAGTTTGCACCTCGCGGTGCGAGGTCTCGAGCCTCGGGGGTCGAGGGTGCCGGCATGGCGCGCGGCGGCGGCCGCGGCGGCGATGAGCTTTTGGCTCGCCCCGCGGGGGCGCGTCCGCGTTGTCGACGTTGGGGACGGTGTTGATGCGGTCGCGGACCGTCGGCCCGGCTCCCTCGCGCGTTCGCCGCGCGCGAGGGCTTCCCCCCCGCCATTGAGGCGCGGAGCGGCCGCACCGTCCGTATTCCTCCGCTAGCTTGGCCTCGAGCTCGCGGGCTTGTGCCGGTTGCGCGTCGGCGTCGGCCCCGGCGGGAGCGCTTGGCCCCGCGGCCATGCGCGCGGCGATCCCCTGGGCAGGGGTGATCTCCCCGTCTCCGGCGCCCACCGCGCCAGCGGCATTGGCTGGGTCGTTGGTGATGACGGCGCAGCACTCCCGCGCGGGGTCGTAGCTCCCGGTGCTGGAGTCGTCGGAGCAGCCGAACCAGTAGTCCGCAGCGTCGAGGAAACGCCTGAACACGACTGGGTCCGGCACGCCGGAGAAGTCCCACTCCGCGTACCCGTGGCGGTTGGCGGGTGGCAACGCGTCGATGGAGCCTAGGGACGACTCGTCAGCCATTGAGGCACCGGGATCCCTGGCGACGAAGACGTGGCGGCCAGGTGGAACCCTGCGCATCGTGGTGTTGACGTTGTTGTTATAGGCCGACGTGGCGCCACGCAACCCGATGGGGATGCGCGGTCCGAGAACGCGCGCGGTCCCGCCGGGGCGGTGGCGGTCATCGTGACGGTGGGTGCGCCGCGCCGAGTGGCGGCGCGCTCGGCCTGCCGCCGCTCGGACCGCGCCCGGCGCGAACGTAGCCCGCGAGCGGGCGGCGACGTCGCGGCGTCGATGGACCCGCGGCATCCGTGCCCGCGGGCGCTCGCGCCGTGGTGGTGCGTGCGGCGGAGACCGGAGCGGACCGGCCTAGCGCCGCGCGCGGAGCTCCTCACGGTTGGTGAGGCGCATGAGATAGCCGTTCCCCCGGCCCGAAAATTCGGGTCCCCGAAGCGAAGTTCGAACCCGGCCGGGAGGGGGTCCGAGCTACCCATGCCGTAGCGTGTACCATGGTACTCGGTGCGGATCACCATGGAGGGAGTTGTCGGAATGACCTTAGGCGCTCGCTTGCCCCATGGTGGGCGCCAACGTCGGTGCGGAATGTGGTCCCGACACTAACCGCAGATAGCGCCGTGGTCTATCCCTCAATGGTCGATGCTAAGTAACAAGTGACACGAGAGATTTTATCCCGGTTCCGGCCGAGGGGGCCGTACGTCCCGACGAGAGGCGTGCTCGAGGCACTATATTACTTAGCACCGGGGGTGCCTGTAGTGGGGCGGCTACAAGCAAGGCGGGAGAGGAAGCCTGGCTTCCAAGTCCCTGGAGGAGTGGCTGAAGATATTGTGGGAGAATGAGTACGTGGTGTGTGAAGCGCTCGTGTGCTACTGAGTCTCCCCGCGGGCCGGGAGCTCGCCCCCCCCCCCCCCCTTTTATAGATCAAGGGGCGGCGGGTTACATGCACGCCGCACTATCTAGCTACGTGGGGGAGCACGTCGTGCTACGCCGTAGAGTGGGCGGCCGTCCGGACGATCTTCGCGGCGATCTGGCCATGATGGCCTACCTCGTACCCGAACGGTGGCGGTTCGAGGGTAGAAGGGCGGCGCATGGTGGCGACGTCCTCTCGATAGGCTTCGAGGGAGGTGCGACGTTGGCTTGTACGGGGCACGGGGAGTAGGTAAAACGGCGTCCCTTCCCAACGCGCTTCACGGTGTTAGAGTGGTTGCTACGGCGCTTGGCGTGCGCCCCGCACGCGCGGGGACGGCGGCCATGCCGTTACGGTGGCCGGGATGGCGGTCCACCGGCCTAGCGCCTCCACCTAACCCCCGTAGGGTCATGAGAAAGTGAATCGAGGGTGCGCCCGGCCCCCTTCGAGGGTCCGGCGCGTTAGCCGTCTTTGGAGCGGCGCGCGCGTGTCACGGGACCCGACACCGCCGCACCGCACGTCCCTCCCACGGTGGTGGGGATGGGCTCCTCCCCGGGGAGTTGGTGCGGCGGCACCGGGCGCGAGCCCCGGCGCATGATGGCGCCGTCCCACCGGTGTCGTGGCGTTAAATGCCCGTGTACGGGGGCCGGCGCACGCGTGAGGGGCGCCCTCGAGCGTGGCGGACCCCGGCCGAGGGCGGGACGTACCCTCGAGCGGGGCGGAACCCGCTCGAGGGGGAGCGAGTCCTCGAGCGGGGCGGAGCCCGCTCGAGGGAAGTGCTGCCCCTAGAACGGGGCGGAGCCCGCCTGAGGGGGCGCGTATCCTCGAGCGAGGCGGAGCCTGCTCGAGGGGATCTCTAAGAGGGCCGCCTTGACGGGCCGTCGGGGGTCCCTGCGGCGTGGGCCGTGTTCTGCATGGTTAGGTACCTGCATGGTTAGGCTTAGCGTGTTTTGGTTTCGTTGCGGGTTTTAAGTGAGGGTTTCCCCGTCGTTTAAGGGGACCCCTAGGGCCGTCCCCGACATAAATATCGACGCTTTTGCCGATCAACTCATGGAAGATATAATTCATGGCTCGTTGATAAGTTGCACCGGAATTTTTCAACCCAAATGTCATGACTATCCATTCAAACAAGACTATATGACCGGGACATCCGAAGGTCGTCTTCGATATGTCTTCTATTGCCATAAATATTTGGTTGTACCACGCATTACCATCCATAAAACCGATAACCTTATGTCCAAGCGAAAAGATCAACCAATAGATCAACAACGAGCATTGGGTATCCATCCATAGGAGTAGCTCTGTTCAAATCTTTGAAATCTATGCAAACCCTCATCTTCCCATTTTTCTTGTAGACAGGGACGATGTTAGAGATCCACTCCGCATACCTGCATGGCCGAATGAAGTTTGCATCAAGTAATCTCTCAACTTCCTTTTTCACATCGGCCAATACTTCATCCTTGTAGATTTTCCGGGGAGGTTGCTTATAAGGTCGAAAACCAGGCTTCATTGGCAACCGATGCTCAACAATAGAACAATCTCAACCAGGCATCTCCGAATAATCCCAAGCGAAAAAATCTTTATACTCTTTTAATAGCTTGATTAATTCCTCTCTGAAATTTGACTCCAAGTTAGCACTGATAAATGTCGGCCTTGGCTTGTCATCGTTTCCAATATCAACTTCTTCTAATTTATCAGCCGACATGAATCCACGTCCTAACTTTCCATCAGTCCCATCAACTGGATTATCCATTAAAAATTACTATAAGAGCCGACTGCTTGAATCGGCCGTTGATCACCGCCGACGGGTTCAACAGGACCTTCACCCCGTCTTTACCTGAGAAACAATTGATGCCTTGATATTCCCAGAAAGCTGGTTCAACGTTTGCCACGCTCACTGAATCATCTGCTTGGACCACTTTAATGTCATCATCTACCCACTGAACAAGCTGTTGATGCATGGTAGATGGGATGCAGCAATTGGCATGGATCCAGTCCTGCCCAAGCAGCAAGCAATAGGCTCCTTTGCCTTCAATGACAAAGAAGGTCGTGAGCAATGTTTTGGACCCAATCATCAAGTCCACGGGCACGCAGCCCTTAGTGTCTGAAGGATTTGCAGCAAAATCATTCAGAATTATGCTCGTTGGCGTCAAATCCCCGGGGCCCATGCCAAGCTTCCTGAAGGTGGTGTATGGCATCACGTTAACCGCAGCTCCACCGTCAACAAACATCTTGGTCAATGGCTTGCCATTGACGTATCCCTTCAAGTACAACGGCCTCATGTGTCGATTCCGGGCCGGTTTGTCGAAGGTGACCTGCTTAGCCAATACCAGTTGCGCCATCAATCCCCAATCTGTTCATCATCATTGACATCTAGGGACGTTTACTCCTGCACAACTTGGTTAGCAGGAGCCATGAACTCATTCGGCAAAAAGTATACCATGCATGCTGGAGCCGAACGACCCGATCCTTCAGGCTTGTCTTTTGGGCGCCACACTTGCTTTCTCTGGATCCCCGCCTGCTTCAATTCCCGGTTCCTCAAGCGTTGAACCCTTCTCTTTTGGCTCTTCTTCAAGCCAGGCGGGCACCACTGTCCTTCTTGCCAGATGTATTCGTGTTCCTCTTCTTCTTGATCAGCCCATCTCTGGTCAGCTTGCCTTTTCCTTGGGTGATCAATGATCCCATTTATTTGTAGACGCCGATCGTCATTAGGGTGCATCCTTCCAATTCTCTCATGGACGGATCGGCGATTGACAGTTTCCTGCCTGTATTCAGAATATCTATCACTGCACTCAGGGCAGTTCCTCAATGTGGGGAGCTTCAAGCCCTCGTTCCAGCAGTGCCTAAAGAATGTGCATCCCCAGTGTGCGCGCTCTTTCTCCCGTGTATACTCCTCTAGCTCTTTCCCCGCGCGCTTCTTCTTCAAACCTGCGCCTCTCCTCTTCATATCTTTGCCTCTGGTAGCGTTCTTTCTCCTGCTGACGCTGCCATTTGTTGAGGAGAATGCGCGTGGTAACCCTGGGCTTGGTCCTGGATGATTCCCCAACTTCAACACGGCTCTTGAGGACGCGAGGGGCTTCCCCGTGGACTTGCTCTAACGTTACTTGTCGTGCGGGATCCACTGCTCCACCTTGTCTTGCTCTAGCTGAAGTCAGGACCTTCACCTTCCCTTTCTCCTCAGCAGGCACCATGCTGACCGAAAAACCAACCATATTTTGAGGGAAAGGATGGCCATCCAGTTTCATCTTATTATCAAATTTCAGGTGCCCCTCCTGGATAGCCTTTTGGATCCTCATCCTGAAGACCCTGCATTAATTGATGGAGTGAGAGTTTCTATCATGAAAACCGCAGTAACGTTTCTCTTTAACCCCATCGAGCCGAAGCATAGAATGCCCCTCAGGCAATTTGATTCGGCCTTCTTTTACCAAGAACTCGAAGAGCTTGTCAGCTTTGGTGACATCGAAGTCGTACGTGCCCTTGGTTTGTTTGATCCACCGCTGGTTCACAGTCAAGGGCTCCTTGCCCCACATAATCTCAGCGGCGGCCACTTCCTCGTCATCATCAAAATCCTCCACTTGGTCAGCCTTCTCAAGGAACTGGTTGTAGATATCAGCTATGTCATGGTGCTTGGCAAATCTGGTATCCTTCTTCAACCCGTAGGCCTGATTACTCATCAAGGATAGCTTCTGAGACAATTGACCAAGGTTGTCAAATTCCATGCCAAACAATTTCTCCCGAATAGCCGGCAACATTCCTGCAACGGCCATATCAGCCAGCTGATCATCCGGTAAAGTCAAAGAGAAGCACATGCCCTTGACTTCCCTGAATCTTCTGAGGAATTCCTGAGGCATCTCATTGTGCCTCTGTTTTAAGGTAGTCAGATCAATCAGCTTCTTCTTTGTGCTACCACTAAAGTAATGGGCATGGAACTTTTGTTCTAACTCCCTCCATGTGCCAACCGACTAAGGACGCAAAGAAGTGAACCATTGGAATGCTGAGCCCGTCAGTAACAGAGGGAAGTATCTAACCCTGAATGCTTCGTCAGCTGAAGCTTCTCCAAGCTGCATCAAATATCGAGCGATATGCTCTACCGTGCTCGTATCGTCTTGCCCAGAGAACTTTGTAAACTTCGTAGGAGGCTTCACCCTTGTGAAGGATCAGATGGCGACTAGAGAGGGGGGGAGTGAATAGGAGCCGGTAAAAATTCTTCTCAAAGAACCCGGCCTATACCCTAGTCAAATCCCGGTCACACACAAGCGATGGATCGAATCACACACCAATCGCCAAGACAACGAGGTTATGAATCAACCTCTAGTCCTAGGAACGATTCCTTGAAGCACACGCGGAAGCACAAGAAGGGAAGAGAGGAATCGAACCAAGAAGCAAATCACTCAGCCTACGGCGGGCTGTCCCGCAGGGCGGGGGCGGACCGTCCGCGATGGGCTGCGCGGACTGTCCGGCAGAGTACCGCGGACTGTCCGCACCCTTGCCGCGGACCGTCCCCGCCCGAGCCGCGGACCGTCCGTTAAAGCGAACGAGAACCTCAAGTAGCGAACCTCGAAAAACGGACCGTCCGCGGGGAGCACGCGGAATGTCCGCCAGCACCCGCGAGACCGTCCGCCCGCCGCCGGCGGCCCGTCCGAAACCACTTCCAACCAAAACTCAAAACCAAAACGGATCGAAAGCGAAGCCGAGCAAGAACATGAAGAACACGCGAAGAACACAGTTCACGCGGACCGTCCGCCAGACCCTCGCGGACCGTCCGCTGAGCACGGACGAACCGAAAACGGCCCGACCCCGAAAGTCAACTGCCCCAAATCATCATCGGATTTCCCAAACGATAGAAGCCTGTGAAGACAAGGGTTTGGGGACTTGAAAAGCGTCACACAAGGATGCTATAGCCCAAAAATCTTGCCTCCTAACTCCTTAAATCACCGGGAATTGCGAATCCTTTGAGCACCACCAAGAGCTAGAGCACCGAACGAAAATCCTCGAATCGAAGTGGTTTCCCGGCGTTTGAGGACACAAGATCAATCACAAAGATGCACGAGACATCCATCCATGTTTCCCTCAAAGAAATTCGGGGAGAAACCCACTCAAATCCGCGGAAACACACCGAGCACAAAGGCACGAAAACAAGCACAAAAAGACCACGAAAAACACAACTCCGAATCTTCTATACAAACCAGGAAAGATTCACAAGGTCTAGCATGCCGCCCTAGCATCCATCCCTCTCAACAAATCTCACATGAAGCTCTCATGCTAGCCTAGAGAAAAAGGAGAAGAAAATAGCTACGAAAAATGAGAAATAGGAGGGGGAAATGAAACCCTAATCACGGAGAGAGAGAGCCATCCACACACACTCATGGCTTATATATCGGGTCCCGCCGGTGTGGGAACTGACTCGACTACCCCTAACTCAACTACTGGCGATACAACCCACGCAGGGGCATTTATGTAATGTTTGTGGGTCTTGCCATCGGACGGCCACGCCTTTGCCGCACCCCGCGTCCTCCCGACGCAAGCCATGCGATCCCGCCGCGTGTCCTCCGCTTCGAAGCTTCCCGACACGCCCGGATCCCATCTCCGTCGTGTTGGGTCTTCGGACTTGGTTTTGAGGCCCAAACCAAGAAACCGTCCTCCGATGGTTTTGTGGGCAAACCACCAAACCCCGCGTGCTCGGTCCGGCCTCCCGCCAAACCACTTGACTCGACCGCCACCGTGCACCGGCTCGATTGTCCATGACTTCGTCTTGCTCGTATCGCCACCATGTGGCCCGCACCTAGTCCCGCCGTCCACCGGGTCCCTCGAACCGAGCCTACTTGTCTCTCCATCTTCCGAGGCCCCTCAAGGCTGAAGACCTTTCGCGCCCGTTCTTCACCTGCAACAACACGAACTAGGCCGCAGCCTACACCTGCGCACTGAGCCAAGAGTCAGTCCAACACCCGTTGTCAATCACTCATCACTGAGGAGCGGTCATCCATCGACCACCAGGACGCTCCTGGTCCTCACCTTGGAGGCAAGATCACCCTGTAGTACCATTCCGGGAAGGGAGGTGTATAAGTTGTTCCTTGCATTTTAGGTTTAAGGCCGAATTTATTTTGCATCAGATCGGCCATTTTTTGTACCAGAATATCGTCGTCTTGCATTCCTGCAGCTGTACCGTATCCAGGGTTTGGGAGAGCGTCAATAGCACCATAATCCATGACCTCGTGGTAACCCCCACCGTATATGTTTTTCTGCAACCTGTTACTGGCTGGAGCTATCTTGTAAGTAGAGTTAGGCGGCACTCCAGTCGAACCAAATGCCATGTCCCCATATGTAGGCTGATACGGGTTCGGCTATTGAACCGGTTGACCTTTATTGCCTTGTAGAGGTGGCTGGACTGGCTGACCCCTCGTGACTCGTAGAGGAGGTTGCATTGGCTGGCTCCCAGCGCTGTGTGGAGGAGGCTGGATCGGCTGGCTCCCCACACTTTGTGGAGGAGGTTGGATCGGTTGGCTCTGCAGTGGCGGTTGAGCTCCTGTTGGTTGAGCAGAACTGGTTTCTCCGACCTCTGCAGAATATGCGTGAGGGGATACTCGACTAAACACCTTTTCCATGCCTGGGCCGAACACGCCGACCATCATCTGTTTAAACATGCCCAAGAAAGCCGTATGATGCCTACCCAACACAGCTTCGCGAGCATCCCGAAAAGCCTGCAGAGCCTCTTCTTTCTCTTGAAAAGCAGTGGTGTCAGGCTCCCCTGGCAACAAAACCCTAGGCATTTCAGATTTAAGGTATGGGACGCCACTTCTGTTCTTGCCGAACGACATCAAGCACTTCATCTGGAATTGGTCAGTAGCGTCTTTCAGCTGTTGTTGTTGTTCTGGAGATAGGTCGTCAGTGGTGACATCCATAACGTCGCCGATCTCAGGCATCTTGATTTCAACTAAATAGTCCCACCGGGCGTGCCAAAAAGTGTGTTGACGCAAAATCCGCACCCTGCGCCAAGCACACAGCAAGCCGAACAAGCTAGCTTCACACGCAAACAGATTCCAAAGCGTGCCAGTCAATTTTTCCTGAAATTAACAAAGGGGTGAAATAGTTAGATGCCAAAGCTTGGAACTTGCCGGGTGGTACCAGACAGTTCCATATTTGCGGCTGAAAGCCATGTAAAATGACATATAGCTACGAGAAGCTATCTGTCAACAGATTCAAAACCATTCGGGAGCTTTAAAGCGTAACACAGAACATAGCCGAACGGATGACGTAAGCATGACGATAGATCGGTCTTTATTTGGATAACATCTCTCGTGCACAAGACCATGACCGATCCTCGAGAATAGGTAACAATAAACAATAAAATAAAGTAAAGCATGATTACAAACATGTAATGAACAAGCATGCATAGGCCCAAAGCACTAGTCTACCGCATGTCTAGGTACTCTAAAACCCGTCAAGCATGAGACCAAACAAGTTAATCCACCGCATGATACGACTTGTTTGAAATCACACCACTAACCACAAAAAGATCTATCCACCGCATGATACAATCTAAATATGGAAAGCTAAAAGCATGCGTTATTTAAAACATAACTTATAAACACGTTTTACTCATGAAAGCATAACCGATTGCGGCTGAACAGCCGAATCGGGATCCGTGGAGAAGGAACAAACATTGCCCAAGATGATAAACCTATTAGATTGAATCGAAATCTAATCCACCGGATGATTAGCTCTAAAACAACCCAAAAACCTGCATCTACCGCATGATACCCGGTTCTGTCAAGATTCATACAAGATTTGACAAGCTTGAACCCGCACCACGTGACAACTTAGATCGATTCGGTTTCGGCTAATAGGGGACACGCGATCCACGTGCTATATTGAGCCAAAGATATGAACTTGTTTTGCATAAGGATCACCAAACAAGATAAAGCCGATTCAAACCAATCTAAATTGGGCAAAGGAGTGTTACATGAATTTAAACATAAAGTAAAACTCAAAGCAACATGTGGTAACTTAATGAATCTATTAGATCTTGCCAAAATCTAATAGAGCCGATAACTAGCTCCAAGCTAGATCTTAGCCCACCGCATGGCTCATGATCTAACAAGAAACCCTCTTGAACCAAGCTTAAATCCACCGCATGATACTAAGCATGGTAACAAGACTACTTGCATCACGATATAAATCCACCGCATGATACTAGACATGATATAAGGTTGCCGGTACTTACGGAGGTCGACGGATCGATGAACCCTCTCGAAGAACTCGACGACACGACTAGGACTCGAAAGTTAGGCGTAAAGCCGGTTTGTTATGAGAATGTGCGATTACAATTACATATATCCAGGGTTCATATTTATACAATGTCCTGGCATGACTCCTGGTGGACTACGAGCATAATATTTGATACCTAATTTAACGCCCAAATACGAATGCTTATCCATCCATTCGTCCCTTCCGCTCGGGCCACATTACCATGTGATCCCGCGAAATCAGCGCAAACAGTCCCTTTGCCGAACGGAAGCAAACTGCCGACCGCAAGTATCTCTGCCGAATCTTCTGAAGAAATCTTCCCCCGTTGAGCAGGATTTGTCACCGGATCGGGCCCACAAATCAGTCCCTCTCTTGTACCAATTTTTGGTGTTAACAGCGACCATCCACCGGTCCTTGAACCACACATGGTCCTCAATCTCCCCCTTGATGAGTGCATTGACAACACCCACATGAAGTAACACAAGAGAAAAGAAAACGAAAAGAAACAAATAAAAAGAAAACTCAACAAGCGATCGAAAGCTAAAGAAAGGCGAAGAGCAAGATCACTTGAAGAGGACAAGTCTCGACCCCTTAGGCAAGGGCAACGGCTCGACACATCCGAGACAAAAACCATGCTCAAACAAAGAGCGCAAACCACCGAACCAAAGCTCGAACACCACAAAGAGCTCCCCCTGCACATATGCAAGCTCCCCTTGGGCCAAAGCACACTCCCCTTAAACAAATGCAGCAATGCAGCACGGGAATGCAACAAAGAGCAAAAAAACTGCTCACTCTGCCCAGGGCGGTTAGACCGCCTGCACGGGGCGGTTAGACAGCCTGCTCAACATCTGACCGCCTGGGGGCGGTTAGACCGCCCCATGAGACCGGCTCTGCACCAAACTGCTCAAAATTTGCCCGAACCAATTGGAACACCTTCCAAACACTCCCAGGTGCTCAAAGCATGCACAAACTTCTCCCCCTTGTTGACAATGCATGAATCAAGGCAAAATGCGAAAAGTTTCAACATATAGCTTCTCAAATATACAAAATTCATCACAAGGAGCTACACAAGTCCAAATGAGCAAGTTAGATACTCTACAGGTTCGTAATGACCTTAGCTACATGATCACCAAGTTGCACAACCATTGGACAAGGCTAAAAAGGATTTGAGTAATTTTGCGAAAAGCTACTCTCTCATAAGCAAAAACCTAAATATGAGCAAAACATGTCAAAATGGCAAACCCACACAAACTTCATGCTAGGACAGCCATTCTAATCATAAGACCATCACAAACACCCACAAGCACCTCATGTCATGTCAAAGCCACCGAGCCATGTGCCTACTTCTATGTATGGGACTTCTCATTGGTAGGTATCATGCAACGGTTTAGCACCCAAAGCAAATTAATTTCAACACATATGACATGGGAACATATTTTCCAAGCATTTTATATTTCATTTTCAGATTTATAATTGGTACATGAAATGTCTTTGCGACAAAAAGGAACTTATGCCCCTCCACAAGATAAAGCAAGAGGGCTAAACATTCATGATGGAAAATGAGCCTTTGGCCCCATATGATCAATAAACTAGCCATCCAACCACAAATTAAGCATAGCAAAGCCACTAAAACATGTCAAGATCATATAAAGGCATTTACACATGAGAGAGCATACATGTGACATTTTTCAAAAAACATAGCCATCAACCATGGATTATTCATCAAGATCATCAAGAGCTAAGCCAAACTAACCATAGCATACCAAACAAGCTCACAAAGACATATATAGCATCCCATGGTAAATAATGTATATAGGAGAAGCTTTTCCTAACCAATGCATATGATACAAAATGCATGCAATCTAAGATACAAGGATGCCTATACATCATGTTACATATGCTATGCCAAATGCAAGAAATGCACAAAGGAAACTATACATATGCTACAAAGGAGCTCCCACACACAAAGCTCACAAACCACCGGCTCCTCGAGGGGAGGCAAAAAGGGCTCAACACCACCGGCAAAAGAGCAAAGGAGCACAAAACTCACAAGCTCCCCCTAAACACATGCACTAGGGCCAAAGAGCATACAAAGCTCACCCTACATACATGAGATAGAGAAGGAGCAAAACAAACCAAGTGGCTTGACCAAGGCCACACACTCGAAGGTCACAAATACACTTACCTTTATCATTACTTCACAATTCACTCATCCTTGTCCACCATCCTCGAAAGTGATGCACCTACATGTCACCACCGGGGTATGAGACCGGAGAACCACCCCCGATATCAACCAAATGTTCTCCGAGCTATTCACCTGCAACTCAAAACCAAGAGCGAAAGCGAGCAAATGACTCAACACTGGGGTTAGTTCCAAAAGTGTAAAACCAGTGCCTAGCCATTTGCTCGAAAGTGGGGTTAGCACAAACCAAACCATCTTTCCTACCAAAACTACCTCCACGAACACCACTACGGTAACCACCATGAGGGAACCAACCCTATCTACCTGGAGGAGGACCAAAACCACGAAAGAAAGCCCGTGGACTGTCCCTCCTCTCCTTCTCAAAGCTACGACTCCTCTCATCCCCGTAGTGAACTCGAGGGGGAGAATGCCTAGCAAACTGACCACCTGCTGACTCTCCAGACCAACCACCAGCACCACTATCTCCCGGAATCGAAACCTCTCGACTCACCACCTCGAAAACCACTCCGCCCCGGAGTTCCGGGGTCGGTTGAACCGCCTAGCCGGCCGATCTAACCGCCCCCCCTGCGGGCGAGCCACTACGACCGCCTAGCCGGGCCGGTCCGGCCCCGCCCTCTCCAAAACGGCTCCTCGGTACCGCGGAACTCGCGTCTCTCGCATGCCGAACACTGCTCACCACAGCTTTACCCCTGGGCAGTGGCATACGAGGCTTAGGTACACCATGGGAAGGTTTGTACCTATCCTTGTTCTCCCACTCCTTTGCCATCCTCTCTTCCCGCTTCCTCTTGAAGCAAAACTCATCCTTGTGACCCTCTTTCCCACAATAGCCACAATGCAACCTCACAAGCTTAGGCTTAGGCTTGGATTGGGGCTGCTCACTTGGTTGCTCTCCACTCAACTTCTCCACCGGTTTCTCCTCACTATCCTTCTCACTCTCTTTCCCAAAGAACACTTTCCCGGAAGTGCTCACAAACTTGATAGGCTTTTGGAGATCATTTGTGGGTGTAGGAAACACGGGTGGAGCTGGGGTTGTGTCTAGTCGGTTCCTAAGATGGTTAGGTTTTGGGGGAAATCATTCTTGTGGTGGGTTTTTGGTGGCTCTGGGATATTCTCTCCACTTCCCTCACCAACCTTGTTTGCCCCATGTCCCTCACCATCCTGCCTCTTAAATGCCTCGATCATCATCCTCAACTGAGGCTCATGACCAGACAACCAACCCATCAACTTTCTCCACTCATCGTTCTCATCCTGCAAACGATCAACATAATGTGCAAGTTCCAAATTTTTCAAAGCATGCATTTCACGGGTAGAGCATGATGTAGGCATGGGTTCCTTCAATTTAGCCTCAAGAGAACTAGTGTAAGCATGCATCTCATCAATTTTAGCATGCAAAACGGGGCAAGAAGTGCAAGCACCTAGCAAAGAAGATCTAGATTTAAGCTCAGCCACTTCAACCCTAAGCACATCTAGTTCCTCACACTGGGAGGCATGCTTTTCCTTGAACAAAGCACGATCAGCAAGAAAGATGGAGCAATTAGCACAATCAACCTCATCAGAAACAACAGGACTAGCCTTAAGGGAATCAATCTCAAGCTTGCTATCAAGAACCTGTGTTTCTAGCTCAGCCACTCTAGTCCTAGCATCCTCGAGTGAAGCCCTAAGCTCTTTTCTCATTTTCTTTGCCTCTCTAAGCATGTCATCACGATTATCAAGCAAAGTACTGAGTCGTTCATTCTCCTGGCGCAAGAAGGAAAGCTCATCACGCACCTCGTCGTCGGACTCAGAGTCCGAGTCGCTCTGTTTGATCTTCTTGCTGCCGAAGCTCAGTGACATGGTGCAGAAGCCGTCTCTAGCGAAGCAGCTCAGCCCGCTCAGGTTCTTGGACGACTTCTTGCCCTTGCGACGATCACCTTCGTCTTCACTGCTACTCGAGCTCGAAGTTGAGTACACGGAACTGCAGTCGACGTCACTCGCACCAACCATCGCTCGGGCCTTGCCTCGGCTCTCTATCTTCCTCGATCGTCGCTCGTCCTTGTGCTTGTTCTTGTACTTGCTCTTGTGGTCGCGCCTCGACTGGTACTTGCCATCGTTTGTCGGCTTGTGCTTGTACCCGTCCTTGTTCTCAACCTTCTCCGGGCAGTCGGCGATGAAGTGTCCTGGCTTGCCACACTGAAAGCATGTCCTCGTGTTCACTCGGTTCTCGTGCGGCCTATCGAACCGCCTCGTCAAGAGCGCCCGGCTCGTCCTCTCCAAGCACGTCGAACTCCTCATCTGGCATAGACATCAAAGAGGACAAAGAGAACATCTTGGTGGATGGGTTAGTGTTAGCCTTTCCCTTCGAACCACCAACGAGGGCAAGACTATGGGAATCAGTCGGACCCTCGAGCTTGGCAGTCATGCCCCTATCCACCTCAGCCGACTTGAGCTTCGAGAACAGCTCATTCACCGTCAGAGTGTCATACTTCTCTGACTCCACAATGGCCTCGAACTTTCCGCCCCATATTGTACGATCCAAAGAGTGTAAGAGCTTGACGGCTCTATCATGATCATCGTACGGGAGCACGTCCACATTGGCCCTCATGTTGTTCACAACCACCGTGAATCTCTCGAAACAAGGCATCAATGGACTCACCGGGGAGATGAGTGAAGTTCTCGTACTCTCTCTCGGTAGGTCGCATACATCCGTGCCGAACACGGGCATTCCCAACATGAGCCTCCTTCAAGCACCGTCCAAATTCTACAAGCCAAGTGCTCGGTGTGCACCCGATCGAACTCGGTCGACACAAAGCACGAAACAAGTAGTCGACCGCCTTATTGTTGGCGTCGAATCTGTCCCTCGATCCTAGAGCGAGGAAGTCCATCGGCTAGACATAGCCTGTGTCCACCGTGACATCCCAAAGGATCTGACCCTTTCCGCGGAGGAACGCACCCATCCGCTCACTCCACATATGGTAGTTCTTGCCATCGAAGTGTGGAGGACCCGAACCTCGTTCCTGGTACGCCATCCTTGGATCTTAGACTGGTTAGAGTCAAAAAAGACCCGAACCGGCTCTGATACCACTTGAAGGACCGATTATGCGACCAGAGAGGGGGGGAGTGAATGGGAGCCGATAAAAATTCTTCTCGAGGGAGATTGAAACTCCGACAAGATGAACTCGCACGGTCGGACCCCCAAAATCACACGCTCTGCACTTCTACCTTCCGTTTACCAAAACCACGTAGCCACTGGAGTGCTACTGTTCCTAGGGACAAACACTACCAGCAACCTCAACACACACGCACCCACGACAGTGGAAAAAACTCAAAAGCCGGCTATCCAGAGGGGGCGGTTAGACCGGGTATCCGGGGCGGTTAGACCGCCTCCACCAGGCAACCAAGAAAAATCCTCCGAAACACCTCTTTCGAGCACCAAAATGCACCACGGTTCACCAACAAAGATCTCTCGGTCGGGGCCATGCTAGCTACCGAAAAATCTTGGCGAAAACCAAAACTTCACCCGGGGGCCTAGGGGCGGTTAGACCGGCTACCGGGGGCGGTCTAACCTCCCGTACCCGACAACGAACTCCAAACAAGAACTCCTAGCAAACGGCATGAGAACGACCCGAAATTTCACCCCGGACGCTCCTCTCGATCAAGGCGAACAAACTCATAGAGGAAAATCCGGCGAAAAAAAAACTTTGACCTGGAAAACCCGTGGGCGGTTAGACCGCCCCCTCCGGGCGGTTAGACCGCCTCTCCCAGAAAAACAGCTCGCGGGTCAAACCCCAACTTCCTCGCGCCTGATCTCCTGAATCACTCCACGGATTGCAGCAAAACTTCGGGAATAGCTGGGTTACCTCCTGGGCAACCTCTACCTCAAAGGAATCAACCCGAATCGCTCACAATCAAGAGGAATCGAAGAAATCGCTTCTCTAGGTCAAGTACTCGCCCAACTCGAAAAACCACCAAATCGAGTCCGATTCAAGGGAGATTTGGGGGCAAAGTCACTAGCCAAAGAGGCACAATATCCTCATACATGACACCCACCAAAAACTCCAAGAAATCGTTCTCAAAACACCGCCAACAAAGAGCTCCGAAAATCAACACAAAGAAGGACGGGAAAACCACCTTGAGGAACAACGCCGAACCATCTATACATACCATGAAGGTTCGTACAAGGTCTAGCTTGCCACCCAAACATCCATCCCTCTCTCTAGATCTCACATGAAGCTCTCAAGCTAGTCCTAGGAAAAACTAGGGAAAATGGAGAACGAAAATGGAAAAACAAATGAGCTAGGGTTACAAGAGTTGGCTGCCATCCATCCCCTCAAAGAGTATATATGGAGGCACCCAAAAGACTAAACTACCCTTACTTAATAACTAGGGATACAAGCCCCTCAAGGCGAATTTGGAAGTCTTCGAAATTTCTTCATCGGACGGATGCCCGGTGACCGCAACCTTCGGCGTCGCGGCGGCAATGAGCTTCTGGCTCGCTCGCGGGGGCGTGTTCGGGTCGTCGAAGTTGAAGTCGACGTTGATGCGATCGCGGGCCTGTCGGCCCAACTCGCGTGCGCGTTCGCCGCGTGCGGAGGCTTCCCCGGCAATGGAGGCTCGAAGCAACCGCACTGCGCGGTACTCCTCCGCGAGCTTGGCTTCAAGCTCACGCGCTTGAGCCAGCTTCGCGTTGACGTCGGCCCCCTCAGCGGTGAGGAGGGAGGAGCACTTGGCCCTGCGCCCTGGCATGGTCCAGTTCCCAGGCCGGGGGGAACCTCTCTGTCGCCAGCTTCTGCCACGTTCGCGGCGTTCGCCTGGTCGTTGGTGATCACGACGCAGCACTCCCGCGCGGGGTCGTAGCTCCTGGCGCTGGAGTCGTCGGAGTAGCCGAACCAGTAGTCCGTGGTGTCGAGGAACCGCTGGAACATCACTGGATCGGGCACACCGGAGAAGTCCCACTCCGCATACCCGTGCGAAGTGGCGGGTGGAAGCTCGCCTGCGGAGCCTTGGGACGACTCGTCGCCGGCGGAGGCGCTGGGGTCCCTGACGGCCGGGACATGGCGGCCGGGCGAACCCCGCGCGTCATCGTGTTGGTGTTGGCGGAGGCGACGTATGTCGTCGTAGCGCCGCGCGAGCCGATGGGGAAGCGCGGTCCCTAAGACCGAGCGCTCCCCCTCGTCGGAGCGGCCGTCGTCTCGCCGGTGAGCGCATCGCGTTGGGAGGCGACGCGCGCGGCATGTCGGCGCTCCGTCCGCGCCCGTCGCGAGCGCCGGCCGGAGCGTCGGCGGCGCCGTGGCGCCAAGGGGCCCGCGGCGTCCGTGCCGGCGGGCGTTGGCGTCGCGGCGACGTGTGCGGCGGGGACCTGGACTGACCCGGCTTGCCGCCGCGCACGGAGTTCGTCACGGTTGGTGAGGCGCATGAGGTAGACGTTCCCCGTAGCCACGGAAGTTCAGGCTCCCAAACCGGATTTCGAATCCGGCTGGGAGGGGGTCCGAGCTGCCCATGGAATACCTCTGGCTGCGGTACTCGGTGCGAATCACCATCGAGAGGGCTGGTGACGAGCCGATCTCCAGCGCGTATTACCCTACCTGGCACGCCAACTGTCGGTGCGGAAAGTAGTCCCGACACTAACTAGTAATGAGCGCTGAGATCTGCCTCTCGATGGTTCGGTGCTAGCAACTAAGGACACTTGGTTTATCCTAGTTCCGGCCGGGGCCGTACGTCCAGCAGTGGTGTGCTCGGGGCACTGTATTGCTTGCACCGTGGTGCTCGTAGAGGGGTGGCTACAAGTGAGGTGGGAGAGGAGGCCTGGCCCCCAAGTCCCAGAGGTGTTGATTGAGACAAGTGCCAATATCGTGGAGAAGGCGGAGAGTGTGTGAGCGATCGCTATCCGTCGTCCCGTCTCCCCACGGCTGGGAGACTGTCCCTCCTTTTATAGGCCAAGGAGGGAGCAGTTTACATGCATGTCGCACTATTTCCCTACGTGTGGAGGCATGGCGAGCAGCGCTGTGGAGTTGACGGCCGTCCTGGCGAATCACGCTCCTGTTGAGGCGTCGTGGTGTGTCCTGTGCTCGTACAGGAGCGGCTTCGAGGGCGGTGGTGTAGCGGTTGGTTGACTGGCCGCCGTGGTGGGCCGATTCGAGGGTGCCGTTGACGGGGGACCCGTACGTGGCAAAGTGGCCGTTGTGGCGACGACTTGTCCTCGCGCGCCCCAACAGCATCGGGATGTCGCCACAGTGTCCGGCGTGGTGCAGCAGTGGCGGGGATGGTCGCACAGGGTTGACAATGACGGGGATGACCGATCCCGTCCGCCTAACGTCACGGCATGGCCCTGCGTCAGCACAGAAAAGACATTCGAGGGTGCTGCCGGCCCCCCTTCGAGGGCGCGGCGTGTTAGCCGTATGAGGGTAGGCGGCACAGTGTCACGGAGCTGACACCGGCCTTGCTGCACAGTGCTACACAGCGGCGGGGATGGCCTCCCCCAGGGAGTTGATGGAACAACGCCGGGACGCGATTCCCAGGCGTGCCAAAGTCGTGGTGTGCGTCATGCAGTGTCAGGGCATTAAATGCCCGTACACGGGGGCAGGAGCGCGGGCAACGCGCGTGCGGGTGCCCTCGAGCGAGGCGGACCCCGCCCGAGTTGGTGCTTAGCCCTCGAGCGAGGCGGACCTCACTCGAGGGTCGGGGTTGAGCCCTCGAGCGAGGCGGACCCCGCCCGAGGGGGCGTTAAGGCCTCGGGCGAGGCGGACCTCACCCGAGAAAGCGTCTAACCCTTGAGCGAGGCGGACCTCACTCGAGGGGCGTCCCGCTGTGCCGCCCTGGCGGGCTGCGGGGGCCACCAGGGGCGTGGTCGTGTCTTGTATGTGTTTTAGGTGCGTGAGTTGATTTGTGTTCGCGTTTTTTTTTTGCAGGTTTTAAGCGGGTTCCCCCCGGTTATTTAGGGGACCCTTATGGCTGTCCCCGACACTAGCTCTAACCCTAAACTAACTTTAGCTCTAGAGGTGTTTGGATGGAAGGGTTAGAATGACATTAAATTTACTTTTTCAATCATTAGGTGTGGGTGGTGGGAGAGAGAAAAATCACTTTTTGGTGTACCCAACATTAACTAGCCCCATTAAGCACCTCTTGGATGGGATAGTTTATATGGGTGGGTTAGATGCAAACTAGCTCAATCTAGCCCTCATGTTTGGATACTTTCTGGCTAGTTGAGCTCCAACTAGACAAAACTAACTTTAGCCCATGGATCGAAACAGGACCATTGAAATGGACATTTAGAATTCATGAATTAATTGTATTTATCAAAGAATAAATCTCAATTAAATTCAACCGGTGTTGGGGAAATCTTCTTCTACTTATTTATACAGTTGATTTCTTCTAAAAAGAAAACTTTTATATTTTGTTTTGTAAGGTTGAATTCTTCTGAGGAAAAAGTTTTAACAGTCTCCTCTTGCGTGGGTCGTTCCTGCACACGCTGCATGCCGTCAGTCGTCAGCACCAGAGGCGTACTAGTGGTGCGTGCAAGAGGCGTCATATGAGTATATGACTCACGGCGGACGGCGCCCCAGGCTGCTGCACGCCTGCACGGCGGGAAGAAAGACGGGGGAGCCCTTTCCCATCGCGGACACGCCAACGCGACTCGCCTGCGGGTCCGACGCCTTCCTTGCCCGACGAGCGACGAGTCGGGGCGCTTGTGACCCGCAGCCGATCGAAGAAGCAGCAGGACAGGAGTAATCCATCCATCGGCAGTACCACGGCCCACACGCATTCCCGCCGCATGGGCAACGTGCCGGCTGCCGGGTCTCCGAAGCCTTCCCTTTCCGCCAGGCCGGCTGCGGGAGTACACAGTACAAGCCGATGCAGTACACATGTCGTGCGCCTGTACTGCACGGCTGCGCGCGCGTAGTACCCCTTCCCCCGTCAGATCGGCGCCGCCGAGGCTAGCTAATTTTACATCGGAGCCCCTAGCCCCTTGTCGTCTGCGACGGCGACGCCGCAACGCGCTCTTGCGCGAGAGATCTGGGGCATGTGGCCTGCTATGCTATTCGGAGTAGGTCGCGCCTTATTTTGGCCATTTGCCCATGTTTTCCCCGTTCGTCGTTCGTTCGACCAGGCGCAGCAGCAAGGAGTTCGTGGAGCTGGGGAAAACCGCAGCCCTGTCGATTGACTTATCACCACCGTTAAGCAGATTTCTCTTAACAAACAATAAAGCGACAACCCGTGGTATATGTACCACCGACAAACGAACAGGCCATTAGGGAGAACTGGGGAAAATGCGCCATCTACGGTTTTTGTGCCAATTTCTTTTTCGTGGAATTTCGAAGTGTAATTTGCTTTCAACAAAGGATGTCAAGAATTTGGCCTCTGGAGTTGCATATACTATGCAGAATGAAACAGTCCGCTGACCCTTCTTTTCTCATGAGCCGCTGCCAGCAAGTACCACCGTTCTTATCTGCATAGCCCCGACGACCAGGCGACCACACATGCTCGGAAGAACAGAGTACTCTGTTTCAAAAGGTCAACAGATACACCAACGCTAATCCTATTCCAAATTTCCAATGCATGGTATGGTAGGCCAGTCCTACCTGTTTCCTAGCCGCAGGAGGACCGACCGGCGCCTTCGTGCCATGAAAGCGACCCGATTCCGATGGCGCGAACGTAATTTGACCTGAACGGCGTGCCCCATGCCGCACCACGGAATAAAAACCGCCCCCCTTTAAAATCTCGCCGGTCTCTTTCCTCGCCGGCACGGCAATCCTCCTCCTCCGCGCACCCTCCCAATCGCGGCCCACCTAATCCTTCGCCAGCCAATACCGCCGCCGTCGCCGCCGCCGCAGCCGCCGTTACCACCCCGGCCGGCCACCATGATGCACATGACCTTCTACTGGGGCAAGTCCGCCACGATCCTCTTCGACGGCTGGCGCACCTCCACGTGGCTCGGCTACCTCCTCTCCCTCGTCGCCCTGCTCCTCGCCGCCGCCTTCTACCAGTACCTCGAGGCGCTCCGGATCCGGGTCAAGCTCGCCGCTGGAGGGGCCGCGGGCAAGCGGCCGGCCCCGTCCTCCATCCCGCCGCCCGCCGGCTCCGACCCGTCGCCGCGGGCGCCGCTCCTCGCGCCCGCCCTCGCCCTCGCCAAAGGGCGGTGGCCGCCGCGGGTGGCCGTGGCCGCGATGTTCGGGGTCAACTCCGGCCTGGGGTACCTCCTTATGCTCGCCGTCATGTCGTTCAACGGCGGCGTCTTCATCGCCGTCGTCCTGGGGCTCGCGCTCGGGTACCTCGCGTTCCGCAGCAGCGACGGGGACGGGGAGGACCTCGTCGTGGTCGACAACCCCTGCGCCTGCGCCTGAAGGGCTCCCCACCACAGGATTGGCCTTCGCGATGTTGTTGTATAACACAGGTATCGCAATAAAAAACCATGTACAAATTCAGTTGTGTGATTGGAGGATTTGCAGAGTTCATGTAATGTTTGGGGGGAATTTGTAGAGTGAAGAACCAGGGAAATTTGCCGTCTTTCCTCTTCTAACAAATTGATGAATTGATTCCTTTCTGAGCGAAGATTTGGAGGGTAAATGGTTCTTTGGCAGTGTGAACTCCGAGATCAAATTACGAAATGATAACCTCTAGAGCAGACAGTAGACTCCGAGATCAAATGGCGAAATGATAATAACCTCTAGAGCAGACAGATTATTTTTGTTTGCGTGCGACAAATTCACGAACCCAAGAAACTGAAACCGAAGGGCCTTCCGCACCAACTGCCGCAAGCATATAGCCACGCCTGTTGGAAGAATTAAAGCGTCGCTATTCGACACATGAGGAGCGTAGATCCGGTCATCCTCTACTACTGTAGCTGCCTGTCCCTAGTCCCTACTGCGAAAACGGGGAGGGATGGGAAAACCGTCGGTATAGACCCAAGTTGTTAGGGCGTGTTCGGGAGAGCTCCAACTCGAAAAAATGGCTCCGGAGCTGCAGATGCGGAGTTCCACCGCGGAGCGATCCCACCGTGAATGCCGAGATCTAGTAAAGTGTTTGGTACGGCTCTGAATTCCTCACCATCCCTATGACACTTAGGGCCCACGTGTCGGGGGGAATAGAAAAAAATCTCTCTTTCTTCCTTCTTCGCTTCGGGCCGCGCGCCGCCTCGTTCGACTGTCTCCGCCGGCCTACTCGCGGCGGCGGACACCTCGGCCGGGGCGGCGGGCATGGCACCGCCGCCGGGCGGTTCGCGCGGCCTCGCCGCCGGGGAAGGCCCTCGCGACCGCCGAGGTAGGCGGTGCACGGCCTTGCGCGGCCGGGGCGGGCGTGCCCGGCCTTGCGGCCGCCGAGGGGCGTGCCCGGCCTTGCGGCCGCCGAGGCCGGGTGGGTGCGGCCTCGCCGGCGACCGGCCGCGGCTTCGTCCTAGAGGGCGGCGGCGGCGAAGCACGGGGGCACGTCCGTGGAGGGATGGGCGTGGGGGAGAAAAAAGAAAGGAGGAACCGTTTTTTTTCACTTACCGGTGGCGTGGTGGGTAATTTCTTCCAACTCCACAAAGACTTGGAGTTGGTGGAGTACCTCCTCCGCTACTCCATGAAAACCACGGAGTTGGGCCGGCTCCACCGTTTTTCTAGAGCATCCACGGTGGAGGCTGCCGGAGCCGGTTGTGTTTGGCCGACAAGTTTTGGAGCGGAGTTGTTTTTTTGGATCCGGAGCCGTGTGGAGCTCTCCCAAACACGCCCTAAATAGGCGGCTACAGCGGTTAGTTTTTTTAAAAAATAGATTACCCTGCTTTTTTTATTGAAAGCATATAAGAAAGGTTCGATACAACAATCCACACCATATACCATGTTGGGAACGCCCTCTTACAAAGAGGAGCTTAAACTAAGGAAATTATAACAGACAACTACCCCACCGAGAAAATTTAAAAACTACAAAAGATCTTCAGCTGGCGAACTGATTTTGATCTCCCCTGGAACCTCTTGAACCAGTCCCAAATCCGCGTTAACAAATCATCCAACTTGAGTTTTTCAGACCTCCTCAACAGCACACTCCATCTCTGCAAGAGTGCAAGCATAATATAGAGAATATCAGAAGGTGTTTTTGGAGCCACCCCTTCTATGTGAAGTTTGTTTCTAACATTCCACAACACCCAAAGGACTACACCCAGCAAGAAGATTTTGAAATTATAGCCAGGGCACCCCAGGGGAAGCCAGTGATAAAAAAATCCTCAAGGCTTTCTGGACTTCTGCCCCACCCTGGAGCCTCTTGGAGGGAAGCCCACATAAACTTGGCAGGTACACAAGAGAACGGAATATGATCTCTGGTCTCTGGGGCTCCACAAATTATGCAAATCATACTCTCTTTCCGTCTCCATTTCTTAAGCACAACCCCAGTTTGGAATCTGTCATGGTAAGTTTGCCACATGAAAACTTTCAGAGGCAGTTTGGACTTCCAGATTTTTTCCATGCGGGAATTAGACACCCCCTGTGAGATAGGATTCTATACATCGATCTGGTACCGTATCTCCCTGATTTTTCATGCACCCAACTGAATTCATCCCTCCCCTCGATGGGAGCAGAGTCCTCCAACACGTCCAGCAAATCCTCCCATTGTCTGACTTCCTCCGGTCTGAAGGACCTTTTGAAGTCTTGAATCCACTCCCCTTCCTTGTAACAGTCCCCCACCAAACAGTTTTTATCTCTACAACATGAGAATAGGTTGGGAAAAGCCAGTTTCAGGGGAATTTTCCCTATCCATACATCCTCCCAAAAACGGGTTTGTTTCCCACAATTCACTTTGCACAGTACCCCCCATTTGATGTCACCTTTCACTTTCTGTGTTCCCATCCAGAATTGTGACCCCCCGTTACTTTTGCTGCAAATAAAGGCTTCACTCGGGAAGTATTTAGCTCTTAGCAACTGGTAGCAGCTATCTTCCTCTTCACAGTTCAGGAGCCTCCACACCCATTTTAAAAGAAGCGCTTTGTTGAACAGCTTTCTGTTAATCACCCCCGCCCCACCAAATTCTTTGGGAAGGCACACATTTTCCCATTTTATCATATGGTATTTAAATTTGTCTATATCCCCCCCCCCTGCCAGAAGAATTTGGCCCGAATTGAGTCCAATTCCACATGGATGCCATCATGCAAAAGGAACATGCCCATGAGGTATGTCGGCATGCTGCTTAAGGTTGTATTTGTTAGCATAAGCTCCCCCCCGGAAGTAAGGTTCCTCCCTTTCCAAGGTTGCAATTTCTTCCTCATCTTGTCAACTATCCCCCTAAAAGCCTCCATCTTCAGTTTTTTGTCACTGATGGGAAAACCCAAATAAGTCATAGGCAGCTTCCCCTTCTTACAATTCAGAGTATTAGCAATCATTGTCTGGTAATCTTCATCCACCCCAAAATCCACCACTTCGCTCTTGTGGTAATTGATACGGAGCCCCGACATCCACTCAACGCAGTACAGAAGGAACTTAAGGTTCCTAATAGAATTTTCATCGCAGCCCACCATCACCACGGTATCATCAGCGTACTGTAGGTGAGTTAACCCCTCCTGAAAGATATTTGGCACCACCCCTTTTATATGGCCCTTTTCTTTGCCTTTTGTCAATATATGGTCCAACGCGTCCGCTGCCAAGTTAAACATGAGGGGAGACAGCGGGTCCCCCTGCCTCAGTCCCCTAAAAGTTCTAAAGTAGGGACCATTCTCTCCATTTATGTTAACACAAACCTTCCCCCCTTTTATGGTGCTCATAATCCATCTACGCAGTCTAGTATTAAAGCCTTTTCTTTCCATCACCTCCTCAATGAAATCCCAGCACACACTATCATAAGCTTTCTCATAGTCTATTTTTAGGATCACACCCTGCATCTTTTTTCGACTTAATTCATGGATGATTTCGTGAAGCATCATAACCCCATCTACTATGTATCTCCCCTTGATAAATGCAATTTGGTTAGGATAATTAATTTTCTTGCCACCCCAGCCAGCCTATCATTGATCAGCTTGGTAAATAATTTAAAACTCACATTTAACAGGCAAATTGGTCTGAACTGTTTCACATTATTTGCATTTTTCACTTTGGGCACTAAGGTGATCACCCAGTAATTCAGTCTGGCCAAATCCAAATGCCCCATGTAGAAATCATTCACCATAGCCATTATCTCCCCCTTTATTGTTTCCCAACAACTTTTATAGAAGCACACACTAAACCCATCAGGGCCAGGAGCTGAGTCTTCTTTCATGTCAAAAATTGCTTTCTTCACTTCTTCTTCCAAGAAAGGTTTCAGAATTTCTTCATTGTCCCCCTGTGATAACCTCCCCCGCTCCCCCCAGGCTCTCTCCTCCATCCCAACTGTACTCTTCGGGCGGGAACCAAAAAGTTGCTTATAAAAACTATATATGTTGCTCCGAATCTGCTCTCTGTCTGTCAGAACTGCCCCCTCATGTTCGAGCGTAAGGATAGTCTTTTTCCTCCTCCACCCGTTGGCACAAAGGTGAAAAAAATTGTGTTATTATCTCTTTTTAGCACCCATTTCTCTCCCCCTCTCCTTTGCCAGTAGCTTTCTTCATCATCCATAATCTTCTCTAACTCCCCTTCTAACTTACATCTCTCACTGATCAAATCACTCTCCAAGGTAGTATCTTCTACTATTTTATCTATCTCTTGGATCCTGTCTAGCAACTTTTTCTTCTTTTTTTATAGTCCCCTCTAACATTAGCCCCCCAGCCTTTTAGAAACTTCCTTAAGCTGGCAACCCCCATGCCAAACATCCATGGAGTAAGCATTATCAGGACA
Organism: Cenchrus americanus; assembly: GCA_947561735.1. NCBI lineage: Eukaryota > Viridiplantae > Streptophyta > Magnoliopsida > Poales > Poaceae > Cenchrus > Cenchrus americanus. The sequence continues at coordinate 86,179,982 of OX387245.1, read as the reverse complement.
CTTAAGCTTGAAGACCCCCCCCCCATTTCTCTTGGTTCATCTCACGAAAGCCTTCTGTCTGAGTCCACTGATTTTCAAAGAAAAATTGTCTTGATTTTACTATTTTGGTCTCCCCCGAGTTTAACAGCATAGGGCTGTGATCAGATCCTGTCCTAGTTAAACTAATCAAAGTGCAAGTTGGATATCTAAATTCCCACTCATCCGAAAACAGCACCCTGTCAATATTGCTTTGAATAGGTACCTCCTGATTATTTGTCCATGCAAATCTGGCCCCCCTTGTGCATCTCCCTTAACTCACATTCTTCTATAAAACAATTGAAGGCGTTCATAAGGTGTCTGTCTCCCACCCCATTGCTCTTATCACTTTCTGACCTTATCAGATTAAAGTCTCCCCCAATGATGATTGGCAGCACCGAGGATCTGCAATATTCTCCTATTTCCAGCAGAAAACCCCCTGACTTTTCATGATGCGGGGGCCATACACTTGTCGGGGACGGCCCTAGGGGTCCCCTTAAACAACCAGGAAATCCCCACTTAAAACCCGCAACAAAGCCAAAACCGAATGCGCCTTACTTAACCATGCGGGACATGGCCCACGACGCGAAGGCCCCGCCGGCCCACCGGGCGGCCCACTCGAAGACCCCCTCGAGTCGGCTTCGCCTCGCTCGAGGGTGCGCGCCTCCATCGGACGGGCTCCGCCCCGTTCGAGGGGGTGCGCCTCCCTCGAGCGAGGTCCGCCTTGCTCGAGGGTCCGCCCCGCCCTCGAACGGGGTCCGCCTCGCTCGAGGGCGCCCCGCACATGCGCGCCTGCCCTCGCACGCGGGCATTAAATGCCCCGACATCGGCGGGACGGCGTCATCATGCGCCCGGGCACGCGCCCGGTGCCGCCGCACCAACTCCCCGGAGGGGAGCCCATCCCCATCACTATGGGGGGGAACCGTGCGGTGCGGGCGGTGCCGGTCCCGTGATGCCGTGCACCTCGCTCCGTGCGGCTAACGCGCCGAGCCCTCGAAGGGGGCCGGCCGCACCCTCGATTCGCTTTCTTGTGACCTTACGGGGGGTTAGGTGGAGGCGCTAGGCCGGTGGGACGCCATCCCCGCCACCTTGTTAACGGTATGGCCGCCGCCCCCGCCGCGACGGGCGCACGCTAGGCGCTCGTGGCAACGACTCCAAAGACCGTGGAGCACGTGGGAACGGGGTGCCACCTTACCGCCGCCGTACCCCGTACGGACCGACGTCGACAACCCCCTCGAGCCTATCTGAAGACATCACAGCCGCCCGCCGCTCTTCTACCCTCGAGGCCGCCACTGTTCGGGTACAAGCTACGCCATGATGGCCGGATCGCCGCAAGGATCGCCTGGGCGGCCGCCCCGCTCTACGGCGTAGCACATCACGCTCCCTCACGTAGCTAAATAGCGCGGCGCGCATGTGATTCGCTCCTTCCTTGGTCTATAAAAGGAGGACGAACCCCCTTGCCGCCGGGGACGGGCGACACAACACACGAGAGAGACACGGGACAACGGACGAACATCGCACAACACGCGAATAACGAGAGCCCAACACGAGACAAGTCGCACCACGCATTTGCTCTCCAATTCTCCCACAATATCTTCGGCCACTACACCGGGGACTTGGAAGCCCCGCTTCCTCTCCCGCCTTGCTTGTAGCAGCCCCACTACGGGCACCCTCGGTGCCGAGCAATCTAGTGCCTTGAGCACACCAGCCGTTGGACGTACGACCCCTCGGCGGGAACCGGGATAAACTCCGTGTCTTTTATTGCTTAGCATCGACCATTGAGGGATAGACCTTGGCGCTTATTACTGGTTAGTGTCGGGACCACATTCCGCACCGACGGTTGGCGCCCACCGTGGGGCATTCGCGAGCGCCTAAGGTCAATCCATCAACTCCCTCCATGGTGATCCGCACTGAGTACCGCGGTACGCGCTACCGCATGGGCGCTCGGACCCCCTCCCCCGCCGGGTTCGAAATCCGGTTCGGGGGACTGAACTTTCAGGCCACGGGGAACGGCTACCTCATGCGCCTCACCAACCGTGAGGAGCTCCGCGCGCGGCGCCCGGCCGGGTCCGTCCCGGTCCCCGCCGCGCGCACCGCCACGGCGCGGACGCCCGCCGGCACGGATGCGGCGGGCCGTCGACGCCACGACGCCGCCGCCACTCCGGCCGGCGTTCACGCCAAGCGCGGTCCGAGCGACGGCAAGCCGAGCGCGCGCCTCTCGGCGCGCGCGCGCGCTGCCGCCACGGCGGCCACCACCCCGCGGGACAGCGCGCGGTCTCCGGACCGCGCTTTCCCATCGGGCTGCGTGGCGCCACGACGGCCTTCAACGCCAACGTCAACACCACAATGCGCAGGGTTCCCCCTGGCCGTCACGTCTTCGTTGCCAGGGATCCCGTGCCTCGGCGAGCGATGAATCGTCCCCCGGGCTCCCCTCGACGCGTTGCCGCCCGCCAACCTTCACGGGTATGCGGAGTGGGACTTCTCCCGGCGTGCGGACCCGGTCATGTTCGGGCGTTTCCTTGACGCTACGGACTACGGTTCGGCTGCTCCGATGATTCCCGCACCGGGAGTTACGATCCCGCGCGGGGAGTGCTGCGTCGTCGTCGCCAACGACCCGGCCGAACGCCACCGCGCCGTGGGCGCCGGGGACGGGGAGGTCACGCCGCTGCCCGGGGATCGCTCCGCACCAAGCCGCGGGACCAAGCACTCCCCGCCGGAGCCGACGCCGACGCACGCCTAGCCCAAGCCCGCGAGCTCGAGGCTAAGGCGGCGGAGGAGTACCGCACGGTGCGGGCGCTCCGCGCCTCAATGGCCGGAGAAGCCTCCGCTTGCGGCGAACGCGTGCGGGAGCCGGGCGGGCCGGCGCCGCGACCGCATCAACGCCGACAACCCCCGACGTACCTCCACGGGCAAGTCGAAGCTCATTGCCGCCGCGATGCCGCCGCGGGCTATGCCGCACCCTCGACCCCCGAGGCGCGGAACCCCGGCCGCGAGGTGCGAGGCTCTCATTGAGCAAGCGGCCGTCCGGCAGGCCGAAAGCTCGGCCTCACGTATCCGCCGGCGGGGGGGATGCGCGAGGAGACGGGGCCGCTCAGGGGGGCGAACCCTCGGTCCACGCAGGAGAAGCTGCGGGGCGTCCCGCCAACCCGGGACGCGCGGCGGCCAAGGAGCGGCTCCTTGACACGCGCAGGGCGCTGGACGGTGACGCCCGCAACGTCATCAACGCCCGCCGCACGAGCAGGGCGGACGCTCGAGCGGTGGTGGGCTACCACCCTCGACGGGGCGGACGCTACGACAGCGACGAGGACCGCTCCCCGACGCCGGAGCCCCCAGGGACCCGTGTGTTCAACCGGGAGATCCGCGCGGCGGCCTTCCCCAGCGCTTCCGCCAACCCTCGACCATCGTCAAGTACAACGGGGAGACGGATCCCCGCGTGTGGCTCAACGACTACCACTTGGCATGCCAGCTGGGTGGGGCCACCAGCGACGAGGTCATCATCCGCAACTTGCCCCTGCACCTCGGCGATGCGGCCCGGACGTGGCTCAAGCACCTGCCCGCCAGCCAGATCCACAACTGGGACGATCTGGTCCGCACGTTCCTGGGAAACTTCCAGGGCACGTACGTACACCTTGAGAATTCCCCGGGACCTCGCGCTCCCGCACTCGAAGCCGGCGAGTCGGCTCGCGGGACTTCATACGGCGCTTCTCCAAGCGCCGCACGGAACTCCCTAGCGTGGCGCGGTCCGAGATTGTGCACGCCTTCCTCGAGGGCACCACGTGTCGGGACCTCGTGCGCGAGCCGAGACGCGGCCCGCCCGTGGACTCCAACGAGCCGTTCGACATCGCCACCGGCTTCGCCTCGAAGAGGAGGCCGTGGGGGCGATCTTTGACGGCAAGAAAGGCGGGTGCTCGGACGATGCGCCCGCGGAGGGCGGCAAGCCCGGGGAGCCCCACCGCAAGGACAAGCGGGGCAAGAAGGGGAAAGAAGCCGCGCGGCGAGGCGCGTGAGCGAGGGCGCGACGGCGATGAGGCCGAGGCCCTTGCGTCGACCCGGCTCGACGGGGCCTTCGACCGGCCCCTCGAGGTCCGGGGGTGTTTGATGACATGCCGAAGAAGCCAAGTCCTTACCACAAGACCCCGATAAACCACACCCTTGAGCAATGCGACATGCTCAAGAAGTTCTATGGCCGCGCCACCGCGAAGGAGGCGGAGGCGGAGGCCAAGAAAGACGGAAAAGACGGCGACGCCGGCGGCTTCCCCGCCATGGAGAACGTGTTCCTCATCTTCGGGGGGACCCACCGTCGACATGTCGACCCGCCGGCCGCAAGCGGGAGCGGCACGAGGTCCTCGGCTGCGGAGAAGGCGCTTCCCTCCTTCCTCAATTGGTCGGAGGACGCCATCACCTTCGGCCGGAAGACCATCCGAACCGCATCCCCAACCCGGGCCGCACCCACCGGTGGTCGACCCAATCATTGGGAACGCGCGGTTCTCGAAAGTCTTGATGGACAGGGGCGGCCGGCCTCAACATCCTCTACGCGCATACGCCGCGCTTGATGGGGATCGGGTTGGACCCAGTGCCGCGGCCCGGCACGAAGCCGTTCCATGGCATCGCGCCGGCAAGCGGTGTCCGGCCCCCTCGGGCAGATCGACCTGCCGGTTTGGTTCGGCACCGCGAAGAATTTCCGCAAGGAAATGCTCACCTTCAAGGTGGTGGGGTTCAAGGGCGCCTACCACGCTATACTTGGGCGGCCCTGCTACGCCAAATTCATGGCGGTCCCCAACTACACCTACTTGAAGATGAAGATGCCAGGACCGAACGGCGTCATCACCGTGGGCTCGTCCATCGAGCACGCATTCGACTGCGATGTCGAGTGCGTAGAGCACGCAGAAGCGCTGGCGCTGGATGAAGCGCTGGTGACCACTTTGGAGAAGATGGTCAACGAGGACCTCGACTCCGCCTCCAAGCACACCGGCACCTTCGAGGCCGCGGAGCAGACCAAGGAGGTACCCCTCGACCCCGCGGCCCCCGAGGGCAAGGCGTTGAGGGTCAGCTCCGCCCTCGATCCTAAATAGGAAGTGGTGCTCATCGACTTCCTCCGCGCCAACACCGACATCTTCGCGTGGAGCCCCTCGGATATGCACCGGCATCCCGAGGGAGGTCGCCGAGCACTCCCTTGACATCCTGCCTCACGCCCGCGCCGTGCAACAACGGCTCCGCCGCTTCGACGAGGAGCGGCGACGGGCAATCGGAGCGGAGGCCGCGGAAGCTTCTCGAGGCCGGGTTCATCAAGGAGGTGTTCCACCCAACGTGGCTAGCAAATCCCGTGCTTGTAAAGAAAAAGAACGGGAAGTGGCGGATGTGTATAGACTATACCGAGTCTTAATAAAGCATGTCCTAAAGTTCCTTTTCCTTTGCCACATATTGATCAAATCGTTGATTCAACGGCCGGTGTGAATTACTTTGCTTCCTTGATGCCTACTCCGGGTATCATCAAATAAAGATGAAGGAGTCCGACCGGCTCGCGACTTCGTTCATCACGCCGTTCGGGATGTTCTCGCTACGTCACGATGCCGTTTGGCCTCCGAAACGCGAGTGCGACGTATCAACGCCGCATGCAACATGTTTTCGGAGATCACATCGGGCGGATGGTCGAGGCGTATGTGGATGACATCGTCGTAAAGACCGGGAAGGCGGACGACTCCGGTTGGCGACCTTGGCATCGCGTTCGGCCGCCTACGGGCCAATGGGGTCAAGTTAAACCCCGAAAAGTGTGTCTTTGGAGTGTCGCGAGGCATGCTCCCGGGATACATTGTCTCCCAACGGGGAATCGAGGCCAACCCCGAAAAGGGTGCGGCCCTCGAACGAATGGGCCCGATCCGGGACCTCAAAGGGGTGCAAAAGGTGCCGGGGGTGCCTTGCCGCCTTGAGCCGCTTCATCTCGCGGCTCGGCGAAAAGGGCTCCGCCCCTCTATCGCCTCCTCAAGAAGCACGAGCGCTTCTCTGGACCGCCGAGGCCCGGGATGCGCTCGACAAGTTGAAAGCGTCCTTAACGCATGCCCCGATCCTCACGCCGCGCGGGATGGCGAACCCCCGCAGCTCTACGTGGCCGCAACCACCCGGGTGGTCGGCCGCCGTGATCGTGGTGGAGCGCACGGAGGAAGGGCACGCCCCGCCGGTCCGGCGGCCGGTCTACTACGTCGGCCGAGGTCCCGTCGACACCAAGACGCGTTATCCTCGGGTCCGAGAAGGCTGCCGTATGCGGTAGTCCTCGCGCGGCGCAAGATCCGCCACTACTTCGAGGCCCACCCCCGTCACGGTGGTCTCCTCCTTCCCCGCTAGGGGAGATCATCCGCAATCCCGACGCGGCGGGCGGGATCGCCAAGTGGTCCGTGGAGCCGATGGGTGAGACGCTCGCCTACGCCCCGCGCAAGGCCATCAAGTCCCGCATCCTCGGCGGATTTCATTGCCGAGTGGACGGATACGCGCTGCCGCCACCACGGATCCAGCGAGTGCTAGACTCGTATTTCGACGGCTCGGTGATGAAAACGGGGGCGGGCGCGGGCCTCGCTCTTCGTGTCACCCTCGGAGAGCACATGCGGTACGCGGTGCGCCTCCACTTCCCCGCGTCTAACAATATGGCTGAATACGAGGCCCTCCTCTGTGGCCTCAAAATCGCCATTGAGTTAGGCGTCAAGCGCCTCGACGTGCGGGGGGACTCACAGCTCGTAATCGATCAAGTCATGAAGAACGCGAGCTGCCATGACGACAAGATGGAGGCCTACTGCAAGGCCGTGCGAGCCCTCGAAGACAAGTTTTACGGCATCGAGCTCAACCACGTGCCCCGCCGGTACAACGAGGAGGCGGACGAGCTGGCCAAGATCGCGTCCGGGCGGATCTCCGTCCCCCCCGAACGTTTTCGCCCGCGATGTTGCCCAGCCCTCGGTCGTCCTCGAGCCTCACCCCTCGAGCCACGCAGAACCCTCGGGGGCTCCCTCGAATCCAGCGGGTGCGGAACCCATGGATGAGGACCCCTCGAACGAGGCGTATGTCTTGTCCCTCCTCGAGGGGTATGGCTCTTACGAGGCCGACGCGATGGACATTGAACCGGCTCTCCGTCAAGGCCGACCGGCGCGACAAATACATCGCTTGGATGGCTCGAGGAGAGCTCCCCTCGGACCGAGCCACGGCCGGGCGCATCGCCGGGATGGCCAAGTCCTTTGCCCTCATTGACGGCGAGCCGTACAAGCGCGCGCCTCCGCATCTTACGGCGGTGCGTGCCCATCCCCGAGGGGCGCGAGCTCCTACGGGACATCCATGCCGGGATCCGTGGCCATCACGCCGCGCCTCGCACCCTCGTTGGCAACTCTTTCCGCCAAGGCTTTTGCCGGCCTACCGCGGTCACGGACGCCGCCGAAATCGTACGCACCCTCGCGAAGGGTGCCAGTTCTACGCCCGCATGTCCAACCTTCCCGCTCATGCCTTGCAAACCATCCCCATAACATGGCCGTTCGCCGTGTGGGGGTTGGACATCGTCGGGCCCTTGCGGAAGGCGCCCGGGGGCTTCACCCACTTGTTGGTTGCGATCGACAAGTTCTCCAAGTGGGTGGAGGTGCGCCCCATTACGAATCTCGGGCGGAGCAAGCGGTAACATTCTTCACCGACATCGTCCACCGCTTTGGAGTGCCAAACTCCATCATCACCGACAACGGGTCCCAGTTCACGGGCAGGAAATTCTTGGAGTTCTGCGACAAGTTCCACATCCGTGTGGATTGGGCAGCTGTGGCACACCCACAGACCAACGGCCAAGTAGAGCGTGCCAACGGCATGATTTTACAAGGCCTCAAGCCTAGGATTTTCGACCAGCTAAACAAATCTGGCCGAAAATGGCTCCAAGAGTTACCAGCAGTCGTGTGGAGCCTAAGGACCACCCCGAGCAGGGCCACCGGGTTCACCCCATTTTTCCTAGTCCATGGCGCGGAGGCCGTCCTCCCCACAGACTTAGAATACGGGTCGCCCAGGGTTCGAGGCTACGACGAGGATGCCAACCAGCGAGCCCGCGAGGACTCGCTGGACCAACTGGATGAAGCACGCCTCGTGGCCTTGATGCACTCCGCGAGGTATCAGCAATCCCTCAGGCGCTACCAAGCGCGCAAGGTACACCGGCGGGACTTCAGCGAAGGGGATCTGGTCCTAAGGCTGCGCCAGGACAACTGAGGACGCCACAAGCTATCGCCTCCGTGGGAGGGACCCTACGTCGTGGTGAAGGTGCTCAAGCTCGGCACGTACAAGTTGGCCAACGAGGACGGTGAAGAGCTCACGAACGCTTGGAACATCCAACAGCTACGTCGCTTCTACCCCTAGCTAGGATTTCCAAGCATTTTTTGTTGTAAAAAAACATATGACCAACGCCCTAGTTGGTGACGATCATGTAAACACCATAAGTCTAATGAAAAGGGCAACTCGGCTTCCCCCTGAAACCCAAGTTACCCTCGGGGGCTACTACGGGGGGCATCCCCCCCCAAAATGGTCCCATTTTCGCGCAAAAACGAAATAACTCACGCGCGCTAAGTCTGTTTTCTACTTCGGCCTCGAGCACCGGTTCGAACAGGGCGTGGACAGCCTAGTGGAAGGAGCGCGCGAGCCAGAGATAGCCTACGCCTCCGCGAGGATACGGCCCTTCTCTCTCGCCTCCAGCCCAGCAGGCCACCCACGAAAACCGAACTCCCCTAACTAGAATCTACTCAGGAAGAAGGAGAAACAAAAAGCGCAGTAAACAAAAGACTTCATTTCACATCAACATACGTTCATGACAAAAACAACTTGTTTATTTACAAAGGCCACACGGCCGAATACTGATACACAAACGAACGGGCCAAGCGCCCAGCCGTGCTTCGGGGGGGAGGAGCGGCGGCGTCGGCGCTCGTCCGGAAGAGGAACTCCTCGAAGGCTTCGGCGAGCGACCGGCGGCGTCGGCGGCGAGCGCGTCCACACGCTCCATCGCCACCTCGTCCTCGACACCCTCGGGGACGACGTAGCCTTCCGCCGGCGCCTCGAAGTTCACCTCGTAGTGGGACCGTACCACTCCGAGGGCCTTCTCGGACGCCAAGGTGCAGGTGCCGCGCATCCGTTCGGTGACATGGCCGCCGAGGGCGCGCGGGCGGATGGCCGGGCCGAGCTCCCGCCCGCGCCTCGCTCTCCTCCACGGATCGGCGGTCTCGAGGGCCACGTCGCGCAACTCCCCGCAGCCTCCCGCTTGGAGGAGTTATAGGAGGTCCGCAGCGCCTCGGCCCGCTCAACCGCGTGCCCAAGCGCGGTGCGCAAGCCTGAAGTTGCCAGACGAGAAAGAAGTCGAAAAAAGAGTGCGAGCCCTCAAGGAAAATCCAACAACACGGAGAGTCAAACGGCGGCTCACCTTCGACTTGCTTCCTCTCCACCTCGAGGGCGCGGCGCTCGGCCTCGACCGTCCGCTCGAGGCCCCCGATGGTCTTGCCCTCGCTCTCGGAGGGCCGGCTCCCGGCCCGTGCTAGTGATGCCGAGCACCATCGGCTCGCCCTCGACCTCGGAGAACTTGGCGTTCCGGTCCTCCGGCGACATCCGCGTTGCCTCATGAGCGACACGCTCCCGCTCCGGGGCCGACCGAGCGTCGACGAGGGCGGCTTTCGCTCCTCGCCGGAGCCGGTCCCTCGGCTCCTTGGCGAGCGGTGCGCTCCTGCAGGAGCTGCTCCTCAGCAACGGCGAGGGCCGCGACCTTGGCGTCGAGGGCGGCCTTCAAGTCGTCGGCCTCCTTGACCCTTTGCTCGAGCACGCGCGCCCGCTCCTCGGCCTGGCGCCGCCGCACCGCGCCCCTCGAGGGACGAGCGGAGCCCCCGGTTCTCGTCGCGGACGCCGGCCACCTCCGCCTCCCGCTTGGTCTCCCGGCGTGCGCATCTTCTCCGGTCCGAGCGCGCACGCCACGGCGCCTCATCACGGTCGATGAGGGCTGTGCAGACCCGCTCGAGGCTAGAGCGACGCGCCGGGTCCTGCCTCGTGCTCTCGGGGAGTTCATCGTGCAAGGCCATGGCCGGTATGACAACTAGCCATCCGAGTCCCGAGGGCATTGGTGAGCGCGTCGAAGGCGCCGCATCGCTCCCGGAGCTGGTGGAGCTCGGCGTTCACCCGATCGAAGGCGTCGTACTTATCACGGGCGCGGCGCTCGAGCTCCTGGCACCCACAAATCAAAACCCGTAAACACCATGCCGCAAAGACAAGCGCGCGAGAAACGAGGAAAAAGGGAAGCAAGCAATGGCACCCTACTCCGGAAGACACGCCACGCGGGGCCGCCATGGACCCTCAGCGCCTCGTTCAACGCACGGTCGAGCGTGGCGCCGTGGCTCCGAGCTCTCCCCGCAGCTCCCGGTCCTCCCCGGGCGTCGGTGAACGCAGGCGGGTCGCCGGCCGGCCCCCTCCACCGGGCGGAGTGACCGGCGCGGGAGGACGAGGCCTCGGCGCCGGTGCCCTCGGCTCCCCGCCACCATGTGGCCCTCGCGCCGCCCTCATGAGGGCCCCCTCCCTGGGACCCCGGGGAGAGCGTGGAGCTCGCCCACCGATCCCACCCCGGTGGCGGGGAGTCATCGTCCGGGATCTCCACCACCGCCGCCCGGAACCGTCGGCGGCGCGCCCCCCGCGCCACCTCCGCCGGCGCCTCCACTCTGCGCCTCGCGGCCGCGGCGGCCGACGCGGCGCGCGCGGCCACCGCCTCCCCGGCCGCGGCGCGCCGACGCGCGCCGCGGCCACCGCCTCCGGCCGCGCCTCCGCGGCGCGCGGGCGCCCGCCGCCCTCCTCGCCCCCGCCGCGCCCCGCTCCCGCCTCCCGCCGCGGCCGGCGCCGCGAACCGCGCCTCGTCGCGGCAACCACCGGCGGCCGCGTCTCCATCACAACCGCCGCCGCGGGCCGCGTCTCTGCCACGACCGGCGCCCGCCGCTCTTCAACGACCGCCGGCCGCGCCGCGCCGGTTGTTCCACCGCCGAGGGCCTCGAAGCCTCGCCCGGCCCTCGCGAGCTCTCGCCGCCGCCGCCGTGCTCGCCCCCCGCCCGCGGCGCCCTCGACGAGCGCCGCCGAGTGGGAACGGACGTGTCCGCCCTCAGCACCTTAGCCGGTGCGAGGGGAGGAACGGTTGGCACCACCCTGTACAAGCACGAGCAGAGAATCGAACGCCTGGGCGCCAAAAACCAAACCCCGCGAGAAGAATAAGCCCCTTACCTCGAAGAGGAGAAGGCGCGCTTCCTCTTCCTTGAGTCCTCGGCGGACGAGGCCGACGCGGCCAACACCGCGCCTCTTGACGTCTCCACCGCGCGCGCGCGACCCCGCCGCGCGCGCGCGGCACGCTTGCGCGCGCGCGCCTCCGCGGCGCGCGCGCGGCACCTCCGCGGCACGCGCCGCTCCCCGTTGTCGATTGCCGGCGGCGGCGGCCGCCGCGCCCGCCCCGTGCGATGTCGCCCTTGCCGCCGGAGCCGGCCCGCGCGACGGGGCGCGAGCTCCCACCTATCGGGGGGCGCCCCGCCCCTCGGCCTCTTCCTCTCCGTCCTCCTCCGAGGACGAGTACTCCTCGCTCCCCGGGGGAGGAAAGCCCCCGCTCCTCGCGCGCGCCGGTACTCCTCGTTCCGCCGCTCGCGGCTCGCGGTGCCGCCTCGCGCGCTCCCTCTTGCGCGCCGCCCGCTCCCGCTCCCGTTTCGCGCCGCCCGACCAAGCGCGCGGGAGTCGGGGGGGGGGGCGGGACGGACTTCGCGGCGCCGAATTGCACCGCCCGCATGCAAGAACGCCAAGAGGGCGTCGGGGAGCCGCAGGCAACACCAAGAACAAAAACGGAGTTAGGAATCGTACTCACCGGCGGGCCGGTGGGGGAGCATCTCGAGGTCCCACGGGGACCGATCCCCGCGCCTGCGGCATCCGGTGTCGACGGCGTTCCGTGCCCGGTGAGCGCATACACCCGCTCGAGGGGGGTTGGGAGCATCCGCGACCTCGCCGGCGCGACGGGGTCCGCCTCCTCTCTGTCATCTCGTAGATGCGGAGCGGCCTCTCCATCGGGGGCACGACCCGCCGGTGGTGGAGGAAGGCGAGGACGCCCGCCGCGGTCGGCCGAGCGTCGCCGGCTTCTTCGGGGCGGCCGGGGAGCGAGTCCGGCCCGCCTCGGTGCCGGGGGCGTGGACACCCCGTGACCCCGGGGAGTTGGGCTTCTCCCGAGCACCGGTCGGTGTAGGCGGGAAGGCCGGGCTCGGCGTTGCGCGGGTAGAACCATCCTCGCTCCCAACCGGTGTTGTTCGTCGTCATGGTGCAAGGGATGTATTCGTCCCTGAACCGCCCCCGCGGGCGAGCGACATCCCCGCCGCGCGCACCGTGCGGCGGGTCCTCTCGCTCCGTCGTGGGCTGCGTGAAGAGCTCCGCGCGGAAGAGGTGTATCCGCAGCTCCCGCTGACCGGGATCCCTAGATACCCCTCGCGGACGCCCACGAATGTGGCCGCCCGCGAAATCGTGTTCGGCGCGAAGTTATGCAACTCCACGCCGTAGGGGTGGCACAACGCCCGCATGAAGCGGCTCGCCGGCGCGGCGAAGCCGTGCTCATGGAAGCGGATAAAGCTCACCACGTAGCCCTCCCGGCGGGTTGGGCACGTGGTCCCCCGCCGGCGGCACAATCCATTCCGCCGGCCGGCCCCTCCTCGTTCGCCGCCAACCGGCCGGCGGAGACCAATTTGCTAAGGGCCGGCCCGGTTGACCGTCGACCGCTCCCGTGCGTACGGGTCGAGGGCCGTGAGGGGCGGAAGCGGCGCCATGAGAGGAGGACAAGGAATGCGAGAGCGGAGGACAAGAAGAAGGAGAAGAGCTCTAATGGCGAAGCCGCACGGTGGCGAGAGCAAAGCGAAGGCGAGAGCTCAAGGGGGGAAGAACGGCGGAGCGCCAAGGTAAAAAACCACCGTCTTCCCTCCCCTCGGATTTATAAGCCGTGGGCGTGCTCTCCGGGGGCGGACGTCCCGCACGCATTAACCGGGGGAATCTTTTCTTCTCGCCGACGGGCGGGCCCCACCACGTCCGCGGCGGCCACATCACCGCAAACGGGCCATCATCACGGCGAAGAATAGCGAGGGGACCGTGGCGGGGCGGTCACATCCGCCCGCCCACGCCGCCCACTACGCGCGCGCGCGCGCGTAATGCCTAAAAAGGCGCGCCGCCGCGCGCAAAACCGCGGCCTCTACCGTGGAGCATTTAATGGCCCGGTTCCTTACAAAGTAAGGAGAACCCTCGAGCGGCACGGGCTCCGGACTCGGGAAAACTTCAACCCTCGAAAGGGTACCGCGTGAGAAGGTCGCCACGGGGCCCGTTTGAAACAAAACAGCACCGCAAAGCACCCATGCCACGTCGTGTTACCGATCGGCGCCTCGAGGGCCGGCTCGCCCGTGCCCCTCGATGGTCACGGATGCCGGGCGGGAGCGCTCGGGCGCCGCCCCTCACCATTTCTTCGATCGGCGCCTCGAGGACCGGCTCGACCGGGCCCCTCGATGGTCGCACATGCAAAGACGGGGCCGCCCGTGCGCCGCCCCCGCACGGCCCTACCGATCGAGGTTCGAAGCCCGACCCTCGACGGGTTCGAATAGGCGCCCCGCATCACCGAGTCGGGGACGACGAGGGCACGCGCATTCGAGCCGTTCCTCGAGCCTGCCAGCTCGAGGGTGCCCCACATGTCGTGTTCGAGAGCCGGCCGAGGGCGACTAGCGGGGGATCCCACCGAGGGAGAGCTTCCGCGCCCTCGGTCCCTAGCGAATGGGACCGAGCCCCACCTAGAAAACCCACGCAAGCGCTTCAATGGACGTGTCTCTGGACCACGCAGCCTACCCTTATCGAACGGGGCATGGGCGTCCACTCGAACCACCCCCTAACGGCTCGACGAGGAATCCGCAATTCGCGACCCGACCGATGGGGGTTGTGGAAACCTCACCCTCCGTCCCGCGGAGGGACGGCGAGGGCGCGTTAAAAGACAAGTCGTAAAGCTCGACCCGATCGCCCCGAATAGGCCCAGGCTCGGGGGCTTAACGCAAGGCTACACCTCCTGGATTGCACCCGCCGGGGATAGCGCCAGCAGCATGTGCGTCACCGAAGCCGGCTGAGACATTGCCGACGCCGGTTGAAACATGTACCACGTCTTCTGTCCAAGTCTCGCGGTCAACCCCTACAGGAGCGACCATGCTCCTGCAGGGCTTCGGGGGCTAGACCCGCGGGTCCGCTGACGCGGCCCCACGGAAAGCGTTCGCAAAACCAGGAGGGAATAACGTCCTATCGCTGGGTTCCGGCATCCGCGGGAGACTCAATGGCAAACCCACGGATGCTCGGGGGCTGCGTTCGGGGACGACCCTAGGGGTCCCCTTAAACGGCCAGAAATCCCCACTTAAAACCCGCAACAAAGCCAAAACCGAATGCGCCTTACTTAACCATGCAGACATGGCCCACGACGCGAAGGCCCCGGCCGGCCCACCGGGCGGCCCACTCGAAGACTCCCTCGAGTAGGCTTCGCCTCGCTCGAGGGTGCGCGTCTCCATCGGACGGGCTCCGCCCCCGTTCGAGGGGGTGCGCCTCCCTCGAGCGAGGTCCGCCTCGCTCGAGGGTCCGCCCCGCCCTCGAACGGGGTCCGCCCTCGCTCGAGGGAGCCCCGCACGCGCGCGCGCGCCGCCCTCGCGCGCGGGCATTAAATGCCCCGACATCGGCGGGACGGCGCCATCATGCGCCCGGGGCACGCGCCCGTGCCGCCGCACCAACTCCCCGGGGAGGGAGCCCATCCCCATCACCGTGGGGGGGAACCGTGCGGTGCGGCCGGTGCCGTCCCGTGATGCCGTGCACCTCGCTCCGTACGCGCTAACACGCCGAGCCCTCGAAGGGGGCCGGTTGCACCCTCGATTCGCTTTCTTGTGACCTTACGGTGTTAGGTGGAGGCGCTAGGCCGGTGGGACGCCATCCCCGCCACCGTTAACGGTATGGCCGCCGCCCCCGCCGATGCGGGCGCACGCTAGGCGCCGCGGCAACGACTCCGAGACCGTGGAGCACGTGGGAACGAGGTGCCACCTTACCCCGCCGCCGTCCCCGTGCGGACCGACGTCGGCAACCCCCTCGAGCCTATCGAAGACATCACGCCCGCCCGCCGCTCTTCTACCCTCGAGGCCGCCACCGTTCGGGTACAAGCTACGCCATGATGGCCGGATCGCCGCAAGGATCGCCCGGGCGGCCGCCCGCTCTACGGCCGTAGCACATCACGCTCCCTCACGTAGCTAAATAGCACGGCGCGCATGTGATTCGCTCCTTCCTTGGTCTATAAAAGGAGGACGAACCCCCTTGCCGCAGGGGGACAGGCGACACAACACACAGAGAGACACGGGACAACGGACGAACATCGCACAACACGCGAATAACGAGCCCAACACGAGACAAGTCACACCACGCATTTGCTCTCCAATTCTCCCACAATATCTTCAGCCACTACACCAGGGACTTGGAAGCCCCGCTTCCTCTCCCCGCCTTGCTTGTAGCAGCCCCACTACGAGCACCCCCCCGTGCCGAGCAATCTAGTGCCTTGAGCACACCACCGGCCGGACGTACGGCCCCTCGGCGGGAACCGGGGATAAACTCCGTGTCTTTTATTGCTTAGCATCGACCATTGAGGGATAGACCTTGGCGCTTATTACCGGTTAGTGTCGGGACCACATTCCGCACCGACAACACCTGTCATCAAGCGCCATCTCCAGTTATCCAATCTATTTCGGATTACTGCAGCCACGAAAAACTCTCCAACCTCCCAATCCTCCACTTGCATGATATCTTCTTCAACCACCAAGAGAATCCCCCTGAGTGACCTTTGGCTTCTACCCATTTCCAACTGAAACCTTTCCCTGGAGCCCAATTCTCCAATTCTGATACAGAGAAGGTTTTCTTAATTGTTTCCTGAATCCCCACAATGTCAACCTGCTCACCCCCCCCCCCCAATTAGTTCTTTCAGATGTCTCACCCTCGCTTTTCTCGCCCATCCCTCGATGTTCCAAAAGAGAGCTTTCATTTAAAACTAACTGATTCTTTTCAGCTCTCTGCTGAGCCTGCTTCCAGCATGTTTACCTTTACCTTGCCCCCCTTTTTTTTGGTTGTTAACAAACCCCCTTTCATTGTTTGTGACAGTATTCAGCTCCAGATTCTCCCCCTCTAGGATGTGCAAGCTGTCCAACCTCCCCTGTATATTAACTTTGTAACTCGCTTCAGCCAAGGCTGCTCTGGCCTGTTCTTCCAATTTCATAGCACCAAGAGACTCCCTAATCTCCTTTCTAATTGCCCCCAATCTCACATCACAATCATTTACTATCATTTCTAACACATCATCATCGCAGGAATTTAGGATGGTAAAAGCATTAGTAGGGATTACGTTCGTACCTCCTGCTTGTTGAAAATTGTCGTGGATTCTGGAGCTCTTCCTGGCAGCAACCACCGGCTGGAACCTCCTTTTGCTTGGAGTCTTCCTACTCTCCCCTGGTTTCGGCGCTGCTTTCTCCAGAGTTGCCCCCAACTATACAATCTCCTCCATCTGCACTTGATCAACCTCCCCCACTCCTGTAGACTCTTGTGAATCAATGTTTCCCCATCCAGCATTTGTGTGGTCTTTGATCTCCTCCCCAGCCAGCAGTAGCTTGGGCCATTTGTCTCTGTGGATGAATCTCTGCCTGCCGTCTTCTATGTGTACAATAAAGTGGTCAGCAGGAGGGAAATTTTCAGTTTGCTCATCATCACTTGAGTAAGTGACGTGATACCTTCTTCTTTCCCACCTCCATTATCTGCCCCTCCTTTCTTCATCCCACTGTTGGTATTTGTGTCATATGCAACCAGCATCAGATCATCCACTTGGCTTTCCCCCTCTTGAGTGGTTGACACTTCTATCATCCCACAATTGCCCTCCTTTTCTGAATCTTCTTGAGTAGTGACTACTCCTTCCCCCAAGTCCAATTCATAGCTAATTTCCTTGTCCATTCTCACTAGCTCTCTAGTGGATGGATTAAAGCTGGCAATAGGGCACACCTGCCCCCATCCCTCTGACCCCTTGTTATATTCCTCCTCTCGCCCCTCTTCATCTCCGACTTTCTGAGTCTTGTGTTTGTTGCCCGACTGTCCCGACTTCCTTTGCCCACCATCAGGGCTTGCATCCCCCTCAGTGCCTTGTGATTTCTTGGTAGGGTCATCATCATTATCATACAAATCATCATCATCTTCATCCTCAAAACCCCCTCCCCCCTCTTGGTTCTTGTTTTTAGCCGGGGGATCAAGATCCGAAGTCTTCTTCTTAGGCAGCTCCGGGATAAATCTGATGTAATGCCCAATCCCTTCTATGAATATCTCGAGGAGCCCCTTAACTTTGCTGATGTCTCTGGCTCGGATTTTAACCCTGGCTGGTCCAATCTTGATCAAGGAAACCTCATTCACCACAATTACTTCTCCCTCACGCTCAGCTATAGCAGTCACGCTTCCAGTCCTTTTGCTTCATCAGGAATGTCATACATCTGAACCCACCCCTCTTGTAACATCAAAGAAGCTGCCAGATTAATGTTTGTGGGAGTAACTGTAACAAAGATTTTATGGAGGGCCATCTCAAATCCATTAGACCTAGAGAAGGTGTCCAGAATCTGTTTGTTAAGGAAGACAGCAACATACTCCCTGTCAGCAACAAGCTTCACTCCCCACTGCCATTTGCTATCTATCAAATGTTTCAGTTCATTCTCAATTCGAATCACACTGTCTTCTCCACTTCTGACTCGAATTAGCCCCACATTTTCCGGCTTCTTCTGCTGTTTAGCCCCTCCAGGAAGTTTGAGACTATAGAACCCCTGTCCCGGGAACCCAAATCCATACATATTGAGAGAGGTACCTTGAGATTTCGGGCATTTAGCAGATAAGTGCCCCGACTCTTTGCATCTGAAGCAGAAAGGGGGATTGGTACAATCAGCTTCGTGGTGACCCTCCTCTCTACACCAAAAGCAGATCACTTCTTCTTTCTGTCTCGCCGTTGATTTTCCAGTCTCCGGCTTGAAACCTTCTGTTCTTGGATTTCCCCTCCTCGACTCAGACCACCTCTTCCATCTCCACCCAGGCGGTCGTGAATCGGGATCTGACTTCCTTGCCCAAACTCTGCGCGGTCCTGATGAGCTTCGTAGCGAGACCTGTCGAAAAACTGCCTTCTCGAGTCCGCACCTTGCGATTATCTTGGAGCTCTTCTTCCCGAGGACCACGAGCACCCCCATAGTTTCCTCTCTCCCTCGACAATCTATCCCTCAGTTGAGCCTCTCGCCTGAAGTCTTCATCTTGGTGTCGCCACCCGGGGTCTCCAGCAAAACCTCTCCCTCCTAGCCTCTCTTCCATGAATCTCCTACTGGATCTCTCCTCTGGGTATCGTCGTTTTGCACCACCCCGCTCTTCGCCCTCTCTCGCCATCACTCCTTTCCTCACTATTTCTGCAAAGGAATTTGTCAGTGGCGGCGCTGTAACGCCCGCATTTTTTAGCTCCTAATAAATCACCTAATAAATCACGCGTGTTTTCAAATTTTTTCCCGCTGAGCTCATTTACCCCCTTTCGAAACCCCGGTCGTTCTCTCTCACCCTCGGCGCGCGTGCCGTGAATCCCGTTGGCACCGCCCGCACCCGGGCCATCGCCCACGCGTGCCGCCCCAGCCGCCGCCGTCGGCCACCACGACGGGAATCCCGCACCGCCGCGGTCCTGCCGGCCGGTCCACCTCGCCATCACCGCCGTCCCGGAAATTAGCGCCGAAAACCCAGGGAAATCTGCAAAAATCCTTCTTCACCTCTCTCCTAATTTTCCTACAAATTTCTCCTAATTTTCTAAATCTCTTTTCTATTTTTCTTCTCCTATTTTCCTTTTTCTTATTCCCTTTTTCCCTTTTCTCCTTTTCTTTTTCTCTTTTCTCCTTTTTCTTTTTCCCTTCTTCTTTTCCTCCCCCTTTCTTCTTCCTTCGGTTGGCCTCCAGGCCGACGACCTCCCTCGCGCGCCTCTGGTCTCCAGGACCGGCGCCCCCCTTCCCTCTCCTCTGGCTGCGACTGGCCGACAGGCTCGCCGGCGCGGCACGCCAAAGCCGCCCCCGCGCCGAAGCTCGCCGAGCCGCGTCGCCCCCTCCGTTGCTCGACGGGCGACGACCAAACGGTCACCTCCACCATTACTCTCCCCCCGCCCGGTCTCCTCCCCCACAGCCACAACGGCCGCCTGCATGAAGGGTCACGTCCCACAGCGCCGCGCCGCACGGAAGCTCGCCGGCCCAAGGTCTACGCCAAGTTATTTTTTCCCCACCGCCATTGCCGGCCATCGAAGCTCCTAGAGCTCAAAAATCCTCGACCAAACCGACCTTCTCGCACCTATAAAAGGGTCGGACCGGCTCCCCACCTCGCCCCGCACCTTAGAAACCACCTCCCTCTCCCTCTTGACCTCCCCAGCGCCGCCGCCATAAGCCGGCACCACCACCCTCCGGCTGCCGCCGCCAAGCCATCCCTGCACAACATCACAACCCAGATCAGGTAGGGGAATCGAACCCCCTTGCCTTCCTCTCTGTTTTCCCCTCCTCCCCGGCCGCCGCGGACCCCTAGGGCGCCGGCGCCCATCACCGGCCGCACCCGCGCCACCCCCTCCCTCTCTCTGTCTGATTCGAGGGGGAGGAGGAAGAAGGGCATTTTGCCCATACCCCCTGCCCTTTCCCCCTTTTCTAGACCGACCCTCCCCCCTATTTCCTCTCTCTTCTTATTTCAATTAGACCCCAACTCTTAAACCATTCCACCAAAATAACCCTGCCCCTTTACAATTATACCCATAGGCTATTTAGTAAAACCCCCGCTAGGTTTAAATATTATAATTAGGTCCTGTTCTTTTAAAATAAAATACTAACAAGCCCCTAATTAACCCTAAAGACCTCCTTTAACCCATCATTTCATGCGCGATTTTAATTCAAATCGTGCCCAAACTTCCTCACACCCGTGCCGGGTATACCGCTACCAATCCGTCACCCAAAACCCCCTACATAATATTTATTCTTCTATTTTTATCTAATTACCTTCCTTGAGCTCAGCCAGAGAAGTTGTGTATGCCTATATTGATTGCATGCTTGCTTGTGTGTGCGCTATAGCCGACGGAGTGAACGAAGGAGGGTACCCCAAGCCGTAGCTTGGAACCGAGTACTGCGAGCAGGAGCCCGAGATCCCGAACGCCGAGCCGGAACTCCCCGAGGACTTCGAAGACGGCAAGTTCAATCTCATCCTTTGATGCATGCTTTGGTCCTAGTTTAATAAACACAACCCTATGACCCGTTTTATAAATTGCATATTATTTTACTGCAAAAAACATGGTAGGATAGCCACCCTTGATTGCTATGACTGAACCTTGTTTGGCCAAAATGATTTATTTAAAAGGGTGTGAGTGCTTTGGCAATGGGAATGGGATATTTTGGAAAATGAGTGGAGAACTGGGTAGACGGGATGGACATGTGTGTCAGGAGTTTAGGTGAACTCGTACCTGTGTGGTTGAGCATGTTGGGAGTTGTCCATCTTGTCGTTAAGGACCGGGTTGCGTGACATCTCACCTGACCCAAATCATCGTACAACCACTCGACCATTGTATGTGGCAATGGCTTAACATAAACCCCACTAGTTAATCTACTTGCCATCTGGTGTGCGGGTGAGCGGCGGGAGACCAAGGAGTAGGGGTACGCTCTGTGTGAGGTACGCCTTGGTTATGTGGGATAACCCCTTCGTTGCTTCCGTGGTGGCTCGTAGGATATCTAAGGTGGGTAATGGCTTTGATAGGATCCGCACCGGCACTAAGGTGATCGGGTGGCGGTACCTTACTTGTGGGTAAAGATGTATAACCTCTGCAGAGTGTCAAACCTATTCGAATAGTTGTGTCCACGGTATTGGACGAGTCACGGTGTGGTCACAAAACTAGTGTTTGGGATGTTATCTTGGTGTGAGTTGTTTTCGGGTAAAGTGTGTGGCTGTGTGCCCGGGGCTACTGCGGACGGGGAGTCCGGTAGTTCCACAGTGGTTTTCTTAAAACAACTGAGTCACTTTGGTTATAAAATTGGTTTGCGAAAACCTTTTAGAAAATGAACCCCTGCATGAGTAAATGAGTTTGCAAATAAACCTTAACATGTGCATGATGTCGCTTATAAGCCCCTCCGTGGGTGGGGTTGAACTTGTTGAGTACGTTTGTGCTCACCCTTGTTTAACTAACTTGTTTTTCGAGAGGAGGATCCCGATTTCATTCCCGAAGACGTCTAGTAGGTCGCTGCCCTACACCCAACCGTGCCTGTGTACCCAGGGCCTCCACAGAGAGCTTCTATGGTGTTGTACTCTGATGAGGCTTTGGAAGCCTTTGCTATCGTAGTGTGGTCGTTAACACTTGTGTTGTTACTTGTGGTGTTGGCACTTCCGTGCCCTCTGTGTCGCCGTGATGTAAAAGACTGATCCACCTGTTGTAATAAATGTGTTACCAGCCTCCTGGGACTAGTATTTGTGTCACATTTAGTCACCTCTGATGAGGGGACGCTTCAGGCGCTGGGGGAACCCTAACAACCCGTCGCGCCCTCCACCCATATTTCTTTATCTCCTCTTTACGGGCCGGGAATTCCTGGGCCCCCATAACAATGGGCTTTTGGACCCAAACCCACTTTTCCCCAGGGAGTCCCCGCCAGGAGTGGTCAAACAAATCCTCAATAGTTCTTCCAAAAACCGCGCCCCCTGCTTGATTTTGCGTCGATCTTCATCTCCCCCAATGCATCGAGGATCAAATTCGCCCTTCGAACGTTTTGAATCATACACCAGGGTACCTTGTTTGAACACTCGGCAGGCAGATTTCCCCGATTGGTGGTAGTCATCATCCAGTTTCCAGATGTCATCTGTATTCAAATCCCCCTTGTTGGTTCTCTGTTAATTCAGACCACTCGCCCGAATGTTGCTCTCCCCCTTGTTGTTTTTCGATTGATTCTGACACACAAATCGGATCCACAGCCATGGATGAAGAAAATAAGCTTCTCTTAATGTCACGGGCGATCCTTTCACGTTCCTCTTGGATTTCCCACCCCAACTTTCTCAATCGCACCCCCTGCCTCTCCTCCTTCTCAATTCGTCGAGCAATTTTAGCACGTCCTTTTTGATTGATGCGCAGATCCTTGCGATCCTGCACCGGGGCTAAGTAAAATCCCTGCGAGTCCTTCCTCATCAAGGTGGATCCTCGATTCGGAGCTGATTCCCCCAATCCTCCATCCCCTAGCAACAACCTCCAAGCACCTGCACTCACTCCCCATATCTGCGAGGCGAAGAGGAAGGACTGGAGGTAAAAAGAACCCCACATCGTCTCCCAGTGGAGGCGACTCGGGCGGGACCTCCCGACCGCCTCCGCCGCCACCGCCCCCCCCCGCCGGGGTGCCCTCCCCCTCGCCGTCGCCGCAGCGGGGGCCCGGGAAAAAACCGACACCTCCCCGCGAGGAAGGCGATAGCGTGACTTCCCCCGGTACCGCCCGTGCCTCCTCCTACCCCGCCCCTCTCGCGCTCGCGGCGCCCCTCATCGTTGCGGAGGTGGCGGGCGGCGGCCGCGGATCCGGGGTGCCCCCGCCCGGATCCGGCGCCCGCGGTGCGGATCGCCGGTGCGGCGGATGAGCACAGATGCCCTCATCTCCACGGCCTCCACGGTGTCGAGAGCGACTGCATGCCCGCATCCTGCGTGTGCGGCTGCTCGGGTACCCGCGGACCTCGTCGGCGGCGGGGCTATGACAACCCACCCAGGAGAATACCGTACTATCGCCTAAACCAATCCACTTTGGTCATTAAGCGATAATAAAGTATCATCCTGTCGTTAGTCACCGGGTTAACGCCCGGTAAATCACTTGAATAGCAACAAGGATCGAAATATATGCATTAAAACTCACTCGAAGGCGAGTCCAGAGATACACCATCATTAACATCCAAATTTGTACCCCGAAGGGTTTAATTATTACAAACCGAAGTTTTTGCCATAAAGAAGTAGTTCAGAGTTTTGAAACAGCGGAAACAAACTAACGAAGCAGAAACACCACGGGAGGCCATCCATGATGCTATCAACAGTCGTCCTCCACCTACTCCAGCTCCCAGCCGGGCGGGATCTCTCCGGGCCACACATCACCGAAAGCATTACCTGGATCAACATATTATAGCAAGGCTGAGTATACTAATACTCACCAAGACTTACCCATCGGTGATAACTACTTCACCAAGTCTAGAAATGAAAGGCCTTTGGCCACTAAGTTTCTTTTTGCTGAAAAGTAACAAAGAGTATGTCCTTACTTTCAAGATTTTAGCATAGGTTCTAGTGGGTTTAGTCTTTACTACATTAGCCAATTAGTACAGACAAGTTGCACAATACAATTAAACAAGCATAGTATTCATCAACTTCCATCATTAGGGATCTCATGGCTAGTGGAGTAAGTAGTCTCAGATAATGGTGAGAGACCGACAATCGATTGATTCAAACCTTGCAATGTAGACCTTAACACACGGTAGGCTGCTCCTGCAAGGACAACTTCCCAAGCAGTTCCCAAAAATCCTCGGGTCGGGATCGAATCTTACAGTCTTTGGTGCAGGTTATCCGGCATACCCCGCGAGGCACCCGAAGTCACCGTACACCACCGGTAGCTAGCCGTGAGACGAATCCCAAGAGTAGTAATAGTAGGATCCCTCACCGCCTCATTAAGGTACTAGGCTTACCGGTCCCATTCCCGACAAGTGCTTAGTACGTTCAAACCCTTAACCCACAATAGACATTGGACCGGAGCCCAAATCCCATGCTCTTACCACATGAGCAAATCCAGTTAAGGATATATTGTGATTCCATCTAAGAACCTATTCTCGCGAGTGAGGTCATCACCCTACATGTAACGGTCCTATAGCTTAGCAGCTATCGACCTATCATACTAGTAAGGACAAGGTGCCTAGTTATCATGCATCTAGGGTTCCATTCAACTCCTGAACTTAAATGCATAAGCATCCATAGATAAATGAATAACGAAATTTGAAAACTGGGTCAGATGCACCGGAGCTTGCCTTTGTCAGCTAGGTTAGCCTGGGCACTCTCGGTGTCGTCGAGCACTTCCATGTACTGCAGCGAAGCTTCTGCTCCTCCTTCCTCGGTTTCCGGGACAAGGGAGTAGTCACCGTCCGGAAGATCTACATGGAATGCAATGCAAGGTTCAGGTGATGTGACAGTTTGTTATCTTATCCAACTCTTGTTGGTCATATTCACCTTAACAAGTATCTAGATGGTACATCTCTTTTAGGAAGGTTATTAATCATGTGTGATCCATTCTTTTATTGCACATTTGAATCAATGTTTCTTTTGTATTTGTTATTTCATGTGAAGGTTTAATCCTTTTCTTTTCACTAGCAAGGGTGTGAACAAGATTTTTTTATTCATAAATTACATCCTTATCAGCAAGGGTGTTTTATTAACCTTTAATTAAAGGGTTAATTAGATCTGTGCCATTATAATTTCCACGTTTTTGAAAGACGCCATTACTATTCGATTAACTATGTGGGTGCCATTACAATTTTGCAATTGTTTGAACCATGCCATTTTGTACGCTCAAAGCCGTATGAGGCCCACTTGCGAACGTAGTGGAGGCTGTGTATTCTCGTATAGACAAGATTGCCCCTTGCTTTCCTCTCTCATTTCACCGACGTGTGGGATCCACACGTCAGGGTTGTCTTCAACCTCCCGCCGCAGCAGCCCCCGTGGCCGGCGGTGCTTGCTGAGGGCTTGTCGCCACCGCCCTGAGATGTCGTCCATGCTGGCGCCACGCCGTCGCGGTGCCCTCCACCTTCCGCATCGACAAACCCGTCCATCTGCTTGCTGACCGCTTGGTCGTCACGCCGCTTATCTTGCAGGTCGTCCGTTCACTTCTCCTCGGCTCCAACAAGCTGCCATGGGAGTCTCGAGCAAGGGTTCTATTCGCACAGTCGTGACACCCCAACACTTGTCGCTCGGCCCCAATAGGTCATTGCCGCCGCCGCAATCAGAAGAGGCATTCCTCCTCGCGCAGCCGTAGAGGTCGATTCACTGGAAGTGGAGGTCGATTCGCAGCAGGAAATGTTCGATTCGTTGTTCGGCGAGGTTGATTCGCTGCGGTAGAGATCGAATCACTCACAAAGACTTGATTTGTGACCATTGACACAGGGGAGCTCTGCCCCTTGTCGTCCTCCAGTGAGTTCACATCTACAGCTAGTGAGAGGGGGGAGGGGCAAGTGAGTGGAGGCCGGAGGGTTCAGGCACGAGCAAGAGCTACAGAGTGGAGGCCGGAGTCAAAGGAGATGGACAAGGTCTACCAGAGGGGACGACAACCGGACAAAGGAGGAGGGACGACGGAATGAGGAGGAGGGGGCGACGGAGGTTGAAGATGAGGGCAAACAAGACATTTCTCCTTCTTTCTTCACTCTAATACACCTGCAAGTGGGCCTCATATGGCTTTGGGCGTACAAAATGGCATGGTTCAAACAACTGCAAAGTTGTAATGACACCCATGTAGTTAATTGAATAGTAATGACATCCTTCAAAAACGTGGAAATTATAATGGCACAGATCTAATTAACCTTTAATTAAATTAGGTAATACTTTCCAAAAGGGAAAAGAATTCAAAAGGGATTTTCCTTATTTAATTTCTCTTTAATCTTTTAAAGGGCTTTAAAGCTTTTTATTAAGCAATAAATCACTACAAATTTAAAGAAGTATTTCTTAAGCCTATCAACACCTATACTGGTCCATTGGACCCACAAGTAAGGCTTGGAAGCTAGGAAACAAAATATTATGGGAAATAGCAAAGACTAGCTAGTGATTCAAATTAAATGCATACAAAAATAAATAAGCACCAAAATGATCCAAACTTTCTCATGCAAGCCCTCTGGTCCTAAACAAGCCTAAAGAACCAGCATGTACACCTAGAAACTCTACTGATCTTGCTTCATTAATTTACAAAGGAAACATGCACAATTTAAGAATAATTATTTCTGTTAAACCAAAAATCATGATTAATTCACCAGAGGTGTTTTTTGACATAACAAACAGTATGCACAAGTTGGGCACAAAAACATAAATATTTTTGGTTACAAAAATCATCTAGGCAGTTTCCGCAGAAAAGGAAAACAATTTATATAAAAATATTTACTTCATAACTTTGTGCAATTTTTGGCGCAGAAGCTAGTCATGCCATGATACATAACATATCCAAAATGTGGATGCAGAGGAAATATAGTTTTTGAGTTATGGCAGATCTAGGTATTTCACCATCCTATTTCTCATGTTAAAGATATTCAGAATCAGACCATGTGAAAATAACAAAAATTGTAGGATTTCTCTCCATGAATCCAACAAAATTGGTTTTGCAATTTTCTGAATTTTCTACGATTTTCTAGGGATTTTCTACTGCACTGGACCAACTAGCAAGAAAACCTAGATAACTTTCATTACAGACCGGTCCTAGATTTTACACAAAACACCCTGCTAAGATGTCAATCCCTGCAATTGGGTCCTTGGCTGTGGGAGGCGGCGCGGCTCCGGCCAATTCCGGCGAGCCGGCGGCGCTCCCGGCTGGGCAAGCGGTGGGGCTCGACTAGGAGCTCACCTAGGGTCGACGGGTGGTCGGAGTTGGGACGCGAGGGGCCGCCGGCGTGGGGGATCGACGGCGGCCGGCGGCGGTTGCCGCGGCGGCTCGGGTTTCCGGCGAGGAGGGCGTAGGCTTGGACAACACGTGACCCCGGGAGGGTGCACCGGGGTCTAGGGGAGCTAGGGGAGTGGTTGGCGGCGGCGACGCGAGTGGGGAATGGACCTCATCGGCGGCGGCGGCAATGGCGCGGCGCGGCGCGGCGGTGGCTCGGGATGGCGCGTGGAGGGGGAGAAGGACGGGGTTTAAATAGGCG
The DNA here is from genome assembly GCA_947561735.1 of Cenchrus americanus. Lineage (NCBI taxonomy): Eukaryota > Viridiplantae > Streptophyta > Magnoliopsida > Poales > Poaceae > Cenchrus > Cenchrus americanus. Next base: position 86,152,982 of record OX387245.1, on the reverse strand, counting down.
GCTCGTCCGTGGGTGACGGCGGATGACGGCGGGGAAGCATCTTCGTGCTACGGCGGCTCGACCACCGAGCGTACGGCCGGCGCCGCGGACGGACCGGGGGTCCGCCGCGCACACGACGCGGTACGGAGGCGTGGCGCGCACGGCCCGAGGCACCTAGGGCGGGGGTGAGCTTCGGGGCGCGTGGGTCTCGGGCAGCACATGCCTCGGGTGGAGGGCGGCGTCGGGAGGCGCGCGGGCGCGGACGCCGAGGGCGGCGGCGCGCGGCCGGCGCGACGTCGCGGCGCAGGGCGCCTTGCCCCCACTTTCAATTTGCTGGTGCTCTGTTTGAATTCAATTTTCTCCAAATTTTTGAATAGAACTTGACCAAGTGGTGAACATGAAAGTTAGAGATCTAGCTACCCTCTACAATTTTCAAAAAGGCTATAGCGGGTTTTTCTCCACGGATTTTGAATTACACAAATGCCAACTTTGAATTCAGCCTGTTCTTTTGAACAGTGAACCTGCCTTTGCAACCAATTTTTCAAGCTTTTCCACTCAAAATTTGAAATGCCAATCTACATGAAAGTTGTGTCCCTCAACAAAATGGACAACTTTTATAAAGGTAGAATTTTAAGTGTTTAGGTGAATTTTGGAGAACGCGGCAAAAGTTCCGGCAGACATCTATGAACACTAGGGGAACAAAGGGGTTTTGACCATGGGTTGGCCCCACAAGTGTGTCTACTAGCCAAAATGGTTCACTAGGGTAGGTTAGTGAGTTTTTCGAGGTGAGGGCCCAAGTTGACCGTGATTTGACCACTGTCAACTGGGTTGACCGACTGTTGGAGTTAAATAAAAAACCTAGGGCATCACAGGGGCCCTCCCCGCGGGAGGCCTTGGATCCGGGCGGCCCGGGCCGGATCTGGTGGCCCGCGTGGAAGGGGGCGCGTAGCTCTGTGTGGTGCATAAGGGGGCGGAGGACGATGCAATGGCGGCCGGTGGTCTGTGGCGGTCTCGGTTGCGTTTGTTGTGGCCTCGGGCGGCGGCGAGTAGCGGCCTCGGGCGGTGGCGCGCCTATTGCGTTAGAGCCGGCGGTGACAAGATGAGCACAGGATGGTGTTGGTGATCTGGCGGTGAGTGTTTGCAGTGGGGATCCGGCACATTTGGCCGTTCTCTGACGACCAAGCATGACCTTACGTTTGAGGTTTGCTTGGTGCTCTGCATCTTGCCTTTCTTGCAGTGGATGGCTATTCTTGCCATACTGTCGGCTACCAGTGTCAGTGTTGCAATTTAAGCAACCCAAATCTGGTTCCTCACCGTATCTTCCATCGACACCCTAGCCTAGTGTGGTCGACGATCAGCTATTGATTTTGATAGCTGCAATCGCGGTCGTGCTCGACACCTTTAGCAGCTCAGTGGGTTGCTTGCATGGTGTGGTGGGGATTGCGGCGAAAGCTTAGTCGGTGACTCCTGCGGGTGCCACTTCTTCCTTGGAGGCGACTTAGATTGCACTTCTCCAATTATATAGCCATGTTTTGAATCTCCAGGTGAAAACCAAGCCGACGATGATGTCGCCATTGGCGTCATATTGTTGAAGCCTTCGTTGTGGAGATACTTCTGGTGTTGCAAGATACTTCTGGTGTTGCAACGTTCCTTATTCGTGCTCCACTGCTCCTGAGGATACAAGGAAGACCGTTCATTTGACAAGCAAAGCAATTGAAGCTTTGTAGATTTCAAGAATGGATGGATAAACAGTATTAGACATTGCTTATGTTTACTTCTTGTGTATCTTTTTTTATCAGCTATTTAGCTTCAGACTTTGTAAAAACTTGGCTCGTGTGCGTTTTACGCAGAGGCCGGATATATTTCCATTATCTAAAAAAAAATCTGCGAGACGAAGGGAAAGGGGCGCACCTACGTCGGAGTCTCGAGCTCTCCTCTCGTCGGCGTACGCGGTGTCGGCGAGAGGTGAAGCGTCGGCGGCGAGCTGCGCGCAGTGGGGGCAGAGGAGCCCTGCGTCATCTCCGGCCTCCACCCTTACTTTCCGGCTACAGCGGTTAGTCGGATATAATTTCTGAAAAAGGCAGCAGCTACGACATTTAGCCCGTTAAAGCTAGTTATAACCCGCTAATACTGTAATGGCAGTCTACCGTTAAAGTGTTAAACGCCTTAGCCCGCTAGCTATTTAAAACCATAGATGGACGGTGTAAATGGGTGAAAATTAGGTCCACTGTACTATGCACCTGTGCTTGTGTTCATTTGCCATGCTTGCTTTTTGCTACCTCAAGGTCTGAGAACAAACGAAGCTGCAGCTTATTCGGAAATCGTAGTAGCATGTTCATGCCTTCGCTATCTTTGTACTGATGCTGATGCTGTTGGGGGCTTATCTGGATTGTGAAGTGTGCGTTAGATTCAAGGGTACCCTAGATTCAATCCCTACTGGTGGACGGCCTCGTCTATATGCCATGAGAAATGGCTATGACTTTCCATGTGACCTGTGGCTCCTTTTTTATGTTCGTTTCTAGATTGATGATGAAAAGAACGGCAGGGCAGATGACTTCCTCTGCCGTATGCTGTGTGGACTCTCCTTGTTGGATAGAACACACGTTACCACTTGTCCTCGATTCGATTCCCTCACCACTTTGCTCTAGATATTTTCTGGTTGAGGACTTGTGCGTGAGGACGACGATGTAAACTTTTCCTTGCAAAATGAGCTAAACAGAGGTCAGAGGTAATTTAACGGGGATTGTTTGCTAGTCGGTCTGTTTTTGTTAAAGCTCACAGCTGACAGCTGACACGATTCTCTCCCAGCGTCGGTGGAGATGAGATAATGCCCTTGGTTCAGATGATCTTCGTGCTAGAGACAGTAAAGCAGTTGGACTGTGGACTTGTAGAGACATGTCATTTCGTCTTCCAGTTCCAATTTGATCGACAATGGGCCTGCTGAACTCGACAGGCGATTGTAATTCATCGCGTTCCCAAAATTATCTGCTCTCCCGAACTTTCACAACTTTTCATTATTTATCCGTCACATCAAAATTACAAACACTATTTAGAAGTATATTAATTGTGGATTAACCTCAAGTCAAATTGCGAAAGGAGATTACTGAGCTTAATTAGGCTACGATTAGACAATGTCGTATTACCGTAAACAATCTTTAATAAAATAATTATGCATAGTAGATAAGTGTCACGATTTCTCATCCATTCATGTAATTAGTTTTTACAATTATATTATGTTTAGTCCTCCTAATATTGATTTACAATTCTAACAGTTTCGCAAGTCCTCCTGTTCGACGAATCGACGTCCCTTGTTTTTGCTTCTTGCATAGTAATTTTAACACATTTGTCATACAAAGTCTATAATATTTTTATCTCTGAACAAATCAATCCTACAATATCAGAGAAATCTGCCCTAAACATGGCCTTACATGGACATGAAAGATGACAACAAAAGCAACTCTCAAACAGTATCTGGGCTGCGCGAAAGCAGGCCTGCATGTGCTTTCGGCCCAAGGGCACGCTTAGAAACCCTTTGACAATTTCTAGTATGCGTCTGAGTTTTCCCTTTTCGGCCTAGCATTAGGGGGAAATCCTAAATATCTTATGAAAAGTGGTAACCTACCAAAACTTTCAATATTTGAGATTCGTGCAACCAACAATAACCATTGGATCTACACCCAATAACACCACCACATAGTACTCCCACCGCTTTTGCCTTGAGCCACTGCCACCACTTGTGGGCCGCCGCCCCAGCCCGCGCGGTCGCGCCACCCCCGAACCCCGATGATGGCCGGCAAGATCCACCGTCGCAGCCCCCTGTGCGCCTATGGACTCCCCCCTCCCCCTGCATGCTCTTTGCCGGCCGGAGCAAGCTGGCCGCGTCTCCCACCCCGCGCTCCGGTGTGCCGCCAGCTAGCCATCATGTGCTGGTGCCACCGACCGCCGATCCAGGGAGGAAGAAGAAGAATGTAAAAAAATGTTGGAAATTTTGTGTTCAACAACTTCCAACATTTTTTGAAAGAAATGTTGGTGCAAATCTTTAAAAAAATGTTGTTCAACTTTTTATGAAAAATGTTGGTTCAACTTTTATTTAAAAATTATTGTTTAAAAAGTGTTGTAATATTTTTTTAATTAATACTCATGAGGTGTGATGGTCAGAAAATAATAACCAACGATTCTAGATGGACTTTAGTGGACTACAAGTTCCAACCATTATCTACCTTTCGTAAGCCTCTGGCATTAGGTCCAAGGGATGAAGATCCGCGGAGGAGCAACCGAAGGAAGAAGGTGGGGGTGCGGGACGAGGGACGAGGGAAAAAAACAAAAACAAAAAAAGAAAAACCGGCGGGGGAAGGAGAATCGGGGAACACGCGGGCTGCGGTGGGAGGCTCGGGTATGGAATAGCTATTCCATACCCATGGTATAGAATATAACTATATATATATATATATAACAAAATTATATGATCATTTGAAATTTTAACAGATTTGACAACCAACCGTTGTGCACCACAGCGGCCGCCGTGCGCTACGGCGATTTGCAACGCAACCGCCATGGCCCACAGCGGTAAGGGGGCCGCCAACGGTCTGCTGTGGGGAGCGGGACCGCGACAGCCTACCACCGTTTAGAAATTAGTTAATTAATTAGATTAGTTCAGGAATTAGTTAATTAATTAGATTAGATTTAGGAAATTAGTTTTGTAGTTTAGAAAATCTAGAAAATTAGTTTTTTAGTTTAGAAAATCTAGAAAATTAGTTTATTAGTTTAGAAAATCTAGAAAATTAGTTTTCTAGTTTAGAAATTTAGTTTTTTAGAAAAATCTAGAAAATTAGTTTAGACTTAGAAAATTAATTTTCTAGTGTAGAAAATATAGAAAATTAGTTTACATCTAGAAAATTAGTTTTCTAGTTTAGAAAATCTAGAAAATTAGTTCATGTTTTAGAAAATCTAGAAAATTAGTTTACATTTAGAAAAATAGTTTTCTAGTGTAGAAAATCTAGAAAATTAGTTTACATTTAGAAAATTAGTTTTTTATTTTAGAATATCTAGAAAATTAGTTTTCTAGTTTAGAAAATCTAGAAAATTAGTTTAGATTTAGAAAATTAGTTTTTTATTAGAAAATCTAGAAAATTAGTTTACATTTAGAAAATTAGTTTTCTAGTGTAGAAAATCTAGATAATTAGTTTACATTTAAAAAATTAGTTTTCTAGTTTAGAAAATCTGGAAAATTAGTTTAGATTTAGAAAATTAGTTTTCTAGTTTAGAAAATCTAGAAAATTAGTTTTTTAGTTTAGAAAATCTAGAAAATTAGTTTTCTAGTTTAGAAAATTAGTTTTTTAGTTTAGAAATCTTGAAAATTAGTTTTCTAGTATAGAAAATCTAGAAAACTACTTTATATTTAGAAAATTAGTTTTCTAGTGTAGAAAATGTAGAAAATCAGTTTATTGATGTTCCGTCGACGTTCCTTAGCCTCACCACTAAGATGGCACAAACGGCAAGAGTGACAAAAATGCTTGTTGGCGCCTACAAGCGTCACCGTTGGGTTCACACCTCTAGTAATGGAACTAGGGGACGTCTGGGGTAAAACACACGATCACAGAAAGGTCCGCAAGCACACAGATTACCGTTGTAGCAGTTCACCCGCTGGTATTCAGGTTGTCGATTTATATTTTCTCGTGGGAGGCGCGACGACAAAGATGATCGAGTAAACGGTGGAGAAAGACCAAGGCTTGGTAAAGAGCTATAGCGGGGGATAACGAATAAAGATATTCGGGGGATAACTTGACACACGCTAGGAGATCTAGAAAAAAGACTAGAGAGGATAGCGAGCTGGAGGACAACGAGACGAGAAAGGATCCTAACACAATCTATCTATTTTGGTCAACTGTAGGCAAAGGGCTAAAGCAAAGGATAACGAAGGTAAGCTAACTCAAGAAGCTCTTTTAGTGCTGCAGGGGCATGCGAAGCCACACCCTCAAACTCGTGTTCCCTCCAGAAATCATCCTGCACAAAAAATTTGTCAAGGGGACGTATGACCGTACCTCTAGGTTCGGCCGTATCACCAAAAATATCCAAAACTGCTTTTCTATGCCTTTTTTATTTACTAAATGCAATGATGAAAACAAATGTGAAAACTAACATGATTGATGCATGAAATAAAATGTTGAAAATGGAAATATGAGATAGTTGCCGGTTTACCTCTCAGTGAGGGCTCGTCGTTTAGAGTCCGTGAGCAGGACTCCTCCGGTTGCTCAATTAATCTTGGGCTCGTCCAGTCCCGGAGTGGAAGACTCGGACGATGCTCTCTTTACTCGCCACACCTTCTTTGTTCTCTTTGGTGGCGATGAAGTCGGTGAGGCTTTGGCGGGGGTATTCTTGATTTTCGTCTTCTTATTCCCCTTAGCTTTGTTGATAGGCTTTGAATTCTTGGATTGGTGGAGCCCGTTGAATGCTTTGTCCTTGGGTTTGGTCGGGGCCACCTCACCTTCCTGCACAAGGTTAGAAATTTTTCTATCGACCATTCGTACATGTGAGCATTGCTCCACCTTTGGTTTAAAGGTGAACCGTTCTTCCTCACCGTTGATGTTGAGGTGGATCTCTCCGGCTCCTACATCGATGTTATCATTGGCGGTGCTCAAGAAAGGTCTCTCGAGGATTAGAGGCGTCCTTGTATCGACATCCATGTCGAGGACGACGAAATCCATGGGTACAAAGAAATCCCAGACTCTCACTGGAATGTCCTCCGCTATCCCCGCCGGGTAGCACCGATTGATCCGCTAGCTGCAAACACATGGTTGTAGGCGACAAGGAAGTATAATTGAGTTTGTCGAATACTACTTTAGGCATGACGCTAACGCTGGCTCCTAGGTCGGATAGTGCATTTTCAAAGTGCTCGGACCCAATAGAGCAGCTGATCATAGGGCACCTGGGGTCTTTCTTCTTTAGAATGGCCGCACTACACTCCTCCGTAAGCTTGACCATATCTGTGGTGGGTAGAGGTCTCTTATTGTTGAGAATGTCCTTGAGGTACTTGGCGTAGGTTGGTACCTGCATAGCCTCAAGAAATGGTATGTTGACATTGAGTTTCTTGATTACCTCAACGAACTTTACGAATTGCTCATCCACGGTGGGCTTCTTGATCCTTCGAGGAAATGGAAGGAACGTGGTGTCGACATATTCTTGGGGTGCCGTTTTCCTTAACCTTTCGGGATGCCTCCTCGGTGTATACCTCTTCATCCGACTTGGAGGTCACTTCCTTCTGTTTCTTCTCTGCGGGGTTAGGATGTGGTGGATCCTGAGTGGTCTTACCACCTCTCGTGGTCACCGATTTTAAATTATCTCGGGTAGGCTCGGGTTGCCCCAGGATTCCACCCGTCTAAGAAGAAGGTAAAGAAGCAGCAGGCTGAGATAGTTGAGTTTCGATCATTTTATTAAAGCTAAGCTGATTTTTCATGGCAGAGGTAAAGGATTCTATGGTGGAATTAAGATTTTCAAGAACTTTCTAATTGGCGGCTAGTTTCTTGTTTAAGCTTTCATTAATTCTAGCTTGGACAAAGACAAGATCATTAATGGAAGGTTGATTATTGAAAGGGTTAGAATAGTTACCTCCATTTTGGTTGTTGAACGGGAAGTTGGGCCTCGAGTTCCACCCTTGATTGCTATAGTTGTTGTCGCGGAACCTGTTGTTGTTGCCATTGTTGATGAAGCTAGCTTCTTTCCTTGTTTCGAGGCAATCATTGCCCGAATGACCGACATTACCGCAAACTTCGCACGTCATGTGTGCGTCCATAATCTTGGCGGTTTCCATGTTGGTCAATGCCTCCAATTTCTTCATGAGGAGGTCCATCTTAGCGGCGATCATGTCGATTCCATCGACTTGGTGTACACCGCGGGTACGGGGTTGGAGACGATCTCCATCCCAACCTTGATTTGCCACCATCTTCTCGATTAATTCTTTAGCAGCTGGTACTTGTAGCGAGAAGAAGGCTCCTCCAGCAGCTGCATCTAGGTGCTCACGGGTCATACGCTTAAGCCCGTGGTAGAAGGTCTGAATTAAGAACCACCCTTGCATGCCATGGTGTGGACACGCGGTGATGTACTCCTGGAAGCGTTCCCATGCTTCCGGTATACTCTCATCATTCTGCTGCTGGAAACCCAAAATTCTTACGTGGAGGGCATTGGTTTTGTCCACCGGGAAGAACTTTGCGTCAAATGCCTTTGAGCACTTATCCCATGTGTTTATGGCATATCGCTCCGCATAAAACCATTGCTTCGCCTTCCCGAGCAATGAGAACGGGAATAGGCAAAGACGGATGACATCATCCGTAACTCCACGGATAGTGAAAGTCCTACACACCTCCAAAAAGTGTTGGAGATGTGCATTGGCATCTTCATTAGGCTCGCCGGAGAACGGATTAGCTTGCACCATGTTGATCAATGCCGGCTTGAGTTCAAAGTTTCCGTCTCCCACCGTTGTGGTTGGTCTGGTAGGGACATTGGTGTTGGATGGAGCGAAAAGCTCACGGATCGTCCTCTCGGCCATTGGTGCTAACGAGGTGCTATCTGCGGGACCGATAATGCTCATCTCTTGAGTCGAGAGAAACTTCTGAGGGATGATGACACGGGGTCGCACTCTCCTCACAAGTGACTCTAGATAGTCGTTAAAGTTGGACGGTAGGTCGAAACCGGTCATGCACTACTCTGCGTACACAAGAGTAGAGCAAGGGTAAACCCGCTTAAAATAGCGATTCACCGAACCTTGATAATTCTACCAAGATGTCTAAACGATATCTTGTGCCTATTGCCTCCCTGGCAACGACGCCATAAATGCTTGTTGACGTTCCTTAGCCTCACCACTAAGATTACACAAACGGCAACGGTGACATAAATGCTTGTTGGCGCCTACAAGCGTCACCGCTGGGTTCACACCTCTAGTATTGGGACTAGGGGACTGATGACCATGTGTGGTTCGAGAACCGGTGGATGGTCGCTTCCTTGTGTGATGAGTGAGTGACAACGTTGTGTGGACTGATTCTTGGCTAAGTATTACGGGTGCGAGGTTGCGGCTTGACCGGTGTTGGTTCGGGTGAAGAACAAGCGCGAAGGGTCGTCGCTGGTGAGGCCTCCAGGTGTGGAGAAGACAAGTAGGCTACGTTCGAGGGACCCGGTGGCCAGCGGGGTCAAGTGCGGGCCGCATGGTGGCATGAACAGCAAGATGAAGTCATGGACGGTTTCTTGATTGAGCCTCAAAACCAAGGTCGAGCCGGGACTACGTGGGAGCCAAGTCATGAGTGGTGATTGGCGGAGGCTACACCGAGTTCGCGGGGTTTCCTGTGGTTCACCAGAAAACCACTGGGTTCCTTAGTTGATCCACAAAGCCAAGACCGAAGAACAGAAGACGGTCTTTGCGGCGGCTCCGGGCCGGTCGGCCGGTGGGTACCCGGTCGATCGGTGAGGAGCACCGGTCCGACCGGTGTGCGATGACGCGATCCCGGAATCTTCAAAGCGAGAGGACACGTGTTGGGATCACATGGCTTGCGTCGCGGCTGAGCAGGGTGCAGTCGCCGGGCATCCGTCCGATGGAGAAAATCTGAAGACTTCCAAAACCGCCCTTGAGGGGCTTGTATCCCTAGTTATTAAGTAAGGGTATTTTAGACTTTCGGTTTCCTTCATATAACCCATGAGGTGAGAGGATGGCAACCATCTCTTGGAACCCTAGTTCATTTGCTTTCCTATTTTCCCTTCCTATTTTCTTAGGATTTCCATAGGACTAGCTTGAGAGCTTCATGGTGAGATTTTGTGAGAGGGTTGGATGATCGGGCGGCAAGATAGACCTTGTATGAACCTCCTTAGTATGTATAGATGATTCGGCGTGGTTCCTCAAGGCTTTGTTGTGTTGTTCCCGGTTGTTCTTGGTGGTGATTTTCGGAGCCGTCTTTTGGTGGTTTTCCTGGTGTGTTTTCGGGACCTTGCTCTTGGGGGTTTGATGGGGGAATATGTGGGAACTCTTCGTGGTTCTTTTGCCTTTGATTCCTCTCCCAAGTCCGTGAGTTAAGGGGCTCGATTTTGGGGTTTTCGGTGGTATAGGGTTAGAGGAGTTATTGGCGAGATTTCTTCGATTCCTCTTGATTTGGCAAGTTTTGGTGGACAAAATCGTGGCTATGGACTCCTCATGAGGTGTTCCTACTATCCCCAAAGTCTTGTTCAAGTCCGTGGAGCAATTCGAGGAGATCGAAGTTTTGATTTGGAGGAGTTGACCCGCGGGTGCTGTTCATCCCGAACTGCCCAGGTTACACTGGTCTGACCGGTGCTCTTGACCGGTCTGACCGGTGCAAGCCACATGTGGGATTTGCCTCGGGTGAACTGCTTGACTCGTGTGTCTTTGGGTCTTGGTGCTGCTGGTCAGTTCTTGGTCTGTTTGGAGTTGTTTTGTTAGGTTTTGAGTAGAGTTTTCCTTCCGTGCAGGTTGTGTTTTGGGGGTGTTTTTGTTCCAGGGCCTAGAGAAGTCACTGAGGCTTTCTGGAACGCTTGTTGTGCGGTTGCTGTAGCCACCGGCCTGATCGACACTGTCCACCGGTCTAACCGGTGTCACCGGTCTGACCGGAGCAGGCCATCGGTCTGACCGGTGCGGCACGAGCGACAAGCCATGCAAGTTTCCGCCGTGCGTGTTGGTGTGTTTTGGCTCGAAGGTTGTTTGTTGGTTCCTAGGTCCCGTAGCACTTCGGTGGGCTGCGTGGGCTTGGACAACTTGGGTAGTGAGTCGGAGACGTGTGTTGGAAGCCGTGTTCGTCTTGTTGGAGTCTCCATCTCCTTCGAGAAGAATTTTTATCGGCTCCCATTCACCCCCCCCCCCTGCGGTTCGCCGTATCGGTCCTTCAAGTGGTATCGAGCCGGTTCGGGCCTTTATTGACTCTAACCAGTCTAAGATCCAAGGATGGCGTATCAAGAACGGGGTTCGGGTCCTCCACACTTCGATGGCAAGAACTACCAGATGTGGAGTAAGCGGATGGCGGCGTTCCTCCGCGGGAAAGGTCAGATTCTTTGGGATGTCACAGTGGACAACAGCTATGTCTAGCCGATGAACTTCCTCGCTCCAGGATCGAGGGACATGTTTGAACCCAACAATAAGGCGGTCGACTACTTGTTTCGTGCTTTGTGTCGATCTGAGTTCGATCGGGTGCACACCGAGCACTTGGCTTGTAGAATCTGGTCGGTGTTGAAGGAAGCTCATGTTGGGAATGCCCATGTTCAGGCTCGGATGTATGCGACCTCTTTGGAGAGAGTACGAGAACTTCACTCATCTACCCGGTGAGTCCATCGATGCCATGTTTCGAGAGGTTCACGGTGGTTGTGAACAACATGAGGGCCAATGTGGACATGCTCCCGTACGATGATCATGATAGAGCCTGTCAAGCTCTTACACTCTTTGGATCGTATGATTTGGGGTGGAAAGTTCGAGGCCATTGTGGAGTCAGAGAAGTATGACACTCTGACGGTGAATGAGCTGTTCTCGAAGCTCAAGTCTTCTGAGGTGGATAGGGGCATGACAGCCAAGCTCGAGGGCCCGATTGACTCTCATAGTGTTGCCCTCGTCGGTGGTTCGAATGGAAAACCTAACACTAACCCATCCACCAGGATGTTCTCTTTGTCCTCTTTGATGTCTATGCCAGATGAGGAGTTCGACGTGCTTAGAGAGGACGAGCTGGCGTTGCTGACGAGGAGATTCGAGAGGCTGCATGAGAACCGGGTGAACATGAGGAGGAACACGAGGACATGTTTCCAGTGCGGCAAGCCGGGACACTTCGTCGCCGACTGCCTGGAGAAGGTCGAGAACAAGGATGGCTACAAGCACAAGTCAAGAACGAATGGCAAGTACCAGTCGAGGCGCGACCACAAGAGCAAGCACAAGAACAAGCACAAGGATGAGCGACGATCGAGGAAGAAGGAGAGCCGAGGCAAGGCTCGAGCGATGGTTGGAGCGAGCGACGTCGACTCCAGTTTCACGTACTCCACCTCGAGCTCAAGCAACAGCGAAGATGAAGGTGATCGTCGCAAGAGCAGGAAGTCGTCCAAGAACCTGAGCGGGCTGAGCTGCTTCGCTAGAGATGACTTCTGCACCATGTCGCTGACCTCCGGCAGCAAGAAGAGCACATAGAGCGACTTTGACTCCGATTCCGACGACGAGGTGCGTGATGAACTCCCCTTCTTACGCCAGGAGAATGAACGGCTTGGCTTGTTGCTTGATAATCGTGATGACATGCTTAGAGAGGCTAAGAAAATGAGGAAAGAGCTTAGGGCTTCACTCAAGGATGCTAGGACTAGAGTGGCTGAGCTAGAAACACAGAATTTGGATGCTAAGCTGGAAATTGGTTCTCTGAAAGCTTCACCTGTTGTTTCTGATGATGTTGAATGTGCTGATTGCTCTATTCTGATATTGCCTTGTTTAAGGAAAAGCATGCCTCCAAGTGTGAGGAACTAGATGTGCTTAGGGTTGAAGTGGCTGAGCTTAAGTTTAGATCTGCTTTACTAGGTGCTTGCACTTCTTGCCCTGTCTTGCATGCTAAAATTGATGAGATGCATGCTTACACTGTTTCTCTTGAGGCAAAGTTGAAAGAACCAATTCCTACATCTTGCTCTACATGTTAATTGCATGCTTTGAAGAATTTGGAATTTGCACATTATGTTGATCATTTGCAGGATGAGAATGATGAGTTGAGAAAGTTGATGTGTTGGTTGTCTGGTCATGAGCCTCAGTTGAGGATAATGATCGAGACATTCAAGAGGCAGGATGGTGAGGGACTTGGGGCAAACAAGGTTGGTGAGGGATGTGGAGAGAATATCCCAGAGCCACATAAAAACCCACCACAAAAATGATTTCCCTCATAAACCTAACCATCTTAGGAACTGACTAGACACAACCCCAGCTCCACCCGTGTTTTCCCCACAAACAATCGATTTCCAAAAGCCTATCAAGTTTGTGAGCACTTCCAGGAAAGTGTTCTTTGGGAAGGAAAGTAAGAAGGCTAGTGAGGAGAAACCAGTGGAGAAGCCGAGTGGAGAGAAACCAAGTGAGCAGCCCAAACCCAAGCCTAAACTAAGCTTGTGAGGTTCCATTGTGGCTATTGTGGGAGAGATGGTCATAAGGATGAGTTTTGCTTCAAGAGGAAGCGAGAGGAGAGAATGGCGAAGGAGTGGGCTAACAAGGACAAGTACCACCCTTCCGATGGTGTACTTGAGCCTCGTGTGCAGATACCCAGGGCCAAGGCGAGTGTGAGGAAAGTTCCGGCTTGGGGAGAGCGAAAGGCTGTTGGAGGTGCTACTGGCCAGGCTACACCGGTCAGACTGGTGAGGGGCACCGGTCAGACCGGTGCAGGCCTAGACAGGCAGCAGTTCGGGTTTGGTGCTCGTACATGTGCGAGGATTGGTTTTGGAGGTCGTGGTTCTAGTGGTTGGGCTAGAGAGTTTGCAGGAGGTCAGTTTGCTAGGCGTTCTCCCCCTCGTGCTCAATACGGGGATGGGAGGATCCATAGCTTTGAGATGGAGAGGAGGGACGGTCCACGGGTTTTCTTTCGTGGTTTTGGTCCTCCTCCAGGTAGAGAGGGTTGGTTCCCTCATGGTGGTTACTGTGGTGGTGTTCGTAGAGGTAGCTTTGGTAGGAAAGATGGTTATGTTTGTGCTAACCCTACTTTCGAGCAAATGGCTCGGCACTGGTTTTACTCTTTTGGTACTAACCCCAGTGCTGAGTCGTTTGTTCGCCCACGTGCTTGTTTTTTAATTTCAGGTGGAAGACTTGAAGAACATTTGGTTGATTGACTCTGGTTGCTCGATGCATATGACCGGAGACAAGGGGTGGTTCTGAAGTCTTGTCCCGGTGGTGACGAAGAGGTACATCACTTTTGGGGACAATGGGCATGGGTGTGTGCTTTCAGAAGGTGAGATTAAGGTGAGTGACAAGATCACTCTCAGGCGTGTTGCTCTTGTTCAATCTCTTGGATACAATTTGCTTTCCGTGTCCCAGCTGTTAGATGAGGGTTTTGAGGTGTTGTTTCGGCCTGGTGGTTCTCGGGTTTTGGACTCTCAAGGGGACCTTGTCTGTATGGTCGTTCCCGAGGGTCAGGTGTTTCGAGCAGATTTTTCTTAGTCTTCTGGTGTTGAGAGTTGTTTCTTGGCTGGTTCTTCGAGTGAGTTGTGGAAGTGGCATAGGAAGTTGGGTCACTTGAGCTTTGACCTTTTGTCTCGCTTGAGTAAACTCAATTTGGTCCGAGGATTTCCACGGTGAGGCTTGAGAAAGAGTTGGTTTGTGCGCCGTGTAGGCATGCCAAGATGGTAGCTTCTTCTCACCCGCCTCTCACTGATGTGATGACTGAGCGTCCATGCGAGCTGCTCCATATGGAACTTGTTGGCCCAGCTCGTGTGCGATCTGCGGGTGGGAAGTGGTATGTCCTTGTTGTGGTGGACGACTACTCTCGGTATGCGTGGGTGTTCTTTCTCGAAGATAAGGGGGAGACGTTTGGTTTTGTTCGAGATCTTGTCTTGAGGTTGAGGAACGAGAGGCATGGAGATGCCATATGAGCAATCCGCAGTGACAATGGCTCAGAATTCAGAAACTCTCGTTTTAAAACCTTTTGCCATGACTTGGGTCTTGAACACCAGTTTTCGAGTCCATATACGCCTCCCCGGAATGGTGTTGTGGAAAGGAAAAACGGGACCATGTGTGAGATGGCTCGGACGATCCTTGATGAGCATAGGACTCCGAGAAGGTTCGGGGCCGAGGCGGTGAATACCGCGTGCTATGTGTGAAACGGGATCTACCTCGAGTGCATAAGAAGAAAACATGCTACGAGTTGATGCACGGTCGCACACCCAAGGTGAGTCACTTCCATGTCTTTGGTTGTAAGTGCTTTATTTTGAAGAAAGGGAAGAAGTTGGATAAGTTTGAGGCTAGGTCGGTCGATGGTATTTTCTTTGGTTATGCATCTCATTCTAGAGCATATCGTGTGCTCAATCTTGAAACTAACCAAATCGTGGAGACTTGCGAGGTAACCTTCGACGAGACACAACCACGTAGTCAGCTTGTCTTTGAGTGTGCAGGTGATGATGAGCTTGGCGAGGAGATCTTTCAGGAGGAGGAGCATGAACTTCGAGACGATGAAGATGGCGGTGTGGTGCCCCCGGCTGAACATGTACCTACTACTTCGACTACAGTGGTTGACGGCCCCTCTCCGACACCTACGACGACGAATCAAGATCGAGAAGAAGCTACAGTTGAGGGGGAGGTAGCATCAAGGCGAGAACCTCCCCGACGAGTACAAGTGGATCACCCAGCTTCAAGGATCATCGGCGATATGAATGAATGCACTACACAGTCGAGGGTTCGGAACAATTCTCATTTCGCTCATGTTGCATTTGTTGCCACCTTTGAGCCCAAAGACATTGTACACGCACTATCTGATCATAATTGGGTTAATTCGATGCATGAAGAGTTGGAGAACTTTGAGACGAATCAGGTTTGGGAATTGGTTGACCCTCCCCTAGGGTGTAAGCCGATTGGTACAAAGTGCGTGTGGAAGAACAAAGAGGGAGAGAAAGGTGAAGTGGTAAGAAACAAGTCAAGACTTGTTGCTCAGGGGTTCAGTCAGAAGGAGTGGATCGACTACGAGGAGACCTTTGCTCCCGTATCCCGTTTGGAGGCGATTAGAATCCTTCTAGCCTTTTCCGTGGCTAAAGGGTTCAAATTGCACCAAATGAATGTGAAGAGTGCTTTTCTGAATGGTGTGTTGGAGGAAGAAGTGTATGTGAGGCAACCACCTGGGTTTGAGAGTGAGAAGCACCGCCTAGAGCTTGGTATGGTAGGTTGAGGGGGTTCTTGTTTGAGAGAGGTTTTGAGATGGGGAAGGTTGATCAGACCTTGTTTCTACTTAGGCAGGGCAGAGATATCCTGATTGTGCAGGTGTACGTGGATGATATTGTCTTTGGTGGCTCGTCTAATTATCTTGTTGCAAGGTTTGCAGAGGATATGAGAAGGGAATTTGAGATGAGCATGATGGGTGAGTTGCAGTTCTTCCTCGGGCTACAAATCAAGCAATCAAAGGAAGGAACATCTGTGCACCAAGCTAAGTACACCAAGGACATTGTGCCGAAGTTCAAGATGGAGGACTCCAAGGCTATGACGACGCCGATGACTACGACTACAGCTCTTGATGCGGATGAGGAAGGTGAACACGTGGACCAGAAGGAGTACCGAAGCATGATTGGGTCACTCCTCTACTTGACGGCGACGAGGCCGGACATCCAGTTCTCGGTATGTCTGTGCGCTCGTTTTCAAGCGTCTCTGAGGACTTCGCATCGACAAGCGGTGAAGCGAATTTTCAGGTACTTGCGTCACACTCCCGACTTCGGCCTTTGGTACTCCACGTCCTCTTCTTTGGCTCTTCATGGTTTTTCAGATGCAGATTTTGCCGGGTGTCAGTTGGATAGGAAGTCCACTTCTGGGACTTGCCAGTTTCTGGGATCTTCTTTAGTGTCTTGGTCTTCCCACAAATAGTCGAGTGTTGCTCAATCCACTACCGAGGCAGAGTACGTTGCCGCTGCTAGTTGTTGCTCTCAGCTCCTTTGGATCACATACACCATGAGTGACTTTGGTGAGGAGTATACCCATGTCCCACTTCAATGTGATAGCACCAGTGCCATAAGCGTTGCATAGAATCTAGTGCTCCATTCCAAAACCAAGCACATAGAAGTGAGATATCATTTTCTGAGAGACAACGTAGAGAAAGGAAATATAGCTTTGATCCATGTACCCACACATGACCAACTAGCCGATATTTTCACCAAACCCCTAGATCAAGCAACTTTCACTCGTTTGCGGGGGGAGCTTGGTGTGTGTTTGATTTCTTGAGTTGGGTGTGTGGGAGCTCCTTTGTAGCATATGTATAGTTTCCTTTGTGCATTTCTTGCATTTGGCATGCCATATGTAACATGATGTATAGGCATCCTTGTATCTTAGATTGCATGCATTTTGTATAATATGCATTGGATAGGAAAAGCTACTCCTATATACATTGTTCATCATGGAATGCTATTTATGTCTTTGTGAGCTTGTTTGGTATGCTATGGTTAGTTTGGTTTAGCTCTTGATGATCTTGATTTATAATCCATGGTTGATGGCTATATTTTTGAAAATTGTCACATGTATGCTCTCTCATGTGTAAATGCCTTTATATGATCTTGACATGTTTTAGTGGCTTGGTTATGCTTAATTTGTGGTTCGATAGCTATTTTATTGATCATATGGGGCCAAAGGCTCATTTGCCATCATGAATGTTTAGCCCTCTTGCTTTATCTTGTGGAGGAGCATAAGTTCCTTTTTGTCTCAAAGACATTTCATGTACCAAATATGAATCTGAAAATGAAATGTAAAATGCTTGTAAAATGTGCTCCCATGTCATATGTGCTAAATTTAATTTGCTTTGGGTGCTAAACCGTTGCATGATGCCTACCAATGAGAAGTCTCATACATAGAAGTAGGCACATGGCTCGGTGGCTTTGACATGACATGCGGTGCTTGTGGGTGTTTGTGATGGTCTTATGATTAGAATGGTTGTGTCGTATGGACCTCCCTGGGCCCACTACCTCGGTGGATACCAGGACCGACTACTCGGTGGGCTCCTGGGACTACCCGACTTGCGCTGCACGGTACCTGATGGTGTGAAGCACAAGGACTGCGGAGGAGAAGTACTCGGTTAGGAAGCTGTACATGACCTGCACTGTATAGAGGACTCCTAGACGTACTTGACTAGTACTCTCTCCCTATTCCGACTTGTAACCCTGCCTCCCGGGCTATATAAGGCGAGGCAGGAACCCCTCTCTTGGACATCTCATCTCACGGCGTAAGATTGCATCATCTTGTAATCGTACCCAATCAATCCAGAGCTACGCAGCATACAGGATGTAGGGTATTACGCACCTCGCGTCCCGAACTCGTCTAAATTGTGTACCACGTGTCTCTTCCTTCGAGTTACCGATCTCGGCGAGGCCACATTCATCTACTTCGGGTACTCCCCTTTGTAGGTTGCCGGTCTAAAACACCAACAGTCGGCGCGCCGGTAGGGGATCGCCCGAGATCACATGGCGAACTCGACGACTCCCCGTCTACATCAAGCCAACCATCGCCTTCAACCGCGGCGACACCTTCGTTTTCGGCGCTTGGGTCCGCACCGCCGACGGTGCGGGATCCTTCCAACGCCGCCTCACTATGCCGCCCAACCCGAGACCGGCTTCGTGACGCTTCCTGAAGTTGTCACGGGCGAACTCGCACGTAAGTTTGGCGAAATTTCGCTTTTCAACCATCACGCTGACTTCGAGCTCGGGTCCGCTTCCAACTCGAACTCGACGTCTCCGTGAGCTATCGCATGCGAGCCGGCTGCTCAGCCATCGCATGTGGTGTCACCACCCCGTGAGTGCTCCACGCGTGGCCCTCGCAACCTCAGCAGGGCCTGCACGGAGGCTCCCTCTTCGCGCCGGGCCGGCAAGGAGCCCGTACCCGAGTACAACTCGGACTCCGACACCGCCCCCGGCCACGCTTCGAACTCCGACCCCCTCTCCGGCTTCTACTCGGACTCCGCGTACGAGTTCGACTTCTGGTCGGACCCTGAGGACCCCGAGTCCAAAGACAACACTACTGAGCAACCCTTGTCAGGGCCGGCTTCCGGGCTGGTTATAACGTCCACACTCGCCGAAGATTCGTCTGCGGCCGGATCGCAAGCCCGCCGACCTGATAAGCGGGGACTCACGCTACGTCGCCTACCTCGACTCGCTCCCGTTCTAGGAGGGAACACCACTTGCCCGAGCCGACTCGTACACCCCAACCGAGGTGGCGAGCTCGAGTCCGCTCCTTGGCAACCCCGATTGCCAAGTCTTCATGGCTGCCGGCAACACCCCAGGACTGCGGGGACGGCTCGGAACAAGTACCTTGAATATATCTCCGCGGACGAGTTGTCCGGCGATGCACCCGCGGACGAGACCGCCGCCAACGGGGACGCTCGACGTGAGCGTAACAGAAGCGCAACGAACGACGCCGCATCTTCGAGACAACCTCCCCATCCACAACCTCGCGGAAGCTCTCGAGGCGGTCGAGAGCAGAGTACACACTACCCCGGAGCAATGCCTCATGTCGATCACAGCGATCGCATGCCAGGCACAGGGAATACGTGCTGGAGAAGTCATCGCCAAGCTCGCTGAAGACGCTTACTTCATGCGGGTCGACAATAGGGTCACCCCGCATCCCCCCGCCAGGAACCGCGACAACGAAGCTACAAGTCGCAGCGCTGACCTCGATCACAACCGTACTCGAGCCGAGCTCCCGCTCGGCCCAACCGTACTCGCGCAAATGCCGGTGGACCCTCATAGGGTGGCAACGACAGCAACCGTGAGGTCATCCCTCACCGCGCCCCCGGCGGTGGCGGCGGCCGACGACGAAGCTCCAACCACGGGGCCAACAGGAGGGCCGGCGGCAGAGGCAGTCGTGGCGGTCGAGACCACGCGAACAGCCACGCCTCCAAAGCCTCATAGGGCGGCTACGACGCCCGCCAGAAGGTTGAAGAGCTGCGGCGGAAGAAGTCCGCCACTGCAGGCGACAACGACGGCTTCCCTGCCTTCTCACCTCGACTTCGCAACTTGCTCCTCCCCGACAAGTTCAAGCCTTTGGGGATCACCAAGTACGACGTGAAGCAAGACCCCATCCAGTGGCTCAGGTGTTATGCCCTCTCCATCTAGAACGCTGGCGGCAACAACGACACCAAGTGCCTCTACTTCCCCTTCTGCCTGGACCAAGCTCCACTCACATGGCTCGAGTCGCTGGACAAGCACTCGATCGACAAGTGGGACCAGCTGAAGGAGCAGTTCACCAGCAACTTCGCAGGTGCCATGGGCCGATCGGGTACTCGCATGGACCTGGCCATGGTCAAGAAGGAACAGGGAGAGACCCTCCACAAGTACATGCGCTGCTTCTTCGACAAGCGCACCACCGTAGTCGACGTCACCGACAAGAAGGTCATCGACCTCTTCCAAGACGGCCTCTACCACCGCCGCACCTTCGAAGACTTCGGTCGTCACCACCCAAAGTCCATCCCCCACCTCAAGGACATGATCACGTACTGGGCGGATGAAGAAGACAAAGCTAACGCCAAGTACGATGCCATCCATGGCAAAAGTAAGCAGAACGCGGGCGGCGGCAGCGGCAACAACGGGAACCAAGGCGGTCGCAACAACAATAACTACTTGGGTCCCAACCGCAAGCGCAAGCCAGACAACACTATCGCGGCTATCCAGCGCACTGCGAAGGAAAACTCGAAGAAGACCCCTGGCGGCATCAAAGACTTGCTGAAGGAGAAGTGCCCGTGGCTCTGGACGGTAACCACACCACCGAGAAGTGCTACCAACTCAGGAGAGCACTCAAGAGTACTCCAAAGCCACTGCACCCTCATGATAAGAAAGGCCAGAAGAAGAACGACGGAGGCAACAACGACTTCCAGGAACCCGACAAGACTGTCAACGTCCTCTTCGGTGGACTACCCAGCAGACGGGAGCAAAAGGCTACTCGTCGAGAAGTCATGAGCATTGAACCAGCGGTTCCGACCCCTCTCAGGTGGTCAGAGGTGCCCATCACCTTCTCCCGCGCGGGTCAATGGACCAGCTTCTCCGAACCAGGGCGGTTCCCTCTCGTCTTGAAGCCGGTGGTCGCGGGCTCTAAGCTCAATAAGGTCCTCATCGATGGTGGAAGCGGGCTCAACGTCCTTTTCACCAAGACCTTGAAGAAGATGAAGCTCCACATCACCCACATGCTCACTAAGAGCGCCTCGCCCTTCTACGGCATCGTCCCCAGGAACGCGGCTATCCCACTGCGCTCAATGGTCCTGCCAGTAACCTTTGGGGAATATCGGGACAACTACCGTACCGAGTACGTCAAGTTCGAAGTCGCGGACTTCGAGACGTCCTACCACGCCATCCTCGGCAGACCGGCTATCGCCAAGTTCATGGCGGTACCCCACTACACCTACTTGGTACTCAAGATGCCAAGCCCAGCAGGTGTACTCTCTCTCCAAGGGGACTTGAAGATCTCTCACGACTGCGACACCGAAGCCGTGGAGATCGCCTCCACAAATCAAGTACCCAACGCAATGATGGAGGTCTACGCTGCGTCGAAGAAGCTTGCCCCAAGTGAACTCGACATCCTTGAGAAGTCAGACAAAGCCACTAAGCCTCAGCCAGCTGAGGAGGTTCTGGTCAAGACGATCGACCTCGGGATAGGCGACACCAGCAAGACCACCACCATCGGGTCCGGCCTCGATCCCAAATAGGAAGACGCGCTCATCAACTTCCTCCGGGCTAACCGCGACATCTTCACGTGGAAGCCGACGGACATGCGGGAGTGCCCGGGGAGTTGATTGAGCACTTCGCCTCAACATCGATCCTACGGCTACCCCCAAGCGACAACACCTCCGCCGTTTCGCCGACAACGACGGACGGGACGCCATCAAGAAGGAACTCGCCAAACTACTCGCGACCGGCTTCATTAGAGAAGTCTTCCATCCTGAGTGGCTCGCCAACCCCGTCCTCGTCCGCAAGAAGAACTCGAACGAGTGGAGGATGTGCGTCGACTACACCAATCTCAACAAGCATTGCCCCAAGGACCCCTTCGGGTTGCCGCGGATTGATCAAGTCATCGACTCCATGGCGGGTCGCGACTCGCTCTGCTTCCTCGACCCGCTACTCCGGGTACCACCGGATCGCGATCAAGGAAGAAGACCGGAGAAGACCGCGTTCATCACCCCGTTTGGCGCGTCTTGCTACACGACCATGTCCTTCGGGTTGAAGAATGCCGGCGCCACCTATCAACGAGCTATCCGGGCTCGATTCAAGAGGAAACTTAACAAGAACGTGGAAGCCTACGTGGATGACGTGGTCGTCAAGACCGAGAGACTCCGCACCCTCATCGACGATCTTGAAGAGACTTTCGCATCCTCGCGTGAGTACCGCCGGAAGCTCAACCCGAACAAGTGCGTCTTCGGTGTACCTTCGGGAAAACTACTCGACTTCATCATCGACCAGCGCGGCATCGAAGCCAACCCCGAGAAGATCTCCGCCATCACCGACATGAAAGCTCCCACGTGCATCAAAGACGTCCAAAAGCCGACCGGGTGCATGGCGGCACCGAGCGGATTCATCTCGAAGCTCGGAGAATGAGGGCTCCCCTTCTTCAAACTACTCAAGCACCAAGAGAAGTTCGTGTGGACTCCGAGAGGCGGACCAAGCCCTTGCCCAACTCAAGGACTTCCTATCGAAGCCACCGATCCTCACGGCTCCTCGCAAAGGCGAGCGGCCTCTTGCTCTACCTCGCTGCGACTACTCATGTGGTCGATCTTGCCATCATCATCGAGCGGCGGGGAAGACGGCCACGCCTATCCGGTCCGGCGCCCGGTCTACTTCGTCGGCGAGGTGTTGTCGAGTCCAAGGCACACTATCGGCCGTGCGAAGCTCTTGTACGCGGTACTCATCACCTCGCGGAAGCTACGACACTACTTCCGGGAGTACTTGATCTCCGTCGTCACCGACTACCCGCTCGGCGACATTCTGCGGAACCAAGATGCTACTGGAAGAATCTCCAAGTGGGCAGTCAAACTCGGCGCCCTCACCATCGACTTCAAGCCACGCACAGCCATCAAGTCGCAAGCTCTAGTCGACTTCATGGTGGAGTGGCAGGAGAATCAGCTGCCTACTCCAACCGTGCGACCAGAGCATTGGGTGATGTACTTCGACGGCTCACTCAACCTCGAGGGCGCAGGTGCAGGTGTACTCCTGATCTCTCTAATGGGCGAACAACTCAAGTACGTCCTGCAGATCTTCTGGAAGGTCTCAAACAACGAAGCTGAGTACAAAGCTCTCCTACACGGGCTCTGCCTCGCGGCTTCACTGGGCATCAAGCAGCTACTAGTCTACGACGACGCCGCAGTGGTCATCAACCAAGTCAACAAGTCCTGGGACCGCAACAAGGAGAACATGGACGCCTACTGCCTAGAAGTCCGCAAGCTCGAGAACAAGTTCTACGGTCTCGAGTTCCACCACATCGTCCACGACAACAACGTTGCAGCGGACGTCCTGTCGAAGCTTGGTTCTACTCGCGCTCAAGTACCAGTAGGTGTCTTCGTCCACGAGCTTCACGCGTCATCCATCCCGGAGCCGGCGCCACTGACCACTGTCCCAGCGCATCCACCCAGCTGGCCGGGGAGGTCACGATGATCGACGTGGACTGGAGGCAACCCTTCATCGACTACCTCAGCGAGTAGAAGGTTCCCTCGGACAAGAACTTGGCTGAGCAGCTCATCCGCCGCGCCAAGTCCTACGTCCTCATCGGAGACAAGCTCTACAGGCGGGGCGCATCTTCTGGAGTACTCATGAAGTGCGTCCCCAGACAAGAAGGCAAGGACATCTTGGAGGAGATCCACAAGGGCGTCTACGGCAACCACGCGTCCTCTCGAACGCTGGTCAGCAAGGCTTTCCGGCAAGCTTTCTACTGGCCCACAGCTCTGGGCGACACCGAAGAACTCGTCAGAAGGTGCCAAGGGTGCCAGTACTTCGCCAAGCAGCAACACGTCCCAGCCTACAAGCTAGTCACCATACCGCCAACCTGGCCTTTCGCCTGTTGGAGGCTCGACATGATTGGGCCACTACCAACTGCGCCAGGTGAATTCAACAGAGTATTGGTGGTCATCGACAAGTTCACCAAATGGATCGAGGTCAAGCCGGTCACATGCCCCAAGGCTGACAGAGTACTCGACTTCCTGGATGAACTCGTGCATCTCTACGGACTACCCCACCGCATCATCACAGATCTGGGCTCCAACTTCAACAACCACCAGTTCTGGGAGTACTGCGAGAGCAGCGGGATCGACGTCCGATATGTCTCTGTCTCCCATCCTCGGGCCAATGGACAAGTCGAGCGCGCCAACGGGATGGTGCTCGACGCTCTCAAGAAGCGGCTACATGACACTTGCTAACTCTAAAGGAGGCAAGTGGATCAAGGAACTACCCAATGCACTCGGGGGCTACATACTCGGCCTTCCAAGCCAACGGGGCAATCCCCTTATTTCTGGTTTACGGCTCCGAAGCAATCCTCCCTCGCCGAAGTCATATGGGATTCACCGGCGGTGGAGCACTACGACGAAGGCGTCTCCCGAAGACGACGGACGAGTTGACATCGACGGACTCGAAGAAGCTCGGCTGCGCCCTCGTCCAATCGGCAAGGTACCCGGAGGGTATCCGACGCTACCACGATCGCAACGTCAAGGAACGCTCCTTCAACGTTGGTGATCTCGTCCTCCGTCGCATCCAAAACACAGAAGGACTACACAAGCTCAGCTCCCCCCTGGGAAGGTCCCTTCACAGTCGCAAAGGTGACCGGGCCGGGCACCTACCGCCTCCAGACACTTGAAGGCGAAGACGTCAACAACTCGTGGAACGTCGACCAGCTCTGTCGGTTCTACGCCTAGTCTACACGACTACTTCGGGGCTCAAGTCTACACGACTACATCAAGACCCCTCCGCCGTAAGAGGCCTCCGGGTCTGGGCATTAGTCTCCGGACTACTCCTTCGCTGTAAGCGGCCTCCGGGTCCAGGCACCAGTCTCCGGACTACTTCCCTACAGAATCTAGCCCATGCGGCTACCTACGGATCTTGGGCTGCGACGAGCGACAAAGGACTCTAGCAGCGGTCTACTGAGAGACCATGTACTTCTAGATCCAGCCTATACGGCTACCTACGGATCTCTTTGCCGTAAGCGGATACACGCCCTAGCACTACTTAGCCGTAAGCGGCCTCCGGTCTCGCGACTACTCTGTAACTACGGCCCTGGCCATCCAGGTGTACTTCTTCAGTAATAAAGTTTGATTGTTCATCAACTGCTTTACTGTCTACTTCCCTTTGCGGGACTACTGCCGAGTACGACTACTCGCGACAACTCCACAATGGGACTCCGCACTCTGAGATCGCGACTACGAGTACTCATTGGTGGAACTTTTCTTCATTAATACTTAAACAATTACAATTGTTTTTGTACATCTACTGCCACGAGCTAACTATTACAAGGCTACTGGAGATTAAGCTTTTCGGCGACTTGTTCTGCAATGGGCGCCATCTGCTCCAGCAGCTCCGCATATTGCTCGTCGGTGCAGTTGGCGGCTAGTCCACCAGCGACTACGTCTACGGGAGCCTTCGGGAAGTATGACTTCATGAAGGCCAGCACTTGGTTCGGGATTTACTTCGCCAAGTGCTTCATGTAGGCCGCCCGGCCGGGCCGGGGTCTTCCTTCAACCGATCCACCGGCGGCGCTATCTTGGGACCGCCGGATGAGGCACCGGCGGCCTCGCGATGGGGAGTGCGGCTTCTTCAAGCTCCTTCGGCTCTCCCCGCGGCTTCTCGCAATCCTCGTTCGGCTTCGCAATGATTTGTAGCAGTTGACGAGGTCACGATCGGATGCAATACGGAGCTCCATGTGCTTGTCGCACTCGTAGGCAAGCTCCTTATAATCTAACTCCGGTACACAGGCGGGCCTCTTACTCCCGGTAGAAGAGATTCTTCGATCGGTCTCGAAGTCTTCAACTCGCTCTACCCGAGTCTCAAGCTCTGCAAACAACAAGGCACAGCGGGTTAGACTACCTCTCGACCTCCAACAAGTACTCAACAAGACAAGTGGTGTACCTTTGTTCTTGTTGCGGAGCGATTTGTTCTTCCGCACCAAGTCGTCACTCTTCGCCTGCATCTCCTGGATGTCATTGTGGTACTTGGCGAAGGCGGTGTCTAGCTTCGACTGCATGGCGACAGTTTGCTTCCAGGACTTCGCAAGTTCTTCTTCCAACGCTTCCGCCCGGAGCACAGCATCGCCAAAGCCTTGAAGCATGCTGGACTTCTCGTGGGACCTCTCAGCGACATCCTGCACAGACAACTTGCATCAAATGGGTACTCAACGCTAAAGGATTGACTACTCAAGAGTGATGACTACTCACCTTCATCCATTGTTCGGCTTGGCGGACCGCCTCCAGGCGCCTAGCCACCGTTGTCGGATCGACCAAGTCGTCCACCAACAACTCGATCCCGCCACGACTACTTATAGCGGCTTCGGTCATCGGCGTCGAGCGGATGGGCTCCACGTCTTGGATTTCCGGCGAGCGGACGACCACCTCCAGAGTGGGTTCTGGCAGCGTGGCGGCCTCCTCCCCTCCAATCGTCGCGGCGGCTTCTCCGGCGGCCACCTCCATCGGCTCGGAGGCTTCTACGGCTGCCTCCTGGGTCAACGGTGCCACGTCCTCCATGGGCACCGCCGATGGGATATCGCTCCCTTCGGCCTCAGCGCCTGTCAACGAGAAGACAAGTGCATCAGTCACATCTAGTGACTACGACTACTCTACGGGGGTACTTCAACTTGAGTAGAGTACTCACCTTCAACTACGCTGGCTTCGGGCAATGTAGCCTCAGCGGCCGGCGCTTCGGGCTCCGCCTGAGGGGCGAGAGCGGACTCCTCAGTGGGTGGCGCGGCTTCTTCTTCTGCTACCGCTGCAGAAGGTTCATCCCCCACCCAGGACAGGTCCGTCGAGTTCCTGTAGAGTACACAAGACGGTTGTCAATCAGGCATGACTACCACATCAAGTACTACTCGGGAAGATTCAACACTTACAAGCTTGACCGGACCACCGTCACGGTCGGGGCGCCGAGGATGCTGGCAATGTCCACCAGTCCAGCCTCGGCGGGCGCCTCCTCTTGCGCCTCTGCGGCCGCTGCCTTTTCCGCAGTAGTAGCAACGGGTACAACGCTCTCTGCGCGGCGAGGGCCGGCGCTCCATCTGCGCCAAGAGTTCTTCGACAGTGGGGGCTGGGCTACGACCCCCGCCGGCCTCCCCCCACCGTGTCCCACTCACCTTCGTCGCCACGATCAACGGGCTCCGTAGGCGGCAACTCCTGCAAGCAAGGAAACTTCTTCATCAACAAGTGAACTCGAGACACCAGTACTCGACTACACTACTCAAGACGGTTTACCTCTTGGGACGTGGTCTCAGTGACCTTCAATTTCTTCACCACGCGCTTGCGGGCTGGGTTGCGCGGCCTCCGCGGCGGCACGGCCCGGACTAGCCTCCGGGCTAGCCGGCCGATCCTTGTCGGTGCGGAATGTGGTCCCGACACTAACTAGTAATAAGCGCCGAGGTCTATCCCTCAATGGTCGATGCTAAGCAACAAAAGACACGAGTTTATCCTGGTTCCGGCGGGGGGGACCGTACGTCCGGCGGTGGTGTGCTCAAGGCCCTTGTATTGCTCGGCACCGGGGTGCTGTAGTGGGGGCTACTACAAGCAAGGCGGGAGAGGAAGCGTGGCTTCCAAGTCCCCGATGTAGTGGTCGAAGATATTGTGGGAGAATTGGAGAGCAAGTGCGTGGTGCGACTTGTCTCGTGTTGGGCTCCGTTATTCGTGTGTTGTGTGTTGTTCGTCCCCCTGCGGCAAGGGGGGTTCGTCCTCCTTTTACGGATCAAGGCGGGAGCGAATCACATGTGCGCCGCGCTATTTAGCTACGTGAGGGAGCGTGACGTGCTGCGCGCGCGTAGAGTAGGAGGCCGCCCGGGCGATCCTTGCGGCGATCCGGCCATCATGGCGTATCTTGTACCCGAACGGTGGCGGCCCCGAGGGTCGAAGAGCGGCGGGCGGCCGTGGGGTCTTCGGATAGGCCCGAGGGAGTTGCGATGTCGGTCCGTACGGGGTACGGCGGCGTAAGGTGGCATCCCGTTCCCACGCGCTCCACGGTCTTGGAGTCGTTGCCACGGCACTCGGCGTGCGCCCGTACTAGCGGGGGCGGTAGCCATACCATTAACGGTGGCGGGGATGGCGTCCCCACCGGCCTAGCGTCTCCACCTAACCCCGCAAAGTCACGAGAAAGCAAATCGAGGGTGCGGCCGGCCCCCTTCGAGGGTTCGGCGCGTTAGCCGTACGGAGCGAGGTGCACGGCGTCACGGGACGGCACCGGCCGCACCGCACGGTCCCCCTCCAAAGTGATGGGGATGGGCTCCCTCTCGGGGAGTTGGTGCGGCGGCACCGGGCGCGTGCCCCGGCGCATGATGGCGGCCGTCCCGCCGATGTCGGGGCATTTAATGCTGCGCGCGGGAGCCGGCGCGCGCGTGCGGGCGCCCTCGAGCGAGGCGGACCCCGTTCGAGGGTGGGGCGGACCCTCGAGCGAGGCGGACCTCGCTCGAGGGAGGCGCACCCCCTCGATCGGGCGGAGCCTGCCCGAGGGAGGCGCGTACCCTCGAGCGAGGCGATACCTATTCGAGGGAGTCTTCGAGTGGGCCGCCCCGGTGGGCCGCCGGGGTCTTCGCGACGCGGGCCATGTCTCGCATGATTAAGTAAGGTGTATTTGGCTTTGTTGCGGGTTTTAAGTGGGGATTTCCCGGTGTTTAAGGGAACCCCTAGGGCTGTCCCCGACGGTAGCCCCCGAGCATCTGTGGGTTTGCCATTGAGGCTCCCGCAGATGCTGGAACCTACCGATAGGACGTTCTTCCCTCCTGGCCTTGCGAACGCTTTCCGTGGGGCCGCGTCGGCGGACCCGCGGGTCTAGCCCCCGAAGCCTGCAGGAGCATAGGCGCTCTCGTAGGGGTTGACCGCGAGACTTGGACACGGAGCGTGGTACATGTTTCAACCGGCGTCGGCAATGTCTCGGCCGGCTTCGGTGCCGCACGCGGCTGCGGCACTATCACCGGCGGGTGCAATCCAGGAGGTGTAGCCGTGCGTCAAGCCCCCGAGCCCTGGCCCATCAAGGCGATCGGGTAGAGCTTTACGACTTATCTTTCAACGCGCCCTCGCCGTCCCTCCACGGGACGGAGGGTGAGGTTTCCGTAACCCCCATCGGTCGGGTCGCGAATTGCGGATTCCTCGTCGAGCTGTTAGTGGGTGGTTCGAGTGGACGCCCATGCCCCGTTCGATAAGGGTAGGCTGCGCGGTCCAGAAACACGTCCATTGAAGCGCTTGCGTGGGTTTGCTAGGTGGGGCTCGGTCCCGTTCGCTAGGGACCGAGGGCGCGGAAGCTCTCCCTCGGTGGGATCCCCGGCTAGGCGCCCTCGGCGGCTCTCGAACACGACACGTGGGGCACCCTCGGGCCAGGGGCTCGAGGAACGGCTCGAATGCGCGTGCCCTCGTCGTCCCCGACTCGGTGATGCGGGGCGCCCTGTTCGAAGCCCGTCGAGGGTCGGGCTTCGAACCCCGATCGGTAGGGGCCGTGCGGGAGCGGGGATGGTTCTACTCGCGCGGCTTCATGCGGGCGGCTGTGCCACCGCTACGGCGTGGAGTTGCACAACTTTGCGCCGAACGCGATTTCGCGAGCGACCACGTTCGTGGGTGTCCGCGAGGGGTATCAAGGGATCCCGATCAGGCCGGGAGCTGCGGATACACCTCTTCCACGTGGAGCTCTTCACGCGGCCCACGACGGAGCCGAGGACCCGCCGCGCGGTGCGCGCGGCGGGGATGTCGCTCGCCTGCGCGCGAGTTCAGGACGACTACATCCCCCGCACCATGACGACGAACAACGCCGGGCCGGGAGCGGGGATGGTTCTACCGCGCAACGCCAAGCCCGGCCTCCCCGCCTACACCGGTGCGGTGCTCCCGGGAGAAGCCCAACTCCTGGGGTCACGGGGTGTCCACGGCCCGGCACGGAGGCGGTCGGACTCGGTCTGGTCGCCACGAAGGACCTAGCGACGCGCGGGCCGACCGCGGCGGGCGTCCTCGCCTTCCTTCATCACCGGCGGGTTGTGCCCACGATGGAGAGGCCGCTCCGTATCTACGAGATGACGAGAGGAGGCGGACCCCCGTCGCGCCGGCGAGGTCGCGGATGCTCCCAACCCCCCTCGAGCGAGTGTATGCGCTCACCGGGCGCGAACGCCGTCGACACCCGGATGTTGCGGTGCTCGGATCGGTCCCCGTGGGACCTCGAGATGCTTCCCACCGGCCTGGCGGTGAGTGTGATTCTTGGCCCTGTCTTTGTTCTCAATGTTGCCCCTGGCCCACGACGCGCTTTCGACGTTCTCGCATGCGGTTGGTGAACTTCAACGCCGCGAAGTCCGTTCCGCCCACCCCTGACTCCCGCGCGCTTGGTCGGGCGGCGCGGCCGGCGGGAGCGGGAGCGGGCGGCGCGCAAGAGGGAGCGCGCGAGGCGGCACCGCGAGCGCGCGGCGGCGGGCGAGGAGTGCGGCGGCGCGAGGAGGCGGGGCTTTCCTCCCCCGGGGACCGAGGAGTACTCGTCCTCGGAGGAGGACGAAGAGGAAGAGGGCGAGGGGCGAGGCCCCCACCGATGGGTGGGAGCACGTGGCCCCCCGTCGCCGGAGCCGGCTCCGGCGGCAAGGGCGGCGTCGCTGGGGCGGGCGCGGCGGCGCCCGCCACCGGGCGCTCGACAATAGGGGCGGCGCGAGCCGCGGAGGTGCGCCGCGCGCGCGCGCGCGCGCGCGCGCGCGCGGGCGCGCTGTGCGCGCGGCAAGCGTGCTGCGCGCGGGGGCGGGGCCCGCGCGCGTGGTGGTGACGTCGGGGAGGCGCGGCGGCGGGCGCGCCGGCCGTGGCGGCCTCATCCGCCGAGGCCTCGAGGAAGAGGAAACGCGCCTTCTCCTCTTCGAGGTAAGGGACTTGCCTTTCTGCGAGGTTTGATTTTTTGGCGGCCAGGCGTTTTGATTTTTTGCTTGTGCTCGTGCGGGGGTGGTGCCAACCGTGCCTCCCCCTCGCGCCGGCTAAGGTGCGGAGGGCGGACATGTCCGTTCCCACCCCGGCGGCGCTCGTCGAGGGCGCCGCGGTCGGGCGAGCACGGCGGCGGCGGGCGGGAGCTCGCGGGGGCCGGGGCGAGGCCTCGAGGCCTCGGCCGGCGGATCGCCCGCCGCGGCGCGGCCCGCGGTCGTCGAAGAGCGGTGGGCGCCGGTCGTGGCGGAGACACGGCCGCGGCGGCGGCCGTGATGGAGACGCGGCCCACGGTGGCTACCGCGGCGGTGGCGCGGTCCGTGGCGCCGGCCGCGGCGGAGGCGGCGCGGGTGGCGGCGGCGGTTGAGGGGGGGGCGGTCGGGCGCCCGTGGCCGCGGAGGTGCAGGCCGGAGGCGGTGGCCGCGGCGCCGCGTCGGCGCCCGCGGCTACGGAGGTGGAAGCGGAGGCGCGGCGGAGGGGGTGGCGCGAGGGCGGCGCCCGCCGGCGGTTCCCGGTGGTGGTGGTGGAGATCCCGGACGATGACTCCCCGCGGCACGGGTGGGATCGGTGGGCGAGCTCCACGCTCTCCCCAGGGTCCCAGGAGGGGGCCCTCGTGAGGCGGCGCGAGGGCCACATGGTGGCGGGGGGCCGAGGGTGCGGCGCCGAGGCCTCGTCTTCCCCGCGCCGGCCACTCCGCCCGAGTGGAGGGGGCCGGCGGCGACCCGCTCGCGTTTGCCGACGCCCGGGGGAGCGGGAGCTCTGGGGAGAGCTCCACAGCCACGGCGCCACGCTCGACCGTGCGTTGAACGAGGCGCTGAGGGTCCATGGCGGCCCCGCATGGCGTGTCTTCCAGGTAGGGTGCCATTGCTTGCTCCCCTTTTTCCTTGTTTCTGCGCGCTTGTCTTTGCGGCATGGTGTTTACGGGTTTTGATTTGTGGGTGCCAGGAGCTCGAGCGCCGCGCCCGCGACAAGTACGGGCCCTTCGATCGGGTGAACGCCGAGCTCCACCAGCTCCGGGAGCGATGCGGCGCCTTCGACGCGCTCGCCGACGCCCTCAGGACTCCGGATGGCTGGTTGTCGTACCGGGCCGTGGCCTTGCGCGATGAACTCCCCGAGAGCACGAGGCAGGACCCGGCGCGTCGCTCTAGCCTCGAGCGGGTCTGCACAGCCCTCATCGACCGTGATGAGGCGCCGCGCGCGGGCGCGCTCGGACTTGGAAAAGATGCGCACGGCGGCGACCAACGGGAGGCGGAGGTGGCCGCCGTCCGCGGCGAGAACCGGGGGCTCCGCTCGTCCCTCGAGGGGCGCGGGCGTAGCGGCGCCGGGCCGAGGAGCGGGCGCGCGCGCTTGAGCAAAGGGTCAAGGAGGCCGACGACCCGAAGGCCGCCCTCGACGCCAAGGCCGCGGCGCTTGCCGTAGGCGAGGACCGGCTCTCGCAGGGAGCGCACCGCCCGTCAAGGAGGCCGAGGGGCGGCTCCGGCGGGAACGAGCCGCCCTCGTCGACGCCGGTCGGCTGCGGGAGCGGAGCGCGCGCCCCCGCTCGTGGGTGGCGCGGATGTCTGCGGAGGACCGGAACACCGAGTTCTCCGGGGGTCGAGCGCGAGCCGATAGTGCTCGGCATTACGAACGCGAACCGGAGCCGGCCCTCCGGGAGCAAGGCGAGACCGTCGGGGCCTCGAGCGGACGGTCGAGGGCGAGCGCCGCGCCCTCGAGGTCGAGAGGAAGCAAGTCGAAGGTGAGCTGCTGTTTGACTCCGGTGTTGTTGGGTTTTCCTTAGAGGGTTCGCGCTCTTTTTCTGACTTCTTTCTCGTCTGGCGACCCCAGGCTTGCGCACCGCACTGGGGCACGCGGTTGAGCAGGCCGAGGCGCGCGCAAGCCTCCTACAACTCCTCCGAGCGGGGCTGCGGGAGTTGCGCGATGCGGCCCTCGAGACCCCGCCGATCCGTGGAGGAGGGCGAGGCGCGGGCGAAGCTCGCTAGCCGGCCGCTGCGCGCCCTTGGCGGCCACGTCACCGAGCGCATGCGCCGGGCGGCGCATCTTGGCGTCCGAAGGCCCTCGGAGTGGTACGGTCCCACTACGAGGTTAACTTCGAGGCGGCGGCGGAAGGCTACGTCGTCCCCGAGGGTGTCGAGGACGAGGTAGCGATGGAGCGCATGGACGCGCCCGCTGCCGACGCCGCCGGGTCGCTCGGCCGAAGCCTTCGAGGAGTTCCTCTTCCCCGACGGCTGGCGACGCCGCCGCTCCTCCCTCCCCGAAGACGGTGGGCGCTAGGCCGTTTTTTTGTTTGTGTATCAGTATTCGGCCGTGCGGCCTTTGTAAATAAACAAGTTGTTTTTGTCGTGAACATTTGTCGATGTGAAATGAAGTCTTTCGTTTACTACGCTTTTTGTTTCTCCTTCTTCCTGAGTAGATTCTAGTTAGGGGAGTTCGATTTTCGTGGGTGGCTTGCTGGGTTGGAGGCGAGAGAGAAGGGCCGTATCCTCGCGGAGGCATAGGCTATCTCGGCTCGCGCGCTCCTCCCGCTAAGCTGCCCACGCCCTGTTCGAACCGTTGCTCGAGGCCGAAGTAGAAAACAAACTTAGCACGCGTGAATTACTTCGTTTTTGCACGAAAATGGGACCATTTTGGGGGGGATGCCCCCCGTAGTAGCCCCCGAGGGTAACTTGGGTTTCGGGGGAAAGCCGAGTTGCCCTTTTCATTAGACTTATGGCGTTTACATGGTTATCACCAACTGGGGCGTTGGTCATGTGGTTTTTACAACAAAATGCTTGGAAATCCTAGCTAGGGGTAGAAGCGACGTAGCTGTTGGATGTTCCAGGCGTTGGTGAGCTCTTCACCGTCCTCGTTGGCCAGCTTGTACGTGCCGGGCTTGAGCACCTTCACCACGACGTAGGGTCCCTCCCACGGAGGCGATAACTTGTGGCGTCCTCGGTTGTCCTGGCGCAGCCTTAGGACCAGATCCCCTTCGCTGAAGTCCCGCCGGCGTATCTTGCGCGCTTGGTAGCGCCTGAGGGACTGCTGATACCTCGCGGAGTGCATCAAGGCCACGAGGCGTGCCTCATCCAGCTGGTCCAGCGAGTCCTCGCGGGCTCGCTGGTTGGCATCCTCGTCGTAGCCTCGAACCCTGGGCGACCCGTATTCCAAGTCCGTGGGAAGGACGGCCTCCGCGCCATGGACTAGGAAGAACGGGGTGAACCCGGTGGCTCTGCTCGGGGTGGTCCTTAGGCTCCACACGACTGCTGGTAACTCTTGGAGCCATTTTCGGCCAGATTTGTTTAGCTGGTCGAAAATTCTAGGCTTAAGGCCTTGTAAGATCATGCCGTTGGCACGCTCTACTTGGCCGTTGGTCTGTGGGTGTGCCACAGCTGCCCAATCCACACGGATGTGGAACTTGTCGCAGAACTCCAAGAATTTCCTGCCCGTGAACTGGGACCCGTTGTCGGTGATGATGGAGTTTGGCACTCGAAGCGGTGAACGATGTCGGTGAAGAATGTTACCGCTTGCTCCGCCCTGAGATTCGTAATGGGGCGCACCTCCACCCACTTGGAGAACTTGTCGATTGCAACCAACGGTGGGTGAAGCCCCCGGCGCCTTCCGCAAGGGCCCGACGATGTCCGGCCGCCACACGGCGAACGACCATGTTATGGGGATGGTCCGGGGCATGGGCGGGTAGGTTGGACTTGCGGGCGTAGAACTGGCACCCTTCGCAGGTGCGTACGATCTCGCTGGCGTCCGCGACCGCGGTAGGCCAGTAAAAGCCTTGGCGGAAAGCGTTGCCAACTAGGGTGCGAGGCGCGGCGTGATGGCCACAGATCCCGGCGTGGATGTCCCGTAGGAGCTCGCGCCCCTCGGGGATGGGCACGCACCGCTATAAGATGCAGGAGGTGGCGCGCTTGTACAGCTCGCCGTCGACGAGGGCAAAGGACTTGGCCATCCTGGCGATGCGCCTGGCCGTGGCCCGGTCCGAGGGGAGCTCTCCTCGAGCCATCCAAGCGATGTATTTGTCGCGCTAGTCGGTCTTGGACAGAGCCGCTCGATGTCCATCACGTCGGCCTCGTAGGAGCCATATCCCTCGAGGAGGGAGAGCACGTGCGCCTCGTTCGAGGGGTCCTCATCCATGGGTTCCGCACCCGCCGGATTCGAGGGAACCCCCGAGGGTCTCGCGTGGCTCGAGGGGTTAGGCTCGAGGACGACCGAGGGCCGGGCAACATCGCGGGCAAAAACGTTTGGGGGGACGGTGATCCGCCCGGACGCGATCTTGGCCAGCTCGTCCGCCTCCTCGTTGTACCGGCGGGGCACATGGTTGAGCTCGATGCCGTAAAACTTGTCTTCGAGGGCTCGCACGGCCTTGCGATGGGTCTCCATCTTCTCATCATGGCGGCTCGCGTTCTTCATGACTTGATCGATTACGAGCCGTGAGTCCC
This sequence comes from Cenchrus americanus, assembly GCA_947561735.1. Taxonomy (NCBI): domain Eukaryota; kingdom Viridiplantae; phylum Streptophyta; class Magnoliopsida; order Poales; family Poaceae; genus Cenchrus; species Cenchrus americanus. Next base: position 86,117,836 of record OX387245.1, on the reverse strand, counting down.
CCCCGCACGTCGAGGCGCTTGACGCCTAACTCAATGGCGATTTTGAGGCCGCGGAGGAGGGCCTCGTACTCAGCCCATATTGTTAGATGCGGGGAAGTGGAGGCGCACCGCGTACCGCATGTGCTCTCCGAGGGGTGACACGAAGAGCGAGCCCGCGCCCGCCCCGTTTCCATCACCGAGCCATCGAAATACGCAGTCCAACACTCGCTTGGATGCCGTGGCGGCGGCAACTGCGTATCCGTCCACTCAGCAACGAAATCCGCCAGGATCTGGGACTTGATGGCCTTGCGCGGGTCGTAGGCGAGCGTCTCGCCCATCAGCTCCACGGACCACTTGGCAATCCTGCCCGTCACGTCGAGGTTGCGGATGATCTCCCCTAGTGGGAAGGAGGAGACCACCGTGACGGGGTGGGCCTCGAAGTAGTGGCGGAGCTTGCGCCGCGCGAGGACTACCGCATACTGGCGGCTTCCGGACACCGGGGGTAGCGCGTCTTGGTGTCGGACAGGACCTCGCTGATGTAGTAGGCGGCGGCCGCCGGACCGGCAGGGCGTGCCCTTCCTCTGTGCGCTCCACCACGATCACGGCGCCGAACCACCCGGGTGGTTGCGGCCACGTAGAGCCGTAGGGGTTCGCCATCCCGCAACGGCGTGAGGATCGGGGCGTGCGTTAAGAACGCCTTCAACTTGTCGAGCGCATCCCGGGCCTCGGCGGTCCGGAGAAGCGCTCGTGTTTCTTGAGGAGGCGATAGAGGGCGAGGCCCTTCTCTCCGAGCCGCGAGATGAAGCGGCTCAAGCCGGCGAGGCACCCCAGCACCTTTTGCACCCCTTTGAGGTCCCGGATCGGGCCCATTCGCTCGAGGGCCGCAACCTTCTCAGGGTTGGCCTCGATTCCCCGTTGGGAGACGATGTATCCCAGGAGCATGCCTCGCGGCACTCCAAAGACACATTTTTCGGGGTTTAATTTGACCCTTTTGGCCCGTAGGCAGCCGAACGCGATGCCAAGGTCGCCGACCAGGTCGTCCGCCTTCCTGGTTTTAACGATGATGTCATCCACATACGCCTCGACCGTCCGCCCGATGTGATCTCCGAAAACGTGTTGCATGCAGCGTTGATACGTTGCACCTGCGTTTCGGAGGCCAAATGGCATCGTGACGTAGCAGAACATCCCAAACGGCGTGATGAACGAAGTCGCAAGCTGGTCGGACTCCTTCATCTTTATTTGATGATACCCGGAGTAGGCATCAAGGAAGCAAAGTAATTCACACCCAGCCGTTGAATCAACGATTTGATCAACACGTGGCAAAGGAAAAGGAACTTTAGGACATGCTTTATTAAGACTAGTATAGTCTATACACATCCGCCACTTCCCATTCTTTTTTTCTTTACAAGTACGGGGTTTGCTAGCCACGTTGGGTGGAACACCTCCTTGATGAACCCGGCCTCGAGAAGCTTCCGCCGCCTCCGCTCCGATTGCCCGTCGCCGCTCCTCGTCGAAGCGGCGGAGCCGTTGCCGCACGGCGCGGGCGTGAGGCGGGATGTCAAGGGAGTGCTCGGCGACCTCCCTCGGGATGTCCGGCATATCCGAGGGCTCCACGCGAAGATTTAGGCGTTGGCGCGGAGGAAGTCGACGAGCACCACTTCCTATTTAGGATCGAGGGTGGAGCCGACTCTCAACGCCTTGCCCTCGGGGGCCGCGGGGTCGAGGGGTACCCCCTTGGTGCCGCTCCGCGGCCTCGAAGGTGCCGGTGTGCTTGGAGGCGGGAGTCGAGGTCCTCGTTGACCATCTTCTCCAAAGTGGTCACCGGCGCTTCATCCAGCGCCGGGGACTCTACGTGCTCTACGCACTCGACGTCGCGAGCCGAATGCGTGCTCGATGGACGAGCCTACGGTGATGACGCCGTTCGGTCCTGGCATCTTCATCTTCAAGTAGGTGTAGTTGGGGACCGCCATGAATTTGGCGTAGCAGGGTCGCCCAAGTATAGCGTGGTAGGCACCCTTGAACCCCACCACCTCGAAGGTGAGCGTTTCCTTGCGGAAATTCTTCGCGGTGCCAAACCAAACCGGCGCAGGTCGATCCGCCCTAGGGGCCGGACACCGCTTGCCGGCGTGATGCCATGGAACGGCTTCGTGCCTTGGGCCGCGACTCGGTCCAACCCGATCCCCATCAAGCGCGGCATATGCGCGTAGAGGATGTTGAGGTCTGCCCTCCGTCCATCGGACTTTTGAGAACCGTGCGTTCCCAATGATTGGGTCGACCACCGGCGGGTGCGGCCGGGTTGGGGATGCGGTTCGGATGGTCCTCCCGCCGAAGGTGATGGTGTCCTCCGACCAATTGAGGAAGGAGGGAGGCGCCTTCTCCGCGGTGAGGACCTCGTGCCGCTCCCGCTTGCGCTGGCGGGTCGACATGTCGACGGTGGGTCCCCCGAAGATGAGGAACACGTTCTCCACGGCGGGGGAAGCCGCCGGCGTCGCCATCTCCTCCGTCTTTCTTGGCCTCCTCCTCCTTCGCGGTGGCGCGGCCATAGAACTTCTTGAGCATGTCGCCTTGCTCAAGGGTGTGGTTTACTGGGGTCTTGTGGTAAGGACATGGCTTCTTCAGCATGTCATCAAACACCCCCGGGCCTCGAGGGGCCGGTCGAGGGCCACGTCGAGCCGGGTCGACGGCAAGGGCCTCGGCCTCATCGCCGTCGCGCCCCTCGCTCGCGCGCCTCGCGGCGCGGCATCTTTCCCCTTCTTGCCCCGCTTGTCTTTGCGGTGGGGCTCCCCCGGACTTGCGCCCCTCCGCGGGCGCATCGTCCGAGCGCCTACCCTTCTTGCCGTCAAAGATCGCCCCCACGGCCTCCTCTCCCGAGGCGAAGGCGGTGGCGATGTCGAACGACTCGTTGGAGTCCGCGGGCGGGCTGCGTCCCGGCTCATGCACGAGGTCCCGGCACGGGGTGCCCTCGAGGAAGGCGTGCACAATCTCGGATTGCGCCACGCTTGGGAGCTCCGTGCGGCGCTTGGAGAAGCGTCGTATGAAGTCCCGCGAGCGACTCGCCCGGTTTTTTAGTACGGGAGCGCGGGTCCCGAAATTTCCGGGGCGCACGTACATGCCCCGGAAGTTGCCTACGAACGTGCGAACTAGATCGTCCCGGTTGTGGATCCGGGCGGCGGGCGGGTGCTCGAGCCATGTCCGAGCCGAATCCCCAAGGTGCGGGGGCAAGTTGCGGATGATGACCTCATCGGCGGTGGCCCCGCCCGGTGCCGGCACGCCAAGCGGTAGTCGTTGAGCCACACGCGGGGATCCATCTCCCCGTTGTACTTGACGATGGTCGAGGGTTGGTAGAAGCGCCGAGGGGAAGGCCGCCGCGCGGATCTCCCGGCCGAACACACGGGTCCCCGGGGGCTCCGGCGTTGGGGAGCGGTCCTCGTCGGCCGTCGTAGCGTCCGCCCCCGTCGAGGGTGGTAGCCCACCACCGCTCGGGCGTCCGCCCCCGCTCGTGCGGCGGGCGTTGATGACGTTGCGGGCGTCACCGTCCGGCGCCTGCGCGTGTCAAGGAGCCGCTCCTTGGCCGCCGCGTGTCCCGGGTTGGCGGGACGCCCCGCGGCTTCCCCTGCGTGGACCGAGGGTTCGCCCCCCCCGAGCGGCCCCGTCTCCTCGCGCATCCCCCCCGCCGGCGGATACGTGAGGGCGAGCTTTCGGCCCGCCGGACGGCCGCTTGCTCAATGAGAGCTCGCACCTCGCGCCGCGGTTCCGCGCCTCGGGGGTCGAGGGTGCGGCATAGCCCGTAGCGGCGTCGCGGCGGCAACGAGCTTCGACTTGCCCGTGGAGGCACGTCGGGGTTGTCGGCGTTGATGCGGTCGCGGGCCGCCCCCGGCTCCCGCACGCGTTCACCGCGAGCGCGAGGCTTCTCCGGCCATCGAGGCGCGGAGTAGCCTCACCGTTCGGTATTCCTCCGCCGGCTTAGCCTCGAGCTCGCGGGCTTGGGCTAGGCGGTGCGTCGGCGTCGGCTCCGGCGGGAGTGCTTGGTCCCGCGGCTTGGCGCGAGCGATCCCCGGGGCAGGCGTGACCTCCCCCCGTCCCCGGCGCCCACGGCGCGGTGGCGTTCGCTAGGTCGTTGGCGACGACGACGCGGCACTCCCGCGCGGGATCGTAGCTCTCGGTCTTGGAGTCATCGGAGCGGCCGAACCGATGGTCCGTAGCGTCAAAGAAACGCCCGAACATGACCGGGGTCCGGCACGCCGGAGAAGTCCCCACTCCGTATACCCGTGATGGTTGGCGGGCGGCAACGCGTCGAGGGAACCTAGGGACGATTCGTCACCCGGCCGAGGCGTCGGGGTCCCCGGCGACGAAGACGTGACGGCCGGCGGAACCCCGCGCATCGTGGTGTTGACGTTGGCGTTGAAGGCCGTCGTGGCGCCGCGCGGCCCAATGGGAAAGCGCGGTCCAAAGACCGTGCGCTTTCTCGCCGGGGTGGCGGTTGTCGTGGCAGCGGGCGCGTCGCGGCGAGAGGCGGCACGCTCGGCTTGCCGTCGCTCGGACCGCGCTTGGCGTGAACGCCGGCCGGAGCGACGGCGGCGTCGTGGCGGCCGCGGACTGCGGCATCCGTGCCGGCGGGCGTCCGCGCGCGTGGTGGTGCGCGCGGTAGGGACCGGAGCGGACCCGTCCCCGGCGCGCGCGCGCGGAGCTCCTCACGGTTGGTGAGGCGCATGAGGTAGCCATTCCCCGTGGCTCGAAAGTTCGGGCTCCCGAACCGGATTTCGAACCCGGCGGGGAGGGGTCCGAGCTGCCCATGCGGTAACACGTACCGCGGTACTCGGTGCGGATCACCATGGAGGGAGTTGATGATTGACCTTAGGCGCTCGATTGCCCCACGGTGGGCGCCAACGCCGGTGCGGAATGTGGTCCCGACACTAACCGGTAATAAGCGCCGAGGTCTATCCCTCAATGGTCGATGCTAAGCAACAAAAGACACGAGTTTATCTCGGTTCGGGCCGGGGGGCCGTACGTCCAGGCGGTGGTGTGCTCAAGGCATTGTATTGCTCGAAGCCGGGGGTGCTCGTAGTGGGGGCTGCTACAAGCAAGGCGGGAGAGAAAGCGTGGCTTCCAAGTCCCCGATGTAGTGGTGAAGATATTGTGGGAGAATTGGAGAGCAAGTGCGTGGTGCGACTTGTCTTGTGTTGGGCTCTCGTTATTCGTGTGTTGTGTGTTGTTCGTCCCCCCGTGGCAAGGGGGGTTCGTCCTCCTTTTATAGATCAAGGCGGGAGCGAATCACATGCGCGCCGCGCTATTTAGCTACGTGAGGGAGCGTGACGTCTTCGCGGCCGTAGAGTAGGCGGCCGCCCAGGCGATCCTTGCAGCGATCCGGCCATCATGGCGTATCTTGTACCCGAACGCAGTGGCGGCCCCGAGGGTCGAAGAGCGACGGGCGGGCGTGGGGTCTTCGGATAGGCCCGAGGGAGTTGCTGACGTCGGTCCGTACGGGGTACAGCGGCAGGTAAGGTGGCATCCCGTTCCCACGCGCTCCACAGTGCTGGAGTCGTTGCCACAGCGCCTGGCGTGCGCCCGTGCGGCGGGGGCGGCGGCCATACCGTTAACGGTGGCGGGGATGGCGTCCCACCGCCTAGCCTCTCCACCTAAGCCTCGCAAAGTCACGAGAAAGCAAATCGAGAGTGCGGCCGGCCCCCTTCGAGGGTTCGGCGCGTTAGCCGTCACGGAGCAGGTGCACGGCGTCCACGGGACCGGCACCGTCCGCACCGCACGGTCCCCCCCCCCCCCCCCCCCGGTGATAGGGATGGGCTCCCTCCCCGGGGAGTTGGTGCGGTGGCACGGGCGCGTGCCCCCCCGCGCATGATGGCGCCGTCCCGCCGATGTCGGGGCATTTAATGCTTGCGTGCGGGGAGCGGCGTGCGCGTGCGGGCGCCCTCGAGCGAGGCGGACCCCGTTCGAGGGCGGGGCGGACCCTCGAGCGAGGCGGACCTCGCTCGAGGGAGGCGCACCCCCCTCGATCGGGCGGAGCCCGCCCGAGGGAGGCGCGTACCCTCGAGCGAGGCGATACCTATTCGAGGGAGTCTTCGAGTGGGCCGCCCGGTGGGCCGCCGGGGGTCTTCGCGGCGCGGGCCATGTCCTACATGGTTAAGTAAGGTGTATTTGGCTTTGTTGCGGGTTTTAAGTGGGGATTTCCCGGTACTGTTTAAGGGGACCCCTAGGGCTGTTCCCGACAATCCCGAACAAGAGGGACATGAGGTAGGCCAGGACGGCTGAACCTCGACCGCAGCTGGAAGTGGTCCTGCAGTGTCTCCTCGTCGTTGTCCTCATCGGACGTGTCTTCGACGAAAACTGTGTTGTCTCCTTCGTCGACTTCACGTCGCTCCTTGGCCTTGGCTTTCCCCTCCTCTGGGACCTCGACTAGCTGAGGAGGCGGCGGAGGCTCGGAGACAAACTTCTTCAAGTCATCCTACAAGAAACAACTCATCAGTGTGACTACTCACATGGAATGGGTACTCGACTATGGGTACGGCTACTAACCTCTTTTGGTGGGCGTGAGGCGGAGTACTCCGGTACGGAGCACGCCGTGTACGGCTGCATATCCTTGAAGATCCGGGCCAGCCTGTCGACAATATCATCGTCATCGACTTCGTCTCTAGGCATCCGCGATGTGTCGTCGTCCCTGGTGTACTCGTACCCCAGGGTGTCGCGAGCCATCAGCGGCTGCACCCTGCGCTTCATAAAGCTAAAGGCCACGTGCTCGGCCCTCAGCCTGACTTCCCTCAGCGCCTTGATCCGCGCCAAAAACTCAGGCAGCTGGACCCCTTCCTGCATTGTCGGCTCCATGTTCCACCACGGGCGGTGCTTGGGGCGCTTCCCGCTCGGCCGCGGCGGCTCCGGATGGTGGTTCGTGACGTAGAACCACTTGGCCTTCCGGTCTTGGTTTGAGTCTATGAGCTTGTAGGAGAGGTACGCTCGGCGGTGTCCTCCCGCATCCGGATCCCCCGCCCCTCGGACTACCCGCGGGTAGGCGGTGCCGGGTTGCGGCTTCACCGGAAGAACTTCGGAACAAGATCCAATGGGGCTTGATCCCCGAAAAAGCTTCGTAGAAATGTACGAAGACAAAGTGGGGAAGATACCGTTGGGGGTTTAGGTTGAGGTACTCGATGTCGTAGTACGCCATGAGCCCCTTGAAGAAGTCGCTCGGCGGGAGAGAGTCGCGTTCCGCGAACCGCGTGAACATCGGGATCTCATCTGGATTCTTCTCCATGGGGTACGGATCCCCGGCGGCGGCCCTCCACATGTCCACCTCCTTCTCGCGCAGGAATCCGCTGTTGAGGAGGGCCAACAAGTCTTCGGTCTTCGCTTTGGACTTTTTCCACTCGCAGTTTGGATCTGGCCGCGGCGGGGACACCGGCGGTGATGTCCCTGCGGCAGATCCGGTGGCCTCCTCACGACCCTCTTCTTTCCGCCGGCGGCTTTGGCAGTCTTCGACGGAGACGGCTTCATCCTCCAAGTGCACGGCGTCTTCACGTGCATTCGCTCGGGGGCTACTGTGGTGGCTCTCAGCGGCGGCGCACTCAGCTCTACACTTCACTCAATGGCGGCGGTGTGCGCTGATGGCGATTTCTGGCCAAGATCTGCTCGGATTGGCTACAACTGCGTAGAGTGAAAACCCCTAAGGGTTTCGGCTTCTATTTATAAGTCGAAACGGCCCTCCAACTTCCGGATGGATAAGTCTGCGCTCGGCTGACTCAACGGTCGCGCGTGACCCCTCAACTTCAACTAGTCGACGCACCACACCTTGGGGGCTCGGCTACTTCTACTCGACTTCCTGGGAAGCGGCAAGATTCAAGAGCATCTCAGGACACATTCTACAAGATGACCCTTCAATTCGAGAGGAAGTACTCGACTCAAGGCTCGGGGGCTCCGTGCCACGTGTCCTTCGGTTTTTTCTCCGGATTTTTCGGGATATTCTTGTCAACCTAAGGCTCGGGGGCTACTTCATATGGAGTGCGATTTTGCAATCGCACTTCCATATCAGCTTCGGCTTCAAGACAACACGGGCATTGTTGATGACCTTCAAGGGCAGCACTCAAGTGCGCTTGGGACTACTCGAGAAGACTTCAGGATTGCTCAAACATCAGCTGGAGTACATTCCAGCCTCGGGATGCTTCGACTACTCTTGAGGACTTTTGACTTGTAGTACTCGGGGACACCTGAGGACTACTCGTTAAGGCCGTCAACAATACTTGAAGCTATCCTTCTCGACTACAAAGTACTCGGGGGCTTGTCGTATGGACCTCCCTGGGCCCACTACCTCGGTGGGTACCAGGACCGACTACTCGGTGGGCTCCTGGGACTTCCCGACTTACGCTGCACGGTACCTGATGGTGTGAAGCACAAGGACTGCGGAGGAGAAGTACTCGGTTAGGAAGCTGTACATGTCCTGCACTGTATAGAGGACTCCTAGACGTACTCGACTAGTACTCTCTCCCTATTCCGACTTGTAACCCTGCCTCCCGGGCTATATAAGGCGAGGCAGGGACCCCTCTCTTGGACATCTCATCTCACGACATAAGATTGCATCATCTTGTAATCGTACCCAATCAATCCAGAGCTACGCAGCATACAAGACGTAGGGTATTACGCACCTCACGCCCGAACCTGTCTAAATTGTGTGCCACGTGTCTCTTCCTTCGAGTTACCGATCTCGGCGAGGCCACAATCATCTACGTCGGGTACTCCCCTTAGTAGGTTGCCTGTCTAAAACACTGACAGGTTGTCCTAGCATTAAGTTTGTGTGGCTTTGCCATTTTGACATGTTTTGCTCATGTTTAGGACTTTGCTCATGAGAGGTGAATTTTCGCAAAATTACCCAAATCCATCTTAGCTTCGTCCAATGGTTGTGAAACTTGGTGATCTTGTAGTTGATGTCATTACGAAGCTATAGAGTATCTAACTTGCTCATTTGGACATGTGTAGCATCCTATGTTGAATTTTGTCTATTTGAGAAGCTCTAGGTTGAAAGTTTTGCATTTTTGGCTTGATTCATGCATTGCCAACAAGGGGGAGAAGTTTGAGCTTGAAATGGCTTGCTGGATGCATTTGGAAGGTTTTCAGGTGGTTTCGAGCCATTTCTGGGCTCTGGTATGCACCGGTCTGACCGGTCGAGGTCACCGGTCTGACTAGTCAGAGTGCTGGTTCTGTTCACTTGTTGCACACCGGTCTGACCGGTGGTGTAGACCGGTCTGACCGGTCAGGGCTGAGCTGTTGCAGCTGCCCTGTTTTCAAGTGGTGTTTTACATGCATTCATCCAGGGGGAGTTGCATTGGTTCAGTGGGAGCTTGCATGTGTGCAGGGGGAGCTCTTTGTGGTTGTTCGAGCTTTGGTTTGGTGGTTTGCGCTCTTTGCTTGAGCATAGTTTTGTCTCGTATGTGTCGAGCCGTTGCCCTTGCCTAAGGGGTCCGAGACTTGTCTTCTTCAAGTGATCTTGCTCTTTTCCTTTGTTTGGCTTTCGATCGCTTGTTGGAGTTTCTTTTTATTCGTTTCTTTTTTCTTTTCTTTTCTCTTGTGTTACTTTATGTGGGTGTTGTCAATGCACTCATCAAGGGGGAGATTGAGGACCATGTGTGGTTCGAGGACCGGTGGATGGTCGCTTCCTTGTGTGATGAGTGATTGACAACGTTGTGTGGACTGATTCTTGGCTAAGTATTTGTTGACGGTGTATTTTGGTGCACCTAGCATGTTCATTACACTTTGGTTTGGATTTGATTATGGAACTAACCCGCCACTAGGCACACTAATCATATAACAAGTTCATCTTTGTGCATGCATTTGGAAGTGTTATGTTTATGTAGGAAAACATGGACATAAAGGACGGATTCGCAACAAGTTCAAAGGAGCATTTACGGAGTCTTGTTCGTGTTCATGAGCTTGATGAAATCACTTCCAAAGGTGGCAAGGACCAAAGTGCTACAAGGAACACCCCCGGGGATTGAAGCGTAAAAGATCGAACTTCATGCGAAGAGAACCTACATCTTGAACACGACGATAACATCATCAAAATCATGCAAGTGGAGGGGGGCAAAGTACATAAGTGCATAAGGACCCACGGAGCAAAAGGGGCGACCGAACCCGGCCGAACCGGGCCCGGGCCGGTCGGCCCGGGCCGGCCGGCCCGGCCACTGTTCGGCACCGGTTCGGTCCCGTTTTCCTTGCCCTCGAAGGATCTTCAACCCTAAAAGCCCCGAGGCACCGCCAACACCGAGGAGGATTCATTCGCACCGAAGGCCATCCACAAGCTAGAGAGAGAGGAGGAGGATCTCCTGGGGAGATCAACCACCTCGAAGGAAGCACCCTCTCGTGGAGAAGAAGGAAGACACCGGCGGAAGGGAAACCTTGATCAACGGTGCCATGATCGGCACCTTGATGGGGTAATCTTCTCATTCGTCCATGGGTTGTAATCGATCTTGAGATGTAATCGCACTTTGTTAGATTATCTATCTATCATCTTGTGTTGAATATACTTTAATTCTTAAGGTTAGCTACCATGCCGTAAAGGGAATATAGGTCTCAATGCTTCCTTGGATCCATTCAATACGCCGTGTCCATCAAAGGTCTAGTCATGAATACCTTCGCGTAGTGACAGTACGAGAGGAGGGAAAGGGCGAAACCGTGGTCACAACCCTGATAGATTAGATTGGTTTTTATGTCTTTAAGCGATTGCATGCTCTAGTTTCGTAGACCCGTGGGCCAGTGTCTTTTATCTTGATATCTTAATCATTCTCTCTAGTGTAGTTTAGTTGTTTTCTAGTATAATATTAGTTAGGGTTTTAGTAGGTAGTGCGTCGTTGTTGATCGAACGCTTGTAATCCCCTTGCTCCACGGATTGACAAGAACCTTGGGAATCCCGTGGTGAAAAAGGTGTGGGGTCCGTACGCTTGCGGATCGTAGAGGGATACATCTTTTATCCGTCAACAAGTGAAGGATCGATGGCGACTAGAGAGGGGGGGGGTGAATAGGAGCCGGTAAAAATTCTTTCCAAAGAACCCGGCCTATACCCTAGTCAAACCCCCGGTCACACACGAGCGACGGATCAAATCACACACCAATCGCCAAGACCATGAGGTTATGGATCAACCTCTAGCCTTAGGAACGATTCCTTGAAGCACACGCGGAAGCACGAAAGAAGGAGGGGAGGAATCGAACCAAGAAGCAAAGCGCACAGGCTCTGGCGGACCGTCCGGCCAGGAGGGGCGGACCGTCCGCACTGGCCTCGCGCCGACCGTCGGCTCGAAGCCGCGGACCGTCCGCGCTAACCTTGCGGACTCGTCCGGCCCTACACCGCGGACCGTCCGTTAAAGCACACAAAACCACTAGAAGCGACCCGAGAAAAACGGACCGTCCGCCGAGGCCGGGCGGACCGTCCGCGCCACCCGCGGACCGTTCGCTACTCAAGCCCGACCGTCCGCAAACCTGCCGCAACAAAAACCAAAAGCCAAACCGGATCGAAAGCAAGGACGCGCAAGAACACGACGAACGGGCGACGAACCCTAGCCACGCGGACCGTCCGCCGGCACCCCGGGATCGTCCGCCGAGTGCGGACGGAGCGAAAAACGCCCGACCCCGAAAGTCAACTCCCCCAAATCATCATCGGATTTCCCAAACGGTTGAAGCTATGGAGACAAGGGTTTGGGGACTTGAAAAGCGTCACACAAGGATGCTATAGCCCAAACATCTTGCCTCCTAACTCCCTAAACCACCGGGAATCGCGAATCCTTTGAGCACCACCAAAAGCTAGAGCACCGAACGAAAAACTACGAATCCAAGTGGTTTCCCGGCGTTTGAGGGCACAAGATCAATCACAAAGATGCACGAGACATCTATCCATGTTTTCCTCAAAGAAATCCGGGGAGAAACCCACTCAAATCCGCGGAATCGAACCGGGAACAAAGGCACGAAACAAGCACAAAATGGCCACGAAAACACAACCCCGAATCTTCTATACAAACCAAGAAAGATTCACAAGGTCTAGCATGCCGCCCTAGCATCCATCCCTCTCAACAAATCTCTCATGAAGCTCTCATGCTAGCCTAGAGAAAATGGAAGAAAAATAGCTACGAAAAAGAGAAAGAGGAGGGAGGAAATGAAACCCTAAGTCACGGAGAGCGAGAGCCATCCACACACACTCATGGCTTATATATCAGGTCCCGCCGGAGTGGTAAATGACTCGACTACCCCTAACATAACTACTGGCGATACAACCCACGTAGGGGCATTTAGATAATGTTTGTGGGTCTTGCCATCGGACGGCCACGCCTTTGCCGCACCCCGCGTCCTCCCGACGCAAGCCATGCGATCCCGCCGCGTGTCCTCCGCCTTGAAGCTTCCCGACACGCCCGGATCCCGTCTCCGTCGTGTTGGGCCCTCGGACTTGGTTTTGAGGCCCAAACCAAGAAACCGTCCGCCGATGGTTTTGTGGGCAAACCACCAAACCCCGCGTGCTCGGTCCGCCTCCCCGCCAAACCACTTGACTCGACCGCCACCGTGCACCGGCTCGATTGTCCATGACTTCGTCTTGCTCGTGTCGCCACCATGTGGCCCGCACCCCGGTCCCGCCGTCCACCGGTCCCTCGAACCGAGCCTACTTGTCTCTCCATCTCCCGAGGCCCCTCAAGGTCGAAGACCATTCGCGCCCGTTCTTCACCCGCAACAACACGAACTAGGCCGCGGCCTACACCTCGCGCACTAAGACAAGAGTCGGTCCAACACCCGTTGTCAATCACTCATCACCGAGGAGCGGTCATCCATCGACCACGGGGATGCTCCTGGTCCTCAATCTCCCCCTTGATGAGTGCATTGACAGCACACAACGCGAAATGAAATTGAGAGAAAGAAAGAAAGGAAGAAGAAAGAAAAACAAAGAAGCTCAACTCATGACCAAAACCAAAGAAAGGCAAAGAAAGGTCACAATCCAAGCAAAGCACAAACTCCATACTGAAACCAGCAAGAAAGCTCCCCCTGAACATGTGGATGCAAACTCCCAAATTTTAGCTCACCTCTTCTGAATTTTCATTAAGCTCACCTCTTCTCCCCCTTGTTGGCAATGTATGAATCAAGGTGAAAATGCGAAATGCAAGACAAAGCATATAAACGGCTACATGAGCTTCTCAAATAGGCCAAATCTAGTGTCAAAGGCTAAAAATGAGACAAAGATCACACATATGAATAATAGCATAGTCAAAGCATTGCCACAAGTAATATATGAAAATACAAGCATGTGACGAAGCAAAATTTTCAGATTTAAGCATTTTTACCAAAAGAAGGCTCGCTTCACATGTAAAAGCCTATCCATGTCACACTTGAGCCACAAACATGCATACCATTCAAAGATCATACAAGGATATCAAATTCTCGGCAAAAGATCATGGCAAACACCCATAAAGCAAAGCATGTCATGTCAAAGCTCATGAGCCATGTGTCCACTTCGGGGAGACTTCTCCACCGGTGAACAAGATGCAACATGTTTTGCACCCATATGTGAACGATAAGACATTTTAAGCATAGACATGATGGATGGAGCATTTTTCAAGCATACACACTTCTTTTCAAGATTATTTCATTTTATGGTACATGAAGTGCCTTTGCGGCAAAAAGAAGTTTATGCTCCCCCATGAATGCAACATAGGCTAAACATTCACAATGATATTCGGCCTTTCGCCCAAATGCAAGAACAAGGCATCCAAGCACAATCTAAGCATGAAAAGCACATCTAGACCAAACTGTGACATGGATACACAACTACACACGAGTGGAGCATTTTTCATCAAAAATTAGTCAAGATTAGCATTTATTTCAAAAGAGGGCTATCTCACCACACAAATATCTCAAATATTCCAAGAGCATAGCCTCACATCACCATTTCTTCACACATATGACCAATATCTCACAAATAGCCAAAGAAACTCAAAAATGGCATATGAAAGAAGCTCATTATCCTAAAATTCAATATGATACAAATGCAACATGATATATGACAAAATGGCTATCCTACCATGGTTTATACATCAAGCAAAGCATGTATATACATCAAAGTAAACATGGTATGATACATATGATACACAAAGGAAATCCCCCAAGAATCAACTAGAAAGGGCAACGGACCCCAAGTTCCCCCGCAAGCGCACAAATGTAGCTTGGTCGAGAGGCTTTGTGAAAATGTCGGCTAGCCGATCTTGGGTAGGGACATGGCTCAACACAATGGTTCCTTTCTCCACATTGTCCCTCAAGAAATGATACCTCACTACTATATGTTTGGTTCCGGGAGTGAAGCACCGGGTTTTTGGCTACGCTTATGGCACTGGTGCTATCACAAAGAAGTGGGATCCGGGTGCACTCCTAACCAAAGTCTCTCAAAGTGTATGAAATCCACAACAGTGGGAACAACAACTAGCGGCGGCAACATACTCTACCTCCGTGGTAGACCGAGCTACACTAGATCGCTTGCGGGAAGACCATGAGACCAACGAAGACCCAAGAAACTGGCAAGTACCAGAAGTAGACTTCCTCTCGACTCGACAACCAGCAAAATCCACATCGGAAAAACCATGAAGGGAAAGAGTCGAGGAGGAAGAATACCAAAGGCCAAGACCGAGGGGGCGGACCGTAGGTACCGAAAATCCTCTTGACGGCCTGTCGATGTGATGTCCTCGGCGAAGCCTGAAAACGAGCGCACGGACACACGGCCCCGAACCGTATGTCCGGCCTCGTCGCCGTCAAGTAGAGGAGGGAGCCGATCATGCTCCCGTACTCCCGCCGGTCCACCGGTTCTCCGTCCTCATCCGCATCCAAAGTGGCCGTACTCCCCATGGGAGTCGACATCGGCTTCACATCTTGCATCCGGAACTTCCTCAGCATGTCTTTCGTGTACTTGGTCTGGTGCACGAACGTTCCATCCTTCACTTGCTTGATCCGCGCACCGAGAAAATACCGCAACTCGCCCATCATGCTCATCTCGAACTCCCTGCTCATCTCATCTGCAAACTTGGCAACAAGGTTATGTGACGAGCCACCAAAGACAATATCATCCACGTATATCTAAACAATCAACAAGTCATTTCCATGCTTGAGGAGAAACAAGGTCCTATCCACGGTACCCATCACAAACCCTCTCGCTCAACGAAAACCTCTCAATCTCCCATACCAAGCACGGGCGCCCGTTTCAACCCAACGAGCCCTTTTCAACTCGTACACCCCGTGTGGGTATAACTCGCTCTCAAACCCAGGTGGCTTCTTCACATACACCTCCTCCTCTATGACCCCATTCAGGAAAGCACACTTCACGTCCATCTGAAACAATTGAACCCTTTAGCCACGGCAAAGGCTAGAAGGATCCGGATTGCCTCAAGACGGGCCACAGGAGCAAAGGTCTCCTCATAGTCGATCCCCTCCTTCTGACTAAACCCCTGAGCAACAAGTCCGGACTTGTTCCTCACAACCATCCCATTCTCTCCCTCTTTGTTCTTCCAAACCCACTTGGTTCCTATGGGATGGCAATTTGGAGGTGGCTCAACTAACTCCCACACTCGGTTCCTCTCAAAGTTTTCCAACTCCTCATGCATAGAATTGACCTAGTTTGCATCGGATAAAGCATGTCCAATGTCCTTGGGCTCAAAAGTGGCAACAAAAGCGACATGAGCAAAATGAGAGGAATTCCGGACCTCGACCGTGTAGTGCGTTCGTCGATGTTCCCAATGATCTTCGACGGGGGATGCACTTCTTGAATCCGCCGGGGAGCCTCACGCCTCGAGACTACCTCCCCCTCAACTTCGGCTTCTCTCGCCCGGTCCTCTTGTTGCACCGTCGTTGTCCATGAAGTAGACGGTCCATGCTCCATAGTGGTCGTAGGGGAAGTAGTGGGTACACACTCGGCTTCGGGCGCATGGTTCTCCCCATCATCATCTCCGGCTTCATCCTTCTCCTCTTCAAAGAGGTCCTCGGCCATCTCCTCATCACCCGCACATTCAAAGCCAAGAGAGGTACATGGCGTTGTCTCGTCGAAGGTTACCTCGCAAGTCTCCATGATTTTGTTAGTCTCAAGGTTAAGAACCCTATAGGCTCTAGAGTGGTTAGCATATCCAAAGAAAATACCATCACTAGACCTAGCCTCAAACTTGTCGAGTTTTCCCTTCTTAAGAATAAAGCATTTGCGGCCAAAGACTCGGAAATGACTCACCTTGGGTGCCCGACTATGCATCGGCTCATAACGGGTCTTCTTCTTGAAAGCTCGCAATAAAATCTCGTTGGAAACATGACAAGCCGTATTGACCGCCTCAGCCCAATACCTCCTAGGAGTCCTGTGCTCATCGAGCATCGTCCTAGCCATCTCACAAAGAGTCCGATTTTTCCTTTCCACGACTCCATTTTGAGGGGGCACATAAGGGGTCGAATACTGATGTTCAAGACCTAGATCACGATAGAAGGCATCAAAACGAGAGTTCTTGAACTCTGAGCCATTATCACTGCGGATAGCTCGAATAGCATTCCCATGCCTCTCGTTTTTCAACCTCACGATCAGATCTCGAACAAAACCAAATGTCTCACTCTTGTCTTCCAAGAAAAACACCCGGGCATAGCGAGAGTAATCGTCCACGACAACAAGGACATACCACTTCCCACCCACCGAGCGAACTCGAGCTAGCCCAACAAGGTCCATATGCAACGGCTACGTCGGACGCTCGGTCATGACATCGGTCGGGGGTGGATGGGGAGTGGCTACCATCTTGCCATGCCTACAAGGAGCACACACCAAATCCTTCTCAAGCTTCAACCTCGGCAATCCTCGGACAAGGTTAAGACCACTCAAGCGAGAAACCAAATCAAAGCTCAAGTGTCCCAACCGCCTACGCCATTTCCACAAATCGAGAAGAAGGACCGGCCATCAAACGAGAGAGCGGGCCCAAAGAACGAGAGAAATCGATCCGAAAATCGACCCTCGGGGATGATCATACGGACAAGATCACCTCGAGAATCAAGCAAACGAGACTCACCGGACTTGAAACGCACCTCAAAACCCTCATCAAGCGGTGAGAAACCGAAAGCAAATTGAAACCCAAAGACTTCACAAGAGCCACTCTCTTCAATGTTACCTTGTCACTCACAT
Organism: Cenchrus americanus; assembly: GCA_947561735.1. Classification (NCBI taxonomy): domain Eukaryota; kingdom Viridiplantae; phylum Streptophyta; class Magnoliopsida; order Poales; family Poaceae; genus Cenchrus; species Cenchrus americanus. The sequence goes on along the minus strand of OX387245.1, from coordinate 86,100,705 downwards.
GCACAACACCCTCAGACATCACCCTTCCTCGTCCATTGTCCCCAAATGTGATGTACATCTTTTCCTTCACTGGGGTGAGGCTGGAGAACCACTTCTTATCTCCGGTCATGTGTCGAGAACACTCGGAGTCGATCAACCAAATGTTCTCCAAGCCTCCCCGCCCGTAGTCGAAACAAGAACGAGAGTGAGCTAACGACTCGACACTGGGGTTAGCACAAAGAAAGTTAAACCAGTGTCGAGTCATCTGCTCAAAAGAGGGGTTAGCAAACATCATTCCCTTGCCACCAAACTTCCCATGTCCCATGGGAGGAGTACGAGCACCACGAGGGGGAAAACGTGGTCCGTAGTTCCTCTGGAACCCAAAGCTGCGATCATCTCCCCTAAACCCGTATTGAGGACGAGTAGGGGGACGTCCAGCAAAGCCACCACGAGCCCGACCAAACCTCTCACCAGCACGCACACCATCATCTCTCCTAGCAAACCTCTCACCACCACCTCTCTGTGGGAACCTGCCAACACTCCTCACACTTCCCACACCCCGTGGAAGTGGCACTCTAGGCTCAGGAATACCATGAGGCTGGCGATACTCCGTCCCGGTTCGCTTGCTCCCTAGCAAGCCTCTCATCCCTCTTCCTCTTGTAGCAAAACTCGCAAGGTGCCTCTCCTTGCCACAATACTCACACTTGAAGGGGATGGGTTTCGGTTTTGGCTCGGCTTCTCTCTAGGCTTCTCACCCACAAACTTCACCGGTTTCGGAAGTCATTTGTCTTAGGTGGGAATTTGGGTGGATCTTGGGTTGTGTCAAGCTTGTTGCAAAGGTGGTTGGGCTTTGGTGTGAAAGAGTTCTTGGGTGCTTTTGGAAGTGGGACTTGGATATCTCCGATCACCTCAAACTCGGGGTTAGACTCAACACACTTCTCATACACACTCTCCCCATGTTCTCTCCCACTTTCTCACCCAACTTCTCAAAACCCAAACCACGACCATCCGCTCTCTTGAACTCCTCAATCATGATTTTCAATTGAGGTTCCCGCCCCCGTACAACCAACCCAACACCTTCCTCAAATAGTCATTCTCCTCGGAGATGACATCCAAACGGGAAGTAAGTTCAAGATTGCGCAAAGTAACCTCATCACAGCTAGTGCATGCATTGACAACAGGAGATTTCAAAGATGCTTCCAAAGAACTAATGGTAGAACGAGCATCAACAAGCTTAGCATGCATAGTAGGACATGATTTACAAGCACCAAGCAAAGTGGGTCTAGCCTTAAGCTCATCATATTCAGTCCTAAGAGCATCTAGCTTAGCCAAAGTGGAAGCATTCTTCTCATTAAGCAACTTGATCTCATTCAACCAAGCATCACACTCAAGACATTCAACATCATCAGGAGTAGTAGGAGCAAGTTTCAAAGAGTCATTCTCAAGTTTCAATTCAAGCAATTTCGACTCTAGCTCTCCTACTTTCTCACTAGCATTCTCAAGTTGTGCCCTAAGATCTTTCCTCATCTTTTTGGCATCTCTAAGCACACTATCGCGGTTGTCAATCAAGCCATTCAACCTAGCGATCTCAGCAAGCAAAGAGTCGGGGTCACGATTTACCTCATCCTCCGAGTCGGAGTCGCTGTCTTCCTTCTCGCTCTTCTTGCTGCTTGAGCTATGGGCCATGCCACAAAAGCCCTCAAGTGCCACACAGCTCAACCCGCTGAGGTTCCGGCTTGCACTCTTCTTGCCCTTGCGCCTCCCGGCGTCTTCATCTTCGCTGCTTGAGCTTGACTGCTCCTCGCTTGAGCTTGAGTCAACGTCGCTCGCACCGGCCACCATCGCTCTTGCCTTGTTCTTCTTGTAGCCGCTCTTGCTCGGTCGCCGCTTGTCCTTGTCCTTGCTCTTGGACTTGTTGAAGTGCTTGCCCTTGGAGGAGTACTTGTCTTCACGCCTCGGGTGCGCCTTGTATTCGTTCACCTTGTACTTGTTCTCCTCCGCTTCCGGCACTCGGCGATGAAGTGGCTACGCTTGCCACACTTGTAGCACGTCCCTGAGCTCCGCCTTGCATTCCTCCGACTCTCGTGTAGTCGATCAAACCTCCTTGAGAGCAAAGCCGGCTCCTCCTCGCCCGAGCACATCAAACTCCTCATCCGGAATGGACATAAGAGAAGACAAGGAAAACTGTCGACGGGAAGGGTTAGATTTGCCCTTTGATCCGCCCACAAGAGCAAGACTATGGTCGGTCCGAGCCCTCATGCTTGGATTGCAACTTCCTATCAACCTCGGCCGACTTGAGTTTAGAAAAGAGGTCATCCAACTCAATAGTCAAGTACGCCCGTACTCCTTGATGGCCTCAACCTTAGCACCCCAAACATTTGGATCCAAGACATGCAAGAGCTTCAAAGCCTCGATCATGCTCGGTGTAAGGAAAATCCTCAACATTAGCCTTCATGTTGTTCACGATGGCGGTGAACCTCTCGAAACATCGCATCAATGTCCTCACCGGAAGTGGAGTGAAATTCTCATACCGCATCTAGTAAGAGACAAAGAGGCGAGCCTTCACATGGTTATCACCACCGTGAGCAACCAACAACTTCTCCCAAATTTGCCAAGCAAGATTCAAATGGCGAACACGCTCAAACTCAGGATCACACAAGCTCCGGACCAAGTGATCAACGGCTTTTGCATTAGCCTCATACTTGGCCTTAGCACCGGCATCGGTCACCATAAGAGTATGGATGTTGACCGGAATCGCATAGGTCTTGTCAAGCACAATGAAATCCAACAGCTTCCCACGAAGAAAGATCATCATACGAGCCGCCCACTTGTGGTAACCCTTGCCATCGAAGTGCGGCGGACCGCCCCGCTCAACGTACGCCATCTTAGGATTCGAGACTTGTCAAAGTCGCAAAGAATCCGGCACCAAGCTACGATACCAATTGAAGGATCGATGGAGACTAGAGAGGGGGGGAGTGAATAGGAGCCGGTAAAAATTCTTTCCAAAGAACCCGGCCTATACCCTAGTCAAACCCCGGTCACACACGAGCGACGGATCGAATCACACACCAATCGCCAAGACCACGAGGTTATGGATCAACCTCTAGCCTTAGGAACGATTCCTTGAAGCACACGCGGAAGCACGAAAGAAGGAGGGGAGGAATCGAACCAAGAAGCAAAGCGCACAGGCTCTGGCGGACCGTCCGGCCAGGAGGGGCGGACCGTCCGCACTGGCCTCGCGGACCGTCCGCCCGAAGCCGCGGACCGTCCGCGCCAACCTTGCGGACTGTCCGGCCCTACACCGCAGACCGTCCGTTAAAGCACACAGAACCACCAGAAGCGACCCGAGAAAAACGGACCGTCCGCCGAGGCCGGGCGGACCGTCCGCGCCACCCGCGGACCGTCCGCTACTCAAGCCCGGACCGTCCGCAAACCGGCTGCAACAAAAACCAAAAGCCAAACCGGATCGAAAGCAAGGACGCGCAAGAACACGACGAACAGGCGACGAACCCTAGCCGCGCGGACCGTCCGCCAGCACCCCGCGGACTGTCCGCTAGGTGCGGACGAGCCAAAAACGCCCGACCCCGAAAGTCAACTCCCCCAAATCATCATCGGATTTCCCAAACGGTTGAAGCTATGGAGACAAGGGTTTGGGCACTTGAAAAGCGTCACACAAGGATGCTATAGCCCAAAAATCTTGCCTCCTAACTCCCTAAACAACCGGGAATCGCAAATCCTTTGAGGACCACCAAAAGCTAGAGCACCGAACGAAAAACTTCGAATCCAAGTGGTTTCCCGGCGTTTGAGGGCACAAGATCAATCACAAAGATGCACGAGACATCTATCCATGTATCCCTCAAAGGAATCTGGGGAGAAACCCACTCAAATCCGCGGAATCGAACCGGGAACAAAGGCACGAAACAAGCACAAAAAGGCCACAAAAACACAACCCGAATCTTCTATATAAACCAGGAAAGATTCACAAGGTCTAGCATGCCGCCAAAGCATCCATCCCTCTCAACAAATCTCTCATGAAGCTCTCATGCTAGCCTAGAGAAAATGGAAGAAAAATGGCTACGAAAATGAGAAAGAGGAGGGAGAAAATGAAACCCTAAGTCGCGGAGAGAGGGAGCCATCCACACACCCTCATTGCTTATATATCGGGTCCCGCCGGAGTGGTAAATGACTCGACTACCCCTAACATAACTACACCGGCGATACAACCCACGTAGGGGCATTTAGGTAATGTTTGTGGGTCTTGCAATCGGACGGCCACGCCTTTGCCGCACCCCGCGTCCTCCCGACGCAAGCCATGCGATCCCGCCGCGTGTCCTCCGCCCTCGAAGCTACCCGACACGCCCGGATCCCGTCTCCGTCGTGTTGGGCCCTCGGACTTGGTTTTGAGGCCCAAACCAAGAAACCGTCCGCCGATGGTTTTGTGGGCAAACCACCAAACCCCGCGTGCTCGGTCCGGCCTCCCGCCAAACCACTTGACTCGACCGCCACCGTGCACCGGCCGATTGTCCATGACTTCGTCTTGCTCGTGTCGCCACCATGTGGCCCGCACCCGGTCCCCGCTCGTCCACCGGTCCCTCGAACCGAGCCTACTTGTCTCTCCATCTCCCGAGAGGCCCCTCAAGGCCGAAGACCTTTCGCGCCCGTTCTTCACCTCGCAACAACACGAACTAGGCCGCGGCCTACACCTCGCGCACTAAGCCAAGAGTCGGTCCAACACCCGTTGTCAATCACTCATCACCGAGGAGCGGTCATCCATCGACCACCGGGACGCTCCCGGTCCTCAACAAGCCCCTTTTTGTAGCGCCGTTGCCGGGGAGCAAGCTAGTTTACATCGTTTGATTTGCATCTAACTTAGTTTTATATTCTAGTTTATCTTTTATTTGCTATATCTAACACATACTATCTAGAAAAACACTTGTTTCGTTTTTGTTTTTGTTCTTATCTTATTGTCTAGATGGCGTTCGTTAATCAATCCGTGGAAGAACCAGAGAAATCACTAAGGGATTACGCTGGCCCTCGATGTGAAGACATAAAAGTACAAGAGTCGGATTCGAAACTCAAAGCGACCAAGTATGAGATTAAATCCAAGATCATCAAGATGTTGGCGGCGAACCCATTTGAAGGGATGGTTACGGAGAACCCATATAGACACATAAGGGATTTCACGACGATATGCAACACGGTGCGTCAAGAAAGAGTGCCCGATGAATGGTTCAAATGGAATCTCTTTCCCTACTCACTTGCCGGCAATGCAAAGACATGGTATTCGGTTGCGTCCTTTGAAGTTGAAGGCAATTGGAACAAGTTGACAAAGAAGTTTTGCGAGAAGTTCTTTCCAATTAGCAAGGTTCAACATCTAAGGAGGCAAGTGATCACTTTCATGCAAGGAGAAGAGGAAGGGATAGACCAAGCCTAGGATAGGTTTAATGGATTGATCGAACAAGGACCAAAACTCGGCTTCACCGATGACATCTTGTTGCATACATTTTTCTTTTCCCTAACCCCTAGTTGCATGCAACACATCGAAATGTGTGCAGGCGGGGATCTCATGGAGAAAACACTCACGGAAGCCGCCCAACTTCTACAAAAAGTTAGTAAAGCGGCTGCCATGCGAAGAGATTGGGAAACAAGACTTGCGGAAGAGCCGGAATATAATTCGAGGAAGAAGAAGTGTGCTGATTTTTCTAAAGAGGCAACCCCGGAAGTCACAAAAGAGGAACCAATCGCGGAAAAGCTTGAACAATAACACATCATGTCAAGAACTACACCATGTGTCGACTTCGCCGTACCAAAAGAGATGAACAAGAGAAGCATGTCAAGCGCGAAGCCACTAAGGGAGTTCGAACCAATGGATTGGGTTCCTATTGATTACGGAGAAGTATTCGACAAGAGAAGAACGTTCCCTAATCAAAAGGGATTGGCGAGAGCATTGGAAGTGGATTTCCCACCGGAGAAGGAAGCGGAAAATTCATACGACCTTGAAACCACCGGTGAGATTTTTCAAAAGCTCTTTGGAGATGACGTAGTGGATCCGGAACATATTGCCGAGGTGAAGAGAATCATGGGGATCAAGCCCGAAGCATCACCATACGCTCGCCTCGCTGAAATCTACTCGATAGGATCCGAAGAAGAAGAGAAGATGACGCCACACTTGAGTTGCGAGATCAACGGAGTTCAATGCAAGGCTTTATGCGACATCGGAGCCCAAGTAAGTGTTCTATCTTCTAAAATTTATGATAAAGTTCAAGACCACAACCTAGACTTAGCTCCAACATCAACGAAATTAATTATGGGAGATGGTAGAACTATCAAACCTCTAGGTATTGCTTGCAACATGAAAGTAAAAATCTCTAGAAACTATATACCAACCGATTTCTTTGTTATTGATGCTTACCATAGTAATCATGATCATATAATCTTAGGTAGGCCTTTTCTTAAGTTGGTTGATGCCGTGTTAGATGCGGAGAAGGCAAAGTAACAATGAACCTTGATGGAACAAAGTACACATATAACTTTCTTCGTGCTTCTAAACACCTTACACCTTTTTCCTCCCGATGATGAAGAAGTAGAAGAGATAGATAGTCTTTGTTTTGTTGAAACCCTTAGAGACCCGCTGCAAAGAGCGATGGAAAATCAAATTAGTAATCAACAAGATGAAGAACTAGAAGAAGCAACAAAAGGCTTAGAGCCGCATGATGGTAGTGTGGAGGAAGAGAAATTCGAAGACATAGGAGAAATCAAACCCGAGGAGCCACAAGTGCCCGAGGTAGACCTTAAACCTTTGCCCAAGGGATTAAAATATGAATTTTTGGGCCCAGACAAAACTTATCCAGTCATTGTGAGCGACGAGTTGAGTCCCGAAGAAAATGAAGCGTTGCTGATTTTATTAAAAAAACATAGGAAGGTGATTGGATATTCAATTAATGATCTCAAAGGTATTAGCCTAGCCTTTTGCACTCATCGTATACCAATGGAAGACCAATGTAAGCCCGTAGTGGACCACCAAAGGAGGCTAACACATGCCATGCGAGAGGTAGTAAAGAAAGAGGTTATCAAGGTACTTGATGCCGGAATCATCTACCCGGTTCCGCTTAGCGAATGGGTGAGCCCGGTACATTGTGTACCGAAGAAAGGAGGTTTGACCGTGGTGAAGAATGACAAAAACGAATTGATACCGCAAAGAACCGTGACCGGGTGGCGAATGTGTATCGATTATCGTAAGCTTAACAAAGTGACGAAGAAAGATCACTTCCCCCTACCGTTCATAGACGAGATGCTCGAGAGGTTAGCAAACCACGCTTATTTTTGCTTTCTCGATGGATACTCGGGGTTCATGCAAATTCCCATTCACCCGGAAGATCAACATAAGGCAACGTTTACGTGCCCTTATGGAACGTTTGCATATAGGAGGATGCCCTTCGGCCTATGCAACGCTCCGGCCTCTTTTCAACGTTGTATGATGGCCGTATTTTCAGAATTCATCGAAGAAATTGTTGAAGTGTTTATGGATGATTTTTCCGTTTACGGGAAGACGTTCATGGATTGCTTAGCAAACTTAGAAAAGGTCCTTATGAGGTGTGCAGAGGTAGATTTGGTGTTAAATTGGGAAAAGTGCCACTTCATGGTTAAACAAGGCATAGTGCTCGGACATGTCATATCCGAGAGAGGAATTGAAGTGGACAAGGCTAAGGTAGAGACGGTTGAGCAACTCCCACCTCCTACGGATGTTAAGTCCTTAAGGAGCTTTCTAGACCATGCCGGATTTTATAGAAGATTTATTAAGGACTTCTCAAAGATCACTAAGACTTTAACGCATCTTCTTAAAAAATATGTGGCTTTCGACTTTGATGAGAAGTGCCTAGCGGCATTCCGGACCTTGAAAAGTGTGTTGGTGAGTGCTCCCATCATCCAACCCCCGGATTGGAGCCAACCTTTCGAGATCATGTGTGACGCAAGCGACTACGCCGTAGGCGCGGTTTTGGGTCAAAGAAATAAAGGCCGAGTTCACGCCGTTTACTATGCTAGCAAAACTCTTAGCGGGGCACAATTAAATTATGCCACTACGGAAAAGGAGTTGCTAGCGGTGGTATTCGCTTTCGAAAAATTCAGATCTTACATCGTGAACTTGAAGGTCATTGTTTACACCGATCACGCAGCCATCAAGTATCTCTTGGCTAAGAAGGAAGCTAAACCACGTTTGATTCGTTGGATCCTTCTTCTCCAAGAGTTTGATGTTGAAATTCGTGATAAAAAGGGGGTGGAAAATGTTGTGGCCGATCATTTGTCTAGGATGAATCGTGGACAAGATGATAAAGAGCCCATAGAAGATAAGATGAGAGATGACCACCTCTATAGAGTGCTTGATAAAGACACATGGATGATCGATGTCATTCGAGCAATTCGAAAGATGCCTCTCGACCATCTAAACACTCAAAAGAAGATAATCTCCGAAAGTAGAAAATATTTTTGGGATGCACCGTACCTCTTCAAACTTGGCAATGATGGAGTAATGAGAAGATGTGTGCCAAGAGAAGAAAGGGTAGAGATTTTGAGAAAGTGTCACTCGGCGGAGTACAGTGGACACTATAGCCATTTTCGAACCCAAGCAAAAGTATGGTCAAGCGGATTCTTTTGGCCGGAGATGCATGAAGATACTAAAAGATATGTTGCATCATGCCCCGAATGCCAAAGAACCAGAAACATCTCTCAAAGAAATTCTATGCCTTTGAAATACAACTTACAAATCGACATATTCGATGTATGGGGTATAGACTTCATGGGGCCTTTTAAAAACTCATTTGGATTTGAGTATATCCTAGTCATGGTTGATTATGTATCCAAGTGGGTAGAGGCAATACCATGTCGTAAAGCTTCCACGGAGGAGTCCATTACTATGATCAAGAATGTGATTTTTCCCCGTTTCGGTACACCGAGAATCTTGATAAGTGATGGAGGAACTCACTTCACCGGGAAGAATTTCAAAAAGTGCTTGTCCAAGTTGGGAATTGAGCATAGGGTCTCTACAGCCTATCACCCACAAACCAACGGACAAGCGGAGACGTCAAATAGGCAATTAAAAAGCATACTCAACAAGACCATAGAGAAGGGAGGCAAGGATTGGTCAAAGAAATTAGACGGAGCTTTATGGGCTTATCGAACGGCGTTTAAAACACCGATAGGTATGACCCCCTATCAATTCGTCTATGGAAAAGCTTGCCACCTTCCGGTTGAGTTGGAACATAAAGCCTATTGGGCGATTAAAGAGATGAACCTTGATCTCGATGCCGCGGTGGTGAAACGAAGAATCCAAATAAGCGAGCTAGAGGAGTTGAGGTTGAAAGCATATGAAAACGCAAGCATATACAAGGAGAGAATCAAAAGGTGGTATGATAAAAGATTAAAGAAAAAAGAATTTAAAGAAGGATATAAGGTCCTCCTCTACAATTCGAGGTTTAAAACCTTCGGAAAGGGGAAATTGCAAAGCAAGTGGGACGGACCTTATGTTGTGCATTCGGTGTTCTCCAACGGAGCGGTAACCATTATGGATATAAACGGCGATCAATTTGTGGTGAATGGTCGGCGGCTTAAGGTTTACTACGAACCCGACGTCGTGCCCCCTCACCATGTTGACGTCTTCACCATGGAGGAAGAGTCCGAACGTCCCGCCTAGGACGAAAAACAAGGCATGAATTTCGTAAATAGTTTTTCTTTTTAGTTTTCTCGGAGTTTTTCGCGAAGATTTCTCGGGCCAACTTTTTCCCATGGGCTAAGGAAGAAAAAATAGGGCGGTGTGCAAAAACCCGGACCGGCTCGCCCCCGAGGGCGGGGGTGGGCCGGCCGGCCCGGGCCGACCGGCCCGAGAGGGTTCCGGCGGCCGATGACGCCGAATTTCGCTCGAATTGCTCCTTTTTGACCGAATTGGCCGAATTGGGACTTTTCTCGGGGCTTTTCTCTCAGGACTATTTATTTGGCCGAATTGGGAGCTCGAGGATCAAACCTTTCAAGCAATATTTTGCACCCTTGTAGCAGCCATTGTGCCCCCAAGTAGAAGCCAAGAAGCCATCAATGGAGGAGGCGATGCGATGCGAGCTCAAGCTACCCGTCAAGAGGACCGCACACATCCGTTGCGGAGGGCGTGTCCCGACCGGAGCTCTTGCATCTCGCAACCCCGTCGAAGGAGAGAAGGTCCTTACGCCCGTTCGAAGGTCGGCACGCATCCAAGGCATCAAGCGCAAAGACTACAAGGAAGCGTCGCCCGAGCCTAAGGATTATGGGGGTAGCGACTACTCCGACGATCGTAGCCCGAGCTCGTGGGCAGCCGCCGGAAGAGATGATGACGATTGGGATGAGCAGCCCAAAGAGAGGACTCTCGAAGGCAACAAAGGCGACGACAATGGTGGTGGCAACGACGGCGGTGACGATGGTGGAGATAATGGCGACGACGACCCCTTTGGATTGCATCCGATGTGTTGTCGAGCTTGTCGTCAATCCATCGCGGATCTCTACACGTCGGCCGACGAATGTCTCCAAGCCATGGAAGCGATGAAGTAGCGTATGGAGGACTTGGAGCGCGTAGTCGAAGACGACTACAAGTTCCTAAACTGTAACGTGCGCAAACTTTTCGGCATGGTTGGAAACATGAGATGCAAGTGGTGCAATACTTGCTTGAAGTACCATTAGATCTAGTTTTCCCCTTAGAAATTTGTAAGATACGACGAGGACGTCGTATGTTTTAAGCGTGGGGGAGAGCTAGCTCTCTAGCCTTAGCTTTTAAACTTCAAGTTTAGGTTCGGTTTAATCTTCGTGTGAGAGTCTTAGTGTTTTAATGAGTCTTTAGTTTTTGAGCGTGTTTTAAATGTTTTTGCAAGTGTCTTAAATTAGTGTTGAGTCAAAGAAAATCAAATAAAAAGAGTCTATATATATATCTTTGTGTTTTATGTATTGCTTATCTTTATTCACTTGTTTGTTTAATCTTCGATTCTTGATATATGAACATAAGTATGTGGTTTGAAAAACATTTACCGTGGTGCTTAGTGGAATTGCTACTACTTAAAGTACCCATACCACACTTCGATCTTGAGCTTCACTTGTTAGTTGTGCTATGTTCAATTCTAAAAGTTGGAGGATTTCAGTTCTGAAAATTATCTTAAAACCCTTGTAATAAAGGTTAGGAAAACCTCTTTTTCCAAGTTGAGAGTAAGAAAAAAATTCCTATCCAAAGCCAAGTTTATTTTTCGCTCCACCATAAGTGTGATTAGCACGATGAGTTAGGCTAGGACCTTTCTCTCTTGGTAAGTTTTAATTTCGAGCAATGATCATGTTCTTGTGCTTATCTTTTGTTGCTAGCCTCGTCATATATTCGGTTACGTGACCTTCACAACGGAAGTCACGTACATCACCGAATTCCATACCCAACCCTATACATCTCTTTTGTACATCGTATTCCTTGAACACAACCTATTTTCAAAGTTTCATCTCGTCTCTAGCATGATTTATTTAAAATTTCAGATTGTATGCATGCAAGGAAAGAGAGAATTGAAAGCTTTGAAAAGTTGTCAAGAGAGAGAAAAATGAAGAGAAAAAGTATGAGTATGGAAAAGAAAGAAAGAAAAAAATTATATGTGAATGAAAGAAAAAAAAGAGAATAGAGAAAAGAGGTAGCAATAAAGATATGAGAGGGATGGATCAAGTGAAAGAGAAAAAAAATAAAGTGTAAGGAAGGGTGTCACGTTGATTGTGAGACAAAACTTTTACTCTTTTTCCAACCATGTGCAATCCGACAACGAGGACATCATCGGTGCCTTGTAGTCACAATTTTCTTTTGCCCTTGCACATGTCCACCATTCTAAATCCTCTCATCCTTGATATCCCCACATATGGTTAATTCTCATGATCATTGGCTTTGAAAGGTAGACAACCATTAGAGGAAGTTCTTAGTTTGACAATACTTGTGTTGATTGCGCTAGCCCTACCTATAGCTCCACTTTACATGATATATGAGAGATTAATGGGAGGTGAGAGTTTTATAAATTTGGTTAGGATAGCTACTTCACATGAGTGACTTGAGAGAGCTTGGAGAAAGGTTTTTGTCTAATACTTGTTGCAGGAATTTTTGTTTTGAAAATCATAAAAACCCTCCGATGGAAGCAAAGAAGTAAGCATGGTTAAGATTGAAAGCTTCGAGTGAAGAGTTTGAGTTGTGGGGTAAGACTTGACGTGGTAAAAATTCTAAACGCCCATGTTTATGTTTGATTATCATTACTTTGTGTTTATGTATTAAAGATGAAGGGATTGACTAACTTGTGAAGAAGGATAAGTGGTATATGATTACAACACCTTGGACGAAGTTCTTTTGCGAGTACTTGCTCGAGGACGAGCAAGAGCTAAGCGTGGGTGTTGACGATGAATTTCCGTCAACCTAGAGTACTTGTTATACATTGGTTTCGATTATGATTTGCAACTAACCCGCCACTAGGCACACTAATGATATAACAAGTTCACATTTGCATGTCGATTTTGGAGTTCATTGTTTACGCAGGAAATCAACGTTAAAGAGGAGACTTTCGGGATAAGTTCATCGAGCACTTCAAGAGAAGATCATGAAGCCCGTCACAAGTCAAGACACGAAGTGAACAAGACTCCAAACAACCCAAGGACTGAAGAATCAACATGCAAAACTCCGGGGACTTGGATGTTTACCAACAAGATCAACTCAGCCCGAGAGATATTCTCGCAGCCCAGGACGGCATGATCTTTCGGTACAGATTTGGAGACTTAAACGGCCTTTAATAGCAAAAGTTTGACTACCAAAGTTGTGGGCCTCGACGATACCTTCGATTTGGACATGTGGAAGGCCCAATTCGGCTAAGGGAGCTAGGAGATAAAGCCCCCGAAATCCTTGCTGCGCAGTCAGTCTGAAATCAGAACAGATTATCTTCAAAGGCCGATTTGAAGATCTTATCTTCATTTCCAAGGAAAGAAATAAAACCAAAGTTGAAGATAATTTCGTGGCACACAACCTGGACACCGAATTTGCATTATTTGGAGTCCGGACCTAGGAGATATGGCCCCGGCAAGGAAGGATCGCGAATCAGGAAAATCTGGCTGATTTTATGGAAACCAAGTTTGCTTATCTCCCAAGGAGGATCTCGTGCAAGGCAAGGTGGAGCACGCCCAAAGGCACCCCAAGGACATAAATACAACCCCCTAGGCGCCCCAAGATGGTTACCCATCGAACAAATCATCCTACCGACGCCAATCACCGAAAAACCGCCGCCGCAAGATGAGGGAAAGAGTTAGATGAGCTCGTCGCAAGGATCAATGCCCGCGGAGAGAAGGAAGCAAGAGGAGGACTCCAAGCCGCTGGCCTAGGGGTGTTCCCAAGCTCCATCGCCGCCATCTTCATCGACGACGTTCTCCGGAGTCTCCATCACCCCTATGTGCTTCAATCCGTGTAAGATGATGGGGTAATGTCTCCGTTCATCCCTAGGATTAGTTGGATACATGCTATGTGATCGCTACTTGATTCGTGGTTTCAATCTATTGTTTTCATGTTGATGATGCTTTGATGATTAAGGTTAGCTACCGTGTTTTTCGGCGTATGATATCCGCTACTCCCATAGATTCCATCAACATACCGTGTCCATCATAGGTCTAGTCACGAATACCTTCGCGTAGTGACAAGACGAGAGGAGGGAAAGGGCGAAACCGTGGTCACAACCCCCGGTAGATTGGTTTACCGCTTTCGTTTAGTAGATGCATACCATGTTATCCTAGATCCTAGGGAGGGAACGCTTATCTTTCTTAATCACTCTCTTGTGTTCACCCCTTTACCACCTAGTTTAACCCTATATTTGTTTGATCAACTTAACTTAGATTAACTTAGGTTAGATTGCCTCTACCTTTAGATTAATACTCTCTTTCAAAGGTTTTCCATTCAACTAGATTAGTACTTGGTTAAGAGCTAGTAATCCCCTTGCTCCGCGGATTGACAAGATGTTGACGGTGAAAATCCGTCAACCTAGCCATGAGTTTACCTTCGGTGTTGGCATGAGTTTTATACCTTATCCATTGGTACTAACCCCCGTGGTATAACAAGTTCACGTGTGCATGTCGGTTTTGGAGTTTAATGTTTATGCGGGGTTTTAGTGTTGAATGCAAGACTTTCGGGATAAGTTCATCAAGCACCTCATGACAAGACCTTGAAGCCCCGTACAAGTCATGCATTGAAGCAAACTTAACTCCAAGAAGCCAGGGACTTGATCCGAGAAGACGACAGACTCCGAGGACCCGACCGAAAAAGTGCTCGAATCTTGCAAGACAAGGAGTTGAGTCCAATTCGAGAGAAACCGACGACATGGACCTACATGCGAAGGGGGAAACATCCAAGAAGCAAGGGAACCGACGTGGAGCGAAGGAGCCCTCGGGCCGGGCCTAGATGGGCCCGGGCCCGCCGGCCCGGGCCCGGTCCGGCCCCGTGCCCATCCAGGGCCCAAATGCCCCCTCCTTTGCCCTAGCCGCCAATCGGGCTATTTATAGCCCCCTGACCGAGAGCCTCGCAGAAGAATTCGTCATCGGCCGCCGAGGAGCAGAGAAGAGAGGGACACCATCTCGGAGAGGAGAGGGTCGAGCTAGTTGACTAGGGTTTCCCTAGCCGACGTGGGAACCTTGCACGGAAGACCACGTCGGAGTTCCCGAGCTAGAAGCAAGATCAAGGAAGGATCCCGGTGGTGATCTTGTGTATGTATCATTGTTATAGTTGAATTATCAAGTTGAATCTTTTCCTAGCGATCAAGTGTTTCCTCGAAGATTTCGTTTTTCGATCGGCTTTGCTTATTCCAATTCTATTCTCAAGATAGATTACATAGGGTGTTCTTGTAGCCGCGGTGGCTAGAGGTACACGCCGGATCTTCCGAAAGAATCTCGACATGTCTTTTGACTCGCCCTAAGCTCCCCGCATGAATAGGGATACGTTGTGACAGAACGGGGGTCTCGAAAGGCGGATGTTTTCGGATTTGGACGGGAAACCACGATTTAAAGAGGCTTCTATTAAGATTCGATTTGCTACTTCTTGTCTTGCTTGGAACTTCAACAAAAGGCTTACCCCGATCCCTCTAGATCGGTTTATCTACCCAATCTTACTTTGTTTTCTCCGGTCTTTAGTAGATTAGATTCGTTTTGTGTCTTTTACTTAGATGCATTAGGGTTTCTTCTATCGAAGATTGAAGTTACTTGGCTTTATTAGATTAAGTTTTGCGTCACACATTTGTTCCACGGATTCGATACCTTGGGTTCACCACTCGAGGGAAGAAGGGTCCCTTGACTACAACGGGAGAATTGTACGCTTGCGAGTCACAAACGAACTTTGATATAATTATTAACCGTCAACAAGACCCTTTCTCTGGCGCCGTTGCCGGGGAACAAGTGATCAAGATTTGATTTTTTATTGCCTTTTTGTAATTTTCAGTTTTCTCTTTGTTTTTATTTTTGCATCTACTAAATTTTGATCATCCTCAAAATACATCTAATCTAGTTGTCTAACCCTAGTTTTTATAGATTTGTTTTTACTTTCTAGTTTTTGCATACTTTGCTTATCGCTAACCCTAACGGGAGATGGACGGCTACCTCTCCAACAAACCCGATAATTTTGTGGATTATCCGGAAAAACTTTACGTGCTAAGGAGACGCGAAGCACATCAAGCTAAAAAGCCGGATTTTGTAGATTCGGAGTCGGAAGACAAAGGATCGCAGGAATCTCCGAAGAATTTACCACCTCAAAGTCCTCGAGAGAATCGACTTCCACCGATGGGTGACCAACCACCGCAAGAACGCAAGATTGGGGAGCTATGCACCCCGTACATCATCGACCTACCAATCTTGAACCTTGAGGAGATCGGAAGACCGTTCGAGATCAAGACCTCAACAATCCGCATGGTGCAACATTCACCCTTCACCGGTAAAGAGGATCCGAACCTTCACCTCCAAGCATTCATTCAACTATGTCGACTTTCAACATGGATGGGGTGACTCAAGACCAAATGAGGGCAAGGCTTTTTCCGTTTTCACTACTCGGGAAGGCTTTGCAATGGTTCCACTCTCAACCGGCGGAGACGGTGCAAAATTGGAACACGTTGATGAAGGCTTTCATGAAGGAATACTACTCACCGGTAAAACTCAAAGCTTGCGTAATAAGATTGCCACCTTTGTTCAATATCCTACGGAAACTATCTCGGAGGCATTCGAGCGCTTCAACGAGTACACCGGGCGGTTCCACATCACAAGTTCCCGAAAGAAGACCTCGTGCAAAAGTTCTATCAAGGACTCACCATGGCGTCAAGGACGATCATCGATGCATCGGCGGGAGGATCCATCATCGAACTTACACCGACGGAAGCTTTCACGCTATTCAAGAAGGTCGCGGATAATGACACGTGGGCGTCGTCCGGCGCCTACATCCGGCTCAGCCCACGGGAAACGTCAAAGGAGTCTTGCAAGTGGAGAAGGAGAACATACTTGAAGGCAAGATCGACTCGCTCATGAGGAGGTTGGAGAAGATGGAGATGGAAAAGAAAGAGGCTCAAGACTTGAAGGCCGCCGAAGCAAGGTCCACATGTGAAGAATGTGGAGAGTATGGCCATGTCCGCAAAGATTGTCCCGAGGAAGCCAAAGTGCTCGACTACATGAGGAAGGGAGAATTGCCGAACTTCCGCTACGGCAAGGTAGGCCTCAATTTAATGCAAGCTCATCTATTCCTAACGCGGTTCCGCTTCGTATACAATTGAAGGAGTTCATGGTTGAGCAAGCTAAGATCCACAAGGACACCGTCACCAAGTTCAAGACCATAGACAAGGTGTTGGAGAACATCGATAGCAAAGTGACGAGGTCGGAAGTTCCAATCATCAAGTGCTCAACATGATGAAGATGCTCGAGACGCAAGTTGGACAACTTGCGGGGCGCCCTCACTAATGATGAAGGGAAGCTTCCGGGACAACCCAAATGTCCCGAATCGGCGAAGGCCATTCAAACGCGTTCGGGAAAGGAGACCGAAGATCCGGAACGTTCCGCGGGAGCAAGGAAGCTTAAACCATCCACCGAGGTGGAAGGAGTTGCTAAAGAGAAGGTTACGGGGATCGTCACCGAGGAACCCGAATACGAGATGCCGGAGGAAGACACGAGGATACCGCAACTCAAGCCACGCTACTTCCGAGGTAAACTTGACAACCACTTTGAGAAGTTTGTGGAAGTTGTGCGTAGACTTAGCATCAACATGCCATTACTAGATGCCCTACAAGTACCTACATATTCTCGTTACTTTAAAGACATACTTGCAAATAAATATGAGATAGCAACACTCGGGGTAGATCATGTCAAGATGTCCGAGGAGTGTAGTGCCGCTATTGCTAATGGGCTAGAGAAGCAAAAAGACCCCGGTGCCCTACAATTCCATGTTCGGTTGGTTCTTTCAACTTCGAGAAGGCGTTATGCGACCTTGGAGCTAGTGTAAGCGTCATGCCGAGGGATGTGTTCGAGAAGCTACGCCTACCAATGGAGCCTACGGGAATATGTTTGGAGTTGGGAGACAACTCCATTCGCTATCCCTTGGGCATTGCCGAAGATGTACCCGTGAGGATTGGACACCACTTCATCCCCGTCGACTTCGTTGTGCTCGAGATGGGAGAGAGGGAGAAGCCACCGCTCATCCTAGGGAGGCCATTCCTCAAGACCGTGGGAGCTACTATTGATGGTGGCAAGGGGGAGATCATGTTCGATATCAACGGAGAAAGGAGTTCCTTCAAGTTCCGTCCAAGGATCGAGGCATGCAACATGATTGGAGTGAATGGAGAACCAAAACAAACGGAGGGGCTGAAAAAGAAGAAGGAGCCGAAAAAAATGAACGTAAAAAAAATCAAAGAAGGTGTTGCATCCGTCAAGACAAAGGAAGAGAAGCCGCCTGTGAAGACCAAAAAAATGAATAAGCCAACTAAGCCGGAAGACAAGCCCGCGCCCAAGATGGTGCGGAAGTGGGTACCCAAGATTGCAACGCCCGCAAAGAGCGTTGATCCGGAGTAATCAAGTGAAGAAGTCTAGCTATAGACTATAAACGAAGCGCTAGGCGGGAGGCAACCCGTTTCGTCGAGTCAAGAATAAGCTACGGGAGGACAACCCGATTCCAGGTTTTTCGAGTATTTTTAATAATTTAGTTTTTGAGTTTTATTACGCAAAGACATTAGACTTAAAAGTGGTTGAACAATATTAGAGACATAATTCTTGATTGAATGTTTGCTTTATCATAAACCCTTTGCATGAACCCTCCCGTGTGCTTGTTTGTTCTTTTCTTTTCGAGAAACCTCAACCAAATAATTTCAGAACCTAACTCAACCTTTCACCCTCATTATGGTGCTGAGGTTGACTTATTTTTCATGCCAAAACCACATGAGTAGAGCCACGATTTATATTTAAGTGTTAATAAAATTCAGCACGTGGTAGAACTCACGTGAACCTAGAAATCAAAACTTTTGGTTGGTTTTAAAAATCTTTATCCTTGGTTTCTCTAGGATTAGAATTTTTCTAAGCCTATTCTAATTTTGTTTTATTCAAAATCTTTCTTATTTAGCCAAAATTAGAACCTAAACCTATGCCCCCATGATCAAGCCGGGAAAATGTCTGCTCTCAACCAATGAAGGCAAACTATACCGGTGAGACCGAAATCGACGTAGTCGAAAAATATTTTCGACTTACATTTGTTTTTAATGGTTTAAAAACTTCTCTAAAATTATGTTTGAGCTATTGCATGGCTCTGAAAAATATTTTACATTTCGAATTAGAGGAGTGCTTAACCTTAAACACACCTTAATGGAGGCAATCTAGTTTGAATTAATCATGCATGCACCATTGGATTCCCTTTTATCAACTTTCACCAATTCCACATGCAAAGGACAAGCATGGTGGGCAGCAAGCATCAACTTTGTAGGAATTTCATGGTGGCATGTGAAGCAAGTGGAGCTAGGGAGCATGGACATGACCCAAAGCATGGAGCATCAAGTGGAAGGACCAATAATGCAAGAAAAGGAGTGGACGAGAGCGTTTGGGCGGTGCAACTCGTGGAGCACGCGGGCAGGAAAGTTGCAGAGGCGAAATGATCGTGCTGGAAGAAAGACGAGGCGGGGAGGAGCCAGAAGGACCCCAGGCCGGCCGGCCTGGGCCGGCCGGCCTCACCTACATAAGGAGCCCCCCGCTCCCGTTTTCTACGTGCAAGCTTCCCTCTCCTTCCCTTGTTTGTGTGTTCAAGTTTGTGTGCTCAAAACCTCCGTAGACATAGCCAACCTTCCCAAGCTTGATAGCTCAAGAAAAAATCCACATCCTTAATCCACTCAAAGTCCACATCCGAAGCAAAGAGTTTAAGTGCCTAGTTACCGGTTGCAACCCGGAGTTTTAGTTGAAGAAAAGAGTGCAGCAACCATGTGGAAGAAGACCACAAGTCTCTTCTCCAAAAAGAAGAGTTCGTCGTCGTCCAAGCCGTCATCAACCACGTCTTCAAGGAGGCACTCGGTTTCCAAGTCTCCCCGAGCATGGAGACGGATACGGCACCACCGAGGACGAACGATGCTCTCCTCCTTGGTGGTATGAGGGCTGCAAGAAGCACTTCCATGAGGTTCACCGAACCTCGTGGGCACACGGAGGAGCAGCCCGCGCCACCACGACGATCGACCCGCTCAACCGCGCCACCTCCTTACACCCCGACATACTCTTCGTACGGCTTAATCATCTTGTCGGCGGAGGAGGAGGAGAGGCTCTCTAATCTTGAGAAGAGGCTTGTGCCCAACGTCGAGTTCGACGACCAAGCACTCTACACCTTGGGTTTTGGCACCGACATATACTATATGTTGGGGCACCTTGGATGGGTGCAGTTCTCCAACGGAGTATCGGTGGACACCCATTTGGGGTTCGCCTTGGAAATTTTGATGACTATTGCACCCATCATTGATGATGATGGGGTGCAAAGCTTGTCATTCCGTTTGGAGGGAGTCCAACAAGTGGTTCCCTACGAGCACGTTAGGGAGCTGCTTGGATTCTACAAGGGAGCTCCGAGAAAGTTGACGTGCCACCCGCATGTTAGCGGGATTTTGGAATATGATCTTCGAGAAGCCCATCAACAACGCAATTGCATCCGCAACCCCATTATCCGGATATTTCACTCTTGGATGTGCAAGAGGGTATTGGGGAGGATGAAGGAGACAAATGTGACCGACACGGAGTTGAATTGGCTATACTTGGCTTTAATTGCCAGGCAGCCAATAGACCCCTCTTACCTCATGATCAACCGTTGGTGTTGTGAAGCAACATCCGGGCGGGTAATATTGGTTCGGGGTGCTACCTCTCCATGTTGGCCTTCTCCTTGCGGCCGGGGATCGCAAGAAACCCCGACCACCTTTTGCATGGTACCTCTCTCGGCATTGAGTATTTGCGGCAAGGCAAATACATTAGTGGAGATGAGAGAGGAGGTTATCGGTTGGCCATAGTGAACCTACCCCTTCCCAACGAGAGGCTTAGGCTTTTCAACGAAGGGAGAGAAGATTGGTTGGAAGAGGGACTACTTGTCCCCGCAAGGAAAAACAAAAGAGGAAGAATCGTAGAGGAGGGAACATCCTCCGCACAAGCGAGTGGAGCACAACCCAATGTGCAACCATTCGGCGGGGTCCCTCCTCCGCCAAGTTATTACGGAGGGCCACAAGAGCAAGCATGGGGGGGGTGGTGCACCGGTACCCCCACCAAATTATGTTGTGCCCAATGCTAACTTCGCGGAGTCCTACGCTCATCATCCCCAACCACAACAAAGCATGGCCATAATTGGAGGGTATGCTGCAAGAAACGCTCAAAACATCGCAGCCATCCAAGCTAACGCAGCTCAACTTGGTGAAGGCAACGCAAATATTGCCTTTGAACTTGGACGCCTTCACCTTGTGGAGCCAAATCAATTCGTCGGAGGGAATGTCCAATCGTACTATGAGCAAGGGTATTATTATCAAGATCATCAACATCAACCACCGGCGGAGGACTAGAAGATTTAGGAACTTTAGTTTTCTTTTCTTTTCTTTTCTTTTTCTCTGTAATTTTCAGCTTTTGCTTATGTGTGTTTGCGTAGTATTTTCTGTTTTTATTTAAATTTCAGCAAGCATGTTTGTTTATTTTCAGTTTGTATTTCAACTTGATGTCTTCATTAATAAAGACACCACCTTGATTATATCATTGGAAAAGTTACAAAATTCGTGCCATGATGATATATGATTATAATTGCAGCTTTGTTTATCTTTGTAATTGATTTATGCATGTTAAGCTAGTGCTCTCTTAAAAATACAAATCTGAATTTATTTAAATGCTAGCTTAATCTTCAGCGGAGGTTATGATTAAAATAAAGACCTATAGTGTTTTATGTGCTCTCAAGTTATGAATAGATTAAAGATGTCTTTTATGCTCAAAAATATCGCTAACCTTGTCACAAATATCGCTTGTGTGTTGCTCAACCTATCTAAAGCCTTATATATATTTGAGTGCATAAACCTTAGTGTACAAGATTTATTTTTTAGTGCGTTATTGCAGGCCATGATTTCTCTGGCCCGAGACTAAGAAGCTGGTCATTCCATTTTTGTGTATCTATCTTTTTTCTAGCCTTTTATCCGTGCATTGTGTATCCCCGCATCGGAGATCTCACAAACTTCGCCGGATATCCACCCTTAAACCAAATATCATCTTTTGTGATTACCTCCTTGACCACAACCTATCGTTGAGAATGGATCATCAATTCAAGGAAGATCGCAAGACGGTGCCAACATTGAAGATTTCAAGTATCTCTCCAAGGAAAAATACCCCGGTACCTACCTTATTTTTCGCCTCTTTGCTCGAGGACGAGCAACGTCTAAGCATGGGGGAGGAGGTAGGTACGGTGCAGTTTTAGAGTTAAAAGGGGGGGAATATTTAAAAAAAATGATGAAAGAAAAAATCCGGTGATGATCATGACTTTCAAGGTGAAGGAAGAAAGAAAAAATATATATATATATATGAAAGAAAGAAAGAAAGAAAGAAAGAAAAGAATGAGAAATATGAAAAAAAATATATGCGTAAAGTGAACTCCCCGGTTCTCTAAGAGTGCATTCAAGGTTTCAAGTTAAAAAGATCCATTCTCATTTTCCAACCATGTGCAATCCGATAACGAGGACTTCCTTTGTGCCTCGGGATCACTCTTTGCCATTTGCACATGTCCACTCATCTAAAAGTGTGTGTATTTTTTCTCTTTCCCCTCCTTGATTTAACATTATTTTCCAATGACCTTTTTGACGAGTCTCGGTAAGACCATGAGAAGCTTGTCTTGTTTTGATAACACCTCATTTATAAAACCTTGTTAGGACTAAACTTTCCCAAAGCTCCATATAAAGCCTACCACACATATATATGAGAGGGAAAGGAGTAGAATATATAGGCTTGAGAGACAAGTGAGATGAGAGTTCATGAGCAATATACAAGATGATTTAAATTTGTGAACTTGGTTTAGCTTTTCTTTATCTCGTTCTTTATTTCAAAAATTCTGAGATCTATTTAAAACTTTGTGAGCATGTTAATACTTGTGGGATAAGCTTAATAAGGATCTACCCTCCGTAGAGATGAAGGCTAGTACATTATGGAACTTTAATGAATTAAAATTTTGAGAGCATTAGGTTTTCTCATGAGTAATCAAGTGCAAAGTTTAAACATTGTTTGGCAATGATGATATCCATCGAAGGCTTACTCGAGGACGAGCAAGGTTTAAGCATGGGGGAGATGTTGACGGTGAAAATCCGTCAACCTAGCCATGAGTTTACCTTCGGTGTTGGCATGAGTTTTATACCTTATCCATTGGTACTAACCCCCATGGTATAACAAGTTCACGTGTGCATGTCGGTTTTGGAGTTTAATGTTTATGCAGGGTTTTAGTGTTGAATGCAAGACTTTCGGGATAAGCTCATCAAGCACCTCATGACAAGACCTTGAAGCCCCCGTACAAGTCATGCAATGAAGCAAACTTAACTCCAAGAAGCCAGGGACTTGATCCGAGAAGACGACAGACTCCGAGGACCTGACCAGAAAAGTGCTGAATCTTGCAAGACAAGGAGTTGAGTCCAATTCGGAGAGAAACCGACGACATGGACCTACATGCAGAAGGGGGAAACATCCAGGAAGCAAGGGAACCGACGTGGAGCGAAGGAGCCCTCGGGCTGGGCCTAGATGGGCCCGGGCCGCCGGCCCCGTCCCGGTCGGCCCGTGCCCATCTAGGGCCCAAATGCCCCCTCCTTTGCCCTAGCCGCCAATCGGGCTATTTATAGCCCCCCCGACCGAGAGCCTCGCAGAGAAGAATTTGTCATCGGCCGCCGAGGAGCAAGAGAAGAGAGGGACACCATCTCGGAGAGGAGAGGGTCGAGCTAGTTGACTAGGGCTTCCCTAGCCGACGTGGGAACCTTGCACGCAAGACCACGTCGGAGTTCCCGAGCTAGAAGCAAGATCAAGGAAGGATCCCGGTGGTGATCTTGTGTATGTATCATTGTTATAGTTGAATTATCAAGTTGAATCTTTTCCTAGCGATCAAGTGTTTCCTCGAAGATTTCGTTTTTCGATCGGCTTTGCTTATTCCAATTCTATTCTCGAGATAGATTACATAGGGTGTTCTTGTAGCCGCGGTGGCTAGAGGTACACGCCGGATCTTCCGAAAGAATCTCGACTTGTCTTTTGACTCGCCCTAAGCTCCCCGCATGAATAGGGATACATTGTGACGAACGGGGGTCTCGAAAGGCGGATGTTTTCGGATTTGGACGGGAAACCACGATTTAAAGAGGCTTCTATTAAGATTCGATTTGCTACTTCTTCTCTTGCTTGGAACTTCAACAAAAGGCTTACCCCGATCCCTCTAGATCGGTTTATCTACCCAATCTTACTTTGTTTTCTCCGGTCTTTAGTAGATTAGATTCATTTTGTGTCTTTTACTTAGATGCATTAGGGTTTCTTCTATCGAAGATTGAAGTTACTTGGCTTTATTAGATTGAGTTTTGCGTCACACATTTGTTCCACGAATTCGATACCTTGGGTTCACCACTCGAGGGAAGAAGGGTCCCTTGACTACGACGGGAGACTTGTACGCTTGCGAGTCACAAACGAACTTTGATACAATTATTAACCGTCAACACAAGAACCTTGGGAATCCCGTGGTGAAAAAGGTGTAGGTCCGTACGCTTGCGGATCGTAGGTGGATACGAGTTTTATCCGTCAACAAGCCCCCTTTTTCTCGGCGCCGTTGCCGGGGAGCAAGCCAGTTTGCTACGTTTAATCTAGTATTAATTTTGTTGATTACTAACACCTAACCCTTATTTTCTAAAAAAAAGAAAAAAAAATCTTTTTTGTTTTTCTTTCTACTTTTCTTGTGCCTAGATGGATTTGTTCACCTCACCATTGGAAGACGAAGAGATGTCGCTAAGGGAGCTAGCAATGCCGTCAATGGAAGACATTGAGATGCAAAAATCAGATTTGACGTTTGCTACAACCCACTATGAAGTGAAGCCCGGAATCATCAAGTTAGTGGCGACAAAACCATTTAGAGGATTGGAGGATGACAACCCATATAGACACATTAAGGAATTCACGATGTTATGCAACACGGTGCAACAAAAAGGAGTTCCGGCCACTTGGTTTAAGTGGAATCTTTTTCCATCTCTCTCAAAGATGAAGCGCGAAGATGGTACACACTTGCGTCCATTGAAGCAAAAGGAAATTGGGATGAGCTAGTGAAGAAGTTTCTTTTGAAGTTCTTTCCCATACGCAAGGTCCAAGACTTAAGGAGGCAAGTGCTCACTTTCAAGCAAGGAGAGGATGAAGGAATTGATGAAGCATGGGACCGTTTTAATGAACTACTTGAGCGAGGCCCGAACTTGGGATTTTCCGGTGACTTGATGTTGCATACCTTTTATTTTTCACTAACCCCTAACTCGTCTCGTTTTGTAAGCATGTGTGCAGGCGGTGATATAATGGATAAAACAATAAGTGACGCCGCACAAATCTTACAAAGGATAAGCAATGGACAAAAAAACAATATGAGATTGGCAAAGATTTTGTCGAGAGGAGCAAAATGACAAAATCAAGCCCAAGGTGCTTGCTGAAATTTCTGAAAAAGATGAACCGAAGGTCAAGGAAGATGAACCGACCATACAAGAAAGTGAAGATCCACTTCCCAAGGTAAGAGAAGTCATTTCGGATGTTAAAAAAGTTGAAACTAACATGAATATAGGCCAAAGTATGTGGAATGCTAGACCATTGGTGGAGTTCAAGCAATCCGGTTGGGTTCAAGTTGATTTCGCCCCACTAATCAACTACCGAAGGAAGGGGGAACGCCGACACGTTGCCAAACTAATTGAAGATATATTTGATCAAGAGATGAGTGGAGAGTCGATCCAAAAGATGTTTGAAGAAGAAAGAGAAGAAGGAGATGAAGGATGGATCGACCGGTTTGACAACTCAAAGATTTATGATGAAGGAAGAGAAGAGTATAACCGTGATGAGCCTAGTGACTCAAAGGATAAATGGGAGGAGATAGGACTCAAGCTAGATGATAGCTTGTGTGCTATTGAAGCCTACACACTAGCAAATCAAGACATGGAAGTACTCAAGGATGAAGGAAAGAGTGAATCAACAATGAGCGATCTTGATGACATGTGGTACATGGAAGATAAAGAAAGCAACATACAAGTCTTTGAAGATGAAGATCTGGTTGATAAAGAAGACTTCAAATAAGAGATGAATGCGTACATAGTTGAAGGATTACATGTTCCACATGATGAGTTGAAGAAATTGCAAGATGGTGATGAAGAGGCAACTACACTTGGTGAGATCGATTCGCCTTCAACACCGCTTGATGAACCAAATATCACTCTTATTGAAAAATCTCTAAGGCCAAGGTACGTGCTGAAATCTCAAGATATTATTGGTATTGATGTTGATAAATTCAAATACTCATGCTCAACCAATAGTATGAATGATAGTCTAATGTCTATGCCTTGTTCCAATAGTGATCATGTTGATAGGCTAGATTTTCTTGAGAATGAAAAAAGAGGAAACATTTATTTTTGATCCAATTAATCTCACACCTAAACAACCTTTGCCTAATGATGAGCTAAGTGCTATGCATGAAACATATGCTTCTTTTATTTACACCTTGAATTCTCGTGCGGTTTCTAGCAATTCTACTTGAAGCAAAGTTTAAGTTTAGATGCTAAGAACCACCCGCAACCACGAAACAAGTTGGATAACAACCAAATGATAGATCGGGCTAAAACAAGTTCTAGGGTTAGTTGGAAACGGAGAAATTCAAGCAAGCAAGAGAGACACAGATTTAATCCGAAGTTCACACCCACAAAGGATGCTACGTCTCCGTTGAGGATCCCACAAAGGGAGGGCTATCACCAAGAGCCTCTTTTCCTCTTCCAACCCCCACAAAGGAAGATTGGTGCTCACTAAGATTTCTCCACGAAGGAGAGGGCAATACAAACGATCCCGGTGCACCACACCAAGAGGGCACTCGCGGCGACGCCTAACCGTCTAGAAGCAAGCTTCAAGAGTAACAAATGCAAAACAACAACCCGAGATGCTTCAAGTGCTCTTGAGAAGGGGAAGAACAAAGGGGATCTCAAAGCTTGGTCACACTTCACTAGAAATCACCTCTCTTCTCAAAACCTAGCTCAAGGGAACCAAGGATTAGCTCTAGAGGAGAGGGGAGAGGTGGAGTGAATGCTCAAGGAAGTGTTTGTCCCGTGGTTGGTCGCAATGAGTGAGGAGGGAGAAGAGGGGTTAAATACTAGGTGTCGGTGCGGAATGTGGTCCCGACACTAACCAAGTGATAAGCGCCGAGGTCTATCCCTCAATGGTCGATGCTAAGCAATAAGAGACACGAGTTTATCCCGGTTCCCGCCGATTGGCCGTACGTCCAGCAGCGATGGGCGTGCTCAAGGCACTATATTGCTCAAGACCGGGGTGCCTCGTAGTGGGGCTTCTACAAGCAAGGCGGGAGAGGAAGCGTGGCTTCCAAGTCCCTAGTGTAGTGGTCGAAGATGTTGTGGGAGAATTGGAGAGCAAGTGCGTGGTGCAACTTGCCTCGTGTTGAGCTCGTTGTTCGTGAGTTGTGTGTTGAGTCCGCCGCCCGCCTCCCCCGCGGCAAGGGGGTTCGTCCTCCTTTTATATACCAAGGAAGGAGCGAATCACATGCGCGCCGCGCTATTTAGCTACGTGCGGGAGCGTGATGTGCTACGCCGTAGAGTAGGCGGCCGCCCGTGCGATCTTGCGCCGATCCGGCCATCATGACATATCTTGTACTCGAACAAGGGCGGCCTCAAGGGTAGAAGAGCGGCGAACGGCGGTGATGTCTTCGCATAGGCTCGAGGGAGTCGGCCGACGTCGGCCCGCACGGAGCACGGTGGCAAGTAAGGTGGCGTCCCATTCCCACATGTTCCATAGTGCCGGAGCCGCTGCCGCGGCGCCCGGCGTGCGCCCTTACGCGCGAGGGCGGCGCCCATACCGTAACAAAGGGCGGGATGGCGTCCCCACCGGCCTAGTGCTTCCACCCAACCCCGTAAGGTCACAAGAAAGCAAATCGAGGGTGCAGCCGGCCCCACCCCGAGGGCTCGGCGCGTTAGCCGCACGGAGCGAGGTGCACGGCGTCACGGGACGGGCACCGCCCGCGCCGCACGCCCCCCCCCCCCCCCCCCGCGCGGATGGGGATGGGCTCCCTCCCGGGGAGTTGGTGCGGCGGCACGGGCGCGTGCCCCGGCGCATGATGGCGCTGTCCCGCCGATGTCGTGGCATTTAATGCCCGCGCGCGGGAGCGCGCACGCGTGCGGGGTGCCCTCGAGCGAGGCGGACCCCCGTTCGAAGGCGGGGCGGACCCTCGAGCGAGGCGGACCTCGCTCGAGGGGGGCGCACCCCCTCGATCGTGGCGGAATCCGCCCGAGGGAGGCGCGCACCCCTCGAGCGAGACGATACCTTATTCGAGGGAGTCTTCGAGTAGGCCGCCCGGTGGGCCGCCGGGGCCTTCGCGGCGTGGGCCATGTCCCGCATGGTTAAGTAAGGTGTATTTGGCTTTGTTGCGGGTTTTAAGTGGGGATTTCCCCGGTACCGTTTAAGGGGACCCCTAGGGCTGTCCCCGACAGCAGCCCCCCGAGCATCCGTGGGTTTGCCATTGAGGCTCCCGCATGCCGGGACCTACCGATAGGACGTTCTTCCCTCCTGGCCTTGCGAACGCTTTCCGTGGGGCCGCGTCAGCGGACCCGCCGGTCTAGCCCCCCGAAGCCCCGCAGAGCATAGGCGCTCCCCGTAGGGGTTGACCGCGAGACTTGGACGAGAGGGCGTGGTACATGTTTCAACCGGCGTCGGCAATGTCTCAGCCGGCTTCGGTGATGCACGCGCCGCCGGTGCTATCCCGGCGGGTGCAATCCAGGAGGTGTAGCCGTGCGTCAAGCCCCAAGCCCTGGCCCATCAAGGCGATCGGGTAGAGCTTTACGACTTATCTCTCAACGCGCCCTCGCCGTCCCTCCGCGGGACGGAGGGTGAGGTTTCCACAACCCCCATCGGTCGGGTCGCGAATTGCGGATTCCTCGTCGAGCTGTTAGCAGGTGGTTCGAGTGGACGCCCATGCCTCGTTCGATAAGGGTAGGCTGCGTGGTCCAGAGACACGTCCATTAAAGCGCTTGCGTGGGTTTGCTAGGTGGGGCTCGGTCCCGTTCGCTAGGGACCGAGGGCGCGGAAGCTCTCCCTCGGTGGGATCCCCCCGGCTAGCTGCCCTCGCTGGCTCTCGAACACGACCTGTGGGGCACCCTCGAGCCGGCGGGCTCGAGGAACGGCTCGAATGCGCGTGCCCTCGTCGTCCCTGACTCTGGTGATCTGGGGCGCCTGTTCGAACCCATCGAGGGTCGCGCTTTGAACCCCCGATCGCAGGGCCGTGCGGGGTGGCGCCCGGGCGGCCCCATCTTTGCATCCGCGCTCCATCGAGGGGCTCCGGGCAAGCCGCCCCTCGAGGCGCCGACCGCAAGGTGGTGCGGGGCGGCGTCTAAGCCGCTCCCCGCCCGGCACCGCGCTCCTTCGAGGGGCCCGGGCGAGCCAGCCCTCGAGGCGCCGACCGCACACGGCCGTGGCATGGGTGCTTTGCGGTGCCTCGTTTTGTTTCCGGGGGCCCCGAGGCGACCTTCTCACGCCCGTGCCCTTTAGAGGGTTGATATTGTCTCGAGCCGTGGGCTCGTGCCGCTCGAGGGTTCCGCGTGGCATGGGTGCTCGCGGGGCCTATTTGTGACAAACGGGCCCCGAGGCGACCTTCTCACGCCCGTACCCTTTCGAGGGTTGATATTGTCTCAAGCCGGGGCTCGTGCCGCTCGAGGGTTCTCCTTACCTTGTAAGGAACCGGCCATTAAATGCTCCACGAGAGAGGCTGCGGTTTTGCGTCGCGGGCGCGCTTTTTAGGCGTTAGAGCCGCGCGCGCACGCGTAGTGGGCGGCGTGGGCGGGCGGACGTGACCGCCTACCACGGTCCCTCGCTATTCTTCGCCGTGATGATGGCTTGTTCGCGGTGATGTGGCCCCCGCAATCGTGGTGGGGCCCGCCCCGTCGGCCGAGAAGAAAAGGTTCCCCGCAGCTTAATGCACGCGGGCGTCCGTCCCGAGAGCTCGCCCGCGGCTTATAAATCCGAGGGGAGGGAAAACGGTGGTTTTTACCTTAGCGCGCCGCCGTTCTTCCCCCTTGAGCTCTCGTCTTCGCTTTGCTCTCGCCACCGTGCGGCTTCGCCATTAGAGCTCTTCTTCCTCTTCTTGTCCTCCGTTCTTCACATCCCTTGTCCTTCCTCATGGCACCGCCTCCGCCCCTCACGATCCTTGACCCGTACGCCCGGGAGCGGTCGTCGGTCAACCGGCCGGCCCTTGGCGAGTTGGTCTCCGCCGGCCGCCGGGGCGGCGAACGAGGAGGGCCGGCCGGCGGAGGGGATTGTGCCGCCGGCGGGGACCACGCGCCCAACCCGCCGGAGGGCTACGTGGTGAGCTTCATCCGCTTCCACGAGCGCGGCTCGCCGCGCCGGCGAGCCGCTTCATGCGGGCGCCGTGCCACCGCTACGGCGTGGAGTTGCACAACTTCGCACCGAACGCGATTTCGCGAGCGGCCACGTTCGTGGGCATCCGCGAGGGGTATCTAGGGATCCCGCCCAACCGGGAGCTCGGGATACACCTCTTCCGCGCGGAGCTCTTCACGCAGCCCACGACGGAGCCGAGGGACCCGCCGCGCGGTGCGCGCCGGCGGGATGTCGCTCACCCCGCGAGCGCGCGCGGTCAAGGACGACTACATCCCCCGCACCATGACGACGAACAACGCCGGCCGGGAGCGGGGATGGTTGTACCTACGCAACACCGAGCCCGGCCTCCCCCGCCTACACCGGTCCGGTGCTCCGGAGAGGCCCAACTCCCCGGGGTCACGGGGTGTCCACGCCCCAAAGACCGAGGCGGGCCGGGACTCGCTCATGGCCGCATTGAGGAGCCCGGCGGCGCAAGGGCCGACCGCGGCGGGCGTCCTCGCCTTCCTCCACCACCGGCGGGTTGTGCCTCCGATGGAGAGGCCGCTCCGCATGTTCCGGATGACGGAGGAGGCGCACCCCCGTCGCGCCGGCGAGGTCGCGGATGCTCCCAACCCCCCCTCGAGCGGGCGTATGCGCTCACTCGGGCGTGGAACGCCGTCGACACCCGGATGCCGCAACGCCGGGATCGGTCCCCATGGGAGCTCGAGATGCTCCCCACCGGCCCGCCGGTGAGTACGATTCCTAACTCCGTTTTTTGTTCTTGGTGTTGCCTCGGCTCCCGACGCCCCCCTTGGCGTTCTTGCATGCGCTTGGTGCAATTCGCCGCCGCGAGGTCCGTCCCGCCCACTCCCGACTCCCGCGCACTTGGTCGGGCGGCGTAGCAACGGGAGCGGAGCGGGCGGCGCGCAAGAGGGAGCGCGCGAGGCGGCACCGCGAGCGCCGCGAGCGGCGGAACGAGGAGTACCGGCGGCGCGAGGAGCTGGGGCTTTCCTCCCCGGGGACCGAGGGAGTACTCGTCCTCGAAGGAGGACGAAGAGGAAGAGGCTGAGGGGCAGGGCCCCTCTGATAGGTGGGAGCTCGCGCCCCCCGCCGCCGGAGCCGGCCCCGGCGGCAAGAGCGGCATCGCCCGGGGGCGGGCGCGGCGGCGCCCGCCGCCGTGCAATCGACAACGGGGCGGCGCGCGCCGCGGAGGTGCGCCGCGCGCGCGCGCGCGCGCGCGCGCGCGCAAGCTCGCCCGCGCGCGGGCGGGGCCCGCGCGCGCGGCGGCGGGCGCGCGCGCGGCCGCGCCGGCCTCATCCGCCGAAGCCTCGAGGAAGAGGAAACGCGCCTTCTCCTCTTCGAGGTAAGGGACTTGCCTTTCTGCGAGGTTTGATTTTTTGGCGGCCGTGCGTTTTGATTTTTCGCTTGTGGTCGTGCGGGGTGGTGCCAACCGTGCCTCCCCTCGCGCCGGCTAAGGTGCTGAGGGCGGACACGTCCGTTCCCACCCGGCGGCCGCTCGTCGAGGGCGCCGCGGGCGGGGGCGAGCACGGCGGCGGCGGGCGAGAGCTCACGGGGGCCCGGGCCGAGGCCCTCAAGGCCTCGGCCGGCGGATCGGCCCGCCGTGGCGCGGCCGGCGGTCGTCGAAGAGCGGCGGGGCGCCGGTCGTGGCGCAGACGCGCCCCGCGGCGGCGGCCGTGATGGAGGCGCAGCCCCGCGGGGGTTGCCGCGACGGAGGCGCGGTTCGCGGCGCCGGCCAGGCGGCGGAGGCGAGCGGGCGGCGGCGGCGGCCGAGGAGGGCGGCCGGCGCCGGCCGCCGCGGAGGCGCGGCCGGAGGCGGTGGCCGCGGCGCCGCGTCGGGGCCGCGGCCGCGAGGCGCAAGTGGAGGCGCCGGCGGAGGCGGCGCAGGGCCGGGCGCCCGCCGGCGGTTCCCGGCGGCGGTGGTGGAGATCCCGGACGATGACTCCCCACCGCCCGGGTGGGATCGGTGGGCGAGCTCCACGCTCTCTCCGTGTTCCCGGGAGGGGGCCCTCGTGAGGCGGCGCGAAGGCCACATGGTGGCGGGGGGTCGAGGGCACGGCGCCGAGGCCTCGTCCTCCCGCGCCGGCTACTCCGCCCGTGTGGAGGGGGCCGGCCGGCGACCCGCTCGCGTTCGCCGACGCCCGGGAGGAGCAGAGCTCGGGGGGAGCTCCGCAGCCCACGGCGCCACGCTTAACCATGCGCCGAACGAGGCGCCGAGGGTCCACGGCATCGTCGCCCTGTTTCCCTTTTTCCTTGTTTCCCCGCGCGCTTGTCTTCGCGGCATGGTATTTACGGGTTTTGATTTGTGGGTGCCGGGAGCTCGAGCGCCGCGCCCGCGACAAGTACGGCGCCTTCGATCGGGGTGAACGCCGAGCTCCACCGGCTCCGGGAGCGATGCGGCGCCTTCGACGCGCTCGCCGACGCCCTCGGGACTCCGGATGGCCGTTGTCGCACGGCCATGGCGTTGCGCGACGAACTCCCCGAGAGCACGAGGCAGACCCGCGCGTCGCTCTAGCCTCGAGCGGGTCCGCACGCCCTCATCGACCGTGATGAGGCGCCGTGGCGGCGCGCGCTCGGACCTCGGAGAAGATGCGCACGCCGGCGACCAACCGGGAGGCGGAGGTGGCCGGCGTCCGCGGCCGAGAACCGGGGGCTCCGCTCATCCCTCGAGGGGGCGCAGCGCGGCGGCGCCGGCCGAGGAGCGGGCGCGCGCGCTTGAGCAAAGGGTCAAGGAGGCCAACGACTTGAAGGCCGCCCTCGACGCCAAGGCCGCGGCGCTCGCCGTAGCCGAGGACCGGCTCTCCCGCAGAGCGCACCGCTCGCCAAGGAGCCGAGGGACGGCCGCAGGGAGCGGGGCGCCCTCGTCGTCGCTCGGTCGGCCCTGGAGCGGGAGCGCGCTGCTCGCGAGGCGACGCAGATGTCGCTGGAGGACCGGAACGCCAAGTTCTCCGAGGTCGAGGGCGAGCTGATGGTGCTCAGCATCACGAGCGCGGGCCAGGAGCTGGCCCTCCAGGAGCAAGGCGAGACCATCAGGGGCCTCGAGCAGACGGTCGAGGCCGAGCGCCGTGCCCTCGAGGTGGAGAGGAAGCAAGTCGAAGGTGAGCCGCTGTTTGACTCCCCGTGTTGTTGGGTTATCTTTGAGGGTTCGCGCTCTTTTTCTGACTTCTTTCTCGTCTGGCATCTTTAGGCTTGCGCACCGCGCTTGGGCACGCGGTTGAGCAGGCCGAGGCGCTGCAGACCTCCTACAACTCCTCCGAGCGGGAGCTGCAGGAGTTGCGCGATGCGGCCCTCGAGACCTGCCGATTCGTGGAGGAGGGCGAGGCGCGGACGGAGCTCGCTCGGCCGGCCGCCCGCCCGCGCGCCCTCGGCGGCCATGTCACCGAACGGATGCGCCGGCGCCGCACCTTGGCGTCCGAGAAGGCCCTCGGAGTGGTACGGTCCCACTACGAGGTCAACCTCCGAGGCGCCGGCGGAAGGTTACGTCGTCCCCGAGGGTGTCGAGGACGAGGTGGCGATGGAGCGCGTGGACGCGCTCGCCGCCGACGCCGCCGGTCGCTTGCTGAAGCCTTCGAGGAGTTCCTCTTCCCCGACGCCGCCGACGCCGCCGCTCCTTCCTCACCGAAGCGGTCGGGCGCTAGGCCCATTTTTGTTTGTGTGTCGCTATTCCGGCCGTGCGGCCTTTGTAAATAAACAAGTTGTTCTTGGTCATGAACATTTGTCGATGTGAAATGAAGCCTTTTGTTTACTTGCGCTTTTTGTTTCTCCTTCTTCCTGAGTAGATTCTAGTTAGGGGAGTTTGATTTTCGCGGGTGGCCTGCTGGGTTGGAGGCGAGAGAGAAGGGCCGTATCCTCGCGGCGTAGGCTATCTCTGGCTCGCGCGCTCCTTCCGCTAGGCTGCCTGCGCCCTGTTCGAATCGCTGCTCGAGGCCGGAGTAGAGAACAAACATAGCGCGCGTGAGTTATTTCGTTTTTGCGCGAAAATGGGACCATTTTGGGGGGATGCCCCCCGTAGTAGCCCCCGAGGGTAACTTGGGTTTCGGGGGAAAGCCGAGTTGCCCTTTGCATGAGACTTATGATATTTACATAGTTGTCACCAACTGGGGTGTTGGTCATGTGATTTTTACAACGAAATACTTGGAAATCCTAGCTAGGGGTAGAAGCGACGTAGCTGTTGGATGTTCCAAGCGTTGGTGAGCTCTTCGCCGTCCTCGTTAGCCAGCTTGTACGTGCCGGGCTTGAGCACCTTCACCACGACGTAGGGTCCCTCCCATGGAGGCGATAACTTGTGGCGTCCTCGGTTGTCCTGGCGTAGCCGTAGGACCAGATCCCCTTTGCTGAAGTCCCGCCGGCGTATCTTGCGCACTTGGTAGCGCCTGAGGGACTGCTGATACCTCGCGGAGTGCATCAAGGCCATGAGGCGTGCCTCGTCGAGCTGGTCCAGCGAGTCCTCGCGGGCTCGCTGGTTGGTATCCTCGTCGTAGCCTCGAGCCCTCGGCGACCCGTATTATAAATCCGTGGGGAGGACGGCCTCCGCGCCATGGACTAGGAAAACGGGGTGAACCCGGTGGCTCGCTCGGGGGTGGTCCTTAGGCTCCACACGACCGCCGGTAATTCTTGGAGCCATTTTCGGCCGCATTTGTTTAGCCGGTCGAAAATTCCGGGCTTAAGGCCTTGTAAGATCATGCCGTTGGCACGCTCTACTTGGCCGTTGGTCCGTGGGTGTGCCACGCCTGCCCAATCCACACGGATGTGGAACTTGTCGCGAACTCCAAGAATTTCCCCGCCCGTGAACCGGGACCCGTTGTCGGTGATGATGGAGTTTGGCACTCCGAAGCGGTGAACGATGTCGGTGAAGAATGTTACCGCTTGCTCCGCCCTGAGATTCGTAATGGGCGCACCTCCACCCACTTGGAGAACTTGTCGATTGCAACCAACGGTGGGTGAAGCACCCGGCGCCTTCCGCAAGGGCCCGACGATGTCCAGCCCCCACACGGCGAACGGCCATGTTATGGGGATGGTCTGCAGGCATGGGCGGGTAGGTTGGACTTGCGGGTGTAGAACTGGCACCCTTCGCGGTGCGTACGATTTCGCCGGGCGTCCGCGACCGCGGTAGGCCGCAAAAGCCTTGGCGGAAAGCGTTGCCAACTAGGGGTGCGGGGCGCGGCGTGATGACCACGGATGCGGCGTGGATGTCCCGTAGGAGCTCGCGCCCCTCGGGGATGGGTACGCACCGCCGTAAGATGCCGGAGGCGCGCGCTTGTGCGGCTCGCCGTCGACGAGGGCAAAGGACTTGGCCATCCCGGCGATGCGCCCGGCCGTGGCCCGGGCCCGAGGGGAGCTCTCCTCGAGCCATCCAAGCGATGTATTTGTCACGCCGCCGCCCTTGACAGAGCCGGCTCGATGTCCATCACGTCGGCCTCGTAAGAGCCATACCCCTCGAGGAGGGTGAGCACGTACGCCTCGTTCGAGGGGTCCTCATCCATGGGTTCCGCACCCGCCGGATTCGAGGGAGCCCCCGAGGGTTCTCGCGTGGCTCGAGGGGTGAGGCTCGAGGACGACCAAGGGCTGGGCAATATCGCGGGCAAAAACGTTCGGGGGGACAGCGATCCGCCCGACGCGATCTTGGCCGGCCTCGTCCGCCTCCTCGTTGTATCGGCGGGGGCACGTGGTTGAGCTCGATGTCGTAAAACTTGTCTTTGAGGGCTCGCACGGCCTTGCGGTAGGCCTCCATCTTGTCATCATGGCAGCTCGCGTTCTTCATGACTTGATCGATTACGAGTCGTGAGTCCCCCCGCACGTCGAGGCGCTTGACGCCTAACTCAATGGCGATTTTGAGGCCGCAGAGGAGGGCCTCGTACTCAGCCATATTGTTAGATGCGGGGAAGTGGAGGCGCACCGCGTACCGCATGTGCTCTCCGAGGGGTGACACGAAGAGCAGGCCCGCGCCCGCCCCTGTTTTCATCACCGAGCCATCGAAATACAGAGTCCAGCACTCTGCTTGGATCTGTGGCGGCGGCAACTGCGTATCCGTCCACTCAGCAACGAAATCCGCCAGGATCTGGGACTTGATGGCCTTGCGTGGGGCGTAGGCGAGCGTCTCGCCCATCAGCTCCACGGACCACTTGGCGATCCTGCCCGCCGCGTCGGGATTACGGACGATCTCCCCTAGCGGGAAGGAAGAGACCACCGTGACGGGGTGGGCCTCGAAATAGTGGCAGAGCTTGCGCCGCGCGAGGACTACCGCATACAGCAGCTTCTGGACCTGGGGGTAGCGCGTCTTGGTGTCAGACAGGACCTCGCTGATGTAGTAGACTGGCCGCTGGACCGGCAGGGCGTGCCCTTCCTCTGTGCGCTCCACTACGATCACGACGCTGACCACCTGGGTGGTCGCGGCCATGTAGAGCTGCAGGGGTTCGCCATCCTGCGGCGGCGTGAGGATCGGGGCGGGCGTTAGGGACGCCTTCAGCTTGTCGAGCGCATCCCGGGCCTCGGCGGTCCGTGAGAAGCGCTCATGCTTCTTGAGGAGGCGATAGAGGGGCAGGCCCTTCTCGCCGAGCCGCGAGATGAAACGGCTCAAGGCGGCAAGGCACCCCAGCACCTTTTGCACCCCTTTGAGGTCCCAGATTGGGCCCATTCGCTCGAGGGCCGCGACCTTCTCTGGGTTGGCCTGGACTCCCCGTTGGGATACGATGTATCCCAGGAGCATGCCTCGCGGCACTCCAAAGACACACTTTTCGGGGTTTAATTTGACCCCATTGGCCCGTAGGCAGCCGAACGCGATGCCAAGGTCGCCAACCAGGTCGTCCGCCTTCCTGGTCTTAACGACCATGTCATCCACATACGCCTCGACCGTCCGCCCGATGTGATCTCCGAAAACGTGTTGCATGCAGCGTTGATACGTTGCACCTGCGTTTCGGAGGCCAAACGGCATCGTGACGTAGCAGAACATCCCAAATGGCGTGATGAGCGAAGTCGCAAGCTGGTCGGACTCCTTCATCTTTATTTGATGATACCCGGAGTAGGCATCAAGGAAGCTGAGCAGCTCACACCCAGCCGTCGAGTCGACAATTTGATCAATACGCGGCAAAGGAAAAGGAACTTTAGGACATGCTTTGTTAAGACTAGTGTAGTCGATACACATCCGCCACTTCCCGTTCTTTTTCTTTACAAGCACAGGGTTTGCTAGCCACGTTGGGTGGAACACCTCCTTGATGAACCCGGCCTCGAGGAGCTTCCGCAGCTCCGCTCCGATTGCCCGCCGCCGCTCCTCGTCGAAGCGGCGCAGCCGGCCGCGTTGCACGGCCGCGGCGTGAGGCAGGATGTCAAGGGATTGCTCGGCGACCTCCCTCGGGATGCCTGGCATATCCGAGGGACTCCACGCGAAGATGTCGGCGTTGGCGCGGAGGAAGTCGACGAGCACCACTTCCTATTTTGGATCGAGGGTGGAGCTGACCCTCAACGCCTTGCTCTCGGGGCAGCAGGGTTGAGGGGAACCTCCTTGGTCTGCTCCGTAGCCTCGAAGGTGCCGGTGTGCTTGGGGGCGGAGTCAAGGTCGTCGTTGACCATCCTCTCCAAAGTGGTCACCAGCGCTTCATCCAGCGCCAGCGCTTCTGTGTGCTCTACGCACTCGACGTCGCAGTCGAATGCGTGCTCGATGGACGAGCCCACGGTGATGACGCCGTTTGGTCCTGGCATCTTCATCTTCAAGTAGGTGTAGTTGGGGACCGCCATGAATTTGGCGTAGCAGGGCCGCCCAAGTATAGCGTGGTATGCGCCCTTGAACCCCACCACCTCAAAGGTGAGTATTTCCTTGCGGAAATTCTTCGCGGTGCCAAACCAAACCGGCAGGTCGATCTGCCCGAGGGGCTAGACCTGCTTGCCAGGCGCGATGCCATGGAACGGCTTCGTGCTGGGCCGCAGCTGGTCTAACCCGATCCCCATCAAGCGCAGCGTATGCGCGTAGAGGATGTTGAGGCTGCTGCCTCCGTCCATCAGGACTTTTGAGAACCGTGCGTTCCCAATGATTGGGTCGACCACCAGCGGGTACTGGCCCGGGTTGGGGATGCGGTTCGGATGGTCCTCCCGGCTGAAGGTGATGGCGTCCTCCGACCAGTTGAGGAAGGAGGGAGGCGCCTTCTCCGCGGCGAGGACCTCGTGCCGCTCCCGCTTGCGCTGGCGGGTCGACATGTCGACGGTGGGTCCCCCAAAGATGAGGAACACGTTCTCCACGGCGGGGAAGCCGCCGGCGTCGCCATCTCCTCCGTCTTTCTTGGCCTCCGCCTCCTTCGCGGCGGCGCGGCCATAGAACTTCTTGAGCATGTCGCACTGCTCAAGGGTGTGGTTTACTGGGGTCTTGTGGTAAGGACATGGCTTCTTCAGCATGTCATCAAACACCCCCGGGCCTCGAGGGGCCGGTCGAGGGCCCCGTCGAGCCGGTCAACGCAAAGAGCCTCGGCCTCATCGCCGTCGCGCCCCGCTCGCGCGCCGCGGCGCGGCTTCTTTCCCCTTCTTGCCCCGCTTGTCCTTGCGGTGGGGTTCCCCGGACTTGCCGCCCTCCGCGGGCGCATCGTCCGGGCGCCCGCCCTTCTTGCCATCAAAGATTGCCCCCACGCCCTCTTCTCCCCGAGGCGAAGCTGGTGGCGATGTCGAACAGCTCGTTGGAGTCCGCGGGCGGGCTGCGTCCCAGCTCACGCACGAGGTCCCGGCACGTGGTACCCTCGAGGAAGGCGTGCACAATTTCGGATTGCGCCACGCTCGGGAGCTCCGTGCAGCGCTTGGAGAAGCGCCGTATGAAGTCCCGCAGCGACTCGCCGGGCTTCTGAGTGCAGGAGCGCAGGTCCCAGGAATTTCCAGGGCGCACGTACGTGCCCTGGAAGTTGCCCACGAACGTGCGGACCAGATCGTCCCAGTTGTGGATCCGGGCGGCGGGCGGCGGTGCTCGAGCCATGTCTGAGCCGAATCCCCGAGGTGCAGGGGCAAGTTGCAGATGATGACCTCGTCGCTGGTGGCCCCGCCCAGCTGACACGCCAAGCGGTAGTCGTTGAGCCACACGCGGGGATCGGTCTCCCCGTTGTACTTGACGATGGTCGAGGGTTGGCGGAAGCGCTGGGGGAAGGCCTCCGCGCGGATCTCCCGGCTTAACACACGGGTCCCTGGGGGCTCCGGCGTCGGGGAGCGGTCCTCGCCGTTGTCGTAGAGTCCGCCCCGTCGAGGGTGGTAGCCCACCGCCGCTCGGGCGTCCGCCCTACTCGTGCGGCGAGCGTTGATGACGTTGCGGGCGTCACCGTCCAGCGCCCTGCGCGTGTCAAGGAGCCGCTCCTTGGCCGTCGCGCGTCCTGAGTTGGCGGGACACTCCGCGGCTTCACCTGCGTGGACCGAGGGTTCGCCTCCCTGTGCAGCCCCGTCCCCTCGTGCATCCCCTTGCTGGCGGATACGTGAGGCTGAGCTTTCGGCCTGCTGGACGACCGCTTGCTCTATGAGGGCCTGCACTTCGCGTTGCAGGTTCCGCGCCTCAAGGGTCGAGGGTGCCGGCATAGCCTGTAGCAGCGTCGCGGCAGCAACGAGCTTCCGACTTGCCCGTGGGGGCGCGTCAGGGTTGTCGGCGTTGATGCGGTCGCGGGCCTGCCCGCCCGCCCTCCCGCACGCATTCGCCGCGAGCGCAGGCTTCTCCGGCCATCGAGGCGCGGAGCGGCCCGCACCGTGCGGTATTCCTCCTCCGGCCTAGCCTCGAGCTCGCGGGCTTGGGCTAGGCCGTGCGTCGGCGTCGCTCCGGCGAGAGTGCTTGGTCCCGAGGCTTGGCGCGGAGCGATTCCCGGGGCGGGCGTGGCCTCCCCCGTCCCCGGCCGCCTACGGCGCCGGTGGCGTTCGCCGGGTCGTTGGCGACGACGACGCAAGCACTCCCGCGCGGGATCGTAGCTCCCGGTGCCGGAGTCATCGGAGCAGCCGAACCGCAGTCCGTAGCGTCAAGGAAACGTCCGAACATGACCGGGGTCCGAGACGCCGGAGAAGTCCCACTCCGCATACCCGTGAAGGTTGGCGGGCGGCAACGCGTCGAGGGAACCTAGGGATGATTCGTCTCCCCGCCGAGGTGCCGGGATCCCTGGCGACGAAGACGTGACGGCCAGGCGGGACCCTGCGCATCGTGGTGTTGACGTTGGCGTTGAAGGCCGTCGTGGCACCACGCAGCCCCGATGGGAAAGCGCGGTCCGGAGACCGTGCGCTGTCCCGCTGGGATGGCGGTTGTCGTGGCGGCAGGCGCGTCGCGATGAGAGGCGGCGCGCTCGGCTTGCCGTCGCTCGGACCGCGTTTGGCGTGAACGCCGGCCGAGCGGCGACGGCGTCGTGGCGCCGACGGACCCGCAACATCCGTGTCGGCGGGCGTCCGCGCCGTGGCGGTGCGCGCAGCGGGGACCGGAGCGGACCCGGCCCGGCGTCGCGGCCGGAGCTCCTCACGGTTGGTGAGGCGCATGAGGTAGCCGTTCCCCGTGGCCTGAAAGTTCAGGCCCCCGAACCGGATTTCGAACCCGGCGGGGAGGGGGGTCCGAGCTGCCCATGCGGAATGCGTACCGCGGTACTCGGTGCGGATCACCATGGAGGGAGTTGGTGGATTGACCTTAGGCGCTCGGATCCGCCCCACGGTGGACGCCAACCGTCGGTGCGGAATGTGGTCCCGACACTAACCGTGATAACCACCGAGGTCTATCCCTCAATGGTCGATGCTAAGCAATAAGAGACACAGAGTTTATCCCGATTCCGGCCGATTGGCCGTACGTCCAGCCGCTGGCGTGCTCAAGGCACTATATTGCTCGGCCGCCGGGGTGCTCGTAGTGGGGCTGCTACAAGCAAGGCGGGAGAGGAAGCGTGGCTTCCAAGTCCCTGGTGTAGTGGCTGAAGATGTTGTGGGAGAATTGAAGAGCAAGTGCGTGGTGCAACTTGCCTCGTGTTGAGCTCTGTTGTTCGTGAGTTGTGTGTTGAGTCCGCTGTCCGTCTCCCTTGCGGCAAGGGGGTTCGTCCTCCTTTTATAGACCAAGGAAGGAGCGAATCACATGCGCGCCGCGCTATTTAGCTACGTGCGAGTGCGTGATGTGCTACGCTGTAGAGTAGGCGGTCGCCCAGGCGATCTTGCAGCGATCTGGCCATCATGACATATCTTGTACCCAAACAGTGGCGGCCTCGAGGGTAGAAGAGCGGCAGACAGCTGGGATGTCTTCAGGTAGGCTCGAGGGAGTTGCTGACGTCGGCTCGTACATAGTTGAAGGATTACATGTTCCACATGATGAGTTGAAGAAATTGCAAGATGGTGATGAAGA
Source organism: Cenchrus americanus (assembly GCA_947561735.1). Classification (NCBI taxonomy): domain Eukaryota; kingdom Viridiplantae; phylum Streptophyta; class Magnoliopsida; order Poales; family Poaceae; genus Cenchrus; species Cenchrus americanus. Next base: position 86,059,289 of record OX387245.1, on the reverse strand, counting down.
GGCAACTACACTTGGTGAGATCGATTCGCCTTCAACACCGCTTGATGAACCAAATATCACTCTTATTGAAAAATCTCTAAGGCCAAGGTACGCGCTGAAATCTCAAGATATTATTGGTATTGATGTTGATAAATTCAAATACTCATGCTCAACCAATAGTATGAATGATAGTCTAATGTCTATGCCTTGTTCCAATAGTGATCATGTTGATAGGCTAGATTTTCTTGAGAATGAAAAAGAGGAAACATATATTTTTGATCTGATTAATCTCACACCTAAACAACCTTTGCCTAATGATGAGCTAAGTGCTATGCATGAAACATATGCTTCTTTTATTTACATCTTGAATTCGTGCGGTTTCTAGCAATTCTACTTGAATCAAAGTTTAAGTTTAGATGCTAAGAACCACCTGCAACCACAGAAACAAGTTGAATAGCAACCAAATGATAGATCGGGCTAAAACAAGTTCTAGGGTTAGTTGGAAACGGAGAAATTCAAGCAAGCAAGAGAGACACAGGATTTAATCCGAAGTTCACACCCACAAAGGATGCTACGTCTCCGTTGAGGATCCCACAAAGGGAGGGCTATCACCAAGAGCCTCTTTTCCTCTTCCAACCCCCACAAAGGAAGATTGGTGCTCACTAAGATTTCTCCACGAAGGAGAGGGCAATACAAACGATCCCGGGTGCACCACACCAAGAGGGCACTCGCGGGCGACGCCTAACCGTCTAGAAGCAAGCTTCAAGAGTAACAAATGCAAAACAATAACCCGGAGATGCTTCAAGTGCTCTTGAGAAGGGGAAGAACGAAGGGGCTCTCAAAGCTTGGTCACACTTCACTAAAAATCACCTCTCTTCTCAAAACCTAGCTCAAGGGAACCAAGGATTAGCTCTAGAGGAGAGGGGAGAGGTGGAGTGAATGCTCAAGGAAGTGTTTGTCCCGTGGTTGGTCAGCAATGAGTGAGGAGGGAGAAGAGGGGTTAAATACTAGGTGTCGGTGCGGAATGTGGTCCCGACACTAACCGGTGATAAGCGCCGAGGTCTATCCCTCAATGGTCGATGCTAAGCAATAAGAGACACAGAGTTTATCCCGGTTCCGGCCGATTGGCCGTACGTCCAGCGGTGGCGTGCTCAAGGCACTATATTGCTCAAGACCGGGGTGCCTCGTAGTGGGGCTTCTACAAGCAAGGCGGGGAGAGGAAGCGTGGCTTCCAAGTCCCTAGTGTAGTGGCCGAAGATGTTGTGGGAGAATTGGAGAGCAAGTGCGTGGTGCAACTTGCCTCGTGTTGAGCTCGTTGTTCGTGAGTTGTGTGTTGAGTCTGCCGCCCGCCTCCCCCCGCGGCAAGGGGGTTCATCCTCCTTTTATAGACCAAGGAAGGAGCGAATCACATGCGCGCCGCGCTATTTAGCTACGTGCGGGAGCGTGATGTGCTACGCCGTAGAGTAGGCGGCCGCCCGTGCGATCTTGCAGCCGATCCGGCCATCATGACATATCTTGTACTCGAACGAGGGCGGCCTCAAGGGTAGAAGAGCGGCGAACGGCGGTGATGTCTTCAGATAGGCTCGAGGGAGTCGCTGACGTCGGCCCGTACGGAGCACAGTGGCAAGTAAGGTGGCGTCCCATTCCCACATGTTCCATAGTGCCGGAGCCGTTGCCGCGGCGCCCGGCGTGCGCCCTTACACGCGAGGGCGGCGGCCATACCGTAACAAAGGGGCGGGGATGGCGTCCCCACCGGCCTAGTGCTTCCACCTAACCCTGTAAGGTCACAAGAAAGCAAATCGAGGGTGCAGCCGCCCCCCTTCGAGGGCTCGGCGCGTTAGCCGTACGGAGCGAGTGCACGGCGTCACGGGACCGGCACCGGCCGCGCCGCACGCCCCCCCCCCCCCCCCCACGGATGGGGGATGGGCTCCCTCCCCGGGGAGTTGGTGCGGCGGCACCGGGCGCGTGCCCCGGCGCATGATGGCGCCGTCCCGCCGATGTCGGGGCATTTAATGCCCGCGCGCGGGAGCAGGCGCACGCGTGCGGGTTGCCCTCGAGCGAGGCGGACCCCGTTCGAGGGCGGGGCGGACCCTCGAGCAAGGCGGACCTCGCTCGAGGGGGGCGCACCCCCTCGATCGGGGCGGAATCCGCCCGAGGGAGGCGCGCACCCTCGAGCGAGACGATACCTTATTCGAGGGAGTCTTCGAGTAGGCCGCCCGGTGGGCCACCGGGGCCTTCGCGGCGTGGGCCATGTCCCGCATGGTTAAGTAAGGTGTATTTGGCTTTGTTGCGGGTTTTAAGTGGGGATTTCCCGGCACCGTTTAAGGGGACCCCTAGGGCTGTCCCCGACACTAGGTGCCGAAAACTAGCCGTTACTGTGCAAAGACGTGTAACCCCGGTACTACCGACACGGTGTCGGTACTACCGAGGGGGGCTTTTTCTGAACAAAAACAGTACGGACACCGGTAGTACCGACACAGGGTCGGTAGTACCGGCCCCCTGGCTAAAACATGCCAGAGAACGTATATCGGTATACCGGCCCTGCGCCGGTACTACCGAAGGGCGGTGGTCGGTAGTACCGACATGGTGTCGGTACAACCGGCCCAGCCTGAGATTTTGAGGAAAGAAAAGCATATGTGCACGTGCCAACTCTCAACTCTTCTCACTCACTTAGAATACCTTCTAGAGCACTTTTAGCATTTCTTGGCTATCGAATTGCATCCCCCTTTATAGTACGGTGTTTCCTATACTCAAATTCAAAAGAAAAAGTAAATTAAGCCTTGATTCGAGTAGAAAGCATCGACTTGAAATTGGGGGCCTTCCTTTGATCAACTATAAGAGTTTTACTCATTTAAGACCTGCACACATCTTGTCAAAGCATTAAATACCACAAATCGTGCTTGTCATTATCACCAAAATAATTAGGGGCCAAGATGCACTTTCAATCTCCCCCTTTTTGGTGATTGATGACAACCACAATTTGTTTATAAAAAGATGTGTGTATTTGACGAATTTGAAAATGAAACTCCCCCTAAATGTGTGCTTCAACTTTTATGAAGGCCTCAAATGCCCATCACACATTTAGAAGATTTTTCACTCTCAAATTACATACACAAGTGCATGAGTGTGATATATAAACCGTGATGCATATGTCATGGTATACAAAACAATAAAAGTGAGAAATAACAAGCATCACAAATAGATAACAAGGTTCCTCACATCACAAGCATAACTTAAGTCTTACAAATTTAAACGAGTTCTAAGTTCTTAAGTTCTTCAACAGGCATTACACCACATGAAACCACACATAGTCCTTACATGTCCACAAATACAAGGATAGATAGATAGATAAGTGAAGATGCAAGCCCACACCACACATGAGTAAATTGTGAGCTCACTCCCCCTTTGGCATCAAGCGCCAAAAAGTGGAGGCCTTTCAATCATCGTAGTCATGTGGAGAGTGGGCAGCCGGAGGAGAGTCGTCGTCGTCGTCGTCGTCGGTCTCACCACCACCAAAGTCCTCGTCATCGATGTCGGCCGGAGGAGCTCCATACATCATGGAGGCGTCGCCGTAGATCTCCCTAGGGTTGTAGAAGTTTGGTGGAGGAAGAAAGTCCATGGGCTCGCGGACGGGAGAGTGCTCAATGTTGTGTTGAGCGAGCAAGGACTTTTGACACGTCTCTAGCTTGAGGAGCTGCTCATCAACATGCTGCCTATGGGCACGAATTTCCTATGCATTGTGTCGTCCAACGTTGAAGCAAGCAAAAAGACCTTGAGAGAGGAAATTGAAGATACTCTTTTTCTTGCCGGGGGGGACGGTGCCTCTAGATGCGGATGGCCCACGAGAGGAGGAAGGTGGCTCAAAAGAAGATGGGCCACCGGAGGAGGAGCCACCTGCGGTAGGAGGACGAAGAGGGGCATGCTTGCCCAACTTGAGGAGCCTCTCGATGTTGCCTTTGTTGGGCTTGTACCAAGAATGGGTCTTGTCGGGGAGGATATCAACTCCCGCCACCTCACAAATCATCTTAAAGATCCAAGGGGCATATTGGCAGCTCTTGTTAGCGGACACGGAGCACACAATGATCTCTTCCCAAATGAAGTTGAATATACTAAAGTCTTCCTTGTCCGGTGCCATCCTCACTAGGATCTCTTTTGCCACATTGGAGATATTGGTGTTGTCACCTATCTTGGGAGTGAGAGTGTAGCGAAAGAGTTGATTTAGCATCCGATAGACTGGCTTCATCCCATGAGTGGTACCAAATTCCACCTTGCCATACGCCGAGTCATACATGAATGCCATCTCACTGTCAAGAGGGAATTCTCCACCATGCAACTTTGGACGAGCAAGATCCTCCTCACTGAAGCCAAGAATCTGAGCAAAACGCTCATAAGATACGAAGAGGGGCTTTCCTTGAAGAAGCCAATGGAAGGTACGGGTCTCACGGCGGATGTAGAGATTGGCATAGAATTGGGCGACCACTTCCTCATTCCAATCATAGTTGATAGACATCACATTGGTCATCCCTTTGGCATGGCATATATCAATAGCATCATTGACGGCCGAAATGTCAAGTGACCTAAGGAGATCCCAATTGATTGATTTCATATCGATAGTCATGTGGTCCTTGCCGAGAATGACCGACTCATACCAATCGGCATTGAACTTGAGCCAAAAACGAATGTCCGCATCAAACTCCTTTTGCCAAAGAGAGGGGTCGGAGTACCTCTCCTTGTAGACATTGTGGGAACCTCTTGTGTAGTCTACCATCCTCACAATTCCCATTTGAGTGGCCGGACGAGGAGGTCTTGATGGCCGAAGGATGAACGAGGAGAGGGTTTCCAAGGAGATGTCCTCATAGTCATCATAATGGTCATCGGGTTGGTGTGCTTGCTCGGTACGGGCACGATGACCTTGTCCCGTGGACTGGCGAGGAGCAGCAGGAGGGTTGGTACGACCACGACCACGAGGAGCTTGAGAGCTAGCTCCCCCTTTCCTCTTCCTTTGAGCGAGAGGAACGTCGTCTTCATCGGAGCCTTCACGCACAACTTGCTTGCCGCCGCGACCCATCCGGAGGATTAGCAAGAATGCATAAGATTGGAGTTGAATGCGAGAAGGAATGGCTCAACCTAAGGGGAGAAGCGGGGGTTAACCGCCCCCATCGGTACTACCGACATGGCGTCGGTACTACCGATGGGGGTCGGGTTTTGGTGAAAGGAACTTGAATCCGGGGTTTTAGCCAACCAAAAGCTACCAAATCATGAACACGAGTTCTATGGGGGTAAAGATGATGATTCCCTAAAGCATTGCCTCTAGAAACAACTATATTGAGAGATCGATCCACGGAGATTTTGAATGAATACCTTGAGAAGCTTCCCGCGCGAATCGACGAACTTCCGGCGAGGATCGGATGTTCCGGAGGGTGGAGAATCTAAGGATGTGGGCAAGGAACACTTTTCACGGTTGGGTTGTGAGATCCCCTCACGGATTTGAGAGGAAGGAGGGGAGGGACGATGCAACGGTTGGGAGAAAGGGTTAGAACCCTAGCCCCTGGTCGCGGGGCTTATATAGCCCAGCGGCCCTTATCGGTAGTACCGACGGGGTGTCGGTACTACCGGCGGTCCCCTAAAAATTAGACAGAAGGGTCTTATCGGTATACCGCCCCCGTGGGGGGGGGTCCGTAGTACCGACACGAGGTCGGTTCTACCGAGGATCGCCAGAAATTCAAACAGAGAACTCATATCGGTACTACCGACCTTGTGTCGGTTGTACCGGCAGATAAGCGCATTTTGGAAAGATTTCAGGTCTAGATAGAGATTTTCGGTAGAGAGGAATATGGACATGTAGAGAACTCATAGGAGTTGGTGACTAGTCACAAGCAATCACTCAAAGCTATAGTCACCACCCACTATGTTGAAAATCCAATGATTTGTAAAACACACAAAAGGAAGTTAAAATAAAAAGATTTACTTCCTATCTAGGCAACAAGCAATTTTATGCGCAAAAGATCAAGCCAAGTTACGAGAATCTAAGATGTTTAGCTCACTCCTCAAAGCACAAAACCTTTGCTCGTCTAGAGGCTTAGTGAAAATATCGGCAAGTTGCTTTTCGGTGCAAACATGCCGTAAAGCAATGTCACCCTTAGCCTCATGATCCCGTAAGAAGTGATGTCTAATGTCTATGTGCTTTGTTCTAGAGTGTTGGACAGGATTGTTCGCTAGTTTGATAGCACTCTCGTTGTCACACAAGAGTGGAATCTTACTAAACTTGCAACCATAATCACTCAACGTTTGCTTCATCCACAAGAGTTGTGCACAACAAGCACCGGCCGCCACATATTCGGCTTCGGCCGTGGATAAAGCAACCGAATTTTGCTTCTTTGAGCTCCACGACACCAAAGACCTACCAAGAAATTGGCAAGTCCCGGTAGTGCTCTTTCGATCTACTTTGCAACCGGCATAATCCGCATTGGAGTAGCCAAGTAGATCAAAAGTGGAACCTTTGGGATACCACAAGCCTAGGTTAGGAGTATGAACTAAATATCTAAAGATCCTCTTAACAACCATTAGATGGTACTCCTTAGGATTGGCTTGAAATCTTGCACACATGCACACACTAAGCATTATATCGGGCCTAGATGCACAAAGGTAAAGGAGGGAGCCAATCATGGAACGGAATACCTCTTGGTCGACCGACTTCCCTTCTTCATTGAGATCAAGATGTCCATTTAATGCCATGGGTGTTTTGATGGGCTTGGAATCGGCCATGTCAAACCTCTTGAGCATATCCTTCACATACTTGGTTTGACACAAGAAAGTCCCTTCATTCATTTGCTTGATTTGAAACCCAAGAAAGAACTTCAATTCTCCCATCATAGACATCTCAAATCTCTTGGTCATGATCCTACTAAATTCTTCACAAAATTTATCATTAGTAGACCCAAAAATGATATCATCGACATAAATTTGACAAACGAAAATATCTTTTCCATTTCTTTGAATAAAGAGAGTAGAATCGGCTTTGCCTATCTCAAAGCCGTTCTTGAGAAGGAAATCCTTAAGGCATTCATACCATGCTCTAGGAGCTTGCTTAAGCCCGTAGAGCGCCTTATGGAGCTTGTACACATGATTTGGAAACCTTGAGTCTTCAAAGCCCGGTGGTTGATCCACATACACTTCTTCTTGGAGAGGTCCATTCAAGAAAGCACTCTTCACATCCATTTGATGAAGCTTGAAATCATGATGAGTAGTATAGGCTAAAAGAATACGAATTGACTCGAGCCTTGCAACCGGTGCATAAGTCTCTCCAAAATCTAAGCCTTCAACTTGCGTGTAACCCTTGCCAACAAGCCTTGCCTTGTTCCGTGTGACGACACCAAATTCATCTTGCTTGTTCCTAAAAACCCATTTGGTGCCGATCACATTTTGCTTGGGTCTTCGTACCAACTCCCAAACTTCATTTCTTTTGAAGTTGTTCAATTCTTCCTCCATGGCAATAATCCAATCCGGATCCTCAAGAGCTTGTTCCACACTAAGAGGTTCCAAAGAGGAAACAAACGAGTAAAATGCACAAAAAATTGACAATCTAGATCGACTTGTTACCCCTCTTTGAATACTTCTAAGAATGTTGTCAACGGGATGATCCTGTTGAACCATTTGATGTACTCTTGGATGTGGCTCTTGAGATTGACATTGGATAGGTCCATCATCGTCATCTTCATCTTGTGGTGTATCTTCTTGAGCTTCATCACTTAGTTCTCCCCCTTGATCAAAGCCCCGTCCATGATCGTCACCATGAACTTGACTCTCATCTTGTTGGACTTGAGAACTAGGTGGCTCCACTCTTGTTGATGATGATGGATCATGAGTGCTTGTGTCAACCGGAGTTTGTGCTTGAATTTCCCGAGGCATCACTTCACCGGTCCCCATTCTAAAGATGGATATGCTTGGGGGCTCTTCATCATCTACAAGGTTTTCACTAACTTGCTCTCGTTGAGAGCCGTTGGATTCATCAAATTTCACGTCTACCGTGGTCTCAACACAACCGGTGGTTTTGTTGAAAACACGATAGGCATGCTCGTTAGTTCCATAACCAAGTAGAAAACCTTCATCAACCTTGGATGCAAACTTTGAGGCTTTGGGTTTCTTGTTAAGTATGAAACACTTACACCCAAAGACCCTAAAGTAATGCACACTAGGTTTCTTACCGGTGATGATTTCGTAGGGAGTCTTGTTCAAATACTTGTGGAGGTAGAGGCGATTGGCGGCGTGGCATGCGGTGTTGATGGCTTCCGCCCAAAATGAGTCCGGGTCTTGTACTCATCAAGCATTGTCCTTGCCGCTTCTATCAATGTGCGGTTCTTCCTCTCAACAATGCCATTTTGTTGAGGTGTATATGGAGCGGAGAGTTCATGCTTGATGCCTTCTTCATCTAGGAACTCTTCAACTTGTGTGTTCCTAAACTCCGGCCGTTGTCACTTCTTATGTTTTTGACCTTGAGCTCGAACTCATTTTGAACTCTTCTAATGAACTTCTTCACAATTCCCTTTGCCTCACTTTTATCTTGCAAAAAGAATACCCAAGTGAAACGGGAAAAATCATCAACAATTACTAAACCATACTTGTTACCACCGATGCTTATGTAGGCAATTGGTCCAAATAGATCCATGTGTAGTAGCTTCAATGGTCTTGATGAGGATAGAATGTTCTTGGCGGGATGGTGAGCTCCAACTTGCTTCCCGGCTTGACATGCGCTACATAACCTATCTTTCTCAAAGACAACATTTGTTAGTCCTAGGATGTGCTCGTCTTTTTGAAGTTTGGCCAAGTTCCTCATGCCAACATGGGCTAGTCGGCGATGCCATAGCCAACCCAAGTCGGATTTTGCCACTAAGCAAGCCTTAGGATCCACCTTTACTTTTGTGAAATCCACATAGTAAAGTTTTCCCCGTAAGTGACCCGCAAAGACAATAGAGGAATCCTCCCTTCTAGTGACGGTCACACCCTCATGAGTAAAGAGACAATTGTAGCCTTTCTCACAAAGTTGTGAAACCGACAACAAGTTGTATCCCAACCCTTGCACATGATAAACATCTTCAATTGAATTTGTTGTTGAGATAGCAATTTTACCTAAGCCAATGACATCCCCTTGACCATTATCACCATAAATGATAGTTTCCGTAGGGTTGTCATAACGGTCAAGGGATGCAAACAAGCCTTCATCTCCGGTCATGTGATTAGTGGCACCACTATCAATCAACCATGCACTTCCACCGGAGGAGTAGGCCTACAAAACAAGTTTAAGCTCTTGGTTTAGGTACCCAAAAGGATTTGGGTCCTTGGAGGTTAGATGCAAAAACTTTTGGAACCCACACACTCTTTCTCATAGTCTTCATGGCATAGGCGCCAACATACTTGACAACCATTTTACCATTATGGTCCAAGGTTACAATGTAATCACAAGTGTAGTTGGGTGTGGGTTTGTGCTCAACCACATTCTTCGATGCCTTAGGTGGGGTGTTACTCCCACCGATTCCCTTTGTGGTTTGCACCATCTTTGGGGCTTTCTTGGTTGTGGTAGATGTGGTGACTCCATGGGCAATATCCATTATTGTGTTGAGGTAGCCTCCCTTGTTCCATAAGGGGATCTCATGCCCTTTCACCGTCACCCTACCATTTGCCTTGTTGTTCTTGCGGTGTCCAAGTCCTTGCTTGTCCACCACCTTGGGTATTGACTTGGCACTAATGTTGCCTTGTGTAAACAACATGTTCAATCGGGCAATTTCCTTGTATTTGCTCTTAATTTTCTCTTCAAGCCTTGCAAGGTTAGTCTTGATAGCATTCATATCAATGTTAGCGCAAGAAGAGCAAGTTTTGCTAGTGGAGGCACTAGAGTCCAAGTTTGCCGATGGAGTTGCTTTGGTGCTTTCCCAAAGACTACTAAAGTTAGCTTCAAGAGATTTGTATTTCTCCGTCAAGCATGAGAAGCTTGATTGAAGCTCACTATGAGTAGTTTTTAGGGAAGCTAAAGATTCATTTGCCAAGGTGAGATCCTTTGACATCTTCTTATTAGAATCGCCGATCAAGGACAAGTCCATGGTCAACTTTTCCACCTTAGCCTTCTCTTCGGCAAGAGATTTTTCTAAAGCAAGGTTTCTTTCCTTTTCAAGGATAAGCAAGTCTTCTTGCTCATGAAGGATCTCTTTCTTTTTCTCTAGTTTGTCCAATAGCCTTTTAATTTCCTTGTGGCCATTTTTACCAAATTTCTTTATCATGTTGTTCTCTAGTTCCTTTTCCTCATCTAGGTTTTCTATGTCGCTACTAGAGGTGGATGAAGAGGATGTTAGAGAGGATGAGACGGTTGATTCTTGTACCTTGCTCCCCCTTGCCATGAGGCAAAAATGAGAGTGGTCTTCATCATCGGAGAGGTTGTTAAAGAGGTGTGTTGAGGATGAACCTTGTGCCATGGCAATTGTTGCCATCCCTTGCTTCTTTGGTTCTTCATCTTCATCACTTGAGTCCCATTGTTGACCCACGTGCACACGCCCTTGGTACTTGTTCTTGTACTCTTTGCTTCTCTCCTTGAACCTCTTTTCTTCCTCATTCTTGTTCTTGTTCTTGGGGCACTCGGCGATGAAATGTCCATACTCTCCACACTCATAACACTTTCTTTGTGACTTCTTCCTTCTATCATCTCCACCTTTTCTTGAATTTCTTGACTTCAAGAATTTCTTGTACTTCCTTATAGCAAAGGCGGTTTCTTCATCCGTGCTTTCTTCATCGCTAGTGTCTTCCTTTTTGCTCTTGGAGGGCTTGGGCTTCTCTTCAACAACTTCACTAGAGCTTGCTTTGAGAGCTAGACTCTTGCCCATCTTCAAGGTTAAAGACTTCTCCACATCTTAATCAACTAGTTCTTGATGCAAAATTTCTCCAAGAAGTTGAGTGGGTGTCATTGTTGGGTATCTTGGATCCCTTCTTATCATTGCCGTCAAGTTCTTGTTCTTGGGGGCAAAAGCTCTTAGAAACTTCTTTGTGACCTTTGAGTCATCCCAATCTTTGCTCCCAAGAGCTCTAATGTCCGAGACAAGCACCATGAGTCTATCATACATTTCTTGAACGGTCTCTCCATCCTTCATGAAGAAAAGCTCAAGTTCTCCATTGATTAGGTCCATCTTGCCTTGTCTCACATGCTCGGTTCTCTCATGTGCTTCCTTGAGTGTGTCCCAAATTACCTTGGCAATTTGGATGTTCCGAACCTTGTTGAATTCTTGTGCACACAAGGATCCCGTGATGACTCTCGTGGCTTGTACGTTGCGGTGAAGATCTTGCTCATGCTCAATGGTGAGGGCTTCTCCTTCGGCGGGAATTGTTACACCTACAACCACAATCTTCCAAAGAGAAGGGTGAAGCCCGTAAAGGTGCATTTGCATATCATAATCCCATTTGGGATAGTCCTTCCCATCGAAATGAGGAGGCTTTCCCAAATGCACGGAATAAAATTTGTCGTTAGAGTTGTTGCCCGGAATTTGCCCGTAGTGATGGGGCACTTCGTAGAAGCCGGAGTGAGAGTACTTGGCTTGCTCCTTCTTGATCATCTTCTTGAGGAGCTTCTTTGCCATCTTCTTGGCCTTCTTCTTCTTCTTAGCCTTTCTTCTCTTCTTGGCCGCCTTCTTTGCCGCAAGATCATCGTCCTTGGCATCCTCATCACTTGAGTCGGAATCCGAGTCGGAGTCGGAATCCGACGAGGAGTCGTCGGAGCTGTCCACGTTGGATGGAGTACGGCTTGGGGCCCTGCCGACGAGGTCGCCGACTTGAGCTGCCGTGAGCTCTCTCTCTTGAGCTTCTTTTGCGGCAATTTCTTCGGCGGTTGGGTTGCTTCCAATCCCCGACATCTTGATCCCTTAGTGGTTAAGCCTAAATCAAGGGATTAGGCTCGATACTAACCTCCAACCGAAAGGACCTTGTGATGCCTAGAGGGGGTGAATAGGATCACTTAAAATTTACGAAACAAAAGCGACGGATTAAAAACCCCTGTCGGTACTACCGACGTGGTGCCGGTTCTCTACCGACGGGGTCGGTACTACCGACAAACGAGAAATAACTTAAAACAAAATTTGAATTCCGTGCGGTTTCTAGCAATTCTACTTGAATCAAAGTTTAAGTTTATATGCTAAGAACCACCGCAACCACGAAACAAGTTGGATAACAACCAAATGATAGATCGGGCTAAAACAAGTTCTAGGGTTAGTTGGAAACGGAGAAATTCAAGCAAGCAAGAGAGACACAGGATTTAATCGAAGTTCACACCCACAAAGGATGCTACGTCTCCGTTGAGGATCCCACAAAGGTAGGGCTATCACCAAGAGCCTCTTTTTCCTCTTCCAACCCCCACAAAGGAAGATTGGTGCTCACTAAGATTTCTCCACGAAGGAGAGGGCAATACAAACGATCCCGGGTGCACCACACCAAGAGGGCACTCGCGGGCGACGCCTAACCGTCTAGAAGCAAGCTTCAAGAGTAACAAATGCAAAACAACAACCCGGAGATGCTTCAAGTGCTCTTGAGAAGGGGAAGAACAAAGGGGCTCTCAAAGCTTGGTCACACTTCACTAGAAATCACCTCTCTTCTCAAAACCTAGCTCAAGGGAACCAAGGATTAGCTCTAGAGGAGAGGGGAGAGGTGGAGTGAATGCTCAAGGAAGTGTTTGTCCCGTGGTTGGTCAGCAATGAGTGAGGAGGGAGAAGAGGGGTTAAATAGTAGGGGCTGAAAACTAGCCGTTCTTGTGCAAGGTCGTGTAACCCCGTACTACCGACACGGTGTCGGTACTACCGAGGGGGGGCTTTTTCTGAACAAAAACAGTACGGACACCGGTAGTACCGACATAGGGTCGGTAGTACCGGCCCCCCCGGCTAAAACACGCCGGAGAGAACGCATATCGGTATACCGTCCCCCGCGCCGGTACTACCGAAGGGCGGTGGTCGGTAGTACCGACATGGTGTCGGTACAACCGGCCCGACCCTTGAGATTTTGAGGAAAGAAAAGCATATGTGCACGTGTCATCTCTCAACTCTTCTCACTCACTTAGAATACCTTCTAGAGCACTTTTAGCATCTCTTGGCTATCGAATTGCATCCCCCTTTATAGTACGGTGTTTCCTATACTCAAATTCAAAAGAAAAAGTAAATTAAGCCTTGATTCGAGTAGAAAGCATCGACTTGAAATTGGGGGCCTTCCTTTGATCAACTATAAGAGTTTTACTCATTTAAGACCTGCACACATCTTGTCAAAGCATTAAATACCACAAATCGTGCTTGTCATTATCACCAAAATAATTAGGGGCCAAGATGCACTTTCAATGCCTAAAAGAGTTGCAAGATAAATCATCAACCTCTCCGAATCCCGCGATGGATACTGCTGTCTTCATCAATTTGAGAGCTTGTTCAGAGGTGTACAAATGAAGAAAATAAGATATTCAGAAGCTCCATCAAATTACCATTCCAACTCATCAAGAACCAACAAGTTTGAAGACCCGTGCAAGGAGTTATGGAGGAAACATTGAGCGTTGCGCGTTCTGAATTTCTGGACAGATTTCATCGCCGAAGTAAAACGGACGTAACTCTCTTGTCCGGAGTCCGATTTGAGCAAATAAAGACTCGTTGGAAAGGAAATTTTGTGCACTGTGCAATGGAGTAGAGCTTGGTTATACTTTCTGTTCTGGACATTAAAAAAAATTCATGGAGTGAAGGCAGCACCGAAGGATGATAAAGAAGGAGATAATGATGAAACAAAAGGATGCTTTGGGCAAGTCTTCTATAAGTGATCAAGCACAACATGGGAAGTAAATTAAATCTGAATTGGTACCTTTTATTCTTGCATGAAGGGCCATGGCTATGCAACGAAAAGAAGGTATGTGAGAAAGTCGAGCTCTATGACTTTAAATGAAGCGCTTTTCGGGAGGCAACCCGTTTCTTTATGTTTTTATTCCTTTCTTAGAGAGAATAAAGAATGACACCATCTTATGATGATCAACTTGTGGTTATTAATCTGAGTTTAGTTTTATTTTTAGAACCACCATCATTTTCATGCTCATATTTATTTATTTGCATGCATTGCATTTTGTTATCAACATGATGTTTCTTTGCATGTACATGTTTTGCATATAGTTGGCTTGGTTGTTTTAGGCTCAATGATGTATGCTTTCATATCCATGTTAATGCTCCAGCTGGGCATTTTCCTTTTGTGATCTTGTATAAACGTGGTGTTTAAACATGATTTCGGACCATCATCATTAAGTTCAATAAACCTTGCTAGCTTTTCATATGTTTTCATGTTGCATTGGTTAGTTTATAAGCTCTGCAATGCGCTTACTTTTCCTTGTGCTATAAGGGTTATTGATTTAGGGATAGACATGGTGTTTTAACCCTTGATAAATAAATCTTTATGGCTATGGAAAAATTCAGCAACCTAGTTGTAAACATGGTGTTTAGAACTAGGTGAAAACATTGTCTTTGTTTATATGCTTTCCTATCATGTGCATACACCTTGCACCACGTACACTCATTAGGTTTTTATTCCTCATTAAACTAATTATGCCACAAGTTAAGAATCTTAGGAGACATTGTTGGATTGTTGGCAATTCTATCTACTCCCAACCGTCACCTTAGGGGGTAGAATGTGCGTTTAAAACGTCTTACGGGAAAGATAAACACTCTCACTACAAGGAAATTGAAGGATGGCTAAGAAGTGCTTTGTCTTCTTCTTCCATGACTAGCAAAATGCTAAGCATGGGGGAGACCCTTAATCTTCAACACGGAAGTGCAACATGACACTCTAGAAGATAGAATGATAAAGATCGTTAACATCTCCGGATCAATACGCAAGAAGCCACCAATCTCATCAAAATTCTGCATGGTCTCGAAGGGAAAACACTAGATATTTTTGGATATTTAGAAGCCCCATGAAGTTACGATTCCAACAAATCAAGAATCAAGACAATCGGAGGTTCCTACAAGCGGTTATGCCCGAATCACCGAGTGCAACACGTCCTGAAATCAGTTTTAGACAGCACACAGCGCTGAAGTAAAACGGACATAGCCCCCTTGTTTGAACTCCGTTTTTGATGAATGACCACACCTTGGAAAGGTAATTTCATAAACTTTTCAATAGAGCTATATTTCGATATATTTTCTGTTCTGGATAGAGGGGGAAATCCATGAAAAAGAGACAGCAAGGAGATGATGAGAACAAGAAAGAGGAGATGGTGATGACAACATTGAAGAGAAGGGTGACCAATGACTCCATTAAGCATACAAGATCAAATTCAGAAGTTTAGGAGCATTAATAAATCAAGACAAAAGCAAAAGCCACATCGATACATGGAGATGTCGGAAGAAGGCAACGAAGAATTACAAAGGATGGTAACATCTCCATGGACCTTCTCTTTTCCAAACACAAATGCTTGTAAGTATGCCTTCAACCTCAACTAGGTGCAACCTTTTGTTTTTCTCTTCAAACAATAACATGGCTACTAGGAGGACAACCTAGGTTTCTTTTTACTTTCAATAGATAAGCATGACCATGGGTTCACCTCGATGTTCTATATTGCCTATGCTTACGGAAAGATGATGAAAGTTACCGCTTTGTTTTACCTACATCAAGTTATACATGTCTTGGCTAATTGCTCTCTATAATATGATCTGAAATTAATTTAAATACCGGCTCTTTTATTTGTGGAGGTGAAATGACTATGCTCTAGACCCACATACATATCTTTGCTCTTTGATTTAAGTTTATGGATAGCCGGATAACTTGTTGTTTTTATGAAAACTTAACTTTTATGCTATCTACATATTTGTGATGCTCTTGCAAAGTTCTACCTACCAAAGCCATATACATATATGTTTTATGATAACAAAACCCGTAGATTGCAAACATATATTTTGATGAGTTGGATTAGGATTGATTTCTATGGTTCGAGACTAAGAAGCTGGTCATTCCTTTGTGTAACGTTTTCATGCTAGCCTTTTTGTCCAAGCATTATGGGTTTTCACATCGAAAATTTCACAAACTTCGCTGGACATCTACCCCGAACAAAAAACATCTTTTTGTGATCACCTCCTTGTCCACAACCCAATTTGAGTATGGAGTAAAATTCTCGATGGAGATTCAAATAGTCCGCAATATTATGGAATTTATACTTACTTTAGCAGTTATTTCCCCTCTCTTGTTTGCTCGAGGACGAGCATCGTTCAAGCATGGGGGAGGAGTCATTCTCTAACACAAATGCTATGTAAGTATTATGTTGCAAAAAGTTTTGAGGAGCAAAAGAAAAAAAAGAATAAAAATGAAAAATGAAAAAAATATGATAAGAAGAAAAGAAAAGTAAGAAAAATAGGAAGAATAAAGTGAAAAAAAAGAAAGAGAGAAAAATGAGAAGGAAATAGAATAAAGAAAAAAAATAAAGATGCTCCTCGGTTCTTTTTGCTTCATAAGTTCTCAAGTGCCTTGATGACAAATCCATACTCAAATATTCCAACCATGTGCAGTCCGATAACGAGGACTTCGCTCGTGCCTCGGGATCATCCATTTGCCACTTGCACATGTCCACTTATCTAAATGTGTGTGTTTCGTCCCTCTCTCTTTCCAACAATTATTTTCCATGGCCTTTTTGACGAGTCTCGGTAATTCCAATAGATCTCTCTCTTAATTTGACAATATTTCGGATGTATGTTTTGCTAGGATTATTATTAACCTTCCAAGCTCCACATAAGCCTTCCACTATCACATATGAGTAGAGTAGGTTGAAAATAATCTAGTATAGGCTTGAGTGACTTGATGAGATGAGTGTTTCCATGAGCTCTTGCAAGAGATTTTCACTTATGTTGGATGTGCATCTTTTTGAAAATCTTCCATGTGACAAGGTAATGGTTTGAAGTTCACTTATGTTTGAGAGCATTGTGTTAAATGTGGCTTGTTCTTTATTGTTAGTCTATCTTCCATAATGAAAAAGAAGCCGGTCACAACTTGAACTTTAAAAATAAATTATTAAGAGAGAGCAATTTGCCTCGTCATGAATGACTAAGTGCAGGGACAACATTGGAAGGCAACACTGATTTCCCTTTTAAGCAAGGATTACTTACTCGAGGACGAGCAAGGTTTAAGCATGGGGGAGCTGTTGACGGTGAATTTCCGTCAACCTAGAGTACTTGTTATACATTGGTTTCGATTATGATTTGCAACTAACCCGCCACTAGGCATACTAATGATATAACAAGTTCACATTTGCATGTCGATTTTGGAGTTCATTGTTTACACAAGAAATCTACGCTAAAGAGGAGACTTTCAGGATAAGTTCATCAAACACTTCAAGAGAAGATCATGAAGCCCGTCACAAGTCAAGACACAAAGTGAACAAGACTCCAAACAACCCAAGGACCGAAGCATCAACATGCAAAACTCTGGGGACTTGGATGTTTACCAACAAGATCAACTCAGCCCGAGAGATATTCTCGCAGCCCAGGACGGCATGATCTTTCGGTACAGATTCGGAGACTTAAACGGCCTTTAATGGCAAAAGTTTGACTACCAAAGTTGTGGGCCTCGACGATACCTTCGATTTGGACATGTGGAAGGCCCAATTCGGATAAGAGAGCTAGGAGATATAGCCCCGAAATCCCTGCTGCGCAGTCAGTCCGAAATCAGAACAGATTATCTTCCAAGGCCGATTTGGAGATCTTATCTTCGTTTTTAAGGAAAGAACTGAATACCAAAGTTTAAGATAATTTCGTGGCACACAACCTGGACACCGAATTTGCATTATTTCGAGTCCGGACGTGGGAGATGTAGCCCTGGCAAGGAAGGACTGCGAATCAGGAAAATCTGGCTGATTTTATGGAAACCAAGTTTGCTTCTCTCCCAAGGAGGATCTCGTGCAAGGCAAGGTGGAGCACGCCCAAAGGCACCCCAAGGACATAAATACAACCCCCTAGGCACCCCAAGATGGTTACCCATCGAATAAATCATCCTACCGACGCCAATCACCGAAAACCGCCGCCGCAAGATGAGGGAAAGAGTTAGATGAGCTCGTCGCAAGGATCAATGCCGGCGGAGAGAAGGAAGCAAGAGGAGGACTCCAAGCCACCGGCCTAGGGGTGTTCCCAAGCTCCATCGCCGCCATCTTCATCGACGACGTTCTCCGGAGTCTCCATCACCCCTATGTGCTTCAATCCGTGTAAGATGATGGGGTAATGTCTCCGTTCATCCCTAGGATTAGTTGGATACATGCTATGTGATCGCTACTTGATTCGTGGTTTCAATCTATTGTTTTCATGTTGATGATGCTTTGATGATTAAGGTTAGCTACCGTGTTTTTCGGGCGTATGATATCCGCTACTCCCATAGATTCCATCAACATACCGTGTCCATCATAGGTCTAGTCACGAATACCTTCGCGTAGTGACAGTACGAGAGGAGGGAAAGGGCGAAACCGTGGTCACAACCCCCGGTAGATTGGTTTACCGCTTTCGTTTAGTAGATGCATACCATGTTATCCTAGATCCTAGGGAGGGAACGCTTATCTTTCTTAATCACTCTCTTGTGTTCACCCTTTACCATTTAGTTTAACCCTATATTTGTTTGATCAACTTAACTTAGATTAACTTAGGTTAGATTGCCTCTACCTTTAGACTAATACTATCTTTCAAAGGTTTTGCATTCAACTAGATTAGTACTTGGTTAAGCGCTAGTAATCCCCTTGCTCCGCGGATTGACAAGAACCTTGGGAATCTCGTGGTGAAAAAGGTGTAGGTCCGTACGCTTGCGGATCGTAGGTGGATACGAGTTTTATCCGTCAACAAGCCCCCTTTTTCCCGGCGCCGTTGCCGGGGAGCAAGCCGCCTTGCGTTTAATCTAGTATTAATTTTGTTGATTACTAACACCTAACCCTTATTTTCTAAAAAAAGAAAAAAAAATCTTTTTTGTTTTTCTTTCTACTTTTCTTGTGCCTAGATGGATTTGTTCACCTCACCATTGGAAGACGAAGAGATGTCGCTAAGGGAGCTAGCAATGCCGTCAATGGAAGACATTGAGATGCAAAAATCAGATTTGACGTTTGCTACAACCCACTATGAAGTGAAGCCTGGAATCATCAAGTTAGTGGCGACAAAACCATTTAGAGGATTGGAGGATGACAACCCATATAGACACATTAAGGAATTCACGATGTTATGCAACACGGTGCAACAAAAAGGAGTTCCGGCCGCTTGGTTTAAGTGGAATCTTTTTCCATTCTCTCTCAAAGATGAAGCGCGAAGATGGTACACACTTGCGTCCATTGAAGCAAAAGGAAATTGGGATGAGCTAGTGAAGAAGTTTCTTTTGAAGTTCTTTCCCATACGCAAGGTCCAAGACTTAAGGAGGCAAGTGCTCACTTTCAAGCAAGGAGAGGATGAAGGAATTGATGAAGCATGGGACCGTTTTAATGAACTACTTGAGCGAGGCCCGAACTTGGGATTTTCCGGTGACTTGATGTTGCATACCTTTTATTTTTCACTAACCCCTAACTCGTCTCGTTTTGTAAGCATGTGTGCGGGCGGTGATATAATGGATAAAACAATAAGTGAAGCCGCACAAATCTTACAAAGGATAAGAAATGGACAAAGAACAATACGAGATTGGCAAAAATGTTGTCGAGAGGTGCAAAATGACAAAATCAAGCCCAAGGTGCTTGCTGAAATTTCTGAAAAAGATGAACCGAAGGTCAAGGAAGATGAACCGACCATACAAGAAAGTGAAGATCCACTTCCCAAGGTAAGAGAAGTCATTTCGGATGTTAAAAATGTTGAAACTAACATGAATGTAGGCCGAAGTATGTGGAATGCTAGACCATTGGCGGAGTTCAAGCAATCCGGTTGGGTTCAAGTTGATTTCGCCCCACTAATCAACTACCGAAGGAAGGGGGAACGCCGACACGTTGCCAAACTAATTGAAGATATATTTGATCAAGAGATGAGTGGAGAGTCGATCCAAAAGATGTTTGAAGAAGAAAGAGAAGAAGGAGATGAAGGATGGATCGACCGGTTTGACAACTCAAAGATTTATGATGAAGGAAGAGAAGAGTATAACCGTGATGAGCCTAGTGACTCAAAGGATAAATGGGAGGAGATAGGACTCAAGCTAGATGATAGCTTGTGTGCTATTGAAGCCTACACACTAGCAAATCAAGACATGGAAGTACTCAAGGATGAAGGAAAGAGTGAATCAACAATGAGCGATCTTGATGACATGTGGTACATGGAAGATAAAGAAAGAAACATACAAGTCTTTGAAGATGAAGATCTGGTTGATAAAGAAGACTTCAAAGAAGAGATGAATGCGTACATAGTTGAAGGATTACATGTTCCACATGATGAGTTGAAGAAATTGCAAGATGGTGATGAAGAGGCAACTGCACTTGTTGAGATCGATTCGCCTTCAACACCGCTTGATGAACCAAATATCACTCTTATTGAAAAATCTCTAAGGCCAAGGTACGTGCTGAAATCTCAAGATATTATTGGTATTGATGTTGATAAATTCAAATACTCATGCTCAACCAATAGTATGAATGATAGTTTAATGTCTATGCCTTGTTCCAATAGTGATCATGTTGATAGGCTAGATTTTCTTGAGAATGAAAAAGAGGAAACATTTATTTTTTATCCAATTAATCTCACACCTAAACAACCTTTGCCTAATGATGAGCTAAGTGCTATGCATGAAACATATGCTTCTTTTATTTACACCTTGACTTGTTGCTACAATTCACATGTGGTGTTAATTATGGACGCGTATGTTTACAATAAGTTTTGTAAATCTCGATCATGCTTTGCGCTTGGTCAAGCTAATGACCTTAAAGAACCATATGTCAGGAAAGGCCCGATTTTCACTAACCATGTAGACAAGGCTTGAATAATGAAAAAAAAGAAGTCATGCCCGAAAGGACCTTGTGATGCCTAGAGGGGGGTGAATAGGATCACTTCAAATTTACGAAACAAAAGCGGCGGATTAAAAACCCCTCGTCGGTACTACCGACGTGGTGCCGGTTCTACCGACGGGGTCGGTACTACCGGTACCAGTCGGTACTACCGACAAAAGTAAATAACTTAAAACAAAATTTGAATTCGTGCGGTTTCTAGCAATTCTACTTGAAGCAAAGTTTAAGTTTAGATGCTAAGAACCACCCGCAACCACGAAACAAGTTGGATAACAACCAAATGATAGATCGGGCTAAAACAAGTTCTAGGGTTAGTTGGAAACGAGAGAAATTCAAGCAAGCAAGAGAGACACGAGGATTTAATCCGAAGTTCACACCCACAAAGGATGCTACGTCTCCGTTGAGGATCCCACAAAAGGGAGGGCTACCACCAAGAGCCTCTTTTCCTCTTCCAACCCCCACAAAGGAAGATTGGTGCTCACTAAGATTTCTCCACGAAGGAGAGGGCAATACAAACGATTCGTGGTTTCAATCTATTGTTTTCATGTTGATCATGCTTTGATGATTAAGGTTAGCTACCGTGTTTTTTGGGCGTATGATATCCGAGGCACTCGGACGCGCGGCGAAGTCGAGGTAGATCGCCGCCGGGAGAGTGATGACAAGTACTCGCGGTGCACGACGAGGTTGACGTAGAGCACGTGCGGCCGGAGACGAGTATTCGCGGCGCACGACGAGGTCGACGTAGAGCGCGTGCGGCCGGAGACGAGTAGTCGCCGCGCCGGAGACGAGTAGTCGCGGCACACGGCAAGGTTGACGTAGAGCCCGTGCGGCCGGGAGCCGAGTAGTCGCGCCGCGCACGGCAAGGTTGACGTAGAGCGCGTGCGGCCGGAGACGAGTATTCGCGCGCGCACGGCGAGGTCGACGTAGAGCGCGTGCGGCCGGAGACGAGCGGTCGCGCGCGCACGGCAAAGTTGACGTAGAGCCCGTGCGGCCGGAGCCGAGTAGTCGCGCGCACGGCAAGGTTGACGTAGAGCGCGTGCGGCCGAGACGAGTAGTCGCGGCGCATGGCGGTGTTGACGTAGAGCGCGTGCGGCCGGAGACGAGTAGTCGCGGCACACGGCGGGGGTTGACGTAGAGCCGATGTGACCGGGAGACGAGTAGTCATGGCGTACGTCGTAGTTCTACTTGTGTATGTTTTTGGTGTGCGGCAAGCCAATTGATCTTGAAATCTTGTGGGAGCTTCTCCGTGTGCGAGTAGCAATTCTCCATCAAATTGGTTTTCAAAATAAAACCGCTGGTTGCTTCCATAGTCTTCACGAGGGCGCATCACCGCATTGAGTAGATGTGCACTTTTTATTTCCGACGGACAAGGTGCACCGGCGATTCCATTGGAGGTTCCGGTTTGGAGTTTGAATTGGTCTTGGACCAGGACACGGAGCACATCAACGGTTCGGGACTCGTTTTCTATTGCGTCTCGGATTTGACCTGCGGATTGCGGTCGGATGTAGAGACGGATTAGGGACTTTGAACTCCGCACCGGACATGAACTCGCATGTTGCGGATCGCCGGAGAATAATTTGATTCCATAATTTGCCGAGCTGAAATTGGTACTGGTGGAGAAGTCTTCTCGATTGTAAGAACGCCGAGCGGAGCGCATGCTTGAACACGACGTAGAGAGTGCTGGTCGTGTTGATTAATCTTGAACGAGAAAGCCGGCGCACCGCGCCGAATAAATTGATCTTGATGATAGGTCCTCCGAGTTCGTCGGATGATCGTGACGTTCGCCCCACGGTGGGCGCCACTGTCGGTGTTTAAACCTTTCGACCTCCATGGGAGGTACCGCAGCAAGGTAGAAGGTGAGGATCGCCATGATGCGGAACCCGAAGGTCCGCGCAAGGACACAAGACACGAGATTTATACGGGTTCGGGTAGCCAAAGTAGCTACCCTACGTCTCGTTTAGAGTATTGCACCCCGCGCTTGGATGTTGATCCCCGGAGGGATTGTGGATGTCCTCCTAGGTACCCGACCCTCCTTTATATAGTCCAGGGGGCGGGTTCCTAGTCGGTTACAAGGCGGGAGTCCTAGTAGGATTACACGGAGCGAGTCCTAGTAGGAGTACGGGGGAATTCTAGTAGGAGTCCGTCTTCTACTCTTCCTCCTTCCTTACATGAGTACCGGGGAGTATGCCCGACGGAGGGGGCAAAGTACATAAGTGCATGAGGACCCACGGAGCAAAAGGGGCGACCGAACCGGCCGAACCGGGCCCCGGGCCGGTCGGCCCCGGCCGGCCGTCCCGCCTCGTTCGGCACCAGTTTGGTCCCGTTTTCCTTGCCCTCGAAGGATCTTCAACCCTAAAAGCCCCGACGCGCTGCCAACACCGGGGAGAGGAGTCATTCGCACCAGAAGACCATCCACAAGCTAGAGAGAGAGGAGGAGGATCTCCGGCGGGAGATCAACCACCTCGAAGGAAGCACCCTCTCGTGGTGAAAAGGTGTGGGGTCCGTACGCTTGCGGATCGTAGAGGGATACATCTTTTATCCATCAACAGTATTACAGGTGCAGGTTGCGGCTTGACTGGTGTTGGTGCAGGTGAAGAACAAGCGCGAAAGGTCGTCGCCGGTGAGGCCTCCAGGTGTGGAGAAGACAAGTAGTATTCGTTCGAGGGACCTGGTGGCCAGCGGGGTCAAGTGCGGGCCGCATGGTGGCATGAACAGTATGATGAAGTCATGGACGATTTCTTGGTTGAGCCTCAAAACCAAGGTCGAGTCGGGACTACGTGGGAGCCGAGTCATGAGTGGCGATTGGAGGAGGCTACACCGAGTTCGCGGGGTTTCCGGTGGTTCACAAGAAAACCGCTGGGTTCCTTAGTTGATCCAAAGCCAAGACCGAAGAACCGAAGACGGTCTTGCAAGTAGCTCCGGGCTGGTCCGACCGTGGGTCCGACCGGTCCGACCGGTGTGCGACGACGCGATCCTAGAATCTTCAAAGCGGAGGACACGCGTCGGGATCGCATGGCTTGCGTCGAGGCTAAGCGAGGGTGCGGTCACCGGCATCCGTCCGATGGAGAAAATCTGAAGACTTCCAAAACCGCCCTTGAGGGGCTTGTATCCATAGTTATTAAGTAAGGGTATTTTAGACTTTCGGTTGCCTCCATATAATCCTATGAGGTGAGAGGATGGCAGCCATCTCTTGGAACCCTAGTTCATTTGCTTTCCTATTTTCTTAGGATTTCCATAGGACTAGCTTGAGAGCTTCATGGTGAGATTTTGTGAGAGGGTTGGATGATCGGGCGGCAATCTAGACCTTGTATGAACCTCCTTGGTATGTATATGATTCGGCGTGGTTCCTCAAGACTTTGTTGTGTTGTTCCCGGTTGTTCTTAGTGGTGATTTTCGGAACCCTCTTTTGATGGTTTTCTTGGTGTGTTTTCAGGACCTTGCTCTTGGGGATTTGATGGGGGAAATATGTGGGAACCCTTCGTGGTTCTTTTTCCTTTGATTTCCCTCCCAAATACGTAAGTTAAGGGGCTCGATTGTGGGGTTTTTGGTGGTCTAGGGTTAGAGGAGTTCTTGGCGGGATTTCTTTGATTCCTCTTGATTTGGCAAGTTTTGGTGGACAAAATCGTGGCTATGGACTCCTCATGAGGTGTTCCTACTATCCCCAAAGTCTTGTTCAAGTCCGTGGAGCAATTCGGGAGATCGAAGTTTGGATTTGGAGGAGTTGACCCGCGGGTGCTGTTCATCCCGAGCTGCCCAGGTAACACTGGTCTGACCGGTGCTCTTGACCGGTCTGACCGGTGCAAGCCACTTGTGGGATTTGCCTCAGGTGAACTACTTGACTCGTGTGTCTTTGGGTCTTGGTGCTGCTGGTCAGTTCTTGGTCTGTTTGGAGTTGTTTTGTTAGGTTTTGAGTAGAGTTTTCCTTCCATGCAGGTTGTGTTTTGGGTGTGTTTTTGTTCCAGGGCCTAGAGAAGTCACTGAGGCTTTCTGGAACGCTTGTTGTGCGGCTGTTGTAGCCACCGGCCTGACCGGTGTCACCGGTCTGACCGGAGCAGGCCATCGGTCTGACCGGTGCAGCACAGGCAGCAAGCCGTGCAAGTTTCCGCTGTGCGTGCTGGTGTGTTTTGGCTCGGAAGGTTGTTTGTTGGTTCCTAGGTCCAGTAGCACTTCAGTGGGTGCGTGGGCTTGGCCAACTTGGGTAGTGAGTCGGAGGCGTGTGTTGGAAGCTGTGTTCGTCTTGTTGGAGTCTCCATCTCCTTCGAGAAGAATTGTTATCAGCTCCCATTCACTCCCCCCTCTCTGGTTCGTCGTATCAGTCCTTCAGGGACGCCTGGGGTAAAACACACAATCACAGAAAGGTCCGCAAGCGCACAGATTACTGTTGTAGCACTTCACCTGGTGGTATTTGGGTTGTCGATTTATATTTTCCCGTGGGAGGCACGACAACAAAGATGATCGAGTAAACGGTGGAGAAAGACCAAGGCTTGGTAAAGAGCTATAGCGGGGGATAACGAATAAAGATATTCGGGGATAACTTAACACACGCTAGGAGATCTAGAAAAAAGACTAGAGGGGATAGAGAGCTGGGAGGACAACGAGACGAGAAAGGATCCTAACATAATCTATCTATTCTGGTCAACTCTAGGCAAAGGGCTAAAACAAAGGATAACCAAGGTAAGCTAACTCAACAAGCTCTTCTAGTGCTGCAGGGGCATGAGAAGCCGCACCCTCAGACACGGATGACAAGGAAGGATGTCGACGCGTTGAATCCTACCGGCCCAAACTAACGTGGTGGACTACAGAGCCCGTCCGGAGCTGTCACCTCCTTAGGGTACCACAACTATTCCGTTGCGCGGGACACCAATCTAAGACTAAGGCAAGCTCTGAGCATTGTGCTCACAACGAACCAAAGAACCTTTCCCCGGATATCACGAAGGAATGTCTCTCTCTCTCTCTCTCTCCGGTGAAACACTGGAGATCAAGCGAAGAACGACCACAACACTATAGGGTTCAAGAGAGCTAAGCTAACCAAGACTAAACTAACTTTAGTCTAAACCAAGAATAAAGCTTCTAGAGCAAAGTAAAAGTTGAATGTAATTGACTCGAAAAGTAAGATAGAAAGATAACTTGAATTGTACTTGAGTCTAAACAAAGAAAGGATACAATAGCAATACCGGAACTCCGAAGAAGACTCCTCCAGAACCCTGAGACTTGCTCAACTCGACTCTAACTCCCAAGCTACACTAATCCTACTCTAAGTGAACAAAAGAGTGGAAATGAGATGCTCTTGCATGGTGTGTTCAATCCAGCGGGTGTGAGGCTCCTTTTATAGGTAAGTGAGGTCGGTTGAGCGCGTGGGCCCAATATCACAAGTGCGGCCGGATGAGGAGGTGCGGCCGGCCCTATGATCCACCGCCTCTCGACTTGGACGCTCCTGATCCTTGCTCCTGAGGCGGTTGAGGGTCGGTTCCATGCGTCGGTTTTGGCCGGTATGGCGGTTGGGAGGTGCGGCCGGCCCTCTAGGTGCGGTCGGCCCACCTCTAAGCCGTGGGATGAATCACCTTTGCTTGGTGACGCTCAAGATGCTCTTGGAATGACGGTTGTGGTGGTTGCAACCGGAGAGGTGGACCCATTGATCCATGTGATCACAACTTCATCCATTCGATCAAACCGATGTTTCCTTGATTAATCTCGTTCATCCAAGTTGTGCACGCGGGGAAGGACTTGATTGGGATCAAAGACGTGGCACGGGGTAGGGC
This sequence comes from Cenchrus americanus, assembly GCA_947561735.1. NCBI lineage: Eukaryota > Viridiplantae > Streptophyta > Magnoliopsida > Poales > Poaceae > Cenchrus > Cenchrus americanus. The sequence continues at coordinate 86,032,583 of OX387245.1, read as the reverse complement.
CGGCCTCACCTGGTAGGGCTGGCTGCACCTGCAGGGCCGGCCGTGCCTAGCTGTGCGGTCGTGCCTGGCTCTTGTGGCATGTTGGCTCCATTTCTCCCCTAAATGTGTACCTGTCCATAAATTTTGCAACACAACTCGTGGAACTTTATTAGTATAAAAATGTGCATGAAACTTGTTGAATACTCCTTTCGAACCTGAGGTTTTGACGGTCGGATCTTTGTTGTAAGGACTGTCAACACTGAGCAGGGGACAGTCGACAGGTTCTTCGAGGCGTACCTGTTGTGGCTGTTTGGGTTCGTGTTGTTCTGTAGTTTGCAGGGTGACATAGTGGTGAGGTACCTGATCCCCCATGCTCGAAGGATCACCGACGCGCTCTTGGACGCCGTGCCCCAGATCAGTTGGGGCAACTCTGTTCTTGTGAGCGTGTACGGGGGCTGTGCTCGGGGGTGTCGAAGGGTCGTGCGGCAGAGCCGATCCTTCTTGGTTGTCCTCTCCTTCTTCAGCTCTGATGCCATGAGTGGTTTGCGATTGGTCGGCTAGTCGTGCCCCTCTACGCATACGAGCCCCTGCCAGAGGGCCATGACTCACGCGACCGTTTCACCATGGGCTCGTTGTGGTGCCTTCGGAAGATAATTTCTTACCTTTCACTTTCAATTTGTATTTCCATTTCGTCTAGTTTGTTCTATCAACATTTATGGTTCACATTTGGTTTGTATGCAGACCTCGTACGCCCACGACAAGACGAAGAGGGCGTACAAGGACTTCGTCGGGAAGTTGGACGCTCTCATGGACGCGGACGTCAGGTGGACGCCCTACTCTGAGGATGCTGCCGCGACCCACGCACCACAGGGCCTCTCGACTTTGTGCTTCCGTGACCAGCAGTACTGGATGACGAGGTCGTCGTTGCTGTTCGACATGTACGTGGAGGAGTACGCCGTCCACAGGGTGCTGAGGCAGTTCGGTCGCTACCAGGAGTGGCTTGTGCCTGTGGTGCACACTGTTCCAAGCGTCCACCATAGGTGAGTTCTTGTAAATTTTCAAATTTAGTTCAGCGTTCAAAGATTCCAGACACTGAAAAATATGTTTAATTCGTCGTAGGTGGTCGCAGAGGGGAGTTGCGAGCAGTTTTTCCTGGGTTGAGAAGGTGCAGTCGTACGTGGACGGTTGGGCTGTCGCGTTGCAGAACTTGGTCGTGGAGGTCCGGCCCCACGACGAGACGACGTGGGAGGCGTACATCTAGTGGTACACCTAGAGGACTCGGTTGCGTGTGATGTACGTCCCACCACAGCCTGCAGCACCGGTTCTAGACGCCGAGGGTGTTTGCTAGTACTGCATACTCGGTTCGACGGGATCAGCACTACGACACGACGGTGAGTTTGAAAATTCACCGCCTATCCCTTATGGTACTTTACATTCTACCATTTACTAATAATTTCTTTTTCAATTCGACGTGATTGCAGACCTGTCACATATCGTAGAGGACTCGACGGCGAGACTGGACCAGATGTCACACCAGGAGATCGCGGAGATGTTCCTCAGGATGGGTGCCATCACCAGGAGGTTCCTTGCTGTGGTGAACTACCGCGGCAACCCGACTCTACCATTGTTTCCACGGTACCCCCAGTCGTCCTCCAGCCCCGCCTCGACTAGTCATTCCCACACGACACTGTCGTCCTCGTCACGGCCACCATACCAGACGGCGCATCCTCCGTTCAGGATGCCTCCGCTAGGGGGCCTCCTCTTAGAGGTCCTGCGCCTACACGTGCACCAGCACTAGGAGGGCCAGGATCGACACCACGAGGACCCGCACCAGCACCAATACTACTAGCAGCAGCACCAGCACCACCAGCAGCACCGGTTCCTTCCTCATCCCTTGGCCCTGCTCTTCAGCCAGGTATTGACCACTAATCTATAATACTACATTATATTAATTAGGAAACGTGATTTAATATTACTATTTCTTCCAGTTTTCGACTCCAGTGTTGGCCTTCCTGACTCCACCCTAGGGGACCAGGCCGGAGAGTCCGGGTCCAGCTTCGACGACTTGGCCCTCGACTTCGACTGGTTGCAGGGTTTGCAGTCACATTCGCAGGACGAGTTCGCGGGGTCGCAGCTTGTAGGCGTGCCACCCACGTGGACTCAGGAGGGAGCAGGGACGCAGCCACGAGGCTCCCAGTTGCCAGGAGCGACCGGTGGGGCACAACCTGGAGCCTCGCAGCTGCCAGGCATGAGCTGTGGGCCACAGTCATCTCCAGGAGGCTCACAGCTGCCCCGCACGAGCGGTGGGGCACAACAGTCTCTAGGAGGCTCGCAGCTGCCCGGCGTGAGCTGTGGGGCACAGCCTGGAGCCTCGCAGCTGCCAGGCGCAAGCGGAGGGCAGCTAGTTTCGTCCCAGGAGGTTGCGGGTGTCGGGCATGCACCCCGGTACTCATGCAAGGAAGGAAGAAGAGTAGAAGACGGACTCCTAGTAGAATTCTCCCGTACTCCTACTAGGACTTGCTCGTGTAATCCTACCGGGACTCTCGCCTTGTAACCGACTAGGCACCCGCCCCATGGACTATATAAAGGAGGGCCGGGTACCTAGCCGCACATCCCCAATCCCTCCGGGGACAACCCAACACCAAGCGGCCGGGCGCCATACTTGATCCCCCCAAACGGGACGTAGGGTTCGCCACCTTGGCGGCCCGAACTCCGTATAAATCTTGTGTCCCGTGTCCTTGTGCATACCTTCGAGTTCTCGGTCTCCCGATCACGATCCCCACCGCACAATCTACTACCTCGGGTACCCCCTTGGTAGGTTTGCCGGTCTAAAACACCGACACCGGCGCGCGCCGGGTAGGGGTGATCATCACCATCGGGCGAATTCGAAGGACCCTCGTCAACAAGATCAATCTACTTGTCAACTCGCCGAGATCCATTGAAGCAAGTCGCCTTGCTCTTGTCAAAGTAGAATCAATTTTCCTACGCCGCGCGTCCGGGGTGCATCGGCACGTCGCGCGGCTCATCACGCGGCTCGTCGCGCCGCTCGTCGTCGACTACTCCGCCTCACGCAGGCTCGTCGTCGACTACTTCGTCTTCGCCACGCGTCCGGGTGCCTCGGCACATCGCGCGGCTCGTCATGCGGCTCGTCACGCCGCTCATCATCGACTACTCCGCCTCGCGCGAGCCCGTCGTCGTCGACTACTTTGCCTCCGCCGCGCGTGCGGGTGCCTCGGCACATCGCGCGGCTCGTCATGCGGCTCGTCGCGCCACTCGTCGTCGACTACTCCGCCTCGCGCAGGCTCGTCGTCGTCGACTACTTTGCCTCTGCCACGCGTCCGGGTGCCTCGGCACGTCGCGCGGCTCGTCATGCGGCTCGTCGCGCCGCTCATCGTCGACTACTCCGCCTCGCACGGGCTCGTTGTCGTCGACTACTTTGCCTCCGCCGCGCGTCGGGGTGCCTCGGCACGTCGCGCGGCTCGTCATGCGGCTCGTCGCGCCGCTCGTCGTCGACTACTCCGCCTCGCGCGAGCTCGTCGTCGTCGACTACTTTGCCTCCGCCACGCGTCGGGTGCCTCGGCACGTCGCGCGGCTCGTCATGCGGCTCGTCGCACCGCTCGTCGTCGACTACTCCGCCTCGCGCGAGCTCGTTGTCGTCAACTACTTTGCCTCCGCCGCGCGTCCGGTGCCTCGGCACGTCGCGCGGCTCGTCATGCGGCTCGTCGCGCCGCTCGTCGTCGACTACTCCGCCTCACGCGGCTCGTCGTCGTCGACTACTTTGCCTCCGCCACGCGTCCGGGTGCCTCGGCACGTCGCGCGGCTCGTCCGCGCGGCTCGTCGCGCCGCTCGTCGTCGACTACTCCACCTCACGCGGCTCGTCGTCGACTACTTCGTCTTCGCCGTGCATCCGAGTGCCTCGGCACGTCGCGCGGCTCGTCATGCGGCTCGTCGCGCCGCTCGTCGTTGACTACTCCGCCTCGCGCGAGCTCGTCGTCGACTACTTTGCCTCCGCCGCGTGTCGAGTGCCTCGGCACGTCGCGCGGCTCGTCACGCGGCTCGTCGCGCCGCTCGTCGTCGACTACTCCGCCTCGCCCAGGCTCATCGTCGACTACTCCGTGCGCCGCGACTTCGTCTTGCGGCCACGCTGGCTCTACTTCATCCACGCCGTGCGTTGTGACTACTTGTCTCGCGGCGCACCGGCTCTACTCCGAGTACGCCGCGTGCCGCCACGACGTCGTCTTCCGGTCGCATCGCATCGACCATTCATCTTGACTAGTTTTCCAAACTAGTCGAGAACGGCAGTCACGCCCCCAACAACTAGTCGGAATCAACTCGACTAGTCGACTTCAACAACAACCGTTGCGGCTCCATCGCCGATCGCCACGGCTTCATCATCGGTCCGCCTCGCCAGCAACGGCCTAAGTCATTTATCTAAATGATTACCGTTCTCTTGGCTTGTTCTCCTCATCATGTAGGACTACTTGTCGACTACTCATTTGTGTGTGCTTCTCGGCGGGTTTTCACGGGAGCTACACTCGCCGACTACTCTTGGGGCATATCAATCAAGTCGCCACGAGTCTACTTCATCAACTCGGGGGGCTATCCCTAGGAGGCGACTTCTAAAGTCCGCTACGCGCGGCAATCTAAAGTTGACTTCTAAAGTCGCATTCTAAAGTCCGCTCCGTGCGGCAACTTAAAGTCGACTCGGTCGCATCTTCGCCTACTTTGATGGCATACTACGTGTGTAAGCTTCGACGGAACCTAGCCGTAAGCGGCCCTCGGGTCCCGGCGACGATGGAACCTCACGTGGTCTTCACGCTCCGTACCATGGGTCCAAGTACCCTAAGTACTCGCGTCCCGTACCTTGGGTCCGAAATCCATGGCCCGGGCACACAAGTCGACTCCGGTCGCACCCTCAAGCCCGCTCCGGCGGCAACCGTACCTTGGGTCTGAAATCCATGGCTCAGGTACTTAAGCCCACTCCGGTGGCACAAGCCGACTCCGGTCGCACCCAAGCCCACTCCGGTGGCACAAGTCGACTTCGGTCGCAATCTTAAGCCCGCTCCGGTGGCAAAACTACTCGTTTTCTCGATTTTTTAGTTGCTTTGGCTTTCCGAAAAGTACTTTCGTTTTTTGCATCTTAAGTCCACCCCGCGTGGCACAAAGTCGACTATTGTAGTCGCATCTCAAAGTCCGCTCCGCGCGGCATCCTAAAGTCGACTTCTAAAGTCGCATATCAAAGTCCGCTCTGTGCGGCAACTAAAGTCGACTTCGGTTTTTAAGTCGCATCTCAAAGTCCGCTCCGCGCGGCACAAAGTCGACTTCGGTTTTCAAGTCGCATTCTAAAGTCCGCTCTGCCGGCATCTAAAGTCGACTTCGGTCGCATTTAAAGTCCGCTCTGACGGCATGACTACTTCTCAAGCTCCACGGCTCGACGCCAAACTACTACTTGGAATCTCTCCCGGCTCGGGGGGCTACTTGAAGATAACTTCGGATGCTTCGCTCGCTCTCAAGCTCGGGGGCTCCTCACCAATCACTACTCGTCGTGGCTCATACGGCTCTCTTATCTCGGGGGTTACACGCCGCAAGAGTACTCGGATGATGGCTTTCGCGAACACTGAAGACCCTTGGATTGATTACCTAATCATTTCAAGGCTCGGGGGCTACTATGCTACACCCATCGTTCAATTTTTTCAAGACGGAAGATTCGGAATCAAGATCGACCCTCGCCTAGAGTCCGTGACTCAACCTAAGGCTCGGGGGCTATTCCATATGGAGTGCGATTTTGCAACCGCACTTCCATATAAATCTCGACTTCAAGACCGATGAGCCGGACCACCTTCCGGTCTCACGGCAGCTTCAAGTACTATTGAAGACTTCTCCAAGCGATACTCGAGGACGCTCAAGAACTACTCGAAGAGGCTTCAAGACTACTCGAATTACTACTCTCGACTCCAACGTGCTCGGGGGCTTGTCGGGCATGCACCCCGGTACTCATGCAAGGAAGGAAGAAGAGTAGAAGACGGACTCCTAGTAGAATTCCCCCGTACTCCTACTAGGACATGCTCGTGTAATCCTACTAGGACTCCCGCCTTGTAACCGACTAGGCACCCGCCCCCGGACTATATAAAGGAGGGCCGGGTACCTAGCCGCACATCCCCAATCCCTCCGGGACAACCCAACACCAAGCGCAGGGCGGCATACTTGATCCCCCAAACAGGACGTAGGGTTCGCCACCTTGGCAGCCCGAACCTGTGTAAATCTTGTGTCTCGTGTCCTTGTGCATACCTTCGAGTTCTCGGTCACCCGATCACGATCCTCACCGCACAATCTACTACCTCGGGTACCCCCTTGGTAGGTTTGCCGGTCTAAAACACCGGCGGCGGGGTCGACGGCGGCGGTGCCGACATCGCAGCCGACTGGTGAGGCTATGCGTCGGCAGATCCACCCTCCTGACCCATTGACGTACCCTCGCGAGCAGACGCACACCGCAGCCCGAGCTGCCAGGCTGCTCAAGAAGCCCAGGCGATGCTAGATTAGGTCTAGTATTGTTTGTACAAGAGCACTGTTATATGTGATCATGACTATTTTTTATATGTTTCTTTGCTTTTCTTTATTACAATGTAGTGTTTTTCCTTAAATTAAAAAACAAAAATAACCGCAGTACGGTAGGTATTATGTTGGAGATCGTGTTCTGATTTCCATTTTCTACTAGATTTATTAAAATCAAAAAATTAAATGATCCTAGCCGCCCTGGCCCATGGCGTTTTATACTAGCCGCCATGGCCCATGACGGTTAGGCCCAACTGTCGTGGGCCGCCGCAAACCGCCGTTGCCGGCCTTCAACCGCCGTGCGCTACGACGGTTTGTTCTTAAACGCCGTGGCGCACGGCGGTTGGTTGCCAAATCTGCTAAAATTTCAAACGGCCATATAATTTTGTGTCACACCCGATTTTCCGTAGAAGACCGAATGCATCTCATATGTGTGCCGGGATCAAAATTTCACACATATGATAGACTCATGAGTGTAATATCACAAGACACCGCTCAAAAACGTACGAAAAGGTTTATTAACTTTTATTACACTCACGATAGAAGACACAAAGGTCTTTACACGAACAACGATAACTATGAAGACGCGACTCCATCTTCATCTTCCACGAAGCTTCGACCGGTTGATCGCATCCTCGAACTCCTCGTAATCGGTGAAGTACTCCACTCCGGATTCTTCTCTCGAACGAGCGTAAGCAAGGATGAGTACACTTATGGTTGGTACTCGGCAAGGCCACGTAAATAACCGAAAGCAATATTAATCCATCTTTAAGTTCAATTAATCATGTGAGGGTCCAGGCCGCTCTTGACCGTGAGCACGGCCGATCGATCGCTTTAACACTGCGAGAGGTTGCACACTTTTCCCACGGTTCGCGTAAAAGTTCCAAAGAACTTTGAACCCAACCACGCATGTGCCGATCGGGCACAATACCACACTTCCGAGGTGTGATTGCATAGGGACGCTACGAAGCCTTTACAAAGGTATACAAAAGACTAACGACCCGCATAGTTACGGATCGGGCGGACCATAACCCTCCCTAGTGGTCGGCACCTTAGCAAAGGTCGCTACCCCAAAAGGACCGGGCTATACCCCCGCAACCCGGGTCCCCCTCTCGCTCCTTTCGGAAAAGGGCCATCGGATCAATCGCACACCTAATTAATTGGCTAAGCCGAGCCATATGGACCGTGGTTGCACCGTTTTCCCGGGTGGTTCTCCATGTTCCGATTAATTTATAGTAATCTTGATTAAAGCATAGGTAGAAGGGTGGTTAGGGTCACTTGCCTTTCTCCAACGATAAGCTACTTTCCTTATACGCAAAGCTCGTACTTGAACTTCCTCGAACGGCGTGTTGGCTACGATCATGCAAGAAAACATACAATAAATAAAACAATACATCAAACATTACCAAAAGGCTAAAACAAGCTTTTAGAAATGACGGGCTCGGAGAGACGATCGCGTGGACATCAAGAACGCGTAAAACGGAGCTAGGATGGAAAAGTTATGGCTGAAACAAGGTTCAGGGACTAAATTGTGATTATCTGAAAGTTTTAGGGGTTTCTCTCGCAAGATTTCAGGGACCTAAACATAAATATGTGTGAAACTAGGAGGTCTAATATGTAAAAGACTAAGGATAGGCTATTAAACATGAAAACTATGGAGATCAGGGGCATAGATATAAAAATCAGGACTGAATTGTAAGACTTTTATATAGGTGGAAGGATACTTATGTGATATTGAAAACTACGGGGGCCTTTTTGCAAAACAGCCAAGCAGCCGGCGGGTGGACTGTGGCGGCGACACGTGGTGGCTCGCGGTAGGCTGTGCTGACGCAGGTGATGATGTCAGCGTGACGCAAGCCGTGGACCGCGCCCGGTGGACCTGGTCCATGGTCCACGGTGGACCGGACCCAAGGGGTATGAATCCTTTTAATCTGGGCCGTCCGCTCAGATCCTAAGGCCACGGTCGCTTGCAGGCGACGGGCGGCGGCGGGCGGCGCGGCCGCGGCGGCTAGCGGCGGCGCGCGGCGGCGCGCGCCGGCGGTGAGGCAAAGGTGGCCTCCCGGGACACCAAAATCGACGGGATCCACGCGAAATCGAAGCCAAGAAGGAGAGAAATTCACCTATGCTCTTGAAGAGGCGGGCGAAACGGCGGCGAGGGAGATCGGGCGGTGGAGCTCGGTGCGGGCGGCGCTCGGCTCGGCTGCGCATGCGCGAGGAGAAGGCGGGACCGTGGTGCGGGAGGAGGTGGGGGTTCGGGCTCGCCTTTATAGGGCGGAGGGGAAGAAGTAGAGAGGGCGTCCGAGGCGGCGCGGGGGAGGTCGGTGGCGCCCGCGCCATTAATGGCGCGCGGGTGTGGGCGGCGTCCGTTACGGGGAGGGGAAGAGGGGCGGGCGGCGGTGGGTGAGTGCGCGGGGAGGTGGAGCGGCGCGCCCGGTGGGGAGGTGGAGCGGCGCGGGGAAGGCGAGGAGGCGGCGCGGGGTGCGGGTGCGGTGGCCGGCGCGGGGGAAAGGGGGGGGGGCGCGGGGCCGGAGGTAGGGGAAGCCCCCGACGTGTGGGCCCCACACGTCGGCGGGTGAGAGAGGGAGAGGGAGGGAGGCGGGATGAGCGGGCGGCGAGTGGGCGGCTTGGGCCGAGCGGGGGAGCTGGGGCCGGTGGGTTGGGCTAGATTGGTAGGTTAGTTTTCTTTTTTTCTCCTTTTTCTTTTCTTTTCTTTTCAAATCCAAATTCAAAACCTTTTAAATTCAAATCTTTTCAACTTTTCAAACACAAATTTTAACACAAATTTACTCAACTATTTTAAGACTTTTCACAAATCATTTTTACAACTTTTCAACCATTTCTTTTTTTTTAAATTCAAACCTTCATTTTTTTTCAAACTTTTACACCAATTTTACAATTATTTTTAAGACTTTTCACAAGTGTTTTTTTTAAGACTTTTAAAATCAAGCCACAAACAAAACTCATGCATTTCAACATGATGCACAAACACTTGATTGTTTCTAATTATTAAATGATGTTTAATTTAATTAAAGGCAAATTTATTTATTCAAATTTATTAAATCCTTAGAAAATAAAACTAAACCATGTTGCTAACAATATTTTATTGTGATGGAATTTTCGGGTGTTACAAATCCTACCCCCTTAAAAAGAATCTCGTCCCGAGATTCGGAGGGATCGGGAAACAAGAGGAGATACAAGATGTTCTTGATAGATGATGGGTTACTATTACAGAGCTTGTTCACTTCTCCTTCTTCTTCGGGCTTGTAGCAGCAAACTCAATCCTATCTCCTTGCGGGGTAGTTAAGAGCACCGACTTTTTGGCACACAAAATGATTCCATCATGCTTACCTAACCAATCCATACCAAGGATCACATCTATTCCACTGGATGTTAGGATCACTAAGTCTCGCTTCAAAATCTATCTCTCCGATCTTAAGATTGACTCGTGGGCATACATAGGTGGATTTCATTTCACCGTTTGGAGAACTGATTAGCAAATGTGTCTTCATGGAACTCTTGGGTACATCATGCTTTGTCACGAATCGTTCGGTAATAAATGAATGCGATGCCCCGAATCAAATAAAACTGATGCGGTGCAAGAGTTGATAAGAAACGTACCAAGCACAACATCTTTGTCTCCTTGAGCTTCTTCGACCGTCACATGGTTCACCCCGCCATGCATATTGTTCCGTTGTCCTCTCGTTATCTCTCCGGGGTGTCGGCATATTGCGCCGAGGGCAAATACGGCATAGTGTCCAAATTCTCCGCGCTTGAAGCATCCACCGGGGTGAACCGGAGTAGTGTTCCTTCTCGGTGCACCCGAGCGATTCGATGAGGATTTGGAGCCCGAGGTGTCATTGGGTTGGATTCTTCGGGTTCATCAAACGAACGATACCGCCGACTCTGTCCATGGCCTCTCGCCCGGTGTGCTAGAACGAAACTGAGAGTCTTGCGATGAGTTGTAACGAGGGCGGGTGTTACTGCTGGATTGACCTTGAGGTTGAAACTTGCGCTTCTGTTCACGAAGTTCCTTGCGTTTATTCTCCAAGCCTATAGCCTTATTGAGCAACATCTGAAAGTTAAGAAATGTGTGGCTCTGCAACTGATAGTTAAGTGGCCCTATCAATCCATCAAGAAAGCGTTCTTGTCTCTTGGCATCCGTGTTGACTTCATCTGGTGCATAGCGGGACAAATGAGTAAACTGATCCAGATACTCACTAACGGTCATGTTACCTTGCTTTAGAGCTAGAAATTCCTTCTTCTTCAGCTTCTTCACACCAAATTGGGATGTGATGTGTACGAAAACTCTCCCGGAACTCCCGCCGGGTAATGGTGCTCGGCAGCGGATGTGCGACGGTGTAAGCATCCCACCAATCAGCGGCTGCACCTTCCAGACGTCCTGAGGCATACAAAACCTTTTCACGATCATTGCATTGGGTGATATTCAGCATCTTGTTGATGGTCTTGAGCCAATCATCGGCATCGAGGGGATCTACAGAATGGGAGTAAGTGGGCGGGTTGTGGCTCATGAATTCTCTATGCTTGTTCACTGGTGGTGGAGGTGGTGGAGGTCCTTGTGGTGGAGGCTGGTTCTGCTGTGCTCGTAGATTCCGGGCAAGGGCGGTGAGGTTCGAATCAACCGCATCCGTTCCGTAAAGAACCGCCGCATCGCGGGATCCATCGCTAATTCTTGTGAAGGGGAGAACTTGATTTAGCTGTTTGATGACGAACGGAATATCCTGTCCAGCTCCTGACCTGACGTTTACCATTTGATTGTTAGAGAGAGAAGTTTTCCGATAGGAAGTTGAATTGATAAAGGTGAATCAGAGAAAAGGGGCTAAGATTCAAATTTTAACTTTAATTGTTTTATTGATGTATTTGTGGCCATCACTCCACAAAAACATTTCAATCATGTCAAAGATCCAAATCATGCATGTTTACAATCAACAAGCATTAACATCGCACGTCCTCACAAGAACGGCTCTATCGAAACGAAACTGGTAGAAGGGGTAGGCAACTTATGAAACTATCTTATAAAGCACGTGTGGTAGTTCAAGGTGGAAGAACAAGAATCAGACTCAGTGTAGAAGAAAACAAAAGATTTGATTTTGATAAAGAATAAAGAATAAAATATTTTTTTAAGCGTAAATAAGATATTTTGAATGCTGGAAAGGCTTTCTAGATAAAGAGTCCTTAATATCGACCATTTCTATCCGAGGCCGCGTCCTACGATCGCAATGCTCGATACCACTCTGTCACACCCGATTTTCCGTAGAAGACCGAATGCATCTCATATGTGTGCCGGGATCAAAATTTCACACATATGATAGACTCATGAGTGTAATATCACAAGACACTCGCTCAAAAACGTACGTAAAAGGTTTATTAACTTTTATTACACTCACGATAGAAGACACAAAGGTCTTTACACGAACAAAGATAACTATGAAGACGCGACTCCATCTTCATCTTCCACAAGCTTCGATCGGTTGATCGCATCCTCGAACTCCTCGTAATCGGTGAAGTACTCCACTCCGGATTCTTCTCTCGAACAACGTAAGCAAGGATGAGTACACTTATGGTTGGTACTCGGCAAGGCCACGTAAATAACCGAAAGCAATATTAATCCATCTTTAAGTTCAATTAATCATGTGAGGGTCCGGGCCGCTCTTGACCGTGAGCACGGCCGATCGATCGCCTTAACACTCGCGAGAGGTTGCACACTTTTCCCACGGTTCGCGTAAAAGTTCCAAAGAACTTTGAACCCAACCACGCATGTGCCGATCGTGCACAATACCACACTTCCGAGGTGTGATTGCATAGGGACGCTACGAAGCCTTTACAAAGGTATACAAAAGACTAACGACCCGCATAGTTACGGATCGGGCGGACCATAACCCTCCCTAGTGGTCGGCACCTTAGCAAAGGTCGCTACCCCAAAAGGACCGGGCTATACCCCCGCAACCCGGTCCCCCTCTCGCTCCTTTCGGAAAAGGGCCATCGGATCAATCGCACACCTAATTAATTGGCTAAGCCGAGCCATATGGACCGTGGTTGCACCGTTTTCCGGGTGGTTCTCCATGTTCCGATTAATTTATAGTAATCTTGATTAAAGCATAGGTAGAAGGGTGGTTAGGGTCACTTGCCTTTCTCCAACGATAAGCTACTTTCCTTATCTGCAAAGCTCTGTACTTGAACTTCCTCGAACGGCGTGTTGGCTACGATCATGCAAGAAAACATACAATAAATAAAACAATACATCAAACATTACCAAAAGGCTAAAACAAGCTTTTAGAAATGACGGGCTCGGAGAGACGATCGCGTGGACATCAAGAACGCGTAAAACGGAGCTAGGATGGAAAAGTTATGGCTGAAACAAGGTTCAGGGACTAAATTGTGATTATCTGAAAGTTTTAGGGGTTTCTCTGCAAGATTTCAGGGACCTAAACATAAATATGTGTGAAACTAGGAGGTCTAATATGTAAAAGACTAAGGATAGGCTATTAAACATGAAAACTATGGAGATCAGGGGCATAGATATAAAAATCAGGACTGAATTGTAAGACTTTTATATAGGTGGAAGGATACTTATGTGATATTGAAAACTACGGGGGCCTTTTTGCAAAACAGCCAAGCGGCCGGCGGGTGGACCGTGGCGGCTACACGTGGTGGCTCGCGGTAGGGCCGTGGCCGACGCGGTGATGATGTCGGCGTGACGCAAGCCGTGGACCGCGCCGGTGGACTCGGTCCATGGTCCACGGTGGACCGGACCCAAGGGGTATGAATCCTTTTAATGCGGGCCGTCCGCTCGGATCCTAAGGCCACGGTCGCTTGCGGGCGACGCCGGCGGCGGCGGGCGGACGGCCGCGGCGGCTAGCGGCGGCCGGCGGGCGGCGCGCGGCGGTGAGGCAAAGGTGGCCTCCGGACACCAAAATCGACGGGATCCGCGCGAAATCGAAGCCAAGAAGGAGAGAAATTCACCTATGCTCTTGAAGAGGCGGGCGAAACGGCGGCGAGGGAGATCGGGCGGTGGAGCTCGGTGCGGGCGGCGCTCGGCTCGGCCTCGCGCATGCGCGAGGAGAAGGCGGGACCGTGGTGCGGGAGGAGGTGGGGTTCGGGCTCGCCTTTATAGGGCGGAGGGGAAGAAGTAGAGAGGGCGTCCGAGGCGGCGCGGGGGAGGTCGGTGGCGCCGGCGCCATTAATGGCGCGCGGGTGTGGGCGGCGTCCGTTACGGGGAGGGGAAGAGGGGCGGGCGGCGGTGGGTGAGTGCGCGGGGAGGTGGAGCGGCGCGCCGGTGGGGAGGTGGAGCGGCGCGGGAAGGCGAGGAGGCGGCGCCGGGGTGCGGGTGCCGGTGGCCGCGCGCGGGGAAAGGGGGGGCGGGGGCCGGGAGGTAGGGGAAGCCCACCGACGTGTGGGCCCCACACGTCAGCGGGTGAGAGAGGGAGAGGGAGGGAGGCGGGATGAGCGGGCGCTGAGTGGGCCGGCTTGGGCCGAGCGGGGGAGCTGGGCCGGTGGGTTGGGCTAGATTGGTAGGTTAGTTTTCTTTTTTTTCCTTTTTCTTTTCTTTTCTTTTCAAATCCAAATTCAAAACCTTTTAAATTCAAATCTTTTCAACTTTTCAAACACAAATTTTAACACAAATTTACTCAACTATTTTAAGACTTTTCACAAATCATTTTTACAACTTTTCAACCATTTCTTTTTTTTTAAATTCAAACCTTCATTTTTTTTCAAACTTTTACACCAATTTTACAATTATTTTTAAGACTTTTCACAAGTGTTTTTTTTAAGACTTTTAAAATCAAGCCACAAACAAAACTCATGCATTTCAACATGATGCACAAACACTTGATTGTTTCTAATTATTAAATGATGTTTAATTTAATTAAAGGCAAATTTATTTATTCAAATTTATTAAATCCTTAGAAAATAAAACTAAACCATGTTGCTAACAATATTTTATTGTGATGGAATTTTCGGGTGTTACATTTTGCAGAATGAGTAAAAGAATATATAAAAAAATTCAAGAGATGAGTTCGTGGACGGGCCGACGAGTTGTGGCTTGTCAGCGACTTAGGACTACTTCAGACGGGCCAGCGGGTGGCGGTAGTGGGAATGAATGAGAATGTGATTATGTGTACACTTCAGCACCTTGGGTAGTGGTGGGTGTGTGTGTGGGGGTTGGGGGGGGGGTTGCTCAGCACACATCCTAACGTCACAAATGAAAAGATGAATAGAGAATGAAATGTTCCATATTTATGCAAAATTTGAAGTTTGAGCAAAATTTAAAACAACTAATTAAGTTACTGTTTACCGATATTGAGGATTAAACAAGTGTGGTCGGCCCACAGCGGGAGACACCCGCAAGAAAGGATTGCATATTTTGATAGTTGGTTTCATGGTAAAGCTACAAATATCATTTTTATGTTATTAGTATTTATGATTATTTCACTATTCACATATCATTTTTATGTTATTAGTATTTATGATTATTTCACTATTCACTTGAAAATAATGTAACTATATTTTGAGACAAGGGAATATTAGTTTACTCTGTATGCAAGAAGTGTCCGTTGATCTAAGCGAAGGGCCGATGCATTTTCATCCTCACCCTATTTGATACGGTTTGACTGATCTAAGGGAGGCCCGATGCATTCACATCCTCACCTTGTGTTGATACAGTTTGACTATCTCCGTAGATATGCCTGCCATTCTTATTTGTGACCGTAAAGTGCGCAGAGCAACTCTAAAAGCATAGCTAAATCTTATTCCCCATATTTTCATTTAGCTAAGATTTCCTTCATATATTTCGGTACACTCCAACAAAGTAGTCAAATCCGATTCCGGTGCTCAGCCGCCGTGAACTCTTCCTAAATGGTTTGCGTAGGAACTTCAACTCTTTAATAGCACTTACGATAAAAAATAGGCGTGATAAATTAGTTCCACTAAGCCATGAATTTAGGTGACTTTTCCTAAATTTTGAGGTCATCTTGTGAGCAAACAACTTAGCTGAATTTCTCCAGTTTATTTTAGACCAGGAGCAAACATTTCTTCGGATACGTGCATGGATGCTCACTCTTCGTAAACATTTCATGACCGTTCAGGGCGCAAAGGAAAAGGGAAGATATTGTACAAATGCGACCGGCCGCTAGCCAAGATACGTGTGCGGCACACGGGAGTGAAGACCCAATCACTGAATCACACACAACCCGCGGCTACCCCCGAACGCCAAGTCGCCAACCCGCGTCGTGGCGCGCGTGTCAACGGATGTAGTAGTGCGAGTTGCACCGCAGCACCGCACCGGCCACCGCCGCCGGCACGACGACCGGCTTCGCCGCGGCCGCCAGCAACGTTTCTCCGGTCGGGGTTTCGGCCGTATTCCTTGCCTTCACGGGCTCAGCCGCCGCCGCGTCCGCGACGAGCCCCCTCATCACGTCGGCGTAATAATCCCTGAGCCGCGCGAGCGCGCGCCGGGACCTCAGGAGCAGCGCCCTGATCCGGAGCCGCGGCAGGACGAACCTCCCGAGGGCGAGCAGCCTTCCACCAGCGCCGCGGCCCTGGCCCGCGTCGCCCAGGCGCGCTACGGCCACCCTCCGCCGCCGCCGCCCGGCCGGCGCGGAAGGCCGGCCGCGGCCGGACACCCGGAACAGCATGCTCTGATGTGGCTCTTGTCTCTGGTCTCTGGGGGAACGCGGTCAGACAGAATGATCGCTAGCTGCCCCGCCTTGACGTCGTCGCGTATACGGATGAGAGGATATGCCAATCCATCTGGGCTCGCTGCTGTGCCAATAATAAAGCTGGCAGGTTCACCAACCATTCACCAACCAATTGGTTGTGGCCTTGAGGCCGCTGCGTTCGAGGATCAGCGTGGTTCTGACCGGTGCGTGCTGCTGATTCAGCTAATCGTCGGCAACCGGCACTAATTAAGAAACCGGGCTAAACCTAACAATTGTTCCTGATCCATGGCTTGGGGATTAGCAATTGGGCAGAACAGGTACGTAGACATGGGGTTTCAACTTAACAAAACATTTCATGTGAATCTTCCGCAAGACTGCAAAGGTGTTCTTCCTTAACATAATACCAAGTTTCTGCATCTGCAGGTTCAGAAACTGGGTTGTCTACCCCCCTGAACAAATCCTACACTATCCATGAATCCACCATCGATGGTCATTGGGCTGACACTGGCTGATATCACGAGGATGTCAGCTGTGGCAACACCAATGATACCAAGGATAGATACGATACGATCAGATCAATGGACATGACAGCATGCTGAACAGCACACAAGTTAATGAAAGCTGCTAGCTGAGCACTAGATGGTGAAGAAGGCCAGCTGAAGCATTACAAGCGGCGTGCCGGAGACCAGCTCACTCTCCCACCATGACAATCAGCTGTCGATGCATTATGGATGCATGGTCGCACAGTTGAGAACCCACTATGGCAGCATACGTGTCTCCATGTCTGTGAAATACTCAACCGGAGCTCAACTTTTGGCATGGTCAAAACGAGATCGTACTTCTGGTGCACCGAGCTACTGTTTCCTTAAATCGGTGCTCGTCTGCAAAAAGCTAGTAGATCACACCCCATCTTCCACTGCGACACGTCGACAGGTCGCAGCGCCCATCATCGCGGCTCAGCCACTTGGAAAACCTGGCGCTCCAAAAAATCCCATACTTTCATGCATTTCTCTTTTCAGACAAATTGTTGAACAATACTAGTGTATCAGTATGTTACATAACGTGACAGCTTTTATCGGCCATACAAGCTGTTGTAGAAATGGCACCACACTGACGCAACAGCGAATTGTAAATGGTGGGAGATGAGACGCCTACTAAATATCCTACGAGGACGAGGCCATGGCCACGATGTCCAGTGGTAGCACCAAGCCGAGAAAAGAAAGCGAACGAGATCGCACCAGGCCACCAGCTTTCGCGATCGAATCCAGCTATCCGCCATCGCGAGGCAAGGAATCGTGGCGCCACGCGCGGGGCTCCGCCCGAGAAAGCGGAGGCAGCAGCATGGCATGGGCGACGCAATATAATCTTGGAAGGGGCCAAAAGGCGGCGACGGCGGCGGCCACGCCGAACGGACGAGCTGAGCCTGAGCGAGCCTGCGCCCGCGCTCGATCGATCGCAGCGCACGAGCTAGCTAGCCTGGCCGTGCCCCCCGCGCGCGTGCTCTCGGCTGGCCGTGCGCTCCGTGCAGTGCGCGCACCCGCCAGGCGCTTTGTGCAGTGCGCGCACCGGGGCTCTCTCGGTGGCGGCGCATCCCTTTTAGGTGACCCCCACTACAAAGCCAGGCCGCGCGGCGAACCTGATCCCTCCACCTCACTCGCGCACCAGTGCCAGTGCACCACCGGCAGACAGCCGGCCGACCGGCGGTGCGCGCTGTGCGGCGAGGCGCGCGAGAGGGCAGCAGAGCCACCACGGCCACCGGCCGGCCACACCGTACGTATACGTGCGCGGCCGCGGGCCATGCCGCTTGTAAAGGAGCGCGTCTCTGAATCATGGCGGACGGCGCGGATCGGACATGAATGATGGGCGCCGCGGCGCGTGAAGCGCATGCGCTTTCTTCTCCCTCGCTCGGCCTCGTTGTCCGGCGCGATCGTGCACCCGGGGGAAAGTCGACGTTGACGCCAAGGGTTCCATGTTTGTAGGCGAGGAACGCTACACGTACTCTGAATCTCTGATACGTTCGAACAATTTGTTTTTTAAGATAATAACATTTCATTTCTTTTTGAAAGAAAAGACATTTTGGGTGGTGGTATAGAGCATATATATAGCCATATAGGGCATATGATCCGGGACAGGGCAGATGGGATATATGCTTTGCTTGCGCTAATGCCGCAACATAATTAGGTTCAGAGCTGTCCTGCCCCATTTGCAAAGAGAAAGTTCAAAAGGAGTAAGTGTGCACATTGTCTACAGTAGTCCTCAGGTTGATGCCATCCGGTTCTTTATTTGAACCGAACGCCTCGCACCGGACTGGCTCTCACTCCACTCCCCCCACGCTCCAAACTCCCACCATGCTCCCCATGCAGCAACCGCTCCTTCTCGTTCTCCTCCTCGTCTTCGTCGTCTCCACATCTGCCCTTGCCTCAGCCGAGGACGTCGATGCCGACGCCGGCGCCGGCGCGGCGACTTACATTGTGTACCTGAACCCCGCGCTCAAGCCTCCCCCCTACGCCACGCACCTCCACTGGCACCACGCCCACCTCGACGCGCTCTCCCTGGACCCGTCCCGCCACCTCCTCTACTCGTACACCACGGCCGCGCCGTCCGCGTTCGCCGCCCGCCTCCTCCCGTCCCACGTAGCGGCGCTCCGCGGTCACCCCGCCGTCGCGTCGGTCCACGAGGACGTGCTCCTCCCGCTCCACACCACGCGCTCCCCTTCCTTCCTCCACCTCCCGCCGTACGACGCGCCGCCCGAGGCGGACGCCGCGAATCCGGACGTCATCATCGGGGTCCTCGACACGGGCGTCTGGCCTGAGAGCCCCAGCTTCGGGGACGCCGGCCTGGGCCCCGTTCCAGCGCGGTGGCGTGGGAGCTGCGAGACCAATGCCACCGACTTCCCGTCGTCGATGTGCAACCGCAAGCTCATCGGCGCCCGCGCTTTCTTCCGCGGCTACTCGTCGGGCGGCCGGAACGGTGCTCGCGTCAGCTCCGACCTCATGTCGCCGAGGGACCACGACGGGCACGGCACGCACACCGCGACCACGGCGGCGGGGGCCGTCGTGGCGGAGGCGAGCCTGCTCGGGTACGCGTCAGGCACGGCGCGGGGCATGGCTCCCGGGGCGCGCGTCGCAGCGTACAAGGTTTGCTGGAGGCAGGGGTGCTTCAGCTCCGACATCCTAGCGGGCATGGAGAAGGCCATCGACGACGGCGTCGACGTCCTCTCGCTGTCTCTGGGCGGCGGCGCGATGCCGCTCTCGCGCGACCCCATCGCGGTCGGCGCGCTCGCCGCCACCCGCCGCGGCATCGTCGTCTCGTGCTCTGCCGGTAACAGCGGGCCGACACCGTCGTCCCTGGTGAACACCGCCCCGTGGATAATCACAGTCGGCGCCGGAACGCTGGACCGGAACTTCCCGGCGTACGCCGTGCTCGGCAACGGCGAGACCCACGCCGGCATGTCGCTCTACGCAGGCGACGGGCTCGGCGACGGCAAATTCCCCCTAGTGTACAACAAGGGCATCCGCGCCGGCAGCAACGCGAGCAAGCTCTGCATGGAGGGCACGCTGGACCCTGCGGAGGTGAAGGGCAAGGTGGTGCTCTGCGACCGGGGCGCCAACTCGAGGGTGGAGAAGGGGCAGGTGGTGAAGCAGGCCGGCGGCGTGGGGATGGTGCTCGCAAACACTGCCCAGAGCGGCGAGGAGGTCGTGGCGGACAGCCAC